>CM061257.1:126147500-128647500 GCA_030848825.1 Tadarida brasiliensis
GAGAGATAGGAAGAAATAACTTTGGAGATGTTCAGATGTCCAGAGATGGGAGCAACTGACGCGCTGGGCTAAAGCAGCTTTACTTCCCTAGATTCCTCAGGAAGTGAGGAGGAGATAACTGGGTGAAGGCATGTTTTAGGGGTAATATGCAGGGCCCAATATGAAATGAAAATGTGAGGCCCCTTATTTAAAAAGCAGGATAAAATATTCTATTAATTTCCTAAAGTAGAAAGCTATTTGTTTCCCTATGGTCTCTCTCTCCACTTATCATGGGTTTTGTTGTTTGGTACTTTCTATCATGCTTCTTTGGTCACAGGGCACTCTCAGGGAAAGTGCAGTGCTCCATGGATGCCAAGGACCCCACCCCACAACTTGGCAAGGGCCCATCTTCCAACTGCCGGTTTCTCCCTCCCTACAGCCACTGGGCCAATGTGCTTCTCCCTGGCTGGAGGTGAGGAAGTCAGCCAGGCATTTTCATTCTCACTACCCACTGACCCAGCCATGGCAGATGGGTGACTTCATGGCATTGCTCTGGGATGTGCTAGGTTCCTGGATTGCGTTGGGTGAGAGGCTCTCCTCTGCCAAATTGCTCAGCGAATGCTCTGTGGCACTGCTAGCCCAGGTCAGAGAGACCCACAGGATGGACCCCCTGAGATAGCTGCAGGGCACATGTGCCCAACCCTAACCTTCCCAGAGCCTGCACATGGTCCCTGCTGAGAGTGGAGGGCATAATTGCTGGGCAAAAGCCAGGGGGAGGAGGCCAAGTGGGACCCATGGAGCCAGGCAGCAGGGCTTGGGAACCCATGAGGGAGACAGAAAGCTGTGGGGAGATAGGTCCCAAGTCCCAGAGCACACTGGTTGCACACCATGAGGACAGACCTAGAGGCAGAGAGGCCTGTGAGAGGTCAGTGCCCTGGCACAGGTAGCGGGCATCTGACACAGGGATAATAGAGTGAGAAAGAAAGAAACCATAAAAGGGTGGTAGAAGGGACTGTGTACCAAAGAGAAAAATAAGTCAGAGGCAACTATTGAGATTAAAGTTTAGATGATATAGAAAATAATGACATCCTGATATAAAAAGGAAAGTGAGTAGGAGTCAGTTAAATTTAAATTTTTGTTTTGAGGTGGGGTTGGAGGAGGGGCAAAGGTAAGACATTTTATTTCATTTTGGACATGACAAGTTTAGGCTGAGAGTTGAGTTATAGCAGGATGTATCCACAGGCCGGCGGATAAACACCAGGAGGACTCTGGAGAAAGGTGAGGGCTGAGATGAACTCATCATGAGACCTTTGAGAGAGAGGACCGGGAGAGGCAAGCAGATGTCAGAGAATGTACTTGCAGGAAACCTGTCTTTGAAGGACAGAGAGGCTCCCAGGGGTAGACTAGAATCAGCAGAGAGGAAACCTCAGCAGAGGGCTAAGAGGAGAGTAAATTTTCAGAAAGAGGCCAATGGCGTCAATCCAGAAAAAGTTGGAGAACAAGGTCAAAAAAGTAATTCTTATTTATAATTCCCAAAGGCATCATTTCAATGGTATAACTGAGTGGCTTACGGACTGCATGGGAGGGCTTTCTGCCAGTCATAACTTTCTGTAGCTGAGCTCAGTCTTGGATGGAGGCAAATAGCCCAGGTTCAAATTCAGGTTCTCAATTCAGATACTTTCTAGTTGCATGATTTTGGACAAGTTAGCTAATGTAAGCGTCAGTTTCCTTGTTCCTGAAATGAGTATAACATCACAAATTCTTCATGTGAGATGAATAAATGAAGAGTTCTAGCACACTGACTGGCACACTATTATTCTTAGAATTGTGTTAAAGGCTTAGCAGTAAGAAAGATGACTGAAGTAACTCCATGATCTCAGGGAGTCCTGAAATCTAGTGGCTGAGACAAATACACATACATGGTTGCAACACGAAGGAGTGTAAGTGCTCCAATAGAAGCAGAAGCAATTTGCTGAGGGAGCAAGAGAGAGGAGGATAGTACCACAGCACAGCAGACCCAGCACAGTCTTCAGAATTGGGCCAGTGTTTATTAAAATCCCAGTTTCATTACTCTCTAGCTCTGTGATCTGGACGTGACACAGACTGTAAGTCCCCAATACCTATTCTTTTATTCTCACATCACACACAAACACAAAATGTTAAAACTAGGTACATGGCTGCTCTGCTAAAGATTACAATTCCCAGCCTCCCCTGTTGCTAGATGTGGGCTTGTGACAAAGTTCTGGCCTATGTATGGGATATGGAAAAAAAACAGAAAAAAAGGAATATGAGCAAGTTAGAACTAGAAGTCATGTCCTTAAAAGGAAGAAATATGCTTTTTTGTTTGTTTGTCCTTCATTTTTTCCCCCTTCTAGATGTCTGGAATCCAGATGTTATGGCTAGAACTGATGCACCTATCTCAGGGCATAGATCACAAGTTCAAGATAATGTAGTAAAAATATAGAAATTGCCTGGATCTGTTACCTTGTTGGTTTTCAATCTTCCCTGGATATATTTGGACTGTGAAACAAGAAAGAAAGAAATTTCATTATTATTATTTTTTAAATTTATTTAATTTATTGGGGTGATATTGGTTAATAAAATAATATAGGTTTCAAATATACAATTCTACAATATATCATCCGTATATTGCATTGTGTATTCACCACTCAAAGTCAAGTCTCCTTCTATCACCATATATTTGACCCTTTTTACCCTTGGATGGAAGTATTTTCTTATTATTTAAGTTACTGATATTTTGGTTCTCTCCATTACTATAACTGTACTTGTATCCTAAAAAAAATAATATGCTTGTGTACATTTATAAATGGGTATGAAAATACTTTATAGAATGGTAAGAATTGAGCCAACACCTCCTGAGATCTGTTAATCTGTTCCATGCATGCATACCTCTGGACCTTTTTTGTTCATCAGTTTATTTTGTTCTTTAGATTCCACTCACAAATGAGATCATGTGATATTTCTCTTTCTCTAACTGGCTTATTTCACTTAGCATAATAGTCTCCAGATCCCTCCATGCTGTCTCAAAGGGTGAAAGATCCCTCTTTTTTATAGCTGCATAGTATTCCACTGTGTAAATGTACCAGTGTTTGTTTGTTTTTATCTACTCATCTACTGATGGGTACTTGGGCTGTTTCCTGATCATAGCTATTGTAAATAATGCTGCTATGAACATAAGTGTGTATATATTCTTTCCCATTGGTGTTTCAGCTTTCTTAGGATGTATTCCTAAAAGTGAGATTACTGGGTCAAGCGGCAATTCTATTTTTAATATTTTGAGGAAATTCCATACTGTTTTCCATAGTGGCTGCACCAGTCTGCATTCCCACCAACAGTGTACAAGGGTTCCCTTTTTTCCACATCCTGCAAGCAGTTGTCGTTCGTTGATTTGTTGATGGTAGCCATTCTGGCAGGTGTGAGGTAATATCTCATTGTAGTTTTAATTTGCATCTCTTTGATAATTAGTGATGCTGAGCATTTTTTCATGTGTCCATTGGCCATCTGTATATCTTCTTTGGAGAAGTGCCTATTCAGGTATTTTGCCTATTTTTTAATTGGATAGTGTGTCTTCCTGGTGTTGAGGTATGTGAGTTCTTTGCATATTTTGGAAATTAAACCTTTATCAGATGTATCATTGATAAATTTGTTTTCCCATACAGTAGGTTCCCTTTTCATTTTGTTGATGGTTTCTTTTGCTGTGCAGAAGCTTTTTAGTTTGATGTAGTCCAATTTGTTAATATTTTCCTTTGCTTCCCTTGTCTTAGGCATATGTCAGTACTGCTATATGAGATGTCTGAGATTTTATTACCTATGTTTTCTTCTAGAATTTTTATGGTGTCGTGACTTACATTTAAATATTTTATCTATTTTGAGTTTATTCTTGTGTAAGTTGTAAGTTGGTGGTCTAGTTTCATTGTTTTGCATTTACTTGTCCAATTTTTCCAGCACTATTTATTGAATAGACTATCTTTACTCCATTGTATGATCTTAATTCCTTTGTCAAATATTATTTGGCCACATTGGCGTGGATGAATTTCTAGCGTCTCTGTTCTGTTCCATTAGTCTATATGCTTGTTCTTTTGCCAGTACCAGGTTGTTTTGATTGCCATGGCTTTGTAGTATAGTTTCATATCTGGTATTGTGATTCTTCCAACTTTGTTCCTCTTTCTCAAGATTGCTATGGCTATTTGGAATCTTTTCTGGTTTCATATAAATTTTTGGAATATTTGTTCTAGATCTGTGAAGTATGCTATTGATATTTTGATAGGGATTGGCTTGAATCTGTAGATTTCTCTGGGTAATATGGACATTTTAATAATGTTAATTTTTCCAATCCATGAACATGGTATATGCTTCCACTTTTTTGTGTCTTCCTCTATTTCCTTTCCTCAATGTCCTATAGTTTTTCAAGCACAGGTCTTTTACCTCCTTGGTTAAGTTTATTACCAGGTATCTTTTGTTGTTGTTGCAATAGTAAATGGGATTTTTCTTTTTTTAGTTTCTCTTTTCAGGGTTTCATTATTAGTGTATAAACATGTTATTGATGCCTGGCCAGCATGGTTCAATGGATTGAACATTATCCCATGGACTGAGAGGTCCTGGTTTGATTCCTGGTCAGGGCACATGCCCAGGGTTGCAAGCTCTATCCCCATTAGGGGGTATGCAGAAGGCAGCCAATCAATGTTTCTCTCTCACATCAATGTTTCTGTATCTCTCTACCTTCTTCTTTCTAAATAATCAATAAAAACATATTTTTAAAAATAACATTGAATTCTGGGTATTAATTTGGTATCCTTCTACTTCGCCAAATTTATTAATGAAATCTAGCTGTTCTGCCCTGGCTGGTTTGGCTCAGTGGTTAGAGGTTAGCCCATGGACCAAAGAGTCATGGGTTCAATTCTGATCAAGGGCATGTACCTTGATTGTGGTTTGTTCCCCGGCCCTTGTCGGGGTCATGCAGAAGGCAACCAGTCGATGTGTCTCTTTCACATCAATGTTTCTCTCTCTCTCTCCCTCCCTCCTCCTTCCCACTCTAACTGAAGATAAATGAAAAAAATATCCTCAGGTGAGGATTAAAAACAAATCTAGCTGTTCTTTTGGTGGAATCTTTAGAGTTTTCTATGTACAATATCATGTCATCTGTGAATAATCACAGTTTTACTTCCTTTTCTCCAATTTGGATGCCTTTTATTTCTTCTTCTTGATTCCTGGGACTAGGACTTCCAGTACTATGTTGAATAAGAGTGGTGAAAGCAGACATCCCTGTCTTGTTTCTGACTTTAAAGGAAATGCTTTTAGTTTTTGCCCGTTGAATATGATGTTGGCTATAGATGTTTCATACATAGCCTTTATTATGCTGAGGTATGATCCCTCTATTCCCACTTTGCTAAGAATTTCAATCATAGCCGTGGCCGGTTTGGCTCAGCAGTTAGAGCATCAGCCCATGGACCAGAGAGGCCTGGGTTTGGTTCCCGTTAAGGGCATGTACCTCAGTTGCTGTTAGTCCCCGACCCTGGTTGGGGTCGTGTGGGTGGAAACCAGTCGATGTGTCTCTCTCACATTGATGTTTCTCTCTCTCTCTCTCTTCCCCCCTCTCTCTCTCCCACTCTATCTGAAGATAAATGCAAAAATGTCCTCAGGTAAGGATGAAAAATAATTTTAATCATAAATGCATGCTGGATTTTGTCTAATTCTTTTTCTGTGTCTATTGATATGATCATACTGACTTTTATCCTTCATTTTGTTTATGTGGTGTATCACATTTGTTGATTTGCAAATATTGAACCATCCTTGCATCCTTGGAATAAATCCCACTTAGTAATTGTGTATGATTTTAAAAAATGTATTGCTGGATCCTATTTACTAATATTTTGTTGAGGATTTTAGCATCTATGTTCATTAGGGATATTGACCTATAATTTTATTTCTTTGTAGCATCATTTTCTGGTTTTGTAATTAGGATAATGCTGGCATCGTAAAAAGAGCTTGGAAGTCTCCCTGCCTCTTGAATTTTTTTGGAATAGTTAGAGGAGGATTGGTGTTAATTCTTCTTTCAATGTAGCCATCCAGTGCAGGGCTTTTGTTTGCTGTGACTTTTTTTTATTATTGCTTCAATTTCATCAGTTTTTACTGGTCTTTTCAGGTTTTTTCATTCTTCCTGATTTAATTTTGGCAGATTGTATGATTCAAATAATTTGTCCATTTCACCTATATTGTCCATTTTGTTGGCATATAGATGATCAAAGTATTTCCTTACAATTCTTTGTATTTCTGTGATGCAAGTTCTTATTTCACCTCTTTCATTTCTGATTTTATTTATTTAGGTCCTCTCTCTTTGTTTCTTGATAGGTCTGAATAAAGGTTCATCAATTTTGTTTATCTTTTCAAAGAATCAGCTCTTGATTTCATTGATTTTTTATATTTTTTAGTCTCTATGTTTAATTAATTTTAATATATATATTCTTAATATCTATAAATATATGTTCTTTTTATGTGTAAATATATATTCTTTATATATAAATATATTCTTTATATTTACTAGTATATATACTCTTTATATATAAATATTCTTAATTTTATATTTTGCTGTAGGTAACAGTTTTTTCAGTAACAGAATTATTGATAAGTGATTCATATATTCTATTTTTTAAATTATTTTTATTAATTTATTTTTGTTACAAATGTTTCTCTTTTTTCCCCCATTGACACCCTCCTCCCAATTCCCCACCACCACCCCATCCCCAGCTTTGTTGTCTATGTCCATTGGTTATACATACATGCATATAAGTTCTGTGGTTTATCTCTTCCCTCCCCCCACATTCCCTCTTCTGAGGTTTGTCAGTCTGTACCCTACTTCTATGTCTCTGGGTCTATTTTGTTCATCAGTTTGTTTTGTTCATTATATTTCACAAATAAGTGAGATCATGTGACATCTGTCTTTCTCTGCTTGGCTTGTTTCACTTAGGACAATACTCTTCAGGTCCCTCCATGTCATCTCAAAGGATAAGAGGTCTTTCTTTCTTACAGCTGCATAGTATTCCATTGTGTATATGTACCACAGCTTTTTTATCCATTCATCTACTGATGGACACTTGGGCTGTTTCCAGATCTTAGCGATTGCAAATAGTGCTGCTATGAACATAGGGGTACATATATTCTTTCTGATTGGTGTTTCAGGCTTCTTAGGATATATTCCTAGAAGTGGGATCACTGGGTCAAATGGTAGTTCAATTTCTAATTTTTTGAGGTAACACCATATTGTTTTCCATAGTGGCTGCACCAGTCTGCATTCCCACCAGCAGTATACTAGAGTCCCCTTTTCTCCACAACCTCTTGATGATTTGTTGATGGCGGCCATTCTGGCAGGGGTGAGATGATACCTCATTGTTGTTTTAATTTGCATCTCTCTGATGATTAGTGACCTTGAGCACTTTTTCATATGTCTCTTGGCCATTTGTATGTCCTGCTTGGAGAGGTGTCTCATTAGGTCCTCTGCCCATTTTTTAATTGGGTTATTTGTCTTCCTTTTATTGAGTTGTATGAGTACTCTATATATTTTGGAAATTAACCCCTTATCTGATGTATCATTGGCAGTTATGCTCTCACATATAGTGGGTACCCTTTCCATTTTTATGGTTGTTTCTTTTGCTGTCCAGAAGCTTTTTAGTTTGAGGTAGTCCTATGTGTTTATTTTTTTCTTTGTTTCTCTTGCCTTAGGCATTGCATCAGTGAAAATTCTGCTGTGAATGATGTCTGAAATTTTGTTGCCTACATTTTCTTCTAGGATTTTTATGGATTCATGAGTCACATTTAAGTCTTTTATCCATTTTGACTTTATTCTTGTGTATGGTGTAAGTTGGTGATCTAGCTTCATTTTTTTGCATGTAGCTGTCCAATTTTCCCAACACCATTTATTAAAGAGGCTGTCTTGACTCCACTGTATGCTCTTGCCACCTTTGTCAAATATTAATTGAGCATATTGTCTTGGGTCAATTTCTGGGTTCTCTGTTCTGTTCCATTTATCTAACTGCCCATTCTTGTGCCAGTATCAGGCTGTTTTGATTACAGTGGCTTTGTAGTATAACCTGATACTTGGTATTTTGATCCCTCCTACTTTGTTCTTCTTTTTCAAGATTGCTGTGGCTATTCGGGGTCTTTTTTGTTTCATATAAAATTTTGGAGGTTTTTTTTCTAGTTCTATGAAATGTGTCATTGGTATTTTAATGGGGATTGCATTGACTCTATAGATTGCTTTGGATAGTATGTACATTTTAATGATGTAAATTCTTCCAATCCATGAAAAAGGTATATGCTTCCACTTTTTTATATCTTCCTCTATTTCTTTTTTAAATGACCTGTAGTTTTCTGTGAAGAGGTCCTTTACTTCTTTGGTTAAGTTTATTCTTAGGTATCTTAATTTTTTTGTCACGATGGTAAATGGAATTTTTTTTATTTTATTTTCTCTTTCTGTGAGTCATTGTTGGTGTATGAGAATGCTGTCGATTTCTTGACGTTAATTTTGTATCCTGTTACCTTGCCAAATTCATTTATTAAGTCTAGTAGATTTTTGATGGAGTCTTTAGGGTTTTCTATGTACAATATCATGTCATCTGCAAATAATGCTGGTTTCACTTCTCCTTTCCAATTTGGATCCTTTTTATTTTTTCTTCACATCTAATTGCTGTGGCTAAGACTTCCAGTACTATGTTAAATAAGAGTGGTGAAAGTGGGCATCCCTGTCTTGTTCCTGTTCTTAAGGGAAATGTTTTTAGTTTTTGTCCATTGAGTATGATGTTGGCTGTAGGTTTTTCATATATGGCCTTTATTTTATTGAGATATGATCCCTCTATTCCCACATTGCTGAGTGTTTTTATCAGAAATGGGTGATGGATTTTGTCAAATGTGTTTTCAGCATCTATTGATAAGATCATATGGTTTTTATCTTTCATTTGGTTTATGTGGTGTATCACATTTATTGATTTGTGAATATTGTACCGTCCTTGCATCCTTGGGATGAATCCCACTTGGTCATGATGAATAATTTTTTTGATGTATTGCTGGATCCAATTTGCTACTATTTTGTTAAGGATTTTGGCATCTATGTTCATCAGTGATATTGCCCTGTAGTTTTCTTTCTTTGTAGTGTCTTTATCCAGTTTTGGAATTAGGATTATGCTGGCCTCATAAAATTGGTTTGGAAGTCTTTTGTCTTCTTGGATGTTTTAGAATAGTTTGAGGAGAATGGGTATTAAATCATCTTTGAATGTTTGGTAAAACTCCCCCATGAAGCCGTCCAGGCCTGGACTTTTGTTTGCTGGGAGTTTCTTAATTACATCTTCAATTTCCTTTGTTGTTATTGGTCTGTTCAAGTTTTCTATCTCTTCCCAGTTCAGTTTTGGGAGACTATGTGTATCTAGAAATTTGTCCACTTAGCCTAGATTGTCCAATTTGTTGGTGTATAATTGTTCATAGTATTTTCATATATTCTAAAATTAACTATTGTAAATTGTGTAATTCAGTGATTGTGCCACCATCAGCATTAATCTACTTTTAGAACATTTTGTCTTTCCAAAAAGGAACCCTGTAGCCATAAGTGGTCACTTCCCATTACTCCATTTCCCCAGCCCCTGGTAAACATTAATTTAATTTCTATTTCTACTGATTAGCTGGTTCTGGCCATTTCATATAAATGGAATTATCAAATTATGTATGACTTTTGTAACTGACTGTTTTTACTTAGCATAATGTGCAGTGATGACCATTTTACAAGTAGTTTTGCCACTACATAACACAGATCATCATTTTTCTAGCTTTGAAAACTATTCCCTCACTATTTTTCCAGACTTTGCTAACAGTGTACTTACTGCTTCTATCCTTCAGTCATTCATTGGTTCCAAAATCAATTCCACATATTTTAGATTTTGCTTATATTAGCATTCCACTTCTGGTATCTATTTCCACATCATTATTTATTACCAAAATAATGGTGTATCAAAAACAATAAAATGTTAGTGGCATATAATAATAATCATTTAGCTTTGTTCATGTATCTACAGGTCAGTCTGGTGGTCCTTCTGGACTGGACTGGCTGTTTTATATATAGGCTATCAACCATGCGTCATATAGAAAGTTATGTTGGCCTGTCTTGGGGCTGGCTCATTCTAAGCTTGTCTGACATGGCCTATCTATGACAACAAAACTTTTCTTCATGTGGTCTCTTGTTCTCCAGCAGGCCAGCCTGGCTCATTAACTTGGTGGCTGAGTAGGATTCCAAGAGAAGGAGCAGAATCACATGAGGTCTCTCAAGGGTTGTCTCAGAACAGGCACATTGACACTTCTGGTATGTTCTATTTGGAAAAGCAATCACAAAACCAACTCATAATCAATGGGTAGGGAAATAGACTACCCTCTTGTTCGGAGGAGCTGCAAAGTGCCATTGTAATAGGAAGCCCTTAATTGGGCCATCAGTGCAATCAATCACAGCTATTATTCTTATTACTGATACTAAATAGCCACAGTCAATTCAATCACACTCTGAAGTTCCTTAGTTTTTCTCAACTCAATTCAGCAAATATTTATTAAGTGTCTATTGTTTGATACACACTGTGCATGGTCCTGCGGAGATGGGCATGAAAGGACGGAAGGGACCTGTCCTCGTGGAGTTCATAGTATAAGAAGGGAAATAGACATGTAAACCAACAAATACTAGCCAATGTTATAAATTCAACAGCATATTCAAGACAGAAAATGAAGTGGTAAATTCTACTGAGGGTTTCAAGGGAGGTTTCACAGATAAGATGTTATCTAAGTTGGGTCTTTGCAGGACAATAGGAGGTTGCCTGGAATATATGAGGGTGGAGTAGACAATTTAGAGGGGAGATGAGAGTGTGGACAAAGGTATGGAAGCATAAGTGCTTGTGGTGTGAATAGGAATTCCAAGTAGTTCAGAATCCTCAAAGTATCAAGTGCTAGGAGAGAGAAGGCAAAAGATGGATAATGGAGGTAGATCATGAGGCAATAGTGTGACCCATGCAAGGGTTTCTGTCTAATGCTTATGACTTATTTATTATTCTGGAAGTAACTGGGAGCTGGTGAAGCAGATGAGTGGCAAATTTTCTTTTAAGAGAGTGGACTAGCCTAATTGTGCTTTTGATAATGGACTGCAAAGACGAGAACAAAGACAAAGATGCTAGGCAAGAAGCTATTGGAATGGTCCATCTAAGTAATGATGATGACCTATACTGGACAATGGTGGTGGCTACAAAGGAGGAGATAAGATTTAAGGAATGTACAGGAAGTAGGACTTGATGATTTAGTCTGGAAGAGGATGAAAAAAAGGAAAAATTGAAGATGATGTCCAGGTCTGTTATCCATTGTCATAATACTTCGAGTTATGTTTAAATCTCTTACTAACCTGTCACATGTCCGTAAGGTGACCATTTCTCAAAAGAACAAATTTATCAACATAAAGCCTCAATCCTACTAATCAGTAGCCTACAAGTATTATTCTAACATTAAAAACTTCAAAGCATTTTTTTATTTTAAGATAAGTGCAGACTAACAGGCTGTTGTAAGAAATAACACAGAGCCCTGGCCAGTTTGGCTCAGCGGTTGGAGCGCCAGCCTGTGGACCAGAGAGTCCTGGGTTCGGTTCCCACTAGGGGCACGTACCACATGTACCTCGGTTGCGGTTTGTTCCCGGCCCTGGTCGGGATCATGGTTGAGGCAGCTAGTTGAATGTGTCTCTTTCACATCGATGTTTCTCTCCCTCTCTCCCCCTCTCTCTCCCTCCCTCCCACTCTAACTGAAGATAAATAGAAAAATATCCTCAGGTGAGGATTAAAGAAAAAAAGAAGAAAGAAGTAACACAGAGAGGACCTGTGTACTTTTCATCCAGTTTCCTCCTTATGGGAATTATACTACAATATTACAAACAAGACATCAGCATTGACACACTCCAGTAATTGTATTCAGATTTCACCAGTTTTACATACACTTATTTGTGTGTATGTACTTAGTTCCATGCAACTTTTCCAATGTGCAGATTCGCGCGACTACCACCACAGTCAGGATACAGAATAATTTCATTACTAGGATACTTTAGTCTATCCTTTATAGGCACAGACATCTACCTCTCTTTCTTGCTTCTTTAGCCCCTGGCAACTACCAGTATATTCTTCATTTCTATGATTTGGTTACTTTAAAAATATTATATAAATGGAATCATGCAGTATATAAACTTTTCATATTGGCTTTTAAAAATTTGTATAATGCTCTTGAGATCTATCCAAGTTGTTGCATGTACCAGTAGCTCAAAGTTCTTTTTTATTGCTGAGAAGTATTCCATAGTATAGATGTACCACAATTTGTTTAATCATTCACCCATTGAAGAACACCTGGGTTAGTTTCAGGTTTTGGCTATGAGGAATAAAGCTTCCATAAACATTCGTATACAGCCCAGCTGGTGTGGCTCAGCAGTTGAGCATCAATCTATGCACCAAGAAGTCGCTGGTTCGATTCCTGGTCGGGGCACATGCCTAGGTTGTGGGCCCTATTGCCAGCTGGGGGGCATGCAGGAGGTGGTCAATCGATGTTCTCTCTCATCAATGTTTCTATCTCTCTCTCCCTCTCCCATTCTCTCTCTCTAAAATCTATAAAGAAAAAAGTTTTTAAACAAACAAACATTTGTATACAGGTTTTTGTGTGAACATAAGTTTTGATTTCTCAGGAATAAACATCCAATAGTATAATTTCTGGGTCTGATGGTAAGCATGTGTTTATTTTTATAAGAAACAGCCATACTCTTTTCCTGAGTGATTATACCATTTTATATTCCCAACAGCAATGCATGAGGGATCCATTTGTCAGCATCCTTGCAAGCAGTTGGTATTTTTTATTTTAGCCATTTTAATAGGTATATAGTGATATCTCATTGTGGTTTTAATTTGCATTTCTCTATTGATTACTAATGTGCTTATTTGCCATCTGTATAACCTCTTCAGTGAAGTGTCTGTTTATGTATTTTGCCTGTGTTCTAATTTGACTGTTATATTCCAGATTTTTTTTTACTCTCAGCCTCTTATACAGTCACCTAATCATAAAATAGTCTAAATCTTATCTTGTGTTTTTACCAAAAAGATTTTATTCATGGAAGAGAATAAAAAGTTGTATTAAACTCCAAACATTCTATTTAGATGGCTTACTTGTACTATGCATAAGTCATTTTATCATAGAAACAAATGGGACTGGTCTTACATACTAGTGCTTCCTCAAAGGTATTGGTTGTTTTCTAGTCTATTGTGATATGTATAGGTGCTGAAGAGCGACTAATTGATTAGGCTGGTACTACAAGACTGGTGCTTAAGAAAAAAGTCTGATTTTAGGCCCAACTAAAGCTTATTATCTATGCATCTCTAAAAGAGACTGTTTGTTGGCCAAGCACTTAGGTGACGCGGCTGTCAGGGAACAGAGCAGTCGTACAGTTGTCTGTGTTTAATTGGACACTGGCAAAGCCTTCTCACTCAGAAAGGATCAGCTTCCAGCATCTGATCCTCCTTACCTCCTTTGGTGTTTTCTGTGAGACATGTGCTAGGTTTATTCTTTGTGTTTTTTATCCAATGAGTTCAAGAGATAGATATAAATTTCATCTCTTTTTAATAAGTCATAACTGCTGAATCTGCATTTATACAAACTGCTAAACCCAAATAAGATCAATCCTTAGTAACTAGTTAATTTAGGGGAATAGGGAGAATTACTGAAGACTTGCTAGAAAGTACAAAGAAAATTTTCTGCACTCTCTCCACACACTTACAGTGATACCTTTTGTACAGAATTTCTCCTCAGCATAAGGTATAACCCCAAAATTATATAAGACCTTGCAAATTAATATTTGAAACAAAAATAATCACACAAATATGCATTGAAAAATTAGTAACAATTTTTATGGAAGAATAAACACATTTTTTAAAGCTATCAGAAAAAACACAGAGCAATACATTAAATAGCTTGCAATAAATATATTCAGAAATCAGCTTGTGTCAAAAAGAAATGATTGAAGAGAACTGACATGCACTGAAATATAGACTAGCCTAGAGAGTGCTTGAAGAAGGAAGTCAAAGCAATAAATAAATAATCATTTATATTATTTGCTTTTTTTTGTAAATGATTAATTGATTAAAGGGGAGACAGGGTTAAGTAATTCAAGCACCCAATATCAACCTGAGACCAGATTCTAGCTTATGAAGTACCAACTGGTTGAGAGAGCTCAAAGGATTGTTCCAGGATGGTTTTTTTTTGTTTGTTTGTTTTTTTTGTAGGTAAATCATTTCCATTTTTGAAAGTTCTGTTTGAGCATTTGCTCAGTGGAGAAACTGTGCTGGAATAGACTCAGGCATCTGGGGCAGGTTGATCGTAAAATACAACAGGATATAAATTAAGTATCGTGATGGCAACAAGTACATGGTATTCCTCACGTACAGAGGAGCTCTGATTCATCCCCGTAGTGGTAATGGGATGGAAGGGGTAAAGGAAGAAGTCCTGAATGAGGTGAACACTGAGATGAGTATTGAGGATGAAATAAAAATTTGCTCAGCAGACATAGGGAACAGGAGAAGATTGTGCCAGGCAGGTGGAGGAAGGGAGAATGCAAGTAGCACTTTGCCCAGTGGCTAATGGTTGGCAGGAGCATAGGGGATGTATGGAAGGAAGGGGACAGAGAGATGAGGGCTGCAGAGGTAGGCAAGAGCCCAGTAAAGACAGGTACTGGAGGGTTTGGTGTAGGCCAATGAAAATGAGAAAGGCAGAACTAAGGAAAAGGTTTTGCTGCATGCTGAAACCATTTGATTAGAATCTAAGAAAGTGAAATCAGGGAGGCCACTGCATTGTATTTCATATATATATTCAGGGGTGGAAAAAAGTAAGTTTACAGTTGTGAGCATGTGAAACACAGAGTTTATTCTATTATTTATTATTATTATTATCATTATTATTATTGACCTACTTTTGCCCACCCTTGTATGTCTCTTTGTGAATCTCTGTGAGAGCTTTATGGTGATATATATTTAGGTATGAAATCACTGAATTGGTGATGTGAGCGTACTCCAATTTATTTATTTATTTTTTATCCTCACCCTAGGACATTTTTTTTTTTCATTTATCTTCAGATAGAGTGGGAGGGAGAGAGGGAGGAAGAGAGAGAGAGAGAGAAACATCGATGTGAGAGAGACACATCAACTGGTTGCCACCCACACAACCCCAATCGGGCTGGGGACAAACTGCAACCGAGGTACATGCCCTTAGCGGGAACCGAACCCGGGACTCTCTGGTCCGCAGGCCAACACCCTTGTGGCGCGAGACAACCCGGAGACCACCAGAGCCGAATTAAAGCCAAATAGAGAGCAAAGCCGGCCAGCGACTGATCCCGAGTTCTCGGAGATCAGCCCCGACTTTCAGCTATATTTTTATTTTATAGGGGGCTTGTTACAAATTTCTGCAACTGGCATTTCTTGATGGCCTTGGGGGAGAGCAAGCAAGTACAGAAGCGGAGGCAGTTGGCGGTAAGCAGGGGGGAATGGAGCTGGGAGGGAGCTGAGCGGGAGGGAACTACGTCAGCACACATCTATGGTCAGGGTTGTCCTGCTATTCACTCTATTTTCTAAGTTCTAAAAAATAACAAATTCACTTAGAGGACAAATTCGCTTAGAGGAGTACCAGGCCACTGGTACTTCCTCAGTTTGCCTCTGAAAGCTCCATAGTCGGCCTTTTGTATTATTTAATCAGGGCGAGGTGATATGAGCAGGCCAGCACAGCTCTAACCACTGAGCCAAACCGGCCAGGGCCATACTCCAATTTATAAAACACTTTTAAATTCCTCTCCAAATGCTGCACCGGTTTGTGTTCCTACCAGCAAGTGGGCCAGGGTTCCTCTCTGTCTTAATTCCCATTATCTCCGGTAACACTTGGTATTGTCCATTTTATACATTGTTACCAATCTAATGCTTATGGGATAGATTTTATTGTTGCTTGAATTTATATTTTTCTACTTTATGGTGAGATTGAGTATCTTGTATGCCATTTGACTTTCGATTTCTATTTTGTTCAGTTCTTTTTGTTTTGACTTACGGTTTCATGTATATCCTATTTATTAATCTATTAGTAGTAGTATAAATTAGAAACATCTCTCAGTCTGTCTCCTGTCACCTTTGTTAAATAGAAATCTTTCATATTTACTCAATAAATTCCATCAATTTCCCTTTAAAATTAATAATTTTACATATTATTAAAGAAATAATTTCCCAAAATGATGACACAAAAATAGCCCTTACATTGCTTTCTAAAAGATGTGTATCTTGCCATCTATGTTTAAAACTTGAAACCATATGAAATTCACTTTGGTGGATGGTGTGAGATAGGAGTACATTTCAATTTTTGTATATATGGTAAACTAATTTCCCCAGGACAATTTAGTTAAATATTGATATTTCACAATGATTTGTAATTTCTATACTGTCATATATCATATATATATATATATATATATATATATATATATATCCATTTCTCTAGTTGTCTGATCATTTCTCAGCACTAAATTACTTTAATGTTATAAATTTAAAATATGTCTTAATATAAAGTAGAATAAGATCCCTATAAAGATCTTCTTAATAATATTCTTAGCTATTTGTGGGCCTTTATTTGACTATAAAAGTTTAAGCAGTTGGTTTAATTCTACTAAAGGTACTACTGGGATATCAATGGGAGTAATATTGAACATATAAACTAATTTAGGGAAAATTAACACATTTAAAATGTTAAAATTTCCCATCTTAAATATCTGAAATTTGACCATTTGTTTAGCTATTATTTAGTATCCTTCAGTAGAGTTTAAATTTTTTCTTTACAAATGTCTTGTGTACTTTTTATTAGGACTAGAGCTCTACTCTTCCCTTGCCAGTCAATTTAGTCTGCTTAATGCTTTGGTTTGTTTCATATTTATAGGATATGCACTTTTTAATAGTCATTATTTACTCAATCAATAATAAAACTGAGAATTTTATATTTGGCTAGTTGCCAATATTTCATTGTTTTCTCCTTAGTTCATTTCTCTACTTCCTGGTTTAATTCCTCCAAATTTCTGACAGAATGTAATTAAATTTTTAGAGTTGTGAAATATCTAAAACTTTTCTTCTTTTACCCCTGCATTTAAATAACTTAGTTAGGTAAGAAAAATTCTAGGTCCTCCAAATTATTTTTCTGTATACTGTGAAACTTACTCGATTATCTTTTTTCTTCCAATGTGGCCATTGAAAAGTTTGATGTCATCATGATTCTTGCTCATTTCTAGGTAATCTTTTTGTTGTTGTTAATCCTCACGCTCACCCAAGGATATTTTTTCCATTGATTTTTTAGACAGAGTAGAAGAAGGGAGGAAGTGGGAGAGGGTGAGAGAGAGATCGATGTGAGAGAGACACATCATTTGGTTGCGTCCTGCATGCTTCCTGACTGGGGCTGGGGATCAAACCTGCAGCCCAGGTACATGCTTTTGGCTGGGAATTGAATCTGAGATTCTGCAGTGCACAGGCCGATGCTCTAACCACCAGGCCACTCTGGCCAGGGCTCTAGGTAATCTTTTTATTCTGAAAGCTTAGATGTCCTTTTTGATTTGATTATTCTTAAATTCTGCATGTGTTCTAGGTATATGATATTTTTTTCTTCTTTGTCTTACACAGTACTCTATATGATCTTATTGAGTTCTGATGTTTTTCTTTAAATTTGAGAATTCTTACCCATTATTAATTTTTTAATTGCTACACTTTGTTCATTAATTACATTTATCATATTTCTTTCAAGAAACTTGAACTTTGTAGCTGTTTTGGATACATTGTGTGGCCATCTTTCTTACCTTGAGGCTGTCATCTGCATCTGCCTCTGTCCATGATATTTGCCCATGATATCCTGGGTTTTTAATCCTCAAGTTGAGTTTAAAGAATGGCTAGAATATACCCATCTCATTTACATTATACAAGTGTATTTGATCCTTTATTTCTTTGTTTGTTTATTTTACCCATCATTAGAATATAAACTTCATGAGAGCACTCTATTTCACTCATGTACACGGCTGATGAAGCTCTCACCATTAGGTGTGTGGTTGCACAGAGTAGAGAAACAGGATGCAAGATGAGTTCAGAAAGGAAAATAGGGGCTAGATCAGATGACCATGAAAAGCCAAGGTACAGATTTTGGATTTTATTTTCAGTGTGAGGAAATTCAACGAAGAATTATAAAAAGAGGAGTGAGATGGTTACTCTGGCTGCTGTGTAAAGAATGTATTGAAAGAGAATAGGAGAGACTCAGGGGGACCACTAAGGAGACTCCAGCAGCATTTTGGGTGAGAGATGATGATGACTTAGAAACAAGTGTGGTAGCGGGAGATAAGCAGGAGGAGAGGCTTTTGGCATATGTTCTGAAAGTAGTGTTGTGATAGATTGAGAATAAGGACTAGGGGATAAAGGAAGTCCAGGATGACACCTAGATTCTTAGTTTGAGCAACTGGTAGATGCTAGAATGTTTTACTGGTGAGGGGCAGACAGGAAATAAGTTTGTGGGAAGAAATGAACACCAAGTTAAGAGCATATGAATCATTTAAATGTAGAAGTCAAATAACCAGAGGAGTCAGGACAGAAGTAATAGATTTGGGATTCATTAGTATAGAGATGATAGTTATAGCAATGAGACTTGGTAAGATTACCTAGGGAAGAAGCAAATATATAGAAGAGAAGGAGATTATGACTGGGATATTGAAGAGGAAGAGGAGCTGGTGAAGGAGACTAAGAGAAGCAGCATCTATTGAAGTGGGGAAAGAGCACGATGTTTAGGAAACCAAGAGCAGATGCTGTTTTACGAAGTAGGGAATGTTCAAGTGTTTCAAAAAATAATAAAGTCAAGTAAGAAAAGGAAATGATCATTGGAGACTGAAAAAAGCAATTTTAAAGGATGATGGGAATGAGAGTCTGATTGGAGAGGGTTGAGTGCTGAATTGAGGGGAGAAGTAGAGATCCGCTATAGAAAATCCTTTAAAAAATATTGCTGTGAAGGGGAGTTGAAGAATTAGAAATGTGGAATGCACTCGGTTTTCTCTTTTCGTCACAGAAGAAATCAAGAGGTTGGCTCAAGTTAAAGAATGAGGAAAAGAAAAAAAATAAATACAAAGTGAAATTTTATAAAATCAAATGGAAGTAATAAAATAGTTGGTTTTCTTAGAAGTTTTTTATATAAATTATTGGTCTATTGAGGAAAGAGTTTTTATCTGCTTTGCAAAAGAGCTGAAAAACGATATAACCAGCCATATTTAAGAATTCATTTATTATTTAATATTGATACTAAAATACTTATTTAATTTTTATTTATATATGTATAAGGAACTAGTGAGAAGACTATAACCTTGTAATTTAAAAATTATCACATGCCAAAGATGGCGGCATAGGTAACGCGGTATCGCGTCCTCCCACAACCACATCAAAGTTACAACTAAACTACAGAACAACCATCATTCAAAACCGCCTGAAATCAAGCTGAAGGGAAGTCCTACAACTACGAAATTAAAGAAGAAGCCGCATCGAGACTGGTAGGAGGGCAGAGGAGCCACGGGCTGGTCCCACACCCGCGTGTGCCGGATAAAAATTAGGAGGACACCTCGGCTGGGAAGGTCCTACCTGAGGACTGAGGGGTCCCTGTCCCACACCACGCGCCCACCTCAGGGTTCCAGTGCCAGGAAGAGAATCCCCATCACTTCTGGCTGGAAAAACCAGCGGGAACTGAGGCTGAGGCGGCTGGAGCCCCCGGCAGCTCCTCTTAAAGGGCCCGCGCACGGACTTACTCGGACTCGCACCCTCCAGGCTCCAGCATGGGGGAGGCAGCTTGAAAGGCACCAGAGTCATATGGGGAAGAACTGAGCTGTTTGGCATTGGAGCGAGGGCTGGAGAGGCAGCTTTCTCCTGGACAGACGTGCTATCAGAGGCTTTTGTTCCTTTGGTGAGCCCTTCCCTGGGCAGGCAGACGCCACCATATCTAGGACTCCAGCAACCTGGCTCACACTGTTTGCCCCGCCCTGGTGATTCCCTGAGGCCCTGCCCCACCCAACTTTTAGGCCCACCCAAGCTGTTGCCAGTTGCTTGACCATAGGATTGGCCTGTCTTGGATCCTGCTTCAGCTTTTCCTAAATTCTTTCAAACAAGCAGCATCTGGTCTCAGCTAGCCCCATACCTCTCACTAAGTAATACATAGAAACAAACACAGGGAGGCAGCCAAAATGAGGAGACAAAGAAACAGGTCCCAAATGAAAGAACAGAACAAAACTCCAGGAAAAGAACTAAGTGAAATGGAGTTAAGCAACCTAACAGATGCTGAGTTCAAAACACTGCTTATAAGGATGCTCAATGGACTTAGTGAGAACCTCAGTGAACTTAGTGAGGGCCTCAAGAGCGTAAAAAAGGACCAGTCAGAAATGAAGGAGGCACTAACTGAAATAAAGAATAGTTTACACAGATTCAATAGTAGAGTAGGTAAAGCCAAGAAGCAATCCATTGATTTGGAAAATAAGGAAGCAAGAAACACCCAATCAGAACAGCAAAAAGAAAAAAATATCGTCTGAGGAACAGGGTAGACCCAGAGATGTGGAAGTAGGGTATAAACTGACACCCCTCAGAAGAGGGGGTGGGGGGGGAGGGAAGAGATAAACCACAGAACTTATGCATAAGTGATGGACATGGACAACAAAGCTGGGGACAGGGTGGGGGGATGGGGAGGAGGGTGTCAATGGGGAAAAAAGGAGAAACATCTGTAACAAAATAAATTAATAAAAAAAAACAAATTAATTAAAAAAAAAAAAAAAAAAGAAAAAAATATCCAAAAAAATGAGGATAGTGTAAGGAGCCTCTGGGACAATTTCAAGCATACCAACATTCGCATCTTGGGGTGCCAGAAGGAGAAGAGAGAGAACAAGAAATTGAAAACCTATTTGAAACAATAATGGCAGAAAACTTCCCTAACTTGGTGAAAGAAATAGACATACAAGTCCAGGAAGCACAGAGAGTGGCAAACAAGATGAACCCCAAGAGGCCCACACCAAGACACATCATCATCAAAATGCAAAAGGTTCAAGACAAAGAGAGAATCTTAAAAGCAGCAAGAGAAAAGCAGTTAGTTACCTACAAGGGAGTTCCCACAAGACTGTCAGCTGATTTCTCAAAAGAAACTTTTCAGGCCAGAAGGGAGTGGCAAGAAATATTCAGAGTGATGAAAAGCAAGAACCTACAACCAAGATTACTCTATCCTGCAAAGCTGTCATTTAGAATCGATGACCATATAAAGAGTTTCCCAGACAAGGAAAAGCTAAAGGAGTTCATCACCACCAAACCATTATTATATGAAATGTTGAGGGTCTTCTTGAAGAAAAAGATAAAAAAAATATGATCAAACAAAATGGCAATCAATACATATCTATCGACAATTGAATCTACAAACAAAATCAACAAGCAGAACCGAAACATTCTCATAGATACAGAGAAATTTTGTTGGTTACCAGATGGGTGGGGGCTGGGGGGATGGGTGAAAAAGGTGAACGGATTAAGAAGTACAAATTGGTTGTTAGACTGACAAACCTCAAAGGGAAGGGGGTTTGGGGGGTGGGAAGAAATAAACCAAAGAACTTATATGTATATATGCATAACCAATGGACACAGACAACAGTGTGGGGAAAGGCAGTAGGGGGGCGGGAATGGGGAGGAGGGGGGCAATGAGGGGAAAATGAGGAACATCTGTAATACATTCAACAATAAAGATAAGTTAAAAAAAAAGAAAAAAGAAAAAAAAATTATCACATGCCAATACAACTATTAAATTATAATTTTAGGCCTTGAAAATGAATAATTTAAAGACTATGAGGAAAGCATTCACTTTAATAAGTACATAAGGTGTCAGATTTTGCAATTTATTACAGATTCTCAAGCTAATTTACTATAATTAATGTGAATAAAAATATTTCATTGCCTAAATAATCTGTTTATGTATTTCTCTCTAATGATGAAACAAAAGGACTAATTTGTTAAAGATATTCTTTAATTGATTCCAAAGAGAATACTTAGAATGTAATGTGCTGACTGGTTTTGTGCAATACCTAATCCCTACCTCAGTGACATCTATAATTTTATGATGGCAAAACATTGTAATCATAAAGTAATGTGATTCTTAAGCACCAGAGTTTCCAGCTAATTTTCATTATCAATTGTGTGGTTTAATAAAAAGAACATTGGAATTAAGACACATGTTCTCTAGGCCTTCCTCAGCCATTAACCAATTGTACAATCTTAGTTTTTTTAGTTAGGTTAAAAAAATACATTTTTGATTTTTTAAGGTGGAGATAAGAACAGGTTTTTCTGGCAAAGTAGGACCTTTCCATCAAGAATACAGACTGAGGTATAGGTGCAGATAGACAGATGATAGTTAGGTAGATAGACTGATTGATTATGGTAAGATGTATTGCCATTTACCATCAAATACCTGCCCAGCTGGGGAAAAGGAAGGTCCCCTATTTCACGGGAAAATAGGCTTATAGATCTCCTCACTCAATACCAAGCATAATACCTGCTATTAGGCATTAAGGGGACAGAATTCCAGCATCTATGATGGAGGTGGTGGCTTTGGTCTGGTCCGGGAAAAAACATCATTCTTCCAGGTGCCTTCTTTTATGGTGCTAGCTGAGTGTTGTTCAGGCCCTTTCGAACAGTGGCTCACGGTGCATACATGAAGCAACTCACCAATCCTCTCAGCCACAACCTAATAATCCAATGTAGGCAGTTGGGCCTAAATTTTAGCTACTATACTACAACTGATACATTTCATTTTATTAATGATTTAGGGCTTACATACTCTAGAAGAATCTGGAGACAGCATTTGTTTGAAGAGGCAGGTCCCATATAGGTTTGTTTAGTTTAGATTAGATTTCAGGAGTCCACCGTTTACAATTTACTTCTGTAAATAAATTACCATAGCTAAACATTAGTTTGCTTAATGGCAAAACAATGATATAATTAAGAACCTGCCAAAACCCCAGGCAGGATGTTTGTGAGGCCCTCTAAGATAATGCCTGTGAAGCTTCTTAGGTGAGTTCAAAAAACGTTACCAATAGAAGACAGCTCTAAATTGCTTCATTTTCAGTGTTCAGACATTACAATTCTAATCACATTGGATATTTGTTACAATATATATTTGTTACCCTTTGAAGGGTAATAACTCTTACATTTTATGATCCTGAAGAAAAGTTTAATGATCTGTTCATAGAGCCAAACTTCTCTTAGCTTTGGAAGTCATGATGGGCAGAACAAATGTGGGCCCGTGACATGGTTCTGACATTGGAAGTAAACATCAAGTGATGGCATGTGCGCAGAATATGAACTGTGAAAGCCAAGTCATTCTTTAACCTCCCTGTCATGTGTTAGGCCCTTTATCAATGTGTCTCTGCCAAGATGGGGGTCTTTGCTATTAAAGATACATAGAAAATTTGGACTAAGTCTACAGGAGAACATGACAATTATTAATGACTTTAGAAAAAGGACCTATGAAGAAAGGTCAAAGAAACTCAGAACTTTTCAGAGAAGACTTAAATATCTTCGCAATTTAAAAGTGGGTAATTAACCATTAGGAAATACAAAATCAAGGAGAGTAGTTTGGCTGTTAAAGTTGTTAGCATTGGAAGACAGTTTCCAAGGGACAACATGGAATCTTATCTGCAGGTGATTAAGGGTTTGAGGATCTTTTGCTTGGATGGTTTCAATCTCATGTTATCCCAACTCATGGGCTTAAACTCCTAGACCTCTTGAGGTCATTAACAAGATGGGTAGTCAAGCTTATCTGAAGGGAGATGTTTATTCCCCTGTATCAGACTTAGAGCTGGAACAAAAGGATAGAAATTGAGACTCAACTTTTTCATTCTGGTAGCCAAATTGTCATTCCCTTGATATAATTTGTTGAAATAAAAATTCACCAATACATACAAAAATCATTTGAATATTCCAATTCTGTTTCAGTTCTTTCTTGGCGATTCAATGACCCACACATACTTGCTGAACACACCCTGAATTTACTCCATACTTACTTATAATACAAACCTTTACTTATGTTCTCCTCTCCCCGAGGAATGCCTTTGTTCACCCTTTCCATCTGTTAAAATACTACTATTTTATTTCCTATTCCTCAAGGCCAATTCAATTGGCATTTCCTCCAAGTAAACTTCCTTAGTTCTCTCCTTTCACTCTGTTGGAACTAATTTCTCCCATATGCACATATGGAAGTATAGCTTCTATAGCACTTTGTGCCTTTATTTTAACTCTGCTTTTGAAAATAGATGCTCAATTATTTATTTGCCTTCTCTTCTAGAGATAAAGTTCCTTGGGGACAAGAGAAATTATTCAATCTCTTACTCTTCATAGTGCCATGCATAGAAAAAATAATATTTCTCAGGGAATATTCTCTACAATAATTGACTTTATAAGCTTTTGTAGAGTCTTTTCTTTGTAACTGGGATAAGCTCTCTTATCCTAAGAAAAGTAATCTATTTTTCTCCTTTAAAACTATGCATAGGACTTATATCTTCAGTGGCAATTTTAAAAACAAATTTCTCTAACATATTGATTCATATTATTCCAGGCTCTAGACCAAAATCTGTATGATTTACACATTGCTACATAATAAATTACTCCTAAAATTTAGTGGCTCAAACTTTATATTTAAAAAAACCTCACAGTTTCTGTGGGTCAGAAATTGAGAAATGGCCTCTCTGTCGTTTTGCTTCATGATCTCACAGGTTACAATCAAGGTGTCAGTCCAGAGTCTGCAGCTTGACCTGAAGCCTCCACTGGGGAGGGATCCCCCACGTGATTGTTGCTGTTGGCTTGAGGTTCCTTGCTGGCGATGGGGAGACGCTGCTCTCAGAGTCTTGCTACATGGGCCTCTCCAGTGTGGCAGCTTGCTTCATCAAAGCTGGTAAGATAGAGAATCTCTAGAATCTAGAGCTTTTGTTAGCCCATTTCCATGCTATTTACTGGTTCTCAAACTGTCTTAAATTACATAAGCTATGCAAGACTGAAAAAAATTAATCTTTTTCATCTGTAATTCCTGATGGTGTACCACAGTGTTCAAAGAATGTTTCCTGACAAAAGTGAAGTAAGTTTGAGAAATTAAACAAACTAATATAACACTTGAGAAGATTCACAAAACAAATAAACATATTAAAAGATCTGTAATATATATAGTTGAGCAAGGTTGGGTTTAAAACTGCACAGGTTCACTTATGTGCATATTTTAAAAAAATAAACACAATACCAAACAATAAAGAGACTTCCGGACAAAGTGGCAGCGTAGGTAAACGCGGTCTCGCCTCCTCCCACAACCACATCAAAATTACGACTAAACCACAGAACAACCATTATTCAAAACCACCTGAAATCAAGCTGAATGGAAGTCTTACAACAAAATTAAATAAGAAGCCACATCCAGACTGGTAGGAGGGGCAGAGGCGTGGACCGGCTGGTCCCACACCCACGTGTGGTGGATAAAATCAGAAGGGACGCTTTGGCTGTGAAGGTCCTCCCTGAGGAGCAAGGGGTCTCTGTCCCACACCAGGCCACCAGCTCAGGGTTCCAGTGCCAGGAAGAGAAGACCCCATGACTTCTCGGACCTGCTCCCTCTGAGCTCCAGCGTGGAGGGGAGGCAACTGGAAAGGTAGCAGAGACATACGGGGAGGAACTGAGTTGTTTGGCCTCGAGGTGAAGGCTGAAGAGGAAGCTTTCTCCTGGACAGACGTGCTGGCGGTGGCCCTTGTTCCTTTGGTGAGAACTTCCCCCACGAGGCTGGCAGATGGGTTCCATATCTGGGACTCCAGCAACCTGGCTCACACTGTTTGTTCTACCCTGGTGATTCCCTGAGGCCCTGTCCCACCCAACTTTCAGGCCCACCCAAGCTGTCCCCAGTTGCTTTACCATAGGAAGGGCCTGTCGTGGCTCCTATTTCATATTTTCCTAAATGCTCTCAAAAAAGCAGCATGTGGCCCCATATCTCTCACTAAGTGGCCCCAGCAGCCATTGGCAGATCACTTTGTAGCTTATGCCTGGTGGCCCTGGGTAGAATACAGGCAGTGGCTGACCTTGCCCCAGACCCAGGACACCCAGTTGACAGTGTCAGACCACCCAAATACCTCCATAAGTGACACACTCAAGGAATGGACTCAGGGGGTACCAGAGCCCTGCTGAAGTAATTCCTGCTCTGTGTGGTGGGCCCCTCCACAGCTGATCCTCCAAGGTAATCAGAGGTCAGTGGATAGTGGGCACAGCCAGTCCCTGCAGCTGATCAGCCTGAGTAAATCCCTCCCATCGACATGCCAACAGCAATCAAGACACAATTACAACAGAAGGGTGTAACGTTCACACGAGAAGTGCACCTCGAGAGCCCAGCTGGATGATCAAGGAGGCTGTGCCACTGGATGCTAAGGACACCTACTACAATAGGTGACCCTACGAAGTCCAGGAGACATAGCAACTCTACTTAATACATAGAAACAAACACAAGGGGCCCAGCCAAAATGAGGAGACAAAGAAACACATCCCAAATGAAAGAACAGAACAAAACTCCAGGAAAAGAACTAAACGAAATGGAGATAAGCAATCTAACAAATGCCGAGTTCAAAACACTGCTTATCAGGACACTCAATGAACTTAGTGAGGGCCTCAAGAGCATAAAAAAGGACCAGTCAGAAATGAAGGAGGCACTAACTGAAATAAAGAATAATTTACACAGATTCAATAGTAGAGTAGGTAAAGCCAAGAAGCAAACCATCGATTTGGAATATAAGGAAGCAAAAAACACCCAATCAGAACAGCAAAAAGAAAAAAGAATCCAAAAAAATGAGGATAGTGTAAGGAGCCTCTGGGACAATTTCAAGCGTGCCAACATTCACATCATGGAGGTGCTAGAAGGAGAAGAGAGAGAGCAAGAAATTGAAAACCTATTTGAAACAATAATGACAGAAAACTTCCCTAACTTGGTGAAGGAAACAGACATACAAGTCCAGGAAGCACAGAGAGTGCCAAACAAGATGAACCCCAAGAGGCCCACACCAAGACACATCATCATCAAAATGCAAAAGGTTCAAGACAAAGAGAGAATCTTAAAAGCAGCAAGAGAAAAGCAGTTAGTTACCTACAAGGGTACTCCCATAAGGCTTCCAGCTGATTTCTCAAAAGAAACTTTTCTGGCCAGAAGGGAGTGCCAAGAAATATTCAGAGTGATGAAAAGCAAGAACCTACAACCAAGATTATTCTATCCTGCAAAGCTATCATTTAGAATTGATGGCCATATAAAGAGTTTCCCAGACAAGAAAAAGCTAAAGGAGTTCATCACCACCAAACCATTATTATATGAAATGTTGAAGGGTCTTCCTGAAGGAGAAGAAGATCAAAAATATGAACAATAGCCCTGGCCGGTTTGGCTCAGCGGTTAGAGCATCGGCCTGCGGTACAGAGAGACCCGGGTTCGGTTCCCGCTAAGGGCGTGTACCTCGGTTGCAGTTTGTCCCCGGCCCTGGTTGGTCGTGTGGGTGGCAGCCACTCGATGTGTCCCTTTCACGTCGATGTTTCTCTCTCTCTCTCTTCCTCTCTCTCCCTCCCACTCTATCTGAACAAAAAAATGAAAAAAATGTCCTCAGGTGAGGATAAAAAAAAAAAAATATATGAACAATAAAATGTCAATAAACACATATCTATCAACAATTGAATCTACAAACAAAATGAAGTGCAGAACAGAAACAGACTCATAGATACAGAGAACATTTTGTTGGTTGCCAGATGGGAGAGGGTTTGGGGGAATGGGTGAAAAAGGTGAAGGGATTAAGAAGTACAAAGTGGTTGTTAGACTAACCAACCTCAAAGGGAAGGGGGTTGGCGTGTGGGAAGAAATAAACAGAAGAACTTATATGCATATATGCATAACCAATGGACACAGACAATAGTGTGGGGAAAGGCAGGAGGTGGGCGGGAGCAGGGAGGAGGGGGTCAATAAGGGAAAAAGGAGGAACATCTGTAATACATTCGACAGTAAAGATAAGTTTAAAAAATAAATAAATAAATACAGTATCCATGGGTTTCGCATCCAAGGATTCCACCAGCCTCAGATCGAAACAGTATTTTCCCATTCCCAGCTACTTTCCCAACTGTGGAAGGAAAAATACTGTTTTCATTCATGGTTGATTCAAACTGTGGATACAAAGAGCAAACTCTAGAGTCAAAAGTTGTACATGGATTTTCCACTGAAAAGGTGCTTCCAACCTCCACATTGTTTAGGGATCATCTGAATCCAATTTCCATGTAAATAAAACTGTTTAACTCTTATTTTTTCAGGATTTCCCAAATTTGTTTTGCAAGGGATCCCTTTAACAACCTACAAAACTAGTTCTCTGCAGAATGTACTTGTGTAAGTATGGTATTATTAATATAACAAGAAATAATCACTTCTGCCAATGTACTTAAAACATGGAGAAACTGAAAGCATTTGAGAGGCATTTTATTTCATATAAGCTATCCAGGATTTTGGGACAAAAAGCTGAGTGGTACAGTTTGAAGCAGGCACCATTGTGCAAATTCCATGAAGAAGTTTGATAATCAGTGGCTTGGATGAGCTTAGCACATAGGTGTGTAGAGGCTGGTACAAATCCAGCCAAAAAGTTTGTGAAACTTACTTGAAATAGGTAATTTATTAACTTACCTCTTACAAACCTGGACATATCCTCACCACTCTAGTTCCTCTTCCTCTCCCATGTTTTTATTCTTAAGAAAGCTGATGGGTACTGAGGGAGGGGATGGAAAAGAGGGAGGAGTCAGAACACAGTTACATTACTATTGCCTGGGTTATCAATTATAGAGAACTGAAAATAAGGATTGTGTTTCTATCATGCAAACAATGCCAAGATAAAATGGGGGTGCAATGGGGAGAAGCAGTGTGGAAAGGTACATCTAGCAGAGGACTGAAATTGTTTCAGGCAACTGTGAAATCTGCAGAGACACGACCAACTGCCCAACAACCCTGACTTCATCCTCTGGTGAGACTTCATCCTTTATTCCTCCAAAGCACAGCATAAATAAATTGTTCTGGAAAACAGCAAATTATTTGAAAAGGTCCATTATGGCATATTATTTCTTTATGCAAAATGGATGTTTAACAAGATTGCCTCCTTGAACTTTTCACATGAATAGGAAAGCCAATCTCATTTGCTAATGGAAGCTTTACAGCAGATCCTTGTGCTGCCCTTGTCTCTCTTTACCATTATTTTATAGATAATTTACAATTTGTGTAAGCTATGGACAAAAATATGCTAGAGTATAGGGTGACATTCTCAGTGTTGTCACATGGTGTGAACATCCCAGAGGTACATTTTAAAGAAGACAAGTCCATGCCTTGCTGGCAGCTTGAAGGGAGGTGCAGAAGGGTAGGTGACACCTGTCACTGAGGTGAGACCAGGAGTAACTTCATAAGCTCCCAGCCTTTGCTCAGAAGATTTATTCAGTTGTCATTAAGGAAGTCATGAATTCATAAGAAAGGAATTACACCCCTCTTACCTGTGATTTGAACATGGAGAGGATGATGTAGTAATTAGGCTTCTGCTAGTAATTATTCAAGTGAATAAGGGAATAGACAAGAGTGAACAGAACAGTAAAATATCTTAGTAAGAAAAATGGGAAGCTTACACAGCACTCAGATCTCTTTGTAACCATCCACATGAATTTGGGCACTGTTCAAGACCTGGCTACTACTACTTGAGTTTGTCATTGTAGGAACCACTTCCTGGACATCATAGGAAATGTTTTATGTTTTTTGTTTGGGGAATTCCTGTGTAATTTTATGTTAAGTGGATGAATCCCCTCTGAGAAGGAAGCAAAGATGTTTTCAATTTTTTTTCAGAATGGGAAAGGAAGGAGGTTGTAGGGGCAATCTAGGTTCCCTGGATAGAAGGAGGGAAAGAATGAGAATTTCATTAACTACAGAGGGTATAATAACATAGAAATAATATAAATAAGAAGTTAAGAAGCTTTGGAATTTAATTTTTCACAGGTGACATTATGAGTATTTAAATGACTTTTGGGATGTAGTTTTGGGGACAGTGTATAATATAAAATTTAAGTAATTTAGGTTTTATTTTGGTTTTGGTTCTTCTAGCCACAAGTACAGAGTAACTGCAAACCACACTTTAGGAAAGAGGGAGGGTTTGCAAAACAACTAGTACATCAAGATTTTCATTAGGGTAGGAAAGAATGTTACTTCTATTGTAAAACTTACTTTTATTCATGGATGAGTAGCAACCTGCTGAAAAACAAAAAAACAATTTTAAGCCTGTTTTCTGACTTTGCTCTTTGCCCACATTAGGACAATTATTATTTAACCTCTCTGGTTGCCAGTTTCTGACTATATGTGAAATATAGGTCCTTGTCAACAAGCCACCGTAATAATGTTAGGAATTGCAGAACTTCTGAGACTTAAACCTTGAGAAAGAACCCAAGAGAGGGGAGATCTTTCTTTGCTAACATTTATTTTGGAAAATTTGATACTTTTTCATGATTAGCATGATGTAAGAATACAAAATCAAAAGATCAGAAAGTAAAATATGTCTTTTCTCTTTTAATGAGCCTTTATCCTGTGTTGTTGAATCACTTGAATTAAGAATTAAAATTGAAAATGGGCAGCCTTGAGAAGCTTTTGGTGTGTGTGTGTGTGTGTGTGTGTGTGTGTGTGTGTGTGCGTGCGCGCGCGCGCGCGTGCGTGTGTATTAGCTGAAAAGCCTTTTCTTGCAGACAGGAAAAAATGGGATTAGGAAATGTACCTTTGAAGACTAGAGATAAAAGAGACCCAGTACCTAATGGTGATGCCAACACCCCATCAAAATGCCTGTAGATAGCAGGTACCACCAGGTGGATGATCAAGATGATTTTATACCTGCAAAAAGCAGATATAACCACGATGTGATCAATCAGGTAGATGAATATTTACTGTGATTTATTTGGCAAAACAACAAAATTACGAGGCAATTATATGAATTTTTGCCTGTGTTTATCTGCTATTATAATCAAAAAGTACCAATTCCCATCACATTAGTCAATATGATAGTCCAAGTTAATTCAAATATTTATTGAGTATGTCCTGTGTGTAAGACTTTGTACTAACCACTGTGGAGGATGCAAAAAAAAAAAAAAAAAAAAAGGAATGAGACATAAATCCTGCTTCTAGTTGCTTAAAATATCTGGGTATTTCTACCAGATGAGAACTTCAAAGTATTATTCCCATGGTAGGTGCACCTTGAGTTAAATTATACAGTAACCCTGAAGAGTTTGCATATAAATGGTCACATAAAAGGATTTTTTTCAAATGCTCAAGGAAAGTTTACTTGTTTAAGAAAATCATAAATTGTCTTATATAAGGCAAAGAAAAAGAAGTCCAGGGAAAGAAAGAAAAAGAAAAGAACTTTTGTTAATTCTGGTAGTCTATGATACTTGTAATTTTTGAATCTTGTATTTATTTTAAAGAGGGCACATCTGTTATCTTGTAGTAAAATTCTATTTTTTAAACAAACAGTATAATATATCCAACCTTTAAAAAAATGTGTAACATAAACATTGTCTTTTTGCAAGTGGCAAAATAAAAATGCTTCCCTACAGTGTTTACCACAAACACACCTCATAAAGAATGAAAACAGCTGCTTCCACGGGAAAGATAATATGCAGTGCATGGTGCTGTAAAGAAAATTTCCACTATTTTGCCCATTTAAAGAAAATGTCTTTTGTTCATTCTATTGGACAATACTTTTATTCTGTACAGTTAAAAAAGAAATAGAGGCATCAGAATACATTTGCATTTCTGTCTTAAGAAAAGAGGTATGTTTTAAAAATAGTATTTTTTTTTCTTAACTGAATGTGGAAACATTAAAAATGTAATTTAAATAACCTTTCTTTGCAGCAATGTAATGCATTTCCTGACATAATGCTAATTTATACGACTACAGGTTTTAAAACACACACACACAAAGAATAAGCAAACATTTGCTGGTTGCAGTTGATATATATATGTAATATACAGACATGAAGGCTCATGTAAAAGATTTAGTGTGAAAAAATATTAGAATGCTTTCTTTTCATTTATTCTGATGTGCTGTGAAGGTCAAAAAGAGATCAATCCACAGAGGCAAGTAAAGTTAGGAGTAATTTAATTAGGGTTGTCTAGATCTGAAATATCATCTAATTCACTTATTGCTAGTGGAGAAATATGTGTATCTATATTTGTCAAAAGTGATTATGTACTTTTAAAACCTGCAAAGACTTATACTGCAAACCCCATGAAGAAGACAGCCCAATAGAAAGAAAAGGTATTTTTTCCTTTCTATATGAAAACTATGCATCATAACAAACACAGAGGGTCAGATAAGAAGTGTTCATGCACAGTCCCTTGGCACCTAGAGGAAGCTGACTTGTCACACTCTCAAGGATAACATGGCATGGTTCTTGGGTCTCTCCCAGCAGGTTACATTTCAATGTCATGTTACTTGCTAGTGTCAAAGAACTCACCATGTTGGAGAGAGGCCAACATTATCTATCATCATCAATCACCCTGCACAGGGCACTTCCAGAGACAGGACTTTCAGATGAAACGTGATATGAAGGCTGCAAAATGGAGCGCAGAACTTGGGGCACCAGAGAAACTTTCTGGGGTGCTGAGCTCTCATTTGTTGTGTCCATGGGACCAAAGATGATTGGTAGCTCCAAAGGACTGTCATTCATCTGGGTGTTCTGCCTAGTAGGTGCTGTGCAAATACAGCGAACAGAATGTTTCTGCTTTGTTACTTTGTCTAAGACTCCTGAATGCTAGTGATATGAACTAGTGGGACAACTGTTTTACAGAAGCTCTTATCATTTTTTCCTCAGTCTTTCTTTGTAGACAGCAAATCCATAGAGAAGCTGATAAGAGAAATTATAATTAACAGCTAATAAATAAGACTCCTCAGCAAGGAACATTCCTTATTCCCAAAGGCTTCTAGATGCATAAAGAAATTCTGTCACCTATGACCCTGCAATGAGACTTCTCATTATAAAGAAGGTTTCACAAAGTTATTCAATTTGTTCCAGAAAAGTAGAGTTGATGTAAAATTTTCACACTGCTTGTAAGAGTTTTCCAAGTACAAATATATGTTGCCTAGAGTTTAGCTCCAAAGACGTTTGAGGTTTTTATTAAATTATCCCCATTTCATTGAGCATTTTTCTAAGTCCTGAAAACCTCTATGTGCATACATATAATATTAACCTTGCCTTATTTGCAGGCTTGTGTGGGGCAGCAGGGGAAGAGGGGCCAGGGAAGGTGGTGAAAAGCTTACTGGGTCACAGCCTTCTGAATGGGCCTCTCTGTGGCGACTTTCATCCCTGACAGGATGCTACAATGATCTTTCATCAGATCTGCATTTCTTTTGCTGTCCTAAGAACTAAACAACTAAAGTTTATAAAAGTTTAGAACTTTTTTGTGAACCAAGAAGAAAGCATTTAAATGACAACAAAGGGCAGCTGTTCAGCCATTCTCATGATTGGCTCCCAATGGAGCGACCAGAGCGGAACAGAACTTGGGGTTTCCTGTTGAGTTCCAAATTGCCATATGGATTCAGATGAAAGTTAAAGTCAATGAGTTGGCTACTCTTCAAATCAGATACTTGAAAATTTGGTAGGAACACAGGGGTGGGTTTAAAAAATACACTTTAATTAAAGATCACAACATGTTTCCCACAGCTTATCTGTGTTTAGGATTGGCAAACCCAAGATGAGTCCCCACTGATGACCATGGACAGAAAGAAAAATACTGTGTCTCGTGTTTCTGTAGCAGAGTTTACAGACTTTCCATACAGTGCTTATGATTTTATGGTAAAAGATCTTGAGCTGTGGGGCCAAACAAACCCAGTTTTGAATCCCAGGCCTGCCCCTTACTGTGACATTGGTCAAGTTGTTGTAACCTCAGAGTTTCTCAAGTGTTCTGGTTTCTACTGAAGTATAACAAACCACCCTAAAACTTAGGGATAAGACAACAACCGTTTTATTATGTTCATGAATTCTACAGATTGGATGGAAATGACTTGTCTCTGCTTCACAATGTTTGGGCCTCAGCTGGGAAGATGGAACCTACAGGTTGCTGGAATCACGTGGAAGTTTTACTGCTCACATATCCAGCACTCGGGTTGGGGTGAATCAAAAGCTGGCTCAGCCAGAACTGTCACCTGGAGCACTTAGACATGTCCTGGGCTTCCTCACACAGCGGCAGCCTCAGGTATCCAACTTCTCACGTGACAGTTCTGGGCTAGAAGAGCAAATGTCCCAGTGACCAAGGCAGAAGATGCATAACCTTTTAAGACACCTTTGAAGTCACACAGGTTAACTTCTGGTGTACTCACTTGTCAAAGCAGTCACAAAGCAGATTCAAGGGAGAAGGTATGGATCCACTTCTCAAACTTAGTATCAAAGAGTGTGTGGCCGTGTTTCAAAACCACCAACATGACAACCTTATAGGAATGCTGGGAGGGTTATATGAGAAAATATACATAAAACACTATCATACAACCAGGAAATTAACAGGCGCTTAATAAATAGAGTTCTGTTTAGAATCCTATGGTGATTATTAAGGTACACATCTGACCTTTCCAGCTGTGACCTCTCACAAAACAAAGTCAGGTGGAATTTATACAAGATTACCTTGTACAAGTGCTGAGCCCTGGGCTACATGTACTTAGTTATGCATTTACTGGTCTGTTGTTGGTTATAGGCCTGAGATTATGAAATAATTAGTGTACTTTTTGAAATATTGTAGGTGGCAATGATACCTAAGGTAATTTATTAAGGAATATTGTTTATTCCCCAGAGCACTTTTAAAAAGGTGCTTTGGAATTACTGGCAAATTATACTTTGGACATTGATACTGATAAAGGTGCCAAAGCTGATTTAATTTCATAAATATATAACTGCATAAGTCTTTTTGAAAGTGCTGGGATCCCTTATTGTCACTTATCAATGCCATTTAGTTAGAGTACTAAGAGCACAACATTTTTTTTTTTTTATCTACACTGCCTGAGATTGTGCAAACCAATGAAAGAAGAGGTTAGACAGGAGAATTTTGCTAGCCAAAATGAGTTTGCACAGCTGTGAGCAATAAAATACAGCAGCCATGGCAACCCTCTTCAGTGTCCTGATAACACATCTGAAATGAGGTTATTAGAATTATTAATTCACATTAGTGGCTATTAAAATTACTACCTGCAGACTTGCTGCCTGAACATCCTTTTTGTGTGTGTCAGAAGAAGGTCTGGTTTTCAAAGGGATCTAGATACTTAAATTGATACAATCTATTATGTGAGGCATTAGAGGAGGACCAGCAGATAACAAAGCTTGCAGCAAGATTGGGATAGCTGCCTTCTGGAAAAGGAAAGCAGATGTAATGCTTTGTTCTTCAGATGATGGCAAAAACCAATTGGGCTCTGATGGTGGGAGTGATAACTGATGCTCCTGAATTCCCCAAAGGGTTAAAATCCAACCCAGTGTGGGCTGTTTCATGAAATTCTAAGAGGCATATAAAATATTCTACCTTGGTGAGGCATAAACAGAGTCAAAAGAAATCAGCTAAAAATGTCAGCCGTTTGTAAGGGGGTTATGGGGATTCTTGGAGAGCCCATGGAGACTTGGCTAGTTCCCTTCCATCACCCATTAACTCAACTCAGAAAGCAGATGCCTGCTGTTTTAAGCAAAAAAAAGAAACACCGTTACAGAGAGGCCACGATAGGAATTCATTAGGGGAAGCAGCTATACAGCTGAGAAAGAACATTTTATTTAGGGAAATGAGCAGGGGAAAAAATGCACACACACACAAGAAAAAGAAACATACAAGTACAGGAGCGCCTACCTGGGGACGGCAGTGTACCCAACCCTTCGAGCAGGAAGGAAACTATGAGTCATACATAATAAGGTCACAGATATGTGAGGAGCTCAGTTCTTTTCAAATTCTGTTCATGTGAGTAAGAAGAGGATCCTTCCTACTTCTGCCTGTTTGAGCTGAGCCTCTGAGTTCTTCATCTTCAAGGCTGTCTGCTGCTACTGGCCCAGGCACACAGGTTGCCACCCAGGATCAGCTTCCCCACACTGTCTGTGCAAGGAGGAGTCTTATGACCTCTGTCCAACGCACTGGGACAAACTGCAAGCGTTCTATCTAACTGTGTTCTGAGTCTGGAGGAAGCAGGTGAGAGAGCCAGGAGACAAAGGTGGACTGATATGCAATGCTTAACTCTCCAACAAGACCTTCAAACACACAATCCACAGAAGACTTGGCTGTTGCTTCCCAATTCTCCAAACAACTGAGTCATATATAGCTCAGAAATCAGAAATACTGGAATTGCTGGGACATTCCATGGTTTGTGGGATGATTTGATAATATGTTTGAAACTAAGTCTGACCTAGAAAACCAGGAGGTATGTTTACTCAAAGAGGTCACACACAGAGGTAGCTCTTCCTGAATGGGAGTGTGTCATGGAGACTGGCCTCAAGGAATCATTGACTCCCACCAAAAGAGAAGAACTAGCATGAGATTTTCTAGTAGTAGAGACCAGGTCTACTTCTCTGTAGCATATGTACTTGCAGAATGCAATTCTCCACAATTACTCTATCTATTAAGTACCTGTTGAGTACCCCATACTTTAAAAATAAATATAATTGCCCTGCCATTGTGGCTCAGTGGATTGAGCATCATCCCATGGACTGAGAGGTCCTGGTTCAATTCTTGGTCAGGACACATGCCCAGGTTGTGGGCTTGATCCCAGTGTGGGGCATGCAGAAGGCAGCTGATCAATGTTTCTATCTCTCTCCCTTCCTCTCTTTCTAAAAAATCAATAAAACACATTTTAAATAAATAAATGGTAATTGTTTCTTAGTATTTTGAAATCACATTGCTTTAAAGTTCTAACCTATTGGCAAAAATACACCTTTCATGGAATTACATGAAAAATATATTTTTAAAGGATTAATTGCTTTTATATTTGGGCATGGAGATGGCTTAATTCTCCATTTGACTTGATTTTTAAAGTTAGGTGGCTTCCTTAGTGACAACAAGTGACAATGATAAATTCATTTTTTTTCTGATTACAAAATAATTCAAAGTTTAGTCTCTTCAACAAATGGTGTTGGTGGTATGGGAGAGCATAATTGCCTATGATACATCAGATAAGGGACTAATTTCCAAAATATATAGAGTGCTCATACATCTCAACAAAAGGAAGACAAAGAACCCAATTAAAACATGGGCAGAGGAACTAAATAGACACCTCTCCAAACAGGACATACAAATGGCCAAGAGACATATGAAGAAATGCTCAACATCACTAATCATCAGAGAGATGCAAATTAAAACAACAATGAGGTATCACTTCACACCTGTCAGAATAGCTGCCATCAACAAAGCATCAAACAACAAGTGTTGGCGAGGGTGTGGAGAAAAGGGGACTCTAGTACACTGCTGGTGGGAGTGCAGACTGGTGCAGCCACTATGGAAAACACTATGGTGTTACCTCAAAAAATTAAAAATTGAATTACCATTTGACCCAGTGATCCCACTCCTAGGAATATACCCTAAGAAGCCTGAAACACCAATCAGAAAGAATACATGTACCCCCATGTTCATAGCAGCACTATTTACAATAGCTAAGATCTGGAAACAGCCCAAATGTCCATCAGTAGACGAATGGATAAAAAAGCTGTGGTACATATACACAATGGAGTACTATGCAGCTGTAAGAAAGAACGATCTCTTATCCTTTGTGTCAACATGGGAGGACCTGGAATTATCCTAAGTGAAACAAGCCAAGCAGAGAAAGACAAATATCATATGATCTCACTTATTTCTGGAATATAATGAACATAACAGTGTGAGGAACAGGGTAGTCCCAGGTACGTGGAAGTGGGGTACAGACTGACATTTGCCAGAAGAGGGGGTGGGGGAGGGGAGCGATGAACACAGAACTTGTACGCATGTACTCATAACCAATGGACATGGACAACAAAAATGGGGATGGGGCAGAGAGGGAGGGGGAGGAGGGTGTCAATGGGGGAAAAAAGGAGAAACATCTGTAACAAAAGGAAATTAATAATAATAAAAAAATGCAAACTCAAAAAAAAACAACAAAATAAAGTGGCAGATTAGAGGCTACCTCTCAAAAAAAAAAAAACAAAAAACAAAAAAACAAACAAAAAAAAACAAATGGTGTTGGGAAAATTGAACGGGTACATGCAAAAAATGAAATTATACCACCAACTTATACCATACACAATAATAAACTCAAAATGGATTAAAGACTTACATGTAAGTCACAAAACCATAAACATCCTAGAAGAAAACATAGGCAGTAAAATCTCAGACATATCATGAAGCAATATTTTTGCCAATCTGTCTCCTAGAGCAAGGGAAACAAAAGGAAAAATAAACAAATGGGACTACATCAAACTGAAACAGCTTCTGCATGGTAAAAGAAACCATCAACAAAATGAAAAGAGAACCCATTATATGGGAGAACATATTCATCAATGATATATCTGATAAGGGGTTAATTTCCAAAATATATAAAGAACTTATACAACTAAACACCAGGAAGACAAACAATACAATTAAAAAATGAACAAAGGACCTGAATAGACACTTCCCCAAAGAGTACATACAGATGGCCAATAGATGTATGAAAAAATGTTCAATGTCACTAATCATCAGAGAGATGAAAATTAAAACTACAATGAGGTATCACCTCACACCTGCCAGAATGATTACCACCAATAAATCAACAAACAACAAGTGCTGGTGAGGATGTGAAGAAAAGGGAACCCTAGTACACTGTTGGTAGGAATGCAGCCTGGTACAGTCACTGTGGAAAACATTATGGAGTTTCCTCAAAAAACTGAAGATGTAACTGCCTTTTGACCCAGTGCAGTGATCCCACTTCTAGGAATATATACTAGGAATCCCAAAACACCACTTCGAAAGAATATATGAACCCCTATGTTCATAGCAGTGCTGTTTACAATTGCTAAGATCTGGAAAGAGCCCAAGTGCCCATCAGTAAATGAGTGGATAAAAAAGCTGTGGTACATTTACACAATGGAATACTGCGTGGCTGTAAAAAAAGAAGGAAATCTTACCTTTTGTGACAGTATGGTTGGACCTGGAAAGTATTATGCTAAGTGAAATAAGCCAGTCAGAGAACATCAAATATCATATGATCTCACTTGTAAGTGAAATCTAATGAACAAAATAAACTGAGGAACAAAATAGAAACAGAGGCAAGGATACATGGAATAGACTGACAGCTGTCAGAGGGGTGGGGGGGACTAGATGAAAGAAGGGGAAGTGATTAGCCAAAGAACATATATACATAACTCATAGACACAGACAACAGTGTGGTGATGGCCAGAGGGAATGGGGGTGGGGGCTGGGTGGAGATGGGCAAAGGAGGAAAAATGAGGACATTCGTAATAGTGTCAACAATAAAAATAAATAAAATAAAGTCAGTTGCACATTTTGATGAACAGTTTTACCAAAAAGTAAAAAATCTTAGAGAAAACTTGCTATTTATAAAAATAAAAATAAAATTTGTAAGATTAAAATGAACAAAAAGAAGTTAATATGTCAATAAGAATATTTTAAAAAGCATAAGATTCTGAGTGAAAAAAAGCAAGTTATAAAAATATATTTCTGTATGCATTATGCAAATTACATGTAACATTTTAATACAACTTTGAAGCACAGAAAAGATAAAATAATTCAAATTTAACATAATGCAAAAGCCCAAAATAGAAAGTGAATAGTGCTCAAAAAATCACCACCTACCAGTAACCACCTTCTAGCCTTTTTCCTTCTATGTGTGTTTGTGTGTCTTGGTGTTCATCAAAACTTGCTTCTCTGTCTCTTGATCCATCTACTAAGATACCAGGTTCCCCAAATCCAAACCATGAGTCCCATATGGTTTTCAGTCTCAAAAATTTTGGATGCAGCCTCAGCAACAGCTTTCTGCATGAATTCTGGGTTATTGAGCACTTTATCAATCCCCTGCCCATCCTAGCCTCTAACTTTAGTGCACAAATCAGCATCAGAAACTTTTCTTTCTTGTGCAATCTTCATGTTCTGATTCTGCCTTCAACTGCTGAGAAGAATGGGGTGGGGATTGACTTTGTTTCTCTAGGAAAACAAGAGGTGACTCTGGTCATCTGGGTGTCATCTATCTAAAACATTTGCCTCTGATTCCCTAGACATCCCTTCCCCCCACAATTTTTTCCAGAACACTGTCTTTTTCTTCTGTCCTTACCACCCACTCTCCTTCCATTCCTTCACATCCTGTCCTGTCACAGTTTTTGCCATTTCCTCTGTACTTTCAAAATCAGCCTGTGTTTGTCTTGTCAAAATATTATCTGCCTTCTATTCTGCCTTCCTCCTAATTATTTATAAAGTTTCATTCACTTTGATATACACAAATTCTGACTTTCATCCTTTGCTTTATCCAAGACCTTTCCCCATACATCCCCATCCTTGCTTTACCAAAATCATCAAAGATTCATTCTTTTAATCTACAAAGAGCATATTCTATAAGTTGCGTGACTCAGACAAATGCACTGAAAGGTACACAGATGTAATTGCGCAGAAAACAATAAAATCTAAAACATAAAACCATCTCATAAACTCTCAGGCAATCATACTCATGCCCTTCGTGTTTTCACCTCCTGCTAAATTCAGCCCATACGGCTTCGTTTCTTCTACATTTGTGGAGTGAATGGAGTCATCCCATGGGTGTAACCATCACCTCTGCCCTCTATTTCTTAGACACATCCTCCCTCAAATCTTGACTTTTAAATATTTCTCCTCATACATCAAATAACCAACCTAAAAATGAACTCTGTTTGTTTCCTTTTTAAGACACCTTCTTTCCCTTCTTGACTGTCAATAACACCTCCCCGCTTCCCAAACTCGGGGTCTTGTACCCATCTATTATTCCTCCATTTCCTCCTCCAGCCACATTTATTCCCACGGGACCTTTGCTCCACTTCCTGAACAAAAATCTTACAGACGGAGTGCTTTCTTTCTCACTTCCACTCTGACTTTAGTTTAGGCTGAAATAATTTCCTGCTCAACCTGTATACAACCCTGATTTCCTACCCTTCTCAGGCTCCTGCTTATGTCTTCTCATTCCCTAGGAATCAAAAATTTTACTATCAAATATTTTATTTTCTCAGCTTGCTTTCCCATTGTCCCTAACCCTTCAGATGCAAGTCATTCATCTGTGTGTGTGTTTTTCTCTTCGATTTCCAAGCTGATTCTTCATTTTCAGTGTAAAAAGTATTTCATGCTGTTTGCTTGACCCTCTTTTTTCTCTCATCTTCTGCCACTCACTGTCTTTCATCCCTGCCCTGCCATTAGCTACTGACTCTTATAAACATCCAATTACAGCCTCCTTTCCCTTCCGGATTTATTTCATTTAGCAGTGGACTTAGAGTTTGAGCACTATGTTACACATATCCCAAGCACTGTATCCCCTTCCAGAACAGTTTGGTTACACATAATAAGGGTGTACTATATTTTGTTACCACATCACAAATGATTTCTAAACAATTCTTGTTTTAAATCCCAACAAGTATGCACATGGCATCACTGTTGCTATTTCTTTAAGAACACTTCATGACCTTGCACAGGAAATGGGAAGTGGGACAAGCCTAGAATAGCCTTGAGGAAATGTTATGTTGTGGAAACTGCTCTGAGGATAGCAGGGGACATTTCCTAAGACCCAGGTAAAAGCAGAAGCAAGAGAAAGACTCTCTCAGCTGCTTCCCAGGGAGTTTCCATGCACTGAAAACTGTGAGAGCATCCCCACGGCTCACTTAATGGAGAAGGTACTTGAGACCTAGGAACTGATTTGTCTAACACTGGACAAATCATTAGATTTGGAGTTAGATTGGTGCCTAACACAAGGACAGTGGACCCAGCGGTCTGCTCTCTGAAATCTTTCCTTTGGTCTGGATGCCTCCTCTGTGGTGTTTGCAATAATTCTTCAGCTATAAAGACCCATATCTTCTCCAGTCCAACTTAAACCCATTCACTCATAATAATCAATTTGATGCATTAGCATTCTCCCTTTGACTCCTAGGTATCACCCTTGAAGTTCTCCAGTACAAAGATGTCTTGAAATGGCAGATGCTGTACAACTGTCACAACTCAATAGTTAGCTTAAATGTTACTTCCAGGAAGAGTCGTTTATTGTCCGAATGTTGCCCCAAGTTGGGGCCCTCATATCACTCCTGGGGACTCGGTCACAACTGCTCGCACTGTTTCACCTCTCAGATTTTAATACATATTAGCAAAATCTAAATGAGATTTTTCACTGAGGTAATTTCAATTTCTTCCCAAAGAAAGGAGGTGACGCGGCATGACGCTTTGCTTGCTGCAGCTTTAGCGCTTTGTTGGAAGAACGCAAGCTCACTCTTTATCACTTTATGGATCACAAAGGCCTGAACTAATTAGTACTTATTAGAAAGCCAATTAGAAGTACATTTCATTTCTCTGTGTGGTGTAAATGGAGCATCCCAGGTTGACTGTGGACTGAGTCGTGCTCTGCAGCACCCACGCAGAAGTGCAGGTGTGTGGCGTGGACAGCACTGCCCAGAGGGTGGGGGTGTTTCCCCCATAGGTCTGGGAGCATGGGGTTCTCTTTCTCGGATGCTATCTGAACCCAGTGCTATGCAAATGCTAGGTTTACTTCAGCTATCTACCTGCTTTGGACAATGAATATCCTTTCCCAGTTTTGATCTATCATCCCCAGCATTCCAACAGGTCCCTCTTCTACAGTATTGTCTCTTTATTTCCTTTTTTTTTTCATTTTCAACCTTGTACATCATGGATTTTTAAAATTGACTTTAGACACCAATGGTTGCACATCTACATCATCTATTTTTGAGAATCTTCATCTTCATTGACAATCCCTTTACTCAGTTATACAGAGGTGCACACTCAGAGTTGGTGTATCTCCCCACTGCTTTAATGACTCTATCCTGCATGGACCTTAAGTGTGCTCCTGGTTTCTTTCTGTAAGGGATTCTTTGCCAATTAGCTGATGAATGCAAAATATTCAGATCCTTATTCTTCTACAGATTTCCCATTCAATCAGTTGATATTAGAATGTTAAAAATTCATTACATATATATGCATGTAGAGATATCTATCTGTTCATTCAGCCATCCATCTATATCTATCTTTAGCTATCTATCATCTATCTAGCTATCTATCTATCTAAGTATTATGTTCAAACTGTACATATCTATCTTTATGTACAAATTTTAATAGCAACCTATCTACTTATATGGCTTGAGAGGTTGGGAAGGAGATGGTTTTTCCTATCACATTCCTTCTTTTGATTAATCTCAGTAAGTAAGCCATTTCTGGCCCTGCACTCACCACCTGGATCTTGATGCACTTATGTTAGGTGTCTAAATGCTTCTGGCTAGCCAGCACTATGTCCATTTTGAAATGGCTATCATAAACTCAGGAACCTCCATGTGGACAAAAGATATTTGCTAATTATCAGAAATACTTACTCAGGCACTCATTTCTGTCCTACGGTTACTGCTGAGCTGACAAAGCCATCTGCTAACCTTTCTTTATTGTACAGTTTGGAGCCTCCTGCGTGTCATTCTGAAAGCTGCCACTGCTACTCCCTAAATTGCTTTCTGCTGCTCATATTCTTTATGGCCTTTGTTTTATTTTAGAATCTTCCATTGTTCTCATTCTTTACCTGCCCTTAAACAAAATTGGCACAGTTGTATGGGTTGCCCTTTATTGTTATTAAAAATTAAATAAAAGCGTTAGCACAAAAGGTCTAATAAAGACATTTACTTATTTTATCCTGTAATATCAATGCTTTTTTTTTGGGGGGGGGGGTTAGGAATTTCCAAGGTTTGTGACTCTAAACAAAAATGCTCAAGAGGTTCCATTACCGCTAGAGCACAAAATAAACAGATGTCCACAGAAAGGGCACATTTCTTATACCCCCAATATTGCCTTCAGTGTGCGGGCTACCTAGCTGGCATGTAACTGGTATTTTCTTCTAGTTTTTCCATGAGCTTTGCTTCCTCCTCTCTTGTAGGTACCTCTTGGTACCAATTTGTTATAAGTAAAAATCCATCACATGTTTCTTCTGCCAAGTAATATATAGAACCACTTCCTTTTCAACATCTAAATTCAACACTTCCTTTTCACTCCAGGACATTGTGATATGCTTTTTTGTCACTACTCTTAGATCTTCATTGCAAACAACCAAGGCTTTGTACCCATCTTATGTTGATTAATGAGCATTTGATTCTTGAAAGAAAAAGTTGGGGTTTGATTTTTTTAGTCATCCCTGACCCAGGGACACTTCTAGAATTCCCCTATTCTCAAAACCTTTTCTAGTGTAAAGAAGGTTTTCAGTGGAATCTGGGTTCATTCACTTCAAATTAAAAGTATAATTCCTTTTCTTTTCAAAGACTCCTAGGCATTTGAAAATTGAAACACTCAACAAGCAGATCTCCAACTGTACAATGTATTTTACATCATCCTTCCATATTCCATATTCTGCATTCTTTTTCATTTTATTCCCAGCCAAGTTCTTGTTGTTATATGGTTCACTGATGCTTCAGAGGTCACTGCCGACCTCTTTAAGTCCAGTTCTAGACTCTTCAATGCAAACATGATTGACTGCCCTGCTCTTCCAGCTACAAGAAAGATCTGTAAGTGCAATGCCAGTTCTCTCCCCAATTTCCTAGGTATGGTGATTGAAAGGCTGTTCCAGGATTTGTTCCCCAGCTGCCCTGAATGCTGCTGGATTACTCAGAACCAAGTTGCTTCTGCTATGGGGATCAGCATTAGCTCCTTGGGTAAACACAGCACTTGCATTTATAGTTTTTCTAAAAGGAGGGGTGTATTGTCAAAGGTCATGTGATCCCCTGGGAACTAGTACTGCTGGTATACTATCATTTTCTAAGTAACTAAAATACATTCTTTTTACAAAATGTATAGGACATGATTTAAACTTCCCCAGTTATAGTTTTGATAGCTAGAAATTATTCATATATGTTAACACATTTTTACAATCTTTGATGGATAATGTGCACTTTTTAGAATTTGGCAATCATGAGAAAGCAAGGTGATGTCTCAGATCAGTTTTATTTGTTCCTCCTGTCTCTAGTTCCTCTCTCAAATGCTGGTCTTTCCTGACGCTGGCCAACAGAAGTAAATACAGCTTTCCCTGCCACATGATGTCACAAAACACCAGTTCCCTAGGGGTACCACTAGGCCTGGGGCTCACACTTGGAACATGTGAGTCTGAGAAAATTATTAATAAAATATTCTCTGAATACACATAGTCTTGGTGTGCAACTATGCAACCTACTTGTAGATAGTTTCCCCTGCCTTCCCAGAAAACGATTTTACAACAAAGATTTAGTCCAGTTTCCCTTTGTCATACACACCCACAAATGAACTCCCACATCAGTAATCTGTAACAAAGCCTTGCTTCTGTCCAACCGTGTCACCTCTCACAAATGTGATCACTCAATAACTTGCTAACAGCTTTCAGCCTTGGCCTACTTATCAGCATTGCTGCCAAGTCAAAATTCATCTGACCCTCCAGAATAAGTAAAAACTATTCCTACTAAAGCTTACTCTATACTCTCTCAACTCTGCAATCTGAATCACAACTACAATGTTTATGATTCATGGCCAGAGTCTTAATAATAATGAAAGTTCCTGTGACTGATGCACCAATGTGGGCAATGACTAACTTCTAGGAACCTCAGTTTGATGATGAATCTGTTTTCAGCTGTTTTGTGGTTTGCCCTCTTCCTTCTCGTTGACTCTTCACAGGTCTGCTTTTCCTTCACAGTCAGCCAGTTTCTCCCTCTGAAACTTTAGAGTAATTAACTGATAAATTCTACTCATGTCAGAAGCTTCAATTTCTTAAACTAAATATTTTCCCATCCTTGATAGTTCTTCTTTTTCCTTCAAACAGCAATTACCTTCATTAGGTCATTTGTACATCTCTTTCCCAGCTTTAACTAGCTAATTGACCCATTCTGTAGGTTTGCTCTGTTCCGAGACATTCTTTACAAGCCCTGATTTTCTCCATGGTTCTCACAACCTCCTTACCTTCTTCCCCTATCACTCTCTGTAGATGTTATAAGAGCTGTCTCTCTCCCTCCCTCTTCTTTATAGAGAATGGCCATCCAAGCTTAGCTCATGCATCTCTCAGATTATTAGCAACTTGCACAGAATCTCAATTGCATGACTAAACTTTTCAGGGGCGGGAGAGGGCAAGATTTCTCATCCATCCAAACTATACTTTCTACAATGGACAAACTAAAAAATAGTAAATTTGGGTGACAAAAATATTCAGAACAAAACAGTAAAAATACTATAATCACGACTTCAAATTACAATGGAGAGACCAACTGTGAATGAAAGCTGCTAACCACTTTTCTTCAAGTGGATAGGTCAATAAGCGCTCTAGTCATGTCCCCACCTTCACCCTCACAGATGTTAGAATCTCCTGGGTAGAAAGCTGTGGGCTATTGGAATTTCTTTCCTAACTCTCCTTCTCTCCTGTCCAACCTTTACATTCTTTAAGTGAAGGCAGGTAAAAATTTCTGCCTCTCTTGAACGTTAGGGGCACCCTATAAATACGAAGAGAAGGCAGCAAAGTATCAATCAGACCAGCTCTCTAAGTCTCCTATGTTTCCCATGTCAAATGAATGACAATTTCATGGAGTTTACTCAAAACTCAATAAATTAAAAACTACATCAACTTTCCCCAAAGCTGGCTCACTTTCTCACTTCGATTTTGGGAGACAAGGAACCCAAACACCGTCGCTTGGTTTCATCTTGACCATGACAACCATCTTAGTATGACTTAATGACCCACTGAAGAAACCACCACTCCTCATCTCATGATTATTGTTTAGATTTTGTTTTATACTTTTTAAAGTTATTTTATGGTAAAAAATAAATGTAATGTCTTTTAATTAAATTTTGTTATAATCGCTATTAACATTTGTGATTGTTCTTCTCTGTGGCACATTATTCTTTTATTAAATTCTTAGGTTTCAATGTGTTTTCAGGTGTCTTTATTTTTATTTCACTTTTGAATTATAGTTTAGCTGGTTTTAAAAATCATGTTGATAGTTATTTTCCTTTAGCTATTTGCTTATCTGCCATTCTGTTCTTAATCATCTATCTTTTTCAGATAATTTACCAGAATACTTATAACTTTAAAGTGTTTTGAGCTTTCAGGTTTACTCTTTGATATCTGCAAGTTTATTATGGAGTGACTAGGTATAGACTTTTTTTTATTTCTCTTTCTAGATACACAGACTGAACGCACTTTCAATCTAAGTACTCATGCCATTCCTTCTTTCCCACCCATTTCCTCTATTCTCTTCTCCTGGAACTCTCATTAGATATATGTTGGAACTCTTAAACTATTCTCATGTCTCTTAATTGGTCTTTCATACATATTTTTAAATCTTTCACAATCTCTCTCTCCCTCTCTCTCTCTCTCTCTCTCTGTAATAACTTCACAATCTGTGATGTGCTATTCCACATACTGAATTTATTCTATGTTTTGAGTTGTTCACTTTTATTTCAATGACTATATTCCTCAACTCCAAACTTTTAAAATTGGTTCTTTACCATATCTATATATTCTACTTTTATTTCTACTTTCTTTTGTTTCATAATTCTATTTTGTGTCATATGCCTTCATTTATTTCCTTAAGCACCCTAAATGGAGGGCTTTGTCTATGGTCATCTCTTTTCTTGATTGTTTTTCTGTCTACTGCCTTTCTTAGCATTAGTTTTTTCCATGTGATTTGGAATTTTGTTTTGCTGGTCCATCTTGTTCCATTGATTTTTTTTTCTCCTTTCCTGCCCCTTACACCCTCACCCTTCCTGGTCCAATAGTTTTGCAGCTGCCTAGTCCCAGGGCTGTAAGTGTGGAGCCAGACCTCACAATGGTCATGTGGGGCCCCGGTACCATGAGGAAAAGGGAGATCTCACAAATGAAGTGACACAACAGGTGAGTAGATGGCCCTCTTTCTACTTCTAAGACTGTACCTCTATTCTCTACCTCCCTGCATTTCCACTGTTAAGATCTGCAGCCACCAGGAAGCAGCTGATAATAATTATTTATAGCATTCTTTTGAGAACATGGAGAGCCCCACCTCAGCCCCTGGCTCTGCTCTCCATCTCATGGAATTTGTTTGTCTTTTACCCTGTAGGAACTTAACTCCCAACTACCATTGCCTACTGATCAACCTGGACTCCATCCCACCCATAGCTTCTATCCTGCTTACAACTTTGTAGTTTTGTTTTATTTTTGGTCCATGGATGCATTTAATAGTACTTAGTTTAGCTATTGTAATTTCCTCTTTTAATATTAAAATTAATTTTTGTCTGAATCAGATGGGAAGAGTGTCAAAGCTCTATCTGCCTATACTGGCTTGACTACAGTCCAACTTTGGTTTCAACTACTTGCCAAAATAAGACCTGTGATTCAGTTAGGAAGCTGAGTGCCTTTGCCCACCCTGTATCTTATACTGGAAAGCCCTCTTTTTGCCTTTAGTCCTTTAAGCCTTAGCCCAAGTCTGTCCTCCCTGGCAAAGGCTTTGCCAAATGATCTAACCCTCACTTGTTTGGTTCTCCTTTGAATTGCCCAAGTACTGTGGATCCTGGGCAAATGGAAATTTAACCTTCATTGCTTAGTCATTCTATGAACTGTTTAGGAGATCTACAGTTTACAGGAACTTGTGATTCAGTTGAAGTATCACTAAACTAGCTACTAAAACTAAATAATCCCTAATAATGATTTTATTATATTTTATCACTTAGTGAGTTACCACCAAAAAGTGCCTAAAACATTCCTTTCTTTCATATTTAGATAAGTTCATAAATATTGATATTATATTTCTATGTGCATAATATAGTAGTTTATTTTAGCTGTAAGATTAATTTTAATAATGTCATGTCATTTTTAGTTCTGCACCTATATAGTTTTGAGTACTCACCAGAGGATATGTTTTTATTGCTTTTTACAGAAACAGAGAGAGAGAGATGAGAAAGAAACATCAATCGGTTGCTTCCTGCATGCACCCTGACAGGAATCGAACCTGCAACCTTTTGGTGTACAGAGCAGCACTCCAACCAACTGAGCCACATGGCCATGGCTGCACTTATATAGTTTTAAGTTTCAAAAGAGACTGCTGTATATTTCAATTATAATTTACTGAACTTTAGAATCTGGAGGAAATGCATTTGATAAATCTGAAGGATTTACCAAGATCTAGATACATCATTGTTCATCAATGTTGAGTCTGCTCATAAAATGTTTATTCAGGCCCTGGACAGTTTGGCTCAGCGGTTAGAGTGTCAGCCAGCAGTCCAAAGAGTTGAGGGTGCAATTCCGGTCAAGGGCACATGCCTTAGTTGCGGTTTGTCCCCAGCCCTGGTCCAGGTGGTGCGAAATTTTTTTCTCTCTCTCTCTCTCTTTCTCTCCCTCCTTACCACCCACTCTATCTGCAGATAAATGGAAAAATATTGAGGATTTCAAAAAAAAAAAAATGTTCATTCAGTATCCATAGCTTAGCTTCTAATTTTACTTAATAGTTTCACTCACATTTTCTGTCCTTCTAGCTGGAGGGTAAAGTCCTTGGTGGCAGAGAATGTTTTGCAGGGCCTTGAAGACAGGGCCTGGCTCTATTCATCCATGCAGATCAAGGGTTTAGCACAGGGTTTGGCCCACAGAAAAGTTCAATAAATATTTTGTTTGCATGTTTTGCTCCAGTGCTCAACCAATTCATTTTTATTTTCTTCAATCTTATCTATATTAGATGATGCACAACAGTTGGGCACCAATGCCTGTTATTTGTGGATGGCTATAAAATAAAAGCAGCAGTTAAAATTTAGAATACAGAAACCAAGATGATATTATGAACCACTAGTGCTTTTCATGTATCTTAAAGTCCTTCAGGGCCAGGGTTTTGTCTTCTACTTATTTTTATATCTCCCTTAGTGTCTAATATGGTAATGCATACTGACTTAGATGCTCAACAAATGCTGGTTGCATCAATACCACTTTCAGAGAAGCTCAGCTTGTGTGGTGAATTTGAGAACTGAAATAGCTCCCTAGAGAAGCTAGTCTCAAGTGGGTTTGGGAAAACCCTGGCATCGTCATAGGGTGATAGTTTATTACCGGGTGTTGGACTCTGAGAGGCACTCCTTTTTCCAGTTAGAATAGCTATGTGACAAATTCATTTCAACTGTAAAAATTAAATTCTCATCTCTAAATGCACCCTCTTCCACGTCCCCTAAGCCCAATGGCTTGGCAGTCCTGGATAATGCAAAACAATAGTAGGGTTTTGTCTTTGTCTAATTTGTGATTAGTTTTTCTTGGTTATTTTAAAAAATTAATTAGTTATTTTTATTACAAATGTTCCTCCATTTTCCCCCATTGACAGCCTCTTCCCTGCTCCCGCCACCCCTCACCTTCACCACACTGTTGTCTGTGTCCACTGGTTATGCATATATGCATATAAGTTCTTTGGTTTATTTCTTCTTGCCCCCCACTCCCCTGACTCCACTTCTGAGGTTTGTCAGTCTGTTCCCTACTTCTATGTCTCTAGATCTATTTTGTTCATCAGCTTATTTTGTTCATCATATTCCACCAGTAAGTGAGATCATGTGATACTAGTCTTTCTCTGACAGGCTTTTTTGCCTAGCATAATACTCTCCAGGTCCCTCCAGGTCATCTCAAAGGGTAAGAGCTTTCTTTCTTTCTTACAGCTGCATAGTATTCCATCGTGTATATGTACCATAGCTTTTTTTATCCACTCATCTACTGATGGACACTTAGGCTTTTTCCAGATCTTAGCTATTATAAAAAGCGCTGCTATGAACATAGGTATGAATATATTCTTTCTGATTGGTGTTTCAGGCTTCTTAGGATATATTGCTAGAAATGGAATCACTGGGTCAAATGGCAGTTCCATTTGTAATTTTTTTTAGGAAACTCCATATGGTTTTCCACAGTTTCTGCACCAGTCTGCATTCCCACCAGCAGTGTACTAGAGTCCACTTTTCTCCACATCATCACCAGCATTTGTTGTTTTATGATTTGTTGATGGCAGCCATTCTGGCAGGTGTGAGGTGATATTTCATAGTCATTTTAATTTGTATCTCTCTGATGATTAGTGACGTTAAGCATTTTTTCATATGCCTCTTGGCCATTTGTGTGTGCTATTCAGGTTCTCTGCTCATTTTTAATTGGACTGTTTGTCTTCCTTATGTTGAGATGTATGAGTTCTTTATAAATTTTGGAAATTAACTCCTTATCTGATGTATCATTGGCAAATATGTTCTCCCATACAGTAGGTTCCCTTTTCATTTTGATGCTGGTTTCTTTTGCTGTGCAGAAGCTTTTTAGTTTGATGTAGTCCCATTTATTAGTTTTTTCATTTGTTTCTCCTGCCCTAGGGCTAGGCAATGTACCTGTGAAAATTCTGCTATGTGTGATGTCTGAGATTTTACTTCCTACATTTTCTTCTAGGATTTTTATGGTTTCACGAGTTACATTTAAGTCATTTATCCATTTTGAGCTTATTCTTGTATATGGTGTAAGTTGGTGGTATAGTCGGCCCTCATTTATGGCAGTTAATCAGTTCCAGACTCTACCTCGATAAATGAATTTTCGTGAAATGAATTTTATAAATCGAATATTTTCGCAGTTAGAGCATAGAAAACTTGTTTACGACCTTCTAAATAAGTTTTTTAACATTATTAGAGCCCTCTAGACATGAAATAACACACTTTAGTCACCATTACACATGTATTACCCAATACATTAGACAAAATAAGAGAAAATAAGACATATTAGACATTACAAATATCATATTATTATTATTGTACATTTAATTACACACACACACAGTTCTTACACACAACCACTAACCTATGAAAATAGTGCAACTTGTTCGATGATGAAGCGATGAAGATGAAGAGATGTACTGCACAGCAAAGAAGAGCAAGGTTACTGCTCCTCTGAAGGCACGACCTCAGTAGGAGAGTCTTCAGGTGGTGCAGTATCTTCAGCAGGTGTGTCATTGTCTTCTGCTGAAGGAGTACTAGGAGTAGGCAGTGGGTGTCTGGGTGTGCGACTGAAGAACATCGTGACAAGCAGTTGCTGGCTCTATCTTTTCATATGCATGAGGAGGCTTTGTAGGGTTCTATCGCTCCATCAAGTGCATTCCGGAACCACAATGCATACATCATTTGTGGGTCCCGTTCACCAGTCATGTCCTGTACTACCTTAATAGTTCTCACGACTTGCGAGAGGCGCTCAAGTGTAAGACCAACTTCCTCCTCCTGACCCCCAGGAACCTCTGGCTGCTCTTCCTCCTCCTCACTTGCAGACTTAGTCATCTTCACCAGATCCTCATCAGTTAAGGACACCTGTTCTGGATGATACTCGCCCTCCTCAAGGATCTTCTGGAACGTGTTGTTCACATAGTCCTCTGCTGCAGGCTGGTCAGCAGAGGCAGCTTCTCCATGGAGAACGACAATCTTCAGATGATACCTCTTCTGGAACTTCTCGAACCCTTGCTTGCCATGAAATCCATGAACGTTGCAGAAGAAGGTCCAGGTTAAGGTTCGTCCACCATAAAGCACTGATAGAGCTGCCTCGCCTTCTCCCGGATGACCGGCAAATCCAACAGAATGTTTTTCTTGTGGCTCTCACTGATCCAAACAGCTAGGGAAGACTCTGTTTTCACTATGAACTTATTATGACTTGTGACAACATGCTTTGCTTCCTTGTTGAAAGAGACAGTAGCCGTTGCACGGATGTTCTTTTCATCTTTACGGATGGAGCGAATGGTAGACTCATTCAAGTCGCAATGGTGGGCAACCTCTATGATTTTCTTGCCATCTTTGATCATATCCAAGAGTTTCACCTTCTCCTGGATGGTAAGCATCTTCCTCTGGTGTTTAGTTTCATCATCAGAAGGCTTAGAAGAAGCAGCACGTTTAGGAGCCATCGTGGGGCTTAGATAAAAGTTCTCAGAAATCTCAAACACAAGAGCAAAGATGCTTCCAATGAGTAGTGATGTAGAAGTGTGTTTGAGAGAAATGAACTTACAAGAGGCTGAGCCAATCAGTGGCCAGGATAGGAAGAGGATAAGATAGCCAATCAGTGAACAGTATTCTCTGATTGGCTTGATTTCACCACACCCGATTTTTTGGGAAAAAGTTATTGCCCAGACATAAGAAGTGGTTGCACCTGGGGTTGAAGGATTTGCGGGGGTACTCGAATACATAGGCCTACAGTCCATACGTAATTTTAATTTTAATTGTAATACAGGGGTGTATAATTGACTCAGACAACCGAGTGCGCACTATATCATTTTCACTGTCTCGATCAACTTTTTAATGAATATGTTTGAAAAAACCGCAATAGAGTGAAGTCGCGAATGTCGAAGTGCGAAGTGGCGAGGAACGACTGTATAGTTTCATTTTTTTGCATGTACCTGTCCAATTTTTCCAACACTATTTATTGAAGAGACTGTGTTTACTCCATTTTATGTTCTTGCCTCCTTTGTTGAATATTAATTCAGCATGATGTGTTGGGTCAATTTCTTGGTTCTCTGTTCTGTTCCATTGATCTATATGCCTTTCTTGGTTATTTTTGTACTTCAGCATTTTATCTGCCTCTTGAGACTTTGATGCTGGACACGTATTTTATTTATCTGAATTTTAAAATGCTATCATCCTTTGTGAAATAAGATAAGAGAGTGTTTTTTGTTCTCCCTGTGGAACTATTTTTTGTTTTGTCAGCAATTCACGTGCCAGAGAAAAACTTGAATGGGATCTCTTCTGACTATCTGAGGGACACATGCAGACTGGAATTCATCCGTCAGTGAGTTTTCCTGTCTGAGAAGATTTCACGATCCTCGCTGTATTCAGGCTTTTGTCTTTGCATGCTGTGGTAGGCTATTGAATAACAGCTCCCAAAGATGTTCAGGTCCTTATTTCCAGAACCTGTGAATGTTACTTTATGTGATAAAAGGGACTTTTCTGATGTGATCAAGGATCTTGAGATGAGGAGATTATCTTGGATTATGAGGGTGAGTGCAATTAATCACAAATGTCCTTAAAAAAGGAAAGTAGAGGAAGATTTGACCACAGAAGAGAAAAGGGTGGTGTGATGATGGGAACAGAGACTGGAGTGATGCACTTTAAAGATGGTAGACGAAGCCACAAGCCAAGGCATCCAGGCAGCCACCAGAAGTGAAAATGGCAAGGAAACAGATTATCCCTTCTGAGCCTCCAGAAGTTGCCAGCCCTACCGACAGCTTGATTTTGGCCCAGCGACAGTGGGCTCTGACTTACAGAATTGTAAGAGAAAAAAACTGTGTTTGTTTTAGGTCACTGAGTTTATGACAACTTGTCATGGAAGCAATAGGAAACAAATGCATATGTCATGTAGTGTGAATATCCAACCCATTTATAAAATGTCACAGAACATTAGAAGTCCTCATTTAAATAGGGCTTTAATGACCACATAGTCCAGCAGCCCAAGTGATGCTTGAATCCCTGCTGTGACGTTCATGGCAGTGATTACTGTATGGAGAGGAAACTATCTACCTGGCATGTGGTCCATTTCTCCTCAGACAGTGCCATTCAGGGGGATAAAACATGTTACAAAATAGTTCTTCCCAAGAGAACCTTTATGCAATGAAAAGAGAAAGACAGATAGGTCTGAACCTTGAATGCACTTGAGGGTCCTCAGCTGTGCAATGAGGATAAAAATATACCTTACAGTGTTGTTGAGAGGATTAGAAATTTCAGCCCAATACCTGGCATGGATTAGTTACTCACCAAAAATGGTACCATAATTTTTATTGTGAACCGAATCAATTTTTTTCTAAAGCTTTACTCAATTGGACAGTCTACACTTCACGGCCATGTAGTAAAAGTCTAATTCCTCCACTTATATGGACAACCTTCCGACATTTAAAAATAACAATGTTACTTTTGAGACTCCACCTATCCAGTGATGCCTTCCTAGATTCCTCAGTTGTAGCTCATATGTCATGGTTTAAAGCTCCTTCATTATTTTCCAGCCTCAAACTCTATCCCAGCCCTGGTATATAAATAAGACAAGTGGATGAGGACAAGATTTATTTGAGGGGTTCACAGCCCTTATAAATGGGAAGGTCAAGGTAGCAGCACCTGTATGCTCCATCAATTTCCCCACTCAGCTGCTATGACTCTATATGGGGGATGGACCAGATGAGAATCTCTATCCATTGGTGTTTAAAGGATTATCTCTTTGTAGGTCGGTAACCAGAGAAAAGAGAATAGGCTAGGCTCAGAAGGAGCAGTTTGATAGTAAAATTCACACACACACACACACACACACACACACACACACACATACACGGGTGGGAAAAAGTAGGTTTACTGTGCTATTATGACATTCTTTTAAGTTAATGAAACTATTGTAATAATCATAACCTGCACATCTTTTTCCATACGAACAACTGTAAACCTTTACTTTTGTCCATCCTGGTACATCATATGGATGGGTGCCCTTGGAGGAACTGGGGATGAAAAAGGTGGCAAAAATGAAAGGAGCCTATGGGTGAACTAATGATGATAAATGATCACAAATCATTATTGGTCGCATGCCTTTAGCCCAGAGTAGGCATGTCAGAGGGTGCAGAGTGGAGAGTAAAGCAAAGGAAACTGGATAATGGGACAATATAAAAGAGTCTGGGTAGGTGGGGTGGAAGAGACGGGCTGGTCAGGGAAGGCATTTTTGAAAAGAAATATGTAGACTGAAATATGAGTAATGAGCAGAATCACATCAGCCAGCCAGTGACCTTAGAAACTGGTAGATAGCTAAGGGTCTGAGACAGGAAGAGATAGGTATGCTGAAGCATGAGAAACAGAAGAGGGGGTCATGGTGGCTAGTGGGTGGGAAAAGGGCATTTAAGAGATCAATGAGATCAATGGAATAATGAGGGTCTTGGAAGACTATTGGGAGGGGTTTTAGAATCTGATTTATTTATTTATTTACTTACTTATTTATTTATTTATTTATTTATTTATTTATTTATTTATTTATTTATTTATTTATTTTTAATCTTCACCCAAGGATATGTTTTTTTATTGATTTGACAGGGGGAGAGAGAGAGGTGGATGTAAGAGAGAAACATTGGTCGACTGCATCCCATATGTGCCCCATCAAGGATCCAACCTGCAACATTTTGGTATAGGGTACAACACTCCAACCAACTGAGTCACTCCGCCAGGGTTGGAATCTGTTTCAAATAAAATGAAAAGTAATAGGAGAACATTAAACTGGGAATAACATAATTTGATTTACATCTTTAAAAGCTCACTTCAGATTTTAGGGGGAAAAAAACCTATGGTATATTTACACAATGGCATATTACTCGGCCATAAGAATAAGGAAATCTTGCCCGTAGCAACAGCATGGACAGACCTGGAGAGCATTATGCTAAGTAAAATAAGCCAGTCAATGAAAGTATTATATAATTTCACTCATATGTGGAATCTAATGAACAAAATGAACTAACAAGCAAAATAGAGACAGGTGCATAGAGAGCGAGCAGGCTGACAGCTGTTGGGGGAGGGCGCTGAATGGAAGGATTAAACAAAAAAGAGAAAAAAGAGAAGAGAAAAAATCATGGACATGGAAAACAGTGTGGTGATTGTCAGGGAGAGGGTAGATGGTGGAAGGAGGTGGAGAGAGTATAGGGGGGATAAATGGTGATGGACAGAGACTTGACTTGGGGTGATGAACACACAACACAATGTACAGATGATGTGTGTAGAATCATGCAACTGATACCTGTATAATTTTATTAACAAGTGTCCACCAATAAATTTCATGAAAAGGAAAAAAAAAAAGAATTGGAATGAGGCATAAAAGAGATACAATTAAGAAAAGATTCTCTTTCTTAATTCTTATAACAAGAATTTAATAATGTGTATCAAGCTTAAATAGGCTTAATATATAGAAAAGAGTATACCCTGGAGGTAAGGAAGACTATTTTATTCTTCAAGCTTCTTCTTCAAGACCTGGAATTTGATCCTCACATTAAAGCATAATATGTTATTTACATTTCCTTAAAAAATTAAATTAGAGAAAAAGACATGTCATATTTGAGGCAAATTGTTTGGCTCAGATTTGACCACACTAACATTTATTGTAAGACAATAGTGGAGTAACATAAAAAAAAAGATCTGAAGAAAAGATTATGTGACTCAAGAAAGCAAAGAATTTTATACCTAGGAAAATTATCTTTCAATTTCAAAGGCAAGAGAGACACATCTTCAAGAATGCAAGATTTAGGGCATATATCTTTCATGAACCCTTCTTGAAAAATCTATGAAAACCTATATATTTTATTAACCAATGTCACCTCAATAAATTTAATAAAAACTTTTTTTAATCTATGGAAAGATGGAATCTAGCTAGGAAAAAGATATACCAAACAGGGAATCAGAGAATAGAGAAACTGTATTAAAAACAAACAAACCGACTTCCAGTCAAGATGCTGGCGTAGGTAAGCACAGTACTTGCCTCCTCCCACAACCACATCAAAATTACAACTAAACTACAGAACAACCATCATTGAGAACCACCTGAAATCGAACTGAGTGGAAGTCCTACAACTAAGAAATTAAAGCAGCCACATCAAGACTGGTAGGAGGGGTGGAGGGGCAGACAGGCTGGTCCCACACCCACGTGTGGAGGATAAAAATCAGGAGGACACCTCGGCTATGAAGGTCTTCTGTGAGGAGTGAGGGGTCCCTGTCCCACACCAGGCCCCCCAGTTCAGGGTTCCAGTGCCAGGAACAGAAGTCTCCATAACTTCTGGCTGTAAAAACCAGTGGGACTTGAGGCTGAGGCGGCTGGAGCCTCCGGCAGCTCCTCTTAAAGGGCCCATGCATGGACTTACTCGGACTTGCTCCCTCCAGGCTCCTGCATGGGGGAAGAAGCTTGAAAGGCACCAGAGACATGCAGGGAATAACTGAGTTGTTTGGCATTGGGGTGAGAGCAGAAGAGGCAGCTTTCTCCTGGACAGACTTGCTGTCAAGGCTATTGTTCCTTTGGTGAGCCCTTCCCCCACAGGGCCAGCAGACAGGCTCCATCTCTGGGACTCCAGAAACCTGGCTCACACTGTTTTCCTCGTCCTGGTGATTCCCTGAGGCCCTGCCCGACCCAAATTTCGGGTCCACCAAAGCTGTTTCCAGTGATTTTACTATAGGATTGGCCTGTCTTGGATCCTGCTTCAGATTTTCTTAAAATCTCTCAAAGAAGCAACATCTAGTCTCAGTGAGCCCCATACCTCTTAAGTGGCCCCAGGCTTGGCACTAGAAGCAGCCAGCCTTATTTCACAACTTGGTTTTTCATGGGCACTTTCAAGCCCAGCAGAAGAAGCAGCCATCTGCAGGTCACTTTGTAGCTTATGCCTGGTGGCATATGGTCAGTAGCTGACCTTGCCCCAGAGCCAGCACACCCAGTGGACAGCTTCAGACCACATCAAAGCACCACCACCCAACCACCTCCACAAGTGACATACTCAATGAGTGGACTCAGTGGGTACCAGAGCCCTGCTGAAGTAAGTCTTGTTCTGTGTGGTGATCCTCCATGGTAGTCAGAGGCCAGTGGTCAGTGGGCACAGCCAGTTCTTAAAGCTGATCAGCCTGAGTAAATCCCTCCCATTGATGTGCCAAAAGCAATCAAAACACAATTACAACAGAAGGGTTTACAGTTCACACAAGGAGTGTACCTGGAGGGCCCAGCTGGAGTGATCAGGGAGGCTGTGCCACTGGACCCTACAGGACACTACTACAGTAGGCCACCCTACAAAGCCTAGGAGACATAGCAGCTCTACCTAATACATAGAAACAAACACAGGGAAACAGCCAAAAATGAAGAGACAAAGAAACATGTCCTAAATGAAAAAGAAACAGAACAAAACTCCAGGAAAAGAACTAAACAAAATGGAGATAAGCAATCCATCAAATGCAGAGTTCAAAATACTGATTATAAGGATGCTCAACGAACTTAGTGAGAGCTCCAAGGAAGTTAAGGAGAACTCCAAGGAACTTAGTGAGAACATTAACAACATACAAAAGGACCAGTCAGAAATAAAGGAGGCACTAACTGAAATAAAGAATAATTTATGGGGAATCAATAGTACAGTAGGTGAAGCCAAGAAGCAAACCATTGATTTGGAATATAAGGAAGCAAAAAACACCCAATCAGAATAGCAAAAGGAAAAAAGCATCCAAAAAATTGAGGATAGTGTAAGGAGCCTCTGGGACAATTTCAAGTGTGCCAACATTTGCATCATGGGGGTGCCAGAAGGAGAAGAGAAAGAGCAAGAAATTGAAAACCTATTTGAAACAATAATGACAGAAAACTTCCCTAACTTGGTAAAGGACATAAACATACAAGTCCAGGAAGCACAGAGAGTCCCAGACAAGATGAGCCCAAAGAGGCCCACACCAGGACACATCATTATCAAAATGCAAAAGGTCAAGACAAAGAGAGAGTCTTAAAAGCAGCAAGAGAAAAGCAGTTAGTTACCTACAAGGGTGCTCCCGTAAGACTATAAGCTGATTTCTCAAAAGAAACTTTGCAGGCCAGAAGGGAGTGGCAAGAAATATTCAGAGTGATGAAAAGCAAGGACCTACAACCATGATTACTCTACCTGCAAAGCTATCATTTAGAATCAATGGACATATAGTTTCCCAGACAAGGAAAAGCCAAAGGAGTTCATCACTACCAAACCAGTATTATATGAAATGTTGAAGGGTCTTCTTGAAGAAGAAGAAGAAGAAGAAGAAGAAGAAGACCAAAAATATAAACAATAAAATGACAATGCATACATATCTGTCAACAATTGAATCTACAAACTAAATGAACAAGCAAAACAGAAACAGACTCATAGGTACAAAGAACTTTTTGTTGGTTGCCAGATGGGAGGGGGTTTGAAGGGATGGATGAAAAGGTGAAGGGATTAAGATGTACAAATTTGTTGTTAGACTGATGAATCTCAGAGGGAAGGGGGTTAGGGGGGTTGGAATAGATACACCAAAAAACTTATATGCATATAGGTACAACCAAAGAACACAGACAATAGTGTGGGGAAGGCAAGAGAGGGGTGAGAGTGGGGAGGAGGGGCATCAATGGGGGCAAATATGGGGGACATCTGTAATACATTCAACAATAAAGATAATTTTAAGATTTAAAAAATAACAATAAAGTAACCCCCCCCCCAAAAAAAAACACCCAAAAAACAAAACAAATGCCACAACATTTTAGGTACTAGCACTAGGTTTATTTGATTACAGAACTATAATCTGGGCAACTATGAGAATTATGAATGTAAGCCAGAATGTAAATACCATAATAGTACCTCACAAACAAGGAGAGAAAAGAGGGAAAAAATGTGTTAATTTATAAAGTAAAAAATTAGTAATAATAAATGTGGCTTCAACTTACTGGTCATTATTTTAAAATATTTTTATTTTAAGGTAACATTATGTAGGACATTTATGAACTAATATCTTTTCTTGGTGAAAAAATGTTATCTAAATTTCACCAATTTCTCCAGTGTTATTTCAATTTGTTTTTCCTCTATTAAATTTTAGTCAAGTTAATGTTATTTATACAATAACACCTTTTCTGTTTGTATTATGTAAATATGTATATATGTGTATACGTGTATATATCTGTCTATCATCTATTTCTATACATGCATATCTAGATGGTATTAATAAAATTGGTTCTGGGTAGTAGATTGGGGGTGGTTTTTTTATTCATAGTCCTTATTTATAATTTCTCTAATTTTAAAATAACAATTATGTTCCACTTCTACAAAAACAAATTATATCAATATTCTAAAAATTATAGTAAATTAAAAGACAGAGGGAAAGAGGAGAACATTTCTAGTTTATATTCTTTTGTAAGTAAAAGTGATATATTACATGTCAATGTTTAGGATCATACCTTTCACTTGGTAGATATTTAATGGAAGGTAGCAGTGATTGTGAAGATGGCTATTTCCCAGACTTCCAAGCAGAGGGTCTGCTGTCTCCTCCAGTTTCTTTGCCATTGATTCTAAAGCATCCTTGGGAAATTTTTTGCCCACCTACTAATGGAACTGTGTTGTACAGAAGGAATGGGGAGGATGAGAAATGATAACATCTTTGCTGTCCTTTAACTTTTTGGGGAGGAGAGGAATAAAAACAAACAAAAAAAGGCAAGCATAAGCCAGGCAGAGTATTTAATTTCAAAGTATCACAATGGTTGAAAATGTGCATCTCTAATAATGATCTTTACAGGTTCTGTTTAAGCCCTCAAAACAAATTATTCAGGTTTTGTTTTCTGTAACCCTGTATAAATCTGCTAGGGCTACCACAACAAAATGTCATTGACTGACTGGCTTAAACAACAGAACTTATTTCTCACAGTTCTGGAGGCTGGAAGTCAGCATGGTTGGTTTCCGGTGAGATCCCTCTTCTTGGCCTGCAGAAGGCCGCCCTCTCTGCGTGCTCGAAGGCTTCTCCTCAAAGCATGCACAAGGGGAGAAAGAGCTTTGGTTTCTCTTCTTTTAAGGACATAAATCCTACTAGATCGAGACTTCCGGTCAAGATGGCAGCGTAGGTAAACGCGGTATCGCGTCCTCCCACAACCACATCAAAGTTACAACTAAACTACAGAACAACCATCATTCAAAACCACCTGAAATCAGGCTGAATGGAAGTCCGACAACTACGAAATTAAAGAAGAAGCCGCATCGAGACTGGTAGGAGGGGCGGAGGCGCGACAGGCTGGTCCCACACTCACGTGTGGTGGATAAAAATCAGGAGGACACCTGGGCTGGGAAGGTCCTCCCTGAGGACTGAGGGGTCCCCGTCCCACACCAGGCACCCAGCTCAGGATTCCAGTGCCAGGAAGAGAAGTCCCCATAACTTCTAGCTGGAAAAACCAGCGGGAACTGAGGCTGAGGCGGCTGGAGCCCCCACAGCTCCACTTAAAGGGCCCGTGCACAGACTTACTCGGACTCGCTCCCTCCAGGCTCCAGCGTGCGGGAGGCAGCCTGAAAGGCACCAGAGTCATATGGGGAAGAACTGAGCTGTTTGGCATTGGAGCAAGGGTTGGAGAGGCAGCTTTCTCCTGGACAGTCATGCTATCAGAGGCCTTTGGTGAACCCTTCCCTGGGCTGGCACACGCTCCCATATCTAGGACTCCAGCAACCTGGCTCACACTGTTGGCCCCGCCCTGGTGATTCCCTGAGGCCCCACCCCACCCCAACTTCCAGGCCCACCCAAGCTGTTGCCAGTTGCTTTATCATAGGATTGGCCTGTCTTGGATCCTGCTTCAGCTTTTCCTAAATTCTTTCAAACAAGCAGCATCTGGTCTCAGCTAGCCCCAAACCTCTCGCTAAGTAATACATAGAAACAAACAGAGGGAGGCAGCCAAAATGAGGAGACAAAGAAACAGGTCCCAAATGAAAGAACAGAACAAAACTCTAGGAAAAGAACTGAGTGAAATGGAGTTAAGCAACCTAACAGATGCTGAGTTCAAAACACTGCTTATAAGGATGCTCAATGGACTTAGTGAGAACCTCAGTGAACTTAGAGAAGGCATCAAGGGCATAAAAAAGGACCAGTCAGAAATGATGGAATCACAGTCAGAAATGAAGGAAGCACTAACTGAAATAAAGAATAGTTTACACAGATTCAAAGTAGAGTAGGCAAAACCAAGAAGCAAACCACTGATTTGGAATATAAGGAAGCAAAAAATACCCAATCAGAACAGCAAAACGAAAAAAGAATCCAAAAAAATGAGGATAGTGTAAGGAGCCTCTGGGACAACTTCAAGCATGCCACATTCGCATCTTGGGGGTGCCAGAAGGAGAAGAGAGAGAACAAGAAATCAAAAACCTATTTGAAACAGTAATGGCAAAAAACTTCCCGAACTTGGTGAAGGAAACAGACATACAAGTCCAGGAAGCACAGAGAGTGCCAAACAAGATGAACCCCAAGAGGCCCACACCAAGACACATCATCATCAAAATGCAAAAGGTTCAAGACAAAGAGAGAATCTTAAAAGCAGCAAGAGAAAAGCAGTTAGTTACCTACAAGGGAGTTCCCATCAGACTATCAGCTGATTTCTCAAAAGAAACTTTTCAGGCCAGAAGGGAGTGGCAAGAAATATTCAGAGTGATGAAAAGCAAGAACCTACAACCAAGATTACTGTATCCTGCAAAGATGTCATTTAGAATCGATGGCCATATAAAGAGTTTCCCAGACAAGGAAAAGCGAAAGGAGTTCATCACCACCAAACCATTATTATATGAAATGTTGAAGGGTCTTCTTGAAGAAAAAGATAAAAAAATATGAACAAACAAAATGGCAATAAATACATATCTATCAACAATTGAATCTGCAAACAAAATGAACAAGCAGAACAGAAACATTCTCATAGATACAGAGAACTTTTGTTGGGTACCAGATGGGTGGGGGCTGGGGGGAGGGGTAAAAAAGGTGAAGGGATTAAGAAGTACAAATTGGTTGTTAGAATGACAAATCTCAAAGGGGGGGGGGGTTTCAGGGGTGGGAAGAAATAAACCAAAGAACTTTTATGTATATAAGCAAAACCAATGGACACTGACAACAGTGTGGGGAAAAGCAGGAGGGGGGCAGGAATGGGGAGAAGGGGGGCAATGGGAGAAAAATGAGGAACATCTGTAATACATTCAACAATAAAGATACGTTAAAAAAAGAATCCTACTAGATCAAGGCTCTACCCTGATGACTTTATTTATCCTTAATTACTTCTATAAAAACCGTATACAGTCAAATTAAGGGTTAAGGTTTCAACACATGAATTTTCAGGGGACAAAATTCAGTCCATAGCACCCCCCAACTTTTTAAAATTTGTATTTGTTTGTTTTGTTTTTATATCTAACACTCACATATATATATATATATATATATATATATATATATATATATAGCTTAATTTTTTAAACCCCTATTTTCTATTGAAAATAGGAGTTAGAATCTTGAATCCATACTATTGACAAAAACAAAACATTTATTATACATTTTCTCCCTTCTCTATCTATATCATCTTATGGAGCTAGATCTCTATTTTAAAGACATCCAGAATGGTTATTCCAATTACAGGCTTCTTAAATGGCCAATGTCAGCATTTAACCCACTAACATGTCTTTCTGATACCCAAACTGTCCTATTTGAATTATAAATACAACTAATAAAATCTTCATTCATTCTTTTAGTATCTTGCCATATTCAAAGCACTTTCATATGCATCTTTTGTTTGATCACTTCAACAATCTTGAGAAGTGGACAGAAAATTTCTAGCTCTTATTTTACACAGTAGTAAGAGGTTAAGTGACTTAATAACCACAACAAACAATAAGCAAGGGACAGAGTCAGCAATAAAATCCATTAAAAAAATTGGTTGATTTTTCCTATCTTTTCTGTTTTTCCCATGCAATGTTTTAATATTTAAACAACTGTGTAAAAATTCTTAATTCTATAAGTAAGTATTGAGGAGGGTACTGGGAGAGAATGAAAAGATGAATAAGACATGTTTTCTCTCCTCTAGAAACTTACATTAGCTTGCACAATATTTCCTGTAATCCAGACAGAGCATGGCTGCATGAAGGCATCCATGTCTTTCTAGCCCTCCTTCAATCAACTCTGTCTGTGAGCATCCCATAATTTTGAATTATGGTTCAATGTTCATTTATTAGATGATTAAAGTGCAATTAATCTCTGATAAAGCCATGTCTACACTGATTCACTAAATCAAAAATTTGAGGGTACATTTTATTTTTATTACTTCTTCAATAACTAACTTCTGGTTAATCCAACAAGTACTACAATAAATCCATGTGAGTCATTGACAATAATATTGAATTGACATTTTCTTCACAATATTTTGAGTCATGGCATGATTTTGATCTTCATACCTCTGCTAATGTTTTAATGTTTATAGCACCACCTTGATTAAAAAAATATTTTGAAAAATACTTAAAATATAGCTATTACAAAAAAATAATCAATCTTCCCACAGTTTACACATTGCTTTATCTTTTTGACCTCCAATGATTCAGCACTTTCTTTTCTTTAAATTATTTTCAAAATATTTATTGAAACATTCCTTAAAGATTTTGTCTTTCAATGAAACTCATAAAAATCTATTATGTGTACTGATAACAAGCTTATTTTTAGTATAAGATCTTACCTTTTCAGGGGCAAGCTTCTGAATCATTGATACTTATATCTTAAAATCTCCTAAATTGCAGATGATTTAGCTTCAGTATGTCTTTAGTGATAGAAATCACAGATAAATTGGGTTTAAAATTTCTGAGAATAGTTTTGAGGATTGAATTACATTTGGTCATTAGAGAGTCTGAAAAATACCAAATTGACCAGGTCATATTTAATGGGTTTTGATTGTAGTGTTTCATTACCGTCTATATGCAGAAACTTAACTCATCTTCAAATGGCCTTGCTCAAATGTGGGGAACTGCTTTAGGCCATTCAAAATCCATAAGATGGCTGGTTATACTTGAATAAGTAAAGTAATCAACAAGGGTTGCAAGAAACCCTGTTCAAGCTGAGTTTGAAAACTTTTGCTACAGAATTCTTAAAAGCAGACTGTAGCTGGGAATGAATTACTTGCTCCATGAATACTGCTGCTTGAATCAAGTCAGGAGCAATTTAGTCATTGCTTTGCCAGCATGTCTCTGACACTGCAATGATACACAGAAAGTTTTAAATGGCCTGCCATGATTTTCCCAACTTGGGCAAAGCCCATCTGGCCATGCCCAGCCAGTCCTACCTATCTACAAATGTTCAGGCTTCCACATATGGGCCACACAGCACATGCAAGGCAATTAAAATCTGTTAGCCGTGGGATGATCCGTCTGGTGTTTTCAGCCATCTTTATAATTAATTGGGTAGCATCTGAATTAATAATTCAATGATCCAATTTGGTCAGTAATGTGACCATACTTTCCTGATGATTCATCTAGTTATTTTGATTTCTAGGACCTAGTCACAGAAATAGTGAACTTTTGATTAGTTTCTCTAAATAATCATATAACACAGCTATATGAAAATAAGTCATACAAACATAACTATGCCAGTGATAAGGGCGGGGAGCTTTAATTCAACAGTTAGGTGATCTGTCATTCATATGTATTACTAATGTATTGACTATGCCATTTCCATTTAAGATTGTTATATCTATACACAAATTTTCTATCTATCTATCTATCTATCTATCTATCTATCTATCTATCTATCTATCTATCATCTATCTATTTCTCTGTTTATCTATCTACCTAAATAGGGAGAGAGAGAAAGGTATATAAAAATATGAAACATGAAGACAAACCTTTTAATAGAGTTTGAGAAAAATTTTCTTGTAAATAAAAGTGTTTCATGAGATGTTATGTTAATCTGATATAAGTATATATACAACCCTCACTCGTACACATGCACGTTCATTCTCTGTGCCAGCATCCCTTTTCCTGCACTTTCCTCTTCTCCCCAGACCTCCTTGCGCGGTGCATTCTGGGGACGCAGGTCGAGCCCCAGTGCTGCGCTGGAGAGGAGCCCATTGCCCAGCAGCTGCCACCAGAGAGGCCGGCCCCCCCATTCACCCATCGTCCTGCTCCACAAGGTGCAGCCTGCTTCTGCTAAGTGGTATGATCAAAGGGACTATGTTTTCATTAAATTTTGTGTTGAAGACAGTAAAAATCTTAATGTAAATTTTGAAAAATCCAAACGTACATTCAGTTGCCTTGGAGGAGGTGGTCATTTTAAATATTTAAATGAAATTGATCTTTTTAACTGTATTAATCCAAATAATTCCAAGCATAAAAGAACAGAAAGATCAATTTTATGTTGTTTACAAAAAGGAGAATGGCTTGTCATGGTCAAGGTTAACAAAAGAAATGGCAAAGTGTAATTGGCTTTGTGTGGACTTCAATAACTGGAGAGACTGAGAAGATGATTTAGATGAAGATATGTCTAATTTTGATCGTTTCTCTGAGATGATTAGCAACATAGGTGGTGATCAGGATGTAGATTTACCGGAGTAGAGGGAGCAAATGATGATTCACAAGACAGTGATGATGAAAAAATGTCAGATCTGGAGTAAGGAATGCTGTCATCACTGGATTTTGAGAAAGAAAAATAACTTCTCTGCAAGATTTCATAATTGAGAGAATTCTTGAGTTGATAGCTCTAAAGGCAGATGCTGCATTTATCTCCTTTAACACATTTTTCAACCTGTTTTTTTTGTTTTTGTTTTTTTTAAAGGCTTCACTAAGGCTTGAATGTAACATTGTACGGGGCACTTTTAAGTCAGCTAAGACAATAACCTTATGTATGAACATTTCCTAGACTCCCATGATGCTGTGGAAGTCCTAGGCAATGGATATAGTAGCTGTGATAAACAAAAACTTTCTACCTTAGTCTTATTTACTCTATGACATAAATACTGACATAACAGGAAGCTCTTGGATTACAGAAAGATAACTAAGTTTTAGATTTTAGAACATGGACTCAAGTTGTCTGAAACAAATTGGTTAATATCTTAAACTGGCAACCTGTTGTTTTTCTGTAACATTCTTCAGGGTTGTTCCATTAAAGTTTTATTTTTTTGAAAAATTTACTTCACATTACTGTATATAAGTGATCACTTGTCAGTGTTCCAGATGTGTCTTAGCTGAAACTAGTGAATGCCCTAACTTAGATGACTTTTGAAGATTGTACATATGGTATTGTTTGACCCTTAAACTTTCACATCTCTTAGCATGGAGGATGAAGAAAGGCTGTACATTGTTGCTTGAGAGTCTGTACATTTAGACCAAGTTTGCATTTGTACTGTCAGTATGGTAAATTAGTGCAAAATATGTTATTATTATTTCTTTTTTTGACCCAGCTTGTACTGGGGCTGAAAAACCTCAATTTATATTCATGACAGTGGGGGTTAAAAAAAAAAACTGTATACTTTCTAATGAACTATTGGAAGAATTTTAAAAAATAAAAAAATACAAATATATTTATATATCTCAGAGAATATATTCCCCAGTTCAACATCTTCTCTCCATCACCACTTTGCAGCCTAAAAGGCCAAGACCTACAGGAGTCAAATATTAAACATTTTATTAATGTATTTATACATATATATAATTAGATAACTAGCTAAAATTATTTTGAAATGCTCGACAATAATTAAGATTTAAAAAGGAATTTAGAGTGTAAAAACCTCTAAAATATAAAGATCAGCAGGAAAATTGTGAAATTATGTAATTATAAAATAACTTTGGAATGATTTTTTATTCCATGAGATTTTTTATCTGACAAAAGGCTTAGCCACCTCTTCAAGCAGAATACTATTCAATAATTAAAGATTAATATGTATTAGTAGCCTTTAAACAATGCTTGTCATGTTTGTCATTTATGAAGCAAACTGATATATAAATTAAATTTTCCTAAACGGTAGCTTGAATTAGATTCTTGTGAAATGTGCTAGTGCCAACACACTCTGGTGGAATGTTGCTCTCAGTTCAATTGTTTTAATGATAAATTTCCTTTAGAAAATGGAAGGATCTGTTGACAGACAAAAACAGGAACTAACGATGGACTATTTAACTTGCAAATGATGAAACATTTAATTATTCCAAAATAACATTCTCCAGTTAGAGTATGATCTTTAAATCCATCATCCTTCAGTTTATATGCATGAAATATTTATCATGTCTTCCTCAGAAAGAAGTCAGTCATCTAAACATATATTTTTGGAACATCCATTTCAACATGACATTTCATCAAAAGCCTGGAATCTTATTTATTTTCTGTAACAGAGATAAAGTGTTTGTAAACGATGTGATAAGACCATAAAGAGAAAGTAAAGTGAAATCCAGCTTCATACAGAGATAAATACAAACTCCACTCAAGAAACTACCATCATATAAAGAGAAAAATAAGAGACAATATGTCAACAACAGCCCAGGTAAGAGTCAATGGTCTCTAGAATGGTTTTAAAAAAATGTGTGGTCAGTGTTGGTTCTCTGAATTTGTTGACAAATTAATTTGTATTTAGACTCAAGACACAGGCAGCAAAACCAAGACAAAAACAAACAAACAAAAACACTGAATACACTTGAATTCTTCCTGTTAGTCTTCAAATACTGAAAATTTTATTCTCTAATTTGAGAGATAAATGTCTCAGAAAATAATGTTTTATGAAATTAAAAAAAATTTTTTTTCTGTAGGTTCTCATTTTTTAGGAGGTATATATTGTAGCCAGATATTCAATATTTTAAGTCTGATTAGAAAAAAGCTATGTTTGCGACCCAGAAAAAAATGTCATGGAAATACAAGTACAAATAAAAACAAAATAATTCTTCTAGAGCCCTAGCTGGTGTGGCTCAGTAGTTAGAGTGTCGACCAAAAGGTGGCTGGTTCGATTCCAGGTCAAGGGCACCCCAGATACGATCCCTGGCCCCAGTCAGGGCATGTGCGGGAGGCAACCAATCGCTGTGTTTCTGTCACATCAATGTTTCTCTCTCTCTCCCCTCCTCCCTCCCTCCATTTCACTCTCTCTGAAAATCAATGGAAAAAAATATCCTTGGGTGAAGATTTAAAAAAAAAACTAATAATAATTCTCCTAGAGATGGTCCCTCCTCTCCTGGAATGTTTGTGGCACAAGAGGTGCTTAGGAAGGATTTATAAGCAAATTCCCCATAAAGGATCTTGAAGGGAAGGTCCTCAGCTGGGCTCCTTCTCTCTACCATCATTTTACAATGACTGGCCCAAGGCCACAAGCTGATGTCAACGTCAGGTCTTCAGTTCATATTTCCTTATATTTATTAAAATGTTATTTCTTTTCACTGTTCTGTCAATGGAAAATGTGTGTGTCTGTGCATGTGTGCATACAAGCCAAAAAAAGAGTATCTATGAAATTTTAATGACACTGTGAGATTGAGAGTGTCTGATAGCCTATCCCAATTAATTGGGCCAACTTTAGAAAAATTTCCAACTGGTGTTCCTGAATAGTTTTTGAACACCTTATAAAAGATACAGAAAGTTTTCACTTTTTAAAATATTTCTTAAAATACTTGTGAAAAGTATAGATAGATAGATAGATAGATAGATAGATAGATAGATAGATAGATAGAAAGATAGATAGATAGATTGATAGATGATAGCTAGCTAGCTATGGAAAGAGAATGTTCGAGGGACCCTTATTTAAACTATGCTAAAAAGCTGCAATTAAAATAGCAAACAACATGTACACTCCCTTGTTCTCAGATCTGGTCTTTTAAAACTGGAATGATTTAGCTGTTTTCCCTGATTCTCCTTCCCATCTAATCACCCTGTCTCTGAGCCTTGTTGTCTCCACATTTGATGTTAGCTCTGAATCAATGATGGTGGATTACAAGAAAGAAGAGAAATATTTCAGATGCTTAGTGGTGGAGTTAGCACTGACTATATTTAACTTGTGTTCTTATTGTATCTACAAAATAGAAATAGGCAATCACAGGCCTACAGAACTTTCTTCAGGATTTAACTAACTGACATATGACCTTGCAAATGGCCAGTAAACTCTCCCCTCTCTGATTTACCCTCCTCATTCTGACAGAAGAGACCTAGTTCATTAATTTTGAGAAGAAAAAAAATGGTGATTAGCTCCATTATTGTCCCGGAGGTAGGGATAGAAAAATGGAAGATGTTTCTTTTCCCTTACAAGAGAAATAGAAACTAATATCGATAGATGGCATAACCTTTTAAATACTATGGTGATTTAGCTGACTGATTCCTAAATAAAGGATATAAATAAATAGCAGGTGCACCATCAGTGACATAAGCATAGCCTACCCATTTTCTCATAAATGAGCTGGCAAAGCAGAGGAGACAAAAGGAGAAGATTTAAACTAAGAAGTCTGATGCTACAGGAAGCCACAACTGACTTTATAATGCATTCTATTTATGAGGCCGCTGTGGAGGTAAATATCAATTGTGTATAAGACTGCCTTGTCTACAAAACCAAACTCCCATCATTTTGACCGGTCTTTTGCATGCATATGGACTGTGAGATCAAGCTTGATATGTGTGATTTCTTACAATAATCAGTATATGACTCTTCCTCTCGCTGGCATGCAGCATTCTGTGAAACTTGTTACATTTAGACTCTGCCTTACATAAAATGTTTACAATATCTATGCTTAACTCCCAGCACCTGTCTCAGCTTTCTCTTCTCTCTCCAGTTAAAATTGCTTATGACAATATCCTTGTGTTTACCATATTTTCATACATAGAGTTTTGAAATGTGGTACCTTGGAAAGTTTTGGAGAAAAATCCTATGTGTGGTGAACGCAAACCTAGACACCTATAGAAACATTTGTATGGAAAAAGAAAGAAACAAGTGCTGCCAGACATTTCACAGAACTAAGTGCTGAAATATCCCTAACATGGACAAAATCTGGTCCCAGTGAAACATGATTTTTACTGCGAAAAAATCCTGTCACATCTAGCTCCCTAGCTCCCTTTTTTCATTCCTCACCAGTTCCCCAGTCTCCTCCTCTTCAATCGACTCAATTTTCTACCATTTCTCTGCAAAATGTTTAGAATATATTATTTTGCTTCTCATAATTCCTACCCCAATTCAATTTCCACACCATTATCCCTACCCTCACATTCCTCTCTCATCCCATTTAATGGCAAAAGATGAAGGTAAAGCAGGTTGTGAGCAGGCAGGTTCTACCTGTGCGTGCTTCTGTTCTTCTCTTCCTTCAGGTTTCCCGCCTCCTTGACCATTTGCTTACATTTATTCAGCTGTACATCTTTCAAAGCAGGTGGTGATTTGCAGAAGAAAAATGGGCATGTTCAGTGTACCAGTGACATATGAATAGAAACTGGGAAATTGAAAATTAATTATGTGAAAGAATTCAGGAAACTGAGGGACAAATTGTCATGGGTGATTTACCCCTCTCAGTGTCAACAAACACCAGACAGTTAAAGTGAAGATCAAGACAGCAGCTAATGTCAGTCTTCAGAAGCTGAAAGTGGGTACAGAGTCAGCCAAGCCAAGTGAAGGTCAAGGGCTAGGAAGGATGCAAAGCTCAAGGGGAGCAAGTTCAGGGACTGGGGACAGACAAACCTGAGAATGTTCCAGAACCAGAGAGATATTGTGAGATTTCTGAAGTTAGTTAAGGTTTTATAAATTGAAACATAATAGACTAAATTCGTGGGCTATATTTTGTTCAGTTCTGCAGAAAGAAGATGGAGAGGTCAGTGGGATAGGAAGACCCTCATCATCATCCTGGAGTACCTCTTCAGCTTCAAACAAATGAAAACACAGAAAGAATTCAGCATCTGAAAAATCTGCCTTTCCCTTTCTTCAAGGAAGTAAGGACAGTTCTTTGTTCCTCAAATTTAAGGATATTATTTTTCCTCTTTTTAGACTTTTAATAAATCAAGAAAATTAATGCCAGGCAGAAGAAGTACACACACACACACACACACACACACATATACATGCATATATATTCCTCAAATATAATATACATAGTATATATTTGTACATATATAATACATTTGAATGTAAATATATGTAGTATATTTATATATTACATACATGTTTGATTTGAAGAATTGGGAGAAATAATTAAAAAATGAAATGATTAAAAAGCAAGGACTGACTGTCCAGAAAAAGCAAGCTGAATAGTTACTAGCAATTTGCTCCAGAGAATATTCAGACATTTCCATTAACCCAGAAATCTAGGGCACTGGCATTGTTAATATCAGATGCTCTTGAAAATTGAAGGGTTTGGGAAAGAGAGTAAGGGAAAATAACTGATTTATGATAAATATCTCATAGAATCAGAGAGAAATACAACCAAGAAAAAACTGCCCTTTAAAAAAATGACATATGGAAAATGTGAAAATATTTACATGGCTTTCTTCATCTTTCCTTTAAAAGCTATTAGTTACAGATTATTAGATTAATATTTTTAGTACACTACATGGAAGACATAGTTTCAGATAATAACATATGGTGGTGAATTAGCTTTGAGTATTCATCATCCAGGCAGTGGGGTAAACATTTAGCCACCAATATCAATAATAAGTTTGTTTCCTTCAGTATAATAGTCTCAAAACATAGACCTATGTTTATAGATTAAGATTAAACCAAGGAGGGACTTGGGTAATAGTTAAATCATAATGATGTCTCTTCTTTCTTAAAATGAAATAAATCTTAACAGGCATTCCTTTTAACCAAAAGTTTGAGAGAGAAGCTACATTAATGTTTGCAGAGATTGTTAAACTGGAGCAAGAATTAGCTATTGGTTTCTGGGTTACATTTTAATGACACTATAAATTTTGAAGCTAATTAACATAAGAAAAAATCCCAACCAGTTTTCTTATGTATTTTAGGACATTCCACAAAAAGTTTCAGAAAACCTTCAGGCTCCTGTTTTAAAACATGTCAAATTTGCATCAGAATAACTCATGATTGTTAATGATATTACCTTCCACTCAGAGTCGCTTCTGGTTAAAATAGAGTAAAGGAAATAGGATTAACCTCCTACTTGAAACAAGCAATAAAACAAAAATAGAAAAAACATATGAAACAGGTTTCCAAGACATTGCACATCAGACAACAAAGGACAGTGAGCCTGAGAGATGACAGACAAATGAGGTGAGTCCTATGTGTGGGGTTGAGGGGTTGGAAGATGGACATTTTGTGACCTTGTGTTAATGCATTCTTGGAAACCTGGCCCGCCCATGTACCTTGAGTGCTTCATTAGCATATGAATAAGGGTTTGTTATCTTTTGGCTTCAAGTCTCTTCCTGTAAAAAGAGACAAAACTAGGGTGTATGGTCTGCAGAAACACCATCTCTAGCAAATAATTTACATAAATCTACTTGTAACCTGGGGGTACCAATCTGCAAATAAATGGGACTACGTCCAAAGTTCTGGAGCTTTTTGCTCCCTTGCAAAGCTCCCTCTCACTCCAACCAGTGTACGGTTGGAGACGGCACTATGATTGCCCCAGCTATTGTCCCAGGCCCAGTCTGGTAGCATCACAGAGTTAAGAAGATTAGGCAGAGAGTTCAGGGAGACCAAGGCAACTAGAAATCACAAGACAAGGAGCTGGAGAGAGACACACAGACAGAAAGAGAACCCTGGAGGTGTGCAGAGAGTTCTCCAGTATCTGAGTACAGACTATATTATGTATGTAAGAAAACTACCTTCAGCTGGGGGAAAAAACACCTGAAGTGATTAGAAGGTATACAATACAATCATAAAAAGTATGCAGTTGATCAAAAACAAAGTGTAAAAAGAGAGAAAAGGGGAACAAAGAACAGATGGGACAAATAAAAAACAAGTAATATAATAGATTGACTTTAATCAATTATTTTGTAAATTATCAGTAGGAGTGAAGTCTAAATTTATTGTCATGCATAATTTGGGACACAATCATACTGAATCCCATAAATCCTTAGAATCCAAATCATTGCAGAAATTGGTTTGATTGTTTTCAGACAATCTCTCTGTGGCTCCTGAGTCATCACTCCTAGATTTCTGAGCTCATCTGAGCTTTGTGATAATAGTAGTTATAATTCTGATCTTAATACCAGCCCTTTCATCTTCAATGCCCTTGGCAAACATTAAGTAATTAGCCCTCGGTCCTCAAGAAAATGCCATTGGCCATTATTAAAATGAGGGGTGAAAAAAAAAAAAGGAAATGTATAGCTCATTAGGTTGAAGCAAGAGACTGAGGAGTTAAACCTAGAACTGCTGCAGGCATGTGGGGCTGAGTGACATACATCCACCAGAGGACTCACAGAAATCATGAACGTAAGTCATTTCCTTTTGCAAGGAATGTGAGGTAAAAGTCGTGTTATTTTAAAGTGGTAGGATCTCTTTTTATGCACTGACTATTCCCTCCACCTAAAAAATAACCTCCAGATCTTGAGTCACTCTCAGTTGGTATTAACCTCATATTTTAAAGAAGCTTCTCCTGGTGCTTATGCCAAAATAAGAATATGTATGCACAGGCCACATTGGTGTCAGTGACAAGAAGCACGTAAAAATAACAGTGCTTACAAATCTCTACCTGCAGGCCATTCTTGTCTCTTCTGACTCAGACCATTCACATAATAAAATGGTAGCTATCTGAGCATTTGATTGAGCTCTGCCAAAGGTCCCTTTATTTGTTAAGCCTAAATTTAATATTCCCTTCCTTCCAAATGAACTCACCCTAATAATCTAGACTATCTTTCACTTTTGCTGCTTCTATTATGAATTAACCTGGCAATCACAAGTGAAAAGCTTTTATTGCTACTGGCTTTGTGTAAAATTTCACAAATAGTACTGCTAACCAGTTCAATCATGAGCTTATGTTGTAACTAGGAAGTAAATCTGATAACCTCTTGTGTTAATTGGCTTACTTTTCCAGATGTAGCAAAAACTGTGCCTCAAGTTAATGAAAATAAAGCATGTGGAACACAGACATCCACCGAATCATGCACACAGCAGCAAGCATTTGTCTGAATCTAGCCTTCATGTACTTGGTAGTTTCCTTCCCCGCTAGCAGTAAATTTCAATGCTTGCAATAAATGATTTTTAATGACATCATTGCAGAAAACACAGCCCATTTGTGCTGTGCAGCCAGATCCAGCACTTACTTAATATAGGCCATGATCTGCCCTGGTCAGATGGCTCAGTTGGTTGGAGCATTGTCCCGTATACCAAAAGGTTGCTGGTTTGATTCTCGTTCAGGACACATACCTAGGTTGCAGGTTCTATCCCTGATCTGGGCTCATATGGGAGGCAACAATTCAATGTTTCTCTCTCACATCAATGTCTCTCTCTCTCTCTCTCTCTCTCTCTCTCTCTCCCCTCTCTTCCTATCTCTCTGAAAATCAATAAAAAAATATCCTCCAGTGAGGAATAAAAAAAAAGGCCATCACCTTCACTAGGAGCATTTATCTCACTATTTTAAAGTGCTTGGTTAATAGTAGAAACCTTTCTCAATATTTTTATTTTTATTTTTATTGAATTTATTTCTTATTGGGTAATATTGGATAATAAAATTATATAGGTTCCAAGAGTACAATTCTATAATACTTTGTCTGTATATTGTATTGTGTGTTCGCTACCCAAAGTCAAGTCTCCTTCCATCACCATTTATCCCCCTTTACCCACTTCTACCTGCCACCACTCCCCTTCCCTCTGGTAATCACTATACTGTTGTCTGTACCTAGGAGTTTTTTGTTCTATTTTCTTTTGATTAATTTCTTCACCTTTTTCACCCAGTTCCCCAACCCCCCTTACATTCTGAGAGCTGTCAGTCTTTTCTCTGTATTATGAGTCAGTTTCCATTATGTTTGTTTATTTTGTGCACTGGATTCCACATATAAGTGAAATCATATGGTATCTGTCTTTCTCTGACTGGCTTAATTCATTCAGCATAATACTCTCCAGGTCCATTCATGCTGTTGCAAATGGTAAGATTTTCTTCTTTTTCATGGCTGAGGAGTATTCCAATGTGTAAATGTACCACAGCTTTTTTTATCCACTCATCTACTGATGGTCACTTGGATTGCTTCCAAATCTGGCTATTGTAAATAACACTGCAATGAACATACAGGTGCATATATTCTTTCAAATTAGTGTTCTGGGTTTCTTTGGTGGTATATCCAGAAGTGGAATCACTGGGTCTTAAAGCAGTTTCATTTTTAATTTTTTCAAGAATCATCATACTATTTTCTCCATAGTGACTACACCAATCTAAATTCACATCAGCAGTGCATGAGGGTTCCCTTTTTTCCAAATCCTTGCCAACACTTGTTTGTTGATTTATTGATGATAGCCATTCTGACAGGTTTGAGGTGATATATCACAGTGATTTTAATTTGCATTTCTCTGACGATTTGTGACATTGAGCATCTTTTCATGTGTCTATTTACCATCTGTATGTCCTCTTCGGAGAAGAGTCTATTCAGGTACTCTGCTCATTTTTAAATTGGATTGTTTGTGCATTTTTATTTTTTTTTTATTTTTGGTGTTGAGTTATATAAGTTCTTTATAGATTTTGGATATTAACCCCTTATGAGATCTGTGACTGTCAAATATGTTCTCCCATATAGTGTGTTGTCTTTTCATTTTGTTGATGGTTTTCTTTGCTGTGCAAAAACATTTTAGCTTGGTGTCCTCCCATTTGTTTATTTTCTCTTTTGTTTCCCTTGCCTGTTAAAATATTGCTACAAGAAATGTCCTAGATTTTACTGCCTCTGGTTTCTCCTAAGATTTTACGGCCTCAAGTCTTATATTTCAGTCTTTAATCCATTTTGAGTTTATTCTTGTGTATGATGTAAGAAGGTGTTCTAGTTTCATTTTTTTTGCATGTATCTGTCCAATTTTCCCAACACCATTTATTCAATAAACTATATATACCCCATTGTATGTTCTTGCAAACTTTGTTGAATATTAATTGACCAAAAAGGCGTGGGTTTATTTCTAGGATCTCTATTCTGTTTCATTGATCTATATATGTCAGTTTTTATGCCAGTATCATGCTGTTGTGATTAATATGGACTTGTAGTATAGTTTGATAAGCGGTAGCGTGATTCCTCCAATTTTGTTCTTTTTTTAAAGATTGCTGGGGCTGTTTGTGGTGTTTGTGGTTCCATGAACATTTTTGGAATATTTGTTCTAGTTCTGTAAAATATGCCATCGGTATCCTGATAGGAAATCCACTGAATGTATAGATTGCTTTAGGTAGTGTGGACATTTTATTTTTTTATTTCTTATTTTTTAATATTTTTTCTTTATTGATTTTTAGAGAGAGAGAGGGAGGGAGAGAGAGGGAGAAACATCGATGTCCCTTACTGAGGATCAGGCCCACAACCTGGGCACGTGCCCTGACCGGGAATCAAACTGGTGACCTCTTGGTGCACGGATCGACGCTCAACCAGTGAGCCACATTGGCCGAGCGGTAGTATGGACATTTTAATGATGTTAATTCTTCCTATCCATGAACACAGTATATGCTTTCTCTTTTTTGTATCTTCTTCAGTGTCTTATAATTTTCTTAGTACAGGTTTGTTTTTTACACCTTGAGTTAAATTTATTCCACAATATTTTATTTTCTTTAATGCAGTTATAAATGGGATTGTGTTCTGATAATTTATTATTGGTGTATAGAAATGCAACTGATTTATGAATATTTGTTTCGTATCCTGCTACTTTACTGAATTCATTTATCAGATCTATTAGCTTTTTTGGTGGAGTTCTTAGGGTTTTCTATGTACAACGTCAGTCATCTGCAAATAATGACAGTGTTACTTCCTTCTTTCCAATTTGGATGCTTTTTATTTCTTCTTCTTGTCTGATTGCTCTGACTAGGACTGTGTTGAATAAGAGTGGTGAAAGCAGACATTCCTGTCTTGTTTATAATTATGGTAAACAATTTTAGTTTTTGCAAACTGAGTTTGATGTTTGCTGTAGGCTTCTCATATATGTCCTTTATTACCTTGAGGTATGTTTTCTCTATTCTCACTTTGCAGAAGTTTTTATCATAAATGGGTGCTGGATTTTATCAAATGCTTTTTCTCCATCTATTGATATGATCATGTGATTTTTATCTTTCATTTTGTTTATGTCATGTATCACATTTATTAATTTGCTGAAATAATACCAACCTCTCATCCCCAAAATAAATCCCTCTTGATCATGGTGTTTGATTTTTTTAATGTATTGCTGGATCTGATTTGCTAATATTTTCTTGAGGATTTCAGTATCTATGTTCATCAGAGATATTGGCCTATACTTCTCTTTCTTTGTAGTGTCTTTATCTGGTTTTGAAATTAGGATAATGCTGGCCTTTTAAAATGATCTTGGAAGTCTTCCCTCCTTATGAATTTTTTTGAATACTTTAAGAAGGTTATTCTTTGAATGTTTGGTAAAATTCACCTGTGAAGTCATTGTCTCTGACTTGTTTCTTGGGAGTTTTTTTATATTATTATTATTACTGCTTCAATTCACTAGTTGTTCAGATTCTCTGATTCTTCCTGATTCTGTTTTGGAAGATTATATGTTTCTAGAAATTTATTCATGTCATCCAGACTGTCCAATATTGTTGGCATATGGTTGTTTGTAATATTTTCTTACAATCCTTTTTATTTCTTTGGTGTTAGTTGTTACTTCTGCTCTTTCATTTCTGATTTTATTTATTTGAGTCTCTCCCCCTCCCCCTTTGATGAGCCTTGTTAAAGTTTTGTCAATCTTGTTTACCTTTCCAAAGAATCAACTCATTGTTTCATTGATCTTTTGTATTGTTATTTTAGATTCTATTGTATTTATTTCTGCTTTAATCATTATTATTTCCTTTCTTCTATTCACTTTGTACTTTGTTTGTTGTTGTTTTTTTTCTAGTTCCATTAAATGTAAAGTTAGATTGTTTACTTGAAATTTCTTTGTTGTCATTTCTTGATGTAGGCCTGTAATGCTATGAATTTCCCTCTCAGGACTGCTTTTGCCATGTCTCATAGATATTGGGTTGTTGTGTCCTCACTTTTATTTGTTTCAAGGTATCTTTTGATTTCTTCCTTGATCTCATTGTTAACCCATTCATTGTTTAATAACATGTTATTTAGACTCCGTGTCTTTGTGTGTTTTTCAGTTTTTTCTTGTGATTGATTTCAAGTTTCTTACCATTATGGTCAGAGAAGATGCTTGATATGATTTTAATCTTCTTAAATTTATTGAGACTTGTTTTGTGTCTTAATATGTGATCTATCTTAGAAAATGTTCCATGTGCACTTGAAAAGAATGTATATTCTGCTGCTTTGAGGTGAAATGCTCTGACGATATCAATTAAATACATTTGATATAGTACGTCAATTGAGGCCACTGTTTCCTTGTTGTTTTTCTGTCTGAAAGATCTATCTATTAATGTCAATGGGGTGTTAAAATCCCCTACTAAGACCATTTTACTGGTTATCTCTCCTTTTATGTCCATCAAGATTTGCTTCATATATTTAGGTATTCCTGTGTTGGGTGTATAAATGTTTATAAGGTTTATATGCTCTTGTTGGATTGCTCCCTTTATCATTATGTAGTGCTTTTCATTGTCTCTTACTATATAGCCTTTGTTTTAAAGTCTAGTTTATTTGATGCAAGTATTGCTGCCTCAACGGTTCTTTCATTTCATTAGGCTGGTTGACTGTGAGGATGGACCCCAACCACAGTGTACAAGCTGCTGTTTTTCTCTTCCTTCAATTTTTCCTGCTTCTTTGACCATTTGCTTACATGAGCTGCTGTGCAGGTGCTGGCCACATGAAGCAGAATTTGCCTCAGCAGGGTCTGGTTCCTTCCAAGATCTCCCTTTGGATATGCTGCTTGTGAAGCTAATTGGATCCTGCTCTGATATTGTCTGAAGCTGGTCACTGGATGTGTTGGTTCTGGGGCTTCTTGGGAAGTACTCTGGTGCAGGTCAATGTCAGATACTGCTTGTGATTGGCCCTGGGCAACCTGTTTGGAGCTACAAGGTTAACCATGATTTGTGGTTGCCTCTGCTGGACCTGGGTATGCAAGGAAAGAACCAAGCTTTACACCAAGGCCAGGTTCCTCCAATACTAAGCACCCCAGCTTGGGACAGGTCAGCATAAGTCCCAAGGCACCCTGAAATCCACCTCTGCCTGCCTTCATCTTCCAGCTGCCTGTTAGACTGTCACTGAAGTAGCCTCTGGCAATACATGAGTTGCATGAAGTAGGTTCTCAGTGAGGCACCAGGAAGTGGCTAGTGGTGTTCACCATATTGATATAGGTTCAAACTGAGTTCCAGTGCTGGGTCTGAGGCCACTGAGAAAAGTTACCACGGTATACCAAGTCTAGATGTCATTTGCCAGGTGCTTGCAGAGCTTTGTGGTGGGGCAGGGTCTCTAGGAGTCATCAGGGTGAGGACATCAGAGTTTATTAGGTCCAAACAGATAAAGAACTGGTTGTGTGAAGCAAGGGCTCTGTCCTTGTCAGGCATGCAAAGGAAAAATGACCCTTGTCCTAGAGCCACACAATTCAGTCTGCCTCAGATTCTGCTGGGACTTCCTGGAGAGCCTGAGTTTAACAGGGCAGTGTTGCCAGGAGTCAGGAGAGTGGGGCTTTTGCATCTTTGAGAAGAAGGTGCTTGTCAGGTTCACAGGAAGGTGGGGGAGTGACCCCCTCCCCAGAGCCACACAACTCATTTTGACCTGGATTCTTCCTGGACCTCCTGGAGATCCCAAGCTTGGCATAGTGGGGCCACCACTAGTTGGGAGGGTGGGGCTAGTGTATCTCCCATGAAGGGCAGGCTCATGGGATGGTGGGGGTAACTCACCTCCTAAGTTTGCCTGGATCACTACACCTCAGTCTCAGAAAGCTGACTCCTTCATTGTACCTGAGCTCTGCAGGGTGGTGCAAAAGGGAGCCCAGAGGGTGGAACTATTGCATTCTCCCAGGCTAATGCTGAAAAGAGGGGAGTGGCATCTGTAGTGTGGGTGAGACACTCAGCTCAGGGACCCAGGTGGCTGTTCCTTCAGCTATCTCCCCAAAGCCACAAACCATAGTCTCCCCTCATAGAACTCTAGTCTGCTCCACCCTCCCTCAACTGGAGCCCAGGGTGAGTGGCTGCAAATGAGAATTTATGTTGGCTTTTAAATAGGGTAACTAGGTCTCTAGCAGACTCCTGTCTCTCCCTGGTGGACAGAATCCCCACTGATTTGCACAGCCAGATGTTATGAAAGTGCCTTTTCTCAGCTCTGGTACTCTGAGCTGGGGAGCCTGGCATGGAATTGAGACCTCACACTCCTCACAGGGGACCTTTGCAACTGAGATATCCCTCCAGAATCAGCCACTGCCCATGAGAATGGGGTCAGCCCTTTTTGCATCTCCAACCTTCCTACCAGTATTGATGTGGCTTCTTCTGTAAATTTCTGGTTATAAGACTTCTTTTAAGCTGGTTATTCAGATTGATTGTTCTATATTTTAGTTGTAATTCCAGTTAGTTTCTGGGAGGAGGTGAGTGTAACTTCTACCTACTTTGCCACCATTTTTGATCTTCCTTTCAATGGTTTTGGAAAATGTGAGAACAATAGTTAAGAACAAAGCTGTTAGATGGGAAATATAATTCAGCAAATCCCCTACTGAATTCAGAATAATTAGCAGCCAATCAGATATATGCCTGGTGTTTGTTCATTTATATATTTAACAAATATTTATCAGGTATTTATTATATCATTATATAGTACAGATCTAATCCCTGCCTTCCTGAACTTTACAGCTTAGTGAGAACGTGAGATGGCTATGCAACCAAACAATTATAAATAACATAAAAGCTCTATTAGAATAAAGAAAGCACTTGTGACACTTAGAAGATTTACCTATTTCTGATTTGTGGCTTCAGGGAAAGCATGGGTTAGTAACTGACACTGAAACTGAGATCTGAAAGGCAGGTAGGGTTTAGTGTGCATGAAGCCTGCAGCAAGCAAGAATGTGGAGTGATTGCGGAGGTAGAAAATAACATGGTAAGATAAGAAGAGACAAAGCAGGAGATGAGGCTGTGGATATACTGGAACCATGTTTTGCAAACCATATTGAGGACTTTGGAACTTTCCCCTGAGGATACTGGGAAAAACATAGAAGGATTTAGTGAGTGGAATATCATGAATAGTTTAGTACTTAAAATAATATCACTGTGAAACAGAGTGGAGACTTGAGTAATAGGGAAGACTGCTGTAGACATGTAATGATGGTAACCTAGATTAGGAAAGCAGCATTTGGATGGAGAAAGGAGTATGCACTTATAGATGACAGAAGAATTAGGACTTCCTGCTTCTTGAATATGTCAGGTAAAGGAAGCTGAAGAGTTAAAACCACCTTCCAGCTGGGTTGATGTTGGTACTATTTGTTGATATTTAAAGCATAGGGAATAGTAGATTGAAGTGGAGGGTGAGGAAGAGAAATGGACATTTTATTTGGTACTATGGTCTACTCTATTGGAGACAACAAATAGGCAGCTGGCTATATTGATCTGAACTTAATGAGAGAGACATATAATAGAGATATTGGTTTGAGAATTATTACCACATAGATGTTAGAGGGATCCAGAGGAATTGCCCAGGGAGATTATGTAGAGGGGAAAAAAAGAGAGCCTTGGACCCCAAAGAAAATCATCATGTAAGGAACAAAGAGAATTCCTAAAGAACAAGAAGTGGCCAGAAGAGTAAGAAAGAAAACAAGGGAGAAAAATATCACAGAAGCCAAAGCAACTGTGCTTCAGGGAGGAGGAAGAGACCATGGATAAATAAGGAACTGAGATGTATGAATTTGATTTAAGAGCAAGGTCGTTGGTGTCTTTGGTGAAGACATTCCATTTCAGTGGAATTATTATAACAGAAACCACATTTCTGTGAGATAAAGAGTGACTAGGAAGTGAAGAAGTATACACAGTATGTGGAAACCACATATGAGAAGTTGGGAAGAGGAAAAGAGAAATAGGATAGTAGTTTAAAGGTGAGGAGGGTGGATATATGGTAATTTTACAATGTGACAAAATTAATTATATTTAACAGCTTAGAGAAAGGAATCAAGAAAGTGAGAAATGTAAAGGGTGGCGAGCACATAGTTTATGGAGCAAGCAGGACTTGGGGGATTAGCACTCTTAATTTTAGAGATCCTTCCCAACCTCAGATCAAACATATTAAAATATACCCTCAGATCACCTTAAATACATTTAAACAATAAAAAATTAGGATTTTTGTACTTTTGCTTTGAAAATTAGTTGTCTATGGATAACTGACTTTACAATTCAGTATTGCTTATCAAAAATCTATATGTACACTAAAGAATTTTAGAAAATGGAGAGCATGCAACTTACAAATTATTTTCAAATTTTGTGAAATGTTTATGAATGCTAAGTTTACAATGCTGATATAATATTACATTTCATATATTTCTATCAGTTACCACATTTGATTTTCATTATTTGTAATTTGAATCCAATAATTTCTTTTCTGGACAAACATGTCTGCAGGTACTGGAATAGTTCACATGTTCCTGGTGGTTTTCCTATATTGCTTAATGTCTGAAATGGTCTGAAGAACAGGTATCTGAGGTAGTAGGACGGAACAGAGTAAGGAGCAGAGGTGGAGGGACTAGTCTTCAAAAGGAGAAGACTCTTCTTCCTTTTTACAGGAGAAAAGGACAACATAACAGGTGAAGTACATTGATAAAATTCCCATCTCATGGTCTCTATTTACTCTATGAAATAGGAATTGAAATGCTGTCACTATTTGTGTGTGTGTGTGTGTGTGTGTGTGTGTGTGCGCGCGCGCGCGCGCGCGCGTGCACGCACATGTCTTCCTGAAGGTAGAGCATTGACATTTTTTCTGGAAACTCTCCTAGAAGCCAACATCTTAAAATTTTTCTCTGCTGCTGTTGTTTGGCTCTTTCTCATTCTCCTTCCATCTAGGCACAGACCACTCTGTGTGGCTGGGCATGAACAGATACACAGAAATGCTGCACCTTCCTGTATGAATGCTGAGACCACTTACATGCCTCCTTTGTCTTCTTTAAGAAGTACTTCTTGCCTGGCCGGTGTGGCTCAGTGGTTGAGCATCAAGAGGTCATGCACCAAGAGGTCATCAGTTTGATTCCCGGTCGGGGCACATGCACAGGATGTAGGCCAAATCCCCAGTGGGGGGCATGCAGGAGGCGGCCGATCGATGTTCTCTCATCGATGTTTCTATATCTCTCCCCCTCTCTCTCTCCCTTCCTCTCTCTCAAATCAATAAAGAAAAAAAAAAAAAGAAGAAGTATTTCTTTCCTCATCCCCTCTTTTTACGGCACAAGTTTTTATCCACCTTTGGAATAACTGTATATCTCTCCCCTTTAAAGTGTTCTTCAAAAGAAAGGAAAATGATTCATTTTAATATGGAATAAAATGCCTCCTTTTTTCACCTTTCCTTTGTATTATAAAAATAATATATATTTCCCATAAAATAATTAGAAGTACAGATAAAAAATTTTTAAATATCACCACTGATATATCAACCATATTAATACACTGGTGTTTCTTAAAAAATAAAAAAATAAATCTCATAAGAGCTGTTTTATAACCTGCTTTTTTATTTCTAGCCAAATATTATGAAGGCCAATAAACATATTTTTACCAAAAAAGTGTTTTATAGCTACAGTGTATTCTATTAACTATTTCCCTATTACTGGATATTTGTTTTCAAATTTCAATATTATAAAGAGTGCTGTGAATGATTATTCTTATATTTAAATATATGTCTGCATTTTTTATTATATTTGATGAAAATAAACTTTTAGTAGTGGAGTTGCTAGTTATAAGCATTTGTATTTTTTAAAGCTATTGATATATATTCATTTTGAGATCACTTTAACATCATTCTTTCACTCTCTGAAGATACCTAAGATTTGGCATATATAGGGTGGGGTAACAGTAGGTTTACAGTTGTAAGTATACAAAACAGTTTATTCTTGTATTACTTATTAATTATTGCATTATTTTTCATTATAAAAACAACTGTAAACCTACTTTTGCCCTACCTTGTATTTTTGTTATCTTCAATGAATTTTTGAGCCAGCTGGGATAAAAGCAAAATGACAAAATCCAACCTACTAAAAACGTCTGCCTTTTTTAAATTTTGAATTTTTCTAGTCTTAAAGTCATCTTCACAAAATGGTGTCAAACTCCCAAACTATAATCACCTGTGCCAAACAGTCCATTTCAATAATGGGAAGCCTCGTGCTATTGCAGCGTTTGCATGAATTGAAGGTCATTTGTGGTGATAATGAGATCTTCTCTCCTGAAGCATCATTGCTCTCTTACTTCGGAAACGTCGGTGTGCCTATGGGAAACCTGAGAGCATCCGCCAGATGCTATTATTAAAATCTCCTAATTATTTAAAAAACCATTTGGAATAATAGAGTAGGTTTATTTTTCTCTCATTAATGTCCCTGGGCAGGCTATATAGAAGTTAGAAAGCCACAACTTCACTGCTTTTGGCCAGAGGCCATTGCAGTACTTCCAGATGGAGGAATAACACAGGTAAGGTACAAAGTGTTCTTCAAAAAAGGTTATAAGCTTGTAGACAGAACTGAATTACAGTACAATTCTGAGTGTACCAACACTCAATACTGGTTTTCTGAAGAGACTATAAGATCAATACACTACCATGTCAAGTTGATTGTGATGTTTAAAATAACTTTAGATCTGGCTTTATAGAAAGAGCTTGTGGGGAGAAAAAGAGAAAAGAAGTTACATGAAAGTCCATGTTGACAGTTAAGTAGCTTATCTCTCATAGAAAGGTCTTGATAGAATACTGGATACCAAATTAATAAACTTCTGGAATTATTCAAAATTCATATGGCAAGTCTAGAGTAATGAGAAACAAGTACATGTTATTCAGTGTAAGAAATACCATTTGAGTTATGATCTTTGTATTGTATAAATTTTTCTAAGCCACATAGATGATGGCACCTTTACTTCCTATAATTTATTTTATGGAGCAAAATTAGAATAGAGCAGTATTAAGTGGAGAGTCTCTTGAAGGTCACAACAATGTGAAGAGGCTGGCTGTGTACAGTGTCAACCGAAAAACCTACGGGGACTGAAGGAATAGAACTGGATTTCTTCCACAGAGCAGGCCTGGCAAATTCCCATGAAATTAGGTCATTAGGCAAACGTTCCAGGGCTGGCAGTGTACTTATGATTCTCAATTTCCCTTTTAAGTTGTTTTTTTAAAAAAATATTTTTGGCACTTATAAACTCTGCTAAGGTAGTATCTGAAATAACAGAATGACTTGAAGGAACACCAGATGAATGCTAAATATGATGAACTTACAGAGTGTAGAAAGAGCCCTGAGAATTAAGAGAGCTTTTGAGACTGATGGGCAAAGTCAGAAGCTTATCAATCAAGCAATTAACAAATATTTATTGACAATGTACAACGTACCTAATACCATGGTAACTATATATGGTGAGAAGGGCAAGACCTAAGTTGGGTATATGCCTTTAGTTCATTTGGAAATGTAATAACAACCCAGACAGGGCTATTACATCTAAATAATCCACATGGCCCATTTGTTTGTACATTTGGAAGGTGACTTAAAGCTGAATGAAGTAAATTGTTGAAATCAGTGGGTACTATATTGAATGACAAGGTTCATAACCTTCTCATATCTCAAATCTCGAGTTCTGTTTTTAGAGACACATTTTCTGGCACTTTCTCTCCAAAAAGTCTCTAATTACTCTTGGAAATCCAAATTTCTAAGTGATTTTTCTAGCCAGCTGCAAAGATATTGTCAAATGTTTGTTTTAAATCTTCAGAGATATTCTTTAGCTAAGTTAGCTGGTTATTCCTCATTTACAAGTAATGGTCCAACTTCCTAGGGAAGAATGAAGTAACTGAGCTTTCATATTCCCTGCAGAATGTCACAGGGCAGCTCCTTGCTCCTCAGGGCTATGGTCATTAGCATCAAAAGGCTTGGAAAGGTGACCTACACTCTTCCAGCTATATGGATGAAGATCGTCTCCTATAATAAAAATGGAAGAAGGTAATACAAGTTTACTTCCTATTACAGTAACCAATGCACAAGTAGTTTTTATCACTTGACTATTTTAAGTAGTTGTTATATGTGGAGATGGTTGAACACGTGAAAATACTCACCACAAGCTAGAGTGGCCTTTGGTTAATGCATTTAGAACAATAACAACACACAATGATTTTATTTAAAAGATAATCTTGTACTCAGATTCTAAACTATCTTTACTTTTCAAAACATAAAAACTACTAGACAGTAGCTTCTCTTGGTTAAAAGTATTGAAAACCTTGCAGCTAGAGAAATAGGTGTTCAGTGGCTGAGATACCATAATTTTATTTTTACATTCCTTTGGTTTTATCACATTGAAAGCAGATTTTAAAATTTCTTATGAATTATTATTTCTATCAGATAGTTTGAGAAGTTCTAAATATCACATTGTAAACTTAATTTGTTTTTAGTTAGGAGACCTATTCCTTTTTTAAAATATTTATCTTTATTGTTGAAAGTATTAACAATGTTCTCCCCTTTTTCCCCAATTGACGCCCTCCTCCTCGTTCCCCAGTTACCCCCACCCCCACCTTCACCACACTATTGTCTGTGTCCATTGGTTATGCATATATACATATAAGTTCTTTGTTTATCTTCTTCCCACCCCCCTCCCCGCTTCCCTCGGTAATTCCTCAGACTGTTCCCTGCTTCCATGTTTCTGAATCTATTTTGTTTGTCAGTTTATTTTGTTCATTAGGTTTCACATATAAGTGAGATCATGTGATACTTGTCTTTTTCTGACAGGCTTATTTCGCTTAGCATAATACTCACCAGCTCCCTCCACGTTATATCAGAGGATAAGATATCCTTCTTTTTTTATAGCTGCATAGTATTCCATTGTGTAAATGTACCACATCTTTATTATCCACTCATCTACTGATGGACACTTGGGCTGTTTCCAGAACTTAGGTATTGTAAATAATGCTGCTATGAACATAGAGGTGCATATATTCTTTCTGATTGGTGTTTCAGGATATGTAGGATATATTCCTAGCAGTGGGAACATAGGGTTAAATGGCAGTTTCGTTTTTATTTTTTTGAGGAAACTGCATACTGTTTTCCATAGTGGCTGTACCAGTCTGCATTCCTACCAACAGTATACCAGAGTAAACTTTTCTCTACATCCTCACCAGCACTAATCATTTCTTGATTTGTTGATGGTAGCCATTCTGGCAGGTATGAAATGATACTTCATAGTTGTTTTAATTTGTATCTCTCTGATGTTGGGCATTTTTCAATGTCTCTTGGCCATTTGCATGTCCACTCGAGAGAAGTATATATTCAGGTCCTCTGCCCATTTTTTAATTGGATTCTTTGTCTTCCTTTTGTTGAGTTATATGAGTACTTTGTGTATTTTGGAAATTAACCACTTATCAGATGTATCATTGGCATATATTTTCTCCCATACAGTGGGTTCCCTTTTGATTGTGATGCTGCTTTCTTTTGCTGTTCAGAAGCTTTTTAGATGGAAGTAGTCCCATTTCTAAATTTTTTCCTTTGTTTCCCTTGTCCTAGGCAATGTTTCAGTGAAAATACTGCTACGTGACATGTCCAAAATTGTGTTACCTATGGTTTAGTCTAGAATTTTTATGGTTTCATGACTTACATTGAAGTCTTTTATACATTTTGAGTTTATTCTTGTGTATGGTGTAAGCTGGTGGTCTATTTTCATTTTATTTGCATGTACCTGTTCAATTTTCCCAACAACATTTATTGAAAAGACTGTCTTTACTCCATTGTATACTCTGGCCTCTTTTCTCAAATATTAATTGAGCATAATGTCTTGGATCAATTTCTGGGTTCTCTGTTCTGTTCCATTGATCTATATGCCTGTTCTTGTGCCCAGATCAGGCTGTTTTGATTACAATGGCTTTGCAGTATAATTTGATATTGAGTATTGTGATCTCTCCTATTTTGTTCTTTCTCAAGATTGCTGTCCCCATTTGGGTTCTTTTTTGATTTCATAAATATTTTTGGAGTATTTTTCCTATATCTGTGAAATATGTCATTGGTATTTTAACAAGGATTGTATTGAATCTATAGATTACGTTGAGTAGTATGGAGATTTTAATGATGTTAATTCTTCCAATCCATGAACATGGTATATGCTTGCACTTGTTTACATCTTCTTCTATTTCTTTGTACAATGTCCTGTAGTTTTCTGAGAATGGGTCTTTTAGCTCCTTGGTTAAGTTTTTTCCCAGGTATTTTGTTGTTGCAATGGTAAATAAAATTGGTTTTGTTTTTTTGTTTGTTTGTTTTTTTCCTCACCTGAGGACACTCCTGCATTTATCTTCAGATAGAGCGGGAGGGGGAGAGAGAGGAAGAGAGAGAGAGAGAGAAACATCGATGTGAGAGAGACACATCAACTGGCTGCCACCCACATGACCCCAACTGGGGCCGGGGACAAACTGCAAGCAAGGCATGTGCCCTTAGCAGGAACCGAACCTGGACTCTCTGGTCCGAGGGCCAACACTTCAACTGCTGAGCCAAACTGGCCAGAGCTGTTTTTTGTTTTTTAATTTCTCTTTCTGAGAGTTCATTATTGATGTATAAAGATGACATCAATTTCTGGATGTTAATTTTATATTTTGCTACTTTGCCAAATTCATTTATTAAATCTAGTAGTTTTTTGGTGGAGTCTTTAGGGTTTTCTATGTACAATATCATGTCATCTATTAATAATGACAGTTTCACTTCTTTCATTTCAATTTAGATGCCTTTTATTTTTTCTTCTTTCCTGATTGCTGTGGCTAAGACTTCCAGTACTATGTTGAATAAGAGTGGTGAAAGCAGACATCCCCTCTTGTTCCTGATTTTAAAAGATGTGTTTTTAATTTTTGCCCATTGACTATGATTTTAGCTATAGGTTTTTCATATATGGTCTTTATTATGTTGAGGTATGATCCCTCTCTTCCCACTATGCTGAGAGTTTTTATCAGAAATGGGTGCTGGATTTTGTCAAATACTCTTTCTGCATCTGTTTATATGATCATATAATTTTTATCTTTCATTTTGTTTATGTAGTGTATTACATTTATTGATTTGTGAATTTTGTACCAGTCTTATATCCCTGGGATAAATCCCACTTGGTAATAGTGAATAATATATTTAGTATATTGCTGGATCCAATTTGCTAATATATTGTTGAGGATTTTGCATCTAGGTTCATCAGGGATATTGGTCTGTAATTTTCTTTCTTTGTAGTGTCTTTATCTGGTTTTGGAATTAGGATAATGCTGGCCTCATAGAAATAGCTTGAAAGTCTTTCTTCCTCTTGAATTTTTTAAAAAATATCTTGAGGAAGATAGGTGTTAGTTCTTTGAATGTTTGATAAAAGTCCCCTATGAAGCCACCCAGGCCAGGGCTTTTGTTTGCTGGGAGTTTGTTGATTACAGCTTAATTTCATTCATTTCTTCAGGTTTTCCGAATCTTCCTGTCTAAGTGTTGGAAGATTGTATTATTCTAGAAATGCATCCATTTCACCTAGGTTGTCCAATCTGTTGGCATATAATTGTTCAAACTATTTTCTTACAATTCTTTGTATTTCTGTGGTTTCAGTTGTTACTTCACTTTTTTAATTTCTGATTTTATTTATTTGGGTACTCTTTGTTTTTTGATGAGTCTGGCTAAAGGTACATCAATCTTGTTTATCTCTTCAAAGAATATCTATTGCTTTTATTATTATTATTATTATTATTATTATTATTATTATTATTATGTCTCTATGTCATTTATTTCTGCTCTCTACTTTACTGTTTTTTCCTTATACTTAATCAGAGTTTTTCTTGTTGTTCTCTTTCTAATTCTTTAAGTTTTGAGGTTAGATAGTTTACTAGAAAGTGTTCTTCTTTCTTGAGGTAGGCCTGTAGTGCTATAAACTTCCCTCTCAGGACTACTTTCACTGTGTTCCATAAATTTTAGGTTGTTTTGTGTTCATTTGCACTTGTTTCCAAGAAGTTTTTAATTTGTTCCTCAATCTCATTTTTAACCCATTCATTGTTTACTTACATGCTATTTAGCTTCTATGTGTTTGAATATTTTTGCGTATTTCATTGTAGTGGATTTCTAGTTTCATGCCATTGTGATCTGAGAAGGTGCTTGATATGATTTCAATCTTCTTGAATTTGTAGAGACTTAGTTTGTGTCCTAACATGTGGTCTATCTTTTAGAAAGTGCCATGTCCACTTGAGAAGAATGTATATTCTGCAACTTTGGGGTGAAATGTTCTGTAAATGTCAATTAAATCCATCTGATCTAGTGTGTCATTTAGGGTTGCTGTTTCCTTGTTGATTATTTTGTCTAGAAGGTCTATCCAGTGACATCAGTGGGATGTTAAAGTGCCCTACTATGATTGTACTGCTGTTGATCTCTCCCTTAAAGTCCTATAGAAGTTTTAAAATATATTTTGGTGCATATATGTTGGATCTATCCTTTTCGTATTGCATAGTGACTTTCTTTATCTATTGTTATTGCCTTCATTTGAAGTCTATTTTATCAGATATGAATACTGCTGCCTCAGCTTTCTTTTTTGTTTCCATTTGCCTGGAAAAATTTTTCCCATCCCTTCACTTTCATTCATGTGGGTGTTTTGTTTTGAGTTGAGTTTCTTGTAGGTAACATATATATGGGTCATGTTTTCATATTCATTCAGGTATCCTATGTGTTTTGATTGGAGCATTTAAGCCATTTACATTTAAGGTTATTATTGATAGGTACTTATTTATTGCCATTTTTATTCAGTTTGCCCAAGTTTTCTCCATATGTATCTTCTTAGTATTACTGCAATGCCTTTAACATTTCTTGTAATGATGGTTTGGTGGTAATAAACTCCTTTAGCCTTTTTTTTGTTCTGGGAAGCTCTTTATTTCACCTTCTATTTTGAATGATAGCCTTGCTAGATAGGGTAGTTTGGGTTTTAGATCCTTGCTTTTCATTTCCTTGACTACTTCATGCCATTCTCTTCTGGCCTGTAGTGTTTTTGCTGACAGAAATCAGCTGGAAGTCTTATGGGAGTTCCTTTGTAGGTAACACATTGCTTTTCTCTTGCTGACTTTAAGATTTCCTCTTTGTGTTTAATTTTTGGCATTTTAATTATGATGTGTCTTGGCCTGGGCCATTTTGGGTTCTTCTTGCTAGGGATTCACTATGCTTCCTAAATGTATGTGACTTTTTCTTCACCAAGTTAGGGAGGTTTTCTGCCATTATTTCTTTAAATAGGCTCTATATCTCTTGCTTACTATCCTCTTCTTCTGGTACTCCTATGATGTAGATGTAGTTACATTTCATATTATCCCAGAGCTCTCTTAAACTGTCTTCCCTTTTGTTATTTTTTTTCTTTTTAGTTATCTGATTGAGTAATTTTTTTTTTATCCTGTCTTCTAATTCACTGATCTAATCCTCGGCTTCCTCTAATCTGTTGTTTATTCTTTTCAGTGTATTCTTTATTCCTGCTATATCTTCCTTTATTTTCAACTGGTTGTTTTTCATAGTTCCTATATCTTTTTTCATGCTCTTGAAACACCTTATAATCATTATTCTAAACTCTATATTTGATAAATTGTTTATCTCCATTTCATTTAGTTCTTCTTCTACTAAATTATTTTGTTCTTTTGAGGGGCCTTTTTCTTTGTCTCCCCATTCTGTCTTCCTGTTTAGGTTTGTTTCTCTGTATCAGGTAGATCTTCTATGACTCCCAGTCTTGGTAGGGTGGCCTTATGTAGTTGGATACTTGTGGGAGCCTGTGACACAGTCTCCCTGATCACCATACCTGGGTGCTATAATAATGTCCCTTGTGCATGTTGTGTTTGCCCTCCTGTTGTAACTGAGTCTTGATTGCTATTGCTTGTCCATGCATGGGCTTGGCTCTCACTCTGGCTGACAGTGAAGTTCAACCCCTAACACAGCATGCAGGCTGTTGTGCCAGTGCTTATCACACAAAGCGCTATTTGCCTCAGCAGCATTCAGAGCTTGCCAAAATTTTTCTTTGGATATACTGCTTGTGAAGATTATTGGGTCCTTCTCTGTTGTGGACTAAAGCTGACCACTGGGTTTATTGATTTTGGACCTTTTCAGAGGGTCTCTGGTACAGGCCAATGCCATATGCTGTTTATGACTGGCTCTGAGTACACTGAGCTATCAGCTATCAGTGATCCACAGTTTGTGGCTCCCTCTGCTAGGGCTGAGTACATGTGGACAAGACTGAACTGTGCACCAAGGTTTGGTTTTACTAACCCTTGGACCAGGAGAAGGTCAGGCAAGGACTCAAACCACCCAGAGATCCACCTTTGCCTGCAGTCTTACTATTAGTCTCAGTCATAAATAAGCCTCAGGTTGTAGTCCTCAGCCAGGTGTAAACTCCACAGGGCAGGATGAGAGAGTTTTTTATGCTTGTGGCAATTGCTTCCCCTCAGGCTAAAGCTGCCTGGATGGCAAATGTCTGCCTGAGAAAGATAGCTTCTGCAGTGCCAGGGAATGACTCAGCACAAGGATCTTAGTGGCTTCCTTTCCACCTCTCTCCCCAAAGCCACCAATCTCAGACTCTCCTAATACAGCTATAGTCCACTCTGCTGGAGCCCAAGGTGAGTGGCTATAAACAAAATTTAGTGCCTTTGCCCTTTAAGAGGTTTCCTGTGTTTCCATCCATCTCTCCCTACTGGACAGAACTTCCTCCCAGTGCTTTTCACAGCCAGATGTCATGTGGGCACCTTTCCCAGTTCTGTTACTCTGGACTGGTGAGCCCAGCTTAGGGTTTAGGCCCCAGCTTTCTCTAGGGGAAGCCACCACAGCTGAGATATACTTCCAGAACTTCAGCTGTTGCCTGTGGGAGCTCAGCCATCTCTCTTGTGCCTCTGTACTTTCTACCAGTCTTGATGTGTTCTCCTCTTTGCATTGTCAGTTATAAGAGTTCTCTTCAACTAGTATTCAGTTGGTTATACAGTATGATTTTTCTCTATTTTAGTTGTAATTCCAGTTTGGTCCTGGAAGAAGGTTAGTATAGCTTCCACGTAATCCACCACTATCTTGAAATCCCCCGTAACTTAATTATTTTTAAGAAAAACTTTATGTCACATATGACTATTTGCTTTTCTATAATATGCAGAAATACTAATATTTGGAAATAACCAATGAACCTGTTAAATTATGGATAAAGTATAAATTGTTTTATTCGTAATTATAAAAATAATGAGTAAAATATCAAAAAATTTTTGTTTGGGGAATTCTAGTAAAAAATAAATAAAAGTTACTAATTTCCCTAATAGAACTCTGGAGGTGACTGTATTATCAATTTTATGGGGAAATCGTTTCATTATTATTAATGTGTTTAATTCTCAAAAATTAGTTGTGGTATTTTTAGTGTAAGCTTGTTTGGAAAATACAGGCAGAATAATATAATTATTATGTGAATTTTATTATCTCTCCAAGAAAGCAAAAATAAACAGTAAGAATAATTTCAGATATGAATAAGGATATCTAAGTTCTTTCCACTCTACCACTAAGCAATCTTTGGCAAGTTGCTTTAATTTTCTGAAACTTGATTTCCACAACTATAAAATAAATAGACTAGAAGTAAATCACTTCTGACAATAATCCTGAGATATGCTCTACAAAAACATTTCCTTGGTCAAATAAATTTGGAAATCAGTACACATTGTATCCCTATAGTATATTTAGAAATTGCAGTAATGAAAACTTGCTTATCTTTATTTATGCCAAGATTTCCCAAAGTAATTTGACCATAGCCCTCTTTCCTATTTTCTTTGTATGTCAATTAACATACTTGGAACAGGCCTGGAGTAATTCCAGCTAGATGATTTACAGGGTGTGTTCCAGATCCCACATTTTGTTGTCTTATGTAATTCATGGCAAGAGAATGAAAAGCTGAGTATCCTTCTTTTGATAACAAAAATTGGAATCTTATACATGTATTCAACTCTTTTTATTTTTCTTAATAATATTTTACCAGTCCCACTTTTTTCATTTCCATTAATACCAAAAGTCATAAATGTTATGCACACACATAGACCATAATGCTTTAAGTCACTAACACTTCTGAGGAAGAAGCAAACTATCACTATTAGGTTAAGTCTTACTCAATTACTAAACAAATTTCAAAAAGCACAAAAAAGACAAATGGCTAAAACCTTAAACATTCAAACTAATCCTTCCCACCTAAGTCACTGTAGCAACTCATTGGCCACATTTACACAATAAGCATTTAGTGAAGATGTGTCATATAACAAGTAACAATACTATGACAGACATTCTCAAGTAATGAAAAAGAAATTCTCCCTTATGTTAAAGGAAATTTTTGTCTAGCAAGAGATGAGATATAATAATATATTAGTAATAATAATGTATTATTATATTGCATATATAATAATAATAGCAAAAAACAATTACTTCTGTTTATTAGGTCTCTACTAAATGACAGGCACTATAAAAACCCATAAAACATAGATTATATTGTTGTTTTCAGTTCACAATGAGGAAACTAAAGCTTAAAGGGGTTAATGATTCCTTCAATGACACATAGTTATCAAAAGACAAAAATAATTCGACCCAGGTCTATATGACTCTAGCATCACACTACCTTTCAAATTGGGTTTAAAAATGAATATAGTCAGAAAAGAAGGAATTAATGAGATGGGGAAATAGTGATATGAGAAGAGGCTTAACTGAAAGGACTGAGTTTTATAGGAAGGATCAAATCAAGATTGTCAGGAGAGTGAGTTGATCTTGAGAAAAAAAGGGATATCTCTCAGGAATGGAAAAGGTATAGATGAAAGAGTAGATCAGAAATGTAGAGAGGAAGAAGGCTTCCAGACTTATTCTATTCTCACATGAAGATCTATCAACAATTTCTCATGTTCGCTCTCTCCCAGATACATGTTTGAAGCTGACTTGCCTTTATTATTCAGTGTGAGCCCTAATCCAAATGGACTCTTGAGTCCTCTCCATGAACTGTCAAGCTGCCTTATCAGATCAAATATCAGTTTCTATGATTTCTTTTTAAAAAATTAAAAAGCAGGGGTAAAATATATCCCAGAATTCCAAACAACAGGAAACCATGTTGCCTGGTTTTATGGGTACCCTTGGGAGACACAAGTCCTCCATCTTATTGTCAGGGAAACTTTCAAATGCAAAATGCTCATTTCCCCCCCCCCCCCCGGGAGAACATCATTTTGTGTTGAAAGCTTAGAGAAAGAAAGCCTTCTATCTAATCTATTTCAAATGTAAAGATTTATCTCACTTTGAAAGGAAGTCTTCATTCTTGGTTCCAAATGTTTCCTTTGGTTCATTCTGGGGACACAGAATCCTACCAATGTGTCAGAACCAGTGAGTGGCAGCTTGGTGCCACTGACGATTGCTGTATGTCTTCTCTATGTAAACTTACCTACTTAAAAAGATTGAGAAAAGAGCCCTCACTAACCCTTCATTCCTCTTCCACTTATCACCTTTGAACTTTGTGGGGCTTAAGCAAATTAAAGTATTAGATTCCACCATGATTCAAGGTAATGAAAACCTTCCTCCAAAGCCTTAGATGAACTGCAGAAAATAAAGAGTGTATGTGAATTCCTTAGGTCCATGATGTTGGGCTGTTCAATGGGTAGAGAGGCTCCTGATTCAGTCTTCATCCAAAGGTAAGCTATAGTTTGGAACTCAAGTTCTCTGTGTTCTAGTCTCAGCTTGGCTGCTAATTCATTGTGTGGCCTTAAGCATTTGGAGGGATTAGGTTAAATAGTATTTTTAAAATATTCTTCCAATTCAAAGATTCTAGTTTGTAGAAGTAGGAAAAATGAATTATCTGCATTAGTGAAAAACTCAGTTTTGAGTGTGTGTGTTTCAGAATGCAACACACACATCCCTCAAGGACAAAGACAATTCTTCCTCTGAACACTCAGTGATTAAATAAGACATACACAAAAAAGAGATCCGTTCATAGAAATTACATTAATAAATTATATAGTTGTATAAAAGGTCCAAGCTGTGTGCATTATAACACCACCTCAAGTCTATTCTGTAGAGTGACAAAAATCCATACACACTGGTTCCCTCTGAGAGAATCACAATTACCCAGGAGTCACATGTCAGAAATTCTACACCTATAGATGTCTGGGTCATTTGCTGTGGCAACCCCAGACCAGTGCACTCTGACTATAGGACTCTGTGCCCTCTTACTCTGTAATAAGAGGAAGCATATATAGTTTTGCAACTTGGGGAAGGTCTGGGACTCAAGAAGTCCAATAAATGTATCCAACACTTACAATATTATGGAATTAACACTTTACCAAATTAAAGAGAAAACTTTCCTATACTTTTGTTATTTATTATTTTCTAATAATGATGCAATATTTGGGTACAACTATTCCTACTTGCATATTTGCTATGTCCTGAGTACATAAGCCTTTGGGAAAATCCTGGCCTGAATTCAGAGATAAAGACAAGCTGACCGAAAAATGATGACAGAATGAATGGAAGTTACACAGACCATCTCCCAGGACCAAATTGGAATTGCAACTAAAATAAAGACAAATCATCTGGAAAAACCAACTGAAAAGCAGCTGGAGAGAACCTGTATAACCAGGGACAGAAAGAGGACACCAAATCGTGCCTGGAAGAAGCTGCGGAGTTGCAAGAGGGGGAGCTAGGAGCCCACAGACAACAGCTGAGAGCTGTTTTAGCTATGAATGGTTCCTGCTGTGAAAGCAGGGGTTTTAAAAAGCACCAAATCAGCTATAGCCACTCACCTTGGGCTCCGGCAGAGGAAGGGTAGACTGGACTGGAACTGTGTAAAGAGAGTCCAGGGCTCCTGGCTCAGGAGAGAGCTGGAAGGGAGGACACCAGAAGTTTCATGCAGAATCACTCCCTCGTAGGACAGTAGCCATCTTACTCCAAGAGTCCCTTCCCAGAGCCCCAGGGAGAAGCAACGGCCCCTCCCTCAGGAATACAACACCACCAGGCCAGGCTGGAGAAATGCAAATTGAGGCTCATTAACATATAGAGTCTGACAGCAAGCAAGTGCTCCACTCACAGGAAATCCCCTTACACCTGAGGAGTTTTTCATTCAGCTGAGGGCTACAAATCAAGGCTCATCAAGTAACTGAGATTAATAGCCTCAAGGCAAAAGCTAGAGGATAACTCAACCTTTCTGTGGCCTGCAAATCTATCCAGGAAAGTAAGACTTTGACAGTGGTGTTTAACGTGGTTCCTCACACACTCATCCAAACCCAGTAGAGGGAGCCACAACCAGTGGATCACCAACACCCACAAGGAAAATTTGGAACTGAGACAACCAAAATGGTGAAACAAAGAAACAAATCTCAAATGAAAGAACAAGAGAATTCTACAGGAGAAGAGATAAATGAAATGGAATTTAAGCAAGATATCAGTGGTAGAGTTCAGAGTAATAATTATGAGGAAGCTCAACAGCATGAGTAAAGAGCTCAACAGCCTGAGGAAAAATATAGAAACATTAAAAATCAATCAATTGAAGAGGAAGAATGACATAGCAGAAATAAAGAACACATTTGAAGAAATAACCAGCAGAGTAGAGGAAGCTAAGGATCGGATCAGTGAATTAGAAGACAGGGTAGAAAAAAATCACCCAATTAGAGAACCAAAAAGAAAAAAGAACTGTGGGACAATATAAAACATAACAACATCCACATCATAGGAGTGCCAGAAGAAGAAGAAAATGAGCGAGAGTTAGAGAATACACTTGAAGAAATAGTGACAGAAAATTTTCCTAACTTAGTGAAGGAAAAAGGCATACAAGTTCAAGAAGCACAGTGAGCTCCAAATAAGAAGAACCCAAAGAGGCCCACACCAAGACACATAATAATTAAAATGACAAAATTAAAGAAAAAGAGAGAATCTTAAAGTCAGCAAGAGATAAGCAACAGATTACCCACAAAGGAACCTCCATAAGGCTATCAGCTGACTTCTCAACAGAAACACTCCAGGCCAGAAGGGAATGGCATGAAGTAATCAAGGTCATGAAAAACAAGGATCTGAATCTAAGACTACTCTATCCATCAAGGCTGTCATTCAAAATAGAAGGTGAAATAAAAAGCTTCTCAGACAAAAAAGGCTAAGGGACTGTATTAGCACCAAACCAGCACTGCAAGAAATGTTAAAAGGACTGCTGTAATAATCAGAAAAAATAAGAAGAGAAACAAAACAATAATAAACAAAAATGGCAATAAATAAATACATATCAGTAATAACCATAAATGTAAATGTATTGAATGTTCAGATCAAAAGACACAGAGTAGCTGACTGAGTAAGAAAGCCTGACTCATATATATGTTGTTTACAAAAGACCCACCTCACAACAAAAGTCTCACATAGGTTGAAAGTGAAGGGATGGAAAAGAATTTTCCAAGCAAACGAAAAGAAAAAAAAAGCTGGGGTAGCAATACTCATATCCAATGAAATAGACTTCAAAATGAAGGCCATAACTAGAGGCAAAAAGGCCACTACATAATATTGAAAGGATCTGTCCAACAGGAAGACATAACCTTGGTAAACATATATGCACCCAACATAAAAGCACCAAAATACATTAAGAAATTTCTGGAGGACTTCAAAGGAGAAATCAATAGCAATGCAGTTATAGCAGGGGACTTCAACACCCTGCTGACATCACTGGATAGATGCTCTAGACAAAAAATTAACAAGGAAACAGAGATTCTAAATGATGCACTAGATCAAATGGATTTAATAGATATCTACAGAGAATTACACCCCAAAACTGCAGAATTCACATTCTTCTCAAGTGCACATGGGACATTCTCAAAGACATAACACATGTTAGGACACAAACTAAGTCTCTACAAGTTCAAGAAGATTGAAATCAGATCAAGCATCTTCTCAGATCACATTGGCATGAAACTAGAAATTAATTACAATCAAAAACATTCAAACACATGGAGGCTAAATAGCACTATAAATATTTTACCAAGGAGATCAAGGAAGAAATTAAAAACTTCCTGGAAACCAATAAAAATGAACACACAACAACACAAAGTGTATGGGATGCAGCAAAAGCAATTTTGAGAGGAAAGTTCATAGCACTATAGGCTACCTCAAGAAATAAGAAAATTTTCTAATTAAATTTCTAACCCCACAACTTAAAGAACTAGAAAGTAAACAAACAAACAAACAAAAAACCCAGAGCAAGTAGAAGGAAAGAAATAGTAAAGGTCAGAGCAGAAATAAATGACATAGAAACTAAAAAAAGACAATTCAAAAGATCAATGAAACAAAGAGCTGGTTCTTTGGAAAGATAAAAAAGATTGATGGATCCTTAGCCAGACTAACCAAGAAACAAAAAGAGAGAACCCAAATAAAGAAAATCAGAAAAGAAAAAGGAGAAGTAACAACTGACACCACAGAAATACAAAGACTTGTTAAAAAAATACTATGAACAATCATACACCAACAAATTAGACGATCAAGGTAAAAAGGACAAATTTCTAGAATCACACAGTCTTCCAAAACTGAACCAGGAAGATACAGAAAACTTAAACAGACCAATAACAACTAAGGAAATTGAACATATAATCAAGAAACTCCCAGCAAACAAAAGCCCAGGCCCGGACCGCTGCACAGGGGAGTTTTACCAAGCATTCAAAGAAGAACTGACACCCATTCTTCTCAAACTATTCCAAAGAATTCAAGAGTCCAAACTCATTTTATGAGACCAGCAAAATTCAAATTCCAAAACCAGATAAAGACACTACAAAGAAAGAAAACTACAGGCCAATATCCCTGATAAACATAGATGCAAAAATCTTTAACAAAATATTAGCAAATCAGATCCAGCAATACATTAAAAAAAATTATTCACCATGACCAAGTGGGATTCATCCCAGGGATGCAAGGCTGGTACAATATTCACAAATCAATAAATGTGATACATCACATAAACAAAATGAAAGATAAAAACCATATGATCATTTCAATAGATGCTGAAAAAGCATTCGACAAAATCCAGCACCTATTTCTGATACGCTCAGCAATGTGAGAATAGAGGGACCATATCTCAACATAATAAAGGCCATATATGAAACACCTGCACCTAACATCATACTCAAAGGGCAAAAACTGAAAGCATTTCCCTTAAGAACAGGAACAAGACAAGGATGTCCACTTTCATCACTCTTATTTAACATATTTCTGGAAGTCTTAGCCACAGCAATTAGATATGAAGAAAAAATAAAAGGGATCCAAATTGGAAAGGAGGAAGTGAAACTGTCATTATTTTCAGATGACATGATATTGTACATAGAAAACCCTAAAGACTCCATCAAAAATCAACTAGATTTAATAAATGAATTTGACAAAGTAGCAGTATACAAAATTTACATCAAGAAATCAATGTCATTCTTATACACCAATAATGAACTCACAGAAAGAGAAACTAAAAAAAAAAAAAAGCAATCCCATTTACCATTGCAGCAAAAAAACTAAGATACCTAAGAATTAACCAAAGAAGTGAAGGACCTATTCTCAGAAAACTACAGGACATTGAAAAAAGGAATAGAGGAAGATATAAAAATGTGGAAGCATATACCATGTTCATGGATTGGAAAAATTATGATCATTAAAATGTCCATACTACTCAAAGCAATCTAGATTTAATACAATCCCCATCAAAATACCAATGATATATTTCACAGAACTAGAACAAATATTTCAAAAATTTATATGGAACCAAAAAAGACCCCGAATAGCCACAACAATCTTGAAAAAGAATAAAGTAGGCGGGATCACAATACTGGATAACAGGTTATACAACAAAGCCAGTATAATAAAAACAGCCTGGTACTGGCACAAGAACAGGCACATAGATCAATGGAACAGAACAGAGAACACAGAAATTGACCCAAGACAATATGCTCAATTAATATTTGACAAAGGTGGCAAGAGCATACAGTGGAGTCAAGATAGCCTCTTCAATAAATGGTGTTGGGAAAATTGGACAACTACATGCAAAAAAATGAAGCTAGACCATCAACTTACACCATACACAAGAATAAACTCAAAATGGATAAAAGACTTAAATGTGACTCGTGAATCCATAAAAATCCTAGAAGAAAATGCAGGCAACAAAATTTCAGACATCATATGCAGCAGAATGTTCACTGATACAACACCTAAGGCAACAGAAACAAAGGAAAAAATGAACACATGGCACTACATCAAACTGAAACAAAAATAAATTAATTTAAAAAAAACCCTAAAGGTATCAAAGGAAAAAGAAAAAGGTAACTGAGTAACTTGAACTCTGGGTCCATAATTTGCCTTGTTAAATTCATACTGTACTGTAAGATCAAAATTAAATCTAGGAAATATTCTCTGTATCTTAGCTGCCGTTCTTTACTTGATTTTCACTAAGAGTTCTAAATGTATTGTTTTCTCTCCTTGAGGAAAATTCCTTTTTATCCAGACAAACTTTCTAACTCATGATAGGAAAACTCAAAATAAATTATACTCTAAACTGCATGAGAAAAGGGAAATTTCTTTGTATCCCTGACCTAGTGTGGTCCCTGGTACTGGTAGATGCTTACAAACTATTTATTAAGTTACTAAATTAATCAATTATTAAAAGAATCAAGAATTTGGAGATCCTACCAACGTGTGGATATATGGAGCTTGCAAATACTTTAGTGATTCATTGTGATGCTTTGTAAAATTCTAAGTTTTGGTTAGTCAGTTCCATTCAGAGACTGGCTCTATTGCATAATCCTACTGGATAGTTATAAATTCCATTGAAAATCTAAGACCATCCTTTCTACCAATGCAAACTGATTTCAGTAAACCTGAAGTTTTACAAATTCCTGGTATGGTAAATTCTCATCAAATGCCAGTAAACGATGTCTAGAGAAATGTTCTGTTAGGTTTACTAAAAATAAGAACAGCATATTTTCCTTTGTTTTTTCCTAAAATAGTTTATTTTTGCTATAGAGAAAATCTTTCTCCCAGGGTCATTTCTAAGGAAATTCAAGTTTAGATTTTTCTCTCAATATCTTTCAATAAGCTCTTCTAAAGTGAAAGATATTATTATGGTCAAATTTACTTTTCAAGAAGTAACATGGAATCAAAAGAAAGCTACCTTTTTTTCCCCCTCAACTATGTCCAGTCATAGCTTTGGCAATCCTGGTTTCAATTACTACTAATTCTGCAAGCATCCTGACATTTCTTCTAGAGCCAGTCCAAGCAGGACAAAAGTAATTGATTTTATGCTACCACTGCCTTTGTTCTTCCTCCTTTTTGTTCCTATGTACACAAGGAGAGTTGCCTGGTGAATGGTTCAACACCACTCTGTCATTTTTAGTCTTGAGAATCTTCAACATTATTAGGAACACCAAAAAAGAAAAGAAAAACATAGAAACTTTTTCTGTGAAATGAATTAGCTTTCATATAAATCGATGACAAAATTATTTTATCTTCCAAAAAGAGTTTATTTATAAAAATGAGAGTGTTGTTTGTTTTCCTCTCTGAAGAATAATAACACTGGGCCAAAAGAAACCTATGTAGTGTGTGCATAAGTATTTATTCAGTTATCTGACAAATGTTTATAAATCACTTATTATGTGCCAAGCATGGTTCTAGTTTCTGGGGATACAGCAGTGAATAGAACCAACAAAGTTCTCTGTAATCAAAAGAGAGACAGTTTATAAACAAATAAACTAATTATTTAATGTAATTTCAGGTGATGCTATGAAGAAAAAGAAAAGCATGGTGAAGCAGAGGGTAAAGATGACCATTTGCCAGATCGCCCTGGAGACCTGAATGACACAAAGAGAAACATCAGACACGAAAGCCCTGTGAGGACGTGAGAGCTGCAGTGCTCAGACCCAAGGAAGAAGGTGGGTAGCAGAAATGGAGGAGAGAAAATCAGGGCCCCAATGACATGTGTCTTTTAACCCAAATTGAAGTTTGAATTTTACTCTAAGTGTAATGGCAAGGCATTGAGGACTTTGACAGGGAGTGATATGATCTGATTTCTATTAAAAGATCACTTTGGCTCTTTTAATGGGAAAAGAGGAAGCTGGGGGCTAACTCGGAGCCTTTTTCAGCAGTCCAGGTAAGCACCAAATGCTGGTGAAAATAATAAAGTGTCAAAAGTAACTTAGAAATTTCTTCCTCTGAGTCTGATATTCCCGCATAAATTCTGTCCCAGAGTTGCAATCTCAATTTTGGAAGTAAGAATCCTGAACAAAATCATTCTGCAATTATGTCTCATACAGGTGGGTTGAAACTCATTTTTTCCCTGCCACCTAAGCCTAGTTAGTAACCTTCTGAAATGAAGAAAATGAGACAAATTATGTGAAGTGAACACATGGTAACAGAAGGGGAATTTTTATTCAAAGAAAAATAATGGTGGGACTAGAAGGAAAGACAGTGATGTGGGGATTTGGACACACCAACCAATCCTCAACACTCAATAAAAATGTAGATGACTGAGCAATATAAACACATAAAAAATATAATATTCCATTGAACTGTATAGTGATTTACATTTTCAACACCAAAAATTCAGAGAGTGTGGCCAGAGAAAGGATATTTGCAACACTTTTGTGCATGTTTGGCAGCACAGAAAATGTAACTTGAACATGGAAATGTTAGAATTGCTCAAAAGTGTCATGGTTTTATGAACAAAGGATCAATATTGCTTAATTTAGGACTATTCAAGAAAATTGTGAATATACAAACATTTGAACTATATCATGCTCTTCTTTGAAAATAGACAAGTTTCTACCATTTCAATTCACCAGATATACTATTGGTAAAATGAGAGAAGACATTTTCATCACTGTTTTATAAATAGGAAAATGAAACACAGCGAGGTGGTGAGAATTGCTTTCAGTTCTATTAAAACATGATTAAACAAATAATCTCTACATGTATTTCTTAAACTCCTACGGAAACTGGCCCTGTAACAAGTGTCTGTAAGTCACTGCATTTTCACCATTTTTCATGTTCTTCTACTTAGCAAAGGAATGATTTTCCCTGGCTGAGAACATAAAACAAAAGAAAAAAAAGGTTTATTTGCCAAAAAGGAAAAGAAGTTTTAAAGCAGCATAACACACACACACACACACACACACACACACACACATATCATTCATCCCTTAGAAGCAGTGTATTTTAATCATATTTTTTATACTTCTGGCCATGTGAGAATCTAATGTTCAGATAGTTCAGTAAGGAGCCAAATAAGTTAAGAAGTAAAGAGTGAAACTCAGGAAAAAAGAATAAGAGGCATTGAAAAGCATAATTCTGAAGAACAGAGACTGAAAGGTAAGTCCATAGTAATCTACAAACATGACAACTTGCACAGGTCAGTGACTAATTGTTAACCATTGTTATAGAATTGAATGTCGTTTAGGCTCTGGTGCAAGTATGCTGATTTAGCTCCATGGTGAACACAACAAGAGTGGATTTAAATGTCATGATGATCATTTCTGGTTAATTATAACTAAACCTTCTGGGGAAGAAAACAACTGTTGCATACTAGAGTGGTTTATACCAAACGAGGGCTTTACAAAGGAAAATCTCCATTCTGAGACCCATTTCAGCACTGTTAATGACCCAATCACATCCTTCTTTCTGTCTTTTGAATACATTGTTTTATATACCCTTTCGCTTTTCTTCTGTTTTTAAGCCCTAACTTATTTGAAGGCATAGTTCACATCCCACCATATTGAAACTCAATGATTTTCACCTTTTATGAAAACTTACAATAAAGGAGAATATAAAAATTCCTAACTAAAAGCTGGTCATGGTGGGTTGTCACTCTTAGGCCTATGACTTTCTTTACAAAGGTCAATCTTTACCTGAGTGAGCCTGTTTATTTTCTTTTTGTTCTAAGATAACATATCTTTGAAATGTCAGAGTAATCTCCTTTTTCCAAACCCTCCAGGCATAACTCTGGGCACCAGAGCAAGACACCACAGAAGCCCTCATTATCATCTTGTTGCCCGCATACCATCTCTATGTGCCATAAATGAATTATTAACTATCCTGCACCACCAATGTAAAATAAGTGTGTGTCTCTCCAGTTTGCTTTTTATCCAATCCCAGAGATTTCCCTGCTTTGCTTTCTCTTGATCCTTTAATCTCTCACCAGTGGATTTCATGTAACCCTCCTTATGTCTCTTCCTTTGATTCTAATGTATAAAATAATATAAGCTGCCATTCTGGGGAGCATTTTCTTAATCAATTGAGATTTTGCTTCACAGCAATTGTCATCAGCTTGGCTTACATAAACTAAAAAATTTTCAGCAGGTTTGGTCATTTCTAAATTCAACATATCTACTGTACCTAAGTCAGTGACATATAATGTAACTCAGCTTCCAGAGAGGGTCCAATCTAATTACTTCTCCTTAGGAATTCTGGAATATCATGGCACACCTCTTGTTCTTCAATTTATGTATAAAATCAATTTAGCCAGTGAGAAGTGACTTCATTTTCACAGTTTCAGTTAGTTAAAACAAAATCTTCCAGGAAAAAAAAAAAAAGTGGGTTTGAGAAGTTTAGGGTTAATACACAATAGTGGGTCCAATAATTCTATCAACATTACAGTATGAAGAAGGTACACTGAGAGGACCCACATACTATGTATGAAAAAAGATCCCTGCTCTGGTTCCAGGGAAAGCCAATGGAAATGGGTTTCATTTGACATCATGGAAAAATGACAAGAAGAGTGGAATCGTGCAATAGAAATGTCCATGGTCTAGCTTTCTGAAAATTTAGCCTAAATCTTTCAAAAATGATATCTAACAGTAAAGTAATACTACTTACTATTCAGAAGCCAAGCAAACTGTTGCAGTTGTTGGTAAGGTAGAAGCTCCAAGAGATATGATGAATAGTAGAAGATGGAATTCCCAGAACTGGGAGAAAACTGACCGATTATGCAAAAGTACTGAATTGGCTAAAAAACAAAGTAACAATAATAAACATAATAATGATAATACTTGTCACTGACTGAGTTCTCTTTATGGGTCAATACTATGTACATTATCTCATCTAATCCTTATAGCTACTGTTTGAGGTAAGTATCATTGTCACTTTACAGAGTGGGAAACTGAAGAAGACTTTAAGCAACTTACCAGGAATCACACAGGACATAAGTGACAGGGTCAGAACTCAAGCCTTTTGTGATTTTGGAGCTCCTATTTTTAATCCTCATGCTTTATGTATTCTACACAATGGTACAAAGGCAGAGGAATGCTCTTGTATTAAAGAAGAAAGTCCATTTGAATCTCCCTCATAAAAGAAGTTTTAAACTGGCAGGGGTGGGGTGGGGTGAAAGACTGGTGGGGTTAGGATCTGAGAATCCTGAGGGATGACCTCAGTGAGAATGGATCCAGCCTTGGATTTCCCAGTAATAGAAATGGCCTGGGAATCAAAGGCTCCTTTTATATTTTTCTGTAATAATTTAACACATGGCATGGATCTAGCTATAATTTCTCACTTTCAGGATGAGAATTCAGTCTATACTAATAATATTTATTTAAGAATACTTAAGATTTAATTGATAAATTCTCATTCCTTTAAGATGAGATTTCATTATTGCCCTGTGGAAATGGAAGGTACAGGATTGACCACAGTTACTTTTAAAGGGCTGTTCAGTTCCTAGTTAATCTGCATTTTAGTTACATCCTCGTTTGTAAAAGATATATTCAAGATGATACTCTCAAAATAAATTTATTTATTTATTTATGTATTTATTTATATCTATGTATTAAGTATATTTGGTATATAATATTAGTTTCAGGTGTACAACATAATGGTTCGACATTTATATACCTTACAATGACCACCACACTAAGTCTAGTAACCACCCGTCACCGGACATAGTTAGCATAATATTTTTTACTACATTCCCTTTCTCCTTTTCACCCATCCCCCCAACTTCCTCCCCTCTGGCAACCGTCAGTTTGATCTCTGTTTCTAAGTCTGTTTTTGGTTTGTTTTGTTTGTTCATTTTGTTTTAATTACACATATAACTTCAATTATACAGCATTTGTCTTTCTCTGTCTGACTTATTTCACTTAGCATAATACCTTCTAGATCCATCCATGTTGTTGCAAATGGCAAGAGTTCATTCTTTTTATGGTCAAGTAATATTCCGTTATATATATGTACCACTTCTTTATCCATTAATTTATAAATGGATACCTATGTTGCTTCCATATCTTGACTTGTAAATGATGTTGCAATGAAAATGGGGCTGCATATACCTTTTTAAATTATTCTCATTTTCTTCATATAAATATTGAAAAGTAGAATTGCTGGGTCATATTTTTACTTTATTGAGGAAACTTCATACTGTTTTCCATAGTGGCTGCACTAATTTACATTCCAATCAACAATGCATGAGGGTTCCCTTTTCTTCACATCCTCACCAACAATTGTTGTTTGTTGATTTATTGATGATAGCCATTCTGAAACGTGTGATGGGGTATCTCATTATGGTTTTGATTTGCATTTCCCTGATAATTATTGATGTTGAGTATCTTTTCTGATGTCTGTTGGCCATCTGTATGTCCTCTTGAAGTGATGTCTATTCGTCCTCTGCTCATTTTTTTATTGGATTGTTAATTTTTTTGTTGTTGTTATTGAGTTGTATGAGTTCCTTATATATTTTGGACATTAACCCCTTATCAGAGATAACATTGAAAATATATTCATCTATTCAGTGGGTTGTGTTTTCATTTTTAAATGGCTTCTTTCACTGTGCAGAAGCTTTTTAGTTTGATGTAGTCCATTTGTTTATTTTTGCTTTAGTTTCCTTTGCACAAGGGAACATACAGGGCCAGATGGCTTTACAGGTGAATTCTACCAAACATTTAAAGAATTAATACCTGTTCTTCTCAAACTATTCAAAAAAATGAAGAGGGGAGCACAGCATGCCGGGAGGAGCAGCCTATCAGGGAGGTCAGGTGGGAGTGCTGACGCCCTGTAGTTCCTGTTTGCTCCCTTTGCTCCGAGGCAACATAGCTGTGAAGGTGCTTCAGCAACATTGCAGGAGATTCTAAAATGGCGGCAGAGTGAATGGCAGCTACACAGACCATCTCCCAGGACCAAACTGGAATTACAACTAAAATAAAGACAAATCGTTGGGAAAAAGCAAGAGAAAAGCAGCTTGTGAGGACCATACAACCAGGGACACTGAATTGATACTAGTAGGATTGCGGAGGCGCGAGAGGGGGGCTGGGAGCCCACGGACAGCAGTGGCCTTAGCCGTGAGCACCGCCCTTGGGGTTAAAGCCCGAGCCGGCTCCACAGCGCAGAGCTGGGACAGAGTGCTAAAATAGCCACAGCCACTCACCTGGGCTCCGGCAGAGGGAGGGCAGACTGGACTGGAACTGTGTGGGGACACTCGGGATTTGGAGGGCGCTCAGAGCTTTTGCTGAGTTGCTGCCACGCAGGACTGTGGCCTGGCCATCTTACTCCATCCCAGGGCTCTGGAGAGAGGCGGCAGCCCCTCCCTCTGAGATCCAGCCACACCCTAGTGGGCCATTGAAATGCAAACTGAGGCTCATTATCTACTAGCATCGGCCCTACCCTCTGGAAATCCTCTCATGCTGAACACCTGAGGGAGGTTTTCATTCAACTGAAAACCTAAGGCTCTTCAAGCAATCACAACTAATAGCCTCTAGGCAAAAAGCTAGAGGATAACTTAACCTTTGCTGGGCTTGCAAATATACCCTGGAAAGTAAGACTCCAGGGTGGTGTTTAACGTGGGTCCTCCCACGCTCATCCAAACCCAGTAGAGGGAGCCACAAACAACAGAACACCAACATCCACAGGAAAATTTGGCAGGCTCCAAAAACCACTGAGATAGCCAAAATGGTGAAAAAAAGAAACAGATCCCAAATGAAAGAACAAGAGACATCTACTGAAGATGAGATCAATGAAATGGAGTTAAGCAAGTTAACAGAGCTAGAAATCATACCATGATCTTGAGGAAGCTCAACAGCATGAGTAAGGACATCAACACCTTGAGTAAAGATATCAACACCATGAGCAAAGACATAGAAATACTGAAAACCAACCAAGTGGAAATTAAGAAGCAGCAAGAAATGAAGAATGACATAGCAGAAATGAAGAACACATTAGAAGGACTAAACAGCAGAGTAGACGAAGCTGAGGAGCAGATCAGTGAATTAGAAGACAAGGTAGAAAAAATCAACCAATCAGAAAACCAAAAGGAAAAAACAATGAAAAAACAGGAAGACAGCTTAAGAGAACTGGAACAACTGGAAACATAATTATATTTGCATCATTGGAGTCCCTGAAGAAGAAGAAAATGAGCAAGGGTTAGAGAATATATCTGAAGAAACAGTGACAGAAAACTTCCCTAATTTGGTGAAGAAAGAAGGCATTCAAGTTCAAGAAGCACAGAGAGTCCCAAGTAAGAAGAACCCAAACAGGCCCACACCAAGACACATAATAATTAAAATGACAAAAATTAAAGACAAAAGGAGAATCCTAAAGGCAGCAAGAGAGAAGCAACAGGTTACCTACAAAGGAACCCCCACAAGGCTATCAGCTGACTTCTCAACAGAAACACTACAGGCCAGAAGGGAATGGCATGAAGTAATCAAGGTCATGAAAAACAAGGATCTGAATCCAAGACTACTCTATCCAGCAAGGCTGTCATTCAAAATAGCGTGGTCAAATAAAGAGCTTCTCAGACAAAAAAAGGCTAAGGGAATACATTAGCACCAAATCAGCACTGCAAGAAATGTTAAAAGGACTGCTGTAATTAGTAGAAGAAATAGGAAGGAAAATAGAACCACACTAAACAAAAATGGCAATAAATAAGTACATATCAATAATCACCTTAAATATAAATGGATTGAATGCTCCGATAAAAAGACACAGAGTAGTGAATTGGATAAGAAAGCATGACCCACATATATGTTGTTTACAAGAGACCCACCTCACAACAAAAGACTCACATAGGCTGAAAGTGAAGGGATGGAAAAAAATCTTCCAAGCAAATGTAAAGGAAAAAAAGCTGGGGGAGCAATACTCATATCTGATTAAATAGATTTCAAAATGAAAGCCATAACTAGAGACAAAGAAGGTCACTACATAATATTGAAAGGATCTATCCAACAGGAAGATATAACCTTGGTAAACATATATGCACCCAATATAGGAGCACCAAAATATATTAAAAATCTTCTGGAGGACTTCAGAGGAGAAACTGACAGCAATACAATCATAGCAGGGGACTTCAACACCCCTCTGACATCACTGGATAGATCCTCTAGACAAAAAATTAACAAGGAAACAGAGATTCTGAACAAAACACTAGACCAAATGGATTTAATAGACATTTACAGAGAATTACACCCCAAAACTACAGAATTCACATTCTTCTCAAGTGCACATGGGACATTCTCAAAGATAGACCACATGTTAGGACACAAACGAAGTCTCTACAAGTTCAAGAAGATTGAAATCATATCAAGCATCTTCTCAGATCACAATGGCATGAAACTAGAAATCAATTGCAACAAGAACATGCAAAGACATATGAACACATGGAGGCTAAATAGCATGTTATTAAACAATGAATGGGTTACCGAGGAGATCAAGGAAGAAATTAAAAACTTCCTAGAAACCAATGAAAATGAACACACAACAACACAAAATCTATGGGATGCAGCAAAAGCAGTTCTGAGAGGGAAGTTCATAGCACTACAGGCATACCTCAAGAAACAAGAAAAATTTCTAATAGACTACCTAACCTCACAACTTAAATAACTAGAAAGCACACAAAAAGAAAACCCCAGAGCAAGTAGAAGGAAGGAAATAGTAAAGATCTGAGCAGAAATAAGTGACATAGAGACCAGAGAAACAATTCAAAGGATCAATGAAACAAAGAGCTGGTTTTTTGAAAAGATAAACAAGATTGATGGACCCTTAGCTAGACTCACCAAGAAACAAAGAGAGAGAACCCAAATACACAAAATCAGAAATGAAAGAGGAGAAGTAACAACTGACACCACAGAAATACAAAGGATCGTTAGCAAATACTATGAACATTTATATGGCAACAAATTCGACAATCTTAGTGAAATGGACAAATTTCTAGAAACACATAGTCTCCCAAAACTGGACCGGGAAGAGATAGAAAACTTGAACAGACCAATAACAGCTAAGGAAATTAAAGATGTAATCAAGACTCTCCGAGCAAACAAAAGCCCAGGCCCGGATGGCTTCACGGGGGAGTTTTACCGAACATTCAAAGAAGAACTAACACCCATTCTTCTCAAACTATTTCTAAAAATTCAAGAAGAAGGAAGACATCCAAACTCATTTTATGAGGCCAGCATAATCCTAATTAGAAAACCAGAAAAGGACACTACAAAGAAAGAAAACTACAGGCCAATATCCCTGATGAACGTAGATGCCAAAATCCTGAACAAAATACTAGCAAATCAGATCCAGCAAAACATCAAAAAAATTATTCACCATGACCAAGTGGGATTCATCCCAGGGATGCAAGGCTGGTTCAATATTCGCAAATCAATAAATGTGATACACCACATAAAGAAAATGAAAGATAAAAACCACATGATCATATCAATAGACGCTGAAAAAGCATTCGACAAAGTCCAGCACCCATTTCTGATAAAAACGCTCAGCAATTTGGGAATAGAGGGATCATATCTTGGTATAATAAAGGCCATATATGAAAGACCTACAGCCAACATCATACTCGATGGGCAAAACGTAAAAACATTTCCCTTAAGAACAGGAACAAGACAGGGATGCCCACTTTCACCATTCTTATTTAACATAGTACTGGAAGTCTTAGCCACAGCAATCAGACGTGAAGAAAAAATAAAAGGAATCCAAATTGGATAGGAGGAAGTGAAACTGTCATTATTCACAGACGACTTGATATTATACATAGAAAACCCTAAAGACTCCATCAAAAATCTACTAGACTTAATAAATGAATTTGGCAAAGTAGCAGGATACAAATTTAACGTCAAGAAATCGACGGCATTCTTATACACCAATGATGAACTCACAGAAAGAGAAACTAAAAAAACAATTCCATTTACCACTGAGGCAAAAAAATTAAGATACCTAGGAATAAACTTAACCAAAGAAGTAAAGGACCTATTTACAGAAAACTACAGGACATTGAAAAAAGAAATAGAGGAAGATATAAAAAAGTAGAAGCACATACCTTGTTCATGGATTGGAAGAATTAACATCATTAAAATGTCCATATTACCCAAAGCAATCTATAGATTCAATGCAATCCCCATCAAAATACCAGTGACATATTTCACAGAACTAGAAAAAATATTTCAAAAGTTCATATGGAACCAAAAAAAACCCCGAATAGCCACAGCAATCTTGAAAAAGAAGGACAAAGTAGGTGGGATCACATTACCAGATATCAGGTTATACTACAAAGCTACTGTAATCAAAACAGCCTGGTACTGGCACAAGAACAGGCATATAGACCAGTGGAACAGAACAGAGAATCCGGAAATTGACCCAAGACATTATGTTCAATTAATATTTGACAGAGATGGTAAGAGCATACAATGGAGTAAGGACAGCCTCTTTAATAAATGTTGTTGGGAAAATTGGACAGTTACATGCAAAAAAATGAAACTAGACCATCAACTTACACCATACAGAAGAATAAACTCAAAGGATAAAAGAGTTAAATATAACTCGTGAATCCATAAAAATCCTAGAAGAAAATGTAGGCAACAAAATTTCAGACATCATACGCAGCAGAATCTTCACTGATACATCATCTAAGGTAACAGAAACAAAGGAAAAAATGAACACATGGGACTACATCAAACTCAAAAGCTTCTGCACAGCAAAAGAAACAACCATCAAAGCGGAAAGGCAACCCACTGTATGGGAGAGCATAATTGCCAATGAAACATCAGATAAGGGGTTAATCTCCAAAATATATAGAGTGCTCATACAACTCAACAAAAGAAAGACAAATAACCCAATTAAAAAATGGGCAGAGGAACTAAATAGGCACCTCTCCAAACAGGATATACAAATGGCTAAGAGACATATGAAGAAATGCTCAACATCACTAATCATCAGAGAGATGCAAATTAAAACAACAATGATGTATCACCTCACACCTGTCAGAATGGCCGCCATCAACAAATCATCAAACAACAAGTGTTGGCGAGGGTGTGGAGAAAAGGGGAATCTAAGACACTGCTTGTGGGAATGCAGACTGGTGCAGCCACTGTGGAAAACACTATGGTGTTACCTCAAAAAATTAAAAATTGAATTACCATTTGACCCAGTGATCCCACTTCTAGGAATATACCCTAAGAAGCCTGAAACACCAACCAGAAAGAATACATGTACCCCCATGTTCATAGCAGCACTATTTACAATAGCTAAGATCTGGAAACAGCCCAAGTGTCCATCAGTGGATGAATGGATAAAAAAGCTGTGGTATATATACACAATAGAATACTATGCAGCTGTAAGAAAGAAAGATCTCTTATCCTTTGAGATGACATGGAGGGACCTCGAGAGTATTATCCTAAGCGAAACAAGCCAAGCAGAAAAAGACAAATATCACATGATCTCACTTATTTGTGGAATATAATGAACATAACAGTCTGAGGAACAGGGTAGACCCAGAGATGTGGAAGTAGGGTATAGACTGACACCCCTCAGAAGAGGGGGTGGGGGGAAGGAAGAGATAAACCACAGAACTTATGGGCATGTATGCATAACTGATGGACATGGACAACAAAGCTGGGGACGGGGTGGGGCGATGGGGAGGCGGTTGTCAATGGGGAAAAAAGGAGAAACATCTGTAACAAAAATAAATTAATAAAAAAAAAAATAACTGTTATCCTTACCAAGATTAAAAAAAAAAAAAAAAAATGAAGAGATTATGCTTCCAAACTTATTCTATCATGCTAGCATTATCCTGATACGAAATCCAGCTAAATGTCTTGAACAATTTTTTTTCTTGGATAGTTAACTTCACTCTTACTATCAATTCTAAACTTTTAGAGCAAACAAGACATAATCAAATCTCATGGTCCCAAATTGCTAATTATGCATATGTAGATTTATGTAAATATCTATGCAAATCAGGCACCTCCACTGGGCTTCTGAGGAGCCCTTGGTACAGCAGAGGTCAAATATCTTTGGCCTAGAGCTCAATTCTACATGCAGATTTTTATAAGACAATGGCAGCACCTGAACAAAGCAGTCTTTAAATCTTGATAATTCTACACTTGAGTAGTTTTTAGTCATAATTAGGAAGGGGTGACCTGGCTCAGAGAAAAATGAAGAGCAGAATGAAACTGAGTTCTAATGTTCTAGTTTATTTAAATTGGATACTTAAGTTGGATACTCAGCAGGTGTGACTTTTTAAATTTTCAATTGGCTTTGAGTGCTGAATTTTCCTATTTTACCTAAAAGGCAGGATAGTCCAAGGTCACTGTCCTTGGAAATGCCTCAATGCCAAGGAGCCACCTGCCTTAAAGGTGGGGGTACCTTCCATGATATGCTACACTGCCACCAGCTCTATTATCAAAGGCTATATAGCAATAGAGAATCTGCAATGACTATTACCACTACTATTTCTAAGAGCTACCCAGGGTAACCAATGAAAAGCCATTAGATGTTGGAATATCCTTGTAGGAGCTTAGTGGATACTCTTGGGTACAGTTGGACAGGCTATCTCCAGTTCCTCTTTGTGCAGTGGAAGAGACAGTCTCTGGAGCATGTGGGAGGATGATCATATCAAACCTGTGTTAGACCTAGAAGAATGAGATAAAATGGCCCTCTACCATTCATGTGTGCATCAGTTATTGAGTTCACACCCAGGGGTTTTGTGTGCCCCCAAACAAATCTCATATAGCGAAACTTTAACAGTTTCCAACACTAGCCACTCCCAATCTACTGTCACACAGCAATGCCTTCTTGTCTCCCCAGACACTTTGTCTTATAGCTGAACAGTGAAAATATTCCTGTATTCTTGACATGTTTCCAGGACTGTGGCCAATGGCAGACACCAGGTCATTAAACACATTCACAACTGAATGATGAAAGAAAAGACATGATAATTTTAATGAATATTTTGCAATTGAGTTCTATATTTCTTGGATAAGATTATCACTTCTATGTTTCCCTGATTCCATATCTATGAAACTAAGATCAAAATGTCAGTTTTCTTCAATGAAATGGTCTGGAAAATAAGAAAGATAAAAATATGAAAGCATTTACAAATATCTATTTTTAAGCTGAGAAAAGGAAACTAGTGAGTGTAAAATTAACTAAATTCCATACGGAGTTTCTGTAAAAACTTAATATATCAAGGTAAGATAGATTATCTTGTTTTTTATATGGTTCTGGTGATGACAAAAATGGGAAAAAAAATTAAAGGCAGCAGGTGTGAGGTATCTAAATAGTCAGAGATGGAGTTTGTTCTGTTCAGTGCAGAGAATCAAGGACTTGGAAAAGGAGAGTGGGGTGAGACAAGAAAAAGCAAAGAAATTATGCCATGGACAAGGGGCTGGATCAAAATCCAGCTTCAAGTCTGTCAGACAAGTACTTTCATTTAGACTATAAATAACTCTCACCTGTGGTTAGGTATAAACCATGTAAGCAGTACCAATATTTGAAAGAGAAAATTGTTCTCACTTCTAATTAAAAGGTATTACATTCTCAGCTGGCTGTGTTGTCCAAGAATCCATTAATCAAAGAAGCCATTACATCTCCACTTACATTAATTCCATTATTGTCTCACGTGAGTTATGTTCAAACATTTATTGCCCAATAATTTTCAGAGAAAAATGTAATAAGTTGGGTGGAGATATCATTAATGTGAAGAGATTTTTTGGCACAGAAGTTAATGAAGTGCATGAACTAACCCTCCGACCCCAATTATAATGAACTTTTGCAAATTCCAAGGCTAATGGGTAAGCTCCAAGCACTGTAAAGAGTGCTGGATTTGGGCAGCACTCTGTGAATGTCAATTTAGTCCTAGACTTTTGCAAGGATAACATCAGGTAAACAAAATCAGGGAGCTTTCTGGTCTTCCAGAATATTTGAGGCTATTTCTTACATGCTCACTAATTTTTTAACAACTTCCATTACACAAAAATCTTTGTGCACGTGTGTGTGTGTGTGTGTGTCTCTGTGTGTGTATGAATAAAACTATTTTCTAAAACATGTAGTAGATTGTACCTTTTTAAAATCTCAAATGGTAAACCAAAATATTACAAAATAATTCTAACAATAAGTTATTATGAGAAAATTTATCATGTGTGTTACTTTATCACTGTGCTTGTTAGACTGCAGAATGGGGAGATAAATGGTAATGGTAGTTACATAATATTTACTTTAGGAAGTCCAAGCAATTGTAAAAATATGCTATACTACCCATATCTTACACTTGGTTTCAGACTCTGAAATGCCAGTGGTTTACTACATATCTGAGGCAGAAAAAAGAGAAGAAAAATGAGAACATTTAGATTTTGGCTCAGTGACAGCATCTTAGCATTTGAAAGGACCCCAGGAGTCACCTAACTCTGACAAGTTCTCCTGGTCTGAGATGAGATGAGGCCTGAAGCTGAGGAACCTAGTTGCCCAGCCATAGAAATGGATATGACCTAGGGAGGTCCCTAGATCCACAGGGAGTAGTTTCACTTTTTAGCAACAAAAAGTCAACGGAATATGTTTTAAGTAAAATAATGTGTGAATTTCCTATGTATAGAACACATAAAATAGAGATGTTTGGGTTGAAGGCAGAGGAGGTAGAAAAGAACCCCTACCTAGCAGACTCTGCTCCCCAACCCCACTGCAGTTTTCCTATGGGAAGTTATCAGACACTTAGCTCTCTGGGAAACTACATGAGCTAGGACTGCTCTGGTTGCGAAATAAAGAACTCCATCTGAGTAAGAATGGGAACAAGCAAAATAATGATGATGACAATGATCTCATAGACCCAGAGAAGTAATGCAGCTTGGTTAGAGGGAGGCACTAGAACTGGGATGGTTGGTCGTCAGATCTCACTATCTCTCTCTCTCTCTCTCTCTCCCCCTTTAAACACACACATACACTTCAAAATTCTATGGGAAAAATTATGATTGGTCCAGTTTGGTTAGGGCTCATCAACTACAATGGCGGGGTGGGGGAGGCAGGTAGGAAGAAGGGGAGGGCACAGTTATATTGTATACACATGGTTATCTATGAATTGGGTGTCAGTTCCTAGAGAAGAAGAGCTGGTTAGGTCATCCAGCATTTTAAAACCACTGAAATAATATGCTGTAAGTAGAGACACACATACTGGGATGGGACAGGAGCTTGGAGACCAGCTGAGTTACAGAAAATACAGTCACTCAGGCTGGGCATCTGAGCATAATTCTAAGATCTATGACTGCCAGAGGTCAGCAAAGGCACTGATGTTTGCCATCTGTCTAAGGGTGGTCCCTAAGACCCCAGAGAAACATGGCATTGGGAACCCAGGACAGTCACCATGAGAAAACAGGGAGACAGCAACAGGGAGCTTTCCAAGCATGCACCTGGGTCCTAACCTGCAGCTGTGGTTCAAAGTCTAAGCCCCAGGTCCTATGGGCAAGAGTAAATCAGGGCCCTATCTTGAAAGAACTGGAAACCAGGAAAGTGGCTTTAAAATAAACAGAGATTTCTGGGTCATAAGGTGGTCCCATTATTTAATTTTTGAGGTAACTCCGTATTGCTTTCCACAGTGGCTGCACCAATCTGCATTCCTGAAAACAGTGCACAACCTCGCCAACACTTGTTTAATGATTTATTGATAATAGCCATTCTGACATGTGTGAGGTGATGTCTCATGGTGGTTTTAGTTTGCATCTCTCTGATGATTAGTGACATGGAGCATCTTTTCATATGTCTATTGGTCGTCTTTATGTCCTCTTTGAACATAAATATCTACATATTCAGATCTTTTGTCCATTTCTTAACTGGATTGTCTGTTGGGCTTTTTTTTTTTTTGGTGGTGAGTTTTATAAGTTCTTTATATATTTGGATATTAACCCTTTATCAGATGCACCACTGACTAATACGTTCTCCCATTCAGTAAGTTGTCTTTTCTTTTTCTTTTCTTTAAAAAAATTTTTTTTTCTTTATTGATTTTAGAGAGAGAGGAAGGGAGGAGAGAGAGATGAAAACATCAATGAGAGAGAACATTGATTGGCCGCTTCCTGCATGCCCCCCACTGGGGATCGGGCCCACAACCTGGGCATGTGCCTTCACCGGGAATCCAACTGATGACCTCTTAGTGCATGGGTCAACGCTCAACCACTGAGCGACACCGGCCGGTCAGTTGTCCTTTCATTTTGTTGATAGTTTCCTTTGGATGGACCTGGAGAACATTATGCTAAGTGAAATAAGCCAGTCAGAGAAAGACAAGTTTCATATGACTTCACTCATATGTAAAATTTAATGAACAAACTGAACTACCAAGCAAAAAAAGACAGAGAGAGCAGGCACACAGCTCTCGGGGGGAGGGCTGTTTGTGGGAGGGTGGAAGGATTGAGCAAAAAAGAAAAGAGAGAGAGAGAACTCATGGACATGGACAGCAGTGTGGTAACTGCAGGGGTGGGGTGGAGGTGGAAACGGGCATAGAGGGGATAAATGGTTATGGAAAAAGTAAAATTAAATTAAATCTTTTTGAAAAGAAATAAACAAGGATTTAACAAGAGGAAAACCCAGTTCTTAGCCTAGAGCTCAAGGTCTGGCGAAAGGAGGGACATAGAGAGAGGAAGGGAAAAAGAGATAGAAACATCGATCAGCTGCCTCCTGCATGCTCCCTAGTGGGGATCGAGCCCAAAACCTGGGCATGTGCCCCGACTGGGAATGGAACCAGGACCTCTCAGTCCATGGGACGACGCTCAATCCACTGAGCCACAATGGCCGGGAGAGATAGTAAGTTCTATGAACTACTGATCCAGGCCTTCATGAAACACCTGACCAGTTCAAGATTGCTTACTGAGTGGAAGGTCTAGTGGAACTTGTTGGAGTTCACGGAGGTCTGAGGATGTGGCCTCTGCTGGGAGAGATGACAGGGATCAGTAGAATTTCCCCCTTCCTCTGAATGATATTTGTGAGGAGGAGACATCCCAGTGCGTCATACTCAGTGGTGGTATCTCTCCTAACCCTTTCTCCCTGTGTGAGCAATTCATGAGATGAGAAAACTACCTAGCTCCAGTAACACCTAGTGCCTGAGCCAAAATAATGAGAGATGTGTTGACAATTTGTATTCTCTGCAAATGAACTAACATCATTGGTATATACCTTCTAAGCTAATACTTTTTAATATATGTAGTTTTAGGGTATATAAAGATTTTTTGAGAAAGATCTCATAAAATAGTTCCGAGAGTTGCTCAGATATATAACCCAGTGATATTTTTCATGCATAGGACTGATGCGTTAAGCTGTCTACATCTCGGTGCGGTACATGTTGTACTCATTTGCTTAATTTCCTGAAGATTTTAACATCACATGGCTGCTAGAAGACAGACATGGGAAAGCTTAGAAGCAGGACTCAGGGTTTTAACTTCAAATACTCACTCCTAATGTTTCTGCCAAGAAATAACAAAATATTTGTCTCTAAGACAGTCAACCTCTCTCCCATACACAATCTTCAGCACACTGCATTGTCAAGCGTTAGGCAACACCCCTTCTCTTCACTAGAGGATAGAAATCGCTTTACTTAGGTTTTCAGCTTTTCTCATCTCAAAGATGAGAAACACCAGGAGCACACACCATTCTCCAACAAATTAGCTTGTCTTCAGACTGTTTTTTATCTAATTTAAGGGTAAATGTCAGAGAAGAGTTTCACTATACTGGAACCAAGGATCTAAAATTCCAAACATTAGACAAAAAATGTGGTCTGTGACTCTGGCTGCATGGGGCTTTTATCTGCACAGAACTCTCTCCCAGGCCCCAGGATTCAGTGCCCAGACGAAGAAGGGACACCTCTGTTTGTAACCCTTGGGTGACAGAGTTAAGCATCTTCTTCTGTTTTTCCAATTCCTTTTTTCCCTCTAAGAACTCTGGACGCATTACATATTATAAAAACCAACCCCTGGCTTTTCTGACACATTTTTCCCACTTTGGAGTTATACACGTGTGCCAATCACTGGTGAAAGGTGATTATTTATTCAGTAGAGAGGAGTTTTGAAGAACAGTGGGACACGGTTCCATATAAATGACATGTTTTATCTGTTTTTCAAATAATTCAAGGAAAATACTGACATAAAGTGCCAATTATTTTTTCCCCATGAATAAGGCTGGCAGTCTTATTGCATACTTTAAAAGTCACTTGCAATTTGCTCACATTTTTTTAAATTCTCCAGGGAAAAGATATATTTTCTTTGCACTAAAGATTAAAGTTCAATTTGACTTCATATTTTGTGAAAGGGACCCTTAAAGACACTGTGTTCTTATATTCTCCTAGATATCATTACAAGCTGTAAATTTGGTGATTGATGTCTACTAGGACTGCCTCCAGGGCTGCATGCTAGTTAAAATAATAAAGTGCCCCTTAGCCTCTGGTTGCTTTCGAGAGAATAGCAGGTGGTCATTGTTTACCGTCCTAAAGTGAGCCACTCCATTTTGAGACAGCTCATTTTGGACCCAAGCTTAATGCCATGCCTGAGTGATTCTACTTCTAACAAAGCTGCCAACAGACTCATTCTCATTGTTTAATTTAAATCATAATTAGCTGCTGCTGCATGCTAGCCCAAGACCCTGTATTCTAAATGGTTCACTAGACATGTTTATTGAAGTCTAGTGGCTGCAGTATTTGGAGGGGAGTGAATAACGTGCAGTGGGAGCACAGTCTTCAGTCCCAACCTAACCACTCAGAGGTGGTAACACCCTTTGGCTAGTGTCAGGAGCAGCTGTGTCACTCAGACTCCCAGGGAACGAGTGGACTCGGAATACAGTGGCCCATGTATTTTCATTAAAGAAAGGGCATGCGCCTACTCTGTCAGCCATCAGGGTAATTGCCACAGAGTACTCTTCAAAGAGCATTGTCTCCGCACAAGCATAGGGCTGCTCTGTGCCATGGCTGCTGAAGTTTCATTGAAAGGATAAAACAACAACAACAAACACACACACACACAAACAAAATCCTGGGATTTCAAAGACACTGTACCCTAATGTATCCTTCTGGATATAGTTGTACATGACTCTTTGGAATGAGCAGTAACTGTATCCTGGACACTTGGCAGGTCCAGCCATGTACAACACAGACCATTCTAGCATTGTACCATAAAACACCCAGTGTAGTATAATGTGATTTAGAGAATCTGAGTTCAAATTCACTGTTATCAGAGAGCTTTAGAAAGGGCTCATTGGGGTCCTGGTGTAAGCATTAAGGCCAAAGCAGGAACCAAATTGCCTACTTCTTGGCAACTGCTCCTATTCTAAGGACCAGCTTGTTTTTATGTATTTATTTGTGATACTGTTTCTGCTCAGGAAACATTCAGTGTCATATTTTCCTTTAAGGATGATAGATGTCTTTTGTCTAAGACCAGATGAAAGTCATAGTGTTTGAGGTGGTCACAAAAAAATTCTTATTGAAGTACAATCAAGGTATTAATGCAATCACTATTGTTACTACAAGAAAAAAATAGATACCATAACTCACATTAACCATAGTAATCCTTATTTGCTTGTTAATTCATTGTTACTTCAAATATTTTTTTCTTGTCTCAGTCAGCCTGTAAGCACCCATAGTTTGTTTCTCATGACATGTACCTGTTAGTTTAATGATTTTTACCACTGATGTTGGGCATTTTCAAAGGTCAATGTAAAGATGTATGTGGATAGGCTTAGTTTCCTCTATGACTTGCTGCTTCTCCAGTTTCCAGGAGCTCGCTGCCTCACAAATAGGAAGCCCACCCATTTCCTTTAGGAAATAATACTCTACCTGCAGGAGGGTCTCCTGTTCTCCAGTTTAAATAGCCCTAACTATGCTTATCTTGTTTCCTAAGACTTATTATTCATTTGATTAATCTCCTTGGGATTTTTACACCAAGTACAAAATAAATCTGTTAAAGCTTCAAGAATGGCCCAAGTTGCAATCCATGGGTGACAATCTTGGTAATACATTGAGAAATCTCTTGCATTTTCTGAAAACATTGTATCTTCTTTTATGATCATCATTTACTCAGAGTCTGGCTAATTTAGGAAGTGGATAAAAGAAAACATTTACTAGGTCTTAGCTGAGAATGATATGAAGGTAATCCTCCTGGAGAAAGAAAAAAATATAAAAAATAATAGAAAAGGCAATTTTATCTCCTCCAAAACCAAAGTACCCATTTATTCTTTCCCAGTGAAGCCTATAGTAGGGGCAAACTCTCTGGCTCCCAGGCCATTTAGTGTAGTTCTTTTTCATTGTTGTTATAAGCCTTGGATAATGGTATACCTTACACACAAGGTAGGAAGTCGGAACCTGAAATCTACAGAATCCAGGCCTTTTGAAAGCTATGGACTCTAAACAGGTGAGGAGCCAGAAGTCAAGACTCAGAATGAATGGGTATCAGGGTGCAATGCAACAGACACTCAGCAATCAGGAAAAAATTTAAGAAAGAGCCCAATACCCAGGTTCTAAGGTCAAAACAAAACAGAAGGCTGAAACCTGCTGATATTTAGAGCTCCATTCATAAGGCACGTGGGACAAGGCTTGCGACTGTGCCTCTGCCACAGACCCTGTACAGTTTCTGCTGGGGCAGGAGTCTCTCACTGTTGTCCAGCCCAGGGCCTGAAAAGAAAGGCTGATGATGATGGGGGTATAATGGTATATAAAATGGCTCTACTGGGCAAATGAATTTTTCATGGTCTCTATTACCTAATATAGACCTTTTCTGTTGTTTGTTCATTTTTTCCTAGCTTTATTAAGATATAAATGACAAATAAAAATTGTATTAATTAGGTTGTACAATGTGGTGATTAAATATTTGTATATATTATGAATGCCTAGAACACACTACTGCAGGGTCTCCAACTTTCGGTGATCTTTAAGGCCCTTTGGAAACTTTGGACATAGACATATCTAATCTTAAAGCACACCATTCATATGAACATATAAGGTTCTGTTGTTGGATATTTCCAATGTCTTTATCTGAAAAACAAACAAACGAAACAAAACAAAAAAACAAAAATGGCTATCCCTCTCTAGAGCTTTCTCTGGCCAGTGACAAGGATCATAACATCTACTCTTGCCAAAGAGAGGGAGCTAAGTGAAGAAGGGGGTTAGCTGAAGCTCAAAGCAAGAAGTGGGTGATGATGGAAAAAGAGTTAGAGTTTTAACAATATAAAAGCATAGAAAAATTTAAATAGACAAGAAAACATGCATATACCTATTCAAACATTTATTGAGTGTTTTCAATGTATGAAGCATTGATTTTTTTTATTGTTGTTGTTAATCCTCACCTGAGGATATATTTTTTCTTTTTTTTTAATCCTCATTCTAGGATATTTTTGCATTTATCTTCAGATAGAGTGGGAGGGAAGGAGAGAGAGAGAGAGAAACATCGATGTGAGAGAGACACATCAACTGGTTGCCTCCCATACAACCCTGACCAGGGCCAGGGTCTGAACCCCAACCAAGGTACTTGACTGGAATCAAACCCGTGACTCATTGATCTACAGGCCAATGCTTTAACCACTGAGCCAAACTGGCCAGGGTGATGATATTTTTTTCATTGATTTTTAGAGAGAGTGGAAGGGAGGGAGTGAGGAAGGGGGGGGAGAGAGAGAGAGAATAACATCAGTGTGAGAGAGACACATTAGTTGCCTCCTGCACACAACCCCAACCAGGGCCAGGGTTGAACCTGCAACCCAGGTACATGCACTTAACTGGGAATCGAACCCTCAACCCTTTGGTGTGCAGGCCAAGACTCTAACCACTGAAGAACACTGGCCAGGGCAAGGCATTGCATTTTTAACCAGATCCCAAAGGGATTCAGTGAGAAAAAATATTCGTGACCTCTATCTCTGCATTTGAGAAAGCTAACTCAATTTGGAGCAAGTCTCTCAATTTTGCTGGCTCTCAGTTTCCACTCCTAAAGGCCAAGATGGTTTATTATCACAGTTTAGTAGGAAGGATATCATTGTCCTGTAGGCTGTGAGTATTACAATAGAGTATAAACAAGTAGAGTGTGGCATAGAAGAAAGAGAGGCCACCTGTGCCTGGGTGAGAGATCAAGGTAGCTTCACAAACATTTGGGCTGGGTCTTGAGCAGTGGATACAAATTCATAAGGCAAACAGAGATGGTGAATAGGATATTTTTGCCTGAGAGCAGAGAAAACAGCATTTATAAAGGTCCTGAGGAATAAATTCTTTTCTTTTCTTTTTTCTTTTCTTTTTTCTTTCTTTCTCATTCTTCTTTCTTTCTTTCTTTCTTTCTTTCTTTCTTTCTTTCTTTCTTTCTTTCTTTCTTTCCTTCTTTCTTTCTTTCAACAAATATTTAGTGGGAATATATTATTAGTTTGTGTTCAGTTATAAATTAATTATTAGTATTATCTAATGCTGTTTTAGACACTTTAATGCAACAATGAAGAAGACATAATTTCTTTGCCCTCAGAGTCTAAAATCTAGTTGCATGTAGGGAGTGAGGAAAAAAGATGACTTCTAAGTTTTTGGCACAAAAAGTGGTGATGCCTTTCATTGAAATGAGAGGGGCTCAGAGTAGAACATGTTGCAGGGAGACGAAGGAAAATTCTGCTTTAGGTATGTTCAGTTTGAGATGCTTATTAAACACTTAATGAGAAATGTAGCGCACATGTCGAGAAAAGCAGACACAGTGCTTTAGCTGCGCCGGGGGTCTGGTGGCTGGAATGTTGCTCAGGTGCAGGAAGCAGCAGGTCTGGGCTAAGGGGGAGGAAGGACCAGGTCAAGGAGAGGACGGCATGACACATGAAGTTGGATTTTGACCTACAGGCAATGAGAAATACTGAGAACCCAAATCAAGGGGCTGATACCAGTTTCGGTTTCCAAGCACTCATCCTGGCTCAAGGATAGCAGATTGAATGAGGAGGACTAGTCAAGAACTTAGAATTATCAACAGAAGAGAGAGTTCAGATAAACCACATTAAGGCAGAAATAGTTGGAGTAGAAAAAAGTTTTGAACATTTTGGGCATGAGACACCAGTGGTCCCTATAAAGCAGATGTTCTGGTAGACAAGCTCCAAACAAAGGCTTGGGCTGGTGATGCTGCTGTGGAAGTCATCTATGTCTGGTCAAAGCGACAGCTGCAGGAGAGATGAGATGCAGTTTGAAGTCCAGAACACCAAGGAGAAACTTCTGAAAACAACCCATCTTAAAGGCTGGTGAAGAAAGAGAAACCTGAGAAGGAGACTGACTGGATAAAAGTATCTCTAAGGTGACTGTGTTGGTCATCTCAGGCTGCTGTCACAAAGTACCAGAGACTTAGGAGGCTTACACGAAACACACATTTATTTTCACTGTTCTGTCTGCTGAAAGTCCGAGATCAGGATGCCAGCACAGTCAAGTTCTGATGGGAGCCTGATTCTGGGTTGCAGACTGCTGACTTCTCATGTCATACCTGCATGGCCGAGAACAGAGGGGAAGCAAGCTCCCTCCTGACTCCCATAAAAACACTAATCCCATTCATGAGGGCTCCATCCTCATGACCTCATGTAATCCTAGTTACCTCCCAAAAGAACTGTCTCCTAATACTATTACACTGAGGTAGAGTTTAAACTTCTGAATTTGGGAGGGCACAAACATTCAGCCATAACAGTAACCATCAGCTCTGATATCTATAATAAACTCTAATTTCAAGCAGGATAAAAAATTGACATTAGGAAAGAAAGATAATAAACATATTACAATGGTCAGCCCCATGCAATGAGTCATGCAATTTTGTCAAGAGGATAACTGTTCAGCCTACGTTTGTCAAAAATCAGAGCCTGATTTCTTCATTAGGAGGTACAATACCAAGTTTCAAAGGGGCAGGAAAAGAAAGAGAAACAGAGAAAGAAGGTGAGCATTACGATGCATCATATAATTGGTCTCTATTGAGTGTGACTGTTTGCTGAGTCCATCCTTCAAGAAGTTCCATGTATCTGGACAGTACATCTGGAGAAGAAAGGGAGGCGATTTGTCCATCTCCATCTCCCACTAGTCCAGGCTTCGCCCCAGGTGCGTTACCTCTCCCTCTCTTTGGATTGCACATATGTGGTCGCTGGGCAGCATCTCCCTGGATCAACTGGGAAGCTTTTGGATGGCAGCTAAGAGGAACACAGCATGGTAATGAGGGAAGGTGATATCATGTTGAACAAAAGAGCCAAAAACTGTGCAGAAAAGGATGGTGCTTCATTGATAGCTGAAACAAGAGATAGATGAGGACAAGCTCTGAAGAGGTACTTAAGAGGTATCTGATTTAGTAAATACCACAAAGAGTACTCAGAGGTTTTCTGTTTATTCATTCAGAAATATTTATTGAGTAGTTGATGGATGTTCCCAACACTCTTCTAAGATCTTTGCAAATATAATTCCAAGGTAATCTTTCAAGGTAAGGTCATTTTACAGGCTAGGAAACTGGTGCTTAGAGAGTTGAGTACATTGGCCAAAATCATATGTGAATAAGGGGTGGATCTGGGATTCGAACCCAGCTCTGTCTAATTCCTGAGCCCCTTTTTGTTTCACTACATCAGTACCTCATAACAGACCAATTATATCAGAATTTACTGGAAGGGCCCTATGTATCAGCACCTTTTAAAAATCTCCAGCTAGTTCTCATGTGCATCTAGGCTTGGGAATAACTATCCTATTTTTTTTTCTTTGGAACAATTATCCACTGATTTCAAATATAAGCTAGCATTCATTAGCACCTTGTTTATTTTATTATGTAAAGATTTGTTGGATTTCAAAGTTGATGGAAAAGGAGTTTCCATGTAGTTTAGAAACCTGAATAGTAGTCAATATACTGGAAGGTTGTTCATTAATCCCCTGACGTTCAACACTATGTGGAGATCACCTGCTTACCTTTGATAACTGCCTTTTGTTGCTCTTTTATTGCTATGTGATCTCCTGAACTGTGTTTTTCCAACTTAGAATAAAAAGAAACTTTGCTAGATTCTCCCTGGTAAATATAAATCTTAGAAAATCAAATTCCAACTAGAGCAATCTGGTTTGGATCAAAGTTACTAAATCATTAATCTGGATCTTTCTCCAAAACTGGACCCAATCCAAGTCCAAGCCATGATATATATGTGAGAGGCCACATATTTAGAGGGTTATTAATTCTTCCTTATTGTTGATATGTTGTGCTGACAGAAGAGACAGAGACCAATGGCAGAATACTGAGAGGCTGTGTTTAAGTATTTTTAGCCTGATTAAAATAAAGAATGATTTAAAACTATTCAAATAGCCTTCCCACAGAATTCTGCGAAGTTTCCAGGCCAATTTCTGGACCTGAGAAGCTTGGCTGAAGGATCTAGATGTTGAAGAACCTCTCCCATTTGGATTAAGCCTCTAGCTGTCAGAGACTGCACCCCATCAATCTAAACAGCATTTGTGTGTGTGTGTGATAGAAACACAGAGCACAGAAGGGAATTGCCTGTTAATATCTGAGATGGGAAACCCCAGAAGTTCTCATGGAGCACTTGAAGACATTAAAATTCACACGGCAGTGGGAAAAACATCTGTTTACCTTCTGAAGAAAAGTCTCAGGTGACACCAAACACAGGCAGGTTCTGAGGATGCTAATGTGAACCAAACTTGCACACCCAGAAAAGCCTCGTTACAGCGCTCCGAGGCTGCTTCATTAAAAAAAAAAAAATATATATATATATATATATATATATATACACACACACACACACACACACACACACACACACACACACATGCTGGCTTTTCTGACTCCCATAGCCAGGGTGGAGGGAGGGGCTCAGAGAGGGAGGAAAGTGTGGTTAGCCCAGGGTTCCTGCCTCGTTACAGTGCTAACCCTGCAGTTTCTCCACTGGATTCCTGAGAAAGTCTGGACTGATAAGGGATTCTGGTGCTGATAAGGCAGAAACACGATCACTCTCCTGGGTCCCTGCATCTTGCAGGGTGACTTGGACAACACACTCCATTTCGGCACCTCTGATAGTCTGACTCACTTCCTCTCTCCGGAGAAGCAAGGACTGCTTGGACAAAGCACTTGCCATTCCTAGCCGATGAATCAGGCAGTCCTCCAGATTCTGGGACGCGTTAGTGACAAACCCAGAAACTTCTTCTCAGATGAAGTTCTTTCACTACTAACTCTAGGTATAGGCTGAGTTTCATTTCAGTGATTTGGCTAATTCAATGCCCTCTATGTAAAAAGGAATAAAAATAACTTGAGAAAAACAAAACAGTACTCCACCAAGATCTCCCTGTCTTTCTGCCCAGATGAAAGTCCACAGTGTTGTATCAGTGACAGAGCGTGTTAAAACCTAATAATGTCATTCAGTATTTCTTAACAGCCTTTTCTTGTTAATACTCACACACTCAACAAAGCAGATGGAAAAGCTGAACAAAATTCTACAGAAAGAAACTGGACCAGTCTGATCCTGTGCCTCATCTTGCAGCTACGCTGTCTGGGTCACCCCATCGCCCAGCGCCAGCAGCCTCAGCAGTGGCCCCCGGTACACATGGAGCCCTTAACCAGTAACACTCCTCTGGTCAAGAATTCATATATTTATACTTTTAATGGTGACAAGATTGATCCCAAGTGTCTCTTTCAATGGATTTTCCTCCTAAATGGATTGTCTGCCCTGTAAACTTGCATTCCAGTTGCCCACATCTGATGCCCTCTCTCTTCCTTTAAGAATTGAAAAGTCATTTTTATTTGAGTCAGAGTAGACTACATCCTGTGGGGACAGGAAAATGCAACCAGAGATTGCTGCTAGGGTGGCTGAGTTAAACACATTTGGAATAGTCAGGCATTCTATCTGCTATACTTAGGGTAGAGTAATTAAGCCTGAATATTCAGGAATCAGACTCCAGCATTAAAATTCCAGCTTTGGCCCTGGCCGGTTTGGCTCAGCGGTTAGAGCGTTGGCCTGCGGACCAGAGAGTCCCGGGTTCAGTTCCCACTAAGGGCATGTACCTTGATTGCAGTTTGTCCCCGGCCCCAGTTGGGGTCGTGTGGGTGGCAACCATTCGATGTGTCTTTCTCACATCTGTGTTTTTCTCTCTCCCTCCCGCTCTATCTGAAGATAAATGCAAGAAAGTGTCCTCAGGTGAAGATAAAACAAACAAACAAAAATCCCAGCTTTGCTATTTAATGTCTGGGGGCCAATAACTTAACCTCTCAAAACCTTAGTTGCTTTATTTTAAAAATAATTATAAAATAGTCCTTGCTGTGAGGATTAGGTGAGATCAAGGCTGTCAAATACTCAGCACCCTGTGTGTGGCAAGTGGTAAGTATGGTTCAATAAATGTTAGCTGTTATCATTTTCCTATCATTATATTTATTTAATCTTGACAGGATGTTAAAAAACTCAGTGGCATTGCCAGGATTAAATCAGTTTTTAAAAAGGAAACTTCTCAGTTCTCATGATGATATCCAAGGTTGTTTCTCTGAGGTTTTGGGAAGATCTCCCAGTTTTCCTAACACAACAGATTCATGTTTTTATACTCCTTCTAACATCAGCGTAGTTAGAAGGTAGAAACTGGGATTCTGTATTATACCAGGACCCGCCTGGGTGGTGTCAAGATCCTGAGTTGAGCCCAGGGAGCAGAGTAGGCTGTCCCATCCTCCAGCTATCATTTGTGTTTCAGGCTCTTTTGACCCGACATTAACTGTGTCCTCCTCCTCCCATCACGAGGTTGCCGATGGGGATTGTGAATGTCAGGACACTATGTTTCACAGTTAATGGACAAAGCTAAATAGATGGAGTAAGTGAGCTTAATTGATTTTGCCCAAGTTATAGGTGGGAGTGGGGGTGGGTAGAAAGTGCCAAGAATGGGTTCCTAAAGAAGATTAGCTTAGAGCTATAAAAAAGAGATAAGAAATTTAAATTTTCATTGTTCACTAAACAAGACCTCAGCTAGGACCCCCTCTGAAAAACAAGGAAACAACATTACCAAAGATGAATGAGTTAAGAAGTATTGTATTTGAAATGTTTGGGTCTTTCTCGGCAAGGGACTCGCTCCCATCTTGCCATTGTCTCCTTCCCTTTTTCAATTTTCATTTATTATAAACAGAGATTATATCCAGACCTGAATCTGTTTTGGCCAGATACTCCTCTAAAATATTTTCCTCCTTTCCATTACTTTCCTTCTCTTTAATTTTTTAAACCACAGGTATGTAATAGAAATTTTATTCCTAAAAGTAATTGATTTATTTGTACTGACATGATAAAAATATCAGAACATGAATTTGACTTCATGTCCAAGATGATTAAAAATATGTATTTCTTATCCTAAAACACAGGAAATTATGTTTTTCTGTTAGAGAAGCAACCCACCCCTAAAAGACTTGGTCTGTTCGAAATCCCCAGCATATGATTTTGAGGATCATCTAGGAGGGTCTGTTCTTTTCTTTCACCATAAAGTTCTCATAATAAACACATTAAAAGCAGAAATGCCCAATATATAGGACAAAGCACCTGCAAATTTGACTTACATCCTAAATGTCTAAATGTATCCAGAAAACATCTGGACCAAAGTTTTTTTCCCCTCCTTTAAAAAAATAAAAAACACTCATTTGTTTATGTCTTTACATCTTAAACAGAATGAATTAATGGCTTTTAAACCCTTTGCTTTAAAAAAGGAAAGTGCTTCCAGCTTGACAACCTAAATGATAAGTTGCAGCCCAATGTGGTTTGAAATAGACCAAACATAAATCCATCTTCAATAGGAGTTTTAATTGGAAGCCACACTGACCCTTTTCTCCAGTGGTGCTGCCACACAGCCTGCGATAATGAAGACTGACAAATTGTTGTAGCTGGATGTAGAATTTCAATGTACTCCCCGCCCTGGTCTTACTCACACCAACCATCAGGAAGGAGACACACGTTTCCCGGGTTGAGAGGAGACTGCAAAGGTTCACCCTAAGCTGCTGGACCAGGGCCCCTCACTGGGGGAGGCAGGCATCTCAGTGAAGGGAAGCAGGGGTAGAGAGGGGTCCAAGCCTACAGGGAGCCGTGGCAAGCCAGGAAACACCTCCAGACCTAAATAGAAAGAGTAAGGGGAGAAAGGAAAGAAAAGGAACAGTTTTTTCCCCTGGAGAATTCTGTCTGTATAGAATCTTCTTGGGCTTCTACAGTTGGTGTAGGAAGGGTTGCAAACCCCATCCAGAGGACTGATGATTTTCTCTGAAGAAAAGCAAACCAGAACACAAGGAGAGTTTCTAGTTTAGAGTGTGCTGTTGAGCAGAGATTGCGATATTGAGACCATTCCAGGAAAGGAAGTTTTAAGGCCAAAATTAAAATAGCACATTTGTTCCTTCAATTTGACTTTAGAATCCCCCAAGCCTCCTTCCTTGGGAAGCTTTATTTTTCATTTGAGAGATGTTGTGTACCATATGGATTTTTTTTTTTTTTTTTTTTGGTTTACGTACTACTTTTGCCAAGAATGTCTTATGATTCACAGCATTTTATTTTCCTTGGGGTCTCAAAAGATAACAGGTACCTTCAAAGTTCTCTCTATTTGCTTGGTAAATGTAAACATGCAGAGGAAAACAACACTATTTAGCAAATAAAATGATTCTCTCATAACTTTTAAGCTGTGCAAATCATAATTACAACAATCTCAATAATTCTCACTTAATGTTCAAAGAGCACCAGCCTTCAAAGCACACTAACATTGGAATCCAGTCTTGACATTAGCCTATGAAGACTCAGAGCCTCAAAGATGGCATACACTTATTTGAACATTTTGATTTAATTTACAGGTGAATTCAGTCAATGTGTCAGTTCCCATGGAACTTACAAGTTGATTGACTTAGTTGATAGAACAAATTGACTTACTGTGTGTCACCTTATAGACTTAGCCACTGCATGGATGTGGAGAGGGCGTTAGCTGTGGGGAAGACGTGACATGAAAAAGGAGAAAACCCAAAGTAGCTGAGTGTTGTGTTATTCTCTTCCCAATTCTATATATTTGTTGCTGGTATATTTTTAGCTCTTTGGATATTGGCAGTTTTCAAAGGAATGGAATCCACTGAAGTAGACTTAAAATGGAGCTGTAGAAGTGTTGAATTTAGGAGACTATATTCAGCCTTCCACTAACAAGCTCAACTTCTCTGGCTTGATTTCTCTGCCGCTGGCAGCCTCGGGATAACAGACTGTCTCACGATCTTCAGCATCTTTCTGTGGCGCTGGGGCTTACTGAATATTACAAGTTGACTCTGAAAAACTCTTAGTTGTCTTGATCTGAGTTAAAGAAGAAACTGTCTTCTCTTCACTTACTAAATAGTCTTAAACTTGAAAACAATTACTCCTGCTGTCTGATTTTATCTGCCTAATCACTGAAATCTCGTCCAGCGCTAAACATGCTTATAGTGACGACATGAAGAAGATACAGGGTCCCTGGCCGTTTGAAAATCGTGTATTTTGTTCACATAGGGTTTTTGTTTATTTGTTTGTTTTGTAATTTATAATTCGAGTACTCTAATCTACCTATTTCTTGTGGAATATTCCAGGAAATATCAAATATATGTATATATTCTTATACAGGCACACCTCAGAGATAGTATGGGTTTAGTTTCAGACCATCACAACAAAGTAAATATTATAATAAAGCAAGTCACAGGAATTTTTATTTCCCAGTGCATATTAAAGTTATGTTTACCCTGTGTGTAGTCTATTAAATGTGCAATGAGCATTATATCTAAAAAGACAATGTAAGTATCTTAATTTAAAAATACTTTATCGTTAAAAATGCTAAACAATATCTGAGCCTTCAGTGAGTTATAATCTTTTTGCTAGTGGAAGGCCTTACCTCAATGTTGGTTGCTGAAAATTAGGGTAGCTGTGACAATTTCTTAAAATAAAACAACAGTGAAGTTTGTTGCATTGATTAATTTGTCCTTTCATGAACAATTCCTCTTGATATAGCATGTGGTTCTGTTTGACAGCATTTTACCTGCAGTAAAACTTCTTTCAAAATTGGAGCCAAACTTCTAAAACCCTGCTTTATCCACTGCGGTTATGTAACAATCCACATCATTTGTTGTCATTGTAACAATCTTCACCAGGTATAGATCCCACCTCAAGATACTACTTTCTTTGCTCACCCATGAGAAGCAACTCCTTATTTGTTAAAGTTTTATCACGAGATTGCAGCAGTTCAGTCACATCTTCAGGCTCCTTGAATATGGAAAAAATTGCAATATGTGTGAAGTTCAGTAAAGTGAAGTGCAACAACATGAGGTGTGCTGTCCACAGACAGACATAAATATATACACACACATACAGCAACTTTTTAAAAAGTACCTATATAAATAAAAAATGCAAATTCCTTATAATACAATGATATCCACAGTACATTGTTAAAATATTCAGAAAACCATTGTCTTGACACAATAACTCAAAGCTGTAATGGGAAAGGCAGGAGGAAGGGACGGTGACAACAGCTTAACTGAACAGAGCGACTGGTCTGAAAAGTCTTGCTGCAAACTGTCTCACAATCATCCACAGTGATTGTTTTTGGCAATTCACTTCTTGTTTCTAATTTGTTGGCTTTTGTAACTACTAGTTTTATTCAAGCTCAGGAAGGCTGGTGAAGTGGACAGATATCCAGCAAAAATAATGGCTCAAACCAGCAATTTTCAACCCTTTTCATCTCACAGCACACATAAACTAATTACTAGAATTCTGCAGCACAAAAATATATGTATTTTTTGTCAATCTGACAAAAAAAAGTATAATTTTGATTCATTCACACCAGACAGCTATTGTATTGACTACTGTCATTTTTTAACTTTATAATCTATGGGAGAAGAGGTTGGTGCCCCTGACTAAAAAGTCAGGTGTTGCATGTTTGAAAAGTTCTTGCAGCACACCAGTTGAAAATAGCTGGTTCAGACTGAAGGAGCTAACACATGGGGCCGCTCCAAAACATAGTCACAATAACTGTCACTTATTGAGCACTAACTAGATGCCAGACTCCATCACAAGTGCTTTACGTGTTCTACCCTCAGTAACTCTCACTACCTGATGGTTTTTCAGAGCATGGCTTTTGGGGTCAGACAGAACTTGCATCCATATCTTAGCTGTGCCATTTAACTAGCTGTGTGAACATGAAAAAGCTATTCAAAACCCTCAAAGCCTTTGTTTGTTGTGATCAGGTACTGATCATTTTCTGAGAGTTTCTTAAGGTAACTTTTAAAATGAGTGTTTATGCATGTTGAGTTTCTGTTGTGACACTGTACCCACTGTGTGTGAATGCTACTCACCCTCAGGCTTACTTCAGCCCACGCAACCATCTTTCCAGCACCCAAATACCCCCGTTTCTTTGGTCTTCTCATGGAGCTCATTTCTGAGGCAATGAATCATCTTCACTATTCTTTCTGAATCATGTATAAGTTCTTTATAATTCATTTTAGATCAGCTCCAAGCAAAACACATCTCCCTAATAACGGCCTGTCTCAAGTTGAGTTACAGAGAGAAATGAGCATGTGAGTCTTGCATGCCGTATACCTGTGCCCTATCTAATCCCCACACGTGTCTGTGAAACAGAGTCCTCAATTCCGAACGCGGAGCTGAGGCACACAGGAAACAAACGCCTTGCGCCGACATTGCACAAACCCAGCAGCCATCCAGCTCTCTCTCCAATCTAATATTCATTAAACACCAAAACACTGTCTCTACTTGTTCTCTTGAGGAAATGACAGCAACATGCTTTTTGTAAGATTAAAATGAGTAAGATGTTGGCTCTTTGTTTTATAAGTACATAAACAGTGTAGCAAAGGGTAGGTTAGCCTTAGGCAGAGTGCTGTAAGTGTAATGATTAGAACCACATTGATGTAAAAATAAGGTATAAATGATATTTTGCAAACAAAACTTCTCAGTTCAAGTTCTTGCCGAATATATTTTTCTGAGTCATTTGAGACTTTTAAACCAATATTATCCAAACAACTTAAAACAGAATAAAATGAAATTAATTCCTTAGTCATGTTATATTGGGGACCATTAAGTTTGAATAAAGGACAAAAAGTGAGTAGGGTAAAGGATTCTGGAAGTATCTGTGTGGGCACAATTCCTTAATGACATATTCTGCCTATCTTTTGTGTTCCAGTATTGTCCATGTTGGTGTTTAATGTCCTCTTATGGGGTAATTTACCTCATAAAACCCTATGTTCATGTTAGAGTTTGCTTTTTGAATGAGGAAGATGAAAATAAAAGGTATGTCATTGCTTCTACAGCTAAAGTGTCAGCAGAGGCCTTGAATTTTTCATGGTCTTATAAAGATCCTAAGTATGAAGATGACATCCCAAAAGTGAGTATTTCATCACATATCAAAGAAAAGCTCCACATTTTTAAGTTTTTGGCAATGAGTCTTTGTAAATATTGTTTCCTACCATTCAGGTTGTTGTCTCAGTTACAGACTTAGCTTCTGCCTTTGGAAATCTGCTTTCCCTCCCCTCTGGAGGCATCCCTCCTGGAAGGTGGTGGCCGCGTGGTGCTTTCCCTGTGAGAGTGAAAGCAGTGGTTTCTTATTTTAGAAGCGTTTCTAGGGTTTCATCAAGTCTGTCAGAGATAAAGCCCTAGAGGCCTCTTCCACAAGCAAGCTAGTAGCTCCCCGTCTGCGGTATTGCCAACACCCCTAAGAAGATAATAGAACGCGTTCCTCGGGAACCAGGCTTGTCCTCAGAAAAGCCCAAGTGTTTTAGGGTCAGTCAAAGGCTGAAAGTTCAGCCTCCAACTCCTCCGAGCACTTTGCCCTTGTGTCAAGCCTCTCAGCTCTGGTGACAGTTAACAGCCGGATTCTTGGTGACGTGGAAACTTGATCACCACATCAGTACACGGGCCATCAAATATGTGACCCTGAGGTGAAAGTCCCCATGTTGTGTTCCCTCTCCCCTCAGCTAGGCTGTCCCCCCAAAGCACTGCTTTTCAGTTTATATTTACATTCCCTTCCCCTCCTTCCTGTTCTTTCACACGAGGCAGTTGACAATGGTAATAAATGTGGTCATACTCAAGGATGGGGCTGTGACAGGCTCAATAAAGACTAGACTGATTTGTTGCTTTGGGGTTGAAAGCTCAGATTTTCATGAAACAAAAATATTATATTCAGGGTAATGATTTATGGCCTTAACTCCTGTTTGATTGCAGACCGTAAATACTAGCATCTCTAGAGGACATTAGGAACATACTCAGTTTTATTTTATACAGCAATTACTGACTCAGTATAAGCATGGGCATTATTTGAGACATTATTTTTCCCCAAATAAGTCTTTGGAGATGATAATGTTCAACAGTGATTTTCACACACTCTAACCTTATCTCTGTGACTCAAATGTGCCCAATGACAGATCAACTAGTGTGGTAAAAGCTGATGGTAGTCGATACTCTGACAAGGATGTCATTTTTTAAAAATCCTGTAATAACAAAGCTTCCCAAACTCAAATTATGGCCTATAACTTGCATTATCTCATCGACATTTAGAAATTTCCAAGGCACCTCAAAATAAACTGGGCCCACAGCATGACACTTGCTCAAATCTCTTGGATTTCCTTGCGCCTAAATTCTTTAGTGGTAAAGCAGGAACACCTACTTCAGTGCATAGTTTGGGCCTTGATCACTTCTGCCTGCCTTTCCAGTGTAGCCTTGTCATTATTCTCACTCTGGAATGGGTCTTGATTTCTCTTGCCCATTTGACCACCCCAAAGTCTTGGAGCCATGTGAATGAGATGCCATTAGTCATCTATAACAGAAGCCAGTACCAGCCAGAATGGAGAGTGCTTTGTGAATAGAATGCTTCATTTATAGCATTTTAATCCCAGGAGGATGTTATTTATACTCCTTTATACTTGGTGCTCAGTGAATTAATTTATTTAAAGCAGTGAATTATATTTTTTGATGACACAGATTTGATTCCTACATGGAAAAGAAAAAGATCTTTCTGAAAGCTTCTTTGGGTTGAAGCTGAATTCAATAGATACAATTTGAAATGCTGTTGAAGAAGAGTCTCGCAGCAGATAGGGAGGTGGTGTAGCAGCTGCTTTACATTCAGGTTTACAGTGTCTAGCCACTTTACTTTCCCTATCTTATTTGAGTGACTTCCCAGAAGATAGAAACCAATTAACTCTATTTTGGCAGTGATCATACTAGGTGTTCTTTTAATGGGTATTATATTTGCTAAATTATAGATGAGCTTGATTGTAAGACAAATGCCATTATCAGAGTTATTTATTCATGGGATGTCATCTGTAACATGCCCACACTAGTTTTTCTCAAAGTTTGGTATTGATTACTTGCTTTAATCAGTTATACTAAGGGATGCTAAAAGACCCAGCAATCACAACTTTGAGTATGAGCATCTCTCTCTGGGTCTCTGCCAGGCTCAGAGTGAAAACTGTGGTGATTTTCAAACTCTTGGTAACAAGAACACTAAGGAGAAGTGACTGGAAGGCTCCTTACATTTAGGTGGGTAAATGTATATAACTCTCCAAACTTCACACACATGAAGTCATCACCTTAACAACACCTTCGTGTGTTTGTTCACAAATTTTGTTCAATTGTGATATTAGCAGGAAAGACTGCAGATACACAGCTCTGCCCTGTCTAATAATGCCCACATAATATTTTCTGAATTTGCTTTCAAAGCAGGGAAGAAATTCTGCTGGCTCCCAGAAACACATGGCCAAGACCTCAGTAAGTAATAAGCATTCTGTCTAAAGGCAATTAAAGATGATATAGCTGGGACTCTATTTTTATTTATACTGTGTAATGAGTCTCCAAATTTAAAAAGTTATACCCTAATCTCAATTAATATCAGGAGGTGCAGATGTGAGTTCAGTGGTCCATATTGGACAAATTTATCATTTTTACACTTTCAGTGCCAAGACTCAGCATTTCCCAAGAACAAGTGCCCATGCAAACAGCAGGAGATCCATGCCCTCTCTGCCTGTCCTGCCACAGAAGCGGGCTTCATTTGAACAATAAGACTTGATAGACTGTGCACTTCTGGGCAACGATGGCATATCTTAGGTGGTATTAGAAAGCATAAGGTCAAAGAGGGGGGCTTTCACTTCCTAAGAAGTGTGATAATGACCCTGAAATTCACAGCTTGGGCACATTATTATAATTGTAAGATGAAATACATTAAAATGAAGAAAACAAGGAACAAAGACATAGTGGAAATTGGTAGATTGGGGGGCGCGGTAAATCAATGTCAAACAATCCTTAGTCTTTGCATTTGAGTTTCTAAAGACATTTCCAAATGGTTATCCCTTCTGCTGCTCTCACATACAAGCCACAGATAGATAGTACACAAAAAGCTTCTGGCCAATTTCTCTGCATTTTTTAATAAAATTGGTAAGAACTGAGAAGAGGACTTTGCCAAGGTAGGTGGCTAGCTGGGGTTTGTATTGGTTTCTAGACTTAGGCCCGAGGTCTGAATGGTACAGAGGCATTTGGGGAAGGATAGAACCCCTTTGGGTCAGTGACACACTATTAAGTAACTGCAGAGAAATTTAAGACAGTCTGCATAAAGATAAGCCCTGGGGTAGGCTGAAAAATGGCCTTCCAAAAGCTACCCACATCTTACTTCCTGGGACCTGGGACTATTAGCTTATACGGCAAAAAAAGAGGCTTTGCAGTCATGACTAAGTTAGGGATCTTGAAATGGAGAGTGTATCCTGCATTGTCCAGGTGGGCCTTAAGTGCAATCACACATTTCCTTGCAGAGGGAGATTCTACACACTACCAGGGAAAGGAAAGCCAGGGACTCCAAGGCAGAGATTAGAGTAAAGCAGCACAAGCCAAGGAATGTCGGTAGCCCCTAGAAACTGGAAGAGGCAAGGAGCCAACTTGCCGCTAGAGCCTCAAGATGGACCACAGCCCTGCCAACACTTTGTGTTTGACCCAGTAACGCTGATGTTGGACTTTGGGCCTCATAACGAAGAGAGAATAAATTTGTGTTGTTTTAAGCTTTCCATTTAGTGGTCATTTGTTATGGCGGCCACAGGAAACAAATGCCCTGCCCCTTCTATGACCATTCTTCAAGGTCACAGTATGGATTTATTTCTATATGATACTCCATTTTCAAAGAATTCTAAAGATTAAAATGGCTGTGTACCACTCAGCTGCTGTCTCCCCTGCTAGAGTTTCTGAGGGAATCTAAAACACAGGTTCAAAGTCTCGCAAACACAGCCATCCCCTGCTGTTTGAAGGTTCACATTATGCCACTGGCTTTTATGAAAGACCTACATTACTACCTGTTTTTGCTAACTAAAAATATCCAAAGATGATTTTCACTTTTATCAAAAAAGGGAAAATAGCCTTCAGTGAGTGTTAAAGAGGCAGCGCCCGAGCAGAGAGAGCGGCCAAGCTCCTTCCCCAGCAGCCACACCCGGCATCTCCGCACAAGCCAGCAGAGTTTCTAACTGTCTGAGAGCATCTGTGCTACATCTCCATCTATAGTTAGCAAGAAGGTAATTGCTTCTTCACTTTGTGCTATTCGGCCTAGGAAAGGTTTCACTGGAACGCTCTTTCAGTTAGCGGGGGAGACCCGTGCTCCTTTATAAGCCTAGGCCTGTCCTCACCCTTGCTACCGCCTGACCACACAGCCAAACTGCTGCTTCCCTTTCCAGGTCCACCTCTTTCAGCGTCTTCTTTGAGGTTGTTACCTGGGAATCTCTCCCTCTCTCAAATAATTTGTATCTATTTTAATTATCTGTGCCATTTGCCACAGAGACACCTGGTTGTGTAGCATCTCCCTGGTGAGGGCACAACCCCTACAGAGGAAGAAAACCTTTGTATCTTCCAAAGTGCCTCAACTGAGCTTCACACCTTGAGGGGTATTAAATACTTTTTCTTTGACTGAAGACATAAGAAATATCCAAAGGTAGGTGGGCTGGCCCTTTGTTACCCTAGGCTTATATAATGGGGACCTGAGAGCTTAGACAGTTTCATAGGTCAAAACTGTGATACATCAAGCCCTAATGCTTTCAACAGGCACCGAGTAGGAGGAGCTGAGGGTCAAGACCCACGCAGAAGCTAAGTGGAATAAGATGGGGAATACTTTCAAGGGGGTCCCACCTGTGCAAGCAGAGTTGAGGAATTCACAATTTGTGTGATTGGAACAGCTACCTTAAAAAATGAAGTAAAAAAGGCCATGAACGAAGATACATCAATAAACATATGGCATGACCTGTAGCATGGACAGGGGTAAGCACAGTCCCCACCTCTGTCTACATGCATCACATCTACTCAGGAAAGTCAGTCACCAGGCACAGAGCCCATTGGGTTCCCACTTACTTAGAGATTAGGGGCCAGATCTGGACTGTGATATGCTGAGGGCTGTCTACAGTCCCCTCACTTCAGCTCAGGCAATTCTTTAGACAAATCAGTTGACTATTTCATTCACAACCATTCTCTATTTTCATAGCAATTTAAGGCTACAAGAGTATTTCATAAATAGTCATCCTCATATAACTTAGGGATACAAGTTCATGGACTCCTGCTCCAAACTAAACACTGAAGTTCCATAGAATTCAAGTTGGCTAATCTCAGAGCACTCCAGCATATGTCATTTATAAGAAAGAATTCTCCTTCTTCCCTCCCCTCTGTGTCATGTGTTCCGAGACCACTGGATCCTTGGATATCAGAAGTTTGGCTGACTTCCATTGCTGGGAGAATACAGACCGGGCTGGACTTTCTACCCACACAGCTGGCATCCCTATTCAGGATTCAAGCAATCAGCTACTTAAAATCCAGGAAAAATCCCTTTCTCCCAGGAACACTTCCCTGAAGGTGTTTTGTTTCACATGTAATTTAGCAGTCTCCTGGGCCACAGAAAAAGAGATTTTTGTTTATTTGTTTAGTTTTTAAACCTATGGTGAAACAAGATTCATGAATAACCAGGGCTATTAATTGAAAGATATGTTTAGGTATAGATATCTCCTTCACATTTATGTAACAATTAGGATATTTATAAGAAAGAACTGAATAATACTAATAATAGCTGATAATTATTGAGCCTTTGTTCTGTGCCACAAGATACAGATGATCTCATTTTATCCTTACAACAGCCATCTGAAATCGGTACTGATATTAATCCCAGTTTTACAGATGAAGAAGCTGAGGTTAGCGAGGTTAAGAGACTTGCTAAGGTCACACACAGCTGGTTAGTGGTGAAGCTACAGCCAGAACCCAGCCATCTGTCTCAGAATCTTGTGCTCTCCAGGATACACAGGATAAAAAGATTTATACTTCTGTAGCAAGTGTAAATCTTAGTCTATAAACTCAGATGGTTTACTGTCCATAAATCAATTTAGTATCCTCTCTAAGCCCTGTCCTCCTGAGCTGAAGGAAGTAATCACTCCACTCTTGAGTCTTCCTCATCATCACCTTCAGCAGGTTGGAGCAGAGTTTGGAGGTTTGACCCAAGGTCAAGACATTGGGTAAGCCTCTGTTTCTCTGCCTGGTGGCTGCCGAGAGGCATGTGGCTCCAGGCCACGTGATGGTCTCTGCCCTGTGGCTTCTGTGCCAAGCTCGGGGCCAAGGTCGTTGAGGCACTTCTCCAGGGCATCACATGCCAGTTCCTCCGAGGCCCTGCCCGAGCCTCAGGATGTTGCCAAGAGCATGGAGCAGGTCCCCACTCTCCCGAACTAGGGGACTCTGGTTGCTCTGAGGGAGATCACTCTCCCTCCCTGCCACCCTTCCTCTTTCCTTCTCCCCAGGACGTACGTAATAAGCACTTCTTCTTGGGTCACCACTCTTATCAATGGTCTTAGAATTTTGACTTTTGCTTTCTCCCCTCCTGCAAATCCTCAGCAGGCACAGATCTTAATGTTGACTTGAACAGGTGAAGGTAAAGGCTAAATACAGAGTGAAAACTTAAGTATTACACAATATGCTCCTGCCGAACTTCCCTTCCCTGATCTTCACATCCGTGGCGCGTGCCCCTGCTCGCCCTTGCTCTCCTGCTCACACACAAACATACTCCGAGTACATAATTTCTCATTCTTTTGATATTTAATATTTTCTTCTCCTATCAGGTAAAGCTTATAATATCTAGACCTTATCTCTGACAGTACTGATGTTGTTATGGAAATATATTAAGTAGTGCTTTATTAAAATTCCCAACAAATTTTATATCACAGCTGATGCCCATGAGGTAGCCTAGCAGGCAGCTGATTTGAATAAATTTTTCCTATATGGTAATTTTTGTCCCCAGTACTTTTTGATATATTTTATAATTTATATTTTAATTTATGAATTATCTTGGAAGATCTGATTGTTTGGAATTCATGCTTATCTATTCTGGTTACTTAAATCTTTAGAAAAATTATTAAAGGAATACCTAAGTGTCTCATTTCATGGAAATTGGAAACACTGGATTACAATGTAAATATATTTATTCAGAAAGTGGAGGGTGCTCTAGGGAAGATAAGAGTATTTATAGTATTTACTACCACATTGATTTCAATGTTGCCATGTGTGGTTTTTCTTAATATATTGCTGATATTTTGTCTTGTGTATATCTCTCCTCTACTATTAAATCCCTGGACTATTTGTGCCTATAGGACACATGTAGGAACACTTTCTTAGTAGACCTTATCTTCAGGGATCATTTTATTTCCACAGTTTAGTGCTTTCTTACTAGAATAAAGCACTCCATATTTTTTCCTAAAGATTCTATCAGTCTTGATCCACTGTGCCAGGTGATAAACGACTGGAAGTTGGACACAGGGGGGATGTAAGTAATGTGTCATGTTGTCTCCTGTAACCAGTCAGTAAATAGCTTCCAGCAAGTATTTTAAGCCCCAAAACACACTTACCTTTGGTATTATCCTTAGATAGACCATCCTAATCTATATCTGTGCTCTCATCCCTCTTTCAAAACTTCCAAGAAAAGAGGAAAAAGTGGAATCAAGTTTGTATATGCCTAGTACTTCCTTCAAGACTGGAATGAAGACATACTTATTATGTGCAGGGGTCTTTTGCAATGAACACTTGTCCTCAATTTGTCTTTCTGTATTTTGTTTGCTCTCAAATGTTATGAGGCAGTTTTTACCATATATTATTTTTGCTTATACACATTCCTCTACGTAACTGTTAAACCAGTTCGTATTGCTCTGTGGTTCCATAAAAAGTTCATGAAACTTCAGAATGGAATGTAGCAGGAAAGTGTCCTTCTCACACATCCCATCCAAGAAAGATTGCTTCAGACTAATTAATTTAAATTTATTAAGATTATTTAAAACATAATTTCTCCCTAAATGAGAAGTAGGACAGGGGATAATTAAGCCTACTAACCTTACTCATGGGTTAGATTGTTTCCTCAAACATGAAGGGCCAGATCCTTTAGAGTGGGAGGGATATGGAGGAAAACAAGAGCGTTGGTTTGGGAGCAGGGTCCTGGAAGATTTGCCCACGTAAGCTGAGGTAGCAGGATGCTTTAGACAGTCATCAGCAAGAGAGCTTCAGGAACCCACAAAGGTGGGAAATAAAGAAGAATAAGTAGACAGGAAACATGAGTGGCAGAGGCATAAAGGGTGACTACGAATCACCTTAGAAGAGCCTATGATGTGTGGTTGTGGTTGCAAGCGTCTGTAAAGGTATGATTTATTTTGTTTTCCTCTAAAACTCTATTCAGAGTAAGTGTGCAGAAAATGTTTGCTGAACAAATACATTTCCACTTTAGGCAAAAAGAATAGGCAATGCTTAGACAGATAAAAAGAACTAACAAGAATATTTGGCAGGGTTATGAGAGGTAGCTCTGGGATTTTATGAAGAAGTCTTTTGGGTCCTGGCTGGTGTGGCTTGGGGTTGACTGGAGTTTTCCCTGTACATCAAAAGAGTGAGGGTTTGATTCCCAGTCAGGGCACATGCCAGGGTTGCAGACCCAATTGCTGGTAGGTGGTGTGCAGGAGGCAGCCGATCGATGTCCTGCTCTCACGTCTATGTTTCTCTTTCTCTCTCCCTCTCCCTTCCTCGCTCTCTAAAAATCAATGAAAATATTTTTTTAAAAAGAAAGAAAGAAAACTTTTGGCTTCTGGAAAAGTTGTGCCAAAAGTGAGGCTCTCTTGGATAAACCAAACCTCAATGCTTCTTAGAGGTATCTCTTTATGTTGTCATTTCATTTATTAATAGGGAAAAGTCACAAAGTGGCCAAGGACTTTGGTTAAGGTCACACAAAAAGGTGAGTGGGGATGCTGGAGGCTGATATCAACATCATCAGATTTCCTCCTCTGTATGAACCTGTGTTATTACAAGCTTTGCAAGGTAATTATAGGGTTCTTGGTTTCTAATTTTCACTACCAGTGATAAGAAAGCATTGCTATGGGAAGAAACTGCTTTGTTTCATTTCATTTGGTCTTTTTATTAATAAAGCAGCTATGTAGTTGAGTACTTATTTCATATTTCAAACACAATACAAGCTTTTCAATAAGTGATCTATTTAATCCTCCTCAAAATGCCATGAGGTGAGTATTTGTTCTAAATTTATCTCCTAATGCTTAGAGAAGCTAGGCAAATTATCTGGTATTACTAAACTAATAAAACACAGAGCTGAGATTTGAACCCAAACTTTCCTGGTTCTGAAGTTCATATTCTTACCACTATGCTACACATTTTCCCTTCTGGAAGCTTCCAGCCTGAAACAGGTTGAAGAAAATGTTTTATGTTTATTAATTTGGTTAAAGAATAGTTGTAGAATTATATGACAATCATAAAATTGTAGCTCTGCTAGGAATATTAGAAAGTACTTAATCTAGTGATTTCTAAACTATAGTTCTCAGATTTCTCCCAAGTATGCAGAGGCTACCCAAGGGAGAAGCAGGTGGACTGGAGATGGGAAGGCCATGGGGACAGAGGTCAGGGCTTTCAACTCTCTTCTCCAGAGACAGAAGTTTCTCTCAACTTTATTTTAGATTAAAGTTCTACTTGAGATTCAATTTAGAGGAAACAAAAGGTTTACCATTCTGAAAAAAAAATAGCTGACAGTCACTGAGCTAGTCTAAAATTTTCACTTTATAGATGACAAAATAGAGACCGACACAGTAATTTAGCCAAAGTCACTCTGTTAAAATCATGGTATCTCTGAGCTGGGAGCATCTGTGAGAGTCATCTGGTCCAACCATCTACCATTGTTGGTCTCCCTAACCTGTGTTCACCCACAGTCGGCCCAAACGCCTCCATCATGGGACAGGGTGGAGGTAACGGTTCACCAAATCTTCCCATCTTTCTGGCCTTTAGAAAATATTTCCTTATAATCAGCTAAAATTTGTCTTCCATGTTCCTAACTGCCAAGTAGCATAATGAGAGTCATTCTTCTGCATGACAATGCTTCAGATATCTGAAAACCCCCAACACATTCCCAAGGACTCTACCATCTCCCCATCTCCATTTCCTTCACCATTCCTCAGACAACATGGTTTCTTTCAAGTCTGGTTGCTCTACTGCAAAAAGGTGTCAATTTCTTTATATCCCCTTTAAAGAGTCAAGTGCAGAATTGAACATAATTCTTCAATAATATTTTAATTCATTTGTTAAGTTTTTTTTTTTTTTTAACTCCCATTCTTCACACAATGTCATCGTAACTCCCTTAAGGTGGGCAAGAATTGATAGGTGAGGGATATGATGTAAAAAAACTATTATCTATAGGCTGGGTTTGCCCACACAGACAAACTCATGCACACACTCTCCCCTCTGTTTTTTGTTTTTGTTTTTTTTTTTTTTATCCTCACCCGAGGACATTTTTTTATTTTCTGTTCGGATAGAGTGGGAGGGAGAGAGAGAGAGAGAAACATCGACGTGAAAGGGACACATCGAGTGGCTGCCACCCGCACGACCAACCAGGGCCGGGGACAAACTGCAACCAAGGTACATGCCCTTAGCGGGAACCGAACCCGGGTCTCTCTGGACCGCAGGCTGATGCTCTAACCACTAGCCAAACCGGCCAGGGCTCCCCTCTGTTTCTTAAAAGGAATTTCCTAACTAGTCAAAATCACTCCAGTGGACTGGCACTGAGAGTTCCTTTCTGAAGCAAGCCTTTATTCCTTGCCATTAGCTGCAAAAGGATTTATAAATTTGAAACAAATAGTCAGCTGACTATGGGGATATGTTGAGCCAGATTTACATCACTCTACTCAAGACTCATCCACGAGGGAAGTGACCTGGCTGCATAATAGATATCAAGATCAAGCATGGCAAGTTCATAGAGAAGCACAAACCATGTCTGGCGGGTGTGGCTCAGTGTTTGAGCATCGCCCATACACCAAGAGGTAACTGGTTCGATTCCTGGTCAGGACACATGCCCAGGTTGTGGGCCCCACCCCAGTGGGGGACATGCAGGAGGTGGCCAATCGATGTTCTCTATCATCAATGTTTTTATCTCTCTCTCCTTTTCCCTTCCTCTCTCTCTAAAATCAATAAAGGAAAAAAAATTTTTTTAAAAGAAAGAAAAGCACAAACCAATTTTAAGTATCTTTACAGATATATACTTTCAAGTGAGATGATAAAAGAGAAAATAGTAATAATACACAAAAAACATTTTCTAAGTTTTCTAAAATATATTATGATTGCCCTTCCTCACCTCTGCTAATGGAGGAAACTGTTATATAGATAATCCAAAAGAGCAAACAAAATGTTATTAAACCATAGTTCTGGAATTTACATTTTCAAAACAATAAAAAATTACCTTTTTGGTAATAGCTGGTTTTGTTAAATATCAATAGTAGCTAGAGTTTGTTTTTGTTTTTGTCTTTTGTTTTTTAGTTCATCCTGATTAATCCTGACACATGCTGAGTGGTGGGGAGTCAATCTGAAATTGAACATTTGCTAGAAATAATCCTCCAAGAAGTAATAATCCATATAATTTAATCTAGAGTTGATTGTGTTCTACAGTTACTTCTATTTTTGAGCTTGTGTAAGTGTTTTGCTGTTCATTCTTACATTGTTTTTATTCAAGGAATTAAATGTGTTTTCTATGTGTACTCTAATTTATTGTCACCATTGTCCTCATAAATACAATTATCTCTGTTTTGTATTTATGGAAATTGAAGGTTCAGGATTGTTAAGGAGCAATATATCAGGAAAGAAAAAGAGTAAATCTCACAGAGAATGTTCAGCAAGATTTAGAATTCTTGAGTGTTCTAGCAGGAGAAGACTCAAGAATCATCTGGTTAACCCTCTCATTTTAAAAATGAGGATAGTGACATTAGAATCATTTCAGTGATCCAATGGCATGAAACTAGAAATCAATTGCAACAAGAACATGCAAAGACATGAACACATGGAGGCTAAATAGCATGTTATTAAACAATGAATGGGTTACTGAGGAGATCAAGAAAGAAATTAAAAGCTTCCTGGAAACCAATAAAAATGAACACACAATAACACAAAATCTATGGGATGCAGTGAAAGCAGTTCTGAGAGGGAAGTTCATAGCACTACAGGCCTACCTCAAGAAATAAGAAAAATTTCTAATAGACTACCTAACCTCACAACTTAAAGAACTAGAAAGCAAACAAAAAGAAAACCCCAGAGCAAGTAGAAGGAAGGAAATAGTAAAGATCAGAGAAGAAATAAATGACATAGAGACCAGAAAAACAATTCAAAGGCTCAATGAAACAAAGAGCTGGTTTTTTGAAAAGATAAACAAGATTGATGGACCCTTAGCTAGACTCATCAAGAAACAAAGAGAGAGAACCCAAATACACAAAATCAGAAATGAAAGAGGAGAAGTAACAACTGACACCACAGAAATACAAAGGATCGTTAGCAAATACTATGAACATTTATATGGCAACAAATTCAACAATCTAAGTGAAATGGACAAATTTCTAGAAACACATAGTCTCCCAAAACTGGACCGGGAAGAGATAGAAAACTTGAACAGACCAATAACAGCTAAGGAAATTAAAGATGTAATCAAGACTCTCCCAGCAAACAAAAGCCCAGGCCCGGATGGCTTCACGGGGGAGTTTTACCGAACATTCAAAGAAGAACTAACACCTATTCTCCTCAAAGTATTTCTAAAAATTCAAGAAGAAGGAAGACTTCCAAACTCATTTTATGAGGCCAGCATAATCCTAATTCCAAAACCAGAAAAAGACACTACAAAGAAAGAAAACTACAGGCCAATATCCCTGATGAACGTAGATGCCAAAATCCTGAACAAAATACTAGCAAATCGGATCCAGCAATACATCAAAAAAATTATTCATCATGACCAAGTGGGATTCATCCCAGGGATGCAAGGCTGATTCAATATTCACAAATCAATAAATGTGATACACCACATAAACAAAATGAAAGATAAAAACCACATGATCATATCAATAGATGCTGAAAAAGCATTCGACAAAGTCCAGCACCCATTTCTGATAAAAACGCTCAGCAATTTGGGAACAGAGGGATCATATCTTGGTATAATAAAGGCCATATATGAAAGACCTACAGTCAACATCATACTCAATGGGCAAAAACTAAAAACATTTCCCTTAAGAACAGGAACAAGACAGGGATGCCCACTTTCACAACTCTTAATTAACATAGTACTGGAAATCTTAGCCACAGCAATCAGACGTGAAGAAAAAATAAAAGGAATCCAAATTGGAAAGGAGGAAGTGAAACTGTCATTATTCACAGACGACATGATATTATATATAGAAAACCCTAAAGACTCCATCAAAAATCTACTAGACTTAATAAATGAATTTGGCAAAGTAGTAGGATACAAAATTAACGTCAAGAAATCAACGGCATTCTTATACACCAATGATGAACTCACAGAAAGAGAAACTAAAAAAACAATTCCGTTTACCATCACGGCCAAAAAATTAAGATACCTAGAAATAAACTTAACCAAAGAAGTAAAGGATCTATTTGCAGAAAACTACAGGACATTGAAAAAAGAAATAGAGGAAGATATAAAAAAAGTGGAAACACATACCTTGTTCATGGATTGGAAGAATTAACATCATTAAAATGTCCATATTACCCAAAGCAATCTATAGATTCAATGCAATCCCCATCAAAATACCAGTGACATATTTCCTAGAACTAGAACAAATATTTCAAAAGTTCATATGGAACCAAAAAAGACCCCGAATAGCCACAGCAATCTTGAAAAAGAAGGACAAAGTAGGTCGGATCATAATACCGGATATCAGGTTATACTACAAAGCTACTGTAATGAAAACAGCCTGGTACTGGCACAAGAACAGGCATATAGACCAGTGGAACAGAACAGAGAATCCGGAAATTGACCCAAGACATTATGCTCAATTAATATTTGACAAAGGCGGCAAGAGCATACAATGGAGTAAAGACAGCCTCTTTAATAAATGGTGTTGGGAAAATTGGACAGCTACATGCAAAAAAATGAAACTAGACCATCAACTTACACCATACACAAGAATAAACTCAAAATGGATAAAAGACTTAAATGTGACTCGTGAATCCATAAAAATCCTAGCAAAATGTAGGCAACAAAATTTCGGACATCATATGCAGCAGAATCTTCACTGATACATCACCTAAGGCAACAGAAACAAAGGGAAAAATAAACACATGGGACTACATCAAACTCAAAAGCTTCTGCACAGCAAAAGAAACAACCATCAAAACAGATAGGGAACCCACTCTATGGGAGAGCATAATTTCCAATGATACATCAGATAAGGGGTTAATCTCCAAAATATATAGAGTGCTCATACAACTCAACAAAAGGAAGGCAAAGAACCCAATTAAAAAATAGGCAGAGGAACTAAATAGACACCTCCCAAAAAGGACATACAAATGTCTAAGAGACATATGAAGAAATGCTCAACATCACTAATCATCAGAGAGATGCAAATTAAAACAACAATGAGGTATCACCTCACACCCACCAGAATGGCCGCCATCAACAAATCAACAAACAACAAGTGTTGGTGAGGGTGTGGAGAAAAGGGGACTCTAGTACACTGCTGGTGGGAATGCAGACTGGTGCAGCCACTGTGGAAAACACTATGGTGTTACCTCAAAAAATAAAAAAAAATAAAAATTAAAAATTGAATTGCCATTTGACCCAGTGATCCCACTTCTAGGAATATACCCTAAGAAGCCTGAAACACCAACCAGAAAGAATACATGTACTCCCATGTTCATAGCAGCACTATTTACAATAGCTAAGATCTGGAAACAGCCCAAGTGTCCATCAGTGGATGAATGGATAAAAAAGCTGTGGTACATGTACACAATGGAGTACTATGCAGCTGTAAGAAAGAAAGATCTCTTATCCTTTGAGACAACATGGAGGGACCTCGAGAGTATTATCCTAAGCGAAACAAGCCAAGCAGAGAAAGACAAATATCACATGATCTCACTTATTTGTGGAATATAATGAACATAACAGTCTGAGGAACAGGGTAGACCCAGAGATGTGGAAGTAGGGTATAGACTGACACCCCTCAGAGGAGGGGGTTGGGGGGAGGGAGGAGATAAACCACAGAACTTATGCACATGTATGCATAGCTGATGGACATGGACAACAGGGCTGGGGACGGGGTGGGGGGATGGGGAGGCGGTTGTCAATGGGGAAAAAAGGAGAAACACCTGTAACAAAAATAAATTAAAAAAAAAAAAGAATCATTTCAGTGATCTATTTAGTGAACTTAAATACTTTTCCATTTTGTTTACATGTCCTGAGTTTGAAAGAAGAATGCTTACACTAGCTTTCTTGTAATAATAGAATTCTTATAACTATTGACGGAAATGTGCCAAGATGAATGGAACTGTCTGTCTGTCTGCTGTTTAGCTAACGGGTACATCAGCAGTATGACACGTGGGGTATTGGGCTGGGGCTGGGAGCCTGGGTCCAGCAGCTTCTCTGACACTGCCCTTGCTTTCAGTTGCCAGCTCTCAGACGTGTTTTTGGACCTCAGTGCTTTCATCTCTAAAATTAGGGGTTGAACTAAATCTTTTAAATGTCCTTAGAGTTCTAATGTGTCACAATTCTCCCTCTCTTTATATAATTTTTTCAAATGCATAATATATACACGTGTCATAGAGATGTAAATTCACAAACAGCATAAAAACAGGAAGGAAGCAGAAATTAAAAATGGGAGATTAGATTATACTTGACTATATTTCAAATATAAGTCATCTCTAAAGAGAAAGATGTTGATTTGATATTTTTTTAATATTGCACATTCTAATAGACAAATTCTGGTTCCTCGTGGGGTATGTTCATTTTCTGTTTCCTTCGTAAAATTTTGGGAGTTTGTGTTTTCAAATAAGCACCAAGTTCTCTTAGTTTGATATGCTGTGGCTACCCTCACTCCTGAATGTGTTTGGGCACATCAACTCTTGATACTTCCTCAAGTAAAGGAAGCAAAGGGTGGGGTATAACTTGAATGAATCTCTTTCAGTTTGGTTGAAGTCTGGAGCTGTAATTCTCGGCTGGCAGTACCACCACATTCCTCTAGTAACCGATATGTCATCACAAACAGAGATTTATGAGCCTGGACTCTAAAGAAACAGAAGGCAGGATGAATTATGAGAAGTTCCAGGTCTGCAAACACTTTCCTCAATAATGAACCTAAGGTGGGGAGGAGGGAGAAATTAACCTCACTAAACTCCCATTTTACACAACCCAAATAATACATTGCTAACATCTGACTGAGCACAGGAATTCATCTTGAGGTGATCCAGTTTAAAGCTCATTTGTAAATTCAGACTGAAGGGCTTCAAGTGAAAGGGATGGAGGTGCTGGAAAACGCACAGTGGGAAACAGGAGACCTCTCCGTGGGACAGCTTGGGTGATTGAAGAGGGCCTCTCCATTGCTAATGCATGCATCTCTGAGGTGGCCCACAGGTAAACGTGAAATAGTTTTGTGTTCCAAGAGGGAAATGCAGAGTTCATCACCACAGACACGAGCTTCTGTGACTCCCTGGTGCAAACACAGGGAAGCCAATGTGCAGAGGCAGTGATCTCTCCATAGTCACTCGCCATGACAGTGTGAGTTTGCCAGACACCAAAGGCAAGGACTGTAGCCTTTAGTTAGTGTGCCATTACTCAGAGACATTTCATTAGCTGTAAAACTGCAACCAAATATTCATTCCATGTATATGTGCCTCCTCTGGTAAAGAAGCTACAAGAGAAGGTGTCTTGAGGAAAGGGTAACAGGAATCCATTAACCCACTAATAAATATTTATTGTGTATCCACCATGTGAGAGAGATGATCGTGAGATCTAGTAAGGAATAATAACTAAATAATACATAGGGTGGTTCTAGCTCTCAAGGACTTTCCACTCTGGCTTTGGGAGGTATGACCCGAGCACACAGGGTGAATCAGCGATACCAGCCAAGGATGGCAGGTCAACGTGAGTTATGGAGACAGGAAGTCAGACCGGAGCTCAAAGGGAGAGAAAGAGCCTGAGGGCTATGAGAATCAAGAAGTGCTTCCAGAAGTTGCCTTTAAAAGAAAACAATTCTGGTAGATGGATGAACATCAAAGCCTGAAAGGAGCTATAAGTAGGCTTGTGAATTCACCATGAACAGAAACAGGGAGAAAGACAGAACTGGATGGAAAGCAAGAGAACAAGGAAAGTAGTTTTTTGAAAGAGTCATTTAAGAGAATAAGGGGAGAGAATAAGGAGGGAATCAAAACAAGTTTGGAGAAAATACTGAGAAAAAAGAAGAGGTGACTAGTTATTCAGAGCCTACTGTATTTCAGTCACTGTTCCAGGTACTCAACATATGTTATCTCATTTATTCCTCCAAAACGTCATGTGACCAATATCATTTTACAGATGAATCACTAAGGCTCAGAGACATCAAGTAAATGGAGCCAAAGTGAGCCCCAGTTCCAGACTTCAAAACCAATGCTCTTTCCATTATTCTCCATGTTCCTGTGTCCTCTTTAGGTACAGTTCCATCATCTGCCAAAACAGGGGCCTAGACTAGATCAGCTCCGAGGTCCACACTAACTTCAAAGTGCCGTGAGTCCCGCATTCGAAATATACAGGGAATAAAAAACAAACAAATTTTCTTCAGGAAAAAGTACGACGTTTGAGAGTTCCATGGAGCTCTGGAAGATAATGTTGATGAGAAAACTGCAGTGGAATAATTGACTCATACTCTCTTTCTTGCACCTTCCTGCATGCATTTGCACTAACTAGTGCACATCATTTTCTCTAGGGCCTGAGAAGCCCAGGCCAGTCAGAACTAACTTGGAGTTAAACACCCTGTGTGTGACTGCACCCATCAAACATGAGGGTTAACCCGGAAAGATGGTAGGTCAATTTCTCAGGATACCTCAGGAGGCAGCCCCTTTCCTGCCCAGGTCTGCTGCCGAGCTCCCAGACTGGCTGGAACTAAGTGGCCTTTCCAAAACAAAGCTAGCCCAAGGTCACTGGGATCTTATTTCAAGTGCATTTCATCTCTCCAGCAGATGAGTGGAATAAATAAGAAATTCTAATGAGACATATTGAGGAAAGGAAGGTGAGAAATGGAGAGTGAAGTGTGAACCTTGAAATATAAGGAAAAGAGGAGTATAGAAATGAAAGCAGCACAGGAATACCAGACAAAGTGTAAAACAACAGAACAGTATATGTCTACAAACTTTTGTAAACGTGCCCAAATTGCACATTTGTTCGTGGTGAAAGTGGGTGGCATCGGAAGTGAGAGCCAGAGGTAAAGCAGGATCATGCTAACGAAAGGTAACCAAATACTCTGCTTTTTGTAGGGAAATCCCCACTATGGCCTTTTCCAGGGCACATCACTTTTCTTAAACTGAAAGAAATTGAGTTTGTGTGTTTGCATAGACTTTGTATAGGTGTCCTAAGAAATGTCTGGCCACTCAAGCATCAAGACCTGGAGAAATTACTCCGTAGCTCTGGGTCATTCTCTACTCCACTTACTACAAGTCAAATATTTCTTTCTTTGTAGTATGTCTGGATTCCATTGAGAGGGAAATCTAGCAAAACCCAGGAATACAAACTACTCAAGGTTCTTACTATTACAGTGCTGAGATGAAGTACTCAAGTCTCTGAAAAGGGTGTATCGAAATATTACGACCAGTAAATCAGAACAAAGATCTAATCCATAATTTATCCTTTAAATGCTTTAAACTGCTGGGGAAATGAAACTTGAGACACCCGTTTTCACCTGGCATGGGCTCAGTGCTATATTTGTTTCCTCGTCTCCCTCCAGTAACTGCAGGTTGGGCACTAACAGCTGAGGGGCGCAGTGAGATGGAACTGCATTCAACCAGGACTGACCTGAACATAATGAGCTCTTTGAGGACCTGGCCTCAATTCGATAGTTCAAGTACATGCAGGAAGCCATGCGAAATGCCCTAGTGCAAATTTTCGTTCTTTTTTTTTTTTCTTTCTTTTTCCTTAATGGACATTTGCTTTGTCAGACTTGCATTACAGTGGAGTTATAAATATAGAAATGAAATATTGATTACTTGTCTCAACTCATCTACAGCTTGTACGAGATCACAGACCACATAGCAGCAGAGGCTGAGGGGTGTAGGTATGAGTGCTTTCAGGAACTGAACTCTCTTGAAGGGTTCTCTGGCTAAAATTCATTTGCAAAAAGTGCTTTCTCACTGGACTGTGTTGAGAACCAGAAATGAGGTTTAGGATAGAATTTTTCCCATGAAAATTAGGGCCCTGTCATCCTGCAAATCTTTTCCTTCCCACCCACAGAGCTGGTCAGTCTCCATTTATTTGGGCACCGCAGGCATGCAGAGTTATGGGTAGTTGCCCAGATGTGGCTGGGAGAGGCCCACTGCTACCCAGGCATCGGCACCGCTCTCAGCTGGGAACAGCAAGCGAGCAGCAAAAGAGGATAGCCAGGGCTTGTTTTGATTTGAGGCAGAATGCAAGTAATGTGGTCCCTAGATGTTAGGTCAAAGCAACTACCAACCTAAAGAAAGCACGAGAAAGAATTTTCACAAGAGCAAGATTCCGCCAATTCCCTTAAACTTGTTCTGGGGAAGAAACTATTAGTTTTTCATGTGTATGTCTGCTTGATGCCACCTTAATTAAGTTATAAAAACAAATATTTGGACAAATTGACAGCAAGAGATTTCTGATAGGATTAATTGAGAAGAACACATCACTTTTGTGGTATTCCTACCAAAAATTTATAACCAGAATCTAAGCATGAGAAAATATCAGCAAACCAAAATTGAAGAATGTTTGTGAAATACTAACTCGTATTCTTCAAAAAGTTAAGGTCAAGAAAGACCAAAAAAAAAAAAAAAAAAAAAGGCTAAAAAACTGTTCCCAATTAAGGATACTAAAGAGACAAAAACTAAATAAAATGCATGATCTTGAAATTTAAATATGGATGGTTGATTAAACATTGGCATTATATCAATTTTAAATTCCTTGACTTAAATAGTTGTACTGTTGTTAGGTCAGAGAATGTTTTCTGTTCCCAGAAAATACAAAAGAAGTAGTTACAGAATGAACATGATGTCTCCAATTTAGTCAGGAAAAAACTATCTGTCTATATCTAATTAGGGAGGGAGGGAGAGAGAGAGAGAAGGAAAAGAAAAGAAAATGATATAACAGGTGGAACACAGTGTGAAACATTAGTAAGTCTGAGTAAAGAATATAAGAATTTCTTGTACTATTCTTACTATTCTTGCAACTTTTCTTGATGTTTGAAAATATATCAAAATAGAAGTGTTCAAACAAGTGTCCCCAATATTGAATCTATCAGATTCAGGGCTATACTCAGTCATCAGCCTTTCCTTCCAGAATAAGACTTAAAAATTCTCCAGCAGAGTTCCAGTTCTCTGAGATGGAGGAAGCACTTTCCACCCTGTCTCATAACTTGGCAGAGTGCATGGAGCAGCTGTTGGAAAACTGAAAAGTAAATAGGAGCTGACGAATTGGGGACTATGTCCGAATTCCATGTGCCACTGAGCTGGTGACAAGTTCGCCACGTTCTCTTCTTTGGTGTACCTGGCCTGAGTTTAGTGCAGCCTGAACGGGAAGAGGAGCTCTGGAGACTGACACCGCGAGCTCCAGAAGAGATCGCAGGTCTGGCACTAAGTGCATAAAGAGGAACCCTTAACTTTCAGAGAAAGTGGGAGAAATCCTGTTATTCTTTTTATCTTCTTTATTTTTATGCTTTCTCTGTTCCCTCACACCTTAACCCTAAAGCCATCCTACTGTCTGCAGTGGTGGTCGGGGAAACAGGGTTGTGAAAAATCTAAAACTCTGAGGGAGGGGACTGTGATCCCAAGAAAGGAGGGGCAATCCTAATTGCATTTTTTATCTCTGTCTTCCCAGTGAATGGGCCAGGTGCAGGCAGTCACAGGAAGTGCACAGTGGGGTGAGGTAACTTAAGCCCCCACTTCCTTGCTTGAGGAGTGAAAGGAGAGCCCAGGGAACTGGAAAGAACTGTGGTGGTCACAGAGAGGAAGATGCTTAGGAAAGCAACCTTCCAAAGCTGTTTGTGAACTCCTGCCCCCCCCCCCCCCCCCCCCCCGCACCAGCTGCTCAGGTCTGGGTCTATACCTGCACAGCACAGGCAGGTAGACCTTGAGAGGTGAGAGCTCAACTAAAGGACAGATGACCTCCGGTGTCCCAGACTGGTGACTGGGTGGTACCCATGTGCAACAGGTCTGAGGAGCACTGCAGAGGTTTTGAAAACCAATCAGTAGCACTAATGTTGCGATGACAATTCAAATAAGGATAATCATGACTGAACCAAATCAGATGTTTGTTGAAACAAAATTTTTCATAGAATTTAATCAAGATCCAAAAACTCATGATATATTATTCAGAATATTCATGATAAAATTCAAAATTATGTGACATAGAAAGAACCAGAAAAATATCAATGTTGTGGCAGAAATTCAGTGGGCGGGAACAGACAGACTGCATGCACTCGGAGGATTAGAAAAGGACTTTTTAATGCACACTGGTGCTGTCCCAGCCGAGTCACCTCCAAAGGCTGGGCCCCGAGCTGGGTTCCAGCCACCTTTTATACATGATAAGCCTCCGGGCATTTGGGGCCTTCTAGTTCCGCTGTAAGTGGTTGGCGGATGTACGGGAATTAAAAAAGCCAAGGGCGGGGTCTCTCACTGCCTAAGGGGCTGCACCTGGCTTGCCTTCTCATCAACTCACAAGTAAAAAGACAATCAACTGATACCAACAATGAGATTACACAGATGTTGGATTTTCTAACAAAGACTTTAATTTAAAGCAGCTACTATAAAAATGCTTGAATAACAATCACATTCTTGAAACAAAGTTAAAATAGGAAGTATCATTAAAGAAAGAGAAGATATAAATAAACCACATAAACACTTTAGAGCTGTTAAATATAATAGCCAAAATTTAAAAATCCACTAGATGTGTCAGACTAAAAAGTCAGCACACTTGATGATAGAAGGCTAGACATTATCCGATCTGAACAGAGAAAAGAGATAAAAAAGATGAAAAGGGTCAGGAGCTATGCAACAATGTCAAAAGTTCTAATATGCATGTCATCAGAATTCCAGAAGGAGAAAAGTAAGATTCAGAAAAAAATATTTGTAGAAATAATGGCTAAAAACTTTCAAAATTTGGTGAACGGCATAAGAAACTCAGTGACCTCCAAACTAGATATAGCAAAAGAATTTCATCCAGATACAGCATATTCAGACTGCTGAGAACTAAAGGAAAAGAAGAAACAGGAAAGCAACCAGGGAAAACAATAAATTACTTATAGGGAAACAGCAATGCAAATGACTATGGATTTTTTATCAGAAACCATGGAGGCCAAATTGGAAAGGAAAAAATAAAACTGTCTTTATTCACAGATGATATAATTTTCTTTTTAGACAATCCCAAGGGATTGACAAAAATACTTTCAGAACTAATAAATATGTCTGTCAAGAATTCAAGATACAAGGTCAACATCCCTAAATTAACTGTTTCCACATAAAAGCAACCAACAATTGGAAACTTAAATAAATAAAATATATAATTTATAATAGCTCAAAAAAGAAGAGAGAGATATTAGGTATAAATTTAACAAAGTGTGTGCAGAATGTTTATGTAGAAAACATAAAACACCAGGGAAAGAAATCAAAGACCTAAAAAAGTGGAGATATATCATGGTCATGGATTGGAAGGCAGAATATACTAAAGATAAATTGATGAACAGATTTAATGCAATTCCTCTAAAAATCCCAGCAGGGTGTTATGTATTATGTATGGATAAGCTGATTCTAAAATGTATATGGGAATAAAAAGAAACTAAAATAGTCAAAATGTTATCCTAAAAGAAAAGTTGAAGGAATCATACTATGTGATTTTAAGACTGATTTGATAAAGCCATAGTAATCAAGACAGCATGGTATTGACGAAATATTAGACATTAATTAATGGGACAGAATTGAGAGTCCAGAAATAGACACACACAAATATGGCCTGTTGACCTTTGACAAAGGTGCAAAGGAAAGTCAATGGGAAAAGGACAGTCTTTTTAATAAATGTGTTTAGAACAATTGGACAGTCACTTGCAAAATATAAAAATAACCTTTGACCTATTTCTTAGAATGTATAAAGAAACCAACCCAAAATGGATTATAAGTATAAAAGTAAAATGTAAAACTAGAAAATATTTAGAAGAGAACATGGGCGAAAATCTTGAAGATCTGGAGTTAGGCCAAGAGAGTTTTTACACATGACAGCAAAATCAGTCCATTGAACAAAAATTTGATAACTGGCCTGTCCAGTGTGGCTCACTGAATTGTGTGTCGTCCCATGGACTGAGAGGTCCTGCTTTGATTCCTGGTCAGAGCACAGGGGCATGCAGGGGGCAGTCGATGGATGTTTTTCTCTCACATTGATGTTTCTATCTCTCTCTCCCTTCCTCTTTCTCTAAAAAATCAATGAAAACATATATTTTTTTTAATTGATAACTGGACTTTGTGAAAATTAAAAATATTTGCTCTGTGCATGAAATTCAACTATAAGAAAACAACCCAAAATACTATATAGACACTTCACCAAAGAGGGTATAGTCAAGGCAAATATGCATAAAAAAGATGTTCCACATAATTTATCATTAAGAAAATGCAAATTAAAACCACAGCAAGTGGGCATTACACACCTATTCGAATGTCTAAAATAATGCAAAGGGCTGGCGAGGATACTGAGCTACTGGAACTCTCATACATTGCTGGTGGGAAGATGGTCCTGCCACTGTGGAAAACATCTGGACTTTCATACTACGGAATATCGCTTAGCATGAACTGCTGATGCATGCAACAACTTGATGAATACTAAAGGCTTTATGTTTGAATGAAAGAAGGCAGTCTCAAAGGTATTATTCCATTTATATAACAGTTTTGAAAAGGCAAAACCTGGTGACAGAAACTAATCAGTGGTTGCCAGGGGTTGGGGGAGTGGGCAGGGTGTGGACTACTAAATGACAGTATGAGGGAGTTTAGGGAAACAATGTAACTACTCTTTCCTGATTGTAGTTGAGTTTACATGATTCTATTCATGTGTTCAGATTCATAGAACTAACTGTAAGCAAAAAGTCAGTTTTATAGCATGAAATTTTAAAATTAAATTAAAAGAAAAAATCAACTATAATTTACTTAATCAATTTACCTTCTAAATGGGAACAGAAAATTCAAAAGAACCACTAGCAGAGAGGATCAACCAGTATGACCTTATCGAATTCATTTTATTGTCCTAATGCTTTGGGTAGTTTGGAGAAAAACATGCACCAGCAATAATTCAGTTATTTTGGAATTCAACAATTGCCACCACCCCCCGGTTGACTGCTGAAAACAATCATGCTAGCAGCTTGAGAAGGAGGACGCGCTCCTGCTTGGTTCTCATGGGTGTTCTGCTTACTTCAAATATCAATTCCTACAGAAGAGAGGGCTTCCTCAGGTAACAGAGGCTGGAGATGTCTCAAATGGAGATAGATAATGAAGGTAGGGAATTACCAAGGAGGACCAGCTGCCAAGTTTTCACATGTCCTCACGAGAAGGTATTGTCTTAATGAGTTCACCATGGAACAGAGTGTGACCCTCATCCTTTCAAGGTCAGAGATTTGTTCATGTCATTGCTTCTGACTTGATTGGATGCAGGATGTAGTGAAGATCCTTCAAAGCCTCTGTGCAGGCTCACGACTGTAAGCTGACAGTTTGGAACCATCCATCTCCCTTTGCTGGGTTCCTGCTCAACAAGCGGCCTTCGCGCAGTCCTTCATTTATTCGTTTATTTACTGTGCATTTCTCCGGCACCTCCACTTTGACAAACATTACACTAAGTCCTGGACATACAAGATAAATAATGCATGCTTTGAGCGGCTCAGAGATTTTCCCACAGGGTAGAGAATATGTTGGCCAGCTGACAGGTATTCCAGGCCCCGTGGCAATGATTTTCCATGTTGTGATTTAACAAGGTGCAGTTAGGTACACTCAGTCATTCACGTGAATTTGTTTAACAAAAATCATTATCCTCGAATTTTACTACACAGAAAAAAATTATGAAACCCAGGTTGGACCCTAAATTGATTAATTGCTCACCTGTGAGATTCCAACCTTTATTGTAACACTAACGGTCCACCTTAGAGCACAAAAGGCAGTTACTTTCATATTCAACCCACACTCAGCACTTTTACCCAACTCTTCTCTCTCCTTGTTTATCACTTTATACCGGGGGCAAAACGATGCGCCATCCTCCGACCAGGCTGCAAAGTGTTTGAGATCAGGAACTGTGTCAGCCTTGCTATCGCTCCTCCCATCCTCAGCAGCTGGTTCAGGGCTTCCAAAGTGATATTGCAAAGGAATTGTAATTTATGTTTATGTAAAAGAGGGGGAGAGGGAGAGAAGGAGGGAGACTGGAGAGGAAGGGAAGAGAGGAGAGCCACTTGAAATTTGGAGTGTAAGTGCCTCTTAAGTGAGGCATATTTTTAGTAGACTAGTACAAGAAATATACTTTTCAGTGGAAAAAAATGGGTTCTAATTTTGGCTGCCATTCATTAGCTATGTTATCTTTATAATTTAATTCTCTCTCTAGCCTCAGTCTTCTCAACCATAAAATGAAATGATTGAGGTAAAGAATTTCTAAATCATTCCAGTATCTGTTGATTCCAGTATTTTTCAAGACAAAATCCTCTCCTCAGATCCTTCATTGTTTTTGTTTTGTAATTTGTTTCACTGTTTCCTCATTACACTTAAAAGGACTTTGTGAAACCTACTAATATAAAAAAGATTTCCCAGCCCGCCCAGTTGGTTCAGTGGTTGAGAGTCGACCCATGCACCAAGAGGTCACCGGTTCGATTCCTGGTCAGGACACATGCCCAGGTTGTGGACCTGGTCCCCAGTGCTGGGCATGCAGGAGGCGGCTTATCGATGTTCTCTCTCATCAATGTTTCTATCTCTCTCTCCCTCTCCCGTCTTCTCTCTCTAAAATCAATGAAGGAAAAAAGAATTTTTTTTACAAAGATTTCCCATAAACATCATATCATACATGTTTCCTATTAGGGCTTCTGACATTCCACATGTTTTCAAAGGTAATTGGAAGCACTGGATACAATTTAAGGGTCATTATTGGGTTAGCCAAGAAAATAGCTAATGATAGCTTTAGCTACTGGGCTGTTCAGCCAATCATAGAACCCATTAGCTAAATTAAGTAAATCAAATAGGGAAAAAAACATTTAGACTTAAAAAGCCACCCACCACTACCTACTAGTAGGTAGTGAGGCTTCTATTTCATGTTAGAAATTCATGAAATTCAAACTGTTGTTCCTTCTACGGAAAAGATCATCTGATTTAGCAGATGTAGAGATTCAAGACCACTTAGCATATAAAATTATAAACCAAAAATTACATTAAATAGCAAATTTTAAAAAGCAGGTAAAACTAGAAACCTTCTGTGTAAGCAGGGTTTGAGCTTCTTTCTCTGGAGTGGCTTATTTCACTGTACTGGGGCAGGTGTGAGAAGAAGCATATGGTCTTTTCCTCCCTTAAGGGACTTTTTTCAAACCTGGAACGGTCTGTGGGTTAGGTTTGCAGGATAGCAAGGAGCTAGCATTGAGTCAAATGTTTATGATCCCAAACATTCTAATTCTAGTTGTTTACAGCATTCAGATATTTAGTAGATTTTTAAGCTTTTAAAGACCAAGCTGTCAAAATAAGGCTGACTTTAACTTGTATTTTTAAAAAATTATTCAAGTGGTCAGTTCATAGGATGTTTGAGGCAACTGGTGGAGAGAAAAGAATACTCATACTATTTAATATTTAATAAGTGTGGTTATTATGTTCAGACTATTCTACTGCTGGAAAGAGTTGGTCCAATGAATGAATGTTTAAAAGTGAATATTTCATCCAGTTATAAACTTAGCAACTGATGTAATCTGGTGTAAATAAAATGACGAACAAATTAGATCCAGAAACATGGAAGTAGGGCACAGACTGAAAAACCTCAGAGGGAAGGGGGTGGGAGAGCGGGAAGAAATTAACCAAAGAACTTATATGCATAACCAATGGACACAGAAAAGAATGTGGTTGAGAGATAGGGGTGTGGTGGGAGGAAGGGGTCAATGGGGGGAAAAAGGAGAGACATCTATAATAGTTTCAACAATAAAGATAAATTTTTAAAAACTGATACAGCCTGGCCAGTGTGGCTCAGTGGATTGAGTGTCGTCCTATGGACTGAGAGGTCCTGGTTCAATTCCTGGTCAGGGCACATGACCAGGTTATAGTCTTGATCCCCAGTACAGGGCGTGCATGAGGCAGCCAATTGATGTTTCTCTCTCACATAGATGTTTCTATCTCTCTCTCCCTTCCTCTCTAACTAAAAAATCAATAAAAACATATTTAAAAAAATGATACAGTGAATATTTCATCCAATGATAAACTTAGTGACCGATGTAATCAGTGGTATACTGTAAATATTTGACAATGGTCTCTCCAGCACTGGTTTTTATACTCTAGTAGACCAATATCAAGCAACCACTGTGATGTCATCTAACTTGCACAGATGGAACTGCTGGAAATTCAACAATCAGTTCCAGGACAACGTCAAATTTGACTTAAGGAGTAAGGAAGAGAGTAGCCTACCTATAATTGAAATTCCAGAAAAATTATTCTTAGACAACTTAAATGCTTACTTTGTTGCCAACCTTCATCTCAAATTGGCAGAGGGTGTTGGGTCATGTTTTTCAGAAGACCCCTGTGAAGGAGCCCTCTAGAAAAGACTGGCCTTCAGGAAATCCTCATTCTAAATAAACACTGCTCCTCATCAGCTGTGTGTCCATGGGCAAGCCATTCCTTTCCTTGGGACTCATATTAAAATAAGCAGATTGCATATCTGAAAGGTGTCAGTTATCTAATAAAAAAGTCAACTCAGATGCTGATCATCAAACTGGGTGTTCATAATAGACTGTGGGTCCTGAAACATAAGTGATCACCACCCAGATGGGAGGTAGAAAGTCGATAAAGCCTCCCCAGGATCTTACTGGGATCTTGATCCCTCCCCAAGAGAGGTATTTTTAATGACCCTGCTCAGATGTAGGGGTAGGTCTACTTTCTCCAACACTGTGTCCTCTCTTCTGCCTGCGATCTCCCCCTCATCTCAGCCATGTGGTGCTGTGTTGAACCCTGCCTTTGCAGTTATGGTGTAAGAAAGTTGAATTGTTTACCTATCCTCAGGGATATATTCTTTCATATCCACGCTGAAATATTCATTGCTGGGAGCAACACAAGAATATCAAATTTGTAAAAATGACAAATATAATTTAGGTCCTCTAATATAATAATGTAATATAATAAAACTGGTCACTTATTGTTGCCTATTCACTTGTACCTTAATGTTCATTATTTCTATTGATACTTATCTATTTAAATATCAGTTCTGTGCACAGTCTAGTCAATAAATATCTGTTGAATGAATAAATGAATGATCAGCTGACATTATATCTATCTGAATAAATGAGATGATCTCCCTACTTTATTTTCAGGCCTCTAGAGCTATGATACACTTTTCCTATTTCCATATTTTTCTTTATGTTCTCTGTTTATTTCTAGAGAATGGCAATAGCTTTTCGCACTGTGAAGGTGGGGGGGTTGGCAGGAAAATAATACTCTTTACCTGTCAGCTACCTTCAGAAATTCATGAACGGAGAGACAGAGAAAGTAGAGAACATGCCATGCAATTGATAACAGTTGACAGAGCATCAAGTGCACTAGAGTGGATGGCATTTGTCCCTATTCCTACGCTCTGATCTGAAGCTTGTACAGCAGACGTCGTGGGGGCTGGAGAACGGCGCTGCTCATTTGTGGAGGTGAAAACCGAGGTCCACAGTGCCTGAGAAGCTTTTCTGCAACAACATTTTTAACCATTTGTAATTCAAGAAACAATAGCAAACATCACTAATTTAACATTTCTTCATAAAGCTAGTATGGAACTTCTTGAAAATATTGTCATTTTGTTTATTTCTGATAAGATTTATCCTTCCTCTTTACAACATTAGCATCCCAGAAACATTTTATGTTGTTGCAGTTAATCCTAAAAAATCACATGAGAGCATTATAATTCTACTATTACTTAGTAGACATAAACCTGATATCTTTTTTATATGTATAGTGTTGTCAAGTGTAGGAAACATTCAAATCTGTGAAGAATTTTTGTGAGTTTATTTGAGCCAAAACTGTCGACAATTGCCAAGAAGAAAAACCTCAAAGGATTGAGATATCCAGAGAATGACACTTTTGCACCTTATTTTATACATTACAATAAAAAAAGGAGACATAAATGGGTTACATGAAATCCATTGGTGATAGATTAAGGAGGCAGGAGAAAGCAAAGGGCAAAGCGGGGAAACCTCTGGGATTGGATAAAAAGTAAAATGATAGACACATGCTTCTTTTATATAGGTGGGTAAAGGATAGTAAAGTCAATAATTAACATGATAATAATAACAATGAAGGGATTTGTGGTCCCAGCCCTGGTGCATTGGTTTTGCCCTGAGAGGTCTGGAGAAAAGGGAAGTTACTCTGACAATGCCAAAAAATATGTTATCTTAGATGCAAAAGACAATAGGCTCAATTAAGGTGAAAGTTGACCTTTGTCAAGGAAGATGCTGGCCTAGGACATGACTACATACCATAAACTGCTTTTAGTTGAAAGTTTTAATTTCAGGCCATCCTTTGTGGTTACTTTAGGTCTTTGAGTTTGCAGGCCTTTCCTGAGATTGTCAAGTTAGCATGTGGCCCCTTTTCATCCACAGTGTTTAATACTTTTCTTATGCTGCTCTTATTATTATTTATTTTATTTTATTTTGGCTCTCCTTTCTCTCATGTAAGCCTACACATTATAGTCTAGCTTTCATTTTTCTCTAAGTAAAAAAAAAAAAATCTTAAGAAACAGTAGGAATAAACATCTATTTAATACACTAAATACATTATTCTGAGGTATAGTTCCACAATTAAGATGGTAAAAAAGAATTCCCTGACAAAGGGGTAGTTTATTACAATGATCAAATATGGGTTAATCCTTAATTTCATATTTTAATAAATGTGTATACAGTGGTGGGGAAAAGTAAGCTTTCAGTTGTATGTGAAACAGTTTATTCTTATATTTATTAATTATTTATTGTTATTAACTAACTTTTGCCCACCCCTGTATTTAGTTTAAATGGATATTCTGGTCTTTATTTGACCTATAGAAGTTGAAATTGCGTAGATTTTTTTAGCCCCCAAAATTTATAAAAATGAGAAGCTATAGAAAATGCAACATTCTGACTTTTTAAAAAGTTGGAAGAGAGAGAAGGAGAGAGAGTCTGTTTCTCATTACACAAACTGTTAAAAAAGAGAATTTGTCAGCTGATATTTTTCCTTTTATTATTAGTGATTTAAACCAGGTCAGGTTTTCCCTTTCATTATTTACATGAAATTAACAATGTTTGCATTATTTCATTATTTACATGACATCTAATAACTGTCTGATTGAATGTGAACATATGCAGCGGGTTGCTCTTGGCCTCGTGTGTGTAGAAGCAGTGTCTAAAGGAGTACATGTTTCCCCAATAAGAACTACACACTTTTTATGAAATATTGTATGGCAAAAGGCAGTTTTTTATTTCCCACATTTTGAGTCTCTGCTTACTCCCTCAAATAATGCAAATTAGGTCATTAGTTATTGATAATATTGTCAATTAAGAAAGTAAAATTCAGTAATAAACTATACAAACCTGACCTAAAATTACATATTTTATTTTCGAGGAGTGTTTTATCAATAACAAAAGCAATATTTCTACTCATACCTTGGACTAAATCCACTGAAAAGATTATGGTATAGAATCAATTGTCATCATCATATCTAATATCTGCTATTACTTCAATGATCTGAACGATCTTAGCACTCACTATAGCTAGTGGAGATCAAATCTCCAAAGACACTGTCCTTATACCTGTAAAGCAAGTCCTTGCCCTTCTTGATGCAGTGGTTCACTTAGAAAAGAGTAATGCTATAGGCAGAATGATTAGAAAACCCTTCATGATGGTGAAAATGAAAAGGGATTAGGCCAGCAACAATCAGAAACAGCTTTTGGGGGTTTGGCCTTAGAGCCTGACCTTCTTTTCCCTCATCTGCACACAAATTTATTAACTGTGGGGAAAGGATATTGGGGTTGTCTCTAATTTGCATTCCTGTGTAGCCATGAATTAATTTCCAAATGCCAATGTGAGTCTGTTTTCCTTTTCATGCATCATATTTGGGGAGACAGCTGGAAATATGACTCTGTGTGCCACATGCACCCACTCAGCACAACTCTTGCTCACAGAGTGGAGTAAATGGGTAAAGAAATCATTCACTCATTCTTTACTTATATTAGTGTGTAGACAATAAGTTATCTCAATATCATACAGATAACTACATTAATGAAAAAAAAAAGGACAGAAAATAATAAAGTCTGTGTCTTTTAAGAAATTACACTTTTATATCAGTCAGTAATTACAGAATTTTCAAGCTGTAAAGAATGTTAGAGATCCTGAAAGAAGTTCAAGAGTGAAGATGAGCTGTATTGGTATAAAATGGAAACACTGAACTTGGAATCAGAAGATCCAAGCAGGTCAAATGTTTCATGAACAAGGAAAGTGTCGCTGTGGTTTATATGACTTGTATAGGTCATTTCCCAGAACATCAAAATGATCGTTTTTAATGAGCTGGGATCAAGTTTTGAGAGTACAGGACAGGAATCTCCCATTTATTGGAAGTTATGAGCCCACTGTTATTTAATATTTAGATGTCTCTCACCTAGAGGTGCTTTTCAAAACATTAAAAAAATAAAGTGGACTCAAATGAAAGATATATATAGTAAGAGGAATTCATTGGACTTGAGAAAGTTAAGAGAACATTTTTACTCTGATTATGCAGTGTGTATTTTTTACAGTGAACCTATATTCAAGTATAATTAGTATAATAAAAAAGAACTATTAAAAAGAAGAAAGCAATTCTTATGTGAGAAAATCCTATATTTATACATCTTTACCTCTATCACTATGCATTGCTTTAATTGTATGAAAAAATATGAAGCAGAATTTAAAAAATGAACACAATCATGTGCTTCTTCAACCTTGCAAATTAATATTGTCATCCATGCTGTTGAAAAGACAATAAAAGTAACTACACATAAATAAAACAAAGAAAAATATAACCAGTAGTTAAGAAAAAAACAGGGATGACTCTAGAGTTGAGCTAGATTTTTGAGTTAGTATTTAAAACATTAAAGCAGATATAATAAATATGTTCAAGAACTTAAAAGACAAATATTGTCCTAATAATGAATTGGTAGGAAATCTCAGTAAAGAAATGGAAACAAAAAAGAAAGAAAAAATAAAATTCTTGAGCAAAGGACTACATTAACTTAGATTTTAAAAGTTCATCAGATGGATTAATAACAGATTGAAAATGAAAGAAGAATCAGTAGACTAAAGACAGATTGATAGAAATAATCCAATCTGAAGAATGGAGAAAAAAGAGACACGTGGAAGAAAAATAAAGATCCTCAGAAATCTGTACTGCAATATAAAATATCTAATTTGTATAACTGGAGTTTAGAAAGAAAAGAGAATGATAATATTTTAAGAAAAAATGACTTAAAAATACCTAAATTTGATGGGAAACATCAACTTACACATTCAAGAAGCTCCATGAGCCATAAGCAAGATAAATGCAAAGTAAACCACACTAAGCCCATCACACTCAACATTCTAAAACCCAAAGATACAGAAATAACTAAATAAAAAAATAAATTTACATACAAGGGAGAAAAAACAACACAAATTATACCTGCTCATCTGAAGCAATGAAGTCTAGAAGGCAATGAAACAAAGTGTGTAAAATGCTAAAAACAAAATATGACAAAAACACATTGTCAATCTAGAATTCAATATCAAGAAAAAATATCCTTCAAAATTGAGTGTAAATAAGAAAGACATTTTCAGATAAATTAAAGCTGAACAAATTTATTCTTTTAGAACTGAATTATAAAAATTAGTAATAGATATCCTTAAGGCTGAAAGGAAATGATACCACGTGGAAATTTGGGTCTACGGGAAAGAATGAAATCACAAAGAAATAGTAAATACATAGATAAATATATAAGGCTATGTTACAATATCTTAAATGACAACTGATAGTTTAAAATGAATATAATAATACTGTAAGGTAGGGTTTATTAGGTATGTAGAAGTAAAAGTGTGACAACTTTAGCACATGGGTTGGGGAGTAAATGGAATTACATTGTTGTAGGTGTCTTATACTTGCAAACTATGAAGTGTGAAGAATTAGATGTGAAGTGTGAATTGGGAAGTCAGAAGTGGAAGTGTGAGGTATTAAGTGTGAAGTGATAGAATACTGATAAAATGGACTTTGATAAGTTTGGGATATATTGTTATCCCTTATTTATTACTAAAGAATCATAAAACCCAGTCACAACTATTATTACATTTAATGATAATGACCTAAATACTCAAATAAAAAGGTTGAAATTGACAGAATGAATTTAAAATAAAATGCAAGACGCAATGATATGCTATTATATAAGATATATATTAAATATATATATATATATATATATGTTAGATGTAAAGGTACAGAAAAGGTTGAAACTAAAAGGATGGAAAAAGATACATCATGAAAACCATATGTAAAATAAAACAGGCATGGCTATATTAATGTGAGACACAACTGCCTTCAGAAAAAAAGAGTATCATTAAAGATAAAAGAGATGCCCCGGCTGGTTTGGCTCAGTGGTTAGAGCGTCGACTGGTGGAACAATGTCACAAGTTCGATTCCAGTCAAGGGCACATACCTTGGTTGTGGTTTGGTCCCCAGCCCTGGTTAGAGTCATGCAGAAGGCAACCAATTAATGTGTCTCTCTCACACTGATGTCTCTCTGTTTCTCTCTCTTTCTCTCCCTCCCACTCTGTCTGAAAATAAATGGAAAAATATCCTTGGGTGAGGATTTTTTATAAAAGATAAAAGGGCCCTGGCCGGTTTGGCTCAGCGGTTAGAGCGTCAGCCCGTGGACCAGAGAGGCCCGGGTTCGATTCCCGCTAAGGGTACATAACTTGGTTGCAGTTTGTCCCTGGCCCCTGGTTGGGTCGTGTGGGTGGCAGCCACTCGATGTGTCTCTTTCACATCGATGTTTCTCTCTCTCTCTTCTCCCCTCTCTCCCTCCTGCTCTGCCTCAAGATAAATGCAAAAATGTCCTCGGTGCGGATAAAAAAAAAAAAAAAAGATAAAAGGGACAATTTATACTGATTAAAAAAAAATTAATCAGTAATATATAACAATCCTACATGTGTATAGACCTTCAAAATACATAATGCAAAACCTAACAGAAGTAAAGGAAGAAACAGACAAATCTACAACATACTGGAAATTTCATCATCCCTCTTACAGTAATTGTTAAATTATATATACATAGAAAGTCAGTAAAGACAGAAAATCTAAACACAATCAACCACTCTGACTTAACATTTATAGAACACCATAAACAACTTTAGAATACACAGTTTTTCAACTGTGCCTGATTCAAAATAAATCCTATATTGAGCCATAAAATAATATTTAATCAATTTTAAAACAACAAAATCTTACACTATATGATCTCTGACAACAGCAGATTAAATTAGAAACCTATAAAATACCTAAAAAAGCCCAAAATATTTGGAAAGATTATAAAATATTTCTAACACCATGGATATAATTTTTAAAATTTCAAGTAAAATTTTCAAATTCGAGTTGATCAACAAAAACACACCATGTCAAAAATTGCAGGAGTGCTTAGAGTGAAATTTATTACATGTCTTATTAGAAAGAAAAAAAAAATTGAAAAAACGAAGCCTTTACCTTAGTTAAAAAAACAATAAGAGCAAGTTAAAATGAAACTAAAGTAGAATAAAAGCAATAATAAAGACTAGTACTCAATGGAATCAAGAAAAACAATAGAAGATATCAACAAACCAAATGTTGATTCTTTGAAAAGGTCAGCAAAATTAATAAATCCTTAGTAGAGCTAATAAAGAAATTAAGAGAGAAAAAACAGTTATTGCAAATAGTGGGGTTAAAAGAAGAGGGTTCTTACTACAGATCGTACAGCCATTATAATAATGTAATATGATGACAAATTTGATTATTTAAAAGAAATGGACAAATTATTTGACAAACATTACTTACTAAAACTGATTTAAAAAGAAATAGAATATCTACTAGAGAAATTGGATTTCTAATTTTTTAAAAAAATTTCCACAGAGATATATTGAGACCCAGATGGTTTCACCTGTGGGTTCTATCGAACTCTGAAACAAAGACTAATGGAAAATTTGCACAAACTCTTTCAGAAACAAAATAGTAGGGAAAACTCCCATTTCATTTTAAAAGGCTAGAGTATTTCAGACACAGAGACATGACAAAGAAATTGTAAGAAGAGAAATTTGCTAAATAATATTTCTCATGAACATAATTGTAAAAAAACTCCCTTGGAAAATATTAGCAAGGAGAATTCAGAAATATAGAAAAAGGATAACCATTATGACCAAATGGCTTTATTCCTAGGAATGCAAGTTTGGTTCAGCATTAAAAATCAATACACTGGGCCTTCCTGTTTCAGCTAAGAGAATAGAAAACTGGAGAAAGCATTGCTCCCACCCTTGCAATAGAAAATGAACTACTTTCTTCAACCCTTCAGAGAACTGATATGGCAGTGCAAAATAAATAAATAAATAGTAACCCCAAATCTTGGGAGAGACCAGTGCCTGCAAAGGGAAAACAGACTCAAACACTTGCTTACCTAGAGCAGATGCCAGTGGATGCCATATAATTAAGTAAAAAGATTCAGATTAAAATTCTTAGTGAATTACTGAAGGCCACGTGTGGGTGTGAAGTCCCAAGTCACAGACACAGGGAGATTTGCACCCTTATGATCCTTTCCTCTATAGACACCACCAGGTACCTTAAAGAAAAATAGGAGAAACTCCTAAGAAAGTTTCTCATTGAACTGACTTGGAGAAGGAAGTAATAGCCACTACTGAAACTCTACCCAGATCCATCTCCCCTCCCTCCTCTCTGGAACAAAAGCTTTAATCTGTAGGGAAAAGAATAATAAAAATGGTCAGTCTTAGCACAGTGGTAGGGTTAGGATCCACTGTAGCTGTGGGAAGGGAAGAAAAAAATAAATTCTACCCAGGTCAGTAGCAGAAGTCAATTCTAGGCTCAGGACTAGAGATGTTTGAAGGGCAAGGGTTTTTGTAAATGTCACCCCCTCAAGACCCAAATCCACAAAGCTTGTGTTATCATGAGGCTTGATCAGGACATCAGAGAATGCCCCCTTTGTCCGTGCTCCACCACCGCACTAATACACGTTGACTGAAAATAATATATAGCTGAGCATTGTCCTGTACACCAAAACACGGATTCTCTTTGGGGAACAGTACAGAAGGAAAACTCAAAGTCAAGTGGAGAATAGACATTGAGAAAAGAAAGAAAGAAAAAAAAGGCTAATTAGCCCATACCCTAAACACAGGGCTATTGTGCACTGAAGATAACTAAAGCAACAATAAACTTAAAACCCAGCCCAATCTCTGACTATGTTAACACAAAACCCTGTACTAAAGGCCAGCATGAACAATTATACTCCAACAGATTGGATAACCTAGATGCTCAACTTCACAAATCATCAGGGAAATGTAAATTAAAACCACAATGAGATGTATTACACCTGTTAGAATGACTATTATCAAACATATAAGAGAGAAGTGTTGGTAAAGAAGTGAAGAAAAGAAAACCTTCACGCACTGTTGATGGGAATGTAAATTGGCACAGACACTATGGAAACCAGTATGAAAGTTCCTCAAACTATAAAAAACAGAACTGCCAGCCCTGGCCAGGTGGCTCAGTTGGTTGGAGTATTGTCCCATACACCAATAAGTTGTGGGTTCAATTCCCAGGTGGGCACATACCTAGGTTGAGAGTTTGATCCCTGGTTGGGGTGTATAAGGGAGGCAACTAACTGATGTTGCTCTCCCCCCCCCCCGCTTTCTCTCTTAAAAAAATTAATAAACATATCCTCAGGTGAAGATAAAAAAAAAAAATAGAACAACCATGTGATTCAGCAATCTCACTTCTAGGTATATATCCAAAGGAAATTAAATCAATATCTCAAAGAGCTATCTGTAACCCCTTGTTTATTGCAGCATTATTCACAAAAGCCAAGACATGGATGAATAGATAAAGAAAATGTAGTATATGTACACAATAGAATATTAATCACGAGAAACAAGAAAATTCTGCCATTTGTGATAAACATGGATGGACCTTGAGGGCATTTTGCTGAGTGAAATAATTCAGACAGATGAAGACAAATACTGTATGATCTCACTTATATGTGTAATCTAAATAAAAGTTAACTCATACAAACAGAGTAAAATGGTGGTTTTCAAGGGCTGAAAGGGTGAGGAAAATGTTCATCAGTAGGTACAAAATTCCAGTTATAAGATGAATAGATTCTGGGGATATAATGTACAGTACGGTGACTATAGTTAATACTGTATTATATGCTTTGAAGTTGCTAAGGGAGTAGATCTTAAATGTTCTCACAACACAAAAAATAATTTTCTGAGGTGGTAGATGTATTAACCTTATTGTGGCAATCATTTTGCAATGTATACATATATAAAATTATCACATTTATACCTTAAACTTACACAATATTTTATGTCAATTATATCTGAATAAAGCTGAAAGTGAGGGGAAGGTCTAGTAGCAGGAAAGACCTGCATATTTCCAAGCATAAAATGTATTTACTTCAGTATCTACTGTCCTTTGCAGCTTTCAACAACAACAACAAAAATTATGAGGCTAGGAAAAGGCACACACACAAAAAAGTTTGAAGAGACAAATCAGTCATCACAATCAGATGTCGTATTAAAATAACTATGATTTAAAAAACTGTTATTAATAAATTAAAGCCTTTAACAGAAAAGACAGACAACATGCAAGCTCATATAGGTAATATCAGCAGAGAGATGGAAACAGTAAGAAAAAATCAAAGGGAAATGCTAGAAAACAAAACACAATAATAGAGATGAAGATTGTCTTTCATGGGCTCATCCGTATGCTTGATATAGAACATGAAGGAATCAGTGAACTTGAATATGGATCAACTGAAATTCCCGAAACGGAAGTGCAAAGAAAAAAAAGGAGAGCAGGTGGGGACCAGAACATAGCATCCAAGAGTTTCACACAATATTAAATGACCTAAATATATGCATAATTAACCCAGAAAAAGAGAAAGAAATGGGGCTGAAGAAATTTTTAAAGAATAGCAGAGAATTTTTCAAAACTAATATCAAACACCAAACAACGGATTCAAGAAGCTCAGAGAATACCAAATAGTATATATACAAAAGTAAGCACACAAAACCATCTAGGCATATCATATCCAAACATCTAAAAACTAAAGACAATAATTAAATCTTGAAGGCAGCCGGAAAGAAAAAGACACATTACCTACAGAGGAACAAAGATAAAAATTACATTACTCTTCTCATCAGAAAACATACAAACAAGAAGACAACGGTATGGCATTTTTAACATGCTGAAGGTAACTTTCTTTGTTTCAATTTTTCTTCTTTTTTATTGATTTTAGAGAGAGAGGAAGGAAGAGGGAGAGAGAGATAGAAACATCGATGACAGAGAACACTGTTTGGCCGCCCCCTGCATGTCCTCCACTGGGAATTTGGCCCACAACCTGGGCATGTGCCCTGACTGGGAATTGAACTGGCGACCTCTTGGTGCATGGGTCAACGCTCAACCACTGAGCCACACCAGTGGAACTTTCAACTAAGAATTCTGTATCCATTGAAAATAACCTTCAGAAATGAAGGGGGAACAAGATTAAACGATAATAATAAGGCTCCCCTAGACTAACAAAAACTGAAGGAATGAATGCATTGGTGCAGAACTGCTTCATAAGAAACGTTAAAGGAACTTCTTCAGGCAGAAGGCATACGATAGAAGTCAGAACTTAGATCTACATAAAGAATAAGAAGTAAAATATAATTCACTTTTCCTTCTTATGAATTGTTTTAAAAACAATTGTTTTAGAAAAAATAGTAAGGTCTTGTGTGTTTTTAGCACATGTAAAAGTAAAATTTATGATAATACTGCAAAGGTCAGGAGGGAGGGATTGGAAGTATATTGTTATAAGGTGCTTTTCCTACATGTGAAGCAGTATAATTTATTTAAAGTTGGACATAAATTATTTAAAATAAATATTGTTAATTCTAAGATAATCACTAACAATTATTTTAAAGAAGTTAAATTATTCAATAGAGGAGTTGAAATGGAATTATGATTGCTTAATTAAACCCTGAAAAGGCAGAAAAAGAAAAAATAAATGAAGAAATGGAACAAGTAGAAATCAAGTATCAAAATGGTTGACTTTAATCCAACCATTTCAGCAATCCCTAAATGTGAATAGTCTAAACCACCAGTTGTTCATAGTATTATCTTATTATCATTTCAATATCTGTGGCCTCAGTGGTAATGTTTCTTCATTTCTGTATTAGAAACATATGTTCTCACTTTCTTTTCCTAGTTAGTCTGACACAGATTATATACCACATGATTTAATTTACATGAAATTCTAGAACAGATAAAATTAATCTATGATGAACACAGCCAGGTCAGTTCTATCCTGGGGCTATGGAGGGTGAAGAATACAAAGGGATACCAGGGAACTTTGCAGGGTGGAAATGTTCTATTCTTCCTGAAATTGTGGTTACATGAAAATTAGGTAGATAGATATAAATATAGATATAGATATAGATCAAAATTTATTGAATATGTTCATTATGTTGCATGTATATAAATTATATCACAATAACCTTGATTGAAAGAAGAACCAACTACCAGAATAAAAGCCATGATATCCGTCAATTTCCTACATCCCTGCTGACATTCAATCTGTAAATTTGTTCACACCCAAATTTGAAGTGCCAGTCTTTTGGGCCTTGGCTACATTGGTCTTTTCCAAATAATATGTCTAGACCCTTAGGATACAAAGATCACCTCTCCTGTAAACTATAAAAATAAAGGATAATGATAGATAAATTTAAAATTTTGTATTACTGAGATATATTATATTATAAGCTTGGCTGGCAGGAATGTTGTTTGTAATCCAGAGATAAACACTTTTTAAGTTTTCTAAGGACAATGGTAATACTAGAATTTTATGACTTTTCAGTATTTATTACCCAGTCCTCTAATAATTTTATCATAATGCTTATATAGCAAGTTATGTCTCTATAATCTATAAAAATTTTCCAAGAAATTGTTTTATCAACTTTTTATATATTAAACATTATTCATTGCTATTTTACGTTCTATTTTATTCCCAAAACTGTTTGAGCTTGATAAAATCTTCAATGTGTTCCTAACTTAGGGGAAAACAATGGAGTAGCAAGCTGTGTACCTTCTCTGAAAGACCAACTGAAGAAACAAAACCAACATATATGGCAGCTTGGGAACTAAATCAAACATTCCTCTCCTCTCTGGAGTCCAAGGGGGGTCTGGACGGCTTAATCCTGGGGATGAATATTGGTGAAAGGAGTCAAGTAATCAAAACTCTGTCCTTCCAGGGGTCTCATCCAAATTTTCTCCTTTAATTGGTCCCTTTTCATTCCTTTGGCACCACGTTTGTAAGGTCAGAAAGATCCAGGAGTCAAGGAGACTGAGGAAAAGGTAGTGATCTATTTTATTCCCCAAACTCACCTCTCCAGATAAGCAGGATCCCTGTGCGAAGCTGGCACCCCCTGCATGTCATCTCCTAAAAGGCACCACAGAGTGCGGTGAAAGTTGCCTAGAGCGGAACTCAAGATCTGGGGACTCTGGCTCAGCGAGGCGGTGGCGGCGGACGCTGAATGCGCAGAGAGGACCGTACCAGGGCTCTTGACATCCAGGGCAGAGAGCTGCCTGGGGAGCAGAGGACTCGGAGAGGCACTGCGGAGGGGCAAGACTTGAGTTACATCAGAAGTTGCTTGGTTGGAGGCAAGCTGGATTGAGGGAAAAAATGTGAAATGCTGAAATAGGGCATTTGATTTTGCCTAAAATTTCAATTTTACGAAATATTGCAGTGACTGCTGACTGTATATTGTCCAGTTGGAATGTGTGTGTCAGCATTAAAAACTGGTCACTATTTGCTGCTTTGGGGGTAGGTCTGAACATCGTTATTCAAAGTCTTCCCTGGTTGTTTGATTCTTGACTGAAGTCTTTGAAATGATTTTAAATCAACTTTATTCATGGTGATTTTGGAGTAAGTTAGGGTCTTTGAGTTGCTCCAATTCTTACCTGTAGGTACAGCCTATCCTTTTGTTAAGTGTATTTTACTGATATTTATAGAACAGTTTACGCTGTCTAATCAAACAGATGCAAACACTTATTTTTTGCTTTCCTCAGTTCAGTCAATTGTTAATAATCATGTTGTCATTTTTTTCCCCGGACTTGTCACCCAAAATTTTATTCGTTCTCCTTAGAAATTCTGTCACCAACCCACTATAAAAACTGCCATTATCTCTCAAAGTCACAGTCCTGACATCTGCTAAGTAAAGGTTATTTTACACTTCAAAAGTCAGTCTGCACAGCTGACTAAACTCTTTCAGAATTTTACAGCTTGGTCTTGTCAAATAATTGGGAAAATAAAATTTGCCTTTAAAAAAATATTTGGTTTTCAGAGAAAAAATACTCTTTATTTATTAAAAATGTATTTGGTGTCTTTCCCTAAAAAAAATTAAAAAAAAATTATTGATTGATTTTTAGAACAAACATAAATATAAAAAATAAAATAATTTCTGTTTTATTTCAAATGACACATCAATTTCTTTCTTCTAACACCCCTGAAGGTTAAATAGGTCATCTAAGTTCCAGGTAAATTATTGGAAAGGAAATCCCACCAACATGATTGGCCTTTAGAAGGAGCAAAGGGACTGCTGTTGCCTTCTCCCTGTCCCTCTGCATGCCCCTCCAGTCTCTCTCCACAGCCCCTGCCTGACAGATCTGGATTAGAACTATGGATCGCTGTGCTAAGATCCTCTCTGACCCCTATCTATGTGGGCCTTGTACTAACAGCTTAGTTACTGGGTTTAATCCTTACAGCAGTCCTATGAGGTAAGTACTATCTCCAGAGCTCAAGTCAAAGCTTTTGATTTGACTCTCAATCTTTACTGCTTTCCAGAAGGCTACATAATACCATGCTCGATCATTTTACTAATATACCTTTCTTGTTGTTGCATGGCATCTAACGATTTCAAGCTTCAAACTTTTCCCTATGAGAGTGTATGTCTCTGCAGCTACACAAATGTGTGAACCTGTAAATTCCTAACTGCAGCTTTAGGCTTTTGGAAGGATTTCAGACCGACTGTAGTCTGAAGATGCTACCATTTCTTCTCATGTGGGTCTACCTGCTAAATAAATGGTGGTGTGTTTACAAGAATTTCTAAAAGTGAGTTCATGTGTAAAACTTAAACAATTTGTTACTTCTTCTGACAGTAGCCATGAAATCTGCTCTCCCACTTCCCATATCTCAGGTTTTTCACTCACCACATATGGTGACAGAAGAAGCAATGTACAAGAAGTCAGGAGACCTGGTCTTTGGTACTTGTTCTGCCAGTAATTAGCTGTTTTACATTACCAAAAATCACCTGAAGTCTCCCAGCTGCATTCTCATTTTGGTATAAAAAAGAAAGATGATAGATAGTACCTGCCTCTCTGGTTGCTATAAAAACCAAATGAGTCCTGTGGAAGCAGTTTGAAAACTATAAAGGACTTTTAATGATGTTCAAATTCTAATTCATTCTTGTTACACCTTGGATAGAACCTTTCAAAGCTTCTGATGTCCTTAAGTTAACCCACCTCTTTATCACTGTTCACCAGTCAAGGTTCCGGGTAAAGCAACTGGAATTAGTTCTGAAGATCTTAGACAGACAGAAGGAGCTTTTTGGAAGATGATATTAGGCTCACAGAATCCCTGGGACGTTTGGGAAATGAGAACAGAGAACACAGTGGGCTCTGAAGGCCAGATGGAAGGAACAGTCTACAAGGACAGGGTACCAGATAGTGCTATTGCCATTGCTGGATGCCACTGCCACGAACGAATTCCAGACTCTTCCTTTAACTTCACTTTCTTCCTCCAGATTCAGAGACATAGGGTGGTCCAGAGTGAGAGATTAGATGAACATAGGTCCCATGAGTAGTCATTGAATGACAAAAGATGGGAGAAGCAGGATCTCCTTCCTTCATTCTCCATAACAGGTGACTATAGCTGAGGATACCACAGATGTCATACACAGTGGGAGATGCCCCCAAATAGAAAGAGAGGTTGAATGCTAGGTGGTGAAACCAAAACAAAAAACAGTTAAGCCCATTCCTACAACCTCCTGCATGACCTGATGATTCTGCTTTGCTCATGAGCTACATCAGGCACCACCAACACCCCCTACCCTTCCTTCATTGCACTGATAGTTAAATAATCATAGGCATTACTGTATAAATGTCTGTCTCACCCACTACATTACAAGCTTTATGAGCACAAGGTCTTTATCTATCTTGTTCACACATGTATCCCAGTAATACTAAGTAAATATTTTTTGAATGAATGACTTAATAGACAAGTGTGTAGGGCCATGGTTACCATTAACCCGAGACCCTCAAGCATTTCCATTTTTCCTCTGAATGTTAGCAGACGTGACTTCCTTCCTTCCTGCTGTGAGATCTTAAAGGACATGACCACATATTTATTCCCCCTTGTACCCTTTTTGTTGACGTAATTCTGGGAACATTGAATGAATGAATCAATAGATAGTTTCATGGATAAAGTAGCTAGAGCTGTAGTGAAAAAACTATTTCTATTGTTTTCATGTGAGCCCCTCTGTTATGTCTTACATTAGATTCCTTTTGTTACTTCAAGCTAGAAGGAAAAAATGAACATAAGTATATTTATCTACTGATATATATGGGCTAGGTTCTTTGCTAGGTCTACAGGGGTTAAAAGTAACTTAAAAACTTCATTTTCCACTCTCAAAGAGCTTACCATATAGTTAGAAAGACAGGCGAATAATACATGAAGAATTAAACAATAAAAGTTAAAGACAGTAATACAAGAAAATAATAAAAAGATGTTATGTGGTGGTGTGTCATTAATTGCCAATAAAGTATAGATGAGAAGATTATTAATTCTGAAGAGAGTGAGGTTTTAGCTTTTACAGTGGCCTCCTTTCTACCCCTACCATTCATCCTGATACAGAAACCCTTCCCAAAGGAGTTGCACCTTTTAAAAAACACTTCTCTCCACCCTCCTTCTTCCATCTCCTCTCCCCTCCCACCTTCCTCAGCACATTTTGATTTGTGCATCCTGAAAACATTACATCCCTGTACTCTAAGCTTCAGGCTATAACTCGGTGCTTTTCCCAAGAAACCCCAAATATGAACCATTGTCAACCAAGAGGCCCCGTAGCTGCTCTCTGCATAAGATAAGACAAGGAGAGCTGTACACATAAATGGTAACTGGTTAGGAGGACTCATTACTTGGTTTGGCTGGACAATATATTTATAATAAATTGTGGAGGTTTTCATCGAGTTTTGGTGACTTGAAATGGGCCTATTACTAAGAATATGTAATTTTCTCTGCGCACATTGAACACTCAGCTTGGGGGTCTTGGTTAAGAATTTGGGTCAAGTCCAAAGACAAATTTACCAGTTTGAATTCTGGCCCTGCCACTTTCTAGATTTGTGTCTTTAAACTCTCTAAGCCTCAGCTTTCTTATCTGTAAAACGGGTACCATAAAAGGACTTATCTTCTAAGCTTATTGTGAATGTTAAAAAAGAGCGGGCACTCGAAGGCTTAGCACAGTACCTGGCACAGAAGCAGCCCTCAGTAAATTTTAACTGTCATTATTATGGTAACCAAACCTCTCTGACTGCCTTAATTGTGTGTGTGTGTGTGTGTGTGTGTGTGTGTGTGAGTGTGTGAATATTTTTTCCCCAGCTTTTTCACGTCCCTCTACTCTTTCAAACTGCATATTTTATAGAGAAAATGTGTGATTGGACAGAAGTGTGCTGTAAAATTGTCCCTTTGCTTTGAAGCCTCCATGGGAACAAGCAATGTGAATCCTTCACTGCCAACTTGTAGCACAGTGCCCACTGATTTAGGCTCTCCCGGTTAGGTTAGCCTGACTTCCTAGTGGAATGTGTGTGCTCTTAGTAGTAACTGTGGGGGCAGGAAACACATCAGGAGTCAGAGCAGGTGTAACTTCTGCAGTGAGCATCCTGCCGCAAAGCAGTAGAGCTTCAAGATTGCTGGTGGGCGCGGGAATCCCCTGACAGGGAGCAGCCGCTCACCCCTTCACTGTTTCATCTCCTGGAGCTCTGGCTAGTGAGGGAGGCCTTCCCTCTCCTCGTGCCCTTGCCAATCTAGGGTCATATCAATTGTCTAAAAGATTACTTCCTTTTTTCAGGAATCAGCACCCTAAATTGTGCTCATCTCAATAAGATTAGGAAAAAAAAATCCCAGCTGTACAGCAGACCCCAAAGAGTCTGTGTGAGCACACTAATCAGGAAAATAATTTCCACCTGGGCGAAGCAGCCCTCTCCACAACAAACACTATGTCATTTTCAGGCAATTAGAGATGGTCGTTCTCCTTTCTCTGTGCATGTTAAATTGTGTGTGTACAGCATAGGGCAGAAACACTGAGTGGAAGGGAGGAAGAAAGACCTGAGACCCTGCTTTTAATTAGCTTCTCCTCTGTGTCGTGTCTCTCTGTGTCCACCCATCTTGAGTCTTCTAAAAATTTTTGCCATGGCAATGAACATATGTCCCTCCATTCTGATAACAGGCACCTGTCTACACAAGGAAGCAGACCAAAGCTCTCCCCTCCTTCCCTGCTGATCAATCGAGAGGTTTAAGCTTCAAATTTCAGTTTGGCCCCTGAGTCTGAGGCCCAATTTTGAACACATTGGCATGGGGTAGGTTCCGGCGGTGTAGTTTTTAATTGCATTATCCAGGGTGATGAAAATCTTTTCATTCTTTATGCAGAAAACACAAGCTGAACAGGGCACACACTTCCTGCCGGGGCACACGCTTCCTGCCGTGACTTTGAGCCAGGGCCCAGTTCCCTCCCAGGGCCACTTTGTCAGCTGTTCTAAGACCTTTTGTCATCTCAGTGCTATTAATTGCCCTTGAGCAGCACCAGGCTTTTTAATTCAGAGTTTTCTAGAACAGCAGGAGGGAAAATGGAATTAATGTAAAAGGGAGTTAATGTTAATTGCTAATGTAGGTAGGGGTTTTTGTTGTTTAAGACAGTCCTCTAAATTTAGTAATCTTGACATAGAGAAGCAGAGAATGGATAAGGAATCACAGTCCAAGGACCTTCTTGAAAAGCCATAGGAGAGGGAATGATTATGCTTTTCATTGGTTTCTTGTTGTATTGAATCTAATTGTCCCACAATCAAAGTTTCTAAGAGATCTGACTTGAGTCAGAAATGCAGAAGATGCCTGTGAGGACCACACAGTTCAGGCCCTGATTCCACAGGCTTGGGGTAAGAAACAAAAATTCAACTTAAGAAATATAATCAAAATTTCATAGAGACACCATAGGAGACTTTGAATGCTATCTATGATACTGATGGCGAGTGAAATAATAAAGTATTGAAGAGAAATGCCTGTCATTTGGGGATATTGGAATAAAATGGAAAGATCAGGCCCGTGTTACAAACTTTAAAAGAGTTGGGATAGACTTTTAGCTTCAACAGGTAAATTAATCCACCATCTTGATACTAAGAGAAAGAATCTGTTTTCTTTTTTAGACAGAATTATCATTTGAACCATTTGCAGTATTAAAATTGTGTTTTAGTTATGTTCATAAATGTATTCTTACACATATTTTTGGTAAATTTATTTCAGGTAATAGTAAAAAACCAAAGCTGAAACAAACAAAAAAACTTTGCATATTTATGTTGATGAATAATCCTCTTTCCTTAAACACTCATAATAAAAATCTGAAGACATATGACCTTCTGTTCTCACTGAACTCCCATTTCTGCTCTCATGCCTCACTCCCACCCCCACCCCCAGATGATGGGGCGGAAGTCCCCCCAGGGCTCCAAGGCTTCTCGCACCATTTTGGAGGCCACGGTAGTTTTCTCTAAGAAACTCCTCACAGTTTTGGTTTTGGCTCCACTGTGAACTCTGAGGGAAGCCCAGTTCCACAGTGCAGACCTTGGAAGTGATGAGCCATATCACTGTAGTAAATTGTGAAGCTTATCAAAATGATTTAAAATTGTGAAACTTTTCAGAATGTATTGACTCTTGAGTCTACCATTTCGATGACTCGCCTCTCTGAGGGGGTGCCCTGCTCCAAAGCAGCAGGAGCCCCTGTGGCAGGTGCATACTCAGCTTAAAAAGCCGAAGTGCAAAGAACGAAGCCCCCGCAGAGGACCAAGGGGGCCTAACTGGAGGTTCCCTAAGCAAGGGTCTTTCTGTTTCGAGTGAAACTGTCCCCAAGCCAATCCCCAATGTCAATAAATGTCCTCATTGAGGTCAGATTCAAAGGACAACACCTAATCCAAAAGAAGTCCTTGCGCCACGGCTATCCTCTTCCAGTCCAGTTCTCTGATGTAGTTAAAGACCTACTTACATGGCAGTTGCTTAACATTCACAAGAAATGGGCAACCCAAGGAGTTATTATTTTTTGTGATTATTTGGTATTACTGAAAACTCAAACTTTGTCACCACAATGGGTACCTACTCTGCAAAGGCACAGCTCTGTGGCACTGGCAGAGGTGTCACTTAGAACCCTTTACCACTCAAAGTTAGAGGGGCTTGCATTTTGTTGTTCAGCCTGGCATACCACTCATTGAAGACAAGTTATTTCTGGTCACTTGTCTTTCCCTTTCCAAACTAGCTGGGAAGACCCTAAGCATCATCATGTTCATGGGAACCCTGAGAAACTGTTCTTTCCTGGGAATGCCAACCAGCAACCTGAGAATGTCAATGGACCCCGGATTCTGCCAGTCACTAAAAACCCTATGGAGCCCAGCTGGTGTGGCTCAGTGGTTGAGCATCGACCCATGCAAGAGGGTCACCAGTTCAATTCCTGGTCAAGGCACATGCCCAGGTTGTGGCCCGATCCCCAGTGAGGGGCATGCAGGAGGTGGCCAATCAATGTTCTCTCTTATCAATGTTTCTAGCTCTCTCTCCCTTTCCCTTCCTCTCTCTCTAAAATCAATAAAGGAAAAAAAAAAAAAAAAAAACCCTATGGAGACCCAGGAACAGGTGCCAACCACAAACAGCCATTTAGGCCGTGTGGCAGGAACTCACTGAAACACCAAGGCGCTTAAGGACAGCTGCGGCCGTTGCACCATGGTGAGAACCTGGGCATGATTGTGAGGTAGAGCTCAGTCTGAGTTCTAGCTTTGCCACTTCTGTACTAGGAGACTCTAGGCAAGGGAAGGAATTACTCCAAATCTAAGTGTCCTCATATGTATAACGAGAAGAAAGATATCTGCCAGGCAGGGCTGATTTAAAGATTAAAGTAGCCTGGCCGGTGTGGCTCAGTGGTTGAGCATCAACCCAATGCATCAACAGGTCACCAGATCGATTACCTGTCAGGGCACATGCCCAGTTGTGGGCCAAATTTCCAGTTGGGGGCATGCAGGAGGCGGCCAATCAATGTTCTCTCTCATCAATGTTTCTCTCTTCCTCTCCCTTCCTCTCTCTCTCTAAAAATCAATAAAGAAAAAAAAATTTTTAAGATTAAAGTATGTTTAAAGCATTTGGAGTTAAGCCTGGCACATAATGAGTGCTCAGCAAATGTCATCTGGGATTCTATTATTGCACAATCTGCATCAGGACATTGGAACATCTCAGGCACAGTGCTGTACCTAAAATTAGAGTGACACTTTGGAGAGTGAGAAGGAGCATTATTCGTAAATACACCAAGACAAAGTCATGAACTGGGAGAGTCCCAGACTTAGGCCGTCCTCATCAAAATCACGTCCTAATTCTTCAGCACAGGTCTTGCCTGAAGCTTTTGGAAGTATTCAATTTCTTTTTCTTTAATTTTCTTTTCTTTTATTGATTTTTTTTTTTTTTTTTTTTTTTTAGAGAGAGAGAGAGAGGAAGTGAGAGGGAGAGAGAGATAAAAACATCTATGAGAGAGAACATCAATTGGCCGCCTCCTGCCTGCCCCCCACTGGGGATTGGGCCCACAACCTGGGCATGTGTCCTGATTGGGAATCAAACCGGCGACCTCTTGGTGCATGGGTCAATGCTCAACCACTGAGCCACACCAGCTGGACAGAAATATCCCCTTTTCAAATGAGGGTTGCCTTCAACATCATCTTCTCTCTCGTGACTCAGATGAGCCCAATGAAAATCCATCCACTCTCCATCCTTCTCCCTGGACCCCACGTAAGAAAGCCCAGTGACATTGGCTAGCTGACAGGCTGGTAGGCTCTAAATGCTGCAATGACCTGTAGCTAATGCAAAGGGCAAAACCACTCCTGGTGTCTGGCCCTGGCTCCTTTCATCAGATAAGGCCCTCTACAGCAGGAAATTCTAGCCATAGTAGCACTGCCGGCCACCCAAACATGCCAGCCCTACTCCCTCGCCCTGCAGCCACCACAGCACTTAGCAACGCCAAAGACATGTCACAGGGGGTTTGAAGTTGGGGTAGAGCAGAGCCACTTGAGAGCAGGCAGGAACAAAGCTGCTACGTGTTCAGCACCTGCTCTGTCTGAACGGTGAGGAGACGTTTTGCTCAGAAAAGTCACCACACTTCCTACCTGCCCCTCTCAAACACACACTCCTCTTTCTTTATTTTTTTAAGTTGATGTTCACTAGAAAAAACAATCTGCAGCTTGATTTAGTTCTGCTTTGTTTTCAGTGATAACCATACCACATTTATTGTTTATAAGGGGAAAAATAAAGAAAAAAACACCTCTTTCTGACTATTCTCTCAGAAAAATCCTTAGAAACTTACAAAAAATAAAACCATATTATTTAAACTTGAAATTGTTGAATTAGAAAGAGTTTGTAAAATCTACCATTGTAATTCTTTTCTTCTGTAAAGATAACTATCCCCAGCTTATCTTAGTCCATACATTTTCTTCCCTGTCGTCTATGTTCATTCCACTCAGAAATTTGGGCTAATAACGTCTGCTTCACCTGTCTCACAGGATTTTCTGTGCAGATTGATGATAATAGAGAAACACAAGCAATCTGTGTTGATACAGTACTTTACAGTTTATAAAGGAAGCACTCCCAGTGAATGGGTAAATCGATGTGAGTTGAAAGGATCAGCACGCTTAGTGATGATGTAACTGTAAGGAATGATGACGAGTGTCCATGTGTCAGGGTCTTTCAGGAAGAGGAGTAGCTGGAATCTCCTGTCAGCTGCCTGAATATTTCTCTCAGACTACTCCAGGGCACTGGCAGCCTCAACATTTTGGCTTCCCAGAGCAGTTGGATGAACCGAGGAGCTCTGTTGGGGTTGGGTGAGGAAGGGTTGGGACCAAGACTCATTTGCTCACTGTCACAATCTCCAGCACCAGCCCTGTCTGCACCGTCCATCCCCCTAATGAGGCTGTGACTATCTCCAGCTTTATCCCTCCTACTCCAATTTGGCCTCACTAGTGCCCGCTTGTCCTGCTCACTGCCTTCCACAGTGAGGACTTAGTTGTCAAGTGTGTCTGTGGCCCATGACATAGTAGAAACTCACTTACCAAATCAGTCTAAAAAGCCATAAGGAATGGAATCTCTTCTTCCTGGGAGGCTTGGCACTGTGACCGGGACTCAGAGTTAGTCTGCACAAACAACCTGTCTTTCATCTCTGACTACACGTCAGAGACTACATTTCTGAAGTAAATGGATTCTTCCAACAGTCACTTGAGTTTTAGATTAAATTTCCAATCTGGAATTCTACTCCTTCATGAATGCCAAACCTCTTCCCTCTGGAGTCACTCTTTTCTTTGTGGCGGATGTCACTTCCTCCAGGAGCCTTTGTGGTGTTCTCCACACACCACGGTCACCTTACTGCAGGAGACTGGGAACTTCTTGGAGGCAAGGACTATGATTTCTTCACCTTTCTATTTCAGACACCTCGCACATGGCTAATAAATATTGTTAGAATAAATCAGTAAGTTAAGTGAACTAATCAAAGAACCTAGAGAGCAGTGAACTTAGATACGCTGAGCACACTCCTGGCTTGTATCAGCACTGCGTCTCATCACTGCCCATGCAGAGGGCTATACTGTTCTGACTCAAAGTGGTTAAAATTAATCCTGACCCCCAAAGGTTTTCCTTCTTCATCCTGTCTTTACACTACAAAGCATCAACCCTCAAACAGCAAGATTGAAAGACTATTTGAAAAGGGGCTTGTGAGGGTACACGTGAATTTTTATACAATTCTTGTTTAATGAAAAAGATTAAAATGATCACCAAAAAATAAGCTAACTTTTTATAATGCTCATGACCCTGATTGCTTTGGGCCCACAAGCACAGAACTGGGCTCGCTGCCTTGCTGGCTGGAGCTGCTGGCTCACAGCGACAGCCAGGCCACTCAAGCTGATGTGGCTGCTGAAGGGCACAAGTGGAGCCCAGACTGACAGGACACAGTGCAGAGGCTCAGGGAATGATGCTCTGTCATCCAGTGCCAGCTATGAATGAGTAATCTCCTGCCTTGATAACCAGTGTCTGCTGCTGCCTGTTCCTAGCACTCATCTTCTATCGCGTTTCGGTTAATTTAGACAAGTCCCACTTTGTGTGATTGATCATTATTTTTACTTTCATGAGGTTTACGTGGGTGAGAAGAGAACCACAGCAACAAAGCATGGCAGGAAGTTTCTTTGCAAAAGATTCATATATTACCTTTGGGTTATGGCTTCTTAAAACCCAAATTCTTAAATGTTCTAAGGTTAAAAGCTTCCTATTTGCCACAGAGTTGAAGAATGATGTTTTAGCTGTTTGGTTTTGGTTTTTTTTTTTCTTTTCCTTTTTCTTTCACAAATGCAATTTCACATTTGACTGACTATATAGATTGAGTCTTTTTCACTGGAGAAGACCATTATTAGAGAAATAGATTCTAAATTCTGACAGAGCTCATCTGGGAAATGAAGCTGAGGAATTATAATGTGCCAACTACCTCTTCCCCAGAAATGTTCTTGATTGGGCTGGGAGAGAAGGCAACTGACTGAGTCATTCAATCTGAAGTTGAGCTAGGTTGCTTCTAGATTACTTGAGAAAATCTGGAGGAAAAAATAAGGGTGTGGTCATAACCTATAAACATGTCCCCTTATTTCCTCTACTTTCTCTCTTAATAAATGAGAAAAGAGCTGCAAATTCAGTCACTATAATCACAATATTTTATTAATTTTACAATTAAAGCTACCATTTACTGAGCAATTATTATGTGTCAGTCATAATATGTGTGAACCAATGAGATGAATACTACTATTATCTCTTTTATAGATGAGGAAACTTCAGCTCAGAGATGAGATAAGTTACCTTCTTAACCAGGCAGAACCAGGATCAAAACTGAGGTCTGTCTGATACTAAAGACAACACTGTATCTTACACAACATTTCCCTCTTGTTTAAAGGTATTAAAGGACTTGTTCTAAGTCACACATCATGTTAGTGGCACCGCTGTGATAAAACCGCAGGTGTCTGGACCCAAGGCTCTCTCTTATTCTACTGTAGCACTGTGGTGTTATAACTTTTTAAAAAAATTTTTTTTCCTTTATTTATTTTACAGAGAGAGAGATAGAAACAGCAATGAGAGAGGATATCGATTGGCCGCCTCCTGCATGCCCCCCACTGTGTATCAGGCCCAAAACCTGGGCATGTGTCCTGACTGGGAATCGAACTGGCGACCTCTTGGTGCATGGGTCAATGCTCAACCACTGAGCCACACCGGCCGGACTGTTATAACTTGACGTAGCAACCAAACAACCATCTAGCTTCAATATCTGAGAAACTTCCAATTTCTTAAAATTTTTTTACTCTTTATAGGAATTATTTTTATTCTACACCTAAATAATGTGTTTTTATAGATTTCTCTTTCTTCTATCTATAAAGTTACAACCTGAAGTCCGTTTTTTTGTATCTTAATTTCTGGTTGGAAAATATGGCCACTCTAAGGAGTTGCCCTACAGAAAGGTTTGGGACAAGAGTGTGTGTGACCGATGACTAAGTTACCCTAAGCATAATCAGAGTAGGTGGCACTGAGGTAGCAAATGGGAGCTGAGGCACTCTGAAACACTGGCGTATTCAGCTCCATCCACCCACTGTCCTGCCTGAGAGTCTGACATTCCTGGCATTGGAGTCATTTACCTGGATTAAGGTATCATCATATCACCAATTAAAACATATATATGTTACTGTTTATTATCTATACATATCTTACTTTGTTGCATTGAACCAGGTGGCCAGAGGTCGGAGGGATGGGATACATAGTATAAGAAGTAAAATCCAGGAAAGAATCAAGGCAGAGGACCCCCTGCCTGGCAAAGGTCAGTCCAGATGGGACAGAGCACTCAGGGTGTTGGCAAGTAATATTGGAGGAACAGAGTTTTCCAGGAAAAAAAAAAAAGAAAGAAAAAGTAATGATTCTCTTGCTAGCTAAGATACTTTTAGGAAATATTCATGAATAGTCTGGGTAGTCAGTGGTTGACGTAATACCAAATACTCAAGGCAGAGAAACTGAGAAAGGTAGAAGAGTGTAAAAATGGGAGAAAAATATTAAAAATTAAACGGGAGATAAGAGGGCAGGGAGAAACCCCTCTAAAGGCCCCAGATTAGAGTTCCTTGAAAGTGCAACCTGGTGCCTACCACACATGCTCCAGAATTCAGACCACATGGATTTCTGCATGAGAATAACAGTGGGCACTGAGCCACTGACCCACTGGGTCTGCGAAGGACAATGAACTCCCTGGGTCCCAGCTTCTTCCCTCTTCTGCAGAGCAGGAGTACTTGTCACAGCATTCTACAAGTCTCTTCCACTGCTTGTCCTGGCATTGCTACGCCGTTAGTGTTTACCTGGAAGAGCTGAGGGGCACTTTAGAGGGAGGCAGGTGCAGAAGGGTCATGGATGTCACCATGCCCTGATGCTCATATCTACCACCACCCTACCCACCCTTCACCTGAGATTCACCCATCTACACAACAACAAGTCTGCATTCCCACTAGCTCAGTCTTCATTTATTCTAAGATGTGGGGATCACAATTCAAACCAAAAATTAGGTCCCAAGGCTGCCTTGCCGCTGAATTGTTTGATAAGTGGCAAGTGGGGCAAATCAGCCTGTAGTGAATTTTGAATTTGAGAATCACAGTGATTATTGTTTAATGGGAGGAGGGAAAGGATGAGATAGGAAGCGCAGGAACCCATCCCTGACCTCACACTGCTGAGTGATTAAGGTTGGTATCCGACTCCTGGTGTGTCGGAGGCTGTGCCCGTCATGGTGTGCAGAAAAGTAGATTTTGGTGAAGGACAGCCTCTTTAGCACACGTTTTGCCTATTGTGTGGGCTACAAGGAAAATTATGTAATAAGGAGAAGAGTTGCTCACAAAAGTGAAGGGGTAGCCTCTGTGCCCTGCACCCTCTCATCTCAAATTCCAGGAGCTTCTTCTATTTTCCTGAGTCTGCCAGGGGCAGCAGCGGGCACAAGCACCCACTTCCTTGTGAGCCCAGTCAGTCAGCCTTCACATGGCCACCCTGGTTGATATTGCTCCCTTGGAAACCATATAGTGCTCCCTAATAGCTCCCATTTCACTTGGTGGAAGTTTATTCAGAAGCATTTTCCTAAACCCTAGTTTCACTCTCCAGCCAGAGGCTATTTCTGGCTGGTCCAAAGGTGTATGTTTTTCTGGGAGTCAAACAGCATTTGGTTGCCTTCTTCAATGGCTCCCAGTGAAAAAGACATTCAGTTCTTGACCCTCTGTGGGAGGATTTGCCCTCAGGGGATGGCAGATCCTGGGCAGTTCTTCCACCTCCTGCTTTACTGCCAGAGCTTTTCTCCCGCCCTCTGGCACAGGCGCAGGAAACTCAGACCAGTGTTAGTAGCAGCCTAATTTCAAAAGGTAATTACAAATTTTTTTTTCTTAAACAGTAATACAAATGAACATGTATTCAATGGCATTTTGAAGTCAAACATCTTAGAAAGTAAATCTGTCCTCATCTCTAAGGTAGTCCATGTTATTGAAGACCTACGTAGACTGTGGAGACTGGCGTGTTCTGAGCTGTCGCAGGGCAGGTACCGAGTGGAAAGGGTTTGGGTAGCTTTCTTATTTTTTGAGTGGGAGGTTGGACTAAAGTGAGAAAAGAAAATCAGTGGAAAAGAAGCAAAAGAGCATGGGTCCGGTCCTAGCAAAAGGAGAGGCTCGCCAGCTCCTCTTCCTAACGTCTTTGTCCAGCCCTGTGTCAGACACGTGATGCCCAGTGTGAGAGGGCAGCACTCCGTCCTGAGCACTCTGGACCCTTCTTAGGGAAGAACTGCATTAGTACCAGACTCTTGGCCTCTTTCTTTCCACTCCTTCATTCATTCTTCTAGAGACGAGCAGTGAATTACCAAGAACAAAGTCAGAATGTTTGAATCTAGGTTTCAGAGGTTACATGGAGCACTGGCTTAAAATTCATGACACTCCAGGTTGTGGGTTGGATTCCCAGTCAGGGCACATGCCTACACTGCAGTTTCAATCCCCGGTCAGGGTGCACACGGGAGGGGAATACCTCACATCGATGTTTCTCTCTCTCTCTCTCTCTCTCTCTCTCTCTCTCTCTCTCTCTCTCTCTCAAACCAATACACATATCCTTGAGTGAGGGTTAAAATTCATGACACTCCTCCAAGCTACATTCCTAAGGTTTTTCATGTCAAGGACCATGGGATATACTTCTTTGTGATCTTCTCTCATCATTCATTCTTTCATGTAACAGAGGCACAATTTTGGAAAACATTAGCTTACTTTTTTTGTTTGCTTTTCTGTGTATTCCTTCAACATGAGGTAGCCTGGGCCCAGGGGAAAAGAGGAAGTGTCAAGGTTAGGAGAGATGCTCCAGGCTGCTGCCTTCCTACTCAGTTGAGAGCTGGTGGCCTGCTGAGGGGGCTGGGAGACAGACAGACTGGACCAGGGGACAGATGGAAGATGTGTCAGATTCTCGGCAGCATCTAGAGCACCATCAATTTCTGAGGAAAGGCCACATTCCCAGGGCCCTGACCAAGATAAGCAGGAATAGGACGCAAGTTCATCAGCCACAGTGACCAAGAGCAGCGCTGGAACATGGATGCACACTGCCTGCCTGAGCGGGATCAGCACCACATCCCAGCTCAGGGCCTTCTCTCCTTTGTTCCTCGGGCCAGCCACTACCTGGGCCCTGAACAGCATCTCAGAGATCAGCCAGGAGACAGGAGAACAATCTGAAAGACTAAGCAATTCTACCAAAAAGACTGAACTAAATCTCAAAAAAGAGCATCCATTAGTGTTTCTGTCCAAGATTTAAACTGAACTCAAGTTTTTCTCTCTACTACCTAGTAACTAGGCTCCTGGCTCATAAGAAAGGTAAGGTTGTTTATAGCTGCAATAAAGAATCTATGTCTTCTTCACATGTCCCAGTGGAGTAAGAGTAATTTTGTAATCACATTATTTTATTCCTTCATTTATTTATTCAACATTTATTAACCACCTGCTACATACTGAGAATTGGGCTAGGCACTCCAGATACTGACTGCACCTAGGACAGGTGACAGATTTTTTGCTTAGAGGAGCACTAGCTACCTAAACTACCATCATAATAGAGATGTCTTTAAATAAGATTATATCCTGTACTGGGAAAAGTGAGCTCTGCTGCTGAGACATGCACTTAAATAGCTGATTGCTTCTAATTTTACCTCCCTGGTAAAATTATTTTTATTCCATTTGGAAAAACTATCTTGAGGCTATTTCCACTGACAGCTTTCCTCACAGTAGGATGGATCCAACCAACAACTGGCCCAAATATTTATTTAGTAATGTCTATGAGTTAAAATATCATTATGGCCCTGGCTGGTTTAGCTCAGCAGTTGGAGCATCGGCCCATGGAGTCTCGCGTTCAATTCCAGTCAAGGACACATACCTCATTTGCAGTTTGGTCCCTGGCCCTGGTCACGGTTGTGCAGGAGGCAACCAATCTATTTGTTTTTCTCACATCGATGTTTCTCTCTCTCTCTCTCTCTCTCTCTCTCTCTCTCTCTCTCTTTCTCTCTCCCTCACACTCTATCTGAAGATAAATGGAAAAAATATTCTTGGGTGATGATTAAAACACACACACACACACACACACACACACATCATTATGAAGCCATTTCTCAAGGTAATGGGAGAAGCAGGTAGACTATGGAGATCTAATCAGCTTTGCAGTTTCTTTAGACCCCATTATGAAAGTGATGGATGCAGTGCAGAGCAGAAATTGTAGGATATGTTACTCTGATCATTGGTACAAGAGGAAATACAAATAAACACATGGAAATAATTGATATTTTCACAAGTATAACCAAAGAATTGCATACTAAAGCAAACTTGAACAACTATTTTTACCTAAATTAACAAAAAAAATTATGTCAGGGATTTACTAAAAAAAAGGATTTTGTAGATTTACTGCTATATTACTGTTTCCATTGTAATTAGTATAAACTTTTTTGGGAAAGCAATATAACACAGCATGGACAGAACAATAAATTTGGCCTAGTAATTTCATTACTAAGACTTCATCCTAAGGAACTAATTCTGCAGAAGCAAAATCTCCATGAAGACATTCTCTATAACATTATCAGCATTTGTGGGAAGGGGAGCAATCGAAATGGCCAACAATAGGACAATATGGGCATATTACACAATGAATTAACATGCAATCACTGAGAAAAATAGATAAGAAAAATGTGCAGCAATGTGAAAAAATCTGATGATATGTTATTTTTAAAAGTAGAGTTAAAAAAAGATACTGATTGTTAGTGTGTAAAACATGAACATGTATAACAAACAAAAGTGGTAGAAACTATGTAGAATGACATGATTATGGTATTTTCATTTTTTGAACATTGTTATATCTCATTTTTAATGAAAAAGTATTACCAAATGAAGTCTAAGGTCTCTGTCAAATATAATGTGGTCATGCATCATCTCATAAAACTTCAAAAATAACCAGTCACATGAGTGATAGCTGCACTTCAGGGTCTGGGAAATGGCTTTTAACCAAGATCTATAAGGAGTATGCTGAGTGGTTTGAGGTGTGTCAGAATAGACGCAGCACGTACAGAAAAGGCATTGCTTCTTCCAGGAATCACATTAGCCAGCTCCGTATCACTCAGCACATCAGACATGCTGCTGGTTTCCCAGAACTCCAGCATTCTGGTGGAAATACTCTACAGAAAGCATGGAAAAGCCAAACCCACAAAGCAGACTGAAAGGTTTTTAATTACATCAAAAGGGTTGAGTGTGGTCTGGGTTTCATATGAAACATTTTTTTTTTTTCATCTATTTGCTCACTCAAATACTATTGTCGCTAGTGTCTTTAGGATATATTCTGTCTGGTTTTAGGAAATTTAATATTATTTTGTTGCCATATTTTATTTTTTATTATATCAATGTGACTCTTACTAATAGATTATTTCCTGGGTGTTTAAAAAGGAATCTGTCAGGGTCTTTCACCTAAGCTTACTCAAAAAAGTCCCCAATCTCTGTATTGAAGAAAAGAAAGACACAGAGCTGAAAGGGGCAGGAAGCTAGGCCACACTTTTGTTTGTGCTCAGCACTTTTGATCCCAAGACTTCCTGAGAGGAAAGAAATTGCAAACCACCCACGGAGCATGGCAGAGCACAGCCCCCATTTCCTCAAGGAGGACACCCTGGGTGTGCCCTCTCCACTTGCCAAAAGAAACATGGGGACCCTGATGCCACTATTTTCATAAATAGATGGTACCAAATGTCCTGTGACAGAATTTGATAAAACCTCCCGTCCAGGAGAGGAGGGCCTTCCCTGCCATCCTCCCGAGCGCCCAGAGCCTCAGGTGACTTCTGTACCCAGGGAACATTTAGCAGCTTCATCTCCTGCAGTTTCTTGGTCTCCTCAAGAGTGTGAGTGGGCAGACACAAAGCAACGTTGCTTCCTTTGCGCTGTAGCTCATTATCCAAAATGAACAGTGTTCCTTCTAAGAGCTTTTCTCTGCTTCTTTGTTACTAAATAATGGGCACAAAATATAATGAAGTTATCACATTTGATGTATTAATGACGACATTGAAATTAGAGCCAAAATTCATAACCACTAAAGTTCTATCATCTTCTGTATTTTGCCTTCTGACAATCATGTGAAAATCCTAAGGATGTCAGATTTTATGCATCTATTATTAGTCCTGGGCATGATTCTTCTCGTGAAATTACACCCTGCTTTTATTTATTTATTTATTATTTTTAAAATTAATTTATTTTTGTTACAGATGTTTCTTTTCCCCCCCAGACACCCTCCTCCTTATCCCACCCACCCCCCAACAATGCAAGCATTGTTGTCTATGTCCATTGGTTATGCGTACATGCATGTAAGTACACCCTGCTTTTAGGAGGGGCACCAATAATGCCATTTCAAATGCACATAGCAAAGATGCAAAAAGAAAGATTGTAACAAAACTGTTATTTGCTGCAAAACAAGCATCACATTGTCTTAGCATTTCTCGAGTTCTGAAATCTGGCCAATGTTGCTTTCATGGTGAAAAACCCAAAGCTCAGAAAATCATTCTCCTTTTCAAGACTATGTCATTTCCTTAGCTCTGGAGTAGAGAAAATTCCAATTTAATTCATATACATCAGAATAAAGAGGCTGAAGATTTTAGGGGGCACATCGCAGGCAGAGAGAAGGCAGTTTTGATAACAAGGGAAGGAAATTCCGGCATTATAGCCCTTTCCGTGCAGCGTGGCTTAGACTGGCGTGTACGTGCCTCCCGTGGAGCCAACCCTCCTGAGTGAGCTCTAAAACAGCCATAATCCAGAACATCCTATGAAACTTCATTCTTTATAAAACATTTCCTTCTCAAATTCACAGCTACTTATCCACAGCTATGATTCCTCAGTGGCTGAGAAGAGCTTTTTTTTTTTTTTTTTTTTTTTTTTACCACTTTAACTGTTTTGTGTCAAGACCAAATAAAATGAACAAATACAGAGTTTTCAGCCAGAGTCCCTTGTGATTCTTCATTCTGTGAGCCCTACTTCATCACTAATATCAGCTGTGTTCAGAAAGAAGTTTCCATACGGTTCTAAGTAGGATTCTTAATCTATAAGAGAAGTAATAAGAATGATCTTTTGTTTTAAGGCTGTTTTCTGTATACTGAAATAGTAAAATCACTATTGAAGTCTTTCGGCTCGCTCCCATCTTGTGGAGTCAGAAGTTCAAAAGCAACAGTGGTTGTTGGCAAGGGATTTTATTGGGTATGATTTCACCATCAAAGTTCAAATACGACTTTTCACATGTTTCCACACATTTACCTCTTTTTCCAGTATATAACTCCACAATCTTTTCTCTGCATCTTTTTATTACCTTCTAAAGAATGGATATGTCTCTGACTTCTAGTTTCATCTCTAAGGCTTCTTTTCTAGGTACTATATCTCTTTAGATGTTCAACAAAGCAGAATCTTCCCAGTTCTCCAGGGAAACATGTCAGAGTTATCGTGAGAGAACAGAGGGCAATCTTTCTTGAAGTATTGTCTATTATTATTACTGCATGCAAAGAAGTGCTTAATATTATAATTCTAAGTAAAATAGGATTTTGAAAAAAGTGAATTCTCTAGGGGGAGGGGAATAAGGAAGAGAGAAGAGGGAAACAACTCATCAGAACTTACAGAAGATGCAATAACTGGAAACTCAGGCTAGACATAGGGAACAAGGAGTAATCCAGTAAGGTTATCAAACTTTTAACTAAAAGCGAAATCTTTTGTTAGTTATGAGAAGAACATTGCATGAAGATACAGTCACTATTAAAGCCACATCATTTTTTTTTTTAAAGCCACTTCATGATTAATAGAATCAGGCTCAAATGTTAACTTTCAGAAACAGGTAAAGAAGTCCAGCTTCTCACACTTTCTGATGTAATAATTCATAAGGGAGGATGGTGATCATCACACATAACCAAGTTCCTTAGGGGTAAAGATTGAAATTACCTTCTGCAAATCAGAAATATCTTCACAGTTTCTTGTTTTCATTTTAAAAAGCTTTGCGAAGCCCAGCCAGTGTGACTCAGTGGATTGAAAGTCATCCCCTGGACTGAGAGGTCCCAGTTGGATTCTCAGTCAGGGCACATGCCTGGGTTGCAGGCTCAATTCCCAGTAAGGGGTGTGCAGGAGTCAGCTGATCGATGTTTCTCTTTCACGTCAATGTTTCTCTCTCTCCCTTTCTCTATCTGTAAAAAAAAAAAAAAAAAAAAACAATAAAAAATACTTTAAAAAATATATATTAAAATAAAAAGCTTTGTGAACTGTGCATTCCGCCTCATAATATACTCATGCTCATTTTAATATAAAAATAATGTTTTCAATGGCTATTTGTGTATCCTTGGCACACTGCTGGCCTAAGTGCCTCCATTTAATAAGGACCAAGCAGAGAACATATTTTGACCTGTACAAAGCCTTCGGAATCCATGTTAAAATACAGATTCTGATTCTGTTCATCCAGGGTGGGATCCCAGGTTCTGCTTATCTAAAAATCTCCCAGGTTATTCCCGTGCATTTGGGGCAGCTGGGTTCTACACCAGCAGATTGCACAGCATGGTCTCTGACCAGCAGTTTCGGAATCTCCTGGGAGCACGCTGGAAATGCAGACTCCTGGCCCCCATTTATATTTACTGAATCAGAAACTAGGGTGGGGCCCAGGAATACGTGTGTGTTGTTGTTGTTGTTTTTGGCAAGCCCACCCAGAAATAACAGGTTTAGACTAATTAACCAGGGCAGTAAGAATTAGGTAAGCCAAGAGTAGAGATTATAGAAGTTTCAGTCCTTTGAAACCTGTGATACATAGATCCCTTCAAGAGCCATGCAAATGGTTTAAAACCAGGAAAAAAAAAATTTCCTGGACCCAATTCCTGAGCCAAGAAAATTAGATCTGAACTCACTGTGACCAGGGCAGTTACAACACAAATATACTGCAGAGTAAAGAACCAAAGGGGATAATCAGAAGGTGTGTCTGGAGACGAGATTAGGAAGAAGGTTCTAGTAGAAAATGAAAATCCACCAAAGCAATTTCATCCACACGAGGCTTGGCCTTTACATATCTTACTTCAGCATTCAAGCCGGAATAGTGGAAGGGCCAGGGGAGGCATTGGGGCTATTCCTGCTGAGCCAACGTGCCATCAGATTGTAATTAACCTCAGATACAGAACATTAATTTCTACACATTAGCAGTTGCTCTTTGGGGAAGCTTTGTGTTATGCACTTTAGAGTCTTCACCAGTTTCCTTAAAAAACTGCCAACTTTGTCCTTTATTTTCTTCTAAAGAATTATTATGAACTTTTGCTTCTGGAGGGGAAAGATATATGTCTAAGTCTAGTTAGAAATAGCTATAGAGAATGTATCAGAGGTCAGGTCTGGGGGAGCCGCAGCCCCAAAGTGGGCAGGAGGGGCCTGTGGTGGTAGACAATCAGAAAGCACTGAGCCAGCCCGGACCACTGTTCCCCTCCTGGCCTGAGGTGTCCCCACACAGGCTCTGTGTCGTAGAGCAAAGCTGCCTTGCTCCAAGAAAAACTTGGGATTTCCTTCAGCTGGGCCAAATCCCAAGCCTGGAGTCCCAGAACGAGCTTGGGATTGGTGCTCACAGATGAGGTGTTTTCTACAGAGTATGAGGTGCTACTGGTGATTTTATCATTACGCCTCATACAAAAGAGTGAATGACAGAGTTCTTGCTCCAGCAAAAGATTACTTTTTGTTGTGTTCTTTTGGTGTTTTATTTCCTGAATGTTCAGGGACAGCCTTTAATTCGTATGCAGTCTCTATGTAGCATGAGCTCAGAGAGCAGCTTCCCCAAGGCCTCCGCCGGGCCACCTGCGGCAGCTGCAGCTCTTCCTCGCTGCCTGCAGGTTGTCTCTCCGCATCCCCCACAGGGTCAGCCAGCCCTCTGGACCAGCAGGCCTAGGTGATCTGATGCACTGTCCCAGAAGCCCTGGCCTCAGGAGGGGTCACATGAGGGGGCAGGACACAGACAGCAGGTTGTGGGCTGTCATAGGACCCATGAGCTACGAGGATCAGGGGCTTTCTTCTTGTCCTGGCCCCACTTCCCCCTTTATCCTCCCTCCAGGGCCCTCTGTCTTCTTCACTGACTGTCCTTTTCTCACCAACCCCACCCCAGATACTTTTGGAAAAGAAAGGTGAGGGTAAAGACAATTGTTCTGAGAGAATTTGGGTCCCAAAATAGTTATATACAAACACACATATAAACAGGTTATGTAATCACCCTGATATTTCCAATTTTGCCCCATTCAAAGAATATAAAGATTTAAGTCAAAGAGGTTAACACCTAAGTCCAACAAGATATTCAGAATAAGAATATTCAATTTTTAAACATATATCTATCTAATTGTTAATAGACACTGGATACTGCAGTCTATAAGGAGAAACAGACAAATGCTCACAAGTGCCCTGGAAGTCAGTTTCTCAGCAGCTGCTCCTGGCTGTGCCAAGTTTTCACTCTGTACACTTGGTCACTCAGAGGGACAAGGCCTTCGGTTATGATGAAGAAGTTGAATTAAAGCATGAATCAGACACCCAAAGGAGCTGATCTGGTTTGCCAAATATAAATATTATGAAGACTAAAATTGAACTACACAATTTGTTTTATTGCATTTTCAAAAGAAAAACTCATTAACCAGACTAGATTATGTGTTTTCTAATAACCACAATATGATGTATAACATTTATTGAGCAATTACTAAGGGAAAGGCACTGTGCTCATTGCTTAGCTACCTAAGATAATTCAGTCCTCACAAGCAACTACGTAGCGGAGGTGGAAACAAGACAGGAGCTACTTCAATGTCAGTAAACTGCACTGGAATTAATAAACCAAAACTAGTTAATCTCTCATTTTCCTCACCCCACTGCCTTATCAGAATGAGCCTGATTAACAGAGGGTACGTGCCCATTCCTTGGCTATGCTGGGGTGGGGAGGAGAGGCGCAGGGAGACCGAGTCTCCAGACACACAGTTGTCTTCCTACAGGGATGCAGTGCTACTATCTGAGTCACCAAGGCTGCACACCATAGCATAGTGGTAAAAGGGTCACACCCCAGGGAAAACCCGAGCACTATTAAAAAGGCAAAATGTTAGGCACTCAAGAAGGGAAAAATGTTCACTTCAGAAAGACCGAACACACTCAAAGAGATGAAATGAGTTACACAAATTCACATGACTACAAGTTCACCCTTGGACAGGAGGACAGAACATCTGAAGCCCAGTGCACCTTCTATTACTTGCAACTCTGAAACTACTTCAAAATTACTGCACAGAAACCAAAAGGAACAGAAATAAATATCAACATGTTTTAGGAGCCAAATGTATTCATTTCAAATATACCAGCCCCCTCTCCCATGCCTCATTAAGATAGAAAATCCTTTAGACAAACCAGAACTCCAAATGACAAGTCTGTGTCAGAAAGTAGTCAATAAATAACAACTGGTAGACTTTGAAAGGCTCATACAGGTCTCATACTGTTACATAGTACCTTGTGACTTTGAATGTAATTATGTAGCAAAAGCACCTAGCATGCTGCTTTTCTCTTAGTAATTGTTCAATAAATGTTATGTATTATAATGTGATTATTTGGAAACATTCTACTTGGATGAATGATTTTTTTTCTTTTGAAAATGCAGGAATTGAAGTTATATGTATGACTTTGGGGAAGCGAAGATTTCTTAAAATGTCTTAACTAGAACATAAAATTCATCATAAAAGAATATGATAATGGAAAGACATGAAAAATTAAGAACTTATATTTATAAAAATAATCAATAATGAGAAAAAAAGCCAAGAGTGTGAGAAGATATTTACAACATATATAAATGGCAAAGTACTCATATCCAGGATATATGAAGAACTCCTTTTATTATTTTTCCATTGCTGTGAAACAAATTACCTCAAAACTTAGGGGCTTAAAATAACAAACATTTGTTATCTCACAGTTTCTGTGGGTCAGATAGCATGGTTTAGCTGAGTGTCCCCGGCTCAGGGCTTTTCTGAGATTGCAGGGGAGCTGTCAGCTGGGGTTAGAGCCACCTCGCGGCCTGGCTAGGGAAGACTCTGTTTCCAAAATCACTCAGGTGGCCATTGAAGGCACCAGGTGCTCAATGGCTGTTGCTTAGACATATCAGTGGGCCTCTCCATAGGGCAGCTCACAACATGGCAGCTGGCTTCCCCTAAGCAAAGGTGTGTATGTGTCGGGGGGGCGGGGGGGAGTAGAGAGAGGACCAGCAAGACAGAAGTCACTGTCTTTTTATAAACCTAATGTCAGAGGAGACATTTCATCACATTAGCCATTTTCTATTAATTAGAAGTGAGTCCCTAGGTTCAGTCCACACTCATACTCAAGGGAGAGGTATACAAGGCATGAATACAGAAGGTGAGGATCATCGGAGGCAATTTTACCAGCTGGCTACCACACTGTTAAAAATCAATAAGAAAAGACAATAGAGAAATTGACAAAGAATTGAACAAGCATTTGACCCCCAAAAAGTCTAAGTTGTCAATAAACATAGAAAAATGTGCTCATTAGTTATGAGAAAAATGAAAATTAAAACCAAGATAATATACTTGTATATAGCCAACAGAAAAACTAATAATAAAAGGACAGAATAACCCAACTATTGGCAAGGCTATGGAACAACTGGAATCCTCATGTACTTCTGGTGAGGTTGGAAATCTGTACAACCACCTTGAAAAACTGCTTGGCAGCTATCTACATAAAAGCCTAACAAAATTGCATATATGTGTACAACAAAAGACATGCATAGGAACATTCATAGCAGCTTTATTTCTAATAACCCAAAACCTGGAAACACCCAAATATCTATCAAAAATAGAATAGATAAATAAATTGTGCTATATTCATACAATTGACTATAATAAGACAACGAGAAAGGACCTACTGCTATACCTTAGCACTACGTATGAATAAATGTCACAAGATAATGTTAGTCAAAAGAAATGGGTCAGAAAAACATATACTGTGCAATTTTATCTATATAAAATTCAGAAACTCTCCAAATTAATCAATGGTGAGGGGATTTTGGGGAGTTTTTACTTTTTGGTGGGTGGAACTTAATGACTGGGAAAAGGTAAGTTTGGGGATTCTAGAGGCCTGTTATTGTCCTGTGCTCTTGATCTGATGATAAGGATCATTAACTTTGAGAAACTCCAATATGTGTTATACATTTATGATTCATGCACTCTTCTGTATGTGTATTATATTCCATACAATTTTTACTTAAAAATAATAAAAATAACTTTCTTTCTGCTATGCTATTCAGAATGGCAACTGTGAGTAAAATTACTAATAAATAAAGCTATTAAAAATTAAAATTCTGTGTCCATTGATGCTATGTCCTGAGTCCTAGTCCCTGAGGTCTTAACTATCAAGAATTAGTTTTTAATTTGATTCCTGGAAACTAAAAATTTACTAACATTGTTGACTTCTCTGCTTCCTTTCTTTCCCAAAGGGAGCAATAGAAATGTTCTCCGATTTGGAGGACACCAATAGCTGGCCTGTTCTTTCCATACTTAATGAGTTCACAGAGCCCTGCTCTAATACTTCAGTCTTAAAATGATGAACAGAAGGAGAAACAAAATCAAGGAAAAGAGAAATATGCAAAATGTCAGAGGAAAGAGAATATATAAAAATGGGGGAGGTTACAAAGTGGGAGGGTCAGAAGAACCTGGAGGAGTATGAAAACGGGGATCAGTAGAGGAGAAGACAAGAAGGGCCAGAAAAGGAGAGAATTCAGAAAGAGGGAGAGTTGAAAGATCTGTTAGTCATATGTTGAAATTTCAAATATGCTGTCCTGTTGATACCATCATTCAGAACATGTGTCTTGATTCTTCAGGTTTGGAGTTTATACTCCTGGCTGAGGAACTCCAAACTTTTCAACGTCAAATAATTTTCACATAATAAATGTTAATGGAGAAAATAAAACCACGATAAAAACATGTGTTTTTTTTTTTCTGTGAAAAGGTGAGGGTGGCATAAAAGGATGTGGCAGTGAAGAGTAAAACAGAAATTTGACCGTAGGCAGAATTTTTATGAGCCTTACCCCAAAGTTAAATCTTAGACTCCTCTTTAATAACTTCCAAATGGAAGAATTATAGTGGATAAACAGTTCAAGTTGCAAGCTGGAAAAATTCATACATATGTGATAGGACATTTGGTCCCTTGAGCATCTGTATCTGGGCCACTTCCATCCACTGCCTCATTCCCCTAACACAATATGAGACTAACTTTTCCATGAGAGTTGAGGCCCATCCTCTTTCATAGCCTTGACACTGAAGGACTGTAGACAAATGTACGTGCATAGTGAAGGGCTGGACTCAGTACAGTTAGGTCTGTAAATAATTTGGTTTTGTTTTTGTTCATCCTCACCCGAGGATATTTTGTCCATTGATTTTTAGAGAGAGTAGAAGGTAGTGGGAGGGAGGGAAAGAGAGGGAAACATCAATGTAAGAGAGACACATAGATTGGTTGCCTCCTGCACTCACCCCACCAGGGCTGGGGATCGAACCTGCAACCCAAATAAGTGCTCTTGACCAGGATTCAAACCTGCAACCCTTCAGTGCACAGGCTGACACTCTAACTATTGAGAAACACCAGCCAGGGTGGTAAATGATTTGTTTTTAGGCAAGGTTAAGTTATAACTATTCAAGAGTAAACATCCCATTGACCAAGCCAGGGGGCTCTTTTAGAAAGCAAACTTTTGAAAAGGCCTTCCACCAACACTATCACTATCCCTTTCCCAAACCTTTGCTCTCGCTTCCCATCATAAATGTTTATCTCTAGTTCCCAAACCATGCTCACACACAAATAATGAAGAGAGAAGCTAAATTTTTATCTTTACCTTTGTTCTCCTTTTCTCAAGTTAAGAAAACTACTACAGAATGGAAGCTTTCTGCATGCATCCAACATAAGAAATTACTTTAAAATCTACCGTATAAATGGCTCTCAGTAAGAAGTATCTGCTTTTGTCGAAGGCTTGAAATCATTAGTTTTAAATTAGAATTTATGTTTGACATTGAGTAGTAGGCATTTATGGCATAAAACTAATCTGTCTTGGGAATACTAAATGGTAAAATAAGTACATACAAGCTGTATTGTATGCCTTTGCATTACATAGTGCATCTTATGCATGTTTCTAGAAAATTCTATATAGGTAGTTCAAAGCAAGGGTTTTTTCCTAAACTAGCCTGTGCCAAGGATTTACATTCTACAAATGGGAAAGGTGTATGTGCATGAATGCCATATTTGAATGAAAATCTCGCAGAGTAGTAGACTGTGCTGGAGTCAAAGCAGTATATCCAGGAAGTGTTCACTTGGATGGACCTCTTCTAATAGTTTATATTTTTATTTAAAAAAAATCAAAGTTATTTTCAGTGCAAAACCAAATTCTAAATGACACCCACTAGAATTAGCAAAATAGCATTTCATCAGTAAATCACCTGCAGAATTTAGAAGGCAATTTAGAATTACTAATTGGTGTGTTAAATGGATATATTCGGAAAGTGTGAGGGGATGAGTCAACACTTCTGAAAGAATATTTATTTTAGGATTTCCTGAGTGAGTGCTCCAAATTATAAGCCTACCTGAACATTAGTGCATGGGTTAGAGAAGTCAGTTCACCCAGGCAGTTGTTGTGTGCATAATTTTAAGAAGAATAAATACTACTTTGGAAATTGCTCCAGTTCGATTTGCCAAAAGTAACACCCTTTCTGGGCATATAGCCACAAGATATTTGCCCTGTTTCTTTGTGACTGTGGAACCCTGAAACATTGTTTGCAATTTTATCAAAGGATTCATTGAGCCAGAGGATAATCAAGGAGAACATATTGGCTATTAAAACATAGAAACATAGGCCTGCATTCCTTAAAAGAAAGTTACCTTTTATCTTAATATGCTGTTTACCTTTTAATTATTTACTTAAACTTGAATCCTATCAAGTCACTATCTCTACTGCTAATCATCATTTCTTATCAACTCTTACCCGGGCTACGGCCACATCCCTAAATGGTGTCCTAGCTTTGAGCCTTGCTCACTGTAGTCTGTTGTCCACAGAGCAGCCAGCATGAACCTTCGAGAGCTTAAACAGCCACGGCTCTGTAGGCAGCATCCATACCTAGGGCAGGTAGGTACCTACCCCTGTGAGGACAAACCTCTGGCCCTGCCAAGAGGGGAACTGCCCACTCACAAACCACAAGACCTGTTGGTCTCTCTGTGCCATGTCAGAGGCTTGACGTTGGGGTCTTGCTGACAAGTTGGACATTCAAAGCCAGCAGTAGTGAGATAGGCTTTGGAAGTAGAAGTTCAATGTGATAGAACACTTAGCATTTAATGTGAGACATTTAAAAAGATTTTCCTTTGACTTTAGGACTTGAAAGTTCTGAGAGAACCCAGCTCACAATGGGAAGCTCTGGATTCATGGTTAGGGGTTCCTTGAACGTCCATTGTTAGGCATTCCATCTCCAGCAGGGCGCAGTTTCCCAAGTCATGTCATTGTCTGCTAACAATGATCTGGACTGACTCCAGAATCGTAGAAGCCTGTATTGTGATTCTGCTACTGGAGCTCTTCACTGCATCATCTTTGTCCCACTGACACTTCCTAAAACCCAGAATCTGCTTGGCCAGGTGTTCCCAGTGGTAGGGCTGAGGGCACTTGGCCTGGACCAGATGCAGTGCTCTTTCCTGCTCAGTGTGCTATTCAAAGCTGGCAGCCTTCTTCATCTGGCTCATGAGCTGGAGCAGTTTTCCCAGGTGTGCATGTGTGGCAGCCAGAACCCAGTCACCATGCTTCTTCTTCTTTGTGAAGGATCAAGATGTTGTAATTTGCATTTGTTTGAAAGGGGTATCCCAGCATGCCCTTACCAACAGACCCTTAAAAACTTCACTGAATTGTCCATTCGATCTTCAGAGGGTTTCTCTCTGGAGCACATGTGATGTACCCAGGCCTCTAGGGAACTGTCGTCTCTTGCTCATCTTGCCCGGCACCATGATGCTGATATGATAGAGTGGTTTGTGAAGCATCGGGATGGTACAGATCTCTTTGGACTACATAATGACTGAGAGCAGGAGGGTTAACATAACCCTGAAGAAAAACTATAAATGAATATTGCCTTTCTCACATGAAAACGAAGTGTTTCTGATCCTTTTTCCTAATTGGAATGGAAAGAATACATCTCCAAACCAATGGCTGCATTTCATATATCTGAGGGCTTCTTCATCTGCTTTATCAGTACAGTTGTCCCTTGGTATCTGCCAGGAATTGGTTCCAGGACCCCGGTGGATACCCAAATCCGTGGATGCCCAATTCCCTTGTATACAATGCATAGCATTTACATATAACCTATACTCATTCTCCAGTATATTTAAAACAATCTCTAAATTACTTATACTACCTAATACAATGTAAATGCTGTGTAAATAGTTGTTATACCATATTGTTTATGAAATAATGACAATAAAAAAATGTCTATACGTGTTCTGTACAGATGCAACCGTCATAGGTTACTACATAATACGTGATATCGACAGTGTAACATTTTTTACTTTTTATTTTTATCTTATTTTAATTTTAATTTTTGATCCTCAATTGGTTGAATCCGTGACTGTGGAAACCACAGATTTGGAGAGCCAACTGTAATACCAAAATTTCCATACTGTTACTCATTCTCCAGGATCTATCTGGTTTCTGCAGGGGCCAGACTAGGGAATTAAATTGAGATATGATAGGGACCATCATCCTGTGTCTTTTAGGTTGAAAATCTCTACCATCCACCCACAGTATCAGAGAATTCCATTTGGCCTTCCTCATTATAAAAAATTTTTACTTCCCAGACTTAGGGATGCAATGTTGGGTTCCTCAACTGCTATGTATATCAATTCCAACTATGCACCAGGAACTGGAAAATGACATGAGATTCAAGGGGACCATTGTGATCTGGCCTGTGCCAGGACTCCATTTACTATTACCTGGTTCCCTCAGGCCCCCCACTTTGAGTCTCTGGGTATCAATGTCAACTTAGACTTAGTCCTTCAAATTTCTGTTTTTTTCTTCTTTCCACAGTATATGGACAACTGAATAAATGGCTATAGGTCACTTTGGAGGAAAGGAGGGAATTGTCACAGAATATACTTGTCATGATGTTACAGAAGCCTACAGGACCTGGTTACCTCTTAGGTCAAAGGGCACTAGATCTGAAAATTGGCTCAGATATGGAGACTGAACATAGAATGATGATTTTTTTATTGAAGTAACTGCTCACAGACTTTTACTTCTCCATTTTTACATTTTTCTTCTTTTGAAATTATAGATATTATACAGCACCTTCGTTGGCTGTTGTCTAGGGCAATGGTCAGAAAACTAGTGCCAATCCACTTCTGGCCTGCTGCCTGTTTTTATAAATAAAGTTTTATTGGAACATAGTCATGCTTAGGCTTTAAATTTTCCCCCTACCCCCTGTTAGGAAAGCTCAGGCATTTCTATTTTGCTAAGAGTTGGCCACCATTTCTTCCAAACTTTTAAAACGAGTTTGTCCCATCTCCTGGGTCTTTGCTAGGGTGATACATTTTATATCCTGAGAAAATTTCCCGAAATCAATCCATTCTTACTTATCCAGCTTTACATTCTAGCATCCTTGATTGAGTATCCTCAAAATCTAACCCCAGGAGTGCTTCCCGTGTTCTCGTCAGCATCGGGGATTATTGTTTTGATTTTTAGGTGTATAATCTTTTTCTTGTCTTATCAAGCTTTACCCTGACCACAGCTGAATTATCCTAGGATTTAACCCGAATTATCGGTCTGGCACAGGGGTGAAGATGAGAGCAGCTCTAATGATCTGTCTTGTGGCAAGAAGGATTCTGCAGCATATTTCAAACTGTCGAAGTATTAGCTCTTGTTAAGGACAGGTGGGCCCCTGTGCATGCCCAGAGGGTGAGTGTGGGAGTGTTCGAGAGTCAACATCATCAAGGGCATCCATCCAGGTTTGTGTTTTAATATCTCTGGAACTCTGCAATTCTCACAATTAGGTCTAAACTTGCCTTTAGATTATGTCTGCCCTTTAGCCACAGGTGATAAGGACCTCTTTATATGCTCCCACAATTACCATGGAAGGCTCTATGGTTCTCAGGTATGAGTACTTGGCTATTAAGCACACGTGAACAGTTATTAATCTCTCATTGTCCTCAGCAGGGAGTCATTACACCTAGCATTGGCCATTCAGGTTATCTTTGTAGGCACTCTTTTCCTTATATTTTTAAGTGCTAGTAATATCACCATACCCACCACAGAATTTCCCTCCACAGAGACATTTTCAAGGGTCAAAACCAGTGAAATATTTAGCAATTGTACTGCGTCTTGTGTCAAGGACCAAACATACGTTCTCTACCTGCTAAGAAGTAGGTGAGGTAATTATTTGCCCCATCTTAATGTCTGTTTGCTCAGACCACTCTTGGTACTGTTTGTGTTAATCCATACTCTCTGAGAAGCAGACATGAAGACAGGGTTAAATATGCAAGAATTTTACTAAGGAAAAGCCTCTGAGAAAAGGATTAGGGAGAAAGTGAGAAAAGGCTAGGAGTGATGCCAGACTACCAGGCAAGTGTGAACCCAAGTGAAGGAGAGAGAGAATAGTCCTAGTGTTTCATAGAGTCTAAGAAAGACGACCAGGATTCTTTAAGTTTAAATTGGCCAAAAGAGGATTTCCATGTAGCCCCAAAATGAATCTCCTTTCCACTATACTCAGTCCTTGACTGGGGAGGATCCTGTGGGAGGCGTGGTCTTGGCCCAAATGAAGCATTAGATTTCAAAGGACAGCATCTGGGGCACTGGGTCAATTAACCTCTCTGTAGCAGTAGGTCCAGAAGGCATATTTTCATGTCTGCCATATAGAGGCAATGTGATTTCAATCAAAATCCCATCAGGATTTAGGGTTTTGCTTTATTTTATTTTGTTCATACAAATTGATGAGCTAATTCTAAAATATACATAAAAAGTGAAAGGCTTAGCCCTGCTAGTGTGGCTCAATGGTTGAGCATCGACCCATGCACCAAGAGGTTACCAGTTCGATTACCGATGAGGGCACATGCCCAGGTTGTAGGCCCAAACCACAGTGGTGGGCATGCAGGAGGAATCGGTCAATTGATGTTTCCTCTCATCGATGTTTCTATCTCTCTCCCTCTCCCTTCCTCTCTCTCTAAAATCAAGAAAGAAAAAATATTTTTTTAAAATGTAAAAGGCTTAGAAAATCTATAATAATTTGGAAAAAATATTGGAGAACACACATGTAATTTTAATACTTAATGTAAGTTTGCATTAACTACATATAAATATAAGTCATTGAAATGGCATAAAGTCCAGAAATAAATGCATGTATGGTCTATTGATTTTTTATCAAAGGTGCAAAGATAATCCAATAAATGATGCTGGAACAATTGGATATTGATGTGCAAAAAATAAACTTGGACCTTACTTCATACCACAGATCAAAATTAACTCAAAATAGGTCATAGATTTAAATGTAAAATCAAAAACTGTAAAATTTCTAGAGGAGAATATGAGACAATCTTAAAAATGGGTTAGGCAAAGATTTCATAGGATATAAAAATAATAAACTATAAGATAATTTTATAAATTAGACTTTATCAAAATTAAAAACTTTTGCTTTTAAAAGTACATTGTTAAGAATATCAAAAGGCAAGAAACGAACCAAGAGAAAATATTTACAAAACACATATCTAGAACATATGCAGAACATATAAAGAGCTCATACAACTTAATAATAAGAAGATAGTCCAATTTAAAAGATGGACGGAACAAGAGTTTTGACCAGACACTTCACCAAAGAAGATATATGGATGACAAATAACATGAAAATATGTTTAACATCAATAACCATTGCAAATTAAAAATTAAAACCACAAAAATATACTACTACATAAGCACTGGAATATCTAAATTGAAAAAAACTGACAATACCATGTGTTGCCAAAAATACGTAACCACCAGAATGCTCATATATTGCTGATGAAATGCAAAATGGTACAACAAACTTGGAAAACAATTTGGTAGTTTCTTGTACAGTTTAACATGCACTTAACATATGAGCAAATAATCCCACTCTTATGCATTTACCCAAGATAATGGAAAACATATGATCACATAAAGACTTGTAAATTAATCTTCATAGCAGCTTTATTTATATTAGTTAGCCCCAGACTGGGATCAGTCTATATTTTGGTACATTTGTATACACACAATGGAATTACTATTTAGCAATAGAAAGGAATGAACTGTTACATACCCAACGATGTAGATAATTCTCAAAACAATTTGCTAAGTGAAAGAGGCCAGATAAAAAAAAACTGTATAATTCTATTTATATGAAATTCTAGAAAAGACAAAACTGTAGTAGCAGATCAGTGGTTTCTAAGGCCTGAAAATGGGAAATAGAGACTGATAGAAAATGAGCACGAGGGGACTTTTTTTGAGTCAAGGAAATGTTCTGTATACCATCTGGGTGGTGGTATTTACACAACTCTACACATTTGTCAAAACTCATTGAATTTTACTTTTAAAATTGATGGATTTTGTTGTGTATATAAATTATACCTCAATAAGGCTTATTTTAAAAATTTAGAGAAAATGAAATAATGGTGAGGACGTAAGCTAGAACCTGGAATAACATTAAGAAGAATTGACTCATTTAATGGACCATGCATTTGGTTCTAAGGTTTGTAATTGCTATCTTGAAAATGAAAATCTAATCATTTACAAAATTTACTGTTCTTGATTCCAAGACCAAACAGAAATTGTCCTCTATGCATTAAGTGGAAACAATTTGTCATCATAACAATAATATTATAGTAAACTCAATTATCATGACTATCAAGACTATTACTGGACTATTTCTCATATTGACCCATCATACAGGCAATTCAGTGAAGCAATTTTGGGAACAGTCATTAAAACACCATGTAAATTAGCAGTTCTTTATTGTGTTGTCTTGAGATTTTAGAATATCTGAGGATGTGGAGTACTGTGTGACCTTCTATTATTTTTTTCCTAAAGGTTATTTCTCTCAGTGCGGCATTTAGCAAACACTGGCAATAAGCTCAAGGTTGCATTTCTTGGCGTGGGTAATGATAGAAGATACTCAATAGTGCCAATGACCAGCCTCCGCAGTCCAACACTTGAACATATCATTAAGTAGGAGGTAGAGGTAACTTGTTTGTGGAAATCAGAAGCTTTAACAAGAAAGGACTCTGCTAGCTTTATCCTTTAAGCAGTATTCTCCTTTTGTACTTTCTCATAATAAATCTATAAGAGTCCATGACTTTTAGCTGATACCTTCTCTGCAGCCTCTCATAGATAAAGAAGCTTGAGTCAATTATAAGTTTTCATGAGTTTTTAAGTATATTTAAAAAATAAAGATTGCCAGAAAGTGTCTAAATATTGTGAAACATTTAAATGTTAATACTTAATAACTTATGAATTATAGTAATTTATAAATCTTGTCAGTGTGTCTATGTGACTGCATGTTTTTCTTCATTTGGGGTTAATGTCAAAATTTGTATTGAAGCCGTTTGTGAACATGAAGCTCTGGACGAATGTCCCTCTTGCTGCAGTCCACCCCAGCCCACATAGGCTGTGTCTTCTAGGACAGCATATACAACAGGGGCCTGCAAAACCCTATTAAAAGGGAATGAATAATTATCTCTATGTGCCAAGACCTCTTCTAAATGCTTTACATGTATTAATTCACTCATTTTTTTTTTACAAATTCTGTGAAAATGAGAATATAATTATGAGATAAATACTATTGAGAAGAGGAAAGCAAGGCATAGAGTAGTTAGTAACTTGCCAAGGATTACAGCTAGTAAGTGGCTGAGCAAGCGCCAAAGTCCAAGTTCTTAACCATGATGTTTTAGGTTAAATCATGTAAAGTTGCCAATTGTCAATCATTTGTGACCCACAAAATTAGCGATTTTACGTGGTTCAATTTAACATGCTGAGGTTGACTCAAGCTCTGTTCATATGGGCATGCGTATATGGGACACATTTGTTCTTATCGCCGCTCAAGAACACACATCAACCTTTTATCTGAATTTGGCAAATACTGTATTTATATCTGAATCCTTTCTGCTCCAGGGTAAATACATTTTAAAATTCATGGCTCTTTTGTGGAAAGTTCGGAGGCATGGTAGAGCCGATGAGAGCTTAATGGAAAGAAAAACTTTCTAATGAGTACAACTGTCAAAGGTAGGCTGATGGCCTCTGTGGACGTGGTGGGAACTTTTTCCCTGAGAGGCACCCTCAGAGGTGGGACATGCTATTATCTATAATGTTAACTGAGGTTTGATTCCTCATTACAGCTCAGCCAGAGCAGGAGTCAGGCATCCCCCCTGCCCTCCAAGGAGTGGTAAGGTCGCTGTGCTGACCATTGTACTATGGATGCTCTGATTCAGAAATCTACTGAGAAACAGTTTTTTCTTCACTCCAATTGAAAATTTTTATAATTTGTACAAGATTTAGAGAAAAATAATGCTATATCTTTAAAAGCCCACATTGAGAGTCCTTAAATTGTGTAGCCTCTTCTCATAAACACCAGTTTCTTTTTGCCTCCAATAGTTTGCTAAACAACCTTGATTTCTTTCTTCTGGACAGAGCTCATGAAGTACGTTAGATGTTCACCATGAGGATTTAGTAGCATTGAATTTTCTGTAAATTGTCTCCGGAGGCTAATCTGATCCTGACCACTCCCATGATCCGCATTTTATTGATGCACCGTGTTTACCTGTGTTCACCTAGATAACAGGGACACACCCAGACCTGCTCTCAGCAGCTGGCCAAATCTGCACAGCCCTGACTTTAGCTGGAAGTCAAAAGTTACCCAGGTTCCACAAGCTGGCTCAGTTGGCTCATCCTGACTAGTAGGACAGCAGTCTAAACAACAGCCTGAGTAAACAAAATCAAACTGTCTGTGAGCTTGCACAGAAAGAGATGAAGCATTTTTGCAGTGTGAATTTTTTTCTTCCCTCCACACCATGCCCACACACAGCTCCCCTGAGCTGGGCAAGGACAGCAAGTGTCCCATTTACTGTGAAATTTTTTTACTGATTACAGCCTACAAAGATTATTCGGCTCAGTGGATCAGCTCTTACTTTTCCAAAAGCCATTTTATGTAGGCACAAATGTGTTTGTCCCTCGCTTATCCTGCTCAGTGGGACATTCAGTTATGAAGATCAGATTGAAAGTAATTTCTTTGATTTTCCTTTGATGTTTCCAAAAGAAGGAGAGATTTCTGCATCCCTCTCAGTGCTCCCTGAATGTATGGAGAGCACTGGGACAGCTGGAATGGGGATGTCCTATTTTCAACCACAATCATTTTGTTGGCCAGATGCTCTGCATGCCCAGGCCTTTGGAAATGTGTCTCAGCCACTAGTCATGTGACTTGCCCTTCAAGGAAGTCATCCTGTTTTCCAGCTGTTCTTGGATCTCTGGAGTCAGGACCAGGGTGGGGGCCCATCACCACCACCCTAGTTCATGCCTGTCAGAGGCTGGGGCATTTTCCACTTTCTGTCACTACCTTTTATTTCTGTGTTCACAGATTCTGAACAAAAGTAGTAGCCAAGAGAATCTCATCTAGCAGAGTGACTGAGAATGCCATAGCAGGGCCAAGTCACCCTGGGCCTCCTCTCTCTAGGTGGTCTGCATGGCTTCATATTGGCCCTGTTCTCTTTTCCTAAAGGATGAGGAAGGGATGTTGTCCTTGCCTGTCAGCCCCAGCCCCAAGGCACAAGCAAGGTGTCTTCATTTCCCTTGTGTTGCTTTATGCCTCTGCCCCCAAGGTTTGAAATAATAATTTCTAGTTCCCTGGATTGGTTCCTTTTTGCAATAGGTTATGAACTCTCTTTTCCTTCAAGTTTTCCCTTTATACAGTCCATGCTTGAGGCTGTTTGTGGTCTTTACTACAGGAGAATTTTCAGGTCTTCAGCAACTGAGAGAAAGAAAGACTTATGGAAAATCTCTTCCCTGCTCCCAATCATGTCAAACAGTTCTAACACCATTGTAATTAACTAGTTATTAATAATAGAAAAGAAGCAAAGAGGGAAGGCCAGAAATTATAAGCATGTCATATGGGCAGCTTCACCAGAAAGCTGCAGCTTTGCTCTCCCCAGGGAACCACCAGCCTATTCCCTGCAAAACACTGGGGGAAGGGTTCCAACAAAGGGAAGATAGACACACGCCCAGTAAAGTTAGGGTGACTAGGGAAGATACGTGCCTGTCAGTCAGGCCTGGGGAACCATGGATTGGCCAGAATGGGTGCGGCCACTACAAACGTGTGAAAATTTGGGAATACATAATCTCCTAAACAAAGGAGTTCACTCTGTTGATGCTCTTGGCTTGTGACTCTTGGCTCATGGGGCTCTTTTGCTCCTGCTTCCTTGCATTTGCCCATATGGCCCACACGCAATGGACTAATAGACTGCAGCAGGGAAACACAAATTAAACTAGCCTGATGCTGGACTAGACACTGCTCCAATATAGAAAGGAAACTGTGGACACTGGCTCTGGTTTTAGCTCTACTGAAGCCCCAGCTGCAATTCTTCTATGGTGGGACAAAGGGAAATGGGACGTTGGAAACCCAGGGGTGTAATTCCATAGAAATAAAACTTTTTACTATACCTCATTCTCCTGTACGAGTCACAGAAAATTCCTTTTCTCAGGATATTACAAGAAATTCATCCCCACAAGCAATGGGGTAGACGAGGCCCTCTCTCCTCCATTAACATTTCCTAAGAGGAGAAAACAGCAAATATTAAACTGATGCCAGCCATCATCTCAGTATAAAGGCTAAGAAGCAGAAATTATCTCTTTGTGCTGGTGCATGTATATATTTTAGTTAACAAAAGAAACTGCCATGTCCCCAGACAGCCCACTTTGTGTGTGTGCGGCTGGCCTGGGCTGCAGGTGCATCTGAGGTTACATCCTGTGACAATGCACAGGTCCCTTCAATAACTACATCTTTTCACATCCAGATCACACTAGAAACCCATTTACTTTATTTAAAAAAAAAAGTGTGAGAGGTTCAGTCCTGAGTCTTCCGTTATTATTAACATTTGAACATGACTGAGCATAGTAACTTAAGACTCTGCTCTTGTCATCACACATTTATGAACATTTTGAACTTTGATTTTTATGTTTTAACCTGGGGCTCTTCAACTCTCCTAAAGGGAAAAATCCAGACAATAACATCAGGCCTTATGCTATCATATTAACTCTAAATAGGAAACAATAGGGAGCAAGAATAAATGAAATAACAAATACCAGGTAGATAATTAAAACCAGCTTAATCCCATTACACTGAGAGAGAGATATTAGCCCATTTCTTTGTCTTTTTATTTTTTTAACTATGTACACTTCAGCTCTCATTTCAATTCAAACAGCTCTCTTCATCACTGATTGTTTTACAGATGTGAATCCATGGGATATATTAAGTTTTGCTCAAGGCATTTAGTATAGTAATAATCTGCTTCTTAGAAGAGGAGCAGTAAAGGAGGAAAAAAATAGCCAAGATTATGCACCCTACAATGCCAGGTCTGTAATGACATGTAAAGATGCTGAGAAGAAAGTGCTCCCTGACCAAGGCAGAGCCATTAGAACAAATTTTGATATTATCATTGAACACTACTGAAAGAGGTAGAAAAAAATCACTGTAAGTATAAAAGTAAAATGAAGGTTGTCTTTTAACCATTGTTCTTTAATGTGGACAAAGAGAAGAAGGGCAAAGTGCAGTCCTTAAGGGAAACTAATCAAGGAAGCCCCACAAGGTGTGAGATCCCAGTCATGTGACACTATGGAAATCCCACTGTGAAGAAAGAAGCCTCAAAGCTCAGAGGCTTAGGTGAGCAACAGTTCCTTTATCTTTAATGACCCTGTCATGTAGTGGAAGGAGCAACCAAAATGAGAATATATTGGGTTGAGCTCAGGCTCCACCTTTTTGGGGCAGTCTGTTTCTTTTTTACAGAAGAAGATTTAGAGCTGCCCCAGGTATCTCAGAGGATTATGCCAGCCAGCCAAGAAGACAGAATCTGAGTGGGCTTTGCAAAGGGTAAAAGGTGGAGATAGCAAAAGCTGAGGTGACCTGAAGTTGCATTCTGGCAACTATGATTTTGCATTAAGATTGGACTGACTTTCTTGGCACACACTTTAAGAGCAGATAAGCAGAAGATAGAAAACTGTGCTTTATTAGAGAGTAGCAGAAGGGTGGAGAAATGATATTCTTGTTTTTGTTCTCACCAATTTCAAAACACTTCAATAGATTTGGATTTTTAAAAATGGCAAGTTCAAAGAGAAGCAGCTAGAGTCATCTTTCTAAAAAGACATCTAGTTACATTATTCCTCTGTTTAAAATCCCGCAGTGCTTTCCTGAGACATGCAGGAAAAACATTCAAATGCTTGTATATCTTACTTTGGTTAAATGAATAAGTGAAACACTGGTCCCACTGGCCATTAACACGTGGTGACAATAATGAACATGAAAAAGGAGAGACGATTGAGAGCACTGGAGTCTTCCCTGAGCCTAAGACATCTTTATTTCAATGGGAGATTAAACATGGGTTACAGAGGTGGGAATGACATTCCAGAACTAAAATGAGAATTTCTCTGATTAATTAAAAGGATTGAAACAGAATTGCAAACACTAGTTTCCACACTCGGTGGCTCAGTGTTGCTTCAGGTGCAGTCACCCAAAAATCATCAGGCACCAGTACTATGGGTCTTTTGTTGGTTTGAGAAATGTCACCTAACGTCATCCCTTCTAGTTCTTACTCTTCGTCTACAAAAGCTGACCAATCTGAGTTCCAGCCCATTAGGAGACTAAAATGAACTGGTAAACTCATTTAAGTGGAGGTGTTAATGGATGGAAATGGCTAAATGAGTGTGAGGAAATCCCCAAAGAGGCTATCTGTGTTTATTAACCAAGTCCCTGGGCACAAAGTGGACAATTGCCCAAAGGCACCCTGACAGCCAAGGAGAAAGGCATCTGTCCTATTCTTTCTTTTCCGTTGGAAATAGGGGCAGATTCTGGATGACCATCCTCCAAATAAAAGCAGAAAGCCAAAGGGAGGCAGGAACTATGCAGACCCTATGAAAACTGTAACTGTGAAAACCCTGTTTATCTCCTCATTTGCTATTTTTGTATCATTTTTCTCCTGTGTTTCTTCTGGGATCTAACAAAAAACAAAAACCTTACACTTTAAATCTGTGCTTCTATTCATAATGTATGTCACCCCTACACATATTAAAACATAAACACTTGGAGGGAGAATCACATGGTGGGGAGGGGTGGCTAGTGGCTCATTAAATAACCTTGACTAACCCCTGAAATTGCACCATCCCCTGGGGTTATGTCTTCCTTCTGTTATCACTCACTCTGTAACACAAGGACTCAAGCACAAACATAAAACCTTTCTTTTGGCTTTCCCTTACATAGCGAAAACAATCTTGTCGATACTAAGAAAAAAATAATAATATTTGTAATATAAGAGTACTATTTAAGGTATCAGAGGGAAAATGGCGGCGGGCAGGACCGGAGGGAGGGTGAGTGTGTGAGAGAGTGAGCTAGTGTATGAGAGAGAGTGAGTGGACACGAAGGTGGACGACCAAACTCGTGCAGTGCAGAGACGCGGAGCAGCAGGTTCCTGTGCTGCGGAGGGGAGCAGCCGGCTACCGCGGTAAGCAGCTCTTCAGGGCGCTTCTCCCTGCGCCGTGGGGAGGTCCCACCATTTTGGAAGATCCGGGGTCTTCCCTGGGAGGAGGAAGTGGGAGCGGCTAGGGCCCAGCAACCTGAGCCCACCAGTGCACCTGGCACCCTCGGACCAGTGGACAACCTGTGTCAACACAGACCAGGGCACAGTAACGGAGCTGCCAAGGTGCTTGCTGCAGAAGCTGCAAACAGCCAGGAGCCTAGCACCATCCCCCACAATAGCAGCCAACAGAGGCTGGGGAGCAGACATCCATTCCTAAGCAACAGAAGCACAGATCAGCACCTGAGACTCATCCCCCAAAACTACAGCAAAGGCTGAGCAGGAGCTGAGCCCCACTGAGCAGCAGCACTCCCCAGCCACCAGCGGTGGGACATGGGGCTCCACAGAGGCCTGTGCGACCCAGTGGCCCACAAAAGCAGTGGGAAGCCAGGGCTCGAGAAGGACCAGTGCAATCCAGCTGCCCGTGGACCTGTGGGGTGCTGGGGCACCAGAGAGGCCTATGCAACCCAGCTGCCCACAAGATAGGCGTGGAGCCAGGTCTCCAGAAGGGACTGTGCGATCCAGCTCCCCATGGGATCAGCGGGAAGTGGGGGCTCCAACGGGGCCTGTACAACCCAGCTGCCCACAAGATCAGCAGGGGGCCAAGGCTCCAATGAGGCCTGTGCAACATAGCTGCCCAAGGTACAGGCAGGGAGTGTGGCTCCAACAGGGCCTGAGCTACACAGCTACAGGTGGCACCAGTGACCAGCTGGAAACACAGCTCCAGAGGGGCCCACATGATCCAGCAGCAGCACCCACCAGGACACACCAATACCAGCCCCCAGTAGTCAGTCCTCCAAGATCCACAGCAGGCAAGAGGCGACACACAACAGAACAGTCTGGGAGGCACAGTAGCCTTATTTGATATACAGTAAGCTGCCTACACATCCAAACATCCCTCACTGGGTCTAGAGCTACCAGACGGCTAAAATGGGGAGACAAAGAAACAACACCCAAAGGAAAGAAAAAGAGGAATCACCAGAAAAGGAACTATAGGAAATGGAAGACAGCAACTTGTCAGATAAAGAATTCAAAGCAATGATTTCAAGGGTGCTCAAACAATTTGGTGAGAACTACAAGCAACTTAATAAGAATTATGAAGAGCTCACTGGGAACTACTTCAGCTTAAAAAAAGAGGTAGAAGCTATGCATAAAAATCAAGAGGAAATAAAGAATGACATAGCTGCTATGAAAAATACCTTAGAAGGGTTCAATAGTAGATTAGAAGAAGCTGAAGACCGAATCAGCGACTTAGAAGACAAGGTAGAGAAAAACACCCAAATAGAGCAGCAAATGGAAAAAAAATTTAAAAAGCAGGAGGAACGTTTAAGGGACCTGTGGGACAATACAAAACATAACAACATTCGCATTATAGGGATACCGGAAGGAGAAGAATCAGAGAAAGGAATAGAGAACCTGTTTGAAGAAATAATGACAGAAAACTTTCTTAAACTGGTGAAGGAAAAAATCACACAAGTCCAGGAAACACAGAGAGTCCCAAGCAAGATGAACCCCAGAAGATCCACAGCTAGACACAGCATAATAAAAATAGCAAACATTAAAGACAAAGAAAGAATCTTAAAGGAAGCAAGAGAGAGACAGAATGTTACCTACAAGGGAGCTCCCATTAGACTGTCAGCTGATTTCTCAATAGAAACGATGCAGGAGAGAAGGGAGTGGCATGAAGTATACAAAGTAATGCAAGGCAAGGGTCTGAATCCAAGACTACTCTATCCAGCAAAGCTATCATTCAAAGGAGAAATAAAGAGCTTCACGGATAAAAAGAAGCTAAAGGAATTTACCACCACCAAACCAGCACTGCAAGAAATGCTGAAGGGACAGTTGTAAGAAGAAGAAACAGAGAGACAGACACACACACACAGACAGGAACACAGGCATAAAATTAAAATGGCAACTAATAATTATTTAACAATAACTACCTTAAATGTAAATGGCTTAAATGCTCCAATTAGAAAAAGATATAGGGTAGCTGATTGGATAAGAAAACATAACCCATATATATGCTGTCTACAAGAGACCCACTTCACAACAAAAGACTCACACAGGATGAAAGTGAAGGGATGGAAAAAAATTTTCCAAGCAAATGGAAATGAAAAAAAAGCTGGTGTAGCAATACTCATATCTGAGAAGATAGACTTCAAAACAAGGGCCATAATAAGAGACAGAAAAGGTCACTACATAATATTAAAAGGATCGATCCAACAAGAGGATATAACCCTGGAAAACATATACGCACCAAATACGGAAGCACCAAATTATATTAAAAAACTTCTGGAGGACTTCAAGGGAGAGATCAATAGCAACACTATCATAGTGGGTGATTTTAACACGCCACCGACACCACAGGATAGATCTTCTAGACAAAAAAATTAACATGGACATAAAGTCCTTACAAGACAAACTAGATCAGTTGGACTTCATTGATATTTACAGAACATTTCACCCCAAAGCTGCAGAATATACATTCTTCTCAAGTGCACATGGGTCATTCTCAAAGATAGACCATATGTTAGGACATAAAGCAAGTCTCTACAAATTCAAGAAAATTGAAATCATATCAAGCATCTTCTCAGATCACAGTGGCATGAAACTAGAACTCAATTACAATAAAAACACACAAAAACGTTCAAACACTTGGAGGCTAAATAGCATGTTATTAAACAACAAATGGGTTACTAATGAGATCAAAGAAGAAATTAAAAAGTTCCTGGAAAAAAATGAAAACGAACACACAACAACCCAAAATCTATGGGACACAGCGAAAGCAGTCCTGAGAGGGAAGTTCATAGCACTAGAAGCCTACCTCAAGAAACAAGAAAAATTCCTAATTGACTTTCTAACCCTACAACTTAAAGAACTAGAAAGTAAACAAAAAGAAAAGCCCAGAGCTAGTAGGAGGAAGTAAATAGTAAAGGTCAGAGCAGAAATAAACGACATAGAGACTACAAAAACAATTCAAAAGATCAATGAAACAAAAAGCTGGTTCTTTGAAAAGATAAGCAAGATCGATGGACCTTTAGCCAGACTCACCAAGAAACAAACAGAGAGAAACCAAATAAACACAATTAGAAATAAAAGAGAAAACGTAACCACTGACACCACCGAAATACAAAGGATCATCGAAACATACTATGAACAATTATAAGCCAACAAATTGGACAATTTAGGAGAAATGGAAAAATGTTTAGAAACACACAGCCTCCCAAAATTGAACCAGGAAGAGATAGGAAACTTGAACAGACCAATAACAACAAAGGAAATTGAAAATGTAATTAAGAAACTCCCAGCAAACAAAAGCCCAGGCCCAGATGGCTTCATGGGGGAGTTTTACTGAACATTCAAAGAAGATCTAATACCCATTCTTCTCAAACTATTCCAAAAAATCCTAGAAGATGGAACACTTCCAAACTCATTTTATGAGGCCAGCATAATCCTAATTCCAAAACCGGATAAAGACACTACAAAGAAAGAAAACTACAGGCCAATATCCCTGATGAACACAGATGCCAAAATCCTTAACAAAATATTAGCAAATCAAATCCAGCAATACATCAAAAAATTATTCATCAAGACCAAGTGGGTTTCATCCCAGGCATGCAAAGATGGTACAATATTTGCAAATCAATAAATGTGATACACCACATAAACCAAATGAAAGATAAAAACCACATGATCATATCAATAGACGCTGAAAAAGCATTTGACAAAATTCAGCACCCATTTCTGATAAAAACGCTCAGCAATGTGGGAATAGAGGGATCATATCTCAACATAATAAAGGCCATATATGTAAAGCCTAGAGCCAACATCATACTCAATGGGTAAAAACTAAAAGCATTCCTCTTAAGAATGGGAACAAGACAGGGATGCCCACTTTCACCACTCTTATTTAACATAGTACTGGATGTGTTAGCCACAGCAACTAGACATGAATCAAAAATAAAGGGGATCCAAATTGGAAAGGAGAAAGTGAAACTGTCATTATTTGCAGATGACATGATATTGTACATAGAAAACCCTAATGACTCCATCAAAAATCTACTAGACTTAATAAATGAATTTGGAAAAGTAGCAGGATACAAAATTAACATCAAGAAATTAATGGCATTCTTATACACCAATGATGAAGTCACAGAAAGAGAAACTAAAAAAACAATCCCATTTACCATGGCAGCAAAAAAATTAAGATACCTAGGAATAAACTTAACCAAAGAAGTAAAGGACATCTTCACTGAAAACTACAGGTCATTGAAAAAAGAAATAGAGGAAGATATAAAAAAGTGGAAGCATATACCTTGTTCATGGATTGGAAGAATTAACATCATTAAAATGTCCGTACTACCCAAAGCAATCTATAGATTCAATGAAATCCCCATCAAAATACCAGTGACATATTTCACAGAACTAGAACAAACACTCCCAAAGTTTATATGGAACCAAAAAAGACCCCGAATAGCCACACAATCTTGAAAAAGAAGAACAAAGTAGGAGGGATCACATTACCAGATATCAGGTTATACTACAAAGCCAGTGTAATCAAAACAGCCTGGTACTGGCACAAGAACAGGCAGATAGATCAATGGAACAGAATAGAGAACCCAGAAATTGACCCCAAAAAATATGCTCAATTAATATTTGACAAAGGTGGCAAGAGCATACAGTGAAGTCAAGACAGTCTCTTCAATAAATGGTGTTGGGAAAATTGAACATCTACTTGCAAAAAAATGAAGCTAGACCACCAACTTACACCATACACGAGAATAAACTCAAAATGGATAAAAGACTTAAATGTAACTGGTGAATCCATAAAAATTCTAGAAGAAAATGTAGGCAACAAAATTTCAGACATCATATGCAGCAGAATTTTCACTGATACAACACCTAAGGCAAGAGAAACAAAGGAAAAAATGAACACATGGGACTACATCAGACTAACAAGCTTCTGCACAGCAAAGGAAACAACAATCAAAACGGAAAGGGATCCCACTATATGGGAATGACCATAATCGTCAATGATGCATCAGATAAGGGGTTAATTTCCAAAATATATAGAGTGCTTATACAACTCAACAAAAGGAAGATAAAGAACCCAATTAAAAAATGGGCAGAGGAACTAAATAGACACCTCTCCAAACAGGACATACAAATGGCCAGGAGACATATGAAAAAATGCTCAACATCACTAATCATCAGAGAGATACAAATTAAAACATCTAAGAGGCATCACCTCACACCTGTCAGAATGGCCGCCATCAACAAATCACAAACAACAAGTGTTGGCGAGGGTGTGGAGAAAAGGGGACTCTATTATACTGCTGGTGGAAATGCAGACTGGTGCAGCCACTGTGGAAAACACTATGGTGTTACCTCAAAAAGTTAAAAATTCAACTGCCATTTGACCCAGTGATCCCACTTCTAGGAATATACCCTAAGAAACCCGAAACACCAATCAGAAAGAATATATGTACCCCTATGTTCATAGCAGCACTATTTACAATAGCTAAGATCTGGAAACAACCCAAGTTTCCATCAGTAGAGGAGTGGATAAAAAAGCTGTGGTACATGTACACAATGGAATACTATGCAGCTGTAAGAAAGAAAGATATCTTATCCTTTGAGATGGCATGGAAGGACCTGGAGAGTATTATGGTAAGCGAGACAAGCGAAGCAGAGAAAGACAAATATCACATGATCTCACTTATTTGTGGAATATAATGAACTATACAAACTGATGAACAAAATTGGCCCAGAGACATAGAAGTGGGGTACAGACTGACAATCTTCAGAGGAGGGGGCTGGGGAGGGAAGAGATAAACCACAGAACTTATATGCAAGACCAATGGACATAGACAACAAAGCTGGGGATGGGGCGAGGGGGGGATGGGGAGGAGGGTGTCAATGAGGGGAAAAGGAGAAACATCTGTAACAAAAACAAATTAATGAAAAAAAAAATAGAATACTATTTAGGAAGCCTAAAAACACCTCAATACACAAAATGTGTGAAATAGCAACTTCCGGAGATACAACATTCTAGAAAAATCTACTAGAATTGGACAGGAATTGGGAGAGATTGTAGTTACCCAAGCTGGGTATGTGTATTTACAAAACAACAACAAAAGCCTTGAGAACACTGCTCTATCCCTATAGGATTAGCTTCACTTTCTTACATCTGGGACAAGGAAATGATTCTTCTGTTAATAACAAAACAAAACAACACATAAAATAACAAAGACAAAAAAAATTGAAAAATAAATAGAAGTCCATATATAATTAGATCTTAAAGTATGTTCTCTAACATTAACCAGACCTGGCAGATGGGGCTGGCTATCTTTTCCACATTCCCCCAGAACTCCCTCTCTGATCAATGTTTGCTTTACCCTTTCTTAACTCTCCTCTCTCTGATTTTCCCTTCCACATTAGTCTCTGTGTTCAACTGAACTTGTTCAAAATGTGTAGAGAGGGGTGACGTTGTCATCTGCACCTGCCCTCCTCCAATCTGTACTGACCTTATTGCTGGGTGAGGAAAGTGACTGCCCAAAATGTATGTGATAGGAAGGCAGACTGGAAAGATTTCTGTCGTTTCCAGATATATCTCCTCTTGGCTCTGCCAGTCCGTAAATGATGAACTTATTCTGCTTTAGACTGAAGTACCTACTACATGCCTCATTAAAGTGCAAGTGGAAGCTGAGCGAGTATGTCCCTGTCAGGGAAGCCTGGCCTTTGGTTGCGAAGTGCCAAAGCCACATGTCAACCTAAATCTACTGCCTGAATTCCCTTTTTACCTTTCCCACAGTATCCAGGTACTCACTATCCACTTTTATTCATTCATTTAGCATATATATGTTGAGAACTATTTTGCATAGCACTCTGTACTAAGGATGGTACTTCCCTGCCCTTATAGAGAGAAGACAGACATTACACAGTTAATTACACAAAAATGTAATTGTTACTCATTTACCCATTCAATAATTGTATATTAGGCACCTACTATGCTCATTGTTGGGAATGCAATAGGTAACAAAAAAACATCACTTTCTGTACCTTCATGAAACTTGTAGTCTAATCAAATATAACACAAGGGAATGTAAAATTGCATGTGAGGTAAGAGCTACAAAGGGAACACAGGTGTATGAAAGTATATAATTAGAATCTGTAATTGGAAAAATTGGCCTCATCTGGGAGATCATAGAAAGGCTTCCTTATAGAAGTGACTTGGGCTAAGAATCTGAAAGAGTTGAGTCTAAAGAAGGTCATTCCACTTAGAAGAGACAGATGTGCAAAGTTGTGATAGGAAGGAACATGGTGGACAGGAAGCCAGTGTGGTAGGAATGGAAGAGAAGAGAAGAGAATTGGACGCATACAAGAGATATTTAAGAGGTAAAATTCCAATGAACTTGGTGATTTGAGTTGAATATAAAAGTGAAAAAGATGACTGCAGTTCCTAGCCTTCACAACTGGGAGGGTGCTAGTGCCATGCACACAGATAACAAACACTGGGAGGAGAGTGGGCTAGATGAAGATGCAGATGTTAAACTTCACACCTCATTTTCTGGACTTGCCAGTTGAAGTAGGACATACTGGAGGAGGTTTGGCCTTGGGAGTATGGAGAATAACACAGTTCTGACAAGTGCATTTGAAGGCCCATAGAATCCCCTGTGGAGATATCAAATAGAAAGCTGAATTCACAGGTGTGAAACCTGTAGGGAAATGGTTTCACCATGGCATGCTGGCAGCCTTGTACAGACCCACATAAGCCACACAGGCAAAGAACAAAAGCAAAACCCAAGCTAATCTGATTCTTGGCAGGAGGCCTTGTAATCCTGTGGGGCTCTGCTCTGAGTCCATCTTCCGTTTCCATCCCCTACTCACTTCCTTATCTTCCTCAGGAGGCTGTTATGAGATTGTTTCTCATCACCTCCAAGGTTATGTTGAGTAGGAGGCTTCCTGTCTCACCCCCTCAGAAAGAAGCTCCAGAATATAAACCCTCTTAGCTGCAGTCTAGATCTGGGTCCTTGCAATGGAGTATCCCATGACTCACATTGTTGTCATCAGACCATTTTATTTCCATGTCATTTTTTGGTGTGTTGGACAAGGATTATGGGAAACTAATATATTTGGCTGCTGTTAGGTTTTCTGTAATAAACTGTCTCCATCTAAAAGTAGTTTGCAGCATCTTTACTGGTTGACTAAGTGATGGCTTGGCTTTTGACAAAACCAAGAACAGATATAAGGGTGAATATATTTAGAAGACATAAGCCCATTGATGGTATTTTTGTTTCTGATGTATAACTCAAACACAGTAAAATGCATAAATCTTAGGAGTATGGCTTGATGATTTTTTACATATGTGTAACCTGTACCCACTGTGCATGGCATGACATAGAACACAGGCAGCACCCAGGTGATACTCCACATCCAGATATCACTGTTGTTCTTATCTTGATCACCACAGATTAGCTAAACCTGGTTTTGGAACTTCATACAGATGCAATCCTACAGTCCCTAGTTTTTTTGGGTCTGTATCCTTTCACTCTACATTGTATTAGTGAGGTTTATCCATTTTGTTCCTTGTAGGAGTAATTTTTTTAATCTTTCATTGTATTCCACTATATTTAGTATATCACAATTTCTTTATCCATTCTACTATAATGAATATTTTCCTTCCAGCTTTTAACTATTAAAAACATCATTGTTATAAAGATTCCAGTACATTCCTTTGGGTAGACACAAGCATGCCCTGCTGTTGGCTTTCTGTCCAGGAGTATAATTGAGTTACTAGATTACCAGGCAGAAGGATAGATAGATAGATAGATAGATAGATAGATAGATAGATAGATAGATAGATAGATAGATAGATGATAGATAGATAGACAGACAGACATATGCATATACATATACATATACATATACATATACATATACATATACATATACATATACATATACACATGTACATATATTTCTTACCAGGGGCTGTCAAACAGTTTCTCCAAAGAAATTACACCAATTTATACCTTTACTAGCTAAATGTATGAGAGTTCCAGTTTTTCCACATTCTCTCCAATCTTGGGATTTTTCGATTTTTAATTTAAGCCATTCTGACATCAGTGTAGTTGTATCTTATTATGGGTCTTTAAAATTGATTTGTTTTTTTAGAGAAAGGGAGAGAGAGAGAGAAAGAAACATCAATGTGAGATAGAAACATGGATTGGTTGCCTCCTGCATCTGCCTAGACCAGGGATTTAACCCAAAACCTGGGCATGTGTCCCAACCGGGAATTGAACCAGTCACCTTTTGGTGTACAGGACAGTGCTCCAACCAACTGAGCCACACCATCCAGGACTTATTGTTGTTGTAATTTGTATTTTCCTGATGAGTACTGCTTTTAAACACCATTACATATGCTCATTTCTTATTTTGATACTTTCTTTTGTGAAGTAGCTGCTTAAAGTCTTTTGTCCTTTTTTTCCAATTTGATTGCCAATCTTTATCTTATCAATCAATATGAATTATATATACATTATAGAAGCATGTTTTTTGTTGGATATCTTCTCCCATTCAGTGGCTTGCTTTTCCACTTCTTAATGTTATCATTCAATGAAAAGAAGTTTTTATTCTTAATAAAGGTTAACTTACCAATTTCCTTTATTAAATTGTTTCCTATTTAAGAAATCTTTGCCAACTTGAAAGTGAAGAGATATTTTCTTATGCTTTCTTTCAGATGATTCATTATTTAATCTTTCATATGTAAGTCTGTAATCTGCCTCTAGTCCACTGTGTCTGATATGGCGTAGGCATCAGAGTTGTTTTTTTTTTTTCTCCTGTTTGGACATCCAATTGACCTACCTATTGAAAAAGGCCATTCTTTTCATCACAGAACTGTAGCAGTACAGTGGCCATAAGTCAGGTGACCACATAGAAATAGGTACTCTATTCTGTTCCATTGGTATATGCATATATCCTCGTACCATACCAGGTCTTAATGACTATACTTGCAGTAATTCACACATTTGATAATGTAAATTTTCCAACTTTGTTTTTCTTCTTCAAGATCATTGTGGTTGTTCCAGGTCCTATGCCTTTCCATATATTTAGAATAATCTTGCCAATTACTAAAAATAAAGTTTCCTAGGATTTTGATTTGTATATCAATGAACCTTTAGGTCAATCTGGGGAGAAATAACATTTTAAAAATACTGTCTTCAAATTCATTAAAATGTTAAACCTCTCAATTTATTTAGGTATTCTTTAACTTCTTTTAGCAATGTTTTTCAGTAAACACTGAAAAGTGTAGAAATCTTGTACTTTCTTTATTAGATTTATTCTTAGATAATTCATGGAGTTTATAAGTACTATTTTACATGATATTGTCTTTTAACTTTCAATTTAAAATTTTTCATTGTTAGTACATAGAAATAAAATTGATTTTTACATGTTGATATATCTAGGGATGTGCTAAATTCAGTTATCAATTGGAATAGTGAAACTATTCTTTTAGATGTTTTACAGACATAAAATATGTCACCTTTATAAAATAACAATTTACTTCTTCCTTTGCAATTTTCAAATTTTTATTTATGTTTCTGCTTTGCGGCACTCATCAGGACCTCCAGTACAATATTGAATTAAAGTGACGATAGTAGACATCCCTGTCTGTCTAAAGTCAGGAGAACACATTCATCAGTTCACCATTAAATACTATGTTAGCTGTCTTTTGTATAAAACCTTTATCAGATTAGAAAGATTGTATATATTCTTAGTTTTCTGAGAATTTTTTCTTTTAGTATTGAATTATTATTATTATTTTTACATTTACTGAGATAATTATATGGTTTACTTCGTCTATACTATTGATGCAATAAATTATGTTGTTTGATTTTCTAATAATAAATAAACTTTGCATTCCAAAAAACTCTATAATATATATAATATATTGCTTTATGCTATGTGCTATTATTTTATTTAGTATTTTTGCATCTATGCTCATGAGGGATATTGGCTTATGATTTTCTTCCTTCCTTCCTGCTTTTCTCTCTCTCCTTCTCTTCCCCTTCCCTTCCTTCTTTCTTTCTTAATTTCTATATATGTTTATTGATTTATATTACAATTTCCTTGTTTGGTTTTATTTATTTATTTTTCCTTTATTGATTTTAGAGAGGATGGAAGTGAGAGGGAGAGAGAGATAGAAACATCGAAGAGACAGAACATCGATTGGCCGCCTCCTTCATGCCCCCCCTGGGGATCAGACCCACAAACTGGGCATGTGTCCTGACCGGGAATCGAACCAGCGACCTCTTGGTCAATGCTCAACCACTGAGCCACACCAGCCAGACACCTTGTTTGGTTTTAATATCAAGTTTATGATGGTTTATTTAAAATGTTGAGAAGTATTTAGTCTTTTCTATTCCCTGAGAGTGTTTGTTTAAATTTTGTATTGATTCTTTCTTTAGTATCTGAAAAAAATTTATCAGTAAAACAACCTGGGCCTGGATTTTTCTTTGTGCGAAGGTTTTTAATTACAGATTTAAAGATATAAGATTATTTAGTTTTTAAATTCTCTTTTTGTGTCACTTTTACTAAGTTATGTTTTCTTAGGAATGTGTGCATTTTATCTAATTTTTTAAATAAAAATTGTTTATACTATTCCCTTATTAACACATCTATAGAAGCTGTATTTTTGTCCCTCTTTTCAGTCCTAATATTATTAATTTGTGTGTTTTGTTGGCAATTTTCTAAATCAGTCTTCCTAGGGGTTTATCAATTTTATTAATCTTTTTCAAAAAACCATGTTTTAAAAATTCCTCTCTTAATCTATGTTATATTCTTTGAATATAACATATACCTTTTTTCTAGTTTGCTGGTGTACAAACTTAGGTTTCTACATGTGAATTTAGAACCCGAAATTTTTTTTTTTTGAGTTCTGCGTTAACTGCATCTTACAAGTTTTTATTATCATTCAGTTCAAAATATTTTTAACTTTCATTCTGAGTTCTTCATTGCCCATGAGTTATTTAGAAATATGTTACTTAATTTCTAAACACTTGGTGATTTTCTAATTATCTTTCTGTTATTTATTTTAAATCAATTTCTATGTGTTCCAAAACTATATTCTATATATTTGAATTATTTTATATTTTGTAAAACTTTCTAGTCAGCATATGGTCTGTTCTTGTCAGTGTTTCATGCAAACTGAAAAGAATGTGATTTTGCAGTTATTGCATGTGACCTTTATTTGTCTTATGTATCTGATTAGTCATATTGTTCAGATCTTTCTATATCCTTACTGATATTTTTGTTTACTGATTCTCTCAGTTACAGAGAGAAGAGTGTTAAAAATCTTCAGCTATGATTGAGAATGTATCTACTTTTTTTTTTTTTTATCCTCACCTGAGGACATTTTTGCATTTGTCTTCAGATAGAGCGGGAGGGAGAGAGGGGGAGGAGAGAGAGAGGAACATCAATGTGAGAGAGACACATGGAGTGGTCACCACCCACACGACCCCAACAGGGGCGGGGACAAACTGCAACCAAGGTACATGCCCTTAGCGGGATCCGAAGCTGGGACTCTCCAGTCCGCGCTCTAACTGCTGAGCCAAACCGGCCAGGGTAGATTGTGTCTACTTTTTAAAATCTATTAATGTTTATATGTTTTGAGCTTTGTTATTGGGCAAATTTTTCCCCAATTGTTATGTCTTTCTCTTGAACTGACTTTTTAATCATCACTTCTAATAAAATATCTTGTTTTATGCCTTCTTTATATGGTATCAATACAGATACACTAATTTTCTTTTGGTTGGTGTTTGTATAATATATCTTTTTCATCTTGAAACTTTCTATACCCTTATATTTATACTGTTGTATTAAGAGCTTGTAATTGCTTTTCTTATTCTGTCTGCCAATCTTCACTTTGGTGTAATTATTGATATAATTGGATTTAAGTCTACCATCCTGTTTATTTTATTTGTGTTATGATGCCACTCAGACTGCTTGCTGAGCACTCTCCTCCCACCCCCTTTTCAGGTGTTGAATATCAATACTTACCATACACAAAAGAACAGTCACAGTAATTTAAATGTGTGTTACTCAATCAAATACATGTAAAGCAAGGGGCAGTCCTTGGGTAAGGGATGAGGTCCAACAGCAAAAGCAATCTGTGAAGACTATCTGAGGAGAAGAGAGAGCGAGCTCCCGTCTGGGGGGCAATAATATAAATATATTTCAAGAGCCTCAGAATGGGATTTTCGAATGATGCTAGGGGACATCTAATTTCAGGCCGTCTATTCCAGTCTGGGAGGTCCAAATGGACATGGCTGGGTGATATGCACACAACTCATTAAGGTGCAGCAGAAGTAAATGCATGTTGCATTTACTGGTCCCTACCCTGTAAATTCAGATGACCAGCTGTTAGTTTTCACATTTCTCTGACAGGTGTTCAATGACTGACTTAAATGGTTTGATTTAATAGCTTAAGTGTAAATTTTCTGAGTGTGACTTAATTCTATTTCTCCACATTTTTTACCTTCTTTTTTTTATTTCTTTACTGTTCCTTTCTTTCATTCTTTTAGATTAATCCAAAATATATTTAATGTATTTTTCTTTATTAATTGTTTACTTTTACCTTATTGTATAATCAGTCTTAACTTATTTCAGTTCAGCTCAAATTTATATTTTTATAACTTCTGAAACAATGCAAGAACTGCACAATGGTTTATGTTCATTTACCTTCTATATAGATCAGTAATCCACAGATATTATTCTTTATTTTGCAATAAGCTATCAACATTATTTTATATTTATCCCTATATTTACATATTTTAGTGTTCTTTATCCTTCCTCCAGATATGTGCTTCCATCTGGAATCATTTTTCTTTAGCTTAAATAACTTTCTTTAATATTTCTTATAGTTCCAGTTGTCTAGAGAATAATTTTTGATTGTCTAAAAATTCCTTTGTTTTTGCTTTCATTTTTTAATCTCCATTTTACTTCCATTTTCTTATAAAATTTTAACTTGAGCTCTTTAAAGGTGTCATTCCATTGTCTTCTGGCTTTCATGATTTCATTGAAATGTCAGCCATCAATTTTCTTATCTTTCATTAGAATGTAATTTCTTTTTATTCAGGCTACTCTAAAGTTTTTTGTTTTGTTTGCTTTTTTTGCTTTTGCTTTTAGAAGTTTGACTATGAAGTAAGTAGGGGTAGCTTCTTTGTATTTATTTTACTTAGGGTCTACTGAGTTTTGTGAATCTATTGGTTTGTGTCTTCAATCAGTTTTGAAAACCTCAGCAATTATCATTTCGAATATTTCTTTGAACCTATTCTCTATGTCCTCCTGAAATTCCACTCACATATGTTAGACCTTTTGATTGAGCCCCACATTTATCTTATGTATTTATGTTTTCTCCATTCTTTCCCCACACCACAGACTCTGTGCTTCACTTTATTTCTTATAGATCCGTCTCTCAGTTCATTAATCTTGTATTTGCTGTGTCTGGTCTTATTGTATAACCATCCAAAGAGATCTTAATTTTGACTGCTGTTATTTTACATTTCTAGACCATCCATTTTATGTTTTATGGATTACAATTATCTGTTGAAATTATTTATTTTTTATCTATTTTGTATATATTTTCCTATATTTTTAAACATATTAATCATAATTATTTTAAAGCCCTGTCTCTATGTCCATGCCTGGTTTTCTATGGGCCTCTTATTGTTTCTTATTTTTTCTTGCGTATGGGTCACATGTTCTTATATCTCCAGTAGTTTAGTAAGTTTGATTATATGCTGGACAGTATCCATAAAAAAAGTCACAAAAGCTCCAGGTGACATCTTTCTCCAGTAAGTATTTTCTCCTGTTTTTCTGTTAGGTAGATAAAGTAATGGGGTAATCACCTTGACCTAGTCATACAGTGAGTGAACTCACACAGGGATGGTTAGTAGTTTTAATATGACTAACTTCATCTCTTGTCCAAATCTTTTTGAGGAGGGAGAGGTGAGTGGCCCTTCTAAGTTTTTTTGTTAAAAACCTGACAGGTCTCTGTCTCCTCAGCCCTGAAAGACTTCAGGAAATTCAGTTCTGCATTTCAGAAGTTTTGGACTTAGCTCTTTTTTCTCTTGCTTCCCTTTCCAATATCTTACTTCCCCTCCAACTCTCCCCAGAAGCTCTGAAATCTGCTACATTAGTAAATTACTTGAGAAGACAACTTATATGTTTGAGACAGGCTACTTCTCTCCAGGAACTTTCTCCCCTAAGCCTCCTAAGATTATGGAAGATTTTACTGAGTCTTTGAGAGATATCTGGCAGTGTTCCCAAGCTTTCTATTGCTATTCCAGTTATCCACTGCTGCCTAACAAACCACCCCAAAAGTTAGTTATTTAAAACAGCAACATTTATTTTGATTATGAATCTACATTTTGGGTAGGGCTTGCTAGAAATGTCTCATCTCTGTTTGATGGGGCATCAGCTGGAGTGCCTCAACTGAATTTGGAAGGATCAGGTTCCATGATGGCTTAATCACATGTCAGGCAAGTTGGCACTGTCTATTGGCTGAGAGCTTAGTCAGGGCTATTGGCTGAGATTCCTCCACACATGAGCTTCTCTGTGGAGCTGTTTGGATATTCCTACAGCATGGAGTCTGGGTTCTAAGAGGCAGGAAATGGAAGTTGCAAATCTCTTAAAACCTGGGCTTAAATTCGTAACAACATCACTACTGTAGTATTTTGTTTGCCAAAGCAGTCACTTAGCCTGCTCAGATTCAAGGGTAGGGACATAGATCCCAACTCTTAATTGGCTTAGTAAATTGTGAGCATCTTTAATTCATCATATACATGCCATCCTAGAACTAAGTAAATGTCCTATGAGAAAAATAAGCCACACTTTTAGATTTTCTACATTTCTAAGATATAATTTTAGCCTTTCAGAAACATCATAAGCTTCACTCATTTCTCTTTCCTTTAAAAGACTGCCTTTGAGTAGGTCACTCCAAGCATAGCCCACAGTCTGGACCCAGAGTAAGAAAATGTTTCCAGAGATGAAACTATTGGATATCATCACTGAGCTTTGAATGGCATCTTCCTATAGAATTCAAATCCATCTTTGCTGCTTCTATAACTCTTCAACAACCTGAAACCACAACAGTTATTGAGACTGCCCAGTAAGAATATATTAACTAAGAAGAGAAGAGGGCCCAAGAGAAAATCTCAAGAACCTCCAAAGTTATAGACACAAAGATGAAGATTATATCAAGAAACAACCGTTAGAGAGGTAGGAAGAAGCCAGGAGAGTACAGTGTCACAGAAGCTAAGGTTAAGTGTTGATTAAGTGGTAGTGGTTTATAGTAGTCTACAGTGTCACAGATAGGACAGTTAAATGAGGAATAAAAGCCTGATTTGAAGTTAGGGTCAGGAAAGCAAGGTGTAAGAGATGTTTTGGTGCAAGGATAGGTATAACAGCCAGAAGGTCATGGATTAAGGAATAAATGGGAGGGGATTGATTAAGTGAAGACAATGTGGACAACGATTTCAATGAATCTAATTGGAAGAGAAGAAGAAAGAAAAGATGATAGGTAAAAGGGAGAAGGAGATTGAGTGAGAGTTTAATTTTTATTTAAATATAAGATAAGCTTTTAATTTAAATATAGGAATAACTTGGAGTGCTAAAGAAATATGCCAATAGAAAGAAAATGACTGAATCTATGGAAGACAAAGGGATGACTGATGAATAACAGTGCCTTAAGAGGCAATGAAAGATTTAATCCAGAGAAGAGGTGGGGAATTAGACCTAGGTTTAGGATTAGCATGGTCGAAATGATGAGGAAGTAGGTAAATTCTTCTCTTCTATTAAATCAAGAAACAAGAAGTAAAGAATAGATGTTCATGCAGTTAAGTTTTTGGTAGAGTGGCAGAAAATGGAGAGGATTTTGATAGAATAGATTTCATTTTCTCAATGAAATAGGATCTTAGTTATTTCCTAAAAGAACAAGAAGGCATTCAAGGGTAGAAGATTTAAGAAGAGAAAAAGTCTTATTTTTGTGAGGAATAGGAGAGAGACAGGCAAAAAATACTTGGAAGCTTTGAATCTACTTGAGGTTTATAAATCAGCATAATCAGTCTGAGAGGTTTTTGATATAAGAAAACATGGAAGTCAAACAGTTAAGTTGATTTGGAATTAGAGTTTGATGGGGCATGTGTAACAGAAGAACAATAGATCAAAGGAACTGAGAATTTGGGCAAATCAGTGGTTAATGCAATGGTCTAAGAAATCTAGGCTAGAAGGATGTAAAGTTAAGATACAGTGGTAGAATGGAATAAATTAAGCACATATGTTTGGATGAGGTCAAAGATCTGGGTAAAGTTAGAGGTTTATGACCAGGAAGTAAGATATGGAAAGTTAAGTTTTCAGAGGTAGAAGAGTTCTGAGTGACAACAAGGTGCAAACAGCAGTTGTCCTCTGAGTAGATGACTGAAATAAAAGGGTGGTGAAAGGCCACTGATGCTTAGGGAGTCTAAGAGCTTCAAGGTCTGGTTGCTAAACTAGCAGCACAAATGAAATCATAAAAACAAAAAAAAATGCTGACAGTATTAGAGGTGTTGATGAAGACTGAGAACCAGATTCTCAAGTGTATGATTGAGAGATTCTGATTAGAGACGAGGTAAGTGTCAGCAACAGAAAGAGCAAATGGATCTTGGCATAGATGGGGCATGTACTTTCAAGGAGCAGGAGAGAGGAGCAGCATAGTTTTGAAAGTGGCAATGGGCCTCCAGAACATGAGGATACTGTCTTCCAAGACTAAGGTCTGTGGAGTGAGGGTCAATGAGCACAATCATTTTAAGAGGGCCACAGACAATAGGAATTCTCAGTGGGTAAAACTAGTGTCATTTTATGGCAAAGTGAAACTATTCCTGATGCTGTTGTTTGTCCTCTGCTGTCAAGGGGAATAGATGAACCTCTGCAGAGGCAATGGCTCTTTTCAAACGTGCCCTTGATACAGCTCACTTGACCAAGAGGAAGTATGTCTGGCATCATTCCTTAAACCCCTCATCTTGATACCGTCACAATAATCTGGTTATTATTTAACAGGAAAGGAGTGAAGGGGAGACTGAATAACATAGGCATGCCATTTATACAGCTTTTCCAGGAAGTTTGTAGTAAACTCTCCAGGTCTATTCCCTGCTAATCAGTGGGGGAAGGGAGTTTAGACACATGCCCAGTAAGGTCTAAGTAATGTGGGAGATGCCTATCTGTCTGTCACATCTGGAAATGAGTCAGTGGCCAGAGTAAGTGTAGCCACTGCGAGCACATAAAACCTGAGTATTTAATCTCCAGACAAAGGAAAGCTCTCTCTCGTTCTCTTTCTCTCCCTCCCTTGCTGCTGCACTGAACTGCTTGCAGGGCTCCCATGCCTTGCATTTCCCCATGTGGCCTGCAGCCATGTGGGACTCATGCAATGGACTAATGAACTGAATCTCACCTGATGCCTAATCTGGACCCAGCTGCATCATGGAGCAGATACTCTGGACTCTGACCTTATATCTGGCCTTGTTAAATCCACAACTGTTCCTCTTCCAGGGCTGGTCTGAGGGAAATTGGACACTACAACACCAGAAATAGAATTCCATGCCAATAAAAACTATTCATTTTCTGTGAGGGCTTCTGAATATGCTTATTCTGACTGCACCCCAAGAACCTCCTGCCCATGAGTCCCAAAGGGATCTGGCCCCCTCATCCTTCTAGCAAAAATCCCTCTGAAGATTGTAAGAAGTCCCCAGACCCTGGAGCCTGGAACTTGTTCACAGAGGCAAGGCTTCCTTCCAGGGAGTAGTCCCCTTGGCTGAGCAACCAACAGCTTCTCCCATCTATTGTTATTGCTCTCTGCCAAAGCATCATGACATTAATTGTCATGGACAAGTGCAGGAAGAACAGAAGCAGACTTCATACAAAAATGGACACTCACAGCATGAAAGACCAATGGCTCAGTGTGCTATAGAAATAACAATTCACTGACACAGAGAAGTGAAGCAAGGACTGAGTCATCACTTGATCCCCCTGGTAGCCTAGACAACAAACTGAGCAGAACATGACTACAATGGGCCCTACAGATTCATACACAGGTGATATAGTTTCTGCAAAACAAGATAGGGCATCTATTTAAATTAATTGTTAATTTGGATGTCAGTGGTTTTATAGATTTGTTTCTATTTTATTTGCAGATTTGTTTCATTTTTTATTTTTCATTTTTAATGTGTATACAAATTTAAATGACATTATAACTCAACACTGGAATCTATAGATTGTTTTTCTGGAAATAAATTCATACTATACATTATTCTATTTTGAGAAAGTGATATAAAGAAAGTCAAATGGCACAGAAGTTTCAGTTGAAGACAGATGACAGTAACTGCACAGGGCCAACCCTTGCAGTTCCTCTTGGTTTGCTTGTGAGGCTTGAGAATGAGACCACAGGCCTTTAGAGTCTTTGCTCCAGATGCCTGGGAAGTAAGAGCTCAGCTTCGCAAACATTGTCTTGTTCATGCTCTGCTTTGGCTTAATAAAGAAGAGGGTGGGGAAGGAGGGAAAAGATACTCTCATCTATGTCTGGGGGTACCCTAGGGACCAAGTGTATGGAATTACACTGTCTCTTACAAGCACTTTTACTTTGCTCTGCCTGCAATTCGAGGATGGCAGAATGCAAGATACACTATACTATCAAGATGGCCCCAACTCAAAGTCACTTGGAAATGCAACTTGTAATCTTAAAACAAAACCCACCTTTCCTCTTCAAGCACAGTCAGCAGTTTAATTATGCTAAGTACTTTTCACCCCAGGAGGCTTCAGGTTGCTATTAAGCAATAGAACAGCTTAAGGCTATACATTTAGAAAGCTAGTAAGTGTTTCACATCAGAAAGCCTAGTCTTTTAGGTAATTTCCAAGGATTGTATTTTACAAACTCATTTTCCAATTCAAGCAAAGAGATGCCCTGACACCCTAACTATTTACAAATGATCTTTGGCCTTGCTAAAGTTTTCTAGATAAATATGGATGGAGACTTTTAGAACCAACAAAAGACAAACATTTGGTTGAACATGTAAATGCAATTGTTCAAGCTGTAAATTTAATTCAATTACATACAAAGAGTAGTATCTTAAGCCTCCTGCTAATTATACTTGTGAGTTTCAACTCATTAAACTCAGATAATGCTCAGAAAGAAGGAATCTGTCAGCAGCAAGCCATGCATCCCACTGGCCTGTCCCCACCCTGGCTTGCATCACTATAGTTCTGCATATTGGCAAAACCAATTCACATCCAAAAAAATCTAAGAAAAAATAGAAAGACACCCAAGCTGTGAGGATGGAAGGTCGAGCCAAGAATAGAAGGCTGATGTGCACCCTACAAAGGTATTGGAAGAAAGTTGCTTTGAGGGTACAAAGAAGGAGATGAGGCCTTCCAAGGAAAATGCTAATACTGGAAGGTGATGAATCTTTCTTCATATCCAGTATTCCCTCCCCCAGGGTGAGAGTCCAAGCCAGGCAGATTCTATTTTCCTCTCCTTGGAGTGGGCAATTCAGCTCTCAGCTGCTGCTCTCCTTAGGAAGCAGAGCTGACTCAGCCACAGTGGGAAGAACATTTGGCACCCTGTTTGGTCACTAGGGCCTTGTCATAACCCTTTCAGCATTACTTCCCTTTTTTGCTGTTATTCTAACCCCAACTTTGACCCCTGAGTGACGGAGATAGCTGGTAAGTCATTCACAGGAAGAAGGTGACAGTATGCTAACCAATCCAGAAATGTTTGCATTTTTTAAAGGCCTCATGGGGAGCACAACTTCAGCACAGAGAACAAATTGCTGATATTAAAATTTCAAGTATTAATCAAGGAGATGTGTGCAGAGAGGAGGCCTTTCCTACAACCTTCAAATCACATTCAGTGGGCCATTCCTGTCCCTAGGGTCATGTTTGATCACAGGCATTAGATTTGTTTAAAAGATGTAGATGAGTGACTCCTAAAAGTCAGGTATTGTACTAGGTTCCAGCTCTGGAGAAAGATACGTGAGTCTTGAAGAATAGACCTGAGAATCCAAATGCAGTTTTAGCCAATGGATTCTGTTATGTTTTATGTGTCCTTATGCGTCCAAGATATTGTGTGTCTCATATTCTTCACAATATTTTGAAGACTTGGCAGTCACTGTATCAGTTATCTATTGCCACATAACAAACCATCACAAAACATCGTGCCTTAAAGTAACAACCGCTTATTTGGCTCACCATTTTGCTAAGCAGTTCTTTCATGGGCTCTGATAGTCTCTGCTAGGCTCACTAGCATCTGTGCTCACTTGGTAAGCTGGAAGGAGGCTGGCTGATCCCAATAGCCTCACTCACAGGGTTGGTGGTTGGCTGGATGTTGACTGGGACAACAGGAATGACTGGGCCAAGTGCTTCTCACCACTCATCAGGCCAGCCTAGGCTTCTAGCGTGGCGGAGGCAGGGTTCCAATAGTAGCTAGAAGGCAAGCTCAATGTGCAAGCACTTTTCAAATGTCTGCTTGTGTCAGATTTGCTGCAGTTCCTTTGGCTCAAGCAAATCACACAGCCCAGCCTGACGCATTGTCAGAGAGGTCTACCCAAAGGCACGAATACGTCTGAATTTCTACTTATCAATGTCAGATAATGCTCAGAAAGAGGGAATCTGTTGGCAGTGATAAGGATCATTACTGGGAAAATCAAGCCAAGCTACATATTATATATACATGGTTAAATAAACAAAAATAAACAATCCTGCCCTCTAAAACCAGGCTTCCCAGTCTTTGGGGTTTTGTGGACTAATAACATTTAAGAAGAAATAGGGGAAATGGGAGTAAAACATAGAATTGCTGAGAATGTTATTTTGTTGACTAAGCCTATTAAATAAGAAACAGGTAATAACCATGTACTATCATCATTATTTTGATAAAACAAAGGACTTTTCATTACCAAAGTAGGAGAAAGACATAATTTTAGAATATATTAATCCTGTAGCTACAATAAATTTGATTTCATGAAAAATGATCTCCATTGTCTTCATTTTTCATATTTCACTGAAGATCAATAGAAACTTCAATTAGAATGGCCCTAGTCAGGTGCATCGAGGAACCCCTGTAACAGGGCAAGGCAAGGCTGCTGAATAGTAGTCTCGTTAAGCCTGTACTGATTGTGCTCACTAGCACTGTCTTGCATGCTTTAAGGAGTAAGAGAAGAGTAAGACAGCAATCTTCCTCAAAACACTGTAGTCCAGCTGGAAGTGAAGAGTGGGAGTTATCATAAAGGGTCAAAAAACTGGAAAACAGAAATTCAAGTGCAGATAAGAATTAAACAATTAATAAAAGTGAGGCTGGCATATGACTATGGTACCAGCTTCAAGGCAAGAGAAAAGTATTGCTATTTAATTTCACATCTAAATTATTAATCTTGGTTTAAATGGAAGTTTCCTAGAATTGCTTTGAAGATTATTTTCTTCCATGTCTCCATCTTCTGCCTTGTCAATTTAGATTGCAGTTGTGGGCAGGAGTGTGTCTGCTTCTAAGCTGAGAGCAGCCGTAGCCTGGACTGCACTGGTTGCATTCATGTTGTGGTCCTCCAAACATGTGTCATTTTTACATATTTGGATTTGCTGATCACACTGAAATGAAGAAAAAAAATAGAGTCTTCAAGCCCATTGCTTTCTGAGAGTCTTGTGCAGAAGAGATGCCAGTTGAAATGACACTTGCATGTGAGTGACGTCATTCCTCTTTCTGAGACCCTGCAGTCATTTTCTCTAGGGATGCAGAGAGTAGGTAAGCCAAAGTGAATCTGTCTATGTTGGGAAGGCTTTTTTTAGTTTCTTGCCTGTTTCCTGCTACTCAGCACAGCAGATGAGGTGGCTCTCACTTGAACATCAGCCCACCAGAAGCTGAAAAGAAACCACTGCCAAATTTTGATCACTAAATTGTTATCCAGTGTCATCTTTACATTCAAATAAAATGCCATCTGTGGAAAACCACCTTTTGGGAGAAACCTAATTTTAGAATGACTATCATACAAACACATTTAACACAGACATAAAACCTTACATTATTTGTTACTTTTTTAAAGAATCATTCTCTATCAAGGCTTCTCCTTTAGCCAAAGGAATGGCACAGCAGCTAACTTCTTTCACTGTTTTGAAGCAAATGGTTCTTTGCTACATAGGATGCTTTTGATTTTAGCATTGTAAATTTGTGAGTTTAGAATGATCTAGCAAGTTCCAAAGCATGACTCATCAATTCTCATTACTGACAGAAAAATATACCCATTGGAAATGTAAAAATCTAGTCCAAGTTTGTCACTTTTTCGACTAGGTAACTGAAATCCTAATATCTAATGCAAAGGTTAGAATCCAAGTCTTTGGAACGTCAGTGCATTATTCTTTGAATTCTGCTCCCAATACTAGGTTCTGCCCGAGGAAAAATTCCTGGCAGAAATTACATGATGTGTTTCCACTTGTTCTAAAAGCCTCAGAAAACACTCCAAGACAGAGTCATGTTCCTCTGTAAACCACTTTTTGGTCACCTCTTCCAGACCATTCACACAGAAACAAGTTTTTCCCACAATGACAGGTTATCAGAATTTGACTCCTAGTAACACTATTTTCAGGTCATAAACTCAGGATTCTATTAGTAAGAGAGTCAATTTAACGAAGACAGTACCTCAGTAATTTGAAAACCTAATCAAAAGGATTTCCCTTTCAGAGTACTCCGCTCCAAGTTGCTTTCCTTTAGCCTACCACATTTATCACTCCCAGGAGTGAAGTCGTCCGCCTGTCTAGCTCTTTTAAATCATGACCACATACCATTTTCAGATAAGCAGAGACTACTTGCTGCTAGAGGCTTGAATTAAACATCAAAAGATCACCTAGTCCCTGTCTGCCTTTAGCAGGAATACAGTAGACACTAACAGATGGCCTTTGTTACTCTTCAGAAGTGAATGACTTTCTGTAGAGGTCACCATAATCAGAAGGTACAGAAACAGTCTCTCCTGCCTCACAGGATTACCGTCTTTCTCCCCCCACTGAGCTCCTATAGTTCTCAAATCACACTTGAGTTTCAGTACTTAAAATCTACATATAAGTGCTCTGTGCATGAACACAGTTTTCTGAGGATATCAAATCAACCCAAATTTCTCATATACATCTTTATAATGGTGATGAAGTAAAAATGTTATTCTCAATTCTGGAATGAGTGGTCAGTTTCCCCAGATTTGTCTGCAATTATTACATCAAAACTTGGGTGTATGGATAATTGTGTATGGATCAGTGGGACCCCAGCCTCATGGTGCATGAAAGAGGGTGATAATGTGAGTTGTCCTTCTAACAACTGTAGGAAACATTAGCCATTGTTTCCAGTGAGTTCATTCATCTCTGTCTTCTGTCTGATCTGGCAATGGTTCCAGGGAACTTCAAGTTTACATTTGTGGGGATTTGCCTACCAATTTAAAATGCAGAATAATCTAAAGACTCTCTTTTAAAAACAAATCCAAATTCACTACATTCTGAGGCAGATGAACTTCTCCTACAATATTGCATTTAAAAACAAAATGTTGATCACATGGCTCACCTACAACGACTTTACTGGGTCTCTCAGATGATTGGGGAAGATCAGGGGAAGAGAGCCATTTCTCCCACACTGTGAGGTCCCTGCCAGGTTAGCAGCGGCCTCCTTTTCCCCTAGGCCACCCCTGCTCCCCAAATTACCTGCAGCCAGTAGGTAAAATAGGGAGCACACACGTATCACCTCATAGTAAAATGTCCTATTGGCCACTATGAACAGCACCTCAAACTGTACTGTGTCCAGAAGTACAGAGATGATTTCTTTGCATTTTAAAATCTCAGCTAGATAATGTGAGTTCAGCCAGAGACGAGGTAGCACGCGATCAGAATGTGAATTGGACAGATGTGATGGGGCAATTGCTGGGCTGTGTGGGGGAAGGGAGGCAGTAACAACATAGAAGTGAGACTTCTTATAAGGAGATAAGAAATGTGTAAGGCACGCGTGGTATGATAAGTGCGGATAAAATGGGTATTATGGATCTGAAGAAAAATTTTCCAAAGAAAGGACTACTGGATTAAGTAATATGAATGGAAATTGGGCCTTAGAAGAGCTTCAGTATGTGATCCTAAGTTTCTTTTTGTAAGGAGAAATAGAATTTATTGAATAAGTAAAATTAGGCAAATCTATTTTTGTCAGGAAAAAAAGAGTCTCAGTCAGCAAGACACCCAGGGGCACGGGAATAGTAAAGAGGAAGAGACGGTGGAGTTTCGGTGTTTTGCAAGCAGGAACCAGAGTGCAGTTTGGGAGGGCGTGTGCACAGTGGGCACAAAGTGCAGTTCTGGGGCAGGAGGTGCAGATGGACAGCAGGGACTTACTGCACCTGCATGTTAAAATGCCTTGGCCAGTTACCTGCCTGGTGGCCCCTGAAGGCACCATAAATAAACCAAATGTGTGAAGATACTCATTGGCTCAGCTTTCCACCTGACAGGTCCCCTCAGTGAGGAATAGCAAAGCTCATTTCCAGGAAACCTCCAGAGTTTGCCTGAGTTGCTAAAGAGCCAGAGAAGGCATCCTGCTACCTAGCTTACTGCTTTTCCTCCTTTTCTCTTCACCCAGAGGCTTACCTCACACAAGAAGTTCTCAGAACATGGGTTATCCTGGGCTTTTGAACCTAAAGATCTAGTACTTTCTCAACCCACCTGTCATATCAAACTGAGTAAAGAAGTGAAATAAACCCAGCCACATCATGGAATAAATACCTGACAAGTGATGTATTTCTGATATCATAAAGGCCTCTTAGTACTCTAGTCATATTCTTGGCTAGTATTAAATCTGTGTTTGAGACAACAAGCCAGTTGAACATTATATTTTAAGTCACCTGCACTTGCTAAGGCTGGAGGTGAAGTAGATACTTGGTCCCAGACCAGAGGGGTCATGTGGCCAATTTTGACTCTACCTTTGTCCTTTATAATGGTCACACTTTTACTTCAAGAAAGCCCTTCCCCAGCCCAGCTGGTGTGGCTCAGTGGTTGAGCATTGACCCATGCATCAGGAGGTCACCTGTTCGATTCCCAGTCAGGGCACAGATTCCCAGTGGGGGGCATGCAGGAGGCGGCCAATCGATGTTCTCTCTCATTGATGTTTCTATCTCTCTCTCCCTCTCCCTTCCTCTCTCTTTAAAAGCAATAAAGAAAAAAAGAAAGCCCTTCCCTGCCCAGCTGGTGTGGCTCAGTGGTTGAGTGTAGATCCATGCACCAAGAGGTCACCGGTTCATTTCCCGGTCAGGGCACAGATCCCCAGTGGGGGGCATGTAGGAGGCGGCAAATCCATGTTCTCTCTCATCGATGTTTCTATCTCTCTCTCCCTCTCCTTTCTTCCTTCTCTAAAATCAATGAAGAAGAAGAAGAAGAAGAAGAAGGAGAAGGAGAAGGAGAAGGAGAAGGAGAAGGAGAAGGAGAAGGAGAAGGAGAAGGAGAAGGAGAAGGAGAAGGAGAAGGAGAAGAAGAAGATAGAAAGCCCTCCTCTTTTCTGGAATGTGAATCTTCAGGTTACTGCCTTTCTTCACCCACTTCTTTTTCTCTTAAGACAAATGCTTGCCTTGAACATGGTGCAGTAAGAGTATTCATGCGGGAGCTTTCTAGAGCAAGGAAAACAATCTCCTCCAAGTCCTTCTGGTGCCTGCCATACCCCCAGTAGAGCAACCCACTGGGCAGTTACTTTGCCTTCAGAAATAGTGCCAGGGGGGAAATAAATCACTCGGGATACTGATCCACTCACAGCCATTATCTATTCATGCTTGCCTAGGTTCTTAAATCAGTTGGTAAAGTCATGGGAAGGTTTGGATATTCATAATTTCTACTGTTTGGGGGTATTTCTTAGTTTACATACATTTTCATAAACACTATTTTACTGATCTTTACCCAAAAGATAATTGAATATACTTTCTCCTTGCTGATGAGAAATGTGATACTCAAAAGAGTAATAAAGTCAGTATGTGGCAGCCAGGATTAACACCTGGGTCTCCTTACTCAGTATTCCCTTTCCACCTATGGTACGTTAGCCAAGTGATAAATGTGGAAGGAAAGAGAAGGAGAAAAGGAGCCTGAGGGGAGGGGAGTGAAAGACCAGATGGGACACCACTGAGAAAGTGGTGGGGGCGGAAAGAAGGAATTCTGGATGCTGAATCTGCAGGTGGTTGAAAATGGGGTGGGGAAGGGGAGCTAAATCAGAGGTGAGAGAAGGAGTCATGGCCAGTATTAGGAACCAAATGACAGCCTACCATAGACCAAAATGTAAGTCACCAAGAGAATGTGGGAAACACTTTCTGTCTTATTTGTGGCTTCAAGGAATATGCTCTAGGAAAGAAGACCCAGGACTGGGAATAAGAGACTTCCTGCTGACTAGCCTGGGCATGTGACTGAAACTTCCTGGCCTCAGTGTCTGCAGGTGCAGAATAGAGGACTTGACTCAGATCATCCTAATGTCTGAGGAGGTCTCAAACAGCTGTAACCCCGATTCATGTGCATGTATGATGCTGAGGAGCAGGAGGTGGATGCTGAGAGTGGCAGAGGGCTTACATGGGCCCCAAATAAATCTTTACCAGTTCCCTATTTTATGGTTTGCCTTGAACCAGCCTAGTGGGGACTAGACTCTGGCCTGTGGGATTTGGGAACGAGATCCCAGTGACAGCACTTGAATGATGTTGGTGATGGGAAGGGACACTTTGACAAAATGAGACTAAATTTATTTTTTAAATATGTTTTTATTGATTATTTAGAGAGAGAGGAAGTGAGAGAGAGATAGAAATATCGATGTAAGAGAGAAACATGATTGGCTGCCTCCTACATGCCCCCACCAAGGACTGAACCCAAAACTCAGTCATGTGCCCTGAGCAGGAATCACACCGGGACTTCTCAGTCCATGGGATGACGCTCAATCCACTGAACAACACCAGCTGGGCTGAGACTAAATTTAAACCATTTTTTCAAAGTGAAGTGTCTTTATTGGCCTCTGTCAGATACTTCAAGGCACAGTACAAGGATAAAGGGAATTCTGAGGTCATAAATTAGAAGCAGCCTTGACGCCCTGGGGAATTGGTTTGTATGGGTCTGTGCTGTGAGGCCAAGACACTTGAACATTCATCCAGCCTTCCATCAGGCACCTTTGACCAACACTAAAAGCCTGTTACCAAGAGAAGAGTGAGAATAATTTCTCTTCCTTAGTCCTTTCTTCTTCCCCAGTGTGGTGCTAGCCATTGGGATTTGTAATTGCAGACATCACCCATGGACCCTGGATATAAATTTCACAAAGGGCAAGACCTTCCATTATGAGTGGGAAGATGGCTTTAATTAAAAAAAAAATCAATATATTGTTTCCAATCATTAGAATCTCATGTCCGTAGCAAAAATCAATTTTTGTCATATTAAAATGCTTACATTTACACTCAGATGTTATATTACACATGAGTCATTCAGGAAGGTAGGGAGGAGTCTTCTGGAGGCCCATGATGGGCCCCAGCCCTGGCCCTCTTGAGAGCAATGGGCTTTTCTGAAGGTCAGTTTTTAAGAAAGCTGTGAGTTAAGAAATTCTACATCACATTACACAGATTTGCAATTCTGTGTAGTGAAAACGACGGCTCATCTTGACAGGTTCTCTCCACATTCTTCCAAATCCTCAAATGAAATAAAAAGCAAAAGAAAAGTTGGAATCACGTTTGAAAGAGGGAAACATTTTCATGTTGCAGTGATCTCTCTCACTCTGTCAAGATGGCAAATTGTTACCACAGAGTTTAACCAACAGGCACCAAGGGATTCCAATGTTTTAAAAAAAGCTCCATTTTAAGAAAATAATGTACCTTTTGGTGCAAGAAAGTGCCTTTGATTTTAATCAGTGGCAAGGATTTGAGTCTCCTTTCTTGTTTCCTTCGAAGTAGCAGCAAATTGAGGCAGGCTGATGCTACTGGAGAGCATCACATATCACTGAAATAGACTCTTGACAGCATTCAATTCCCAGAGGGGCTATTCCATTTCCCACACAACATAATAGTAATGATCTTATGAAGAAATTTTGCTTTTATGGAAACTGTTTATTTCTAAGAACATTCTAATGTCAGACTAAGTGTGACGCTTCCTAATAAAGAAATAAAAGAAAACAAGGGTTCTAATTAAAAACATTGTTTAAGGAGACACTTGTGAGATAAAAGAAAATCACACTTTGCATGGAAAACTTAATCATGTATATTGCTAAAAAGCACACTGCAGATTATTCAAGCCAATTTCCCAGACTCTGTTTCTTGTCATTATCGATATTCTTCAAGCCCAGCTCTTCTGAGTCCAGTTTCCCTTAACTCCAGCTGAGCAGTTCCTCTCTTTGAAGTTAGTGTGAACCAGATGCCCAAAGGGGAGATATATGCTTGAGGAATATCTAACCTATTTGTTTCTTTTTCTCATTTCACTGGGTTTGGAAAATGATGGAACAGTCTTGCTGTCTGTCAAGTGCTGCCCAGTTTGATTTCTCCTCTGTGCAAACAGAGCAGACACTCCTGGGTGCTGCCTAGGCACTCATCAATTAGGGCAATAGAAATGTTTTTATCAGCATTTTGGGAAACTCTGGGGCAGATTTCGAAAGCTCATATATTTACCACTTCCTCGGGTTTTTTCCTGCCTACAGGAACTAGATTTTATTCAGGTTATTCCTTGCTGCCCCCATGAACCTGGAGTCAGCCTGGCTGGATTCAAATGTAGCATTGTCCCATTCTCAGGAAGAACCTTGCCTCCTGTAATCTGGGGTTGATCCTATTACCTATCTGATAAGGGCTGTTTTTGTATTAGGTCATCAAATTCATATAAAAAAACCTTTACTGATTAGGTTCTAATATTATTCCCATATAACAGAGGAGAAACTTGAAGCTCAGGGAGGCTAGTGAGTTACACAGAGCCTATATGAGGGTTATGCATGAATTTGATGGCAAATATCACAGTACCACCTACCTAGAAAGGGTACAGTACATGTATTAGCTATTTGTCATAATAGTTTTAGATCACCCCAGTGATCTTTTAAAATAGCAAACAGAAAGGTGGCTATAGATGGGACCCTGGGGAGCACCAACAATTAGAGAGAATGTAGAAGAAGAGAGAAGAGAGCTACCAGTAATGAGGACACAATCACCGGCAGTTGTGTGGTTTTTTTTTCTGTTCTTCAGGCACTATTCTAAGTGTTTCACATGTTTTGACCCATTTCATCTTGATAACAACACTCTGAGGCACTCTATCCACCATTTATAGATGAGAAGACTGAGATGCAGAGAGGTTTGGAAAGTTTCCCAAGGTTACACAGCTGATCGGTGGCACCACTATACCAACAGTCTGGCTCTGGCACCCATTTCCTTAAGCATCACACTCAGCTGATGTCCAAAGGGGACAAATGCGCAGAGTTAGCAGGTGAGGGGGAGAATAAGAGACACCTTATAAGACTGAGGAGGAATAGGGTGGTTGGCAGTGTTAAATGATCTTATATGGTGCTAGTCCTGGTGGGAAATACATGACACCACTGAAACTGGGAAATTTGAGGAGAGTTTAGCAAAGGGATTATTTACAAAGTTGTGGGCAGGTGTAGGGACCCAAAGGTGGCAGGTTACAGCCAAGAGAAGGGTCAGCACCTCCAGACCTGGATAGCTGAGAAAAAAGAGTGGCTACTGGAACCCTGAGAAAGATAGAAAGACAGACAGGGAGAGAGAGAGAGAGAGAGAGAGAGAGAGAGAGAGAGAGAGAGAGAGAGAGAGAGAGACCTGTATGGAGAGAATCCTTTAAGAGAAGCTGTTACTTCTGTCAAGGACAGCTCACTGGGAGGGAGCAGGAAATATATACAAACCCTTGACTCTTCACCCTCTGTCCTATTGTTTACTGGGGCTTGTTTGTGTTACATGCTGTTGAGTGGCTCCAATTGCTGGGGACCCTATGAAAGAATGTTGTCTACAATGGCTTGTCCTCAGAAGCCCTACTCAGCTCCTGTAGACTCATGCCTGTGGCTTCTTTTATGGAGTCAATCCAGCTCATATTTGGTCTTCCTATTTTCCTGCTTCCTTCTATTTCCCCCAGCATTATTGTCTTTTCCAAAGAGCCCTGCCTTCTAATGACAACTTTAGTTTTTTCATTTTTGCATCCAGCAATATTTCAACCTTAATTTGCTCTAGGACCCATTTGTTCATCTTTCTGGTGGTCCAGGTATCCATAGAGTTTCCTTCAACACTTCAAATGAATTCATTTTTTCCTGTTAGCCTTCTTTACTGTTCAACTTTCGCAGCAGTACATAGTAATTGGGAATATGTGGGTGTGTATGATCTTAGTCTTGGCATCTAATGTTAGGGCTTCCTGTTGGCCAAACCCAACTGGCAGCCAGAAGACAAAGAAGGATATTGAAACCACTGGTATAGTTCACCTTCCTAGCATATAGAGGAGGATGCAGAAGCAAGACAGAAGATTTAATGGAACACACAGAGTATATCCAGCAGTGACTCAGAAAGGTTAAGTAATATAAGAACCAAAAGATTACTACTGGATTTAGCATTTCAAATACTACTGGTGACTTTGTTGAAAGCATTTTCCAGTGGAGACATGGAGTGCTGGAGAGTACATGAGCTGAATAGTACATGGAAAGTGACACAATGGAATCAGTGAACAGACTGTTTTCAAGAACAGTGGCTGTTCAGGAAGGAGAGAAAAAGCAAATAAGGAAAATGGAGAGAGAGAGGAGAGAGAAGTCATTGGAATCCATACAATAAAGCAAGATCATTGGGAAGTTGAAGGAGCCAGGATCAGGACACCTCTTCCAGTGAAATGGGAAGGAAAGAGAAAGGGGTCCATGTGGGTGCAGATCAATGAGTTCTCCTGGGAGACAGGAAGTAGATTAGTTGATATCAGTTATTTTCCTCCTTGAATTGGAATGAAGTCATCACCTGGGATTAATGGGGAAGGCATTACAGAAAGGTTATGAGTAGAGGGTAGTGCTTGAGGGAACTTCATAAGAAATAAGAGAAAGAACAATCATAATCAAACAGAAGGATTACCTGATTCAGGTAGAAGATAGAAATGCAGGAACATGGATCTCCACTGCTATGTGTTTCCTCCCGGGAACTACCTAGGCCTGGATGTGGGAGAAGGGAAGGCAGATACTGTTGGTTTGGCATTTACTCAGTCTGCAGCAGCAGAAAGAATGAAAACAAAACAGCTGAGGATGGTGGTGAGAAGTGGTATGAGAGATAGAGATTGAGTTCTATGCTGAACACAGAAAATAAAAATTGGAGGCTAATTAGAGAAAATTGATGATCTGGAAAACTTGGGGAGCTGGACATACACACTGACCAGGGGATGGTTGAGAGAGAGAGAGAGTTGGCAGAACAGAAGTTTATAATTAGAAAGTGGGATGGTAGAATTCATAATTTGAAGTGATAATAAGTTCTTGATGGCTATGAGTTAATCATCATGTTTATTTTAATCTAGTTTCAACAGTTTAGCAATGCTGCAGATGAATGTCAGCCAACTGAAGAGTGAGGTGGGGAGAAGGAGAAGGGCAGCATAACCTCCAGGCACTAGAGTCTGAAGATGGCACTGGGCCCACAGTGCTCAGAGATGCCTTGAGTGCAGAGAATGTCACAGTGGTTGAGAGTGTGGTTCACAGCTGGGAGTGGAGGGAGAGTTGACAAAGGGAGAAACAGAACAGCATGGGGGTATACATGCATGGGATGTGTTTGGGAGGCACTAATTGTGCTGTAACACTTTGGAGATGATAAAATTTCAGCCAGAGACCATGCACTTAAAACAGCTCATGGGTGACATGCCCTCAGAGAAGGCAACACAGCATCAGCGGCTCCCCAAAAGCAGATGCTGCAAAGGGTCAGGCACAGCGAGAACTGGCCCTGGCATTGCCTGCACTTGTGTGTTTAATGTGCAGACTCTGGGCAGTTAGAATTGCTCTTGAAAGCATGTCCAGAGCATTCCTGGATGCCATTTAACAACTTTAATTGGGATTTTTATCCTCTTTAAAAAAAAACAACAAACTTTTGCATGATTTGACCATCTCTTAACTCTGAGCTTGTAAAGAAGAATTTATTCCAGAGTATTTTGGATGTCACTACTTATTTTAAAGTGTGTGTGTGTGTGTGTGTGTGTGTGTGTGTGTGTTTTAAGGGGTTAGTGCAGGAAGTAATCAAAACATTTTTAAATTAGAAAAGGCCTAAAATAAAGGAGGGGGGAATCAAAATTTAATTGCTATTTTTTTGTGTGTAGAACTAAATTTAGTTGGGCAGTTCTGGGAAGAAATTAATAAACAAAAGTGGAGAGATGAGGAGGCAGAAGGAAGAGGCTGTTCCCAAACTGAGATTTTGTTTGCCAAGTTTCAACAAAGAGCAAAATCTTAGCTCCAAAGGAAAGGCCCTTGAGAGACAGGGGTTAGAATAGTAATGCAAAGGAAAACCCCAAATGGAGTGAGTTGAGGAGACATTTCTCTAACACAGTTCATCCTCTACAGATACTGACAACACCTGTAATGAGACTATCCATGACAAAAAGCTTCTCAAACCTTAATCCACACTACATCACATTTACAATCTCAACACCATCCTCTTCTATCCTCCTCCCCCTGAGATGCAGAAACAAATAGTATACTATTAACTCACATCTCTGCTTTCTGCCTATAAACACTAAAAGTAAAAAGAAAAAAAAATAGCTTCCACCATTATACTATTACCAGGGGGAAATTGTACATAAAAATATATTCAGGGTAATCCAATAGAAGAACCTCTCATATAACCAACTGTACCAATCTATTAAAAAACCTGATGATTATACACTGAGTGTGTCCTATGAAAGATACAAATAAATGATGAATCTTAATTTAATTCAAATGTTATTACTACAATAGAAGTGCACATGTTTGGAACATTGGATAAATTTCTTCCTGAGAGATGCACATCAATGCTATCATTCATTCATTCATTCGTTGTACGATAAGTATGTACCAACCATTTACTATATGTAAGACACAAAAGTACAGAAATTCAAAATCTAGGAAAACTCAAGGAAACACCATATGTCACTTAAATTTTATGGTCTGTGACAAAGACGGCTAGTGATTGGATACTCTCCTACTTTCCCATTTTAATTTGCCTACCTTTAATATGGGCCTAGTATAAAATTCAGTTAACCTAGTTCACAATGTATTTGAAGGTAGAGCTTTATAACCTGGCACACAGCTGCTCCTTATAAAAATAACACAAGATGACTCAATTTCATGGTGCAGTTCCTTTTGGTATGTAGAAATTATGCATGGCTTTGGCTTGTTTATCTATACCTCACCTTTGATTTATTCATTCTTGCATTCATCAAATGTAAGTTCCTCATCTACCAAGCACCAGGAAATTCTTGGTGCTGGTGTTGCAAAGAAAAATGAGGTAGAGTCTTTTCTTTAAAGGAGCTTATCATACAGTGAGATAACAAGAAGATAAACACATTCCTATTCAAACAGTTATAGGGGTTGGGATAGCCTGGGTACAGTGGGACCAAGGAACAAAAGGTCACAGGAAGGCTAGGACAATTTCAGGAAATGCTTCATTAAGTTCATGACTTTTGCACTGAATTTGATTGACAAGTAGACATGTGGGGGTGAGAAAGGAGAAAGACATTTTAAGTAAAGTGAGCAGTGGGAACAATGGCATAGATGAGTGTAGAAACAGCCTGGTATGCTTGGGGAATGGTAAGCATCTGTTTGATCAAGTAGATGGGTGGAGGACTGGAGAAGTGTGAGATGGGAAGGTTCACCAGGCGACGCACTGGGTGGTGGGAGAGGATGGAAGGAGGTGATCCTTGTCCACTGACAGTTCTCTGCTACCATAGGCAGAGATCTTTTTACTTATGACATAATTCAAACCCACCTTTCTTGAAGACTTTTTAAAAACTAATACATATTCAGAATGATGTGTGGAGAACCTGAGAGATAATTCTGAGATAGTTATTTAAAGTGATTCTACAGTTTATTGATTGAATACATTGGAACATTTCTAGAAATTGCTGAAATAAAAAGCCTACAGTTCCAAAATAATTGACCTAAATGTTTTTTCTGCAAAATAGAGTTTATTGTAATTTACCAAGTCAACATGATTTTTTAAAATTAGGGGTTGATTACCCTGTAACAAGTCACATAGAAAATATATTTTAAATGTTGAAATAATGGATGTCAATTAATGTACATTAAAGTAGACACAAAATAATATAAATCTCATATATCTCTGTGATAGAGAATGTATATACTGTGTGTACATACATATTCACTAGTTTATTTTTATACTCATTGGTCTCCTTTTAATACTAATAATGCTACCTAAACTAAAAAACAAGCAAGTTTATAATCCAATCCCAATTTACAGAAAAAGAAAAAAAAGAAAAAACAACTTAGATCAAGCATGAGTCAGGCAAAGCTTTGTGTATGCACCATGAACAGAAAGAACACTTGAGTCCCTATCCCCAGTGCACATATATACACAATTAATGACATTACACCCTAGCATCACTTTGCATGTTTTCATATCCACATATACTTGAACCACTTAGTCTGGGTCTGTCCCATCAGTAAGCAGTGCACAGGGGTGCCTGTGAATAGTGACTCAGGTGTGATCCTCCATGTTGTTTCATTAAGGATTCCTACATTTGTCTCTGCTAAGGAAGAGTCAGAAAGAGGGTTTCAGACTAATGTCTCCAGATTTCATGGGACATGTACTCTTAGCATTTACATTTTTGTAAATGTCCCTTTTGTCTTTTTCAAATCTGCATCTTCTGTGTCATCAGCTGGACTATAAGCTCAGACAATGGCATCTGGAACAGGTCTTAGAACACATCAGGCCTCTGACAATCACCAACTGGCCAGCTGATTGATCAGGTCTGATGCCAAAAACTTGCTGCATGGTTATTTGAAGACAAAGGATCACCTTATATCATTTCAGTTAAACTGAAATTGCTGTTTATGGCACACATTTTACAAAGCACTCAATTAATATCATCTAGCAAATCAAATTGCTTAGGTGACCTGAGAGAACATTTTGTAGTTTATTTATTTGAGCATACCTGTTGGTAGGCAGTGCTGATCAAAATCAGATATACCACAGGATAAACTCTTGAGTTCTTTATCAGAAGGCAGAAGACAAGAGATAGCTGTTTCAAAGCTTCTCAAGCTATAATTACATTTGCTTTATTTCAGCAACATCTCTGAGATCATTTGTATCAGAATATCCTGGATATTGTAGAAAACAGACAAACTCCAATGCTCAAACCTAGACTGCCCCAGATAGAATCCAGGAGGTGAGGTCCTGTAATCTAGATTTCTAGAAAGTTTTCCAGGAGGTTTATTTGCACCTAAAGTTTGAGTACAACTACTTCATAGCTTCCAGAGAATGTTGTTCCAGATATAAAGACAAAAACATTTTCTGGAGAAAATGATGTCCCTGCCTGCAGAAATCACTGTCATCTACCACACTGAAAATTTAGATGGCCTTACTGTGCTTCTCATGTCACAGACGCATGGACTGGCCACCTCCCTAATCAGTGTCTTACACCACGTGAGCAATGGCCCTCAGAGGGCAATTCAATCTTCCCGGAGAGTCACCATTCAATCTCTTATATCACATAGCTGACCATTTTAACTCCTCTCACCAGGAATTTGAAAATACGCCATGTTGTTAATTATTTTCCATCCAAATGATCTTTCCTCATGTTTTTAGTAATTACCAATGACCAGGTTTGATGTTTTAAAATGGGGTGGTACATGTACCAAGGTGACAGAGTGTTTGTGAATTTCAATTAATTAAGGCTTGGAGAGTGACTGGAGAAGTTTTTTGAATCAGTATTTAATATTATTATTTATTTGTAATGCAATTTGAGAATATTCTCCATAATGGGGAAAAATTACAAGCATCCATTTGAGTCCTCAAGGTACTCGAGAGGAAAAAGCTGGCTCTAGGAGAGCAGGGAATTAGTGCAGTCTTTGCTATAATAACCACCAGCATGTAAATGAAATAAGAATATATCAGCTCCAGGTGGAAGGTTATCTAAGCGCTTATATAGCCCTGTTGCTGATACACTCATGGCTGGCGCAGCGGAAAACCACTCAAAACCCCTCCCCTTTTGCCCTGCAGAGGTCAGCACTAAAGCCCAGAAACACCAAGTAGGTGAAGATGTTAGTGACAATAAATACTTTTTCCAGTTAATGGGCTTTATGAATACATAGATTTTTAAGCTAAGGCAATTATCTAATTTCAACTCACCACTTGCTAATTGACGAATCCATTAACTAGAGGAAATGGCCATCCTGCGTGAGGCCGGCCTCCTGACAATACAGCAAAGTCTTGGCAAGGATTTATTTTCAACAACACCAGGAATAGCATGAGATATTTTTGAAGAATAATAAAAAATGGATTAAAAGGAAGAGAAATAATTTATCATGTGCAGATGTGCAGAAAGAAAAGATGGTGAATTTGTAGCCTGGTTTTATGAAAACAAAATTACAATGAAAGTGTCTCAACCAATCACCAGTTTGTGAACACAGGGACCTAGACATCTGATGAGCTATCAGGTGTACTAGTTTTCATAAAAAAATCACATCATCAAAGGAAAGTCAGTAAATTTCCCCTCTTCTGACTAACCAGCCCCAGACCTTGGAACCTCTTTGAGAAGGGAAAGCGAGAAAAGTCTGGCAGTTCTTTGTTGAAATCCAAAGGCTGTGTGCATGTCAGAGCCCGCTAAGGAGGTTACCACTGCCGCATGACTTGAAAGTCTCTACAAGTTCTACTCTGTAGGAAAGGATGAAAAAGATCAATCCAAAACAGAAAAGAAATACAAATTAAAGTATGACTTGCATCTTCTAGAGTTTTTCAAGGAGGAAAGCAGGTCTAAACAAAAGCTTAGGGATACTTTTCTGCATTTGAAAAGTAAATGAATTACCCAGAGTCCCACTTTCATAGAGGGCTAAAGTATTTTATTCAGGGCATTTACTTAAAAAAAAAAAAAAGAAAGAAAAGAGGCCATGGTTTTTAGAAAGACTTATAACGAAAATAGTCACAATTCCCGCCCCTACTTTAAGAGTTGCTTTTCACATTCCTAAAGATGTCCTTCAATGAGTAATTTGTTAATCTTTTTCTTTTTAGCTGGTGCCTTTCTGTCCTGTTTAAAAAATATTTCCATACTTTGAGATCATGGAAATATTCTTATATTATCTTTTTGAAACTCCACTCTTTTTAAAAAATATATTTTTATTGGTTTTTGAGAGAGAGAGAGAGAGAGAGAGAGAGAGAGAGAGAGAGAAACATCGATGTGAGAGAGAAACATTAATCTGCTGGCTCCTGCATGCCCCATACCAGGGATTGAGCCCAAAACTCAGGCATGTGCCCTGACTGGGAATTGATCTGGGACCTCTCATTCCATGGGATGTCGCTCAACCCACTGAGCCACACTGGCTGGGCAGAAAGCTCTACTCTTTTGACTTTGACACTAAGGTCAAGAATCCACTTGGAACTGATTTTTTCCAATACACACATTCATTTGTCCCAGTGTTTTTCAAGAAGACAGTCTTTTCTCCATGACTCTGCAGTGTCACTTTTGCTATACAGTAAGTTTCTGACTGTATTTGGGTCTGTATCTGGACTTTCTATTCTGTGCCACTGATCTATCTGCCTATCTTTGCACCAATTACACACATTTTATTGGCTGTAGTTCTAATGAGCCTTGATATCTGGTAGAGTAAATTTGCTTTTCTCCTCCTCCTCCTCCTTCTTCAAGAATTATCTTGGCTATCTATGATTGTCTTTGCTTTTCTATATAAATTGTATTAATTTGCCAAATTTTACAAAAAAAGAAAAAGCTATTGATATTTTAGCTAGAATTACATTGCATCTATAGAGCAATTTGGGGGAGAAGTTAAGCCTTTGCAATATTACTCTTCCAATACATGAATATCTTTCTATTTATTTAGGCTTTCTTTAATTTTTCTTTATCTTGTGTTATGGTTTTCTACATACAGGAACTGCACACCTTTTGTTAGATATATTTTTGTGTCTTATGTAATTTCTGATACTACCGTAAAAGCAACATATATACACAGCAACATATATGTTATATATTCATAATGTATTTCTTTGAATAACTCAAAATAAGAAAAGATAAAAAGCCTAGTAAAACTAGTCAAGATGCTTGAAGAGTATTTCATAAATGAGGATACTCAAATGGTGAATAAAATCATAAAAGACACTTTGATCTCATTGGTTACCAGGGAAATGCAAATTAAAATTACAGCCCGGCCTATGTGGCTTAGTGGATTGAGCATCATCACATGGACTGAGAGGTCCTGGTTCAATTACTGGTCAGGGCACATGCCTGGGGTTGTGGGCTCGGTGCCTTTAGGGGGTGTGCAGGAGGTGGCAGATCGATGTTTCTCTCTCACATCAATGTTTTCATCTCTCTCTCCCTTCCTCTTTCTCTAAAAAATCAATAAGAATATATTTAAAAATAAATAAATAAATAAATAAAATTACAATATGGTACCACCCCTACTCCAAAATTGCTAAAATTTTAAATATTGAAAATAGCAAATGTTGGCAAGGATGTGAAGTAATGGATAACTCTCATATACTGCCTGTAGGAGTATAAAACTACTTTGAAAAATAGTTACTTTTCACTAAAGTCAATGATACTTACAACCTACAACCAAGCAATTTACCCTGAAGAATGTCCTAAGAAACCAATGTCTTTGTCCTCCAGACTACATATACAAGAGCATTCACAGGAACTTTCTTCATAATAATCAGATACTGGTAAAAAGCCAAGTGCCTAGGAACAGAAGAATGGATAAATAAATTGTGGTAAATTCATTCAATGGAATATTACACCAAAATTAAAATGAACGTTTATGAGTATACATAAAAGCCAGGTGAATGTCACAAACATGACGTTGATTGTAAGAGTAAAACAGAAAGTAATAAATATTGTATGATTTCATTTATATCAAATTTAAAAACATGCAAACAGCATATAGAAAAACAAGAAGCTAATTACCACAAAAGTCAATCTCCAGGCAGAAGGGGTCTGTGACAGAGTTTTGGTATAGGGGATTGAAAATAATTTTCCTCCTACTGCTCTAAGTTCGGGCTGGACTAATAATCAAATCAACATGAGACAGATTAATAGGAGAAAATGACAAAATATATTAATATATATATTCTGGGTTCCATGAGACTATGAGACCCAAGGACGCACTGGACAGTTGAGGCTTACATGCCATTCTGGACTAAAGAAAGGGAGGCATGGGTCTGGGATTACAAAGAGAATGGAGGCAGTTCACAGATAGATTAGAAAGAACAAATATGTGGTAAGCAAATTCTTGCAGGGCCCCCCAGAAACAATGGGATGTAACTTTGCTAGATTTCTCCCTGTCAAACACACTTAATTCATATGTGCTAAAGTGAATGTGCTAAGGTTCCCTTCCAGAAGCAGGTTTTTCTATCTGAATTCCTTTAGGCAGGTAAAGGAGAAGGGTCAAATATTTTTTCTGAGTCTTTCATTTCTTAAAAATTACCAGCTTAATCAATATACCAAAAGCCATATTTTGGGGTGGTTGGCAAACTCTATTCCTCTCATTGTCAGTGGTCTCTGTTTTGAACTGGGTGATGATTACAAGGGTTTTAATTCTGTAATAATTGAATAAGGTGTACATTTATGTTTCATGTAATTTTCTGCATGTGACTATATTATAGAATATTGATAACAAATGATTTTTACAACTTAATTTTAAAAACTTAGGAAATCACACTCATTGTACCTTATTCTTTAAAGTTTGTGGATTGAGTCCGTGAGAGTATAAATGCATAGAGATTATATCTTGGTATGTTATTTCAAATCTTCAATTGCTAATTTACCAGTTCAACAGCTTAACCTTTTGATTATAATCTTGCTTTAAAATTTTTGTTTTTAGCACTATATTATATACATATATATGTATAAATATAAACATGTGTTTAATTATAAATATATGCCCATAAAAATATTTAAGAATTCATACTTTTTGCATGAAAGTTAGTAAATAGGTACTTTTGATCATGAGAATTTCTCCTGGGAGAAAGCATGTGTCCCATTATATTCTATTTTTTGTTTTCAGTTTGGTACTCACCTGGTTTTTGAATTTATAAACATTTAGATGATATAAATATAATCTCCCATAAAGCTGTTGGATGACCTTTATATGTCTAGGAGCCACCAGAAATAATTTTATTTTCTCAGTGGCTAAAATGAGACTTCTTATGGGCTTCATAAATTATAACAAATGATTAAACAGAATGGATTTCCATTAGAAATACATGAGGTTACCTGATTTTGTAATATATATTTTCCCCATTTATAGTTTGTGGGGTCCACACTGTTTTTTTTTTTTACCCTCACAGATCTCTTTAATGTATCTGCAATTCACAGAAGTGATAACTCACATTGTTATTGCAAATAATGATAGATATGAAATGGCTGGTACTTTAGTAAACTTTCAGTAACCAGTTGTTGAAGAAAAAAAGGAGAAAGAGGAAGAATGCAGTAAAGAAGGAAGAAAAGAAAGTAGGGTAGAAACAGTAAAAGAAGAATTGTATGATAATGGAGCATAAAGAATTAAAGCATGAAACACTAAATGAATAAAAAATGAATGATAAAAAATAAATGGATAGATGAAAAATGGATAGGTGAAAGAATTAGTGATTGCTTTAAAATCAATGGATAACTGAGTAAATGAATAAAGAATATATTTAAGAATAGAAGTAAGTGAATAAAAAATGAATGAAAGACAGTAAGAGTAGATGGATAAATGAATAAAGAATGAAAATGACTGAATGAAAGAACTAAATAATACATGAATACATGAAAGAAAAATGAGTGAATAAGTGAATATGTGAAAGAATGAAACCAAAGAGACTAGTCTAATGCTTTTATTTTACAGAAGTGGAAATCTGGGTCAGTGCAACTAAGTGATTTGCCTCTGATGGTGAGAGACAGTAAGTGAAATCTAGGTTTGCTTGACAGTATTATTTAGCTTGACTTTCCCTGAGAAAAGGACTCTGTACAGGTAGTGTTTTTGGGAGAGCATCCCAGAGAACAAGAGTAGAAATGCAAGAAGAATGAGACAAGGAAGTAAAAAAAGACAATATAAGCATATGTTAAGGTCACTTCTGCAGGCAATGGGGGTGAGAGCAAATCTTTGACAGCTCTCTTCCCAGAACTGCCCATCCAAAGGATGGGAGGCAGGAGGACTCATCCAGCGGTGCCCACTCCCTGTTGTTGAGCGTGGCACCCGGGGGTGTTAACTCTAGGCTGAATAGGTGCACCATGCTCAGTGACCCTGTGCAGGTGCTGGAGAACCCAGAGGACAGAAGTAAAGAAGGAAGCCTGTGCTTGAGGCAAGTGCTGCTGGTGGAAAGTGAGCGAAAACCCGCACAGAACTGTCCACCCAGGGCAGTTACAGTGAGAGTTTGGACTGTGAAGATGAGTCGTGGAACCAGAACTAGAGCACTCTATCACACTGATTTGTCTTAGGCAAGTTCTAAAAGATGTTAGAAAAATGTTAAGGAAAGGAAGATGACTACACAATTATGATTTAGTTGTGTGGCTAATTAATACAAACTCAGCCACAAAAATAAAATCAGGTTGAAGTTTCCTTTTCCTTCAGGCTCCAGACACTTTATAGTCCTGAGATATATCATAATACTAGTAACAGAGTATTAGAGTCTGAACAGTTACTTTTATTTTTCTTTCAACTCATAGCAACTATTAAATTTGAAACAACAAAAAAAGAAGTTTTATGTTTTAAAAACATAAGACAAAATATATAAAAAAAGGATGGGGCGACCATTTCCCCTGTTGAAAAGTATGTTAGCACTGAACAACAATGTGCAGATCTTGCTGGTGTAGGGGAGAAGAACACAACGATTCTTCATTCCTCTTAGATTTAGTAGCTGGCTTCTGTATATTAAACTGACAAAAGAGAAATTGACAGGAGAAAAGGCATAAAATCTTAGTTGATATTAATATTTTAATTTTACATGCGTAGAAATCTTCATAAAAAATGAAGTGAGATCCAAAGACAGGGTTCGACCTGGAGGTTTCTATACCATTTTAACAAAGAGTAATAAATTTGTGGAAAATTAATAAGAGAAAGGAAAAGGAGTTTGGCTTATTTTCAAGGAGTAAATTGTGGGAAAGTAAATATATGGAAAAATGAACAAAAGATAAAGATTATTTTGGTAAGCTTTGTTTGTGCAGACCCATCCCAGTGCTTACTTTATATCTCTAGTGATAATGTTTATTTTTTCTCCTCCTGGTATGGGAGAGAGGAAGGAGAAGACATTCATGAGGGGAAATTTATGTCCCACTTTGGGGCAAATGGGGGAGGGCAGAGAACTCTTTTAGAGTTTGCTGCTTTTCTGTTGCCTGCAGCTCAAAACAATCCTTACCCCAAAGTGTGAGATTTGGGGGTGACATATTCTTATTCCCTTCATAAGTAAAGCCCACTCTCCATGCATTGTTTATCACACATTAAGACAATTTTACTGGAGGACACTTCAAAATTAGGGTGTGGCCATTTCTCTAATCTCTATACTGATATTGCTGAGTTCAGGAACCTGTCCTTTTGCACATGCTTAGAGTAGAAAAGGAATAAAACATTAACTATTTATAGGATGTTTCCTTCAAGCTTACCAGATCTCCACCTCTTTTCAGGGTTCCCCAAACATGTCTCCATAATATCCCCTGAGCATCCCAATGTGTTTTCACCTACTTTAGCAGTAAGAGAGAGTGCTGAACTCTGATACCCCTCAGGAAAGATTTATCTGCCTTTTCTCCATTCCCAAGGGCTCCTTTTGTCAGAGGGCCACACTGATAACCTGGTTCAAACTGAAACATTTAAGGCTAGTTATGGCAAATCAGGTCTCCTTCCAAAGAGTATTTATATTTCAACATGCATTTTGATGTTGTAATCTCTAATAATAAACAATACTGATATTGCTGGAATTGTGAGAGGGCCAAAGAAGTTCATGAGAGGTTTTGCTTTGACTGCCCCTCTATGAGAAAAGCCTCTCCTAGGCTTATAATTTTGCTCCCAAATGCACCCTCTACTGGGAACCTTATTTTCCTACTTTATTCCTTTTCTCAGTAATAAGCATCATCACCAATCCAGTTCTGAATCCAGAAACTGGACATCCATCTCCACCTTTCTCTTCCGTATTCCTTTCCCATCCAAAACCTGTCAATTCTCCTGCCTAATCATTTTGCCCAGTTGTACATATCCCTTTCAACTACTCCAATTTAGGCTTTCAGAGATATCTACAGGTATCTTATACCTGATCAGAACACTGTCTGCTTATGACCCCTCAAGAGTTTCCTGTTGCCTTGAAGTCAATGTTCTCGTTCACATGATACACCTGCCTATCAGCATGATCTTTGGCCATGGGCCTCACTGGAGACTATGTGGGGGCCATACACTCTCTCTGTTGGCTCCAGGTTTTCACAATATTCTTTCATAGGCAGAGGATATTTTTTTTCTTCACCTTCTCCTCAAAGCTCACCCTAAAATCTCAGCATGAACATCACTTCTTTTGGAGTCTTCCCTGACCCTCACCTACTTGTATTTGTCAAGTGCCACCACTGCGCGTTCCCATTACCCTGCTATATTAGTCTGCTCTGGCTGCTGTAACAAATTACCACAAACTGGATGGCTTAAAATAACTGAAGTTTATTCTCTCATGGTTCTGGAGGCCAAAAGTCCAAAATAAAAGTGTTGGCAGGGCTGCATTTTTTCCAGAGGCTCTGGGAGAAAATCTGTTTCCTCGTCTCTTTCAGCTTCTGGTGTCCAGCAATGTTCCACTGCTGGTGGTAGCGCCTCTCTGTACCGCCTTCATCGCCTTCTCTTCTAGAGCCCACCTAGATAATCCAGGGTCGTCTCCTTATCTCAGGATCCTTAACTGAATCACATCTGAGGATCCTTAACTGTCTCCCTTTTCTTAATAATGTGACACTCACTGGTTCCAGGGATTTTATATGAATATACTGGGGGTCGGGGTATTTTCAGTATATCACGTCAGTACTACTCTAATTGACCAGCCATTGCACCTTCTGTTTATGTCCTGTTTAATTAGCTGTCGCCTTATCAGACTTGTTAACCTTATTTACCTCTGATACCCAATTGAAAAGAGCTGCTCAAATCTCTCCAGAAGTACAAGTACACTGAATACTTAACTTCAGCAGAGCCCCAGAACCAATCCTCTGCATGGTCAACATCCATCCCCACCCTGAAGACAACCCAAGCATCTGTTCTCCCAACAGATTCTCCCCAGACCAGAAGCTGAAAATTCTGACCCAGCATATGATCCCTCCTGAACAACCAGTCAGAGCAAGGAAATGTCTTTATTCTTGAAGGGCTGGACTCGACCAAGCCCAACTTGCTGCTTCTCCTAAAGAACCTCCCAAAGGAATCTGCACCCCTCCCAAAGACTATTATGCAAAACAACACAGGTCACTTGAGGTGCCAAAGCAGTCCCTGTCCTTCTCCACTGGGGCCAGTGTGCCTTCCAGTGGTGCCAGTGGTGGCTTTGGGAGGAGGGCCCCCATAGTTCTGCTATGCTTGCCATTTCCTGCCTCACTTCAGGCATCTCACACATCTCCTTTCTTTCAAAAATTTTCAGGTACCTCACCTCACCAGCAGACAAAATTCAAATTCTTCCCCTCTTCCCAAATTTCAGTTATTTCCTGGTTGGATCTAATTTTTTTAAATGCCAGCCCTGTTAACTGTTCTCTGTGGATAAGGGAAACCCAGGCCTTACACACTCAACTAACCTCTTAAGAAAGAAACATACACAGGAAGAAAACTGGTTGAAAAGTGAGGTGCACGGTGACATCACTTCTTCCTGACTCCATTCCTGAGCTCTATTCTTACCATCCTTTGACTTTCATTCAATAAGAGCATCTATCCCTGGAGGGCAGGATGGCTGAGGAGAGGGGACTGGTGAGGAAACCTAGAAGAGAAAGGCAATGCAAATCTAATTTTACTGATGATAAAAATGAGAATGGCCCATGGTAAGGGCAGGCAATGTTGGCTGTTGGAATTGCAGGCATAGGAACCATCTCCAAAGCAAACTACTTCACAATCCCAGTGGGGCGAATGTCTTCAAAGTGGCATTGGCCTTTTATGAATTGTATTAATTATATTCTTAAGCCCCATGTAAATTGCAAAATTATTATTTCCAATTCAGTTAATGAAGCCACTTTAGCACAGGCACACCGTCTTTCAGCAGAAAATTAGCCTGGCATATTGTTTGTAGGTGATAGAAATTTAGTGGATGATTTTCCTGGGTTATGATGGCAATACGTTCTGGGCTGCCTCCTTTGCACTTTTTCTTCTCTGTGAGCATGATCCATTTTTCTCTGCCTAAGCTGGATATGAGGGAACTGTCACACTTTCTGATGGTGTTTTAGCCATCACTGGGGAGCTGCAAATTCATTCTCAAAGTCTCAATACTGAGAAATGTTATTATCACTGAAAATAATACAGTCTTTGGAAGTGGCTGGCCGATTCCTAACTGATCTGACCTTCTGATAGCCTAGACCTCCTTTCCTCATAAACTCCCAGCAGCAAGAAAGAAAGTGCCCCCCTCACCTCCCAGCTCTCTTCAGAGGGACCCCAGTTCTGTAACAACCAGAATTCCTCTGCATTCTCCTGAACTTGCAATCTGAAAAGCAGTGAGCCTGAACCATTCAATAGAGCCTATGGCAATTTTGTTTCCCTGATATTTTCAAGCCCTAGGATGCCTTTGTGAGGCTTAGAAAAAGATGTCTCCTCCAGGCAGTGCAATTGCAATTAGCTACCTCTCTGGGAAGCTCCCTTTTCTCTGCACTAAGGCTGGTAGGCAGCAGCTACCCATCTACCAATGACTTGTGTAGGATACAACTTGCACACCTGTGTCTGGTGAACTTTCCCACAGACAGTCACAAAATGCATATAGGCAAAGTTTGTCATCAGTGTGTTATAAGCTCCCTATTCTCTATTTTATTTCCTCAAGGCTAAAGGGGTGGAAGGAGAAATATCTCAATGAAGTAAAATCACTTTACAGCAAGAGTGGCTGTTAATGGTCTAATGTACTATCTCCAGGGCGGTTTACCTTTTATTTATTTATGTATTTATTTATTATTTTAGAAAATCTCAAAAGTGTTCAAATGTTTCTGACCTTAAAAAAAAAAAAAAGAATTCAAAATGTTGAAATATTTACATAAGGGTCAGCTGGGGAAGGACTTGTACTTAGGGTGAGAGGCTTTCGCTCGGGCCTCTCCGACAAGACAACTTCAGCATTTCCAATCAAAGCAGCAACATGCCAGCTGCCTCCACTCACTGGGAGATGGGATTTCGAATTGGATTTGCTGCCAGACAGTCCCAGGTACCATGGTAACTCACAAACTCAGCTTTCCCCTCTGAGCCCTATTCCACCATGTTAATCTGTCCTTCTTCAACTGCCTGGAGTTTAGAGTCTCAGTTAGAATTCTTTACTTCACTTTGGCCAGCCACATCCTCTCTCAGAAGGTAAAGATCTTTACTTTCTGTCTCTTGTTGCCAACTAGAGTCCTCTTGTGAGGGGATTCTGTTCCACACCCTGGTACTAACTCACAGGAAAGGGCCAGCATTCACTCAGAATGAGATGGCCTGGCTTCCTTAGGGGGCCCAGACTGCATCTTGGCTAACACCCCAGCCCCTTGTACTGTCTATCCCAGTGTATTCTTCTTCCACATAGATCTCTGATGTCCTGGCATGCCCAGTGTCTGGAATCTGCCTAAATTAATAACAAACAAGACTTCTCCATATGATTCTTCAAATCAAATATGGTTGGTCCCTGACCCAATCACCAGGCTGGTTCAGATACCCTTACAATAATCTGGTTATTATTTAACAGAGAAAGGAGTAAAAGAGAAGACCAGATAATGTAGGCATGCCACTTATACAGCTTTACCAGAAAACTGAAGTTAACACTCTCCAAGTCTGTTCCCTGCAGACTGATGGGGGAAGGGACTGGACAAGGGCAGTCTAGCTGCATGCCCAGTAATGTATGGGTGATGTAGGAAGGTGCTTACCTGTCTGTCACTCCTGGGGACAGGTAATTGGCCAGAATAGGTGTGGCCAATTACAAGGGTGTGAAACCTGAATATTTAATCTCCTGAACAGGAAAGTTTCTCTCCCTTCCTCTCTCTCTTACTGCCCATGCTGGACTCCTGGTTTGCAGAGCTCCCAGGTCCTGCATTCGCCATGTGGCCCACAGCCATGTGGACTCCACACAATGGATTAATGGACTGAATCTAGCCTGATGCTGAACTGGACCTGGCTGCAACATGGAACAGAAACTCTGGACACTGGCCTTGCTTCTAGCTCTGTGGAATCCACAGCTGCATATCTTCAAGAACTGGACAACCTCAGGAATATAACTGCATGCCAATAAAAATCATTGATTCTCTTGTGTAAGTCTTGGGAAATTCCTTTTCTGAAGATACCGCAAAAGCCACCCCACTTCCGTATGTGTCAGGGAAATCTGGCCCACTTATTCCTCTGGCAACAGTTCCAGTCATTACACTAAAATTTATGATTACCATCTCATTTTATCCTCACAAAAATTTGAGTGAGGTAGATAGGGTAGGCATTACTACTCCAGATGTCAAATTATAGATAAGCAAACAGAAGTTCAGAGCAACCAGCTCAGAATCACACAGCTAACCAGCGATGGAGCTGAAATGAGAACCTACATCTCTTAGCTTTTGTCCCAGTATCTTAACTTTACTACTTGTCATAATGCCAGGTTTTTCTCATTGTCCATCAATGTGGATTTTAATCTAGAGAGATTGCTACCATGGGCTCATATGGCACACTGAACTCCTTGCTTCACTAGCTAAAGAATACTTTAAATTTAAAAAGTTCTTCCTATTTGGGGGGCTGCAAGATCTAGAAAACAAAGAAGATGAGGTGTCAGAGATAATGTATATTTTGGATTTAGAAATAAGAATGTTTCCACCGCCAGCAGATAAAACCACAGTGTTCCATGTTCTTGGCTCCTGGTGAAATGTCTCCTCCACACTGGGGTACAGTGGACAGTGCACAATCACCGGGCTGCACAGCTCTCTCAATGCACCCAGAGGAAATGAAACAGAGCACTCAGGGCTGGCCCAGGGGGGCACATACTTTAAATCCATGAAGTGTGTGATTATGAGAGGGAGCAGCTGTGCAACAATTGATGGGTAAAGGTCTAAATGTTGTGGAAAGTAGACTTTTTTTTAACTCCATTCCTTGCCAAGTCTAAAAGTAAATGTTACTTACTTTTTTTGGTTAACCTTGATTTTTATTTTACCCAGTGAAGTTTATTTCAGGTGTCAGCAAATGTTTTTTCTAAAGGATTTGTTGATAAATACTTTAGACTCTGAGGGTCACATTGTTATGTAAATAAAGGGTGTGGCTGTGCTCTAATAAAACTTTAGTTACAAAACAGGTGGTATGATTTGGCCTGGGGACATAGTTTGCCAACCCCTCTGCATTTTTAAATTTTAAAAAGTTACAACTTTCATTACCAGCAGGGAGCATTCCTATAAACACCTTCCACATGTCAAGTAAGAAATGTCCAAACCTGTAGAGAATTTTTATGAGTTTATTTGAGTCAAACTGATGACAATTGTCAGGAAGCAAAATCTCAATGAATTGACAAAATGCTCAGGAGAATGGTAGTTTTGCAACTTAATTATACATTAAAATCAAAGGAGGAAACGTAAGGAGGATTCCATGAAATCCATTGGTAGTAGATTAAGAGGATGGGAGAAAGCAAAGCAGTAAAATCTTTGGGATTGGACAAAAAGCAAAACAGAGAGAAACATACTTCTTTTATAGTGGTGGGTACAGGATAGTTAATAATTTACATTTATAGTATATAGAAATGGTATGTGGGCAATGAGATAACAATGAGGGGTTCTGTGCTCTCCTTCTATGGTGCTGGCAGTTGTGTCTAGAAAAGAAGATTAGTCTGACATTTCAAAGGTATGTTAGATGCACAAAAACCAGAGACAATTTCAATATTAAAAGTTGACTTTTGTCAAGGAAGTTATGGGCCTAAGATGTGACTACCCACCATGACCCACTTTTAATTAGGAATTTTTATGTTCATACCATCCTGTGTGGTTACTTTGGTCTCTAGGTTTGTAAGGCTGACCATGTTGGGCCTCCCATGAGCTTCTCAGATTTAGTATGTGGCCCTTTTTTCATCCATAAATCCTTAATCAAAATCATTATTCCAAGCCCAAGTTCTCACTAGAAAGGAAAGTCCACTGAGGCTCAGCAAGAAATTCATACCGAAATCAGAAATAAAATCTGTTTATCACTCCAATTCCAAAATCAATTAATTGCTTGAATAAGATAATGCACTTCCATTACAGATCTAATTAATGGAAGCAATTTGCACAATATAACAATTTTAGAATATGAGAAGCCTCACCTTTTATAGGAAAAGTTATATGATTTTCATTCTCTGACAAAAGTAGTTGCTTTTATTAACAGCAAATGATACCAGCTGTTAGACCTCAGTCCTTGAGTTCAGCTAAGAAAAGAATTCAGAGCCAAGGCACTCAAATACAAGTGAAAGTTTATTTAGAACATCACAAAGGTAGAAGAAGTGAGCCAGTTGGGCTGCATGGACTCAGAAAACAAATTACAGAGGCAAAAGAAGGGCCCTTGGAGCTTAGGAGAAAGAAAATGCACCTGGGGAAAGAGATGGGGAAAGGCTCAGGCATGATCTAGAGAGAGAGTGAACATGCTAGGTTCTTTGTCTTAGGGGTTTTATATGTTTCCAAAGGTGGGTATTTTAGGGGAAGTATCAGGGGAGGAGCTCCATAGAATATTTATCAGTTTTCCCACAAGTGTTCTTTCAGGGTTTTGGTCAGTGCTAGGGAAGGGGGTAATTAGTCACTGCAGCTGGTCCTGATGTCAGCCATATTGTCACTTTGTCTGTTATTTCTTTTTTTTTTCCTTTTCTGGACCTGGAGCTGATATACAACTGAAGCCTAAATGTTATCTCTAGTTTGACCAAAATGCTGTCTCTTTGGTCAACAGGACTGAGACTTTGTTTCTAAGATTATTTGATATAGGCCAAAACCTCATTGTCCTGAATGAAGGCTTAATGCTTAAGGGAGTGGTTGTGCCAGGGCTTATATGGGGGTCTTAGGAGACTATCCTCCAGCCCCTTGTTCCTCCTCTAAGGGGGTCTGAAACATGACTAGTGTCATGCCAGGGGACGAAAGGTCAGGGGAGGGTCCAAACCACATGACCATCAATATACTAGGGGAGGAAAGCTCACCCTGGGGGTGAGTTCCCACCTTACAATTGTCCCTTGCTAGGCACTGGGGGATCTCTACCCTGGTGACCTTCTGTACCCAGCTTATCATTCCTACTCTGCTCATGTCTGTCTAACTGCCTACTATATCACTTTATCTCAGCAACCCAATAAAGACAACTGTGACAAAGAAACATGCCATTAATAAACTTAAAATTTCCCAAATATAAATATTATAAATATGTTAAATCATAAGTAAAATATGAATAAATATGAATGTTATAGGAATATAATACAGTCTTATACATCCTTAAGGATATATTATATATCCTTATATACTTATATATAGTCCTAATATTTATAAAATTAATTAAATTTATGTATAATATTTTAATAGAATATGTGTAAATATATAACTATATAAGAATATATCTCTCAATACATATATGTCTCTTAGCTCTTTGTAGAAATGATGCTTATAGAACAAGGTGCACTTGAGTAGAGATGGAAGGATCTGAACAGTTCTTTCATTTCATCCCATGGCTGACAGAAACCTGACTCCTAACCTCTCTGTTATACTACCTCCCAGATATGAGAGATGTTATTAATGGAATACGTTGCTCAAGCAAATGGTGTCAAGCATTAAAAAAATTTTAGAACCTCTGCACTAAAGCAATTGGCTCCTGTGGGTCAGTGATAATAGGTTGGCTTTATATGTGTTTGAACTTCATAGCAGAGGCTCAGGCTCAGAGCACAGTCAGGTCTAGTGGCTTCTCGTTTCACACCACGCGCTCTTAGTGACTATACCTTAAGATAGATTGTAAAATAAAGACACTTTATAACTGCAAAAGTGCAGTGCTCAACTTCTCAAAGGCAATTGTTGTTTCCTGTGTCAGATATTACTGAAAATTATAAAATAAGTGAAAGGGGCTTGAAGATCTGTGAGGTACAAGGCTTTATTAGGTGGCACTGAGTGAACTCCGAACAATGGTACATGGCAAAAAGATGAGGACTCCTGGAAGGACACCTCTAATCAACTAATATGCCTTCACTAGCTCTCCATCACAAAGGAAACAGAAAGCAGAGATGGGGAAGCTGTCCATCCCCCACTATGGAGATGAGCCAGAAGACTGTTCTTACCCCCTACAAATTTACTAAATCTATCAGTGGGGCCTGGAGTGAAGCTCTTTTCAAGACCAGATTCAATTTAAGCTCTGGTTCTATGCATTTAATTAACTATCTCCGTAAGAATTTTAAATACCGAAACGGATTGCATATGTTTGGCATTTTTGCAGGCATATAAATCGCATACTTTAAGCAGGGAGGGCTTCCCTTCCCAGTTTCATCTGTGGTAGTTTAGGCAAGTTCTCCATGTAAATGAACACCCTGAAGCAGGAGGGAGAGGGCCAGTGTCTTCAATTCCTCTACAGGTTTTCAGCAGTCTTCATTGAAATAAATGTACTGGAAACAGCAGTAGAGAATGGCACAAAGATGATAACGTTTGCATAAAGAAGCCATTAGGAAGGTGTGCCAATGGAACAATTGTGTGATGTTGCATAACAAATGCACATTTTCATTTAGTTATTTTAAAGATTCAGTTTATCTAGAAATTTTTTGCATTTAAAGAGCATGATGCTGAATGATTCTCCATTCCTGAGATGCCAGCAGTTCTTGAAAAAGCATTCACAGAATGATTAAAAGCATAATAAAAAGGTAAATCTCAACGTAATATTTATCCAGCCTGAATTTTCAACTTAATACCTTCAAACTCATCCCATCCCCCAATTTTCGCAATCACAGCTTTAAAAGGACATATTTTAAATGTAAGCTGTTAACAAAAACAGTGGGAGAAACCAGAAACAGAACCAAATACCTCCAAGATGGAGACTACATAAACTAGAGAGTGGGGAGAATTTTCCAGGTCCTGCCTTTTAAGTCCCTCCTAAGGGTAGGAGCTGAAAAGTCTCCACCCCATTAATGGCAGAGCTGGGGTGGTCCCGTTAGAGATCTAAATTCAGTCCACTGCTCACAGAAGACTCAGTGCAAACGCCCAATAAGTATATGGAAAATGCAGCTTCACAAGTAATCATGAATACAGATTAAAAGGAGAACTATTTTCTGGTCCATCAAATTAGCAATAAATAGATGGCTCCTCAGTTGGTTTTGATTCCATGTTTGCTGCCCTATAGTCTCATCTAAGATGTACACAGCAGCCTGACTAATCCTGATATAATCCAAGACACAGGGGGTCCCTCCCGTCATTGGGGCCTTGGAAGGGCTTGCTTCCTACTAAGAACAACCCTCCATCACCTGCTGCCCACTTGCTGCTGCTCTACATGCATCCTCACTGCTCACACTAGCCTCCTTCCCAGCCCTTGAAATTATAAATTAGTGCCAACCTCAGGACTCTTGGAGCTGTTCTTCTGGTTGTCTGGAATGCTGTTTCTTGGATCTTTACCAGGCTTCATTTTATTCTGTGGTGGGCTCAAGTGTCATTTCCTATCTAAACAAGATAAATAGCACCCAATCTGAAATAGTATCACCCCACCAGCCCCTTACCCCTTCACTTTCTTCATAGGACTTACTGCTGCCTACTGCGTTTATGTCCATCTTCCCTCAGAATCCAAGTGCCTTAATGAAAAGAAATTCTTTTTGTTGTTGTTCGTGGTCATATCTCAAGTGCCCAGAACAGTACCTAGCACACAGTAAATAGATGCTGACGGAATGAATTGAAATGGCCTGACCTGGGGTGTCAAGGCTATTCTACCTGTGTTCCCCTTTAAAGACAGGGGGGAAAGACGTCTAGACAATCACAATGGGAAATTATCTTGCAATGTTAGTGAATACCACTAAAAAGTTTGTATCCTTGGATTTAGTTTACCACTTCTAAATACTTACACTAGAGAAATAATCAGAGATCTGGACAAAGATTACCTATGAAGATACTTTTTAGAGTGTATTTGTAATAGGAAATGATTGGAATAAATAGTAATACTCATAGTGATATAAAATGGCTACCAGTTAGTGAGCAGTTGTTAAGTGTTGGGTAAGATGCTAAGATGCTTTAAACATTCTATGAACTTGCATCTTCTGTTATTTTCAATTTGCAGAAGAGGACACTGAGGTAAATTGCCTAAGGCATCACCCAATAAACTTTGTGAAGAATTGGGAATCAAGTTCTGGCTACCCGATCTGAGCTAAGCAATAATAAATTACAAAATGATGCCAGAATTTTGTCTTACTTGTGGAGAGGCTGTCTGGGCAAGGGAAGAGGCAGGGAGGTGCCTGAGCAGGGGTCATCCCAGTGGTTCTTTCAGCTCTAAACAACCCCAGATCCCCTGGGCCGAGCATGGAACCTGATCCTTTTGGTCCTCTGAATTTCTGTGTTGTGCAGCCGAGGACTTTTGCAAACATTTATCACTGACCTTTAATAGATCAGCATTAAGCAAACAAACTCTTTCCTCTACCCCCGCCCTCATTTCTTCCTATTGTTGCCAAGGTTGATGGTTTCCTCTCCAATCCCTGAACTATTCTCTGTGGAGTCTCACTCATTTCCGGTCTGGGGAGCCTTGGCATCTGATCTGCAGGCCAGCAGCAGGCCCAGGAGCCAGCAGCCCCAGGGTCTGTTTCTACTCATTGTCTTTGGGGAGACTACGAGGCTGCTCTGTTCCTCTCCAAGCCCTCATCACTGTCATGAGAACCCAGCCTGTGGGTAGCAGCCATCTGGACCTGCAGCCAGACCTGTTGGTGGGTTGGCTCCCATGCCTTGCTCCTGTCTCCCACCACACCCCCCGTGCCCCCATCCTCAAGAGGAAACTCTCAGCATCCCAGATGCTTGCAGCTCCATTGACTCCTTCAATCCTCAGCTCCAGATGGTCTGGATTCACTTTCTGAAATGGCTCTGCTTCTAATTCCCCATTTACTGTCCGTGTGCTCATTTGAAGATTGTGTCCCTTTCCATGTTTTCTCCCTCTACATTGGAAATTGTTTTAATTTAAAGCTGATGCTGCTAGCTAAGTAAGCAAACTTTTGCCAGCCACATGCATACATCCATCCTCTGCTGCATTTGACATATGTAAGTGTGTATGTGTGTGTGTGCGCGTGTGTGTGTGTGTGTGTGTGTGTGTGTGTGTGTGACAGAGAGAGAGAGAGACACGAGAGGGAGGGAAAATTCCTTTCACATGGCCTCTTGTCCCCAGAAATCTAAAAGTTCCTTTATCTTGGCAGTTGTCCCAGCAATACCATCTCTGTCTTTTTCTTTGGCCTATTCTTTGGGTATTTAAAAAAAAAAAAAAAGGTTAAGGGCTCCTACAGTGCTGATTTTCACAAACAGCTATAAGAAACAGAATCAGCTTGGCCCGGTTAGGGAAATCCAAGTTACCCACTGAGGATTCATGGGGAGCTAAATTGCAAGTGTTTGCTTTGTGTTCTTCAGACCCCTCCTCACATTTCTGTTGTTGCCTCCCTCTCACTAGTACCTCACTTCAGACAGTAAAGGAACCCTGACTGCAAGTAAAGGTTACGGCCCATTTCTTTTTTTTTTTTTTTTTTTTTTTTTTATCCTCACCCGAGGACATTTTTTCATTTTTTGCTCAGATAGAGTAGGAGGGAGAGAGAGGAAGAGAGAGAGAGAGAAACATCGACGTGAAAGGGCCACATCGAGTGGCTGCCACCCGCACAACCAACCAGGGCCGGGGACAAACTGCAACCGAGGTACATGCCCTTAGCGGGAACCGAACCCGGGTCTCTCCGGACCGCAGGCTGACGCTCTAACCGCTGAGCCAAACCAGCCAGGGCACGGCCCATTTCTTCTTCACCTCCCTTAAGTGTCAGTTCCTTGGAGTCTTTCTGGAAATAATAAAAGAATAATATGATTAGTTGATTCAACAAGCATTCGGAGTTGATGGGTAATAATAACGTCGGGCAGTATCTCTACCATGTAACATTTACTGTTGTATCAAAAATATTTTAATCCAAAGGAGTCGTAATACAGGAACTTCAACCCCACATAATGGGGAAATATTTTTAGTCACCTCTCTTCTCAGATTGGTTTGTCTTTTGGCCTCTCTCATATGACGCTAGACCACTAGGCAATGCCTTCCCATGAAGTTGGTCTCACCTCACCGCACCTGGCCAGCTCTGATCACCGTGGATCATCTCCTGGACATAGGCATGTTCAAATGAACAGTCTGAAAGGTCAAATCCTGAATATGGATTTAATTAATTTCTAGTAGTGAGAATTAAACATGAATTTCCTTCTTATTCTTTGAGTTAAATTGAGATTTTCCCTTTCTTTTTGTTTTTCTCAAAGCAGGATGAAGCAGCAGCAAGAGTGAGGTGGCTGTCATGAGGCCAGAAGACAGGCCTCCTTTTTAATATTGTTTTTATTGATAAACAGCTATCTAACTCCATTTCCTGGCTCTCCCCTGACTACAGTGCACTCGATTATATTTTCAGGACTGTGTGCTACAGAGATGATTCTGCCTTATTCTTTTAGATATTGGTTTGAGTTTCAAACAAAGGGGAATAAAGGGTTTTATTGTTTGTTTTTTTGTTAATCTTCACCTGAAGATATTTTTCCATTTATTTTTAGAGAGAGTGGAAGGGAGGGAGGGGGTGAGAAAGAGAGAGAGAGAGAAACATTAATGTGAGAGATACATCAACTGGTTGCCTCCCACAGGCTCGCCAGTTCCAGACTGGGACCAGGGATCAAACCTGCAACCCAGGTACTGCCCTTGACTGGGAATTGAACCTGCTGACGCTCTGTCTACTGACCCACTCCGGCCAGGGCAGGCACTGTGTTTTTAAGGAGTAAGGAGATGGGAGTCAAAACTGCATGTCTTTCTGATTGCAGGAAAATGACTGTTTGGTGAGCTGGTGAACTCTGCCTGGCTTGTGTCTTTGTCCTCATTTTCAGTTCTCCAGTGCTGAAGGATCCCGTGCCTCTCTGCTAGAAGAGGCCCTGCTCTGAGGAACGGTGTTCCTGGTCACTAGAAAGACAGAAGGCTACATGTAAACTAGCATGTAGAGGACAGACCGGTGGGTGACCAGCCCCCAGTGTCCTACCACACCAGAAAAACTTGTTGACTTCAACAGAAAAACCAGTCAAACTAATCTGCCAGTGCCAGTAAATGAAGAAGTCTAGCGGATTAATGTAAACTCCCTGTGGTAGAGTGAAGTTACATGTGAATAACTAATCTTTTTTAAATCCTTAATTTTTTTATTACAGATGTCCATCCTTTTTTTCCCCATTGACACCCTCCTCCCTGCTCCCACCCCTCCCCTACCTTCACCACACTGTGTCTGTGTCCATTGGTTATGCATACATGAATATAAGTTCTTTGGTTTATCTCTTCCTGCCCCACCACCCACTTCCCTCTGAGGTTTGTTAGTCTGTTCCCTACTTCCATGTCTCTGGATCTATTTTGTTCATTAGCTTATTTTGTTCTTTATCTTCCACAAAAAAAGTGAGATCATGTGATACTTGTCTTTCTCTGACTGGCTTGTTTCGCTTAGCGTAATACTCTTCAGGTCCCTTCAAGCTGTCTCAAACGTATGAGATCTTTCTTGTAGCTGCATAGTATTCCACTGTGTAAATGTACCCCAGCTTTTTTATCCTCTCATCTACTAATGGACAACTGGGCTGTTTCCAGATCTTAGCTATTGTAAATAGTGCTGTTATGAACATAGAGGTGCATATATTTTTTCTGATTCATGTTTTAGGCTTCTTATGATATATCCCTAGGATTAGGATCACTGGGTCAAATGGCAGTTCCATTTTTAATTTTTTGAGGAAATGCCATATTGTTTTCTGTAGTGGCTGCACCAGTCTGCATTCCCACGAGCAGTGTACTAGAGTCCCCTTTTCTCCACACCCTCAACAGCACTTGTTTGATTTGTTGATAGCAACCATTCTGGCAGGTATGAGGTGATACCTCATAGTCATTTTAATTTGCATCTCTCTGAGGATTAGTGATGTTGAGCATTTTTTCATGTCTCTTGGCCATTCGTATGTCCTGTTTGGAGAAGTGTCTATTCAGGTCCTCTGCTCATTTTTAAAAACACAAATCTTAATTGTAAGTGTTAAAGATTTATAACCAGTTGATCTGGGTAATTGGAAGTAGTTCTGTCTTAAGAGAATGTCCCCAACACCCATCCCACAAAAGGAAGGCACCCTATTATACTCCCAAGCCTGAAGGGAAAAGAAGATAGTACTCAAATGTGGGTGACTTTGAGAGTTGTGTGGCCTTTTCTCACTTTAACAGAAACCACACATTTCCTGTATAGTTTTGTAGATGCTCTAGAATAATTGTGGGTCCATCCTGAGCCAGAGATTCAGTCCCAGTATTGGCTGCGTTTTTCAATGATGTAATACATCTGAAAAGAATGATGTCTCTTACACACCACAGGGGGTCCATAGATTGACATCACTCCTTTGCTGGTGGAGAAAAAGGATCACACATAATTTATGGTAATATAGAAAGTGGATCACTTGTTGGTGCATCAGCTCCTGGCAAAGTAGAATTAGCTCTAATAACTGCTAGCTCAACATTTCTCAACTAAACTTCATAGGCCTATGAACCTAGTGCTACCTGAGTAATAGCCCCACAAACAAGGCTGAGCGGCTCCATCCAAAATTACTTCCAAAGATATACCTTGAGGATTCACAGTGGCATTTTCTTAAATTTTAAAATAAAGCACCATCTTTCTGTAGTTGAGTCTTTTGATGTTTTCTTATTGCTGAATGATTATTTGAAACTAAAGGTATTGATATATTCTACCCTGCAGGAGAATCAATAAAAACTTTAATCACAAAATTAAATGAAAACCAAAGCCACTGACATTACACGGTAACACTCACTGAAGCAACAACTTGAAGTTTTATGGTTCTCCTGCGGTTGGACTTATTATTTGCAGGAAAATCAATATCATCTTTAGAGTAATATGGGATGCATCTTGTCATCATAGAAAACAAGTTCCTGGTATACTTTAGTAAAAAAGGTAAGAATGAGGCATCAAAATGTGATTTCCCACATAGAAAGTGATTATTCCTTGACAGCAGGAAAAAAACACAATACAATGACATTTTCAACTGTGTCTCAAAGAATGTCATCATCCAGGGTTCTGGGCCACTTCTACAAACACACGCTGCTGCTCTTGTCCATAAGCCACAGGCCTTTCCTGCAATGATTAAAAGGTTGGAGTAGTACATCAGTTAAAATGTCCCCGGAAATGCAGCACACATGTCATAGAACATATAGTAATAGCACCCATTTGTTACATGACTTCATGATGTTAGGTAAGAAAATCCCATTTCTCATTTGGAAAAAAAAAAAGGCTTTTGCAAGTCTCAGGATCATAGAATTAGATGTAAAATTAAGAGACATTAAGTCCAATAAGCCTAACTTCTCTTTAATGTGGGGAACCTTCTCTAGTATGTCTGAAGGGTTCAGTTTCTCTTAAGTACCATGTTTCCTTTCTCATCATTCAGTGACAATGAATATCCACAAACATGTGTATGTATGCAACTTTTATCTTCATGAACCTCCAGTGAATAAGTGGGCTGAGAGCTTGTTCTTCTCATAATACTGTCAGTGTGGTAAGCCACAGAGTGTAAAGTGAAACCATTGGCAACCTGAACCATCAAGGGCTTCCCCAGCAGTGATGTGGTAACACACTCTCAGTGAACCCTGAGTTACTGCAAGAGGTTATAGCTTTAGCCCCTGTGCTCTTGAGTTAGATCTTCAAAATGGCTTTTTTCAGGACTTGAGACTGCTCACTCAGAATGGAAAGCAGAACCAGAGAATGAGTCCCAATTCATACATGGCAGGAGCCAGATGGATTAGGAGGGAGATTTCGAAAGTCAGGAAATATAAACCAAAAGATTTTGCAATGGTGAGGTCAATAATAAACCCAGCCAAAGTCAGTGCTCATAGATTTGGAGTCATCAAACTTGAATCAATAGAGCAGAGCTTAGAATCCAGATACTAGGTATAAGAACTATTTCTCAAAGCAAGTGTCAAAATTCACTGCTGGATGATGCCACTCTCAGGAAGCAAGACGACTATACATCTAGAGGGTGCTCAGAGTCCTTACTTCTTATCGTAGAGATTGCTAGTGAATGAGCAGGCTCCAGGGACCAAAGTAGGCAGTGTGTAAATAAAGGCTGTGGAACACTCTGGGCCAGTAAGAGCAAAGAAATCAAGAGGTCAATTAGACACTTGAAGCTTCTGCGTCAGCCCCTAGGACATTAGTACTTCTGTTCCAGTGTTATTCTTTTGAGCAACTTTGCTGATAAAACAACTAAGAGCCTCTTTAGGATAATTTGCTAAAAGGAACCTTCTTCCAGAAGGTTCTTGTCACATGCATAGTCAACATCTTCTTCATTTTTTGTGACCAGGGATCCTCCAACAAGCTTACCCAACCACCCTCTTCCCTACTCTCCAATCCACACTCTCTAGATTAAGTGTCATTTTCTTATGCTAAACACAAAAAACAACAACTGTGCATATTTCTATCACTGAGCTTAATTGTATTGTAAAGTTTGCATCATTTGAAAATGCAGATATCAATCATTTTTTACATAAAAATGTCCATTTCATATGGTTCAAACTATCTGTTTATGTATTTGTATCTTCGGCTAGACCATGAGTAAGGACTGTGTTTTGTTTTCTGTTTGTTTATTCAAATTTAATGTGTTGGTACCTTACTGGATCTCAGTCCATGGCTGATGAAAGAATGAAAGGGTTGGGAGCCGAGGCTTCAGGACCTTCAGGACTCAAAGCTGGGGCTGCATATTTGACAATAAAGAAGTTATGTGACCTAGAAACAACCCCTCCATCTGACAGAACTATAAATTGTACTCATTTCTTGGGATAATCTATTTCCTCAATAAAAATATGACCACACTGGCAGATAAACATACTGTTTTACACCCCAGCTGAAGGATTTTCTCTCCTTGGAGGTTAGCATAGACTCTAACACCTCATAGGACAGGACCCAAGCCTTGGATCTTGTTCTTTCATTTGGTATTTCCAGGTGCTCCGTTGACAACAAAGGCCAAGGCATTTGGCCTGAAGACAATGGCTTTAAAAATTGCTACACAGCATCACACAGGGCAAATCTGGTTCCTGGTTAGATGCTGACACCAGGCAACGCTTATTTCCTTCCCTAAAGCGGTCCCCTGTCCAACCCACAACCATGTATTTCTCTTGCCGCACCTGATTTAGTGAGCCATGGTTAATTTTACTTGTGATCAGGCTCCCTTAATTACTAACTTGCAAAATTTCTGAGGAAACTCAAAGAAATGTCTTTAAGTCAAGGTATTTTCTTTATGATTATGTTTGAACTTTTCCAGAATGAGATAAAGAAATTCTTCTAACTAAACATAGGTTAATTTCTAGTGCAAAACCTTATTGTGAACAAAAGGACATAACCTAAAAATTCAGACCAGCAATCTTTAGGGAAAAAAGATAGAGAAAGACAAGGAAAAGAAGTCTGCTAAGAATCATTTAAATATTATTTTTGCTAAAAATGATGCTTATTTCAAAATATGTATGTTGGCTTTGACAGCTCTTCAGTGAGTCTATGGGTAAAATTAGTGCATTTGTTTTTCCTTCTGATTGTCCCCATTTGTGTGTGTGTGTGTGTGTGTGTGTGTGTGTGTTGTGGGAGTGTTGTGTTGAAAAATCTGGCAACTTTGGGCAAATAAACAAAGTTCTTGATCTTAAAGTTAAATTGTATTCTTAAAGTCTATGGGAAAATTGTTCCAATGACTGGGCATTATCACATCATCCACAGTTGGATCTGCTCAAGGTTCAAGAGTCAGGTGCTGTCCACAGGGAGGGCCAGAGAGAGTGGGTGATGTGTGAGGAGGATGAGCTCAATTATTGCACCTAAGGCACAGGGCCATAACCATTTCAGATCGAATTTCAGTGTTCTAAGTGTCAAAGAGAAAAATCATTTTAGAGATAAAGCTCTGTATGTTTGTATAGACATATTCTATACCAACCAGTTGATTTGTACTTGACATTCTCATCTTCAGTATCTTTCCATGAGGAATCACACCAGATTAGCAATTTATTAGTACTGAGAGCTGTGGGTGGGTTAGTTAATAAACTATTAAGCCCACTTTGAATTTCCAAGGGACAGTGAAAAGTAGAGTCTGCTTAGGGATAACAGAGATATTTTTCCCTCCTGCCTCACTGAGCCTGCCTTATTCAGGGGATCAAGAATAATAGATGGTGAGGTCTGCCATAATGTGTAGTTTAATATAATTCTGTTATGCTTAGATTTGGACAATGTCATGCGATTATCTAACTCCTGTTTTCTCAGACTCTTTCAGCCTGGGAATCACTCAGAGCTTGAGGGGACAACCACAAGGTGTGTGGTAGTGGGGCTCAACCCCCCTTGGCTACTGAATTCCAAGTCCCTCTACTCAAGAACTGCTAGGTCCAGCTACTTTGTTCTCCCAGTTGTTGCTGCCAGGTCACTGCTCATCCCAGCAACTCAGCGTTTGTTCTGAGGAAGGAATGACTGGGGTCACGCTGACTCACACCCCAAAACATTCCCTCTAACCACATAGCAATATCCTGAAAAGGGAGGCATGTACCTCAAACCTCTCTGCTATGTTTTAAGTTCTTGGTTCTCTACAGACAATGTAATCTACTCCCTTCACCCCTATCTAGTTGAACCATTTTGTTCTTCTTTCTTTATTCATCTTAAGAGTCTTAACTGAGCATCCTGAGGGCCTCATTAGTAGTCTCAAAATTCTGGGAGATGGGTGCAGAGATAGGGATTATATGCATAGAAAATTTGCCCAATATGCCAGAGTTCTTGAAGAAATGTTGCCTCCCCTCACCCACATACCTAACATGATCCTCAAAAAAATCGCAGATTTTAATGAGCTGAGTAGAAATCTCCCAGGAATAAAAATCAACAGTTGCATTTTATAGAAAAGGAATGGAACAAAAAGCAGTAGTTCTACAAATAGTGAACAATTTGTAAAGGTTGGTTATTCATAGAAATGGTCCAGTTAGGAAAGACGGCAAAGTGAATCACCTGTCATTTGCCTGACACACAATGGCCTGAGAGGACAGAGGGCTCTTCCAAGACTGGACAAGAACACCTGCAGTGGAAGTAAAATACTCACTTACCTTCACTAAGGAAATTAGAATTTTCTTTAAGAGATGTTCTAACTTTTACTTTTAGGTAGACAAGATGACTGGTCAAGAAGTAATTATGTTTTAAAACATCTAATTGGATATATTTTCATATAGTTTTCAGGAGATATATCACTTCAGGCTAAAATAAAATTTAAAAGAAAATCCTTAGACAATGTGTAACTGTTCAGTAGGGCATATAAATGCCTGCACTTTTTATGTATTTGACTTCTCAGCATGGGAAATATTACGGTTGCTGACAGTATTTCATAGTATCCCAGAAATACTTTGCTTAGGCTTGAATTTTTATTTTGGAAAACTTTCTTATAGAAGTCGGAAGATTTACTCAGAAGAGAGGGCCCCGCTTCATCAGGGATGATAAAATAGTCCCTTAGACAGCATACAGAGCTTTAAAGACAAGCTCTCAGGATTTTAAAGAGCTTTCCAAAGAACTAAAAGAAGCCACATCGAAGGGGCTTGTGGGAGGTAGAGAAGATGCCTCTGCCTTGAAAGAGAAAAGGCTAAGCGGGTAGAATTGCTCTCCAGAGCCAACTCCCTGGGGGCCATGAAGCGGGCCAGGCCTGATGGAACCAACTCTGGCCTTCAATTATGAAGTAGATAGAATTTGTACTTAACACTTCCTTCATCTTCCCTGTCTACCTGAAGCCATTATTCTATGGAGATTTACATCTACACTCTTTTTAGCACTGAGAATGAAGACTCCAAGGTCTAGACCTTCCCTCTACAACTACATTCCTTTCCTACCCACCTCTGCTCTGAGCCTGCTGCCTTGGAGTCAGTGACCCATCTATGCTCATGGATTGCCCTCCTCTGAGAAGATACGTTCATTTATATGAGGACCCCTTGAAAAAGCTATTAGCCTTTATCCAAATGAGTTTAATCATAGAAATATTAAATGTTGGAGACAAAAGTGGGGACATATTTGGGGAAAAGATGAACCTTTTTAATTATATCACGTAAGTGTCTCTCCTGTCCATATATAAGTGTCCTCTGAGGAGGCCATTTATAAATCTCCAGGACATCAGAGATCAATGTCAGTGTTATCACTAAGAACTGCTCTTGCTCCAAGAGCAAGCAGAAACCTTTCTCACTCAGATTTTTTTAAAGGACAATCTGAATTACTGAAGTGTGAACAGTGCGATGTGTTTTTATTTTCAAATGTATACAATTTATAGATCCAGATGATTTTAGAAGTCTAATAGAGGTTCTGGAGACCTTGTTTTATTGAGCAAATAAGAAAGATTTGTAATTCAGGCATTAGTTGCTTATATTTAAATAGCTGCTTTTGAAATGCTTAAGGATCGGTTTGAAACCAGTTTGTTCTTTTTCAAACTTGGCCTGCAATTTAATTTGCATTAGCAGTTTACTCCCAAACCTCTTAATTTGTAGATAATGTAAAGGTAAATTTAGCTAACTAATCTATACATGAGATCCAGATTTCTGTGGTTTTTTACCAGAGTTGCTGGTTTTAAATCCTGAGTTATCTGGTGTTTTCTTATGACTAATGTTCAGTTTTAAGGCACATTTAAAATATGCAATGTTGCTGTCCTTGCTTCATGTTGCTAATTTTAGCCAAGGCTGCAGTGATAAAAATCTACATAAATAAATACATAAATAAGTAAAATCTGCAGACTTCCTGGAACTACCACTTTCCTGAAACAATAGTTTCCAGAAATGATTCTAATCAGTGAGTGCTCCATTGGCTCCAGTGGACGGTTTTGTAGATGATTTCCATTTGCAGTGACTTATTCACAATGTGCATCCACTTTCATAAACACACATACACATGTGTGTATTCTGTTATTTGTTGGCTTCAGTACATGCCATCCACAGTTCAAATTATGCTGAAACTAAATATCAAATATGAATTCAGTGTGGTTCTGCTGACACGCTGAGACATATCATGGTGGAAATAATGCAGAACTCTTTTTAAGAGATCTGGTTGCTGATAAATCTCTAATCCTTTTTAAAACATTTCTTGTTACATTGAAAAATAGGGATCCAAGATCCCAGAAATACACAAAATGTAAATCCCAATGGCAATGAAGTAGATATTTTGCAGGTGGTCCCCCTTAGTCTTGGGAAAGAGTGGACTTCCCATGTAACTCTTCCAAACAGCTGAGAAAACCCAATGCCAATGTCAATCAGATTCCAGTGAGTGGAGGTCAGCACTAACATCTGGCTAGCCTATCTTACTGCAACATATCCTCACACTCTGCTCTTTCCTGCACGTGTTCACTCATTGGGAAATATTTTATTTATTCCACTGTCTGTAGAACAATATGGCCTCTGGAGCACAGATGAGAGTTGGATCTCTTCAAATTTGTCTTAGGTCAGTGAATAACTGTGCAGCAGAAAGTATTCTTTCTGCACTGACAAGCGTGATTAACAATGCTCACCTCTCTTTTTTTTGGAGTTAGAGCTTTTATTACATCTCCTATGAGCAAAGATTAAGTCATGAGCTTATAGTAAGTTTCTTCTACAGGTTGAAAGAATGACAGCACCATATCAATTAATGTTGGCATATTACCCAGCACAAGAAAAATGAAACTCAATAGTTTTCAGTGTTAAAGCCTTAGGAAAGAGCTCACTGTCAGAGTCACCCACGAGGCTCATGACAAGCTGTAGCCTCACAAAACGTTCACACAACTCTGCCTTCTGATCATGGGTCCTCTTCTAAAACAGAGGGATGGGCTGCCAGGGGAACTCAGGCAGTGGATGAGCGCCAGACATGGGGGACTCTCTAAAGATGTAAATTTCTGTTTGTTTTGGAGGTGTACCCTAAAAATGTTGGCAGATCATGTAAGGATTTTTCTTTTGTTTTGGAACTTGCTTGAATTAAACCAAGCTCTGCTGGAATTCTCCTCAGAATAGGCTCTCTCTCATGGTTTCTAGTATTTCCTGTCTCTGGCCAGGCTGCAGCAATCTGAACAAAGCTTCTTATGGTATTTTATTCTGTTTGGACTCAGTTCCAGTTCAAATCTGAGATCAAGTTGAAGCAATGGAAAACAGAAAAGAGAAATTGTGGAGGAATGAATTGGCCCTGCTAAAAGAGAGTGATCCCTGCTAAAATAGTGTGATCCCTGCTAAAAGAGTGTGAATGTTTATTATTGTTATTTATTTTAGTGGCAGGTCAGTGGGGAGGAAAGAATGCCATATTAAAAGACAGAGACCTGAGTTCCAACTCATTTTTTTTTTAATCCTCACCCGAGGACATTTTTCCATTTTTTGTTCAGATAGAGTGGGAGGAAGAGAGAGAGAGAGAGAGAGAAACATCGACGTGAAAGGGACACATCGAGTGTCTGCCTCCCACACGACCCAACCAGGAACAAACTGCAACTGAGGTACGTGCCCTTAGCGGGAACCGAACCCAGGTTTCTCTGGACCGCAGGCCAACACTCCAACCGCTGAGCCAAACCGGCCAGGGCGTGAGTTCCAGCTCTTATTCTGTTGCTAAGGTTGAATTTGAAGATGTTTTGACTCATTTGTAATACAGACTGAAATTTCTTTAAGGCCCTTCCAGATTTCACAGAGCATAGTCCGAGGGCCTATGCATTTTATCCTGAAAATGCTTATATATTTGGTAAGGCTACTTATCTGACCTGGTTCTTGACCTTAAGTCAAAGCACTATCACTTATGAGGAGACTCTATGACTCAGCATTTTCCCTTTACTGCCAATAGTTACATTTCAAGCTGGTACCATGGAAATTAGTACAAACAGTATCTCTAGTTGACAATTTTGCTGATCCAGGAAAATATATAGTTTTTGTTCTTTTAATAATGGGCAAATATATTATTTTTTCCCTTTAAATCTTCTTCTACTAACATAAAATTAGAAAACTAGCATGGACCCCTCTTTCCAAACTTACTCAGGGCCTCCCTGTTCAGTCTCTGACGTTGTGTGCTAGACAGCTCCAGAAAATTCTATTCAGCTGGAAGACAATGACATGATATGTTTTGGAATTATGCAGAGCAATGGCTTTGACCCTCACACCTTTCCATACTTATCACCATGTATTACTTGTTTTTCCTGAAACAAGTCATACACTTCCTTGCCTCTTTATCTTTGTACATAAGGTTCCCTTTGCCTGAAATACCTCTGCCACTGCATTACAATTATTGCTTTTATTCTCTTTCCTCAAACACAATAAAATTCTCACAGACAGGAACTCTGTACTATGCCTCACAGCACAGGTAAATAAAATTCTTTGGAAAGCATGCCATTTTGCTGTGTTTTGCATAGTTTATATTATCCAGAAATACAACCAATGAAGAGAAGGAAAGATTAAATGTTAAATTTTAAGTGACATACAATGAAAAATGCTTTGTGAAAATTTATACAAACAAATTTTAACCTGTCTTCTCTTGCTTCTGACTCAACATCCCCAACTCAGTCAGGATTTGTCTCCCTTTTTGTCTGTCTGCATATTTCCATTTTTAAGTGTATTATAACACCAAAGGAAAAAATAAAGAAGATGCATAGAACGTTGAAATTCAGGAGAGTAGGACAAAGTATAACATATAAAGGTGTAAGTAAAGATGAGAGGCATAAATAGAAATTTGCTATTGTAAGAGCCATTATGGAGATAGAGTGTTGTGGTTGAGGCACAAACACTGGCACCTGAGCCACCTAGTTTCAAATCTCAGCTCCTGCATCTATCTCACTTCTCTGTTCTTCAGTGTTCTCACTTGTAATATGGGAATAACAGGGTTATTCTAGAATTAAACACAATAATATATAATTCATTTTTGTTACCTGTAGTTATCTGTGGTGTTTATGTTCTATACAGTTGCCAGGAAATTTTGAATTAGCAAATATTGAACCATGGATCCCAGAAAAAACATAAGGATTAGTTTCTGGTGAACCTCTGGTTACATTTTTATCAATTGACCAACACATAATTCTGTTTTTTTGTGAGTCTATTTAAAGAAACTTTATTTAATTTATATTGTTAACTCGTTAACATTGAACTTACTGCCAACAGCACAACTCATGCCTGAATGAAGCCAATCTGACACATGTATTTTCTCCGTAAGGCACATCATAGCCTTCTTGTGCTTAGGACTCTAGACAGTACTTTAGTACTATGCTTGGGGCCATTTTAAATAACAAAACCACCAATAAAAAGCACAAAAATGCAAAACCATAGCATTCCATAGACAGCAAAAGGACACTTGTTTATAGTGTGAGAGCTGAAATGAGAACCAACACACCAGGTGGCCATCTTCAGACCACACCAGAGCACCACCCGCTTAGTGCTACAAATGACACACTCAAAGGGTGAACTTGGCAAGCACCTGAGCCCTGCTAAAGCAAATTTCACTTTGTTGCAGTGAAAATTTCAATGAAGACAAAGAAATATAAAAAAAGAACCAGTCAAAAACAAAGAATACAATAACTGAAATGAAAAATATATTAGATAGAATCAATAGCAGATTAGAGGAAGCAGAGGATCAAATCAGTGATTTTTTTTTTCTTTATTCTTTTTTTTTAAATCCTCAGCGGAGGATATTTTTCCATTTATCTTAAGATAGAGTGGGAGGGAGAGAGAGGGAGAGAGAGAGAGAGAGAGAGAGAGAGAGAGAGAGAGAGAGAGACATCTGTGTGAGAGAGACACATTGATTGGTTGCTTTCTCACGACCCCAACCAGGGCCAGGGACCGAACTGCAACCAAGGTACGTGCCCTTGACTAGAATAGAACCCGTGACTCTTTGGTCCGTGGGCTGACGTTCTAACTGCTGAGCCAAACCAGCCAGGGCTCCAATCAGTGATTTGAAAGACAAGGTAGTGGAAAACACTCCATCAGAACAGCAAAAATAAAAATAATTTTTAAAGTTCAGATAGCTTAAGGGACCTCTTAGACAACATCAAGCATAAGAACAATAGCATCAGTGGGGTACTCAAAGGAGAAGCAAGATAGCAAGGGATGGAAAACTTATTTGAAGAATTAATGAGTGAGGTTTCCCTAACCTAATGAGGAAAATGGACATAAAAATCCAGGAATCACAGAGAGTTCCAAATAAGATGAACCCAAAGAGGCCCACACCAAGACACATCGTAATTAAAATGCCAAAGGTTAAAGACAAATTGAGAATTATCAAAGCAGCAAGAGAAAAACAGTTAGTTACATAAAGGAACTTCTCAATGGACAATTTGCAGGCCAGAAAGGATTGGCACAAAATATTCAAAGTGATTAAAAGCAATAAACTTAAACCAAGATTATTCTACCCATCCAAGCAATCATTTAAAATTGAAGGAGAGATTAAGAACTTCAAGATAAGAAAAAGCTAAAGAAGTTCATCACCACCAAACCAGTATTACAAGAAATGCTAAAGAATAAAAAAAAAATTTAAATGTGAGTAAGAAAATATCGCAAAGAAAATGAGTATTGCTGACAAAGGCAAACATATTAAAAGCAGTGGATCAACCAACACTAAATCTAGTACAAAGGTTAATAAGTAAATGTAGGGAAATCATATGTAATTACAACAGTAACTTAAGGGATACACACAAACACACACATAAGAAAAAAAGTAAAAAATAATGGCAAAACATAAACATGGAGGGGGTGAGTGAAAATGATAGTGATTATAGGATGTGTTGGAACTTAAGTAACCATCAAATTAAAATAGACTGCTATAAACATAGTGTGGTATATATGAAGCACATGGTGACCACAAACCAAAAATATACAAGAGATATACAAGAAATAAAGAGAAATGAATCCAAACACAGCACTACAGAGTCAACAACATGTAAGAGAAGAGAGCAAGAGAATAAGAAAGTAACAGAAAAGAACTACAAAAAAATCGGTAAACAATAAAATGGCAATAACTATGTACCTATCAATAATTACTTTAAGCATAAATGGATTAAATGCTCAAATCAAAAGACAAATGACTACAGAAGAAGTGGTACATATATATAATGGAATATTACTTGGCTATAACAAAGAATCTAATCTTACCATTTACTACAACATGATGGACCTAGAGGTTATTGTGCTAAGTGAAATAAGTCAGACGGAGAAAGATAAACACCATATGACTCCATGTATATGTGGAATCTAAAAAACAAAATAAATGAATAAGCAAGACTAAATAAACTCATAGATGCAGAGAACAAACTGATGGTTCACAGATGAGAAAGGGGTTGGGATACCACATGAAAAGTTGAAGAGATTAAGATGTACAAATTGGCAGTTACAAAATAGTCATGTGCATGTAAGTATAGCTTAGGGAATATAGTCAATAATATGTAATAACTATACATGATGTCAGGTGGGTGCAAGACTTATTTAGGGAATCACTTTGTAAGTTATATAAATGTCTAACAATTATGCTGTACGATTGAAACTAATACAGTATTGAATGTCAAGTGTAACTGAAAAAAAAAGTTTTTAATTGGAAGGTATCCTCTATGACTTCCAAAAAATATACAAAAGTAAAGGAGATTATGCTCAATAATGTGAGTGGGCTTCATCCAATAGTTGAAGGTCATAAGAGCAAATACTGATGTTTTCTGGAGAAGAAATTCTGCCTCAAGACTGCAGAATCAACTCCTGTCTGAGCTTCCATTCTTTTAGCTTGACCTATGATTTGGGAATTGCTAGTCCCCACAACCACATGAGTCAATTTCTTAAAAGAAATGTCTGTATGAACTCACACGCAGATACACACACACACACACACACACACACACACACACACACATCCCCTATTGTTTCTGTTTTTCTGGAGAGTCCTGATACATTCATTTTGATTATCTTCTCTCTTGTGATGAGGCAGTCAAGTGAGAGGGACATCTGAGTGGAAATCAGGAGGTCCAGATCTTTGTCACATCTGTGCCTCCTTAGCAGGGATTTCATCAGCCACATGGTTGGACTGGCTATAGTCTGTGGGCCTTTCTAGCTCCAAGATTCCCCAGGCAGAAAGAAGAGTGTGAGGAGAGGTCTTTCCACTCCCTGCTCTGTCTTCCAACCCTCCTCACAGAATCATGGAGTGTGAGAGTTGGCTAGAACCTGAGAGATTATATCATCCAAGCTCTTTGTTTCTTCAAATACAAATGTAAAAATGACAGTTCACATTCCCTTTTTTCCTTCTAAAACTGGGCATAAACTATCCTAAGACTTGCTCAGTCTATTGCCAGATTCCCTGAGTCCTTGGGAAGTCCTGCCAAGTGTGGCCTAAACAAGAAAAAATTAGGAGAAATTAGTGGTGAGTAGGGAGGGATATGGAAGATGGGATCCTTAAAGCCTTGAAATGCCAGCAGAAAACTGATCAAAGCTGAGATGAATTTCACCCATCTCTTCTAATGAGCTGCTAATATTGTAGTGGCAGCACTGTCAGGATCATTTGTCACACTTGTCCCTGTGTGGGCTGTAGCCCCCTCAGAGTCATCTTTCCAACCCACTGCCACAGGCAACTTGTCTGAAACAAAGCTCTAAGACAGAATGGAAAGGGAAATGTGGGGTGGGGGTAGATAATGGCCACTGACAAATTGTCTTGCCCACTTCCCCAGATCTTGCAACTGCAACCATATCTACCTTCATTAGGCTTGAACAGCCTGCTGTTACTTCAATCACATGTGTGTTACTGCCACAACTGCAGTTCCCACCATCACAAAGATGCTGTTCAGAAAAAATATACTACCTCCTAAAAAATAACAGTGTCAACACTAGTTACTAGACCAATTAAAAAAAAAAAAAAACTGTGATAGCAAGAATTCTAGTGGAGACAAGCAGGGCAGTGATCCCTCAGCCAGGGCAAAGTTCTCTCGGGCATAATGACTGCCTGTGACCCCAGAAGGACCTGTGTCCAAGCATCAGCTGTGGGGTGCATGGCTCGCACAGTGAGTCCATCCATCAGATGGGGACCCTGGCACTTGCTTAAGTGGCTCTCAGGCAGACCATCAATTGGCCAACACTGTTGTCACTATCAGGCCTCACAAAGGTCCCATTCTTTCTGCTTTTAACATAAAAACACCAACAAAACACACGTTGTGGGAGACCAGAGGACAGAAGAATGGGTCAGAATCCAAGGTGCAGTGGGTGTTGGGGCAGAAAGAATACCCATGTCATTGGCCTGATTATATAATGTCTCTTTTGAACTGAGCTGTGCAATGTGGAGTAGAGAAGGCATAATTTCTTCTTGTTTGTCCATATCTTTAACAACACGACAAATTATAAAGAAATTATAAATTTTTTTCAAGGAAGACGTCTAAATTATTTATATGTTTATATATCTATTTATACATGGCCTGCTCAAGCCAAAATAGATTTGAAGATGCATCATTTCTCTAACAATGTTAATTATATAACCTTTATGTGGAAGCTACTTAAATAATGCAAATTAAAGACTAGTCACATTTATCCTCAGATGCTACAGCTGCAGGATATCGTAAATACCATCCAGCCTAGCCAACTCCATCATTTATCAGAGAAGTGATTGGTCCAGATTGATGAAATGACTTTTTAAGACTCATACAGCTAGTACATGGCAGAACCATGTTTTCAACTTGGTGCCCTCAAAACCCAGTTTTCCCCCTACTTCTACCATGTTAATTATATGAGTGAAGAAGGAATAAAAGTCCAAGGGAAGCTCTGTGTGGACAGGGAGGAATATCTCAGGTTTAAATCCTCAATCAGTGCTCAAAAAGTCATGTCATCATTATCTGATCTGGACAGGCAGCTAAAAAGACAGGCTTAATTCCAAGAGGGCAGAGAAAAAAGGGCCTTGCTAGAAAGAGAAGAAGAAAAAAATGGAGGCAACCAGGAGATAAGACCAGCTTAAACAGCTGAACAGAGAAGAAGCTGAGCTAATATGGAGTAGGACTTGAAAATCTTAGAAAAATTTATTCATACTATGAAATCACTAATTCCAACTTAAAATTTTACACTGGAAAAGGCTGTTTATAACCCTGATGCATACCTGAAGTTGCAATCCTCTTCTGAGTAACCTGCTAGATTGTTCACCTGTTAGTAAAGGAGTTCTTAACCTCTAGACATGAAAATGTGCATCTTGCTGATGACTAGTGACATAGAAGTAAAATGAGAGACCATGGCACAGAGATGTCCCCAAATCTGCCCCCAAAGTAGGTGATGACAACATAGGTGAATAAAGGGGAGAGAAACTCTGACAAAGTTATAAATAATCTTCCAGGAGGAACAGCATATCAGCATCATACTGTAGAAACAGCAAACAAAAGTAAACAAATGTTTTCTCACCTCTTCTCTCCACTGTACCCGATGCCTTTCTTCATTTGGGTTCTATATGAGAATGGAATATATGCAGATTAATGTAGTAGTTACTCTTTTTGAGAACAAAATCGGAGAGAAATATTCCTCTAACCAGATGTTGGAAGTCAATTTTACTAACTTTTCTTCTACTGTACATTGTCCTTCTTTTTACTTCCCCAGCTAGCCAAAGTAAACAAAATCTAGATGTTAAAGATCTACATGAGGCAGGGTTTTAAAGAAACCCATTTATCATACACCATAAAAGCAAATGGGAAGCAGAGGAAGAAAGGGCTCAAATGCATGACCTCAGCAGCTGTGAGTCTTCATGTCCTGCAGCTTTCCCTAACAAAAGAATAGTTGAAGAGGTCCTTGCTCCTTCTTGACCCAGTTGCTGAGTTGCTGAATTCACCTGCCACCTCCATTGACCTGTGAACCACCCAAATCCTCAATTTCAGATCACAGACAGAGGCTCTGAACAGAAAACTAAAATAATGCATGTAAAACATTGAGCACAGGGTCTAGCATGAACTAAGCACCCAATAAATGTTCACTGCTCTGTGCTCTTCTCCCTCTTCTTCTTGCCCCTCATCATCTCCAACCAGTCATCTAGCTGCTAGGTCATATTTTAAGTTCCAGTCTTGTTTTCAAGAATACATGAATGTTAAATCCTACTGCAATCTTTAAAACATCTCTACTTTGTTGAATAAGTAGAATAAGTTTGAGGAGTAGCTCAGAGTTTTACAGATCCAGAGTGTCAGTGTTCTCTCTCTCTCTTTTATTTCTCTCACCCTCTCTCTCTTTATCTCTATCTCTCTAATTTAACTTGTTTTCTGGGAAGGTAGAGTGTACTGAATATTTTCAACCAATACACGGCTATATGAAATCACACATTTTTTAATGATAAATGTTCACTCTCATCTTATATATAATAGAAAAATCATTTATGGTTTTAATGACCAAGGTTGACAAATTAAAGCATGGATTAGCTTACATTTAGTATCTTTTCATTTTGTTATAAAATTTTGAACATTTGCAGTAATATACAATTGCATCTCTATTGCTTCTTGCATTCCCTTTCTCTCTTGCTGGAGTATATCTCCTTGTAATTTTTTTACAGGTTCATGAATGTTTAAACTTCCTGCATTTTTCTTAAAAATAGGTTTATTTTATTCTACTTCTTGAATGATAGTTTGGCTAAGTATGGAATTCTAGCTTTTATGAGTTAAGAACTGTACTTGGCTTCCTGAATAGCAATTTGATTAATGAGCCTAGTATGTGAGGCCTGACAAAATAGAGATTTATTATTTATTTATTTATTTATTTATTTATTTATTTATTTATTCATTTATTCATTTATTTATTTATTTTTATGTAGTATGAAGCTGGAAATTAGAGGTCTTAGGCTGAGACAGTTGCTCAGAGAAGTGATTAAAAACTTCTTCTACCTGACTAGTCTACAACCCTTATCATTTGGTGTTAGTTTCACTGCTGCAAATGGTTTACATATCTGTCTTCATTCAGTCTCTGTTCTATGCAGGAGGAGGGTAGGAGAAGGACAACATCTACAAGTTAGCTATGTCTGTCCATTCTTATTAGGAAAGTAATAGATTTCTAGGGACCACCACCCAAATATCTTTCTGTTTGCCACGTACATTCATAATTATTTTCTTTTTATATAAGAAATTGTTCCATATTTTGCATTTATTTTGTATTTGAAAATCTGACGTCGGTCTTTTTCTGTAAGACTTCTCATTGTTCTATTGATTCTGTAGTCTTTGCGTAAATTCTTCCATTCATTGACATTTATTGCTTCTCTTACATGATGTTAAGTATTATCAAATATTGGGGGTTTTCACTTGAGTGCCCATTTCTGTAGTTGAAATTCCTAGTAGGTCTGTTGGCTGCCTCTGCTGTGCTGTGCTTGACTTGAGCTTCCAGGGTAATTTGAGGAGTGGTTGGGTATGCCGCAGCACAGGCACCTCAACATTTCATCTGCCATATGGTGCCTCCCTATGCTTTCTAGGTGCTGCAAGCCAGCCAAGGCTCTACCAATTCTTTATCCTAGGATCTCAATCACTTCTCTTTCATGAGTCAGGTATATCTGGTACTGTTGCTTGTGGGGTAGGGAGAGCCAAGTGCAAGAAAAGCCCCACTCCTGCCCTTCCTTCTGAGGCAGCATAGCTCATCACTCTCCTGGAGGTTCTTGGTCACAGTGTCTCCCAGCTTCTACTACTTCCAGGTAGGGAGCTTGCTCAGTGCTCCTCCTACCTGTATGTTGCAGCTTTCTCTATGCTTGTCCTGCCTTCCAGCCTCTCTCACTAGTTGATGTTCCCCCTGCAGTTTTCCATTTGTTTTCTTTTAGAATTTCTCATAGTTTCCGGTTCCTTGATTGTTTTTGTTATCTTTTTTGCAGGTTAAAATAATGTATATATGTATATTTATTTTCTCCAGTTTGATGTGAGAAGAGGCAGTCTACAATTTATGTTTTTTCTACCAACTTATTTTTCTAATATATTATGAAACACATTTGTATCTATTCTTTTACGAGATTATCTGTTATTCTGTAAAGTAGGATGTGAGACCCAATTAACAGATGAGGAAACTGAGAGTAGGATTTATCATGATAATCCCCTATATCTAAGAAATACTTTTCTGTTTGCAAAGCACTTCTGTTTTTATAATTTCACTTGCTATATGTCTTTCTGATTATATTTTCACTCCTGAAGTCTACTTGTTGCCCCAAATTGGGTAAATTTGAAAGGCAAACAATGGATTCTTTGTTTTCCTAGTGATAAAGCCTAGGTACCTAATCAGCACCTTATACCAAATCAAGTCAACTTCACACCCTTTTCCTAGGCCTAGTACTCTTTTATTTTTATTAATTTATTTTTGTTTCAAATGTTAGGCCTGGTATTCTTGTTTCCACATGGATATTTCTGCCTTCATCTCCCCAGTACTCTCTAAACTTCTAACCTTATCTTTCCTGTGTTTTTAGTCCCTCACTTTTTCACCTAGTAAGAGGCCAGAAAGGTAAATAGTCGTTGAGTTTGGTACCTTGAACCAGAGCTATAATCGTGTAAAATTAATATCCCAAAACAGTCAAGATATGGGAGTCAGAAGTGAATCTAATCCTGTCCTTTAGAAAGAAATCCAGGGAAATCACATAGGGATAAAATCCCAAAGGATAAAAATGGTGCAGGAGAATTAAAATCAGAGCCTAAGAATAAAAATCTAGCAGAACAGGAATTAACAAAGAGCAATGAAGAAAAGATGAAAAAGGAGAAAGAGGAGAAGGAAGAGGGAAGAGGGAGAGGGAAGAAGAAACAGGAGGAAGAGGAGAAGTACAACCATCACCATCACCATCAGCCTCATCAAATAAGGCCCCAAATAATTCTCTCTAATTGGATTAAATTGTGTGAGGCTCTGATGTTCAGACCCCTGGTAGGCTGGTTCATGGATGGGTAATGTTGGTATAAAAGGCAGGGTTAAGGACCTTTTTTTTCAGGCCATGTCTCTCCATCAGACAAAATTAGCTACTCTGATAAATTTAAAAGATAATGTATTATTCTCTTTTAGGTAGTATATTTAGAGCTAATTTTAGATTCCTATAAAAGTCTCCTTAATTTACAAATGAAATTTGGGAGGCTTTATAAGAATTCTAGAGTAGGTCATTAGGAAGTTGTGGTAGCATCTATAACAGCCTATATTTTTTAGATACTTAAAATTATTGTATAGGCCATAGTGAAACTTGCCAAGAACAATAGTAATTATTTTCAACTATCCTAGGTCCTACACAACTAAGTGAAGATGAGGTATGTTTATGCCCATAATAAGTTAAAGGAAAATGCAGTCACTTGGCTATAAATACCTGTTTCAACACAGATCAACCAGTATCAGATGTAACAATGATCAGTGGGAAAAGAAATATTAGCCCTTTAGGAATTTCATACTCCTGTGAAGTAGACATTGGTAACAGAGTACTATTTCCCAGTTTCACTTTTGGAGCTGCTTCATCTTAATTATATGCACAAGCCTAATGAAGCTGAGGGTTAGAAGACTGACATAACATGCTGTGTTCTTAGCATATTCTCTACTAATGATGCCTCCTGATAAATCTTGCCATTTTTCCTAGTACACATGACTCTTTTACTTCCTACCAGATCCAGCAAGAAAGTCTACCTCTTCAGAGTTTTCTTTTGTAGCTCCCAGGATCTTGATATTCCCATAGCACGCTGAACTGCAGAGCAAGAAAATGGAAATTAAGATGGCAAAAACAAACTCCAAAGTAGGAAACTGTTCTCTGGATCCTCACAAAATCTCCCAGCTGTGTTCCAAAGAGAAGCCCATTTTACATATTTCTTCAGCAAACTCCCTCAGGTATACCCTAGCACCACAAGCTTTGTTATGAAATGACCCATTTTTTTCCTGTGGGTTCCAGAGAAGAGAATCTGAAATGACCCAAGGGATAGACTAATGTTCCCAGGAAGAATGTTTAAAGGCACCGAGGTTGCTCCAAGCTTACTTAAATTTCATCTCCTTCAAAAAAATGTATCTGACTACCCAACTGAGGATGCTTTTCCAGTTTTCTGAATATCTAAAACCCTCAGAATATATTACATGTTCTGATTTTCAGCTTCTATTCCTAAGTACCAATTTCTGGTTGCTATTGATTGAGAACCTTGCCCACCCCCCGAGGATCATCTTCACATGCTCACAAATGACGGCAGCAGAGTGCTCAGAACACTGGATGCCAAACTTAGTGAATACTGTTTAGCTTGACCTCAGAGAAATGATGTCATTATTGTCCTCAAGCCAACAAGCTTTTGTTTAAAGAAAACAGCTACTTTTAATGTCTACAAAGTACTAAACAAAAGAAGTTTGGCATAAATCAAGCAGGAGAGATTCCTTCAGTCAAGTCCAGAATCTATGCAAAAGACTTCTGCAGCTGTGGATGGTGCAGACAGACCTCCTTTCTTCTCAGGGTGCAGGTGACTGATGGATATTAACTAAGTTTCTCAGGTAGATGGGAGGCTGCTCCTTGAAGTTGCTTTATAATAAAATTGACATACAATAAAATGTACTTGTTTAAAGTAAGTTGAATATGTTTGGACAAAGGTATATATTCATGTGCCCAACACCCCAATTAAAATATCAAACCTTTTCAAAAACTTTAAAAGGTCCCTGTTAATATTTTTATAGTCAATTCTAACCCAACCCCTACCCCCAGCTCCAAAACAGATGTGCTTTCTGTCACTACAGATTAATCTGATTTTTCCAGAATTTTATATGAATTGATTCATATAGTACATGCTTTTTTGTGCAAGGCTTCTTTCACTCAGCACAGTGTTTCTGAGATTCATTCATATGTTTGTATGTATCAGCAGTTTGTTCCTTTTTATAGCTGAGCAATATACTATTATATGAATGCACCACATTTTATTTTTCTGTTCACAGTTGATGAATATTTGAGTGGTTTATTTTTTGTCTACTAGGTATAAAGCTATCATAAAATTTTAGTTCAAGTCTTTGTTTCATTTATCTTGGATAAATATCTTGCAATACAATTGTTGGGTGCTTAGAAGGTATAGTTGTAACTGTATGAGAAACTGTCAAACTGTTTTTCCAAAGTGGTTAGACAATTTTATAAATTTTTTTTTTCCTTCATTGATTTCAGGAAAAGAGGAAGGGAGAGAAAGAGAGAGACAGAAACATTGATGAGAGAGAACATTGATTGGTTGCCTCTTGCATGCCCCCCACTGGGGATTGGCCCATAACCTGAACATGTGCCCTGACTGGGAATCGAACCAGCGACATCTTGGTGCATGGGTCGACACTCAACCAGTGAGCCACATCAACTGGACTGGTTAGACAATTAAAAAAAAATTTTTTTTTTCCTTTATTGATTTCCGAGAGAGAGGAAGTGAGAGGGAGAGAGAGACAGAAACATCGATGAGAGAGAACATCAATTGGCCACCTCTTTCATGCCCCACACTGGGGATCGGGCCCACAACCTGGGCATGTGTCCTGACCAGGAATCAAACCGGCGACCTCCTGGTGCATGGGTCGATGCTCAACCACTGAGCCACATGCACTGAACTGGTTAGACAATTTTAAATTTATGCCCACTATCAATACATGAACATTCCATTTTCTCCACATCTTTGCCAATATTTGGTTGTGTCAGTTATACTGATTTTACTCATTTTAATAGGTATGTAGTAGTATTTACTGTGTTTTTAATTTTCATTTACTGGTGACTAATAATGTTAACCATATTTCATATATTTGTTGGCCATTTCTTTACCTTATTTTTTCAAGAGTCTGTTCAAGTGCTTGCCCATTGTTGTTTATTTTATTTATTATTTATTTATTATTGCATTGTGCAATTATATTTCATATAGTCTGGATGAAAGTTGTTCATCAGATATAGGTAATACAGATACTTTCTCCCACTCTCTTTCTTTTTTTCTTTTTTATAATGGTGCCTTTGAAAGAATAAATCTTTTTAATTTTAATAAAATATAATTATTTATTTTTTATTTTATTGTTAATGCCTTTTGTATTCTAAGAAACCTTTCCTTATTGCAAAGTCATTAAGACATTCATTTCTGTGTTCCTTTAGATCAGTGGGCAGCAAATTTTTCTGTAAAAGGCAAGATAATCTATATTGTTGGCTTTCAGGGCCAATGGCCACTGTTGAAACTACTCAATTTGTTATTGTAGCACAAAAATATTCATAGACAATTCATAAATAAATGGACATGGCCAGATTTGGCCAGTGGACTACAATTTTCCAACCCTTGCTTTAGAAGCTCTATAGATTTACCTTTCACATTTAGGTCTACGATCCACTTCGAATTAATTTTGCACTATGATGTGAGCAAGAAGTGAGAAACATATTTTTACATTTTACCATGTGTATATCCAGACATCACAGCAGCATTTATTTAAAAAACTATCTTTCTATTAAAGTATCATATACCATCATCAAGTCGGATTTATCCCTAAGATGCAAGGATGGTTCCACATATACAAATCAATAAATGTGATATAACACACTAACAGAATAAAGAATAAAATTCACATGATTATCTCAATAGATGCAGAAAAAACATTTGAAGAAAATTCACATTGTTTCATCATAAAAACTATCAACAAATTAAGTATAGAAGGAATGTACCTCAACAAAATAAAGGTAATATATGACAAACACACAGCTAATATCATACTCAATGGTGAAAAGCTGAAAGTTTTTCCTGTAAGATCAGTAATAAGAGAAGGGTGCCTACTCTTGCCACTTTTATTCACCATAGTACTAGAAATCCCAGCCAGAACAGTTAAGCAAGAAAAAGAAATAAAAAGTATCCAAATCAGAAAGAAAGAAAGAAGTAAAATTGTCTCTGTTTGAAGATGGTCTAATCTTATATAAAGAAAACCCTAAACACAACACCCCCAAAATGTTATAACTAATACATGAACTATAAAGTTGCAGGATATAAAATCAATGTATAAAGATCAATTGTGTTTCTATACAGTAACAATAAACTATCAGAAAGAGAAATTAAAAAACCAATCCCATATAAAATAACATCCAAAACAATAAAATATTTAGGAATAAATTTAACCTAGGAGGTGAAAGATCTGTATGCTGAAAACTATAAAACACTGATGAAAGCCATTGAGGAAGAAAAGAATAAATGGAAAGATATACCATGTTTATGGATATAAATAATTAATTATGTTAAATTGTTTATATTACCCAAAATGATCTGCAGAATTAATGCAATCTCAAAACTTCATTGGCATTTTTCACAACAATAGAAAAGAAAACAATTCTAAAATTTGTATGGAACCACAAAGAATTCTGAACAGGCAAAGCAATCTTGAGAAAGAAAACAAAGCTGGCAGTATCATATTTTCTGATTTTAAACTATACTGTAAAGATGTAGTAATTGAAACAGTATGGTACTGGCATAAAAACACATAAACCAATGGACCAGAGTAGAGAGCCCATATACAAACCCACACTTACACAGTCAAATGATCTGTGACAAGGATGACAACAACACAAAATGAGGGAAAATAATCTCGTTAATAAAAAATAAATAAAAAGAAAGAAACTGAACTTACATTGCTAACCAAAATTAACTTAAATGGATTAAATATTTAAATATAAGACCTGAAACCATAAAACTCCTGGAAGAAAACATTGGTCTTAACAATGATTTTTTTGGACAGCAAAAGCACATGAAACAAAAACAAATATAAAGAGGTGGAACAAGCCAAGCAGAGAAAGACAAATATCACATGATCTCACTTATTTCTGGAATATAATGAACTAAACAAACTGATGAACAAAATTGACCCCGAGACACAGAGGTAGGGTACAGATTGACAAACCTCAGAAGAGGGGGTGTTGGGGAGGAAGAGATAAACCACAGAACTTATATGCATGTATGCATAACCAATGGACATAGACAACAAAGCTGGGGATGGGGCAGGGGGGATGGGGAGAAGGGTGTCAATGGGGGGAAAAGGAGAAACATCTGTAACAAAAACAAATTAATAAAACTAATTTTTTAAAAAAAGAGATGGAACTACATCAAACTAAAAATCTCCTGCATCAGCAAAGGAAGCAATCAACAAATGAAAAGGCAACCTACAAAACAGGAGAAATTATCTGCAAACCATCTATTTGACAAGGGGTTATCCAAAACTTGTAAGAAACTTATAAAACTCAACATCAAGAAATAAACAAAATTATTTTAAAAAGTGAGTTAAAGGACCTGAATAGACATTTTTTCAAGGAAGACATACAAATGGCCAATAGATATATTTAAAAGCACATAACATCATTAATCATCAAGAAAATGCATATCAAAACCAAAATGAAATATCATTGCACACCTGTTAGGATGACTTTTATCAAAAAGACAAGAGATAAGTGTTGGTGAGGATATGGAAAAAGTAAATTGGTGCAGCCATTATGGAAAACAGTATGGAGATTCCACAAAAATTTAAAATGTTATTACCATCAATCTAGCAATTCTACACCAAAAAAAGCAAAATCAGTATCTCAAAAGATATCTGCATTCCCACGTTCATTGCAGCATTATTCACAATAGGCAAGATATGATAACAACCTATCAACAGATGAATTGATAAAGATATAATTATATATATATGACTATTAGCCATTAGAAAGAAAGAAATCCTGCCATTTGCAACAACATAAATGAAACTAGAGAAAATTATGCTAGATAAAATTAGACAGACAAAGACAAATACTAAATTATTTCACTTATATGTGAAATCCAAATTTTTTTAAATATCAAACTTAAAGAAACAGAGTAGCATGGTGGTTACCTTACCAGGGGCTGGGGAGTGTAGAGAGGGTGTGGTCAAAGGGTACTAGTCTTCAGCTATAAAATGAATAAGCTTTGAGACTCTAATATACAGCATGATGACTATAGTTGATACCAGTTAATACTGCTGTGTATTTGAAAGTAGCTAAGAGAGTAGATCTTAAGTGTTCTCATCACACACACACACACAGACACACATACAAAAAAAATGATAATATGTAGAGAATTTGTTAACTTGATTGTGGCAATCATTTCACAAAGTATACATATGTCAAATTATCATGTGCATTATTTGTCAATTATACCTCAATAAAACTGAAAAATAAAGTTTAAAAATAAATTTTGAAAAGACTATCCTTTCTCCATTGAATGACCTTGGTGTCTCTTCCAAAATCTATTAACCTTATAAGGGTGAATATATTTCTGGGCTTTCTCTTCTGGCTTATTGATATACATGTTTATTTTTATGCCAGTACCATACTTTTTTTACTACTGCAGCTTTACAGTAATTCTTGAAATCTGGTAGTGTATGTTTTTCAACTTTGTTCTCATGTTCTCTCTGATCCTCTTTCTCTCTCTCTCTCTCTCTCTCTCTCTCTCTCTCTCTCTCTCTCTCTTTGAAAGTGTCTTGGCTTTTATAAGTCCTTTGCTTGTACAATATAAATATTAGAACCAGATTACCTGCTGGGATTTTTATTGGTATTGCATTGAATGTACTGATTAATATGGGGAGAATTTTTATTTTAACAAAATTAAATCTTCAAATCATGAACATGGTATATCTCTCTATTTGTTTAAGTTTTGTTTATTTTCTCTCCGGTTTGTCCGGTTTGTTTTATAGTGTCTAGTCTACAGGTCTTAAGCATATATTGTTAATTTATTTAATAAATTGCTTCTAAGTATTTCATGTGTTAGATACTATTATAACAGTATTTTTTCACTTCAGTTTCCAGTTGTTTAATTCAATTGTTATTATTTAGAGATGCATTTAGGTTTTTTGTATTGAACTTATATTCTATGATAGACCTAAATTCACCTTTTAATTCTAGTAGCTCTTTTGGTAGATGCCTTAGGATATTTCCTATACACAGTCATGTTTATTATTAATTAAAATAATAGTTTTCATCTTGTCAATCTTTTTCTTCTGCCTACAACACTGACTGGGATATTCATCATAGTGTTGAATAGAAGCTGTGAGAGTGGGCCTTCTTATCTTGTTCCTGATCTTAGAGGAAAGCATTCAAGTTCTGTGTTTTTTTCTTTATTGATTTTAGAGAAAGAGAAAAGGAGAGAGAGAGATAGAAACATCGATGAGAGAGAACATCAATTGGCCGCCTCCTGCATGCCCCCACTGGGGATTTGGCCCACAACCTGGGCATGTGCCCTGACCGGGAATCAAACTGACGGCCTCTTGGTGCATGGGTTGATGCTCAACCACTGAGCCACACCGGCCGGATGGTCTGTAGTTTTCTTTTCCTGTAATGTTGCTGTCTACTTTTAGTATTAGAGTAATTCTAAGTTTATTATATGAGTTTCAAAAGATTTCCTCCCCCACTATTTTATAAATAATTTTGTGTAGGATTGGTATTATTTATCCTTAAAATGTTTCATAGATTCCACCAGTAAAACCATTGGAATGTGGTTATTTTGTAAAAACATTGTAACTATGATGTTAATTTATTTACTAGATATAAAGACATTAATATTCTTCTTTTTCTTTTTTATCAGTCTGGTTATTTATATTTTTTTTAAAAATTTCTATCATATCTTGGTCAGGGAAGGAACCAATATTAAATACTTTAGGCTTTGGGGGTCTGTTGTAATAATTCAACTCTGCTACTATTGCATGAAAGCAACCACAGGCAATGCATAAAAAAAATTTATGGCTGTGTTCCAATCAAACTTTATGTACTAAAACAGGTGGCAGACCATGTTTGGTCCGTTGCCATAGTTTGCCAACCCAGATCAAATTTTAGCAGGAGCTGTTTATAATATTCCCTCATTATTCTTTTAATGCCTGTAATATCTGTAGTGATACCCCCCTTTATTCATGATACTGGTAATTATCCTTTTATCTCAATGAGTCAAATAAGTTGTCTACCAATTTTATTGATTTTGTTTTTTACAAAATCCTATCATTGAATTTAATTGATTCTATTTTTTTATTTCACTGCTATCTGCTTTTACTTTTATTATTTAATTTCTTCTATTTGCTCTGAATTTAATTTGCTCTTCTTTTTCTAGCATATTTGATGGAAGCTTCAATAATTGATTTTGTTTTTTCTTTTAAATACTGATTTAGTTGCATCCTAAAATTTTTTGTACTGTTTTTATTTTAATTTAATTAAAAATTTTTCTATCTTCCTTTGTAACTTCTTCTTTGACTCATGAGTCATTTAGATGTTTGCTGTTTAATTTCCAAATATTTGGAGAATGTTTTAGATCTCTTTCTTATATAAATTTCTAATTTAATTCCAATGTGGTAAAGAACAGTCTCTGTATCATCTCAGTTTTTTTAATTTTATTGAGACATTTTATGGCTCAACATTTGGCCAACCAGGGTGAATGTTCCACATGCATTTAAAAATGTTTCTTTTGCTGTCAGTGGGTAAAGTGTGCTAAAAATATTAATTAGGTCAAATTAGTTGGCAATGTTGTTCATGTCTTCCATATCCTTAAAGACATTTGTCTACTTGTTCTAGCTATTACAGAATAAGAAGGGCAAAACACCAACTGTACTTATCAATATTTTAAAATTTCTGTGAGAACATGCTATATTTATTCAAAGTTCTGTCATTAAATAAATACACAGTTATAATGGCTATTTCTTCTTAAAAAATCATTACAAAACATCACTCTTGATCCTTGGTAAAATTCCTTCTTTTGAAGTGATTAATATCAATATATTCATTCTAGCTTTCTTATGATTATTGTTTGCATGGTCTTCCATTTCTTTATCATTTTACACTTAGGGCTGTAAAGTGTGTTTCTTATAGACAGCATATAGTTGGGCTTTGCTTTTTAATCTAAGCTGACAATCTCTGCATTGTAATTTGAACACTTATACCATTTATATTGAATGTATCATAGATTTAGCTTGATTTAAATCTGCCAGAATGCTATATATTTTCTATTTGTTTTATTGTCTATTTCCCTCTTTTTCTTTCTTTGAATTGAGTTTTTTATTTAACATTCTGTTATATCTCCACTATTGGTTTTTTAGCTATGTTTCATTTTTATTTTTTGTAATTACTTCATACAGCTTTAACTATTCTCAGTCTATCTTGAGATAATAATATAATCAGTTCATGTACTTTCTAAGAAATTTGTAACAGTGCACTGTGTACTTCTATCCCTGTTCTATAATTTCCAAACATTTACTTCTACATATGTTATAAACCCTACAATACATTGCTTTTTATCCCTAATTTTTGCTTTAACCAATTAAATATCTTCTTAACGATAGGCCAGCTTTTCATCCCTGAGATAAACCCACCTGGTCATAATATCCTATGCTGTTTCTATTGTGTTAAATTCAACTTCCTAAAATAGTAAATATATTATTAGAATTTGTAAGTTAAAATAACATAATCAAACAGACTGTAATGACAGAGAATCAGTAGGGGACCTATATCAAATTAGGTAATCAGAATATTTCCCTTAGAAAAAATAAGATAAAGCTGTAACCTACAAGATAGGAAGAGAGCAGTTATGAATATATTCATTCCAACTTGATCATTCAGCAATTCTGTGACACTAGTAGAACTAGGAAATAGTCTATTAAACTTTAGGCCAAAGCACTTCTTTTACATGTCAGGGTATAAAGCATAGAGTCAGTATACAAGTTAAATGACTTACCTAAGGTTTCCTAGTTGCCTATCTGTAGAGCTGAGACCAGTTGACTAATCTCCTAACCTTAAGTCAAGTCATAGGTACATTTGTTCTCCTCACAGAAGCTGATTTCAACTCACAGTGTCTGCAATCATTTATGAAGGATATTGTACTCATACTTGGCATGGCACAGATTGGTTTGCCTCCATACTTCAAAGATGACTTGGGCATTGGCTGGAGTTTTTAAAATGTTAAAAAGTAGTCCCTGGTGAAAGAGACACTTTAAATCTTAAAGAAGAGTAGCCTCAAGAGTTTGTTGTTTTCCCCCTTATTTTTTTTTTTTTTATTGAGTTATAATTTACCTGCAGTGAAAAAGTGTGTTTCACAGATTTTTACTGGACAGTTTGATTACTGTTATGAGCTGAATGTTTGTGACCTCCCAAAATTCATATGTTGAAATTCTATCCCCCAATGTGATGATATCAAAAGTGGGGCATTTTGGAGGTAATTAAGTCTTGAGGGTGGAGCCTCCATGAAGGCATTAGTGCCCTTATAAGAAGACACAAGAGAATGTGTGCGTTTTTTTTTTTTAATTGATTTGAGAGAGAGAGGGATGAAGGGAGAGAGAGAAACATTTTTGTTGTTCCACTTATTTACGCATTCATTGGTTGATTCTTGTATGTGTCCTGACCAGGGATTGAACCCACAAACTTGGCTTATCAGGAGGACTCTCTATCCAACCCAGGGCTGAAAGATTGCCTCTTCTCTCTGCTCTCTGCCATGTGAGGACACAGCAAGAAGATAGCCATCTTCAAATGAAGTAAGTTGCCCGGCTGGTGTGGCTCAGTGAACTGAGCGTCGTCCCATGGACTGAGAGGTCCTGGTTCAATTCCCGGCCAAGGCACATGCCTATGTTGCAGGCTCGATCCCCAGCGGCCAATTAATGTTTCTCTATTACATCAATGTTTCTATCTCTCTCTCCCTTCCTTTCTCTCTAAAAAATCAATAAAAACATCTTTTAAAAAAAGGAGTCAACAACAACAAATAAAATAACAAACAGAAAAAAAAAAAAAAAAGCAAGTTCTCACCAGAAACAAGTAAGTTGGCATCTTGACCTTGGACTTCCCAGTCACCATAATTTTGAGAAATAAATGTATGTTGTTTATACCACCCAGTCTGTGATACTTTGCTTTAACAGCCCAGTTTAAGACAAATAGTTTTGAAAAAATGTGTATATTCATGTAACTCATTTTCCGATATATATGGAGTATATTTTCTACCCTCCATTTCTTCATGCTCCTTCCCAGTCAATTCTTTTTACCCAGAAGTAATCCTTTTTCTCATTTCTGACAATAAATTTGTTTTGCCTCTTCTAGAACTTTATGTAAACAGCATCATGCAGATAAGTACTCTTTTGGTATCTGTCACTCAGCATGTTTTTGAGATTCATCCATGTTGTTACATGGATTTGTAGTTCATTCTTTTTTATTGCTGAGTTATATTTCATTGCAAGACTATACCACAGCTTGTTCACCCATTCTCTTGTTGATGAACACCTGTAGTGTTTTTAACTTTCTTGATGTTGGTCTTTGAATAAAACTGCTATGAACATTCTTGCACAAGGAGTTTTGTTTTTTGTTTTTTTTTTTACTTTGTTTTGTATTTTTCTGGGATGAACATCTAGGATTAAGAACTGCTGGTTAGATGCATGATCATCTTAAGAAACTATTAACAATTTTCCATTTTACACACCCACCAGTGATGTGTGAAAGTCTTTGCAGCTCCATTTCCTCATGACCATTTGGTATTGTCAATCTTTTTTTCATTGTAGCCATTTTAGTAGGAAAGTACTAGTATCTCACTGTAGATTTAATTTGCTTTCTTCTGTTGATTCAGTCTTGAGCTTATTTCCCTGTGTGTATTGGGCTTTGTATAGTTTCTTCTATAAAGTGTGTGTTTATTTATTATTTTTCTTTTTTTTGTACGTGCCCCTAGCGGGAACTGAACCAGTGACTCTCTGGTCCGCAGGCCGACACTTCAACTGCTGAGCCAAATCGGCCAGGGCTAAAGTGTCTGTTTAAATCTTTGCCCATCTTTTTATACTTTTTTATTAAATATGTTTTTGTTGATTTTAGAGAGAGAGGAAGGGAGAAGGAAAGAGAGATAGAAACATTGATGAAAGAGAAACATCAATTGGCTGCGTCCTGCATGTCCCCTACCAGGGATCAAGCCTGCAACCAGGGCATGTGTCCTGACTGGGAATTGAACCTGCAATCTCCTAGTGCATGGGATGACACTCAATCCACTGAGCCACACCAGCTGGGCTTTGCCCATCTTTTTAAAATTAAGGTTTTGTTTTGTGGTTATTGAGCTGTAGAAACTTTTTTTATATTTAGTATACTAGTCTTCTGTCAGGTACATGTATGGAAAATTCCCAGGAGCTTCAGACTTGCTCCAGAGTGGAATTCGCCTCAATAATAGCTTTGGGGATAGCTATAATAAAATCTCCCCAGAACTTTCTCATTCTCTCTTGGGTTTCTTTTTTAATTAAATTTATTGGGATGATATTGCTTAATAATTTATATAGGTTTCAGGTGTTCAATTCTATAATACATCATCTGTATATTGTATTGTGTATTTACCACCCCAAGTCAAGTCTCTTTCCATCACCTATTATCCCCCCTTTACCTCCTCTACCTCCCACCATCTCCCTTTCCCTCTGGTAATCATCACACAGTTGTCTGTGTCTATGAGTTTTGTTTTTCTTTGCTTAATCCCTTCACCTTTTTTTCCTAGCCCTCCAAACCCTGTCCTCTCTGACAACTGTCAATCTGTTTTCTATATCTATGAATCTGTTTCTATTTTGTTTGTTTATTTTGTTACTTAGATTCCAAATATAAGTAAATTATATGGTACTTGTCTTTCTCTGACTGGCTTATTTCACTTAGCATAATACTATCCAGGTCCAACCATTCTGTCACAAAATATAAGATTTCTTTTTTACAGCTGAGTAGTACTCTATTATGTAAATGTACCACAGCTTTTTATTCCAATACAATTTCTATCAAGATACCAATGGTGTATTTCATGGAACTAGAACAAATATTTCAAAAATATATATGGAACCACAAAAGACCCCAAATAGCCACAACAAATTTGAGAAAGAAGAACAAATTGGAGGAATCACGTTGCCTGTTATCAAACTATACTATAAGGCCATAGTAATCAAAACAGCATATAAACAGTACTGGCATTAAAAACAGACATATAGATCAATGAAACAGAATAGAGAGCCCAAAAATAAACCCATGCCTTTATGGTCAATTAATATTTGACGAAAGAGGCAAAAACATACAATGGGATAAAGATAGTCTATTCAATAAAAGGTGTTGGGAAAATTGGACAGATATGTGCAAAAAAAAAAAAAAAAAAGAAAGAAAGAAAAAGAAAGAAAGAAACTAGACCACCAACTTACACCATACACAAGAATAAACTCAAAATGGATTAAAGGCTTAAATGTTAGGCTCAAAACCATAAAAATTCTAGAAGAAAACATTGACAGTAAAATCTCAGGCATTTCTTGTAGCAATATTTTTTCTGGTATATCACCTCAGGCAAGAGAAACACAAGAATAATAAACAAATGGGACTACATCAAACTAAAAAGTTTTTGCACAGCAAAGGAAACCATGAACAAAATGTAAAGACAACCCACTGAATGGGAGAACATATTAGCCAATGATACATCTGATAAGGCGTTAATAGCCAAAATTTATAAAGAACTTATACAACTCAACACCCAAAAGACAAACAATCCAATCAAATAATGAGCAAAGGACCTGAGTAGACACTTCTCCAAAGAGGACATACAAATGGCCAATACGTAGACCTATGAAAAAATACGCAACGTCATTAATCATTAGAGAAATGCAAAATAAAACCACAATGAGATATCATCTCATGCCTGTCAGAATGACGATCATCAATAAGTCAACAAACAAGTCTTGGCAAGGATATGTAGAAAAGAGAACCTTGTGCACTGTTGGTGGAAATACAGATTGGTGTAGCCACTATGCAAAGTAGTATGGCGTTACCTCAAAAAACTAACAATGGGCTGGGCTTCTTGGTGGAAGTAAAGCAAAGCAAGGCTCTTCTGGGAATGCTTGTCAGGATCCTGCAGCTGTTGGGCTGCTGCTGGAGTGTAACAGCATTCCACTGTAAAAGCAAAGGAGAATCTTGCAAAGGACCTGAGTCTAGGAGAAGATACAGTTGTTACTGTCCAAAAGTTATTTGCATAGACTTAGCCCTCCCACCATGTGTTTTCTTTTTTAGGAGTTACCACATCATACCACCTTGTCATCATAACCCCTTGTTTCTTCTTGCTTGATCTTGAACCAGTCTTTTCCCTCAAAATAACCCTATCAGATTAGAAATGTGAGAGAAAATTTTCAAAAGAAGATTTAAGAGAAAGTTCAAAAACGTAAAAGCAAATGTTTTCTATGTGAGAAAGCTCCTTCCCTAAATGATCTCTAAATTTCTTCTTTGGGCTTTTCTAACCTCTCCTACCCTTTGGAGAATCTGTACAAGTTCAAGCCAAGGGATGTTTTCCTCTGGCTCCTGGCTCATTCTCCCTTCCTATTGGCAGCTGGCCCACACATGATGAAGTTAGGTTCCCCCACTCCTGCTTCTAGTATCAGCTCTGAGACTTCTTAGCTTGAGTTCTGGGTGTCTGTAATTTGGCTATGAAACAAGATGCTGCATATCATGTGCCTTCAGAAACCCAGCTTCCTCTCTCACTCAAACATTGATCCGCTGGCTTTCTCCTCCTGCCTAAGGTTTGCAATTGCTCAGACAATTAAGAAGACATTTATTAAAGAGGTCTGCACTGTCTAAATTCAAGTTGTTGTTTTCTAAACAGCAGGTACTAAATGAGCAGCTGTGCTGGCTTGGACGTGATTGCTCCACACATTGCCTGTTCCATCCATTAAGGGGCGAGTCGTGTTTATTTGTTGAAGCACACCCCCTGAAGTGTGTTTGTATTATTAGTCCCATCTGAGAGAAAAGGGAACTAACAGTTTAAGCAAAAGGACCTCATAAAATGTCTTCTATTTGCACAGTACTCCACATTTTCACTGGCATTAGCCCATTTGGTTTTCACAGAGGTCCCACTTGCTAGGTGAGTTACTTGCTATCATTCCCATTGTGGCAGATGAAGAGACAAGACGGGTTGGGAGTTAAGCCATTCACCCAAGTTTCCATGGAAGATCAGCTATGGCACAGAAACCAGAGTGCTGGCCTCTTGCTTCCTGGCCCAGCACTCTCTCCACCCCCACACGCTCTTAAATTATAGTGAGTCAGTGAGATGGCAGGACAGGAACAGAATTTGGACAGAGGACAAGGAGGCACTGAAAGCGAGCCCAGTCAGGGACATGTCCTAATTGCTCAGAAGGGATTGAGAACTATATAGATGGTCCTTCCTGACTGAAGGCACATCCTTCACTGCTGAGGCACAGCTCCCGGGCCCAGGAGCTCAGGCCCTCCATTCACTACTAGCCTAGAAACTTCTCCTGCAATAGAGCTCTCCTGTATGCTTTAACATCCTACCTCCTGCTTCCCCTCCCCTTCCTGCCTATTGACTACATCTAGTGAAGCTCATCGTAAGAACCCACTAGAATGCGAAATGGCTTCAGAAGTGTTGTTTCCATGAAGAAAAGAATGCCTCTCATGTTGTTTTTGTACTGACCTACGTTTTCATCTAAGAGCTGACGCCCTTCGTTCAAGAAAAGAGAAGACAAAGCTGGATTTTTTTTTTTTTTCTAATGCATTTTCGAGAACTTACAGAAACTCTTTCTCTAGAAGGGAAAGGGCAATTATTAGTAGGCAGAAAGAGGTGCTATGGGGGCAAGTCCAAACGTGTCCTGCAGGAAACTGGCTCAATATTTTCCTTTATTTGTGCCAGTGAAAAAATATGCCAAAGGTGACTCCAAGGTCAGTGACTGACAGCCCCTTCAAAGCCTCACTTTGAATGGGATTTTTAGTTTCACTTGTTTTGCAAAAAGAAAAATTGACATTTGGGCCTGATATAAAAGGAATAACATTTTGGCAGAGGTCCAATTGATATTATAGTTTCAGAATTAAGATACAAACAGCAAAGGGACCCCAACAGTAACAATATTTATAAGAATAATTATCATTAAAGCAGCCACTATGTGCTGGGTACTCTACAATACCAAGTATTTATGCCTGTTTAATGGGTTGTGGAGAAGAATATGTGTTTTTTAATTGTTTTTAGTACTGTGCTCAAAATGCCTATTCCTTTAGCATTACAACGTGAAGAGACTGCGGTCCTGTCTGAGGCTCACGTGGCCACTGCACCTCAGTGGGGTATTCTATGTTTCAAATATTGAGGATTCAGAAACGCAGCTACATCCATTCATCCAAGAGTGACAAAGCATTGGTGAGTTAATTTGCAACAACCAAATTTATAAAAGCTTATTTTTCATACCAGTATACTGACTGCTCAGTTTCAGCAGGGTAACTTCTTTCTGGCAGATTTACATCAATTCCTTAGAAAGATCAATCTTAACACTTGAACTGCATAGGATTGGAACAAATAAAAGTGGAAGGGGGGGGGGAGTTTAGAATAAAAGTAATGAGGATAATAGAGAGGCCCTACAGATTAACCATCCACCTGACTTGGCAAATGTCTGACTTTAGGGGAACACAAAAAAATGGTATCAAGGATATTTGAGGTTTCCAGCCTGATTATGAAAACACAGGTGATTCCATTGTAGGGAAGTAACTAATTAGAGCATGAGATGCATTTAGATTTGAACATGGAAACTTTAAAGTTCAATTAAGTCCAAAAGAAGATATGATTTAGCACCTAAAATTATAGAATTATTTAAGATAAAAATTTTTTTTTTTGAGTTTTCAGGGAGCACTACAAATATGTAGGTAACCTAGATGGAAAATTATCTGTATTCCCCTATAACATAGCCCCCTCCTGCCATCAACCCTCAATGTTGACCCCATTCTCAACTCCCTAGATTCACTATGAATTCACATCATGGAAATGTTAACCTGTTTTGGTGAATTGATACAGAAAAGCATATTTACTGTGGTCCCTCTCTTCTCAGCACTAATTGCCCTAAATGATAGCATTACCTGCCATTCAGGAATGTCGTCTTTGGTTTGGAGAATGTTTCCCTCCTCAGATTAGATACTGAGTGCTGCTGTGGGGACACCTGCAGGCTTCACTCTACCCTCTTGTGGTGGAGAAAAGAAAACCTCGGAGGGGAGGACACAGCCAGTTGAAATATCTGATAGGTATTCCAGGGGCTATAACCTTGGACGCAGCTGGGAGAAGAAAAAAATTTTATATACTGTGAGAAGGGGAGATGACTCCTTTCCCACACTGGAGCTTCCAAACAAACTGAAAATGTCCACAGCCCAGGCATCTTGCCATAGATAGAATGAGTCAGGTTCCCTGAGGCTCTCAGACTACATGTCCAAAAGCCTTGTTTGGCCCATTCTCTCTCGAATCTACTTGAAGTTCCTAAGAGCAAAATCTCACCATAGTGGAAAAAAAATAAGGACTGAGGGAATTCAGAAATCTTTCTCATGATCATAATTTTTAAAGACCAGCACTTACCTGAAGTGTTCCCAGGACATCCAAACTTATTATTCTTTCTCCTTGTAAAACGATTATTGTAATAATTAATAATACTCATATAATTATTATATATTATTAATAATATTTCTCTAATAATAGCAGTAGTTCACCCTTACTATGTTCCAGGCACTGTGCTGAACACTTTACATTCATTGTTAAACTTAGCTTTCACAACCCTTTTTCATAATTATTTTCATTAGGTATTTTTTATCCCCAATTTGTTTACTATTTTGTAATGCTAGACTCTCAGAATGGAGAGCCATTTATAGATGACCCAGGCTAGACTCAGTTATGAACTTAGCTTTCCATGTTACCTAAGAATAGACCTATCTTATTTCCACTTTTTCTAGCCTTAAACATACATATCAGGTATGTCTTGGATTCTTTAAATCTTGCAATTTCTTCCACAATCTTTGTACAAAAGGATACCCAATCCTGTATCTTGAAGGCCACAAGATTCTGAGAGTCCTTTTTGTTGATGCAAAAATATTAAATTCATTTGTTTTCATTAATTTTATTGAGTACATATCAGAAACTACTTCTTTATTCTAAAGTTACCCAAGGAGCTAGTGATTCCCCTAGATTGTTTTGAATTTTTAAAAAGTCTTGTGTACTCACATAAGCAACCTCTTTTCCCCAACTGGACTACACTATGAGTTTCTAGGAAGTGCATATTATACTCTATCAATCTCTATTTAAAAAGTCAGTAAAAAATCTAGCCAGTCAACAAAGAGCAAATGATGCATTAGAAAAAAAATGATACTGTATGAAAATACTAAAAATCTAAATTCAGAATATCTTCCAAATTGTTAAGTAGTCTATTAAGTAACATAAGAAAATATAACTTAAAATTTCCCATCACAAATTTGCTTAGAACAGATCTGTGAATCTCCTAATATATATGGAGTTGGCAATTCTCAATTGTGAGTTTAATGTGACTTTTTTCTACAAACATTTTGCCCATAGGCAGCTGGGTCTTGGTTTATGTAACATGAATAGGTAACTTGTGTAAAATGACTAACTGGCAGTTGGCATGAGCAGCTTCCTACCTTCACACTGGGTACCATTGTGGGAATTCTCAACATGGAAGGCAAAGGGGAAATCTACAGGAAGACGAGCTAAGTGCCTTCCCTTGCAAGTCAGCACAGGGGCTGTTGTGCTGTGCTTCGTTTGTCAGCATTTCACCTGTGCTGGGTGAATCAAGAATGGCCATAACCCATACTGTCAGTGAATTTTCATTCTTTGCAAAGTAAATTTTAAAAATCCAGTAAGCATTTCTTTTGTGTCCCAAATTCCTTGTCAGTGTTGGTCTATTAAACCAAAATTTTCTATTCAGTATTCAGTCCTTTTTCTATCAGACTGGCAGACCTTGAAATAGAGGTAAAGAATGCTATGACTTATTTCATATTGGTTCTGGTGTATTTTAACTGAAGAAATGAGAAGTCCGATTGCAGATTATATATTCTCTGCTTAGAAATCCTGATTAAGTACACTAATATGCAATCACAAGAGCTGACTTTGTGTCGTATAGCCCTGTGACCTGCATAAAGAAGAATGGCCAACTACCCAGATCTAACTTTCTAAGTCACATTAACTCACAGAACCTGAGGGTTAGGAGAAATACTAAGAGAATCCAGCATTCTGCAAAGACTAGTCCCTGTCTTGAAACCAGACCCACTCATGCTTAGCTTATTTACATCTGAATTTTATTTTTTCAAGAATACAAAGTAAAACTACTTTTAAGGGCATTATTTTTTCAATCTATGGTGGTTTTTCTGTTTTTCATCTCCAGTTTCCCCATTTTTTCCCCTGCAGAACAAAGGCACACTTGAAGGAAGACAGATGGGGAGAACATGTGGAAGGTGGGCCCGCTTTCAATGACAGCTCTGGGGAAAGACAAAAATGGGCTTTCCTGACTATGTTCATGGAACACTAAATATGAAGAAATTAAACTTCTTTAAGACTAAAACGCTTATGATAGCTTATATTGCATTGGGAGAAAATGTTAACATTAATAGATTACATACGAAAAATGTCCAAGAACAGCACATTCAAGTCCAATATAAATACTAGCATATACATCTAGATATTCATTTACACCACTTGCATGAACACACAGGAAAAGAAAATTCCAATGTGCATGGCTGTCAGGTTCTTTTGGTTGCCAGCAATTTCAAGACAGCATTGAAATTTTCAGATTAACCAGAGATATTTCACTCAATTTTATCTCTCAATGTTTTTGTGTCACTTTTTCTTCAAGGTCTGTGCATCTCACTGATTGAAATGCTCAAATGTTTATTCACTTATTCACTTCAAAGGAACATACCATCGTTATGAATATTCTTTTTTGAAAGAATAGTGTCAGAACTTGCTAATATTCCTGTCTGTCTCTTCTCTTCATAATCCTTCACTCCCTTTATCTTGCTACTCTTCCCCAAGGCTATTTCCTATTATTGCTAATAGAAACTTTTTCAACATCTGGTCTTTAAAAAGGATTCCTCCAAGTGCATTCTATGGAGAATCAGCCTGCTACAGTCAGAGCAAAATTTCCTGTGCATGCCTGGGTCTGGGACAGGGTGCAGGGAGAGAGGAAGCATGGCTATTTAATCTTAAAATTCAAATGCTGTTCAGTAGCACCATACCATCTGAGCTAGCTGCAAATGGTAAATAAACCCAGCTTGTAACTTAATGATCCTTGTGCTTGTGTGTCTGTGAATACATTAAGAGCTCTCAAAGAAAAAATTGTGTAATCATAAATAAAAGATAGCAGTGACTCACAGGCAGTCACACAGAAACAGAACGCAATTCTCCCAATTTGTCAGTGTGGATATTAACATGGGTTCTTCACCCTTTCAGCTTCCTGTGGCAGCATGACACCCACTCTAGATGCAACAGCATAGGGAGAGGCTTAAGGGTCTTCATTACATGTTTTCTGCCCTGCAAAAATCATCTGCTTTACTTGGAATTGATTTCAAAACCAGATTCATGTGGTGCCTGCTATACCACAATAAACAAATAAATTAGCTGCTGTGATATGGAAATTTACATGATTCAGTGTACTTAAAAACAGTTAACTGTGAACTTATTAATTGAAAACCACAGGAAAATCATCAGCATGTCCTTCAGTGGAAAAACAAATCTCTTGTTAAAGTGAATTTGTAAGGCAATAAAGATGTATTTTTCAAATAAACCTATGCCTCAAGCTACTCAATGTGATATTTTTAACTTTTATCTTTCGGCAGCTTGTGCTTTGTTAGTGGACTACACATTGATTTGTTTCCTGAAAACGTGTAGTTCAACATCCCCGCATGGTTTTTATTCACTGCTCCACGCAGGTTATATTCATTTCAGTCAATCTTGTTTTTCTGCCTCCTGTCTAGAGAACTTTAATTAAAATGGTCTGCTGAAGTTTCAATCTCTTAAAGGGAGCACTTGGGATTCTAAGCTGCGTTTTCATCACAGAACTCCCAGGAACATACGCCTTCCTCCTCAAACATATGTTCTGAGGGGAATGTTTGTATAGAAGCTACTATGATGCACTGAGGACTAAAACATAACAAACTCTGACAGAAAAGTGACAATGATTTTTACATCCAGCAATTAATCAGGAAAATTTCTGAGATTTGGCCAGTCAGAGTTGGCCAACCCACACAATGTGTTATCATTTCTATTTGATCTCAAAGAAGAGGTTAGTCTGAGATGATGCTGTCTGTTTGCCACACCAGTGGACAGATCCCATGGCTTCTTGGAGCTTACCTTCTGAAACTGTCCAGTGTTGCCCCTGCTACTGTTGGATGTGGTGATGGTGTTCACAGTCTGCTTTGAGACCACGGGTCCTAAACACTAATATCATTTGATGATAAGAACTATGACATCTGATTAACACTATGCAGATTAAATTCAGTTTTAAGATTTTTAAAAATGTCTTTGTTTCATTATGTTACTTTACCAATGCTGTTTTCCTTGCATATAACATGGAAATCTTCCCCTTAATCCTCAATCTTTTTCCCTATATTTTACTTTTCTGGTTGACTTATCATGAGCTACCATGAAGCGGAAAAGCCACCTGTTGCTCTTGATTTCTTCCTTCCCACACAATTAATCCAGAGAGGTCTGAGTGTTCAGAGGGGCCGGGTGCCTGAGCACTCAGCCCTCTCCTGGGAGAGAGCAGCACTCCCCTCAGCTGGAGCTTCTGCCTTCAACGGCAAGTCAGCATGGGGGTGCTGTTCAGGGTCAAGAGTCGAGTCACTTACAAAGAAGGCACTAATGATGTACAGAAACCACATGCATGGTTCATTAGGGCCGTGAATATACCATGCCACTATAATATACTCAACTTGTCAATAAGTGCTCTTTAATATTCTACTGGTTTGTAAGTAAGCCTCCAAAACTGACACACTAACGCAAATGAACAAACAAAAACCTCCATATGGGGTTGAGCATCACAAGTATATAACTCTGTGTGCTTATTCTTGCTTTCCCTCTTTGAAGAAAAGCTTAATAAAAATATATTCTTATAAGATTCAATAGATTTGGAAACTTGTCAATCAGAAGCCAGTCAGATGTGGTATGTTTTTTTTTATAAAATGACTCCAACTTCCTTGGCACTACTTTCATTGAGGGGCAGGCATAGGTCCTCCTCCTTTGAATTTGGGCAGGCTTAGAACTGCTTCAATCAATAGAGTAAATGATGCTTTGAGACTTCTGAGGTCAGAAAAGGCCATGCAGCTTCCTATCCCCCCTTTTACTTGGAACCTCTCTCTCTGGATGCTTCTTCTGGGGCCCAGCCTCACGCGGTGTGTGAGAAGCCGGAGCTATACAGAGAGGCCACATGGCAATGCTCAGGGAGGGCCCCAGCTGAGCCCATGTGCCTGACGTGTGGGTAGGGAAGCCTCCAGATGATTTCAGCCCCCAGCGTTTTGAGTGCCTGGCAGCCATTCACATCTTGCCAGACAAAGCAGAGCAGAGACAAGCCACCCTGCTGTGTCCTGTCCAAATTCCTAAGCCATCATCATGAAATGGTTGTTGTTTTAGGTCACTACATTAACAGATAAATTGAACATAAGGAATAACAAAAAAGGAGGAAAAAAATAAGGACGGTTTAATATATTCTAGACAAATGATCTGAAGGGAGAAAAGATACTCATACTCCATTGTCATGTCCCGGACCGTAGACTTTGTAACTTAGATGAAGACTTTGAGAGACAGTGGCTTTATTTGCTCTGCAGCTCACACAAGGTCTAGAAAGTAGAAAAACAGGGTTATGAAACCAGTTAGATACGTTCATGACAGACTGATATGATGAACCAAATATCATAAGATAAAATATCACCTGCATAATGTAAAATTTTCCATCTATGTTAAAAAATTAATAAACTGAACAATGTGATATGGGGAAGATGTGACTTCCAGCAAAATATAAAAGGCTTGTATGTAGATAATAAGCTTCATATGAGCCAAGAGCACAAGGAGGTTGCATTGAAAAGTAAGGTGGTATGAGGCCACATTAATAGGAAGGGAGTTGCCAGCACAGGGAATTGGGTGGGGTGCTGAATGGTTCTTCTCTGCTGTCTGGAGTTCTGGCAGTTCTTTTTCATTCTGGCCATGACCATTTGAAGTACACGCCATACATAGTACTTGTGAAAACATGTTTCTTGGGGAATGGATGGGGAATCTGGGGTGTTTACTGGGAAAAGAGAAGGTACATGTGTTTCATAATATCCATCATCAATTTTATGGAGGGAAGTACAGTGGCAGAGGATGAGAATCCTGTGCAGCCTCAAGGATAGGACCATGAACACTGTGAGGGGAAACTCCAGTGCGCTGCACTGTATCAACATAAAAAACTTTAGTCAGAGTCATCCCAAACTGGATCTAACTGCCAAGAGTGGTAGTGAATATCTCAAAACAAAAAGTGCTTGGCAAAGATGGTGTAAAGGGGATTAAAAACCAAATAACTCTAATGGTCATTTAACTATTGAGGTTCTCAAATTCTACTGGAGATCACTTATAGCTCAATTTGTTTGAATAAAATGTCATGTATTCACTCATGTGTCCATTTATTCAACAAATAATTATTAAGTACCCATGAGCTAGGCACTGCGCCAGGCCATATAGGGGTTAGAAAAATGACTAAAAGTTCAAACCTACCCTCCAGAATCTCATGGACTGGCAAATGGCCTGAGTCAGATATTGGAGTTAAAAGTAGAAAAGGAAAGCCTGCAAAGAATGAGAGTTAAACTGCTTTTGATTACATGTAGAGTGCAGCGCACTAGTACTGATAATTTTCACCGCCTCATTTTAATGGTGCTCTGAGGCAGCGATTCTCAGTGTGAACATGCATCTCACACCACCACCGTATGTGCCTCAGCTTCGGGCTCAGTGTTTGGATTCTGTTTGAGAAATCTATGAAATCTATGTTGACATTTTGTTTTAGAAACACTCATTTAGAGTTCCCCAATTCTCAAATTTACTGATTTTGATCCCTAGAAGAAGAGACTTAGCAATTAGAGGTAGTAATAAATTAGGAAGTTTATTTATTGAGGCTAAGGAGAAATGAATAGAAAAGGACAGCCCCCAGGCTGTTCAAAGCAAACACAAAGATTACAGTATTTACCAGTACATTAATAATTTGCCATAAATTGTGACTATCACCTTTATGATAATGATATTGACTTGCCTAGGAGAACTCTCAGTATCATATAAATTTAAGGAACTTATTTAAGGGGAGTTTAGTTTCAAACATATTGTCTGCTCTCTTATTGCTGCAATGAAATTTCATTTTCCTTGCTCGCAAGTGCAGACTGTTGGGTGCTTTGACAGTTGACATCAGGGCTCTTGGTTGGCCAGCTGTCAGAGGTGTCTCTGCCCTGGAGGCAGCACGCGTCTGGAAGTGGCACATATGTGCTGCTCCTCACAGCGCGGCAGCCAAGGCAGGCGGGACCGGGTCGGCAGCCTTGGCTGTGCAGTGCAACCAGCTGCCGCGCACTCCCACCTTCTCACTTCAACGGGAAGGAGGACAAAGAGTGACAAAGAGGGATCTAGGATAATGTTGGCTTTGGGGTTGAGAAATTTTAGGGTTAATTTACTTCCATTTCTCATCCACAGCTGGGATAATATTATAATGTATTAAACATTGCTGAAAGGTGGCCATTGGAATAAGATTGGAATCCCTATAGTAGCTCATGTGTCAGTCATAGCCCTGCCCTCCACAGTCTTTAAAACTTATGGAAAGTAACTAATATCCACTCCCCTCCCTTTAGTGTTCTCCATCCAAATTAAATAATCCTCATCCCTTTTAAATATTTTAAAATTAAAAAATAGTTAATATACAGTATTATATTAGTTTCAGGTGTACTATATAGTTATTCAACATTAATACACCTAACAAAATGATCACCACGCTAAGTCTAGTAATCATCTGTCACCATACGAAGTTGTTACGATATTATTGACTATATTCCCTACACTGCACATTACATCCTTGTGACTTATTTTATAACTGGAAATGTGTACCTCTTATTCCCTTCATCTTTTTATTCTTTTTTCTCAATCTCTTCTTCTCTGGCAACCACTAGTTTGTTCTCTGTATCTATTAGTTTGTTTCTGTTTTTGTTTGTTCATTTGTTTTGGTTTTTTATTTTATTTTATTTTATTTTATTTTATTTTATTTTATTTTATTTTATTTTTTAAGGGGTTTCTTTTTATTTTATTTATTTATTTTTTTTATTAATTTATTTTTGTTACAGATGTTTCTCCTTTTTTCCCCATTGACACCCTCCTCCCCATCCCCCCACCCCGTCCCCAGCTTTGTTGTCCATGTCCATCAGTTATGCGTACATGCATATAAGTTCTGTGGTTTATCAATTCCCTCCCCCCACCCCCTCTTTTTATTTATTTATTTGTTTTTTAATCCTCACCCGAGGACATTTTTCCATTTTTTGTTCAAATAGAGTAGGAGGGAGAGAGAGAAAGAGAGAGAGAGAGAGAGAGAGAGAGAGAGAGAGAGAGAGAGAGAGAGAAACATCAATGTGAAAGGGACACATCCAGTGGCTGCCTCCCGCACGACCCAACCAGGGGCCGGGGACAAACTGCAACCGAGGTACGTGCCCCTAGCGGGAACCGAATCCAGGTCTCTCTGGACCGCAGGCCGATGCTCTAACCACTGAGCCAAATGGGCCAGGGCCCCCCACCCCCTCTTATGAGGGTTGTCAGTCTGTACCCTACTTCCACATCTCTGGGTCTACCGTGTTCCTCTGACTATGTTCATTATATTCCAGAAATAAGTGAGATCATATGATATTTGTCTTTCTCTGCTAGGATTGTTTCGCTTAGGATAATACTCTCTAATTCCCTCCATGTCATCTCAAAGGATAAGAGATCTTTCTTTCTTACAGCGGCATAGTACTCCATTGTGTATATGTACCACTGCTTTTTTATCCATTCGTCTACTGATGGACACATGGGCTGTTTCCAGATCTTAGCTATTGTAAATAGTACTGCTATGAACATGGGGGTATATACAATCTTTCTGATTGGTGTTTCAGGCTTCTTACGGTATATTCCTAGAAGTGGGATCACTGGGTCAAATGGCAATTCAAGTTTTAATTTTCTGAGGTAACACCATAGTGCTTTCCATAGTGGCTTCACCAGTCTGCATTCCCACCAGCAGTGTACTAGAGTCCCCTTTTCTCCACACCCTCGCCAACACTTGTTGTTTGATGATTTGTTGACGGCGGCCATTCTGAGAGGTGTGAGGTGATACCTCATTGTTGTTTTAATTTGCATCTCTCTGATGATTAGTGATGCTGAGCATTTCTTCATATGTCTCTTAGCCATTTGTATGTCCTGTTTGGAGAAGTGTCTATTTAGTTCCTCTGCTCATTTTTTAATTGGGTTCTTTGTCTTCCTTCTGTTGAGTTGTATGAGCACTCTATATATTTTGGGGATTAGCCCCTTATCTGATGTATCATTGGCAATTATGCTCTCCCATACAGTGGGTTCCCTTTCCAATTTGGTGGTTGTTTCTTTTGCTGTGCAGAAGCTTTTGAGTTTGATGTACTCTATGTGTTCATTTTTTCCTTTGTTTCTGTTGCCTTAGGTGATGTATCAGTGAAAATTCTGCTGCATATAATGTCTGAAATTTTGTTGTCTACATTTTCTTCTAGGATTTTTATGGATTCACGAGTCACATTTAAGTCTTTTATCCATTTTGAGTTTATTCTTGTGTATGGTATAATCTATGGTCTAGTTTCATTTTTTTGCATGTAGCTGTCCAATTTTCCCAACACCATTTATTAAAGAAACTGTCTTTACTCTATTGTATGGTCTTACCACCATTGTCAAATATTAATTGAGCATAATGTCTTAGGTTAATTTCCGGATTCTCTGTTCTGTTCCACTGGTCTATATGCCTGTTCTTGTGCCAGTACCAGGCTGTTTTGATTACAGTAGCTTTGTAGTATAACCTGATATCTGGTATTGTGATCCCACCTACTTTATCCTTCTTTGTCAAGATTGCTGCGGCTATTCGGGGTCTTTTTTTGGTTTCATATGAACTTTTGAATTATTTGTTCTAGTTCTGTGAAATATGTTGTTGGTATTTTGATGGGGATTGCATTGAATCTATAGATTGCTTTGGGTAATATGGACATTTTAATGATATTAATTCTTCCAATCCATGAACAAGGTATGTGCCTCCACTTCTTTATATCTTCCTCTATTTTTTTTTTTTTCAATGTCCTGTAATGGGTCCTGCTAATGGGTCCTTAACTTCTTTGGTTAAGTTTATTCCTAGGTATCTTAATTGTTTTGCTGCGATGGTAAAAGGGATTTTTTTTTAGTTTTTCTTTCTGTGAATTCATCATTGGTGTATAAGAATGCCGTTGATTTCTTGATGTTAATTTTGTATCCTGTTACTTTGCCAAATTCATTTATTAAGTCTAGTAGATTTTTGGTGGAGTCTTTAGGGTTTTCTATATATAATATCATGTCATCTGCAAATAATGACAGTTTCACTTCCTCCTTTCCAATTTGGATTCCTTTTATTTTTCCTTCATGTCTAATTGCTATGGCTAAGACTTCCAGTACTATGTTAAATAAGAGTGGTAAAAGTGGGCATCCCTATCTTGTTCCTTTTCTTAAGGGAAATGTTTTTAGTTTTTGTCCATTGAGTATGATGTTGGCTGTAGCTCTTTCATATATGGCCTTTATTATGTTGAGATATGATCCCTCTATTCCCACATTGCTGAGCGTTTTTATCAGAAATGGGTACTGGATTTTGTGAAATGCTTTTTTAGTGTCTATTGATATGATCATGTGGTTTCTATCTTTCATTTTGTTTATGTGGTGTATCACATTTATTGATTTGCAAATACTGAACCATCCTTGCATCCCTGGGATAAATCCCACTTGGTCATGGTGAATAATTTTTTTTAATATATTGCTGGATCTGATTTGCTAGTATTTTGTTCAGGATTTTGGCATCTATGTTCATCAGAGATATTGGCCTGTAGTTTTCTTTCTTTGTAGGGTCTTTTTCTGGTTTTGGAATTAGAATTATGCTGGCCTCATAAAACGAATTTGGAAGACTTCCTTCTTCTTGAATTTTTTGGAATAGTTTGAGGAGAGTGCGTGTTAGTTCTTCTTTGAATGTTCGGTAAAACTCCTCCGTGAAGCCGTCAGGGCCTGGGCTTTTGTTTGCTGGAGGGTCTTGATTACATCTTCAGTTTCCTTCGTTGTTATTGGCCTGTTCAAGTTTTCTATCTCTTCCCAGTTCAGTTTTGGGAGACTATGTGTTTCTAGAAATTTGTCCATTTCACTAAGATTGTCGAATTTGTTGCTATATAACTGTTCATAGTATTTGTTAATGATCCTTTGTATTTCTGTGGTGTCAGTTGTTACTTCTCCTCTTTCATTTCTGATTTTGTGTATTTGGGTTCTCTCTCTTTGTTTCTTGGTGAATCTAGCTAAGGGTCCATCAATCTTGTTTATCTTTTCAAAAAACCAGCTCTTTGTTTCATTGATCCTTTGAATTGTTTTTTTAGTCTCTATGTCATTTATTTCTGCTCTGATCTTTACTATTTCCTTCCTTCTACTTGCTCTGGGGTTTTCTTTTTGTGTGCTTTCTAGTTCTTTAAGTTGTGAGGTTAGATAGTCTGTTAGAAATTTTTCTTGTTTTTTGAGGTAGGCCTGTAGTGCTATGAACTTCCCTCTCAGAACTGCTTTCACTGCATCCCATAGATTTTGTGTTGTTGTGTGTTCATTTTCACTGGTTTCCAGGAAGTTTTTAATTTCTCCCTTGATCTCCTTGGTAACCCATTCATTGTTTAATAACATGCTATTTAGCCTCCATGTGTTCATATGTCTTCGCATGTTCTTGTTGCAATTGATTTCTAGTTTCATGCCATTGTGATCTGAGAAGAAGCTTGATATGATTTCAATCTTCTTGAACTTTTAGAGACTTCATTTGTGTCCTAACATGTGGTCTATCTTTGAGAATGTCCCATGTGCACTTGAGAAGAATGTGAATTCTGTATTTTCATGGTGTAATTCTCTGTAAATATCTATTAAATCCATTTGGTCTAGTGCTTCATTTAGAATCTCTGTTTCCTTGTTAATTTTTTATCTAGAGGATCGATCCAGTGATGTCAGTGGGGTGTTGAAGTCCCCTGCTCTGATTGTATTGATGTCGATTTCTCCTTTAAAGTTGTCGATTTCTCCAGAAGATTTTTAATATATTTTGGTACACCTATATTGGGTGCATATAGGTTTACCAAGGTTATATCTTCCTGTTGGATAGATCTTTTCAATATTATGTAGTGACCTTCTTTGTCTCTAGTTATGGCCTTTATTTTGAAATCGAATTTATCAGATATGAGTATTGCTACCCCAGCTTTTTTTCCCTTTCTGTTTGCTTGGAAGATTTTTTTCCATCTCTTCACTTTCAACCTATGTGAGTCTTTTCTTGTGAGGTGGGTCTCTTGTAAACAACATATATATGGGTCATGCTTTCTTATCCAATCAGCTACTCTGTGTCTTTTAATCGGAGTATTCAATCCATTTACATTTAATGTGATTTTTGATATGTACTTATTTATTGCCATTTTTGTTTAATGTGGTTCTATTTTCCTTCCTATTTCTTCTGCTAATTACAGCAGTTCTTTTAACATTTCTTGCAGTGCTGGTTTGGTGCTAATGTATTTTCTTAGCCTTTTTTTTTTGTCTGAGAAGCTCTTTATTTGACCTTCTATTTTGAATGATAGCCTTGCTGGGTAGAGTAGTTCTGGATTTAGATCCCTGTTTTTCATGACCTTGATTACTTCATGCCATTCCCTTCTGGCCTGTAGTGTTTCTGTTGAGAAGTCAGATGATACCCTGATGGGGGTTCCTTTGTAGGTAACCTGTTGCTTATTTCTTGCTGCCTTTAGGATTCTCTCTTTGTCTTTAATTTTTAGCATTTTAATTACTATGTGTCTTGGTGTGGGCCTGTTTGTGTTCTTCTTACTTGGGGCTCTCTGTGCTTCTTGAACATGAATGCCTTCTTCCGTCACCAAATTAGGGAAGTTTTCTGTCACTATTTCTTCAAATATATTCTCTAACCCTTGCTCATTTTCTTCTTCAGGGACTCCTATGATGCAAATATTATTATGTTTCCAGTTGTCCCACAGTTCCCTTAAGCTGTCTTCCTGTTTTTTCATTGTTTTTTCCTTTTGGTTTTCTGATTGGTTGACTTTTTCTACCCTGTCTTCTAATTCACTGATCTGATCCTCAGCTTCTTCTACTCTGCTGTTTAGTTTTTCCAATGTGTTCTTTATTTCTGCTATGTCATTCTTCATTTCTTCTTGGTGCTTCTTGATTTCCAATTGGTTGACTTTCAGTGTTTCTATGTCTTTACTCATGGTGTTGAGCTTCCTCAAGATCATGGCTCTGAATTCTAGCTCTGTTAACTTGCTTAACTGCATTTCATTTATCTCATCTTCAGTAGAGGTCTCTTGTTCTTTCATTTGGAATTTGTTTCTTTGTTTCACCATTTTGGCTATCTCAGTGGTTTTTGGAGCCTGCCAAATTTTCCCTGTGGATGTTGGTGTTCTGCTGCTTGTGGCTCCCTCTGCTGGGTTTGGATGAGTGTGGGAGGACCCATGTTAAACACCACTGTCAAGTCTTACTTTCCTGAGCTGGTTTTCAAGCCCAGGAAAGGTTCGGGTTTCCTCTAGCTTTTTCCTAGAGGCCATTAGTCACAGTTACTTGAAGAGCCTTAGGTTCTCAGTTGAATGAAAACCTCCCTCAAGTGTTCAGTGTGAGAGGATTTCCTGAGGGTGGGGCAAATGCTGGTTGTTAATGAGCCTCAATTTACATTTCAATGGTGGCCCACCTGGGTGGAGTTTAATCTCCAAGGGAGGGGCTGCCGCCTCTCCTCAGAGCCCTGCGAAGGAGTAAGATGGCCACCATCCTGTGTGGCACCAACTCAGCCAAAGCTCTGAGCTCCCTCCAAATCCCAACTTTCCCCACACAGTTCCAGTCCAGTCCGCCCTCCCTCTGCTGGAGCCCAAGGTGAGTGGCTGTGGCTATTTTAGCGCTCTGTCCCGGCCCTCTGCACTGTGGAATCACTTGGGATCTTAACCCCGAGGGCACTGCTCATAGCTAAGACCGCTGCTCTCTGTGGGCTCCCAGACCCCCTCTCGTGCCTCTGCAGTCCTACCAGGATTGATTCATTGTCCCTGGTTATATGGTCCTCTCAAGCTGCTTTCCTGTTGCTTTTTCCTGATGATTTGTCTTTATTTTAGTTGTAATTCCAGTTTGGTCCTGGGAGATTGTCTATGTAGCTTCCATTCACTCCATCACCATTTTGGAATCTCCTGTTTTGTTTTTTTAGATTCCACATATAAGTGAAATCATACAGTATTTGTCCTTCTCTGCCTGACTTATTGCACTTAGCATAATACCGCCCATGTCCATTCATGGTATTGCAAATGGCAAGATTTCATTCTTTTTTATGGCTAAGTAATATTCATACATCACATCTTCTTTGTCTATTCATCTATCGATGGACACTTAGGTTGCTTCATATCTTAGCTATTGTAAATAATGTCTCAGTGAACATAATGATACATATGTCTTTCTGAATTAGTGTTTGCTCTTTCTTCAGATAGATACTCAGAAGTAGAATCACTGGGTCATATGGTAGTTCTATTTTTAATCTTTGAGGAACTTCCATATTGTTTTCCATAGTGGCTGAGCCAATATGCAGTTCCACCAACAATACCCGAGGGTTCTGCACATCCACACCAACACTTTTCCTCATTCCTATTAACATTTCTTATATGTCCTGATTTCCATCTTCTCATCCTCACCTTTTCCTATTTGAGCACTTTCAAATTTGCTAATGTTGTTGCCCTTCTGTGGTTTCCAGACTTTGATATATACTGTAGCCAAGTTAACCTCTTCAGTGAACTGTGAAAGCTACTACGTCCTGAAATTGGGCACATCCTTCCCAGATTTGACATGTTTATCTTTTATGTCTTCATTCCATGCCAACTCCAAGGCCAAGCCCAGGTCCATATAAGGTCAGGACAGATATACTGGTAAAGACCTTTTTTCATGTAGTCATAGATCCATTGTTCAAGCTACATTATTCCAACTAACTTTATTACCAAATCATTGTTTATTTGTTTTCTTCCTAAGGATATTATCCATACATTAATTCAACAGTTATTTATTGAGCACCTATTCTATGCCAAGCATTGTGCTACATTTTGTTAAAATCTTTACTAAAACCAACTTATATCAAGACTGATACATTCAAGGGGGAACGAGCTGGTTTTCATCTTAGGAAAACCATGCTGCTTCTCGGGCATCCCACTTCTTCTCAAAGTACTCACTAGCCCTCATGTGAATCATCTATTTCAAGGATTGCTGTGGATCTCTATTAAGCTTACTAAACTTGGGTTGCAATTACTACCTCTCTTTCTCTGCTCTTTGAAAATCAGCATGTTCACCTACCTTCAGTCTCGTGACTCTCCAATCAGTGTATTTTCTTAAACCCTAGGATGTAATTCACCTAAGCCTAGAGGTCTGGACCCATTTTAGAAGATAGATGATCTCTTTGCCTAACTAGTTTTCCATCCTTCCCAGTTCTTAATGGAGAATATGGTAGCTCAAGGGGGCTGAGAGGCTGTTCTCTCTGACAGCTGTTGACTTTATACCATCTGCTTCAATCATGTGGCCTGATTGCTTTCTGCCTCTTCTCTGAACAGAAGGAAAAGTTTTTTCTTTTGCCTATGCTTTCAGCTTTTCCTGACACATGGTGCTCTTTGATGATTTTATTGAGTGTATTCTGGCTCTCATATTCTGCACATGCCCTTTTTTCAGAGTATACTGTAAAGAGCAGCAAAGATTTCTTTGGACACTGACTTCCTCCTTTTCCTCCTCAGTGGAAACAGGTACAATTGTGCTGTCAGAATTTGCTTTCCTCCTAGATTCTTCCCTCCCTTGATGAGCCATATTCACATTTACAGTCTGTAAGCAAGAATTTAGAACATATTTGTTTGAAGTCTTTAAAATTCACTTTCCTAAAATCCAATGTTTATGCCTAACTGCCAAATATTTAATTTCCTCTGGACTTCTCAATGATATTTTCACTTAATTCCAATGTCTCCATTATATCTTATCCTCAATAAGATCAGAATAGGTCTTGACTAGACTGTATCTTCTGAGCCAGAAAATTATCAGCTAGGAAAATCAAGACTTGATCAGCCTCCCATTGTAGTAGTAATAGCAGTTGGGTAATTTAATTCTAATAACCTTCTGGAGATGCAAAATTATTTCCATTTCACAGATGAGGAAACTGAACCTACTTGCATGAACTCAGGCAGGTCTTTTAGTGACGATCTGTTCACCAAACCTTCTGGGATTCACCACATGTCCAGCCTCCCTTAAATTCAAGCCAATGAAATGTGAATGAAAACAATGCATGCAGTTCTAGGTCTGACCCATTAAGAAGTTCCCCTCACCCATCCTCCACGCACTTTCTTCCTTTCACTAGTGTGATGCAGATGCAGGCTGGTTCTAGGAGCAATATGTGGAATATGGCAGAGCTACAAAAAAGAAGGAAATTTGTTTACTGAAACTGTGCTTGAAAAAGCACCTCTCATTATTCAGGAACACCCTGTTTGAACTCCATATAAATAAGAATGATATTTTTATGAGCCATTTGGATTTTATCTGCTACTGCCATCAATATTACCCTAATTAAAATAGTAAAATCAGTTAAAAATATCTGGAATGTCCATGTCTAGTTACCTAACCTCTAATACTTAGATATCCCCTCTACAAAATAGGGAAATAGCGACATCTAACTCATAGGGTTGTTGTGGCATTATGTGAAATAACGCTGGTAAATTGCGTAGGAAAATGCCCGATGTTTAGGATCTACTCAGTAAATACATTGCAATGACTAGTATTATTACTACATTGTTCTTCCACAGAACCATATCTGTCTCTGGAACTATTCTGTAATCTCTTTACAGTGACATTATTCATGTCATTTCCATGACTGAGTGGTCTATATCACAACCCAGGCAGTCTATCTAATTACCTTTCCTTTAACTACACCTAAATGTTCTTTTCTGTGATTCCACCCTTAGGTAAATACAGTCATACATAGAATAATGAAAACCTTTTTTTCACTGATTGCTATGTGTGCAGTCCCTTTTCTTCAGAAAAGTATGCTCTCCCTTCTTTGCCATCATCATAAAGCTCCGATCGGCAGATATAATGATAGATTTACCTTAGAGATAAAATTTGACTGCTTGGCTAAAATTTTCAACTATATTCCAACTCTGAAACAATCATTCCACTTAAGATCTATAATATTTTTTTAGAGTAGCACATCTCAGACTGTAATTGGTGGATTAACTTCCTGGAAATCTTGGATGCAGATTTTGACTCAGGAGTGGAGTGGACACGGAGGCTCCGAAGAACCACCCAGTTCCAGTGATGCTGATGCTGACACCGCGAAGCCAGCACCACACTTGGCAAAGCAAGACTCCAGAGTTTTATAAAAATATTCTTCAGCCACCTATTGGTTTGCATTTCATTTCATTCATGCCAGGTGATAAACTTTTTCTGTGAGAAAGCCAGAGAAAGGAAAAACAAAGCCATTCAATAAAGAAGAGAAATTAATAGGTCTTTTAGGGCCAAAATAAGAAAAATCAATGCAGAAAATTTTCAAAATATTTAAAGAATGTGTTAATGTATTGTATAAGGAAATAGAAAAATATATTAAGAACGAAGAAGGGTAAGACAAAATGTTGACTTTTATTAGAACAATACTTCTCAAATTCTCAAATCATGCATCAGAATCACCTTAATGCTCATTAAAACAGACTCATCATTCTGTGGTCTAGGACTGCCTGAAAACCTGCATTTCCAACAAGGTTCCAGGTAGTGCTGATGCTGCAAGACAGGAGACCACACTTTGAGAAGCTCTGTATTAAGGGGTGGGGAAAATTGCTGGCAGATGACACCAAGTGTCAGTGTATTCTATTTTAGTCTATAGCAGGGGAACCCTGTATAGAAGAAAGGAAAGTGAGGCAAAAAAGAGAAACTGCTAATATCCATTCCAGACCCTGACAACTGAACTATACATACTTGAGAACATGTCCAGAGCAATTTTAGGATCACCAGCTATCATTTTAAAGATTGTTTTTGAAGGGCAAACAATTTGACCAATGGAACAATTAGTTTCTTTATCTAAATAGAAAATATGAATGACCCTGAAAAACCCTAGACTTCTAAGTTTAACTTCTCTACGTAGGGAATTAAGAGGAAAAGACAGAGGAAATAATCACAGAATCCATTGTCAAGCACCCTGAAAATAACTGGTCATTGAGTAATAACAAGGATAGCTTTCCAAAGAAAACGTTCTTTCATACCGTTTTAGATTTGGAAAGGATCTTAGAATCACATGATTCTAAGCAGCTTATTTTAAAGATGAGAGCACTAATATACAAAGAGATTTATTTGTAACCATGGTCATACAGCTAGTTAGCAGCAGATAAAGGAGGATCCCAGTCTCTCCAGTCATCCTAAAATAGCTTTGGGTTCTGCTGCTTTAACTGCTAGGCTCAGCTACACCTAGTCCTTGAGCCAGTCTGATGAAGGAAGGCAGCATACTAGGGGCCCCAGCATGCATCATGGCCAAGTTCAATTGAGGTGAAGCATCCTGAGCCCCGTTCCCAAGCTCTGTCCTATATGCCACACAACCACTCAGACCCTCCTAGTCAGAGAAGGCAGAGGTGGCAGAGAGGTGGCCACCTGGCTATCTCAGAGAAGCACTGCATCTAGCAGACTATAACAAGACTGCTTATTCCACCTGTAAAGTAGAATCATCCAGCCAGCAATAGTAAGTGCCTACTGTGCACAGAGCATTGAAAGAGAAAAGTTCTTCTTATCCCCAAATGCTTAGTGGGTACACAGCTTCATCATCAAAGGTACAACCTCTCCACACTCAGGAACAGAGCACTTGGTATAGTCTTTGGCACACAGTGTGCAACATGAAGGAAGTTAGAGCCCGTTGAGTCTAATACCAGCAGGTTGCAGCACAGAGAGGTGAAGCAGCTTCCATAAGATAATAGCTCTTTGGTGAGAGCTTGGACTAAACTTTAATGTCTTGGCTCCTGATTGAGTTCTTTCTACTTTGCTCCAATTAAAGGCCTTCATATTATTGTCAAACCGAGAAAAAAAAAAAAGAAATATGTGTCTAGGTCACTCTGTTCTACAAACAAAAGGGATTCTCTATAGCAAGCACAATTTCTCAGCCTTAGCTGCACATTAGGATCACTTGGGAGTCTAAAACAACACTGATGCCTGGCATCCACCCCAGAGATTTTCATTCAATTAGTCCAGGGTACAGTCTGAGCAACGGGCCTTGAAAAGTTTCCGGATGATTCTAACGTACAGTCAAAATTGAGAGAATCATTGCTTTATAGGAATCACCCTCTGCCCATTTTGACTTGCTAGAGACAGAGCTTCTGAGATGCTGGCGATGTGGCTTCTTAGGAAGAGACACAGAGTCTGATAAAGGAAGGGAATCGAGAATCTCCTGGTTCCACTCTTTATTGTTGTTATTGTTAATCCTCACCTGAGGATATTTTTTCCATTGATCCCTAGAGAAAGTGGAAGGGAGGGATAGGGGTGGTGAAAGAGAGAGAGAGAAACATTAATGTGAGAGAGACACATCGATCAGTTGCTGTCCGCATATGCATGCCCCAACCAGGCAAGGGATTGAACCTGAAACCCAGGTAGACGCTCTTGACCAGGAATTGAACTGGTGACCCTTGGGTGCATTGGCTGAAGCTCTAACCACTGAGCAACACAGGCCAGGGGATTCTAGTTCCACTCTTGAAGGGGATTTTTAGGCCAGGAGAAGGGCAGGCAACGAAGGCCCCTATTCTTTCTCTTAAATTTCACTTCCCCTTGGGGGTCTCTTGTTTGGGTATTACTACTACTGCTACTATCACTACTAAATGCTCAGATCCAGCTGTGGCCCAAAGCCCCTTCCCTTGGTTCTTGTTTGTGTGGCTGATAAAGGCTCTAACTTCCTAACATGCATTAGTAAGATTATAGGGAATGAAAGAATAGAAACACGGAGGGTACATGGTTTCCACAGTACAAGATTCGGAGTCTACCAGAACTGGCATGCTCCCTGAGCTTTACAGATGCCTCTCCATTCTACTCATGAGTCCAGAAAAAAGGCTTTTTACAGAAAAACCTCCTTTCCACCTGCTTTTTCTTTTAATTGAGGTAAGATTGGTATTTCATTTTATATTAATATTAGCTTCAAGTATACAACATAATCCAATCTTTTTTTTCCTTTTTTTTTTATTAATTTATTTTTGTTACAGATGTTTCTCCTTTTTTCCCCATTGACACCCTCCTCCCCATCCCCCCACCCCGTCCCCAGCCCTGTTGTCCATGTCCATCAACTATGCATACATGCACATAAGTTCTGTGGTTTATCTCCTCCTTCCCCCCCCCACCCCCTCCTCTGAGGGGTGTCAATCTATACCCTACTTCCACATCTCTGGGTCTACCCTGTTCCTCAGACTGTTATGTTCATTATATTCCACAAATAAGTGAGATCATGTGATATTTGTCTTTCTCTGCTTGGCTTGTTTCGCTTAGGATAATACTCTCGAGGTCCCTCCATGTCGTCTCAAAGGCATAATCCGATCTTTGTATACACTACAAAGTGATCACCGGAAGTCTAGTTACCATCCATCATCATACAATTGACCCCCTTCATCCATTTTGCCCACCTCCAGTCCCCTTCCCCTCTGGCAACCACCAATCTATTCTCTGTATCTATGAATTTTGTTTTGGTTTGTTAGTTTGTTTTGTTGTTTAAATTCCACATATAAGTGAAATCATATAGTATTTGTCTTTCTCTGTCTGATTTATTTTAATTGGCATAATATCCTATAGACCCATCCATGTTGTCACAAATGTCAAGACTTCTTTCCTTTTTATGACTGAGTAGCATTCCATGGTATGTATATATATATACATCTACCCATTTTTATTTATTTATTTATTAATTTTTAATCCTCACCTGAGGATATGTTTTTATTGATTTTAGAGAGAGAGGAAGAGGGAGAGAGAGAGAAACATCGATGTAAGGGAGCAACATTAATTGGCTACCTCCCTTATGTGCCATGACCAGGGATCAAACCCAAAACCTGGGGGTGTGCCCTGATCAAGTATTGAACCCGTGACTCTTTGGCACATGGGACAACACTCCAACCACCCGAGCCACACTATCCAAGGCTACCCACTTTTAATGTTTGCCTTTTCTTCCCAATTGAGGTTGGGCTCTTTGCATGGCTTTTTAATAGAGCTTTCTGTGACAGTGGAAATATCCTGTACCTGCCCTGTCCAATGCAGTATTCACTAGCCAATGCCAGCCACAGGAGCACTTCAAATGTGACCAGTGAAAGTAATGAATTGAATTCTTATTTTATTTAATTTTATTTAGTTTAAATTTAAATATCACATGTGGCTAGTGGTCAACATGTTGGACAGCACAACACAAGGATGTTGACATATTCTATTATTCAAAATGTTATAGGCTCACTTAGGCAAAAATAACATTCTTTTGTGGATTTGTAACAGAAAGAAGGGGTAGTGAAATATAGTTTGTGACTTCAACATAAGCTAGAGGCCATGGCCCAGGTAAAAGTCAGTGCATTGATAGTTTAATCCTTGACGAAAATCTCTCACAAACCAACACTTTAATTGGATTGGGGGGAAAAGTAGAGTAGAAATGTTGCAACAGCCATCTTTTTTCAACATTTCCAGGACTTCCTGATTTATTTAGTATCAAGTTACTCTGCCCATCACGTTCCTGTTATATTAGCACTTCCTGGTTCCATAAATACCATAAATAGACATTTGGAATCCCCAAACCCAAACAGAACAAAACATCAAGTTTCTGTTTTTAGTAACTTAACCTCTTGAACTTCCTGTAGTGTTCATTCAAAGGAGTAACAAATGCTAGACTTAAATCCTCAGATCATTTGAAAGACTAGGTAAGCAGTATGTAATTCAGAGAGCTAAAAAGTAGATGATTAGTTAAGATCTGCAATTGACATCTGAGCTCACCAAGCCCCTAGTAGTTGCCTTAGTCTGAAATGACTTGTCCCCACTACTCCACTCCCCTCTGATGCCCTCCCCGCCCTTCTCCCATCTCTGGTCTGCACACTAAGGCACTGTGCAGAAATGGTGGCCTCTGTATCAGACTGCTTAGAGTTGAAAACTCACCACCACACCAGTAATGCATGACCTTGGGCAAGCTACTTTGTACTCTGGATGCATTTTCTTCACATACTATAATGGGAATAATAATAATCTCATTCGTACAGTTGTTTGAGAGATATATGTGTTAATGATTATAAAACTCTTAGAAAAAAAAATGTCTAGTTCATAGATATTTAAGCTACTGCTACTAGTTACACTGTTTGAGTCAGAAGGCCTGACTTCAAGACCTTCCTTTGCAACCCACTAGTTATATAACCTTGGTCTACCGACTTCTCTTTTCCCACCTTCAGTTTGTAGTCATTGAAAAATAAGAATACAGTCATCATTCTCAGAGGGTTGTTGTAAAGATAAAATGAAAAGCATTTATGAAAGTGAAATTAGACAGGAAGTAGCTGTAAGTGCCCAAAGGTAAAAGGTAATGCTCTTAACACCCCCAGGCAAATGGCAGCCTGGCTCTCCAAGAGACTCAGAATTGTCAAGGTCCACATTCTAGGCCTCAGTTTTGTAGACTCAGAAGTCTGAGTGGTCAGCACATGAGAGCAGACCCCTTATAGAGGAGCAGGCTGACTGCAGTCAAGCTCACAGGTCTGAAGAACACAAGCAGAATACCAATGTGCTCTTTGACATGAAAAGTATAACCACCATCTCAGACAAAAGAGGCCATCTCCGAACATTCTCACTTCGTATCCACACTACAAATAAAGCCAGATCAGAAAGAGGGCTGTTTGAAGATTGTGTACTCAAAACAAAGGGGTTTTGTGGGAATAGGAGGCAACTCAGGTGTGTCCCTCTTTTCAACAGGATAGCAAGCAGTCATTCCTCCTTCAGGCCAGAGCACTCTCTCTCCTGTTCAGTGCTAAAATAAGCACCACCAAAATTTTGCCTCCTCAACTCCCATTTCTGTGTTTCTAGAGCCCCACACTAATCTCTGACCAACATACTGCTTCCACACATACATCAATGCTCATTGGTATTTTTCTGGTCCTGCTGACCAGGAAGTCATTTGGTCCCTTTTCACTTATCTCCACTCGCATCCATTAGATGTTGATGTCATTGTTTGATGCTCACGGGTAATCTTTTTTCCCAATTCATATTATACAGACTACTCTCTAAGTCTATATAACAAGGCTAAACAAATTGCTTTTACATAACTAGTGATTTAAGGTTATAGTCATCTAATAAAAGAGCTTAAAACCATTTTGTCCCTACGTTGCATTTGCTTATTTTCTTTGTGTGCTGGATGTCTTCTCTTTGATCCTCTAGACCAGCGGTTCTCAACCTGTGGGTCGTGACCCCTTTGGGGGTCGAATGACCCGTTCACAGGGGTCGCCTAAGATATAATAGTAGCAAAATTACAGTTATGAAGTAGTAACAAAAATAATTTTATGGTTGGGGATCACCACAACATGAGGAAATGTATTAGACGGTCGCGTCATTAGGAAGGTTGAGAACCACTGCTCTAGACCCACTCTCTGTCCTTCTCCACTTTCTGACCTGCCTCAGAAGGCTTATGAACATGGATTCCATCAATGGATTCTCCTACTCTTGGCTTCCAGTTGGGTTTAGCCAGGAAAGAGCCTTGGCAGAAAATAAGAAAGGGAGGAGAGCATGCTCAGGTCATTTATTCCCCTTGGCTCCCTTTTTGAGGTATTGCTTTGGACTGTTTCTGTGGCTCAACAAACATCACTGCTCTTCTCCAGGAGGTTTCCACTGTAAGAGTCTTAAGCATTTGGGACACCACTCCCTCCCCTTGTTTCCTTAGTCATGGTAGTTACTCCACTGCTATTAACCCTAGGTTACCACAATATTCCTTGTGCTTCCTCACATTTTCATGAAGAGTTCCTTTGTAAGTAAACCTTCTTTGAAATTTCCTAATTTGAGTGAGCCATTGGTTCCTTTTTGATGTCCTGAATCATATACTTTGTTGTAGTTTTTAGTGTTTGTGATTTTCCATGTAGATGTATGGAATGTAACATTTTAAGTGGCAAGAGAATGACTCCATGAAAAAATACTTCATTGGCATGGGACATATGGACTCTGGGTTTACTGGCTCAAACTTTGATTACTCAACCACCACTCAGAAGCCCCAGCTACAGTCTTGCTTTCCAGCATGCTTCATGCAGCAGCTGGGGAGTGAGGGGCATTTGTGCAGAAGTGGGGAAAGGCTACTTAGTGTGCATGGCCCTCCACCATCTAGAAAAGGACCAATCAACTGTGTGAACGACAGCAGCAGCAGAAGAATTCACATATGGATTATTTTTATAAATTATAGACTCAGAACTTTAGAGCTAGAAAAATCATTAAAGACCCCAACCCTTTATCTCCCAGGTCTACCCAGCCATTGAGCTAAAATGTTGCAAAGAATCTGCTCAGGGACTCAGCTTCTTCCTTTCCAGTCCAGTGGTTTCCAGAAGAAAGCAGCTGCTCCTTAAAAATTAAGGAGCAAGAGTTTTATTAGAAGTTTTTAAACATTTAGGACATTTTATTTGCTTAATGCTGAAATTATATCAGCTTGCTTCCAACTTAAGTTTCATTAAAGCTCACCAAAAAAAGCATACAAAAACCTTTACAAATGTCTATTATATAAGCACATATATGTACACATATGTGCATACATCTGTAAGTATGTGCACACATGTGTATATTTCCTTTTCAGTATTTTACTTGGTTCTGGTTAGTTCAGCTTGCTTGCTCTAGCCCTGGGCATGTGCTTTCCCTTCATGGTAGTTTTGCATTAACATTTGGGAATTGTGACAGCTTCTTTCAAACTATGAGGAAAGAGCTGGATATTTGATAGAAAAATAATTTATCAAAACACATTGTTCCTGATAGGAGTTAACTTATAAAATAATAAAAAATAATTTCTTTAAGTTGTTATCTGAGGGTAAAAAGGAACATAAGGCAGTCCCAGAATATTGAAATTCAGGTAAAAGAGAGTTCACCAAAGCCTTGTTATATGGCCTTTGATTTTTTAATTAAAATTCTACATGGAGTGATTTTCATAAATTTGAAGTTCATTTTGTCATTTGAGAATGTCAAAAACAAACATTTTAACATTTTGATATAATTTTCCTATTTGGACAAAATTAAGTTTAAAAGGTCAGATTGGGTCTAAAAAAGAATATTTTACTTCAAAACCCAAGACTTTAGCTAAACTCCAACTCAGCTACTTGGGGATCTAACTCCCAGGAGTTAAGGAGTGAGATTTTCTCTTTGGGGACCTGAAAGGCAAAGCACTCCCCAACACGGGGAAGGTGGCTGGCTCTCGGCTCAGCAACAGAAAGTGGCTCTTAGGAAACAACAACCAGGAGGAAACCATTAGAAGGGTGCTGAAGGCTCCTGGAGCGGAGGGTGCTGCGGAGACAATCAGGGGGCGGGAGCTCGGGCAGCGTGGGCAATCCCCAAAGCAGGGGGCAGCAGTGGCCCTCAGCAGCAGCATTCTGTCTAGGAAGCTGCCACAGCCACTTGTTGCCATGGCAGTTCCCATCCACCCTTTGTCATATGCCGCTAGCTTTATTTCAAGATCTGAGGCAGGGTATTCTAATTGACCAGACCAAGCCCACCCACATGCTTAAGTCTTGGCCTTCAGGCAGAGGGAAGACCTCTACCTTCTCTCTGCTTTCTGTAGCAGGAGGCAGCGCACCGTATGCCACCAAAGGTGCACACTATGGACGACTCCCCCGAATAGACAGGGTGTTTGGGTGCTGAACAGCTAAAACACCTAAAATCATTAACCAAAACAACCATCCAGTCTACTCCCTAATGGGGCAGCACTAGGTTCAAGATTTCCCACCTGAGGCTTATGGTCAAGGAGGCCTTCTTTTGTGTCTAAACTCAAGTGAGAACTCCCAATCCTGTCACATGCAAAGCTGGAATAGGAGACTGAGTAGATTTCCTCCTTCAGTGGAAGAGAGTGGGAGAGCCTGGGCTTTCAAGCAAGAAAAAACTGTCACCATAAGGAAGTCATTTCACCTTGCTGATCCCAGCTTCCTTCTCTACAAATGGAGCTGATAAATATTTCCACCCCTGGATTGGTGCGAGGATTAAAGTACATCGTGCCCAGCTGTCCCTGGCATAAAGCTCAGCCTTGTCACTGTAGATCTTTGCATTAACATGAGTCTCTGAAGTGGGGTATACACTGAGTTCCAAATTCCCTGAAGTAGGTTTTCATTGGATCACATGACAACTTCCCTAGACTTGTCAGTTAAAAACGTCTGAGTTGTCACCACGAGTAAATATGGTCACTGACACCACCCACAAACACAAGAAACAGCTTGGCTCCTGTGCATTTGCCACCTCACGGTGCTACCCAAGTCCTCCTGCAGTGGAAGGAGGTCTGACCTCGCAGCAGCCATACCAGGACGGATTCCCATGCTCCAGAACATCTTTACACGTGTTAGCCTGAACTTACTTGAAACCAAAATTTTAAATGTAATCAGTTTATGTAACAGAATATTTTTACTGACTCCTCAATTCTAGAATAGTTCTTACATTTGGGTTGAATATATTATTGGTTTGAGGTTTGAGGAGGACCATTATGGGACATTTTGGTTGTTCTTGGTTGTTGCTGGTATGTGCAGGGAGAAAAGCTCAAGGTCAGGCTGAATGAGATGTGTAACTGAACTGGTACTAGAAGAAGTCAATAAATCACTCAACAGCAGGGGGTGTCTAGTGAGTGAAGGGCAGAGGCCACTATATAGCTTTATAACAACACCCTGGGTTTTTATCAAGGATTCCAGGGTGACTTCCAGCAGCTTCTTCCTGTTGATAAATGCTGGCGTCTTACTCCCTGTACAGAAAATGAAACCTGACCTCGATGTGCAGTCGCTGCGCTGGGACCTCAAGGTTTGGGCTCAGTGCATAGAACTGAGGGGTACCGAGATTGAGCCAGAGACAGCATTCTGGACACAGCTGCGACTGAAGCCATCTGAACCGTCCAGAAGAAGCATCCATTTGAAGGGGCTGTTAAAGGCAGGTCTAGGTGTGAAGCTACAAGACACTATGCAGACCCAAAGCATGAGTTAAAGGTATCATAGCAGGGATAGAGGTGACATCTGGAGGGACCACCTGAGCCATGGAAGCACAGTAACAAGGAGGTTTTTTGGAGTACTTTCCATGGGGTGCCTATGATATCTAACTTCCTCAGAGACAGAGGGCCTCACTTTATAAAACAGTTTTTCTTTGCTTGGCAGTTTGTCTTTCTCTCAGCTAGACTTGGAAATATTTAGAAAGCAAAACTAAAATAAAACAAAAACACAAAGGAATTGCTTTGCAAATGTTCGGGTGGCATTGGGAACATAAGAGCAACATGAAGTTGGACACTGGTACAGCACTCCTGGGGGTGCCCTGAGCTTGGCCCCTTCAACTCATTCTCACTGAAAATTCTGTGACCTTCTCCTCTTGGTCAGAGCAGGCTCTGCTGAAGTGCAGTGGCCTTGAGGTATTATAAAGAGTTAAAATGGTTTGTAACCCTTAAAAATTCAGGGATTCTTCAGTAACAAGAGATATATAAACCTATGGAAGTTTTATCAAATAGACATTCCCACTTTGATGCACCACAGGGAAAATCACTGAGGCCCTGAGGCACTCACTGAGGGAGAAGGGGCCTTATCCTGCAGGATTTTCTTGGCATAAAAGCGGATGAAGATGCAGCCTTCCTCAGCTGCATTCCTGACTTTATGGTTCCCTGACCTGTATCTACCCTCCATGCACCAAAGGAATATCTTCAATGGCACATTTGGACCTCTTCTGACCTGAGGCCCTGCTGAGCTTCGTACACACAAACACATGTATACTCAGATATCTGTTCTTTAAAACCGGCCTCAACCTGCTCTCTTCTGTTTTCCTCTTTTCATTTTTATGTATATTTATTATGTAGCCATCATATTATTTCACTTATAATATTGCTAAACAAAGGTTCTATGGGTTTGAAATCCCCCCCCAAAATTATACATTTGGAAGGAAAAAAACAACAACAGAAGATCATTTCAATGAATGTCCCAAGAGTAAGGACTGGATACGTTAAAACAGCACCAGCCTGGCTCTCAGAAGGCTGACCAGCTGGGTTTGGGTCCTGTCTGCACCATGGACTGGCTGTGAGAACTTCTTCCACGAGTTACTGAACCTCTCAAAGCCTCAGTTTCTACCTCTAGATAAGGGGGATAATGATAGTATCTACTGATGTAGTTGAGAAGATTAAAGGCGTTCATATCCGTAAAGAATGAAGCATGACACACAGTAAGTACCGACGGTGGGAAGGATGACAAAAGCTCCACTCCACATTGATGCTGGGTCTTTCCTGTGCTCAGGAACCATGAGTTACAAAGGCATAGAATAATGAGAAAGTTTTCCCTAACACTAGGAAAATCCTTACATACATATTTAGCTTAAAACTTGTCCTGCCACTGGACCAAGGTATGCCAGAGACTTTCAAACAAGTACTGATGGTTTTTAGGGTTCTGCACAATGTTCATTAAACAACCCTCTTGATTTCCTAGAGACACTGTTGAGTATCGACGCCTCCTCCCCACTTATGTGATGACATTTTTCCTCGAGATGTGGAGCCTCCTCACTAAATGGAACAGCAAGTAATCACCAAAGATTCTTTCAGAAACCTGTGATTATTAATGCACCTTCATCTTCAGTGCAGAATGTTTTTAATCTTGTAAATCAGTAACCGACTAAGGTGATTGCTGCTGATTTTAAATACTTCATATTGTTTTTAATGGGTTTTACAAATCTGGAATCTGATGAGCATACATGTAATAAAAACACATCCTCCTATCTTTTTTTCCTTAAACATATTTTCCTTGTATGATTTGGCAAAAAGACAGATACTTATAGAGTATGTTCTTTTGCTGTTTATACTTTTCCTGGCAGAGCTCCAAAGAGCATTTAGCAGCGTATTAATCAGCCAGAATGTAAGCTCAACAGACCACAGCTTTTTCCTACTGCACCTGAGAACTCCAGTTGAATACTCAGCACTCTTCTTGCTCCAGGAATGTATTTTCAATGTATATTAAATTCATGGATTGCATATTATCACCTTTCATTTCCAGTTGAAGGCAGAGATTGCTAGCAGGACTTTCTAGCCCTGAAAATGTGACAAACAGGAACTATTTTGCCCTTCAAGACATCAGGGAGGAAAATGGTGAATTGTTTCTTACTCATATTACATCTTAGAAATGTCTACCAGAATTTTCAATGCATTTGTAAAATGAGTATAGCAGTGAAAATGGTATAGTGTGATTAGTTATCTTCTCACTGGTGAGGAATTCTGACAGGGGTGGCAGAGGCAAGCTAGACTTGAATGAAACTGAACTGCTGATATATTTTTTAAGTAAAAACGAAATAAAAAGATGAAATGGATTTTGGATAGTCTTGTGCAAGAAAATCCAAAAAGTCAACATACCTTTCTTTATGAGATTTGATGCAGATCTAGGAAATACCATAAATGTAAAGTAATCCAGCAGCTTTCCTTATCATGAGGACGCTGTGTTTCCAGGTCTCCAAGGAAAGGGCTGATTCTTGGCTTGCCTGTTTTTCTTAGAGACTCTTTATGTAATAAACTAACCCAGTACATCTCCAGTTTTCAATTACACAAAAAGAACGGAATGCTGATCTTAGAAGTACTGGAAGCTGGAGCAATTGCTTCAAGGAATATGGAGTGAACAGCTTCACCTTCACGCCTTCACGAGTGTCTGGCATGCCTAGCTCTGGTGGGCACAAATGCTAAAAGGAATACTCACCTTTTGAGAGTCTTCAGATATCAGCAACATCAAACCTTTGAACATGAACATTTTTTAATTGGCCTCACTGCCTCTGCTTGAAAACTCTGTGTGTGTGTGTGTGTGTGTGTGTGTGTGTGTTAAGGGCATTCACAAGCAAACAAAACTATGCAATTAAAAACAGATTTGGTCCATAAATTACCCCAAAACAAACTTCTGAGCATAATATTTCCTTAAAAGTATGCCTTGCATACAAGAGAGACTCATATATTTGTGTATTTTCTCTGACTTTGGTTTATTCTCAGAAATCTGAGGAGTTTATTCCCTAGAGCCTGTTTCTAATGATGCTTCAGGTTCAGCTGTGTGTGTCCCTTTTGGCTTTCCTCCTGAAGCGGAGAAGCATTTGCACAGAGTACACCAGGTGTTTCTTTCATATTCTCAGACATACTAGATAGAATACATTAACACAAACACTAAATCAAAACACAGTACAATTAATGATCATTGCCAGGGTATATAGACCAAACTCCTCATTACTGTGTAGGATCTGTGCATATTGTGTCTCTGTTCTCACTGTCAAGGTGATGGGACAATTTGATACTGATATTCATAGGTATTTTAACTGTTAGTTGATGTTCACATAAATTATAGACCAAAATTCAACTCCTTTAGTCAGCATCATGACATCCATTTCCTTTGGCTTATTAGATAATGACATATCCAAAGACTGGATTCTTGGGGTTTCATTTCACTGGCCTAGACCCAAAGAATATTCACTCCTCTGGCCTGAGCCCCAATTTCATGCTTGGGAGCTAAAGCTCATGACAACTGTTTCTCATTCAGTTTTTTTCTTTCTCTTTTTTTCTTTCTTTCTTTCTTTTCTTTCTTTCTTCCTTTCTCTCTCTCTTTCTTTCTTTCTTTCTTTCTTTCTTTCTTTCTTTCTTTCTTTCTTTTTCTTCCTTCCTTCCTTCCTTCCTTCCTTCCTTCCTTCCTTCCTTCCTTCCTTCCTTCCTTCCTTCCCTTTCTTTCTTTCTTTCTTTCTTTCTTTCTTTCTTTCTTTCTTTCTTTCTTTCTTTCTTTCTTTCTTTCTTTCTTTCTTTCTTTCTTTCTTTCTCCCTTCCCTTCCCTTCCCTTCCCTTCCCTTCCCTTCCCTTCCCTTCCCTTCCCTTCCCTTCCCTTCCCTTCCCTTCCCTTCCCTTCCCTTCCCTTCCCTTCCCTTCCCTTCCCTTCCCTCCTTCCTTCCTTCCTTCCTTTCTTTTTTTACTATATGGAAACCAAATCACCAAAATAAACTGGTAAAACTCTTGCAAAAATTAAAGAAACTGAAGTATGTGATATAGGCTTTGCTAAAGATACCAAATTGCTGAAGGGTTTCTGAGCATTCCATAGGCCTTTTTATTTTGTTTTATATTTATTCTTGAAAGTATTATAGATATTCTCCCTTTTTTGCCCCATTGGCCCCCTCGACCCCCTCCCATAGTCCCCCAGGCCTTTACTACACTGTTGTCTGTGTCCATTGGTTATGTATATATGCATACAAGTTCTTTGGTTAATCTCTCCTCACCCCTGCCCTTCTCTCTGAGATTCATCAGTTTGTTCCATGCTTCCATGTCTCTGGATCAATTATGTTTGTCAGTTTATTTTGTTCATTATATTCCACATATGTGAGATCATGTGATATTTGTGTTTTTCTGACTAGCTTATTTCGTTTAACATAATACTCACCAGATCCTTCCTTGCTATCTCAAAGGGTAAGAGATCCTTCTTTTTTACAGTTGCATAGTATTTTGTTATGTAAATGTACCACAGCATTTTTATCCATTCATCTACTAATGGACACTTGGGCTGTTTGCAGAACTTAGCTATTGTAGATAGCACTGCTATGAACATAGGGGTGCATATATTCTTTCTGATTGGTGTTTCAGGATTCTTAGGATATATTCCTAGAAGTGGGATCACTGAGTCAAATGGCAGTTTCATTTTTAATTTTTTGAGGAAACTCCATATTGTTTTCCATAGTGGCTGCACCAGTCTGCATTTCTACCAGCAGAGAATTAGGGCTACCTTTTCTCCACATCCTCACCAGCATTAGTCATTTCTTGATTTGTTGATGGTAGCCATTCTGGCAGGTGTGAAGTGGTACTTCATTGTCATTTTTGTTTGCATCTCTCTGAATTAGTGACTTTGAGCATTTTTTCATATGTTTCTTGGCCATCTGTATGTTCTTCATGAAGTGTTTATTCAGGTCCTCTTCCCATTTTTATTGTGTTGTTTGTCTTCCTTTTGTGGAGTTGTATGAGTTCTTTACATATTTTGAAAATTAACCCTTTATCAGATGTATCACTGGCAAATATGTTCTCCCATATAGTGAGATCCCTTTTCATGTTTGATGGTGTCTTTTGCTTTGCAGAAGCTTTTTCTTTTGGTGTAGTCCCATTTGTTTATTTTTTCCTTTGTTTCTCTTGCCCTGGGCAATGTATCAGTGAAGATTCTCCTACATGTAATGTCTGTAATTTTGCTGCCTATGGTTTCTTCTAGGATTTTTATGATTTCATGAATGACATTTAAGTATTTTATCCATTTTGAGTTTATTCTTGTGTATAGTGTGAGTTGGTGGTCTAGTTTTATTTCTTCCCATGTACATGTCCAACTTTCCCAACACCATTTTGAAGACACTGTCTTTACTCCATTGTATGTTATTGCTTCCTTTGTCAAATATTAATTGAGCAAAATGGTGTGGGTTGATTTAGGGGTTCTCTGTTCTGTTCCATTGATCTATATGTTTGTTCTTGTACAAGTACCAGGTTGTTTTGATTACCGTGGTTTTGTAGAATAATTTCATATCCAATGTTATGATCCCTCCTACTTTGTTCTTCTTTCTCAAGATTGCTGCAGATATTCTGAGTCGTTTTTGGTTCCACTTAAATTTTTGGAGTATTTGTTCTAAATCTGTGAAATATGTAGTTCGTGTTTTAATGGAGATTCCACTGAATCTATAGATTGCTTTGAGTAGTGTGGATATTTTAATTATGTTAATTCTTCTAATCCCTGACCATGACATATGCTTCCACTTGTTTATATTTTCCTCTATTTCTTTTTTCAGTGTCCTGTACTTTTCTGAGAACGGGTTTTTACCTCCTTGGTTAAGTTTATTCCTATGTATCTTAATTTTTTTGTTGCAATGGTAAATTAGATAATTTTTTAAGTTTCTATTTCTGAGAGTTTATTATTGGTGTATAAAAATGTCATTGATTTCTGGATGTTAATTTTGCATCCTTCTACTTTAGCAAATTCATTTATTAAATCCAGTAGTTTTTTGGTGAAGTCTTTAGGGTTTGCTATGTACAACATCATGTAATCTGTGAATAATGACAGTTTCATTTCATCTTTTCCAGTTTTGATGGTTTTTATTTTTTCTTCTTTCTGATTGCTGTGGCTAAGACCTCCAGTACTATGTTGAATAAGAGTGGTGAAAGTGTACATCCTATCTTGTTCCTGTTCTTAAGGGAAACATTTTTAGTTTTTGCCCATTGAGTATGATGTTGGCTCTAGTTTTGTCTTATCTGGCCTTCATTATGTTGAGGTATCATCCTTCTATTCCCACTTTGCTGAGAGTTTTTATCAAAAATGGGTGCTGGATTTTATCAAATCTTTTTTCTGCATCTATTGATATGATCATGTGATTTTTATCCTTCATTTTGTTTATGTGATGTATCACATTTATTGATTTGTGAATATTGTACCAACCTTGCCTCCCTAGGATAAATCTCACTTGGTCATGGTGAATAATCATTTTAATATATTTCTGCATTCAATTTGCTAATATTTTGTTGAGAATTTTGCATCTATGTTCATCAGGGATATTGGCCTTCAATTTTCTTTCTTTATAGTATCTTTATCTGGTCTTGGAATTAGGATAATGTTGGCTTCATGAAAGGAGCTTAGAAGTCACCCTTCCTCTTGTATTTTTTGGAATAGTTTGAGGAGGGTAGGTGTTAATTCTTCTTTGAATGTTTGGTAAAACTCCCTTGTGAATTCTTCCAGTCCAGGACTTTTGTTCGCTGGGAGTTTATTTATTACTTCTTCAATTTCATTAGTTGTTATTGGTCTATTCAGCTTTTCTTATTTGTCCTGATTCAGTTTTCGAAGATTGCATATTTCTAAGAATGTGTCCATTACTCCCAGGTTGTCCAATTGTTGGCATATAGTTGTCCATAATATTTTCTTAAAATCTTTTGTATTTATGTGGTGTTAATTGTTACTTCACCTGTTTTGTTTCTGATATTATTTATTTGTGTTTCTCCCTTTGTTTTTGATAAGCCTGGCTAGAGTTTCATTGATCTTGTTTATCTTTGTAAAGAACCAGCTCTTGGTTTCATTGTTTTGTATTTTTAGTCTCTATGTCATTTGTTTCTGCTATGATCTTCATTATTTCCTTCTTTCTCCTTACTCTGGGCTTTTCTTGTTGTTCTCTTTCTATTTCTTCTAGTTGTAGGATTAGATAGTTTATTAGAGATGTTTTGTGTTTCTTGAGACCTGTGATGCTATGAACTTTCCACTCAGGGCTGCTTTTGCTGTGTCCCATAGATTTTGGGTTGTTGTGTGTTTATTTTCATTTGTTTCCATGAAGTTTTTTATTTCTTCCTTGATCTCATTGGTAACCTATTCATTGTTTAATATCATGCTATTTAGCCTCCATGTGTTTGGATGCTTTTGAGAGTTTTTATTGAAGTTGATTTCTAGTTTCATGTCATTGTGATCTGAGAAGATGCTTGATATGATTTCATTCTTATTGAACGTGTAGAGACTTGTTTTGTGTACTAACATGTGGTCTATCTTTGAGAATGTCCCATGTGCACTTGAGAATAATGTATATTCTCCAGCTTTGGGGTTAAATGTTCTGTAAATGTGAATTAAATCCACCTGATCTACTATGTCATTTAAAATTGCTATTTCCTTGTTGATTTTTTTGTCTGAAAGATTTATCCAGTGAAGTCAGTGGGGTGTTAATGTCCCTTACCATGACTGTGTTACTGTCAATCTCTCCCTTAAAGTTCTCCAAGAGTTTGTTTTTTTTTTTTTTTTTTTTAATATATTTATGTGCTCCTATATTGGGTACATATATGTTTACCAGAGTTATATCCTCTCATATAGATCCTTTTAATATTATATAGTGACCTTCTTTGTCTTTTGTTATGGCCTTCGCTTTGAAGTCAATTTTGTTAGGTATAAGTATTGCTATCCCTGTTTTTGTTTGTTTGTTTGTTTCATTTGCATGGAAAATTTTTTTCCATCCCTTCACTCTCATCCTGTGTGAGTCTTGTTTTGAGGTGGGTCTCTTGTAGACAGCATATATATGGGTCATGTTTTCTTAAACATTCAGCTACCCTATGTATTTTGATTGGAGCATTTTATCCATTTACATTTAAGGTTATTATTGATAAGTACTTATTTATTGCCATATTTATTCTTTATGCTTATGTTTCTCTCTCTCTATTCCTTATTATTAATGCAGTTCCTTTAACATTTCTTGCAATGCTGGTTTGATGGTACTAAACTCCTTTAGACCTTTTTGTCTTGGGATCTCTTTATTTCACCTTCTATTTTGAATGATAGCATTGCTAGATAGTGTAGCTTGGTTTCAGATCCTTGCTTTTCATTACCTTGAATACTTCATGCCATTCCCTTCTGGTTTGTAGTGTTTCTGTTGAGAAATCAGCTGACACACTTATAGGAGCTCCTCTGTAGGTAACAGATTGTTTTGGTTTTGTTTTTTTGTTTTTGCTGCCTTAAGATTGTCTCTTTGTCTTTAACTTTTGGCATTTTAATTATGATGTGTCTCAGCGTGGGATAGTTTGGGTTCTTCTTGCTTGAAGCTTCCTTGCTTTGTGCTTCCTGCACTTGTGTGACTTTTTCCTTCAACACGTTAGGGAAGTTTTCTGCCATTATTTCTTCAAATAGGTTCTCTATCCCATGCTCTCTTTCTTTTCCTTTTGGTAGTCCTATGATGGGGATATTGTTATGTTTCATACTGTCCTACAGCTCCTTTAAACTGACTTGTTTTCTCTTTTCTTTTTTTATTTTTGTTTCTCTGATTGATTTTTTCTACCATGTCTTCTAATTCACTGATCTGATCCTCACCTTTCTCTAATCTGCTGCTTATTCCTTCCAGTGTTTATTTCTGCTATAACCTTCATTTCTGACTGGTTGTTTTTCACAGTTTCTATATATTTTTCATTCTGTTGAAATATGCTCATTACTTTGAACTTTATATCTGATAAATTGTTTATCTCCATTTCATTTAGCTCTTGTCCTGGAGAATTCTCTTGTTCTTTCATTTGGGGCTTGTTTCTTTGTCTCCCCAGTTTGGCTGCCTGGCCTATTTGAGTTTGTTTCTATGTATTAGGTATATCTACTATGACTCTCAGTCTTGGTAGGGTAGCCTAATGTAGTAGATGACCTGTGGGACACAGTTTCACAGTCTCCCTGATCACCAGTCCAGGGTGCTTTAATAATGTCCCTTGTGAACATTGTGTAGGCCCTCCTGTTGTAATGGAGTCTTAATTGCTATTGGCTCATTTGGGCATGGGCTGGATCCTCAGGCTGGCTGATCGTGAGGCTCAACCCCCAACACAGTGTGTAGGCTGCAGTGCAGATGCTTATCACATGAAGCAGAATTCACCTCAGCAGAGTTTGGAACCTGCCAACATCTCCCTGTGGATATACTGCTTGTGAAGCTTTTTGGATCCTGCTCTGTTGTTGTCTGAAACTGGCCACTGGGTGTATTGATTTGGGGTCTCTTCAGAGGGTCTCTGTTGCAGGCCAATTTCAGATACTGTTTATGACTGGCCATGAGTACCCTGTTTGGAGCTATCAGCGATCCACAGCTTGTGGTTCACTCTGCTGGGGCTGGGTGAATGTGGACAGGACTAAGTTGCACACCAAGGTCTGCTTTTATTAACCCTGGGACCAGGAGAAGTTCAAGCAAAAACTCAAAGCACCCAGAGATCTGCCTTTGCTTACAGTCTGACTATTAGTCTCAGTCATATAATGAGCTTCAGGTTGTAGTCTTTAACATGGTGTGATCTGCACAGGGTGGAGCAAGAAGGTTTCCAAGAGTTATTGCTCCTCCCCCTCTCCCCCCCCCCAGGCTAAAGCTGCCTGGATGGCAAAGGTTTGCCTGAGAAAGATGGCTTCTGTAGAATGGGAGAATGAGTGAGAACAGGGATCCTGACAACTATCCTCTCAGCTCTCTCCCCAGAGCCACCAACCTTAGCCTTTCCTCATGCAGCTCTAGTTCACTCTGCCCTCCATCTGCTGGAGCCCAAAGTGAGTGGATGCAAACAAAATTTAGTGTAGTTGCTCTTTAAGACCTTTAAGAGGGTACCGGTATTTCTAGCTATCTTTCCCTGCCTGACAGAATCTCTGGCGCTTTTCACAGCCTTATGTTATGTGGGCACCCTTCCTGGTTCTGTTAGTCTGGGCTGAGCAGCCCAGGTTAGGGTTTAGACCCCAGACTTCTCACAGGGAAACCCCCAACAGCTGAAATATCCCTCTGGAACTTTAGCTGCTGCCTATGGGAGTACAGCCAGATCTCTCACACATCCACACTTACTATCAGTCTCAATGGGGGCTCCTCTTTATGTCCTTGGTTATAAAGGTTCTCTCCAGCTAGTCTTCAGTTGGTTATTAAGGAAGGTTTTTGTATATTTTAGTTGGAATTCCAGTTTGCTCCTGGGAGAAGGTCAGTGTAGTTTCCACTTAATCCACTGCCATCTTGGAATTCACCCCTCCACAGGCATTTTTAATTGTATCCACACCAGCCAAGCTATTTTTGTGCACTGTCCTCTTAGAAACAGACTGCCATCCCATGAAGCTAATGCAAAACACCAATCATCTGTCACCTCTCTATTTTTCTATTAACTGTAGCTTTTATTAAGCACTAATGCAAGTGGTTCTATATAAAAATACTATATTTCTGATTATGCTTTCTGAGTTCAGGCATGGTAACCAGGCAAAAGGGGATGTATATATATTTTAAAATCTGTAGATTAAGAAAACAAAGTTACTCAAAGGAACCTCCACTTATCCATTTTATAAAAACTGCAAAGTGAACATGATTGGTCACCATGAAGAAAGGAATGCAAAACAATGAATCTCATTCAAATTTTTCAGTTATTGAATTTTTTCCTTTCACACAAAGGAATGACTAGTTTCCTTCTTACAGTGGCAATTGAAGAATGAGAAAGATCCTGTGATTCATTGGAAAAAATACTGGGAAAGGAAGACCACCATTTCATAATCAAGGTGTATTTTTCTTTCCAAGATAAACCCAAATGATATTTCTCAGAAAGTTCCTGAAAGAACAGGAGCATTTGTTGAATGTTAGGTGACCAAAAAGACAGGGAGTTCCCAAAAGAAATAAGAGATTTGGTTACCAACAGGAGAAGGAGATGATACTAAAATCATTTAATTAAAACTTTGCCCTTTAGTTCAGAAACAAAGTTGGGGAAAGATAGCAAAAGCATGTGGTACTTTTCCATATGGGGATGGAGGAAACCCAGGCAAAAGAAAAGCAAATGTTCTGGTCTCACAGTCAGTCAAGGAATTATAATTTTTAGGAAATTATGAAATTTCATTGCCCCACGTGTGTGTCTCTAAACTCTAAAGTAAAAAAAAAAAAGATGATGAAAGAAAAATAATTAACCTAGTTAAACTCTAGCAAGTAACTATTAGTTTAAGAAAATATTTTGATGGTCTGAATAGTAGGATAAAGAATGAGTAATGGGGCATATGATTATTTGGGGGTCAGTCACTAGTGCTTCTGTATTCTTGTTGCCTCAATTTCCCAAATTTTCTTTCTTTGTTTAATATTTACTCCTAACCTGCAAGGGAGTTAATGTTTGGTTCATTTCTGGGTTTCCATGATCCTGTTCGCATCAGAAATGCCTACAAGTGTTTCATTTGCACTCTTTTTCAGTTTGATTTACTTCAATTCAAACCAAAAAAACAACTGGTGTGCACCTAGTGTTTGTTAAGCCCTGTGCTGGGCATAGGTATAACAAAGATGGAGTACCATAAGATGCTCAGAACATAGTGAGGGCAAGAAACAAAGAAACCATCATACAACAAGGCAGATAATGTGGTAATGGTGATTAGATGAAGAAGAACAGAGAAAAAGTATATTCTAATTCTACAAGAGGACCAGGGAAAGCTTCCCTGAGCACATCAGAGACATGTCTCAGAAAAGGGGGTAAAATGTGCATGGAAGCAAGGGGGAATGCATTCCAGAGGAGAGAGCAGTGGGAAGGGCACTGAGTAGATCTTAGGAACACATCATATTCTGGAAGCTACAAGTAGTTTGATGTAGGTTGGTTTTCTCTGTGGGGGGTAAGGAATTAAAAAGAGACCAGAGAGAGAGAGAGGCAGAATCCAGCTGTAAAGAGGCCTCCCAGGACAGACTAAGGAGCTTACATGTATCCACAGATAATGAGGAGCCATGAAAGGACTGTAAGCAGAGAAGTGCCATAGTCAGCTCTGTGTACCAATGTAGTGTATGAGCTGGGATGAGGCAGAATGAGACAGCTGAGTAGATAGAAGTTTAGTAGAGTATTCCAGATGAGAAAGCAAAGCTTCAAATGGATCAGTCATCAAAAGTCCTTAAGTTGACTAGACCAGCACAGGCTGAAGCAAATGCTTTGCCATATGCCAGATCCTGCTTCCTCCATAGGACAGTGTTGTGTATGTCCAGACTCATAGGTTACACAGGCAAGTAAAGAACACCTGGCAATGTGGAAAGACAATAAAAATGATCTCATCCAGGTTGCAAGTGGCCACAAGGGCAAATGATAGAATGCAACCCCCATTAATGATACCTGCTTCATAGTTCCATTGGTGGCAGCCCAAGAGGTAAATAGATATAATTGTGCATCTCAGCAGCCCTCCTTCAGATACTGGTGCTTTAGTAGCCCAGGTAGACAGCTCTACTTCCTGCCACACACTGGACAGAGCAGATGCTCACCCTCCAGGACCACCTTAGCAAGTGCAGTATTTTGAACACTGGCCCATTTAAATCTATAATTCAACTAAAAAGTGACAATACAAAGTTATTGAAAATTTTCTCTCAATGTGATTTTTCAATATTCAGAATCTTCTCATTCACCAAAATCAAGACCTAAAACTACATAGAAAAACATTCAGTTGTCTTGATTCTTTAAATGATGTTGTTTTTTTTTCCACCAGAATTTGCTATCTCTTCTATTCAACATTTAGATCTTTAGTTCACCAACATGACATGAATTAAGACAGGTTCCCTCAGTCAGTAAGTTATGCATGCCCCCTGGTTCAGAATGCTTTCAGTTACAACTGAAAATTCAGTCAAGAGTGGCTTAAACAATTATGTAGATGTATTATATCACGTAAGAAATCTGTGAACGAGGTGGTTTCAAGTTTGGTTTATCAGTAGTAGTTCAATGATGTTGTCAAGGCCCCACTGCCTCTCCTTCCCACTCCGCCATCATTGGAGTGGCCTTGAGCTGGCTCCATCGTGACGCCAAGATGGCTGTCACAGAGCCAGGCACCACATTGCTCTTTTCTCGGAGCAAGGACAACTGTTGTAGCTTGCCATTCCTGAATCAATCACTAGCAACAAGAATAGGAAAACCTAGGATTGACTTAGAGTGATTACAATGATCATTCTGGGTCAGGGTGAAAGCCTAGAATTTTCTGAAGCACATGATTATTAGATACCAGACAAAAATGATGGTTGTGTTGATGAGGAAACAGGGCTAGTGGCTGATAGATAAGCAACTAATAATGTCTACCTACTTACCAGAGACAAATCAGTATATAAGATCCACAACATTTTGGTTCTCAAGAAGCTTGCCTTTTAACTGAAGGATGGGAATGCTGGTGGACAATTTAGAAGGAGAGAAGAACTTAGCTATAGTGGCAATGGGCCTCAAAAAGAAAGTAATATGATGCACATATCTCTCTGTGGGTGGGTTTTAGTATCATCAGGTATATATTAACTATATTAAGTATCAAAGAATTGACTTAACAATTGTTAGAGATAAATATTTTAGACTTAAAAATGTAATGGGAAAATAGGATGGGAACAAATCAATTCCCATTTAATTTCTGAATATCTACTGCATGCAAAGCATTGTGCAGGACTCAGGAAAGCAATAACATATAGATGTTGGCCCTGAGAACGTCAGTGAGGTGGTATGATGATGTATGTGTGATGGATATGAGTGCAATGGGAGTTCTGAAGAGGACTAGAAATAACAGTGTTGTCACTGGAATGAATCTTCACAAGTTTGTATTTTGAAAACAATTTAGAAGGAAAGACTGTAAAGGGAGTAATTTTTAAAAAGTATATAAATTGAGGAGTAACTAAGAAGGAAGGTAACAAAATTAAAACTGGAAGAACTAAGAATAAGAACATAATCTTGACAATAATAGAATCCTAATGCATATTATTGACTAATGTAGCTAGGAAAATTATTTATATAAGAAAAAGTTCTACATACATCAAGCAAGATTTGAGTCAGTGGAAATTAGTGGATAAAACATTAGTGATGGCAACAATAACAGTGAACCCTTATGTAGCACTAACCATACACCAGGCCCTGTTCTAAGCACTTTACATCATCCCTGAGAAGAGGTGTTACTTTTATTCTTACTTTACAGATGAGGACAATTCAGAAGTAGGGAGGTTAAGTAACTTGCTCAGAGTCATGCAAGCCAGTAGGTGTCAGAGCAGGATTCAAACCCAGACAGCTGAGTTCCTCAGTGTCTGATTTCAACCACTATATTAGGCACGAAGGAAACAAGCCCTGAAAGAGCAGGACGATTAGAGGGAAAATAAAGCAGACCTGGGAGGTTGTCCTTCTCAAGATATATAATGTCGGAGAGAATTTGGAGTATTATTCTTTGCAACTCTAGCCACCTATGTAAACACTGTTTGGAAAATGATGTTCTCCCAGAGGTGTCCCACTGTCATCGGACCGTGGGGAGGAAGGCATCTTGTTATGCAAAGTATTTAGTGAGTCCAAGCAGAGAGCAATAGGTGGTCCTGAGCAGCCTGAGCCGTGCCTGGGGGAGGCACTCAGGGCTATGCTGAGAGTCTACAGTGAGGGTGAAGAACATATGCACTTTTAAATAGACCCTCAGGCCCTGGCTGGTTTGGCTCCGTGGTTAGAGCGTTGGCCCATGGACCAAAGCATCTTGGGTTCGATTTCTGGTCAAGGGCACATACCTAGATTGCAGGTTTGATCCCCGGCCCCTGTAGGGGTTGTGTGGGAGGCAACCAATCGATGTCTCTCTCTCACATAAATGTTTCTCTCTCCCTCCCTCCCTTCCACTCTATCTAAAAAATCAGTAATGGAAAAATATTCTCAGGTGAGGATTAACAATAAATAAATAAATAAATAAATAAATAAATAAATAAACAAACCCTCAGGCCTTCTCTTGTGGAGAATCACAGTATGCAGACAATGTGTTATATAGAGTTGTACACTTGAAGCCTGTATGGTTTTATTAACTAATGTCACCCAAAAAAATTCAATTAAAAAAAAACACAGAAAAGCCAAAAACATCCCACCAGAGACTAGCAATGGAGAGAGCTTGCAGAGCAGTCCACCAGTCCGAGGGCATCCTGGAGTGTCCCAGCAGCTCCCAGGCTTACTCTTTTGGCCTCATTGTAGCCATTTCCTGCAGTTATCATCATGTCCTTCTATCTTAAACAACCCCACTGAGCCTTTTCATAGCTTCTCTCTGGCTATTATACCAATATGAATTGAGGTAAATCGGCCATCATACAGATGCTGAGAAACACAGAAAATAACCACAATTTTTGCCGGCCCAACATTGGTCCTTTGGCCTAATCCATTTAGAGATACTCTTGCATAGTGAGAAGAATACTGAATTAGGCTTCAATATGCTTGGAGTACAAGCTCGCAGGGAGATTTCAGACAGATTACATAAGTTACCTAGTCTTTTTATATCTAAATTTCATCATCTGTTAAATGTCAGTCCAGTTCCCCGACTCCTACAAAGGGTCATAAAGGTATTATGAGAACCAAATGAAATATCTTGCATGAAAGTCATTTGAAAGGGACAAGTTCCTGTGCATGGGCAAGGGGTTACTTATTACCCCTTTACTCCTATTACTATGACCCTGGCGTAAGAAAAACCACATGCCTGCAGGAAGGGCCTGAGCCCTGTCCCTGTCACCTACCCATACCACACACAAACAGCTAAGGAATACACCTGTCTGCTTGGGCTGCCATCATCACAAGATACCACAGACTGGGTGGCTTAAACAACAGAAATGTATTTTCTGGCAGTCTGGGGACTGGAAGTTTAAGATATAGGTACAGGTATGATCGGTGTCTGGCGAGGCCTCTCTTCCTGGCTTGTGGATGGCTGCCTTCTCAGTGTGTCCTCACATGGATTTCCTCTGGATGGCAATGTGGAGAGAGAGAGAGATCTCTTCCTCTTCTTATAAGGACACCAGTTTTATCAGATGAGAGCTCCCCCTATTACCTCATTTAACCTTAATTACCTCCCAAAGGGCCCGATCTCTAACTGCAGTCACATTAAGGATTAGGGTTTTGACATATGGATTTTAGGGGGACCCAACTTAATTTGTAACAAGTGCCCAGAGAAAAGAGCTGGCTTGCTTTGTATTTTTAAGCAGCCAGATGATTTCTGCCCTCCACAGGGGCAGTTATCTATAACAAGGTATGTCAGCCAAGCACCTGGTGGGATTCTATTTTGGCTGCAACTAGAACTAGGGCACTGGTGACTATTTCAGGTATTGATTCACATGAATTAATATACAGGAGGATGCCATACTTTTTGATGGAAAGAGTAGATTTTTTGTTATGGTTGTTGTATTATTTTATTAGTGGAGGACTACCTGGGAACAGGAGAATGATATTGGCTCCAAGCTAAATGTCATGCCTGGCTTTGAAGTTCTATGCAGGGAAGGGTTAAAGGCGTGAACTGAAGGAGGGCTCAGAGCCCATCACTTCTGGTACTTCATAGATCAGAATGTAGGCATCATTGAACATAAGCACTCCTGACATAGGCAACTTCTCATCACAGAGGGCTTCAAGTGGGTTTAGAACCAGTGCACATAGGTAAAAAGAAGCTAAATGGAACAGGCATGAGTGGTAACTACTTGCTTGCATATGTGAACACCCCAGACTTGAGGGGATAAGTAACAAGAGAAGAAAGTGGAATGATATTGGCTTTATAAGGGCAAGAGCAAGAATATTTAAATATAAATATTCATATTTACTTATTTGTTTCCACAAGGAATGAGGTATGGAGCATTTTGGTCAAATGCTCATGATGTTAGATCTCAGCACAGACTGGGGAAGAGGATGAGAAAAAGCAGAGAGGAGGAATTTCAGGATGTGAGTGGGAATTATCTCTCCAGTATAGGTAAGATTAATCTGACAGGTATTGATAGAGATAAATTTGAGGTGGATATCCCCACATCTCCAAGGGCAGACCACCTTGCAGTATCTAAACAAGGCACAATGTACTAAGGGAATCAGCTAATTTGAGACTTGTAGACAAATAAAGGATCCAGGGTGCAAGGGCTCTCACCCCACTGAACAAGGTCAGCTAAGTCAGAACACTCTTATAATCTTGGCTGTGACTTTTAACCCTGATAGAGTCCATGATATAAGGATACCCTTGAACTTTACTAATTCTTTAAGGAAGACAACAATTTCTTTGGATCACTCACCTGTTCGTGTGAACACCATCTGAACAAAGCCCATAGTCTCATTGTAAAGGCTGAGTACCAAGAACTGAGCAGCCTGGGTGCCAGAGATGGAGCCTCCGGAATGTGACTGTGTCATGGCTCTGTCATCAAAGGAAACAGCCTGAATGTGCAATGACTTAATTAGAATCCGGTACACCAGCCAACGTGGCATGTGCGGGAATGTTTGGAAGTTGGCCTTAGGGAAAGTGAACGGAACAGCATCTTCCTCCAGTGTGCTGGAGGGTCTTAGGCAGGCAGGACAGGAAGGCTGGATCCTGCATGAAGCTCCTAATAGCAAAAGGGAAAAGAATCTCCATTAAGATCTTATGTTCACAATCTCTGAATGAGTTCAGATTTATTTCAAGAACACATTTTCCCCAGCCCTGAAATAAGTGTGAACCCAACTGTGAAAAACAGACCTTGACCATATTGTTGTCACTACCAATTCACAGCAACAATCTTCAGTCTTGAATTATCACCCTCTATTTCTTTTTTGCAGTAAAGGATTTGGAGATTTTTAAAAAGTCTCTAGCCAAGATGACTCAAAAGATTTCCATTTTTGAAATCTTGATTATTATTCTCCCAGCCTGCAGATCTGCAGTGCGTCACACGCTCCCATCACTGGTGCTCACTGGGACATGCCTAATGAGAGGAGGCCTTCCCCTGGGATTCTGGAGAGGTCTCTGCTACGTGACTATGCCCTACATAATGAGGAAGAACTACCTTGGGAATTCCAGTCCTTAGCAAACCTCAAGTACAAACCAAGTCTGTTCTTTTCCATCATGTTCTAAGTCAATCTGAATGCATTACAAACCACAGAGTTGCAAATTGTATTTGATTATTTATAACCATAAAATAAATGGAATAATGTAGGTCTTGTGAATTTTTTTAAAATGACGGATAAGGTGAGGAACAGAAAATTCCCTGCTGGGGATAAATGATTAATGAATGATGAATTCATAACATTCTTACATTTGACAACCTTTTCTGAAGGAGTGGAAATCAGTTTCCAGGGTATGATACCGACAGTTTCCAAAACTTTAAGTTTCCTAGCCGTGAGCTCATTTAAAAAATGCTGGAGTTCAGAGTAATATATAAAATTTGGAGAAAAATACATATTTGTTTTCTCTGGGTAGCTCATCTTCTCATGTCAAAGGCTACAAAATAGCATCCTTTCACCTGCTTCTAATTTTGTACAAAGGCGAAAAATAATATTCCTAGGTATTTACTTTTAAAATCAGGCTATAAGAATACTTTGAGATGAAAGGGAATCTGGTGAGTTATTGTCACTGGTTTGCCATGATTAAAGGTAGGGCACCTATGCAACCTGGGCAAACCACATCAAAGGCTTCATTAGGCCAGCAGGTACAGTGCCGAGCGTCTGACTACAGTGGTGCTCTGAAGTTAATATGCTTTCATTTGATTAAAGTTCGGACTCCTAGCAAAATAGCAATATGAGGAGAGCAATGCTGTTGCTCTGTTTCCTCCTTTGGATACCTCTCTCCTTTGTGAAGCTTCTGATAACTGTACAACAGAACTCCCTTTGTTGTTGTCACTATTGCTGCTAATGGCCAATTTGTTAACTATGTGCTCAGCACTGTGCTAAATCCTTCAAACACATTCTCTTATTTAGTCATCACACTAAGACTATGACATGGGTTTTACAGGCAAGGAAGATATCTATTGTCCCACAGCAAGGAAGAGGCACAGCCAGGGTCCCCAGGCAGGAGTGTGAGACTATAGAGGCCTACTCAGCCAGACTTTCCTTGCTCCTTTTCAACCTACTACTGTCCACTTAGTGCAGGAAAAATCCCAGAACACACTGGCCAGTTAGTTCATTCAAGCATTCAAGTCAATGTCCTCATAGGACCCCTTATCAGTAAGGAGATGTGAAAAAGCTATGTTAACCTGAGAAATGGCAGCTGCTATAGTTTAGAGCAAAAGCTAAGGGAATAAATGTAGAATCAGTATGTTGTACACCTGAAACTAATATAACATTGTATGCAAACTATATTTAAATAATAATAGTAATATTTTTCAAATCAATTTTAAAAATCTAGGTGTAAAAATGACATTCACTTCTTCTCTGTTCCTGAACCTCAATTTTTTTACAAAACAGTCTAAATGAGCCCAAGCCCTGCCCTACCTCCCTAAAGCATTCATAATCCTATACTATTCCCCTAAGGGTTACAAAGATCAAGATCTTACACTCCAGCAGAAGGGAAGGGGAAGCAGTAAATACAAGAGGCTTGCATCCCCACAGTGCAAGAACCCTTTTCAAGAACACCTGTGTTTCCACTGGCAGACATGGAAGCTCTAAATAATTGCCTATAAAGGCTGTGAGCACTGCCAACACTTCATCTAACATGTGTAAACACATAGCATGCATGAAAATATTCCATTGACAGAAATCTGCTCCATCAGCCATACAGGGTTAATGACAAAAATGACTCCCACCTCAAAAAGACTGTGGCCCTCCACTACACCTAGACTTAAGAACAGAACATCCACCAGGTCTCCACCAACAGCCGCGTAGTCTAAACCCAGACAGCACATTGATGTGACATTGCTGCTGGAACAAGCACGGGCACCACAGAGAACCACTGTGCTTATAACTCTTTCTAAGTAGTAACCAAACTCAATGAGACATACACCCTTTGTAGCCCATCTATACCATCACGTTTTATGGCATTCCCTAGAGTTGGGCTAGAGTCAGTTGTCCACATTTTAATGTCTTTTCATGTGCTTTATTTCCCAGAGCTGGAGCAAGATTAAATAACTTTTCCCTAATATAAAATTAAATTAGCAGGTATCAAAACACCCAAGATCTTTCTTCTGACCCAGATTTTGCATGGTAGGAAGGCAGAAAGGTATACAAAAAGCAGCCAGGACTGCAAGGATGCTGATGTCGCTGAAGTTAGGACTTTTTTCTTCTTTTATTGCTAACTTTCAGAAGTAATTAGGGCACTCATTTCTAAGCTAATGTCTTCTAATGGTCACTTAATTCTGGACAAACTGCAGAGTAGAATGCTTTTGAAACTAGAATTAATTGTTTAAAAGTCATTATTGGGATTAGTCTGGTAAATGTAGAGAGAAAAAAAGATCTTTTACTGAGACATTAAAAATAATGAAGTTCCCTCCAGTCCTAGAGCTAATGCACTGTGAGTCTCTTCCCCTCTTTTCTGAAAGTAATCGGCCCAGAGAATGAAGCAACACCAGAGACCTTTACACCTATCATCGTATCAGATCAATCAGACTTAGAAAGGGAAAACCCAGAGCCAGAATGTGCCATACTGCAATTATTTTTCTCTCTCATTTAAAAAAAACAAACAAAAAAAAACAAACCCCTTCTAATCATGCTGTGCCCAGTCTCAAGAAAGCCAGTATAAAGCACAAAGGGGAATAAGTTTCAGTCCTCTAAATAGCTACAGTCTGTTGAGAGACAAAGGTGTACAGATAGCAAAGAACACTGCTGCAAATGCTGCGATAGAAGTATGGAAAAATTGATAGGATCAATCGAGGAAATTTTGAGTGCAGAAAAGCTGGGAAGGCTTCAAAATCTTGAAGCTCCAATAGTTAGATAAGAAAAGGAAGAGACTACCAGGCACAGGGAGCAGCTGGAGCATAAGGGTGTGCAATAGAAGAGAAGTAATGTCATTGGATATGAGATTAAATCAGCGGTTCTCAACCTGTGGGTCGCGACCCCTTTGGGGGTCGAACGACCCTTTCACAGGGGTCACCTAAGACATAACAGTAGCAAAATTACAGTTATGAAGTAGCAACAAAAATAATTTTATGGTTGGGGGTCAACACAACATGAGGAACTGTATTAAAGGGTCGCGGCGTTAGGAAGGTTGAGAACCACTGGATTAAATGGTGGCCATATCAGGGGAAACTCTGAATGCTACATAAAGAGTCCAGACATTGGTGTATAAACTCATGAACCATTCATGATTTTTTTAGTAGGAAACTGCATTAATCAAAATTGTGAGTTCAAGTTGGTATGTTGAGTTTCTTTTCTCCTCACAAGAACAATAAGACAGGTATGATTGAAGATCTGTGAGGAAAAAGAAGGAAGAACCATGGAAAAAAGGAAAAGCAGGGCTGGGAGGGTCAATGACACATATTTCCACTTTGCCATTTGGTTTGGGAAACCTGCTCATTGTCTTTATCTACTTTCTCATTTCCTGTTTATTGTTAAGTGTTGACATTTGCCTCTCTTTAACTTCATTATAGTATAGTATTTAAATATCTCCCACAAGACCCTGATTTTCTTCTGTATTTTCCTGATCACTTAACATCCCTCCTCAAATCACCCAGACTAAAACTACAAAAATTAATTCAAACTATGCTTTCTCTCAACCCATCAACATATAATACATTGCCAAATCCAATTATGAACCTCTCTTAATATCTATCCATCCAGCCCCTTTACTTCATCCTCTCTGTCATGGGCCTATTGAAAGTCCACTGATTTCATTTCACCCCTTGATTATCAGATTAATTCCCTAATTGTTTTCCTTGACTTGATTCTCTTCCTTTGCTAATCTACTCCTCATTATGCAGTTTAAGACACAGTGTTAGGCCCTTTCTCACAAATCATTGCTGTTCTCTTTCCATTGCCTACACAATGGAGTCAGCCATCTGAGTGTGACAGCCAGAGTGTTGCGTGATCTGACCAAAACCTCCAACCAATCTCTACATGCTTTCTAGATCACCCATTCTCCAAACACACTATTCAATGTCTTGGTTCCAACTACATCTTTTCTCCAGGTTTGCCTATTGAAATCCTATTTATTTTTCAAGTCTGAGCTCATATTATCTCTTGCACAAAACCTTTGTGATTTTACCATCTCCACTGAATAAACAATATTTCCTCTTTGTGCACACACAGTTCCTCAAGTACCTTATTTCTGTCTGTCATTTACTATTTTCTATATGTTTTTCTGCTCAATTAAAAGTTCCTTGGGTACAGAGTTATATTATATTCATCAGTACATTTCCTGCTATCAGTATATCATCAATATATGTTCTGCAAGTAATGGGCTCTAAGAGAATGGATGCATTTATTATTTATTCTTAAACTTGTTCCCAGGTATTAAAATTTCTGGGGTTGTAAATTTCATGATCAGTAATCAAGTCAGCCCATCAAAAAGGGAAATTTTATTCTTACTGGTGTGTTAAGTGATTTGGGCCTTAAGTTTCCAGTGGTTAATCAAATATGTATTGGGTCCTAACTATCCATTCTAATTAGCAATTTATTCATTAACTAATTTAAAATATTTTTAAAACCTTTTTGTCCCAAAGATATGATGATGGATAAGACTGGATTGGTTCATTTTCATCTAGTTTTCATTCTAATGGGAAACTGATATTTTAAAGTAATAAAAGAGAAGTTAGAAAGAAATACATGGTAGGACAAAAGATGAAACAAAGCAATGGGATAGTTACTTGGGTGGTCAAGGAAAGCCTCTTTGCAGAGATGACATTTGAGCTGATAGGCCATTCCATCATTCTGTAAAGCTGGGTGCTTGTGGGTAATAGGGGTACATGACAAACTTGTGACTCCAAGGAACATCAGCTCTTTTTTTTTTTTTTTTGTCTATATGTGAGTTCTTGGGTCAGAAGTAATGTTGTACATTAGGCTATGATGACAGTTTTCTCTCCAAGATTGAAAGGCTTCCACCAGATTACTACTGTCTGCCTATATACCCACCCCAGGGACACATATAATACTTTATCAAGGTTTTAAGACTTTCCACTGATGCTAATTAGGCTCTTAGGGTTGGCTAAGCTTTCTCTCAACCCATCAACATATAATACATTGCCAAATCCAGATAAATGTTACTAAAAAAAGTCCATGTTGTTGAAATTATGTTCTGCCTCATCCCTGACACCATGTCACTTTGCCCATAACCATATGGAAGAGCCTGAAATAGTTGGACAATTAAGTTAATAATGCCCATAAGGATGCTCATCTGGACAACCTAACAATTGAGACATATTTCTGTCATGGAATAATCCTTTTGGTAAGCATTTTTATGAGAACCAAATATCCACATGCTGCCCTCCAAACCTCATTGCCTTTGATAGTATTCCTTCCAAGTATCCAACTATTAACCACTGAGCATAAGTAGACAAGATTCTTATCTCAGATTCTCTCTCCTTTCTGACAGTGTAGTTATGAGATATTCTACTCAGTTATTTGTGCTGAAAAGGTGTTTTTTTCCCACTTCCTTCAGGAGCTACCTGTGATAAATGCAGCTTTAATAACACTACAGTCCATTTCCAGCACACTCACACTTACAGCCATCCATAAATCAAGATTAAAAATTATTCCTTTGTAACCATCTTTTCATAGGTCATGAGGCAGATCAGAAAAAGAAGCAGTGAGGTGAGAGCTGGTACACTAGGAAAGTGAGCCACATGCTTATGAAACTGACCTGTGATTCCACCATCTGTCTCATAAATTCTATTTTCATACGACAAAGATACACTACCATACTTGGTTTCATGGCAATGGGGATCCAATAACACTCCATAACGGGCAACATGGATCACATGGTCATGTGGTGTTTGTGATGAGGCATTCAATCTATACCAAAGCCCAGTATAACAAAAGCTTTCATTATTCCTAAAGAAAAATAAATATTTGTTTAAAAAGACATGTTTTTTCCCCCTAAATTATAGTGATTTCCCGTTAGGTGTTGTCAGTGTTGCATGTGTTATTCCTTTTACAAAGCACTGGAAGTGCCCAAATTCTGCTGAGCCATGAGGACTAAACAATTAAACAGCTTATCCTCAGCTTGTGTTGACCAGAGATCAATCTCTTCCTCTACTTCCCACTCAAGTTTTTCAATTTGCCTTGGAAATATTGTATATAGTACCTCCCAAATCCAAGGCCTGCTCAAGGAGAAAAAAAAATAAGACAAGTTACAAGAATAAACTTACTCCAACATTTTTCACTCTGAAGAATATAAATTCTTTACTTTTTATTTTACCAAAGTTATCCAATCTAAACCTCATTTAACATAGTCAACGTGGGTTCAGTCATTTTACTAAGAAAGCAACTAAGCCAATATCTGACTCAGACTAACTACTAGAAGAGGGATAGTCCCATCTCTCACTAACACTAACACAGTGGTAGATTCTGCCCAAGTACTAAGGGGATTCAGATTTCAGGCAGCTAAAAAATGTCAAATTTTGAATATGCAACTTTTTAATTTTATTGTAATTGCAATCAAAAGGCTTCAGGATGTTTTAAAGAGGAGTGAAGGGAAAGGATACATGCTGTATGGAAAGTGGATTATTGAGGGAAATGAATAAAAAAAGGAAGTCAGCAGGGTGGTATAGCAGCTGTCTAGGTGAGAGAGGATGGTGGCTTGGTCTAGGAACATAGCCAGTGAAATGGTGGAAAGACTAGACATGTATTATGGTCACAGAGCTGGATTCACTCTATGGATATAGGCAGGTAATACAGAGAGAAAGTTCAAGAATGCTGTCTAGATATTTGGCTGAGTGCCAGAAACTAAGGCAGAGAAAGCTTATACATTACTGGGAAGTGGAAGGAGTATTCTGACTCTGTCTCAGTGCTTCCTTTCAAGTTGTAACACTCAATAGACACATGAACACAACTAATAGAGCATGGCCTGTGCCAAAGTAGTGACTGAGGTAATCACAGGTATGAGAGAGGAGTTCATACTAGATGTGTTAGGAGGGAGCTGGAATCAAGAGGAAGAGCAGGACTTCAACTGAGAAGGAAGGGGAGAAGGTACCTGGCACCAGGAGGAATGATTCATGCATGGGCACTGCATTTAGTTGTGCATTGAACACCTCCAGGGGGTGCCAGTCACACTGGCTGTGTAAGTTCAGACTTGGAGATGGGAAAATACCATGCACAATGTTGGGATGGCAAATAAACCAGCATAACCAAAGGAAAGTGTAGAGTTAAGGAAGCTTAGTGGAGTTAAGATGTTAAATGAAGCCCCGATTCAGCCATTTTAGTGTTCATTTTAGGCATATTTGAACAATCTTAACTCCACAGAATCTAACAGGCATGGGAAATGTTTGTAAACATTCTTAGTTTTTCAAATCCCATGTTAACTAATCATCAAATATTAGCTCATCCAAACTCCAGTAGCAGAGGAGCCATAACATTTTTTATGAGAAGCTTTTCTCATCCACTAAGGTGAGACAGATAAATCCTCTGGCCCCTATTCCAAGAAAGCACTCTAACTGCTGAGACCAGACTTGGTTTCATCAATAAATGAACTGTTAAAATTGATTTATCCTCATTGAAAGATACTTCATTCACAAATATACTTTGCCACATGGAGACCATTTGAGTCCACAATCTGGGCTGTTCAGTACTCTTACTGGCATTGTTGCTGTGTGAAATCCTATTTTCCCATATGTTCACAGTAACTCAAACTTGAATGTCCATCAGAGTTTCAGGGCTTTTTCATTCTTAGAAACAATAATTTTGTGTAGAGAAAGCATTTTATTCCTGTCACAGCCCCCAGTGAACTATTTGGCAAGAATAAATGTTAGTTAAGGAAAGATGATTTGATAGTACCTTCTCTGTATCTCATAATAACATTATTTCATATAGCACATGGACAAGATAACATTTGCTGTATTACTGCCATTTTCAAGGGAAAAAAATGCCTCTAATGGAATAACACTGGTCATATTTTTGGAAATCAGGAAAATGTATAAAATATTGCTTTAGAAAAATATATGAGTTGTAGTATAATGTCTTCCTTGTGACAGATAAACGATAACAATGAATTAACAAGCTAGAACAGATTTGGGAGACCTGTGGAGTATGAAATGCCTTGTGGACAAAATGTCCATATCCCATTTTTTCTGCCTGTATATTTTGTCTCTCTCTGAGATTTGAAGTGTTCACAGATATAACGATGCACAGATTCAATGGCAAGCACATTAAAAAAGATATCTGGGATCAATTTATTATGAAATATATAGAATTATGGATACCTTCCTGAAACTGCCTGACAAAAAACATTAAAATTACTGAGTCAAGATTGTTAGTACTGTTTCATTAGAGCAAGGTTCTGGACTTGGCAAACTCTTGTGGAAATCATGACCCATGCTGACTCATTGTTCTCCCCAGCAGTCTGAGGTAGACGTTCCCTCTGCTCTGACTCCAAACACAAATAGTGCTCTCTATTTGTGGCTAATTCCATATGTTTCTTGTGAAATCTGCTAGTATTTCCATTTAAAACAAAAAGATTGTTTTAATTTCCAACCTATCTATTCTCATTTAGGAATATAAGCCATTTGCAATGCCTTATCCTTGAAAATTGTGATTGCTTGGGATTCATGTGCAACATCTTATTTTTTTTAATGCCTTTTCTGCAGAAATATTTGAAAATGGCAGGGGGACAGCTGTAACTCAAGCACTGGGGTAGACATAAGACAATGCAAGGCCCTCTTATTCTTCACCTTTTGCTTTTCTCAAACTGCAGTAAAGAAGGGAGGACGGCTTTTGTTCCTTAGAAACTAAGAAGGAAATAAATAATTAATTATCCTTTATAGATAATGAGTGGTCAGCAATTACTTTAAAGTGGGACAAACATTCAGAAGGTCCAAACTCTTCTATGGGCACAGCTGCACAATGACAACCATATGCTCTGGCCTGAGGGGTTAACTATTACATTGAAACTGATTAGAGCAGTTTATCTTCATGGAAAACAACACCATTTGAACTGATCAGTACCAACCATAGGTAAACATCAATTGTTTAAGACTGCTTTGCATACATACCTCCATTTATTTTCAGAACAATATCCCAGTTAAAAGAATTGATTATCCAATCAGATCTAAATTCACACACAAACATTAAGCAAGTCTGTTAATAGCATGAGGTTCTAGGCAGTTAAAAAAAATTAGGAAAAATCAGGAAACTGTCCAGGAATGATTCCCATTTCATTGGACCACTATGTTGAGAGGAAGAGTTTTAAAATATGTTAGCCTAGTGGTTACCAATGATTGTGAGAGATTAACAGAGAATCCAGGTAGCATTTCCAAGTCTGCCTGCCAGCACCCATGCCTGCCCTCTTCAATTCTGATATGTCTCCATATGATCAAGCTAGTGTGCATGTGCATGTGTGTTCCACACACCAGTCCTTCTCCCATTGTTTTTATTTTTTCTCCTGAATTACAAAATACATGTGTGGACCTAAATAAAAAGCTGCTTCTTTTCTCATGGATTCATTAGTTGGTCCATCCATTCATTCAGTGATTTGTTGAGACATTAGTTTAGGTGTTGAGAGCATAGTGATAACCAAGACACATAAAGGCACTAAATAAATGAAGAATATACAGGGGTGGGCAAAAGTAGGTTTACAGTTGTTCGTATGGAAAAAGACATGTAGGTTATAATTATTACAATGGCTTTATTAACTCTGTTTTTTGTCAACCCATGTATATGTAGACTTATCTTGAACCTAAGCTAGGGCATAAAGAAGAACAGAGATAATCCCTAAATAATCTGTATAATGAGGAAGTAGTAAAGATAATACTAATATTTATTGATAATAATATCTTAAGCTGGTGTAACCATCTAAAGTTTACAAGGTTTCAATTGTTTTGAACTATTATCATGATGTATGCCATCCATTCTACATGATATGCATCAGTTTATAATGACTTGCATGACTAATTATCTTATCTGTGTACATATACTTACATGTGTATATATGTATCTTATATGTATGTATCTATACATATATTAGATAATTAGTCAAGAAAGTCATTTTCATTTCTTCATCTTTCATAGTGACCATCATCAATGTGCTCAAGTCAAAGCAAGTACTAAAATATTGTCTTTCATTTATATAAGTCTTAATTGTTTCTAATACTTTTAGTATTTCATTTGATTTCTATAACTTACTTATTAATTTTAATGACTACAAGTGAGAGGTTCAGAGAGGATACATTATTTATTTACTCAAGATTATATGATTAGTTAGAGGCAAAGTCATACAACTTTTTGTTTTCTTTTTTGTCTAATGCTTTTTTTATTGTACCGTGTGACTTCTCATATGCTGTGTGTGTCAGATTTTTCAGGCATATAATATGTCAGATATATATCAAACATCTATTTATATACTGAGAGAAATGAACTCATTTTGGGGAATCGGGAATGAAAATGGAAGATTAGATTGCTTGATACATATATCTAGCGTCTTATCCTTGAATAACCAAGATGGTCTGAAAATTATGTCAGCAGAGGCAGATGTGTGACTGCACCACAGCTGCGGTTCAGAAGGCACAGTGCCCTGAAGGAAACCTTAGTATAAGTCGCGGGTATCCAAAGTCAAAATGAAGAGAAAGTTCTATCATCAAATAATGCACGTCAGGACGTGGCAACAAACTAAATATTATAGAAGATGATAGCAGAACTGAAGTAGTCACCCAGCCTGCATCCAGACATGTTCTTTATCCCTCCTCCTTGCTTTTTTTGCAAATAAAATGCCAATTGTATTCTAGGACTTTCTTCATAATTTACACTGGAAGCCCCGAAGGCTTGACACAGAATATGTTAGTATGTCCACAGAACATGTAGTCTGTGTCTGATTATTAAGTGAAAGATGTAAAAACAGTTACAGCTACCAAACTATCACCAGCCCTAGAACTCACCATGGGGGATAGAGCACAAATAGATTGTTTCTGCTCCTTCTAAACACCACTTGGTTCCAGCTCAATTCGGCCTGATTTGTTGGCAAATGCACACAGAGGAAATCACTCAGGGATTCATGTTTTGCTTTTCTACAGTTTGACAGCAAGCATCAAGCAGCAACAATGTCAGCCATGGGACATATCTTTATGCCAATTTCAGCTATGCCCTATAAAGTTTTTTCTCAAATCCATAAGGTCACCAAGACTTTGTCCTTCAATACCACAGCTTAGATGTGCAAATTAAAATTCCACTTCCTCTTTGCCCTCCATTCACAAAAAACAATTAAAGTAGAGTATCTAATGTACTCTATGATGCTGGCATTAGTATTCATTTGCCTCAATGGGCTATGCCAAAATATCTCTTTCATTTATTAAAGCCATTTGCGATTGACACCAACTTTGAGCTGAATGGCCTCCCAAGGCCAAATTTATTCATTCATCCACTTATTTAAAGAAATAAAAACCACTAGAGGGGCCATTGATTTATTAACCTGTGGCAGTTCCTTACATTAAGTTATCTTTAACTCCATGTTGACACAAAATACATGGTAAACCTCTGGAGAATATACAAAACTATGCTAGAAGCCTCAGGGACATCAGTCTATCGTTTACGTTTCGGGTACCCAGAATTTGACTACCTGTGGCCTCACACCCTCAGAAATCACTGGAAACCATTAAGACAAACTGTCTTGGAAGTAATAGGAGCTCACTGCCCACCCTCCTTGGGCTGCTTGTCACTGCAGGCAAGGAAACAGGAGAGGACAGCTGTGGAAGGAAGTGGACCCAGGAGAGGAGGCTTGTGGTTATACCTTGTGGGAGGCAAGAAAACCTATATGGTTTTCTGCTATTTGTCAGGCCCTTTCACATACATTATCTCATTTATTTCGAACAATAACTGTGTGTAGGAGATATTATTGTCCCATTTTGCAGAAGAAGAGCTAAGGCTCAGAAAGCAACATGCTCAAAGTCATAAAGCTAGTATGCAATAAAGCCAGGCTTTAAATCTAAGTCTAGCTTACTCCACAGTGTCCTTCTGCTCTAATGGTTGTCATGTAAATTCAGTAAGAACTCTGAGTCATATAAAAGCACGTATATACATAGTACCAAAGCAGCACAACTCTAAAATAACAGCTATAAACACAATCATAAATGTGGATAGTGAAAGGGAGAAATATATATGGTCTCCCAATGTTATCTTGGATCGTTAGACAGAAAAAAAAAATTTTTTTTTGTAGATTTCTTTTAGCTTAAAATGACAGGTTTGGTGGATGACAACCAAAAACACTATTTTAAGGGTGGAATTGGGGAAAGACAGTCAATCAGAATCCTGTACTTTATGGAGATTTCCTGAACACTTGCCTGACATGGAATTCCACCCAGGTAGAAACTTCCCAGTTTCTGACAACCCCCAAAATGTGTCTGATAATGATTTGTTTACAGTATTTGTTTATTAAAATCTCCCCTAAATATTAATTCCATCAAAAATCTACTAAATTATGTCTTCAGAACAGTGGTCACGTCTAACTTATCTTTAAATACTCAATGCTTTGCATGTATCTTGGTGTATAGTGGGTGTTTATTAAGTATGAGGTTTAGGGAAGTAATATTAGCCAAATGAATCTTGCCATCCAAGAGCTGGCACCACGTTAGCTGGCTTGGCTAGTGAGCTTCTACCAGAAGCTTGCCAGTTAAGTAGGACGAGACAAGGACACAGCCCCATCTTATCAGGAAGAGCTTAACATTCTACCCCCCCCCCCAAAAAAAAACATATTTTAAAAATGTGTACTACAAAACATACATAACAAGAAAGTATGACAGAGATCTGGCTGTGTAAAGAACTCATAATGCTAGGATATCTTCTCAGCTCACAGTGATTCCTCTTTTTCAAGCAAAAGAGTCTGATGCCCAGATCTTTCTGCAGAGAAAGCAGATATATCTCTACCATATGTGCCATCCTTTTGGCTATAAGAACTTCATGCAGAATTAGGCAGTTGGGTAACCAAAGCTCAAATGGGTCAGGGTCAATCAGATTCTCCTCTGTGGGAAAATAGAATTTTCAATCAAATCTCTCATCAGGTAGGAGTTCTTGCAGCTGAATAATATTGGTGGTGATACTCTAGTAAAGAAGTTTAGGTTGTTTTGTCACTAAAGTCACTAGAGCTATCCTCTTCCTTCCTTGTGAGGTTTATTTGTTCAGCTCTTCCTAGAAGCCTATGACATATTCCACTATGCTGCCAATGAATTCCTTCTCTTATTTGAGCTATCCAGAGGTGGTTTCCATTATTTGCAAAAGAAACTGAAATGGTTTGGAAATGCAGATGAATGGCTCTAAGAATTGCTGTAGCCAGAACTAAGTGAGTTGAAACTGGAAAGAAAACTAATATTCAAAGTTGGGCATAGGAGGGAATATTTTTGAAGTATAACAGAGTAATAAAAGCAACCTAAAGTGGAGGAATGGACCAAGTGACTATAAAACATAGCATAGAGCCAAATGGAGTGAGGAGCAGAGCTCCCTGGCCAGGAGAAACATGGAGCCAAGCCAATAGTCAAGAGAAAGTAACAGTGATGAAGGGAGCTGGTCAGATATTTAGTTTTTTGTTGCTGTTCTTTTATTTTTGTTTTGTTTTGTATTTTTTCTTTATTGATTTTAGAGAGAGAGGAAGGGAGAGGGAGAGGGAGATAGAAACATTGATGAGAGAGAACATTGACGGGCCACCTCCTGCATGCACCCCACTGGCGATCAGGCTTATAACCTGGGCATGTGCCCTGACCAGGAATCGAACTGGCGACCTCTTGATGCATGGGTTGACGCTCAACCACTGAGCCACACCGGCTGGGCTGTTTTTGTTTTTTATCAGGGGCTTTATGAAATAATATTCTGTTGCTATAGGTCGACTGCAGTAAGTTTGGGTTGTGTCTTGATGTGTCAGAACATTGCTGAGTTTTGCTACACAAAGACATTTAATAAGGAAAATCTTGAACAGAACTTTAAATTAGGTAGACTTTGAGGGATGTGTGGCTATGGTGGATGTCACTGGGCAGCTGAACCCCACCCACAATATGGGATCAGTTGGTGCTCTCACAAGGCCTTCCATGCCATGGCCCTGAATCTTCAGATCCTTACATCATGGTCAAATCCAACACCTCCCTAGGCAAGAGAGATTGCCTCAAGCCACAAACCAACAAATGGGTGAAATAACCAGATTTTGAATTTTCTTTTGAAAATGCAGACAAAGCATTTTGTTTGCCCCAAGAGATGGTGGGTCAGCATCTCAGTGTCAGGACAAAGGTGGTGGCACATATGGGAACAGAAGCTGTGACTTTGCAGCCTGTCAGAAATCTAGTTTCTTCAAATCACCCTCCACTGCTGCAGTTTTAGGCTCAGCTCTCAGTGCTGTCAACTGACAGGAGTATGACAACTTTACCAGTTTTACTTATTACACTCCATGGAAGCAAAGTTAGATATATTTCACATAAGAAAAATTTAGGACTGAGACCCAATTTTTGTGAATCAAGTTAGTGCATATCACTAGCCCCCAAAATTAGAATATAGTACGTCGTTCTTTTGCCATATCTGTTCCTATCACATCTACTATTCAATAAAGATTTTCAATGTGTCCTTTGAACTCTTCTAGTAAACTGTTTTAACCTAAGGAGTTGGAGGATAGAAGGTAATTTTATGATTGTCAGCTGAATTTATTTGACCAGTTGGATCTTATGCAATTAAAAGTTGTGGATGATATACAATATTGTTCGCCACATTAAAAGCACTTAAAGAAATGGTTAATGAGTATTTTTTAAATGATGAACAATTATTTTTCTTTCAGTGAGTTTCAATAAATACAATTTTGCCAAAGACTAAAATTTTGTTCTATAAATTTAAGTTCTCAATAAACCTAAACTCTAGTCCAGGCTCTATTCTGACCCAAAGGAATTTGATTACCAAACTTTCCTTTGCACAACTCTTTACTTTTTCTTGTCAGAGTCAGAAGAGGAGCATTGAAATATTCCCAGAAAGTCCATCTTCTTGGTATTTGTAACCTGGCAAGAAGCCCTGAAAGTCTCTTGAGAGAGGGGTTAGATAAGTTCCATGAAATTTCCAGGGTACTGTGGGATTTTATCCCAACTCAAACTTTATATTTTAAAAATATTCATTTATTGCTAGTCTCATGTTTCATACTGGGCTTTTCCATTGACCACAGAAATGTAAGAGTAATCTTTCCCTAAGCTTCTGAAAAAATATTAGGCAACTAACGCAGAATCATGAATAATAATAGCTCTTAAACAACCGGTTCATCTTAATAACACATCTTCCTCTCCATCAGCTTTCCAAAAGTATTCCAAGGTAATTGGAGCCTGTCTTTTAATATTATTGCTTTGTGAATCAAAATTAGTCTGAGTCCCTCTTGTAAGGTTAATTAAAATGGACATACTGTGGAAGCAAAGATAAGACTAGAATTTCTTTAATATAAATGCTTGTCATGGCAAAGTTTTCTATAATGTAATTATAACATCTTGCTTTATTTTTAAATAATAAATAAGAGAAACGGGCTTTTAATGAAAAAAATCGTAACTCTATTTCTTATCACTAAAATAAAGGAGTGGTAGACTCAAAATCTCTTACCTCTTTCTGGTGGGAGAAAAATAGCACTAAATAGGAAAAACATCTGTAATTAATAAAATAGAATCATTCTTAATAATCAATACAGAAAAACTACTTTCTGAAGATCAATGTTTGGCAAATCATTGTGAACTATACAAAATAAGTGCTTTTAATAGCTTACTTGGTGGGTAACAGATAAGAATATGGGGAGCATTAATTATAGAATAAATAACATATAATAAGTTCTTTCTGAAAATTGACTTGATTCTTTAGGTTAGGATAATCGAAAAGGCTTAGGGGAAAAAAAAGAACTAAGTCTTCAAATTTGAATATTATGTGCAAAGTTAGGGAGAAATGGAAAGGACATTCAAGAAAAGTTCAAAGCCCATTTAGTGGAGAGCAAATAAACCACATAGATTCAACTATTCACTCAATGAATATTTACGTAAATGCCAGCTTCCTGCCATGATTGAACTAAGCATACAAAGATGAGCACAGTCCTAAGCCTCAAGTTGCTTCTAGTCTTATGGCAGGAAACACACATTCACAGAAAATTACAAAATATTGTAGAAAATGTTGGTACAACAGAGGCACAGCTAGGGCACTACTTGAACACAGAAGAGGGGAAGAGTAAATAAGATTATTTTAGGTAGAGGAAATTTTCATCTTCCTGAAGCAACATTTGGATTGGGAGAAGTAAGATAGTTTCCATCACAAAGGGCCCTGTATGTCATAACAAGGACATCAGACTTTATCTCATAGGCTACGATAAGACAGAAAGATTTTGGAAAAGAAAGGGGCTGGATCACACCTCACCTTCCAGAGATGGCACAGGCAGCAGAATGGAAAGACATAGTGTTGGGCAGCTTCCTCAGGCAGGGGATCGAGCTGGGAGACTGGGAGCAGCATGTCTGCGTGAGGGTGTTGACACTGGGGTTGGAGAAGAGATGACACAGTTGTTGTCAGGGTGGAGCTCATTCAAGAAACTGCAGGAGAGGGTTGCTGAGGACAGGTACTATCAACATTATAGGGTTGACTAGAGGAATAAGGGGTTTAAATATTATTCTGAGGAATGGGACTCACTAAAGAATTTTAAGCAAGTGAGGCAGCATAATCAATGAGGTATTTGGGGAAATTTTGTGTGGTAGTTTTCAGGTGTATTGTCAATATTTTGCTCAGATCAATCACAGGTGAAACAATATGATATAATTGTTTCCCAAAATAATTGTGCTTTGTTGAATAAACTGCTTAATTACATCAGAAATTAATAACCAATAAATAAGTAAAACCTCAATGATAAAATGTCATCTATTGCTTATGTCCACCATACCAACTAAAAAATATCTATACATACAATGAAAGGTCCATTGATATTTGGAACCACCTCACACCTTAGGTCCAGTCTTGGTTTGGCTTGAGTACACTATAGCCCACCCATAATACTGCCAGAGCTCTATCAAAACCAATGATCAGGGCCATATGGAAATACATTTTTTTTTAATCCTCACCTGAGGACATTTTTGCATTTATCTTCAGATAGAACAAGAGCAAGAGAGGGAGGAAGAGAGAGAGAGAGAGAGACATCAATGTGAGAGAGACACATCAAGTGGTTGCCACCCACACGACCCCAACTGGGGCCGGGGACAAACTGCAACCGAGGTACATGCCCTTAGCGGAACCGAACCCCAGGCCTCTCTGGTCCGCAGGCCGATGCTCTAACCACTGAGCAAAACCAGCCAGGGCTGGAAATACATTTTTATGTGATTCCTTCCTTTTCCTTTTTTTCTTCGTTACATATATATCTGCTAGAAAAATGAATAAAAAATAATTCCTCCACTCTAAGAATAACGTATTAGGAGAGACATGCACACAGGCCATCCTTTTTCTAAGGGAGTGGCCATTGCATGAGCCCATGGCTCTCAGTTCAGCTGGAGCCACGGGGCAATCCTTGTCAGGGCCACTGGATAGTACAGGAGACCCAGCAACTCCATCCTCTCTCTCCAATCAAGGCTTTACAGTTTTGAGATTCTCAAAAGCCTCGATAATGGCCTGCCTCACAGGTGACAGTACCCTGGTGGGTGGAAATTGGCCTCATACTACCAAAATCCAAAAGTCCCATGGCTCCCAAGTCTGATTAGGTGGTTCATTGCAAGACTAACATCAAGCGATAGAACATGAAAAATATGTCTCAAATAGTGTTTGAAATTGATTTTAGGGTCAGAGCAACCTGCACTTCTGACCCTGACTTTTAACCTTCTCACATCTTGCTTTCCATTGCTGCTGTTATTATAATCGTGCACACTCTGAGCAGAGAAGACAGCTCCACTTCACATGGGCCCAGGCGAATACTACAGTGGGATGGTTGCCGGGCAACAGCAGCCAGAACAATTTGAGGAGCATTTGGAGAATGATTATACTTGTAAGGTTGGGGTGGGTTGGTCGCGTCAGGGTTTTTTCTTCCTGTGGTACCTATTCGTGGATGTTGTAAATATTCATCTGAATTTTGCATATATGAGGGGAAAATGTTCTTGAGATGAGCTTGGGAGGGTAATTTGGGAGGATGCATTATTCCACTCCTTTATGTTTTGCAGGCAGTCTGCTGCAGAAGGGGGAGAGCGATTCTGTGACCGTTTTTGACAGAGATGACAATGCTACGCTGGCTTGTTGCAGTTACATAGAACAATGGGAGCAGAAAAAGATGCAGTTCAGCAAAGGCATTTAATAATTTGTTGGTAAATGGTGAGGATACAAAAGCCCCAGCTAAGTCGTCAGGCACATTTCCTCTCAAATGTGGCTTCAGTTACTCTCCTGGCCTCCTCTATCCCCCACTCAGAGAGGAAAACTTCCTCTTCCTCTCTTTAGTGATATCAGCACATTGACATACAGCACTTGGCTAAACCCAGGAGAGCTGACTTTGAAAGGTAATGGGAAGAAACATTTCCTTTCAAAAGGAATCTGGCAGCCTTTAAGGATTTGCAGCACACCAATTTCAGATGAGTCAGAGTCGAGTAGGAATCAAATACTTAAAAAATCATTGGTGTCAATATTACCCACACCCCTAGAATATTAATATGTACACACACTTATGCACACCCCCCCAGAGAAGTGTTTATTTCATAATTCACAAATTGTAAAGAGACCTTTCCTGAAAAATATTTTGGGGACTTAGGGAGCCAGCATTAAAATTGTGATTCTTCTGAATGTTTTCCTATATGCTTTACATACTCCTATTAAAGTAAATTTCCTCAGTCCACATACATTCTCTGCATCTTAGTGACCACCTCCCTGCCTCACTAAATAGGACCTTTTCTTGATGCTTCGTGTTCTCTTTTGGCTACGACTTGTTCAGGAGCCGCTGTCACCACAGGGCACAATTCGAGGCTGTATCACCAGCCAGACACAGCAGGTGATTATAGGGCACAGTTATGCACTCTCCCTCTTCGCCCTCAGGGAGATGTCTATGGATATAAAATATGGTTCTGGACTATCTGACAATATGAGCTCAAAGCTGTTGGGCTTCCAGTCCAAATTTCCTTAAGTAGGTCTCCCACCTAAAGGATTCCCATCTTTGGTCCATAGTCCAATGTCCTCAGGCTAACTTGGCAGGCTCTATTACACAGGAGGTAGACTTTGGCAAAGAATCCAGTAAAACTCTACCCGGTTCCTTGTTTCACCCAGGAACGTGACTTAATTATTCAGTTTCATTTGGGGGTGAGACACCACTTAAATATCCAGGATTAAAATTGAGATGAAAGGGTAGACACTAAGAAATGTGGAGATGTACAGGAGAATTCAAAAGTAAACTTACTTTTTACCTTTCATTGTTGGAGCTGGTGCTGGGTTAGAACAATAGGTCACTCAAAAGTTCCAGCCTGGACATACCCTTCAGGATGGCCTTCCATATTTTGTCAAACAGCCTTCTCTTTATTGAGGACCTGTTATAGTCAAGACACTCTCACAGGTCTTGAAAAGGCTATCAAGAGCATAAAATGCGGACTCTTTCCTCCAGATTGCCACACACAGGACCTCTCTTGGCTTACAGTAAAGAAAGTTAGCCTCAGGCGATCGTACCTGTGCTCTAGCAAATACTGCAGTAGCAACATGTCATCCTCCATGATGAGAAAAGTCACAAACTCAGAGAGAATATCTGACTCCTCTGCTTTTATTTTCCTTTGAAAAATGTCCTATGTCTTTTGATTCCAAGTTTACATCTAGGAACAACCCGTTTCTTTTGCTACACCTCTCAGCAAAGAACATATGTCACAAATGCCATGGCCATATTTAGACATTGTCTGTTGTTCAGCTTCACCGAGCCTGCTGCCACATTACCTCTTCCATGGCAATTACTCATGAAATCTGAACACTCCTGCAAATTAGTGTTGGGTTGCTTTCATTTCCCAATTAACTGCCCACCTGCTATTATAAGATTCAAGTTAGTCATAGTCAGCCTTTTCCCCTTCAGCTTTTACAAAGAAAAAAAAAAGTACCCAACTTCTTTATGCAGATAATAATTAATGTGTGAAATAGTCCACCAAAGACAACAATGAAACAAGCAACTGAGAGTCTATTCAAAGAGCTAGACAAGGAAGAAAAAAATTCCATGATATAAACATTAGACAGACAGGTGGATGGGTTTGGCTAGACCGTATGGCCTCCTTCTGTCTTGAAATGTACTGAGATTATATTTTGCAAAATCCCTTCAAGAACCAAGTTGATTTCTAAACAGTAAATTATGTCAAAGAAAATGCTTATGAGGTTTTAGCTATGTCCATTAATTCCTTGTCAATTTTGTATTTCTGGAGACATGTTTTCGAGACTGAACTGATAGACTTAGGCAGTAAATGAGGTGGCAGAGGGTGTGGTGAAAAGACTGGGGGGAAGAATTTAGTTTTGTTTTATTGTTTTGTTTTGTTTTTCTCGAAAGAAATGGATGTGTATTTTCCAAACGCATGGCAGAAGAAAACGTCCGTGCCCCACTGCAACCTTTGCAGACAACCACTGTGATGTGAACCTAGCGAACTGAGCTGAACGACAGACGTGAAATGCACCAGATAATGAAAAACATGTCATTTCTGGAAAACATTAGAGACTACTTTTCTCCCCCTCAGGAAGGCAGAGCATATGATTTCCATTCTCACAATATGACAGAAATGCTCCGTTCTCTGTACTTAAAGGACTGTTGCCTGAAATTCCAGGAGACCATGCATGATGGGAGCTACAAACGTGCTTCTTCAAGCCCAGTTTAATTGACACCCTGGTTGACAAGATAACACAGTTTTGACAGCAGCTCTGCACTGAAATAGTTTCTCCTCAAATTTTCAAAAATTAATTCCTGCCAACAGGTTGGGATACAAGAAATCCATTGCCTTTTCAAGCAATTTAGTGTATTTCTTTGAAATCCAACTCATGTTTGGTGACAGCATACCAGCTTAGGAACAACAATAAGGTCACTCTAATTGTGAAAAAATGCTATTTCTCTGTTTCTACTCTCCTCAGAATACCCTGTCACCTCAAATCCTCGTGTTCCCTGCTAGAGGACTTGGAGGTTATTTTCTGGGTGTTTGGGCCCTCTCAGGTTCTATGTGGCACCTGTCACTGTCCTTCAACTTGGCTTCTTGCTAAGATGCCACCGGTTGCTACAGATAAAAAAGTTGCCAGTGCTACAGTGATGCCAGTGGGACTGATCCTTCCACCAGTGTCTAAAGGCATATTTCACATCCACCATACTCCGGAGATAGAAACAAGGGCTGCAGTAGTCAATGCAAATAGGTGTAACCAAATGGCCCTGCCCTGACCACTGCAGTGCTGTTGCAGAGGCCATTTTGTTGGAGCTGTTTCATGTCCCAACATAAGTTGAAAAGGAGAAAGCACCCTCCATCCACACTGGTGCTGTGCCATCACAGAGGCCACAGGCCTCGACTCCTAGTGTGTGTCACCGGGCTCTCAGAGAAACAGCTCTGTTCTCTGACACTCAACTCGTTATTGTAGCCTCCTCTTCCTAGGACTGCTGTTTGAGCCCTTGGGGGCCTGGGTGGATGAAATTAGAGAGACAGATATTATGGTGCCCTCGAAATGTTCTTTCATGTGCCTCGATACACACCTGACTGAGGCTGAGACTTTTCCCAGGATTCCCACCTATCATGCAGCTAGATTCCTAACAGAGTCATGTCAGAAGCTCTAGGTACAGGGTCAACTATAGGGTCAAATTGGGTACCCACGTCACAACTTGAATAATTGAACAGAATAGTATTTCTATATTCCTTTGAATTTCAGTTTCATATAAAGCAACACTAAATATCCTAAGAGAAGATTTAGTAGGTGTTTAGATGATCATACTGCAAGTAAAAGCAGAATTTGTGAATTGATAACATTAAATTATTTCACTTTTTTCTCTCGGTGTAGATGAGACTATAGGAGAGTGCTGGAAGGTGACTCATTCTTCCTGAGCTTTGGAGAATCACATTGTCCTCAACAGAGAGAAAAGCAAGTAAAATAATAATAAAAATAGTGAAAACAAAGGACCTGGTCAGATAGTCTTTTCAATCTTTTGTCTGTTCTGCCCCCAAAACTATTTTCGACTATAGCTATAAGACGTCATGATGACCTACCGGCCAGAAAAAATTAAGTCATTTAACCAATCATTTTAGCTATATAAGGCCAAGCAGTTGGTTTGACCCAATTTCCCCCCACTAAAATGACTGATGCATAGATTCGTTGGATTTTGATAAACGCACACTAATAGTAGAATCCAGAAGGAAGTCATCACTAGCCTCGATTTTAAACTATCCTTTCTTTTTTAATGTATCAAATGCAATATAAATAAATTTGTAGGCACAGTTATGTTTTCTCAGTTCATTTAATCTTGCATTTCATATGGCTCAAGAAATAGGAAGCATGTTTATAACCTTTCAATGAATATGGCATTTTTCTAAACTTATAAGAAACTTCTAAACTTATATAAAAAGTTCAAATCTGGGTAAAAGAAAATGCTTTTAAACTATTTCCCATTATGAAAATGCCAATAGTACAAACCTTCTTGATTTATTGTGTGGCTTAGACTTACTGAAGCTACCCAAAATGACTGCAATCAATATGTATTAGAACACCAGCATAAGAAAGCCATCTTTCAGACCCTGCAAACTGAAAACGAGTGCTGTGTCCACCCTCAAAAACACAAGGTACACCGTTACACATCTGGGTTCCTCCTGAGGTTCAAAATCTGCCAGTTTCAGAGGGAGATAAACAACTCCTCCCAAGAATGTATAGCCTTTTTAACATTTTCTTGCATCGCCTTAGTAAGCAAATACAACCCAGAAGAATATCAATGCACTGCTTTCTCAGTTTCTTGGGAATTCTAAGCCATTAAAGATACAATTAAAGCACTTCCACAAAAAGGAAGTACAAACCGAGGCAGCTTCACTCCACAGCAGCCCGTCCCCTCAGAACCTATAATTACCGTTTAGCTCGGTTCTTTAAGCACAGTGGCCTGTGACTTGGGGACCATACTATTGGGTGTGTGTACAAAGAAGCACCGGTGTTAATCCCAGTGTCATGGAGTGGCCGCTCTTCCGCGCCACAGAAAGATGGCAGATCAGCATTACACCACCTCGCTGTCGTCCAAGGAGGATGTCCATGATTGTAACACAGAAAACTCACACATTTTTATAAACCACCTCGAGATAACAATCATTTTAATTCTCTAGATATTCTAGCTCCTGAATCTAAAAAATAAGCTTTTAGAGAAGACAGGATGAGTTGAGGACAGCACAACCCTGATAATAAAGTGTGGCAATTCTCAAAAGCTTGGGAACACCCGGGTTAACTCATCTATCAGAAAGGAACAGCTTCATCTGGGAGGCCTGCTCCAAATAGTGGCTTCATAAATTTTCTGTCATTTCCAATTTATACTGAGATATGGGCTACACTGGCTTAGGAAACACCGTTCAACTGTCTCTATCAGGCTCCGGTGAAGCACAGAGGTTGCAGGGACGGATCTCTCAGAGATGCCTGCGTGTGCTTCCTGGTAGGGCGCAGGGGCAGCAGGAGAAAAAACTGACTGCAACACAAGCCTGTGCGTTCTTCCACTCCCTTTCCAACAGTCAAAGCACCAACCAGAGTGCACTCTTTGTGATAAAACTGTGATAGACACATGAGATGAGAAGCCTTCCAATGTGCTTGACAACCATGGGCTGGCACACATCCATTATTGGTTGAATCTTTCATTTCTCAGCTACTCTCTGATGCCTAAGTGTGAAAAAGTCAGTATGCCCAAATTGAATTTTTAGATCACTGTACGTCAATACACATTTGTTTGTTTTCCAAATCAACAACAAACGCAACACTAAATACTCTAGCTGCTCAGTCTGCAGCCTTGCCTACTGCCTGGTGCTGAAATGGGGTTCGTTCCCCTGTGCTTAGGCAACTTCTGGGTGGAGCCAATGGTGCACGTAGAACCGTATTTCAATGAAGTTAATCAAACAATAAAATATACCTGCCCTCTAATGACATATTATTGCCCCTGGAGAAAATAAACATCAATGTACATGCCTCTGTGTGAGTGTATGTGTGTTTACACATAGGCAATTGTTTCCACATAGCTCAGAAATACATAATGAGATAGTCATGAAGCGGGCGGCTGCACAGGCCATGTGCCCAGCTTTGTCCAGGGCTGCCAGCTGGAATTGGACCGAAAGTTTCATTCTGATTTTGAAGTTGCCCACAAGCTGGAGAAAGTTCAAATCCCTCTGAACAAGCAAGCATGTGGGAAAAGGCTGACTACATGGAATATCAGGAATTTTGTTTCTAATTAGTTCCACAAATCCCATGGATATAGCCTGGAGTGGAAAAAAAAAAACAACTAGAAATATGCAAATGTAAAAAAATCCATAATTTAATGAAGACAAACCTTTCATGATTTCTGAAAAAAAAAAAGTCTTCCTAACCAGTGGAAGAAGCCCCAGTTGTTCTTAGTGAGTGAAGAAGGAGTGGCTGTCCTCAGATTGCGGAGAGCACCAGCCACCAAGGCACCTGCTCTTTCTATTCTTGCTCTGGGAAAGCTATCAGGTTGAGAAGCTTCAGCATATTAATGTAGAGTTTTAAAGACTTCCATTCACTCGCTTATTTATTCATTCAACTGTATGTTAATTCTTCCTTTCTGTATGTCTATAAATGAATCCTTAAGAAACTTTGTCGCATCTCTTTGAACTGGGGCCAGGGAAAGTTATTGCTTATGGATAATTAGAGAAAGTAAGGAAAAAACTAAAAGAAAGAAAATCGGTTCCAATTTACTGTAGTTTCTGCACAGCTAGAAAAATCTGAACTTCAAGGATGAAGCCATGTTTAACCATGAACTTGGTCACAGTTGCAATGTTAACCGTGAGCAGTTACCTCATGTGAGTATTTCCTATGGCCTGGATGTCAGTGATTCCACTCTTAGATAACCTGACCGGGCTTCCTCTGAGGACACTTTCTTCTGGGGCACCCAACTTTCCTACATTCACATCCCCTGATTTCCTCTGTGTTTAATATTGACTGCAAACATTTAAATTATATGGGAAGAGATTGTCAGATAATCTGTATTTGTCTATTTCATTATTAGCTTCAATTTATATTATAAGTCTTTTATCTGACCAGCTAAGGTTCTTCACCTGGGAAGCAGGTGCCCCATTAGTCAGAAGTCATTACAGTCTGAGAAAATCTTACTTTTTTCCTGCCTTTTTTTCTGATCTTTCATTCTCTGTGGTCTCCAGGGATAGACCCTGGAGATACAGAAACTCCTGGCAAAACTCCTGGTAACTGAGGACAGAAGGCTGATGTGTGCAGAGGACAGAGGAGCATCTACCATGCTGGGTTCAGAATGGAGAGGGAAGTAGAAGTGGTACATTAGTTTCCCATAACAAATTTACCACAGACTGGGTGGCTTAAAACAACAAAATTTATTGTCTCACAGTTCTGTAAGTCAGAAGCCCAGGATCAAGGTGCCAACAGGGTTGGTTCTTTCAGGATGCTCTCAGGAAGAATCTGCTCCATGTCCTGGCAATCTCTGGCATTCCTTGGCTTGTCGGTGCAGCAACCATGCTCTGTCTGTGGTCACATGGTCTTCCCCTTCTGAGTGCGTGTCTCTGTGGCTCTTCTTATAAGGTCACCAGTCATGTTGGATTAGGGGCCCACCCTACTTTCCAATATGACTTCATGTCAACTAATTACATCTGCAGAGACACTATTTCCAAATCAGGTCACATTCGTAGGTATCAGCAACAGGACTTGGATCTTCTTGGAGGACACAATTCATCCCACAATTGGTGGCAAGGCAGATTGTAGTTAACTACCTCTGTGTATCAATATTAGTTACAATCGCCTGGCCAGTTTGGCTCAGTGGTTAGAGCATTGGCCATGGACCAAAGCTGGGAGATCATCGGCAATCCTGACAGAGGAAGTGTGGCAGAAGCAGTCTCCCAGCATGGGGATGGGAGGAGAGGCTGTCCTGCCCCAGCTCTAGTCCTGGTTGCCGGGACTGCCCACAGGACTTCCACACAAAACCGATTTCAATGGTTTGGACCCAGCAGAGCCCTTAACCTACTTCCAAAGCATAGAGTTTGGGTGTCCTCAATTCTCCTCTCAGATGTGTAGTTTCACAGGACCATTGGGGCACATTGAACCCAATTAGCTACATGTTTATAATGCAGTGTCTAAAAAGACACAGAAAAAATAACAGAAAGATTTCCAACTAGTTTGACTTGTTAGTAAATCTAGCACAGAAGGGGTGCTTCGTAGTTCAGATGACCTTGCCTTGGGAAGAGGTGGGTTTGTGTCTGCTCAAGGTGACCCTGAGACAGAGGAAGGCACAGGGAGTGAGGGAATGGATCCCATCTGGAAATCCCCCACCTGGACCCAAGGGACCAGTTACAATGGCCAATCCCACAGCAGGAAAGAGGAGACAGTCCCTGGCAGGGCACTCTGAGGGTGCAGCTTCCACCGGAGACATAAAGAGATACACCTGGTGGGGAGGCTGGACGCACATCAAGCAGGTTGGAGGCAGATGGGCTAGAGTGGATGTTTTCCTGACAAGAGCTCCTGTATCCTCTGCTCTCCTCTGGTCCTGTATCCTATTCAGCATGTGCTTTTCATCAATTCGTGTGCATGATTTTCCCTAAGAAAGACATTTTCTTAAATGTTAGCAAATTCCCCAAGAAGGGAAAGTTTCTAGAACTTGTTGGTGCTGACTGTCATTTTAACATCATGCTAGCGCTCAATCGGTGGGGGCAGGAGTGAGACTAACATCATTATTTGATGTGATGAACCCAACAGGCCCAAATAATGAAATTAAAAACTGAGTTGAGGCACTTCTTATTTCTCTATGAATAGTTTCTAATAGATCTATCATGTTCCCCCCTGCCCTCTTGCCACCAATTGGAAACGGAATCTTCCATTTGTCTCTCATCATAAAGCTTATCACTTTTAAAAAATGTGTTAAATTTGACTCAGGTAATGGAATTCTGGAGGCTGCTGACTTGTGAGAAAAGACAGCTGTTTTCCTGTGCTAAAAAGAACTTGGATCGACAGTTAACATAATCTACTGTGAACATTTTTCCCCACTGTGGATACATAAGTATGTTTGGCGTGGGGTTGTTAAATCTCTAAATTTGCACATATGTATTGATAGGCAATGAGCTGCAGAGAGCTAATTGTCCGCAGAGTAGCTGGACAGCTCACCTTCAGTGTGGACACTTTCTCCCAGAGTCAATCACTTTCAAAAAGAAGAATAAATCTTAATTTGCTTCCCTCAGTGGTCCCAACGGGAACCACCTCTGTGTTCTATTGATAAGACATGAACAGACCCTCTCCGTGAGGGTTCATATGAAGACCGAGCAGGAGTCAGTGACCTGGTTGTTAGTGAGTACACCTGTGATCCAGTGGCAGTGGGATCCAGACACTGAGAACTTTCTCCCCACCAGGGGATAATGTAAAGTAGGCTGGTCAGAGGGCTGGCAATAGGTAGGAAATGCTGGCCATGTCCTTTGACTTTTCAAATGCCCAACAGGAGGGCTAAGAAGGAAAAACATAAGCATAAGCTCAAGCTAAAATGGGAAAGATTTGCGCTTGACAAAGGAAGGTCATCTGTGATCAAGGATACAACTAACACTGAAATGGCACAGGAGAGCACGCAACCATTTAATAGTATCTATGACAACATATACTGAGGGCTGCTGTGTACCTTGCTGTGGAGAGCTTTTCTTTTACCTATTAAAAATATATAAGTAATAAATCAATAAATAAGCAAAAAATAAGTAAAAACTATAATAAGTAATAACATAATATCAAAAGTAAATATAAAATAATAAATAAATAAAATATACAAATATAAATACTAGTTATCCTAATTCTAAATATTGCAAATAAAGCTAATTTCCCCTAGACCACACTCTACCCCACTACACCTAATTTCTGTTTTGAAAAGTGTGCAACACATTAGTCAATTTTCTCTTTACTTTTCCAGACCTTTTTCTTACACACACACACACACACACACACACACACACACACACAATCAGCACATATATCTTTGGTAGGATTCTATTTATATATGATAAATACTATCTTATTATATATATTATTCTATACTTATCATTTATCATTCCAAATATATGCATGCGTATCTTTCCACATCAGTATATATTGTTCTACCTTTTGCAAAGTATTTCATACATATTTAGTTGTTTTTAATTTTTTCTATTGTAGACAATGCTCAGAGTACCAACTTATATTTGCAGTGTATTAGAAAACCCATTTCCTCCCTTGTTTGTCAGTACTTGATATTATCTTGTGTCTCTTTAAGAACAATGTAGACAGCCTCATGTGTCCTGGATGATTTGGTCATTCACTTCCTAAAAGGCTGAAGTACGGGAAAGATCTGTCAAGGTCCATGGCAACTCCTTGATTCAATGACAAAGTGTTAGAGGATTCTGTGTGATGTTTTACAGAAAAATTACCTGGAATGAGCAAATTTTTAGAAAATATGTTCTCACTTCAATTGTAATCTATGTACTAGAGAGAACAAAATTGGCTGTGGTTTCAGTGGCCTGCTTCAAAATTAGTCAGCGAAGGCATCTCTTCCCAGGTTTTTTCCCCTAGTGCAAATCTGAGTGCCATGGCATATATTTGTTATCTTGAGGCTCTTTCCCATAAATTCCCAGTCACAATGTGGGCCCAGCCAAGTGCTGGACTCTGGGAGTAGAGAGAGATAAAGGAGACACTGTCTGTCCCTCACAGAGTGCACAGTCGGAATCTATCACCTTCCAACAGAGTTCATCTTACGGAAGCAAATCAGTGCTGTTCCGACAGTGTGCATGCGTCCCATGCAAGTTCTGAGTGAAATTATAGTTAGTAAATGTCTGAATTATATTTCCACTGGCATTGTCGGCTGCTGTACCCTCACACACATCCTGGTCCTAGTCTGTGTTGCTCAATATACCTGGATTGCACATCAACCACCAGGTCACAGCTGCCATTTGAGGGCAGTCTGGGGAACCAACAGCTGCTGGGGTAGAGGCGCCCTCCAACCCTGAAAATAATGTGATAATTCAAAACAGAGAGGCTACATTTACTTGCGACCCAGAGGAAAACAGATGTGTGTACAAAGTGACCAAGGACCCTAGGTCACTGCCCTTCTGTAAACTTTAGACTAGCCTAAAGTAAGATATCCTTTTTTTTTTTTTCAATTTTGAAAATCAAAAGAAAACTGACTACGTTTTGTTGTAAGGTTAAATCACAGGTACCAACTTTATAAATGAGCATATTACCTAAATCAGTACTTGAGTACTGACTCAATTAAATTTGCAGGTGGTAAAGTCTGGATATGCTATGGACAGAGCGATTTATCTACAGATGTTCATGTTTTACCAAAAATAGAATACAGTATATTTTACAGACATTCTTCCTATGTTAGTTATTATTTTTCTAAAGATGAATTGTTTCATCTAGTAAACATTTGTTATCCTTCTCCCCCATGCAGATAAGAAGGACATTTGAGGGGTGAGCAGTTTACTTAGCTCTCCTGAGGCAGCTGGCAAACTGAATGAGAGACACAGCGGTCTGCATAAAGCTGACATATCCAGCCACCATTGTTTCCTCTGCCCACTAGGAGTTCACTGTGGATGGATGGGCCTACCCCAGGGTCTATAATGAACTCCAGGCAGGTAGAGGTAAAAAAAAAAGCCTCAAATGAAACCCATTGCTGCCAAACTCACAGAGGCTGTATCTGCCAGTTGGGACAATCCTCATCACAAATTGGAAGTGCCCATTTTCATGGTCCACCCTCGCCGAAGGAAACTGGCCACAAATCAGAAACTCCTGGCTTGGATGACTTTGAAAAACTGACCTAGGATTCAAATTTGGATTGCAAAAATGCTCATAATCTTTGACCTAGGAATTCTTCTGCTAGATGTTATTTCAAGAAAATGATCTATTTATCTATCTATATTTTTCTGCAAACAAACACATACACAAACATAAATATAATAAAATTGTTCACTAAGGGCTGTTTATACGAAAGAAAGACTGGAAACCCTAAGTGGAATACAATGGAGCATTGGTAATAGTAATTTGGGTATGTACACAACATAATCTGTTCAGTCTTCAAAAATCATATTTCTGATATATGATTAATGTTATAGCAAATGCTCAAATAAAAATTGTTCAGTGGGAAGAGGTGAGCACATAACTGTATATTTAACATGATGCCAATGTAGTTATTTTGTGTATATGCATGTATATTTTCTACCAGACCTCAAAAGACTAAAAATGTAATAGGATTATGAATAATTCTATTAAAATGTTCTTTATATTCTTCTGTATCTTCCATTTCTATCATGAAAATATATTACAGTTAGGAAATAAGTATGCATTTTAAAAAATTTCATCTTACAAATGAAGATTTTGCTTTTATTACTCAGCATCTCCTGAAGACATTCACTAGACTCCTAATTGTATTATTTTTAAAAATGCAAACTCCAATCATCTCAAACTAGCCTAAGCCTTTCGTGACTGTATTTAAAGATTCTTCTATATCTGTGAAATTTAAAATTTCAGTGTATTAACCCCTTAATATTACCTTTGAAACATTTAGCAGTTTTAAATATCACTCTACCTAGAAAGCCAGTAAATAAAACAATCTGATCTTCTAAATTCAGATTTTAAGTGGGGCAGTCTCAATGAGTCACAATTTTCAAATGCTTTACTTATGTCTACATATTTGTATTCTAAAACCCCTGCAAAGGCAGTAAGGGAAACATGTCAAAACATGAGGAATTGTTTCAATGTTGCACAAAATTTGGGAAAATTCATCTGTAGATTTTTGCAAATGTCCCTATGGACTACTGATTTTATTTGCAACTATTATTGCTATTCAACTTAATAAATTAATGCATATTTTAAAACTACTTCTCTCATGGTCCACATTAGTTAATTAAATAATATGTAAATTCCAGGACAACACAGGAAAAAAGAATGGTTAAAAAATATCTTATAATTCCTGAAGAAAAAAAGCAGTTTTCAAATACATCATCCAAATGTTCTCTGGGTTTGTTTTTTTTTCTTCTTGTTGATTTTACCCCTCAAATATCAGTATTAAATTCAATGCTGGGCCTAGGAGAAAGCATCCCCTTGGTCAGGAGCAAAGCTGTCCTCAGTAGACTTGGGAAGCACGAGAAGCTTGTCCTTCAGCATCCCTGGTCTGAACTTCTTTCCTTTTCATTGATACCTCTGGACCTAATCACTTCAGGCATCCAGTGCCTTTACCACCTCGTAACCCAAACCCTATTCAAACTCTGATTTCAGAAAAAAACAAAACTGAACAAAATCCTAAAATAAATTTGCTTTAAGTACAATGAAGGAGGGACAGTTACATTCAAAAATCAACCAATGAGCAAGATTGATGAACCTTTAGCCAGACTGACCAAAAAACAAAGAGAGAGGACTCAAATAAACAAAATCAGAAACGAAAGAGGAAAGTAACACCACAGAAATACAAAGGATTGTTAAAAAATACTATGAACAATTATACACCAACAAATTGGACAACCTAGACAAAATGGACAAATTTCTAGAATCACACAGTCTCCCAAAACTGAACCAAGAAGAGACAGAAAACTTGAACAGACCAATAACAACTAAGGAAATTGAAGATGTAATCAAGAATCTCCCAGCAAACAAAAGCCCGGGCCCAGATAGCTTCACAGGGGAGTTTTACCAAACATTCAAAGAAGATGTAAAAGCCATTCTCCTCAAACTATTCCAAAAAATTTAAGAAGAAAGAAGACTTTCAAATTCTTTTTAGAAAGCCAGCATAATCCTAATTACAAAACCAGATAGAAACACTACAAAGAAAAAAAACTATAGGCCAATATCTCTGATGAACATAGATGCCAAAATCCTTAACAAAATATTAGCAAATCAGATCCAGCAATACATTTAAAAAATTATTCACCATCACCAGGGGATGCAAGGCTGGGACAATATTCACAAATCAATAAATGTGATCTATCGCATAAACAAAATGAAAGATAAAAAACATATAATCATATCAATCGATGCTGAAAAAGCATTTGACAAAATCTAGCACCCATCTCTTATAAAAACGCTCAGCAAAATGGGAATAGAGAGATCATATCCCAACACAAACCTGAGGCCGGTTTGGCTCAGCAGTTAGAGCGTTGGCCTGCAGATCAGACAAACCTGGGTTCAGTTCCCACTAGGGGCAAGTACCTCAGTTGCAGTTTGTCCCCAGCCCTGGTTGGGGTTGTGTGGATGGCAACCAGTCAATGTGTCTCTTTCACATAGATGTTTCTCTCTCTTCCTCCCTCTCTCCCTCCCACTCTATCTGAAGATGAATGCAAAAATGTCCTCAGGTGAGGATAAAAAAATTAATTAATCAAAAAAACCTACAGCCAACATCATATTCAATGGGCAAAAATTCAACACATTTCCCTTAAGAATAGGATCAAGACAGGGATGCCCACTTTCACCACTCTTATTTAACATAGTACTGGAAGTCTTAGCCACAGCAATTAGACAAAAAGAAAAAAAATCCATATTGGAAAGGAGGAAGTGAAACTGTCATTATTCACAAATGACAGGATATTGTACATAGAAAACCATAAAGACTCTACCAAAAACTGACTAGATTTAGCAAATGAATATGGCAAAGTAGCAGGATACAAAATTAACATCCAGAAATAGATGGCGTTCTTATACACCAATAATGAACACTCAGAAAGGGAAACAAACAAACAAAATAATCAATCCCATTTACCATAGCAACAACAACAAAATACCTAGGAATAAACTTAACCAAGGAGGTAAAAGACCTGTTCTTAGAAAACTAGAGGACATTGAAAACAGAAATAGAGGAAGATATAAAAAAGTGGAAACATATACCATGTTCATGGATTGGAAGAATTAACATCATTAGAATGTCCATACTACCCAAAGCAATCTACAGATTCAATGTAATCCCTATTAAAGTACCATCGACATATTTCACAGATCTAGAGCTAATACTCCAAAAGTTTATACAGAACCATAAAAGACCCTGAATAGCCACAGCAACTTTGAAAAAGAAGAACAAAGTGGGAGGGATCACAATACCGGATACCAAGTTATACTACAAAGCCATCATAATCAAAACAGCCTGGTACTGGCACAAGAACAGGCACATAGATCAATGGAACAGAACAGAGGACTCAGATATCGACCCAAGACAGTATGTACAATTAATATTTGACAAAGGAGGCAGGAGCACACAATGGAAAAAAGACAATCTCTTCAATAAATGGTGTTGGAAAATCTGGACAGCTACTACATGCAAAAATATGAAACTAGACTACCAACTTACACCATACACACGAATAAACTCAAAATGAATAAAAAACTTAAATGTAACCTGTGAAACCATGAAAATCCTAGAAGAAAATGTAGGCACAAATATCTCAGACATCATACGTAGCAAAATTTCACTGATATATTGCCTAGGGCAAGAGAAACAAAGGAAAAAATTAATAAATGGGACTAAATCAAACTAAAAATCTCTGCACAGTAAAAGAAATCAACATCAAAATGAAAATGGAACCCACTCTCTGGGAGAACATATTTGTCAATGATACATCGGATAAGGGGTTAATATCCAAAATATATAGGGTACTTACACAACTCAACAAATGAAGACAAACAATCCAATTTAAAAAAGGGCAGAGGACCTGAATAGGCACTTCTCCAAACAGGACATACAAATGGCTAAGAGGCATATGAAAAAATCCTCAACGTTACTAATCATCAGAGAGATGCAAATTAAAATGACAATGAGATATCACCTCACACCTGCCAGAATGGCTGCCATCAAAAAAATCCTCAAACAACAAGTGCTGATGGTGGGAATGCAAACTGGTGCAGCCATTGTGGAAAATAATATGGTGTTTCCTTAAAAAATAAAAAATGGAACTGCCACTTTGCTCAGTGATCCTACCTCTTAGAATACATCCTAAGAAGCCAGAAACATCAATAAGAAGGAATATATGCACCCCTATGTCCAGAGCAGCACTATTTACAATAGCTAAGATCTGGAAACAGCTCAAGTGCCCATCAGTAGATGAGTGGATAAAAAAGCTGTGGTACATATACACAATGAAATACTATGCAGCTATTAGAAAGAAAGATCTCTTACCCTTCAAGACGACATGGAGGAACCTGGAGAGTATTATGCTAAGTGAAAAAAGCCAGTCAGAGTAAAACAAGTACCACATGATCTCACTTATTTATGGAATATAATAAACAAAATAAGCTGTCGACCAAAAGAGATCCAGAGTCATGGAAGTAGGGAACAGACTAACAAACCTCAGAGGGAGGGGGGAATGGGAAGAGATCAAAGAGCTTATATGCATGTATGCACAACCAATGGACACAGACATTAGGTTGGGGGAAGCAGGAGGGTGTGTGAGAGTGGGAAGGAGGTGGTCAGTGGAGGAGAAAGGGGAACATCTGTAATACTTTCAACAATAAAAAAAAAAAAGAATCAACCAATGAGTAGGGAATATTTTGTGAGAAATAGGGGAGGGAAAGTTAGAGGCAGGGTCAGGAGAGGATAGGCAATGACTACCCCTAAACTGCACTGCAGGTGAAGACAGCTCCACTGGGACTCCAGGGAATGGTGAAGACAGGAGTTGATGGGCTTCCATGCCAGAGAGCCCTGGTCAGAATTTCTTGGAACCTTGAACAAATTAAATTGTTTAAACCTCTGTTTCCTCATCTGTGTGATGGGAAGATTAAGTAAGATTCTGTACCGAAGGTCCTAGCCCAGGCCTGATGCATAAACAAATGCTCAGAATGGTTAGTGTCATGATGATGCTAATTATGGTTATGTTTACATTTTCAATAACAAAGGAAAAAAGAGGAATTTTTTCTATTCCACTTTTGTGACAAGAAAGGTGAATTCCAAATCCCAAGGCCTACTTTGAAAGTTATAAGAAAACAAAATATTTTTGTGTCTACAAACAATCCTTTCTGCTACAAGAAACTATACTTATTAATAAAATTAAAAGTGTTCATATGTGTTACTTTCTAAGGGAAAGGCCTAAACTAAGCAAGAATGAAAATGGAAACAACCAAAATTGTGGCCAAGAAGAGTGCTGTAATATTTTTTTCTCTTTTCTCCAATATCTGCCACTGCTAACTAACCCTAGGTTTTTGAGCATTTTTAAGCCACTATCTAATTTTCTGTCATATTTTTTTAAAAATCCCACAGGATGTGGCCTTGTTCTCTTCTGAACCCCCACACCTTTGTCTTTTTACATAATTTATGACAGTTATCACATTCTGCCTGGACTCAGGGTTATGGTCTTTGCAGCTCTACTCCCAACCACTAACCTAGCCATCACTCTACCCAGCCCCATGGGCCAGATTGTCTTAGTGTGAACCAGGTTTGGTCTCTTGAGAATCTTCAGTACCATGAAGGAGCTTTGATGCTTAAAATAAGAGAGGGGAATTGGGGGTGGAGGGTAAAAAGGAGGTGATGGAAAGAAAGTGAAGAGTGGATATTTGACATATAATTTTTTCCCAGTTATAGATTTAAATTAAGCTTTATGGTTATTAGAGCCTAAAAAGATGACAGTTACTGACTACTTCAAATTTTATTTATACCAGCTGACACCAGGAACCTCTAATCATCTCATTTCATTCCCTTCTTAACTCAAAGAGTGAGCTGTGAGGCGAATGCACAGAGGGGGACACCTCTCTCACTTGTCTGGAGAGGAGCTGGGACCCCCTCTCCACTCAAACCCTGCTTCCCAGAGCCTGCGCCTTGTGAGCTCCTGTCTGACAAGCACTTTACTAGGGTTAATACAGCTTTTGCAGTGACTCAGGACATTTACCATGGGCTGGAGGCCTTCACATAAAGCACCTTGTCATTTTTATTGCCTCTCTTTAAAGAAATATTTGCACAACAATTTTTATTTTATTAATAGACATATTTTTCTTGTAGCAAGAAAGGATTATTTGGAGGCACTAAAGTATTTATTTTTCCCATAACCTTCAAAGTTGGCCTCGGGTTTGGAATTTACTGTCTCTATCAGGAAAGTGGGATAGAGAGAATTCCTCAAATGTGACCAGTGAAGATAAACAGGCCATTTGGGAGCTTGCTCTTAGCACCAGCAGTCATGCTCACATGTCTGTCTTGCCAGAGCAGAAAGGACGCATTCTGACCTTGTACATTCCCCACTCTCAGGGCTATGCCTCGTCTAAAGGAGCCCAGATGCCCACATACATGGGGAGTCAGGAAAGAAGCAGAAAACACTGTAGCTAAAATTCTCCTAAGTTGATGGAAAAAAGTCAAATCAAAAGGAATCAAAAAGTCAAGCATGTTACTGATTAATTAGAATTTTAAATGCGCTATTTGATATCAGAGGGATTTAATGCAGTTGTCTCCTTAAATTTGGCAGGGAAATCATTGATCATCTTATTTTAAATTTAATCACATTGTTTAATAACCGCCACTAGGCCCACATGATAGTGAACTAAAAGGAAAAAAGAGTGTGATGACAGAAAGGAGAAAAAAGAAATGTTCTCTTTTCAGGCCACTCACAAAGCAAATCCAGTAGCTGTGGTTATTTCAAACCTCAGTCTTTGGATGCTTGCTTGTGTGGATGGCAAGTAGTTATAACAGCTTAGAAATCTTGCCAGGCCCAAAGATAGAACTTACTCTAGTGTCAAGCAGCTTTTAATAGATGTAAACCCAGGGCAGATATGAGTGTTGCATAACTTCAGGGCTTATGGTGTCCACTTAGTTGTCATTTGATCAGCTGCCCAGTGTCCCCTGCCGTCACTGGGCACCAACGAGCATAGTCCAGATGCGGAATGGTGTTTGGGAGAAATGATGGTTCTGTTTTAATGGGGCTTCGTGAGTGTGACTTCACAATGTTAATCCACTTTGCTCCCAGGGGCAATGGTTTCCCCCTGCCCCTAACACAGCCACACCAATCCCGGTTCAGATACCACATTCTGCTTTCTCTTGCTGTTAGCCTAGTGGTAGAATGAGGGAAAGCCAGCAGCCAGAACACAGAGACAAACTGATCAAGTAGGCCAGAGAAACAGAAGTCCACCACGGAACAACAATCCTTAGAACGTGCTATTTTGGCATTTCTTCTATTAACTGGCCATAGTATGTAGTTCAAATTGTGAGCTTTGTAAACCTTCCATAGCAAAGCCCTGCACTCAGGTAAAAACTGTACCAAATACCACAAGAAACACAGGACTAGATGAGATGTGGTTCCTGCCACCAAAGACCATGTCCTTTCCAAGCCTGTTTATTCCCTAGCAGGAATTCCTAAATCACCTCTCCTTGCAGTCAAAGGCCACCTGTATTATTTTCTTAGGCAGTCTGAAACTCTTACAGGCATCTCAGTCAGCACAAGTATTAAGCCATTACCAGCCTTTATCCACCTGCCACCCCCTACATGTGTTTCCCTTCCAGATCTCCAGGCTATTGTCCCCAGCCCACATGAACATTGCTTCAATGTAATGGCCTCGTCATGTGTCCCCAAACCTCAGAATCCATTGAATAACCCTAACAGATTCATTTTGTAAAACTAGCAATTCCGTCACGTCACCTTCCTGAAGAACTTATCAAAGGTCTCCGCCCCCTACAAGATGAATCTAGATTCCTCCGTGAGTACTCAGAACAGGACCCCATCATGGCATTGGCATAAAATTAAGAAATATGCATAACTAAAATAATTTAGCCAGCAGAGTTCCCGGCCAGGTCTGAATGTGTTCAGTGAGAATCACATTTGATCTTCCTCACCTGTGGTATTTGGGGACGCATTAATTTTTGAGTGACAGCCCATCTCCGTGCATATAAATTGGGTAATTACACTAATAAATTGGAATTTTTGCATTTAGACTCAGCACCTGTAAATAACAAGAGGACAGGGAAAGACGGCCAGTTGAAACTTTGGCCCTTAATATTTAAAAGCAGCACTTTGTAGGCAGCTGGAAGACTGAAGAGTTTGAAGAAACCTCACAGGAAAAGAGTGGGAATAAAAAAAGAGTACCTAACTATTTTGTTTGTAGATTATTTTCTATTTAAAGATAATGATATAGTGCAGAAAAGTTGAAACATGAAAATTATATATTTGGTTGTCTCATCTCAACTTCCAGCAGAGTAACAATTGTCTCACAATTACCATACTTGTATTAGACATAATTTTTCTGAAGTTGACTGTCTGAATGCTCACATCTACCCTGAGACCTGGGAAGCACCTGTCATGGAGCTAGTCATGTCCTCTGTCTTTCTGGGAAGAGCATGGATGGTAAGCGAACCTTGTTGTGGGTTAACTTGGCCAATCAGCCATACTTTGTAAGATGCTGTAAACTGATACATAGAAATATATTTGTGTTGATCTGGAGTAGATAAACCTGCAAAGGCCACATTTCTGTCACAGAGCAATTGACTACATGGAAAATGAAACTAGCGTAGAAATGCATGCAATGTACCAGGCAATTTACCTATGTTATGTCATTTAATCTTAACACTATGAGTTAGATATTGTTGTCCCTGTTTTTCAGATTAGGAAATTCGGAGAAGTTAATAACCTATCTAAATTCCCTCAGATGGTGAGTAGCAAGCTAGCACTTATTTCACTCATATGCAGGATATAAAACAGAAAGCAACAAGTGAATGAACAAAAAAACTCACAGACACAGGCAACAGTATGGTGGTTACCAGAGGGAAAGGGAGTGGGGAAGATTGAAGAGGGTAGAAAGGTCAAATATACGGTGATGGAAGGAGACTTGACTTTGGGTGGTCAGCACAGATGCCCAGGGGCAGGAGGCAGGACAGCATGGCCACTGTTGCTGCTAGAAACGTGACATTCCTCAAGGATGTTTCAAAAGCCCTAGTCCAGCTTCAAAATTCTGGCACTATGTGTCTCACAGCCATATTTAAGTTCCCCTTTAACAATAATGCATTTAAAGTTTTTAATCAGTGGTCATGAAGCTTAGGTCAGTAAGGACCTTTAGGTACGGTATATGTAGCATTTGATCTCTAACATCATTTTCAAAGCCAACATAATATTCAAACCACTCATAGAAATGTCACTTAGAAAACAGGAAAAAACTTCCTTGAAAAGATTTCCCCGGCGATTTCTCACACCACGCCCTCCACATGATTTTCTATATTTCTTGGTGTAAGGCATCACCAACATTTGTTAAAACATATTTTATTTTATTATTATTATTTTCTTATTCTCACCTGAGGACATTTTTGCATTTATCTTCAGATAGAGCAGGAGGGAGAGAGGAAGGAAGAGAGAGAGAGAAACGTCGACATGAGGGAGACACACTGAGTGGTGGCCACCCACACGACCCCAACCGGGCTGGGGACAAACTGCAACCGAGGTACATGCCCTTAGCTGGAACTGAACCTGGGCCTCTCTGGTCCGCAGGCTGATGCTCTAACCGCTGAGCCAAACCGTCCAGGGCTAAAATGTATTTTGAATCTGGGAGCTTAACAGGCTCAATCATTACTGTCCTTCCCAACCCCTGCACTTGTGCTTACAGAGAGAGAGAGACCCACAGTCCAGGGCAACTAGATCTAGTTTATCAGATTATTCCTAACTGAGTGCAGACTTATCAGGGGACAGGTGAGGAAACAGTTTTGATGGGAAAATGAGATCAGAACAGAAGCAGAGCCCTGGGTACTTCCTGAAGGTCCACCAGGGTGGGGACCACTGAGCAGCTAAGAATGAGAGGTGGGGAGGCTAGGGGTGGTGGAGCTGAGACGAGAGAGCAAACCCTGCCACTTCCCAGCCTTTCTCAGAGCTGAAGCTCTGGTCAGCAGTGCCATGACCTGACAGATTTGGTTTTCAGGAGCTGGCCTTCTGGAGTCCATTTTCTATACTGTTGGTTCTTTGCCAGAAAAGAAAGCCACATGGTCATTGCTACACCTATGTGAGAGATGTGCTATGACAGGAGGAGGTAGGTACACTCTAGGTGGTTTGTGATCCAATTGCTCTAGAAAATCTACTCAAGGCTCTTTCAACTTTTAAAACCTGTCATCCACATGTGAATGGAGCCAAGTATCTAAGATCTGACTTAGCCATGGTTTTTCAGTGAATTCCTCATTAATGCTATTGAAGAGAGAAATCTGGCCTCAACAGGATAACTTTTACAAGCCTTTTATTGGAATCATTAATGCCACATAGTAAACAAACGAGCTGCTGTGTGTAGCCTTTGAAGCTACATTTTATTTCAACAGCAACACTTATATGCTGCACAGCACACATTCCCAAGGAAAAGAAAGGGAGAGGTAAGTCAGAGAGGTACTCCAGAGCTCCAGAAAATTACCAGAAAAGATGCCTAACTATAAATCAGTAGTCAAGTAAGATACTAATCATAGCTAAAATGATGGCAGTGATGGCAGTGAACTCGGCCACACAAGTACTAGTGCTGTGCTCTCTTTAGCTCTTTGAACTCTCCCAACTGTAAGAGGCAGGTACTACAGTTATCTCCATTTTATGGATGAAGACACTCAGGTACAGGGAGACCAAGTCAGTTGTCCACGGTAACACAGAGAGTCAGAGGCAGAACTGAGATTCAAACCCAGGCAGTGGCTCTGTGTTCTTACATTCTTGAGGTCCGAGTGACAGCAAATCTGGGCTAAGCCATCTCTCAGGGTCTCACAGATCTGTTCCAAAGGAGAACAGCTATTCCAGTGGGGGCGGAGACAGGAGTATACAATTAGAAATTAACGCAAATGACTCACATCTATGTTATTAAATGTGAAATAAAAGTGTTGAAAACTTCTGGGAGATCTAATTTTTCACTTTTATTCCACTTGTTTGGCATTTTACAGCAAAAGGCTCTTAAATGGTGAGTTTATTGATGACGGAAGCCCTGTTTGTCATAAATAGCCTACGTAAACAAAAAGAGACAAAAATAAAGACAAAAGCTGAATATCTTTTAAGTTTCTTTCTGGGAACTAAATTTTGATACACGCAAAAGCTTTGTTATCTCTGGAGTATTTTTGCAATAAGTAACAAGAGAGCCCCTCTCCTTGGAAATCAAATGAAGGCTGGAAATACCAGCTCTCTTAGGAGAGATTGTTTTTTGTTGGTTTTTTTACTAAGGGTCTATTTTCCTATAAAAATGAGTTTACTGTCACCTTGAAGAAGCACAGTTTCCCCTCAGTATTCACAGGGGTTTGGATCTAAGACACACACCCCCTGCCAAAATCCATAGATGCTCAGGTCCTTTACATAAAAAAATGGCGTAGCATTTGCATATAATCCATGCACAGCCTCCTCTATACTTTAAACAATCTCTAAATTACTTGTAATACCTAATACAGTGTAAATGCTATGTAAATAGTTGTTATACTGCATTGTTTAGGAAATAATGACAAGGGAAAAACTCTGTATGTGTTCAGTACAAACCCAAACACGGTTGGCGTAACTATATATTACACATCAGCAACAAGGTAACATTTCTTTTTCTGAATATTTCCTATCCACTGTTGATTGAATCCACAGATGTGGAACCCTTGAATACTGAGGCCCAAATGTAATATTGCCCCTGAATGTCCATCACTGCCTTTCTGAGATGGGTCCAGCAGGTAGTATTCACTTAATAGAGATCTCAATACCCATTGTTCTTATAGAATTGTAAGTAGGATATGAGTAGGGAAAGATAAACGGTAGCTATTCAAAAAAGAGGCTTAAACAGTATCTGAAAAGTAATTTAAAATAAAAAAAATACTGTCTTTCTTTATAATCAAGCAGTACTCTTTTTTAAAGAGGTTTGGGATAATGATCTTACTTTAGAATATATGTTAAGTCTAAGCTAAAAAAAATGACCATAATATTTAGTTACTGTGTCACTGCTAAATTGAATTAAATTTTGACAATGGTCATTACTGGCATAATGGCCTTACTATAAACCATTAACACTGCCCCAGGTTTCTGTGAAGTAAAAGGCATCGTTTGTTCTTTTAAATACTGGTACTTTGCCATTTTTCTCTCTCAAACGCTACATTCACGTGTCCATTTGGTGAAGGACTTCCGCGCTCTTCTCCTTGATCCACACTGATGTGCCTGTCCCATGGTAGCTTTTCATAATCGAGTCTCAAATGATCTTTAAGGTAGCTCATGAAATGAGATCCTGTGGCTCCACATGTTACCCTCAACTCTTACAACTCTGTATGAACTTCAACAGTTTTGGAAAATGTGTGTGCATGCATGTGTATGTGCGTGTGTGTGTGTATGTCTGTGTGCACGTGAAAATTGATTCAAGCTACATCCAGAGACTTTGTATTCCCTAGGCTCCCAGCAGCCTCTGGGCATGTTTCCTATTAAGGATTTATTTTTCTCTAAGAAGTGATCTCTCTGGCCCCTGAAAGAGGGCTTATTCCCATTTAATGCCTGTTAAAAACTCCCTGAGATTGGATTGAACAGGTGGTCTGCAAATATAGGTTTCAATGAACATTATTCATACGGAAAACAAAATCAAAGCCAAGAAAACCTAGTTTTTGAGGTAGATGAGGAGTCAAGTTGTCATTCTTGTTTGACCTTGGGCAATTCACTTAACCTGTGCTTTCAAACTTCTAGCTGATATAGGAAAATTATTCCTGTCCACTTTCTAATTCCTTAGAGCATTGTGTGGGCACTTACCTGATGATTTTGGATTTCCTCTGTATCTTTGCCTTAGAAATATAAGAACTATTGGGCTCCCCACTTGAGATCAGAAAATGCACCATTTTGGAGGATCTGCAGGGTTCTCCCTGGGAGTAGGTTACAGGGAGCAGCAGACACCCAGTGCCCCGAGGCCACAGACAGGAGTGAGGGTGAGAGAGTGAATGGGTGAGTGTGTGTGAGGGTGTACATGGATGTGAATGTGGTGGGCATCGGCCTGTTGGTGCAGGAACATAGGGCTGGCCAAGCACTATGGGCAGGGGAGCTGTCAACCACCACAGCACATTCCCTGGGCAGGTGCTTCCCCTCTTGGGATCAGAGAACACACAATATTTCAGGATCTATAGAGTCCTCCTTGAGAGGAGTCTGCAGGGAATGGTAGAGACCCATCACCTGGAGGCCACAGATAGGCATGCCAGGCCCTGCCATCTCCATAGCCAAAGCCGGGTGCCTGTGGGTCCCACTAGCAGCAGAGGGTCACCACCCTTGTGGGTCTGGCCAGCAGCAGAAGTCCACCGGCCCCACTGGCGCCACTGAAATGGAGAGCCTCTGCCACAACCATGAGCCACTGTCCCCACAGGCCCCACTGCAGCATTAGAGCTACTGTCCCACTGGCCCCACCACAGCAGAGAGCTGCCACCGATGCCACCACTACTGAGAGCTGTTGGACCCACTCTGCCACTACTGGTGCCGAGAGCCCCTGGACCCACCACAGCAGCCACCAGCCCTGCTGCTGCCACTGCTGAGAGTCACAAGCCCTGCCGCCATCACACCCCACTGCCAAAAACTGTCAGCACCACCAACAACTGGACTGGATTCAAAATCTGATGTGCATGACCCATAGCAACCTGACACCCCTGGACTCACTGACCTGGTCCCACAACCTGGCCCACCTCACCCAGCCCTGGACCACTGGACCACTAAAATGGTGAGACAATAAAACAACCTCCAAATTAAAGAATAGGAGGAATCACCAGAAAATGAACTAAATGAAATAGAGGCAAGCAATTTGTCACATAAAGAATTCTAAGTAATGGTAATTGCTCAAATAACTTAGTGAGAACTACAAACAACTTAATGAGAACTATAAAGAATTCAGTGGGAACTTCAGTAGCATGAAAAAAAAGGTAGAAACCATGAATAAGAATAAAGAGGAAATGAAGAATGAGATAGCTGAAATAAAGAATACTGTGAAAGGAATCAACAGTAAATTAGAAGAAGCAGAGGACCAAATCAATGAATTAGAAGACAAGGTAGGAAAAAATATCTAATCCAAGCAGAAACTAGAGAGCATTATCTAAGTGAAACAAGCCAAGCAGAGAAAGACAAATATCACATGATCTCACTCATTTGTGGAATATAATAAACATAATAGTCTGGGGAACAGGGTAGACCCAGAGATGTGAAAGTAGGGTACAGACTGACAACCCTCAGAAAAGGGAGTGGTGGGGGAGGGAAGAGATAAACCATAGAACTTATACGCATGTATGCATAACTGATGGACATGGACAACAAAGCTGGGGAAGGGGTGGAGGGTCGGGGAGGAGGGTGTCAATGGGGAAAAAAGGAGAAACATCTGTAACAAAAATAAATTAATAAATAAAAAAAAAAAGCAGGAGGATGGTTTAAGGAAGCTCTGGGACAATATGAAATGTAATGACATCTGTATCATAGAGGTAGCAGAAGGAGAAGACTATGAGCAAGGAATAATGAACCTGTTTGAAGAAATAATGATAGAAAACTTCCCTAACTAGGTGAAGGAAAAAGTCATGCAAGTCCAAGAAACACAGAGTCCCAATGAAGATAAATCCAAAAAAGACCCACACCTAGACAAATCATAATTAAAATGGCAAACATTAATGGTAAAGAAAGAATATTAAAGGCAGCAATAGAAAGAAAGAAAGTTACCTACAAGGGAGCTCCCATTAGACTGACAGCTGATTTTCCAACAGAAACACTTCAGACCAGAAAGGAGTGGCATGAAGTATACAAAGTAATTGAAAGCAAGGAACTAAATCAAGGACTACTCTCTCCAGCAAGGCTATCATTCAAAATTGAAGTTGAAATAAAGAGCTTTGGAGGGGGATAAAAAGGCTAAAGGAGTTTATTACCAACAAACCAGCATTGCAAGAGATACTAAAGGGACTATTGTGACAAGAAGTAATAGAGAGAGAGGAATACAAGCATAAAGAATAAAAATGGCAATAAACAAGTACCTATCAATAATAACCTTAAATGTAAATGGCTTAAATGCTCCAATCAAAAGACATAGGGTAGCTGAATGGATAAGAAAACATGATACATATATATGCTATCTACAAGAGACCCACCTCAAAATAAAAGAAACACACAGGATGAAAATGAAGGGATGGAAAAAAAATTTCCACACAAATGGAAATGAAAAAAGAGCCAGAGTAGTAATAGTCATATCTGAAAAAATAGACTTCAAAATAAAGCCATAACAAGAGACAATGAAGGCCACTTAATAATAAAGGAATCAATACAACAAGAGGATATAACCCTGAAAAACATGTATGCACCAAATATAGAAGCACCCAAATATATATGTGTGTGTGTGTGTGTGTGTGTGTGTGTGTGTGTACGTCCAGGAGGTATATATATATACCTCCTGGAGGACTTTAAGGGAAAGAATGACAGCAAAACAATCATAGTAGGGGACTTCAATACTCCACTGACATCACTGCATAGATCTTCTAGACAAAAAATCAACAAGGAAACAGCAACCCTAAATAACAGACTAGATCAAATGGGTTCCATTGACATTTACAAAATATTTCACCCCAAAGCTGCAAAATATACATTCTTGTCAAGTGCACATGGGACATTCTCAAAAATAGACCACATGTTAGGACATAGCAATACAGGCCTACTTCAAGAATCAAAAAAAATTTCTAATAAATTATCTAACCCTAAAACTTAAAGAGTTAGAATGAGGACAACAAGAAAAGCCCAGAGCAACTAGAAGGGTGGAAATAATAAGGATCAGAGAGGAAACAGATGACATAGAGACTGAAAAAAAAAAAAAAAAAAAAAACAAATGATAAAAGAAACCAAGAGCTGATTCTTTGAAAAGATAAACAAGATTGATGAACCTTTAGCCAGACTCATCAAGAAATAAAGAGAGAGGACCCAACTAAATAAAATCAGAAATGAAAGAGGTGAAATCTCAACTGACACCACAGAAATACAAAGGATTATAAGAAAGTACTACGAACAACTATATGCAAGCAAACCGGACAACCTACATGAAATGGACAAATTCCTACAACATACAGTCTTCCAAAACTCAACAATGACGTTTCAGAAAACCTGAACAGACCAATAACTACTAATGAAATTGAAGCAATAATCAATAAATTACCAGCTAAGAAAATCCCTGGTCCAGATAGCTTCACAGGGGAGTTTTACCAAATATTCAAAGAAGAACTAACACCTATCCTCCTCATACTATTCCAAAAATGTCAAGAGGAAGGAAGACTTTCAGGATCTTTTTATGAGGCCAGCATTATCCTAATTCCAAAACCAGATGAAGATGCTGCAAAGAAAAAGAATTACAGGAAAATATTCCTGATGAGCATAGATGCTAAAATTCCCAACAAAATATTAGCAAACCAGCAATATATTAAAAAGATTATACACCATGACCAAGTGGGATTTATTACAGGAATGCAAGGTTGGTACAATATTTGTGAATCAATAAATGTAATACATCACATAAGCAAATTGAAAGATAAGTCACATGATCATATCAATAAACACAGAAAAAGCATTCAACAAAACCCAACACCCATTTTTGATAAAAACTCTCAGCATGGTCAGAATAGAGGAATCATGCATCAACATAATAAAGGCCATATATGACAAATCTACAGCCAACATCATACTAAATGGGTAAAAACTAAAAGCATTTCCCCTAAGAAGAGGAACAAGACAGGAATGCCTGCTTTCATCACTTTTATTCAACACAGTACTGGAAGTCCTAGCCACAGCTATCAGACAAGATGAAAAAATAAAAGGCATTAAAATTAGAGATGAGAAAGTAAAACTATCATTATTTGCAGATGACATGATATTATACATAGAAAACCCTAAAGAGTCTACCCCCCAAAAAACAAACTATTAGATTTAATAAATGAATTTGGCAATGTAACAAAATTAATACCCAGAAATCAATGGCATTTTTATACACCAATAATGATCTCTCTGAAAGAGAAAACTTAAAAAGAAATCCCTTTTACCATTGCATACAAAAAAAAAAAGATTAACATACTTAGGAATAAACTTAACCAAGGAGGTAAAAGACTTGTACTCAGAAAACTACAGGATATTGACAAAAGAGATAGAGGAAGATATAAACAAGTGGAAGAATATACCGTGTTCATGGGTTGGAAGAATTAGCATCATTAAAATGTCCACACTACCAAAGAACTTAAATGCATATATGCGTAACCAATGGACATAGACAACAATGTGGGGGGGGGATGGGGAGGAGGGTGTCTAGGGGGAAAAAAGGACAAACATCTGTAACAAAATAAATTAATAAAAATTGAAAATAAAATAAAAAGTTTAAAAAATGTCCATACTATCCAAAACAATTTATAGATTCAATGCATCCCTATTAAAATACCAATTAAATATTTCACAGATCTAGAACAAAGACTCCAAAAATTTATATGTAACCATAAAAGACCATGAATAACTGCATATAGATCAATGGAACAGAACAGAGAAGCCCTAAATCAACCCAAGCCAGTATGCTCAATTAATATTTGATGAAGGAGGCAAGAACAGACAATGGAACAAAGACAGTCTTATTAATAAATAGTGTTGGGAAAATTGGGCAGGTATATGCAAAAAAATTAAACTAGACCACCAACTTGCACTATACACAAGAATAAACTCAAAATGTATAAAAAACTTAAATGTAGGTCATGAAACCATAAAAATACTAAAAGACAATGTAGGCAGCAAAATCTCAGATATCTCATATAGCAGAATTTAACGATACATCACCTAGGGCAAGAGAAACAAATAAAAAAATAAACAAATGGGAATTCATCAAACTAAAAAGCTTCAGCACAGCAAAAGAAACTAGCATCAAAATGAAGAGGGAACATATGTTTGGGAGAACATATTTCCCAATTATACTTCTGATAAGGGGTTAATCTCCAAAATATATAAAGTATTCATACAACTCAACAAAGGGAAGACAAGCAATCCAATTAAAAATGGGCAAAGGTGGCTGGTGTGGTTCAGCAGCCTGGGCGTCATCCCATGGACTGAGAGGTCCCGGTTTGATTCTTGGTCAGGGCACATGCCTGGGTTGTGGGCTTGATCCCAGTAGGTGGCATGCAGGAGACAGCTGATCAATATTTCTCTCTCACATCAATGTTTCTACCTCTTGCTCCCTTCCTCTCTCTCTAGAAATACAATTACAAATAACCATATTTTTAAAAAATGAATAAATAAATCAAAAATAGGCAGAGGACTGAATAGACACTTCTCTAAACAGGACATGTGCGTGGCCAAGAGACATATGAAAAATTGCTCTAATTCACTAATCATCAGAGAGATGCAAATGAAAGTGACAATGAGTTACCACCTCACAGCTACCAGAATGGCTAACATCAATAAGTCAACAAACAACAAGTGCTGGTGAGGTTGTGGAGAAAAGGAAACCCTATTGCACTGCTGGTGGGATTGCAGACGGGTACGCCACTGTGGAAAACAATATGGAATTTCCTCAAAAAACTAAGAACTGAACTGCCATTTGACCCAGTGATCTCACTCCTAGGAATATATCGTAAGAATCCTGAAACAGCAATCAGAAAGAATATATACACTCCTATGTTCATTGCAGCATTATTCACAATAGCTAAGATCTGGAAACAACTTGCTTCCATCAGTAGATGAATGGATAAAAAAGATGTACACATACACAATGGAATACTATGCAGCTATAAAAAAGAAGAATCTGTTATTACACTTTGAGACAGCATGGAGGGACCGGGAGAGTATTATGCTAAGCAAAATAAGCCAGTCAAAGAAAGACGAGTATCTCATTATCTCATTTATATGTGGAATCTAGTGAACAAAGTAAACTGATGAATAAAATAGAAACAGAGGCATGAAAACATAGAACAGACTGACCAATCTCAGAGGGAGGTGGGGAGGGAAGCTGGAAGAAATTAACCAAATAATTTATATGCATATATGTATAAACCAAGGACATAGACTATAGGGTGCTGAAGACATGGGGTGGGGTGGAGTGGGAACTGGCAGGAGGAGGACAATGGGGGACATCTGTAATACTGACAACAATATTTAAAAAACAAACTGTTAATATTATCATGATTCAACACCTGCCAATGGCCCTGTGTGAGATAGGCATTCTCTGGCTGACATGCAATAATAATGGATCTGATTTGTTGCAGGTGCACCAAATCACAGCCTATTGATAATAGAAATGCAGAAATCACACACAAGATGGCCTCAGGTAAACCATGGGTTCCTTATTTTTAGCTAATAGAGCTCTGCTGAAATGTCACCAAGTGCCAACCTCTTACAAACTTCCTCACTTGTGGATCAGCCTTGATCACATGCAATAGCAGTACAGAGTGAGAAGGTCACATTGAGCATGTTAAGTTATGAAAGAAGAGGCAAGCCCATGAGATAGATCAATGGCCACACAAACCTGAGTCATTGTCTCCCTCTGGGCAGTGATCTATCCAACCATGTTTTACTGTGATGAAGATTGAGCTCCCCCTTCTTTCTGCAAAGGATCCCACTGTTCCCACTTAGGCACACACTCAATTTGAGGCCATTTCACATTCTTCTGCAAATTGTCTCAATTTGGTTGTTTCATTCTTTCTGCCACAGCCAAGCTCCTGCCTACTGCCTCTGACATGTCTTTCACAGAATCTCATTTTCATCCCTGTCACTGGAGTCCAAATGCCAACATACTGATTATTCTTGCTGTGACAAATACAGTATCTCTTCAGCAGTCTCTTCTAGTCTCATTCTCCTGAAAAAACAGCTCCCTCCCCTTATCAGCCTTTTATAATATTGCACACTGCGATCACCACCACACCTTCCAAGCCCTTCATAGCTCTTCCTGGACAGTTTTTATATCAGTTCTGACATGATATCTTTTCCTACGTTTTGCTTCACCTGTCTCCTGCCTCTCTGTGCCTCAGGGCAGCTCCATGGTCAGCAGGACAAATCCTTTTACCCCCGTAGGCAGTCACCAAGCTTAATTTTGGCACTCCACAAATTACAGTAAGTCCTGCTAATCAGATCAAAGCATTCATCCTGCATACTGGCCAGACTGGGCATGATATGATTCCTCATGATAATTTCTTATGAGTCAGCTAAGAAGCACTCAGGCATGCAAACTCACAGGACAAGTTCATCTGGTCAAACATAATGACCCAGGACCATTTAACATGAAAGTGATGCCAATTCTCTGGTGCCACATGGGGCCTGGCTGAAGGACAGACTTCTGCAGAGATGTCTTTTGGAGAGTGCCACACTTAGGACATCTCAAAACACCCCAGCTGGGCTAATGTGGCCTTTGTCGTATTAGTAAATTCCATGTCCATTTGATAAAGAAGCTCAGCCTCTCCAAAGCCCAGAATACTGATCAGTCCCTGCTGCCTGTGACTATAGGAATTCTCTCTCAGGCTTTTGGATTTAAAAACTATCAATTCACTTTATTTTTTTAAATACAACAAATCTTTCTTCTTTCTGTTTTATATATGCCCACTAAACCATTTAGCAAGGAAATGATTCCTGATTTGTATCATCTCTTTATTGGCCTACGTTGTTATTAAAAATGACTGAGAAGGCCTCCTTGCTTATTCTCAATGGCATTTGGGAGAGTAATGTGTACTCATAGTCAATTCCTGTCTGTTCTCTTAGAGTATTTCTGGTATCCCAAAAATGTAAATGTTAGGGATGTTGACAGGAGGGCTGACATTTCCCATCTGAAGTCTGGAAGGAGATCAGTCCTATGAAATGGATAGGCTGATCTTGAAATAAAGTTCACTGGAATACAATTAAAGGAAAGTCTCACAGGCTGGGTGTTACCAGGTCACAGAGGTGACTACAAGCCCACTAGGGGCAGTTAAAAACATCAGATATAATCTCATATGTGAAATATATTTCACTTTTAAAAATAAGAAAAATTTAAAACAATAAATAAGAGAAGTTGTTTTTTGTTTTGTTTTTTTTTTCCTTTCACTTTCCCTTCCTTCATGTGAAAATGTTAAAAAAGATAACTACTCTTTTTTTATCCTACCTCATACATATTTTATTCACTATCTTCCTATATACTAGTTTTGTTACATAAATATTCTAAAGCTCAAAATTAATTTAAATCATATGAATGATGAGATACACAAGACTATAAGGTCCGAGAAGCCAAGGTCCACATAGTTATAGCACTCGACACAGTGCCCAGCCCATAGTAGGTATTCACTAAATAGTTGGTTAATGAAAGAATGAGCAAAGGAATTGAAGAACTCTACTTCACAGGTTTGGGTTAAGAATTAAATGAGATGACTGGTCTTGGTACAGAGTAAGTAGTCAATACTTTCTCCTCATCTTCCCTCCACAAAATAGCTACAGAAATCTCTCTATGCCAGATTACCATTCAGTTTTCACAGATATCAGGTCAAGAATGTTTGGTTGATTATTCTACTGGTCCACCAAAAATGTCCAGGTCAGCAAGCAAGGCCCAAAGTTCCTATGAAGTAAGTCTTAACTCAGATTATAAAATCAAATACTGCTCCACATTGCCTTAGCTATAAATCCCCCTGGATGGCCTTCAAAAATACCTTCACATAGAATGTATGTGCTCAAGAGAAGTTTCTCTGCGTGAAAGGGAGTGGTGAAAGCTAATCCTCACTCTGTACCTCCACCCGGGTGGCCTTGGCTGCCCTCACTGCCTCGTGTCCCAGAAACAAACCTGAAGAGAGTCCAATTCTGGTTCACTTGGTGAGTTACAAAAGCTGAGTGAGCGAGGGCTAGGGGGTAATTTCAGATACCACTACACTTTTCATGTTAACCATAAGTTGACATCTTCCTAAAATAGTTTGAGTATAATCCTTACTGAAGATATGGCAACAAACTTCAAGTCTCTTAAGTTCTTTCCATCCCTAAAATCCTTGCACTTTTTAAAATGCTCTCATATTAATCTAAAAGAAAAAAATGGGTAGAAGTGCCTAATTTATTCCTCCACTGAGAGCTTTCTCACTTGGTAGAATACTGATTATTATCTAGCATGTACGAATACAGTCTGGCCAAAGGAAACCATGACTGAGGAAACTTGCACATTTATTCCTTAGAACAGTTCCTACCAATAACTAATTATTTTCCTCAAATACAGTTGGCAAGACCAACTGTAAGTTTTCTTTACATAAATGTTTAACACTTCATTAATAAGTAAACATAGAAAATCAGAACTTTTTATTGTAACCTTGGATCAGTATTTACACTAAAGAATTGAAATGAAACTATTCTGTAACAATTTTATCTTTTTCATTTAAAATTTGGATTTTATTTTTTCACTTAAAATTTTATTTATCAATTATATTTATCATCCATTTTACATACATACATAATTTATTTTATATACATATATAGTCATAACTGAATATATATATATTTATATTCATTCATATATATACACATTTATAGCTGAAACTTTGTTATCAAATTCAAGTGTCATTATAAACTTGTATAATATCCCTCTATAAAACCCTCTTCTGACATCAACTCCTATATTGTAATTTAATTATAGTACTAACCATGGGAAGTTAGCACAGACCCTCAAGCTGCCAGCCATAAGTGTTATCCCCAGGCCACCTGCACTTTTGTCCACCTGGTTACAAAATTGGGGGTTCCCATGACCCCACTCAGGTTTGATAATTCACTAGAACAACTCTCAGAACTCAGAAAAGCATTATACTAATGATTACAGTTTTATTATAAAGGACACAAGTCATGATCAGCCAAATAAACAATCACATAAGGCAAGGTCTGAAAGGGTCTTGAACACAGAGCTTCCATGTGAAATTGGATGCTGTCACCTACCCAGCACATAGATGTGTCCAGAGTTTTTATTGTGGTCTTATTACATAGGCATGACTGATAACTTAATCCCTAGCTCCACTTCCCTCCCTAGGAAGTGCTTCAAAGCCCCAACTCTCTAACCACATGGTTGGTCTTTCCAGTGACCAGCTCTCATCTTGAGCCATCTCATTAGCATTAACCCAGGTGTGATCCAAGGGCATCATGAATAACAAAGACACTACTATCCTCTAGGAAACTGTAAGGGTTTTAGAAGCTCTATTTCAGGAACCCAGGACAAAAACTAAACAAATTTTTTTTTTAATATATTTTTATTTTCTTTCTCTGACTGGCTTATTTCACTTAGCATAATACTCTCCAGGTCCCTCCATGTCATTTCAAAGGGTAAAAGATCTTTCTTTCTTACAGCTGCATAGTATTCCATTGTGTAAATGTACCACAACAAAGAAAAGTACTACATGATCTCACTTATTTGTGGAATATAGTAAACAAAATAAGCTGACGATCAAAATATATCCAGAGACATGGAAGCAGGGAACAGACTGACAAATCTCAGAGGGAAGGAGGATGAAGGGGATGGGAAGTGATAAACCAAAGAACTTATATGCATAACCAATAGACACAGACAATAGTTTGGGGAAGGCAGGAGAGGGGTGGGAGCAGGGAGGAGGGTATCAATGGGGGAGAAGGGGAGGGGACATCTAATACTTCCAACAATAAAGATTTTTAAAAAGAATAAAAATATCAAAAAATAAATATATTTTTATTGTTGACAGTATTATAGATGTCCCCCATTTTCCCTCCTTTTACCCCCCTCCATTCAGCTCCCACCATACCCTACACCCTCAGGCCTTCACCACACTATTGTCTGTGTCTATGAGCTATGCATATAAGTATATAAGAAATTCTTTATTATAGCCCAGAGCCCAGTGACTCAAAACCAAATGCCATAAGGTAAAGCAATTCTATACATAGACTGCCTATTTTGGCCCAGGTACATGGTTTTCTTATGAATGGCTTAAAAACAAGTGTGATTTTAGAGCATCTAAAAGAATGAAATGACTTATCTTTCAAGATGGTTTTCATAATTAGTGATTTCTTCAGCTATGTCTTTAAAATTTACATTATCTAATTAAGACACTGTACATGTGAGGAGCCCGGCCAGTGTGGCTCAGTGGTTGAGCATCGACCCATGTGCTAAGAGGTTGCCGGTTCGATTCCCAGTCAGGGCACATGCCCAGATTGTGGGCCAAATCCCCAGTGGGGGGCATGCAGAAGGCGGCCAATCGATATGCTCTCTCATCGATGTTCCTATCTCTCTCTCCCTCTTCCTTCCTCTCGCTCAAAAATCAATAAAGAAAAATAAATTTAAAACAAAAAGCTACATGTGAGGAGAAACCTGGCAACCATCACCATAACCAAGTAATTCAAGTTAACATCCCAATAATGGGACAACAGACATGATGTGCCTCCTCATATGATGCACTAGGAAGGATGCAACATCACTTCTGTAGTATTACTATTTTTTTTAAATCCTCACCTGAGGGTATTTTGTACATTAATCTTCAGATAGAGCTGGAGGGTGAGAGAGAGAAACATCGATGTGAGAGAGATACATTGATTGGTTGCCACCCACACAACCCCAACCAGGGCCGGGGACAAACTGCAACCGAGGTACTTGCCCTTGGCCGGAATTGAACGCAGGACTCTTTGGTCTGCGGGTGATGCTCTTACCACTGAGCCATACCAGCCAGGGCTGTAGTATTACTATTGATAATTCATAACTTAAATCTATTCATGAGAGAATATCAGATAAACATACACTGAGTACTGAGGGATGTTTTACAAAATAACTGGGCTACACTCTTCAAAAATGGCAAGGTCATGAAAAATAAAGACAGGCTAAGAAATGGCTCCAGAAGAAGACTAAAGAGACATGACAACTAGATGGAAATCATTAGTCCGAGTTAGATCCAGGACAGAGGAAAAAGTAGTCTTATAAAAGACATTATCAGGTCAATTGGTACAAATTATATGTGGATTATGGGTCCAGTAGTATTATTATGCCAGTGTTGTATTTCCTAGTTTTTTCTTGTTGTTGTTGTTTGTTAATCCTCACTCAAGGATATTTTTTCCATTGATTTTTAGAGAGTGTGGAAGGAGGCAGGGGGAGAGAGAGAGAGAGAAACATAGATGTGAGAGAGACACATTAATAGATTGCCATTTGCATGCATACCAGCCAGGGCCAGGGATGGAACCTGCAACCCAGGTATGTGCCCTTGACTGGAAATAGAACCCTTGACCCTTCTCTGTGTGGGCCAATGCTCTAACCACTGAGGCACACTGGCCAGGGCCTGTATTTCCTAGTTTTGATCATTGTATTGTGTACAAAGATGTACACATGTAAAAGAATTTCCTGGTTCTTAGAGAATAAACACTGACATGTTTGGGAGTCTGCTCTTTACTTTCCAAGGTCCCCTCTAAGAGATAGAAGAGGAGATAGTATATGATAAAGCAAATGAGGTAAAATGCAAGCAATTAAATTATAATCTTATAAAGAAATTCAGAAGTTCTTTGGAACATATTTACAACCTTTTATTACATTAAAAAACAAAACAAAACAAAACAAAAATCTGTGAAGATGGAAGAAATGTGAAATGTTGCAAAGAAAATACATAACTGGCCTAAAAGAAACACAGACAGAGGGGCTGTGATTTCGGCACCTGCTCTTTGGTACTAACAGTGGAGATATTGATAAAAAGATGTTCTCACTTCTTCTTGTAATTCTTAAGATTTTGGATAAATTTTCTCAACTTGAATCTGTTTTCCCCATTCTCACAGAATGGGGGATTTTATTTTATTTTATTTCTTCTTTTTTTTTCTTTTCACTTTTTATGGGCAGAGTCCTGTGCTTTGCACTGCAGGAAACACAGCATTGAACAGAGCATGTTTTCTACTCCATGAGCTTACAGTTTTGTAAGGCAGATAGGATTTCTCATATTTAACTGTTTGCATATGATAAGAATTGAAACACTAAAAGGGCTATAAGAGCACAAAAGTCTGAGGTCTTGCTGAGTTTTGAGATAAGAGGATTGGTGAGAGCAGAAGAAGGTAAAAAGCCATCTCCAAGGCATCTGGTCTTTCCTGTCCTGGCAGCCCTGACAAAACCTATCGCTACCCTATACTACAAAGGAATATTCACGTCATTTCCTTAATATTTCTTTCAGATCTAAGAGTTGTTGATGACTTAAAGTTAAAAGGACATTTCATAATTATTTCCTCTTCCATTTTTTTTATTATTAATTTATTTTTGTTACAGATGTTTCTCCTTTTCCCCCCCTTGTCACCCTCCTCCCCCTCCCTCCCTGCCCCGTCCCCAGTTTTGTTGTCCATGTCCATTAGTTATGAGTACATGCATACAAGTTCTGTGGTTCATCGCTCCCCTCCCCCACCCCCTCTTCTGGCAATTGTCAGTCTGTACCCTACTTCCGATCTCTGGGACTACCCTGTTCCTCAGACTGTTATGTTTATTATATTCCAGAAATAAGTGAGATAATGTGATATTTGTCTTTCTCTGCTTGGCTGGTTTCACTTAGGATAATAGTTTCCAGGTCCTCCCATGTCGTCGCAAAGGATAAGAGATCTTTCTTTCTTACAGCTGCATAGTACTCCATTGTGTATATGTACCACATCTTTTTTATCCATTCGTCTACTGATGGAGACTTGGGCTGTTTCCAGATCTTAGCTACTGTAAATAGCGCTGCTATGAACATGGGGGTACATATATTCTTTCTGTTTGGTGTTTCAGGCTTCTTAGGGTATATTCCTAGGAGTGGGATCACTGGGTCAAATGGTAATTCAATTTTTAATTTTTTGAGGTAACACCATAGTGTTTTCCATAGTGGCAGCACCAGTCTGCATTCCCACCAGCAGTGTACTAGAGTCCCCTTTTCTCCACACCCTCGCCAACACTTGTTGTTTGATGCTTTGTTGATGGCGGCTATTCTGACAGGTGTGAGGTGATACCTCATGGTTGTTTTAATTTGCATCTCTCTGATGATTAGTGATGTTGAGCATTTCTTCATATGTCTCTTGGCCATTTGTATGTCCTTTTTGGAGAGGTGTTTATTTAGTTCCTCTGCCCATTTTTTAATTGGGTTTTTTGTCTTCCTTTTGTTGAGATGTATGAGCACTCTATATATTTTGGAAATTAATCCCTTATCTGATATATCATTGGCAATTATGCTCTCCCATACAGTGGGTTGCCTTTCCACTTTGATGGTTGTTTCTTTTGCTGTGCAGAAGCTTTTGAGTTTGATGTAGTCCCATGTGTTCATTTTTTCCTTTGTTTCTGTTGCCTTAGGTGATATATCAGTGAAGATTCTGCTGCGTATGATGTCCAAAATTTTGTTGCCTACATTTTCTTCTAGGATTTTTATGGATTCATGAGTCACATTTAAGTCTTTTATCCATTTTGAGTTTATTCTAATGTATGGTGTAAGATGATGGTCTAGTTTCATTTTTTTGCATGTAGCTGTCCAATTTTCCCAACACCATTTATTAAAGAGGCTGTCTTTACTCCATTGTATGTTCTTGCCACCTTTGTCAAATATTAATTGAGCATAATGTTTTGGGTTAATTTCTGGGTTCTCTGTTCTATTCCATTGATCTATCTGCCTGTTCTTGTGCCAGTACCAGGCTGTTTTGATTACAGTAGCTTTGTAGTATAACCTGATGTCTGGTATTGTGATCCCGCCTACTTTGTCCTTCTTTTTCAAGATTGCTGTAGCTATTCGGGGTCTTTTTTGGTTCCATATGAACTTTTGAAGTTTGTTCTAGTTCTGTGAAATATGTCGTTGGTATTTTGATGGGGATTGCGGTAAATCTATAGATTGCTTTGGGTAGTATGGACATTTTAATGATGTTAATTCTTCCAATCCATGAACAAGGTATGTGCTTCCACTTTTTTATATCTTCCTCTATTTCTTTTTTCAATGTCCTATAGTTTTCTGCAAATAGGTCCTTTAATTCTTTGGTTAAGTTTATTCCTAGGTATCTTAATTTTTTTTGCTGTGATGGTAAATGGGATTGTTTTTTTAGTTTCTCTTTCTGTGAGTTCATCATTGGTGTATAAAAATGCCGTCAATTTCTTGACATTAATTTTGTATCCTGCTACGTTGCCAAATTCATTTATTAAGTCTAGTAGACTTTTGATGGAGTCTTTAGGGTTTTCTATGTATAATATCATGTCATCTGCGAATAATGATAGTTTCACTTCCTCCTTTCCAATTTGGATCCCTTTTGTTTTTTCTTCATGTCTGATTGCTGTGGCTAAGACTTCCAGTACTATGTTAAATAAGAGTGGTGAGAGTGGGCATCCTTGTCTTGTTCCTTTTCTTAAGGGAAATGCTTTTAGTTTTTGTCCATTGAGTATGATGTTGGCTGTAGGTCTTTCATATATGGCCTTTATTGTGTCAAGATATGATCCCTCTATTCCCAAATTGCTGAGCGTTTTTATCAGAAATGGGTGCTGGATTTTGTCAAATGCTTTTTCAGCGTCTATTGATATGATCATATGGTTTTTATCTTTCATTTTGTTTATGTGATGTATCACATTTATTGATTTGCAAATATTGTACCACCCTTGCATCCCTGGGATGAATCCCACTTGGTCATGGTGAATAATTTTTTTGATGTATTGCTGGATCTGATTTGCTAGTATTTTGTTAAGGATTTTGGCATCTATGTTCAAAAGGAATATTGGCCTGTAGTTTTCTTTGTAGTGTCTTTTTCTGGTTTTGGAATTAGAATTATGCTGGCCTCATGAAACGAGTTTGAAGTCTTCCTTCTTCTTGAATTGTTTGGAATAGTTTGAGGAGAATGGGTGTTAGTTCTTCTTTGAATGTTGGGTAAAACTCCCTCATGAAGCCATCAGGGCCTGGGCTTTTGTTTGCTGGGAGGGTCTTGATTACATCTTCAATTTCCTTCATTGTTATTGGCCTATTCAAGTTTTCTATCTCTTCCCAGTTCAGTTTTGGGAGACTATGTGTTTCTAGAAATGTGTCCATTTCACTTAGATTGTCGAATTTGTTGCCATATATATGTTCATAGTATTTGTTAATGATCCTTTGTATTTCTGTGGTGTCAGTTGTTACTTCTCCTCTTTCATTTCTGATTTTGTGTATTTGGGTTCTCTCTCTTTGTTTCTTGGTGAGTCTAGCTAAGGGTCCATCAATCTTGTTTATCTTTTCAAAAAACTAGCTCTTTGTTTCATTGATCCTTTGAATTGTTTTTTTGGTCTCCATGTCGTTAACTTCTGCTTTGATCTTTACTATTTCCTTCTTTCTACTTGCTTTAGGGTTTTCTTTTTGTTTGCTTTCTAGTTCTTTAAGTTGTGAGGTTAGGTAGTCAATTAGAAATTTTCCTTCTCTCTTGAGGTGGGCCTGTAGTGCTATGAACTTCCCTCTCAGAACTGCTTTCGCTGCATCCCATAGGTTTTGTGTTGTGTGTTCATTTTCATTAGTTTCCAGAAAGTTTTTAATTTCTTCCTTGATCTCCATGGTAACCCATTCATTGTTCAATAACATGCTATTTAGCCTCCATGTGCTCAAATGTCTTTGCATGATCTTGTTGCAATTGATTTCTAGTTTCATGCCGTTGTGATCTAAGAAGATGCTTGATATGATTTCAATCTTCTTGAACTTGTAGAGACTTAGTTTGAGTCCTATCATGTGGTCTATCTTTGAGAATGTCCCATGTGCACTTGAGTAGAATGTGAATTCTGCATTTTTGGGGTGTAATTCTCTGTATATATCTATTAAATCCATTTGATCTAGTGCTTCATTTAGTGTCTCTGTTTCCTTTTTAATTTTTTGTCTACATGATCTATCCAGTGATGTCAGTGGGGTGTTGAAGTCTCCTGCTATGATTGTATTGCTATCGATTTCTCCTTTGAAGTCCTCCAGAAGATTTTTAATATATTTTGGTGCTCCTATGTTGGGTGCATATATGTTTACCAAGGTTATATCTTCCTGTTGGATAGACCCTTTCAATATTATGTAGTGGCCTTCTTTGTCTCTAGTTATAGTCTTCAATTTGAAATCTAATTTATCAGATATGAGTATTGCTATCCCAGCTTTTTTTTCCGTTCCATTTGCTTGGAAGATTTTTTTCCATCCCTTCACTTTCAGCCTATGTGAGTCTTTTGTTGTGAGGTGGGTCTCTTGTAAACAACATATATGTGAATCATGCTTTCTTATCCAGTCAGCTACTCTGTGTCTTTTTATTGGAGCATTCAGTCCATTTACATTTAAGGTGATTATTGATATGTACTTATTTATTGCTATTTTTGTTTAGTGTGGTTATATTTTTCTTCCTATTTCTTCTACTAATTACAGCATTCCTTTTAACATTTCTTGCAGTGCTGGTGTAGTGCTAATATATTCCCTTAGCCTTTTTTTGTCTAGGAAGCTCTTTATTTCACCTTCTATTTTGAATGATAGCCTTGCTGGATAAAGTAGTCTTGGATTCAGATTCTTGTTTTTCATTACTTTGATTACTTCATGCCACTTCCTTCTGGCCTGTAGTGTTTCTGTGGAGAAGTCAGCTGATAGCCTTATGGGGGTTCCTTTGTAGGTAACCTGTTGCTTATCTCTTGCTGCCTTTAGGATTCTCTCTTTGTCTTTAATTTTTGGCATTTTAATTACTATGTGTCTTGGTGTGGGCCTGTTTGGATTCTTCTTACTGTGCTTCTTGAACTTGAATGCCTTCTTCTTTCACCAAGTTAGAAAAATTTTCTGTCACTATTTCTTCAAATACATTCTCTAAACCTTGCTCATTTTCTTCTTCGGGGACTCCTATGATGAGAATGTTATTATGTTTCCAGTTGTCCCACAGTTCTCTTAAGCTATCTTCCTGTTTTTTAATTGTTTTTTCCTTTTGGTTTTCTGATTGATTGATTTTTTCTACTCTGTCTTCTAATTCACTGATCTGGTCCTCCACTTCCTCTACTCTGCTGGTCAGTCCTTTCCATGTGTTCTTTATTTCTGCTATGGCATTCTTTATTTCCATTTGGTTGGTTTTCATGGTGTTGAGCTCCTTACTCATGCTGTTTAGTTTCCTCAAGATCATGGCTCTGAACTCTACCTCTGATAATTTGCTTAACTGCATTTCATTTATCTCATCTTTGGTAGAGTTCTCTTGTTCTTTCATTTGGGATCTGTTTCTTTGTTTCACCATTTTTGCTATCTCAGTGGGTTTTGGAGCCCACCAAATTTTCCCTGTGGGTGTTGGTGTTCTGCTATTTGTGGCTCCCTCTACTGGGTTTGGATGAGCGTGGAGGGCCCTCCTTAAACACCACTGTCAAGTCTCACCTTCCTGGGTAGATTTGCAAGCTCAGGAAAGGTTCAGTTATACTCTAGCTTTTTGCCTGGAGTCTATTAGCCTCAGTTACTTGAAAAGCCTTAGGATCTCAGTTCAATGAGAAACTCCCTCAGGTGTTTATAGTGTAAGAGGATTTCCCGAGGGTGGGGCCTATGCTGGTTGTTAATGAGCCTCAATTTGCATTTCTTTGCCTCTTTGCCTCTGCTGGGAATCTCTGAGGGAGGGGCTGCCACAGTTCTGGGAAGGAGCAAACCTGGCCGCTGTTCTTTGTAACTGGGGAGGAGCGGGCTGGCCACCACTGTCCTCTGTGGCCTCAGCCCAGCACAAACCCCGAGCACCCTCCAAATCCCAGGTTTCCCCACAGAGTTCCAGTCCAGTCCACCCTCCCTCTGCCGGAGCCCCAGGTGAGTGGCTGTAGCTATTTAGTGCTCTGTCCCGGCCCTCTGTGCTGTGGAGCAGCTTGGGCTCTTAATCCAAGGGCGGTGCCGCTGCTGCTCACAGCTAAGGCTGTTGCTGTCCATTGGCTCCCAGCCCACCACCCTCTCAAGCCTCCACAGCTCCTACCAGGCTCATTCAGTGTCCCTGGTTGTATGGTCCTCTCCCGCTGCTTTTCTGTTGCTTTTTCCTGACGATTTGTCTTTATTTTAGTTGTAATTCCCCTTTTGGTCCTGGGAGATCATCTGTGTAGCTTGCATTCACTCCATCGCCATTTTCTCCCCTCAAATCTAGTAGTTTTTGATAGAGTCGTTAGGGTTTTCTATGTACAGTATCATGTCATCTGCGAATAATGACAGTTTCACTTCTTCCTTTCCAATTTAGATCCCTTTTATTTTTTGTTCTTGTCTGATTGCTGTGGCTAAGACTTCCAGTACTATGTTAAATGAGAGTGGTGAAAGTAGACATCCCTGTCTTGTTCCTATTCTTAAGGGAAATGCTTTTAGTTTTTGCCCATTGTGTATGATGTTGGCTGTAGATTTGTCCCCCTATGTTCATAGCAGCACTATTTATAATTGCTAAAATCTGGAAACAGCCCAAGTGTCCATCAATAGATGAGTGGATAAAAAAGCTGTGGTACATATACACAATGAAATACTGTGCAGTTGTAAGAAAAAGAGATTTCTTGTCCTTTGAGACAACATGGAGGAAACTGGAGAGTATTATGCTAACAGAAATAAACCAGTTAGAGAAAGACAAGTATCACATGATCTTACTTATTTGTGGAATATAATGAACAAAATAAGGTGATGAACAAAATAGACCCAGAGACATAGAAATAGGGTTCAGACTGACAAACTTCAGAGGAGAGGATGGGGGGGAGGAAAGAGATAAGCCAAAGAACTTATGCATATAAGCATAACCAATGGACATAGACAACAATGCTGGGGGTGGGGCAGGAACGGGAGGAGGGTGTCAATGGGGGAAAAAGGAGAAACATCTATAACAAAAATAAGTTAAATAAAAAAATATATATAGGGAAAAAAAGTAGCAGTATCACTTTTATTCTGTCAAAATTGGTAAAAGCTGATGCCTTCTTGCTTTTGGTACTACCGTGACACAAAAATAACAATTTCAGCTTCATTACGCCGTACAAAGATTTATGTCTGGGAAGCATTCTTTCCTCCCTTGGGCAAGAACATTTGGCATTATTAACAACAATACTACAACAGACTATTTTTTGGCAAGAATTCTATATAACACTATTGGTCCAGTCCAATTGACTGGGAGAGAAAAGCAGTTTGGTTTAATTATATAAACAGATAGGTATTGATAGTGATATACAGAGAAAGAGAAATAAGGTTTTATTAATTAAACTCATGGATTTGTGACTTTACATGCACATTATTATGCATTTTGCTATCATATGCTTTGAGTAATAAAAATGACAATTTCTCATCATAAACATTTATAAAATTCCAGTTTAGTTTAGGGCATTTGCAAAAATTGTAAGTATAAGCATCCAAGAAAGACCTATAAAATTAATATTAGCAGGTGACTCTGTGATTATCTGTAGTTAAGATGACCAGGAAAATTGAGGTGAGATATTAATCACACCCTTTCAATGCATGGTAAATTCAGTTATAGCATATTCAAACATTCAAGAGATTACGCTGGCTACTTGTCGGCCTAAATATATTCTGTTTTACGGGGGACTTGAAAGGATATTCATTATCTGCACTCTTAACTGGCTTAAAACCCCCTATACACTGTCCTCACATACCCTTTCTTTATCTAAAGCCAAATTGAAAAGGGAGATGAAGGAAGTTGTACACACTAATTCAGTTTAGAGGCCCTGTAAGCAATGAAAGAAATCATTAAGCAAAACATGAAGTCTTAAGAAACACCAGAGGTGTTGTTTACATATATAAATTGAACTAACCAAGAACTTGTGTTTCTAGACTTTCACCTTCACCTAAGTAATACCCATATAGACCATCAACTTCCTGCTGCCTCTGGCCTTGAGGTATATGGTTCTCATGTCTCAGTTTGGATGCCTTGCCTTCCATCCCAGCATCAGGTCCCCCCCACACACACACACTAATACTTTGGTGAGTCTTTCTCATTATTCTATACATTATCCATTGATTTATTTTGACCACCTTTCACATCTGATTTAAGTGTTTTCTTTATCCCCTTTTTTGTTTTACTCATCTCTTAATACTTCACCTTTTCAAGACCCTGTATAAAAAGACATATCTCTATATACTTCATCCTCTCATATTTGAACTCTCTATATCTACTCCCCCACAAGCCTCACATTTTTTTCCTTGCCTTTTTTGCTTTGCTTCAGCTCTCATTACTGACATGTCAGTTGTTCTTCTCTGATAGTTATTTTCCACTCCCTTTTTCTCATCTGCCGTGACCTTTAACTCTGTAACTACATTGAAAGCCATGACACATTTGCATACAGGTTGTGCAAAGAGTGATGCTAACAGAAAATTGTCCTACTGCATAGTGAGAGCTTCGGTATCCACGTTTGCTGCTCCCAGTGGGCTGGCTTGAAAGAGGCATCTCGTTTCTACCATTTTACCTGACCTCGTTAATTTACAGTCATATACCATTTAACAGCAAGGAGAAATATGTCATTAGGTAAATTTGTCCTTGTGTGAATTTTATAGGATATGCTTACACAAACCTAGATGGTATAGCCTGCTAATGTAATTGTATGTGCTATAGTTTCTTACGAATGGCAGTGCAGTAAGTTTGCTTATACCAGCATCACCACAAACACAGAAGTAATGCATTGTGTTATGACATTAATGAGGTTACAATGTCACAAGGCAATAGAGATTTTTCAGCTCCATTATAACTTACGAGACCACTGTCATATATGTGGTCCGCTGTTGACCAAAACATCATAATGCAGTATGTGACTATATTCTCAGTCCAAAACCACAAATGCTATTAGACACATAATACAGAGACATTTAATGTTATTAGATTTTTTAAACAAATTTTACGTTTTTTTACAGAGTAGTGAAAATACAATATACCTTACACAGAAGACCATTAAAAAATTATTTCTCTAATTAGGCAAATTGGTAGTGCTTGACCCTATTAAATAACTCTTTGGGTTCTAAATTTAACAGTATTATATGGGACAAGAAAATGGAGAATAATTGTTTTCCCCTCCTCAAGCTGAGAGCAGCAAGACTGCATTTTGTTAGTAGAACTTGTAAGTCACTGCCAAAGGGAGAAACTTTTAGAAGTTTGTCATGGTAAATCAATGTATTTGTCATGGGTTAAAGAATGGCAGAAGATACATGAAAACCTGATGCTGATCGCTTGGTTACAAATGACTTGCAGATGTTAAAATGTGTTTCCCAATAAAAATAAAAAAAAATAAGACAAAAATACCAGGCTACTTGGCAAGAAGGGGCCAAACACCTGCCTGAAAAAAATGGGAATCAGAATAAGCAGCAACAGCCTATATATTCCTGAAACTTCCTTCCTAATAGCTAACAATAGCCCCTTATATATTCTTTTTTCACATGAACTACAAATTCCTAGACTGAACACATATAAAGTGTGCACCTGTAATTTCTTTCTCGGCACATGTGACATGTACTCATTTTTGCAACTTGCGTGACATTGTGATTTATAAGGGTCCTGGTTCTAATTCTTTCACTTCTGTACCAGTTGCAGAGCACTCCAGAGCAGCCTTGCAGGGCCTGGCACCAGGCTCCAAATGACTAGCAGCTGGCCGCTTGTTCTTCAAGTTCATGGTAGAGAACCGGGAGAATTTCCCTAAAGTGGCAAATGGCACTGAGGTAGACCCCTCTCATTCTCCTACCAGTTTGAGATAGATGTCAACTCTTAAGTTGGATTGTTTCTCAAAAATAGACCAAGCAAACTCCAAGGAGACACCTAGCCTGAGCATAAGGAACTACAAATCACCCACTGGAAAAAGCAAGTTTATTTTTCAGGTCAAGAGGCAAATACTAAATTACCTTCTAGAGTAATCAGACCGCACTGAGACCCAAGTTTCATATTTACAGGCAAGTTTCATGAATGGATTAGTCAAAGGATTTGCAGACTCCAGGAACACATGAGGAGAGGAAATGGATTATGGAACTCCATTAGGAGTAATCAAACATTCTGAACTTCTTATTTGACCATAAATGTTGTAAAGACATCCTTGTGACATGATTCAAGATACACTGTAGTCAGACTAGGCGAATGTTGACTCAAAGACCGAAACAACGAGTCCTTTTCAATGTACTTTTAAAATAAATTTAGGAAAATGTCAATGCAGTAAACTACCGAGGGAAGGAGACTATAGCTGGGCACTACTGTTAAAAGAAATAGTGTCCTTCCTCATATAATGGAAAGTGGGTGGGTTTTTTTATTCACAGGTACACATTTTATTTATGCTTTGGGGGACAGAGTTTAATTTCCGGGGGAATTTTGAAGTTTATGTTTATGTTTATCCTTGAAAGATTTGCTTTGGTTAAATGTGAGTTAACTACATTTAGACCTAGTTAAATGGTATAATTAAAATAGTCAGATTGTTAAGGCCAAACATTTTTAGAGTCTCTTGCCTTAGCAATTTAATTTTATGGAAATGTAACAAAAAACAATGAAGCCCGCTTAAAAGAACACCTGCTCAAAGAAAAGCGCCGTAGAAAAGATTGTATCTGACATAAACATGTTAAAAACCATACAATAAAATGAAACATTACTTTTAGAATGTCTTTAATGAAATAATGAATATTTATATGATACAATAATGAAACAGAATTTAGAAAACCACATGATCATTTTTACTTCCTCTCAATTAATCACAATCATTTTTAGTAAAGCAATTTTCAAGTGAAAATGTAAATAGATATAAAAACCATTAAAATGAAGATATTCATAAATGCATTCATATTCTCACATGGTACACAATGCATAATAAAATTACATATGCAAAAGCAAACCAGCCACTGAAAATTTTCTAGAGATTTGTCTTATTAAAATAATTTTTATTTAGAATATTTCCAAAGGTCAGTTAAAGGATAGGCTATTTATTTTTTTGTATATTATTCCTGTGAAATTTTGTAAATGTCATTTACTTTTATAAATTCAAAACTTCAGAAAAGATATGATTAATATGGGATATTATTTAGACAGTTCCTCAAATCTCATTCTCTAATATTCAAAACATTTTCACTCTAAGATGACCTTATTTTACATTATTTTTGCATAAGAGAAGGCTACAAATTCCTTTTAAGACACTAGGATGATAAAATTGTACCTTCTTAAATATAAATGAAGCCATACTTCAAACAATTTTCAAAATAGAATAAAAAATTTTTAATAAAGTCCATTTAAGAAAATTGGTATTTATTTTATTACAGAATTTTTTTTCTGATATAGAACATGTGAGTAAAAATCACTGTTTTGTGACATTTGACTTTATTCTGTTTTGAATTATTAGTAGAAGCTTCCTAAGTTGGCATCTACATCACATGAAGCATTCTGACCAACATTTTCTTGAGTTCTATCAACTGTGATTTCTACAGAGTACTGTTCTTGAAAAATGTGCTCTCAGAACACGTTTACAGTCTTAAGGAGCTGGCAGAACTCCTGATGAGGTTTAAACAGTTCATATCTCAATAAGATTTTGATATTAGAGCAAAACAGACTTTTCTTATAATTGGTACGATGGAAACATATGACAACTTTATTTTTATTTATTCCATTTTCTTAACAAAGATGTTAAAAGCCTTTGTGTACTCTAATTCCCCTAGAAAAACTATGAGATTGCTAAGAATTTCTATTAGGCTTTATAAATACTGAAATTTAAGTTGAGAGTCTGGGATAGAGAGTCGACTCACTTTTAAAGGATCTACAAGACCTAGAACTGCAGCTCTGGGGACTTGCACTAACCTAGTGGTCACATTTTCACAGAAACACACCAACCAGAACGAAGGGCAGCTTGAGAGTCACAGGCTTCTCACATGTTCTGTGAAATTCCTTGCTGTCTGGAAGAAAGCAAATTTGCCTAGAGAAGGAACTGGCTCCTGCAAAGCAGAAGAAAATGGCATGGAGATTCATAGCTGGCAAACAGAAATGTCTACTTTTGGCTCCTAGCCCCCACTCTTGGTTTAATGATGCATCCTCTTCCTGGTTACTAATGCCTAACCCTGGCAAAGATGCTAACCGAGGCTCATTCAATGACCTCTCTCAAACCTTTTAATAGTGGATTTTGTGGTCCAAATTGTCATCATATCTCAAGACAATGAATTAATAATAACAATTACAATGTGAGAAAAATAGCTGCTATGGGTCAAGGCCTTCATAAACTCGCTTAAACTTCATAATAACCCTACTAAATAGGAATTATTCTCAAATGTTCCAAATTAAGGTTTACAAAGGTAAGGAATTGGTCCAATGCCATACATCTCATAAGTGGCAAATCTGGGAGTCAAATTAGGTAGATTTGATGGCAAATCCACTGCTCATTCTACTTCACCATGCTGATTAGTAATGCCCATTCAGAATACACAACAGAAGACGGGGGAGATGTGTTCTTTTAAGGGATCCTCTTTACACCTCTAATCCCATTAAATAAATGACAGCCTACTCACAGGGCTGATTCTAAGTCCAAATTTCTTATAGGCATTGTTCAGCCAGTTTCATATTGCTTTATCAAATCTAAGTATAGTCTATTAAACTGTATATAACCTAGATCATATATTTGCATAAAAACAACTTTATAAATTACTACTAGATTTGGGTAGAAGTTGATGTTACTCAAGTGGCCCCAAATGAGATTTATTTCATGTATGGGATCAATCTGGCAATGCATGGAACTGCTGCACTATAACAATTTCTAATTGCTCTGACCTGGACTGGCTAAGACTAGGGAAGCCACTTAAAGCTTTTCCTCACACAGTATGGTATATAAGAGACTTCCCATGGGAGATGAGCTTTGTCTCATTTCCCAGTTCCTTGTGTTTAGTGCATTATATGAGCTTCTATTCCCTTGATTGTTTATTCTGTCCCACCACAACCTTCATCTTCTTTATTTATTCATTTATTTTTGTTAATTCTCACCCAAGAATATTTTTCCATTGATCTCTTAGATAGAGTGGAAGGGAGGGAGGGAGAGAGAGAGAGAACAAGGTATGTGTCCTTGACTGGAATCGAACTTACGACCATTCAGTCCTTGGGCCAACACTCTAACTGCTGAGTCACACTGGCCAGGACACAACCTTCATCTTCTATATAGCACTTCCTGGATCTGTAATACTTCTGTGCATTCATTAACTTACTCAATGAATATTTATTTTCTACTAAGTACTGCTCACCAGGGACACAGATAGTGATGAATACCTGATTCTTTCCTGAAGGGTTCTTATCTCTTATTCCTAACCACTTTGGATCTGGCATAGAGAGCACATTACCCATAAGCAGAGTGATGGTCCCTACTAGTCATAGGCACAGATGTGGGTTTAGAGGTTGTATAAGTTCAGAAGGTGGTAGTGGTCATTTCCAAAGCTGCAGAGTGCTGTAGGAAGTAGTATTCTCCCTCTTGTAAGAAGGTCCAGTGTCCCTTGAAGAGTGTAGCTTCTTCTAAACAGCTGGGCTTAAAGAACTTTCCTAATCTTGATAAATTGCCCCTTGGTCCTGGATATTTTATACATGAGTTTGATTCATCTTTTTATCTGACAGTAGAGGAGCTTCTGATCCAGAATCTCTTTGACTCACGTGATGAATGATTTTCTCTGGAAAATGAAGAAAGGTGATGGTTTCTTTGATGCTTTTGAACAAGATGGATGATTATCTTGGGTCCAGTGATTTGCACATGTGGGAGGCCCTCCTTTGTAGTAAGGAGTTTCTTCTTCCAAGGTGTTCCCCAAATAAAGTTTTATCTTATAGGTCCATCTCTAATTTAAAATTCCTTGTGAATGAAGTGCATGAACCCATGGCTCTTGAACTGTATGACTCTCTTGGCTTTTTCAATACTGAAATTAATTCTTGAGTAAGATCTGTAGAATTACAATTTGCATCAATCATGATCACATCTGAAATTCTTGTCTTGACTATTCACTAATCTAATTATTCCTGTTTTGTAGTCAACTCAAAACAAAAGGAAATGATATAGAAGATATATGGGTTGCCTAGGAGGCATTTAAACCAGATAAATAATTTTGAAATCGTATTTTTTGTAGTAGACTCCTTTCTCCAATAATTTTAGAAATTAATACATAAAACAGATAATAGAATTGTTCTTATTGAATGGAGAACAGAGCCTTCTTTCATTTTGTCCCTTTATTTTTCTGTCTACATTCCTCACCCATCATGTGAGACACTGAAAGGGCACGTGTGGGCATCTAGAAGTAGACTTTAAAAATAAACTAAATTATCCACCTTTACAATTGTATCCAGCTCTAAAATTAACATGATTTCTACATCAGCCACAGCCTTATTACAATTCATGTCTTTCCAATGCTGCTATTTCAACATACAGTAAACCCTCGATTTTGCGGGCCTCGATTTAATGGACTTCGGATTTAACAGACAAAATTTCCAGTCCCTATGTCATATATGAAAATCAACATTCTGTTAATTTTAAAATGCTCTTAACTAAGATTTGCTTATAATTAAATTAACAGGTGTTGAGGCCTGGGAAAGTGGCCTGTTGTTGATAGAGGCCGTGGTTCGGGACATGACCTGGAACTGGCTGCGCAGGCACAGACCGTGTTACTGTCGCATACGCATGACACAGCAAAAGCTTAGGGTGCATGCGCCACGCACTCTCTGGTGCACCCCCCGGTGCAGAGTATCCCACCGCTGGAGTCTATAAAAGCCGCTGGTTCTATTGAATAAAGCTGCTGCGCCAGCAACTGATGCCGCTACTGAGAATAAAGCAGTTGCCACTACCACAACTGAAAATAAAGATGCTGTTGCCGTTTGTTGACCCCTACTGTTGTCGCTCCGCATGCTTTCTTTACCTTGGGTATCTCACTGCCGAAACCCCCCTTGAAACCCCCAGTCTCTGACACTTGGCGTAGCTGGCTGGATGAAGTGAGTACCCAGATGACCCCTACTGTAGGGAGGAGCAGACCCCAGTGGATGGGACGTGGCCCCCAGCATCCCTCTAGGACCCGGTGGCGGTGTACCTGATGGCGTGGACACCACTGGAAGATTGGGACTCTGCCCGTCCCTGGCCTGAAGAGGTGCAGAAGGCTTTGGTGTGACAGAAGCGGGAGCCCATGTAGGACGCAGAGAATGCAGTGGGGCCAAGGCAGCCGAAGAGTGGGCTGAGCCCGGACAGCAGCAGCTGGCCGCTGCCCTGCCACCAGAGGAGAAGCCCCCACGGCCAGGAGGCTGAGTACTCAGGAGGCAGAGACCAGGCCAGGGTCTGAAGTGCCCTCTGAGCCCCAGGCCGATGGGGAGGAGGCAGTCGGAGCAACTCCCGGCCTCTCCTTGCTGCTGCCCAAGGAGCCCTCCCTCACCCTGGCCATGGATGAGGCCCTGGGGAAGCAGGCCCTGGACGTGGCTGCAGAAGCCCAGTCCCACAGGGTGGCCAGCACTGCTGAGGATGGCAACACGGACCAGCCCTCCTTCAGGGACCCCGAAGACCGTGGACTATCAGGAACAGAATAAGACATTGACTATGAGAGCCAGGAAGAGTTTGCCTTTACCTGGGAAGGAAGGCAATGGGCCGCCAAGTGTTACCCCAAGGCTATTTACATGTACACTTGTTCCATTATATTGATGATCTAATGTTGACCTCTGATTGTCTTGCAGAGCTAGAAGCCGGAGCATGCAGCTTTCAGGAAGCCCTGGTGGGCTGGGGGTGGGCCATCAACGAGGACACTTGGGTGTTGTTTGGTCGGGTAAGACGAAGGTCATGCCAGAGGCAATAATAGATAAGATACAGGCCTATCCCCGACCAGAAACAGTGAAACAGTTGCAGACATGTTTGGGACTGCTAGGATTCTGGTGAACCTTTATACCCCATTTAGCCATGCTGATGAAACCCCTCCACTGCAAGATCCGGAAGGGGGAGGCCTGGGACGGGTCTCCTGCGGTGCAGCAAGCGCTTTGCCGTTCCTCCTGATGTACAGGTGGATGACTCGGGTTTGACTGGGGTCTTTGGCAGAAACAAGGAGCTCAGGAGAGTCCTATTAGGTTTTGGTCCCAACTGTGGAAGGGAGCTGCAAGTCGTTACTCCCTCATTGAGAAGCAGTTGGAGGTGGTGTACACAGCCCTGTTAGCCAGGCAGAGTATCACTGGTTCTTGTCCTGTCAGTGCAAACCACCTACCCGGTAGAGGGGAGGTTAGGGTCTTGGGCTACCCGACCATACATGGGGGTGGCCCAAACTCCCACTTTGAAAAAGTGGGGAGCTTACTGGTTCTCTACCAGCCCCTTGATGCAGGAGCTACACTCCTTGCTGGGACCTATACATTTTAGGGCAGAAAGGGAGGAGCCCTCTGCAGAATCGGAGGAAAGCCCCAGCCCTTTTGAGGAGGGAAAGCCTCCCCCTCCGGCAGATGCCTGGCATGCTGATGGTTCTTGCCGAGGCCAACTGCCAACGTGGGCGGCGGTGGCCCTGCAACCGGCAACAGGTAGCTTTTGGTATGATACCAGAGCTGCACGTTGGCGCCAGTGGGCCAAACTGAGAGCTCTGTGGATAGTGTTAATGAAAGAGTCTGGCTGTATGCATGTGTGCACCGATAGTTGGGCAGTATACAGAGGCCTAACTCTATCAGCCCAAGAATGGCTTATAGGCCATTGACCCTTGTGGAGGAAGGATATGTGGCAGGACCAGTGGGAATAGGGCCTGAAAGAAGGAGTGGTGATTTACCATGTATCAGGGCATATGCCCTTGCAGGCCCCTGAAAATGATGCAGCCGACACATTGGTACGATGTGAGCCCTTCTAGCCTCTCCGGAACCAGCTGAAGTAGCTGCCTGCCTACATAAGAAATTGCGTCACGTTGGTGCCTGAACCATGGGCTTGGTGGCCCAGTGCTGGGGCTTGTCTGTAACTAGAGCTAAAGCCCAGCAAGCTGTGTGTGAGTGTCCGTGGTGTGCTGAACACCATCTGAAGTGGAGATAGTTACCGCTAAAACTAGGGCAAATTCCCCAAGGAGCCCAACCTTTACAAAATTGTCAGGTGGATTACATTGGACCATTGCCTGAGGCCCAAGGAGCGCGGTATGTGTTAACTGCTATTGACACTGCTACAGGACTTGGATTTGCCTTCCCTGTGGCCAAGGCAGATCAGCCTCACACCCTCCAAACTCTGGAGTGGTTGACAGCCGCCTATGGGAGGTCCCTTGTTATAGCTAGTGATAGAGGAACTCATTTTACAGGCCACTTGGTCCAAGACTAGGCACAGGACCATGACATCGACTGGCAGTTACATGTCCTTTATAGACCCCAGGCCACAGGTATGATAGAGAGATTCAATGTGCTCTTGAAGGAAAAGTTACAAGCCCTAACACCACATTGGAGGCGCTGGAAAAGACACCTGCCCATAGCAGTGAGGTTATTGAATGACCAGCCGCAGAAAATAGGTAAAGCCCCTCTGGACAGAGTCACCAAGGGTACTACCTGCATACTACCAGTGTCACCTGGAAAGGAAACTGACTTAAAGCCCTCTCTGAGTGGAGGTGCCGTTATTTTACCTGCTCCCACAGCAGTGGCTCCTGGACACGCAGAGCAATGGACATGGCTTTGGCAAGTGAAAACCTGTGAGGCCCCTTGGATAGCTCTGATAGAACCCTGGGGTCAAGGTTTGGAAAAAGGGCTCTCACTCACTCCCCAGTTAGAACGCTGGCCTCTGACAGTATGGGCCGCGTTGCCTCCTGAGGTGAAAGGTTCCCTCTTTCGAGGTGCACTAGCCATTCGCCTATGGCCCATACCTTTATATTTAGTAAACATGAAGGAGGAACCCATGTCCCCTACTCCAGGATTACAGGTGTGGTATCACCAGCCAGGAAGGGCCACTCTACAAGCTACCATCCTATTGCAGGATGAGCAGGTAGCGTGCTTCTTGCCAGAGGGTCATGATCTGCCAATGATGGTTTCGTTATCTGCTTTGTCTTACCGCCCAGGCTGACCACTGGGAACAGTTTGCTGACCTGGGCACACACCTTCTCCAAGGTTCACAATCTGTCACATTGCTGGGTCTGTACTGAGTTTCCATCTGACACTTCAGATGGCCTTCCCTGGCGAGTAGCTCCAGCTACGATTGAGAATTGGACAGCCCTCCACAATTGGAACCACACCCCCGCCGTTGGGTTATTGAGAGTCTTTTGCACCGGACTTATCACAATGAACCCCCCTTACTCAGGAAAGCTGTATACAATGGTTGGGGGTGGGTGATGGGAACCCATAGAGAATTATTGCAAATAGTTCCTTCCTGTATAACGCAAGTGAATTACACTGTCCTTAACTTACAGTAGGCTGGATCCCCAAGGAATTGTGTCAGAATATCTCCCGTAGTGAGAATACCAACTACTGGTGGGATGGAAGGAAATTAGTAGGTACTAAGCCTACTGACTTTTTGCCAGGTGATGCTCTCTGGATCTGTGGATGCTATGGATAGCCCTACCTTCCCACCCACTGGACGGGATGGTGTACCTGGGGGAGCCCCTTCACATAGGGCCGCCTCACACCTACCTTAACCCAGAAACTCGCTGACTGGGACCCTGTTTATCATAGATGGCACCAAGAGAAAAGAGCTGCCTGGCAGTTCTATCCCCGGCTTTGTTTATACCTGGAGGTGGGACAATAGCTGTAGAATTACAAGTAGAAGCTTTGGCTCAACATATGGCCCAAGCCTTAAATGTTACTCATATGTCCCTAGCTTTGCTGATAGATGAAACTACGCAAATGCATAAAGTAGTGTTACAGAACAGGATGGCTTTAGACCTCCTGACTGCAGTCCAAGGAGGAACTTGTGCCCTTTTGCATATTGAATGTTGTGTTTATATCCCAGACCACCAGCAGCAGATACAAGAAGCCTTGAAAGAAATGGACGCTGAAGTTTCAGCAATACAGGCTCTCCAGGAAGACCCCCTGACACAATGGTGGGCCCAGCTGGGGAATTCCTGGAGATGGGCCCTACTGAGTCTGGCAGGCCTCGCTGGAGGCCTGTGGTTCTGTGCTGCAGCCTGTATTGCTGCTGTGGGCTCTGGGCGCAGGGAAATGCTTTGAGTCAAGTCCCGACACCCCAGCCTCTAGAGGGTGGAGTGTTAGGGTCTGGGAAAGTGGCCTGTTGTTGATAGAGGCCGTGGTTCGGGACATGACCGGGAACTGGCTGCGCAGGCGCAGACCGTGTTACTCTTATATAAGCATGACACAGCAAAAGCTTAGGATGCATGCGCCGTGCACTGTCTCATGCACCGCCCTGTGAAGAGTATCCCGCTGCATGAGTCTATAAAAGCTGCTACCTGTATTGAATAAAGCTGCTGCTACTGAGAATAAAGATGCTGCTGTCGCCCTGGCCAGTTTGGCTCAGTGGTTAGAGCGTCAGCCTGCAGTCCAGAGAGACCCGGGTTCGGTTCCTGCTAAGGGCATGTATCTCGGTTGTGGTTTGTCCCCGGCCCCGGTTGGGTCGTGCAGGAGGCAGCCACTCGATTTGTCCCTTTCACATCGATGTTTCTCTCTCTCTCTTCTCTCTCCCTCCCATTCTGTCTGAACAAAGAATGGAAAAATATCCTCGGGTGAGGATAAAAAAAAAAGATGCTGCTGTCATTTGTGGACCCCTCCTGATGTCAGCTCCGCATGCTTTCTTTACCTTGGGTATCCCACCACCAAAACCCCCCTTGAAACCTCCATTCTCTGACAAATGGACACTCCCTCGCCTGAGTTAGTCCATTATATCAAGGTTTTACTCTATCTGGAATCTGAATTTTTGTGCTAATTATAATTATCATTTTCACAATATTAGTTGTTCTTTCACTATATCCTGTAAGGTGTCCTATCCTCTGACCTGCCCAGATAAGATTGTGTCTTACATAGAACCAAGCATAGAGTTAGATACAATACACATTTTTCAGTGTATAAGTATTCAGCCCCTACAGTTGAAATGCTTGTAAGGCCTAGTAGGGCAGGAACCATGTCTGTCTTACCTTTGTAGCCCCAATGGCATATTGTAGGTGCTCAATAAATGTTCATTGAATGAATAAAATTAATTAGTTTAAGTTAATTTACTAAAAATGTTAATTTTATCTAGTTGTTCTTCTAATTTGTGTCACCTTATGCTGCAGTATTTTCATCTGCAAAGCAGTATCTAGTCCATGAGGGGCAATGGAGAAATTAAATGTAAAGCATGATAGCAACAGGCACGAAGTAGTTCCTTAGTTAATATTTGTCAATAAATGCAGAATGTTGCCTTTTTGCGGTGACTGAATTTACTGAATTAGTAATTTACTTTATTATCGTAATGAGGTAGGGTTGTTTTGCTTTGTTTCACCTAGAAAACAGAAAATCAGAAATAATAAATTTGTCTTTTACATAATTCTAAGTGCTATGAGGGTTTCTGTTGGGATAATTTTAATTTGTTGAGTTTTGCAGATACTATAAAGTAGTCTACAATGGAAATAGCCTCTTTGATTTAATTCACCAATAACTCAGAAGGAGCTTCAGACAATCATTTTCTTATGTTCCAAAAAGAAAAAAGAAATAACTCTCTCTCTCTCTCTCTCTCTCTCTCTATATATATATATATATATATATATATATATATATCCTCAAAAGAAGCGAGGAAGATCTTATCCCCAAAGGATAATGTTTTAGAAAGTTTCAATGTAACGAAACTTGGGGTTTCAATAGAACTTTCTTACAAACCTAAATACAGCATACACTAAGCATACACTAAAGTGAATAGCATAATGCATTTTGTGGTACCCAACCTAATTTATTCTGTAATTGTACAAGACAGCCAACAGGATAAAAACAAAAAGAGCAGCAATGTCTTTTAAAGTGAAGAGCTAGTGCCCTGGCCAGTTTGGCTCAGTAGTTAGAGCATCGGCCCACAGACAGAAGAGTCACGGGTTTGATTCTGGTCAAGGGCACATACCTGGGTTGCGGTTTGGTCCCCAGCCTCAGTTGGGGTCATGTGGGAGGCAGCCAATCTATGTATCTCTTTTGCATCGATGTTTCTCTCTCTCTCTCTCTCTCTCTCTCTCTCTCTCTCTCTCCCCCTCCCACTCTATCTGAAGATAAATGGAAAAGTATCCTCGGGTGAGGATTAAAAAATAAATAAAGTGAAGAGCTAGTAAGAGACTATTGAGAAAGGGTATTTATCAGCAAAAAATAAAAAGGGACCTATATGTATCTATTTTTTATAAGGTGTTCATTTAAAAGGAATTCACCATTTTCTCATGTAGTTTACTTGTCAAGACAATTACAGTTATTTTGCAGAGTCATTTCTCTGTTACATAATCACACAGACTTGTGTCTAATGCAGCAGAAAATTGCCTGGGTGGAATAACTTTCAGGTGTTGGTTTGACTCCAGAGGTTTCATGCTTGCTTTTTGGTCACAAAGTTTTATTTTTGTTCAAATCTCTCCCAGAAGTCCCAATCCCAGCACCACTACGGAGAAGCACTACATGTAGCTGTTAAGCTAAGAGTAGGCATTGAAGTCAGAGGCCGCGAGTGTTGAATTCCAGCTCCAATACTTAATGTCATTTATTTGTGGGTATATCCATGTTGCCAACACAACTTCTTGATGAGACAAAGCTGAACACATTGCTTGCTGTGGTGAGGGAGAACATGGCCTCCAGAGAGCCCTGGAGGGCTCTTAGAAAGGAAAGGGCAAGGCTGGATCTTACGGAGAATTTGAAGGTTGGTTCATAGGTGAGTTTTTCAAATCAGAACCTTCATTAGAATTAAGCATCATAATAAGACAATCCAGGGTTTGTGACAAGAGTGAGGTGAGAGTTTTAAGACCAAGGATTTGAACAATTTTAGGGTATAAACTATCTGTTGATTGTTTCCATGGAAGAGGTGGTGGATCTTGTTGGTAAATTCCTGTAATGAGCAATCCAATCATTTGACTCACAGGAGACTCCTGGAAAAGAAAAGCAGTGCTGCCCTGGCTGGTTTTGCCCAGCGGTTAGAGCGTCGGCCTGCGGACGAGGGAGTCCCAGGTTCGGTTCCCGCTAAGGGCATGTACCTCGGTTGCAGTTTGTCCCCAGCCCTGGTTGGGGTCGTGTGGGTGGCCACCACTCGATGTGTCTCTCTCACATCGATGTTTCTCTCTCTCTCTTCCTCCCTCTCTCCCTCCTGCTCTATCTGACAATAAATGCAAAAATGTCCTCGGGTGAGGATAAAAAACAAAAGAAAAAAAGAAAAACAGTGCTAATTCTACAATGTTGTAAACTGCTTGCCTCTATAATGATTCATGCCATAGAACCAAACACATGGCAGGAGCTCAAGAAGTAGCTGTTGATCAGAATTGGTTCCCTCCACCCCTCCCCCAGTCCTCTTTGTTCACAGACAAAGGGTAAAGTCAAAGCTTAGAAGATTCCTTGTTTCCAGGGACACAGTGGAGATGTATCTGTTTGACATTTAAACAATTCAGTCAAATTCAATCTAAAATCAATTAAGTCCAGATGTCTTTAATTGGGGAGACAATGCCTAAGGCTTCTAACAATATGGCTTTGGGAAACATGCATTCAAGACTTGCTTTTCTTCTTTTAATCTACTAAAATAGTTGGGAAATTGGGGCAGGAGAGAAGAGGGGGACATTAAAAAGAGCATTGCAGCCCAGCCAGTGTGGCTCAGTGGTTGAGTGTGGACCCATGCACCAAGAGGTCACCGGTTGGATTTCCAGTCAGGGCACATGCCCAGGTTGTGGGCCTGATCTCCAGTGGGGGACGCGCAGGAGGTGGCCAGTCGATGTTCTCTCTCACCAGTGTTTCTATCTCTTTCTCCCTCTCCCTTCCTCCCTCTCTGAAATCAATAAAGAAAAAAAAATTATTAAATAAATAAATAAAGAGAGCATTGCATACAGGAGGCTTGGGCTTTCCTGCTCAGAAACAGACCATACTGTTCTTGGAAATTTCAGCAGGAGTCGAATTGACTGCCCATTCGACTTACAGTCCTCCCTCGCCACTTCGTGCTTCGACTTTTGCGGCTTCACTGTAGTGCGTTTTTTTTTCCAAAGTGACGTTGTAACGCAATACAGTGAAGCCGCGAAAGTCCAAGCGTGAAGTGGCGAGGGACGACTGGATAAATAAAGAATCCTACTTCGCGGAAATTCATTTATCGGGTAGAGTCTGGAACTGATTAACCGCAATAAACCAGGGCTGACTATATTTGCAAAAGACTTGCTGTCATTGCCCATTCTCCCTGAAAGTCACATTCTTGATTGCACTGCAGTGTGAGCAGGGTGGAGTTGTTCTCATTAGAATCTCAATGTCCTGGGAGAAGAAAAGAACCATTGTGTCCAGCACATCTTGGCGCTGTTGGTCTCTGTTCTTTGCTGCCTATTGATTTATCATGCTTTCCTTTTCTCTTTTGGAGCCTCCTTGGTATTATTCCAGCCTTTAATAGCCTACCTTCCCATGTTTCCCCAAACAATGCTTCTTTTCTATCAACTGTCAAATACTTACATTTGACTTTGCTTTTTGGAAGGAAGCTGTTTGAATTATTTTTAGTTCTCTTCATTATTTTAAAATGGCAATTAAGACACCAACCAGAACTCTCTTGTGCTCTACTGGAAACAAAGCCATCATACTCAGCCTTCCCTATAACTGAATTAGTGAAGCTTGATGCCGTTTTGGTTTCTATGCAGTACGCCCCTCCAGAGCAATTTCATCATTCCTGAGGCCTGATAACCAGTCCCAGTGCCAATTCTCTAAGGTACCTGAGATTGAATCTTACAAGACCATAATTTCATTTTTCTTATCTGTATTATATCATTTCTTGCCACATAACTGCTCTTAACATTGTTTGTATTGCCTTTATTATATCTGTGAATGAAACTTACACCATTTAAAATACTTGGAAGATTTTGTAAAATAATTTTAGCATACCTAGTAGAGTTGGCTTGATTCTTGCAAATTATATGATAATCATATCATTTCTAAGCATATTAATTCTTCACATTTTTCTTATTAAAGTCTTGTAATCAATTTTCTTACTTGTTCTATATATGCCTGTTAAATCTAAAACTATCAACAACCGTCTTTTTTACATTTCCTGTACTAACCCTTTGCAAACTCAGAGTTAAAAAATCAGTGTTTTCTTTTAAATAGTCAATTTTCATTTTAATGAGAAAATAATAATTATTTTAATTGTACCATTCCTCTGACTGCAACACCGATCAGTAGCTCTGGAACTAGTCAGAACTTCTTGGCCGCATGTTGAAATCACAGTGTTTTATTACAAGAATAAACAGAATCTGGGCTATCATTTTAATTCAATCTAAAAGGCAGAAAAATGTCCTACAAATTATTGTCACAGAATTGAGAAGACTGTGACCAGTTTCCAGGAAACCAAGAAACACATACGTTCCTAAATGTTTACTCTTCAGCTTTTCCTGAGCACTCCTGAGTCCCTCAGAAGAGGCCAGGGTCAGGACCCGTCACTACACGTGAGCGGCCTACTATTTGCCACTGTGTTAGTGTTCTGGGGGACAGATGAAGCGACTGGTTGAAGGATGGTAAATTATTCAGTGAACTCTGTTATAGCCACAAGTGTTTTATGAATTCAGTTTAGACAATATGTTGTAATCTGGGTTTGTGAGGGAAGAGCTATCCTCAGTCTTCAAGATAATTGTTTAATAGCAGAATTAATATCATATAGGGCAGGTAGTGCCTTCCAAATCAACACACAACACTCTATCTCTATTTGGGAGCTAATAAAAAATTCTATCCGTCTCTGCCAAAACCCTCAACCTCCAATAGTTTTCACATATCACAAATTAACCTTTTATTATTATTATTATTTCTGGGACAAATCTTTTTCAAATACTTTGAAGACTTGTTTCCTGACTAAAATACATTTTTCTATAATTTCTAGATAAATAGTAATATTGCAACTGCTTGGAAGTCTTTCTATTATATAAGAGAAGTTTCTCACCAGTTTTTGAAATATATAGTCAAGTGCTTACTCTCCAAATATCACCCACACCACGTTAATAAGACAAAGCTGAGTTTACTTCTGTGCAGGGAGAACACCACCTCCACAGAGTTTGGTAGCCTCTTGACATGGGAAGGACAAGGTTGAATTTTATTATTTTTGACTTTGGTTTGTCAGGGAGGAGAAACTTTTCCTCTACCCTCTTAGGTTTGGTATTGAAGGCCTGCAAATTAAACTGACAAAAGGCAAATTAGCACGAGGAAAATAGATTTTATTCACATAAGTATGTGAGAGTTTACAGAAAATTGTTACTCAAGAAGGCAGTTAGAATTTGGAACTTATATACCATCTTAGTAGGATGAAACCAGGGGGAGAGGGGGTGTTTATGGGAAAACAAACAATTTGTAGGGAAGACAAATAGGCCATTAGGATAACAGATGAAAAATATGATAGTTTTGTGACTGTCTGTTTAGGTGATTTCTTATACCAGTGCTGATTTTGATTTTCTGGTGTCCAGTGATAAGAGAGAATCTTCCCTGATTGCAAACCTCTCAGTTGAATTATTTCAGTGGTTGGGGGGGTGGGGGTGGGGGCTCTGCAATTAGACAGATAATGATAGTTCCAAAAAAATACCAACCTCTTGACAGCAGTATATTCTGAATCTCTTTAGGTTTAAGATGGGTCTTCCTATTAGGGGCAGTAGAGGGGATGCTTGATTAGGACTGAATTAAGATCATGATGTGACAGTTTGGAATTGCGCTCACAGTCCCCACTGAACCACCAGAATAACCCCACTAAGGAGGGGCCTTTCCCAATGAGAGGAGCACAAAGATGTCACAGCTCCTCAGTGAGAGCTACAGAGAAGGTCAGCCCAGGCCAATCCGTCAGGCTTATTGATATTGATGAGGAAAAGAATGGACTGCCTGGGAACAAAACAAAATTATCAAGGGGTTTAAAGGTCTCTCCCTGATGTTAGGATTCTGCCATTTTTATTTATATCTCCTGGGCCTATCACATAATATGTACCCCAGAAATATTTTAATAATTTCTATTTCATATAATTCTAAAGCCCAATAGCTTTTCCCTTCCAGCTTATGAACCTTCTAGCCATATCAACATTCTATCAACAGGACTCTAATGAGGTACAGTCCTTTGGAAAGAGAAAAGAAGAGCAAGCAGGACATGGTGCACTATCAGGAACCATGCCAAGTTCTGAAAGAAGGAAATTTTATTCTAGCAATCAAAAATGTGTCCTCCTCCCTCCTTTTCCTTCTCCAAGCTCCTAGCAATCTGTGCTATTTCTTGTTCATTCAAAATCTTCCAACATGGACCAGATTTAGGCCGACCCTTCTCACCTTCATTTTAACTTGTTCCCAACTCCCGTTACTCAGGAATTTACTCTAGGATAATAGTTATTAATAGATTCATAGGATACTCCCCCAGAAGAACACATTCATATTTTATTGGGGAAAAAACATCTTCCTTCCTGTTTTTCTCCTTGATTCTAACACTATACCATGCTCACAACACTTCTGATAGCAGATGTATGGGGGGTTTCCCGACATCTAGCAACTCTGCAACACCATCAGGAGTGTCCACAATTTAACTCAATTCTGATACTGATGCCATTGTAATAATCTAATTATTAATTAACAGGAAAGGAGGAAAAAGGAGACTAGATCATATAGGCATGCCATTTATACAGCTTTGCCAGAAAGCTGCAATTTAACACTCCCCAGGTCTATTCCCTGCAGATCAGTGGGAGAAGGGACTGGGCAAAGGCAGCTCAGTAAGGTCCATGTGATGGGGGAAGATATTTGCCTGCCAATCACACCTGAAAGGAGGTAATTGGCCAGAATAGGCATGGCCACTCCAAGGGCATGAAATCTGAGATATTTAACTTCTAAATAAAGAGAGTTCTCTCTCTTGGCCCTAATGCTGCTTGCGCCTGACTTCTGTTTGCAGGGCTCCCAAGCTCTGCATTCATGTGTGTGGCTCATGGCCATGTGGGACCCACACAAAGGACTAATAGACTGTAATTAGCCTGAGGCTATGCCGGACTCAACTCCACCGTGGAATGGAAACTCTGGATACTGGCTTTGCTTCTAGCTCTACTAAAGTCCCAGCTACCCCTCTCCCAGGACAGGCTTAAGGGAAATGGGTCTTTGGAAACCAAGGAATGTAACTCCATGAAAATAAAGCAATTTGCCACATCTCCTCCTCCCATGGAGGCCTCCAGAAATGCTTATTCCAGTGGTGTTCCAAAAACCCCACTCCCAGTAGCAACAGAGAAATTCTACCATTGCAGTTCTCTGGTAACAATGCTATCTACCTTGAAGTAGCATCAGATCCCCCCAAGTTAAGTGCTCAGATGCAAATTGCAAGTAGTAAGTCCCCAGGTTACCCACAACTTCTGTCCAACTAGGCTACAAATTAGAGGTTCCCACGACCCCTCCTCAGGTTCAATTAATTTTCTCGAGTGGCTCACAGAACTTGAAAAAACACTTACTTGCACTTACCAGTTTATTAAAGGATATGATAAGAATACAGGTGAACAGCTAGATGAAGACCTACATAGGGCAAGGTTCAGGAAGGCCCAAGCACAGGGGCTTTGTCACCTGTGGAGTTGGGGCATGTCACCCTCCTGGTTTGGATGTGTTCACTCACCTGGAAGTTCCTGGAACCTCATACTACTGGGTGGCCTCCTCATGTAATCATGATTAATCATTAGCTCCATTTTCAGCCTCTCCCCCTCTGAAGAATGGGAGGTAGAGCTGAAAATTCAAGCTTCTAATCATGGTTTATGTTTCTGGTGACCAGCTCCCATCCAGGAGCCCACCCAGAGTTGCCTCCTTAGAACAAGACGTTCCTATCATCCAGGAAATTCCAAGGGATTTAGGAGCTCAGGTCAGGAACCAGGGTGCCCCTAATAGTCTTATCACTGAGTAAATTCCAAGGTTTCAGGATCTCTGTGCTAGCTCTCTGTGCAGACAGCAATATATACATATATATTTTCTATTATCTCGCATATAGAGACAAACACCCTCAATACGTTCATCACAAAGGACAGAAGCTCAGATACTCTCAGAGACCTGATCTGGAGTTGATGTTACTGCAAGCAGGACTGCTGTATACAGGTGCATACATTATGCACTGCATAACATAAATCAACTGGTGCCCCCTGGAGTTGTGCAGACTCTGTCCCAAACAAGATTTGTGGCATTCCCTCTATTGACACGGTACAGAGGCCTCCATGTAGCCTTGGATTCGCTGTATAAAGAACACATGCTTTGCTTTTCTAGTAGCCATGCTGGGTGCAGACTCACTGATCTCCACTCCCTTCCTCGCTTTGAAATTTGGCTGGTAGCTTTCAAGGTTCAGAATAAAGATCTTCTATATGCAATGCTCATGTAGAGAGAGGAAACGTTTGCTCATGTGTTACCTTTTATCTTATGTTATCATTAATGTACTTTATACTTCAGCTTAAATCCGATGTGCCTCAAGTAGTGTGAGTTGTGGGTATGCAGGAACGTGTTCTCTTGGTTCAGGAGCGGTTTATCAGAATTCTATGTAAGATGGGGAAGTACGTGTAATTTCAAAAAGCTATAAAGTAGCTTTTTTATATTTGAGAGACATTAGTTTTGGTAACCTGAAGAAAGCCAAGGTTCGCCAAATCTTCCCTGAGGGTGAGAGCCAGAGGTGATTCTCAGGCAGGTGGAGGCACTCCTTCAGGAAATATGTTAGAAACTCTCACAGGGGAAGGAGACAACACTTTTTTAAAGCAAAATGGAGCATGGGTTACAAAAGAAACACTCTGTAAACTACTACATGTAAATTTACCTCAAGATTCTATCAGAACACAGTAAAAAACCAGAAAAGAAAGCAGACTTGCAATCAGGCAAACTACCATTCTTTAGCTGTGTGATCTTGGAGAAGTTATTCAACCTCTCTGAGCCTCAGTTTTATCATTGTACACTGGGGTTAATTAGTAGTCATTATCTCATAGGAAAAAATGGTATGGAAAACATAACGCTATAATCCAAAAAGCAAGTCCCAGAAAGCACTCTCTGGAAGGTGGTTATCATCACAACCCTGAACATTTTAATCATCTTTTTACTTCATAACCATTACCCACGGTGTTCCCATTCTTATGGAAATCAGAGTGCATGCTTGAGTATTTTAGCTTGATATACAAGTGACAAATGCCTATAGCCATTGCGAGGGGAAGATGGCCAGTGGCTCGACCAAAAGTGAGACTCTTAGTCTCCAGGAAGCCCTCGCCATCTTTGTAGACAAGAGAGCTAATTTCCCAGACAGAGATATGACTGGGATTCCTAGAGTAGAGAAAACTCACTGGGTAGAAAAATCAGCGGGGTGCAGTCATGTCCATGCTCAAGGCTGCAGAACACTGGTCTGGATCACTTTTCAACTCCAGATAAAAGGGAAAGATACTAAGCCAGGTCAGGTCTGTCTATTCACTCTTAATTCCCACTCATATTTGAAGACAGTGAAAATCTGGGTGTTTTGGCTTCATATAGATAAAATACTCATTTTTAAGTGGAATATTGTACATTGTTATTTGGATGTTTGACAGCATCTGTTTACTTATTTATGTAAGTCCCACCTACTGTCCCACAGGATTCAAGATGACAACATCCTAAAGACAGCCTTAAGTTATCATTCACTCTAAAAACGTCTAGCACAAGCCCTACAAAAACAATGTTTGAAGAGGAGGAGCTATAAGCTTATGTAAATATAACACCATTAATGTAAGCAGTAAACTAAAATAATAAACAATATATTAGACATAAAATCAAATCCACAATTGTATCTTAAAGTTTATGCATGAAAATAATTATTTTAACTAGAGGAGAACACTATTATAATACAATTAATCTATAAATCCATTTGCATTATCCTATATGTTTAACAGGAGCACAATTTCAAAAGCAAGCTTCCTAAAACTGAGGTTATTACCACACCATTCCAGTCAAATTTGACCAGTACAAAAATTCAGTTGGTCTTCAACTGAGAAAAGAAAGAACACATTTTATGCCACACCAGGATCAACATTTCATTTTATTCACATCATTTTTGTTTTTGTTTTGTTTTTATCCTCACCTGAGGACACTTTTTCATTTTTTGTTCAGATAGATTGGGAGGGAGAGAGAGGAAGAGCGAGAGAGAGAGAAACATCGACATGAAAGGGACACATCGAGTGGCTGCCACCCGCACGACCAACCAGGGCCGGGGACAAACTGCAACCGAGGTACATGCCCTTAGCGGGAACCGAACCCAGGTCTCTCTGGACCGCAGGCCGACGCTCTAACCGCTGAGCCAAACCGGCCAGGGCTATTCACATCATTTATGTAATACAGCCATAAAAAAAATCACCAAGTAATAAGTAGCAACCACAATAGTGACAGCTACCATCTCCTGTGCTACTGTGTGCCAGGTGCTTTAGATACTTAAAATATAATGGCACTAAAGAGGGCCTGCCCCTAATTTTGGCTGGGTACTTAGGATCATTATATTTTATTAATAACAAATTTAAAATAAGGGGCTGGGTTAGTCTACAAATTATATAAGCATTAAATTCCAGTCTGTAGTCTAAGCAGCACTTTACAAAGAATGCATTTTCTTGGGCTAATATATATAAACATTCCTTGTAGTGTGTATTTGCACATAACAGCTACCTAACCCCGGTCCGACTGTATCCAGTCTCACCTATCCATAGCTGCCTTTATGAAACACTTCTCACTACATACCAGGCACAGATGCCCTCGTTGGTCTTCACCACAAACCTGGGAGGAAGGCATGAGGTGAGAGTGCTTGCCTCAGTGGAAGAAAGTTAGGTGTGGAGAGCTCAGACCACAGGCAGGAGAGCCAGGGTTGTATCCACTTGGCCCCAGAAACCATGCTCATAATCTTCACACCCTCCCACCCTGTCTTACCATTCTTTAAGTCTTACTATTGCTCATACAGCTTCTTATCCTCAATACCAAGTGTATATAACGGAGTAAATCACATTGTCAGATTTTATTATTTTCGTTATTTGTCTTGTGAATAAAACAAAAATACTAAAATCATGGGCCTGCCGTTTAATTCTCTGGTATACATACCTATAGGTACGACCCTACCTGAAGGAGGCTAATCCAGTCAGGACCCAAACGACTCAGAAAACTAATCTGACAATTGCCAATGCTGGCTTTTGGTGACCAGAACGTAAGACTCCTTTTCACTCATAGCATAGACCCCATTTTGCTTCCCAGAGAGATTGTAAGTTAATTGAGAACAAGTACTTGACACTGTAATTCTCCCACAGATGCTAAAACATGCAGTCTACCCTGTAAGTGTATACTATGTTTTGTGTTCAATAAATATAAGCTGAACTGACTCTAACTTGATTGCCTCAAGACTGTGAGAATCTGGTTCCCAGTCTGCCTCTCCATGACAAGCCAGCTCAGTGTCCCATGAAATGAGTGGATGACAACAGACACAAGCCTCATAATTGAATTTAACCTGTACTATATGTCAGAAGACCATTATCATCACCAAACACAGCCTTTAAAAAAAAACAAACATGTTTTTGTTGACTTTTTAGAGAGAGAGAGGAAGGAAGAGGGAGAGAGAAAGAAACATCAATGTAAGAGAAAAACATTGATTGGCTGTCACCTGTATGCCCCCTACTAGAGACCGAGCCCAGAACCTGGGCATATGCCCTGACCAGGAATCGAACCCGACAACCTTTCAATGCTCGGGGACGATGCCCAACCAACTGAGCCATATTGGGCAGGGCCAAGCACAGCCTTTTTAATAATCACATAGAACTGCTTCGATGCTAAACAACCTTCTAATCTTCCTATTTCCCCCTCTAAATTCCTCAATATGAATATAATCAATCATTCATCAAAACTTTAAGGATATACTGATGCTGAGAAAGTGGTAGAGAGACAGAATTCTTGAACCTCTCTCTCCTCCATCCTGCAAGCATGGCTACTTCAACTTCTCTCCTTTAAAACTTGTTCTCCTCATATTATATTTTTACCTTGCTTTCATTTTGTAATTCTCTTCTTTCCAATGCCTTTCCACTCTTTCCTCTATATATCAGGCCCTGTGTATCAGACCATATTTGATTTCATTATTTCTTTTAGATCTTCAAAATACATGTCTCCTTTTCAAACATTACCCACAGTGATATTGGCTATTACTTTTAAAGTGTTTACGCTCTACTATTTATGTTTTAACTAAGATTATTACTGAGGGCATAGGGCAGCAGTTCTCAACCTGTGGGTCGCGACCCCTTTGGGGGTCAAACGACCTTTTGCAGGGGTCGCCTAAGACCACCACTCCTCTATCCGTCTCCAGGCAGGTCCGCCCACATGCAGATACGCCCACAGACAGATATGCGCACGTACGAGTACCCAGCGTGATGACATCATCGCACCAACCCCATCACATACACCATGTATAAATACAGGTGTATGTGACAGGGTTGGCGCCATAATGTACTTATGCGGACCAGTCACACATGTGTAGAGAACAGCTACTGTGCAGAAAGCAGATACTCTGTTAAAAGCAGCTACTGTGTTGAAAGCAGCAGTATTGGAGGTAAAATGACACTTCATGAATTATAATTACTGGGTAAATGTAAAATCGTGTACTGTAAAATCATCAACTACTGCAAAAAAAAATCTGTACCATGGGAACTTAATCTGGATGCTGATCGGTCTTTTTATATTCAGCTGTGGTTGATGTGAATACCGCTCCCTTATGATAGTAACAGGTATGTAAAAAAAAACAACACAGAGAATGGTAAATCATAGGAAACTTTAATGAACTGTATTGACTAAACTATGCCATGTATCATCTTTTGTATTATTAAAGCTATTGTTATATATTATTTTCATTAGCAAACCATCCCATGACAATAAATCGTGTAGAGAAGAACATTAAGAAAAGAAAATATAGTGAGGATTTTTTACAGTATGGTTTTACCTCAATAATTACAGCAGGAACTGAGAAACCGCAATGGGTTATTTGTTGTGAAGTTCTATCAGCCAAATCTATGAAGTTGAACAAACTAAAACTCCATTTTAATAGCAAGCATCCAAGCTTTGCTGGCAAGGATACCAACTATTTTAGAAGCAAAGCTGATGGACTCAAGAAAGCCAGACTTGACACTGGTGGCAAGTACCACAAACAAAACGTAGCAGCTGTTGAAGCTTCATATTTGGTGGCACTCAGAATCGCCAGAGCTATGAAACCTCACACCATTGCTGAGGATTTACTGTTGCCAGTGGCCAAAGACATTGTTCAAGTTATGATCAGAGATGAATTTGTTACGAAATTGAGTGCAATTTCCTTATCTAAAGACACTGTCCGCAGAATAGATGACATGTCTGCTGATATTCTTGATCAGGTAATCCAGGAAATTAAATCTGCTCCACTTCCAATATTTAGCATTCAGCTTGATGAATTTACAGACATTGCAAACTGTTCACAGTTACTGGTTTACGTGAGGTATATTAATGATGATGACTTTAAAGATGAGTTCCTTTTTTGCAAACCTCTTGAAACGACAACTACTGCATGTGATGTATTTGACACAGTTGGTTCATTTCTGAAAGAGCATAAGATCTCTTGGGAAAAGGTTTGTGGTGTTTGCACAGATGATGCTCCAGCTACACTAGGATGTCCATCTGGATTTCAACATTTGGTACTGAATTAGTCACCAAAAGTTGTCGGAACTCACTGTATGATTTATCGGCAAATATTAGCAATGAAGATGCTGCCACAAGAGTTACAATAAGTAATGAAAAGCATCATAAATTCTGTCAATTTTTTAAAGGCAAGCACTTTAAACAGTCAACTGTTTTCGAAACTGTGCAATGAGTTGGATGTGCCAAACAATGCTCTGCTATTTCACACTGAAGTGAGATGGTTGTTAATAGGAAAAGTTTTAAAATGTGTTTTTGAGCTTCGTGATGAACTCAAAACATTTTTTAATCAGAAAGTAAGACCGCAGTTCGAAGCACTTTTCAGTGATAAAAGTGAACTGCAGAAAATAGCTTACTTGGTTGACATCGTTGCCATCTTGAATGAGTTAAATTTATCACTGCAAGGACCAAATGCAACATGCCTCGATTTGTCTGAAAAGGTCGGATCATTCCAAATGAAACTTCAGCTTTGGCAAAAAAAATTGGATGAAAATAAAATTTACATGTTGCCTACCTTATTTGCTTTCTTTGAGGAACATGACATTGAACCAGACAAAAGGATTACGATGATAATTTCTGTGAAAGAACACTTGCACATGCTTGCAGACGAAATTTTATCAAACTTTCCAAATCTACCTAACACCCCATTTGCACTTGCCAGAAGCCCATTCACAGTCAAAGTTAAAGATGTTCCTGAGATAGCACCAGAGGAGTTCATTGAACTTATTAACAGCAATGCAGCGAGAACTGATTTCTCTACAATGCCAGTTACAAAATTCTGGATCAAGTGTTTGCAGTCATATCCTGTTCTGTGTGAGACTGTGTTGCGCCTTCTTCTTCCATTCCCAACAACATATCTTTGTGAAACAGCGTTTTCCAGCTTGTTGGTTATCAAGTCTAAATACAGAAGTAGACTTGTTGTGGAAGATGATCTTCGTTGTGCTCTTGCAAAGACTTCCCCGAGAATTTCTGATCTGGTGAGAAAGAAGCAATCTCAACCTTCACACTGACATTGGCTTTTAATGCATACTGTCGCAAAATGTAGTTTACTCTTGTTATATTAAGACTGTTACCCAAGCTACACCATGCTTCAAGACAAAATTTCATTTATTTGTAATTAGAAACAAATATTTCACAATATATAATTACATATTTTTTGTGATTAATCACTATGCTTTAATTCTCTTCAATTTGTAACAATAAAAATACATCCTGCATATCAGATATTTACATTACGATTCATAACAGTAGCAAAATTACAGTTATGAAGTAGCAACAAAAATAATTTTATGGTTGGGGGTCACCACAACATGAGGAACTGTATTAAAGGGTCACGGCATTAAGAAAGTTGAGAACCACTGGCATAGGGGATCACTTCTAAATTCAACCTACTTTTTAGGAAATTGTTTCAATTGTCTTCTCTTTACTCCATTGGTGAGGGAGGGATTCCCACCTTAGGTAAATGGAGATAACCAAACACATGACACCTGATACTGGACAGCTGAGAACAACAGCAATTTATGAGTTACATATACTCACAGCCCAGGGTTGGAGAACACTGCCTGCCACACAGGAACACACGGGAGTGCACTTGGAACCAGTGTGAATAACCAGGGGCTGTGCGAGGCCGGCTTTATAGTATCAAGAAGGTGAGGTGGCCCCCGGTTCCTGCATGAGGATGTCGTTGACTGGTTGAATATCTCCTCAGGCTGTCAGGGAACTGCAACTCACTACTCAGGGATAAGCAAGCACTGCCATGACCCCATGATAAGGATATTGTTTGGCTGGGGGACCTTACCCACAGGAGCAGCATGGAGAGGGGAACTGCAGTTAGGCCATTTGAGACTGTCCTGGTTTGCCGAGTGGTGAAGTACACATAGTATTAGGCCTTAATTTTAGCTCGTATGCCACAGGAATGGACATGTTACCCAAGAGAAGAGGATGTTCTCTTTTCCTGTATACCCTAAAGAATATAATTGTACATTAAGTGTGAAAAGAGAAGTAAGACCATTGTTTACAATGAATGTGGGGCAGAGAATACCTGTCTGGCCTGAACAATTGAACTTAAGTGTCCAAAGACAGGAGCTCAAACTACCAATGTCTCTTCAAGCCTGGTACTATCAGGACCTGTTCTTCTGGCATCTGCAGGGTTGGAGATCCAGTGTGTATGCTGATTGTCTACTCTGACAGCGACAGAACTACACACGACTATGGCACAGTCACGCTCACATCTTCCTTATCTCCAAAAGTACTAAGAGTGTGATATGGTGGATCCTCTGTTGGTGAAGCTAAAATGTCTAATTGTGGACAGGTATTAATATTATACTCAGTTTGTGCAAGAGATATCCCATGTGCATTCAGGGTGGCATTTTTACCAAAGTAAGAAAACAGAAAAGGAAAGTTTGCAACATTTTATGCTATATGGTTCACATTTTTTCTCAAATTATTCTATAATTAATTTTTCATATATTTTTATTGTCTGGAAAACCCAATGTCATTAACACAGAGTAAGCATCCTCATAGCTTTTATTCCTCTCTCCTCTCAGCCTTGATGTGCCAATTTTGCCTTTGCTAGCAGAGCGTAAATGTGAGCCAGGTCTACTGTGTGAATGAGGAGGGAGCAGTGGGTTCCACTCAGATGAGCTGATCTGTGTTGTTATGTATGGTAATATGCACTTATTTTCCAATCAGGGAATATAGACTTTTTTAAAGCATTTGTCTTTTCCCACTGATTTTAGTTTGAGAATCTTAGACAAACAAAGAAATGCTGCTGCTAAACTGTGGGAACATGTAGATTATCCTGTACAAACATGTGCCACTTCCTTCCTACCATTTTCTTCCCCTTATAAAGAATAGAAATTCTTTTCATTGTTGTTTTTGAACATGGTCTCAAGGGTTACCCTGAAGAAACATTTGCAGTGGTCTCATAGCCGAAAGCTTAGATTAACCACTATTCTTACAGGCCATATCCTGCCATTGATTTTTCCATAGAACTCCCCATTGATTTCAATAGGGAGTTTTTCCCTTAGATCGATGGCGGGATATAGCTAGTGACATTAAGCACAGATAAAAGACCCTTGAGTTAACTGTCAACAGAGCTAAAATTTAGATGTAAACTCATTTAACAAAAATTGGCTTTCAAAGGTTCATTAGAAAAGAAAGTATTTCAAAATGCCTTTTCTCTCCGTAAGGTCAATGTAAATAAGATTTGTTATTCCCAAATCATTATTTCCTTAGATTTGGCTTTTTGCTTTTCATATTTATCAAAATCACATTTTCATTTGTACTTCTAATAGAGTTAAGATTTTTTTTTAAAGAAACGTGGTTTTTGCCCTCAAACAATATATCTCTTAGGGAGGAAAGATGGGTGCATATATAAGTAGTACAAAGTGGGAGAGAAAGGCGAGAGGGCTAAGAAGGGAGAGTACTTCAAACTCTGGAGCGTTAAAAAAAATATGTATGTATAGTGTGTATACAAGTTCTCAAATAATGAAAGTAAAAAATAAAAAATTTAGCCATCTAAATTTTCTGATTGTGTATGATACCACACATTTATTGACTCTATTGGTATTACCTATATTTCAAGCCAAAAGCAGGAAACTACCTGCAGGTAGAATGGGCTATTAGTAAGGTAATCGACTTCCTAGTATTCCTGGGAAATCTTAGTTGTCCTAATGTCTCATAGAAATTATTAAGAGCATCCTTTACACTCTCAAAAGTGACCCCATTTAATGGATTAACCACCATGACCATACTATTAGCAATGCTGATGTCCAAATCTATCTTAGTGATACAAGTTATGATGAGAATGGAAAAGAGGGTATGGAGGATGCTGATGTGTGGGTCTGGGGCTCAGAGCTTTGGAGGCCTGGGCTCTGGGTCCAAGGTTAGGCTGAGTAGGCAGTGCCTGAAAGTGTGACCCCTACAGCCACCTGAGGCAATAGGGATGGGCTCTGCTAGGCTCTATGATCTTAGGTTCTGTCTATTCTATTCTCTCCTTTTCTATTTTTTTTCTTTTCATTTTGTCTCTCATTCTCTTTTCTTCCCATTCTCTGTTTTTCCCTATCCTAGAATCATCCATTGCTGGATGGCTTATGCCTTAAGTCAACTGTTCTGCTGGCCCAAGAACCTCCAAAACTCCTCCTGGTTGTTAGAAAGCCTTTCAGACCTGCCAGCTAGTCAGTCAACAAATGTTTACTGAATGATTGTTTTGTGCCTGACAGCAAGTACTAGGATATTATGGTGAAAAGTCAACAAGAGCTGTGATCATTTAAGATTTTGATTTTTACATGGAGTCATCATGCAGGACAGGCACTACATATAGGTGATTTCAAATTTGCAGACAAACTTTTGGTTTCCAGTCCAGCATGTAAGAAGCTTGGACATTATCACTTCATTCTAACAACTATTATCAGAGAAAAACATGCCTTGTCTTCCCCCATTGCTAGTGAGAGTAGGGTTATTGGGGTACTGCTGGAAGAACCATTTCCAGAGGTCCCTACGGGAGGATGAGATATGGTGGAAAGCTTTATTTTCATGGAATTACATCCTTGGGTTTCCTTAGTCCAGTCATAGAAGAAGTGTACCGGGGGTTTCAGTAAAGCTAGAAGCAAAGTCAATGTCCAGAGTTTCCTTTCCATGTTGGAGCTAGGTCCAGTTCAGCATCAGGCTAGTTACAGTCCATTAGTCCAGTGTGTGAGGGGGTCCACAGGCCCATGGGCCATTTGGGCGAAAACAGGGAAGGAAGAGCAAAAGAGCCCCACAAGCCCAGAGTCACACAAGTCCCAAGAGAGTGAACTTCTTTGTTCAGGGAATTAAGCACCCCAAATTTCCACCTGCTTGCAATGGCCACACCCATTCTGGCCAATGACCTCTGTTCCCAGGTGTGACTGACAGACAGCAAGCACCTTTCCAAGTCATTCCAACTTTACTGGGCGTGCATCCACTTTCCCTTTGTCCAACCCCCTTTCCCTAGTGTTTTGCTGGGAACATGCCTATAATGTCTGGCCTTCCCTTTACTCTTTTCCTATTATTAATAATTAGCTAATTACAATGATATCCAACAAGTAAAAAGCTGAACAAACTGTAAAATCAACAACTATCCTAAGATTTCTAAGAGAAGGGAGGTCACAGGACAACGTAATAGGGTAGAAACCCACAAGGGGCAGCCTCCCTGGAAGCCAGTGGCGGGGTAGGAAAGCCTGAGCTGCAACGAAATGGACTTGCACTGTATTGCTTGGAGGCTCAGTGTGGACTAGTCTGAGAATTAAAAACTTCAGGGAGGCCCAGATAGATAAGCTTCTTTTACCTAGTACCTCATGTCAGGTTATCAAGAAAAAATTACAAACTTGCTGACAAATTTGTGAATTATAAACACATTAAATTGTCTTGAATGTTTCATCGGTCTGAACAATTTAGATTACAGCCAGAAAATCTGAAACCTTTTTCTAATTAGTAGGGGAATCATATTGGCTTTATTCATTTATATTTGAAAGTTACATTAATCTCATTTAAACATATTTAATGAGCAATCATTAAAATTTGATATAAGTAGATGTCACAAATCTATTCCATTTTAAACAAAGGAATTGTGTGGGTAAAATGAGAAACGATAGAGAATCTTTGCTCTTTGGGCATAATAACATCTGATTGACTGATTTAAAAGATTCTATCAACCTATTTACTTCTCTCTTTTTTTTTAGTTTTAGGTTTTTCTTTGTTTTTTCCCCATGTTCATACACCCAGGTAATGAATCTTAGATTTTACCCAAGATAAGCTGCTTATGTTGACATTCTGGGAGTGAAAGCTTAAATTTGAAAAAATGGCTATGAACATACTTATATTATAGTTAAAATAGTTCAGACATTTGGCTTCCAGAAACCTCATTTAGCAGAGGGAAGGAAGTTTATGTAGCTCTTGAAGTTATTTTACAGGAACCTGAACTCACCATCTCTGCCCACCAGCTCCCTCTTTCACTGCACCCAGCAATTAAGAATGGGCCTGGATCTGGACATTCACGTACAAGTGTGGCATTTGGATTTAGCCTTATTTGTAAACAGCATGATTCAGAAAAACCCATGTGAATAACAAAAGGATGAAGCTTTAATTAACGTGAAGCTAACGGATGATGTGCAAACTGTCATTTTTTTCCTAGCTGAGTAGGAGACAGTGTTTTAACAATAGTTTGCAATCTCAATAAACAATAATCAAGCAACAAATGGTTAGATCTGAGAAGATGTATCAAAAATGATCACTCTCTTTTTTAGGACTACCCTCTAGGTAAAGAGTGCAGAAAATATGTCATTTCCCCCAATTCCTTCTGTGCCAGATAAAATCATGACACAAGACTAGACACCCAGAGGGTGGGACTCACTTCCCTACCAGAATAGACTTTCCATTTCTCTCCAAGCCACCATGCTTCCTGCTGGTGTCCTGAGTGGACAGCTGCCTTCCCCCTCCTAAATAAGACAGTTCAATTCCAGACTTCTTCTCTTGAACTCAGAATACCTCTTCAGTCATATCCAGAAGCAGTCCCAGCTTGTTTTTAGCCCAGCAAACTGGAGTTCTTAGAACATAAATTAAACAGTTCTATTGTAGTCAAGCACCTGGAAGTACAAGAGATTTATTGGGGGGAAGGGGGGCTGGAGTGGAGAGGGTGGAGTTTATTTTAATCTTTCCTTAGAGTTGTCTGTATTCAACCTTAGCTCTTCACTTTTGCATGCACACACACACACACACAAGCACGCACATACACACACAAAACATACAAGAAATGAGAAAAGACTATTTGAGTTTCACCATCACCTCCATGGTCTGTCCATAGATGCATTATTTATAGCTGTGGAAATCATTAGTGCTATCTAGCATACCTTTCTGGATTTTCTTCTAAGCACATGGTGGGATTACAATTCCTTGCCATCTTAGTCAGGTGTGGACCTGTGGTTTGCTCTGACAGGTAAAGGAAACAGGAGTGACAGGCATCCCTTCCAGAGGGAAGCTCGGAGAGCCAGTGTGCACCTTGCCCTTCTCTCTTTCTTCCCTCTGCCTCGGGGACCAGCAAATTTTTGGCGGATGGCTGTTCTATCAGACTGGGTCCTAGAAATAGGACAAAGCAGAAAAGAAAACGGACATGCTCAGGAACAGAAAATATACCTTGTTTTTATAACTACTGAGATTTAGGGTCACTTATCACCATAATTTAACCAAGGCTGTATGGCTGATATACTAACCTCTAAAATCTCATGGACTTCTAAGAAATTCTCATGTTACTCAGCCTATCTTGGAACAGAGCCCTAGTGACCAAAATGTTATCCATGCCTTACCTCTGAACAACACTGATGGAAGTGTCTGTCCTGCTGGAACCAGCATAAGTGCCCACCAGTTTCCAAAATCCTTTGTTCTACAGAAGTTCCCAAAGCTCTTGCCACCAGATCTGAGCTGTGCATCTCTGCAGAGAAAAAAAAATCACTTTAAAAGTCCACGCCTTTTATTTTTGAAACCAGCTCTTGCTATTTATCTTCTTTCTACCCAAACTTACTCTCTCATAAATTGAAACAAGCACACCAGCCCATCAGACATTCATAATGACATAGGGCAGCCTATCTATTTGGGAAATACACCCTTAGTCATCCATTTCTCCACCTAACTGTTCATCTGCCCCCACTTCCAGAAATTATTTCTGTTGAGAACAGCAGTTATTCACTCTCCATCCCCCATCTCTTAACTCAAAATGGGGCAATTTGAAACACAAACCAACCCAGGGATGTGGACCATCTGGGCACCTGCGTTGCTGCCTTAGTTTCTTCCACGTGGCCCTCTGCTGGGGCTGCCTTAGGATTTTCACCTTCCATCAACACATTCACATAGTATCAGAATCTCCAAATGGTGCTCTCTGCAAACTTTAGACTCACTAAGCTAACGGTTAAAAAAATCTATTGATAATATACAGGCCTGATAGAAAAGAAACTTAAGTTGAAAAAATATAGTGACACTGAATGTTCCAATATAGGATTTACATAAAAAGGGAATAGATTACATTTCTCACCATACTCCCTGCAAAGGATTGTGGAGCAGTATAATAGCTTGCCTAACAAAAGAGAATCATATTTAGATTAAACCTAGAAGTTCAAAAGATTGACGGAAATCTTTTGCTCATTTCCAAAACAAAGGCAGCAAAAGATACCATATACAGCCCCGTAACTGGTCTCCCTTGCCTAAAGACCTAAGTAACTGAGCCTTTCAGCTTATGTCAAAACCCTCTCTGCTGAGACCATCTATAAAGTGGCTTAGATTATGTCCCCTTGTTCTGAAGACATTTCTGTGTAGGAAAAGTGATACCTTCCTTCTTGTTAAGTGCCCTTTCTTTGTTTCCTAAATACTCACTATGTCACTATTACCTTCTCTTGTTCACACTGCATTGGGACTGTCTGCACCCTCATTAGACTGTGCATTCCTTAAAGGAGGGACCATGTCTGATTTCACTGTTATATTTTTGGCAGTAAGCATCATGCCTGGCACAGAGCAGATATTCAATAAATATTGCATGTTTAGGGCCCTTTAATGATGTCTCTTTTGAGCATCCCAGACTCTCCTCCTAGCCAGAACAGGAGGTAGGGGAGACCCAGAGTTCCCTCACTGAGCTGCCTCATAGGAAGAAACTCATCAGGAATGGGGAGGAAGATTTCCCCTGGCTCAGTGTCTCATGATTCAGGGGAAAGTTAGAAGAATGGCCTATCTGCTCTGTCTCACAGGTCTATAATTATACTGAGAAGTGTCATTTCTTTATCTTAAAGCTTAACCTCTACTTAAAATTAATGCAAACATTTGGTTCTTCATTTGAAAGATTAGAATGTTAAATTTCCTCTCTCTCTCTCTCTCTCTCTCTCTCTCTCCACTAATCAAAAGCTTCCCATCAGACTTTAAAAAATCCAAACTCCTTATTACAATTGAAAAGTTTCTCATGACCAGCTCTTTGAACTCACTCTCCACGCCCCATTTCCCCATTTGCTCCCTCCTCTCCAGCTCCTTCCACTTTAGCTGTCCAGTGTACTTTCCACTCTTGCCTCACACCGAGCACATTCCAGTACAGGGCCTTTGCAACACGATGTGCCCTCTGCCTAGCGCACTCTCTCACTAAAACTTTGTATGGTTCACTTCTTCCCCATGTACTTTCGCTTCCTCAGAGGGCCCTTTCCAAATCACTCAATCTTCTCTCACTCTCTCACTTTTGATCCCATTTCTCGTTTGGTTCCATTCACAGTGCTTGTGACACCAAATATGTGTGTTTTTCCCTCATGCCAATCAATTCTCCAACTGCCCGAACACCAGCTGGGTGTCCTAAAATCCAATCCAATTCTGACACTAGCATCAGACTCTGCAGGTTTAAGGGCTCAGTCCCACACGACGGCCCTCCTTTCAGCAGCCAGTTGCACGTCTTGGGTCTCCAGGTTACCCGCACTTCTGTCGGCTTATCTACAAAGTGAGGGGCATCCCACAACACCCTCCTTTTGGGTTTGATAACTTGCTAGAATGGCTCACAGAACTCAGGAAGGCACTTTATTTACTATTGCTAGTTTATTATAAAGGGTACAGCTCAGAAACAGCCAAATGGAAAAGATGCATAGGGCAAGTTGTCAGGGAGAGGTGTGGAGCTTCCACGCCTGCCAGGTGGATCACCACCCGCACCTCAAGGTGCTCACCAACCTGTAGGGGTTTCCATGGAGGTTTCTTTTTGTAGGCATTATTGATCAAATGATTGGCTGTTGGTGATTAACTCAATCACTAGCCTCTCTTCCCTCCCCAGTAGGGGATTAGGGCTGAAAGTTGCAACTTTTAATCATGCCTTGGTCTTTCTGGTGACCAGCCCCATCCTGACACTATCTAGTGTTCCTCACCCACTGGTCATCTCATGAGCATACAAAAGATACTCTTATCCTTCTGAAGACTGCAAAGATTTAGGAGCTATGCCAGAATCCAGGAACACTATTGTCCCCCTGATGAGGAATACTGTCTGCAATGACATGATTATTTTTTACCTGCCTCCCTGTTTATTGTCTTTCTTCCCCTACTAGAATGAAAGCTCATAAAGAGCCAGGACTGGCCCAGCCGGTGTCGACCAATGGACCAGGAATTTGCTGGTTCAATTCCCAGTCAGGGCACATGACTGGGTTGCAGGTTTCATCCCCAGGAGGGGGCGTGTGGGAGGCAGCCAGTCAATGTTTCTCTTTCACATCAATGTTTCTATCTCTCTCTCTAAGTAATCAATAAAACATTAAAAAAAAAACAAAAAAGAACCAGGAATCATACAAGCTCAGCAAAACCTTGCAGGGTGAGGGAATGAGGGAGTGAATTAATAAGCTTGAGGCTGACAGAGTAACTGATTGCTTAGAGCTACGAGACCTGCATATGTTGACTCTCCCTTCTAGGCTCTGCTTCTAACACCAGGACAGAGAAACAGGAGTTCCAAGTTACCTGCTCAAGTCCAAGGAAACTTAAAGTCCTTTTGAGCACTGTGTTAGTTTCCTGTGGCTACTTCAGCAAAGTACCACAACTTGGTGGCTTAAAACAACAGAAGCTTATTCTCTCACAGTCTGGAGGCTAGAAGTCTGAAATCAAGGTGTGGCTAGGACCATGCTCCCTCTGAAGGCTCTAGGAGTGGACCCTTTCTTGCCTCTCCAGCTTCTGGTTGTACCAGTGTCCTTGGTGTTCCTTTGTAGCTATATCACTCCAATATCTGTTTTTGTTCTCATATGGCCTCCTTCCTGGGTATATCTGTATGTCTCTTCCTTTTTTCTTATAAGGCACCACTCATAATCCAATAGGACCAGTATGATATCATCTTAATTTGATTGCATCTGTAAATGTACCTATTTCCAAATAAGGTCACATTCACACATACTGCAATTAGGACTTCAACATCTCTTTCTGGGGAAGACAATTCAAACCAAAAGTGTTTGAGAGTCACATGGAGCAGAGGGGAACCACTTTAGGATCAATCTGCCTTTCTGGGTTGGCCTTAGATTCAATCCACATAGTGTCTCCCAGGACACAGGCACCAGACACTCATCAATCTCGAACACATGGAATTTTGGAAGGGACTGCAGTTGAGAGAGTGTCTAAAACCTTTATTAAGTGTCAGTGAAGGAGACATACAGAATACAAAGTAAGTATTTAGATGACAGAAAATTGTAAACATTAGTACGAAAAGAGAACCACACCAGTGTTTTTCAGAAGGCTAAGAATTTAGAATAGAGATGGGTTCAAATTTTTAACTAAAAAGCTATCAAGTTTAGCCCGGCTGGTGTGGCTCAGTGGTTGAGTGTTGACCCATGCACCAAGAGGTTGCCAGTTTGATTCCTGGTCAGGGCACATGCCCAGGTTGTAAGCCAAATCCCCAGTGGGGGGCATGCAGGAGGCGGCCAATCAATGTTCTTTCTCATTGATGTTTCCATCTCTCTCTCTCTCTCTCCCTTCCTCTCTCTCTAAAAATCAATAAACATATATATATATATAAAAATAAAATAAAATATGTTTAAAAACAAAAAGCAAGCAAGTTTAATCTTAACAGTAAAAACATATCTACCGAGTACACAAATTTCTGGAGTAGAAATGTGAGAACTTATCCCAGAAGTCTAGACAGCAAGTGGCTATTCTCTACTAACAAAAAAACTAAAACTGCATCCCAGTAATGTCCAAACCACCAGATGATAGTATGAAAATTCAGTGAGCAGATATTCTGTCTGCATGAAGTCAAATGTTCAACTGTTGTGTTTTTATTGTTGTGTGCAGAACTAACAGTTTGACCTAGCCTCCTGCAGGGTGCATGAGAAATTAGGGTTGTAGCCATGCCCTCTGGGCTGTCCATAGGGTGACCAGGATCATCTCCTCCAGGGCAGAGAGCCTTTGAAGTTCTACCTTGACAGGCTGTGGATTAATTACTTGATTACCAGAAGAACGGTGAATCTGATCAGCAGTCAAATGCAGCAGAGGGCATTCAGTCTGTGATCACTGAGTGTGAGTGTTCCACTCCTAAGTAAACTGATGCTTGAACCGAGGGAGGACATTTCATTTATCTCTAAGATTCATAGAACTGGATGACTTTAAGAGGAGAATGACTTTTATTTGGCTCAATCTTACACTCTCTGTAAATAAAATGCACTTCCTTATGAAGTAACGCGTCCTATTTTTTTAATATCCAAGTAGTAACTGACCATGATACTATGAAATGTATTCCTGCAAAATTGTGGGAGTCAATCTCTCATTCTCCTTCCAATGCTAAAAACTGTATAACTTGGAAGATTTATGTCAGTCCCAGAAGATTTCAGATATACAGATATTTCCAGTTCGCTGAAAGAGAGATCAGAAAAGAATAACATTATAATAAATGATAGGGAATTTAATCATGGTACAGCACATGAAATGAGCAGCTGATACTAGGAAACGAGTGTCTGAGGGGGAAAGAGTCTTTGTATTCACTTTCAGAGGCTGATCTGTCTGAACAGGACCAGGGGCATGGAGTAACTTCCGAGGCTGGATGTCAAACGGTGAACAAGAGACGTCAGGTCATCCTCCCTCTCAAAGAGCCATAGAAGCGGCACTTCCTTTAACAGTTTGTATTTTATGGCACTGGTTCTAAAATTGAAGAAGGTGTCAGAGTGGGGTGGAGAGAGCATGTTGGATTTAATTCAGGAGTCTGTTCACAGTACAGGAGCCCATCCTTTGGAAGAGGATGAGGGAAGGCAGGGGTGATTTGAAAACTTTCCTCAGGAGACTCTTATAGTCTTATCTGTTTTGGAATCACTTAATATGAATTAGAATAAGAATTTTCATCCTTTCCATCTACACTGTTAATGGTTTTTCCTCCAAAGTTGGTTTTACTTCTCATTGTGGCCTGACTTCTTCATGATAGACTGCTCTGGAAATCACTGTAATAATTTACTCAGTAAAACTGTCTTAGCCAAGTGAAAAAGGTTTTTTTTTAATGTCAGTTTCAAAACACTATTAATTTCTGGTAATAACAATCTTTGATATCGTGAGAACTTGGAAAAAAAATAAAAAATATATAATTGCCAAAAATGTGGTAAATTCCCTTTTGTATTGCTGCACAAGTATGAATAGACCTCCCATGTTTAGGGACTTTTCTCAAACCTCTTGATTTTTAAAGATTATGAAATGTGCTCTGGGTACAACTCTCCTAGGTCTCCACACCCTCCTACTTCACGAAAGAGACAGGACATCTGCTCCTCCGCTCTCTGGGAAAGTGTATTTAATTATTAGATATTGTCTTTTTTAAAATGGTGTTGGCTTTGTTTTCCTTTTTCAGTCTCCAAAATAAAATCATACCTTTGATGTTTAAATCAGATAATAGCATCTGCATCAACAAAAAAACAGCTAATAGCATACATAAAACTGTCTTTCATATTTGCTGAGAAGTAAGAGTCCGTATCAGATGTTGGTTCTCTAAGTTTCCATGAAAAGAATTTACCCCAGGAGATTTCTAGAAGAAAGGGCCTGCTAAAAATGGGATAGTGGGGGGCAAAGGAAGATTATGGAATTTTGCAGAAAATGGTCAGTTTTTGTTTCTCAGTCCTGGCAGAATCTATCAGAAAAGAGTGTGTGCATGCGCACATGTGTATGTGTATGTGTGTGTGTGTGTGTGTGTGTGTGAGAGAGAGAGAGAGAGAGAGAGAGAGAGAGAGAGAGAGAGAGAGAGAGAGAGAGAGAGAGAGAGAGAAGACAGAGATATACTGAGGAGACAGGGAAACAAACCAAGCATGTGAGTCTTCTTCCTGAGAAAACTTAATAATGCCTGCTACATCGTGGTATAAAAGACTGATAAAATGAGAAGCAGAGCCCTGGTGGGTTTGGCTCAGCAGTTAGAGCATCCGCCTGCTGACCAAAGAGAGTCCTCGGGTTCGATTCTGATCAAGGGCATGTACCTGGGTTGCGGTTTGGTCCCCAGCCCTGGTCGGGGTCATGTGGGAGGCAACTAATCAATGTGTCTCTCTCATATTGATGTCTCTCTCTCTCTCTCCCTCTCTCTCTCCTCCCCTCCCTCCCACTCTATCTAAAGATAAATGGAAAAATATCCTTGGGTGAGGATTTAAAAAAAATTTTTTTAATAAAATAAAATAAATGAGAAGGAAAGATTTCACTGGAGTAAATCTTTGCCAAAAATGTTAAGCAAGCATAGGTCTGGTATCATTCAAAATCAAACAATAACCAAGGACCAAAATTACCAGCTTTTGTTAGAATTTTTTTTTTTTTTTTGCAGTTTTGTAATTTTCCTAGTGTCTTATTTGTGTTAAATCCTGTTTGTTTAAAAACAAACAAAAACTAGTCAAAAAAAGTTTGCTTTTTCTTTAGCAAGAGCAGAAGAGGATGAAAGTGTCAATTCAATTAAAACACTTTGTGAACCAGTTCAAAGCCTAACAGAGCCCCTGCCCTCACTAAGTGGACATTCACAGAGGAGACATACAATTAAAGACACTGCAGTCAGTTTGGAGGGGACCAACTTAGAGTCAGAGGAGCAGATAAGAGAAGCCGCCCAGAGGAGCGATGGCTGCACATGGTTCCCAAACTCGGCTACTCTTTAGAATGTCCAGGAGAGCTTTTGGAGCTTCATATTCCAGATCCGTCTCTCCCAATCTTCTGAATCAGGATGTCTAAGAGAGAATGGCATGTTCACACACCTCCCCAGGTGGTCTGACTCTGGTTCTAGGAAGACAAGGAGAGTGTAGGAGTCTGCAGGTGAGAGGGAGCATGCTGGAGGAAGAGCTAGAGCACAGCCCTGTGATTGGCACATGGAGAGCAGTGCAGGGTCACTTTGCTGAGAAAGCAACCACACCATGAGGGCCTTGTGCATAACCTTCCGGAGGCTGGACTTAATCCCAAGGACAACACAATTGGACAAATGGGAGTTGGCACCTGGAAAGGAGCAGACGGGCGTCTCAAGGGCTATGAGAACAAAGATGAGAGGCATCAGGGAGCTATACCAGAAACATACCCTTCTCCAGGGGTTTGAAACAGCCCAGAGCCAATCCCGTTGTCCTTGTTGCCTTGCTCATCTCCCCCAACCCCTCTTCCCTTTCATTACGTCCCATCCAATTCACCATCAGGTCAAAGAGATGAGGTGGAAATATACATACTGTTCAGATCAGCTGTCATGCCCCCGATTTCCACGTGCACAGAGAGAAAGGTACATAGCTTCACAGAAGGAGAAAGTAATGCTTTCTCCTCCCCACCATCCTGCCCCCAGGCTGTCCTCTATGACTTCTTTCTCTTCCTTGGGCTACTTTAAATACTTGTTTTAACTGATTATACTTGTAATTAACTATTGTAGTTTGTTTGAGCCTTTCCCTCTGAGGGTGGTGCTGGGCCCATGATCCTAAAACAAGCCACCTGAAGATATAATATGTCCTCCCTGTCATATGACCATGCCCTCAGGTTGCCAATCTCCTCCCTGGCTTCATTAGAGAGTTGTGATATCATAAGAATCCAAGTGGACACAACAGGGTAAACTGCTCCATCACAGAGGACAAGTGCAGTCTTCCGTTGCTACAGCCAGCCTCCCGCCTCCCCCAAGGTGCATCAATGGGAGCTCAACTAGTAAAACTGGCAATCAGGAGCCAATGTTAATGGGATGATTTAATAAAAAAAATTTAGTGGTAACAGGTCAAGAGATGAATCTTTAAAACCACAAATTTCTCCCCAAGCCTCTGTTTAAGTGAATATACTTGCATTAATAAGAAGTGAGGTTTCCCTAAGCAGAGGAAGTAGATAAGAGAGAAAAAAACAAGCCCTCAATAACAAAGGTTATTATCTTTACCAGGAACCACATACAAAGTAAATTGTACTGAGGGATGACACAAAGGCATTCCCCTTCATCCATTGGGTTTTGAAACAAGACTATTGTTGAAACAATCACCTGCGCAGAGCATCTGAGTTTAAAAGTAACTATAGACATTTGCCAACAAACTTCTCCATCCTCCCTCCACACAGGTTCTTGTAGCTCTGCTTCTGTGTCCTGATTTTAATAGGCCACCATAGGTTTCTGCAGGGAGAGTTGGGAGCCAAGATGAAGAGGAGAGTTACCAAAGAATTACTGACCCAAAACTTTATTTTCTACTCTGAGTCCAACCCAAACAAACTATTTCAACTCTAAATCAAGATAGTCCAGAAGTCTCAGTCTCCCTACTCAGAGTATTTCTCTTCAAGCTATGGCCATAGTGTTGGAAAGAGTATTCATAGATAAAATCATCTATCAAAGGTCATTATTAAGGTCTAGAAATCAATTTGGGCAAAAGCTTTACTGTGACAAATGATCCCAAAGGGTGTGCAGGAGTATCTTTGGATTCTTATTGTGGAAAAAAATCATCAATGTAAATTGATTTATTATTGCTGTAGTTTAATTCCTTGAATAAAGTCAAAATCCAGATTAAAAGTAAAGCAATCTAAAATACAAATCTAACATATGAGCTAATAACTGAGCTCTCTAAAAAAAAAAAAAAAAAAAAAAACCTAACATGCAACAAAAGTATCACAGTTTTGAGCAATTTTTCCCAGGAGAGGAAAGAAAGATGGAGCAATAAACAGAAACAGAGACATATAAGGGAGAGAAGGAAGCCGGAATATTCTATTATCCATGGCAGGTAGCTTGTTCATGTCTCACACTTGAACGGAACCCAAATTCTGAATGTATAAGTGAGAGAGAATATAACTCTTTCCTTGGGTGCTTGATATTAGTCCAAAGCTTGTGAATATGAATTCAGAAACATCTGACTTCCACATCATCTGTCTATGGCTAGCCTTAGACTGAAATCCTGGGTGGAACTAATAGCTCCAGTCATGCAAGCTGATGCTTCCAGGGGAAGGAGGTGAGAACACAGAAATATTAACACAGTCAGAGTCTCTTAATCTCATTGACTTACAAGGATGGGGTAGTTTTAAAAGTGAATTGTGAAAGTGGTTAAAGACTTGCTTAAGGAAAACATAGCCAGGTATCAAAACCAGACTGCTTAAGGTCACTTCAGATTCCATTTGACATGAGTTTGTGGTTGAGAAGTCAGAAGGCTCCTCAGGATCTAAGGTTCAGCCCTTCCTGGTCAGGTGCCAAATCCAAGAGGGGCATACAAACCAGTTTTTATAGAGTTAAAGGCACCAACAGTATATAAAGTTTTATAATCTCATGTCTACAACATGATCCTTGCTATTTAAATTTCCATCTTGCTGAGAATGCAGAATAAAAGACACCAAATGCACAGGCAAGTCTAGACATGCTCAGGGCCTAGGGGTTAAAAAGTTTATGCAAGTAATTGCTTAGGCTTTAAGGCTGAAAAATTCAATATCAAAATTAGGGCTGGTCCTAAAGAGATAACCTAGGGCACTAGGAAGGTTGGACACAGACGAAGGCTGTGCCAATTGCCTGGTCTCCAACACTTCAGTGCTGTGGGATCTTGCTCAGTTTTCCTGTGAAAATCAAAGGAAGGACAAATATGTGTGACCTGTCCCTCTGCACTCTCCTTACAGCAAACATTCTGCAACATCAAGACAATCATCTTCCTTTTTCAGCTCTAAAAGCAAATTAAGTAAATGTGTCTGAAATCAAAACTTTCAACTTCACTAGTGATCACCCCCTCTCCAAAATAATGTATCTGCTTATATAAATAAATAAGAAGGTATTAATTCTGACTCTGTGCTTAAGATACACTTAGCATTAGCACTGTGCTTTACATTTATTTTATTCATAATTATTCAAAATCATCCAGAAAGACATGAAGTGATTTCTATGGCAATTTCATGGTCCTGACTTCAAAGAAGCCACATTATTTTCCTTGATTCACCCAGCAGTGTGGATGAAAAAATCACAGAACTGCTCATTTCTAGTGCTCTGCTTGGCAGGTCATACCCAATCTCCAGATGGGTGATTCCATGACATGGACAAGCATTTCATTTTGAATTGTGAGACCTGGCTTGGGACCCCAGCGCTGCCACCTCCTGGCCCAACAGCATTAGACTAATGTATAATGATCCACCCTTGTGAATTGTCTTATATCTATCCCCTTTAGAACCATTTTCCCATCTGTTCTGTTCTTCAGTTCTTTAATTTTTGCCATTAAACAATTTTATTGCATTTACTATAGTTGTGTTTTATGAAACATTGACATGCTAAAGTATACAATTTCAAGCTACCTAATCATTGCACAGTTATGGGCTGAGAAGTAGAATATGGTAGTGACTATAAGCACAGCCTCTGGAATCAACTCCCTGAGTTCATAGCCCATTTATGATACCTACTAGCTGTGTGACCTTCAGTAAGTTTCTTAATCTCTCTGTCTCTGAAGTTTCTATCTACCTTATAGCTTTCAATGAGGAAAGTTAGGTACTTACCTACGTTTTACATTAATTATGTGAGAATTAAAAGCAATAAGTCATGTCAAGTTATGAAAAAGAATTCCCAACGCATAGTATAGTATTAGATGGCCTGTTTTAATGAAATTAATATTTGTACCTAATTTAAAAAGTAAAATGGTGCTACAGAGTTTATTATAAAGAACAGGAGTCTTCCCTCACCTCTTTCCACCCTTTGTGTTCAGTCCTGCTCCCAGGCAGCAACAGCTTTCAGCTTGTTAGCTGATTCTTTGGATAATTCCTTTCATTTTTCTAAATAATATAATTAAATTCAGACCTGATATACCAGCTCTCTGTTAAAACAGATGAGGATTTAAATCTCTTACACACACAAACACACACACACACACACACACACACACACACGAGATGCACTCTCTATCTCTGTTCCCCACCATCCATCCTCCCATAACGTTATATAGCAAGTTTTGGTTGTATGCAATTTTTGTCCCCATCTGAACCATGGAGTGAACTCCACCACATTTTCTTCTTCATGTAATTGTTTTAGTTAGTGATTTAGTTAATAATGTTTGATTTATTTGTTTGATTGATTGAAGTTGTCTATGCCCCATCACTAAATTCATCTTTGACAGAAATGAAGTGGGGAGCCTCCTAATATGGCCACATGGATTAGGAATCTAATATATTTTGACTCCTTTCCTGGAGCCCCTGGTCTCCTGCTCTAATCTCTTCTACTTTCACTATGTGCACAGCTGCAGTTTTGTGCTTCTCTTCATCATCAACAGGGAACTTCTTTTTTCTCTTTTTTTGCACCAGATGCACAGTTTTCTGATCTCCTACCTTTTTCTTTATTTATTCCTTTTTCTTACTAGAATGATCTTCCAGTAGCTTCTGTAGAAAAGATGCATGGAAGGTCAGTTTGGAAACGTTAATGTCTTTAAAAACCCTGCCTCTTATTTGCTAACTCAACTTGATAAAGAAATTCAAGTTAGAAAACATTTCCTCCAGAAATTTAAAGGCACTGTTACATTGTTTTTCCAGCTTCCACTGTTGTTACTAAGAAGTCTGGTGCAATGTATGGTGCCCGGTGGGTGCTGGAAATACCAGGGAAACACTTAGTGAAGTATATGATTGTCTAACCACTATGCTGTGCAATTGAAACAAATGCAAAATAATATTGAATGTAAGCTATAATTGAAAAACAAATTTTTAATTAAAATAATAAAATGTTAGTCATCTTTCAAGATAGTATTAATTTTTTCTTCTTTTCCATATTTTAGGGTTTGTCACAAGTAATAAAGATGTATTATCTTGATAGTTTTTAAAAAGTTAAAAATTAATTTAAAAAAAAAAGAAGTCTGGTGCAATTCTAAAACTCTGCCGTGTGTGTGTGTGTGTGTGTGTGTGTGTATGTGTGTATGTGTGCATGCACGCTATTTTGTTTTGTATGTTTTTTATTTTTTTATCTGTAGAATTTTCTGGGGTTGTCTCTTTATTCCTGTTGCTCTAGAATTTCATAATAGTGAGTCTTGGGTATTTTGTTTTGTTTTGCCTGTTTGTTTTTAATTTGTTATTTTGGAATCTCAGTGTAGAAACTCATGTCCTTCAGTTTTGAAAATTTTTTCTTGAATTATATCCTTGGTAATTTTCTCCCTTTCTGTCTCTATTTCTGGAATTCTTACTTATTACATATATTTCTTACTGAGTTGAGCCTCTATTTTTCTTTTATAAAAATAAAAGTCATCTTTATCATCTTTACTATTCTTTTTGAAAAATTTTTAAACTTTATCTTTTTACCTCTTTATTAAATATTTCATTCTAATTTTTCTATTTTTAGTTTCTAACAGCTCTTTCTAGCTTTCCCATTGCATACTATTCTTATCTAATAAATGCAATATCTCCCTTCTCTTTTTTAACATAATACTATTGGGGCATTTGTTTTGTTTTGTTTTAGTTTTCTTTTCCTCCTCACATTGCTGTTTGTTTTTTTCAAATTTTTCTCTTTTTTCTTTTTTTTTTTTGTTTTGTTTGTTTTACTTTTTATGTGGAAGTCTCTTCTAAGGAACTGGGGATTCTTACCTGTCACTTAGATTTAAAGGAGAGGAACCAGAGAGCCAATTATAAGCTCTGTGTGCCTCTGTGGGGCTTATGAGCTCTGCATTAGAATGTCAGATAGGGACTAGCCATTTCATTGGATGATCCTAAATATCAGTATCTGCAAGTCTTTTTTCTTAAGCCAATCAATTTATGTAGAGAGAAATCCTCCAATCACCAGCTACTGCCAGAGTACTGAAGACCTCAGCATCAGGGAGAGCTAAGGTAGGGAAATGCATCTCTCAGTAAGACATGTTCATTGAATCTTTCTGATCTTGCTCTTGCAACATGCTCTGCTTTTAGTTACCTTGGTGAATCCCAATCTAGATGCTGTGCTGCAGTTTCTGCAGAGAGCGTACCTGCCTCCTGCTCAGGTGGGGAAAACAGTCACCCAGCAGGATGGGAGGAAGAGGAGATGGGGTCCTAACTACTCCATGAACAGAATTTCCCCCTGCTAAACTACCTTTCCTGCCAAGTCTTAGCCTGTCCCAGATTCTATGAAATAATAAACGGACTTCTCATTGTCATTTCTTTCTGAAGGCACACAGATTTCAGATAACTATCTTTCCAATTCCTCTCTGCTTTCCATGTTTTGAAATTTTATTAACACTTGTAGTACACTCTGTACTCTCACTCTGTCTCTTTGTCCTTTGGCTTTAAAACTCTTAAAATTATTTACTGTCAGTTCTGAAGCACTTGAGAGAGAATATGGGCAACCATATTTGTTCAGGGCATTAAACAATGTAAAATATTTTACTGTTATTATTATTAATAATAGTATTAGTTATTATAATTCCTCATGTCTTCCAGTCACAATGAATAAAAAAAGTTAAAAAAGGAAGTATTATTAGTGAAAAGTCAGGATCTAGTCACAGTCAGTGTACCTCAGCCTGGCTCTGAATAGTTCCGCAATGGAAAATTCCTTCTCCCTCTCTACTAAATTGCACCTCTTTAGTGGCTTTCCCAAAACTTTCTGGGTTCCTTTCCTCCAGTAACTTTTTAATAGGCCCCCTGACTACATTTTGACCTTTCATCGACCCTTCAGCTCCTTGCAATTCCTCCTCTCACAAACCAATCTTACTATTTCCACATTTCCTTCCATTCTTACTGTTTCCAATTGCCCTGGTTGGCTTTCTCCTTGTCAGGTCATCAGCAGGTCTCGATAATTCGGCTCACAGATCACTGGCCCAGCAAGGCATAATTAAACTTCAAATTAAGTCCTTTAAATGTGGCATGTAGACCTGAGCTCCTCAGAGAAAAGGCTCTGTGTGGGGGTGAAATAATAAAGGAAATGAGAACAAACAATTGCTGTTAGAAGGTTTCCAACAATTCCAACAGTCATTGAAAGAAAAATTGGTATAGTGAGGCCAGAATGGTAAGAGCCCAAGTATTCTGTGACCTGAAGTTGTAAAAAAAAGTTCAGTGGAGACCTCACATCTGTCCTCGATTGTACAAATGAAGAAAACTAAGGATGACCCTCTCCCCTTCTTAACTTGGAGTTCTAAAATGGAACAAGCCAAAATCTTTTCTCTGCCTGGAATACAAATTATTGGCAATTCCCCCATGGACCTCTGGATATTGGGACTCAAACTTCTGAAGAAACTTTCTATTTCCATTCCTGTGTCTTTCCAAAATCTTTCTCCCTAAGTACCACATAATCTTCCTGCAGAGAGAATTGAAATTCTGGCTGCAAATGAGATCTCTGCTCTTCTGAATGTTTCTATTGACTTTGGGATTCTCCAGCTTACTTATTTATGTATACTACAAGGATATAAGTGCCCTAAAAAAGGCCACCATGCTCTGAAAATTCTGTTTTTTGCAGCAAGAACTTTCAGATCTACAGTGAAAGGTAGAGAAAAAATGCAGGGGAAAAACAAAGACTCAGCACATCATAAGAGCAAAAGTGAAGAGTCTTGAGGTGATGTGCAAAAGGGTAATTGTCTGGCAACTTCCTTTTTACCGAGAGACAATACTACAAGACCAAGCTAGGAAAAAAAAAAAAAAAAAAAAGTCATGCAATATGTGAGTAAGATTAAATGATGGAATAATTTAGGTGATGATACTGTAGTTTGCTGAAAACCCCTTGAATTGTAATTGTTAAATACAAAAGAAACACTGGCAAAAGCTCAAGTTAGAAATCCCTGGATGATTTAACTCTTCATTCCCACTGTCCCTTAGCAAACCTCCCAATAAGTTGAGAAAACTTACCAGTGCCACAAAATATTTTGGTTTAATAGAAGATTGTTTACCTTGGCTGCTAAAATTCCACATTTCATCCCTTACCTTCTCTTGGGCTGAAAAATACTGAATTCACAGAAGAAATAATAAAAAAATGCCCTTTGGAATAAAATAAAGAAAATATGTTTTGATTTATGAAATACTTGATGGAAAGAGTAAAAACATGCAAATTTTTTAAATGTCACCCCACCATCTGTTACTTTTCCCAAACTTATCTCCACAGAAACAGTTATCAGTAAGACTAAAAGTAGGAATTTAAACTAATCTCAACCATTCACTGTATGACCATTTTTTTAAAATAAAAGAGCCTCTCTCAATCACAACACTGCATTAATTATAATTTCCACCATCAATACCCAGTTGTGAATAAACTAATAAAAATAAAATAATAGTTTATAATACAAGTAGTTTTCAAGTAATTCTCTCATCCACATTTTTTTCTTCTGGTTAATACAATATCTTTGTAATTTCTGTAGGAAAATTAAAGTGATTTGTGTAGAAGAAATTTTGAGAGGTTTAATAAATTTGGGAAAACTATAGCCAACTGAATAAAAAATGTGAATTTGGGAAGGTATTAAACTAATTAACCATCATTAAAAATAATATGACCAAAGGTTCTATATCTTTCCATAAGTGGTGATTTTAAAATAATTTTGGAAAGCTTGCAGCACACTAGCAAAGATGCAGCTGCTGTGTTGCTTTTCTTGGCATGCATCAGGATCCTTGGTGGGTACTGAATAAACCTGAGCTTTGGAGCTGAGCAACTCTAGAACCACACTGTTGGATGGTTCTCCTGAGAGTTCAAGTATTTGAGTGAAAAGATGTGTATAAAACTCACTTCTTATTTGGATGCAAGGAAATATGGACACTTAACCAGGTGTGAAAACATGGCTGAGCTTCTGTAAATGTGGTGTTGGATATCACTGATCTCAAGGGATAGTGGGAAATGAGCTCTCCCAGGCCACAGATTCCTGGCAGAAAAACTCAGTTCCTCAGCTTGCAGTAAGAAGTGTCCATTTCTACTTAGTTGACCTGGTTTTCTTAGGGCTTTCAATTAGGAGCACATTCCTTTCCTCCCTTTACTGGTTTCAAGTTTAGCCCAGGTCAATAAGCACCTGAAGCTTTTGGACAGCAAATAATAAGCTTAATCAGCCTCCTGATGAGTCAAAATGCTCTCTGAGTCTTACAGTACTTGAGCTTTTGGCATTTTTCTATTCAAGATAAGCCTAGATAATATCTGGGATCAAATGTAGTTGATGAAGTTGAAGTGCCCAAATGCTTACTCCTTTTTTTTTTAAAGAGAACTTAACTCCATTACACTCATAAAAGTACATTAAGTACATGGTGTCCTCACCAAAAATGTTTCATTTTTTAAGAAATTTTCTTTAGAAACAAAATATAAAGGTGGCAAGAAATTGAAATTTTTGCAGCAAAATTAGTTGTACATGGGATGCTAAGAGGCCAAAGAAAAGAATGTTTCAAATTGACAGAGCTGAAAAACACAATCTTAATATCTGCAGAAATGACTAAAGTCTTTCATTTGAGTGGGGCTGGTAAAGATGGAAGGAGTAGTTTTATAAAAATAAACAATCCATGCTAATCACTTATAAAAAATGATCATTTTTCCTGATTACTAGGGCATTGTTCAGGGCAATGGAAGTCATAGTCATTTCAAGATGTATTTTACCTTATTATTTATTGTTAACTGATAGACAAAAACATGTACAAGTCAAGTATATTCCTCATTAAAGGTCTGAGTCTCCTTTTTCTATGCCCCTTGATGGAATTAAAAGGGAAGATCTGAGTCATCCTATTAAGAGAGGAACTTGTTTCAGTTAGCTTGGCAACATAGACCATCAACTGCCTAGAAGGAATATTTCCTGTGGCACCTGACTTGCATTGTCCTTGCCTAGCTACCCCTTTTAACCTCTGCTTAAGGGCTTTCAAGCATGACTTCCTGCTGGGTTGCCCCCCCCCTCACAGATCCAAAGTCTGCTCTGCACATGGCTGAGGCTCGCCCACCAGCATAACAAAGAATGGTTGCCTCCTAACTACATCACAATGATGATCAAAGTGCATTGCCACAATGTAGTGGTTAATCATGACAAAGTGAACATCATCTCTGTGGCAGTGTGGGAAATGTCAAAATTTGCCTGCCAGTGCACCTTTGAGGTAAACATAAAGTGAGTTTGGGTTTTAGACAGAGCTAGGAAGTGTTGGAAACAATGCAGTGTCATTAGGTCTCTACCAAATAAGAATGTTTCAATTCAAATAAAATCAACTTATTTAAGATAATGTATTATAAGAACCCAGAGGAGAAAAGATCACTTCTGACTAGGAAGTTTGGAAAAGCTGTATAAAGAAGGCAGTACTTGAGCAATATTTTGAAGATGAGGCACAGTGTGGACTCATCAGGCAGGGGTGTGGGAGGCAAAAGCACGTGGAGCAGAAGGAAGAGTAACAGCACAGGCAGTGTGACAAGAGTGGGAGTGGGTGTGGTGAGAAGGGGCAGGACAGAAGCGGGGAAGCAGCTGGAGGTCCTACCCTGCTTGGCCTGACTTCTATGCCAGGCAATCTAAACTATTCTGTAGACAAAAGAGAGCCATTGAGCTTTCTGTGCAAGAGATTGTCATAATCAGAGCAGTATTCTTAGAAAGATGAATCTGACCATGCAAGTGGATTGGACTGGAAATAGGAAGGACGCAAAGCAGACAGCATCTTGGAGGCTGTTGAGTAATCCTCAAGTGAAGCGAATGTCTGGGTCGCAGGTGGTGACAGTGGGGCTGGATGTCAGGGACAGATGTAGAAACAGAGCAAAGGATGGGTCACAGGATATGAGTTGGATGTGAGGGTTGAGAGAAGAGGGAACTATGAGATCACTGATGTTCTAAGCCCCAAAAACCAAGATGGCTATGTCACCAAAGATGGACACAGGAAAAAACCTGTCTTAGATATGTCTCATTTGAGGGAACAACCAGGCATTCAAATCCAGCCTTGAAGACAGAACTGCAGGATGAAAAGAGCTAAGAGCCAAAAATGGTGATGAGCAAGGGGATGGTGTCTGCATAAGGTAGGAGCCAAGGGCAACCAGCACCACGCTGCTCACTTAATAAATATCAATAAGTGTCCATTAATTAAATGAATGAGTGGAGGGAGAAATATATAAATATATATTCATTAGCTCCAGTTACAGCAAAAATTGAACTCAGTGAAAGTCAGATACAAATAAAGGCTGAAAAGTACCAGAGACCTTAAGAAGCAGGTGATCCAGAAAGCTCAGTTAAATTGAAACCACTCCTGCCATCTAGAATTTACTTAATAAAATAAGCATAATGTGATATAATTATATCATCGAGCATCACTTCCATTAACAAACTATAGCAACCACTTGCAAATCCAAGAATATTTTGGAAAGTACCAAGAACACTGTTCTGCTCAATAAATCATGTAATCAAATGAACCTATGGCATTCTGCTACAGCAGTGGAATTTCTGAATCCAAGAATCCAGACACCCTGTTGCTGGAAGTGGTTATTACTCAGGATGTCCAATCTTTTGAATCTCTCTTTGAGTACAAAGCTTCAGTTCATCGACTGTTGTAAATAATTTTGTTTTGTGAGTTTGTTTCTTCCTGAAACTAGCATCATGTTATAGCAGCTAAGTTATGAACAATGATTATTTCTCCAAGCACTTGGTTTTTTTCTCTCTAATTTCTAGAGAGGTTGGGTGCTAGTAGAAGGTAAGTGTGGGTACTTGTCCAAAAAATTGTCAGTATCAGAAAAGAAATGGGGAACTGTAATAATATTAACAATTCATTTGGCAGCCTTACATGAAAGAGCTTAGAGTGGTTTTAGAACTATTTTATCACCAGCATACATGGAAAATATTATGGTATTCATGTTAGCAATTCTTTAGCTTGGTCAATAAAATGTTCTTTTCTCTACCAATAAAGAGTATTATGAAGATGTCAACTCAAATCTGAGTCTTCCTTTCATGAACGGTCAGTTTTTTCTAAACCTTCATAGTGAATATATCATCTGAAATGATTTTCACTACAGTTCCCTTGGCTGCAGAGATAACCAGGATTAATAATTTGAAGAATCATGGCCTTTTTTAAAAAAAAAAAATAATAATTTTGCCACAAGAGTGATGGTGGGGGATGGAGGTAGAAAGGAGGGAATGAGTTGGGCTAATGGATGGGATTTGCATAGAGAAACCCCACATGCAAAATTTAATTTTTAACTACAAAAAATAAATGAGAAAAAGGAAATTCTACTTCTGTCAGTGGATTTCAGAAATTTCTGAGTTACTCCTCACCTTTTCTCAAGCCAGGTGTCAAGGATAAGGTAAAATGAGTTCTGGTTAATGGAATTCATAAATCATTTGTAAAAGCCTGGGCACCTTTCAACTTTAGCATTCTTTTGTATTGTTCTCAAACAAGTTGGCAGCAAATGTATTTAAAATCACTCTCAGCCACTGACCCCTTCTGGCTGCCACAAAGCCTCAAAGGAAAATGGAGATGGGAGACTAACAAGTCTGCCTTCCTGACCTACCAAATGAGGCAGACAGGAGCAAAGACAAGATCTAGTCGGCTATGAAAAGAGTTAGCAAAGGTGGGAAAGCACAGCTGAGACACCCTTCCAGTTAGTCCTCAAATATTCATTGAGAGGTTGCTGGAGCTAGTCTTCTGAGGGACTCAAAAATAAATAAAACACAACTCCTGCCCTCAAAAGAATATATCAAGGGAGGAACTACGAAACTCTCCATTTGTTGCCCCAGTTGGGGATGGCCAGGCCAAGGCCCCTTTGCTCTGGGCCCCTTGGGCTATTTTCAGTCCTCTCACTATATAACTTCTCAGCCAGAGGATGTGACAGGGGAAGAGTGTGAACTGTTTATTTTGTCTTGGCCCCACTCTTCTCTCCTTCATAGTGTTGCTTCCTGGCCCTTTTCACCAGCCATTTCAGAAACACTGTCACCTGGCTCACACCCTCCTCCCTTCTCTCAGTCATTCAACAAGAACTGCCATGCATGTCTCTTGTGATCAGACACAGCAATGCATGTTTCACAAGGGATACTCACTCTAAAGTAAGAGGGCTGATTTTCTTGCCTGACTTAAGGAAAGTCAGGTCCTCCTTTACGTTCAGCCACCACCACCACTTCAAACTTAGCAAGAATTTAAGTGCCTTGATACTTACACTTCAGGCTTTTGGCCTAGTCATCTCTGGCTGCTATAACAAATTACCAAAGACTTAGTTGCTTAAACAACAAACATTTGTTTCTCACAGTTTTGGAGGTTGGGAAGTTTGAGATCTGGGTTCCAGCACAGTCAGGTTCTGGTGAAGGCCTCCTTCTGATTTGCAGGTGGCCATCTTCTTGTCTGTCCTCACATGGCTGAGAACTGAGAGAGGAAGCAAGCTCTCTCATGTCTCTTCTTGTAAGGACACTAATTCCACTCATGGGGGCTTCACCCTCATGACCTAATTACCTCCTAATGTCATCACATTGGGGGTTAAGATTTCAACATGTGAATTTGGGAGGAGACACTTTCAGTCCATAAGCAGTCTTGCTGCTGTTTAAACTATTCCAAGCATTATGAGCTGCTAGGTGAGGCAGTAATTTTGGAGAAAGGGCTCTTCCTGTTATCTCTGAAACCACACCATTCAGCCTGCGCGATCCATTATGATAAACAGTAGCCACATGTGGCTATTTAAATTTAAATTAACTGAAGATAAATACAATTTAAAATTTAGAGTCTCAATCATTTTAGCCATATTTCAAGGGCTTAGTAGCCACACGTGGTTAGTGGCCACCATATTGGACAACAAAAAAATTTCCATTTTCGCAGAAATTTCTGTTGAACAGCTCTGCTCTGAACCAATATTCAAACCATGACTTAGGATCACATTTAGATGTGAAGTTCATGCAATAGCAATTTAATCACTTATATAAAAACTCAGCCATGATAAAAAATTAAACTATAATTATGCAAGGCAATTTATTCTCCTACATGTAAAAGGATCAGAGACAACATTTTTCATTATATATTAAAGAAAGAACATAACAAAGATTTCCTAGATACAGTAAGGACTGAACTGAAATGAGTTAGAGAAAAAAAAAAAAAGCTTATCTTTAAACAGGCTTAGTCTTCAGAGATCTATGTAAAGAGGTTCTTCATAATTAAAATAATCCTCACACAATACTCTGAAATGCACATAAATATTTTAATCTTTATATTGTCCCTTTAGTGTCCAATAAAAACACACATGGAGAGCCTGCAGTGCGAAAATCAGTTATGTCATACACAAAGCAATCTCCAGCCAATCACATACAGGGTTGTAAAGTACAGAAACCAGGAAAATAGTGAGTAGCATTCAGTGCAAAGAAAGGTCATGTAACACCTCTTGGTACTGCAGTATCTGGTGAACCCTATCTGGCTTCTTAAAGCCGTGGTTGGTGCTCTCTTTCTCGTTGACAGCAAAGTAATGCTTTTCCCAACCCAGAACTCTCTTGGCTTTCTATGGACCTTTCCTGCAGCTTGCCAGTGTCCTTGTCAGTATGGGCTAGTGAAGCTGATGAAAGTGACATCACAACATAGAGCTGTGGATTTCAAGCCAGTGAAATTTCAAGAATGGCCAACTTGATGACTGAAACATATTTTCATTCCTGAGACCCCATCCCAACCCCAGTTTGGATCCTTCTCTATTTCCAACCCATCATTTAATAGAAAGACAAAATTCAGAAGGGCTTTTAAAGCAGGAAGCCAAGTGTAGATTCTATAGAACTTCCCTGCCTCTTCCTCCCATGCATGCATTCCAGGTTTTGCCCAGTTCCCAAAACTAATTCCTCTTCTCCAGGATGGCTTAGCCTAAGGGCAGCTCACCACTCATAGTCACACAGAATCAGCTTCTCCATTTTGAGTATGAGGTAAAATACATCTGAAAGACCCTTGTTCTGCCTTACCTTCAGCCCAACATCAACGTTCCCATTGGTCTATCATGAGACCCCACAAGAGCAATCATTTATAATAACAACAATCAGTCAACACATTCTTACTGGCATCCATTATAAATCCAAGCTCTTTGCTTTCATGAAACTTCCAGAAAGAAGTACTCTCCTTTTTTAAAAGGCAAATGAGAATGGAGAGTAACATACAGTCATCAGGCTCTAGCCATCAGGCCCTCACCATTGATGACTGAGTATCTAAAGCATGTGGACAGCAGGGTGGGGCAAAGGGGCAAAAGGAGCAAAATGGACAAAAAAGGGAGAGGGGGCAAAATGTTGATGGTATTAGAGGCACTGAAAAGAGAGGAAGAAGAACCTTGAAGGTCACCTTGGCACAACCATAGTTATGTGCACAGCTTGGGTCTCCCCCATTTCACCATGAAGAAGCTTCTAGAGGTTAATTACAAGCATCTTTTTCTTCCTTATTTTATTTCATTTCCACAAATACTTGGACATCCATTCATTCTCTAAAATTCACATATTAACACATAACTACTATAGACAGAATATTTCTGTCCCTCCAAAAGTCATATGTTAAAGCCTAACCCCAGTGCAATGATATTAAGAGTTGGGGACTCTGAGAGGTGGATTAGTTTCTGATGGTGGAGTCCTCTTGAATAGGATTAGTGCCCTGATAAAAGAGGCCTCAGAGAGCTCCCTGGCCCCCCTCTACCATGTGAAGACACCAAGAAAAGGCCGCCATCTATGAACCAGAAAGTGGGCTCTCAACAGACACTGAATCACAACACCTTGATCTTGGACTTTCTGGTCACCAGAACTGTGAGAAATACATTTCTGTTGCTTATAAACTAACCAGCTATATTATTTTGTTATAAAAGCTGGAACTAAGACAACCACCCTAAAACAAGAAATTTCTCTCTTTATTTATCATACTCTCCTCATGAGCAGAAGTAGCCCACCACTTTTAGCACCAGCTCTAAGATTGCTGTCATGCTCTCAGGAAGAGGTGTCAGGACAAAGCTGATTGGTTGGGGGCTACTACCAAGCATTTTCTTGTCTTCCAGGCTGGATGGGAATGTTGTATTGAAAAGTATAAATAGTGCTGATTAAATTTCCAAGTTTGCAAGGAAAGGTAGGCAGGATCAGCTACTGACCTGCTCTGTGACTCCATCAAGATGACAGTTTTAATTGAACTTGGAGGATGAGCTAATTATGGCCCAAAAAACTTAGCACTGAGGTTGCAATGAATGACACATTTTTTTCTGGAAACACAGCATATAGGTGACAGCCTTACGCAATTCAAGTGTTTCTTCAAGGGTTTACAAAGATATTTAAACCAAAAGAGTTCAAGATAAAGGTGAAGGGAAAAGAAAGAGTATCTGTGCAACTGTGAAGGTTGAGTGGTGAGCAGAAAGTGGAGTTCAAAAGAGGCAGAATAATGGCTCACAAAAGGCAGCAATAAGTGGGAAGGAGCAATTAATTGGATCAGTCTGTTAAGGCTCAAAACAGTCTGATAGAAAGACGACGTAATATCCTGATTCCTGAGTTAGGATCCCAAATCTTCCATATGACTGATAATTAAAGCCAGGTCTTGGAAAATAAATTCATTAATTTGTATATTCAAAAGGAGAATGCAGTTAGCCCTTTGACCTTACTTCAAACCTGTTTTGGGGTAGGGGGATAAATTCTTTAAGATTCTTAAAAAAACCTTTGCGAGCATTCTATATAACCATAATGAATTTGAGGTCCTAATGAAAGAACCAGGAAACAACCTTCACTTCCAAATGTCTAGCCACATCCTACAAAACCCCCAAAGTTTGCTTTTGAAGATTCAACTGCTATTTTCAACATGTACTGATGATATTGTCATTGTTTTCTATTTCTTTCTCCATTTTGCTACCCAAAATTTATATTTGCAGGCACACATATACATACACTAACACCACTAGGAATTTGGACAGGAGCAGGACAACTAGTTCCACTACAGCAAGCAAAGGTGAAAACAGGGCAGTTGTTTGGATCCCAGATTGGAAAACAGATACACATTCAGCCAGCACTCCCTCACCAGCTCTGACCTATGAGAAACCTAGACTACCAGAGGAAAAATTATCTTGGTCTCTGTCAAAAGAGTTACTAGCATAATCATGCTGAATGTTAAAGATTATTTAATTTTCCCATGCAGTTTTTAAACTGGATAATGGCTCCACCTCTACAACTGAGGAGGTAAGTTATTCAAGTTTTGTGACTTAGAACAAAATAAGTGAGAAAAAGCCATTGAAGTACATGGTATTGGCATTTGAGAAATGAAAAAGAAAAGTTTTTTATTGAAGAGGAATTTTACTCTCTGCTTCCAGGAATAGTCAAGGGCTCTTCTCTCCCATCAGTAAGAAGAAGCATAAAGTAGCCCCAATGTTAGAAGAAACAATGGAGAATGCATTGCATTGTTGGTGGGGTAGGGGAACTATGTCAGCTGAGAGGAAACAGTTGAAAGGCATCATCACTAGAGAGTCTGTGAATGTGGGTTCCTCATTGAGGACAGCTGAAAGCAGGGCACTAGCAGAGGCCAATACCAAAGACATGAAGAGTCCAAGGAGCAGAACAGCTCCTAGTTAGTGGCCAATATATGTCAGAATCACCTGTTACCAAGTATGAGCCAGTGGGGATGGGAAGGGCCTGAAGCTCAGAGATGCTGATTTAGTAGGTCTTGGGTGGGGCAAATAAATTTTCCTGTCTAACAAACTCCGAGGTGGTGCCAATGCTGCTGGTTCTGTAGATAGATGCATCTCTGAAAAGGAGTTTGGTTAACATTCAAGACTGGGATATCATGGGAGATGCAATCCCCATGTTCCTTTAACAGGAAATGCGATGGCATACAGCAGGTCCTTAAATAACATGGTTTCGTTACAATATTGATAAAATGCCGTAGGAATTTAACTGTTGTTTATATCAATTTAGTCTACGATATGCAGTTCCAAGAACCTACGGATGACATTAAGTGAGGACATACTGTATTGTGTTAGGTCTCTTGGTAGAAAATGTTACTTGCTTGCAGGTAAGAAGCACTGGTCAGTCCAGTGGGTCCATGTTCCCTAGATGCAGAGGAAAGGGCACGTTGCCAATTGTTGGTTCTTTGTTACAGAATCATCTCTGTCACAAGGGTCATATTGGGAAAAGTTTGGTTCAAATGTAGACAACAGTGTTTTGAACCCTTCTCTAAATGAATGGAAAGCCTTGGTATTCTGTTATTCCACGTCTTTATGTTCTCAGCTTTTAAGACACAATTCAAGATATCCTTCAATATTATACCAGGATTTTTTTTTCTCCCCTTCTTCACAGCAATGGTTTATATCTAGGCCTATTAAAAGTCCTTGGAGACTTCTGAACACCTGTCAAGAGAACCAAGAATCACATTAGCTCCGGAAAGAGAACTGAGGTTGTTCAACACTTTGGCTTTGTTTGGTGTTGAACTTGATTTGGTGGTGATGGGATCAGGCGCTCTCAAAGGGAAATTGCTAAAACGTCAATGACTCCCAGACAGGTATATTCTGTTCGGCCATCTAAAAATTGTGTCCCCAGATGATTTGAGTGAGACAGCCACTTTACCTAGTGGTTAAAAAGCCTTACTTCCACTGTAAAACCATTTCAGCACTTGTTCATTAAATTTAAATTTAAAACATCAAAGAGGATTTGAAAATCTGGAAAACATTTATGAAAAATTTAAATGGGGTGTCACTTTGGCAGTGTAAGTGGCATGAACTGTTTGATTTTCAACTATTTGCAGATGTATCTGACTCTGGGATTAATGCATATATATTCCAGAAGAAATTGTGTATGCAAAGTTTTTACCAAATTTGCCTGGAAGAGAAAAATCAGTTTAAATATATAGAGTGTGGAACTATTCTCGTATATGTAGTATGCATCTGTTTGTGTATATGAGAAAAGAGAAACCTTTTTTTCAAATTTGTATTGTTTTATAGCTCTTGATATCATAAATTCTGCATCAAAAAATTTAAGAACTTAATGTTCTATTCTCATTTTGTTTGAAATTCTTGAACTTTGGTAACCAAAGTTACCAAATCCTTGCTTTCTTGGTTCATATTTCCTTTTGAGAACTTCCTTTACATAACTATCTGGTAATTGGTCACGACAGACAATGCCAAAAGACAATAAAACTGGAAACATATCTGGCCCTCTGCAAGTCTAGGAGTTTTCTCAAAAAAATTTTTTTTGTTTTGTTTTGTTTTTATTGTAGATTCCAGTAAATGAATGACTCAGAACTTCAACTCTTAGGGGGAAAAAAGGAAGAAAGATCAAGTCTTAGCCTGGAATACTTTGAAAGATTAAGTGTTTTCTGTAATTCTCATTTTAGTTAATATTTATGTCACTTCTTATTTCTAAAATGATTTGATGTGACTTACATAAGTACACATAATATTTTAAAAGCAAGGCAAGGAAACGAGGAAAAATAAAAAATAATTGTTGTAAATACACTTTATTAGAAGTATGTTGTATATGGGAATCTGCATTTTCTAGCAGCCAAGCCAGAGAAGGAAACACTTTTTGAAACTATTTTTTTTAAATGAATTGTTCAAAAGAAGAATAATTAGTTCTGGTACTAGTACAAATACGTGAGTGAAAATTTTTACATGTGTCAGTGGGGAGAAAATACTCTGTAATATTCTCAACAGCTTTCCTAAATGATATAATAATGACTTTAAAAGACCAGTTCTATAAATCCCCTCAATGTAGGCCCATGGCTCCACCACAGAGGAGAAGTCAAGTAGACAGTGGCATGAGGCAATAGAATGATGCCCTCCAGAAAAACAGATGTACCCTCACTTGGCTTAATCCAAGAAGAAAATGTTGTGTATTTAACAAAAGAGATGGACTGCATAATCTTCAGGCAGTTGTCCCTAGGTATTATCTTGAAATTAAGCCTTTAAAAATGTTGAACAATGTCTTCCAAGCCTCATTCTGCAGTCCTCAGTGATATTTCTGAAATCTCAATCCCATACCTCAGTCTTTACTGTCTTCTTTCTGCTACCACTCTAAGTCAGGTTACCATTACAACTCAGCTGGAATTACTGAACTCTAATCTTCTTCAGTCTAGGCACTATGGGAAAAATTGGAATAATTTGGTTGGAATTAAGTTTTACATTCGCAAAGCACACCCCTGACTTTTAGTCTTGTTTGCTTTTACCTACCAGAATAAATTGTGACATATGTGGATCTCAACGTGCCTTTCCAAACATCCTGATCCCATATAAATTCTGCACTCTCCCATCTCTCAATGCGTGCTGTTTCCTCCGGTGGAAATATTTCTCTGCTCTCACCCCAAATGAGGCTCTAATCCCACCGAGTGTTCACGGCCATTCAACTGTACATCCTACATATCGATTAGAACAATGCCTTTTCCAAAGTTGGAGTTCAATTAATATTGAATGAATGAGCGAATAAAGAGTCATATTAGAATTTTCTTGGCTGCATTATGTAGGGAAATAAAACTGTTTTCAGTGTTTTTCATTATTTAACTCAATTCTTTTAGGCGGAAACAGTCTTTTTGGCCTAGCTTTAGCTCTTCCTAGAAGCCAAAAAGAAAAGCTTTCATATATGACCCTTCACAGGAGGCAGAAAACCTTTCAAGTGGGCTACATGTCATATCCTTTTAAGACAACCTCGTTTTACACCACGAATCAGGGCATCAGTGCGAGGCAAGCCTAGTCATGACACGGGGAAGTCCACAGGAAAAACATTTGCTCAAGATCGTGAGACCAGGCAGCTTGGCAACAGAGCAATATCTCAGTTAGGAGAGAAGCAGTGGGGTTCAGGAGCATCATTTGCTCTTCACCTGACTGCTATTACAGGGGCAATGACACCACAGGACACTGTGATTTATCAGAGGAAAATAGCCTGGTAATAGGAGTAGAGCTAGAGCTCATTAAGATGAAACAGTGTCTGATATCCTTGAGTCAGACAAAAGAGAATATGAAATTGATGTGGTCAGCGTTACTGACAAGCTGCATTTGAAAAGAATCAAACAAAGGGCCAATTGACAGCACTTTAGGAGGAAAATACCCACAAATGAAACTGAAGCATGTTGAATGTAAACCTCTAGTCTTAAATGCATTCAGATAAGACTTTGCATTTGATTTCCTTCCACACTGAGATCATTCAGAACAAATCTATAAAAGAAACGAGGTGTACACATTTAATATGTTCTTATCAAAGCCCTACAGCAAAGGTGGTGATAGGATTAATTTCATTCCCAAACTTTCATCCTTCTGAAACCAGTATGGACATCTTTCTAGTGCTGAAAAGACAAAAAGTGTTCTATGAATAGTAGGTGGGGGAGGACAGCTGGTGACTCCTGACTTGGAGAACACTACTGCCACTGGCCACAGTCTTCAAAGATCCTTAACTATTTAATAGAAAGGATATCAGTTATCCAGTGTTACTTTGCTGTCTGGCACCTCCCAAAACTGTAGGTGAGATGGAGGCATCTGTTTACAGCATCCCTTCGCTAGTGAGCCGTGCGGTCTGTAAACATGACAGCCTTTATTCATATGATGGTCCACATTCTCGGGTGGCTTCAGAAGAAGATGGTCAACATGCTCTTGTCTGAGAAGCAAGTGGCAGCTAGTGGCCTCTTATTCCGTGTCAGGTTTGGTATTGCTTGTTGTTGCTTTGTCTTATTTATTAACAGAAGAAATCTTGATCATTTTTTTTCCCAACCAAAGTATTATCCATAGGTACTACCTTTTGTCTCCCCCCAGGGGACCATCTCCAACCTTTTATCTCCCAGTCTTTGAAGTACTCCCCTCCCCCACCCTTGCCACATTTCTAAAACAGCCAAAGAGCGGCATTGGGCCAAGGAAGCAGCCTTTAGGCTCCTTGGGGTGCTATAGGGGTCAAATATATTCTGGAGGCTCAACCTTAAGTGGCTGATTCCAATGCCCCTTCTCCTTTTCCTGGTTGTTAATTATTTTTAAAGTAAGAAATTTATGTACTTGAAATAATGTGAAGCCACATTTTAAAAAAGCATGAACACATAGTCCACTTCTTAATTTTAAAAATATCAAGTTAAAAACATCTATATATAGTAGGTATTGCAGTTTTAAAAAATAAATTTCTTGTCAGACTATTTCTCTAGAACAGACTGTTTGTTGCATAGAATAAATCTTTGGAGACCATCACCTTATTGGACATACAGCTCTTCTTCAGCCAACTGTGACAACAATAATAAAGGGTGAAGTTCTTACTGTGGGAAAAGGCAAAGCAAACAAAAAAGTGCAATATGTTCCTTACAGAGATCTGCTTTGAAACATGACCCATAATAATTGCAGAAGAGGGAATTACTTTCCCGTAATTCTTTAGAAAGCTACCTCATCTAAACGGTTGATTTAAAATGAAGAAACAATGGATTTTTCTCATTGTAATCTTCTTAACATACTCTCTTTCAACAAGGCAAAGGGGCAATGTGGTCAAGGACAAACAATGAAGTGACAGTGGAGAATTTCAGTTCTGTTTCCAGGTGACCAGAAATCCATGAGTCAGTTACTGAAACTTTCTGATCCAGCTTTCTCCATTTGCAAGGTGAGATTGAACAACTGACTTCTCACAGACTGACAAAAATTCACCATAATAACAATAACTAGAAGAAAGCTTCTGTTGAAAAGTTCTGAACTTTTTTGTTACCTAAATCATAGCATTTACACTATTTTAAGGAACTATTTTAAGAGATTCATTTTTCCAACTTTGACTCTGCTGGTAAATTTTTTCTAAGGAGAATTGCAGTGAATAACAGGGTTAAAAATGTTTTTCCAGATCCTAGAGAGAAAATAAATATGGTGTGTGTGATGATAGCAGGATGAGAGGCAAAGCAAGGAGCCCCACATTGACTTCTCCAGACCCCTCCGCGAACACGCCCCTACGAGGTTATTTTCCAGTCAAGAGGAGATGGCAGAGTTTACTCCAAAAGTGATGCTGGGGGTCAGAAAACAAACAAGCACTACAAAAAGTCAGAATACTTTCATTTTTAATGCAAAATATGAACATTTCATTTGCCCTATCTTTAGCATATAGCAGAGACTTATTTGTTAATGAGCTCTATGTTTGTGAGGGAGCTTTTATACATTATTTAGAAAAAAATATGTGAAAACCCCACAGATAGAAGAACCATCATTTCAACATTAATATAATTCCTTTTCCCACCCATTTCTCACAATCATGTGTTCTTGATGTATTTAATCTTTCACAATGGTTCCCATAGCAACTCCTCCTGGCAGTGCAGTGCTAAAGGCTACTGGAGTCTTGAAACCTGGTCCTGCCCTGGGCAGTTTTTTTTTTTTTTTTTTTCTCCCTCTTTTATTTTACTTGTTTATATTAAATCTCGGGTATCTTAGAACTCTCCTTCCATTGGCCCTCAGAATCCAGCCAGAGATGAGAATATGAGATTCTTTTCTTATGTTAAAGACCAAATGTGTTATTTTTCTTTTGTTTCCCTTTTGATTTTCAAAGCAGAGGCTCTGATTCATTTAAATCTGCACTCTTTCCATCACCACTTACAAACCTGAGGAGGTGTTCCTTAAGGGGGTATTAATTGAAATTTGTTTCTAAAGAGTTAAAAAATCACCTCTGCTCTGCCCTCAATTCCAGGGTGACCAGGCAAACAAGAAGCTGAAAACTCCATGTAAAAAGCCATGGGGTGACAGAGGCTGCTTTTGCTATGGCAGCTTTGGGACCATATAACGCTTAAGAATTCGAATGGTAGGACATACTTCTCATTTCCTTCCTGCAATTTGTTTCTGCCCCCAGATAATACCAGCTCTGAGGAGGGGGCTCGGGGAGTAGAAAATCAAATATTATTATTAATCACTGTAATTACTTTTCTTGGCCCAACTGTGGAGCTGGGATGAAAACCAATTTCTCTTGAGTGCAGCCGTAACTAAAACATGTTGCTAAGCCACCATTACCTCATCCTTAGTCATCTACAACAAATATTACTGCAAATTTTTTCTAAAATATAATTGAACTTGTTTGTTTACATATATTTAACTCATACAAGACAAGATTTAAAGCACTTTTCCTTAAAAGTGGAGAAAAGTCTTGTCTCTAACTCCCAAATGTTCCAAAGACTTCAATGTAAACAAAATTAGTTTAAAAATTACTTACATACATTGGTATGAGAATACACTGCTGCTTCCCAGTTGAGAAAAAATACAGTTTTAGAGTTAATAATACTTAAATAACTTGTTTGAAATTATAGCAGTTATACTTCTAATACCTTAGCGGTACATTCTCTTTTCTGATAAAGGTACATCTAAAGCCTCCATCATTGCAACCCTAGGGTGCCATTCACATTGAAAAAGTCATAGATTTGTGTATTTATTATGACCATTCTCCAGCAGATAGAGAAAGTCTTTTGATCTTAAACAAATAAAAAACAGCACATTATGACAATTTTCTGAGGCAAATATACCTTTTTCTAATTTACATAGAAGCAAATACTAAATATATTAAATGCACAAAACCACCAATATGGTTTATAGAATATACCAAAATATTTTTAATGAGATTTATGGTCAAATAAAACTATTGGTTATTTTGACTATCTAAAAAATTGCTTTCATTTTTCAAACAGTGGATTTACTAGTCAAGTTTGAGAGCACATGAATGCAACATTTTGACCATTTATTTATATGTCACTGTATCTTAGCTTTATAGGTGGCAAGAAACCAAGACTTTTATTTTTGTGAGCTAGTTTAGACACACTGAATTCTTATATAATTTGGTGCACATCAATTTACCTCATCCACTTTAGTTTCTTCACCTAAAAAAATGATTACAGAATCTCTAAAGTCTCTTTGATTACATGCTTTAAAAGATTATTTGATCCACTGACACTTTTAAGAATGTGTAATTGCACTGCAATAAAAAAAATTGCACTGCCTTAAAAAAAGTTAGTATTTTGTAAACCAAATGGCAGCATATAAGACATTCAAATAGGTCAACTCCTATTTTCTTTCATGAAAAATATATATTGAGGGATAACTGACATATAATAAACTGCACAGAGTTAAAGTGTACAATTTGATAAATTTTGATTTATGTATATACCCAGCATCACCACAATCAAGATAATGAACATATCCATCATCCAGATAAATTCCTTATGCTCCTTCATATTCCCTCCTTCTTGCCCCTCCCTTCCCACAACCCCATTTCAATTCCCCCACTGAAACGCCTTATTTAATAGAGATTACTTTGCATTTTCTAGAATTTTATATAAGTACAGTTATATAGTATAAATTATTTTTTGTCTGGATTCTTTTACTCAGTATAATTATTTTGAGATTCGGCCGTTTTCTTACAAATATCAGTAATCCATTCTTTTTTATTGGCGAGCAGTATTTAGTTATATGGAGTTTTTCCATTCAGCTGTTGATGGACATTGCCGTGGCTTCCAGTTTGGGATTATTACAAATAAAGCTACTAGCAACATTTGTGTATAATCTTTGTCTGAATATATATTTTCATTTCTAAGAGTAGAGTCTCTGGATCATATAGTAGGTGTATCTGTAGTTTCTTAAGAAACTTACAGGCTGTTTCCAAAGGGGTTTATTTACGTACACGCCCACCAGCAGAATATGTGAATTCCAGTTGCTCCAATTTCTTGCCAACATTGGTATCATCAGTCTTTTTAATTTTGGACATTCTAATTGGTGCCCAGTGATATGTAACTGTGGTTTTAATTTACGTTTCCCTATGTTCAGCATATTTCCATGAGCTTATCTGCCATCCAGCTATCTCATTGGTGAAATGTCTATTAAAATCTTTTGCTCATTTTGTTTTTGGTTGTTTATCTTCTTATTACTGAGTCATGAAACTTCATTATATATTCTGAATACAATTCTCCCCTTCAGTGACTGCCTTTTCTTTCTCTTTACAGTGCTTTCTAAGAGCACAGTTCTTAAATTAATGAACTCTAATTTATCAAACTTCTTTCTTTTATGAATTGTACTTTTGATGTTATATGTAAAAAGTCTTTGCCTAATCAAATATCACATATTTTCTCCTATAATGATGGAAGTTTTCTTCTACAAGCTTTATAATTCTATGTTTTATATGTAAGTCTGTGGCCCATTTCGAGTTAATTTGTGTATATGGTGCAAGGTGTGAACTGATGTTTACTTCTGTACATATGGTTATCCAATTGTTCCAGTAAAATTAGTCAGAAAGATTATCCTTCATCTCCTAAATTGTTTTTGCAACTTTCTCAAAAACTTATTGACCATATATGTGTCTGTCTGTTTGAGATATCTATTTACCCTTGCAGTTCTATCAGTTTCTGCTTCCTATATTTTGAAGTTCTGTTATTAGATGCATTAATTCTTATAATGGTTGTGTTCTATAATGAACTGACCCAGTTACCATTATGAAATGAACTTCTTTATCCTGCTAATATCCTTTGCTCTAAAAACTTCTTCATCTGATATTAATATGGTCACTGAAACTTTCTTATGATCACTGTTACCATGATATATTTTTTCCATACCTTTACTTTTAATATAATTATGTCTTTATGGTTAAACTATTTTTTCCAGACAGCATATAGTTATCCTTGCTTTTTATTCCATCTGACAGTTTCTGCCTTTTAATTGTAGTGTTGGGCCATTGAGATTTAATGTTCTTATAGAAATGGTTGAGTTATATCTACCACCTCACTATTTATTTTTATTTGTCCCATCTATTTCTTGCTCCCTTTTTCTTTTTTCTCTGCTTTCTTTTGAAGTAGGATTTTAATAATTCTTTTTATTTTAGAACTATTATACTGAGATCTACTCTGTGTCAGACATTACTCTAAGCACTGAAAATACAACCATGAGTAAAACAGACAAAAATTCCTGCCCTCTGAGACTTATGCTCTAGTGGGAGAGATAACAAGGTGACCAGATGGCTAGAGTAGGATGTGCAAGAAGAGGGAAGAAACTGAAGTAAGAGGTTCTGTCAAGGTTCAGATTACATAAGGTTTTGTAGATCATAGTAGCTGTTTGGATTTTATTCTCTGTGTGATAAGAAGCTACTGACAGGTTTTGAGTGTGAAAGTAGTATGATTTTGTTTACATTTTTAAAGAATCTTTATGGTACCATGTGGCAAAGGTAGAGTAGAACCAGAAAGTGCAACTGGGAGGCTATTGCAGTTTCCAAGGGAGAGAGAGATGAAGGAGTTCAGATGGTAAGTGGTTGGATTCTGGCTGTATTTTTAAGGTAGAATCAACAGAACCTACTAATCAATTGGATTTGAGAAAGAAAAAGAGAAATCAGGATGATTTCTAGGTTTTTATCTGAGCAACTACAGGAAAGCTGGTGCCACTTGCTGCAGAAGATTAGGTTTTGTTTTGGATATATTAAGTTTGGGATGTTTACTAGATATTCAGATGAAGAGATCAATCATGAAGTTGGATAGGAGCCTAGCAGATGAAGGGAGAGGTCATATTGGAGAAGAATCTTTCTGAGTAACCAGTGGGCTTGTGTAAACTTTTACAAAAATATCTTAATTGCTATATCCCAGGGGAAGAAGAACTTATTTTCTTGTGATGCAAATATGGTATGTTTCGTTGTGCTCCAAGTCCAACACACAGCCTATATTAGTGAACGTTCTTTTGATCACATACAACAAAACTGACTCTCAATAGCTAAAGCCAAAAAAAAGGAGGAAATTAATTGAAAGAAATTTTTCCATTCAGTCACAGAATTGAAGGAATGTTGAAAATCTGGGCAACAACCAAGGCCAGACCAGAGATCTTCATGATAAGAGTTTGAGGAATTGCTATCAATAAAACTCCGGTCCAATGGCTTTAGGTCTTCCAGAGTCATTGAAGTGTTCTAAAACACCAGAAGAGCCATCTATTCTTCAACTGTTAGAGAAAGGGATTGAAATAACTCCTTGCTACTCAGAGTGTGGTCCTTGGATTAACAGTTTGCTTGGAATATAGATTATATCCCACCCCAGACCTAATTAATCACAATTTGCATTACAATAAGATCACCAAGTGATTAAAATACACGTTAATGATTGAGAAACATTAAACTAAATCTTCTGGCTGTAAAGCTCTCTTACTGTCTGAATCATGCAGATGTTTTCATACAGCAGCTACATCAATGAAGGTCCCTCTGGATTCTCACCCAAATTAACTTACGATTCCATGTTGATTTGTTTATAGTGTTTTTTAGTGCTTTGTGCTAGAATCTCTGAGTATTTATATATATGCATGTGTATATATGTTCATCTACTTATGTCAACATTTTACCACTTCAAGTGAAGTTTAGGAACCTTACTTCTATTTAGAACCCTTGATCTTCCCCACTGTTAAATATTATTGTCTTAAGTATTGAGTGGTGTTAACAATTTTTGTTTTAGTCACAAGATTTGATTTATAAAACTATGAAGAGAAGGATGGTCTATTGTATATACATCTAATTCTGCTCTTTCCATTGTTCTTACTTCCTGATGCTTCGAAATTTTCTTCTTTTGTCATTTCCTTTCTGTTTGAAGAAACTCCTTTAGTCATTCTTCAAAGGAAGATCTGCTAGCAACAATTTATTTTAGTTTTTCTTCATCTGAGAATGTCTTTATTGTCCCTTCATTCCTGAAGGACAGTTTCACCAGACATGGTATTGATGACGGACAGTTTTTTGCTTTCAGAACTTGAAAATTGCTCTGCCACTTCTTTCCAGCCTTTATGATTTCAGATTAGAAATCCACTATCATTCAAATTGATGTTTCCCTGTAGGTTGTTGTTTCTCTCTGGATGTTTTCAAGGTTTTTATTATGTCTTGAGTTTTCAGAAAATTAATTACTATATTATATTACTGTTGATTTCTTTGGGTTTATCCAATTTAGAGTTTACTCAGCTCCTTGAATCTATAGGTTTATATTATTTGCCAAAAATTTTAGTCATTATTTCCTTGAATACTCTTTTGGTTCCACTCTTTTTTTCTCCCTCTGGGACTCCACTGATATACATGTTAGATCTTTAGTTATTGTCCCAGAGATCCCTGAGGTTCTATTCATTTTTTCCGGTCTCTTTTCTCTCTGTTGTTCAGTATAAATAAATTCTATTGACTTGTCCTCAACTTCACTGATGCTATTCTCTGTTATATCCACTTTAGTACTGAGCCCTTGGTGAAGCGTTTTTATGATGACTGCTTTAAAATCCTGGTTTTTGTTGAGCAGTGATTTTTTATCATATCCTGGACATTTTGGCTTTTATGTAAGCAGACTCTGGGCCCTATTTAGATCTCTTTCGATAACAGACAATCACCATATATAGATTTAGCACACAGGAACTGCACTACTTTGCGGTCTGTGGTGCCAATGCCACTTAATTTTTGGAGCCATGGTGTGCTATTTTGTCTGCTTTTCTCTTTGGTGCCACTGGATTCCCACTGGTACTGTTAGTACTCCTTGGGGTGATGGGGTATACTTTCCCCAAGCCAGGTATCTAGTGCCTCTAGGTGGGGAAAGGGATTCTCTGTCCAAGAGTACAAAGAGACTTTCTAGACCAGGTTCTTATTGCGGTGGGTTTCCTTTGTTGGGGCCATCCACCCACTCAGTGTCTGCATGGAGCATGGGAGTCTGAGGCTTACAGGGCAATTAGAACACATTCTGGGTTAGTTTCTTGTTGCAGTGGGGTCCCTCTGTGTCTTTGTTTGAGGAGGGGTGTCTTAGCCCCAGTGAGGAATGAAAGTACTTCCCCTGGCCATTTATCATCAGCAGGGCTATCAATCTATCTCCATTTCTGACACTGCTAAGCCTGTCTAGTGCTGGCAGGACTCTCATTCAATCCAAGGGATAAATGAGCCTACCTGAAACTGCCTTCTGTAGAGGTTAGGGGTCAGAAAATGCCAAGCCTGAGTTACCATCTTCTGTTGGGTAAAAGCATCACAAGACGCCCTGATGCTGTTTTTCCTCTAGCCCTGAGGTTTCTAAACAATGTAGAGTTTTCCTTTTGCATTATTTTCAGGGAATAGTTGTACTTAACAGGGAGGAATGAATCTATACTATTTTACCTAAACCAGAAGTTGTCCCTGGATTGAGGTTTTTTGTCTGTTTGTTTTTGTCATTATTGTTGTTGTTTTTATGATTCTAGTTACCTCCTGTGTTTTCTTATTAGCTATATTAGCTATAACTCTCTATGGCATTATATTAGTAATTGTTTCAGGGTTTATAGTATAGTATATATTTTTAACTTATCAGAATCTTTCCTCAAATAATATTATGCTACTTCACATATAGTATAAGGATCTTACAACTGTATACTTCTACTTCTTCCTTTCAGCCTTCACGCCATTATTGCCATACACTTCATTACTATATATGATATGTATTCCACAATACATTGTTATTGCTTTAAGCAGTTGATTATCTATTCAAGAGATTTAAATAATAAGAAGAAATTCTTCATGCTATCTACAAAGTTATCACTTCCTAGGCTCCTCATTTCTTTGTGTAGATATAGATCTCCATCTGGAATCATTTTCCTCTGCTTAAAGGACTTTCTTTAACATTTCTTGCAGTGTTGCTAATAATTCTTTTTAGCTTTATCTGTCTGAATAAGTCTTTATGTGCCTTTGTCTTTCAAAGATGATGTTTTCACTGCTGAAGACTCTAAATTGACAGTTTTTGTCTTTGAGAGAATTAAAAATGTTGCCCCATGGTCTTCTCACTTGCATTGTTTCTGGGAAGAAAACTGCTTTTCTTTGTTCTTTTGCATTTAATGTGTCCTTTTCTTCTGTCTGTTTTTTTAATGTATTCTCTTTATCACTGGTTTTAAAAAATTTGATTATGATGTACCTAGGTGTAGTTTTCTTCATGTTTCTTGTTGTTGTTTTTTTCCAATTTTTATTAATTTAGTTTTGTTACAAATGTTTCTCCTTCCCCCCCCCCTTAACCCCCTCCTCCCCAGACCACCACCTACCCCCCTAGTTTTGTTGTCTATGTCCATTGGTTATGCATACATGCATATAAGTTCTCTGGTTCATCTCATCCACCCCCCTCCATCCTCCTACTCTGAGATTTGTCAGTCTGAGCCATACTTCTTTCTATGTCTCTCGGTCTATTTCATTCATCAGCCCACCTTGTTCATTATATTCCACAAATAAATGAGATCATGTGGTATTTGTCTTTCTCTGATTGGCTTATTTCGCTTAGCATAATACTCTCGAGGTCCCTCCATGTTGTCTCAAAGCATAAGAGATCTTTCTTTCTTACAGCTGCATAGTATTGCATTGTATATATGTACCACAGCTTTTTTATCCACTCATCTATTGATGGACACTTGGGCTATTTCCAGATCTTAGCAATTGAAAATAGTGCTGCTATGAACATGGGGGTACATATATTCTTTCTGACTGGTGTTTCAGACTTCTTAGGATATATTCCTAGAAGTGGGATCACTGGGTCAAAAGGCAATTCAATTTTTAATTTTTTGAGGAAACACCATAGTGTTTTCCGTAGTGGCTGCACCAGTCTGCATTCCCACCAGCAGTGTACTAGAGACCCCTTTTCTCCACACCCTCACCAGCACTTGTTATTTGATGATGTGTTGATGGCAGCCATTCTGGCAGGTGTGAGGTGATACTTCGTCATTGTTTTATTTTGCATCTCTCTGATGATTAGTGATGTTGAGCATTTCTTCATGTGTCTCTTGGCCATTTGTATGTCCTGTTTGGAGAGGTGTCTATTTAGCTCCTCTGCCCATTTTTTAATTGGGTTCTTTGTCTTCCTTCTGTTGAATTGTTTGAACACTCTATATACTTTGGAAATTAACCCCTTATCTGATGTATCATTGGCAATTATGCTCTCCCATACAGTGGGTTGCCTTTCCATTTTGATGGTTGTTTCTTTTGATGTGCAGAAGCTTTTTAGTTTGAGGTAGTCGCATGTGTTCATTTTTTCCTTTGTTTCTGTTGCCTTAGGTGATGTATCAGTGAAAATTCTGCTGCGTATGATGTCTGAAATTTTGTTGCCTACATTTTCTTCTAGGATTTTTATGGATTCATTAGTCACATTTAAGTTTTTTATCCATTTTCAGTTTATTCTTGTGTATGGTGCAAGTTGATGGTCTAGTTTCATTTTTTTTTTTTTGCATGTAGCTGTCCAATTTTCTCAAGACCATTTATTAAAGAGGCTATCTTTATTCCATTGTATGCTCTTGCCACCTTTGTTGAATATTAATTGAGCATAATGTCTTGGGTCAATTTCTGGGTTCTCTGTTCTATTCCATTGATCTATGTGCCTGTTCTTGTGCCAGTAGCAGACTGTTTTGATCACAGAAGCTTTGTAGTATAACCTGATGTCCGGTATTGTGATCTCGCCTACTTTGTCCTTCTTTTTCAAGACTGCTGTGGCTATTCGGGGTCTTTTTTGGTTCCATATAAACTTTTGAAGTATTTGTTCTAGTTCTGTGAAGTATGTCATTGGTAGTTTAATGGGGATTGCATTGAATCTGTAGATTGCTTGGGGTAGTATAGACATTTTAATGATGTTAATTCTTCCAATCCATGAACAAGGTATGTGCTTCCACTTTTTTATATCTTCCTCTATTTCTTCTTTCAATGTCCTGTAGTTTTCTGCAAATAAGTCCTTTACTTCTTTGGTTAAGTTTATTCCTAGGTATCTTAATTTTTTTAACAGCGATGGCAAATGGGATTGTTTTTTTAGTTTCTCTTTCTGTGAGTTCATCATTGGTGTATAACAATGCCTTGGATTTCTTGATGTTAATTTTGTGTACTGCTACCTTGCCAAATTAGTTTATTAAATCTAGCAGATTTTTGATGGAGTCTTTAGGGTTTTCTATCTATCATATCATGTCATCTGCGAATAATGACAGTTTCACTTCCTCTTTTCCTATTTGGATCCCTTTTAGTTTTCTTCCTGTCTGCTGTGGCTAAGACTTCCAGTACTATGTTAAATAAGAGTGGCAAAAGTGGGCATCCCTGTCTTGTTCTTGTTCTTAAGGGAAATGCTTTTAGTTTTTGCCCACTGAGTCTGATGTTGGCTGTAGTTCTTTCATATATGGCCTTTATTATGTCAAGATATGATCCCTCTAATCCCAAATTACTTAGCATTTTTATCAGAAATGGGTGCTGGATTTTGTCAAATGCTTTTTCATCATCTATTGATATGATCATATGGTTTTTATCTTTCATTTTATTTATGTGGTGTATCACATTTATTGATTTGCAAATATTGTACCAGCCTTGCATCCTTGGGATGAATCCCACTTGGTTATGGTGAATAATTTTTTTAATATATTGTTGGATCCGATTTGCTAGTATTTTGTTAAGGATTTTGGAATCTAAGTTCATCAGGGATATTGGCCTATAGTTTTCTGTCTTTGTAGTGTCTTTTTCTGGTTTTGGAATTAGAATTATTCTATCCTCAGAAAATGAGTTTAGAAGTCTTCCTTCTTCTTGTTTTGGAATAGTTTGAGGAGAATAGGTGTTAATTCTTCTTTGAATGTTCGGTAAAACTTCCCCGTGAAGCCATCCGGGCCTGGGCTTTTGGTTGCTGGGAGAGTCTTCATTACATCTTCAATTTCCTTAGTTGTTATTGGTCTGTTCAAATTTTAAATCTCTCCCGGTTCAGTTTTGGGAGATTATGTGTTTCTAGAAATTTGTCCATTTCACTTACATTCTCCAATTTGTTGCCATATAATTGTTCATAGTATTTGTTAATGATCCTTTTTATTTCTGTGGTGTCAGTTGTTACTCTCTTTCATTTCTGATTTTATGTATTTGGGTTCTCTTGCTTTGTTTTTTTTTTTATCCTCACCCAAGGACATTTTTCCATTTTTTGTTCAGCTAGAGTAGGAGGGAGAGAGAGGAAGAGAGAGAGAGAAACATCCACGTGAAAGGAACACATCGAGTGGCTGCCTCCCGCACGACCCAACCAGGGCCGGGGACAAACTGCAACCGAGGTACATGCCTTTAGCGGGAACCAAACCCGGGTCTCTGTGGACCTCAGCCTAACGCTCTAACCGCTGAGCCAAACCAGCCAGGGCATAACTTTGTTTTCTGGTGAATCTAGCTAAGGATCCATCAATCTTGTTTATCTTTTCGAAAAACCAGCTCTTTTATCATTGATCCTTTGAATTGTTTTTTTGGGTCTCTATGTCGTTTATTTCTGCTCTGATCTTTACTATTTCCTTCCTTCTACTTGCTCTGGGGTTTTCTTTTTGTTTGCTTTCTAGTTCTTTAAGTTGTGAGGTTAGATAGTCAATTAGAAATTTTTCTTGTTTCTTGAGGTAGGCCTGTACTGTAGTGCTATGAACTTCCTTCTCAGAACTGCTTTCACTGCATCCCATAGATTTTGTGTTGTTATGTGTATATTTTCATTGGTTTCCAGGAATTTTAAAATTTCTTCCTTGGTGATTCATTCATTGTTTAATAACATGCTATTTAGCCTCCATGTGTTCAAATGTCTTTGCATGTTCTTGTTGCAATTAACTTCTAGTTTCGTGCCATTGTGATCTGAGAAAATGCTTCATATGATTTCAATCTTCTTGAACTTGTAGAGACTTAGTTTGTGACCTAACATGTGGTCTGTCTTTGAGAATGTCCCATGTGCACTTGAGAAGAATGTGAATTCTGCAGTTTTGGGGTATAATTCTCTGTAGATACCTATTTGATCTAGTGCATCATTTAGAGTCTCTGTTTCCTTGTTAACTTTTTGTCTAGAGGACCTATCCAGTGATGTCAGCAGGGTGTTGAAGTCCCCTGTTATGATTGTATTGCTGTCGATTTCTCCTTTGAAGTCCTCCAGAAGATTTTTAATATATTTTGGTGCTCTTATATTAGGTGCATATATGTTTACCAAGGTTATATCTTCCTATTGGATAGATCCTTTCAATATTATATAGTGGCCTTCTTTGTCTCTAGTTATGGTCTTCATTTTGAAATCTATTTTATCAGATATGAGTATTCCTACCCCAGCTTTTTTTTCCTTTCCATTTGCTTGGAAGATTTTTTTCCATCCCTTCACTTTCAATTCTATGTGAGTCTTTTGTTGTGAGATGGCTCTCTTGTAAACAACATATATATGGGTCATGCTTTCTTATCCAATCAGCTACTGTGTCTTTTTATCGGAGTATTCAGTCCATTTACATTTAAGGTGATTATTGATATGTACTTATTTATTGCCATTTTTGTTTAGTGTGGTTATATTTTTCTTCCTATTTCTTCTACTAATTACAGCATTCCTTTTAACATTTCTTGCAGTGCTGGTGTGGTGCTAATATATTCCCTTAGCATTTTTTTGTCTGGGAAGCTCTTTATTTGACCTTCTATTTTGAATGATAGCCTTGCTGGATAGAGTAGTCTTGGATTCAGTTCCTTGTTTTTCATTACCTTGATTACTTCATGCCATTTCCTTCTGGCCTGTAGTGTTTCTGTGGAGAAGTCAGCTGATAGCCTTATGGGGGTTCCTTTGTAGGTAACCTGTTGTTTATCTCTTGCTGCCTTGAGGATTCTCTCTTTGTCTTTAATTTTTGGCATTTTAATTACTATGTGTCTTGGTGTGGGCCTGTTTGGGTTCTTCTTACTGTGCTTCTTGAACTTGAATGCCTTCTTCCTTCACCAAGTTAGAAAAATTTTCTGTCACTATTTCTTCAAATACATTCTCTAACCCTTGCTCATTTTCTTCTTCTTCGAGGACTCCTATGATGCTGTTGTTACTTTTCCAGTTGTCCCACAGTTCTCTTCAGTTGTCTTCCTGTTTTTTTATTGTTTTTTTCCTTTTGGGTTTCTGATTGGTTCATTTTTTCTACCCTGTCTTCTAATACACTGATCCAGTCCTTAGTTTCCTCTACTCTGCTGGTTATTCCTTCCAATGTGTTCTTTATTTCTGCTATGTCATTCTTCATTTCCGCTTGGTTGGTTTTCAGTGTTTCTATATCTTTACTCATGGTGTTGAGCTCCTTACTCATGCTGTTGAGCTTCCTCAAGATCATGGCTGTGAACTCTACCTCTGATAACTTGCTTAACTGTATTTCATTTATCTCATCTTCACTAGAGTTCTCTTGTTCTTTCATTTGGGATTTGTTTCTTTGTTTTACCATTTTAGCTATCTCAGTGGGTTTTGGAGCCCACCAAATTTCCCCTGTGGTTGTTGGTGTTCTGCTGTTTGTGTCTCCCTCTACTGGGTTTGGATGAGTGTGGGAGGACCCACGTTAAACCCCACTGTCAAGTCTTACTTTCCTGGGTAGATTTGCAAGCCCAGGAAAGGTTCACTTATCCTCTAGCTTTTTGCCTGGATGCTATTAGTCTCAGTTACTTGATGAGCCTTGGGTTGTAGCCCTCAGCTGAACAAGAAACTCCTTCAGGTGTTCAGTGTAAGAGGATTTCCAGAGGGTGAGTCAGATGCTGGTTGTTAATGAGCCTCAATTTGCATTTCTTTCACCCAGCTGAGTGGGGTTAAATCTCCAAGGGAGGGGCTGCTGCTTCTCCTCAGAGCTCTGGGAAGGACCACTGTCCTATGTGGCCACAACTCAGCAAAAACTCTGAGCGCCCTCCTAATCCCAAGTGTCCCCACACAGTTCCAGTCCAGTCCACCCTCCCTCTTCTGGAGCCCAAGGTGAGTGGCTGTAGCTAATTTAGTGCTCTGTCCTGGCCCTCCGTGCTGTGGAGCTGGCTTGGCATTTTAACCCCAAGGGAACTGCTCACAGCTAAAACCGATGCTGTCCGTGAGCTCCCAGCCCATCCTCTCGCACCTCTGCAGACCTACAAGGCTCAATTCAGTGTCCCTGGTTATATGGTCCTCTCTAGCTGCTTTTCTGTTGCTTTTCCTGATAATTTGTCCTTAGTTATAATTCCAGTTTGCTCCTGGGAGATGGTCTGTGTAGCTTCCATTCACTTGGCCAAATTTTGGAATCCCATCCATGTTTCTTGTTTTTAAAACTTCTTGGATCTTGTTTATACTTTCCATAAAATTTGGAAATATTTTAGCCATTATTTCTTCAAATTTTCTGTGCTGCACCAATTACACAATATTAAATCTCTGAAAGTCATCTCAGAGCTCAATGGTACTTTTCTTTTTCTTTCTCCTCTTTTTAAAATTCTGTTTTCTTTTTGTTTCATTTGTGTTGTTTCTAATGCTATGTTTTAAAGCTCACTAATTTTCTATTATGTAATATTTAATCTGCTGTTAACCATATCCCATGTAGTTTTCACCTCAGACATTACAGGCTTCATCTCTAGCAATTTGAATTGGTTCTTTGTGAGTGTGATTTATTGAATTTATTGGGGTGATATTGGTTAATAAAATTATATAGGTTTCAGGTGTACAATTCTACAATACATCATCTATATATTGTACTGTGTGTTTACCACCCCAAGTCAAGTCTCCTTGATCCCTATTTATCCCCCTTTTATCTTCTACCTTGCCCCATGTCCCCCTCCCTTTGGCAATCAGCATACAATTGTTTGTGTCCATGAGTCTTCCTTTTTTTTCTTTGCTTAATCTCTTTACCCTTCTCACCCAGTCCCCTCTCCCTTCTGACAGCTGTGTCTATTCTCTGTATCCATGAGTCTCTCTCCACTTTGTTTGTTAGTTTATTTTGTTCATTACATTGCACATACAAATTAAATCATGTGGTACTTGTCTTTCTCTGACTGGTTTGTTTCACTTAGCATAATACTCTCCATCCTTGCTGTTGCAAAAGGTAAGATTTCCTCCTTTTTTATGGGTGGGTAGTATTCCATTGTGTAAATGTACTACAGCTTTTTTATCCACTCATCTACTGATGGACACTCGGGCAGCTTCCAAATCTTGGCTAAATAGCGCTGCAATGAACAAAGAGGTGCATACATTCTTTTGAATTAGTGTTTCAGGTTGCTTCAGATATATTTCCAGAAGTGGGATTTCTGAGTTTTATAAGGCAGTTCCATTTTTAATTGTTTGAAGTAATTCCATATTGTTTTCCATAGTGGCTGCACCAGTCTGCATTCCCACCAACAGGGCAGGAGGATTCCCTTTTCTCCACATTCTTTTTCTTATATTTTATATGTCTCTAATTCATATATTCAGAACTCTCTCTAGCTCTTTAAATCATATTAAATAGAGTTATAATAACTATTTTAATTAACATCCTTGTCTACTAATTCTAACATCTGTGTCAATTCTGAGTCAGCTTTGATTTTTTTATCCTCATTATGTGCGATACCTCCCTGCTTTTTTTGTATGCTTGGTAAGTTTTGAATGGATACCAGACACTGTGATTCTTACCTATTGACTATTGAATATTTCTGCATTCCTATATATTTTCTTGTATTGGGCGGGGGGGGGGGGTGGCGGGTACATGACCAAATTACTTGGAAACAGTTTGGTACTCTTGGGTTTTGCTTTTAAGCATTATTAGACAGGACCAGTGAAGCATCATGTCTAGGGAGAACTTTTCTCACTATGTAGACAGTATCCTTCTGCACACTCTGCCCAATGAACCATAAACTATAAGATTTTCCATTCTGACTTCTGGGAGTAGGCATTTTTATGGTTCTAATAGAGCTCTGGGCATTTTTCATTCTAGTCCTTTTGACTAGTTCCTGCTCTACCCTGAGTACTTTGCTCAGAGGTGTGTGGTGATCACTGTTCAGCTGAATACTTGAGGCGGACACCCAGCAGATCTCCAGAGTTCTCTCTCTCAGCAGCTGTCTCTTCTCTGGTACTCTGTCCTGTGATATCTAAACAACTTGGCCTCCCTGTGCTCCCAGCTCCCCTCTCCTTAACTCAGACAGATTACTAGGCTCCATGTGGCTTCCATTCCCTGCATCATGTCCTGGATGCCTTCTCCATGTAATAAGCTAGTCATCATGGACCCATTGTGTTTCCTTTGTCTCAGTTGCCTCTGTCTGTACTGCCTGGTGACCTACTGTTCAATGTCTTGAGAATTTTTGTTTCACTTATTTGTTGTAGTCCCTTCATTTTTCATGTGAAAGGGTAAATCTGCCCCATGTTAATTTATCTTTGCTTGAAATAGAAATTTTACTCTTATATTCTTTATGTAGAAAAGTGACCTGGAGTGACAAAAGTAAATGTAGGGATATCATTTAGCAGGCTGTGTCCAGGTAACACTAGGATAGTGTAGTAAAGATAAGTGGATAAATTTGAGAGATATTTAGGAGGTACAATCAACAGTATTTGATGATGATGAACTGTGCAGGAAGGTCAGAGAAGGGAGAAGGGAGTGTTAACATGTGCCACTGGATGCACAGTGACACTCCTCACTGACATGGACTCTGGAGGAGGAGGCAATTTGGGTGAGATAAGATTAATTTGGGATATGTCCAACTTGATTTTGATAGGCAGAGTGTTCGTGAAGTGAGGAGTGACTTATTAAAAGGCAAGGCTAGGAGAAGAAATAGTAATAAGAAAGTAGTTTATAAAAATAGAATTAGATGGAGAAAAGAACTGTGATCATGACTTCTATGATAGTTTATGGACCATCACTACTCTTTGTGTAAGGACATTTATTTGACACTTCGAAACAAGTTTCACCGACCGATATTGACTGCTGTTAGCATGTCAATAAAATAAAAATGGCTTTAACTTCTGGTTTTAAAATTCAGAATGTTAAAGATTCTTATTAATGCAGTAGGTATTTCCTAATGAATTCCTTTTAAGTAATTATTTTTACATAATTGAAAATTCTTGATTTGCATCATTAGGCTTTTCTGTTATATGCTGCTACATCTTATCAAGAAAATGCTGACCGCAAATGTAGATGGCAGATTGATGTATAAAATGGTCAAATAATTGGCCCATATTGACAAATCAAGATACAAGAATTCACATCAAAATTCGAAGAAGACAGTGGGCTTGGTTTAAGAAATCAAAGAGAAAAATGGAGCCTCATTGTGTAAACTGAGAATTTCCTAATAGTAAAAATAATTACTTATAAGGGATTCATTAAATATTTACCTTATTATTAATAATAATAATAATTAATAATAACAAAACTAACATTCCTAATTCTAAAATCAGAAGGTGAAAACATTTTTATTTTTTACTGGCATGATAAAAGCAGACAGAATTGTTTCAGGCTGAGTCTAAAAGATCTGATTATGATCCAACATCAAAAGTGTAGACAGTTTTAGGCAGCAATAGCAAACAGTTGCTGAACTCACCTTCATGTTTAATATTGTGCTGAATTTTGAGATGTAAGATCACAGTTTAAATACTTGTCTAATAAAACAGCATCAGGCTTAAGACATTGACCTTTATTTGTCTAAAACACACAGAACCCTCTCTCCTGTCAATGATCATAGCTGTCAAATGCTCTGTGTGAAGCCACTGAACACTCCCAAGATTGCAAGTTGAGGCATGGATAGTACACATTTAATCAGCTGGGGAAGGTGAGAAGGAATATTACACTGACTAATTTCAGTAGTAACTATAATCGGCTCTTAATTATATTTAGTGCCTGGTAGATTCATTTGGTTGCTGATTGCAAGACATAGTGGCAAATATTGAGCAGGTTACCTCTCTTGATAGATGGTGCACATTTTAAAAAGAAACCCATATTCTTAAACCATATCATTGTGAATGTAAATTGAGGAAACATCTTTGGAGGGCAATTTAGCAATACCTATCAAAATTGAAATGTGCTTATATTCTCTTTGACAAAGCAATTTGAATCTAGTACTTTATCCTACAGATAGTTTCGCATATATATGCAAAAACATATGGACAAAGACAGTCATTACAGAATGGAGGGTAATAGAAAAATATTGAAAACAGCCTAAATGTTCATCAATTAGGAATTTGTTCGATAAATTATAGTATTTCCATATAGTGAGGTAAAGTGCAACTATAAAAATGAGACAGTACTTCTGTATATATTGATTTGGAACATTTTCTGAGATATGTAGACATCTGAGGAAAACAAAATACAGAACAATGTGTAATATACTATTTGTGGCAAAGAGGAGTAGTAAGTATAAATACTAAGCATGTATAAGTGTATGTTTGTCTGAAAGCATGCATAAGAAATAAGTAATGAGGGTTGTCTCTGGGAAACTGAGGGAGATGGGGAAAGTTTTACTTTGAATACATATCCTTTATATGTTTTGAATGTCCTACTATATAATATATAAGCTATTCAAAAATTAAAGTGCATCAAATATTTTAAATTATATCAAACTTCATTATAAATTTTTACATGGCTGCAAGAGAAAAATACTAGAAGACAGAGTAGAGGTACCTAAAACTGTGTCAAATCCTGTCAAAATTGTATATAAAAAGGAAATTGGAGTTTCTGTTAAAACTAATGATGATTAAAAGAAGTTGGAAATATCGAAACAAAGAAGTTAGGATGCTTTTTTTGTTGGGCATATTAGCTTCAAATTCTGAGAGAAAAATCATAAGAAATTCTCTGAACAGAAGACAAGTCTGAAAATAACTTATTTCCTTTCAGTTCCTCCTCCTTCTCTTGGGTAGCTCAGGCCCAGTAGTTATCTAGCATTTATTAGGCTTCTCTATCAATAAACACGTTTGTCTGACCAACAAGAGAATCAGGAAAATGAGAAAAGACACCATTTACACTATGTAATGAACTGTAAATACCTATCTATTAAAACGACCTTCATTTGCATTACTTGTAAGTTTGTAAAAGAAGATAGACAATAAACTAGTGCATACAATAAAATAGATTGTGGGTGTGGACACCCCCTGAGCTGTTATAGCCCTGAGAAAGAACATCTAGGCCACAGTGATTACTTCTTTGTACATTTTTTTGAAGATATGCAATCTGAACATTGCTTGTCATTTATAAATATCATAATCTTTGCTAACAATTCACTTTCTATCTTAAAACATATTTTTTTAATGATCCTGGTTCAAGACCTTAAGCATCAAGAGGGAATTTTTTTTTTAATTAGACATGAAAACTGGTCTCTTTTTTTCCTTTCTGGCCAGTTTAAACAATTATAAGCTGATGGGCTAAAAGGCCTAGTAAGGATAGTGGCCATCAGTTAAAGAAGCAAATCACCAGGTTGAGGATATACTTCAAACATCAGATTGGCCCGGTCATGAATTATCAGTGAGAAAACTCACTTCTTACCTTAAAAATTGCCTTCATCAGAGTTTAATCATATTTCACAAGTTGTTGGGTGTTTTCTTGGGCAGATCCTCTCTGATAGAACTTAACTGACTCTAAATACAACAATGAGAAGATTGAAAGTGTATGCTCCCTAACTCTCACAGGTGGCTGCATTTTAAAGAACTGAACTGTTGCCAAAGTCTAACCACAATTTCTGTGGAGGAAACACAAGAAGAGAAGAAAAAGAGATACAAGAGGTAATGAAAAGAGAGGATACGTCAGAGGAGAAATGAAAGCTTATTTTCTGTAGAGGAGCAAACTCTTTTGCTTCCTGCACACCACAGCTCCTCTGTACACCACAGACTCAAGGCCTGCTTCCAGTTACCTGATAAAAACCGTTTCTCCCACGTCCCTCTCCACGTGAATATGTCTTGGATGTTGTACCATGGTCTTGGACAGTTCTGATCACCCCACCTTGTAATCATTTATTTAGCATCCATACACATGGGACTGTCATACGTGATTCATCATCCAGCTCACAGTGGAGTGAAAGTTTTGTACCTCTTGACTCTGAAGCTTGAGCTCAACAAACTAGAACAGACTTCAACATACACTATCTTTACCCAAGAGTCTTACCTGTTCTGAAAAACACCTTCACTTACACCAGCTGCTCAATTGAAGTATCTCCTCCTATGGCAGTTATTATTTCTGTTCACAGGTTTTCTGCTGCCTGAACACTGGGTAACTGATATTTGAATTACTTCTTGTGATTCAACAAGGAAGTGTTTTATCTGTGATGTGGAGAGTTAGAAATGGTCTCCCAAAACTCTATCAGCCCTACAGTTGTATAAATCTATAGCCCTGCATATTGGGGTAACCAAAACAATTAGCAAATTAATCAAAACAGTTATTGAATATTTACTATATGTCAGATGCTGTGCAAGGCCCTAAGGATAAAAATGTGAATAAGACATAGATCCTGCATTAAAATCGCAAAGGACATTGAACATGAGTGGCATGTTGAGTGGAAGTAAGGGATAGAGAAAGCAAGTCACAAAAGTAAACGATTAAGTAATATGAGGATGACCATTGCTATGGTGGAAATATGCTTTTGATGGTGAAGTACCACAAAGAAAGAAAAACTGAGATTCAGGGTCACAGAAGATCTCTGGGAGCAGGTAGATCCTAAAAGAAATTGTGTAGAACATATGTGAGTCTTTATCAGAGAAGGGAGAGCAGATAATAGAGCCTTCAGAAGGGTGTGCCTGCTATAGAGAGAACACAACAATGGGACCTGTTTGTCCACTGCTTTGCCCTTGCTCTAACACACGGTCTGGCATATCACGTGCTATCAGTGGACTCTTGTTGAGTTAATGTTGAGTGAGTAAATGTATGATGAATAATGTAATTGTTTTATACATCTGCAACAGAGTGAGGGAAAGGGGAATGTCAAAGGATGAGGTTTTACTAGGTGGAAGGCCATAAAGAGATTTATATGTCTGTTGGAAAGGAGTTTATAGTTTATTTTATAGGCAACAAGAAGCTATGAAGAATTATCTGAAGAAACAGACGTAGAAAAATTCATCATCATTTAGCCCAAGTGTTGAATGCCATATGCGTCCATGCCTGTTCCTGCACCAGTCTTCATGAGCGCTTGTGAGAGCATCTGGATGTAGCCCTTGAGCATGATGGTGCTGGCACATTCTTCTTTGATAGAACCTTCTCAGAAATAAGTTCAAAAGAATGAGAGTCAGGTCCTATGGGTTGGTACTACCTGAATGCAGACATTTCTTAATAGAATCCTCAAACTGTGGGGCAAGAAGACATGTTGGATCTGGGATTTTACCTTATTTGAAAGCTAATACATTAGCTTATTATTGTGTCATGGATGTTCACAGAAAGCACAAGTTTCCTGGGTCAGAGACAATAGACTATCACAGCACAGTAAGCAGCATTAGTACCACATGTTTTCATTTGTCCCCTTTCCTCCTAAGTCTCATGGGTATGAGAGCTACATGGACCCTGATAGGTAATGTGCACACAGCATATTTCTATCATAACTGAGGAACACTGAACTTGGAGGTTCCACTGCTTTTAAATAGTAAGCAAGCCCATCTACTCTTAGTTTAGGGAGAGATGCCACATTATGCCTCAAGGTTACCAGTCTCAAACACAACCCTGAGAAGTGACCCAGGTAAAAAGTCACTAGAACTTTATGCCCATCAGAATGTGTAGGACCTTAAAAGACCCCAAAATGGCTCTCTTTCTTTATCAAATTCATAATCTTATAAAATATACCTGGGGGAAAAATGAAAACAACTTAATTAATGTTAGTGTTTGGGGTTTTTGTTATGCCTTTATGGATATGCCATTCCAGAATGCTCTTCTCTCCAGTGACAAGCTAAATTACAGTCCCAGGCTAAAGTTGAGGGAGCAGCAGAGCCTGCTGCTGTGTTTTGTACTCCTTGACTTAGTAATGGTAATAGTATAATAACATATATTTATGAGGCACTGTGTGAGTGCTTTACATGAATCATCTCATTTAATCTTCACAACCCCATGTGATGAATTCTATTAATTATAATTCTCATTTTACAAATGAGGTAAGTGAAGTACAGAACAATTAAGTAGCTGTCTAAGGTCACTTACCTGACAAAGCTGGATTTTTAATGCAGATCTGACTGACTTCAGAGCCCATTTTTTTTGCTGGGAAAATGGTCTAAAATACCAAATTATTATTTCAGGACCCGTAAGAACATGTTTATAATTCTATTAATTTAAATATATATAATTTTCTAAAAATCACTAGTAATAATAAATAAATTAACCTCCTTCCTTTTCAGTAACCAAGTATTCATGGGTTTGCCACACAGGAATTGCAAGTCAGGTTTCTCATGTTGGAAAACTCTAGTAAGTTTGTCGATGAATGAAATGTCCAAACCTATGGAGAATGTTTATAAAGGTTTATTTGAGCCAAACAGAAAATCTGCCTGGAAGCAAGATCTCAACAGACTGAGAAAAATGCTTTGGATAATGACAGTTTTGCAATTTCTTTTATGCATTTGAGATTGAGAAGGGAATGTAAGGAAGACTATATGAAGATGGGGATTGACTACAAAATAGTTAAGATTGTGTGCTCTCTTGATGGTGGTCCTGCTTTAAAAGGAGGAGTCTGAAAGGAGGCATTTTAAAAGTGTGTTAACCTAAACACACAGGAACAATGGACAGGGCTTACTTCAAGCAAAGATAAGTATTTCACTAAAAACTTATATGCCTAGGGCATGACTATCCACCATGACCTGCCCAGTTAGAAATGTATGATCAGATCACCCTGTGAGGTTAATTTCCATAGAATCTTTTTTTCATCTACAAGTTGAATAGAGATGAGAAAGGAACAGAAGTGTCTTTCTTCATCATTCTCTCAGTTTAAGAATAAAAAATATTAGAGGCTAAATTCAAGGAATCAATTGAGAATACCTTAGGCAAACAGAGTTTGCCACCCCAAATTATGATTCTTTGGAATATTAATTATTTTAAGCTGGTCATTTTTAAAAAACAAAAGACTTAGGAAAAAAAATCTATGACTTTCCGCCTTGCTGCCTAATAAAAGAAGACCTACTCCAGGAAGAGAGATATCATCGCAGACAACTATAGTTTAATCTAAACTAGTGTGTGATAGCAAGGCTCATTTAATCAAAGTCCTCTGAGCCCCATTGTTTCAAGATGGGCCCATAACCTGGGCATATGAAATCGAGCCAGGGACCTCTTGGTGCATAGGTCAAAACTCAACCACTGAGCCACACTGGCCGGGCAAGAATTTTTTTAAATATGCAATACCTGACTATTTAGTCAGGGGCACTGACCTCTTTTCCCTTAGACTATCAAATTTTAAAAAATGACAACAGCTCTGGCCGGTTTGTCTCAGCAGTTAGAATGTCAGCCCATGGACCAGAGTTGCGGGTCCGATTCCAGTCAAGGGTACATACCTTTGTTGCGATTCGTCCCTGGCCCTGGTTGGGGTCATGCAGGAGGCAACCAGTCGATGTGTCTCTCTCACATCAATGTTTCTATTTCTCTCCCTCTCTCTCTTTCCCCGTCCCTCCCACTTCATCTGAAGATAAATAGAAAAATACCCTCAGGTGAGGATTAAAAAAAAAAAATGACAAGAGCCAACACAACAATAGTAGTTCAATGTGAATGAATCAAAATTATACTTTTGTGTGTCAGATTTGCAAAATAATATCTTTTTTGGTGTGCAGCAGAATTTTAGTAATTAGTTTATGTGTGCTATGAGATAAAAAAAGTTGAAAAATCACTGCTCTACAAGGAACTTCCTCATCTCAGTGAAGTCATTGTGCTATCCTGTGACTTCTTCACCACTCACCATAACTGAAGAACATTTCTTGTCTGAATGTTTGATTCAATCTGCTTTATAGTTCTCTGATTTCTTAGGCAGAGACATTGACAATATTTAACTTTAGAAGTAAAATTTAGAAGTTTCCTTAACATGACAGGAAATAAAGCTAGAGCATAAAGCTACATTGATCTTTGGGGAAATTTTTAGTTGCTTTCTTTCCTTTCTTTTTACATTGTATAACATGAGAAATAGATTAGGTTCTTAGTTTCAAGTATTCAGGACCAAAATGGAACATAAGTACCATTACTTGCCTTTATTTTGATTCACTACCCTTAGTGGATAATACTTTAGGATTCAGAATTAGTAAATTATATAATTAACAACCTTGAAAAGCTCTTCCATGGTTGAAAGAAGTCTCAATGTACAGACACCACATTTTTAATAGTCTATTCTCACATGCATATGTCAATGAAAGAAAAAAAAAAAACAATGCTGGGAACATACCACAGGACAGCTCAAGGGCAAATTATAAAGAGTAATAGAGGCACTGGAATTTACAACCAAGGGCTGTCACCTTATTATTAGTCATACATGCTGCTGCCTACAGTAGGATCTACTTAAAATATTTTATTACAAATTTCAAATTATAATTAGACAATTAATCACTGGGTTTAAGGATAATAGGTAAAAAGACTTTGGATGATTAATGTCTAGAACATGTGTCTCAAAATTTTATTCTTTATTATTTTAAAACAAGAAAAATATCTTAAATTATGAAGGGGAGAAAACCCAGAAAATGTTAATGACTGTAGCTTCCAAGACAAATCACTTAATTTGGTGTTATGTGCTATGTTAATTTCAGTTTTTCCTACAGAAGAATAAGGCTAATAGAAGGTGTATCTGACATTTCTTCTCTCAGTACTCTGAGTTCCTCCACTTGCCATTTCTCAATGGCAAATTGATGCACACCATTAGTTTCTGAGCTCACGAATAGGCAGCTGCTTTAGCAGAAGTTATCTTTTGCTGAATTCAACAGATTGAACCAGCTATATTCATTAGAGAAGTCAGCTTTGGCCTGGAATTCAGGAGATGGGCTTCTAGTCTCAGCTCCTATACAGTCTCGCTGTGTGACCTTGACTAAGTCACCACTTCTCTGGGGCCTGATTTTTCATATCTAATTTAAGGGATTGCACAGGATAATCTCAAGGATCCCCAGTCCTAATATAGTCTGTGGTTATATAAAGGAAATACAATCATAGTAAGAAGACAGAACAACTATAAAAGAAATAGCCTGAAAGGAAACTAGTTCAAGTTTAAAGTCCAATCCAGCAATTTGATTTAAAAAAAAAAAAAAACCATCAGGGGGCAGGATTGCAGGAGCCTGTTTTTCCTTTCATACCTCCCATCTCAGAACTTGAAAAGCCATCTCCAGTCTTTTCTCTATTTCTCCATTTTGGTGACTCTGACTGCAAATCAGCTCCTTGTGCCCTTAGCAAGGCTCTCTCCTAGTCCGCACTCTTCCTTCTGGTGTTCCTTTTCTCACACTGACACATTCACAGCATGAAAACTGAAGGGGCTGAGAAACATGAAGAGAATTCATAGATGTGCAGCAAAAAAGCAGTGCAGGTGAAGGAGAGCTCACATCACAAAGGAATCCAAGGCAACAGAGTTTAGCAGAAGGATGACTAGGAAGCAGAGCTGTGAGGTACCGCCCCCCCCCCCCCCCCCCACGACGAGTAAGTCTCAGAAAATATAGGAGGAGAATGAGTGAGGGTGCTGTAAGCAGAGAGCAAGTGCAGGCATTCCCAGGAATGATTGAATATATCAAGACATTTTTTAAATGCCGAAATCAAGAAGAAAATATATTATCAACTCCCAGGGAAGACTCTAAAGTCCTGTTGCATTATTCAAATCCAGGCAAGTCAGGGAATCAGAAAGACATACCACTGGGAATATCCACTGGGATCAGATGACCAGGCTGCGTGACTTAATAAGTCTTTCCTCGCTTGTCTATTTTGGTGCATGGATGAAAGCCACAGTAAGGGCCCTAGGGCTCCAAGAACAAGAATAACATTGGTTACATTATTCGCGTTGATAGCAATTGGACCTTGGTTTATGGGAATAGGATAATAAATTGCTAGTTTGGGCAAATGGTATAACAGGATAGGAGTGTGTTTTCCCTGCTGGCGCTCAAGTTCTTCATTGCTGTAAAAGCAAACTGCTTCTTAACAATAGCCACGAATTTCATAAGAAATTTGGGTCCTTGTGGCATTTTCAGGTGATTGAGGGGGTATGTTTGGGGAAGAGAGGCATTTTACATTCTCTCCATCTAGCTGAACATAAGAAGGCAACAAATTTTTTCTGCTCTAGATAACGTAAGAAGAATATTCTGACAAAGACCACAGCTCTTCAGTCCATCTGGAGATGGTGGCAGTCTGGGCAGAGTAGCCCAAGTCCCCTCCATCGTAAGGAGCTCCAGTGAGTGCCCTGTTAAGAAAAGGACACTAGTAGCTTCATTTATGGAATCGAAGAATCAGTGCTGCATTCTGGAGTGCATCCAAATGTATACCTGTTTCTCCCAGAAAGCAGTACCTTGTGACAGGACGGTGTCTGCTTTTATTTTTTTATTTTTTTTATCCTCACCCGAGGACATTTTTTCATTTTTTGTTCAGATAGAGTGGGAGGGAGAGAGAAGAAGAGAGAGAGAAACATCGACGTGAAAGGGACACATCGAGTGGCTGCCACCCGCACGACCAACCAGGGCCGGGGACAAACTGCAACCGAAGTACATGCCCTTAGTGGGAACCGAACCCGGGTCTCTCTGGACCGCCAGGCCGACGCTCTAACCGCTGAGCCAAACCGTCCAGGGCACGGTGTCTGCTTTTAGAGACAGGGAACTCCCTTGGCGATATGAGACAGGTTTGCAAGATAATTCAGCTCTGAAACTGAAGCACCAGAGAAAACATCTACCGAAGCCAAACAATGCAGGCAGCAACCCAGAGCCTCAGGTAACCTGCACCCCACTCCCTGGAATGGATTTTTCTGCTGTTGCTATGAAACAAGCCAGTTCTTAGTTAACAACAATTCCAGATTCATTTTCCCTGCAAGTTCTGACCAAGCTCCACCTTATGGAGTTCCTAAATTCTAACAACCTTTCTATAAGAATGAGGTGTCCTCCAGGATAAAGCTTGACCTCTTTCTTAAACAGCTTGGATCCTAATGAAAAGTTATGAGACTATAAAAAAATATGCAGTTCCCTCCCTAATAATCCAAACTTTTTGCCCAGTAATAACATCAAAAGAAATCAGACTGGATATTTAAAGTTATACCTGGGTTCATTAGAGCTTTAATATCATACCTACTGCTGAGTTGATGACAGGTGGAGATTTTGCAGAAATCAGTGTATCCAATTAGCACCAGGGGTCCACAAGTCAAGCACTTCCAGGCTACAAATTATTGGTGACATTTCTAAACACAGATTGGCAGCTGAAGCCAGGACAGCCTTCTCTACACCTTTGTAACATTATTAGGAAGCAAATATCCTACCCAACTTTTCTAACCTATATATTTTTAAAAAGAGGACCCAAAGAATTTTGTTGCCACACTGACTCATATGGTCAGGAGACCAGTATATGCTTACTCTAATGAACCCAAAACAGGCTTGTTAGTGATGTTTACATTTTGTACTTTTAGGAATATACATATCCAGGCACCCAGACTGTATAAAATTCACTATCTTGATAAAATTATATAGCTGTCTGTTGATAACGGAATCACTTCTACACTCTCCTTGCCTTGTAAAATTCCAGACACTAGTCTTGCAAAAGAGTCCACTTCTGTTTTAAACTAGTCATTCTCAAACTGTTTCTATAAAATAATTGTGCTCTATCAGCTGGGCCAAAATATTCCACAAGTAAAATCCAATAATGTCAGACAAACAGTTCATAGAAAAAAGTTGGAATTACTGATTGTCAAATAGGTTTTCTGGCATATATTTTTCTTAAACTTTTGGTGCTTTCTCCCCAAGTGTCCATTAGAATACATTGGCAGATGAAAGACTAGATGAACAAATAGCAAATGGTCAGAGGGAAACTCAGTAACAGCTGATCCTGCTAGCTTAACAACATGTGTCTTTTCCCATGTGTATGTGTACTCATGGCTGTGGTTTTACATCACAAACATAACTTTCACAAGAGAGGAACTGTCTCCACCCACAGCTCAACGGATTGTTTTAAAATGTGTCTATTTTAATAGGAGGAAAAGTTGCATACACACCCTATACCCATCAGTAATCCTTGAGGTCAGGAGGTCAGGAATAACTTTTAACTCAATGCCTCTCTGCAGTGGCATTGTTCGGCTGAGAAAAACATCCTTTCTCAATAATCTATACCAGGGAAAACTCTGTCTCTAAAGGACTAGCTAGCAAATGTGTTAGGCATTGTGGGCCACCTGGTCCCTGTCATAGCTGTGGGACTCGGCTGCTGCAGCACAAAGCAGGCTAGAAAACGTGAATAAATGAGGATGCTGTATCTCAGTACAATCTTATTTATGAACACTGAAATTTGGATTTTATATAATTTTTCACAAGCCATGAGTTATTATCATTCTTTTCTTCAGACACTTATAAATACAAAAACATTCACATTTGACCCACAGACCATAATTTGCCAACCACATCCTAAAGTCTAGCTGCTTTAAAATGCATTCTTGACCACTGGAGAGTGGCATACCTGACTTTCTCATTTTAGCCCTTGGCTAGATTACTTTTCCTCTCAAACTACCTATGGGAAAGTATAAGAAATGGCAGATGAACTACACAATTGGGTTTCCTGTGAAATGTCACCCAGAGCAGCACACACTGTTGTCTCACAGTGGAACAATTTCCCTGGGGACCTGAGAATGGTTGTACTCCTTCTGGGCAAGTGGTTTCTTGCAAAGAATCATAACACAGATAAAATTTTTTTTGCCTGAACTGCTAGAAAGTTCACTGGCCAATTTGCTCAGATCTAGCAAGTATATTGAATGACTCAGCATATATTTTAAAAAATATATTCCACCTTTAACACACTTTTCTAACCAATTTTCCCCTTTATAATGCATTCCTCACTTTTAAAATAGTACTGTATTGTATGGATTTTAGTAATTAGCCCAATAAGGCAGAAAGCAAATAAAGTAATACTAATAAAATATATACATTATATTCATATTTCTGTACTTAAAGTTGTTGGTAATTTATTAATCAAAAATGACTTCTCATAATGTTCCCAGTCATAATGTGTAATCAGTCAGACCAGTGGTTTCCTGACCTGTCATGGCTGAAAAATCCTCACCTGAAGGAAATCTTAGGCAGAAGCCCAATAATGTAACAGATATAATGTGGATGGAGTTGCTCTGAACGAAATGAGTACCCAGGATAAGGACGTACAGAAGTCACCTGAAGGACAGTCACTGGGAGTACTTATTAGAATGATTTCTGGGTTCCACTCAGAGCCTCTGGATCTTCTTCTTTGAGGCATGGAGCATGAGCATCTGCATTTTGAATGAGATGTTTGAGGAATTCTTTGAAAACTAAGAGATGAGTGACATCACCCAAGGGCTCTGCTAAGGACAATTTGAAAAACATTGTTTCTGGGATGCAGTTGCATGAGGGGTTTTTCCTCCCTTCAAGCTGTGGAGCAAAGCTTGTTCCTCTCATGCTCAGCCACACAGGTTGAATTGACCAAAGCAATGGTTATAGAGAAACCTATTTCCCTGCAGGTCAGGCGGGAATTTGTGAAACAGTATTACACACGGCTGAACCAGGCCCCAGACATGCTATACAGATTTTATGGAAAGAACTTTTCTTATGTCCATGGGTGATTGGATTCAACCAGAAAGCCAGCAGCTGCGGTCTATGGACAGAAAGAAATCCATAGGAAGGTGATGTCACAAAACTTAATCAATTGCTACACTAAGATTCACCATGTTGATGCTCATGCCACTCTGAATGATGGTACGGCGGTCTGGGTGATGAGATTGCTCTCTAATAACAACCAGGCTTTGAGGAGATTCATGCAGATATTTGTCCTTACTCCTGAGGGCTCTGGTGTAAATAAGTAGTATGTTCACAGAGGTATTTTCAGATACCAGGATGAGGTCTTTGGTGGCATTGTCACTGAACCTCAGGAGGAATCTGAGAAATAAGTAGAGAAACCTGAAGAAAGACAGTAGACACCTGAGGTGGTACCTGATGATTCTGAAACTTTCTATGGTCAGACTGTCAGCAATGACTTGGAAGAACATTTAGAGGAACCTGTTGCTGAACCAGAGGAAGAACCTGTATCTGAAATCCAAGAGGAAAAGTGTGAGCCAGCATTGGAAGAAATTGCTTCTGAGCATGCTCAGAAGAGTTATTCTCCAGCACCCACAGACAGTGCTCAGACAGTGCAGGAAGACTTCAGGATCTTTTCCTGGGCATCTGTAACCAACAAGAACCTTCCACCCGTAGAGCTGTTCCAGTTACAGGGATACCACCTCATGTTGTTCAAGTATCAGCTTCACAGCCTCACCCGGAGTCTAAGCCTGATCTCAGATTCCACCCCAGAGGAGAGGGATGGAAGAGTTTGAGAACAATGAATAAATATTCCTCCCCAGAGGGAACCTAGACCAACCTATGGGGCTGGTGAGCAAGGTGATATTGAACCCAAAAAAACTGTGAGACACCCTGACAGTCACCAATTCTTCACTGGCAATCTGCCTCATTAACAGCTGCGGGAAATTATCCAATTTTGGTTTCGTGTGTTTGATGATTCTGAGCCTGTCCTTAGCAGCAGGCCCATCATGTTCAGAGGTGAAATCCATCTGAATGTGGAAGAGAAGAAGACTCGAGTTGCCTGGGAAGGAGACACATGAGATAACAGCTGCAGGGACCTGGAGGCCCTCGAGGTGGGGTGGGTGGTGGAATGAGAGGCCCGGCCATGGATGCGTGGTGCAGAAACCAGGATTTGAAGTGGGAAGGGGAATTGCTCCGAGACAGGGAATTGTTCTTCACTTATATTCACACAGCAGTACAAACCCCTGTTCCTGCAGACGGGTGAATTTCTTCAACCACCCTTTGGTATCTTGCAGTATGACCCTGGTTTCTTATAAACTGCTGAAGTTGGTACAATTTTACTTTTTGTGTTAATAGTGTGTGTTCCACCCCTCCCATTTCCTCTTCTCAACTTTTAGTCCTTCACTTCCAATTTTGTGGAATGATATTTTAGGAAAATAGATTTTTTAAAGAAAAAAAAAGGACTGAATTTCCTTGCTTTACTTTGCATATACAGACTGAAATTTTTTTTAACAGCCATTTCCCCAAAGAAATGTATCTTGTTTATTACTGACATTTGGTTTGTTTCGTTCACTGGGACATTTCTTACTTGTTTTCTATGTATTTCAAAAGACTTTGAGAATTACAGGATTTGATAAACAGAAACTGCCATTGGAAAAATTGACAATTTTGATTTTCACTGGTATGGTTAAAAACTGAATAAAAGATTTTAGTGGAAAACACACACACACACACTGTTCCAGGAAGTAACACCAATTTGAAGAAGATGGGGCTAAGCAAAGGGAGTGATCTAGGAAATCTGGGCACATTCTTGGTGCAAAGGTAGAGGTTACATGATGAGCATGGACTCCAGGAGCAGTCTGTCTGGGTTCAAATCCTGATTTTGCAGGTTACTAGCTGTGTAACCTTGGACAAGTTACTTAACCTCTGTAAATACCTTTTTCATAATCTTTACCCCATTGTAAAATAAGGATGTTGATCCGCAAAAGTTTGTTGGGCAGATTTTTTGCCTACAAGGTTTTTAGAACAATTCTCACACTTCCCCTTATTTATATCCACATTGTATCAGACACTTTTAAATGCATGTTCTAATGTCTCCTCCTATTTCTTCCTCTCTCCTCCTTTCCTCTTTCATTCCTATTTTTCTGTATTTGCCCTTTTTGGTACCAAAACTCAACATCTTAGAACTGATATGGAGAAAGGGAAATTGCATCTTTACAGTTGAAGGTGTAAGAATAAAGTTTCTAAATTAGGAGGAAGAAAATCTTTGTTACCTTGAAGCCATAGTGGAAACCCCACAAAATGAGTGCAATGTGCAGACAAGGCTTAGCTGAAGCACTTCCACTTCCACAGTGGACTGGGCTAACTTCTGGTGATATACTTGCAGGCCAAAAGCAATCTTCTGATGCCAGCTTGAGTCCAGCTGTATCCTCACTGCCCCTAACAGCCCAGCATCTGTGCTGTTGACATTACCAGGAGGGGATGCATATACAAAGTCCATCATCTTTCAGTGCAAATATACATTAAGTATAAGTATATTTCAATCATTAACCAATCACTTCAAAAGGCTTTAGTCACATGTAGTGTCATAAGGAAACAAAATGCAGTATTTACTTGGTAATAGTGTGTATTTTGGTATGCGTATGGGGCAAGTTGGGTGGAGCAATATTTTGCCCCAACGTGATGAAACTTGGTCCTTGGGAGGCATAAACTTAGTATTACCGTGTTTGGTGTTTATACCTAGGGCCACAGTACACAAACAGATATACAATAAGTGTATCTGAGGTATTAAAATTTCATGGGGAAAAGGAGGAGTTAGGTAAAAATGTCTAAAAATGCATTGAGGAGAGGGAGGATATTAATGAAAAAGAGGTTGAGAAATAGTGTTGGAGTGGACTAACTGATGTAAACTTGGTGGCAGAAAACAGCTCAGGATGCTCAGATAAAGGAGATTTTAAGGCAAAGCCATGAAAATAATCCTGCCGCTGCTAAAGATTCGGAGAGGGCCTCAGAGCTGCTGGGAGACATCAAAATTGGCAGAAGTTTTAAGATTTGCTGAAGGTCAGTGATCCCACTTCTAGGAATATACCCTAAGAAGCCTGAAACACCCATCAGAAAGAATACATGTACCCCCATGTTCATAGCAGCACTATTTACAATAGCTAAGATATGGAAACAGCCCAAGTGTCCATCAGTAGACGAATGGATAAAAAAGCTGTGGTACATATACACAATGGAGTACTATGCAGCTGTAAGAAAGAAAGATCTCTTATCCTTTGAGATGACATGGCGGGACCTGGAGAGTATTATCCTAAGCGAAACAAGCCAAGCAGAGAAAGACAAATATCACATTATCTCACTTATTTGTGGAATATAATAAACACAGCAGTCTGAGGAACAGGGTAGACCCAGAGATGTGGAAGTAGGGTACAGACTGACAACCCTCAGAAGAGAGGGTGGGGGGGAGGGAAGAGATAAACCACAGAACTTATACGCATGTGCGCATAACTGATGGACATGGACAATAAGGCTAGGGATGGGGCGGGGGGATGGGGAGGAGGGTGTCAATGGGGAAAAAAAGGAGAAACATCTGTAACAAAAATAAATTAATTAAAAATAAATAGATAAATTTCAATGATCCCATGGAAGGAAGATTCTTGAAAAAAAAAAAAAAATTTGCTGAAGGATAAGGTTAAAGTAAATCACCACATAGTGAGGTATACTCCAGTTTGTTCTCAGGTCACGGCCTGATTCTAAACAGCATTATCAGTGGAAACTGAGATATCATTTTTAAAAAGAGAAATCTGCTCTGTAGTCTTGAATTAAAAATTATGCCCCGCCCTGGCCAGTTTGGCTCAATGGTTAGAACATTGGCCCGAGGACCAGAGAGTCCCGGGTTCGGTTCCTGCTAAGGGCATGTACCTCAGTTGCAGTTTGTCCCCAGCCCCGCTTGGGGTGGTGCAGGTGGCAACCAGTAGATGTGTCTCTATCACGTCAATGTTTCTCTCGCTCTCCCTTCCTCCCTCTCTCCCTCCCACTCTATCTGAAGAGAAATGCAAAAATGTCCTCGGATGAAGATTAAAAAAAAAAAATTATGCCCCATGTGATGGCTGGTGTGCTCAGTGGTTACAGTGTCAGGATCAATTCCCAGTCAAGGGCATGTATCTGGGTTGCAGGAGGCAACCAATCAATGTGTCTCATTCACATCCATGTTTCTCTCTCTATCCCTCTCTCTCTCTCTCTCTCTCTCCCCTTCCCTCGCTCCCTCCTTTCCATTCTCTCTAAAAAGCATTGGGAAAAATATCCTCAGGTGAGAGTTAAAATAAATAAATAAATAAATAAATAAATAAATAAATAAATCTTAGAGCCCAGCCAGTGTGGCTCAATTGGTTATCGGCCCAGGAGGTGGCCAGTTTGATTCTGGGTGAGGGTCCATGCCCTGGTTTTGGGCTTAATCCCCAATAGGGGGCATGCAGGAGGCAGCCATTTGATGTTTCTCTATCGTCATTGTTTCTCTCTCTCTCTCCCTCTCCCTTCCTCTCTCTAAAATCAATAAAAAATTTCTTTTAAAAGAAATCTATTTTTAAAAAAGTATGCCCCATGAATTCTAAACTATAACAGTAGCTATGATAAAGTGATTGAGATACCCAAATTCATATAATCATACATTCTGCTTGGCCTATTCAAGCACACAAAAGAATGAGCCACAGCCTTTCTTCTCTGGGCTGTCTACAAATAAGAAAGCAGGTATGAAACATGGTGATCAAGTTCTGTCATAAGTGCTCGTGGTTCACAAAATATAGATTGCATTCAAGAGAGGAAATCAGCTTAAAATTTAGTTTATTAAATCAAGGTTTTAAAAAACTAGTTTAAAAGAGCAGTATTAATATTCTATTCAAATCATCCCTTGATTTCTATTTTAAAGGGCATCATAAGACAGCTTGATTTTTATTACAGTGAAGAAAAATAAAATGACTCCTTTCCATTAATCAAAAGGAACCAATCATGAAAACAAGTTTTGCTAAAAGCTAACACTAACAAGTCCAGATGGAAAGTTTGACTTTGTGAAAAGATAAAGAATAGATTTAGAAATCAATCCTGAAAATCTTAATTCTTTTCCTTCCATAGCTTTTCAGCTAGTGTGATCTTCAGTCCTAAATGCTTCTTTGAGCAATTTTACTTTATCCCACAGAAGAAAATGAACTATTTAGCTCCACACTTAATGGCAAACTCCAGTTCAGCGTACATAGTAAGCCCAGACTCCAGTGAGCCCAGATCAATATATCTGGTTATGAAGCAGAGGCCCTTCTTGCAGTCAGAGAGAAAGGACTGAGAGCTGTCACTGATTTATGCTCTCTCAGCAGTACACTGACAGGCGGTGCCCCAGGAAGCAGAGTGGAAAACCATATGAAGGCAATCAGTGGGTCCTTGGAAAAATGCTGGCTAGCGTGGACCAGGAGTCACACCTAAAAGTCAACAGACCTGAGCCCTGGTGTAATGCGTGGGGTTTTGTGTAAATCTGGATTCTGTCTATATCTAGTGAAAGCAGCTCTGTGAACCACAGGGGCTCTCTTGAACTCATGCTGAGGAGTCTGCCCCTGAGGTGGGGGCACAGAAGTGCTAATCAAGTAGGCTGCTCTCCTTGCACCGCTGGCAGCTGTGATTGGAAGAGTCACTGCAGCTGCCCCCTCCCAAGCATTTGGGCCGGACTAGATACCATGCACATCCACCATTAACAGCACAGGTGGCAATAGAGTCCTTATCACAGGCCGCCCTCCAAGGGGGTGATTCCGTTGGTGAAGACTCAGATGCATTTCACTAGACAAGTACATAATGATGCAGAAACAACTCCTTTTTCTGACCAGCAAAGTAGAACAGGCTTTACAAATATTGCAGTTTTGCTGAAGAACTTTGAAGTTCATGGAAAGGGTTGAGAGCAACAGTAATACATCAAGCAGACATGCAGCCAGCAATAGCAAGAGGAAAGCCAGTACGTTTCAGCAACTAGTTGTGGGTGACCCACACGGGCCCTCAGAGTGAAAGAATCAGAGTTCTGCATTCATACTTCTGTATCTTCTGAAGAAAAAAAAATCACAACGAGTTTTAAAAAATCTGCCTATATGTACAGATTCATAGAAAGGATTTGATTCATAGAAATAAATCAAACACCCAAAACCTTTAAATTAGTGTTTGGCTGTTAAACAGAAAGAAAATAATCAAGGGGCAACATAACTTTCTCAAAAAAAGCTAAAATTAAAAACAGACATTTGAGTTCAAAAGGACCCATTTGAACAAATTGTACATCACCTACATGAAATGAAATGATTCCACACTCTCATGCATCTGCCCATTGATTGTTAATTTAAGGACAGAGAACCCATATTATCTCTAAGCAATTTCATACAGTATAAACTCTCAGGGAAAAACAGTTGCCATTTAAATCAGATAACCCATGTAACACAGTAGACAATTGATCAAAGTTAGTTTTCTTCCTGACATTTGATAGGTCAACTTGCTTTTTTAAGGATGTCCACATAGCACAGACACAGGCACTATTCTATAGGAAAAATATGACCAATAACAAATTATCCTGAGCTCTCCCAGAAGACCTGTGTTTATTCTGACACAGGGGCCCAAATAATGCCCCTTCAGTTTTGAGGTGAATTGTGATGAGAAACATTATTCATTTGGTGCTGTTCCAGGTAATCCATTTGGGATGATGATATTTCACCATTTTCCTTTCCTTGTTTTGTTTTGGTTTTATTTTTAATAACAAAAACTGTGCTCTGAAACAGCTTCTTTTTGTTCCTTTGAGAATGGCTGAAATCTGGGAGGTTTGAAAGATGCTTCTTCATACCATTGATCAAAGATTATTTTCCCTGAGAACTGGTTCACTGCCTAGCTGTACATTACTCAAATTCTCCCATTTTTCTCAAGTGCCAAAGTGTTTTCCTTCTCTCCCTCTATCTTTTAGTCTGATTCCACATTAAGAAAGTTGATGAAGTGGCTCTGTTGTAAGGGAGACTCAGAACGGCTTTCATCTCAAAGACCACAGATTCCATCTCCTCCAGTCAGACCCATTCACTAACCTGTGGGCCTGTGGGCCTGTGGGCCTGCAGCTTATCTGCTACCACTGTGAGCACCTCCACAGTGGGGTTGGAGTTAACACCTGAGAACTGGCAGCAACCCATCTTGCATGTTTGTGAAGTGATAACCTACAAGGGACAGCTTCCTCTGGGACATGACCCTTGAACAAACATAGGGATCCTTTTCCAAAAGAAAAGTCTTCACTTTCTTTGCTGTTAGCCTCTCAACTATTTGTCTTCAGCAAGTCATTTTATCTTTTGCAATAATTTTTTGGGGGATCATTTGTAATTCTTTTTGATTTGGAGCTCTAATTAAGAATCATCTTAGTCATATGAAACTTTTTTTTTTTTGGTTCAAGTAGCATTGGGTAGCCATTACTTCACCCCACATAGCAAATGCCTTATTACATGCCCAACTTTTGGCTTCGTAATCATATTCTAATTGCCTGCAATTGTGCTCTTTCTGGCTTAGCCAGTCTTATTCTGAGAACAGTCATTCTAATTCAAAATGAATATGTAAATAAAGAGCTGGTATGTGCAAAACCAAAACATTGCACCAGACCTTTAAGAAATAAGAAGTCAGCTTAGAAATCTGTTGCCTAGCAACACACTACTAACTTTGCTCTTCATTTTCCAAACCATTTGATAGCCTCCTGTTGGTTTGTCAGCATTCCAATTTAAACCAAACCATCCCCCGCCCCCCCACCCCAGTTTAAAATTAGGAATGAATGTTTGGCTTTTTAGTTCAGGGAATTGACTTTTACCATCACCACTTTTTTTTCCCCTGAAATTCACAATAATCCTGATTCCCTGCTTCTCAGTAGGTCCCAATTTGTTTTTCTTCCCTGATAAAAACTACTTTTATCCTTCAATTAAGTACTATATCTAAGAACAATTTTTCATATTCCTTACAAGCTTCAAATTGAGGTTTAATGTATTTTAATGAATAATAATACCACCAGGAAATTAAATAGCACTTTATACTTTGCAAAGTCCTGTCATGTCTACTAATACATTTAATTAACATTTTAGATATTTATCCAAACTTCTCTGGCTTATGACAACATGCTCAAAAATTTTTTGAACCATGAAGAAAAGTTTTATGGTGATGTCTTTTGTCGTTTTGTTTTAAATTAGGAGACAGTATCTCGTGACTTGACTTTCATGTGGTAATTTTGGCATTTTGATCCTTATTCTAGTTAGAAATCTAAAGGAAAATCAAAATAAAATATTTCGCCTGCTCCTTTCCTTCCCTCCAACACTGAGCTTCATTTTATAGGTGAAAAGCCTTGGTTAGAGTGATTAACCAATGACAAGTCCATTTCTCTCTCTTCTTCCTGCCCCAGCCCATCTGGGTCTTTGACTGGGAGCTCACAGAGGAGGTGCCTGTGCTCACCTTTATCCTGATGCTTTTTTCTGGCTATGTAAAGTCTCTGGATTTTTTTCTAGACAGAAAGTAAAGAGACTTTGACAATATCTTATATTTTATAGCATGATTGTTTTCAATGTCGTTATGAACCGCGTCAGCTGTGTTTAATGGTTCCTGAGTCTTCATTTTGACTCTGACCCTTCTTGGCAACTCTCCCTTCACACTGGCTTCCTGTTGACTCCTAAATCATGGGATAGCATTAGAGGTCAAAGATTTCAAAAGCATGGATTTCTATTCTTTGTTAATTCAACCAGGGAGCAGTTTCCTAGGCAGCAGAGCCCAGGTTAGGCAAAATAAATGGGCAAGTTTATTGAAATCATTCATGTCTCACCTCCCCAGTGAAATTACTCTGCAGGGCATTAGTCTTTGCTTTTAGAGGCTGGAAACCAAGCTTCAGCATAACCCCCTCATAAAAACCATTTAGATCAGTGGTTAACCTGTGGGTCGTGACCCGTTTGGGGGTTGAACGACCCTTTCACAGGGGTCACCTAAGACCATCGGAAAACACATATTTACGATGGTCTTAGGAACCAAGACACTGCTTCTCTATCCATCTCCAGGAGGGTCTGCCCACATGCACATACGCCCACATACAGATACACCCACATACAGATATGCCCACATACAGATATGCCCACATACGAGTACCCGGCATGATGACATCATCGCACCAACTCCATCACATACACCCTGTACAAATACAGGTGTATGTGACAGGGCTGATGCCATAATGTACTTATTCAGACCAGTCACACATGTGTAGAGAGCAGCTACTGTGTAGAAAGCAGCTACTCTGTTAAAAGCAGCTACTGTGTTGAAAGCAGCAGTATTGGAGGTAAAACGACACTTCATGAATTATAATTACTGGGTAAATGTAAAATCATGTACTGTAAAATCATCAACTATTGCAAAAAAAAATATCTGTACCATGGGAATTTAATCTGGAAGCTAATCGGTCTTTTTATATTCAACTGTGGTTGATGTGAATACCACTCCCTTGTGAAAGTAACAGGTATGTGAAAAAAAACAACACAGAAAATGGTAAATCATAGGAAACTTTAATGAACTGTATTGACTAAACTATGCCATGTATCATCTTTTGTATTATTAAAGCTATTGTTATATATTATTTTCATTAGCAAACCATCCCATGACAATAAATCGTGTAGAGAAGAACATTAAGAAAAGAAAATATAGTGAGGATTTTTTACAGTATGGTTTTACCTCAATAATTACAGCAGGAATTGAGAAACTGCAATGGGTTATTTGTTGTGAAGTTCTATCAGCCAAAGCAATGAAGCTGAGCAAACTAAAACGCCATTTTGACAGCAAGCATCCGAGCTTTGCCGGCAAGGATATCAACTATTTTAGAAGCAAAGCTGATGGACTCAAGAAAGCCAGACTTGACACTGGTGGCAAGTACCACAAACAAAACGTACCAGCCATTGAATCTTCATATTTGGTGGCACTCAGAATTGCCAGAGCTATGAAATCTCACACCATTGCTGAGGATTTACTGTTGCCAGTTGCCAAAGACATTGTTCGAGTTATGATCGGAGACGAATTTGTTACGAAATTGAGTATAATTTCCTTATCTAACGACACTGTCCACAGAATTGATGACATGTCTGCTGATATTCTTGATCAGGTAATCCAGGAAATTAAATCTGCTCCACTTCCAATATTTAGCATCCAGCTTGATGAATCTACAGATGTTGCAAACTGTTCACAGTTACTGGTTTACGTGAGGTATATTAATGATGGTGACTTTAAAGATGAGTTCCTTTTTTGCAAACCTCTTGAAATGACAACTACTGCATGTGATGTATTTGACACAGTTGGTTCATTTCTGAAAGAGTATAAGATCTCTTGGGGAAAAGTTTGTGGTGTTTGCACAGATGGTGCTCCAGCTATGCTAGACTGTCGATCTGGATTTCAACGTTTAGTACTGAATGAGTCACCAAAAGTCGTCGGAACTCACTGTATGATTCATCAGCAAATATTAGCAATGAAGATGCTGCCACAAGAGTTACAAGAAGTAATGAAAAGCATCATAAGTTCTGTCAATTTTGTAAAGGCGAGCACTTTACACAGTCGACTGTTTTTGCAACTGTGCAATGAGTTGGATGCGCCGAACAATGCTCTGCTATTTCACACTGAAGTGAGATGGTTGTTGAAAGGAAAAGTTTTAAAACGTGTTTTTGAGCTTTGTGATGAACTCAAAACGTTTTTTAATCAGAAAGCAAGACTGCAGTTCGAAGCACTTTTCAGTGATAAAAGTGAACTGCAGAAAATAGCTTACTTGGTTGACATTGTTGCCATCTTGAATGAGTTAAATTTATCACTGCAAGGACCAAATGCAACATGCCTGAATTTGTCTGAAAAGATCTGATCATTCCAAATGAAACTTCAGCTTTGGCAAAAAAAAAAATTGGATGAAAATAAAATTTACATGTTGCCTACCTTATCTGCTTTCTTTGAGGAACATGACATTGAACCAGACAAAAGGATTACGATGATAATTTCTGTGAAAGAACACTTGCACATGCTTGCAGATGAAATTTCATCATACTTTCCAAATCTACCTGACACCCCATTTGCACTTGCCAGAAGCCCATTCACAGTCAAAGTTGAAGATGTTCCTGAGACAGCAAAAGAGGAGTTCATTGAACTTATTAACAGCGATGCAGCAAGGACTGATTTCTCTACAATACCAGTTACAAAATTCTGGATCAAGTGTTTGCAGTCATATCCTGTTCTGTGTGAGACTGTGTTGCGCCTTCTTCTTCCATTTCCAACAACATATCTTTGAGAAACAGTGTTTTCCAGCTTGTTGGTTATCAAGTCTAAATACAGAAGTAGACTTGTTGTGAAAGATGATCTTCGTTGTACTCTTGCAAAGACTACCCCGAGAATTTCTGATCTGGTGAGAAAGAAGCAATCTCAACCTTCACACTGACGTTGGGTTTTTATGCATACTGTCGCAAAATGTAGCAATGTAGTTTACTGTTGTTATATTAAGACTGTTACTCATGCTACACTATACTTCAAGACAAAATTTCATTCATTTGTAATTAGAAGTAAATATTTCACAATATATAATTACATATTGTTTTTGTGATTAATCACTATGCTTTAATTCTGTTCAATTTGTAACAATGAAAATACATCTTGCATATCAGATATTTACATTACGATTCATAACAGTAGCAAAATTACAGTTATGAAGTAGCAACAAAAATAATTTTATGGTTGGAAGTCACCACAACATGAGGAACTGTATTAAAGGGTCGCAGCATTAGGAAGGTTGAGAACCACTGACTTAGATAGTCAATGTAAAGACAAATATCACATGATCTCACTTATTTATGGAATATAATGAACAAAATAAGGTGATGAACAAAATAAACCCAGAGACAAAGAAGTAGGATTCAGAGTGACAAACTTCAGAGGAGGGGGCAGGGTGGGGGCTGAAATAAACCAAAGAACTTCTGCATATAAGCATAATCTATGGACATAGACAATAATACTGAGGGACAGGAATGGGAGGAGGGTGTCAATGGGGGAAAAAGAAACATCTATAACAAAAATAAATTTTTTGAGTGAATAAATTAAATTAGATGAGGGAATTTTCACTTCAAAGGACTGTGTTTAGACATCAACTAAAAGTAAGAACAAATGTGTCCTAAAATATCTAAATCCTTTGGCAGCTGTATTATTTGGTTTGGTTATGTGAATATGTATATTTTAAGGCTCCAAATATGTAATGTAAAGGAGTAGAGAAGGAATATATTTAAATATTCATCTTGACTTCCCACAATGCTTTCACTGACCAAATGAACCTCAGTAGAAAGTATGTTTCTTTCATCATTTTTTAAAATTCTTTCACAGAAAAAGAATTTCCCAAGAGTGTTTCTCATTCTTCTCCCTCACTTTCCTCACAGCAGTCAGCTGGTCTAGTCACCACCCTCTTGAGGTTCATCTTTTTGGAAAGAGGAGAGAAAATGTTCCCATGTTACCAAGTGAACATCCTCTAACCAGGACATAATTTGTGGGATCCAAACCAAAATGAAACACCAGGACCCTATTTCAAAAATTATTAAGCATTTCCAGATGGCAGCATGAAGCCAAGCCCAGGGCTCTTAGGTCATGCATGCGTGAAGCTCACCTTGCCTCTGGCAGAGGGAGCACCACTCAGATGGGGCTGGTACCTCAAGAAACACACACAAAGCAGCCAAAGAGGAAATCTTCAATGGGAACAGAAGAGAGATGTGACACTGCTCCGCTCCATCAGCCTCCTCACGTCCTCCACCCTGTTAGTATGAAACGCAATTTGGGCCAAGAAGCCAGAAACAAACATTGATGAGCATCAGGCATCATATGGGATAGTCATATTTAATGCCTGCTATTGAATTTAACTCCTGTAACAACATTCTGAGGAAGATATGTCAGTTTAACAGACAAAAGCAACTCAAAGAAATCTAGCAGTGTTCCCAAATTTTACAATTTTAAAAGTGATAGAGATTGTATTTGAATTTTGGTCTGGTTTCTCCAAAACTTGCCCCTACTATTGTTTCCTGTAGGTTCAGGAGAGCTTATTCTTAGTAATCCTTCTGAGCACTGGGGACAAGCCTATTCAATCCAGTGAAAGAAGAAAACTAATTAATATGCTGATTGAAACAGTATTCCTTGTGCTACCCTAGCCCCTCAACTATCCCTGCTGTCTTTGAGTGTTCACTAGTCCCCAGGAAGTGGTGTCCTCACTGTCTTCAGATCCCCCACACTCTCACCTTGGTGCCCACAGCATGCCTTTCCAGAAAATGCCCCAAACCCTGCACTTTCCCAAACGTCTTTTTCCTCAAAATGTCCTGACCCATTATCCCACTGTTGGAAGGGAAGGATTGTAGTGTGCTGAGATGAAACCAGATCAACATATTTATGAGTTAATATCTTAAATGAACCCTAAAATGTAAATAATGTGTGAATTTCAAGGCTTTACAGCAATGCCATTGAGGTGAAATTTTTTTCCTGAAGAAGAGTTTCCTGAACCCTTCATATTAGATGTGTTATTCAACAGCATGTTTATCCATATAAAACAAAATAAATGATTTAGGCATGATTATCAGATTCACATGTTAGGTAACAAGTTGTATAAAGTAACCTCATGTACTACAGAAATTTCCCAGGCAGCAGTGATAAAACATTTTATATCTGATCAGTAAGAGCCTGTATCCTGGTAGTGCTCGCCCTATAGTGAACTAAATTGTCACTTTTGCAAATTTCATGGTCAGTGATTCCATGATGTGGAGAAATGTCCAGTATGAATTAAAATTAAATTATCATTGACATACACTGACAATCTATGACAGACTTGAAACATCTTTCCCAAAAGTACATTCATATTTCAGACCACATCACCATGGAGTCCACTAAAACAGTAGAAAAATACTTGAGGATGCATTTATATAAAAACATACACAATATACTCAAAATTTCAATGTTGTCCTATTGGATACAATATGCTATCTCAGAGTTCCCTGATTTTAATACTTAAATGTTCACCTTTGACAAGAAAGAAGCTACACTGTGCAATAACCCTGGCACATGCACAACTTTCAAACCATTTGAAAAGAATAAGTTATTTATATTTATATTTATATTTATATTTATATTTATATTTATATTTATATTTAGAATGTAATTTTATCTTTAGCTTTAAATATCATTGTGCTCTAATAGTCTAGGAAATTACTTCTAACATGATAATCAAGTCACACTATGAAGATCTGATCTAGAAGAATATGGAAGGACTTCCTGATCTTGTTCTTTCTGCTAGTCCTCGGCAGCATTTGCCATTATTCACCCTCTTTTGAAACTCTCTTTTCCTAACTTCCATGACACTACTGTGTGTAATTAATTTTTTCCTTCCTTAGTCTCTTTCTCCTTTGTTGTTCCTCTCCCTCTCCCCTGTCCTCCAAAGACCAGTTACGGTTGCCTACTCATTGCTTCTCTCTCTCTACCATTAACTGTTTCTCCTCACTACTTGTCACAATGTCAACTCATCTTCTTGGCTGCAAATCTTTATCTACAATTCTGTTCTCTCCACTGACTTAAAATTCTGCATTTCCAATAATCTAAGCAACCTCTTCTCACCATGAACTCAAGAAATATGAAATGTCAAAGGTAGAACACACTGTTAGAGGAGATAGAATGTTCCCTATTATGGAAGATGTCCATTCTTACATTGAACCTTCCCTTGGCAAGATGATATAGAAGGGATCTGAACACTGGAAGTGAAGTTGGACTACATGAGCTTTAGTTAAGGTCCCATCAACAAACCAGTTTCTTCTTTTGAAATTGTCCTGGTTACCCAGACACAAAATCATGAGGTTAGTACTGTCCCTTATTTTCTTTTTCCTTCCGTATCTAATTAGCCACCAAGTTCCATTAATTCTCCTGAACATCTTTGTTGGATCTCTCCTACTCTCCTTCCCCTCACCTCAGGTTCATACAGCAGTGAATTAAGCTGATGCAGCCGATACCTTTTAGCTGAATCTGCCATGACGCTGGATCCAAAACCTCTGTGGCAATCTTTTTATCAGCAGGTCAAGAAACAAAGGAGAAAGCTTGAATGAAATGAGCAAAGAGATGAAGAGACAAGATGAGAAAGAAAAGCAAGGGGAAAGGTGGGTCTACAGCCTCTCCTTGGTCCCCAGTTGGCTGTTGTCTCTTCAGGGTGGGCTGCTAGATTCTCTGCTGCCTCTGGGTTTAGGGAGCCCCCTCCCAGCTCTTTGTTTAATAAGTTCCCTCTCACTTCCCCGAAAAAGCCCTCAATCTCCATCTTTCCCTCACTGCTTCAAAACTTCTCAGATACCTATCCAGAACCAATTTGCCTTCTCTTGAGAAAAAAAAGAGAATATATTTTTCTTATACCTGGAAGCCTCACTTGATAGTAACTCTAGATCAGGTTCTGTTTTCACTCATTAACTCTTACTCTCAGGATACTGCAACTATCCTTCAGTTTCTTGAAATCCTTAACCACTTTGTGCACTGATACTAAATTAATTTCCATAAAATATTTAGTTGTTTGTGTTAATTTTCCACTCAAAAATGTTTAGTGAATGACTTCCCTTGTCTCATGGAATAAAGTTTTATATCTCAAGCCCTATAGTTAAATTCCTCCAAAATATCTTCAACTGCTCTTCTTCAATAACCCTGCTGCCTTGTTGAATTATTTTCATGGTCTCTGACTACCAAGATAATTCACTCACTCTAACTTGGCCACCACTCATCTCTCTGAACTGAACACCTCCTGCTACCTTCAGTTATCAAGAGTCTATGCATTCTTGACTATCCAACCAAAAATGTCTTTATTTTCTAAGTTTCTCCCCCAATCTCAATAAAAAATAGTCTCTTACCCCTTATCTTTTAAGATTGTATAGCAAGTATACAAGCATATTTGTGTTGCAATTTTTGCACATACCTTAGCTTTTCTGCTAGTTCACTTCCTGGAGTTCTGACTTATATTTCTTCTTGAACATCACAGTGGTAAATATAGGGTCTAATACACAGTAAGCATTTGAAACAAATCCCAAATGAAAGAAAAAAAGAACTCTAGTGAAGATGAAATACAGTTAAGCAAGTTATCAGAGGTAGAGTTCAGAGCCATGATCTTGAGGAAGCTCAATACCATGAGTAAAGATATAGAAACACTGAAAACCAACGAAGTGGAAATCAAGAATGACATAGCAGAAACAAAGAATACATTGGAAGGAATAACCAGCAGAGTAAAGGAAGCTGAGATCCGGATCAGTGAATTAGGAGACAGGGTAGAAAAAATCAACCAATCAGAAAACCAAAAGGAAAAAAAATTTTAAAAAGCAGGAAGACAGCTTAAGAGAACTGTGGGACAACTGGAAAAGTAACAAAATTCACATCATAGGTGTCCCTGAAAAAGAAGATTATGAGCAAGGCTTAGAGAATATATTTGAAGAAATAGTGACAGAAAACTTTACTAACTTGGTGAAGGAAGAAGGCATTCAAGTTCAAGAAGCACAGAGAGCCCCAAATAAGGAGAACTAAAACAGGCCCACACAAAGACACATAATAATTAAAATGCCAAAAATTAAAGACAAAGAGAGAATCCTAAAGGCAGCAAGAGATAAGCAACAGGTAACCTACAAAAGAACCCCCAAAGGCTATCATCTAACTCCTCAACAGAAACACTACAGGCCAGAAATAATCAAGGTCATGAAAAACGAGGATCTGAATCCAAGACTACTCTATCCAGCAAGGCTATTATTCAAAATAGAAGGTCAAATAAAGAGCTTCCCAGACAAAAAAAGGCTAAGGGAATATATTATGAACACACCAGCACTACAAGAAATGTTAAAAGGACTGCTGTAATTACCACACTAAACAAAAATAGCAATAAATAAGTACATATCAATAATCACCTTAAATGTAAATGGATTGAATGCTCCGATAAAAAAGACACAGAGTAGCTGACTGGATAAGAAAGCATGACTCATATATATGTTGTTTACAAGAGACCCACCTCACAACAAAAGACTCACGTAGGTTGAAAGTAAAGGGATAGAAAAAATCTTCCAAGCAAATGGAAAGGAAAAAAAAGCTGGGGTAGGAATACTCATATCTGATAAAATAGATTTCAAAATGAAGACCATAACTAGAGACAAAGAAGGCCACTGCATAATATTGAAAGGATCTATGCAACAGGAAGATATAACCTTGGTAAACATATATGCACCTAATATAGGAGCACCAAAATAAGTTAAAAATCTTCTGGAGGACTTCAAAGGAGAAATTGACAGCAATACAATCATAGCAGGGGACTTCAACACACCGCTGACATCACTGGATAGTTCCTCTAGACAAAAAATTAACAAGGAAACAGAGACTCTAAATGAAGTGCTAGATCAAATGGATTTATCTACAGAGAATTACACCCCAAAACTGCAGAATTCACATTCTTCTCAAGTGCACATGGGACATTCTCAAAGATAGACCACATGTTAGGGCACAAACTAAGTCTCTACAAGTTCAAGAAGACTGAAATCATATCAAGCATCTTCTCAGATCACAAAACTAGATATCAATTGCAACAAGAAACTAGATATCAATTGCAACATGAACATGCAAATACATTTGAAAACATGGAGGCTAAATAGCATGTTATTGAACAATGAATGTGTTACCATGGAGATTAAGGAAGAATTTAAAAACTTCCTGGAAACCAATGAAAATGAACACACAACAACACAAAATCTATGGGCTGCAGTGAAAGCAGTTCTGAGAGGGAAGTTCATAGCACTACAGGCCTACCTCAAGAAACAAGAAAAATTCTAATTGACTACCTAACCTCACAACTTAAAGAACTAGAAAGCAAACAAAAAGAAAACCCCAGAGCAAGTAGAAAGAAGGAAATAGTAAAGATCAAAGCAGAAATAAACGACATGGAAACCAAAAAAAAACAATTCAAAGGATCAATGAAACAAAGAGCTGGTGTTTTGAAAAGATAAAAAAGATTGATGGACCCCTAGCTAGACTCACCAAGAAATGAAGAGAGAGAACCCAAATACACAAAATCAGAAATGAAAGAGGAGAAGTAAAAACTGATACAACAGAAATACAAAGAATTTTAACAAATGTTATGAATAATTATACGGCAACAAATTGGACAATCTAAGCAAAATGGACAAATGTCTAGAAACACATAGTCTCCCAAAACTGGACCGGGAAGAGATAGAAAACTTGAACAGACCAATAACAATGAAGGAAATTGAAGATGAAATCAAGACCCTCCCAGCAAACAAAAGCCCAGGCCTGAATGGCTTCACGGGGGAGTTTTACCGAGCATTCAAAGAACTAACACCCATTCCCCTCAAACTATTCCTAAAAATTCAAGAAGAAGGATGACTTCCAAACTCGTTTTATGAGGCCAGCATAATTCTAATTCCAAAACCAGAAAAAGACACTACAAAGACAGAAAACTACAGGCCAATATCCCTGATGAACAAAGATGCCAAAATTCTAAACAAAATACTAGCAAATCGGATCCAGCAATACATCAAAAAAATTATTCACCATGACCAAGTGGGATTCATCCCTGGGATGCAAGGCTGGTACAATATTTGCAAATCAATAAATGTGATACACCACATAAACAAAATGAAAGATAAAAACCATGTGATCATATCAATAGATGCTGAAAAAGCATTCAAAAAATCCAGCACCGATTTCTGATAAAAACGTTCAGTAATTTGGGAATAGAAGGATCATATCTTGATATAATAAAGGCCATATATGAAAGACCTACAGCCAACATCATACTCAATGGACAAAAACTGAAAGCATTTCCCTAAAGAACAGGAACAAGACAGGGATGCCCACTTTCGCCACTCTTATGTAACATAGTACTGGAAGTCTTAGCCACAACAATCAGACGTCAAGGAAAAATAAGAGGGATCCAAATTGGAAAGGAGGAAGTGAAACTGTCATTATTCGCAGATGACATGATATTATACATAGAAAACCCTAAAGACTCCATCAAAAATCTACTAGACTTAATAAACAAATTTGGCAATGTAGCAGGATACAAAATTAATGTCAACAATTCGACAGCATTCTTATACACCAATGATGAACTCACAGAAAGAGAAACTAAAAAAACAATCTCATTTACCATAGCGGCAAAAAATTAAGATACCTAGGAATAAACTGAACCAAAGAATTAAAGGACCTATTTGCAGAAAACTACAGGACATTGAAAAAAGAAATAGAGGAAGACATAAAAAAGTGGAAGCACATACCTTGTTCATGGATTGGAAGAATTAACATCATTAAAATGTCCATACTACCCAAAGCAATCTATAGATTCAATGCAATCTCCAACAAAATACCAATGACATACTTCACAGAACTAGAACAAATACTTCAAAAGTTCATATGGGGAACCAAAAAAGACCCCGAATAGCCACAGCAATCTTGAAAAAGAAGAACAAAGTAGAAGGGATCACAGTACCAGATATCAGGTCATACTACAAAGCTACTGTAATCAAAACAGCCTGGTAGTGGCACAAGAACAGGAACAGGCACATAGATCAATGGAATAGAACAAGAACCCAGAAATTGACCCAAGACATTATGTTCAATTAATATTCGACAAAGATGGCAAGAGCATACAATGGAATAAAGACAGCCTCTTGTTGGGAAAATTGGACAGCTACATGCAAAAAATGAAACTAGACCGTCAACTTACACCATACACAAGAATAAACTCCAAATGGATAAAAGTCTTAAATGTAACTCGTGAATCCATAAAAATCCTAGAAGAAAATATAGGCAACAAAATTTCAGACATCATAGGCAGCAGAATTTTCACTGATACATCACCTAAGGCAAGAGAAACAAAGAAAAACATTAACACATGGGACTACCTCAAACTCAAAAGCTTCTGCACAGCAAAAGAAACAACCATCAAAATGGAAAGGCAACCCACTGTATGGGAGAGCATAATTGCCAATGATACATCAGATAAGGGGTTAATTTCCAAAATATATAGAGTGCTAATACAACTCAACAAAAGGAAGACAAAGAACCCAATTAAAAAATGGGCAGAATAGCTAAATAGACACCTCTCCAAACAGAACATACAAATGGCCAAGAGACATATGAAGAAATGCTCAACATCACTAATCATCAGAGAGATGCAGATTAAAACATCAATGAGGTATCACCTCACACCTTTCAGAATGGCCGCCATCAACAAAGCATCAAACTACAAGTGTTGGCGAGGGTGTGGAGAAAAGGGGACTCTAGTACACTGCTGGTGGGAATGCAGACTGGTGCAGCCACTGTGGAAAACACTATGGTGTTACCTCAAAAAATTAATAATTGAATTGCCATTTGACCCAGTGATCCCACTTCTAGGAATATACCCTAAGAAGCCTGAAACTCCAATCAGAAAGAATACATGTACCCCCATGTTCATAGCAGCACTATTTACAACAGCTAAGATCTGGAAACAGCCCAAGAGTCCATCAGTAGACGAATGGATAAAAAAGCTGTGGTACATATACACAATGGAATACTATGCAGCTGTAAGAGAGAAAGATCTCTTATCCTTTGAGACTACATGGAGGGAACTGGAAAGTATTATCCTAAGTAAAGCAAGCCAAGCAGAGAAAGACAAATATAATATGATTTCACTTGTTTGTGGAATATAATGAACATAACAGTCTGAAGAACAGGGTAGTCCCAGAGACGTAGAAGTAAGGTATAGACTGACAATCTCCAGAAGAGGAGATGGGAGGGGGGCGGGAAGAGATAAACCACAGAACTTATATGCATGTACGCATAACCAATGGACATGGACAACAAAGCTGGGGACGGGGCGGGGAGGGCATGGGAGGAGGGTGTCAATTGGGGAAAAGGAGAAACATCTGTAACAAAAATAAATAAATAAACAAAATATGAAGAAAAATAAATTTTAAAAAAATTATAATTCATTAAGAGACATCTGATTATCAGTTTCTCAAGTGCATAGTACAGTTTTCAGAATGATGCAAATACATTCATTACTTTTCCCTCACCCTACCAGTCCCTTGCCACCTACAAGTCCCTTCAAAGAATTCCTTGGGGCAGGGAATGTGAGTACAAGCCAGTTTACTGTTACATCTCCTACCATGCCCTTCAAGATGTCCTTGGTCACTTAAACCCTTCACCATTCTGCAGGTTATGCTTTCCAGTTGGGTTTTACCATCCCAAACAAGCCTCAGAGTGAATATTTACAAGGGAAATACAACACTTTTATTATGAAGTGGACCATCTTTTAGCATAATGCCAACGTTCTAAATGAGTCACTGTCTTATTCTTCTCAGCTTTACCAAAGATCTATTTTTGTTATGTAACATTACTTATGTGGGCTGGTGCTACAGAGGATTGAGTATTGAAGGAAGGAAGACAACCTTCATTGTCATGAATGCAAATGCCTTGTGAACCGACTAGGAGATTTATATACCCAAATAGTCAGAGTGCTTTTCTGTGGACATTAACATCATAAATCATTTTCTACTGTACTTAACATATACATTTTCTTCTATTTCTTACAATTGGCATATAACATTTTTAAACATTTGAAAGCTGGTTGACTTGATCCCCCCAAAATTTTCAACATCTTTCTATATTAGTCCACAAGCATATTAAATGAAACCATAATGTAGAGAAGAAATATACATAGCAATTATGACAAGCCCCACAGAGTAGTTTTCTTTGAAACCACACCAAACTGAAATGAAATGTCATATCACACTCTGTCCTTCTACCTCCTGAATGATTTTGAGGCAACACACAATCTGTACAGGTTATCAAAGGTTGGCTTTCTAAAGATCCTTCCTGATCTGAAATTCAACTCCTGTGGACCAGTGAGTCTAAAAGCACACTACAGCTCTTCTAGTTAAAATTCCAGTTTAGTATTTATTAAGAGACCTTTTTCTGGACACCAGGCATGAAAATCAGTCTCAGCCTCAGTGGTGAAAGTGATTATTACTATGATAAGCAAGGCTAGGTCTTTATGCATTTTGCTGGTCTTGCTAATCATTAAATACATATCATTTTTGGAAAGCAAGAAAACTTGAGGTGGCATTCACATATTTATTTACTTAAATTATTTTATTAAATACAAGTCCATTAAGTTTCAGTTGTGTTTTTGACTATTCTGAAAGAATCAACAAATAAAGTTTAAAAAGTAAATGCATATTTTGTCCATGTATACTTCTTTATATCTTATACACAGCCATTGTACACTGTCTATTAATGGCTTCAGATACACACTTCACAGCAATACCCACATTTTCTGGTTCCTGAGACCAGACTGAGAGGGTGCACTGTATTATAAAGTGTGATTTGCCTAAAAAGAAGATTGCCATTTCACTCATTAATTTTATATAACTATACTGTGCTTCTATTGATGTTATCGTAATGCTGTCTACAGCTACTTACTGCAATTGCAAAAATACACAGATCATTCTGTCATTAAGAAGAATAAACCATTCTTTAAGACCAGTGATGGATTTTCAATCATTTTCTCCAGCTATAGCAAACTGTTCCATGGTTACAGTATATGTTAGTATGTAAACAGTCATGTACAATATACACTGACCTGGTAGAGCTACTCCTTGCTCTTGCACTAATGAACTGTTTAATATGGCTTGCTCTCCTGCAGAATATTGGTTTAATGTCACATAAACAAAAGAGACTATTGATATTGTTATAAAGATATGACTCCATTTCAATTTTCTCTCTTATTTCTAAATCATTAAAAAAATAAATTAAAAAGGCCCTGGCTAGGTGGCTCAGTTGGTTGGAACATCATTCAGTACATCAAAAGTTTGCAGGTTTGATTCCTGGTCAGAGCACATACCTAGGCTGTGGATTCAATCCCTGGTCAAGGTGTATACGGGTGGCAACAAATTGATGTTTCTTTCTCACATCAGTGTTTCTCTCTCTCTCTCTCTCTCTCTCTCTCTTTCTCTCTTTCTCTCTCTCTCTCTCTCTCTCTCTCTCTCTCTCTCTCTTTCTCTCTTTCTCTCTCTCAAAACCAATAAATCAAACATATATCCTCGAGTGAGGATTAAAAATAAATAAATGAAAAAGAATGGCCATAGTATAACTAATAACATATTTGTTTTAACGTAGAATTTAGTATATCTATATTTGTCAATACATAAAAAATATGTTGCTCCCACATCTTCAGATATACAGTTTACCACAATACCCAGCATAGGAAAAAAAAAAAACCATAGAAAACATTTTTGAAACAAAAATAGTAATTTTCTGTGGAAAAAGCACTGGACTGGGAATCAGAAAAAAGAATTTCAGCTTCCAATCTGTGAATTACTTATGAACCACTATGGGCAAGTATAGTGTCTTCATTTGTTAAGAACCTGGGCTTAATAAATAAGACAGACCTTTGTGTGACTGGAAGCTCCACCACTTACATCTGTGTAACTTTCAGCAAATTATTCCCTGAGCCGCAGTTTTCTTCATCTATAAAAGTGAGACAACACCGATATCCAACTGATGGTAGTGTTGTAAATATTACATGCAATAATCCATGCAAAGTATTTAGCACGGTATCTGGTAGATAATATCCAATAAATAATAGGTATCATTACTCCTATTAAGACATTATTTCTGGGTGGCAAATTCTTCAGCTTTATAGCTGTATGAGACCATATCTGAAAGTCCATCCAGATATAATAGTCTATGATTGAACTAGCGAATGCTTATTCTTTACAAAATAATTCCTCACAAAAAGATTTAAATGACAAAAATAATATCAACTCATTTGTAAAAATATTAATCTCTATTTTAGAAAACTTATATGAGGTAAAGATGTGATACTAGGGACAGTGTGCAGGAATTAAGATCATTCATCTCAGTATTTATTTGTTTTGTTTTGTTGTTGTTTTTTTCAGCAGAGTGTAAACTTTTGGGAATCGTGTGTTATTTATCTTTGGAATCCTAATGTTCAACTCATTGGGTGATTTAAAACAAATATATAAATGATTGAGTGATTTAATGATGAGAATAAGCAGCCTAAAATATCTGCCTTTGTGTTGAATACAGTCAAGTAAGAGATAGACAATTAAGTTTTTTATATGTAAGGAGTAAAAGAAATCTTGGGGTCAAATTTATAATTTTGGTTAAAATGGCCAAAGACAGTTTCACTGAGGATGTGACATATGAGTAAGAGAAGAATGTAAGGGAGTAAACCACTTTGATTTCTGAGGGAAGAACATTCCAGGCAGAGGGAAAGCAGGTGCAAAGGCTCTGACCTGGGAATCTGATTAGTATGTTAAAGGAGCAGGAAGAAATGGTGAGGTCAAAATGGAAGATGCAATGGAGAGAGTGGCAGGAGATGCAGTCAAAGAGGTAACAGGAGGGAGACAGATCATGTTGGTTCCTGCAGAACCTTTCAAAGACTTTGGCTTTTTCTTTTAGTGAACAGAAAAGATTTTGGAGGTTACACACAGAGAGGTAACATGAGCAGATTTGTGATGACTTTGGCCTCTGTGGTGAGTGTAGTTGAGGATGGAGAATTAGGGGAGGAGTAAAGGATGTCAATTAGGAGGCTATTGCTTTTTTTTTTCTTTTGGTATGTTTATTTTTTAATTTTTTTTATCTTTATTGTTGAGAGTATTACAGACATCCCCCAATTTTCCTCCATTGCCTCCCTCTTCCTGGTTCCTGCTCCAGCCTAGGCCTTCACCACACTATTGTCTGTGTCCATGTATTATGCATTTATGCATATAAATTCTTTGGCTAATCTCTGCCCACCATCCTCCCCTATTTCCTCTGAGATCCGTCAGTCAGTTCCCTGCTTCCATGTCTCTGGATCTATTTTGTTCATTAGATTCCAAATATAAGAGAGATAATGTGATATTTGTCTTTCCTGACTGGTTCATTTCACTCAGCATAATACTCTCCAGGTCCCTTCGTGCTGTCTCAAAGGGTAAGAAATCCTTCTCTTTTTTTTGCAGCTGCATAGTATTCCATTGTGTAAGTGTACCACAGATTTTTTTATCCACTCTTCTACTGATGGGCACTTGAGCTGTTTCCAGATCTTACCTATTGTAAATAATGCTGCTATGAACACAGGAGTACATATATTCTTTCTGATTGGTGTTTCAGGATTCTTAAGGTATAATCCTAGAAGTGATCACTGGGTCAAAGAGCAGTTTGATTTTTAATTTTTTTAGGAAACTCCATACTGTTTTCCATAGTGGTTCCATAAGTCTGAATTCCCACCAGCAGTGTATTAGGGTACCCTTTTCTCCACATCTTCGCCAGCACTTGTTGTTTGTTGATGGCCGCCAATCTGGCAGGTGTAAAATGATACCTCATTGTCGTTTTAATTTGTATCTCTCTGATAATTAGTGACTGAACACTTTTTCATGTCTCTTGGCCCTCTGTATGTCCTCTTTGGAGAAGTGTCTATTCAGGTCCTCTGCTCATTTTTTAATTGGATTGTTTGTCTTTCTTTTGGATTGTTTGTCTTTCTTTTGTTGAGTTGTATGAGTTCTTCATATATTTTGGAAATTAACCCCTTATCTGATGTATCATTGGCAAATATATTCTCCCATAGAGTGGGTTCCCTTTTCATTTTGATGATGGTTTATTTTGCTGTGCAGAAGCTTTTTAGTTTAATGTAGTCTCATTTGTTTATTTTTTTCCTTTGTTTCTCCTGCCCTAGGAGATGTATCTGGGAAAATTCTGCTATGTGAGATGTCTGAGATTTTGCTGTCGATGTTTTTTTCTAAGATATTTATGGTTTCACAATCTACAATTAAGTCTTCATCTATTTTGAGGTTTTTCTTGTGTATGGTGTAAATTGGTGGTCTAAATTCATTTTTTTTGCATGTACCTGTCCAATTTTCCCAACATCATTTATTGAAAAGACTGTCTTTACTCCACTGCATGCTCTTACCTCCCTTGTCAAATACTAATTGAGCAAAATGGCTTGCGTCAATTTCTTGGTTCTCTGTTCTGTTCCATTGATCTATATGCCTGTTCCTGTACCAGTACCAGGCTGTTTTCATTATAATAACTTTGTATTAATAGTATAATTGATATCTGATATTGTGATCCCTTCAACTTTGTTCTTTCTCAATATTGCTGCAGCTATTTGGGGTCATTTTTGGTCCCATATAAATTTTTGGATTATTTGTTCTAGACCTGTGAAATATGCTGTTGGTATTTTAATAGGGATTGCATTGGATCTATTGATTGCTTTGGGTACTACAGACATTTTAATGATGTTAATCCTTCCAACCCATGAACATGGTATATGTTTCCACTTGTTTGCATCTTCCTCTACTACTTTTTTTAATATGTTATACTTTTCTGAGTACTGGTCTTTTACTCCCTGGTTAAGTTCATTCCTAGGGGTCTTAGTTTTTTGTTGTTGTTGCAATGATAAAAGGGATTGTTGTTTTAGTTCCTCTTTCAGAGAGATCATTATTGGTATATAAAAATGCCATCAATTTCTGAATGTTGATTTTGTATCTTTTTGCTACTTTGCCAAATTCATTTATTAACTCGAGTTTTTTGGTGGATTATTTTTGTTTTCTATGTATAAAACATCATCTCATCTGCAAATAATGACAGTTTTATTTCCTCCTTTCCAATTTTGATGCCATTTTTTTCATCCTAACTGATTGCTGTGGCTAGGACTTCCATTACTATATTGAATAAGAATGATGAAAGCAGACATCCCAGTCTTGTTCCTGTTCTTAAGGAAAACACTTATAGTTTTTGCCCACTGAGTATGGTGTGGCCTTTAAGTTTGTAGTATATGGCCTTTATTATGTTGAGGTATGATCCCTCTATTCTCATTTTGCTGAGAGTTTTTATCAAAAATGGGTGCTAAATTTTGTCAAATGCTTCTTCTGCATCTATTGAAATGATAAACTGTTTTTTTATCCTTCATTTTGTTTATGTGATGTATCACATTTATTGTTTTGAGACTATATTAGCAGCCTTGCATCCCTGGAATAAATCCCACTTGGTCATGGTGTTTGATTTTTTTAATGTATTGCTGGATCTGATTTCCTAATATTTTGTTGAGGATTTTGGCATCTATGTTCATCAGGAATATTGGACTGTAATTTTCTGTCTTTGTAGTGTCTTTATCTGGTTTTGCAATTAAGATAATGCTGGCCTCATAAAAAGAGCTTGGAAGTCTTTCTTAAATTTTTTGGAATAGTCTGAGGAGGATAGGTGTTAGTTCTTTGAATGTTTGGTAAAACTCCCCTTGAATCCATCTGACCCAGGACTTTTGTTTGCAGGGAGTTTTTTGTTTGTTTGTTTGTTTGTTTGTTTGTTTGTTGTTTTTATTACTAATTCAATTTCATTAGTTGTTATTAGTCTATTCAGGTTTTCTGATTTTTCCTGATTGAGTTTTAGAAGATGGTATGTTTCTAGAAATTTGTCCATTTCTCCCAGATTGTCTAATTTGTTAGTGTATCATTGTTCATAGTATTTTCTTACAATCTTTTGTATTTCTGTGGTGACAGTTGTTACTTCACCTCTTTCATTTCTAATTTTATTTATTTGTGTCCTCTCTCTTTGTTTCTTGATGATTCTGGCTAAAAGTTAATCAATCATGTTTATTTTTTCAAAGAACCAGCTCTTGGTTTCATTGGTCTTTTGTATTGTTTTTTAACCTCTATGTCATTTATTTCCACTCTGATTTTAATTATTCCCTTTCTACTCCTTACTCTGGGTTTTTCTGTTGTTCTCTGTCTAATTCTTTTAGTTGTAGGGTTAGATAATTTATTAGAGCTATTTCTTGTTTCTTGAGATATGCCTGTAATGCTATGAACTTCCTTCCTCTCAGGACTGCTTTTGCAGTTGTTGTGTGTTCATTTTCGTTTGTTTCCAAGAAGTTTTGTATTTCTTCCTTGATCTCATTGGTAACCCATTCATTGTTTAATGACATGCTATTTAGTCTCCATGTGTTTGAATATTTTTTCGTGTTTTTGTTGTTGATTTCTAGTTTCATGCCATTGTGATCTGAGAAGATTCTTGATATGATTCCAAACTTCTTGAGCTTGTAGAGAATTATTTTGTGTACTAACATGTGGTCTATCTTTGAGAATGTTCCATGTGCACTTGAGAAGAATGTATATTCTGCAACTTTGCAGTAAATTGTTCAGTAAATGTCAATTAAATCCATCTGCTCTAGTGTGTCATTTAAAGACTCTGTTTCCTTGTTGATTTTTTTTTTTTTTGGTCTGGAAGATCTATCCAGTGATATCTGTGGGGTGTTAAAGTCTCCTACTATGACTTTATTGCTGTTGATCTCTCCCTTAAAGTCCTCCAAGTGCTTCTTTATATAATTAGGTGCTCCTATATTGGGTGCATATATGTTTACCAGGGTTATATCCTCATGCTGGATTGATCTTTTTAGTATTATGTAGTGGCCTGCTTTGTCTCATATTATGGCCTTTGCTTCGAAATTTATTTTGTTATATATAAGTATTGCTATCCTTGCATTTTTTTTTTTCATTTCCATTTGCATGGAAACACTTTTTCTATCCCTTCATTTTCATTTTGTGTGATTATTTTGATCTGAGGTAGTTCTTTTGTAGACAGCATGTATATGGGTCATGTTTTCTTATTCATTCAGCTACCCTATGTCTTTTGATTAGAACATTAAATATATTTACACTTAAAATTATTATTGATAGCTACTTATTTATTGCCATTTTTATTCTGTATGCCTGTGTTCTCTTATATAGTTCTTCTTCTTCTTACAGTAGTCTCTTTAACATTTTTTGCATTGCAGGTTTGATGGTGATAAACTCATTTCGCCCTTTTTTATGTGGAAAGTTCTTTATTTTAACTTCACTGTCAATTGATATCATTACTGGATTGAGTACTGTTGGTTTTTTATCTTTGCTATTCATTAGTTTAAAAACGTCATGCCATTCCCTCTGACCTCTAGTGTTTCTGTTGAGAAATCAGCTGACATCCTTATGGGAGCTCCTTTGTAGGTCTCTCTCTTGCTGCCTTTAAGATTCTCTCTTTGGAAGGCGAAAATGGCAGCAGAGTGAATGGAAGCTACACAGACCATCTCCCAGGACCAAACTGGAATTACAACTAAAATAAAGACAAATCATCGGGAAAAAGCAACAGAAAAGCAGCTTGTGAGGACGATACAACCAGGGACACTGACTCGAACCTGGTAGGATTGCGGAGGTGCGAGAGGGGGGCTGGGAGCCCTCGGACAGCAGCGGCCTTAGCCGGGAGCGGCGCCCGCCCTCGGGGTTAAAGCCCGAGCCAGCTCCACCGCGCAGAACCGGGGCAGAGCGCTAAAGCCCGCGCCAGCTCCACCGCGCAGAGCCGGGGCAGAGCGCTAAAGCCCAAGCCAGGTCCACCGCGCAGAGCCGGGACAGAGCGCTAAAATAGCCGCAGCCACTCACCTGGGCTCCGGCAGAGGGAGGGCGGACTGGACTGGAACTGTGTGGGGACACCTGGGATTTGGAGGGCGCTCAGAGTTTTTGCTGAGTTGCGGCCATGCAGGACTGTGGCCTGGACGTCTTACTCCATCCCAGGGCTCTGGGGAGAGGCGGCAGCCCCTCCCTCGGAGATCCATTCACACCCGAGTGGGCCATTGAAATGCAAACTGAGGCTCATTAACTACTAGCATCTGCCCTACCCCCTGGAAATCCTCTCACACTGAACACCTGAGGGAGGTTTTCATTCAACTGAAAACCCAAGGCTCTTCAAGCAACCACAACTAATAGCCTCTAGGCAAAAAGCTAGAGGATAACTTAACCTTTGCTGGGCTTGCAAATATACCCTGGAAAGTAAGACTCCAGGGTGCTGTATAATGTGTGTCCTCCCACGCTCATCCAAACCCAGTAGAGGGAGCCACAAACAACAGAACACCAACATCCACAGGAAAATTTGGCAGGCTCCAAAAACCACTGAGATAGCCAAAATGGTGAAACAAAGAAACAGAGCCCAAATGAAAGAACAAGAGACCTCTACCGAAGATGAGATAAATGAAACGGAGTTAAGAAATAGTGACAGAGAACTTCCCTAATTTGGTGAAGAAAGAAGGTATTCAAGTACAAGAAGCACAGAGAGTCCCAAGTAAGAAGAACCCAAACAGGCCCACACCAAGACACATAGTAATTAAAATGCCAAAAATTAAAAACAAAGAGAGAATCCTCAAGGCAGCAAGAGAAAAGCAACAAGTTACCTACAAAGGAACCCCCATCAGGCTATCAGCTGACTTCTCCACAGAAACACTACAGGCCAGAAGGGAATGGCATGAAGTAATCAAGGTCATGAAAAACATGGATCTGAATCCAAGACTACTCTACCCAGCAAGGCTGTCATTCAAAATAGAAGGTCAAATAAAGAGCTTCTCAGACAAAAAAAGGCTAAGGGAATACATTAGCACCAAACCAGCACTGCAAGAAATGTTAAAAGGACTGCTGTAATTAGTAGAAAAAATAGGAAGGAAAGTAGAACCACACTGAACAAAAATGGCAATAAATAAGTACATATCAATAATCACCTTAAATGTAAATGGATTGAATGCTCCGATAAAAAGACACAGAGTAGCGGATTGGATAAGAAAGCATAACCCATATATATGCTGTTTACAAGAGACCCACCTCACAACAAAAGACTCACATAGGCTGAAAGTGAAGGGATGGAAAAAAATCTTCCAAGCAAATGGAAAGGAAAAAAAAGCTGGGGTAGCAATACTCATATCTGATAAAATAGATTTCAAAACGAAAGCCATTACTAGAGACAAAGAAGGTCACTACATAATATTGAAAGGAACTATCCAACAGGAAGATATAACCTTGGTAAACATATATGCACTGAATATAGAAGAACCAAAATATATTTAAAATCTTCTGGAGGACTTCAAAGGAGAAATTGACAGCAATACAATCATAACAGGGGACTTCAACACCCCACTGACATCACTGGATAGATCCTCTAGACAAAAAATTAACAAGGACACAGAGACTCTAAACGAAGCACTAGACCAAATGGATTTAATAGATATTTACAGAGAATTACACCCCAAAACTATAGAATTCACATTCTTCCCAAGTGCACATAGGACATTCTCAAAGATAGACCACATGTTAGGACACAAACGAAGTCTCTACAAGTTCAAGAAGATTGAAATCATATCAAGCATCTTCTCAGATCATAATGGCATGAAACTAGAAATCAATTGCAAAAAGAACTTGCAAAGACATTTGAATACATGGAGGCTAAATAGCATGTTATTAAACAATGAATGGGTTACCGAGGAGATCAAGGAAGAAATTAAAAACTTCCTGGAAACCAACGAAAATGAACACACAACAACACAAAATCTATGGGATGCAGCGAAAGCTGTTCTGAGAGGGAAGTTCATAGCACTACAGGCCTACCTCAAGAAACAACAAAAATTTCTAATAGACTATCTAACCTCACAACTTAAAGAACTAGAAAGTAAACAAAAAGAAAAACCCAGAGCAAATAGAAGGAAGGAAATAGTAAAGATCAAAGCAGAAATAAACGACATAGAGACCAGAGAAACAATTCAAAGGATCAATGAAACAAAGAGCTGGTTTTTTGAAAAGATAAACAAGATTGATGGACCCTTAGCTAGACTCACCAAGAAACAAAGAGAGAGAACCCAAATACACAAAATCAGAAATGAAAGAGGAGAAGTAACAACTGACACCACAGAAATACAAAGGATCATTAGCAAATACTATGAACATTTATATGGCAACAAATTCGACAATCTAAGTGAAATGGACATATTTCTAGAAACACATAATCTCCCAAAACTGGACCGGGAAGAGATAGAAAACTTGAACAGACCAATAACAGCTGAGGAAATTGAAGATGTAATCAAGACTCTCCCAGCAAACAAAAGCCCAGGCCCAGATGGCTTCATGGGGGAGTTTTACCGAACATTCAAAGAAGAACTAAAACCCATTCTCCTCAAACTATTTCAAAAAACTCAAAAAGAAGGAAGACTTCCAAACTCGTTTTATGAGGCCAGCATAATCCTAATTCCAAAACCATAAAAAGACACTACAAAGAAAGAAAACTACAGGCCAATATCCCTGATGAACGTAGATGCCAAAATCCTAAACAAAATACTAGCAAATCGGATCCAGCAATACATCAAGAAAATTATTCACCATGACCAAGTGGGATTCATCCCAGGGATGCAAGGCTGGTTCAACATTCGCAAATCAATAAATGTGATACACCACATAAACAAAATGAAAGATAAAAACCACATGATCATATCAACAGATGCTGAAAAAGCATTCGACAAAATCCAGCACCCATTTCTGATAAAAACGCTCAGCAATTTGGGAGTAGAGGGATCATATCTTGATATAATAAAGGCCATATATGAAAGACCTACGGCCAACATCATACTCAATGGACAATAACTAAAAACATTTCCCTTAAGAACAGGAACAAGACAGGGATGCCCAGTTTCACCACTCTTATTTAACATAGTACTGGAAGTCTTAGCCACAGCAATCAGACGTGAAGAAAAAAATAAAAGGAATCCAAATTGGAAAGGAAGAAGTGAAACTGTCATTATTCGCAGACGATATGATATTATATATAGAAAACCCTAAAGACTCCATCAAAAATCTACTAGACTTAATAAATGAATTTGGCAAAGTAGCAGGATACAAAATTAATGTCAAGAAATCAATGGCATTCTTATACACCAATGACGAACTCATGGAAAGAGAAACTAAAAAAACAATACCATTTACCATCGCGGCAAAAAAATTAAGATACCTAGGAATAAACTTAACCAAAGAAGTAAAGGACCTATTTGTAGAAAACTACAGGACATTGAAAAAAGAAATAGAGGAAGATATAAAAAAGTGGAAGCACATACCTTGTTCATGGATTGGAAGAATTAACATCATTAAAATGTCCATATTACCCAAAGCAATCTATAGATTCAATGCAATCCCCATCAAAATACCAGTGACATATTTCACAGAACTAGAACAAATATTTCAAAAGTTCATATGGAACCAAAAAAGACCCCGAATAGCCACAGCAATCTTGAAAAAGAAGGACAAAGTAGGTGGGATCACAATACCGGATATCAGCTTATACTACAAAGCCACTGTAATCAAAACAGCCTGGTACTGGCACAAGAACAGGCATATAGACCAGTGGAACAGAACAGAGAATCCGGAAATTGACCCAAGACATTATGCTCAATTAATATTTGACAAAGGTGGCAAGAGCATACAATGGAGTAAAGATAGCCTCTTTAATAAATGGTGTTGGGAAAATTGGACAGCTACATGCAAAAAAATGAAACTAGACCATCAACTTACACCACACACAAGAATAAACTCAAAATGGATAAAAGACTTAAATGTGACTCGTGAATCCATAAAAATCCTAGAAGAAAATGTAGGCAACAAAATTTCGGACATCATACGCAGCAGAATCTTCACTGATACATCACCTAAGGCAACAGAAACAAAGGGAAAAATGAACACATGGGACTACATCAAACTCAAAAGCTTCTGCACAGCAAAAGAAACAACCATAAAAACAGAAAGGGAACCCACTCTATGGGAGAGCATAATTGCCAATGATACATCAGATAAGGGGTTAATCTCCAAAATATATAGAGTGCTCATACAACTCAACAAAAGGAAGACAAAGAACCCAATTAAAAAATGGGCAGAATAGCTAAATAGACACCTCTCCAAACAGGACATACAAATGGCTAAGAGACATATTAAGAAATGCTCAACATCACTAATCATCAGAGAGATGCAAATTAAAACAACAATGAGGTATCACCTCACATCTTTCAGAATGGCCGCCATCAAAAAATCATCAAACAACAAGTGTTGGCGAGGGTGTGGAGAAAAGGGGACTCTAGTACACTGCTGGTGGGAATGCAGACTGGTGCAGCCACTGTGGAAAACACTATGGTGTTACCTCAAAAAATTAAAAATTCAATTGCCATTTGACCCAGTGATCCCACTTCTAGGAATATACCCTAAGAAGCCTGAAACACCAATCAGAAAAAATACATGTACCCCCATGTTCATAGCAGCACTATTTACAATAGCTAAGATCTGGAAACAGCCCAAGTGTCCATCAGTGGATGAATGGATAAAAAAGCTGTGGTATATATACACAATGGAGTACTATGCAGCTGTAAGAAAGAAAGATCTCTTATCCTTTGAGATGACGTGGAGGGACCTCGAGAGTATTATCCTAAGCGAAACAAGCCAAGCAGAGAAAGACAAATATCACATGATCTCACTTATTTGTGGAATATAATGAACATAGCAGTCTGAGGAACAGGGTAGACCCAGAGACGTGGAAGTAGGGTATAAACTGACACCCCTCAGGAGAGGGGTTGGGGGGGGAGGGAAGAGATAAACCACAGAACTTATGCACATGTATGCATAAGTGATGGACATGGACAACAAAGCTGGGGACAGGGTGGGGGGATGGGGAGGAGGGTGTCAATGGGGAAAAAAAAACGAGAAACATCTGTAACAAAAATAAATTAATAATAAAGAAAAAAAAGATTCTCTCTTTGTCTTTAACATTTGCCATTTTAATTATAATGTGTCTTGGAGTGGGTCTCTTTGGGTTCATCTTGACTGATACCCTCTGTGCTTCCTACACTTGTGTGGCTTTTCCTTCACCAGTTTAGGGAAATTTTCTGTCATAATTTCTTCAAACAGGTTCTCTATCCCTTGCTCACTTTCTTCTTTCTCTGGTACCCTTGTGATATGGATGTTGTTCCATTTCATATTGTCCCAAAGTTCTCTTAAACTGTCCTCATGTTTTTTTTAAGTACTTTTTTCTTTTTGCTGCCCTAATTGAGTGGTTTTTTCTACCTTGTCTTCTAATTAACTAATTTGATCCTCTGTTTCTTCAGGCCTGATTTTAATTCTTTCCAGTGTATTCTTGATGCAGATATAGTATACTTCATTTTTGCCTGGTTATTATTCATAATTTCTATGACTTTTTTCATGCTGATGTAGTTCCCACTTAGTTCTTACTAAGTTTTTTGTAGTTTTCATTACATTTCTTGTAGTTTTCACTAAGTTCCTTGAGCATATTTATAACCATTACTCTGAAGTCTATGTCTGATAATTCCATCTCATTTAGGTCTTTTTCTGGCTAATCCTCCTTTTCTTTAATTTGTGGGTTGTTTCTTTGTCTCCTCATTTTAATTATTTCTTTGTGTTTGTATCTATGTCTTAGATATAATTGCTATGGCTCCCAGTCTTCATGGAGTGAGCTTTTGTGTTAAGTGCCCTATAGGACTCAGTGGTGTGATCTCCTTGCACTACTAAGCTGTATTCTCTAGGAGTGACCTCATTGTGGGTTATTTGGGTTCTCCTATTGTAATTGTGTCTTGACTATTTTTGTCCCATTCCTGTGTGGGCTCTCCTCTCAGGCTGGTTAACGGTATGGCTCAGCCACAACCACATCATGTAAGCTGTTGTACAGGTACTGACAGGGCAAATTAAAACAAAACCAAACAAACAGAAACATACAAAAAATTCTGACAACAACAGCAAAAACAACTACAAAAGAGAAGAGAATGATAAACAACAAAGAAAGAGAGAAAAAGATAAGATTGATAATAGTAAAATAAAAAATAATGAGGATACTGGAAGAGAAAAGGGATTCTGAAAGGAAAGAAGGGAGAGCAAAAATAAGGTAGAGAGTAGGAAAATGAAAACTAGAAAGAGACAAGAAGACAGAGAAAGAAAGAAACATTATGTAAAAGTAAAAAGAAGAGAGAAAAAGGTAAAGCAAAAGAAAGAATGGAAAAGAAAAAAAAAAAAAAAAAGATGAGTAAGAAAAGGAAGCAGGCCAGTAAGAGATATGAAAGAAACGAGAGAAAAGAACAAAAAATATTAACAATAATAGTAACACCAAAGCAATAAAGAAGAAAATATTGAAAAAAGAACAACAGAAAAAGCCAGCCAAGTGAAGTTCATCTGGGCAGATTATGTTGTTTGAGGTTTACTGTTTTGTATGCTGATTTCAGGCCTCCTGGGATTTACTTTTGTGTCAGCTAATGTCAGGAGCTGTCCAAGTTTGACTCTCGGCAACCTGTTGTAGCTGTGGTTTGTCTGAGCTCTCTGAGGACTGCCTCCACTTGTCAGCTGCTTCACCTCTCCTGTAAGGTTGCCTGGCTTTCCTCCAGTGTATTCCAAAAAGAGTCTTTAGGTTGGAGCCAATCTAACATAGCTAGGGCTAGTGGGCCCCCTGCTTAGAGATTACACAATCAGGCACTCAATAAGAGGAAGTTAATCTCTGCTTTAAAGCTAAACTTCTCAGTCTCTACCTTATCCTCCAACTCTACTTCCCCCTAAGGTGGCCTAGTGCCAGTTCAGGTTGGATACAGCCTGCGACCTTTTCTGAAGAAGTTTCAACTGCCTGGGCTCATGGGATTGATCAAAATACTTTTTAGTTGAGAATGTTGCCAGCTCAGTCCGCAGGAGGGGGATAAGAATTTTCTCCTGGTCCCAGACAATAGCTTCTGAAAATCTTACTCTTGGAATGACCTACTCATAGCTTTTCTTCTGACCCCCACTGAACTGCATCCAGTGGGGTTATCTGGGGCTTCGTAGAACTGATCCAAACTATTTCCTGTTAGGGGTGGTGTTCCCAGCCTGCAGAAGTGGAAGATGTGCTCTATCTCTCCTTCCTGGGACTAGCTGTCTGAACTCACAGAAAGCTTGGATCAGGCTCCCCACAATGCAGTCACAAAGCCCAGCTCTCACTTGTCTGTCTCCCAATATAAGCCTTTTGGGGGGATGCCATGGGATGTCATCCAAAAAATACCCTGCTCTGCAAGGACCTGGTGCCCTTGCACCACAGGTCCAAGCAGAAGTGATTACAGAGTCAGCCCCACACAGGACTCTGATCTTTCCACATGGCTGGTCTCAGTAAAGCTGGGGTCAAGAATCCCAGCTCCACTTGCACTTCCACCTCTCTTCACTGTGGGTCAAATATCCTTGATCTGCCCTGCTGCCAGCTCCATAGGGTGGAACAGTCCTTGTGGCTCTAGTGGTGAGGGGATGGGTTCCAACCCCACACTTGAGGTGGGAGAATCTTCTCCCCCTTTCCCATGCCACGCAGGTTAGTTGCTATCTGGGGCTCTGCACAATGCCTTTCAGGGAAGCAGAGGGTCCCTCAAAGTCACTGTTGGGTGCAGCCCTCAGGCCCCTTTGCTTTTTTGGAGCCAAACACCGCAGCACAGCCTTTCCAACAGTCAGAGCCCAGGGTGAACCTCTCCTACTGGGGGCTGCCAACAATAGGCATGCTCTTTAGTTGAGAAGGTATGTACCCAGCCTCCCAGGCAGACAGAGTTCCTGTGGATTCCTCTGCCCAATGCTGTGTGGGCTCTCCTTCTAGTCTCAGCTGCTCCAGGTTTGGAATTCCTGCGTGGGAATGCTAGCCCACACTCCCAAGGGGAGGGATCTTTATGCTCACTATCACTTGAGCCTCTCAGCTGAGCACCAGCTCCAGGGGGCTCCCCCTTTCCACAACTCTCCCTCTCTTACCAGTTTCTACATTGTTTCTTCAATGCTGCTTAGACAAAATATGTCCAATCAGCTATGCTTCTCTTGTTTTTTCAAGCTGACCATGCATTATTTTAGCTGTAAATCCAGTCCACAGCTGGGAACTAGGCCAGGCAGCCTCCAGTTATGCACAGCCATCTTGCCCTGGAGGCTATTGCTTCTTAAATAGGAAACAGATAATGGTGACTTGGACCATCATAGTATAACTGATAAAAACTTGTCACACCTACAATAAAGGTTGAAAGTGAAGCTGTAAGATTTTTTTTATAGATAAGATTTGGACTAAGACAGAAGGAGAGAAATCTAAGATAAACAACTGAAAGGCAGCTGTTTCCATGGCTGGGACATTAAGACTGTGGGGAAATAGGTTTTAAGGGATATAGTAAGAACTCAGTGTTTTACTTGTTTGGTTTGAGAAATGTAGTAGACATCTAAGTAGAGTGCTTAATAGAGAGTTATTTATAGAGTCTAAAGTTGGGTATAGAGGTTACAGCCAAAGATATAAATTGGCAATGATCAGGGAATAGATGATATTTAAAGCTATGAAACTGAATGAGATAATAGGCAATGTATAGAGATGGAAAAGAGAATGGTCCAAAAACTTAGCCTGGGAATACTTAAATGTTTACAGGTGGGTTTCTCTAAAGAAAAACCGGCAAAAGAGTCCAAGAAGGATTGGCCAATAAGAAAAGGGGAAAACCAGGAAAATGGAACATGGAAATCAAGTCACAAAATGCACCAAGGAAGAGAGCATAGACAACTGTGTCAAATGCTGCTGTAAGTCAGGTAAGATGATGACCGAAAATGAACCATTGGGATTAGCAACATGGAGGTTATTGGTGATCTTGATAATGAAATTTTGGTGAAATAGTGTAGGCAAAAGCCTGATGAAAAGAATACAAAAGAAAACATGTTGGGGGAAGCAGAATTAGAGAGAAACAGAGTAGTTTCTCTCAGGAGAGAAACAGAGCAGTAGCAATAGGGGAAGTGGTCTCTAGAGACTGTTGTTCTGCTTTTTTTTTTTTTTTCTAAAATGAGAGAAATAATCACATATTTGCGTATTGATGTGAGAATCCACTGGTAAAGAAAAAGTGATGATGTAGGAGAGAGAGGAAAATTGTTAGAACAATTTCCTAGTTTGAGAGAGGGCAAGTAGAATAGCTGACTTTAGCTAAAGATCAGAGAGAGTTAGTTCCTCCATAATCTTCAGCAATGAACATGAAGGAGAAATGGGCAAGTTTAATCATGTGGTTCTTTATTTTCATTCTTTTCTAATGATGAAAATAGATTGGCTTCTTTTTCAAATTCACATATGATTATCAAAACAGCCCTGAAGTTATTATTCTAAATTGCAGATGTTATGGAAATAATTTTAATTCAGCAAATAACACTTCACCTGACTTTTCAGGAATGCATCTAATGCCTGAAGTAAATTACTCCTAAACAATATAGCTCACCTCTGGAACCAGCCATAGAACAGTGATTTTTGAGAATAGACTTTTAAATATAAATTTACAACACAGCTTATTCTCTCTTTACAACAGCAATCTGGAATAGTATTTCATATCTAAATTATCATTCTATATTATGAGGCAATATAGCCTTTAAAGTCCCCTTTGACTATTTTTCATCTTCCCAGAATGCTAATAGGTCCTATCATATATATCATTTATTTAACACTTTATTAACTGGAAACTTATATTGTTTATTAAAAATGTGAGTGTGTGCACATATATCAATGAACATATTATAACTAATTGTAGAGTATGGGCCACTTTTGCTTGTATTTCTTCATTAGTGTTGATAACTGAAGCAGTGACGCAAAAATAAGTAAAAACAGGAAATTTCTGGAGAAATGTCCACTGTCATATAGTCATAAAAACAGAGGTAGAAAATAACATAAGTATGAGTCTGCAAAGAAATGTCTTTTTATTTTTAATGTCTTTATTGTTGAAAGCATTACAGATGACCCTCCTTTTTCTCCCCATTGATACACTTCTCTCCACTCCACCCTCCCCACTCCCCACCTTCACCATCCATTGGATATACATATATGCATATAAGTTCTTTGGTTTATCTCTTACTGCTCTCCCACCCCCCTTCCCTCTGATGTTTGTCAATCTGTTCCCTACTTCCATGTCTCTGGATCTGTTTTGTTCATTAACTTATTTTGTTCATTACATTCCACAAATCAGTGAGATCATGTGGTATTTGTTTTTCTCTGACTGGCTTATTTCACTTAGCATAATACTCTCCAGGCCCCTCCACGTCGTCTCAAAGGGTAAGAGATCTTTCTTTGTTACAGAAATAAGTCTTTTGGACTACTAGAAACTAATGGCAAGCCTATATCCATTCTTCAAAAAAGAAAGCAACTTCCCAAGACTAATATCAGATTATTTTCAAAAACAGTATCTTTCTTTTAAACACTGGGGGAAAAGTTTCCTGAGGGAGACAGTACTGGAAAATAAAATTGCTAGAATTAAAGATCTTTCATTTTAAACATCATACAGAGAAATTAGTTGCACATGTACACAATGAAAGGTTAAATGCAATCCCATATTGGGAGTTGACATCCTAGAGCAGTGGATCTCAACCTGTGGGTTGCAACCCCTTTGGGGGTCGAAAAACCCTTTCACAGGGGTCACCTAAGACCATTGGAAAACACATATTTCCGATGGTCTTAGGAACCAAGACACCACTCCTCTATCCATCTCCAGGAGGGTCTGCCCACATGCACATACGCCCACATACAGATACGCCCACATATGAGTACCCGGCGTAATGACATCATCACACCAACCCCATCACATACACCCTGTACAAATACAGGTGTATGTGACAGGGTTGGTGCCATAATCTACTTATGCGGACCAGTCACACATGTGTAGAGAGCAGCTACTGTGTAGAAAGCACCTACTCTGTTAAAAGCAGCTACTGTGTTGAAAGCAGCAGTATTGGAGGTAAAACGACACTTCACGAATTGTAATTACTGGATAAATGTAAAATCATGTACTGTAAAATCATCAACTACTGCAAAAAAAAAAATCTGTATCATGGGAACTTAATCTGGATGCTGATCGGTCTTTTTATATTCAGCTGTGGTTGATGTGAATACCGCCCCCTTGTGATAGTTAATAGGTATGTAAAAAAAAAAAACAACACAAAGAATGGTAAATCATAGGAAACTTTAATGAACTGTATTGACTAAACTATGCCATGTATCATCTTTTGTATTATTAAAGCTATTGTTATATATTATTTTCATTAGCAAATCACCCCATGACAATGGATCATGTAGAGAAGAACATTAAGAAAAGAAAATACAGTGAGGATTTTTTACAGTATAGTTTTGCCTCAATAATTACAGCAGGAATTGAGAAACCACAATATGTTATTTGCTATGAAGTTCTATCAGCCGAATGTATGAAGCCGAACAAACTAAAACGCCATTTTGATAGCAAGCATCCGAGCTTTGCTGGCAAGGATACCAACTATTTTAGAAGCAAAGCTGATGGACTCAAGAAAGCCAGACTAGACACTGGTGGCAAGTACCACAAACAAAACATAACAGCTGTTGAAGCTTCATATTTGGTGGCACTCAGAATTGCCAGAGCTATGAAACCTCACACCATTGCTGAGGATTTACTGTTGCCAGTTGCCAAAGACATTGTTCAAGTTATGATCAGAGACGAATTTGTTACAAAATTGAGTGCAATTTCCTTATCTAAAGACACTGTCCACAGAATAGATGACATGTCTGCTGATATTCTTGATCAGGTAATCCAGGAAATTAAATCTGCTCCACTTCCAATATTCAGCATCCAGCTTGATAAATCTATAGACGTTGCAAACTGTTCACAGTTACTGGTTTACATGGCGACTTTAAAGATGAGTTCCTTTTTTGCAAATCTCTTGAAATGACAACTACTGTATGTGATGTATTTAACACAGTTGGTTCATTTCTGAAAGAGCATAAGATCTCTTGGGGAAAAGTTTGTGGTGTTTGCACAGATGGTGCTCCAGCTACGCTAGGATGTCAATCTGGATTTCAATGTTTGGTACTGAATGAGTCACCAAAAGTCATCATAACTCACTGTATGATTCATCAGCAAATATTAGCAATGAAGATGCTGCCACAAGAGTTACAAGAAGTAATGAAAAGCATCATAAGTTCTGTCAATTTTGTAAAGGCAAGCACTTTAAACAGTCGACTGTTTTTGCAACCGTGCAATGAGTTGGATGTGCCGAACAATGCTCTGCTATCTCACACTGAAGTGAGATGGTTGTCGACAGGAAAAGTTTTAAAACGTGTTTTTGAGCTTTGTGATGAACTCAAAACGTTTTTTAATCAGAAAGCAAGACTGCAGTTCGAAGCACTTTTCAGTGATAAAAGTGAACTGCAGAAAATAGCTTACTTGGTTGACATCTTTGCCATCTTGAATGAGTTAAATTTATCACTGCAAGGACCAAATGCAACATGCCTCGATTTGTCTGAAAAGATCTGATCATTCCAAATGAAACTTCAGCTTTGGCAAAAAAAAAAAATTGGATGAAAATAAAATTTACATGTTGCCTACCTTATCTGCTTTCTTTGAGGAACATGACATTGAACCAGACAAAAGGATTACGATGATAATTTCTGTGAAAGAACACTTGCACATGCTTGCAGATGAAATTTCATCATACTTTCCAAATCTACCTGACACCCCATTTGCACTTGCCAGAAGCCCATTCACAGTCAAAGTTGAAGATGTTCCTGAGACAGCAAAAGAGGAGTTCATTGAACTTATTAACAGCGATGCAGCAAGGACTGATTTCTCTACAATGCCAGTTACAAAATTCTGGATCAAGTGTTTGCAGTCATATCCTGTTCTGTGTGAGACTGTGTTGCACCTTCTTCTTCCATTTCCAACAACATATCTTTGTGAAACAGTGTTTTCCAGCTTGTTGGTTATCAAGTCTAAATACAGAAGTAGACTTGTTGTGGAAGATGATCTTTGTTGTACTCTTGCAAAGACTGCCCCGAGAATTTCTGATCTGGTGAGAAAGAAGCAATCTCAACCTTCACACTGAAGTTGGGTTTTTACGCATACTGTCGCAAAATGTAACAATGTAGTTTACTGTTGTTATATTAAGACTGTTACTCATGCTACACTATGCTTCAAGACAAAATTTCATTCATATGTAATTAGAAGTAAATATTTCACAATATATAATTACATATTGTTTTTGTGATTAATCACTATGCTTTAATTCTGTTCAATTTGTAACAATGAAAATACATCCTGCATATCAGATATTTACATTACGATTCATAACAGTAGCAAAATTACAGTTATGAAGTAGCAACAAAAATAATTTTATGGTTGGAAGTCACCACAATATGAGGAACTGTATTAAAGGGTTGTGGCATCAGGAACATTGAGAACCACTGTCCTAGAAGTTTTCATTGGTGTACCATGCCAAGTAAAACCTAAATCAACTCTTCTTTCCTATCTGAGGTTGATCCTCTTCTGCACAGTAGGTCTACTGTCTGTAGGTTCCTCAAAGGAAAGTCTTATACCATCATACATCATGATATCAGGTACATAAAATCATTTGAAATGTACTTCTTAAAATTAATTTTCACAGAGAAATTTTCAAGTGATAAATATTTTTTAGATTACTCTTCCTAACTCCTGGAGAGTGCATGTTAAAGCAAAATTGTGGCACACATTATTTGTATTAATAAACTATGAAGTGCAAATTAGTATGAATCAATAGCTTCTTAAAATGTACTGAAAGTGATACATGTTAACATTTATTAATTAGGCTTTGTTGGCAAAAGTTACAATTTATTGTAGAACAATTGAGAAATACAGAAAACACAAAGAAAAAATTTGTATCATTATTAGATGACCATGTACCAAATAATTCATTAATTTTTTATTATATCATCACATTTAATATTTTTCTATCTAGTTGGCATTTTATAGTACCTATTTTATAACATGATTTTTTGACATAATTAATAATAAAATATGAATGGTCTTCTATATGACATTAGTAGTTTTCTAAAACATCATTTTTAATGGCTGTGTCAGTATACAGATCCACCATAATTTATTTTACAAATTCTTCATAATTGGTCATTAATGTTGTTTCTAATTTTTTATTATAAATGATGCCAAAATAAACATTCTTATAAATAAATTGTTCAATAAGGCTATTTCCTTAGGTTAAATTCTTTAGAGTGAAATTATTTAGCAAAAAGTTTTAAGCTCTACAAAGATTTTGAATAAATACAACCAAATGGTTTTAGGTAGAGACTGAGTAATTTACACTCATCACAGACTTTGACAAAAATGCCATATTCTCTGTAATCTGATGTTAATCTGGAGATGTTTCTTCCTCCTTTAAAAAACAAAACAAAAAAAAGAGGATCAATTTTGAAAAATTTGAAAGATAAAAAATATCTCAATGTTTTAATTTGCATTTATTTGAATGCTGATGAGTTGGAATTTTTCAAGTTTTCTGGCTGTTTATAGCTCATATTGTGGAAATTCTTGTTTATGTCCATTGTCTTTCTATGGTTCTTTTTCTATTAATGTAGTCTTCTTTTACTTTTCATTTGTATATTTATGTATTAGGATATCAGCCTTTTGCTCTAACACATCATAAATATTTTTTGTTCGTTTTCTCTTTAATTGTATTAATAGGTGTTTTTTTCATGAACCAATTTTCAATGGCCAGATCTATTGTTTTTTATGTAGTAAATATTTGTATCTTAACTTCCCAGCATTCATTTTCTTGACTTAACTGCCTCTAATTTCCTTCCTCCAGTCCACTATATGTGAGTATAGTCTAATAGGACTGTGATCATAAGCCCTACCTTCCTTAGCCAGAGGGTGGATATGTGATAAAAATTAGGCCCATAAAATGTTTTCTTTGTCATTTAAATTTTTAGCTGAGGAAAAAGTAAATGAAAAAGGTTTAAATTTATCCGACTCCTGTTGAAGTACTCTGACCATATTGTTTTCTGCTATAAAATCACTCCTATAATTTTGATTTCCTAGTCTCCAAAGCTCCATGGTAAACACCATCTACCAAGCCTGCCTGTTTTCAAGCATCCTGATATGAATCTGTGAGCTCCTGATAACTATCTTTTCCCTTAGTGAATCAGTCAGTATTACTAAGTCTATGCTAAGGTAACAAAGGACCCAACCAAAGACCCAAAGTTCTTTCTCATTCAAATTTTGCGCTGGCATAAAAGTTATACTCCTCAAAACCATGTAAGACCCTGGTTTACATCATTTTCATATACATTTTCATGATTATAGGGGCAGAGAAAACAGTAAGCTAAATCTCTGAAATTTTCTGTGAAGTGGCACACCATCCAGTTTTACTTTTCATTGGTCAAAACAAGTCATGTGGCCAAGGCAGATGTTACAGAGGCAGAGAAATATTACATTTTCCCACTGAGAGGTAGAAAATATTTGGAAACTATATTAGAGTCTATACTCAGTCAATTGACTATACTCAGTCAATCCAAGAGGATTCCTGTTGTTTATAACCAAAGAACCCTCAATAATTTAATTTTTCTTTTACAGTTCTACCTTTGATATTGTTTAGAAAAACCTTCCTAACAGAGTTTTTAAATCAGATTTTCCAATGTGAGGTTACATTAGAAAATAAAAATAGTTCTACATAATTATGCCAAATGCTGCATTATAATATAGCAGTAAAGAAACCAGTTTGTAGAAAAGGGTATAAGGGGGATACATGGTAATAAAAATAAGTAAAATAAAATTTAAAAAAACAGTTTGATTTTGTTTACTTTGGCACTTCCCAAATTTATGTAGCCATAGAACTATTTTTTCACGTTAACCCAAATGCCAGACCACAGGTTAGTGTTCTACTGAGCACATTTAGGAACTGTGCTATTTTCTCACATTTAGAATTTGTTTTGTTATTCAGGATGTAGAGCTCTATATTTTTAATCCAAAGAGTTAACAATTGTTCTAACACCATATGTTAGATAAATTTTACTTTACCTAGTAGTATGTTATCTTTATCAGATACGAAATTTATCTATATGAGGGTTTGTTTCTGAGATTTATATTCTGTTTTAGTGATCTCTTATTCAGTTCTGATACAAGCAATATATTGTTTTAATCTTTACAATTTATTGTTTATCTGTTACTGCAGTTCCTCTGCTAATCTTTAATATATATATATTTTTTTAGCTTATTTCCATTGAGTATTCCACAAAACTAGAAGACCTGCAAATGCAAAGAATTGAGATAGGCAAAAATATATACAGGTGAGTAAGACAAGAGTGTCTGCATATGTGGGGCTTATATTCTGGCAGGATATACAGTCATTACACAATTAATTACACAAATTATTAAGTAGAATTCAACACATTCTCTGAAGTATTATGGCACCATAAAATTAAATAAGAGGGGATGTACTAAAGTCTTCCTTGAAATACATGATGTTGAACTGGTTCTTAAAGGACAAGTAAGACATAACCAGGGAGAGAAAGAAAAAGAGAGATTGAGGCAGAAGGAATAGTAAGAACCTTTAGGTGGAAAAATACTAGCATTTAGGAAACTAAAACCACCATGCCTGAAGTACAGAATGTCTCTGAAGAAAGAGCCAAGATGTGACTGGTGAAGGTTTCTGCTGATAATGATGAATTTCTCTTTTCCAGTGGCTATACCTCTCTCTGCCAAACTCCTACTCCAACTTACTGCATTGGCAAGAAGATCTAGATAATAGCAAATATTCTTCTCTTCTTACTGGCTTTATATGAAATGCAAAGTGTAGTAGTTTCTAAAGGACAGTCTATCCGATTATAATATGTGGTTATACAAATAAAGGATTCCGGGGTCAACTAAACTTGAAAACACCATCTTAAGCGAGTTAACTGATTTCTTTATTGCATTTGCTTTCTCAGAAGCTTTCATATGTTAATGTTCATTTTGAATATCCAAAAAGAACTTAGCATATAGCATTTCCTAAATATATTTGAACAAATATCCTTTCCCTCCTCTTCTGTATTGTTTGGGCCTCATATTTTATACTACAGAACTTTAGAAGATGCTGCCTAGCTGTTTCACCACTGTTTTTCTCTAGACTGCTTTGGTTGTAAGCAAGGACTACTCAGTGTAACTATTTTCCCAGTCTCGGTCCCAAATTCCTGGAATGAGAAATCTACCAGCCCAGCTAAGGCCAAGCACCCTCCTCACTCCCAGGGCTGGGACAAGTGCTACACTCCTGTCTTCATCCTATGGGCACCCCAAGGGTGAGCAGGGACAATTCTTAGTTCTCTAAATTCTGTTAAGTCAGGCCACCAGGCCAATCATTTCTGTCCATCATGGATCTAAGAGGCACCTAAAAAATATCCCCAGTGTATTGCTTGACTTGTCCCTGGGTAACTCCAAACCATTACTCACTTAAAAACAAAGGATTAAGTCATTTATCCACCATTTTTACCCCATGATCTATGCCTCTAGTATTATCTAACCACTAGACACATGGTTAGGGCTCAGTGAAGATTGCACAAGTGGGAATATTAAATATTAGTCTTTTTACTGATGGCACAATTACAGTGTAGTCCTTGTTCATATATGACAGTTTTCCAAAATTCTAACCTACTCTTTTAGAATTAAATAAAAACTCATTATCATCCTTCACCCAACACTGTATTTTTTTTTAATCTCATATCAAAGCAATCTGTTCACAGTACAAAGTATGACACAAGTTGAATGGATGTGTGAGAAAAAAGCCACACCTCCACTGCCGCCTGCTATGGATCCACAGGTAAGCTGTGGGGACCGACACCACAGTGCCTCAAAAATGCAGCCTTTACGTACAAAGTGGTGTGCTTTTTAAGACATTAACCATCTGTAGCAATGTTAAAACAGCAGCCCTGGTATTTTTTTCCTAGCGACTTTCCCATGGTCCATATTCCTGCAGTTATACTCAAAACTCAAATCGTTTCACATCCAGAAAAACACAAAATATGATTACATATGCCAATAAAAGAACAACCAGCCTAAGAAAAAGTCTTACAAGAATTTAACTGAGCCAAACTGATGACAATTGCCTGGAAGCAAAATCTCAATGGGTTGTGAAAATGCTCAAAAGAATGGCAGTTTTGCAACTTATTTTATACATTAGAATCAAAAACGAAGATGTAAGAGGGGGTTACAAGAAATACGTACATTGGTGGTAGATTAGGGAAGAGGGAGAAAGCAAAGCAGAGAAATCTCTGAGATTGCATTAAAAAAAAAGCAAAGTGGAGAGACACGCACTTCTTTTACTTTGGTGGGTACAGGATAGTTAATTCACGTTTCCAGCTCTTAGAGATGGTACGTGGGCAACAAGATAACAATGCGGGGTCTGTGTTCTCCTGCTCTGGTGCCAGTGGTTGGGCCTTTGAGGGATATGGAAAAAGGAGATTACTCTGACATTTCAAAGATATGTTAGATGCACAAAAACAATAAAAAATGTCAAAGTTAAAGCTTGATCTTTGTCAAGGAAGCTGTAGGCCTAAGATGTGACTACCCAACATGACCCACTTTAAGTTAGGAATTTTTATGTTCAGACCATCCTGTGTGGTTACTTTGGTCTCTAGGTTTGTAAGGGTGACCATGTTGGGCCTCCCCTGAGCTTCTCAGGTTTAATAAGTTGCTTCTTTTTCTGTCCACACATACATATACTATACAAATAACCAAAGACATTGCATGAATAAAGATATTTTATTGCCTCTCATTAAATTGCTGTGTTTGAAATGCCTCAAACAAATGCTTTGGAACAGTGTCATGCCAAATGCACCCACACAAACAGAAAGGCAACACAGCTTTAAAAAAAATGCTAACAGCCACCACGTTCTGACTGGAGCCACGTGGTACTCGGAGATGCCATATGCTGCCTTTTCCACCCAAATTAACTTGGAACGTTTCCTCCTGAGGGTCCCCCTTTCCCATATCCTCCCCACCCTTTGGACTTAGAACACTTTACAAGAAACCCGAATGTTCTTTATCCTTTACCCATGCATAGCAACTCAAAATGATTATGATTAAATAGAGAGAGCAAGTTCATTCTTAATCCCCGAGCAATCCAGACTACATTTTACCTGTTCAAATAAAGATCTACCTAACTACCATTCATAATCAGTATAATGTTAATTTTCAGAAGGTTTATTTTCCCTCTGGGTGGCTGCCTGAAGCCCCTGGCTTGGGATTGCACCTGAGGTATGAATGCGGGGGCTGCCTGAGGCTCAGAAACTAGAAACAAGGATACCTCTCATCAGAAACACAGTTTGCTATAACACAGCACTGGCCCATGGGGAAAAAAGGTGGAATGATAAAAATAAATTTTACAGAGGAAGAAATGGGGTTATGAAGTTTATTTAGCTTGTCCAACATCCCACCATTCCTAGGAAGTAGAAGAAAAAGTAAGACTTGGGTTTAACAGATGCCTAAGCTCAAACTGTTCCTTCTCTACCATTTAGAAAGTGAGGACTGCTTAACATAAGGTTTCACTTTGGCATAAGAAAAATGTATTTCAGTCACAAAACAATATGACATTTATTTCATTGAATGTCAAATTTGCAATATTTAGTATTGCTTAAAAGCAAAGTTTGACTTTTAAAAAAATACCTTGCCTTTTACTTGACTTGAACAAAGCATCAATATTTGTTTCATTACAGCAGGTAGTGCCTCCTAATTGCCACTATGTGGACCATCACAACAGCCCTGTAAGGTATTTTCCCCATGTAATAGATGAAAAAAATGAACAGGATATCCAGGACACCATTTGAATGCCCTATGGCTTGGCAAAATTTACTGCAAATGAGCCCCATGAGGAGGGTGCCCTGCTCCGGTAGCTCATGAATGTGGATGACAAAGCCCTGAGACACGACAACAGAGAGTCATACACTGAGCACTCTCACAGGAGTACACATTCCACTTGCATCTCAGGTCTTACCATATCGCCTCCCTGTCCCTTGGCCTCCTGTAAATGTCTGGACCTTTCCTGCACTTCAAGGGTAGTTAGAAGCTGCTTATCAAGGACAGCAACTCCTAGCCAAGAAAACATGTGGTCTAATTTCCTGGAAGAAACAATGGAAGGAAAGGGTTCAAAGGGTGATCAATTTATTTTTAGAGGAAAAGGGTATTGAACAAGGTAGTATGTTAACTAAATTGTTTTAAAGAATAATTCTAAAAGACATGTGTGCTGGACCAGGTGTGATATTTTCCAAAACCAGATCGCATTCTTTTTAATTTTAAAAAGGAAATGCATGTCAAAGAGTCACTCCCTTGACACTGGAAGCAATAAGGTCAACCACTCACCTACCACCTCCTTTTCACCACCTGCCTCATTTCCCACTCCTACCACCAACCAGGATGTAGGACAGAGGTTTATAAGATGATTAATGCCTCTCCCCATTGGAAGAACCCTTTTCATTCTGACCTAGTCAGCGATTTAATTATCTATTCAGAGAAATGAGCTCTCAAGCCCCTCCCATTACCAAAGCATAATATAAAAACAGAAAAGCTGTGGGCCAGAAACTAGAGGACTCTCAGAGGGAAAGAGAAAGCTTCAGGACCAAATAAATAGAGGAAGAATTTGTTTCCAGGTCATAATCACTGATGGCATGAGATATGAATAGCATATGGAGAAAAGCAGTGCCTCTCTGAGAGTGTGTTAGAGATTTGGTCCTTCAGGTGAACTTGGAGTGAGAGCATAGGCCGAGGATGAGAATTTCCTCCCCCTGGTTCTAAGGGCCCTACTATATGAAGCATGCACCCTAGGGCCAAATAATGGTGGTGTTAAGATTGGAACACTGACCGATTCATTTGTTGCATAATGATACTTCATTAGCTATATAAAAATTGTATAGAATCTTCATTCTATCAGTGGGTGGAACCATTTGTTCATTGTTGTTGTTGTTTTTGTTGTTATCTTCGTCACCTGGGGTCAAGATGGCTGTCTTATTGGAAGGGTTGAGTCTCACAATCAAGATTCTGTAGGCTCATTGAGGAGGCCAGGTTGGTAGCTCCACTGGTGAATGGCCTAAGCTGACCTCAGTCTGCATGCACTACGCCTGGCATATAGACAATGGGAAATGCATTTTTCACAACTAAATTACATGCTACTACATTTCTATACACAGTCTTACATCATGGCCTTTCTGCCTTGGGAGTCACACCAGAAGGGTCTGCAGCCCTTTTCTATGACCATCACTTTTCAATCACAGCCCTTCTCAGAGAGAGACCTCTCTGGGGAGTGGGATTATGGTTTCATCTTTGTAGCTCAAACCCCAAACCACTCCCCCAATTCCAAGAATGGTGGCTTACACATGGCCAACACTCAATAAATATTCTTGAAGTCAATCTGCTGTAACCTTCTGCATGCTAGCACTTTGAAACTGCTAAACATCTAATCCAGTCATCTTGAGAATAACAAAACTGTTTTGCTAAGGAGAAAGCATATTTCCAAATAACAGATGAGTTTTTTTCTAATTACAAAAGTAATACATATTTATTATAGAAATTTGAAAAATTCAGAAAAGCATAATAAAAACCAGAATAATTAATAATCCCATCATCTATAAAAGAAACACTATTAACATTCTGATGTCTATTCTTCCAGGTTTCTTTCTATGCCACTATGCACATACATTACAAAACTGGGATCCTAGTGATTAGTATTTCATAATCCTTTTTATATAACTTATGAGTGTTTCATGCATGTCCTTAAATATTCGTGAAGAACACGAGTTCTAATTATTGCAATGTGTTCTACCATATGGTTGTTTCAGTATTCTGTAATTTAACCAATTTTCTTTGTTGGGTATTTTGATTGTTTTTAACTTTCCAGTATTATAAATAAAGATTCAGTGAACATCCTAGTACATAAATCTTTGCACACATTTTAATTATAGCCAAATGTGAAATTCTTAGAAGTGAAATTGCTCAACAACTAAAAAGCAAGACTAGTTTAAAGATGAAAAGTGATATGCAGGCCAGAGTCTACCTTTAACCATTCAAGGAGATGAGGATCAGGTAACAACCTCTTGGCCTCAACCTCTTGAACCTCCACTTTTTTGGTTCATGGACCTATGCTACATAATGCCACATAATGAAGTAACACTTGGATCTAAAGCCAGACAGGTCTGTGTTCTAATTCTGACACTTCCATTTGTTAGTCATAAGACCTTGGCAATGTACTGAGCCCTACTTTCTACAATTACAAAAAGACAAGAGAATGAAGTGTCAAAGATTACTAGTTAACTACCCAATATTTGTTTTCCCCTTCATCCTTACTACCAGAACCCCATTTTTCATTTGGGGAGGCATTGTACCAAGTGAATGTATGACCAAGTCAGTTTCCCTTGCAGCTTGTGCAGACTTAACATGTTAGAAGTTAATCATAAGATGTAGAGGAAAATTGTTGTGGGATTTCTGGGAAGACTTCTTTGGTTTTCCAGCTCTACTGATATATAGTATGGTGTAAGCAAGCATAAGGCATATAATGTGATGTTTCGATACACATATATATTACAAAATAATTACCACAATAAGGTTAATTAACACATTTATCACCTCACATAATTACAAAAAGTATGTGTAGTAAGAACATTTAAGATCTATTCTCTTAGCAACTTTCAAGTACAGATGTTCCTCGGCTTATGAGAAGGTTATATCCCAATAAATCCATCATAAATTGAAAATATCATAAGTTGAAAATGCATATAATACCTAAACTGCCAAACAGCATAGCTTAGCAGAGCCTACCTTAAATGTACTCAGAACACTTACATTATTAGGTATATATCACATTTCCTTTGCCCATTCATCCATGGATGGATACTTAAGCTGTTTTCAAGTCTTGGCTATTGTGACTAAAGCACATGGGGGTGTAGATATCTCTTTGAGATAGTAACTTCATTTTCTTTAGATATATACTCACAAGAGGGATTACTAGATCATATGGTAGTTCTACTTTTCTTTTTTTGAAGAAACTCTATATTGTTTTCCATAGTGGCTATATCAGTTTGCATTCTGGGAAGACTTCTTTAAAATGAGAATGTTGAGGGAAAAAACCCTTTTGCAGTCCCTTTTCCTGATGCTTGGAACTGGATGTGATGGCTGGAGCTCCAGCAGTCATCTTGAGATCTTAAAATTGAAGCTGCAATCTAAGAACACAGGAAAACAGAAGCTCGTGTCTGGATCCGTTATGATATCATGGAGCTGCCCATCTGCCCTAGACTGACTCAATCACACCTTTAACTGAGAGAATAAACACTGATTAAGCCAGCATTATTTTGAGTTTTCTTTTATAGGCAGCCAACCCTAATCCTAATTGATGAGAATCCCTGTATTATATAGTCATTGTCAGGATAAAATTAAGTAAGTTATTAATATGCCTGGTATATAACAAACTTGCAGTAAAGATTTGGTCCCTTTTTATATACAGTCATCCCTCGCCACTTCGTGCTTTGACTTTCGCAGCTTCACTCTATCGCGGTTTTTTCGAATATATTCATTAAAAAGTTGGTCGAAACAGTGAAAATGATACAGTGCGTGCTCGGTTGTCTGAGTCAATTATACACCCCTGTATTACAATTAAAATTAAAATTACTCTACGTATGGACTGTAGGCCTATATATTCGAGCACCACTGCAAATCTTTCAACCCCAGGTGCAACCGCTTGACCACTCCTTGTGTGTGGGCAATAACTTTTTTCCAAAAAATCGGGTGTGGTGAAACCAAGCCAATCAGAGCATGCTGTTTACTGATTGGCTATCCTATCCTCTTCCCATCCTGGCCACTGATTGGCTCAGCCTCATGCAAGTTTGTTTCTCTCATACACGCTTCTACATCGCTAAGCATTGGAAGCATATTTGCTCTTATAAGTGTTTGCGATTTCTGAGAACTTTTATCTAAGCCCCATGATGGCTCCTAAACATGCTGCTTCTTCTAAGCCTTCTGACGATGAAACTAAGTGCCGGAGGAAGATGCTTACCATCCAGGCGAAAGTGAAACTCTTGGATATGATCAAAGATGGCAAGAAAGTCGTGGAGGTTGCCCGCCATTACGACTTGAATGAATCTACCATTTGCTCCATCCGTAAAGATGAAAAGAACATCCATGCAACGGCTACCGTCTCTTTCAACAAGGAAGCAAAGTGCATCATGACAAGTCATAATAAGTTCATAGTGAAAACGGAGTCTGCCCTAGCCACTTGGATCAGTGACAGCCGCAAGAAAAACATTTCGTTGGATTTGCTGGTCATCCTGGAGAAGGCAAGGCAGCTCTACCAGCGCTTTATGGTGGATGAACCTCAACCAGGACCCTCTTCTGCAACGTCCATGGATTTCACGGAGAGTAAGGGTTGGTTCGAGAAGTTCCAGAAGAGGTATCATATGAAGAGTGTCGTTCTCCATGGAGAAGCTGCCTCTGCTGACCAGCCTGCAGCAGAGGACTATGTGAACAACACGTTCCAGAAGATCCTTGAGGAGGGCGAGTATCATCCAGAACAGGTGTTCAATATGGATGAAACAGGACTGTTCTGGAAAACAATGCCTTCCCGGACATTCATTTTCAAGGATGAGACCAAGGTCCATGGCTTCAAGGTGTATAAGGATCGTGTGACTATCGTTATGTGTGGAAATGCTGAGGGATTTTTGCTCAAGCCTGCCCTTATCTACAAGGCCAAGAACCCTAGGGCCCTGAAGAATAAAAACAAGAACCTGCTGCCAGTGCATTGGATGCACAACGACAAGGGCTGGATCATGAAACAGCTGTCATCGGACTGGTTCCATGAGTGCTTCATCCCCCAAGTCAAGCTGTATCTCACGGAGAAGGGACTCAAGTTTAATGTCCTTCTCCTCATGGACAATGCTGGAGGTCATGCGCAAGACCTATCCTATGACAGTGTGCGGATCGAGTTCCTTCCTCCCAACACCACTTCGCTGATCCAGCCCATGGATCAAGGCGTTATTTGCGCATTCAAGTCCCTCTACACGCGAAACACCCTGCAGCACCTCGCCGAAGGCATGGACCTTGAGGTGAACTTCTTGCTGAAGGAGTATTGGTGGCAGTATACCATAGCGACCTGTCTGAAGAACATCCAGGCCAGGTTGAAGGACATAAAGACGGAGACTGTGAAGGCCAGCTGGAAGATGTTGTGGCCTGAAATTGTCCATGACTACAGAGGATTCACCCCAGAGGATATAAGTAACTCAGCAGTGGATAAGGCAGTTAGGCTAGCCTGGATGCTGGGAGGAGAAGGTTTTGCGGATGTGACCCGCGATGACGTGGATGAGCTGCTGGAGACACATTTGGATCCCTTAACTGATGAGGCTCTGGTGGAGATGACTAAGTCTGCGAGTGAGGAGGACGAAGAGCAGCCAGAGGTTCCTGGGGGTCAGGAGGAGGAAGTTGGCCTTACACTTGAGCGTCTCTCGCAAGTTGTGAGAACTATTAAGGTAGTACAGGACATGATTGGTGAATAGGACCCACAAATGACGCATGCATTGTGGTTCCAGAATGCACTTGATGGAGCTGTAGAACCCTACAAAAGCCTCCTCACGCATATGAAAACACAGCGCCAGCAACTGCCTATCACGATGTTCTTCAGCCGCGCACCAAGACACCCACTGCCTACTCCTAGTACTCCTTCAGCAGAAGAAGACGACAACGCACCTGCTGAAGATACTGCACCACCTGAAGACTCTGCTACTGAGGTTGTGCCTTCAGAGGGGCAGTAACCTTGCTCTTTGCTGTGCGGTACATTTCTTCATTTTCACCGCTTCATCATCGAACAAGTTAAACTATTTTCACAGGTTAGTGGTTGTGTGTAAGAATGTGTGTGTGTGTGTGTGTGTGTGTGTGTGTGTGTGTAATTGAATGTACAATAATAATAATATGATATTTGTAACATCTAATATGTCTTATTTTCTCTTATTTTGTCTAATATATTGGGTAATACAAGTGTAATGGTGACTAAAGGGTGTTATTTCATGTCTAGAGAGCTCTAATAATGTTAAAAAACATATTTAGAAGGTCATAAACAGGTTTTCTATGCTCTAACTGCGAAAATATTCAATTTATAAATAAAGAATCCTACTTCGCAGAAATTCATTTATCGCAGTAGAGTCTGAAACTAATTAACTGCGATAAACGAGGGCCGACTGTAGTTATATCCAGGTTGTATTCCCAGAACATGCTGACCCTCTCTCCTTTATTCCTTTTATCTCCCAATATGACTTCAGTTGAGAATTTCTTCCTGGTAACCTCAGCAGTCTATCTTCTGAAATAAATTTTTCCTTCTTTCACCACTTTCTGTTTCCTTCCTTGAATACTAGGCTTCCATTGATTTACTGGGATTTCTGGACTCACATGCCTCTCTTCTGATTTTCCAACAATTAACTAAAAAATGTACTTATAATATTTCTCATCAAGCCACAACCATTAATCATATGTTACCACAAATAGCTATCCCATGCTCAGACAGAGTTGTGCCTGAAGTTCTCATGTACAGTTTGAAATACCTCACAGATCTGATCTGACAGCTTCCCTGGACTCCAGTCAGAAAATTTTCTTCTCAATTTGGAAACCAGAAAAATACTGAATTGCCCATTCTGAAATTCTGAGGACCCATCTGCCTATCTACCCACCACTTCTTCCTAGCCTGGGAATCTGAAAATATAGGAAGGGCAGGACCTAATTCTTTTTTTTTTTTTTTAATTTATTTTTGTTACAGATGTTTCTCCTTTTTTCCCCATTGACACCCTCCTCCCCACCCCCACACCCCATCCCCAGCTTTGTTGTCCATGTCCATCAGTTATGCATACATGCACAGAAGTTCTGTGGTTTATCTCTTCCCCTCCCCCCACCCCCTCTTCTGAGGGGTGTCAGTCTATACCCTACTTCCACATCTCTGGGTCTACCCTGTTCCTCAGACTGTTGTGTTCATTATATTCCACAAATAAGTGAGATCATGTGATATTTGTCTTTCTCTACTTGGCTTGTTTCGCTTAGGATAATACTCTCGAGGTCCCTCCATGTCTCCTCAAAGGATAAGAGATCTTTCTTTCTTACAGCTGAATACTACTCCATTGTGTATATGTACCACAGCTTTTTTTATGCATTCATTCACTGATGGACACTTGGGCTGTTTCCAGATCTTAGCTATTGTAAATAGTGCTGCTATGAACATGGGGGTACATATATTCTTTCTGATTGGTGTTTCAGGCTTCTTAGGGTATATTCCTAGAAGTGGGATCACTGGGTCAAATGGCAATTCAATTATTAATTTTTTGAGGTAACACCATAGTGTTTTCCACAGTGGCTGCACCAGTCTGCATTCCCACCAGCAGTGTACTAGAGTCCCCTTTTCTCCACACCCTCGCCAACACTTGTTGTTTGATGATTTGTTGATGGCGGCCATTCTGACAGGTGTGAGGTGATACCTCATTGTTGTTTTAATTTGCATCTCTCTGATGATTAGTGATGTTGAGCATTTCTTAATATGTCTCTTAGCCATTTGTATGTCCTGTTTGGAGAGGTGTCTATTTAGCTCCTCTGCCCATTTTTTAATTGGGTTCTTTGTCTTCCTTTTGTTGAGTTGTATGAGCACTCTATATATTTTGGAGATTAACCCCTTATCTGATGTATCATTGGCAATTATGCTCTCCCATAGAGTGGGTTCCCTTTCTGTTTTTATGGTTTTTCTTTTGCTGTGCAGAAGCTTTTGAGTTTGATGTAGACCCATGTGTTCATATTTCCCTTCGTATCTGTTGCCTTAGGTGATGTATCAGTGAAAATTCTGCTGCATATGATGTCCGAAATTTTGTTGCCTACATTTTCTTCTAGGATTTTTATGGATTCATGAGTCACATTTAAGTCTTTTATCCATTTTGAGTTTATTCTAGTGTATGGTGTAAGTTGATGGTCTAGTTTCATTTTTTTGCATGTAGCTGTCCAATTTTCCCAACACCATTTATTAAAGAGGCTGTCTTTACTCCATTGTATGCTCTTGCCACCTTTGTCAAATATTAATTGAGCATAATGTCTTGGGTCAATTTCCGGATTCTCTGTTCTGTTCCACTGGTCTATATGCCTGTTCTTGTGCCAGTACCAGGCTGTTTTGATTACAGTAGCTTTGTAGTATAAGCTGATATCCGGTATTGTGATCCGACCTACTTTGTCCTTCTTTTTCAAGATTGCTGTGGCTATTAGGGTCTTTTTTGGTTCCATATGAACTTTTGAAGTATTTTTTCTAGTTCTGTGAAATATGTCACTGGTATTTTGATGGGGATTGCATTGAATCTATAGATTGCTTTGGGTAATATGGACATTTTAATGATGTTAATTCTTCCAATCCATGAACAAGGTATGAGCTTCCACTTTTTTATATCTTCCTCTATTTCTTTTTTCAATGTCCTGTAGTTTTCTGCAAATGGGTCCTTTACTTCTTTGGTTAAGTTTATTCCTACGTATCTTAATTTTTTTTGCTGCGATGGTAAATGGAATTGTTTTTTTAGTTTCTCTTTCTGTGAGTACATCATTGGTGTGTAAGAATGCCGTTGATTTCTTGACGTTAATTTTGTATCCTTCTACCTTGCCAAATTCATTTATTAAGTCTAGTAGATTTTTGATGGAGTCTTTAGGGTTTTCTATATATAATATCATGTCGTCTGCGAATAATGACAGTTTCACTTCCTCCTTTCCAATTTGGATTCCTTTTATTTTTTCTTCACGTCTGATTGCTGTGGCTAAGACTTCCAGTACTATGTTAAATAAGAGTGGTGAAACTGGGCATCCCTGTCTTGTTCCTGTTTTTAAGGGAAATGTTTTTAGTTTTTGCCCATTGAGTATGATGTTGGCTGTAGGTCTTTCATATATGGCCTTTATTATATCAAGATATGATCCCTCTATTCCCAAATTGCTGAGCGTTTTTATCAGAAATGGGTGCTTCATTTTGTCAAATGCTTTTTCAGCATCTATTGATATGATCATGTGGTTTTTATCTTTCATTTTGTTTATGTGGTGTATCACATTTATTGATTTGCAAATATTGAACCAGCCTTGCATCCCTGGGATGAATCTCACTTGGTTATGGTGAATTATTTTTTTGATGTATTGCTGGATCCGATTTGCTAGTATTTTGTTTAGGATTTTGGCATTTATGTTCATCAGGTATATTGGCCTGTAGTTTTCTTTCTTTGTAGTGTCTTTTTCTGGTTTTGGAATTAGGATTATGCTGGCCTCATAAAACGAGTTTGGAAGTCTTCCTTCTTCTTGAATTTTTTGAAATAGTTTGAGGAGAATGGGTATTAGTTCTTCTCTGAATGTTCGGTAAAACTCCCCCATGAAGCCATCGGGGCCTGGGCTTTTGTTTGCTGGGAGAGTCTTGATTACATCTTCAATTTCCTTAGCTGTTATTGGTCTGTTCAAGTTTTCTGTCTCTTTCCGGTCCAGTTTTGGGAGACTATGTGTTTCTAGAAATATGTCCATTTCACTTAGATTGTCGAATTTGTTGCCATATAAATGTTCACAGTATTTACGAACGATCTTTTGTATTACTGTTGTGTCAGTTGTTACTTCTCCTCTTTCATTTCTGATTTTGTGTATTTGGGTTCTCTCTCTTTGTTTCTTGGTGAGTCTAGCTAAGGGTCCATCAATCTTGTTTATCTTTTCAAAAAAACAGCTCTTTGTTTCATTGATCCTTTGAATTGTTTTTCTGTTCTCTATGTCATTTATTTCTGCTCTGATCTTTACTATTTCCTTCCTTCTACTTGCTCTGAGGTTTTTATTTTGTTTGCTTTCTAGTTCTTTAAGTTGTGAGGTTAGATAGTCTATTAATAATTTTTCTTGTTTCTTGAGGTAGGCCTGGAGTGCTGTGAACTTCCCTTTCACAACTGCTTTCGCTGGATCTCATAGATTTGGTGTTGTTGTGTGTTCATTTTCGTTGGTTTCCAGGATGTTTTTAATTTCTTCCTTGATCTCCTCAGTAACCCATTCGTTGTTTAATAAAATGCTGTTTAGCCTCCAAGTGTTCAAATATCTTTGCATGTTCTTGTTGCAATTGATTTCTAGTTTCATGCCATTGTGATCTGAGAAGATGCTTGATATGATTTCAATCTTCTTGAACTTGTAGAGACTTAGTTTGTGCCCTAACATGTGGTCTGTCTTTGAGAATGTCCCATGTGGACTTGAGAAGAATGTGAATTCTGTAATTTTGGGGTGTAATTCTCTGTAAATATCTACTAAATCCATTTGGTCTAGTGCTTCATTTAGAGTCTCTGTTTCCTTGTTAATTTTTTGTCTAGAGGATCTATCCAGTGATGTCAGTGGGGTGTTGAAGTCCCCTGCTATGATTGTATTGCTGTCAATTTCTCCTTTGAAGTCCTCTGAAGATTTTTAATATATTTTGGTGCTCCTATATTGGGTGCATATATGTTCACCAAGGTTATGTCTTCCTGTTGGATAGATCCTTTCAATATTATGTAGTGACCTTCTTTGTCTCTAGTTATGGCCTTCATTTTGAAATCTATTTTATCAGATATGAGTATTGCTACCCCAGCTTTTTTTTCCTTTCAGTTTGCTTGGAAGATTTTTTTCCATCCCTTCACTTTGAGCCTATGTGAGTCTTTTGTTGTAAGGTGGGTCTCTTGTAAGCAACATATATATGGGTCATGCTTTCTTATCCAATCATCTATTCTGTGTCTTTTTATCAGAGCATTCAATTCATTTACATTTAAGGTGATTATTGATATGTACTTATTTATTGTCATTTTTGTACAGTGTGGTTATATTTTTCTTCCTATTTCTTCTACTAATTACAGCATTCCTTTTAACATTTCTTGCAGTGCTGGTTTGGTGCTAATGTATTCCCTTAGCCTTTTTTTGTCTGAGAAGCTCTTTATTTGACCTTCTATTTTGAATGATAGCCTTGCTGGGTAGAGTAGTCTTGGATTCAGATCCGTGTTTTTCATGACCTTGATTACTTCATGCCATTCCCTTCTGGCCTGTAGTGTTTCTGTTGAGAAGTCAGATGATAGCTTTATTGGGGTTCCTTTGTAGGTAACATGTTGTTTATCTCTTGCTGCCTTTAGGATTCTCTCTTTGTCTTTAATTTTTGGCATTTTAATTACTATGTGTCTTGATGTGGGCCTGTTTGGGTTCTTCTTACTTGGGACTCTCTGTGCTTCTTGAACTTGAATGCCTTCTTTCTTCACCAAATTAGGGAAGTTTTCTATCACTATTTCTTCAAATATATTCTCTAACCCTTGCTCATTTTCTTCTTCAGGGACTCCAGTGATGCGAATATTATTATGTTTCCAGTTGTCCCACAGTTCTCTTAAGCTGTCTTCCTGTTTTTTCATTGTTTTTTCCTTTTGGTTTTCTGATTGGTTGATTTTTTCTACCCTGTCTTCTAATTCACTGATCTGGTCCTTAGCTTCCTCTACTCTGCTGTTTAGTCCTTCCAATGTGTTCTTCATTTCTGCTATGTCATTCTTCATTTCTTCTCGCTGCTTCTTAATTTCCACTTGGTTGGTTTTCAGTGTTTCTATGTCTTTGCTCATGATGTTGATGTCTTTACTCAAGTTGTTGATGTCCTTACTCATGCTGTTGAGCTTTCTCAAAATCATGGCTCTGAATTCTAGCTCTGTTAACTTGCTTAACTCCATTTCATTTATGTCATCTTCCATAGAGGTTTCTTGTTCTTTCATCTGGGATCTGTTTCTTTGTTTCACCATTTTGGCTATCTCAGTGGTTTTTGGAGCCTGCCAAATTTTCCTGTGGATGTTGGTGTTCTGCTATTTGTGGCTCCCTCTACTGGGTTTGGATGAGCATGGGAGGACCCACGTTAAACACCACCGTGGAGTCTTACTTTCCAGGGTATATTTGCAAGCCCAGAAAAGGTTAAGTTATCCTCTAGCTATTTGCCTAGAGGCTATTACTTGTGGTTGCTTGAAGAGCCTTGGGTTTTCAGTTGAATGAAAACCTCCCTCAGGTGTTCAACATGAGAGGATTTCCAGAGGGTAGGGCAGATGCTGGTAGTTAATGAGCCTCAGTTTGCATTTCAATGGCCCACTCGGGTGTGGCTGGATCTCCGAGGGAGGGGCTGCCGCCTCTCCCCAGAGCCCTGGGATGGAGTAAGACGGCCAGGCCACAGTCCTGCATGGTCGCAACTCAGCAAAAGCTCTGAGCGCCCTCCAAATCCCGAGTGTCCCCACACAGTTCCAGTCCTGTCCGCTCTCCCTCTGCCGGAGCCCAAGGTGAGTGGCTGCGGCTATTTTAACACTCTGCCCCGGCCCTCTGCGCTGTGGAGCTGGCTTGGGCTTTAACCCCGAGGGCGGTGCGCTGCTCACGGCTAAGGCCGCTGCTGTCCGTGGGCTCCCAGCCCCCCTCTCATGCCTCCGCAATCCTACCAGGATCGATTCAGTATCCCTGGTTGTATGGTCCTTGCAAGCTGCTTTTCTTTTGCTTTTTCCCGACGATTTATCTTTATTTTAGTTGTAATTCCAGTTTGGTCCTGGGAGATGGTCTGTGTAGTTTCCATTCACTCCACCGCCATTTTGGAATCTCAAGACCTAATTCTTGAACAGTTGAAATTAAATTAATTTAATCAGTCAACAAAGTGATTTGACCTAATTTGATGAGTTGTTAAATAAGAAACAAAGCAATTATTTGAATTCAAAAATAGGCTTCATATTTGTTTGCAAATGTATATGCAATTAGAAAAGGGACTAAATTATATTTACCATAGCATTAGTTTTAATAGTGAAAAATTGGAAACACTTTAAATACAGCAAGGAGTACATAAATTATGTTATAACCATCAGTTATAAAATGTATGTTTATAAAGTAGATAATAACAAGGAAAACATTTGTAATATTAGGAGAAAATTAAAGATGGCATAACCAACATAACCATTCTGTTCATTTTAGTCATTATTATCTGCTGATTTTTCAGTTATTACCATAATTCATGGAGCATTTGGGCACCACATTTCTCTCCACATTAATTCTACTCAATCTTCCTGGATGGCATGATTGTCCTAGTATAACATACCTCCATTCCGGGTCCTTGATTTCTGGAATTCCAACAACCCTCCATTCTTACTTAACAACCTACTTCCATGATCACTCTAGATTTTATTAACCAAAAATTTTTTGTCTTCTAAATCTTACAATATGGTAATCCACTTATTGACCCAAATCTCTTATATTCCTCCTCCCCACATGTCTATTCTTTAAACTTCTTTCTACTCCAGGCCCCTGACCACTTCATTTTACACTCTAATCCATTCTCTTTCATCTTTGCCTTTCTTTTTCCAGGCAATATACCCTTTATTCTGTAGCAATCCTTCAGTGTTCTACCCCTGGTCCATCATCCCTCCTGACTATGATGCCAAACTAGGTATAACCCAAACATCAGAGTTCTCTGATTCTACTTCTGGGTTGCTAAGCCCCACTGGGAAGATCTGCTCAGGCACACAAACTTGTATTATGTTGCGGTTTCCCACCTCCACTAAGGCAATGCTCCCTGCTCGTTCCAACATTCTCCTATTCCTCATTCCCTCAGGGAGGAAAAGAAATCTTACATGATTGGTGTATCCTTTTCTTCTCCTTTGTTGACTTGTTGGAAGCTGGATCCTTTCTCTATGCTTCCCAGCCCATCTTATCCCACTCCTTGATGTTGTTCCATCAGTTAGTAACTACCAACCTTTGTAGCTTCAGCCTTTTTTGTTGTGCTCAAAACTACTCAGTCCCTTCCATCTCAAAAAGGATGTTTTTTTAATCACATGTCCATTCCAGCTGCTATCCTTTACTTTTCCTTTCAGAGTAAAGCTACCTAAAACAATGATCAACACTTGGCCTGAGTTTTTACCTTTTTTTTTTTTTTTTCCACGTATCAACAGTTCAAGTGTGGCTTTTTCTCCAAAACTTCTCTTTCTAAGATTACTAAGTGACCACCTTGTTGCTAAACTCAATGGGAAAATTAAAATCCTCATTTATTGACTACTACGTAGACACTGATATTCTTTTGTTGGTGGTTATTTTTAGTTATTTTGTTTTTGTTTCTTTTGGTAATAGCTTTCTTGAGATATAATTCATATGTCATACAATTCACCAGTTTAAAGTATACAATTCAGTGGTTTTTAGTATACTCAGAGTTGTGCGACTCATCACAATTGATTCTAGACAGTTTTATCACTCCAAAGAAAGCTTAGGCCATTTGGCAGTCATCTCATTCTCTTCCTCAACCCAGAGCAACCATTCATCTGCTTTCTGTCTCTATAGATTTGCCTTTTTTTTTGACATTTTACATATATGGAACAGTAAATCATACAATGTATGTTTTGTGTGAGTGGCTATTTTCACTGAGCACATTGTTTTCAAAGTTTATCCAGGCAGTATTTTGGATCAGTATTTTGTTCCTTTTTATGGCCAAGTAATATTTCATTGTATGAATATACCACATTTTATCTATCCATTCATTAATTGATGGACACTGGGTTGTTTCCACTTTTTGGCTGTTATGAATAATGCTGTTTATGAACATTTGTGTACAAGTTTTTGTGTGAACATATGTTTTCTTTTATTTAGGGTATATAGCTGGGAGTGTAATTGCTGAGTCATATGGTAACACTATGTTCAATCTTTGAGAAACTGCCAGACTGTTTTCCAAAGTGGCTGCATCATTTTACATTCCATCCATCATTGTGTAGGATTCAAATCTCTCCACATCCTCATCAATACTCGCTATTGTCTTTCTTAGTATCGCCATCCTGGTGGATATGACATGGTAGTGCACTGAGGTTTTGATTTGCATTTCCCTGATGATTAATGATGCTGAGCATCTTTTTTGTAGATCTTTTAACTATTGAGTTGTAAGATTCTTGATGTATTCTAGATCTAAATCTTCTATCAAATATATCATTTGCACATTTTTTCTCGTATTCTGTGGGTCCTATTTTCACTTTTCACATCGTGTCCTTTTAAGAACAAAACTGTTTCACTTTGACCAAGTCCAATTTATCTATTTTTTGTTTTGTTGTTTTTCCTTTGGTATCCTATCTAAAAACTACTACCTGATCCAGGTCATGAAGGTTTTCCTCTCTATTTTTTCTTAGAGTTTATAGTTTTAGCTATTACATCTGAGGCTTTGATCCATTTTGAGTTAATTTTTGTATAGTATGTGTGGCCGGGTGAACTTAATACTTTCAATACTTGAAATCCTCTCTTCTCTTGGACTCAACACTAACTTTCCCCCAGTTTCCACCTTATTGCACTTCACATTCATTTTGTTTCTGTAAAAAAATGTTTCTGTCTTCTTCATAGGTCTCAATTGTAACTATTGATTCACTTTTGACTCTCTTCTTTTGTGTTAAGTTTGAGAACAAAAACTTTCTTATTTAACTTTATATTCACCAAAACCTCTGAAAAAGCCTGGAACTTTGTGGGTGTTAATCTATCTTTAGTAAAAGACAAAGATTGTATCAGGAAAAAGTCCTAAAAGTAAAATATAGAATGTGTGTGTGTGCATGTGTGTGTGTGTACATACACATAGGGATATAGATCTTGCTTTTTTCTTATTCCTTGTTTTCTATAATAAAGACATAGGGAAATAATAAGAAAACATCTGTATTCAAGGAGAAGAGGGAAAGAAGCTGAAACTTTTGACAAACAAGAAGAATAAATTTTTGCACTGACAACCTCACCATATTTTCAGACCAAATAAAACCATGTAATTGAAAGCAACTTTTATTGGAAGTGCTATATAAATATGAAGTAAAGCTCTAAAACAAACCTCGGATATTGATGCTCTTGTCATCATAAAATAAACTCTAAATTCCTTTGGGCAGGATTCATCTTATATATTTCTCCAGTACCTAGCATGATGCCTGGCATATATACCACATCTAAGTTATTTTGTTTATTCAGCTACTATGTCTTGAGTAGCTACTCTGTGCCAGAAATAGTGCATCATGCTGGAGATCCAGAAATAAGAAAAGCATAGTCTCTGCTATCATGGCCCACTGTGCAGTTGAAATAAGGAATAGATTTATACTGAGCAAAATGAAATCTGTGTTCTTCACATGTTGTCCTTTTTTAATTCAATTATAATAGTCTATTTCAAACAATTTTTAAGAAAGTTAAAGGAAATATTAGCAAAACCTATAAGACATTTATAGAGTCCCTACCCTAGGTGAACTTCCCTAGAATCTGTGCGGAATGAAGAGATGTGTGAGATGTGGCTCTAGTTCTGTGAAAGGCTAGTGAAGAAAGAGGTAGGCAGACACAGATAACCATCACCAAGGCAGGCTATGAGAAATGCTATTATGAAGGTAGGGCAGGATTGCAAGGAGAACATCATGTTATCTCAGGGAAGTTTCTACTCAGACCTGCCTGTTTGCAACTTAGGCTGGAACAGCTTTACAAACAAATTTGAATATCTGTGTGCCCTCAAAGCATTTCTGCCACCCTGCCCACACTGATGGGAAAATGGAGCCTCTAGGAGTGATCAGTGAATGCTGGGTTCCTATTAATGTGCAGGGCAAGGCCTGGGTACATACTGAGTTTCCATTTCTAGAATCTGAGATTAGCACCACAAGGCAGGAAGAAAAGCTGAGTACCATCTATTTCAACCTCCCACCTAGTGCTTCATCTTTTGTTAGGTCTTTTGATCCCTGAGCCTATGTCCATGCTCAAGGACAAATGTCCTTTCGACTCCACCCTCCAGCAGCCCTTGGATTTTTGAGGTTACCCACATTTAAAGAAAAAGTGGAAGAAATGTACATTCAATTAAATGTAACTCAAACAATCTGTTTTATCAAATCAAGTGGATCATAAATAAGAAGAATGGGTGCAGTCTAAATTACATAAAAGAGACAGGAACTTGGCAAAGTTTCCATCTTGGCAAGCTATCATCCCAGGTCTACACAAGGTCAATATGGTAATTCATTTCCTGAAATTACTTAATTCTGCTGTCTGTAACCAAATGGTTATTTATCTTCAAGTACAGAAGTATGTCATTTCAGGTAAAACTGACATTTTGAAATCCAAGTTGACACTCGTGAATTGTTACTATACCGTAGGACTGATTACCTTTACAGAGGAAATTTTCCTAAACACCTTAAAATAGGATTCCATTTTTTAAAAAATAAAACTTATTTTATATCACCTCTCCTGAAACATAGTAATTGCATGAAGCTGGATATATCTCTATAAAGAAAACATCCCACTATGGTCAGCAGATAGTGTGTGTGCTAAGACAAGTTCCAAAATATGAGTGGTAAAAGTCTTTACACTGCCAAGACAGATTGCTGGAGGTCAATTTTAATTTCCTTTCAAATTATAATAATTAATAACATATTTTTTCCTGTTATTGACCCAAGGACAGCAGGCTTGAAAAATATCCAAAGTAGATCTACATGATGCCCTAAAAGAAAGTTTTCCTCTATAGCACCAGTAAGTATAACTTTATTCCAGATTTCTGGCAAAGCATGTCTCATTTGCCTTTCTCTAGCAAAGTGGGCCTGCACATTCTACAAAATAAACCCAGAGAATGTTCAGCAATATGCTGAGGAAGGGCTTGCTAAGTGAGCATCTCTCCCCTCTATGAGCTGAAGTCTGATCATTTCTCTGTTCATCTCATTTGCATTTTGTAATGAAAAATGCAATACCTTGGACTATATTTGAAGCTCTGAATTTATTAGACCTTTACAACATGAAGCCAGATCCAGAATGGATGTCTTCACTGTATACATGGTAAATGAAGCAGTGTAACATATACATTATTTGAATATGTTGATGAAATGCTTTATCTATTTATAAAAGTCTATGCATTTATTCAATAAACATTTAACAAACACTAACAAGGCAGAGTAAGGACCCTGTCTTTGGTAGAAAGAAATAAAGTCCGCATAGGATGGAGGGCTGGACATGTCCTAAGAAAAATGGATGGACCCTCAGGAGAACGGTTGATGCTATCTTGGGCCAGAGAATAGATGGACTCTGAGTATATTTAACGTCAAAAGTTGGGAAGAGACTCTAACCAGTGATTCTACAAAAATCACATCTTATTTTCTCAAATAAGAAAGCTTTCAGATGATGTTATCTTTAGCAGAGATACAGATCTGCTTTTTGTTTTTTTCTAAAACTGAAAGTATGTTTGGAATAACCCAAGTGATGAGTTACCTGGAAAACTTTTTTTCCAAAAAGAAAAGATCTTATTTTACGCTGGTGCATTACATCAGACAGACTTTCTTACTCTCTGCATAGTGCTCGCCTTTCTAATGTAGGTTATATGCTGCAGGTGAGCTGATGAGACTTTCCTCTCCTTACTTTTGAGGAAGAAAATGACAGCTGTACCTAGCACAAGGCATTGCCATCTGTACGCATTATACTATGCCAATTTAATTTTTGGAATAATAGGACTTTCCAAGTCATCAAAGGTAAAAGGAAGTTGGGGGTGGGGTTTGGGAAAGATCATTTTAGACTTGCTCAGATTCTGGAAATGATTTTTCTCTTTTATGTAAACTATTAAGGTAATGGAAACTATCCATTTCACTGTATTTATTCCATAAGATCCTATTTTATAACTGTATTTGCACACATATTACAACAAAAGAATAATAAAAAGTTAAGATGGGATGATCTGTCAGTGTTGGAGCTAAAGAGAACACACACTTGGTTGCAGACTGGGCTTCTGTGTGGACAGCTATGAATGTCAGAACACATCAAGTGAACCAGGAGCAGTCAGCAAATCTAACATGTTGTGAATGTGGAAGTTGTTCTGTTTCCTATGGAAAGGCACAAGCAGAATCAATCAAATTGAGCTTTAATTAAGACATGAGTCAATCAGGATACTAAATTCCAAGGCTGATTCTGGCACTGTCCAAAACAAATCTCAGTTAGACATTGTCTTCTGGTCCTCAGCTAAAATGGAAGCATCTGCCTAATTAGAAAAAGACATCATTCATCCAACACAAATTAGGAGACTCACCCATGGAGGTTGCACGCAAAATTACATGAGGATGGGTAAGAATTTCTATAACTCCCAAGAATGTGTTTACAGAATTACACAGCCTTTTATGAAATTCTCATTGCATCCTGCTCACAGGACTGTGTGAAGGGAGTTATCCTTATCTTTAAATGAACAAATGCCAAGAATATCCCACCCCAATAGCCTCTCTCAGCAGAGCAAGAAAATGTGTAATTTTTTTGACTGGATGCACATTTTGCTTCCATTTTCTGTGTGGATTGTATTTTCTGAATTCATTTTTGTTGAGTTGGTCCAGCTTAAAATTTAATAGGCTTCTCATAAGACAAAAATAAGTCTTATAACTGTTGCACTAAATTTTTAAAATGAAAAATAAAAAAAATAATGCAAGTATATTTATTCAAGGGTGTCAGTTCTATCCCACATGCATATGGTTCGATGCAGGCGGCACACCTATCATTTTAAGCTGCCCAGAAAATTATTACACATGTGACTATATTTAGCAACTTATCATTTGGTTTAGAGGGAAAAAGATTAGCTACATTACAACTCTGTATTTTAATATCAGGAGAGCCAATGCATACAGCCACACATTTAGCAAGAGTTCCTCACATAAGAACAGCTATTAAGAATCCCTGTACATATGGTTGTGTAGTGATGAACAGACCTCCCCTGTGTCTGAGGAAACTGAAATATCACTGCCTACAAATAATATATTGTATAAAGATCACATTTTGTTCACATGAAATTTAGTTTTCGTGTAGACAAAATTTTCAATGAAATATTTTTATTTTTCTCTACCAAAATATAATTCCCAGAATATTCTTAAGGAGCAAATAAGTATGTACTATTCAGTCATCCATTTTTTTCCTCAGTTCAAGCTACACTCACATTAAGATCTTCGGGTTTTATATTAATAAAATGATTATGTGTTACTTATGATAGGTTGGTTAAATCTCTTGTACTTTTTCATTATGAATGTTTTTTCTCACTGAAGAGCAAGTCAGGGTAGTTAGTGTAAATCATGGCCCCAACCTAGACAAAAAGGCCCAACAGATAAAAGGCCCTAGGAATGATTGAATCTGTAACACAAAGGAAAATAATGAAAGCAGTCCACACATGAAAATTTCCCCTGTCCCTTTCCCAATCTCCTTTACAGAATACAGCTCCAAGCCCTCGAGATTCTTTTTTTTTGTTTTTGTTTTTTTGTTTGTTTGTTTTAATCCTCACCCGAGGATACTTTTCCATTTTTTATTCAGACAGAGTGGGAGGGAGAGAGAGGAAGAGAGAAAGAGAGAGAGAAACATCAATGTGAAAGGGCCACATCGAGTGGCTGCCTCCCGCACAACCCAACCAGGGGCCGGGGACAAACTGCAACCGAGGTACATGCCCCTAGCGGGAACCGAACCCGGGTCTCTCTGGACCGCAGGCTGACGCTCCAACCGCTGAGCCAAACTGGCCAGGGCACCCTCCAGATTCTTAGAAGGGAAAATATCCTCTCTAATATTTCTGACAAAGATTGTTAGAGGGCAAGAAATCACCTGCCCTTGTAGGAATTCGCAACAGAGAATTGCGTCTAAACCAAATGCTCCGAGTGCATTCCAAAGAGGAGGTGGGAAAATTATGCGTCTTTCTCTGCTCCTTGTCTCCTAGCCCCGTTCTTGCTCTATGTGCCCCTCTTTTCTTGACCTGTAAACATACCTCAAATACCCTCCCCCAGCATGATCCAAACTCCTCTTTTGCTAATGTAGGATGTCACTCTACCATTTCATCCGTCTTTACCTCTTCCAAAATATACCTGGACAGAATTCTTCACTTCTTTCATTGCCAATATTTCCAACATTTGTTCCTTTGACAAAAATATCATAACGCCTATGTTCTCTTCATTCTTCATTTTGTGTAACACATTGCACATTGCCACTGAATTGAACAGTGTTGAGGTGTCAATAGAGCCAATAATAGCTGTGTTCCACCTGCAGCTAACTGCCCTGCCCTCCGCTGTCACTCAGCACCACACTAGGCTGCTCTTTGTCTAGGGATGGCTAATGACAGGACAAACAGAAGTACACCACGGGCCATCCACCCAGAGCCCAGCTTTGTGTCATGCATAATACCCCTGACCAACAGAGTCAATGGTAACTAGATAACCAGATGGTTTTTGGAGATTTGGGCGGGACATACAGGGACTCGTCAGTTGGTATCGATCGCAGAATGGAAGAAAAGAGAAGGAGACACATCATGACAAATAAATTGTGCAGATCTTAAAAGAGCACCTGACCTAGCTCTATTTCCCTGGCCTCAGTACTACTTGACATCTATCCTGAGTGAGTCTGTTGCTTCAGTAGAAAATGCCTAACTAAATATATACTAACCCATCCATTTTCTCCCCACACTTTTCCTCCTTCTTCCTTCCTCCCACATCCAGGAATCCCATCACTGTTGCTGATTATTCTAGAACCTTATCCCCCTTCTTCTACACCTACTCCTTCAGCAATGCATCTCCCCATCACCATCCACGGGGTTTGTTAGAGACGGCTAAAGGCAACAGTCCTATTCCATCTGTTGAACACACTAAAAAGCATTGGCTAGCTGACTGTGTGTGGGAACAGTTGGAAAGATGTATGAAATATAAGGGGGAAGCAGTTCTTGGAGACTGTCTCGGAATGCCATAGGGACCAGAACAAATGAACATGTGTCAGCTTAACCAGTTTCCAAAGGCAGTTTAAGCAAATGAAGAAGATTGGCCCTAAGAAGCAATGACTAAGATATGGTTAAAGTAGTCTTTGGAGGCCTGTGGCAATGGGAATGAGAGTCCACCTACCATTTGGAAAATGTGCTATGGGCCTTAGTGAGGATGGAACTAAATGATGACATTTTCACCTTGCTGAGTTTAATTGACAGACTTTTTTCCTGTAAATTTTATTTTTATATTTATTTCTGGTTCCTGATATCTGACTAAGAGCAATGAAATCATCCAATCTTAAATTCTACTCAGCAGTGTTTAACACTAAGCCCGTCTGCAATTTATCTTCTGGGCCATATTTACCACACTGGTGACAGAAGGAGCTTGTTTTGCTGAAACAGTGCAGTGCAGTCCATTTTGATGAAGGGTAGAGCCTGTATTGAAGAACTAAAAAAGGATGAACTTTGTGTTTTTATAGTAAAATAAATACCGTTTTACCTTTTTAAGCCAAATAAACTCTTTCCAAAAAATCTTTTGATTCAACTGAAAAATTATCCCATTTTCACCTCCTCACTGGAAAATGGTATTTTTATTTAAATGCTGATGTAGGCACTTTTTTTCTCAACCCAAGCCTTTATATCCTTTGTCCCAGGAAGCAATACAGTACACTTGCAATGGTTTTGAGGCATCTCTTTATTTCTTTCCTAGCTATAAAATAACCCATTTGCCAAGTCCTTCTAAACGACTCATTTCCAACAAAATGTACAGATACCAGGAAGATCCCAGAGATCAAAATTTCATTCACTATGGAATGCAGGTACTTCAATTGAAGAACCAATCAAAGTGGATTTAGCGTTAAAGGGGAGACATCTGTAATACTTTCAGCAATAAAGATAACATTTTAAAAAAGATATGTATTTATAAAATCCCCATGAAGAAGAAAAACCTATCTATTGATATTGACTTTGTGGTGGAAAATATGCCTTAAGATCAATCAATCAAAGCACAGAAATTTCTTGATAATGCATAAACTAAATGAAAATGTCATTGGCTGTATTCTAATTTTACAATTATCTCAAATTTCTCAGGACAAATTAATGAGTTAGTGTGTGTGTGTGTGTGTGTGTGTGTGTGTGGTGTGTGTGTACATACATAGGTTTCACAAAGTACCTGCAGAAAAAAAGAGTGGCATAAAAGACATCATGAAGAATATTAGAAACTTTAAAGAAATAAGAAATTACTGGACTAAACAATGTGCATGAATTTTTTAAATTTAGCTGTTGTTTTTTTAATTTTTTTTCTTTATTAATTTTAGAGAGAGAGGAAGAGAGAGGGAAAGAGAGATAGAAACATCGATGAGAGAGAACATCGATTGGCTGCCTCCTGCATGCCCCACACTGGGGAATTGGCCCACAACCTGGGCATGTGCCCTGACCAGGAATTGAACCAGTGACCTCTTGGTACATGGGTAGATGCTCAACCACTGAGCCACACCGGCTGGGCCAATATGCATAAATTTTGTGCATTATGTAGGTAAAGTTGCACTTTACCTACATAATACACAGAAGTTCTTTCTCCAGTTCTAACACAATCACCTCATGCTTAGCAGTTCACTGTGAAATAAGAGAAAACAAGATGCAGATAATTCTGGCTCTCTGATGATTTCCTCAAGCACAAAACTTGAGGGTTAATGCCTGGCCAAGAGAGAGGGCTCCTGTCAAGCCCAGACATTGGGCCGCAGCAGGTGGCCCTGATGCTTCTCTGGCAGCTCTCTAATCCTCCTGAAATAGAGTTATTCTGGAGTGTGACAGACCAGCCCTGAAGGCTACAGCCCACTGCTGCTTCCATCACACTGCGGGACCACACAAAGGTAAGGAAAGCCACAGCACTTCATCTGTGGCCCAGAAAAGTTACTCTAGGGAAAGGGAGGAGGGAAATCTCAGTTGGGTCCATATTTGGTCTTTGTTTTCAAAGGCGTCCTCAGGCTACAACAGTTTTACTCAACTTAATTTGGTGTGGGCTTAGATGGAATATCAAGAGTGCCCATTTCCTACAAACGGGCTTAAAATGACAGGTTGAGTAACCATCAGTTGAGTAACTATTTCTCTAATAAGAAATGGTTGCTTTTCCATTGCATACCATGAGTTGTGTTCACTTTAGAATGCCGTCTCTTTTTTTCAGAATGTGATCTCTTTTAAGGAATATATTGTCTGTTGTTGACTCCACTTAACCTGACATAATAAGAAAAATGTTAGTAAGAGTATGTTATCCTTCTGCAGTCACATTTTTGAGTGTCTTTAGTATGAAATGTTCTCCTGATACCTGATATATTAATGTCCATTTATAAAGAGAACAGAATCTGGCCCCTGGGTACAGGTAGCATATACAAAATGAGTTGACTTTACAGTTATTTGCATCTAGAATCAACAGCTCTCCCAGTTGATCCTTCTTCCCTCTTCTTGTTATCTGGCCTGTTAATTTGCAAACACTCTCAGCATTAACATCCCTGTGTTAACATCTTGCCTTCAACATGTAAGATGAAATAAGGCAGTGTCTTCTAATTCGTACTGCTCTAAGGCAGCACTTTTCACCCTGTGTGCCCCAAGAGTTTTTAAAACATGCAATACCTGACTGTTTAGTCAAAGTCACTGACCTCTTTTCCCTTAAATTGTCAAATAAAAAAAAAAAAAATGACAACAGCCAACACAACAATAGCTATCCAGTATGAATGAATCAAAATTATACCTATTTTTTTGTCAACACACCAAAGGGTACTTTTTCAGTGTGCCGCAGAATTTTAGTAGTTTATGTGTGCCATGAGATGAAAAAGGTTGAAAATCGCTGTTCTAAGGCAATCTGTGCATTTGTGTCTTGGCTAAAAATGGCTTCCAAAACACCCATCTAAAAAAAATCTTCTCCCCATTAGTCCTCATTATGATAAAAAAAAATTTTTGCATCAAATATTTACCTGAATTTAGCTATGTGAATCACTGAGGCATAACATCATACATTATTTATCTATTAAATGCAATGTGGAAAAGGTCTAAATGACACAAAGACAAATTGTTAGTGTTGTTCAGAAGAAAAAAAACAGTATGCTACCTAAATATTTAGGACAAAAAATATACTTCACAAAATGTTCCATTGTATCCCTTCTGTGCTAATTTTATCAGATAAAGTTGATTTATTGAGTAAAGAACAAAGCAGCTTGCCACTTTACTCCCCACAGTGGAAATACAAGCCTAGACAGGGTTAGCTTATGGTTTTCAAGTTTTGTACATTTGGCAAGTGGATCACAGAAAAACATTCATTTATGCCATTTCACAGATATCCAATATTCGGTTTTCTATATCCAATGGAGATGGATTTGATGTTTTATGACATGCATTGAATAGCAAAGTAATAGTAAATTTTTCCTTCTTGATTTTAATAGATTCACTTTTTTAAACTTTGGGAATTTATTATATATAGGATATTTGAAAATTACATTATCAGATTGATCATTCGTTTTATACGTATTAAGGATCTACTACTTACTAAGTAGGAACAACCTAGAATAAAAGAAGAAAACTGTGATCTTTGCTTCACAGAGTTCTCATTCTACAAGTGGCTAAAAACCCTTCCTTTTTTCATTATCTAGTTAGTTAAAGCTGGGTCTTTTTTTTTTTTTTTTAAAGGAACTGTTGAGAAAGAAGTCATAGAAAATGGACACTGCCAAGGAGAATATTTGGCCATCTACCTATTAAACTGCATTTTACCTGAAGTAAAAAAAAAAAAAAAAAAAATTTCAAAGGAGAGGAGAAACAAGAAAGAAACACCTTTGAATGAAATAAGCTATTATCAATATGTAAGAAAAACATAATGCATTTTTATCATAGCTTTTCTTATAATAAGTTTCCTTCAAAGGCAAGGTATATTTTTACACTAGCAAATCTTTTTCAAATCATTAAATGCTGAGTTAAAAAAAAATGCAAAAATGCCTAATTCCCATATGGACATTTTAGGAGGGGACAAAGTTGGTTAGACTCAGAGTCAGCATTTTCTAAATGCATACCAGTTTACCACTCTCCTCAGGAGGAAAGGTGAAGGCTGGCTTGCATTTTCTCTTGCTGTGAACATTGCTGCATTCATTTTCTGAACATAAAATAATAATGATTTATAATAGCATCCACTTCTGGTATAGAATTATTGGCTGGAATCATGTTACTAATGGAATTTAAGCTATTTTCACTTATTATTCATAGTAATACTCAGTTTCAGCTCTAGGCAAAATTGTTAAATAGGCAAAACTTATATTTGGCGCCTTCCCCTTCAGTAGAAATGTCCCCTAATGGGGAAAGCTAGACCCATTCTTACTAAGGTGTTTATAGCTAATGCAGCAAAATATTCAGTATTTTACCTCTTCCAATGATATTTGCACACTAACAATGGATTTTTAACATTCTAGAAAAAAAGTGACTCTAAATTTGAAATTAGAGATTGCAGTGGCCAGCCAGAAAAGGAGTGTCTGGTCCCGAAGAGCTCCGGCACACCTTCCGTCATCTCCATGTTTCTCTGTCCGTATAGAGGCTGACCCTTGTGAAAATAACAAAGCACTCAATTTTAAGCATCAATCTAGCTATTATTTTTAAGTGTATATTAGATTAAGTATTTAAATTCAACATTATACAATAGCACTTTGAAAAATGTTACACAATCTCATTGTGAATGTAGTATATTCATGTTCTCAATGCTTTTTCGAAATACAGATAGCAATACACTTAACACATACTTCTCTCTGTTTATCTAAAGAAAATTTCCATGAAATAAGGAAGAGAAGAACCTGAAGACTCCAGGCAATCTCACTGGTCTCCTTACCTAACTTACCTACAGATGTCTTATTGATGAGACACAATAGAATTTCCAGTTGCCAAGTCATCTCTCCATTTTCTGAATCATTCCAGGAGAAAAAAGAGAGTACAATGAAATGGATTTTGAACTAAGAATCAAAGTTCCAAAAGTTCAAGTCATGGACATGCCACTGTGAGATTTGTGCAAATCGTGTCTTTCTGGACTTTAGATTCTCATCTACAGAAAGAACTAGATTTCAGAAATCCCTGTCAGCACTAAAAGCATCTTGAATTTAAGAACACAGTAATAGCCAAAGATGAATAATTTCCGATTAAAACCCCAACTCAGAGTGATAAAGTAGGACTTTATTTGAATTACTTGAAATAATGAATGGCTTTCTTATTTCCTCTTCCATATATTCACCCTTGCACCTATCACAGCCTTCTGGTTATGATTCATTAAGAAGGGAAAATATCATTCTTCTTGATTTAGTGAGAGGCTTATTTTAAATATAATTCAGGTCAAAGTTGCCTTTTCTGTGTTGGGTGAAATTACATAACTCATTCCAGAAAGATGATTACAGATTAGGTAAGATAATAGCATTTCCAATAATTAATGTGTCTGCTTGTCTTGGTCTACGCAGTGAACATTTCATACACATCTGTATTTATTCCGTAGTCAAATACAAGGTGAGGCAAAGGTTGGTTTACAGTTATAGGTACACAAAACACAGAGTTTATTCTTGTATTATTATTTATTATTGTCTTATTTTCCATACAAACAACTGTAAACCTACTCTTACCGCACCTTACATAAGCCAAAGTGAACTGAACACCAAATTTGGTTTGTACATCACAGCAGGGGGAAGCCTGCCAATAACACAGCTTAGCCTTGTTTTTATAAATTGCCTAATAATACTTAAGTGGCTTTTGAGAAATTGGATTTTCCCCACTTCTCCTCAGGCAGGAACCAGAAACAGGAAAAGCTCTAAATACGGTTAACAGAACCCTTTCCTCCAGACTTTCCTGAAGCTGAATACGGATCATAGGCCAGATTGGTTCTTTATTTTTATTTAACATCATGTTCAGATGAACACGTTTTAATAATAGACTACTCTTTGAGTCTCTAATTTAAGTAGTAACTATTGATTGACTAGTTAGAACTTCCGTGCTTTATGAATTGTTCTCTAGAGGTGACGAAATGAGGAAATCAATGCTCTTATTTGCGTTTATAGTCAGTCTACTGAGTAAATTGGATTTTCAAGCACCAGAGACAAAAGGCTATTTTAGAATGCCATTAGCTAAGGAATAAAAATTTAAAAGGAAAGATTTTATCAGGAAAATATTGCTCAAAATATTCTTAAATGTTCAAAAATGAGTGGTTAATGTGAAGAGAGCCAACCCTCGATCACTAGATATAGCTTACTTTAAAACAGAAATGACCATATTCGTCATTGCCCCCTTGCTACTTAACATGTGCAAAGCACAGTCATCTGATGAGTAAGAGCAGGGGCTGGTTTTGTCCTGGATGTGTGGCCAGGAGCAACTGGCTTGGTTTTTCTAAATCTTAGTTTCTTTTTCTATACAATTAAATAATAGTAGTTCTTCCTCCTAGGATTCTAAGGAGAATTAAATAAGTAACTTATAACATCATGTCTGGCTTATGGACAACAATATAATAAGTGGTAGCTGTCATATTACTATTATTATTACTACTACTACTCCTACATAAGTAGATACTCAATAAATGTTTATGGAATGGACTTTGGTAACAAGTTTTCAGAGGTCTGTGGTTTGCTGACTTGCCCCTGATGACTCTCCCATGTCCCATCCTCACCCCCACTATACCAGCTTCAAGTATTTAGAACTTGGTAGTTCAAACCAAGGCTCCTGTCTCTTCCATTTGGACCTTTGGTGTTAGCAAATGGTATACATTCCTCCAACCACATTCAATCTACTAAGCCCTTTTCTATACTCAACTCATAATACTAACACTTCTCAGCTGGCCTCATTATTGTGGTAGAAAGCCACCAACCCCCTAGACTTAAACCTTAATTTGATGTCAGCTCTTTTTTGTGCTTACATCCTAATTGCACTCAGCTTTAATCCTCTGTAGGTTCACTCTGTCTATACTGGCTTTCTGTATTTGACCTTCTGGCTCACAATCCTCCCTCCTATTCCTCTGACACAGCCAGTGATACCTCCTCATAGTTCCTCAACATTTCTAACCCTAGCAATATTTGTTCACACTCTACTGTCCAGACTAGTACCATACCAATACTCTGAATCCCTCCAGTTTCTCTAAATCTCTAATTATAAAATCCCTATGCCTTCCTGTCCTTCCATACACCTCACCCTTTTAGTTACACTAAACCTACTCTTTACTCATGAGCACTGATATCTTGATTTCTCCCTTTTCTTCCAGACCATGTGTCCCTTCTAACTTTTTGTGCCTCTCTCTCCTTCTCCCACCTCATCATTTCAATGAACTCCTGTGCAGAATCTTTAGCTCCCTTACTCACTTGTCCTTCTATCTTCTCACGTTGTGAATTCCTAACCCTAGATAGACCCCCATAGCCTTACTTTTTCTTAATTACTGAGTATTATTTCATATCAAAGGAATCTATTGTATGATTTATTGAAAATGAATCATTGACTATGATTACCCTTTATTTTGGCACTCTGTTTTGCTTGGCAAGTTTTTATTCATCTTTAATTTACTTCTTATCACTTTATGAAAGTTAATTCAAGTCCTTTCAATTGGCTTCAAATCCTACCTTGGTCCCAACTTTCTAAGAAATACTTGGGGCTCTACTCAACAGACACACACACACACACACACACACACACACACACACACACGTGTGCTCAATACACCCCAAATCCTCCCTCTTCTACCCATGCTTTTCTTAATGCTTCTTATTTCAAAAGAAGTATCCCTTCCTCTTTATAAAACCAACTCCATCTTTCATGATCCTAACCAATCCTTCCTGCTTGTTTTTGTAACTAAATTCATTATTTTCTTTCCCTTTTTATAACCTTTTTCTTGACATAATCCATTTCCTTGCTCTCTGCAAAATATGTTCAAATCTGCCCATTATATAATTTAAGTTTTTAAAACATATTCTTTATTTGATGACTTTATTTACCTACTGTCATCTCTATCTTCCTTTGCAACAAAATTCTTGAAAGAGTAGTCTACATCTACCAATCACTCATTCTCCCACTCTTTCTAAACCTGTCTACACCTACCATTCCAAAATTATCTCCTGTCTCAAAGATATCCAGAGAGTTCTTCAATTTCTAATTCTCATCCCCTTGATTTCTCTGCAGCATTAAAAATATTTATTCCTCCCCATGAAACATTCTCTGCCTCTTGCTCCCCTAGTGCTTCTTTTTCCCCTATACACTTCTCTGTCCTGTTCTTCTCTGTCCACATTTAAGTGATTTTTATTTTTGGGGAGTCTCTCAAAGTTTTATTCTTGCTCCTCTTATCTCACTTATTTCTCTTCATTGGTCATTTTATCTCCTTCTACCACATCTTTAAGGATAATTATGAAATATATGCCTCAAGCTGAAACCCAAGCTCCTGACCATAAGGCATGGGTGTTCCAAAACTCCTTACTCACACATGTCAAAGAGCTTTACCCATATATCTATTTATCTGGCAAAGCTGATAAGAAAGCCCAGATGCTCCTCCTTTAGTGTTAGTGAGAAGTTGAAACCACACACAAGAATCTAACTACCATAGAAATTCTAAGCATATCTCCCTTTGCTTGCTTTCTCAAGCCAGTTCTAGAATTGCTTGGGAGCTGCCCTGCTCTCCCCCCAAAAGCCAAATTATGTGACTAATGAAATTTCTCATCCCCTTTGGGGTGTGTGTGTGTGTGTGTGTGTGTGTGTGTGTGTCATTGTCAGTCTCAACATTAAAACCAAGTTTTGGGTGGGTCCATCCTAGTTCTTCAGAATGATCACAACCTTTACCTAGTTAACTTTCTATGTCTTATTACAAATGTCAGACTATTCTGACCAACTCTCGAGTGTTGCCACATTACTTCTATGCAATGTTCTCCATGAAGCTCAAATATACGTACTTCTCTGTTATAATATTTCGTTTTTCTCTATTGCCTTCCAAATAAAATTTTTGTTCAAGCATTCAAAATCTTCCATAACTAAACCCCAAATGAAATTTACATATTTCTTTCCTATTTTCCTTCATGTATTCTGAAATTCCACTAAATTGTGGAATTTACCTTTCCTCAATAAGCCCTGCATTTTCTACAGTTGGCACTTTTGATTTCAAGTTCCTTCAGAATCGATTGTCCTCATCCCATTGTTTCCTATCTAACCCTTACCTGACTGGATTGGCTAGGATTTGGGGTTGTTTTTTTTGTTTTGTTTTGTTTTGTTTTGTTTTGTTTTGTTTTGTTTTGTTTGTTTTGGTTGCAAAAGACTTAAAATTTATCCCAGACTGACAAAATAATAAAAAAGAACTTACTACCTCACATAATTAAAAAATTCATTAGTTTAGTCTTTGCATGAGGCTTGATGCAGAGACTTATATAGCATCCTCAGGACCCAGTTTTTCTCCCTCCAACTCTGAGTTCTACAATAATTCCAGCCCTTTATCTTCACAATACTAAAATCAGTGAAAAGGTAAAGATTATTTTCCCATAACCCGTAAAAAAGTCCCATATTCACTCAGATTGGGTCATACTAAGTGACGTTACCCTGAAGCCACTTATACCTAAGAAGATGCAAAGTACTGAATGGTTCCGGCATGTGGAGCAGGAGTTTGAAGACGACCTTGACCCCAGTGACTGAAAGTGGGAGAAGGCTGGATTCCCCAAGAATCTAGAGATGTTACAAGAAGAAAGGGAGATGCTGGGAAGGAAAATAGTAAATGTCTACCGGATTAGCTGTCCAGACCCAGCTCACACAAGAAAAAATAATGTATAACTATGTGTGGTGACAGATAATAACTAGACATTATGGTGATCATTTTGCAATATTTGCAAATATAAAATAATTATGTTGTATACCTCTAACATAATGTTATGGCAGTTATATCTCAATGAAATTAAGAGTCAACTCAAATTTTCCTTCTTTAATATATAATTCCACTCACCTCCATTGAAAATAATTTTCTGTCCTCTAAACTCCCATTATATGGTGTTCCTACCTTTCTGACAACATCTGACCACATTGTGTCTTATAGAAGATCATTTCTGTGAACTCTAGAAGCATAGACCACATTACACTATTCTTTGTATTTGTCTGATTATAAATAGTGCTTCATAAGTGTTTATTAAAGAAATCAATTAATAAACTCCCTAATAAAAGTGTTAAAATCAATAATAATTTTCATTATAATTAGTTAGTCCATTTTCTTTCCTATGTACTTAACAGTTATTCAACTTTTCTATCAGTCACTCTCTCTAAGGAAAGGATAAATTTAAAAAAATCATTTGTGGCCCTGGCCGGTTTGGCTCAGCGGTTAGAGCGTCGGCCTGCAGTACAGAGAGACCCGGGTTCAGTTCCCGCTAAGGGCATGTACCTCGGTTGCAGTTTGTCCCCGGCCCTAGTTGGGTCGTGCGGGAGGCAGTCACTCGATGTGTCCCTTTCACATCGATGTTTCTATCTCTCTCTCTCTCTTCCTCTCTCTCCCTCCCACTCTATCTGAAAAAAATGAAAAAATGTCCTCAGGTGAGGATAAAAAAAAAAAATCTTTTGTGCCCTGGCCAGTTTGGCTCAGCGGTTAGAGCGTTGGCCTGTGGACCAGAGAGACCCGGGTTCAGCTCCCGCTAAGGGAACATACCTTGTTTGCAGTTTGTCCCCGGTCCCAGTTGGGGTTGTGTGGATGGCAACCAGTTGATGTGTCTCTCTCACATCGATGTTTCTCTCTCTCTCTTCCTCCTTCTCTCCCTCCCACTCTATCTGAAGATAAATGCAAAAATGTCCTTGGATGAGGATAAAAAAAAAATCATTTGCAAAAATGTGAATGGTTGGACTAAAGTGCAGATGAGATTTATAATACTCTCACCAAAGAATGTATATCAAACTAGAGGTTGTTTCTTTCTCTTTTTCTCATTGTATTCTACAAAGGAAAATTGAGTAATTTTAATGTATACATTACTAAGCAAAAAAAAAAAAAAATGTTGCAATAGGTTTACAAATCTTAGCAACTGCAAATATACTCTTAAAAATTCTTCAGGTCATGTTCTCATCTTAGTGGAACTGCAAAGCAGCAAAGTGTTAAAGAGAAATTACATGTATAACACTTCTCGTAGACAAAATTTCTTTATGGGAACAAAATTTGTCCCACACTCAAAACTCTTCTTATTGGGGGATAGACCAGGGAAAGAAGTTGCCAAAGATGGATAGAGGGGAAGACTAAGAGAGCACCAACAAACTGAGACTAGATGTGCTGTCTCCCAAATTTGCTATTATTCCTCCTTCCATCATGAACAGACGGTATGTCCCAGATGATTGGGACAATGAGAACCACCATGGGAGAGATGGCAGGATGTATGGAGAACAGAAGACCAAAGGAAACAAGTTTGCAAAACTAAGATTATCTTCCTTAATTATCATTATAATAAAAGGTATAATACATGTCAAATTAAATGACAAAATGTCTAAAAGATCTAAAAAAAAATAATTGGTCTATCTCCCCATTCAGTCCTGAAGTAGCCAATGAATCTTCATTTTTCCCTTTAACATAAATATCATTACTAGAGGGCGGAAAAATGGCGGCGGAGTGAATGGAAGCTACACAGACCATCTCCCAGGACCAAACTGGAATTACAACTAAAATAAGGACAAATCATCGGGAAAAAGCAACAGAAAAGCAGCTTGCGAGGACGATACAACCAGGGACACTGACTCGATCCTGGTAGGATTGCGAGGGCGCGAGAGGGGGGCTGGGAACCCACGGACAGCAACGGCCTTAGCCCCTTACGGCGCCCGCCCTCGGGGTTGGAGTGGCGCCAGCTGCACCGCGCGGGGACGGGGCAGAGAGTGCTGAAATCCGCCCCAGCTGCACCGCGCGGGGACGGGGCGGAGAGTGCTGAAATCCGCCCCAGCTCCACCGCGCGGGGACGGGGCGGAGAGCGCCGAAGTCCGCCCCAGCTCCACCGCGCGGGGACGGGGCGGAGAGCGCCGAAGTCCGCGCCAGCTGCACCGCGCGGGGACGGGGCGGAGAGCGCCGAAGTCCGCGCCAGCTGCACCGCGCGGGGACGGGGCGGAGAGCGCCGAAGTCCGCGCCAGCTCCACAACGCAGGGCCGGGACAGAGCGCTAAAATAGCCGCAGCCACTCACCTGGGCTCAGGCAGAGGGAGGGCGGACTGGACTGGAACTGAGTGGGGACACCTGGGATTTGGAGGGCGCTCAGAGTTTTTGCTGAGTTGCGGCCACCCAGGACTGAGGCCTGGTCGTCTTACTCCACCCCAGGGCTCTGGGGAGAGGCTGCAGCCCCTCCCTCGGAGAACCATTCACACCCTAGAGGGCCATTGAAATGCAAACTGAGGCTCATTAACTACTAGCATCTGCCCTACCCCCTGGAAATCCTCTCACACTGAACACCTGAGGGAGGTTTTCATTCAACTGAAAACCCAAGGCTCTACAAGCAACCACAACTAAAAGCCTCTAGGCAAAAAGCTAGAGGATAACTTAACCTTTGCTGGGCTTGCAAATATACCCTGGAAAGTAAGACTCCAGGGTGCTGTTTAACGTGGGTCCTCCCACGCTCATCCAAACCCAGTAGAGGGAGCCACAAACAACAGAACACCAACATCCACAGGAAGATTTGGCAGGCTCCAAAAACCACTGAGATAGCCAAAATGGGGAAACAAAGAAACAGAGCCCAAATGAAAGAACAAGAGACCTCTACCGAAGATGAGATAAATGAAACGGAACTAAGTAAGTTAACAGAGCTAGAATTCAGAGCCATGATCTTGAGGAAGCTCAACAGCATGAGTAAGGACATCAACACCTTGAGTAAAGACATCCACACCATGAGCAAAGACATAGAAACACTGAAAACCAACCAAGTGGAAATGAAGAAGCAGCAAGAAGAAATGAAGCAGCAGCAAGAAGAAATGAAGAATGACATAGCAGAAATGAAGAACACATTGGAAGGACTAAACAGCAGAGTAGAGGAAGCTGAGGACCGGATCAGTGAATTAGAAGACAGGGTAGAAAAAAATCAACCAATCAGAAAACCAAAAGGAAAAAACAATGAAAAAACAGGAAGACAGCTTAAGAGAATTGTGGGACAACTGGAAACGTAATAATATTCGCATAATTGGAGTCCCTGAAGAAGAAGAAAATGAGCAAGGGTTAGAGAATATATTTGAAGAAATTATGACAGAAAACTTCCCTAATTTGGTGAAGAAAGAAGGTATTCAAGTTCAAGAAGCACAGAGAGTCCCAAGTAAGAAGAATCCAAACAGGCCCACACCAAGACACATAGTAATTAAAATGCCAAAAATTAAAAACAAAGAGAGAATCCTCAAGGCAGCATGAGAAAAGCAACAGGTTACCTACAAAGGAACCCCCATCAGGCTATCAGCTGACTTCTCAACAGAAACACTACAGGCCAGAAGGGAATGGCATGAAGTAATCAAGGTCATGAAAAACAAGAATCTGAATCCAAGACTACTCTACCCAGCAAGGCTGTCATTCAAAATAGAAGGTCAAATAAAGAGCTTCTCAGACAAAAAAAGGCTAAGGGAATACATTAGCACCAAACCAGCACTGCAAGAAATGTTAAAAGGACTGCTGTAATTAGTAGAAGAAATAGGAAGGAAAGTAGAACCACACTGAACAAAAATGGCAATAAATAAGTACATATCAATAGTCACCTTAAATGTAAATGGATTGAATGCTCCGATAAAAAGACACAGAATAGATGATTGGATAAGAAAGCATAACCCATATATATGCTGTTTACAAGAGACCCACCTCACAACAAAAGACTCACATAGGCTGAAAGTGAAGGGATGGAAAAAAATCTTCCAAGCAAATGGAAAGGAAAAAAAAGCTGGGGTAGCAATACTCATATCTGATAAAATAGATTTCAAAACGAAAGCCATTACTAGAGACAAAGAAGGTCACTATATAATATTGAAAGGATCTATCCAACAGGAAGATATAACCTTGGTAAACATATACGCACCGAATATAGGAGCACCAAAATATATTAAAAATCTGCTGGAGGACTTCAAAGGAGAAATTGACAGCAATACAATCATAACAGGGGACTTCAACACCCCGCTGACATCACTGGATAGATCCTCTAGACAAAAAATTAACAAGGACACAGAGACTCTAAACGAAGCACTAGACCAAATGGATTTAATAGATATTTACAGAGAATTGCACCCCAAAACTATAGAATTCACATTCTTCTCAAGTGCACATGGGACATTCTCAAAGATAGACCACATGTTAGGACACAAACGAAGCCTCTACAAGTTCATGAAGATTGAAATCATATCAAGCATCTTCTCAGATCACAATGGCATGAAACTAGAAATCAATTGGAAAAAGAACATAAAATGACATTTGAATACATGGAGGCTAAATAGCATGTTATTAAACAATGAATGGGTTACCGAGGAGATCAAGGAAGAAATTAAAAACTTCCTGGAAACCAACGAAAATGAACACACAACAACACAAAATCTATGGGATGCAGCAAAAGCAGTTCTGAGAGGGAAGTTCATAGCACTACAGGCCCACCTCAAGAATCAACAAAAATTTCTAATAGACTATCTAACCTCACAACTTAAAGAACTAGAAAGCAAACAAAAAGAAAACCCCAGAGCAAACAGAAGGAAGGAAATAGTAAAGATCAGAGCAGAAATAAACGACATAGAGACCAGAGAAACAATTCAAAGGATCAATAAAACAAAGAGCTGGTTTTTTGAAAAGATAAACAAGATTGATGGACCCTTAGCTAGACTCACCAAGAAACAAAGAGAGAGAACCCAAATACACAAAATCAGAAATGAAAGAGGAGAAGTAACAACTGACACCACAGAAATACAAAGGATCATTAGCAAATACTATGAACATTTATATGGCAACAAATTCGACAATCTAAGTGAAATGGACAAATTTCTAGAAACACATAGTCTCCCAAAACTGGACCGGGAAGAGATAGAAAACTTGAACAGACCAATAACAGCTGAGGAAATTGAAGATGTAATCAAGACTCTCCCAGCAAACAAAAGCCCAGGCCCAGATGGCTTCACGGGGGAGTTTTACCGAACATTCAAAGAAGAACTAACACCCATTCTCCTCAAACTATTTCAAAAAATTCAAGAAGAAGGAAGACTTCCAAACTCGTTTTATGAGGCCAGCATAATCCTAATTCCAAAACCAGAAAAAGACACTACAAAGAAAGAAAACTACAGGCCAATATCCCTGATGAATGTAGATGCCAAAATCCTAAACAAAATACTAGCAAATCGGATCCAGCAATACATCAAGAAAATTATTCACCATGACCAAGTGGGATTCATCCCAGGGATGCAAGGCTGGTTCAACATTCGCAAATCAATAAATGTGATACACCACATAAACAAAATGAAAGATAAAAACCACATGATCATATCAATAGATGCTGAAAAAGCATTCGACAAAATCCAGCACCCATTCCTGATAAAAACGCTCAGCAATTTGGGAGTAGAGGGATCATATCTTGATATAATAAAGGCCATATATGAAAGACCTACAGCCAACATCATACTCAATGGGCAAAAACTAAAAACATTTCCCTTAAGAACAGGAACAAGACAGGGATGCCCACTTTCGCCACTCTTATTTAACATAGTACTGGAAGTCTTAGCCACAGCAATCAGACGAGAAGAAAAAATAAAAGGAATCCAAATTGGAAAGGAAGAAGTGAAACTGTCATTATTCGCAGACGATATGATATTATATATAGAAAACCCTAAAGACTCCATCAAAAATCTACTAGACTTAATAAATGAATTTGGCAAAGTAGCAGGATACAAAATTAATGTCAAGAAATCAATGGCATTCTTATACACCAATGACGAACTCACGGAAAGAGAAACTAAAAAAACAATACCACTTACCATCGCGGCAAAAAAATTAAGACACCTAGGAATAAACCTAACCAAAGAAGTAAAGGACCTATTTGCAGAAAACTACAGGACATTGAAAAAAGAAATAGAGGAAGATATAAAAAAGTGGAAACACATACCTTGTTCATGGATTGGAAGAATTAACATCATTAAAATGTCCATATTACCCAAAGCAATCTATAGATTCAATGCAATCCCCATCAAAATACCAGTGACATATTTCACAGAACTAGAACAAATATTTCAAAAGTTCATATGGAACCAAAAAAGACCCCGAATAGCCACAGCAATCTTGAAAAAGAAGGACAAAGTAGGTGGGATCACAATACCAGATATCAGCTTATACTACAAAGCCACTGTAATCAAAACAGCCTGGTACTGGCACAAGAACAGGCATATAGACCAGTGGAACAGAACAGAGAATCCGGAAATTGACCCAAGACATTATGCTCAATTAATATTTGACAAAGGTGGCAAGAGCATACAATGGAGTAAAGATAGCCTCTTTAATAAATGGTGTTGGGAAAATTGGACAGCTACATGCAAAAAAATGAAACTAGACCATCAACTTACACCACACACAAGAATAAACTCAAAATGGATAAAAGACTTAAATGTGACTCGTGAATCCATAAAAATCCTAGAAGAAAATGTAGGCAACAAAATTTCGGACATCATACGCAGTAGAATCTTCACTGATACATCACCTAAGGCAACAGAAACAAAGGGAAAAATGAACACATGGGACTACATCAAACTCAAAAGCTTCTGCACAGCAAAAGAAACAACCATCAAAACAGATAGGGAACCCACTCCATGGGAGAGCATAATTGCCAATGACACATCAGATAAGGGGTTAATTTCCAAAATATACAGAGTGCTCATACAACTCAACAAAAGGAAGACAAAGAACCCAATTAAAAAATGGGCAGAGGAACTAAATAGACATCTCTCCAAAAAGGACATACAAATGGCTAAGAGACACATGAAGAAATGCTCAACATCATTAATCATCAGAGAGATGCAAATTAAAACAACAATGAGGTATCACCTCACACCTGTCAGAATGGCCGCCATCAACAAATCATTAAACAACAAGTGTTGGTGAGGGTGTGGAGAAAAGGGGACTCTAGTACACTGCTGGTGGGAATGCAGACTGGTGCAGCCACTGTGGAAAACACTATGGTGTTACCTCAAAAAATTAAAAATTGAATTGCCATTTGACCCAGTGATCCCACTTCTAGGAATATACCCTAAGAAGCCTGAAACACCAATCAGAAAAAATACATGTACCCCCATGTTCATAGCAGCACTATTTACAATAGCTAAGATCTGGAAACAGCCCAAGTGTCCATCAGTGGATGAATGGATAAAAAAGCTGTGGTACATATACACAATGGAGTACTATGCAGCTGTAAGAAAGAAAGATCTCTTATCCTTTGAGACGACGTGGAGGGACCTCGAGAGTATTATCCCAAGCGAAACAAGCCAAGCAGAGAAAGACAAATATCACATGATCTCACTTATTTGTGGAATATAATGAACATAGCAGTCTGAGGAACAGGGTAGACCCAGAGACGTGGAAGTAGGGTATAAACTGACACCCCTCAGGAGAGGGGGTGGGGGGGAGGGAGGAGATGAACCACAGAACTTATGCACATGTATGCATAAGTGATGGACATGGACAACAAGGCTGGGGACAGGGTGGGGGGATGGGGAGGAGGGTGTCAATGGGGAAAAAAAAGGAGAAACCTCTGTAACAAAAATAAATTAATAAAAAAATAAATAAATAAATAAATAAATAAATTGAGAGAAAATAAAAAAAAAATATCATTACTACACTCATCAATAGGATCTTTATTTATATTGCTTTTTTAAATTGAATTTATTTTAATTTCACAAAACCATACAGGTTTCAATTGTACAACTCAACAAAACATCATCTGAACATTGCATCATATGCCCATAACCCATAGCAAAGTTTCTTTTCATCCCCTTTATCCCCCTTTGCCCACCTCCACCTGCCCCCACTCCCCTTTCCCTGTGGCTTTCACCACACCATTGTCTGTGTGTATGTGTTGTGTGTGTGTGTGTGTGTGTGTTTGCTTAATCCCTTCACTTTCTTTCATCCAGCACTCCCATCCCCCTCCCCTCTGACAGCTATCAGTCTGGTCCATGTATCCATGTCTCTGGTTCTATTTTGTTTGCCAATTTATTTTGTTTAGATTCTATAAGTGAGATCATATGGTATTTTTCTTTCTCTGACTGGCTTATTTCATTTAGCATAATAATTTCCAAGTCCATTCATGCTGTCATAAAAGATAAGATTCCCTTTTTCTTTATGGCTGAATAGTATTCCATTATGTAAATGCTTTTTTATTCATTCCTTTACTGATGGACACTTGGGCTGTTTCCATATCTTGGCTGTTCTCAATAAGCTGCAATGAATATAGGGGTCCATATGGGAGAACATATTTGCCAATGATACATCTGATAAGGGATTAATTTCCAAAATATATAAAGAACTTACATAATTCAACACAAAGAAGACAAATAACCCAAGTTTTTAAATGGGCAAAGGACCTGAATAGGCACTTCTCCAAAGAGGACATACAAATGGCCAATAGATGTATGAAAAAATATTCAACATCACTAATCATCAGAGATTCAAATTAAAACTACAATGAGATATCACCTCACACGTCAGAATGGTTATCATCAATAAATCAACAAACAAGTGTTGGCAAGAATGTGGAGAAAAGGGAATCCTCATGCCCTGGTAGAAGGAATGCAGACTGGTGCAACCACTGTGGAGTTTCCTCAAAAAATCAAAAATGGAATTGCCTTTTGACCCAGCAATCCCACTTCGTGGTATATATCTAAAAATAAGATCTTTTAAATGGCTGGTTTTAGCTCATGAGTAAACATTTCATCACAAAGGTGTATTTTTCCATTCCATCGTGCCTTATAATAGTTTGAGCAGAGCAATACGACTCTAAAAGTGTGTTTGAATGGACTCATTTGACCAATAACACACTCTAACACATTTCCTAAGTTTCATTACAAATCATTACAAACATTCTGACTGACGTTTCTCCAAAACTGAAAACTCTGTACACTGTGTTTTACAGGTGTTTTTTTCTTGTACATCTACTAGCCTGGGAGCTAGGTATAAACATATGAGCAAGAAGTAGACAAATAAAAATCTAAAAAGTTACTGTGTCAGTATCATCATAGCAACCCTTGTTAACTTAGTCTAGATCCTCTAGATCTCTGAAATGGTATCATTTATTCTTTACATTATTGGGAGTACAAGATGACATTCTATTAATATTCTCTGTTAACAATTTCAGTATTGTAACTGTTCAGTTTAAATGACTAAAAATGTTCCAGTGAGGAGAAGAGAAAATGAAAATTTTATAGGCAGTTTTGTGGTATTATTCTTTTTATAAGTTATTTACAATGTGCCCGGACAGTGTAGCTCAGTGGTTGAGCATCAACCCATGCACCTAAAGGTCACCGGTTCGATTCCCAGTCAGGGCACATGCCCAGGTCATGGGCCTGATCCCCAGTGGGGGGCATGCTGAAGGCAGCCAATCGATGTTCTCTCTCATCAATGTTTCTGTCTTTCTCCCCCTCTCCTTTCCTCTCTCTCTAAAATCAATAAAAAAAAAAATTTACAATGTAGTAAAATGTATACTCAATGTTTTGATTAAAATCAGAAATAAATTTTACTGTCATCACTACATGTCAGTATTTCTTGGTATAGTCAGCTTTACAGAATTATATTCCATTGAAAATAATCTTATCTTACAAATAAAAGTGACAGCTTTGAATAAAATAAACACCTTTACTTGAGTAGAAGCAGTATTTTTTCTTTTTTATTCAGTAGTAAAGATCAGAGAAAATTTAATTTATAAAATTTAAATTATAAAATAAGATTGCCATTGGAGGAGAAATGAGCTAAAGAAAGAAAATAGATAAACAAGATGAATATGAATACTTTGAAAATTAAAAAAATGAATAATGAAAAACTTTAATAACAAATAGTTTACATTTTCAAAATACCTTATATTTAGAAACCTAAGAATCGAAGGCAATGAACACATAATTACAATGCATAGGAAGAAAAGCAAAAGAAGACAGCATTCCCTTTAACCTTTAGCAAAGGGAAATAGAATTGTAAAAGAAAAGAAAAATTCAAGGAATTACTTCTGCTTCACTCTTCAGTCTTTAACATTCTTCTGAGAAATGAGTTTTCTTTGAAGCTGTTTTTCTCTCAGTGGTTTTTCTATGCATCATGAACTCCCCTGGATGGTAGAATAAGATAGACCTAGTGTGCTGAGGACAAGAGGGTAATGTGTGTGTGTTTTGGAAGGAATACACTCCTTTCTTGCTCTGTTTCATTTCTGCCCCTGCTATGGTTTCTGAGTGGAGGCAAAGGCAGAATGGGAAGGTGGGAATTAAAATTCTTCAGCCAGCCAGGAGTCTTCTGGAAACCTCACACAAGTGACTTAAAACTATACCAACCTCATCTACAACCAGACAGGAGCTCTGGAAACACAGAAGTTATTGGTGTGCCAAGTGGTAGCTCTATAATAACTTAGTCTTTGTGTGCATATTTTCTCTGCATATGCCAAAACATACCTTTAATACTAGAATAAACTGTGACTATACTTTTCCCCACAAACTAAAAATTTTACAAAAGTGTTAATCTCACTTAATTTTAAATAAACACAGCAATCTTTTTTAAAAAAAAAAATATCAAAGTCTTCATTAAGATTATAGAAATTTTATCTATTTTTCAGGGTATGTACATCTTCAAGGGAAAGAAAAACTTGTTAAAGGAAACAGCTCTCAGAACAAAGCCAGTGCTGTTTTTGAGCATTCCGACCGTATATCACACATACACGGTCACGTCACAGAGCACATGCTTGGTCTGTGTTCGCTCCCTCTGCCAGCATGATGGAGCTGGTGCTGAGAAGCCCACTGCCAGGCAGTGTACCAGACTTAAGAGTCAGATTTCTCATTTCTAGGTTTGGGAATGTCACTTAACTTCTCTAGGCTTCAATTTCCTCATCTGTGAAATGGAAATTAAATTTGATAATGTGGCCATATTAATTATTCATTTTAGCCAGTGATCATCAAGAAAAATAAAGGGAAAAGAGGGCAATAACTAATTAACAGGCAAGTCTGTTTTAGAAACAATTCTTAGTTCACAACATATTTAAATTTTATGAGCAGTTGATATCCCTCAGCTCAAAAGGGAACTAAATGTAATCATTCTACTGCAGTATGAGGTAGAAGGGGAGATGAGATAGCAACAGGTTAGAACTTGACCTTACTTTCTTTACCTCATTATGAAGTCTTCTGCACAGCAAAAGAAAAAATCAACAAAATGAAAAGGCAACCTACAGAATGGGGAAAATATTTGTAAATCATGTATCTGATATTGGGTTAATACTGAACATACATTAAAACCTTATGCAAATCTACAGGAAAACAAACAAACAAGCAGATTAAAAAATAGGCAGAGGATCTGAAAAAAGACAATTTCAAAGAAAACATACAGATGGCCAACAGATTCATGAAACATCACTAGTTATGAAGGAAATAAAATCAAAACCACAATGAGCTATCACCTCACACTTACTAGAATGGCTATTATAAAAAAGGCGAGAGGTAACAACTGCTGGCGAGGATGTAGAGAAAAGGGAACCCTTGTGCACTATTGGTGGGACGATAAATTGGTGCAGCTTTTATGAAAAACAGTATGGAGGTCCCCAAAAACTTAAAAATGGAACTACAGATAATCCAGCAATTCCACTTGTGGGTGTATATCCAAAGAAAATGGAAACAGGGTTTTAAAGAGATACCTACACCCCTTATTTATTGCAGCACTATTCACAATAGTCAAGATACAGAAATAACCTAAGTGTCTATCGACAGAAAAATGGATGAAGATGTGATATATAATATTCTTTTGTATATTACACACACACACACACACACACACGCACACACACACACACTAGAATATTATTTGGCCATAAAAACAAGGAAATCCTGTCAATTGCAACAACATGGAAGGAACTGGAGGGCATTATGCTAAGTGAAATAAGCCAGACAAAGACAAATACTATATGATATCATTTTTTTAATATGATATCATTTATATGTAGAATCTAAAAATCTGAACTCATAGAAACAGAGAATAAAATGGTGGTTACCAGGGTCTGGGTGGGAGTAGGAATAGGGAGATGTTGGTCCAAGGGTACAAACTTCCAGTTGTAAGATGATTAAGTCCTGGGGATCTAACGTGCAGCATGGTGACCACAGTTAATAATATTGTATTGTATCCTTAAAAATTACTAAGAGGGTTGCCTGGCCGGTGTGACTCAGTGGTTGAGCGTCGACCCATACACTAAGAGTTTGTTGGTTTGATTCCTGGTCAGGGCACATGCCCAGGTTGTGGGCCAAATCCCCAGTGGGAGCATGCAGGAGGTGGCCAATCATTATTCTCTCTCATCGATGTTTCCATCTCTCCTTCTCCCTTCCTCTGTCTCTCTAATATATCAATAAAGAAAAAAAAAACTTGCTAAGAGGGTAGATGTTAAATGTTCTCACCACAAAAACATTAATGAAAATTATGTGCTTGATAGAGGTATTGCTAACACTACGGTGGTAACCATTTTGTAATATATATGTGTATCAAATTAACATGTTATACACTTTAAACTCACACAATGTTATATGTCAATAAAGCTTGGGGGGGGGAGCTATGAGTTTGTCCCTCAGAGTACTTCAGTGCCTATGGAAGGCTGAGTTTAGAAACAACATTATCTCTTCCAGACACGGAAAGTACTGTAAGAGAAACTCCACTGAGAAGAGTGTAGGGAACTGCAACCTTTTGGTGCACCAGACAACACTCCAACCAGCTTAGCCACCTGTCCAGGGCTTAATCCAAGCCTCTGCTTTCATCATCTATACAATGGTGATTATAGCAGGGTCTATTTCATTGGTTGTTTCAAAGGGTAATGTAAACTCCAATGCTAGGATATAATGGACTTAAAATAAATATTCACTGTTATTAATGTTATTGCTTCCCTCCCAAATTAAGAGTTAGATACACTTAGAAAACATTTCTATAATAAGGTCAGTTCAAGGATGCTGCTCTCCACCCCATGACTACCTAACCTATTCCTGCACCTACTACAGCAGTAGCCCTCTAGTCGAATGGCGATACTATTTTCTTTCTTTTTTTTATTTAAATTTTTTTTTCTTTATTGATTTTAGAGAGAAAAGAAGGGAGAGGGAGAGAGAGCTAGAAATATCAATGAGAGAGAACATTGATTGGCCACCTCCTGCATGCCCCTCACTGGGGATTTGGCCCACAACCTGGGCATGTGCCCTGACTGGGAATCGAACCAGTGACCTCTTGGTGTATGGGTCGACGCTCAACCACTGAGTCACACTGGCCGGGCTGATGAGAGAGTAGTTGCCTGCTCTGTAATCTGACCAAGGAGTGAGCTCCTGGCCGTGATTATGAAAGAGTACTCATCCTGTACTCATTCCACTCTGACACTGCACCCCCCACCCCACCCCAGATCTTTTCCCTTTCTTGCTGGCATGGTGACTAGGGTGAGCCCATGGCTGGTAATATCTGGAGCCATCGTTACTTCAAAGTGGGAAGGGAGGTGCAGTGCTGCAGCTGGAAGCTGTGTTATCTTTTAGCAGATGACTACAGTCCAGAGGCGATAATCATTTAAGACGACAGAACTATAATAATGTTAGTCAGGCAGCGATTCCTACCTTATCAGCTCCGGCAGATGCAAACATGCACACACCAGAGGGTAGGATAAAAGTGGAATTAGAAAGGAACTACCTTCAGGAGATACTGTGCTCCCAAATTCAATATGCAATTATAATATAGATAACATGGAAAAACAGATAATAAATACAGCTTTTAATTCAAACATGACCTTCAAAGAGCTTTTCCCTTAGAAACACAAATGAAAAGCCCCAAATCTTTGAAAGAGCAGATCAAACAATAAGCACCTTCCCTTGGCCCCCACTCCTGAGTTCTTCTCATTAATGGCCTTGTAGTGTGCTTTTATCACATTTCATCACATATTCTAATGTTCCTTATCACATTGGAAAGATATGCTTCCTTTACCACATTGTATCTCATTCCAAAGGTATCTTATCAATATGCACTGGGTAAGCATATGACTATTTCTAAATGACAGCACAGAACAGTATATGATAAACGGGAACGTTGCTGCCACTCTGATCCATAGGCGAGATAAAGAGAATGTGGCCAGCCAGAAAAATCAGCTGAGCTTGGCTGGTGTCAGGACCATCTGCAATGTGGCAGGGAATGAGGCATCACTGAGCCAGAGGCCCTCCTCAAGATGAAGGAGACCAAGTCACACAAGGTCAGAGTGGCCAAAGTTCTCTGCAGAAGTGGCTTCTAACTGCATCCAAGTGGATGCCACTCATTGTTCTTGGGAGGCGAGGGGGGCTCTGCATTAAAGTGCTTTCTCCTAAAGTCATATTTTATGTGTGCCAGAGCCAGAGTATTTTAACTAAAGTGAAATACATGTGTCAGCCTCTTAAGGATCAGGCAAGCCCTTCCTGCCATGACTTTGAAACAGACACTGTTTCTGCTACATAACAGTTTGTAAATCACATAGAAAATCCTGGAAGGACAGAGTCCCCTCCAGTGTCCTTGATGTCTCAATCACTCCCTTTTCCCTGTCCTATCTCTTTGGTTTCCATTCTGAAATGGATCATTTGTGTCATGTGTAGAAAACTTCCCATGGGATAAGAGGGGTAAACATGCAGCTTTCTCAAAGAAGCATTCAAACATTCCACTGCTTTACTACTTTTCAAGACTACTGTAAAATATAATTTTAAACAAAATTATAAGAATGTGCTGGTTTAAAAAGTCTGTTACACAGAGAAATTAAATTCCACCAAATATAACAGGATACACACATTCTCATTTTTTTTCCCTTTTAAATTTATCTTTATTATTGAATGTATTACAGATATCCCCCCCTTTTTCCCCCTTGATCCCCTCCTCCCACCCCCCTCCTGCCTTCCCCACACTATTGTCTGTGTCCATTGGTTATGCATATATTCATATAAGTTCTTGGTTTATCTCTTCCATCTCCCCCTTCCCTTTGAGGTTTGTCAGTCTAACAATCAATTTGTACTTCTTAATCCCTTCACCTTTTTCACCCATACCTGCAACCCCCTTCCCATCTGGCAACCATCAAAAAGTTCTCTGTATTTATGTGTCTGTTTCTGTTCTGTTTGTTCATTTTGTTTGTAGATTCAATTATTGATAGAAATGTATTTATTGCCATTTTATTGTTCATGATTTTGTTCTTCATCTTCAAGAAGACCCTTCAACATTTCATATAAAACTGATTTGGTGGTGATAAACCTCTTTAGCTTTTTCTTGTCTGGGAAACTCTTTATATAGTCATCGATTCTAAATGATAGCTTTGCAGATTAGAGTAATCTTGGTAGTAGGTCCTTGCTTTTCATCATTTTAAATATTTCTTGCCCCTCCCTTCTGGCCTGCAAAGTTTACAGTCGGCCCTCATTTATCACAGTTAATCAGTTCCAGATTCTACCGTGATAAATGAATGTCCATGAAGTAGGATTCTTTCTTTAAATACAGTCTTCCCTTGTCACTTTGCTCTTTGACGTTCACAGCGAGGGATGACGGTATATTGAGAAATCGGCTGACAGTCTTATGGGAGCTCCTTTGTAGGTAACTAACTGCTTTTCTCTTGCTGCTTTTAAGATTCTCTCTTCGTCTTGAATCTTTGCATTTTGATTATGATGTGTCTTGGTGTGGTCCTCTTTGGGTTCATCTTGTGCGGGACTCTCTCTGCTTCCTGGACTTGTATGTTTGTTCCCTTCACCAAGTTAGGGAAGTTTTGTGTCATTATTTTTTCAAATAGGTTTTCAATTTCTTGCTCTCTCTCTTCTCCTTCCAGCACCACCATGATGTGAATGTTGGCATGCTTGAAGTTGTCCCAAAGGCTCCTTCCACTATCCTCATTTTTTTGGATTCTTTTTTCTTTTTGCTGTTCTAATTGGGTGTTTTGCTTCCTAATATTCCAAATCAATTGTTTGCTTCTTGGCTTTGCCTACTCTACTATTGATTCCCTGTAAATTATTCTTTATTTCAGTTAGTGCATCCTTCATTTCTCACTGGTCATTTTTTATGCTCTTGAGGCCCTCACTAAGTTCCTTGATGTTCTCACTAAGTTCATTGAGCATCCTTATAAGTAGTGTTTTGATCTCTGCATCTGTTAGATTGGCTATCTCAATTTCATTTAGTTATTTTCCTAGAGTTTTGTTCTGTTCCTTCATTTGGGACATGTTTCTTTGTCTCATCATTTTGGCTGCCTCTTTGCGTTTGTTACTTTGTATTAGGTAGAGTTGCTATGCCTCCTAGGCTTCCTAGGGTGGTCTATTGTAGTAGGTGTCCTATAGGGTCCAGTGGCACAGTCTCCCTGTTCACTCCAGCTGGGCCCAAGAGGGGTGTACCTCATGTGGATTGTACCCTCTTATGTTGTGATTGAGTCTTGATTGCTGTTGGCATATCAATGGAAAAGACTTACTCAGGCTGATCAGCTACAAGGATGGCTCTGCCCACTGACCACCAACCTCTGACTCCCTTGGAGGATCAGCTGTGCAGGGGCCCACCAAACAGAGCAAGTCTTACTTCAGCAGGGCTCTGGTACCCACTGAGCCCACTCATTGAGTATGTCACTTGTGGAGGTGGTTGGGTGGTGGTGCTTCGACATGGTCTGAAGCTGTCCATTGGGTGTGCTGGCTCTGTGGCAAGGTCAGCCACTGCTGGTGTTCTACCTGGGGCCACCAGGCATAAGCTACAAAGTGGTCTGAAGATGGCTGCTTCTTGTGCTGGGCTTGGAGGTTCCCAGGCAAAGCCAAGCTGTGAACCAAGGCTGGTTGCTTCTATTGCCAGGCCTGGGGCCACTTAGTGAGAGGTATGAAGCTTGCTAAAGCCAGATGCTGCTTGTTTGAGAGATCTTAGGAAAATATGAAGCAGGAGCCAAGATAGGCCAATCCTATGGTAAAGCCACAGGAAACAGCTTGGGTGGTCCCAGAAATTGGGTAGGGCAAGGTGTCAGGGAATCACCAGAGCAGAGCAAACAGTGTGAGCCAGGTTGCTGGAGTCCCAGATATGGCACCTGTCTGCTGGGCCTGTGGGGGAAGGGCTCACAAAAGGAACAATGGCCTCCACCAGCACGTCTGTCTGGGAGATAGCTGACTCTCCAGCTCTCGCCTGATTCCAAACAACTCAGTTCTTCCCTGTATGTCTCTGGTGCCTTTCAAGCTGCTTCCCCTACACTGGAGCCTGGAGGGAGCAAGACAGAGTAATTCCATGCATGGGTCCTTTAAGAGGAACTGCCTGGGGCTCCAGCAGCCTCAGCCTCAGTTCCCACTGGTTTTTACAGCCAGACATTATGGGATTTCTCTTCCTGGCACTGGAACCCTGAGCTGGGAGTCCAGGTGTGGGACAGGGACCCCTCACTCCTCAGGGAGGACCTTCTCAGCCGAGATAGCCCTCCTGATTTTTATCTGCTTCATATAGGTGTAGGACCCACCCATCTGTGCCTCCACCCCTCCTTCCAGTCTCGATATGGCTTCTTTTTTAATTTCGTAGTTGTAGGACTTACATTCAGCTCAATTTCAGGTGATTCTGAATGATAGTTGTTCTGTAGTTTAGTTGTCATTTTGATGTGGTTGTGGGAGGAAGTGAGTACTGCATTTACCTATGCCACCATCTTGACTGGAAGTCCACATTCTCATTTCTGATATTAAGACCCCCAAAATCAATCTCTGATTAATAAAAGGCATAAACTCGACCTGTAAAAAATAATAAGAATTTGATCTTAATGATGAATATATGAATTGATCCAAAGTTACGTGAAGTGATACTGTTCAGAAAACTTCCTGATCTTATGAGTCAAGTGCCTGTATAGACCAGGTGCAAAAACCAACCAAAAAGTTGTAATGTTCCAGATGACCTAGTAGGCAGGTCAATGACCATAATAGACATCATGATCCATTTTGCTGGACAGAGAAAACACAATTCACAAGCAATTGAGAGGAAATTATTTCCTCTCTGAGGCATTTAAACTAACATAACAAAATCATGAATACTGTGACTGGGTTAGCTTAGTTGTTTAAAAAACAATGCTAATGATGTCAGGTTTGCAGGTCAAACCCCATATGGGCTCAATATCTTTGGAGATGGAGAAATAGTGAATATGGGCAGAGTGGCTTCAGGAGTACATATCTCTGGTGGAATGGGAAACTAACACCAAAGCTTCATCAAAACCCATCAGCACTTCTGGAAACACAGTTAAAAGAACAACTTCTCACCACCTAATTATGCTCAATAAGTATTTTCCCTGAAAGGAATACACAAAGTCATGGTTATTCTTATCAGATAAGAACAAGTGGACAAGGCAATGATTTGATTTTGCCTTATATTGTCAAAGAGATCAGAGAAAAGAAAGGTGGGAAATCAGAGCCAGATGTGTGATTGCTTTAGGAAGATAAGGTGGTCTCTCAAAAATAAAAATCTGACGAAACAACCGCAAGAGATCTCCATGAGGAAAGCAAAGTACAATCCAAAAAAGCAGTGGAGCACAAGGAGCTCTAAAGAAAGGAAAGTCTTCCACAGCCTCTTCCCAACACTCAGTTATACACTCACCCTAAGGGGCTTTTCCCCAACCCCCACACCAAACACAGTCTCCACATTTCACCACTGAATGCACCACCACTTTGCAGGGCAAATCAGTTCTGAGAGACATCACTCTTTCTTTGTTGAGATGATGCATTCTAAGAATAAAGCACAATTGCTGTTAAACATACAACTGGACACATGAATAAACACTGAATTTATAGCAATTTATTTATCCTATATTTCAGTTTTCTTTTGCATCATTACTAATTAAATGTTAATTACCATCTCTAAATAGAAGTTTGGTGAGTCAGCTCCTGTAAAACAAATCGTATCAACATTAGCAGAATCAAAGAACTGGCAGATAAGAATCACCACCAGTTCAGAAGTCAACACTTTTCTATACATATGTGTAGACCTTGACTTCCTGTCAGGCTCATGTATGTACCAAATGCAATCCTAAATTCCATTTAAAAAGTGAGAAGATGGAAAGGATGAGTTAGCTACCCAATCAGGAAAAAAAGTTAGGTTGGTTCCTGAATGCTAACATTCCTCCAATACAGCATTTACCAGCAGAACGCCATTCTTTAACATGTAAGATACAGACTATTAGGAAAGATGGAAGTGGCAGGACCAGAGCAAGGGTGAGTGTATAAGAGTGTGAGCAAGTGTGAGAGAGAGAGTGTGAGTGGACGTGAATGTGGACAAGCAACCTCAAGCAGTACAGAAACGTGGGGCAGAGGGTTCCTGTGCTGTGGACGGGGAGAAGCCGTCTACCACAGTAAGTGGCTCGTCAAGGCACTTCTCCCTGCTCAGCCAGAAGGCCCCACTATCTTGGAAGATCCCTGGTCTTCTCTGGGAGGAGGCAGCGGGAAGTGGCTAAGGCCAAGTGACCTGAGTCCACCAGTATACCTTGCACTATTGGACCAGTGGATCCCACTGTGTCAACACAGACCAGTGCACAGTAGCAGTATTGTCAGGTACCTGCTTAGGGAACCAGCAACCGGCCAGGAGCCAAGCACCATTCCCCACAGTAGCAGCCTGATCAGAGCCAAGCACCACCCCCAGCAGCAGAGGCTCCAGGGGGGACATCCACCCCCACACAGCAGCAGCACAGATTGGCAGCTGAGGCCCATCTCAAGCAGCATCAACAGAGGCTGATGAGGAGCAGTGCCCCAGCCCAAGCAGCAGTAAGGCTTGGCCAGCCAAGACCCACCCCTGACAACTGAAGCAGCAGATTTGGAGTGGAGCCCCTCCCCAGCAACAAAGTCTTATGAGCTGAGCATCCTCATCCGCCAACAGCAGCAGAGGATTGGGAGCTGAGAGCATCCCCTGGCATTAGCAGCAGCAGTAGCAGTGAAAACCAGGAGCTGACACATGCCCCCAGCAGCATCAGAAGCAACTGATCAGGAGTTGAGCCCCACCAGGCAGCAGTGAACCCAGAGGGACCCACACACCACAGCGGCTCCTACCATGAAAGACCAATACCAGCTGCCAGTTGTCAATCCTCCAGGACCCACAGCAGGAAGAGGTGCCACACACCAAAACAGTCTGGAGGCACAGGCATCCTTATTTGACAAGTGAAGAATTCAAAGCAATGATTTTAAGGGTGCTCAACCAATTTAGTGAGATCTACAAACAACTTAATGAGAATTATAGAGACCTCAGTGGGAACTACAGCACTTAAAAAAAAAAAAAAAAAAAGAGGTAGAAGCTATGAATAAAAATCAAGAGGAAATAAAGAATGACATAGCTGATATGAAAAATACCTTAGAAGGATTCAATAGTAAATTAGAAGAAGTTGAAGACCAAATCAGCAAGTTAGAAGACAAGGTAGAAAAAAACACCCAAATAGAGCAGCAAATGGGAAAAAAAATTTAAAAGCAGGAGGAGAGTTTAAGGGAGCTTTGGGACAGCGTGAAGCATAACAACATTCCATCATAGGGATACCAGAAGGAGAAGAATCAGAGAAAGGAATAGAGAGCCTGTTTGAAGAAATAATGACAGATAACTTCCCCAATTTGGTGATGGAAAAAGTCACACAAGTCCAGGAAACACAGAAAGTCCCAAGCAAGATGAACCCCAAAAGACCCACAGCTAGACACATCATAATTAAAATGGCAAACATTAAAGACAAAGAAAGAATCTTAAAGGAAGCAAGAGAGAGACGGAAAGTTACCTACAAGGGAGCTCCCATTAGACTGTCAGCTGATTTCTCAATAGAAACAATGCAGGCCAGAAGGGAGTGGCATAAAGTGTACAAAGTAATGCAAGGCAAGGGTCTGAATCCAAGACTACTCTATCCAGCAAGGCTATCATTCAAAATTGAAGGTGAAATAAAGAGCTTCACAGATTAAAAAAAAAAAAAAAAAGCTAAAGGAATTTATCACCACCAAACAGCACTGCAAGAAATGATAAAAGGACTGTTGTAAGAAGAAATAGAGAGACAGAGAGGAACATGGGCATAAAATAAAAATGACAACTAATATCTATCAATAATGACCTTAAATATAAATGGCTTAAATGCTCCAATCGAAAGACATAGGGTAGGTGATTGGATAAGAAAACACAACACATACATATGTTGTCTACAAGAGACTCACCTGACAACAAAAGACACACACAGGATGAAAGTGAAGGGATGAAAAAATTTTTTTCAGGCAAATAGAAATGAAGGGAAAAAAAGCTGTGTAGCAATATTCATCTCTGATAAGATAGACTTCAAACGAGGGCCATAATAAGAGACAAAGAAGGTCACTACATAATATGAAAAGGTTAAATCCAGGATATAACCCTGGAAAACATATATGCACCAAATATAGGAGCACCAAATATATTTAAAAACTTCTGGCAGACTTCAAGGGAGAGATCAATAGCAATACAATCATAGTGGGTGACTTTAACACCCCACTGACACCACTGGATACATCATCTAGACAAAAAATTAACAAGGAAACAGAGTCCTTAAATGACAAACTAGATAAATTGGACTTAACTGATATTTACAGAAAATTTCACCCCAAAGCTGGAGAATATACATTCTTCTCAAGTGCACACGGGACATTCTCAAAGAAAGACCACATGTTAGGACACAAAGTAAGTCTCTACAAATTCAAGAAGATTGAAATCATATCAAGCATCTTCACAGATCACAGTGGCAAAAACTAGAAATCAATTAGAATAAAAACACTTAAAAACATTCAAACACATGGAGGCTGAACACCGTGTTATTAAACAATGAATGGGTTACCAATGAGATCAAGAAAGAAATAAAAAACTTCCTGGAAACTAATGAAAATGAACACACAACAATACAAAGTCTATTGGACACAGCAAAAGCAGTCCTCAGAGGGAAGTTCATAGCAATACATGCCTACCTCAGGAAAGAAAAAAGTTTTTTAATAAACTATCTAATCTAACAACTTAAAGATTTAGAAAGAGAAGAAAAAGAAAAAACCCAGAGTTAGTAGAAGAAAGGAAATAATAAAAATCAGAGCAGAAATAAATGACATAGAGACTAAAAAAAAATACAAAAGATCAATGAAACCAAGAGTTGGTTCTCTGAAAAGATAAACAAGATTGATCAACCTTTAGCCAGACTCACCAAGGAACAAAGAGAGAGAACACAGATTAATAAAATCAGAAATGAAAGAGGTGAAGTAACAATGGAAACCACAGAAATATAAAGGATTGGGATTCCAAAATGGTGGTGAAGTGAATGGAAGCTACACAGACCATCTCCCAGGACCAAACTGGAATTACAACTAAAATAAAGACAAATCATCAGGAAAAAGCAACAGAAAAGCAGCTGGAAAGGACCCATATACCAGGGACAGGAAAAAGGACACTGAATTGAGCCTGGTAGGAACTGTGGAGGCATGAGAGGGTGGGCTGGGAGCCCATGGACAGCAGCTGTTTTACGTGTGAGCAGCTCCCTCGAGGTTAAAATTCCAAGCTGGTTTCACAGCGCAGAGGGCCAGGTTGGAGCACTAAATTAGCTACAGCCACCCACCTTGGGCACTGACAGAGGGAGGATGGACTGTACTGGAACTGTGTGGAGATTCAGGAACTTTGAGAGGGGAGAGAGCAATGGGAGTTTTTGCTGAATCACTCCCTCACAGGACAGTAGCCATCTTACTCAAAGAGCCCCAGAGCCCAGAGGGGAAGAACAGCCCCTCCCTCAGGAATTTAACACCACCCAGCCAGGCCAGAGAAATACAAACTGAGATTCATTAACAGACAGCATCTACCCCACCCTCTGGAAATCCTCTTACCCTGAACACCTGAGGGAATTTTTCATTCAGTTGAGGGCTACAATACAAGACTCATCAAGTAACTGAGACTAAGAGCCTCAAGGCAAAGAGCTAGAGGATAACTAAACCTTCCCTGGACTTGCAAATCTACCCAGGAAAGTAAGACTTGAAAGTGGTGCTTAACATGGGTCCTTCCATACTCATCCAAACCCAGTAGATGGAGCCACAACCAGTGGAAGACCAACACCCACAGGGAAAATATGGCAGACTCCAAAACCCACTGTGATAGCCAAAATGGTGAAACAAAGAAACAAACCCCAGATAAAAGAACAAGAGAACTCTACTGAATATGAGATAAATGAAATGCAGTTAAGAAAGTTATCAGAGGTAGAGTTCTGAGTGATGATAATGAGGAAGCTCAACAGCATGAGTAAAGAGCTCAACACTATGAGTAAAGATATAGAAACATGGAAAACCAGACAATTGGAAATGAAGAATGACAGCAGAAATAAAGAACACATTGGAGCATAACCAGCATAGTAGAGGAAGCTGAGGACTGGATGAGTGAATTAGAAGACAGGGTAGAAAAAATTACCTAATCAGAAAAACAAAAAGAAAAAAAAACAATTAAAAAACAGGAAGACAGCTTAAGAGAACTGTGGGACCACTGGAAAAGTAACAACATCTGCATCCTAGGAGTTCCAGAAGAAGAAGAAAACAAGCAAAGGTAAGATACTATATTTGAAGAAATAGTGACAGAAAACTTCCCTAACTTGGTGAAGGAAAAAGGCAATCAAGTTCAAGAAGTACAGAGAGCCCCAAGTAAGAAGAACCCAAACAGGCCCACACCAACACAAAGAATAATTAAAATGCCAAAAAGTAAAGACAAAGAGAGAATCCTAAAGGCAGAAAGAGATAAGCAACAGGTTACTACAAAGGAATCCCCATAAGTCTATCAGCAGATTTCTCAAAAGAAACAGTATAGGCCAGAAGGGAATGGCATGAAGTAATCATGGTAATTAAAAACAAGGATCTGAATCCAAGACTACTCTATCCAGTAAGGCTATCATTCAAGTTAGAAGGTGAAATAAAGAGCTTCCAAGACAAAAAACAACAAAAGCACAAAAAATCAAAACCACAAAGTGAGTATATTAACACCAAACCAGCACACAAGAAACGTTAAAAAGACTGCTGTAATTAGTAGAAGAAATAGAAAGAAAAATATAACCACAATAAACAAAAATGGCAATATATAAGAACATATCAATAATAACCTTAAATGTAAATGGATGGAATGCTCTGATCAAAAGACACAGGGTAGAAGATTGGATAAAAAAGCATGACTCATATACATGTTGTTTACAAGAGACCCACCTCACAACAAAAGACTCACATAGGTTAAAAGTGAAAGGATGGAAAAAAACATTCTAAGCAAACGGAAAGAAAAAAAGCTGGGGTAGCAATAATCATACCTGATAACATAAATTTCAAAATGAGGCCATAACTAGAGACAAAGAAGGCCACTACATAATGTTGAAAGGATCTATCCAACAGTAAGATGTAACCTTGGTAAACATATATACACCCAATATAGGAACACCAAAATATATTTTAAAAGTTATGAAGGACTTCCAAGAAGATATTGACAGCAATACAATCATAGCAGGGGACTTCCAAACCCCACTGACATCACTGGATAGATCCTCTAAACAAAAAATTAACAAGGAAACAGAGACTCTAAATGATGCACTGGATCAAATGGATTTAATAGAGCTCTACAGAGAATTGCAAAATCCAGTGCAAGTAGAAGGAAAGAAATAGTAAAGGTCAGAGCAGAAATAAACGACATAGAAACTAAAAAAGCAATTCAAAAGATCAGTGAAACAAAGACCTGGTTCTTTGAAAAGATAAACAAGATTGATGGACCCTTAGCCAGACTCACCAAGTAATAAAGAGAGAGGACCCAAATAAACAAAATCAGAAACAAAAGAGAAGTAACAACTGACACCACAGAAATACAAAAGATCATTAAAACATACTACGAACAATTATACGCCAACAAATTGGACAATCTAGGTGAAATGGATAAATTTCTAGAAACACACAGTCTCCCAAAACTGAACTGGGAAGAGATAGAAAACTTGAACAAACCAATAACAACAAAGGAAATTGAAGATGTAATCAAGACTCTCCCAGCAAACAAAAGCCCGGGCCCAGATGGCTTCACAAGGGATTTTTACCAAACATTCAAAGAAGAACTAACACCCATTCTCCTCAAACTATTTTTAAAAATTCAAGAAGAAAGAAAACTTGCAAAGTTGTTTTACAAGGCCAGCATAATTCTAACTCCTGAACCAGATAAAGACACTACAAAGAAAGAAAACTGCAGGCCAATATCCCTGATGAACAAAGATGCCAAAATCCTGAACAAAATATTAGCAAATCGAATCCAGTAATACATTAAAAAAATTATTCACCATGACCAAGTGGGATTTATCCCAGGAATGCAAGGCTGGAACAATACTCACAAATCTATAAATGTGATACACCACATAAACAAAATGAAAGATAAAAACCATATGATCATATCAATAGATGCTGAAAAAGCATTCAATAAAATCCAGCACCCATTTCTGATGAAAACGCTCAGCAATGTGGGAATAGATGGATCATATCTCTACATAACAAAGGCCATATATGAAAAACCTATAGCCAACATCAGACTCAATGGGCAAAAACTAAAAGCATTTCCCTTAAGAACAGGAACAAGACAGGGATGTCCACTTTTGCCACTCTTATTTAACATAGTACTAGAAGTCTTAGCCACAGCAATTAGACATGATGATAAATAAAAGGGATTACAATTGGAATGGAGGAAGTGAAACTGTCATTATCTGCAGATGACATATTTTACATAGAAAACCCTAAAGACTCCATCAAAAATCTATTAGATTTAATAAACAAATTTGTCAAAGTAGCAGGATACAAAATTAAAATCAAGAAATTGATAGCATTCTTATACACCAGTAATGAACTCACAGAAAGAGAAACTGAAAAAAAAAAAACAATCCCATTTACCATTGCAGCAAAAAAATTAAGATACCTAGGAATAAAATGAACCAAAGAAGTAAAGGACCTATTTACAAAAAATTATAGGACATTGATAAAAGAAATAGAGGAAGATCTAAAAAAGTGGAAGCACATATCTTGTTCATGGATTAGAATAATTAACATCATTAAAATGTCCATGCTACCCAAAGCAATCTATAGATTCAATGCAATCCCCTTTAAAATACCAACCACATATTTCACAGAACTGGAACAAATACTTCAAAAATTTATATGGAACCAAAAAAGACCCCAAATAGCAACAGCAATCTTGAAAAAGAAGGACAAAGTAGGAAGGATCACAATACCTCATATCAGGTTATACTACAAAGCCATTGTAATCAAAACAGCCTGGTACTGGCACAAGAACAGGCACATAGATCAATGGAACAGAATAGAGAACCCAGAAATTGACCCAAGACATTATGCTCAGTTAATTTTTAACAAAGGTGGCAAGAGCATACAATGGAGTAAAGACAGCCTCTTTAATAAATGGTGTTAGGAAAATTGGACAGCTATATGCAAAAAAAAATGAAACTAGACCATCAACTTACACCATACACAAGAATAAACTCAAAATGGATAAAAGACTTAAATGTGACTCATGAATCCATAAAAATCCTAGAAGAAAATGTAGGCAACAAAATTTCAGACATCACACACAACAGAATTTTCACTGATACAATGCCTAGGGCAAGAGAAACAAAAAAGAAAGTAATACATGGGACTACATCAAACTATAAAGCTTCTGTACAGCCAAAGAAGCAAGCATCAAAATGGAAAGGGAACCCACTATATGGGAGAGCATAACTGCCAATGATACATCAGATAAGGGGTTAATTTCCAAAATATATAGAGTGCTCATACAACTCAACAAAAGGAAGACAAAGAACCCAATTGTGCAGAGGACCTAAAGAGACACTTCTCTAATCAGGACATACAAATGGCCAAGAGACATACAAAAAAACGCCAATGTCACTAATCATCAGAGAGATGCAAATTAAAACAACTAGGAGGTATCACCTCACACCTGCCAGAATGGCTACCTTCAACAAATCATCAAACAACAAGTGCTGTCGAGGGTGTGTAGAAAAGTGGACTCTAGTACACTGCTGGTGGGAATGCAGATGGGTACAGCCACTCTGGAAAACAATATGTTGTTTCCTCATAAAATTAAAAATTGATCTGCCATGACCCAGTGATACCACTTCTAGAAATATATCCTAAGAAGCCTGAAACACCAATCAGAAAGAATATACGTACCCCTATGTTCATAGCAGCACTATTTACAATTGCTAAGATCTGGAAACAGCCCAAGTGTCCATCAATAGATGAGTAGATAAAGAAGCTGTGGTACATATACACAATGGAACACTATGCAGCTATAAGAAAGAAAGCTCTCTTATCTTTTGAGAGGACATAAGAGGGACCTGGAGAGCATTATGCTAAGCAAAATAAGCCAATCAGAGAAAGACAAATACCACATGATCTCACTTATCTGTAGAATATAATGAACAAAATAAGGTGATGAACAAAATAAACCCAGAGACATAGAGGTAGTGTTCAGACTGAGAAACTTCGGAGAAGAGGGTATGGGGGAAGGAAGAGATAAACCAAAGGACTTATGCATATAAGCATAACCAATAGACATAAACAAGAATGCTGGAGGTGGGAAGCAGGAACAGGAGAAGGGTGTCAATGGGGGGGAAAGGAGGAACATCTGTAACAAAAATTAATTAATTACATAAAATGTAAGGTACAACAGGTGTAGAGATTGGAAGATAAGCAGTGGATATACGGCACAGGATTGAGATTTGACTGCTGAGCATAAGAAATCTGCTAATTTTGTCTATGAAGAAGTCAATAATTTAAACCTCGGTTCCCTAAAGAATGACCCCTGTCTTCAGACCAACAGATAAACTCTTTCATATTTTTCATAGCTTTTATGATCAAGGTGTATGACTATGGAAACAACACATGGCTTCTCTTAATCTTGGGTAATTTAATGGCATCACCATCAGAAACCAGCTGGGTGACATTCCTTCCAAATCATACAGACCTTTAGCACATCATCCCAGAAAGCAAAACCAACAGAAAAGTCTAGATATGTACCCTGACAAAGTGAAACTGTTATTTGGTAAATATTCTTCAAACTGTTTTCCTTGAGAATATATTTCTAGTCCTAACTGATGAAGGGAAAGCAGGAGAGAAAAAGTCACCAGCGGAGAAGATAGTGCTGACATGTCAGAGAATCCAAACAATCAACTTAAAAAAAAAGCCTTAGCTTAGTAAGGAAAATGAGAAGTGCAATTAAGACTTTTCTGTACTATTAAAAATAGAAGAACAATTTACTCTGTCAGTATCTTAATGACTGCCTGCTACGTACCTTGACAGAATGACTTCCACAAAGGACTCAACTGGGAAACTTCATTCTGTGCACATTGTACCACCTTGTCCATCCCACCCTTCTTCTGACTCATTGTGTCACATTTGAAATCTGTCTCCACATTACTCCAGTCCCTCCCGAGAATATGTGATTGTTTACTTGATGTGCAGGGAAAACACTTAAGTAGAAGAAGAGTGAATTCTGAGGCTCATCTGGTATACAATGAGGTCTCCTAATAATTTTCGAGCCTTTCCTTGACCAAACCAGCCCAAAGGCAATGGCTCTCTTCCTTTCCACAGTTCTTATCTCTGACATTCACTTGGTACTTACCTTAACATGTAGAGTTAGCTGTCTGTTTATGTAAAGTATCACATTTTCAGAGTACACAGTAAACGAATTGACACAAAAGCCATTGAAATGAGATAACATAAGTGATTGATGTCGTCTATTTTTATAACTCCCCTAACTATACCTGGCACAATACTTTATATAGTAATAAATAAACATTTGTTGATTAAATATATGTATGTAAAGTATTTTGTTAAACAAGCAAAGCTTCATTAGTCAACTATAAATACAGGGATTTAAATTAGATAATCTTTAAATGGCATTTGAGCTTTAATAGTCTATGATTCTTATTCATTAATTTGCAACCAAATGTTATAGTAAGGTTTATTTTTGTACAGTCTACGTAAGAGGGTATTTGCAGACAAACTAATAGAGAATGACAAGACTGAGAAAAAATGATTGAGTAAAAGGGTTTTGTAGTTATTGGATAAGGGCTTTTTTTTGCACTTCAAAAAAATTTGATTCAAATTTAGAAGTTAATTATAAGTTCTTGTATTCATTTTGATAACTATTCCCTTTGGTGCTTTAAAACAATAAAACTATATTTTTATAAAATATAATCTGTGATTATGCCTCTTGATTACTGAAACAGATTTCATCCTACCTAATTAGCAGCAAAGTCATGGTTCAGTCACTGATTCATTTCCCCAAGACCTTTTAAAATCTTACAAAATGAAAAATATCCAAACCATCCTATCAAATTGGCTGTTCATGTCACCATCTATCTGTTATCTGACAGAGCTAAGAAATAACTCATTCATAGCCAATTCAATAAATATTTACTAAGAGGCTATTATAATTTAGGCAATATACTACACACTAAATTCAAGAAAAAATATACATTAGGTTACAATTCAGGAGAGATATGCAGAATTATACAAGCAACTGTGACTCAATCAATGGTCATGTTATAGAGAAGAGCAGAATGTTCTCCTGACCTCAGGAAATTTTTTTTTCATCTATTTCAGCTGAAGTCTAAAGGAGAACTATCATCTAGCAGGAAGTAATGGTTTGTCAAAAAATGCTTTCTAGACAAAAGGAACAGGTCATATAAAAGTGAGGAGGGAAGAAAGAACATGTTATTGTTAGAGCAATAATTTTAAGCTGAACTGGAGTACAAGGGTGTAGAATGGGGAGATGTAGAGGGAAGGAAGGAAGGAAGGAAGGAAGGAAGGAAGGAAGGAAGGAAGGAAGGAAGGAAGGAAGGAAGGAAGGAAGGGAGGGAGGGAGGGAGGGAGGGAGGGAGGGAGGGAGGGAGGGAGGGAGGGAGGGAGGGAGGGAGGGAGAAAGGAAGGAAGGAAGGAAGGAAGGAAGGAAGGAAGGAAGGAAGGAAGGAAGGAAGGAAGGAAGGAAGGAATCAGAGAAATGAGTAGTGACAAGATTATGTCAACATCTTATGAGCCATATTAAGAAGTTTGGACTTTACCTTTTTGGGTGATAGAAAATCCACTGAAATATCCTGGGACAGAGGAATAAAATGATTAAATACTATGAAGCTATAATGTAGAGAATGAATAGAAGATGGTCAACACTTGGCATAAGAAGAGCAGTTGGAGCATGAGAATATGGTGAACTGGGTCAGGGTAGTTATGATGGGAATAAAGAAAAGTGGTCAGGTTCTCAGACATTGAGGAAACATTTACAGGAGGAAATGATTGGTTGAATATGGGGGTGAGCAGGTGGAGAAGTTGAGAATAATGCCCAGGGTTCTGCCTTGGGTAACTGGGTAATTCACTGCAATTGAGAAGAAAGGAAGTGATAGCTTTGTGGGTATGTAAAGAGGGGGCATGGGGAAGGCAAAAGATAACAAATTGAGTTTTCATGGTGTTGAGTTCAATATATTTTTGAAAAACATTCACTTGAAAATGTCTAGTTAACAATTGACCATATGGGTCTGCAGATTAGACAGGAGCTCTGACTTGGAGATAGGATCTGGGAGTCATTAACATATAAATGGCAATTGAAGTAAATGGAGGACAGAAACAGGAAAGTAAGAGGAGAAGAGAACATGGACAAACAAAAAGGGAACCAACCATATAGGAGAATATATTTGCCAATGATACATCAGATAAGGGGTTAATTTCCAAAATATATAAAGAACTTATACAACTCAAAACCAGGAAGACAAACAATCCAATTAAAAAATGGGTAAAGGTCTTGGCTGGTGTGGCTCAGTTGTTTGGGCATTGCCCCGTGCACAGAAAATTTGTTGATTCGAATTCCAGTCAGGGCACATGCCCAGGTTGCAGGCTCAGTCCTTGGTAGGGGATGTGTAGGAGGCAGCAGATCGATGTTTCTCTCTCACATTGATGTTTCTCTCTCTCTCTTCCTCTCCCTTCCTCTCTTTCTAAAAATCAAATTTTTTTTTAATGGGCAAAGGACCTGAATAGCCACTTCTCCAAAACGGACATACAGATGGCAAATAAACATATGAAAAATGCTTGTCATCCCTAATCATCAGAGAGATGCAAATTAAAAGCACAGTGAGATATCACCTCACACCTGTCAGATTGTCTATCATCAATAAATCAACAATCAACAAGTGCTGGTGAGGGTGTGGAGAAAAGAGAACCCTCATGCACTGTTGGTGGGAATGTGGACTGGTGCAGCCACTGTGGAAAACAATATGCAGTTTCCTCAAAAAATTAAAATTGGAAGTGCCTTTTGACCTAGTGATCCCAGTTCTGGAAATATATCCCAAGAATCCTGAAACACCAATCAGAAAGAATATATGTACCCCTATGTTTATAGCAGTGTTATTTACAATAGCCAAGATCTAGAAACAGCCCAAATGCCCATCAATAGATGAGTGTATTAAAAAGCTGTGGTACATTTACACAATGGAATACTATGTAGCTGTAAAAAAAGAAGGAAATCTTACCTTCTGTGATAGCATGGGTGAACCTGGAGATTATTATTGTGAGTGAAATAAGCCAGGCAGAGAAAGACAAATACCATATGATTTCACTTATATATGGAATCTGATGAACAAAATAAACTGAGGAACAAAATAGAGCCAGAGGCATGGATACATGGAACAGATTGACAGGTCAGAAGGGAGACGGGGTGGGGCAGACTGGATGAAAGAAAATGAAGAGATTAGCCAAAGAACATATATGCAGCCCTGGCCAGTTTGGTTCAGCAGTTAGAGTATCAGCCTGAGGACCAGAAGTATCTCGGGTTTGATTTCTGCTCAAGGGCATGTACCTGGGTTGCAGGTTCGATCCTCAGCCCTTGTTGAGGTCATGTGGGAGGCAATCAATCAGTGTGTCTCTCTCACATCGATATTTCTCTCTCTCTCTCTCTCTTCCCTCCCTCCCTTCCACTCTCTGAAAAAAAAAATCAGTGGAAAAATATTTTCAGGTATGGATTAACAACAACAAAAAGAATATATATGCATAGTCCATGGACACAGACAACAATGTGGTGATAGCCAGAGAGAAGGGAGGCGGGGTCTAGGTGGAGGTGGGAAAAAGAGGGGAATTGGGTCCACCTGTAATAGTGTCAATAATAAAAAAAATGGAAAAAAACTATTTTAAAAATCCTAATTAAGAATAGTATTTAGCAATGGTTGGGGTGAAAGTAAGTCAAAAAGGGAACTGAGTGGAAAGAGCTGTAGAGTAGAAGGAAAACTGAGTGTTGTCTCACAAAAACAAAGGAAGAGAATGTTTCAAGAAGGAAAAGGATATTAATAGTGCTGAGTGCTACTGATGGAGGAAGATTAAAATAAAGCCATTGGATTTAAGGACAAAGAGGTCATTTGAGGCCTTGTTGAGAACAATGATGATTATAAGCCAAACTGTAGAGCTCTCCTTCCAGGTCTCTCCACAGTACTAGAAGCAGCCTACACTCTCTCTCCCACTAGTTTCTATTGGCATCTGGGTTCTGGCATTCTGCTGGCTTCCCACTTCCATCCTGGAGGGATCATTTCCTGAGGCCTTTTCTTCCTGCTCACACCCAGTGAGGGTGAGCACCCTCCAACTTCTGGTCCACAGCTGGCTCTGTTCCTTTCACCACTCTCTCTGTCTTCTCCCCAGCTGCGATCAACAACCCCATCCTCATACCTCCATCACTTCCATGCCAAATCTTATCTCCTACAACTGCTTCTCCAAGCCTCTGGCGCTTGCTAGCGCTCTCTCTCTCTCTCTCTCTCTCTCTCTCTCTCTCGCTCTCTCCTCTTTCTCTTTCCTTCTCTGTGTTTTCTTTCCTCCTCCCTCCCTTGGTCTTTGACAGTGACTTTAGTGCCTCACACCACAACCACACTGTTATTTGTGTACTTTGCTTCTGTAACTTCATCAACTGAAAACATAGTAATTCAAGATGACCCAACTGAACTCTTCACCAACCTACCCCTACCCCACCTCTCAGTTCCTCTATTCTTACACTTTCTCATTTTAAAACAGAAGGATAATTTTTTACTTCTCTTTTGCTCCCTACATTCAATCTTGTGAGAAATTACATCTACCGTATCTCCTCAATTTTACTCACAACTTTCCCCGTCTTTGAGTAAACATCTGCCATTCTAGTTTGGGCCATTCTTGCTACTTTCCAACAACTGAAACAGATTTCTGATCAGTCATTTACATTCTGCCTCTTGAACCTGCTCTATATTTGGGTCTGAGATCCAACTCCAATTGCATTTCTCCTGCTTAGAAGATTTAATGCCTCTCCATTGCCTGTTGAAATAAGTGCAAACTTCTCTGATGTTATTTTACAGCTCTCTATAACCTTACTTTTATATCATACCTTTCCAATTTACTGTTCCTCTCTCAGCATTAAGTCCCAAGCAAACTAGACTGCTCATCCTTTAGCAAATTAAAGTTACGTTTCTCACCTGGCTTCTCTTTGAAAAACCTTCCATTCCATGAGCCCCATCTCCATAGCCGTCCCTGCCCACTACCAGCAACACACCTTTCCCCCTCAAAAAATTCCTCATAGCATTTTTATTGTCCCTTTTTTGTGATGATTACTATTTCTAGTTTAATTATAATCATTTGGGTCTTGAAATTATCACTCTCTACTGCAGTCCAACTTTCCTATAGGCCAAATCCATGTCTGCTAACCTGGGACTTTTGGTGGGCAGTGATTGTCTGTTGGCCCAAATTAATGAGATTCCATTGCACATGTGTAAGTATGTGCTAATAAGAGTTAATTTTTGTTTTCTAGTGGAACAGAGGACTCAAGTTGGCAGCTGGAGGCCAAATCTGGCCCACAGATGTGTTTTGTTGAATCCACAGTTATTTTTTTATTGAGTCAACGTTTTAAAATGGATTATTTTACATAAAATGTCAGATTTTTAGCTTTTCTTAATGTAGAGTGTTCTGGCAACAGTGAGCTCATATTTACTTCTGACAGTAAATAACTGGGGTCTGCCTTCTCCCTTTGGATGGAGTGTATATGCCACAGTTCACTCCAGGTCCCCAGCTCTCCATACAGCCTCCCTGGTCTACCTCCTCCTTGTGACCAATGCATCTCCTGCAGGCATTAAAATTTGCAACCCCTAGGGGGGACAGGAGCAGGGAGGAAGGTGTCAGTGAGGGGGAAAAAGGAAATCTGTAATACAACAATAAAGATGATAAAATAAAACAAAAATAAATATAAACATGGAGGGACCTGGACAGTATTATGCTAAGCAAAATAAGCCAATCAGAGAAAGACAAATATGATCTCACTTATTTGTAGAATATAATAAAATAAATAAAAATAAATTTAACTAAATAGACACCTCTCCAAAAAGGACATACAAATGGCTAAGAGACATATGAAGAAATGCTCAACATCATTAATCATCAGAGAGATGCAAATTAAAACAACAATGAGGTATCACCTCACATCTTTCAGAATGGCCGCCATCAACAAATCATCAAACAACAAGTGTTGGCGAGGGTGTGGAGAAAAGGGGACTCTAGTACATTGCTGGTGGGAATGCAGACTGGTGCAGCCACTGTGGAAAACACTATGGTGTTACCTCAAAAAATTAAAAATTGAATTGCCATTTGACCCAGTGATCCCACTTCTAGGAATATACCCTAAGAAGCCTGAAACACCAATCAGAAAAAATACATGTACCCCCATGTTCATAGCAGCACTATTTACAATAGCTAAGATCTGGAAACAGCCCAAGTGTCCATCAGTGGATGAATGGATAAAAAAGCTGTGGTACATATACACAATGGAGTACTATGCAGCTGTAAGAAAGAAAGATCTCTTATCCTTTGAGACGACGTGGAGGGACCTCGAGAGTATTATCCTAAGCGAAACAAGCCAAGCAGAGAAAGACAAATATCACATGATCTCACTTATTTGTGGAATATAATGAACATAGCAGTCTGAGGAACAGGGTAGACCCAGAGACGTGGAAGTAGGGTATAAACTGACACCCCTCAGGAGAGGGGGTGGGGGGGGGAGGGAAGAGATAAACCACAGAACTTATGCACATGTATGCATAAGTGATGGACATGGACAACAAAGCTGGGGACAGGGTGGGGGGATGGGGAGGAGGGTGTCAATGGGGAAAAAAGGAGAAACATCTGTAACAAAAATAAATTAATAAAAAAAAAGTAAGTATTTCAAACAAAAAAAAATAAAAATAAAATAAAAATAAATTTAATTTACATTTAAATTTTTTTAAAAAGAGGGTGTCTGGGGGGGAGGAGAAATATCTGTAACAAAAATAAATTAATAAAAATTGGAAAAAATTAATTAATTAATTAAAAAAAAATTGCAACCCCTGGTCTAAACTTCTTATAAAGGCAGTCTGTAGAATATGTGTTGACCCATGTTTCTAGCTTAGGACTGCTCCTAGAATCAAATTTGAAATAAACAAATTGGATTATGGCATTCCTTTCCCTCCTTTCAGTGACAGCCCTAACCCACCCTCTACCCCACAATGTCCTCGGGTCTCCAGCTGAAAAAACCCTTCTGTGTAATGTTCTGTGCTCCTTTCTCATCAAAATGTACCTCTCTTCTAATGCAAGTTGGATGATTAATATGTGTTCCAATGTTAATGAATTAATAATGATAATATTTCCTGCATGGGTATAATAGGTATGACAAATCAGTGTCAAGAACAATGATTATGTGCACATGTGTGCATACACACACACACACACACACCATGGCAGAAGTCATAAATCAATCATTCTCTTTCCAGCAAGGTGCAGATAGATGCTCAGAAATCATCTCAATACAGCACATCAGGAAGCCACCACCGATGGCTTGGAGCTGCCATGAACATAGGCACCCTGCATTCCCTTACAGGTGTCTCTTCATCATTCACTCAGTAAGAATGAGTGGTGGACAGAAGAGGTACTATTATTATCATTTGGGAGATGAGAAAACTGATTCTGAAAAATCTGTCAGTTATTCAACATTAAAAAAGAAAGGTATTTGAGGTAAATTTAAAATCCTGCCCTGGTCCTCAACATCTGCTCTCCCACAGGGAGGGAGTTTTTTTGTTGTTGTTTATCCTTACCCAAGGATATTTTTTCCATTGATTTTTTTTTTTTTTTTTTTTTAGATAGAGTGGAAGGGAAGGAGGGAAGAAGGGACGGGGGGGGGGGGGAGAAAGAGAGAGAGAGAGAGAAACATTGATGTGAGAGAGATACATCAATTGGTTGCCTCCCACACAACCCCCAGCAAGGCTGAGGATCAAACCTGCAACCCTGTGGTCCATGGGCTGATGTTCTAACTGCTGAGCCAAACCTGCCAAGGCTGGGAAGGCAAATTTTAATGCTCTCCAGGAAAAGACTTAGAGACTTTAGTTGATTTTAACTAAAAAGAAATAAAAATATGATGTGGCTTCCCATACATTAATACAAAATTGGGCTCTCATATGTCAAGAGCAATGAGGTACCTGCCTTCGCTATGCTTTTTAGGGCATGAGAACAGTTGAAGGGATTAAGGGAGTCTGAGTTGGAAAAGAGAAGAGGTGGCCATTACATGAAAGATACCAGAAAATTGACTTGTACTCAATAAAGAAAGGACATTTAAATGAATGATGTTACCCATTTTGTGATCCCTGTCATTGGAAACATTCTAAGAGGTTTTAGGGGAATTTCATACACTGGATAGAAACACTATATGCCTCTAAGATCCCTTTTATGGCCCTAGTATTCTGTGCTTCCATATAAAGGTCAACCCAAGGAAGGGTTGACCAGTCTGGCATACTTTCATCCATACTAGAAGCTTCTCAGATAATATATTTGCATCTTAATAGAGAACATCAAAATCTTAAAGCAAAGAAATGTTTATTGTAGTGAACTGGAACATGTCCTGCTAGAGTAATACAATTTCTGTTTGTTATACAGGGTAAATTATCACTAGTCCTCATATCACACTTCATAGCATTGCTATTTTAACCCATACATAAACTTAATCCTGCCAACAAAACTGCAAAATGCCCTAGGATATCTGCCTTTCAAAAGACTAAAAAAGTATCAAGGCAAATCCTGCTGGTAATCTGCATGAACTGCAACTTTTGAATGTTTGGTCCTGAGTTTTGTATCAATAAATAGCCCTCCTTGGGAAATCTGTTCCACCTTGGGAGATCTGGTTCCTAGAATTTGAAGGAGTAAAATCCAGGGATTAGGTGAACTGTGCAGGTGGTAGGAGAGAATCAGATAACAGACATAATCATGGAAAATGGCACCCATGGACAGTGAAGCAAGGCAAGGCCTCTCCCTAGATAGGCAGGACTGAATCTGAAAAGAACTGAGCCAGAGGACAAACAAAAGAACAGATCACCAAAAATACCAATAAGAATGAGGAATTTTTTTGTATCTTTTTCTATAATATGTTCCAATTGGCCATTTTATTGGGGTATAATTGATATACAACACAGTTTAAGATATATAACACAAATACACACACACACACACACACATATGTACATATATCCACAGGTTTAGTTAACATCCATCACCTCACAGTTACACATTTTTTTCTTGTGATAAGAACTTTTAATATTTATTGTTAGCAACTTTCAAATATACAATATAGTACAATTGACTCTTGAATAACACAGGTGTTAGGTACACCCACCACCCACTCAGTAAAAAGTCCGGAAATAACTGAAGTCAGCCCTCCACATATGTGATTCCCAACCATGCATAGAAAATACAGTTGACCTTGAAGCAATACAGGTTTGAACTGTGTGGGTCCACTTACATACAATTAAACCTGTATTGGTCAAGGGTCAACTACATTGTTCATTATATTATACTCACCGTGCCATACATCACAACACCAGGACTTATTTATCTTATAATTAAAAGTTTAAACCTTTTGACCATAGTTATCCATTTCTCCCACCCCCAAGCCCTTTCTGGAAACCACCAATTTGTTCTCCATTTCTTTTCCTTTTTTTAATTTTTAATGAATTTATTGGGGTGACATTGGTTACTAAAATTATACAGGTTTCAGGTGTACAATTCTATAACACATCATCTGTATGTTGTATTGTGTGTTCACCAGCACAAGTCAAGTCTCTTTCCATGACCATTTATCCCCCTTCCCTTTGGTAATCATCATACTGTTGTCTGCATCTATGAGCATTTTTTCTTTTGCTCTGTTCTCCATTTCTATGAGTATGTTTTTTTCAGATTCCACATCATTAGTGAGATCATACAGTATTTGTCTTTCTCTGTTTGATTTATTTAATTTAGCAAAATGTCCCTAAGTTTCATCCATGCCGACACCTGAGACAAGTGGCAGGATTTCCTTCTTTTGTGGCTGAGGAATATCTCTTTACACACACACACACACACACATATATATATATATATATATATATATATATATATATATATATATATATGTATGCCATATCTTTTTTTCCATTCATAGCTCAATGCAAAAGTATCCAAGTCTTGGCTATAGTAAATAAAGCTGCATTGAACATGAGGGAGTAGATAGTGGCTTCATTTCCTTCAGATACATATTCAGAAAAGAAATTGCTGGATAAAATGGTAGTTGTATTTTTAATTTTTGAGGAACTTTGTACTATTTTCCATAATGGATATACCAATTTATATTTCCACCAACTGTGTACAAGGGTTCCCTTTTCTCACATCCTCATTAACAGTTGTTATCTCTTATCTTTTTTATGACAGCCATTGATCTATGTGTCTGTTTTTATGCCAATACCATAGTGTTTTAATTACTATAGCTTCACAACACAATTTGAAATCAAGAAGTGATGTCCTCTCAGCATTGTTCTTCTTCCTCAAGATTGCTGTGGTTATCTGAGATAGTTTGCGGTTTCATACAAATTTTAGAATTTTTTTTTCTATATCTGTGAAAAATGTCATTGGAATTTTGATAAGGTTGCATTGAAACTGTAGATAATATGGACATTTGAACAACAGTAATTCTTTCAATTCATGAGTAAAAGTATCTTTCCATTTATTTGTGTCTTTTTTAATTTTTTGTCAACATTTTCTAGTTTTCAGTGTACAGCTCTTATTTAATTCTTGGCTAAACTTATTCCTAAGTATTTATCCTTTCTGATGCACCTGTAGATGGAATTGTTTTCTTAATTTCTCTTTCTGATAGTTTGTTGTTATACAGAAATGCAACTGATTTTTGAATGTTGATTTTGTATCTGGCAAATTTACTGAATTTATTAGTTCTGACAGTTTTTTGGTGGAATCTTTAGGGTTTTTTAATCTTTAGGGTAATTGTGGCCCTGTAAAATGAGTTTCAGAAGTGTTTTCTCCTCTTCTATTTTGTTGGAAGAATTTGAGAAGGATTGGTATTGATTATTTAAATGTTTGATACTGGTCCTGAACTTTTCTGTTAAAAGATTTTTGATTAATAATTTCATCTTTTTACTATTAAGTGGTCTTTTCAGAATCATGTCTTCATGATTCAGTCTTACTAAGTTTCATGTTTCTAGGAATTTATCCATTACTTTTAGATTGTCAAATTTTGACATATAATTATAGTAGTATAGTCTCTTATGTTCTTTTGTGTTTGTGTAGTATTAGTTGTAATTTCTAATTTATTTATTTGAGTCCTCTCTCTTTTATTCTTGGTGAGTCTAGCTAAAGACTTGTATATTTTATCTTTTCAAAATATCAACTCTTAGTTTCATTGATCTTTTATATCATCTTTTTAGTCTCTATTTCATTTATTTTTCACTATGACCTTTGTTATTTCCTTCCTTCTACTAATTTTTGGCTTAGTTTGTTCTTCTTTTTCTAGTTCCTTAAGTGTAAAGTTGTTTATTTGAGCTTTTTCTTTTTTCTTATTGTAGGCATTTATCACTATGAACTTTCTTATTAGAACAGCTTTTGTTGCATTCCATGAGTTTGGTGTGTTGTATTTATATCTTAATTTATTTCAAGGTATTTTTATTCTCGTAATTTATCAATTGGTTATTCAGTAGTATGTTGTTTAATCTCCACATATTTGTGATTTTCCAGTTTTTTTTTTTTCTTGTAATTGATTTCTTGTTTTCTACCATTGTGGTCAGAAAAGATGTTTGACTTGATTTCAGTCTTCTTAAATTTATTAAGACTTGTTTTGTAGACTAACATATGATCTATCCTGGAAAATGTTCCACATGCACTTGAGAAGGATGTATGTTTCGCTGCTGCTGGATGGAATGTTTTGTTAGTGTCCATTAAGTTCATCTTGTCTAATGTGTTGTTTAAGCCCAATGTTTCCTTATTGATTTTCTGTCTGGATGATCTATCCATTGTTGAAAATGGGGTATTAAAGTCCCCAACTGTTATTGTATTGCTCTCTATTTCTCCCTTAAGATCTGTTAATATTTGTTTTATATATGTAGGTGCTTCTATGTTGGGTGCATACATTTTTACAGATGTTTATATCCTCTTATTGGACATACCCCTTTATAATTATTTAATGGTCTTCTTTGTCCCTTATTACAGTTTTTGTTTTAAAGTCTACTTTGTCTGATGTAAGTATAACCACCCCTGCTTTTTTTGTTTGTTTGTTTATATTTGCATTAAATATCTTTCTCTATCTCTTCACTTTCAGTCTGTGCACATCATTACATCTGAAGTGAGTCTTTAGTAGGCAGATATAATTGGGTCTTGTGTTTTTATCCATTCAGCCATTCATGTCTTTGATTTAAAAGTTTAGTCTATTTACATTTAAGTTAATTATTGATAGGTAGGACTTACTATTGCCCTGTTGTTCATTGTTTTCTGGCTATTTTGTAATTTATTTGTTCCTTTCTTCTTCTCTTTTTCTCTTTTGTGATTTGATGTTCTGTTGTAGTATGCTTAGATACTTTTCTCTAACTTTTGTGTATCTATTATCGGTTTTTCCTTGTCATTACACAAGGGTTATATACAACATCTTATATTTATAACAGTTTGTTTTAAGCTGATAACAACTTAAGTTTGTACATATACTAAAGTCTACATTTTTACTTTCCCCCTCTCATGTTTTATTTGTGATATCACAATTTGCATTTTTTTATCTTGTGTGTATCCATTAACAAATTATTGTAGTTATATTTTTATTACTTTCATCTTTTTATTTTAAATTTTTTTTCCTTTATTGATTTTAGAGAGAGAGGAAGGGAGAGGGAGAGATAGAAACATCGATGAGAGAGAACATCGATTGGTCACCTCCTGCATGTCCCCCACTGGGGATTTGTTCCACAACCTGGGTGTGTACCCTGACCAGAAATCGAACCGGCAACCTCGTGGTGCATGGGTTGACACTCAACCACTGAGCCACACCGGCCGGACTATTACTTTCATCTTTTAATCTTCATACTAGATTTATATGTGTTTAGCCCACCATCATTTCAACATTAGAATATTCTGAATTTAACTATATATTTACCTTTACCAGTGAGATTTATATTTTCTTATATTTTCCTGTTACAAATTAGTATCCTTGCATTTAAGCTTGAAGAAGCTCCATTAAAATTTCTTGTAAAGTCAGTCTAATGGGGATGAATTCATTCAGCATTTTCTTGTTTGGAAAACTCTTTATTTTTCCTTCAATTATGAAAAACAACTCACCAGGTAAAGTATTCTTGGCTGATGTTTGTTTCTTTCAACATTTAATATATTATGCCACTCCCTTCTGGCCTATTGTTCTGCTGAAAAATTTGCTGACAATCTGATGGGGATTCCCTTGTACATAATAAGTTGTTTTTCTCTTGCTGCTTTTGAGATTTTCTCCTTGTCTTTAACTTTTGACAATGTAATTATAATGTGCCTCAGTTTGGGGTTTTAGTTTCATCTTATTTAGAACTCCATTGGCTTCCTGGATCTGTTTCTTTCCCCAGATTAGGGAAGTTTTCAGCCATTATTTTTTCAAATAAACTTTCAGCTTCTTTTCCACTCTCTTCTCCTTTTGGGACCCTTATCATGCAAACATTGGTCCCTATGATGAAGTTCCATATGTCCCTTAACCAATTTTTATTTATTTATTTAATCTTTTTTCTTTATTGATTTTAGAGAGAGATAGAAACATCGACGAGAGAGAACATCAATTGGTCGCCTCCTGCATGCCCCCCACTGGGGATTGGGCTCACAACCTGGGCATGTACCCTGACTAGGAATAGAACTGGTGACCTCCTGGTGCATGGGTTGATGCTCAAACACTGAGCCACACCAGCCGGGCACAATTTTTATTTTTTTATTCTTTTCTCTTTTGCTCTTCTTATTAGATTAATGCCATAACCCTGTATTTGATTTCACTGATCTTTTCTTCCATTTGATCTAGTCTCCTGTTGAATCCCTATTGAATTTTTTTCAGTTTAATTATTGTATTTTTCAACTATGTATTTGTTCTGATACTTTCTTATATTTTCTTTCTCTTCATTATAATTCTCACTTTGTTTATCCATTGTTCTCTTGACCTTGGTGAATATTTTTATGACCATTATTTTTAATGCATTATTGGGAGATTTAAAAAAAAAGATCTCCACTTCATTAAGATCTGTTTCTGGAGTTTTATCTTGTTCATTTGTTTGGAACATATTCCTTTGTTTCTACACATTCCTTGATGCTCTATTTTGCTTTCTGCACCATACACAGAACAGTCACCTCTTCAGTCTTTGTGGAGTGGTGTCTTGTAGGAGCTAAACCTTATCATGCAATTTAGCTTTAGCTTTGGTTGTCTCTCACACATTTGCGATTGTCCAAGCCACCTTCCTTGTGGGTCCCAGTAGTTTTAGGTATGCCAAGATCTGTCAGTGTCCTAAAGGGGCAGATCAGTCAGCACCTAGATGCAAGCTGATTGGAAACAAGATTCTCAGGCATCAGCATTTAAAGTATACAAATATACCTCTTTCGAGGAAGACTTGGATATGGGAGTTCTGTCTGTTCCCTCTGCACTGAGTTTGGGTAGGGTTGGGGGGTGTCTCCTTAACTGTTTCTTTGTATGTTACAGTCCTGTGAGACCTGAAAACACAAACCCCACTGGCCATCAGAGGCAGGTGATCTCAAGTAGTATGTACCTTGAATGGTAGCCACAAAACTTGGGGCACCAGACATATGCACAAGCTCCTTTCAGGGAGATACCAGCCACCTGGAGCAGGGCAGAGGGAGAACATGGAGATGGTTCTCAGTGACCTCCCTGGTCTCCTGGGAGGATCACAGTTGGCTCCTAGATGTGTGCTGAAATAAAGCCTGACCCTCAGGCTACAGATTTTAAAATCTACAAATAAGCCTCTTGCAGGGAAAGACTGGACAATGGGCATTTCTTTTGCTCCTTCTGCACTAAGTCCTGGAAGGACAGCCATGGCAAGACCTTGCAAGCCCTTTAAGAATGGTTTCTTAGTTTGCTATAGTCTGGTAAGTCTCTTGGATACAAACCCTGTTGGATTTCAGAGCTAGGTATTTTGGGGGTCCATCCTTCAAATGGAAGTATTAAAAGTTGGGGCACTACATGTTGGAGTTGGGAGTTCCCTCTTGACTAAGTTGTTATGTGGGGTGGGGGGGTTATGGCAAGAGTATGTCTCAACCCTTCCTATTTATTTTGATGTGGTTTTTTTCTCAGTCAACCAATGTGTAGGAGTCACTCAGCTAGTTTATGGATTTCTTGTAGAGAAAATTGTTTCATGTATAGCTAGCTGTAGATTTGATGTGTTTGAGAGGTGGCAAGCTCAGGAGCCTCCTATATTGGACCAAATCCCACAGCCAAATTTTGGAAACCATGGTGCTGAAGTCATTTTAATATCTCAGAGGAAAAGAACTTTTCTCTTAAAAATGTGTCATTTGAGTTGTCCTCGGCAGTTCTACACTGTCCTTGTGTTGCTTGTTCCTTCTTCCCAGCCAAGATATATATTTAGTGAACCTGAGGCTTTGGAAGATGCAGAAGGGCCTTAGAGGTAGACCACCCTTGGCACTTTCAGCCTGAACAAAATTCCAAGATGTCAGACACGAAATAATGAGACATGTCACTCAGAAAAGCCCCACAGCACATGATGCCTCATATAATAAGGTAAACGGTCCAAAAAGGAGCATAACCAGGGCACTGGAGAATGGAAGCCTCAGTAAAGCAAGACAGTCAGAAAAAAAGGAAACACTAAATGTATATCATGGCCTTTCTATTAACACTGCAGATGAGCGTGAGGGATTAGTCCAGAATACAGGGTGGGGTAAAAGTTGGTTTACAGTTGTAATTATGCAAAACACAAAGTTTATTCCTGTACTATTATGTATTAATTGTATTATTTTCCATATAAACAACTGTAAAGCTACTCTTGCCCTGCCCTGTACAGAGTTTTCTGAGGTTAAGATATGGTAGTTAGCATGAATAGCAGGCAGGCTTGACTGTCGTCCTTAGGTACCAACATGGAGAAGACCCTGGGATAATCTGCACTTGGCAGCAAAGTTCTTAATCAGCTAGGAGCTTTGGGTGGGCTTCCTGTTAGATCAGGAGCCAAACCTATACCAGCTGTAGCCCAAAGGTTAAAGGGAGCAGTAAGAGAATCTGTCTGCCAAGAAAGGGGAGAATGTGATAGCTCAAGGACAGTTCTGACCCATTGTAATGGAAGCCATCCCCAGGATTCAGGGACTTTCTTGGTAGATCCCTAGTCACACATGTTGTCTAATATTTTCAGAACTTAGTTTGGAGAATGGCAATTACTTTGTACCATCCCAGAGCTAAGACATAGTATGTTCATCGTGCCTAATGTATCTGCATATGTTCATATGGCACCCCTGGAGCATGTGTACACTCATGCAGCTCAGCCACATAGCTTGACAAGAACACAAATGGGGGGAAACAGAAACACATATTCCTGCATATTACTACATGGCAATACCAATCTTACTCCACTCTACATCTCCAGTGAAAGATAAGCCTCACCATCTGCTAGCTTTTCAAAAGTGGTTAAACAAAGCATATACCCCAGAAAGCAAGTATTTCTCTGCTTCCTACATGGCCATGTCATACAAAGCACCACACCAAAGTGGCTGCTTATTAAATGTGTTTTAATGATTCTGGTGAGATACCAAGAATCGTGTAATCAATACAGAGACAGCAGGTCTGCCTGCCTGTGTGCTAAGTTATGCTGAATTCCTTTAACATTAAACACTAAATCCATGGGAGAGAAAGGGTTAATGGTATCAACATCCACTTAAATAGTTAACCAAATAACTTTGTTCAAAGGCAAACTATAAATAAAAAAACTAAAAGAAAAAACTTTGGAAGAAAAAATAAAGAAAAACTTTGGTTGTAAAAAAATTTTTAAATGGTGATTAATGGGTATACTTAACAGGGTATTGGTTACATTCATCTCTGTCATAAGTTGCCTTGATAGCTTTTGGAGACCTTTATCTGTGTTAATTTTGAAAGAGATTATTACAAAAACTATGTCTGGAGACATCACCTGTCATTTTTAGGACTGGGTGGCAGGCTCCCTAAGAACATAGCCTGGAGCTTAGTGTGGGTGCAGCCTCCGCGCCACTGAAGCACAGAAGACTTGAGAGATCGCCTGCTCCTCTCTGAACAGAAAATGTCGCTGTTTCTTCCAGTGCCACATTCAGGGACAAGATCAATATCTATTTTTAAGAGTCAAGCTTGGGTAATAACTCAATATTAAATGCTTGACTGAATGAGGTTCTTTCTAATCAGCTGTAGTATATAATCTAAATCCACTTTACAGGAGTACAGAGTCAGAAATAAAGAACAGGTCCCAAATAATCCATACACGGTGTAAGGAAGGGACGTGAGGTTTTTACTAATAATATGATTGGATTAGCTCTGTTGACCCTAGAGCCTTATAACTCCAATAAAGCTCTGTCACAATTTGGAGGAACTGCTACTAGGTGACAGGAGACTCTTAGTTACAGAAGTTGAAAATCTGGATTTTCTTTCTGAATATCTTCTAAAGTAATAGAGATTTTGGTATACCACAATTTAACTGACTTATAAGTAATCTTATTGAATAAAGTGTTCAGTTGAGATTCATTGGCCCACTTATAATCTATTAGAAAGTTACAGAACACAAGATACAATTTTAAACAAAGAACTAGAAAAAAAGGAAAAGTTAAGCATGTCTGACACCTTCCTGATGCTTGGTGTCAGGGTCTGCCTCCACTGTTTGCTGTGGCTCATGGACAAACTTGCAGTAAGTCTGTCCACACACATTCATCACCCACTGACAGTCACTGTGCTGCTCAATCCAGATTCCTGGGTCATAGGCTAAGGCTGGTTTTTGTAGAAGCAGAGATAAATCCTTTTCCTGAATAGGACATATTGAAAATGGTGGTATTTTCCACCCAAACAGCAAATATTGATTATACAAATTTTGATTTAATTTAGATAACATCACAGTTATCTTTTCACTGTTGGTTCACAAAGTCAGGCCTGTTATGACATTTTATCAATTATTTATTCAATCCCCTGATGGAGAGGCATGATTGTATGTTGCTTACCACATGCAAGGAGCACCTATGAGTATTTTGATGAAGCTACAGTTTTTATTATTTTATCTGTGAAAGAACTGGGGCTCAGAGGGGTTAAGTAACTTACCCAGTGCCCTAGGGCAAGTAAATGGCTGAGCTAAGAATCAAATTCCATTCTGCATGGAATGATCTTTTCACACAATGCTCATTGCCTTCAAATCTAAGTTGCCCTCTCTGAGTGGGAAAAGGGCTGGAAAAGAGAATGGAGAAAGGAAAGGAGGCATAGGTAGCAATGTGTTTGGAGACTGAATAAGTAAAAAAATGTTCAAGATGACAGCCAGGAAAATCAAGTCAAGGCCAGAAATACAGTCCAAACAAAGATTGTCATAGAAACAGACCAGTGTCAGCAGTCCACATCCCTAAAGGAAGTAGGAACTGGACCCTCAGACAAGGGAGAGACAGAACTCTGATGCTAAGACAACGGACTGCCCCCAAGACCACATGCTTATATTCTCCTCACCTTGGTTACACCAATCCCCAGTAAGTCTGGTCTAACACCCTACAGGTGAGACCAATGGGAAACAGCTGACAGTGCATGTGAGAACAGGGGCAGACCCTCTTCTCTGGCAAAGGGATTCCCCTGGCAGGTGGCAAGAGGAGAGCCTGTTCCTAATCAAACTGAGTTGGATGAAAAAAGCTAAGATGAAAAACAAACTCTATGCCATCCCTTCAAGATTTCCACATTCAATGGGAAGAGGCTGACGAGCTGGACCTTGGTGGGCATAAGGAAGTCTTCTCAGCTGAGAAATGATACATAAATGCATATGGTCAGCTCCTTGCAGGCAGCAGAGTCTTAGATCCTGATGAAATCCTGACTCATAGTAATACTTGTGGTAATAACAACAGCAACACTATTGGAAACTCCTTCCAAACAAACACTTGGCACACATTTCCTTGTTTCATCACCCCAATCATCCTAGAGTTGCCCCATTTTACAGGTGAAGACCCGGTAGTCCCCATTGATTAAGTGGGTCACCCACTGTCAGCAGAAGCACACACTGCTGTAGAAGAATGCCCCACAGTCTCAACAGATTGTCAGATCCCAAAGCCTGTGCCCTTCGACTGTGGACTAGGGAATTATTCTTCCCCAACCAAACACAAGAACCTGGGAGAGTACCAGACTCATTGGGCCATCTGTCTATTCACTGGGAAAGAACACACACACTGCCTGTGTCAAACTTTCAGGTTTCAAATGCATTCCCAGATCTTCTTTTTATTTTTAAAATGACCATACACATCCCTTTTCCTCCCAAAGGTACATCTTAAAACACACTTGAATGAAAATACAAATTTTAAACAAGAATATAGTTTCTTTGCATCCTCTTAAGAGCAATTTGCTTGATGATCTTTTTCCAGAATTTGTATATTTTTTCATAGAAATCTTTTTTTTTACTTCAAATGAATTATATGTCCATTTTTTAAAAATATTAGACAATATTATTTAAATTTCCTAGATCCAATTTCCTTGATTTAATGTTTTTAATTACTCCAGCTGAATTCTGTAATAGTTAAGGGATTTGGGTGAATTTCACAGAAATATTCCTGGATAGCATATTTAATTCCCTGCTTTTAGGCCAAGAACTATAGGCTCTTTCAGCCAAAATAAAGGTAATCTCGGCACAAGTAAAACTTATAAAGACATTTTTTCACATAACAGTAACTAAAATATAGACTATTTAGCATTTTTGGCCTGTCAACCAGACGAGAATTAGAGAGTGTCACATGAAAAAATAAATGTATTTCACTAGTTCATCTGAAAGCTCTATTTTTAATTTTACACACACTGTGTCTTTAGAAAATCAGTTTTAAGGGCACATACTTATTAATAGTTGGTTGTTTGTATCTGTGATTTTACTACCAACCCCAACAAGACACTCCAAAGAAACTCCCAGAGACTAGTGTGCCTAAAAGAGGTCTGTTTACTAAATTATACTGTCCTAGTTCCCAAGCAGGCTCCTCCTAACAAGCACAGAAGCTGAAAACAACACCAGAAAAATATTCCGGAAAGATGTTTTCCAACATTCTAATGGGTTACAGATGAGTTGGGAACCTTCCTGCGATTTTTTATTGTTTGCTAGCTTCCTTTTTTTTTTTTTTTCTATTCGGAGTTTTATCACTTGCTTTTCTTGTTAGCCTCCTGATTCTTGAATTAACCCACTGAATTTTTACACACTCATGGACAGAACCAACAGCCCTTTGCCATGAAGGTCTCCCACTGACTGAGAGGGTCATCACTCAAGCTTTGGAGTGTATTTCTACACAGCCGATAACAGAAGATGTTCATATTAGTCGGGTCTAGCAAGATGGTTGGAAAGTATATTTCTGTAAAGATATTAAACTTACTTTAACAACAACAACAATTTTTTAATCCCTGCAGTTAGAATAATGTCCTTGAAGACCAGAGAAACTAAACCAGATCAACTTTATTAGCTCAGATATCAATCAGTAGAGCTCAGGCTGCCAGAGGATTATTATGTTAGGAAAGTAAGTATGCATGTTAATGGTTTTACCTGTTAGCAGTATTAACTGGCTCAGAGAAGGATTATTATCTGACACTGTGTATACTTGCTGAACTCAAAATGTGACAGCTCAAATCCAACCAAAACTAACTATGTCAGACATCACTGAATTGGCAATCAAAACTAAGACAAACAACAGAAAAAAAAATGGAACTTGGGAAGTATACCTGATCACGAATCCGAAGACTTGAATCAGCCCTCAGCGTCCACCACACAGGTCTGTAGGAGGCACCTGCTTGTGTTTGTCCAGACTTCTCCCCTCTACCTTCCCCCGGCACCTGAGCTTACTTGATGTAAGCTCACTTGATACAAAAAGTCCTGATGGACAAGAATGTTATGGATGAATCTCTCTTGGCCTCAGTGTCTTTTTTTTTTTTTTTTTAAGTCTATTAATTTATTTTTTGTTACAGATGTTTCTCCTTTTTTCCCCATTGACACCCTCCTCCCCCTCCCCCCCACCCCGTCCCCAGCTTTGTTGTCCATGTACATCAGTTATGCATACATGCACATAAGTTCTGTGGTTTATCTCTTCCCTCCCCCTCACCTCCTCTTCTGAGGGGTGTCAGTCTGTACCCTACCTCCACATCTCTGGGTCTACCCTGTTCCTCAGACTGTTATGTTCATTATATTCCACAAATAAGTGAGATCATGTGATATTTGTCTTTCTCTGCTTGGCTTGTTTCGCTTAGGATAATACTCTCCAGGTCCCTCCATGTCGTCTCAAAGGATAAGAGATCTTTCTTTCTTACAGCTGCATAGTACTCCATTGTGTATATGTACCACAGCTTTTTTATCCATTCATCCACTGATGGACACTTGGGCTGCTTCCAGATCTTAGCTATTGCAAATAGTGCTGCTATGAACATGGGGGTACAAGTATTCTTTCTGATTGGTCATTCAGGCTTCTTAGGGCTTCCTAGGGTATATTCTTAGAAGTGGGATCACTGGGTCAAATGGCAATTCAATTTTTAATTTTTTGAGGTAACACCATAGAGGGCCTCAGTGTCTTTTAAAAGCACTGTATTTCTTGGGATGTATGTTTCTGTGCTGTCCAAGGGAACTGTCATTACAGTTTCTTACTCACAGGTAAAATTTGAAAGCTAGTTTGCCACTCTGCTCTGTGAATTTGTCAGGGCCTGAGGCTCCTTCTCACCAGGGGTTCCCAAGGGTGCTTACTAAGGAAAGGACTGCACAGCAGGGTGGGAGTTGTTGCTATTTCTGCCTGTGGGGATTTGATCCTTACTGTGGACCAACGACCACTGTGTGTTTCCTGTTTTTTTCTGACTAGGAGTTTTTAGTTTTTTTCTTGAGTTTATTGAGGTAACATTGGTTAACAAAACCATACAGGTTTCAAGTGTACAACTCAGCAAAACATCATCTGCGTCCATCGTCCAAAGTAAAGTCTCTTTCCATCCCCTCTTATGCCCCCTTTGCCCTCTTCCACTTCACCTCACCCCTCTGGCTATGTGTTTTATATATATAATGTATGTTTTTTCTTAATCCCTTCACCTTTTTTTACTGTCATCAGTCTAATCCTATAGTGTCATTGTATGTTGCATGCAAGGAGAAAACAGACTTGTTTTTACTATGTAAAGGAACCTCATCTAGATGTGACAGAAATGACTGTACTGTACGTCACCCAGAGGTCCTAGACTTTGAGCTGGGTGCAGTGACTCAGTGGGCTTTAAGATGATCTCTTATGGGCAAAGGCTGGGTTGATCTATGAGGGAAAACAACGCATATGGATATTTGAGTGGCCAAAATGAGTCCTATGACAGAGACTGCTAATAGTTCCCAAGTGAGCTTCTTCTTTTCTTAGTAGAACGCCCAGTTTTTACCTGGATGAACCATTGTAGAATAAATAGTAGGTATCCCAGCCTCCTTGCAGCTGGGGGTGGCCAAGTGACTAAATTCCTGTTAATGGGATATAGCAGAAGTGACATGTTCACCTATGGATCATACCCTAAAAGGGAGAGAATGCCCTCCTCTCCTCTTCCCTCCTCCCAATAGCTGACATGCAGACTGAAGGGTAAACCATCTTGGATAGTGTAGATGACACCAAGACCTTAGGGATACAGAGCAAGCAGACAAGAGGATCCTGGGTCCCCAACATAATAATGTCATTGTGTCAACACTGGACTATTATAAGAGAAAGAAATAAACTTCTATCTTGTTTAAGCCACTTTCTATATTGGTCCCTGTCAGGACAGCTAGATAATATTTCCTACTGTTATAAGAACTATGTAAATGCATAACCAAACAGGTACTCATTTCAAAATTGAAGTTCCTAGAGTCAAGGACTGGTACTACTCACTTTTCTGTGTGAATGTCAAGCTGTAATAAATACTGAAGACAAGAATTTAAGGAGATTAAGATAGGTAACTATACCTCTGTGCTGCCCTCCTTTCCCAGTTCCTTGGGGCAGCCGTGTGCTTGCACTGGACGCGCCCCTCAGCCCAGGGTCCACCTCATGCTGCCAGGGCACTGGCTGCCTGGTCTCCCTGAGGCTGGGCAGAATTTAAAATGAGCTGGTATTATTTAGGACACAGGTGTGGCTGCTGGGACACAGAATAATGATAGGACATCTATGGTACTATGGCAGGACGAATCTGGGACAGCCCTAGGAGCAGGACTGACTTTCCCGCCTCAGCACCCCCAATCTTACCCCACAGCCCCATTGTTCAGCAACTAAAGGTTAGCATCCAACACACCTGGTTAGCAAAGCTCACAGGGTCTTGCTTCAAGGCTGAATCGGTGCACATTATGATGAATTAAATGCTTTGAATCATCCTTGGCTGTGGGTACCAGGCTATATTTCTCTATCCACCTGTATTCAAATGAGTTTCCACAACTGGGTGTCCACTTAATTCCCATGCTTATTTTTCCTTCTTCACATTGGAACTGGAGCCCTGTCTTCAAGCCCATGTCCTGACACCCTGATATGTTCTTGCAAATTCCCTTCCTTTTGGGGACTAGTTGGGTTCTGCCATGAGTAAATGGACCCTTAATGCTATTTCCCTGCCTGCAGTGCACAGCCCATCATCTGATACCTACTTAACCACACTTGAGTGTTCAGATTGGTTTAAAGCTTTGGAATCAGAAGCCATGGGTTCAAATTCTAGTTCCATCTCTTAAAGTAATAAATTTGGCCTTGGGAACATTAATCTTTGTAAGCTTCAGAAGCTTTACCTTCAAAATGAAAAGAATAATGCTTACCTCATAGGCTTGTTATGAGAATTGAATGGGACATAGTAAGTAGTAAAGCAACAGTAGCTGATTTGTGCTTTTATAGCTGAGCTCACCATCCACCTGGTCGTTACTCTTCAGCCATCAAGCTGCCTCAAGCAGTCAGCCTCCATAGGTAAAATATTCTCCCTGATCCATTTTTGCTTCTGTCATTGTTCTGCCTGATAGTATTGCCAATCCCCAGGTGAGTGTGCTCCATCCCACCCATGACCTTGTTCATGGTAGGCCCTCAGTATGTGTTTATGGAGTCAGTGACTGAATGAGCACATGAATTAATTATGGTGCCAATACCCATTGTTTCCTAAATACTCTAAGCAAAAACCTGTCCCAGTTGATGTGGGCATTGCCGAAGTCGATAAGCATGGTGGCTTTCCCCGAGGGTTCACCATCCTCTATTCCTCAGTGTCATTGTCAGAAAGGACAGTGTGAGTCACTTGACACATCATCTCTTCAAATCCACACTCCCGGTAACATCCTAGAACATATAGGAAGAGAATAACCGTGAAGGAAGTTTATGTTTGCTTCTGAATTCCTGGGATTTGCCCAATTCTAACACCATGGTGGTCTCTGAGATGACATAAGTCAATTGAAGTAATCTGTGGCCCCCCCCCTTCCCCACCGTGGGACTGCGTCACTGTGGGCACCTGTGGAGGGCCCCCCAGCTGCTGGGGGCCAATCAGTAGGAGAGAAAGGCAGTAACAAGAATGTGAGGGCCATCATGTGAGTTCCCCTGGTAGGAAGGAATTGCTAGGCCCTAGCACAGAACCCAGGAGCAGCAGCTTGTGCCCTGGGAACAACACTGGCCTCTGAGTGATAAAACTGAAAAAACATCAGAAGGGGAAAAATTCCCCATCTACTGGATTTATAAACATGCCTCCTTTACCAAGGACCGGGACAGGTCCCCACTCCATCACCTCAGAGCCTTGCCCGGTAGTACTGCCTTAGGGTTTAGAACAAAGCACAATGTCTGCAAGACTTTGCTCCAATGGTCACCTCAGCCTTTCCTTGGGGCCTGTGTACATGGGTAAAAACCAGCTCTTTTCCCTTTGTTGTTCTCTATTCTCAAGTGTAAATGTCAAGACCTGAAAAACAGTGCCATTATTTTTTAAAGGGGTGGGAATGAAAATAATGTTAGGAAGGGCTGAGGTGACAAAGGAAAAGTAACCAATTTGATGAAAGAAGGGTGAAGATCAAGATATATGGAGGAAAGGGAAGAATTAATCCTGAAAGAACCAGTTGGTAGTTTACACAACCAGGAACACACAGTCCAAAGACACCCTGCCAGGCTTATGATTGCAAGAACCCATTCTTGCAGATAATTGAACGTGGAGTTTGAGTACATCATGGCAGTCAGAAATGTTATTCAAATATTTCACAATGATTTTCCTCGTACTGTGTATCCCATTACATCAGTGGCTATAAGCACAAGCAGTGTCCACAGAGAGGTTCTGACCCATCAGGCATGTGGCTGCTGCACTGCAGACTTTCCCCATGGACACCCTCTCCCTACACACCTCTCTCCACTCCCTGGACTTTGCTCTGGGCAGAGCAGATGTTCCCACAGGACTAGGTCCAGCAACATGGCCCTGTCAATCTGACCTAGAGGGCAGCCATGGCTGGTGGGCAGATAGGAGATTAGTTGTGGCTAAGGAATCTAGGCCTTCCTTGGCTCTTCTCACCCAGGCCTGCATTTCAGTAAATTCTGCAAGCCAAGCAAGTGATAAGAAGCAGGAAGGGACAGCCATTTACTTTGGCACTTAACTTTATTCACTGTAGTAGTTTATTATTTGCTGGTGCATATTAGCCCTTTTCTCTGCATCAGTTATACAGACTCTTTAAGAATAAGGACCATGTCCTAGTCATGGCATTCTGCACAGTGTCCAGCAGGGTGCCAGCTACAAGCTGGAATATAGAAAGTTTGAGGGTGGACACCCAGGCTTCAAGCCTCTGTTTCTGAGCTTAGTTCACCATTCTAACTGCCCTCTATCTATGGAAGTACGACTTTCATCTGCGGCAAAGGAGCATGCCAATTTTTCCTGCTGCAGAGTTTCTCTCTGGCCAAAAATGACTCAATCGGCTCTTAAGCAAAAGCCCTGTAATATCTTTTACTTCTAGAGGCCTCACACCAAACACAGGATGTAAAAGCTCACTTCTTACCCTTGCTGGCCACTTCTTATTATGTGCCATATAAATCTTCTCTCCACTGTCAGATGACCTTCCTCACAGAAGCACAGGCACTAGCTCACTTTGGGCTCAGCTTTGCCAACAGTTACAGATTTCTGCACCACGGTGCCTTCTCTCTTTTACTGGAGAATATCCCAAATTTCCTCTCACCTTGGAATATTTTGGGCACTGGGAACTCCATAGGAATGGCAAAAAAAGGATTCAGAGCAACTGAGCTTTCATTCTTCACTTCTTTGCTACCACCTAACCTCTCTTTGGCACAGTGGAAGAAGAACCAAGGATGATCATGGGCAGTTTCTAGTGCAAAGATAATGCTCTATAAATGGCTATTGAAATATTTGATACAAAAACATGAACTGTGATGGATTCTCAAGCATCACTGAAAGATTATTAGGGAACTACCTTCCCTACAGAATATTTCCTGCAATCTTGTTAATTAGATTACTCTTGAACCATGTGAAAAAATACAGTAAGTGTCTCATATGTTACACATACCCATATAGGTCAGTGACCATCAAATATCTATTTTCCTTTCATTTCAATTAATTCAACAAACATCAATTGAGTGGTGGCTATGTGTAAAGCTCTGTGCCAGGTGCAAGACCAGAATGAGAAGGACATAGGGTCTGCTCTCGGGGAGCACAATTCTATTGTGAGAAGGATGGATTTACAATTCATAAAGATGTGTTGAGACCCAAGTACTATAACACCCACTAGCATGCTTCTCCCTGGAGGTGGAGTTGGTGGGTGGAGGCAGGGCAAGGCTGAATTAGAAAGTATTGTTTCCCTGGGCTTTAAATGAAGGCTAAGATTTTCCTAACTATCTGATTGTGTGTGGTGTGGTTGGGGGACGGAGGGTGTTGGGTAGGATACATGAGAATGAGGAAGAACTGGCGCTCCTGGCAGAGGAAGATCATGAGCAAAGGCATGGAAGGGTGAGCTCTTGGGGAGCAGTGGCCAATCTAATGTGCCTTCGTGAAGAGTCTATAGATGGTGAGAAGTTGCTGGAATTATGCAGTGGGCCCAACTGTAAATTTCACTGCACTTCATGCTTTGAACATGTCCTGGAGACTCCTAAATGATTTTATATTGGAAATAACCTGATTACATCTGTGTTTTAGAAAAAGCTAACCCTAGCAGAGAGATTCATTTCACCTGTTAATGAACTACAAGAGAGTGAGTATCAACTCTCTCACCTCTAACACTAAAGTATTGATACAAAAATAGCATCATGACAAGAAACATTCAGGTGCATGATAGGCCCATGTAGAAGAATGTGCTGTACATTGTCCTGGTCAGGGGCTCTCCAGCTTGTTACTAAGCCCAGCCAAGTACGGGTGTGAGGAGTGTCCTTTCACTGCCTGGCTAAGGTAGGTGCCAGAGCCCCACATCTTTCTCCTAAACATTTTCAGAGATATTTTAAGGGAATTTCTCCACCTGTAGTTAGTCAGAGTAGTAGGCATCAGTGAGGACACAGCTAGTCCCCATCAGCTGAGTACTGTGGGAGGGGTGCTGGCCATGGCTCATCCCAGGGGAGGCTGGGCAGTGTGTACACCAATCCTGCTCCTGTCTGCCTGGTCCCTTCTCCTCATGGACCCTCCAGCCTCTCACTGTGTCCACCCTTTTCTCTCAGCGTGGACATCTGTCCTCATGCAGGAGGCCAAGGGAGAGGGAAGATGAGGTAGGGAGACTTGTACTTAGTCATGAGGCTCTCTCACAATCTTGCTTAAGTGGAGTCCTTTTCTTTTCCATTAAAAGAAAAATTCAGAAAGAAGAGTCTTTTGCTCTGCTTTCTACTCTCCTTTCCCCTTTAAGAGCCAATGGTCACAGAACAGTCCAACAACCTGAATGGGGGACAGGACAAAATAAAAAAAAGGAAAGACTGGGGTGGAGGAATTGCTTTATTGTTTCATATCTAAAAAAAAATATTATCTTACAGCAAAGGGGTGCTTTTAGTGTTACTGGGTTTTATTAATATATTTATTATATGCACGAAATGCCAAATTCTTGAAATTTATCAAATATTTTCCTATAGGCTTTTGAATTTACCCCAGTCACCAGAACACAGGTATTCATGGACCACTGGATACTAGCAAATCCACCTAAATCTGAATTAATACAATTATATCTCCACACAGACAAAACTTCAGAGTGCTCATTACTATCATTCAACCAGTTGGTCAGTTCCTCCCAACGACATCACTACTCTGACTAATTGTGCATAGAAAATATTTTAACAAATCATTTCATTTTTTAAAAATGAACTCAAGATACAGAGATAATTCACTTTATTCCTCAACTATAAATCCTAATCTAGTCTAAGTATATTCATATCTCTTTTAAATAGTCTCTTTAGGCTCTTTAAGCTTTCTAATCTCTTCTTTCAAAAAAAATCACTCAGTTCTGAAAAAAAGTATCTCCTGGCATAATACCTGCCCTGTGAATCTTGCCCTGGACTCCTACCAACTCTGAAGGCCTCATCACTGGGAAACCACATCCCTGAGATGCCAAATCTGTTGAAAAAATCTCTGGGATACCATAATACTGTTCTCACATCACATTTCGCCCCCTGAAAGAGTGCCAGAAGGTTTTATTTCTGTTCTGCAAGATGACATGGTCCAGTATGTTTGAACAGGATCACCCTAAAGATGGTCCACCGAGGAACTCCCAATGACACAAAAGCTGATTTGTTTCAAAACACACTCAGGATGGACCATTGTTTCCATCTTTAGGCAGCACTTTTACATAGACCCTGGATCCTTGTTACGTCTAGAAGCAGCTTTTCCAAGAGTAAGTGGAGCCACTCAAATAATCTATTAAAGGTTCTTGACCTGGTTTTATTTTTCTATGCCATATATATATATATATATATATATATATATATATATATATATATTTGAAAACTTTTTCTCTGCCCGGTCACCCAATCCAGGTTTTCTTTCTGGTGATCAGAAGACAATGGTCTGGAAAAGACATTCTTGGGCTTCTTTCATTCTCTTTTCATTAACTGAAATTAAAGAATGCCATATTTCTTGTTATTTTTTAGTATGTATTCTTGGTTTTCACCTCACAGTGGACTTTCCAAAATTATATGTAAGTGGAGCAGTTATTCAAATAGTATGGGACAGGTAGGAAAGCCCTTGATTGCATCAAAACATTATCTCTGTAGAAGTGAACAACTGCCTCTGTGTGTGTGTGTGAGTGAGAGAGAGAGAGAGAGAGAAAGAGAGCACAATTTTTTTTTGCCTAAAAGTCCATCATTAGTGAATCACTCACTTGGAATTAAAAAATACATATTCTTGACTGTGAAGGAATTATTTTTTAAGTATACTTCTAACAGGCCTAACTGATTAAGTCATTCTTTCTTTAAGTTTCAGGCTCCCCTGGAATGTTCTTTAAAACTGCAGCTTTCTGGGTCCTTCCACAGGCCAATGAAATCAGAATCACTTGGTGGGAGGAGCCAAGGATCTGTGCTTTTAACAAATACTCTAAGTGATTCTTAAGAACCTTAAAGTCTGAGAACCACTAAATTAAATATTAAGAATAGCTATTATTATCCTGGCCTATGTAATCTCTCCACCAATATATATATATATATATATATATATATATATATATATATATATGTCTCAAGGCTTCGTCTTCATGTGGACTTGCTGTCAAAGATATAGTCTGATGCCAGAATCCATGAAAATTATTTACAACAGATGTCATCATAATGGCTCTCTCAGAATAACTTCACCAAAAACATTCCCAACAGTCCTCTTCAGGCATCTGTCTCTCCCACTCCTTCAATTTTTCTACTCTAAAAAATTAAAATAAAAATTTATATATATATATATCGTTCACAAGCTACAAAAATAATCTTTGGAAAGTTGGAGAAATGTGACTATGATCTATATATTAAATGTTGTTATAGAGTTATTAGTTTAGTCAAGTGTGATAATAGTGGTGGTCATGTAAGTGAATGTCCTTAGTCTCAGGAGATGAATTCTAAAGTATTTAGGGGTGAGGTGCCATGACGTCTTCAACTTACTTTCACCTGGTTCAGGGAAAAAAGCATATGTATGTGTATTTGTGTCTGTATGCACATATATACATACCAATGTATATGTATACATACACATGTGTGTAAGCAAGTGAAAGCAAATTGGCTAAATGACAATGGTTGGTCAATCTAGAGTACTTATTATGTGATGTTCTAACTATACTGTAGACTTAATTTTTTTCAAAATAAAATGTTAGGGAGAAACAAAGTCCCCTTCTGTTTTTTTCTACTGTCTCCCCACCTTCATTCCCCATCACAGGCTACCCACGTCCCAGCTGGAAGTGACCACCACTTCCTTGACCACATCAAGCCACCATACTTCCCTTGCCAGCTGTGGAAGTTTTAACTAGAAGAATAGTTTTCTGCTCTCACTGTGACTTATATTCTTTCAAGAAATTCCAGTCTATAACATTCTCCACCCTATAAAACGTGGGTATGCTTATCACCTAGTTTCCAACTAAGTTAACTAAAAATCTCCAGTCCTAACAGCCTGGAGAAATAGAATCCTGCTAACGGTCCAGGGCACTGTGGGTGTGTAGATGTGTAGAGGGCACATTGGCATCTCTGGTCTAGACTGGCCATGAGAATCCTCAAGAACAAATATATTTTACTTACCACCAAACCTACTCATCACTGAAATTCTTTTTTCCCTAACCATGGTTTTCTAGTAAATTCTTAGTGCTGGATTATCTCACAAAATCTTTTACATGATGTGACCAAGAGAACCATCCTTGAGTAGCCAGAGAGGAGGTTTAACAATATTCTAGGAAGTGTATTGTCCTCTGCATCTGCCGCTGAGGGTCCCAAACTCCTGCAATCACTGCACGTCAGAGGTCTTAGGGATGACGGGTCTGAAGCCATCAGAATCAAGGGGAAACATGAAATGCTGCATCCAGCAGCCATTCTGAGATAGTAAGGAAAGCAGGCAGCTAGAATTTTTTAGTTTATTGGAGCTAAGCCAAGCCTCATTAGCAATACCATGATAAATGTCATTGCAGTTAAATGCACTCTGATTATGCATGTGAAACCCAGAAAGCAATGCCCTCAGTGTAGAATCACACTGAGGAGGTTGGGTCAGGGAGGGAGGAGGCTGAGAATACCCCACTCGAGGACAGAAGCAAGCATTAAGATGAAACACAAAATCTAAAAGATGTTGAATCTGAGCAGAACTTCTCTCAGCTGCATTGTGCTGACAGCATTGCCCACTTCCTTAGTAACGAGAAATTTAGAAGTGAACATCAGAAACTACCTGTGGCAGGCTGAACAATTGCCCCAAAGATCGCCAAATCCTAGTCCCAGAATCTATGACTATTGCTCTATATGGCAAAAGAGACTTTGAAAGTGTGATAAATTAAGGATCTTGAAATGGGAAGATGATCCTGGATTATCTAGGTGGGCCTTAAATGTAATTACAAGGGCCTTTGAAAGACAGAGGCTAGAGGATCAAAAGAAAGAGAAGGTCACGTGACAATGGAAGCAGAGATTGGAATGATGCAGCCACAGGCCGAGGCCAAGGCATGCAGCTGGAAGTGACAAGGAACAGATTCTCCCTGGAGCCATCAGAAGGAACCAGCTCTGCTCACACCCTGATTTTAGCCTCCGGAGCTATAAGAGTCTAAACTTGAGTGTTTTAAGTCACTACATGTGTGGTGATTTGTTACAGTGACAGCAAGAAACTATTATATCAATTATAGAAATGTTTATTGTATATGGTTATGCTTAAGTTAGCTAAATAGAAAACTGCAGGTCTCATTTCACAGTATAGATTCAGTACTTCTCATTAGCTCCCACTTCTAGTATCTTCATAAAATTTTAGATCAACAAATTCTATCAATATTTGTAATAGACTATAGAGAGATATCTGGAGGGTGTAGGCCCTACCCACTGCAGCAGTCAGCCAACTCTGGTGACAAGAGGATGAAGAACGCTGTCAGACCCTCTTCTGTAAGATCAGCAACCTGAGAGCAGAATCCAGTCCCTCTTCCGCTCCCACCTGACCACACTACTCAGGATGGCGTGGGATCCTGGAACTTGGATGCTGTTTAACAACAGAGTCCCAAAGAGGCCAGCAGCGAGAGGCAATTTGATGTAAAAGAAACAACAGACACACAGGCATTTGAATCCTAGCTCCACAATGACCCACTCTATATTCTGAGCTGCCATTTCATTTTAAAATCAGAAATAATTACATTTGTTACTGACTAGCTTTCTTGTGTGGATAAAATCAGATTATGGAAGTTAGGCCCTAGCATGGTAACTACGATGGTTGTTACTAATAACGCAAAGTTAATTCCCCAAGCCCATTCGGAATGTTACTGTCAGGAAGAGGACTGTCTCTCATGTCCCTCGACGATGCCTCTCCAGCTCACCAAACTTGAAACCATTTCAGGACTACCCTGGAGCTCCTGTGCCTGTCACTTTTTCTGTCAGTTGTTCTGGCCGCCCGCAGCTACTGCTTGGACAGACCTCAGTTCATTGCGCCAACATTTGCACGACACCAGCTGCTTGACATGTGGGGGGTGATTCAAGCTGGGCCAGGGGAGGGAGGCTCTTGGGTGAGCCAAACAATGCCCCTTCCTCAAAGAAATTATATTTGAGTGTGTCTAGACAAGAACAAAAATGACATTTATGGCGTAGAGTAAGTGAGAGCCGTGCGAGGGGCAAAGCAAGGCCACGTCACCAGGTCACGGGCAGATGAAAGGCTTCGGAGCGGCTCCCTAAAGAGAACGTGATTTACGCAGGCCCTGGAGACAGGCAGGGCTGTGACAGATGGTAGAGGGACGAGGAAGGAGTGGGAACATCTGGGCCCTGCTCAGACAAGGGCAAGCAGTCTGCCATTTGTGGCATTTAGGGACCCAGTAGACGTGTTTATATCTACTTGCCTCAAATGCAAACGCCATTCCTCATTCAGAAGAGTTCTGCTTTATTCTTTATAGTCAATGCAGGGTACTGAGAAGTTTAAACCAATGTTCAGCCCCTTCTCTTTCCCTAAGTGTAGCCAACAAGTAAATTTGGAGCTGATTTTCACTATTACGAGAGGAATAACTTTGGCTGCTTCCCTTAGTTAAACAGTTGTAGAGCCAGCAGGTACTCACTGGCATGAAGAAAATCCCGGAGAGACACTTTTGCATCTGAGGAAGACATCCCCAGGATGCCCTTGGTGAGTTCTGCATAGGGGGCATGCCAATTTCCAGGGAAGCCTAGGCCCTTGCTTCCCGATTGTGAAAACCAGAGAAGCCAGCTGACATGGGATAGGGGACTCTGACTGTAGTCTGCGGCCAGGAAAGAAGCCAAGGACTCCAACAGTAAGTGCACAAGAGGGAATGGGGTCTGTGCTGGGGACCAGAGCTCAGCCAGGGGCCTGAGGGTCATGGGAGAGGATGGGTCCGGCCAAGCAGGAGCCCGCTGCTCAGGGCTCCTCCGATCCCAAGGCTGGTGCAGCGCAGCATCTGGCACAAGGGCCCAGGGGTGTGAGCATGAACCGAAGGGGCAGCGATCTTAGAGCCCAGTAATATGGAATATTCCACTGGGACACAATCGGGGTCCTGGCTGGGGAGACCACCCACTCCCCCAGCAGAGGAGGACCATCAGACAGTGCAGGACCATTCTTCTTCTGGGTGACAACTACTTTATTCTGAACATAGAAGCAGCTATGCTGGGCAACTTGGAGAAACAGAAGAGTGTTTATCACATTGGTACCAGCTGGCCAAAAAGGTCCTGCCATTTTCACAGGTTTTCATTGTTCATTTACAGATTCCAGTATGCCAATATGTACATGGGTACTGGCATCAATGTCATCATCTTCCCAGGGTGAATTCCTCACAGGACCCTGGCTGCTAAGCATGCATGTCCAGTCACCCAGCTCTGGAGTGCTTTTTGATGAGGACATTGATGAGCTAGTACTTGTTAAACATCTTAAAAATCTTTCCTGTGACAGGGCCTATGTACATTGTATTAAATTCATAAGTAAAGCCTTTGTCAATTTGTCTCATTTATATTCAGTTTTAGATGAAGGTCCCTTTCCTCCACAGCTTCCTGTCACTTTTATTATTATTATTATTATTATTATTATTATTATTATTATTATTATTTTAAATCCTCACACGAGGACATTCCTCCATGTATCTTCAGATAGAGTGGGAAGGAGGGGGGGAGAGAGAGAGAAACATCAATGTGCAACACATCGACTGGTTGCCTCCCACATGACCTCCAACGGTAAGTGCACAAGAGGGAACGGGGTCTGTGCTGGGGACCAGAGCTCAGCCAGGGGCCTGAGGGTCAGGGGAGAGGATGGGTCCGGCCAAGCAGGAGCCCGCTGCTCAGGGCTCCTCCGATCCCAAGGCTTCGATGTCGGACCAGGACCGAGGACCAAACCACAACCGAGGTATGTGCCCTTGACTGGAATCGAACCCGAGACTCTTTGGTCTGCAGGCCGACACTGTAACTGCTGAGCCAGACTGGCCAGGGCCACATATTATTTTTTAATCAGGTAATTTCATGTCAAACAACATGGGTGTGGAAAAAAGTAAATGAGGGTAAGGGAAAGGCGTTAACTGGCTAACCGCAGCTGGTCTTCCGGAGTTCAATCCAGGTGCTGGGTGGAGCGTCTGCTTATACTCTTTGGTTTCTCAAATTCTCTGAGATCAATAACTACACTTTTTCACTAGCCCTCCAACCTGTCTCCCCCACTGCACCACTTACTGTGTCCAAAGGGGAAAGGATGCCGTCCCAGACCTGAGAGTAAGGTGCTGTGAGACTTCTGCCTCGCACCTTGTTAAGAAGGGACTGTGGACTGCAGGGGAGAGGGTGCTATGACAGCGGCTGGGGCTGCTGATCGAGGGAGCCGTGTCTCCCATTTTGCCAGGAACAAGAACAGACAGCTGCCCCGGGCGTGTTTGCGTGTATGTAAATATCCGCATACAAGTCCGAACCGAGAGCAGCCTGGCCATCTGCCACACGTTCCGCGTGCGTCTCCACTGTGCTGTCAGTGTCGCAGATGGAGAAGCGCAAGCACCGGGCATCTCGGCCCCACTCTCCACGTTCACACAATCCCAGAGTTGAATGTCTGAGCCTTTAAGGGTTCCCCATCACACTATTGCATTAAATAGAAAGCACAATTCAAATAAAACATTGTGTTCATGTTCCACTGTTCTAAAATGGTCAGGAAAGTGCCAAAGCATTATTAACAAGACAAGGTTGAAAACGCTCAGACAATAGGACATCCAGACATGCTTTCCCTCTTTGTCCACAGCTGTTCTCTAAACACGACCAATAATGCTCTCACTCACATCCAGATCCACAGCCCACTGAAAAAGTTCCTACTTCAGATCCCAGACACAAAAGTGAAGTGCCAAGTATAGTCCCAAATAAACCCTCTTCTGCCTCCTCCTGCTCTGCTCGCCCCCCAAAGCTGCACTGCCTTCCCTGTTCTGTCACTGCATTCTCAGCGCTGCTGCCTTGGTGCCACAGAATCACAGAATTCAAAGCTAAAAGAGACTGCATGATTTTCCCTTTACATCAACCCCCTAGAGCAAAATGTTATCAAACTCCTACTCTTAGATCCACAACAGACGTTTCTGCTGGGAGTTGGGCCTGAGCACAGAAAGCCTAACGATTACTGAGTCCTGTCATACACATCAGAGAATGGCATCGGCTTGGCAGGTATACACCAGCTGCGGTAACATTTTCTCCTTGCAAAAGAGCGTTCATCCCTCCAGTCAGCTCTCATTTCCTGATCAGGACTAGAAGCTCCAAGTTCATGTGCATTTCTGAGTCCTCTCATGATGCGCTCTCTTTGTCACTCCCATGCAGTCCATACACCGAACCAAGCATGACTCAGAGAGATGGGTGGGGCAGAAGACAGAGAGCAGACAAATTTCATGAAACTTTGTCTGGTCTGTGCCACAATGTGACCTAAGTGGGGGAGGGGAGGTTCTCGTTGCAGTGCAAGCATGAAGCCAGCTGTTCCCATGACAACACTTAAGAGTATCTGCCTTCAAGGGTTGGCCTTCTGTGACCCAGTTATAGGCTTTTCCTTTCTTTTTCCACCCCAAAAGGGTCGGCCCCTGTACCATTCTGTTGGGACTGACTTGGCTGGCTGGCTTGATAGGATTACTGAAGTATTAAGATTTTGTTACATCAACCAGGTTGCATTTTAACACCAATATCTTAACACTAAAAGTGTTGCTTAATGATAGAAATGTAAGGCATTGATAGCTAGCCAATGCAAAAACATTTGAGAACACAGTATAACGGTGGTAGATGATCATCAACTGCTTGGTGGTTCTGGTGTTTATTCTTAAGTAATAGAATCGGGAATATTAAAATGATTTTCCACAAGTCTTCCCATTATATTATTTTTCCATCATAAATTGGAATGACAAAGCTCTAAGAGGTGGACCAAATAGGTAGACAATAGGGATTTAAAAAATGTCCCCAGACCTTTCAGTCATTAGTCTGGAAATGTGGGTATGTCACATGGCCAAGGACCAGTTATTCCTACTGGACCAGCTCACTGGGACAGCTTGGTCCACTGACCCTGCCCACCTACAGGGAGCAGGAGAACGATTACTTTATCATGAGCTGTAGGCATCTGCTCTCCACACCAGTCTGAAAATCAGCCCTGTGAAGAATCATCATCAGACCATATTGATCACTTCTCTAAGCACCTCTTCAAAGGATTCTCTAGACACACTTGACTGAGCTGGATTTAATTTAAGCACTTGGCTATCTAAAGATTCTATCAGTTTTAGCTTTGTGAAAATTACGACATTAAGGACCCAGCTTCCCTAAGGAGCTCTGAGCACTGATGTTCTTGATGTTCTGCATCTCCCAGCTTGAGAAAGGATGTGGGTAAGTCTGCCCCTTGTTTCCAGGTAAACCCTGCACTACTGTCACTTGCCTCTCCATCAGCCATGCCGTCTTGCCGCCCAGACTTCTCTCCCTGACAAACAGTGGCTTACAGAGTGACTCCTAAGACCACGTCCCAACACAAACACATCCCACCCAACGGGGAAAAGCGACTTTCCTGCCTACATAGAGAGAAGAATGAAGCAATTTCAAGGAGCCACATCCCTCTCTACCATGTTTTTTAGAAATCATCTTTGCCGGCTCCGGAGGGGGTCGTTTCAGCCACGTCTGCTGGCAGGTTCTTTCATTCACTGACAGTGGGGCGAGTGGGAATTACAGGTGTGCAGAGAAGATAGATTTTCAACCCCTTATTTTCTTGAAACTATTTTCTCTCATAGTGTGAATGAAATTTTAAAATGATATCTAAAGCACAGCAGGAAAATAATGTAAATCTAGTGCTGGGAAATTCTTCACTCTAGGCGCTATTCAAAAGCCAAACTCATTTGAGAGAAGTTCCACAGGTTAGGAACAGCTGAGAGGGCACTCTCTTGGCCTTGCCCCACTACATCAAGGAGAGAGAGGGGAGTGTGTGGGCAATGAGCGCTGAGACCCAGCGTGCAGAACAGAGCATGAGCTGGGAGGCAGCCCTGGAGACTCCCACTGAACGCAAGCATTCAGACATGTCAGGAGGCCATCTGGAGGCGTATGTAGGTGGAGCTCATGTTTCAGATGCTTTCAGAGTATTTTGTCATGTCATTTGTTCCATTAAGATTTGTTTAAAAGAAAAAAATTCCAGGAAGCTAATGTCCACAACTAAGGGTTTTGTAAATACCATTCCTCCCACTTCAAGCATCATTGCCTACATCAACACTTACCATGCATCAGTAATGCTTTTGAAAAAAATTATGTGCAAATGACACTCCAAAGTTCCTATTATTTCAGGAAGCTTTTACCAAATGTGTACTTTGATTTCACACTTCTGAACACAAGTAACCATGACCATACTTTTAAGTAGAAGCCCTGTCCTGAAATAGATGAGTGATATTGTCATGAAACAAGAAGCTGGTGATCAGCAAAGCATAAAGGTGACCTAGGACAGTGACTTCTGTCAGAGGCCATCCTCACACTCACATAATATGTAATGTAGGGCCAGCCCAGAAGCTAATGTAACCCAACCAAAGGGGTGCAAAGCTCTTAAATAGCAACAGCAGCTGGAAGTTCCCTTAGGGATGGGTTTGTTGTAGTAATGCTCAGAAAACACCAGAGGTGAAAGTGAGGTTGAGTGAAACAGTAGTCTTTGGGTAACGCTCTGATTGAAAAGGACATTTTTTTTCCTTACCTAAAACTATAGGGTTATAATCTTTTCCCACTGCATCAGCAAAAGGCATTAAAGGCTTTGAAAGTTTTCTGTGTTGGATTTGGGAAGCATAAGTGAAGAACAGAGAACTGCGACAAGAGCGGTAGACATGTGCTTGATGGAAAATATGAAGCTGGGGAAGGAAACCTTTGCTCCCAATGGTCAGCTAGATGGAAGTGCAAAGCCTGCTGTCCACTAGTAGCACAGCAAGACAACCCTCGTGCAGCACTGGGTTCTACCGCATCCTGGGGATAGGGTTGGAGCCAGCTCAACTTTGGGGCTGATTCAAACTAATATTCCAAACAAAGGTAAGGTTTGTTGTATTCCAAATCATAAAAACCTGGTATGGCCCTTCCTATTCCTTTCTTCTCCTTTCCTGAACTCTCCAGTCCAAGAGCTACTAGGTGAGCAGAACAAGGGATGGAGGGAAGGGGTCACAGTGGCTCCAACTTAGATGAAGAGCCAAAGAATATGAGGAGGACATCCCCAAAGGAGGGTCACCTGCCAAGGGTGTCAGAGTTCAAGCAGGGCAAGGAGATCATCCACATAGGGAGCCCAGCAGTGACCCAGCCCAGGATGCTGGAGCTCAAGAAGGTGAAAAGGTGTCATGCGGGGATGGCTTCACTGGGGACTGGATACGTATAAGCAAACGTGCAACGCACAATAGGATTTCAGTTTTTCACTGCCTGAGAAGAGAGTTACAGTAGGAAAAGAAAAGAAACTACAGTGAAATCCATGGTATTGTATTAGAATTGGAGGTACTGATATGATTCTTTGGGGTTTTCAAAACAGATGGATAATTAAACAGATATAAATATAGATAGAGAGAGGTAAATGTGTGTGTATATATGTGTATGTATTTATACATGTATGCATAAGTGTTTGTATGGATATACATTTATTGTCTTTACATATTTATACCCTATCTCTGTCCACAAGGCAACTTTCTTGTAGCAATAAATACACCTAGAAGCCAGATATTGGCCTCTATATACTCTTCTCCACCAAAAGGAACCAGGGTTCCCTGAATACATGGATGATTCCATGACTAAGGCAGGAAAAGCAATAATGAGTCAAAAACATCTAATTATTCCAGAAAAGGAGGAAGTGTTCAAATAATGATTGAGCACATATCAAAGTGTCACAGAAACAAGTTGAAGGAGCTTCTGCTGACCAAAGTAAATAATGTTAGCAATGGATCATAACCCAATAAATAATAAAGAAAAAATGAGTTCATATTGATATACATACACATAAATTGGAAGTTTATAGAGTAACCAGATATTTACATAGTTTCAAACTACCCCCCTCTTAAAATGTTTATAAATTACAAAGGGCAGAGGAATAAATTTAGTACAGAGAAGGCTGGCAGACACCATAATCAAGTGTCTAAGTGAATATCACCAGTGGAACAAATTAAATGTGTGTGCCACCTGGTAGGATGCATTGAGAAAAACACAGCATTACCTCAATATTTCTGCCAAAAATACATGACCAAAATCTTATGAGAACCCATCAGATGAACCCAAATTGAAAAACATTCTACAAAGCTATAATCTTCAAAAATGTCAAGATCTGGAGCATGAAGCAAAGACTGAGAAAATATTTCAGACTGTGGCCTGACAACTAAATGTAATGCATGATTTTGGGTTGGATCTTTTTGCTATACAGGCCACTGTTGGGACAACTGGTAAAACTGGAATGAGGTCAGAAGATTAAATTATAGAAATACATCATTGTTAATATCCTAATTTTGTTGGTTGCATTGTGTTTATACAGGAGAATGTCCTTGTTTGTAGGAAATACACTCTAAAGTATTCAGAAATAATGGAGTCTTAAGTTGGCAACTTTGCCTCAAACAGCTCCAGGGGGAAAAAGTATTTGCCAGTTTTCTTTAAGTTTGAGATTCTTTAAAAAAAAAAAAAAAATGTTTTTTTAATCATGTAGGGAAGGTAAATTCTACAAGGACTTTGCATAAATTAATATAGCAATGGGGTTTTCTGAATAGTGATTCTAAGCCAACAAGCATAACAGAATTACCTGGGGAATTTTTGAAAACCCACACACATATGCATACACACATGCACATACACTCACACATGCACACAAAGCATCCAAATTTAGCCACTGATCCTACCTAAGTGGGCTCTAGAAAGGAAGCACTGATGCTGAATCACAGAACTGGCCTATGGTTATGTGTGCCTTTTATTATAATACAAGTGAAGGGTTCAAAAGAAATTTGAATTAGTGCAAAGTAGCATTTGTTTTATCTCCTTGTATTGATACGATACCCAGATAAGCACATAACGATGATAACTTTCTTTGTGATCTATATGGTTAATTCCCAAAGTTTAGGTCAGAATAATAGCAGATGCTCAATAAATGGCTGCGATTTTCATTACTGTATGCCTGAAGTTGCTGTCACAAACATTCACAATAACACAGTACAGTATATATCAAGGAAAATGTAATTACCCCCTAAGTGATAATACCTCTCCACCTGAGACTCAAAGAAGCTGAGGTTCTTGCTCACATTCGTACAGCCAGGAATGTCCTTAGTACTTTCTCTTCCCAACCCGGGATGGAGGCCCCTCCACTCAGTTGGACAAGCCCCATTTTCTTAGTTGGAAAATCCTAGAGAAAAAAATATGGAGGGATTTTCAGTGTCCCAAGGGTCAAAAAGAAATCCTTTCTCCCATCAGAGCACCTCTAAATTGAGCAAAGTCACTTCGGTGTCAAGATACATCGTTATTATCCCAACCTGGGAAGGAGACAGGGTGTAGCTCTCCCCTTCCCGGCTAACGCAATCACACTGTTGCACTGAATCCTGTCTGCTTCCCAGCCTGAGTGCCACAGGAAGAGACACACTTGCCCCATTGACCATGCTGGGTGCATTCTACCTTCTCTCTGACTCCTGAAATCAGCCCCAGCTGCTGCCTCTGTTCCAGAGTGAACGTGACAGAGCAGAATTTGAGGCACTCACTTTCTTATGTCTTCCTTCTCCAAGCAATTCTAAAGTCTCAGCACTTGAGTCTTTTTTTTTAAATTAATTAATTAATTTATTTTTGTTACAGATGTATCTCCTTTTCTCCCCCATTGACACCCTCCTCCCAATCCCGCCCCCACCCCACCCCAGCATTATTGTCTGTGTCCTTGTTTACACATTACATGCATATAAGTTCTGTGGTTTATCTCTTCCCTCCCCCCACATCCACTTCTTCTGAGGTTTGTCAGTCTGTACCCCACTTCCATGTCTTTGGATCTATTTGGTTCCTCAGCTTGTTTTGTTCATTATATTCCACAAATAAGTGAGATCATGTGATATTTGTCTTTCTCTGGTTGGCTTATTTCGCTTAGCATAATACTCTCCAGGTCCCTCCATGTCATCTCAAAGGATAAGCGATCTTTCTTTCTTATGGCTGCATAGAATTCATAGCAGCACCTGAGTCTTCATATATGGGCAGTGCTAAATAGCTAAGTTAAATCGTGTGCAATTTTGTGATATGTACTTAAATTTATATTAACTCTTAGCAAATTTGCAAAGTAAAATGCCTAATAGCTGTTGTTTAGAAGAAGTCTATAAAATGAGTACAACTGGATTTCAGCTCCTCTTTTCATGTCCTGATTCGAAAGACAAGCAATGACCCTTAACACAAGCAGCAGCTTTGAGATCAGCTCAGGTATTGGAATGACCCCATCAAGTAAGCAGAGGAAAGGAGAATAGGGACTTGTAGGCAGTGTAAAGTGAGCAGAAATGCAAAAGTTAAGTAAGCAAAATGCATTCAGTTTCAACAGTTACCTCTCAGAGCTCCAATTTGTTCATACATTCAACACATTTATCCAGAATCTGCTACATATCAGGCACTGGTCTCGCCATACAGAGATGAGCATGACAAATCTCTGTCCTAGTGGAGAATCAATTGCTCCGTCATTCATTCAACAAATGGTTATTTGCTCATACAATATTCAAAGCATTTGGCTGATGTAGTTTGCTCAAAGCTCCAGCTCCATCCAGCTCCTCCACTTTTTTTTTTCTTTAATTCTCACCCAAGGATAGTTTTCCACTTATCTTCAGATAGAGTGGGAGGGGGATGGAGAGAAAGAAAAACATTGATGTGAGAGAGTCACATTGACTGGTTGCCTCCCGCATTACCCCGACCAGAGCTGGGGACCGAACTGCAACCAAAGTATGTGCCCTTGACCAGAATGGAACCCGCGACTCTTTGGTCCGCGGGCCGACACTCAAACCACTGAGCCAAACTGGCCAGGGCAAGCTCCGATACTTTTGAGGCTGTGTGGGTCACCAACAATCACTACCTCCAGTGTATGAAGAGAAAATAGTGTGAGCCCCCCATCTTTCCTTCTCTTCCCCAGCAATACAGAACTCGAGAGCTGAGGATCAGGGTGCCTGTCTCAGAGAAGCACAATAATACTGGGCTCCAGCCATGTAAATCTCTGGGAGACTTTTCCACAAAGGGCAATACAAAGCAGTTGTTCAGGTTTATTAATAAAAATGGGGCTGACTCCTTTACTCTTGATGAAGACTAGCATCTCCTAAATGTAAAGCTTTAAATACTCTAAAATTAAAGCTAAGATTGGCCTCCCTTCTGCAGTTGGAGTAGAGGGAAACCCTCCACCCGGTGGTTCCCATGGCCAATTAACTGGCCAGACTGCAGTGAGGCAGCTCTCAATGAATTCTACTATATTTATGGCAAAGGCAAACTTCTAGAGTTGTCTGGGATTTATTTCGGGCCCTCTTTATGATGGTAAAGTAAAGCTTCCCTATTTGTACAAGCCACTGTGTGTTTACAGAAGGATTCTAAAAACATCGCCAACTGGATAACGTGGGTCTGGCCTAGTTTTGAAGAGAATCTTAATTAGTAACACCAGCAAAAATCCCATTTGGACCAAAATTTGATGTTCCAAAAGTTTTCATCTCAACTCCCTACAGCTTATGGATGACTATTTCTGGAATGGTCTAGTGAAGAGGGAGTAAGAGAATCCAACACCATATATTTATCTCATTTTATCAAAGTGAAAAACTCAGGCACCTCCAAATCACAGGATGGAAAATGAGAATGAGTCCACAGAAGCACTGTGGGTCCAGAGCCTCAGTTTTTTGTTTTGTTTTGTTTCTTTTTCTTCTTCTTCTTCTTCTTCTTCTTTTTTTTTTTTTTTTTAAGAGATCCTTCTGTCTTAGGAAAGAGCTTACCAAGAGCCCTTGTCTGCTTTCCTGGCCAGGCCACAGGGTTCATTATCCAAACTTGGTTGAGAAAGGGAATCTTTGGTTAGAACTACTTATCTGCTTTGTAAGTCAGCACTTCTCAAACATTAATCTGCATATGAACCACCAGGGGACCTTGTTAAAATTCAGATCTTGATTCAGGAGGCCTGGGGTAAAGCCTGAAAACCTTCTTTCCCAAGAAGCCCCAGATGCTGCTGCTGCTGCTCCGCAGATCACATCTTGGAGCAGGGTTCTGGGTGATGACCATGAGTGTGAAAACTTGGCACCATCTCACTCAGAAGTGCCCCCCCAAACAAGTTAGAGGGAGGGTGCTGCTCTGAAGAGCAGAGTGATCAAGTTCAGCAGCCTGGATAAGGAATGTACTCTGGTTCCTGGAGTACTTACCCTATCTATGGCTTCCTCCAGCCTCTCATGAAAGATGTCCCCCAAAAACATGCCACCTAGTCCCCAGCAGCACCATTTTCAATGTCTGTCCCCAGGCCCATCCAAGGCTGCTCACAGCTTAGGCTGCTAGAGGGTGGAGAATCCCAAGTGTGTCTTAAATGTACTACTTAAGTCTTACTTTGGATTTTCTTCACTAGTACAAATTGGCTGACCTGCCTCACTCCCCCTCCGTGCTGACCTTTGAGAAAGGGTGCTCACACATCACCAGCTTAGCAGGGCCTGTTGTGAAGAGGCCTTACCTCAGACCCAGGGCTGCTGGAATCATGGTTCTGAGATTTCCAGCATCTTTTCTGTTCTCCACATGTCATTGACTTATAGGTCGCTGGTTGACTGGTCACCCTGCAAATGGCAGATCTGACTGTACACAGGAAGGAGTCCCTCTTTGACCCTACCCCTCATTTTCCTCCCCCATCTAAATATTAGGGGGAGGAGATATGAATGTTTATTACTACCTAATTTAAAGCTACACTTTCTTTTCTTTTTTCCCAGGATCCACATGTACTGCAAGATGGTCAGTACCTACAACTTCTTGCCCTACAAATGCCAGGGATTTAAATAATGGAAGTGAAAAGATACTAAACCACTAAGCAAAATGCTTTTTTGTTTGATAAGACTGAAGAAACGATCTGGAATAAAAATGGAGTATTGTTTTAGACCCAAGTCCAACTCTGCAGCACGTGTGGCTATGGTTTGAGAACTGGAACCACACACAGCCTAACACTCAGACCCACTAACCAAGCAAACACAGTTGTTTCATGTGAGTCCATTGAATGGTGTCAGTTCCTCTTCTCACACCAGCTCCGCTTTCCAGAATCAGCTTTTCCTTCTAACTCTTTTCTTAGCTACAAGATAAAGCTTTTCAAATAAACACGTTTTCTTAGAGGAAGCATGGATTAAAATGGAGAGGATTGATTAAAATAAAAACAAAACAAGAAAAGAAAAATAAATAAAAACAAGCATTCATTAGTATGTTCAACAAAATTAAAATGTGAAACTGCTGACTAATTTTAGTTTGGGGCTCTGCTTCCACAGAGGATCCTGATGCATTCTGCTTCATCCTCATTTCTGGGCCTCAAGGAGATGACCCAAGTTCTGAGAAGGGCCTGCTGCGCAGCTATAAATACTTAAATGCGTTGCCAATTGAGATGGCGCCTCTCTTGACATTTCAATTCTTATTAAATTCAAAACTTTTTTTTCTGTGCATGGAAAAGCCTGATACAGGAAATGAGCACAGATCCAGGTTCATTGAGTAATGTTCTGAGCTCTAGATATTAAACTGTAGTTTGGGAACCAGTAGCACTGGGATCTTCTGGGAGCTTGTTGAAAAAGAAGAATCTCTGGCCCCACCCCACACCTACAGAATCATAATCTGCATTTTAACAAGATCTCCATGTGATTCGTAAGTGCATTAACCTTTGAGAAACATGGCTGTACAGTGCTAGTGTTTATGTAATATAACATTTTGGCAACTCTCATTTGAGCAAGTTTGTTTGCTCAAGGAACCAATGCTGGAATTGCAAATGAACTGGCCACACAGCTTACAATTGCAGTTCACAGTCTCTAGTGGGGAAATAAGACCTGGGTGCCCCTCTTTTAGATAGAGCCTTCTAAAGAAAATAAGGGTTTAATTTAATGGCCATGAAAATTCTAAATTTTTTTTAATGTTTTCTAGGACAGACTGGAAAATGTCTACAAATTCTCCTAGATGGACTGATTGATTAAATTTTATCCCATCTCATATTACATTTGTAGCATTATGCTCAAGTGACCCAAAGAGTCATAGGTAAGTAAAATTCCTCTTTCACATCGCTACCATTAAGGTCTTAACTCCAACACTCTTTCTCTCCTGCTAAGCATTCCTAAAGCACTTCTTCCATTAGTCATTGCCCTCCTGCAAATTAGGAATAGTTTGAGGAATGGTAAGGCAGGTTATTTGGACTAATCATCCTGCTGAAAACAACCAAAATCCACTAACTAAAGTTAAAATAAGAAAAAAGAAAAAAAAAGAATAAATAAATAAATAAATAAAATAAGAAAAAAGGTCCAGTTAGACTGACAGTTGACTTTTCAAAAGTTAATACTAAATAATAAACACTAATGGAAAATATTTTTCATGCACTGAAGAAAGTTACTGTCAATGTAGAATTCTATAGCGTGCATCAATATTCCAAATACGCAAGTAAAAAAAATAAAGAGCTTGTTCACACATACCTTCACTAAAGAAATTCTAAAGCAGTATTTTTCAAATCTTCTGTACTGAAAGACCAGGTTTTTGATTCTGTATTTTAAAAATTTCCAATCTGTCATGTACTGGACATCTAGCTCAGTACCCTGATCATGCACTTGGATATTACAGCAATGTCAAATTTTTGTACAAGTTTTAGATCCTCATTTTCTCTACTTATCTTGTGGTAGACTGGTACCTATCACTTTGTAGACTGGCAACTATTCTGTGGACCACACTTACAATAGTACATCTTTAAAGAATGCACTTTAGGCAGAAGAAAAGTAATTCCATATGGGTTGTCTGAGATGCAAGAAAGAATAAAGAGCCAAGAAAGTGATTGATCTTGTTGAAGACACACTAGTAAGGAATCTGAATGTCAAATTTTACATGGGAACAATTTCACATCTCCTTTTAAATTAAGTGAAGCTAAAGTAGCTGATGTGGTTCATTAAAGCAGTTTTGCAACCCAGCTTTTCCTATCGTGCAGGAAAGAGTGAATATCATTTCAGAAAGAGAGAGAATTTTCCTCCTCTTTTAAAAAATCAAATACATTGTGTAATGATGCACAGTCTTTTAAGAATTATTATATTTCCCTGACGATACAAATAATTGTGAAAAACCACTTGAGAAAATTGTCCCAGAAAAACCAAGTAAGACAAAATTTTTAATCAACTATATTTTCTCTTATATCATGATGAAGAGTAAGCTAAAACAGACGGTGGCTATAGTGATGTAAGGTATGGAGTTCTCAGAGATCCAGTTGGGACATGGCAAGATCAGAAGCAATGCTTATGTTTTTATTGCTTTCATAAATAATAATGTCTCCATGTGAAAGAAACATTTATTATTTAGTATTAGTAGTCTTCAAAATAATGAGTTTGAAAATAAGATTCCTACTTCTGACAACTAAAGTTTATTCTACCAACTCAACCATAAATTCTACTATTTCCTGTCTTTTGTATAAAAATATCAAAAAATGTGTATTTGTATCCTATCTTTTTCTTTCTTCGTCTCAACTAATTAATATAGTTATTCCTTTTTATCCTCATACATCATTCCTAGTTCCCAACTAAAAGCCATTCAATTGTATTTAATGTGTAAATAATCTTACAAAATATATATTCCCACAAAATGCATATTATTTTATGCAGAGGTATTTTTATTACATGCAAATAGTATTGTGTTATATGTTTTAAAAATATGAATGGCTTCTGTTTCATAAACTCATAGATTCACAGTAGTTAAATTGACCTTTGAAGTTAAATCCATCCTTCCTTTCAGGTTGGCTTTCCCCTTACATCATCCATGTGACAGACAAGCTGGCTGTCCAGGCTGGCTTACACACTCTGAGTAATGAGACTCTCAGCCTTGTAAGGAGGTCAAATCCATGAAAGGTCTTTTTGTTCTCCTGGGCTAACATGCCACCTATATGCCATCCATCTTATTAAGTCTGCACCCGGACTCATGGCAGCATTGTGACACAGTGGATGTCTCACTGGCGATGGTTCTGCCATCTACTTTCCCAGGCTAAGACTGAGGAATTGGGTTTTTAAAGACCCACTGCCTATAAAATCTCTGACATTTTTCTTAACAATATTTTTTTCTGATGTATCTCCTTAGGCAAAGGAAACAAAAGAAAAATAAACAAATGGGACTACAGCAAACTAAAAAGATTTTGCACAGCCAAAGAAACCATCAACAAAATGAAAAGACAGCCTACTAAATGGAAGAACATGTTCACTAATAATACCTCTCATAAGGGGTTAATATCCAAAATTTATAAAGAACCCATACTATTCAACACCAAGAAAACAAACAATCCAATTTAAAAATGGGCAGAGGACCTGAATAAACACTTTTCCAAAGAAGATATATGGATGGCCAATAGACATGAAAAGATGCTCAAGAAACGAAACTAATTGTAAGAGAAATACAAATTAAAACCACATGAGATATTACCTCATACCTGTCAGAATGCTATCATCAATAAATCTACAAACAAGTGTTGGCAAAGATGTGGAGAAAAGGGAAGACTCGTGCACTGTTGGTGGGACTACAGACTGGTGCAGCCACTGTGGAAAGCAGTATGGAGGTGTCTCATAAAATTATAAATGGAACTGCCTTATGACCCAGCAATTCCATATCTGGGTATATATCTGAAGACACCCAAAACACTAATTTGAAAGAATATATGCACCCTTTTGTTCATTGCAGCATTATTTACAATAGCCAAAATATGGAAGCAACTCAAGTGCCCATAGATAGACAAGTGGATAAAAAAGCAGTGGTACATATATATAATAGAATATTACTTGGCCATAGAAAAGAATAAAATGTTATCATTTGAGACAGCATAAATGGACCTAGAGGTTATTATGCTCAGTGAAGTATGTCAGTCAGAAAAACAAATACCATATGATTTCACTTATATGTGGAATCTAAAAAACAATATAAATAAACAAACAAAACATAAATAGACTCATAGATACACAGAACAGACTGGTGGTTGTCAGGGGAAGGGGTTGGAGAACTGGGTGAAAAGGTATAGGGATTAAGAAGTACAAATTGGTAGTTCCAAAATAGTCACGGGAATGTGAAGTGCAGCATAAGGAATATAGTCAATACTATTGTAATAACTATATATGGTGCCAAGGGAGTATTGGAAATATTGGGGGGAATACTTTGTAAAACATATGATTGTCTGATCATTATGCTGTATACCTGAAACTAATACAAAAGAGTATTAAATGTAAACTGTAATTAAAAAAAAAAAAACACTTACTGCCTAACTTATCTTTATTAGTTTGCTTCCCTCAGGTCATTTCGCCATTTAGAAATCTTCTTGGGCTCCTCGGTTTCTGCTGCCATTTCTCTCCTGGCCCCTGACACACCCATCCCTCTTTTCCATACACACCCATACCTGCCACTCACCTTGCTGGTTCCTGCCATCATGGCTTTGTTCGCATTGTTTTTTACTCCTGACACATTTCTTTTCTCCTTTTCCCCCCATTGACACCCTCCTCCCAATCCTCCCCCCCCCCCGCAATATTGTCTATGTCCATTGGTTACGCATACATGCATATAAGTTCTGTGGTTTATCTCTTCCCTCCCCAAACCCACTCCCTGCCCCATTCACCTCTCTGACGTTTGTCAGTCTGCTCTGCACTTCCATGTCTCTGGGTCTATTTGGTTCCTCAGCTTGTTTTGTTCATTATATTCCACAAATAAGTGAGATCATGTGATATTTGTCTTTCTCTGATTGGTTTATTTCACTTAGCGTAATACCCTCCAGGTCCCTCCATGTCATCTCAAAGGGTAAGAGATCTTTCTTTCTTACATCTGCATGATGTTCTATTATGTATATGTACCACAGCTTTTTTTATCCACTCATCTATTGATGGACACTTGGGCTGTTTCCAGATATTAGCAATTGTAAATAGTGCTGCTATGAACATAGGGGTACATATATTCTTTCTGATTGGTGTTTCAGGCTTCTTAGGATATATTCCTACAAGTTGGATCACTGGGTCAAATAGCAGTTCAATTTTTAATTTTTTGAGGAAACACCATATTGTTTTCCATACTGGCTGCACCAGTCTGCATTCCCACCAGCAGTGTACTGGAGTCCCCTTTTCTCCACACCCTCGCCAGCACTTGTTGTTTGATTATTTGTTGATGGCAGCCATTCTGACAATTGTGAGGCGATACCTCATAGTTGTTTTAATTTGCATTTCTCTGATGATTAGTGACTTTGAGAATTTTTTCATATGTCTTTTGGCCATTTGTATGTCCTCTTTTGAGAGGTATCTATTTAGGTTCTTTGCCCATTTGTAATTGGATTGTCTTCCTTTTGTTAAGTTGTATGAGTTCTTTATATATTTTGAAAATTAACCCCTTATCAGATGTATCATTGACAAATATGTTCTCCCATACAGTGGGATCCCTTTTCATTTTGTTGAAGAAATTTTCTTTTGCTGTGCAGAAGCTTCTTAGTTTGATGTACTCTCATTTGTTTATTTATTCCTGTGCTTCTCTTGCCCTAGGCGATGTATCAGTGAAGATTCTACTATGTGAGATGTCTGAGATTTTGCTGCCTATGGTTTCTTCTAAGATTTTTATGACTTACATTTAAGTTTTATCCATTTTGAGTTTATTCTTGTGTATGGTGCAAGTTGGTGGTCTAGTTTCATTTTTTCACACGTACCTGCCCAATTTTCCCAACACCATTTATTGAAGAGACTATCTTTACTCCACTGTATATTCTTCCCACCTTTGGCAAATATTAATTCAGCATAATAACTTGGGTCAATTTCTGGATTCTCTGTTCTGTTCCATTGATCTTGTGCCAGTACTAGGCTGTTTTGATTACAATGGCTTTGTAGTACAACCTGATATCGGTATTGTGATCCCTCCTACTTTGTTCTTCTTTTTCAGGACTGCTGTGGCTATTCAGGGTCTTTTTTGGTTCCATATAAACTTTTGGAGTATTTGTTCTAATTCTGTGAAATATGTCAATGGTATTTTGATGGGGATTGCATTGAATCTATAGATTGCTTTGGGTAGTATGGACATTTTAATTATGTTAATTCTTCCAATCCATGAACAGGGTATATGCTTCCACTTTTTTATATCTTCCTCTATTTCTTTTTCAATGTCCTGTAGTTTTCTGCAAATAGGTCCTTTACTTCTTTGGTTAAGTTTATTTCTAGGTATCTTAATTTTTTTTGCTGCCATGGTTAATGGGATTGCTTTTTTAGTTTCTCTTTCTGTTAGTTCATTGTTGGTGTATAAGAATGCCATTGATTTCTTGACGATAATATTGTATCCTGCTACTTTGTCAAATTTATTTATTAACTCTAGTGGATTCTTGATGGAGTCTTTAGGGTTTTCTATGTACAGTATCATTTAATCTGCAAAAAATGACAGTTTCACTTCCTCCTTTCCAATTTGGATCCCTTTTATGTTTTCTTCATGTCTAATTGCTGTAGCTAAGACTTACAGTACTATGTTAAATAAGAGTGGCCAGAGTGGGCATTCTGTCTTGTTCCTGTTCTTAAGGGAAATGCTTTTAGTTTTTGCCCATTGAGTATGATGTTGGCTGTAGGTTTTTCATATATGGCTTTTATTATGTCAGGATATGATCCTTCTATTCCCACAGTGCTGAATGTTTGTATCTGAAATGGGTGCTGGATTTTGTCTAATGCTTTTTCAGCATCTATTGATATGCTCATATGGTTTTTATCTTTCATTTTGTTTGTGTGGTGTATCACATTTATTGATTTGTGAATATTGCTCCATGCTTGCATCCCCGGGATAAATCCCACTTGGTCAAGGTGAATAATTTTTTTTTGATGTATTGCTGGATCCGATTTGCTAATATTTTGTTAAGGATTTTGGCATCTGTGTTCATCAGTGATATTGGCCTGTAGTTTTCTTTCTTTGTAGTGTCTTTATCTGGTTTTGGAATTAGAATTTTGTTGGCTTCAAAAAATGAGTTCAGAAGTCGTCCATCTTTTTTGGATTTTTTGGAATAGTTTGAGAAGAATGGGTGTTAGTTATTCTTTGAATGTTTGGTAAAACTCCCCCGTGAAGCTGTTCAGGCCTGGGCTTTTGTTTGCTGGGAGTTTCTTGATTAAATCTTCAAATTCCTTAGTTGTTATTGGTCTGTTCAAGTTTTCTATCTCTTCCTGGTTCAGTTTTGGGAGACTATGTGTTTCTGGAAATTTGTCCATTTCTCCTAGATTGTTCAATTTGTTGGCATATAATAGTTCATAGTATGTTTTAATGATCCTTTGTATTGCTCTGGTGTCAGTTGTTACTTCTCCTCCTTTGTTTCTGATTTTGTTTATTTGGATCTTCTCTTTTTGCTTCTTGGTGGGTCTAGCTAAGGGTCCATCAATCCTGTTTATCTTTTTAAAGAACCAGCTATTTGTTTCATTGATCTTTTGACTTGCTTTTTTAGTTTCTATGTTGTTTATTTCTGGTCTGATCTTTACTATTTCTTTCCTTCTACTTGTGCTGGGTCTTTCTTTTTGTTTACTTTCTAGTTCTTTAAGTTGTAGGACTAGAAAGTCAGTTAGAAATGTTTCTCTTTTTCTTGAGGTAGGCCTGTAGTGTTATGAACTTCCCTCTCAGGACTGCTTTCGCTTCATCCCATAGATTTTGTGTTGTTGTGTGTTCATTTTCATTGGTTTCCAGGAAGTTCTTAATTTCTTCCTTGGTCTCCTTGGTAACCCATTCATTGTTTAATAACATGCTATTTAGCCTCCATATTTTTTAATGTTTTGGTGTGTTTTTTTGTAATGGATTTCTAGCTTCATGCCATTGAGATCTGAGAAGATGCTTGATATGATTTCAATCTTCTTGAATTTGTAGAGACTTACTTTGTGTCCTAACATGTGGTCTATCTTTGAGAATGTCCTGTGTGCACTTCAGAAGAATCTATATTCTGCAGCTTTGGGGTGAAATGTTCTGTAAATATCAATTAAGTCCAACTAATCTAATTCATCGTTAAGGGACTCTGTGCACTTCTAAATTTTTTGTCTAGACAATCTATCCAGTGGTGTCAGTGGAGTGTTAAAGTCACCCACTATGATTGTATTGCTATAGATCTCTCCCTTGAAGTCTGCCAGAAGTTTTTTGATAGATTCTGGTGCTCTTGTATTTGGTGCATATATGTTTACCAGGGTTATATCTTCTTGTTGGATTGATCCCTTTAATATTATGTAGTGACCTTCTTTGTCTCTTATTATGGCCTTCATTTTGAAGCCTATCTTATCAATATGAGTATTGCTACACCAGCTTTTTTTTTTTCATTTCCATTTGCCTGGAAAATTTTTTTCCATCCCTTCTCTTTCATCCTGTGTGAGTCTTTTGTTGTGAGGTGGGCCTCTTGTAGACAGCATATATATGGGTCATGTTTTCTTATTCAATCAGCTACTCTATGTCTTTTGATTGGATAATTTAAGCCATTTACATTTAAGGTTATTATTGAGAGATACTTATTACTTCCCATTTTTATTTTATGCCTGTGTTCCTCTTTCTATTTCTTCTCCTTCTTACAGCGGTCCCTTTAGCATTTCTTGCAGTGCTGGTTTGGTGGTGGTAAATTCCTTTAGCTTTTTTTTTTTTTTGTCTGTGAAGCTCTTTATTTCACCTTCAGTTTTGAATGATAGCCTTGCTGGATAGAGTAGTCTTGGATTCAGACTCTTGCCCTTCATTACTTTGTATATTTCTTGCCATTCCCTTCTGGCCTGCAGTATTTCTATTGAGAAATCAGCTGACAGTCTAATTGGGGCTCCCTTGTAGGTAACTTTTTGTCTCTCTCTTGCTTCCTTTAAGATATTTTCTTTGTCTTTAATGTTTGCCATTTTAATTATGATGTGTCTAGCTGTGGGTTTTTGGGGGTTCATCTTGCTTGGGACTCTCTGTGTTTTCTGGACTTGTGTGACTTTTCCCTTCACCAAATTGGGGAAGTTTTCTGTCATTATTTCTTCAAATAGGTTCTCTATCCCTTTCTCTGATTCTTCTCCTTCTGGTACCTCTCTGATGTGAACGTTGTTACATTTTGTATTATCTCAAAGCTCCCTTAAACTCTCCTCCTACTTTTTAAAATTTTTTCCCATTTGCTGCTCTATTTGGGTGTTTTTTTCTACCTTGTCTTCTAACTCACTGATTCAGTCTTCAGCTTCTCCTAATTTACTATTGAATCCTTCCAAGGTATTTTTCATATCAGCTGTGCCATTCCTCATTTCCTCTTGATTGTTATTCATAGTTTCTATCTCTTTTTTTAAGCTGTTGTAGTTCCCACTGAGCTCTTTATAATTCTCATTAAGTTGCTTGTAGTTCTCGCTAAATTGTTTAGCACCCCTTAAAATAATTGCTTTGAATTCTTTATCTGACAAATTTCTTTCTTCCATTTCATGTAGTTCCTTTTCTACTGATTCCTCCTTTTCTTTCATTTTGGTGCTGTTTCTTTGTCTTCCCATTTTAGCCGTCTGGTAGTTCTAGTCCAGTGTAGGATATTGGGATGTGTAGACAGGTCGGTGTGTATAAAATAAGGCTGCTGTGCCTCCCAGACTGTTTTGGTGTGTAGCGCCTCTTGCCTGCTGTGGGTCCTGGAGGACTGACTACTGGAGGCTGGTATCAGTCTGTTGTGTGAGGTGCTACCAGGGTGCGTGCACGGGAACCGTCACCAGGGCTCTGCCGGGGAGTGCTGCTGCCTGGTGGGGCTCAGCTCCTGATCAGCTACTGTTATTGCTGCTGGGGGCGAGTTTTAGCTCCCAGTTTGTGCGCTACTGCTGCTGCTGCTGTTGCCAAGGGGTGCTCTCAGCACCCAATCCTCTGCTGCTGTTAGGGACTGAGGATGCTCAGCTCCTGAGCCTCAGCTGCTGTTGGGGATGGGGCTCCACTCCAGCCCAGTCACTGCTGCACTGCTGCTGTGGGTGATGGTGCTCAGCTCCCTGCAGGTTGTGGTTTCTGCAGCCAGCACCTTGACAGTGCTGCTACTGTGCCCTGGTCTGCGTTGACACAGTAGGGTCCACTGGTCCAATGGTGCAAGGTGCTCTGGTGGACTCAGGTCACTTGGCCCTAGCCGCTCCCATTGCCTCCTCCCAGTGAAGACCAGGGATCTTCCAAAATGGCGGGCCTCTTGGCTGCGCAAGGAGAAGCACCCTGACAAGCCACTTACTACTGTAGCCAGCTGCTCCCTGTCCACAGCACAGGAAACCTCTGCCCCATCTTTCTGCATTGCTCGAGGTTGCTCATCTACACTCATGCCCACTCACTCTCGCTCACACTTGCTCACACTCTCACACACTCACCCTTGCTCCGGTCCTGACCGCTGCCATCTTTTTCTAGTCTCCTGACACATTTCTTCAGTTCCTCCAAGACACTGGGCAACTTCCATTTCCTCTATGAAGTGTTAGAGACACACACTGAGGGAGGAACTCAGTCCATGGCAAAGAACAGCTGAGGAAAAAAAATAGTCCCAATATAAGAAGCCTAATGTAATATACGCCCATGACAGTTCTTTGTTGCAAGGAACATAAACTTAGTTCATTTACGCTATAAAGGTATTTAATATAAGGCTATCAAGAAGCTCATGGACTCTATGATCAAAACTAGAGAACAAAGTTTGGTAAATGGACCAGAAAGCAGAGAGCAGGGAACAGAGGCAAGTACATCACAGGGTCCTCTCTCCATATGCTCCCATCACCACCTCAGCACCACCAGAAGAGACTCAGCTCCACTGCCAGCCTTGAAGTGCGGTCGGTGCCGCTGGACACCTGCCACCATAGATACTTTTTCAGTGCTTGCTCTGTCTTTGACTCACTTCCTCAAAGTTTGAGCCAAAGCAAGAGTGGCTGATACCCTGGCCTGGGTCCTGTAACCGCACCCATTTTCCAGGAAGCGGGAAAAGGGAATACATGGCCCTGAAATGTTCTTAGTCAAAAGTGAAGCCCTACCTCCCACCCAACCTCTCAGCACTGGGGGTTGAGACTGTAGATAATCAGAACCAAAATGTTTACTAGAAGTAGTTAGAAAATGAACTAATTATTTTGAACTAGGTCCACATTTCCCAGTTCAATGAGTAATGCATGTTTTGGCAAACTTTTGAAACAATCTCAATCGGGATTCTTAGTGACAGAGGGAAAGTCAGAGACCTGAGTTTGTGGAAAACATCTCACTTCCCTCGAAAAGGAACTCAAATAATTATTAGTAATTAATAATTAATAAACAAGAACTATTGGCAGCTGTGTGTGAATAGGGACTGTGGCTCGTGCTCTTTTTGTTCACCACACAAGATCACAGAGAGGAGCCAGTGGGAGGCATCCAACACAGAAGCATCCATGGCAAAAGTGGTTTTACTACATCAAGTTGACTTTTCCAGCTTGATACATGTGAAGACCTATTGTCATTTCAGTCCCATTGTCATTTCAGACCCTTTGGATGATCCTCTCCAGAAGCCTTGGTCGTTAAGACCCACTTGACATTTTTAGTGATGTCAAGTCTCAGGCCATTCTGTGCAGTTAAATGTCACTCTCGTGAGTACATGCAGAAATACCTCCCGCTGCCGTTCATGAAGTCAGGTGCTGTTAAGGACAGAGATACTCAAGCTGACTTGGTCAAACAGCCAACAGCTAGCCCAATGAGCTGTTGTTGAAGAGGTAGTTTAGGAGGGGACTGGACCCTGGACTAGGCCTTCCCACTGCAGTGCGACAGGCTCAGGGGGCCACATTATCGAGTGGAAAGGTGGAAGAGGAAGAAAAGCAGCTGGTACAGAGTCCCCAAGGTACAACTAGAGAGCACAGGTGGCACTCTTGCCAGCTGTCAGCATCAGTCTCAACAGGTGAGAAGAGTAAGATGCTGCAGAGACTTCTAGGTGCTTAGCCAGCATCCAATCTCCCCTCTTCCCTGGTAACAGCACACCAACCCTATTCAGTTAGGAGTTAGGAGTTGGCACAGGAGATGTAAATTAAAACCATTGAGTGGGATTTCTGGGAGTCCCTCTATAGCTGCTTGTCCTTTCCTTTCTTCTTGGTTAGAATATGGACATAATGACTGGAGTTCCTGCAGCCATCAGAGAAAGCTGAAGACCTCAGAATCATCTCAAAGCCAAACAGAAAGATAGACGGAGCTTGAGTCCTCCATAACTCTGAAAACACCATACCAGTCCTGGACTACTTACTTCCAAGCTTTTCTTTATGTGAGTGAACAAACTCTTAATCTTTTTATGCCATTTATTTGGGTCTGTCAGCCCAACAATCCTCACACATACCATGGACAAGAAGGAGCAGAGGGACAAGAAAAACTCAGAAGCCCAAGCAGAGGAGCAGTTGTAACTGTCAGGGGAAGTAAGAAGGTAAGCAAGAAGCTGGCTTAAGACAGCACCCTGCATGCAGCATAGGGGTCCCCCAGCCAAGCTCCCAGGGAACTGGGCTGCCAATCATGTTGCCCAGCTGGAACTTAGACTGGGCAGCTAGATAACACCCAGTTTTGAAAATTTGCATGCACAACCAGAACTGAGTTCCAAGAACAAATAAAAGTACAGTTATCAGGACCAGATGTGGCCCAAGGTCAAAGCTGCATGAATAGCAAAAGGAATTTGATGCCAAGTCCTTAGACCCCTTCTCTCTGGAGTCAGGACTGGCCCAGAGACCAAGGTGTGGATCAGCATGAAGGCAGATGAGGAATGGCTTTAGCTGTGAGGAAAGGTCAGGTGTGAGGCTGAGGAATAGTCCAGGCCAAAGAGCTGCCTTCCTCCGACCCCCCTGGAACAGTGAGGAGCCAGGTCTGCACAAAGGGGTCAACTCACAATATCTCTTCCGATGAGAAGCTCCCTTAATGCCCATTCCCAGCTGGCCCCTTCCCTCAAAGAGGACTAGGACAGAGGAGGGGTGCGGCAAAGAACTGCCAAGGCTCGGGGACGGAAAGTCAGAGAAGGAGTCCTGGAGGGAGGGGAGGCTGATGACTGTGCCTGGCCCCTGCTCTTGGGGGGGCCCTGGAAGCACCTCCATCTGTGAACCTTGTCTTCCTCATGCACTTAATTCTCATGAGGACCAGCCCCTGTGAGGGTACTGAACATTTCACAGCATTTGAATTAAGGTGCTTCAGCTGCACATAATGCTATATCTGATTAAAATGGCTTAAATATGAAGGCATTTATTTTTCCACTTAGCAAAAGGCCTAAAGATAGTTTGTTTCAGGTTTAGTTAATTCAGCAGGACAATAAGTCACCAAGGACTTAAATTTTCCATGCTGAGCTCACTGATGCTCCACTTCAGCCTTCTCCCCACAGCCCCAAAAGTGGCACCACAGCTCACAGCACTATATCTTATTGGGCTAAAGCCTTTCTCAGACTTCCCTTGTGTTTACTTGGCCAGAATTATATCATATAACCTGGCTGCAGGAGAGAATGCCGAAATAAATATTTGGCTTTTTTTTTTTTTTTTTGTCTTTTGTGAGAAGTGGCTTCTGCCAGCAGAGAAGGGGTTGGAGATGGATGTTGAAGGATGACCCATGGTATTGCTATGGAGACAGCAGGCACAGCTCTAGAAAGAAGAAACAGCTATAATGAGACCCTAGAAACTGTCCAGAGACCTGAATCATGAGAATTTACCACAATACTTAACGAAGGTGGGATAGAAAGAATTTGTTGTTCTTCTTTTTCCAACCTTGAAGGAATTGTCAGTCAAGGTGCCCTGCACTACCACTGGCCACGGCTGTGGGCATATAGTCTTGGCACTGAGAAGTGACTTCGGGCGTTACAAGTCACTCAAAAACTTTTCCATCAGCCCTCGCACAGCCGCCCCCCCCCAAAATCACCACAAGCCATGTGCTGCCTTAGAGCTTTCTGACCATGTCACCCCATAAGTTCCTCCTACACAGAAATTCTGGAGCATCTCTTACAGCAATTGAACATATTTTCGCCTGAAATTTGAATCTCAAACAAAGCAATAAAAATACAGGAAATGGTTGAAGCTACTGGAGTGAGATTTAGATGTCCCATAGATACCCTAGTCCATGTTCTTCTGGATCCCTGGTTGTTCAAATATTTTGGTTTCTTTTTTAATATATGAGCCCATCAATATCATTTCAATAAACTCCTTTTTAGATGAAGATCAGCAGAGCTCCTATTGCTTGCCATCAGAGAACTTGGACTGCCACAGATGGATACCTCCTGTTTGCAGGAGAAAAGAGAAGATACAACTCCCATTAAAAACAAAAACAAACAAAAAAAAACACAACTCTATTTCTATCCACTAAAAGATTTTTAAATGCCAACTTTTGAACTACTTTTATGTTATTTAGGCCACATTTTAAATAGTAAAATCAGCCCATCAAGGCAAGAAACAAACAGCTACTTGAGGTCTTGCACTAACAGACACCCTCATCTCAACCTGCGCTTGTAACTGACATCTCAGCAAACAAGCACGGACTCAATCTTGCAGCCCACTGTATCCGTGTGCTAGAAAATTGCCTGGCAAACAATGCATAAACCTCCTTCTGTATCTAAGTAAAAGAGCACTTTAATTTTATCAGGGAATTCAGAGCTTGGATCATTTGCCTGCTTCTCTCACCTCCCCCTGGAGATATAGCCAAACAATGTCTCTCAGTAGTGGAAAACAAAATGGAAAGCAATTACTATTAGCAATATTAAACTTTAATCTTAGCTTTTTAAATGACTCTAAAGTCCTTTCTCCAAAGAGATCTTCAATCAGGTACTCTCTCTTTATTACAAAAGAAACCAAGGGTGCCTCTGTTATGCAGGGATTATGAGATCAGGTGCATAATAGACAGCCAGCCCTATTAAGGTAACAATATTTCATTACCCTGCATCAAACGAATGCACCATTATAATGAGCTGATCATTAGGATAGTGGTTCATTCAGACTAACAACCCACAAAATATCAGCCTCTAAAACAAAGCTGAGTTTGGTTATAGGAATGGAAAGCACGGTGCAGGACCACGTCACAGACCTGGGGAGGAAATCTTGCATTTGCAATTACAAATCAATGCCTCAGCACCCTGTGAGGGAAATCTAGAAAGACACTTGTGTATTATGACAAGCTCATTATGAAAAAGGGCCTGATTGTCACTTGGGCACTGTGCTGTTCTCCCGACATCTGCATGGTATATTATCATAGTATAGCCACTTGACCCAATGTTCAGTAAAAGAGGGTTTCTTAGCAACCAAAACAATATGATTGTGCAGCCAGAGGAAAAGCATTAGATTAGCAGAAAACCCAGACCCAAGTTCCGAATCAGGACTTCCCACAGACACATGCTCTGCCCTTGACGTGAGCAGGTCTCCAAGGCCAACACTCCACACGGGCTCTCCTTCTCGCCATGCATGGCTGGCACCCCATGGGGGTGGGTGTAGGGAGTAGCACCACCACCAATGCTGGAAGAGAGCCCAAGACTGGGGTGGTGTAGGGAGCCCAGAAGGCTCTGTCCCAGAAGGACCTGCAGCACAGTCACTATTGCAGGGACCCCCAAGGGCCCAGATTCCCCAGCCCAATCTCGGGCCTCCTGGTACTTTCTCTGATTCTAGAGCCACCTCCCACTTATGCTTCTAGACACCCTATTAGTGGGTGTGACATGTCCTCAGCATTCTGCTCTTTCCACAGGTTGAGTCCCTGCCCTGTGGATTTGGTGCTGAATTTGGGAATGACTCTGTCTGGGAGGAGGGGCGCAGGCTGAGCTTCTGCACAGGGGCCTGTGGAATCTCTGGGTGGGCACCACATGTAGGGAAAGGTGGCAGATGAGTTCTTGCTTCCCTCCCTTCACCCACCACTTTCCAAAGGGGGGAGGAGGTACAGAAGAGGACAGCAGAGGCATTTTGCTCCAGGATAATTTCCCAAACCCCAACTTTGCTAAGACTTCCCTCCCATATGCTTTCAGAACAACCTGTGTTTATTTTAGTTGTTTTTTTTAACTGTGCTAACATCGACCACATTTCTCGGTATTGAAAATGCCCAGAATCTCTGCTCTGTGGGGCTAATTTGTCTTAGTAACTGGTCTCCCCTCCATGTAACACAATGCCTAGCAGGAAAAAAAAAAAAAAAAAGAAGATAAGGAAATTCAATTCACTTCTCACACAACACAGTTAAACTGAGGCAGGGACACAGTGGTGTCCTTGCCCTCTTACAGCATGCAGTCTAGGGGAAATGGGCTGTGGCAGGGACTCAGGCACCACTGTGAGGTGCCACTGATACTGTGCCCAGGGAGGAAAGGGGTAGGCAGAGGCAGTCAGCCATTATTGGCATAAGCTCACAAGAAATCAAAGCCTCCAAAAGAGGGAGAAAACTCTTTCCTCCAGAACAGCCCTATAAAAACAAATGGCTTACATTTTTATGTCTGACATTTTATGTCTCTCTCCCTAGGATGCCTTTGAAAATTGCATCTCATACTGGATAATCAAATGAGGAAATGTGCCATCCGCTTGGCAGGGGACAGAAGAGCGCAGGCCCCTCAGCCTCTGGTGCTCAGGCTCTGCTCTTTGTTCACCTCCCTTCATGTGCTGTGTTGGGCTGTCCTTGGGCACGTGAGACATGGTGGATGGGCTGAACTGCATCCCCCCAAATTCATCTGTTGAAATCTTAACCCATAGTATCTCAGAATGTGACTATATTTGGAGATTGGGTCTTTAAAGCAATAATTAAGGCAAAACAATGTCATTAAAGTTGGCCCTAATCAGACTAGTGTCCTTATAAGAAAACGAGATTGGGACACAAACACACAAAAAAGAGCACGTGAAGATATGGAGAAGAGACCACCATTTACAAGCCAAGGAGAGAGACCTCAGAGCAAACCATTTCTGCCAAGACCTGAACTTAAACTTCTGGCTTCCAGAATTGTGAGACAATGAATGTTTGTTGTTTAAGCCACTCCGTCTGTACTTCATTGTGTCCACCCTAGCAGACAAATACACATAGACACGTCCAGAAACACAAAGGGTACACTCTCTCTTCCTTGGGATTCTGCCTCCAAAAGACTTTGCTTCATGTCTCATTGGACAGAATCAAGTCTCATACCCCTTCCCAGTCAACCTGGCGAGATGAATGGGATTGCCATGATCCTATTAAACTCCTTATATGAGGTGGAATGGTTGCTGGGAATGGATCCATGGTAACTGTACAGCCCCAGGAAGATCAATTCACTCTCTGCTTCCCTGATTTTGTCACTCATACCCAGAAGACAGCGGGAAAGGAAGACCCCCAAATGTTGAAAATGGACTATAGTATTATTTATTATGGCTGATTGTATTTCCCTTTTAAGTTCTTAAAATATGTAGGTCTATTTGATTTTTGTAGCAACCAATAATCATTTACCTTTTGAAAGCAAATCTATTTTTATAAAGAAAAATGTAGCCTATACACAAAAAGAGCCATTTAATATTTGTCCTTTGAGATCACATAGGAACATGTTCTTTGTCATCTGTTAAGGCCTCACATGTAGTTAGTACTCAATAGTTGAATGAAGATCGCTGGTTAACTTTAAGAACTTCTGTTTTATGAGAGCAAAAAAGAATTGAATGAAAATCTGGACAATGTCTGGGAATCAAACAGAACCAATGGAAAGCTAACCAACAGATTGAAACATTGGATTTTTATCCCTCAGCAATGACCATATCCAGGCTTTGAATGTGTCTCTCTGTTTACTTTTCAAACAGGTTGGGCATTTTGTAAATTTGGGGGAAGACATCAGACATACTGTCCTGCTATCCCCACGTACAACAGTGCTGGAGTTGTCTGTCCCAGAGCCTGCCCCACCCACAGCACCCACTGAAGGGAAGTCCATAAGCAACCGCATGTTAAGTAACATGTAGCCACATCATATTTAATTATCAGACAGTAATCCATCCACAGGCAAGCCAACATCTGTGCTGGTCAAAACATATGCTCAAGCTCGGCCGGTGTGGCTCAGTGGTTGAGCCTTGACCCATGCACCAAAGGGTCACCGGTTCAATTCCCAGTCAGGACATATGCCCAGGTTGTGGGTCAAAACTCCAACAGGAGGCATGCAGGAGGCGGCCAATCAATGTTCTCTCTCATCGATGTTTCTATCTCTCTCTCCCTCTCCCTTCCTCTCTCTCTAAAATCAATAAAGAAAAAAAAATTTTTTAATATATATATATGCTAAAAAAAGACGAGATGTGCTAATCAGATTCTGTGTGTGAGAAATCTGAGCTGTGAAACCGAATCAAGTTAGCAACAGTATCTGAAAAGGTGCAAAGAGAATGCTCCCAGGCAGTGGGAGCTCTACATATTTATTGAAAAGATGAAGGGAGAAGGGAGGAGAGTTGGGGTCATAGCAAGCCAAGTTCAACGAGGTGGGAACTAGAAGGTACAGAGCAAGTGGACAATATGGGGGCTCCATTCCAATGTCGGCTCACAACACCATGCTCATGCTTAATGCTGCTGCCACTGCTCAGACCACGGGGGAAATCTTCAAGGGTTTCCTGTAGTGCAGTGGGCTCTGTTGGCCCAAATGTGTCATATCTGTCTTTAATGTTGAATTTGCTCTTACCTCAGAGTTATTTATGGCCAAGTCTTCTGTACATAGTTTGTGAATCAACCAGCTAAAGAAAATAGATGAATCTGTCACTGGGGTTGTTTTCAGATCTGTAGATCAGGAGTTTGAATGAGGGTCACTGAGGTCTTTTCAAGTGCTAACATTCTGTCACCATGATTATCACGTGTCTTCTTTTCCTCACTGCATCTAGACATGAAGAAATACAGGAAAACCTTCCAGGAGGATGGAAAGACAGCTTTTGGGAAACTTGATGAAAAACATATACCTTAGAGATCACATCTACTCTCCGTGGCAACGTTAGCCTATTTGTCCCTTGGTTTCCCTGGCGCCACCCCAGTTTCTGGTCTTGATCCTGCATTGCAGGCTGCCCTTCTCTAGTGTTCCTGGCTCTCTTCTGGGAAAGGGATGGCTGGGGTTACTTTCCCCAGCATCTCCATGTGGGCTGTGAGACTAACATACCAAATTTCAAAAAGATACCTCACCATGGAGATGTGTGATTACAAACATTAACTTTCAATTTTCTGATTTCCTCTGTTAGCATATTTCCCCTAAGTGTAATCCCTGGAGATCCATGGGCACAAAGACAAAAGCACAGATTGAACCAAAATTCCCCAGAAGAAGGAAGCCAGGGAACTGTGGAGAGAATACCAATGAAAGTGACACGGGGTGCTCTGGGTGGTTGTGAAAGGAGAAAACAGAACATTGCTCCTGGGTCAATGCTTGGAAAACTCATGCCCAGTTAGTTGGCAAATCAGACCGTGGCATTTTCAGGACAGACACATCCGGCATTGCTGTTTTTTTCTTAATCTTCTTTGGTGTTAGCTGCTTTTGCCTTTCAGGTCTGAGGCTGGGGCTGAGAGTAGGGATCAGATACAATAATCTACCCTGTTTGGAGGTATGTTGTAGAGCACACACTTGCTCTCTCAATCACCACATTTTCAAATGCTGATATAAATTGTCAGGAAGAATTAGGTTTAAAAGGTTCTGATGTAAAGGCTGGTCAAAGAGAAATAGCAGGAGTCCTTTATTTGCCTGTCTGCTCTGACAGACCACTGGAGTGTGATCATGCAGTCGGATTCAGGACAAAGCAAGGTGGGTGGCTGGCCAGCTTACAGGGGGAAATATATGCAAGGCAGGCTTCGGGACATCATGTGAGCTATTTTCTGTAATCCTCCTCAATGACAGTCGCATACATTTGGGAAGGATTTGAGTCCTGCAAGGGAGATAGAATTGAAACCTCTCCCGAGGAAAAATGATAAAGAGGCAGTGTCTATAGTTCACCAGCTTTCCTGGGAAGAGCTGTTTAACAAAAACACCAGCCTGGGCTCTGCACCGTGACTGCATGGCCTCCAGGGAGCTTAGCGAGGCTTCCAGCACCAGCTATCAAGGCTGCTCTTGTTCTAAGGACACCCAGCTGACTGAGAGGAAAGCAGGTGACCTGTGGCCAGGCAGAGCCTTCCATGACTGACTGCTCCAGTGACCCAGCTCCCAGAATCTCGGGTTCCTTCATATTCAGTGGCAGACAAAAAATGTATGCCCTTTACAAGGATGTAGAAGAACTGTAACTCCCTACATTGCTGGTGGGGATGTCAAATCCCACAGCCATTTTGGAAACAGTCTGGCAGTTTCTTAAACGGTTAAAAACACACCTACCATAAAATACAGCCATTTCACTTCTAGTTTTCACTCAAGAGAAAAGAAAGCTACTTACATGCAAAGGCTTGTACATGAATGTCATAGCAGCTTTATTTATAATAGCCCAAACCTGGAAAGATCTCACTTGTCCATCAACAACCAAGTAAGCAAATAATGGTTTATCCATATAATATAATAGTACTCAGCCAAGAAAGAGTGAACCATCGATACATACAACAAGGAAGAACCTCAAAATAATTATACTAAGTGAAAGAAAGCAGACAAGAAAAAGAATACATACTATATAATTTTGCTTATATAAAATTCTAGAAAATGCAGACTAATCTATATTGACAGAAAGTCAATTGACAGAAAGTGCCTGGAGATGGCAAGAACAGCAGGAAGGGATTGCCAAGGGGCATGAGGAAATTTCTGGGGGTGGTGGGCATGTCCATTATCTTTATTGTGATGGTGGTTTCACAGATGTAAACACATGAAAAAATTTATCAATTATACCTTTTCAACATGTGCAGTTCGTTGTATCTCAGTGATGCCTCAATAATGCGGCTTTAAAAACATGTTTCACTCTCTTCCTGGAACTGCCTCCCGTCTATCCTTGAAGATTCAACTTCAGCATCTAATACGTTCTCGTGGAAGGTTGCTTGAACATACTCCTTCCCTCTTCCACACATACACTGTGTTTAGGCCTGCCCTGTGTTCACCACCCCTCTGTAAGAACACTCATTAGGGTGCTTTGTAAGGATTGATTGGCTTGTATGCTCTTAAAGAACAGGGCTCCATCTTTCACATTCATGTCCTCGGCACCTACTGCGGTACCAGGAACATAGACGCTCCACGAGTGCTTGTTGAATTAATTAATTAATTTAAAATTTTTAAATATTTAATTTGTATCTTCTAAAATATTAGATATCAAATTAGGGACATATTACATGTTTAACATTCAATAAAGGATGGACGAATAGATGAATGGATAGATGAAGATCCACTGGCTTAGCCTGACCACATCTGAACCTGCAGCATCTGAGACTATATTTCCCCTTGACCTGGAGTTAGCTTCTGAACTCTCCCCCTGAACCCTTCTCAATAGCCAGAGTACTCCCAGGCCAGCAGCCAGACTCCATGCTTCCTCCATATCAGGCACCACTAGATCTATTCAACTCCAGAGCCCTGGTTCAATCTCTGTTGTGCCATCAGGACTTTTCCCAGGCCTTTCCAAATCAATACTTTACCTACAGAATATGCTACTTTGTCACAGAGCTGAGTGGGGGAAAATGGAATAAATTATTCCAGTCTCATGCCTTCTTTTCTTTCTAATAAATCCCAATTTCCCAAATTATAATTAAAAGGAAAATATTGGAGCACAAACAGCATTACAACACTGAATTGCTATATTTGGTGGCGTTTCCTCTCTAAATCCACATCAATATGCAATTTAACAACAGGAGAAACCTCAGTGGGAGTTCAACAGATGAAATTAACACAACACACAGCTCTGGACTGAAATATGTCTTTGCCCACGTAACTGCTTGCAGCCACCCTTGTGTAAAATCCCCCATCAGATTATAGGATTTGTTATGTGTAAATTGAAGACTAAATGGTTGGTAGCACCTTTCAGCTCTGCAATGATCGAAATGAGTTTTTTTAATAGGAAATTACATTAGTAATATTTTAGTCAACAAAAATGTGGAAAAATTCTGCATAAAGATGAGAAAATCAATCATGCAAAGAGACATTTAGAACTAAGAGTGAACAATTGCTGAAATTTTTGAATGATTATTCACAAAACAATTTTTCTACACTTCTCCTAGCTAAAGTCCAGAGCAGAAAATGTGATTTTTTTTATACCTTTATCACAAAATTCCACCACAATTAGTGTCCTAGGTAGTTTCTTCCTCCACAGCAACTTACAGTTTGTGCGTAACCTGGATACTTAAATCAGCTGCAGGGCAATTATACATCTTAATGCATGGATGTGTCCTAAGAACTTAGTACATGGTTCCTGGAAGGCTGGGTGAGGGTAGGGAAATGGGGCGGGAGGATGGCAGTGGGAGGGAGGTAGAACCTGGGGATCTGACCTCCTTGCTCCAGCAAATGGACCTGGCTGAGTTCTAGGAACCAGAGCGAGGCAGCTGTACCTGATTTTCTAGGCGACACGTAAAGGGAATTTGACACCTGAGTCTCATTCTCAGCCCAGGAAAAGTGGCTTGGAAACCCAGTACAGAGCACGTAGTCCCGTGAGAATGAGAGGACCAGGGCAGAGAGAATAGTAATTAAGACCCATCACAGATGCCCTTGTTACTATGCTAATAAGGAGGAAGACTGGAGGTTTCATTTTTGGAGACAACATCTTTGAAGGATTTCTTGGGCCAATCTAGGTTTTGAGGCATGTGAAACTTATACAATTAGGGTAGCTCTCTTTATGAAAATAATAGACAATTATGAATATCCCACTGGACACAAAGTCTTAGAAGGAGCATTGCAAGGGAAGGGCCCTTGAATTTAAGCTTCATGAGCCTGCAAAAAAGGGGGGAGCTGTTGACGAGCCTGGGACCTGTGGATGGGCAGAAAATGACGCCAAAAGATAGGTGATTTGGAGGGAATGGGCAGAGCACTGTGTCTGGGGCCAGTCGCAGACAAGGAACATAAAACTGGCTAGAGGTGGCCTGTCCAGCCCTTCTCCCCCAAAAGGAGGGGACTGGTGGTGTGTGCACTGCCAGTAGGCACAGCTTGCAAAGACTGGGAGGCTCCCTCCAAAATGGCTGTGCAGAAAGCGGCTGTAAGGCAGCAGGTGGAAATAGGTGGAAGCAAGGGCCTTTGAGAAAGGGTTCCTTGGTCCTTTGCTGCTTCGGTTGTGCAGCTCTTTAGCGATTGTTCTGTCCAGTATCCAAGGCTGAAATGGCTGAAAGGGAGGGAGAAGTGCCCGGGGAGATAGCTCACAAGAGGGAATTTTAGCAACCAGAGCCACTGATTACACCATGTGAGCCACTTCACGCAGAAAGTTTTCAGACTGTCCTGGTTTAGTATCTAATTTTGTATAGTTCAGAGCGCTGTCTCTGTGGAGCCACACTGCCTACGTCTGAATTCTGGCCCTACCATTTACCAGCTGTGTGCTTGGTTTTCACATCTGTAAAATGGGTACTATCATAACATCTACCTCATAGAATTGTGCATTAATATACTTAAAGCACTTAGAACAATGTAATAGTAAATAGTAGCTATTATTCTTATCTATTCCTATTAAATGATCATTATACAGACTGATGAATCTCAGCATGGTGTACTGTAGCATCAAAGGGCAATAATTTTTTTTCTGGCAACACTTTTTCTATTTTTTTATTAATATATTTATTTTTGTTACAGATGTTTCTCCTTTTCCCCCTCTAGACACCCTCCTCCCAATCCCGGCCCCACCCCCGAGAGCACTGTTATCTATGTCCATTGATTATGCATATATGCATATAAGTTCTGTGGTTTATCTCTTTACTTCACCCCCCCCACCCCCTCCTCTGTGGTTTCTCATACTGAACCGTACTCTTTTCTATGTCTCTGGGTCTATTTTTTTCATCAGCTTATTTTGTTCATTATTTTCCACACATAAGTGAGATCATGTGGTATTTGTCTTTCTCTGATTGGCTTATTTTGCTTAGCATAATACTCTCCAGGGCCCTCCGTTGTCTCAAAGGGTAAGAGATCTCTCTTTCTTACATCTGCATAGTATTCCATTGTGTATATGTACCACAGCTTTTTTATCCACTCATCTATTGATGGACACTTGGGCTATTTCCAGATATTAGCAATTGTAAATAGTGCTACTATGAACATAGGGGTACATATATTCTTTCTGATTGGTGATTCAGGCTTCTTAGGATATATTCCTAGAGGTGGGATCACTGGGTCAAATGGCAGTTCAATTTTTAATTTTTTGAGGAAACAGAATATTGTTTTCCATAGTGGCTGCACCAGTCTGCATTCCCACCAGTAGTGGACTAGAGTCTCCTTTTCTCCACACCCTCGCCAGCACTTGTTGTTTGAGTATTTTTTTATGGCAGCCATTCTGGCAAGTGTGAGATGATACCTCATCTTTGTTTTAATTTGCATTTCTCTAATGATCAGTGACATTGAGCATTTTTTCATATGTCTCTTGGCCATTTGTATGTCCTGTTTAGAGAGGTGTCTCTTTAGGTCCTCTCCCCATTTTTTAATTGGGCTCTTTGTCTTCCTTTTGTTGAGTTGTATGAGTACTCTATATATTTTGGAAATTAACCCCTTATCTGATGTATTGTTGGCAATTATGCTCTCCCATACAGTGGGCTCCCTTTCCAATTTGATGGTTGTTTCTTTTGCTGTGCAGAAGCTTTTTAGTTTGATGTAGTCCCATGTATTAATTTTTTCCTTTGTTTTTCTTGCCTTAGTGTTGTATCAGTAAAAATTCTGCAGTGTGTGATGTCTGAAAATTTGTTGGCTACATTTTCTTCCAGGATTTTTATGGATTCATGAGTCATGTTTAAGTCTTTTGTCCATTTTAAGTTCATTCTTGTGTATGGCGTAAGTTGGTGGTCTAGTTTCATTTTTTGCATGTACCTGTCCAATTTTCCCAACACCATTTATTAAAGAGGCTGTCTTGACTCCATTGTATGCTCTTACCACCTTTGTCAAATATTAGTTGAGCATATTGTCTTGGGTCAATTTCTGGGTTCTCTGTTCTGTTCCATTGATCTATATGTCTGTTCTTGTGCCAATACTAGACTGTTTTGATTACAATGGCTTTGTAGTATAATCTGATATCTGGGATTGTGATCCCTCCTACTTTGTCCTTCTTTTTCAAGATTGCTGTGGCTATGTGGGGTCTTTTTTGGTTCCATATAAACTTTTGGAGTGTTTGTTCTAGTTCTGTGAAATATGTTATTGGTATTTTAATGGAGATTGCATTGAATCTATAGATTTCTTTGGGTAGTATGGACATTTTAATGATGTTAATTCTTCCAATCCAGGAACAAGGTATATGCTTCCACTTCTTTTATATCTTCCTCTTTTTCTTTTTTCAGTGTCCTGTCATTTTCTGGGAATAGGTCTTTACTTCTTTGGTTAAGTTTATTCCTAGGTATCCTAAATTTTTTTGCTGCAGTGGTTAATGGGATTGTTTTTTTAGTTTTTCTTTCTATGAGTTCATTATTGTTGTATAAGAATTTCATTGATTTCTTGATGTTAATTTTGTATCCTGCTACTTTGCCAAATTTATTTATTAAATCTAGTAGATTTTTTATGGAGTCTTAGGGTTTTTTATTTACAATATCATGTCATCTGCAAATAATGACAGTTTCAATTCCTCCTTTCCAGTTTGGATCCCTTTTATTTTTTCTTCATGTCTAATTGCTGTGGCTAAGACTTCTAGTACTATGTTAAACAAGAGTGGCAAAAGTGGGCATTCCTGTCTTATTCCTGTTCTTAAGGGAAATGCTTGTAGTTTTTGCCCATTGAGTATGATGTCAGCTGTACGTTTTTCATATATGGCCTTTATTATGTCAGGATATGATCCCTCTATTCCCACAGTGCTGAGTGTTTTTATCAGAAATGAGTCCTGGATTTTGTTGAATGCTTTTTCAGCATCTATTGATATGATCATATGGTTTTTATCTTTCATTTTGTTTATGTGATGTATCACATTTATTGATTTGTGAATATTGTACCAGCCTTGCATCCTTGAGATGAATCCCACTTGGCTGTAGTGAATAATTTGTATAATGTATTGCTGGATCCGATTTGCTAATATTTTGTTAAGGATTTTGGCATCTGTGCTCATCAGGGATATTGGCCTGTAGTTTTCTTTCTTTGTAGTGTCTTTATCTGGTTTTGGAATTAGAATTGTGCTGGCTTCATAAAACAAGTTTGGAAGTCTTCCTTCTTCTTGAATTTTTTGGAATAGTTTGAGGAGAATGGGTATTAGTTCTTCTTTAAAGGTTTGGTAAAACTCCCCCATGAATCTGTCCATCCCTGGCTTTTGTTTGCTGTGAGTTTCTTGATTACATCTTCAATTTCCTTAGTTGTTAGTAGTATGTTCAAATTTTCTATCTCTTCCTGGTTCAGTTTGAGAGACTATGTGATTCTGGAAATTTATCCATTTCGCCTAGATTGTCCAATTTGTTGGCATATAATTGTTCATAGTATTTTTTAACGATCCTTTGTATTTCTGCGGTGTCAGTTGTTCCCCCTTTTTCATTTCTGAATTTGCTCATTTGGGTCCTCTCTCTTTATTACTTGGTGAGTCTGGCTAAGGGTTCATCAATCTTGTTTATCTTTTCAAAGAACCAGCTCTATGTTTCACTGATCTTTTGAATTGTTTTTTTTTTTTTTTTAAGTCTCTATGTCATTTATTTCTTCTCTGACCTTTACTATTTCTTTCCTTCTACTTGTTCTGGGTTTTTATTTTTGTTTACTTTCTAGTTCTTTAAGTTGTGAGGTTAGATAGTCAATTAGAAATTTTTCTTGTTTCTTGAGGTAGGCCTGTAGTGCTATGAACTTCCCTCTCAGGACTGCTTTCACTGCATCCCATAGATTTTGTGTTGTTGTGTGTTCATTTTCATTGGTTTCCAGGAAGTTTTTAATTTCTTCCTTGATCTCTTTGGTAACTCATTCATTGTTCAATAATATGCTATTTAGACTCCATGTGTTTGAATGTTTTTTAGTGTTTTTTTGTTTTGTTTTGTTTTGTTTTGTTTTTAATCCTCACCTGAGGACATTTTTTCATTTTTTGTTCAGATAGAGTGGGAGGGAGAGCGAGGAAGAGAGAGAGAGAGAGAAACATCGACGTGAAAGGGACACATCAAGTGGCTGCCACCTGCACGACCAACCAGGGCCGGGGACAAACTGCAACCAAGGTATATGCCCTTAGCGGGAACCGAACCTGGGTCTCTCTGGACCGCAGGCCGACGCTCTAACCACTGAGCCAAACCGGCCAGGGCTTTTTTAGTGTTTTTATTGTAATTGATTTCTAGTTTCATGCTATTGTGATCTGAGTAGATGCTTGATATGATTTCAATCTTCTTGAACTTGTAGATACTTAGTTTGTGTCCTAACATGTCATCTATCTTTGAGGATGTCCCATGTGCACTTGAGAAGAATGTGAGTTCTGTAGTTTTAGGGTGTAATTCTCTGTAGATATCTATTAAATCCATTTGATCTAGTGCATTATTTAGAGTCTCTCTTTCCTTGCTGATTTTTTGTCTAGAGGATCTATCCAGTGATGTCAGAGGGGTGTTGAAGTCCCCTGCTATGATTGTATTCCTGTTGATTTCTTCTTTGAAGTCCTTCAGAAGTTTTTTAATGTGTTTTGTTGCTCCTGTTTTGGGTGCATGTATGTTTACCAAGGTTATATCTTCCTGTTGGACAGAGCCTTTCAATATTGTGTAGTGGCCTTCTTTGTCTGTTATTATGGCCTTCATTTTGAAGTCTATTTTATCTGATATGAGTATTGCCACCTCACCTCTTTTTTCCTTTCTGTTTGCTTGGGAAATTTTTTTCCATCCCTTCATTTTCAACTTATGTGAGTCTTTTGCTGTGAGGTGGATCTCTTATAAACAACATATATATGAGTCATGTTTTCTTATCCATTCAGCTACTCTGTGTCTTTTGATTGGAGCATTTAAGCCATTTACATTTAAGGTTATTATTGATATGTACTTATTTATTGCCATTTTTGTTTATTGTGGTTATAGTTTTCTTCCTATTCCTTCTGCTTATTACAGCAGTCCTTTTAACATTTCTTGCAGTACTGGTTTGGTGCTAATATACTCCCTTAGCCTTTTTTTTTTGTTTGGGAAACTCTGGCAATACTTTTTAAAGTAAGTTTTTTTATTGCTATATAATGTATAAATAGAAAAGTATTCAAATATTGCTCCATAATAAATTTCTCCTGAACAGTATTTGTTATCTCAATTTTTGTAGGTCAGAAATCTAAGTAAGACTTAGGTGGGTTCTCTGCCCTGGCCAGTTTTGCTTAGCAGTTTGAGCGTCAGCCCACAGACCAGAGAGTCCTGGGTTCGGTTCCCACTAAGGGCACGTACCTTGGTTGTGGTTCATCACCAGCCCCGGTTGGGGTCATGCAGGTGGCAACCAGTCGATGTGTCTCTCTCACATTGATGTTTCTCTCTCTCTTTTCCTCCCTCTCTCCCTCCTGCTCTATCTGATGATAAATGCAAGAATGTCCTCGGGTGAGGATAAAAAAAAAAGACTTAGGTGGGTTCTCTATTTCAGTATCTCAGCAGAGGCTGTGCTAGCAGCTGAGAGCAAACCTGGGGAAGGGCCTGCTCCTTGCGTGGCTGTCAGCAGCATTCAGTTCCTCACGCGCTGGATTGAGGAGGCCCTCGGTTACTTGCCACGTGGGCCTCTCCATATGACAGCTTATCATATCAGAGCAGGCATGGAATGTGAGCCAGAGAGAGAGAGTGCCAGCAAGATGGAAGTCACAGTCTATTATAACCTCATAGTGGAAGAAATATCCTTCACTTTTGCTACAATTTATTCATTAGAAACAGGTCACTAGATGCAACCTGCAGACAAGAGGAGGGGCCACACAGGGAGTGAATACCAGGAGTGTCACAGCAGGTCATTGTGGAAGCAACCTAAAACAGGTCTCATTTCTAAGTTGAACAGTTCTTCCTAAAGTGCATCTTAGGAGAACAGAAGAGTGAGTCCTGACACCTGGGGCTGCTCCAGTGCAAGCATTCCCTCTCAGTGCACCACAGGGTCTGATGATGGACAGGGCATAGGCTGGGTTTGGAGCCTGTGTGTTGGGCCAGTTGCTTAACTTCTCTTATTGAGCCTTCCTCTGTGTTAGGAAGATAAGGAACGCCTTGCAGGGACTGTGAAGAATAAATGAGTTGGAAACGTAACACCTGATCAATAACTGGCACTTAATCATCCTGTTTCCCTTACCCCATGTTTTGAGGTATTTGTTGTCTCTGTCAGAAAGTATTACCATCCTGTATCCTGTCCTCTTCCCTAAAGCCTCTTTGGTCTCATAACCCCCTCTCCGATCTCCCCCTCATCTTGGAACCCACATCACTTCCAACCTGTTCCACACATCCCGATTTTGGAATTCAATCAATTTAGCACTTTAATGGATATGGTCTTTTATTTGGGCTTAATTGTTTCCTCTTTCATGTTAGAAATAACATCTCCCTAACTAGTTGTTTGAAGGTAGAAGCTGTCCTGAGAAATTTTCTTTTTTTAAATATCTGGCTTAGTGTTTAGCCCACAGTACGTGCTCAATACTTACTGAATGGATTTAAACTAGTTCTTATTCCTCAGTCACAATGAAATAGATTCTATCTTGTTGTCTTTCTGCACTGCTGTTAGCAAGGAATTACAGGATTGACAAGCTGACAGGTTCCCAAAGAGTCTGGACTTGCTTTCAATTAACCAATGAGTCAAGAGCACTTCAGGGAAGCCACCATGAGGAAACCACCATGGGAGCTATGAAGAGACATAAAAGCACAGTCTTTGCCACCAGGCAGCTGACAGACCAATGAGACCAATAAGATGTGAGCACACAAAAACATTACAAATAATGAAAAACCAAACATGAGAGGTGCTCAGTGGGTAAAATATATAATGGAAGAGCTCTGTGTGTAGAGGAATCACAAGGTTGGAGTGGCCCAGGAGAACTCTATGGAAAGGAAATAGAAATTGAGCCAGACTTTGAAGGGTGATGGGGTTCAGGCTGAGGATGAGGAGAGCAGGAAGAGAGACCCTTCAGGCCAGAGTAATATTATGGACCCAAGAATCAGACAGGAATGTAGGATGTGATTTGATAGAAGTTTAGAGATGGGACATGATGGAGAAAAGGCTAGAAAGGTAGTCTGGGTCATGGAGAGCCTCAAAGCCAAGTGAAGGAAGTTGGGTGTTATGTCATAGACCATCAGGATCTGTGAGGCTTTTGAGCTGCAGAATGACTTGAGGGAAGTCGGTCTTGCTTCACGGTACAGCCCAAACTGGAAATGTCAGGTGCAGATGGCACTGGACAGCCTGGTCCTGACCACCAGGGACTATTGAGGGTCCGTGTGGCTGTGTTCTTCAGTCCTTATGTGTCCACCTGTACTAGACACTTCTCACTCATAGTTGGGCATTGCTTCTTCATGCTTCATGGAGGTACCTCTTGTTTTAAAAGAAACAAAACAAAAACAAAAGCAAGGAGTCATTTGGGAATTCTTGTAATATCTGTGCAAGCTGGTAATGGACAGATTTCCTCATACCTGGATCCATAGCCTCACTGATCTGCAGAATCAGGAAAATTAAAGAATGAATAAATAGACTTAATGCACTGTTTTAGTGTATCCCCCCAGACAGTTCCCAACTGTTCCCCACAGATTGGAATTAAATTACTCTAAAACACAACTGCTTCCCAAGAAGCTAGATAATTTTCATAATTTATGGAACTTAAAGAGAATAATATGTTTCAAAAACAAATTATGATTTTGAAGTTATTTAAGCAACTACTGTATAAACATGTTGGGAAATTCCCTCAGAAAAATAACATAACAAAATTGAAAATGAGTTAAAGTAAATATCCTGACCACGTTCCCCTAGTCCTCAAGGAACAATGGTGCTGTCAGTCATCGGCAGGCTGGCAAAATGAGCAGGCTCTTCCGGGAACAAGAGTGGTGGTCTCTGCTCATGGAGTAAGAATGGAATCCACAATACTAGGTACGAAGTCCCAGCCTGAGTGCAGAAGCTCTGAGTGTGTGATGAATTAGAGACCAAAGCTCCCAACAGTCAATTTACATAAAATGCTTCTGCTGGAGAAGATGGAACAGAAAAGCAGGATCAGTGGATGGGGGATGAAGAGCACAGTGACTGTCTGTTTAGGATATAGTTTTTTTGAACATCCCTGTCAACTCCCTTCTGAGCCCCATGTACAAAAGGGTACTGTCAAGAATAACTTAAGGAGATGCTTTTATAAAGGAATCTGTAAAAGAAGAAGAACAACCAACATTTTCAGGGTACTTATTTTGTTCTAAGCATGGAACCAGGCAGTTGCATTATCAATACATTCTCATAACGCTATGAGATAGCTACTATTATGATCCCCACTTCAAAGATGAGGGAACTGAGGCTTAGCAGGGTTAAAATCTAAGATTACCAAGTGAGGAAGTGATAAAGCTGGAATTCAAACCCAAGTCAGCTGACTCAAGCCCAAGCTCCTTGACACTGCACTAAATTGTGTCATAAGCAAGGCTGAGACCAATACTATCCAGAACACAGGGCAATGGGAGGGACACAGTGAGCTCCACTGAAGCACTGAGGGTTCTAGGAAACCCAGGCTTTGGCACAGGCATTGGGGACTCACAGAAGGCACCAGCAGCAGAGGCAGTGGTTCCTTGGCCCACAGAAAGGAGGAAGACAGGTCAGACTGAAGTCCAAAGAGAAATGAGGGTCTAGAGACATTGGAGCTGGATGTCTTTAACATGTAGATGGCAGTGGAAGAAACTGTGCCAGAAGGGGACAGAGTGAGAGAAGAGAGGAGGGTCCAGGACAGATCCCAGAGGAACAGCAACATTTCTAGATTAACAAAGGGATCTCAAAATCAAACCTAAGAAGGAGGGGGTCGGTATTTTGTCAACCCAATGTTATTAAAACATGTTGAATTTCATTAGGGATAACTCCCAAATAAAGTCATTCAAGAATCTATAAGTATTTGTCTTTTTAAAGTTTTTCTACTTCAGACTCATATCAACATCTCTACCCCCCCAAATGTTTAGAGAAAATTCAAGTACCATATGATTTCACTCATATGTTAAATCTAATGAACTAACAAGCAAAATAGAGACAGACTCATAGATAGAGAGCAGGATGAAAGCTGTTGGGTTGGGGTGGGGAGCGGATTGAGCAAAAAAGAGAAAAAAACTCAGGGACATGGCCAACAGTGTGTTGATTGTGGGAGGGAGCATGGAGGAGGGCATGAGGGGATGAATGATGATGGACAGAAACTTGACTGTGGGCTGGTGAACACACAAAAGAGTGAACAGATGATGTGTTGTGGAATTGTGCACCTGAAACCTGTATAATTTTGTTAACAAGTGTCATGCCAGTAAATTCAATAAAAAGGAAAAAAGAGAAAGGAAAATTAGAAAAATACAGCAAAAAAGTTTAATTATTGTAAAGTTTCATGCAAAGCATGAGAACAAAAACAAAACAAAACACAGAAGGAGCCAGATTAATTTTGTGATCAATTATTTTCACAAAGGTAACCTATCAGAAGTGATAGATGTAGTGTCCTTGGTGCCATCTGGGGACAGCAGAGTATGATCCAAGCCTAGGGTACATTTGGAAAGATGGAGCTGAGCTGTTTGGTCAAACCAAAGGATAGTGGAGCACTGAGTAGCCAAAGAAGGACTTGTTTCAGGTAGAAGTAAAACTAAAGCTAGAAATAAGCCTAAAACACAATACTGGGATTAAACAAATCCTTGAAGTTAACTGGTGAAAGGATCAATATGCCTAATAAGCATCAGAATCGTGCCTCAGAGCTAGCCCGAGGTCAGGGATTTGGGGTGCACTAAAGGGGTATTGAAGGGCTCCAATTATTATCATTATTTTGATCCTTACCTGAGGATGTTCATTGATTTTAGAGAGAGAGGAAGGGAAAGAGAGAGAAAGAAACATCGATGTGAGAAAGAAACATTGATCGATTGCCTCCCGTACCCACCCTGACCAGGGCTCAAACTCACAACCTAGGTTAGTGCTCTGACCTGGAATTGAACTCACAACGCTTCTGGTGCACAGGACACACTCCAACCAACTGAGTTGCCCAGCCGGAGCAAGGGCTCCAACTATTTTTTCAATACTCAGTTCTGCAGCATGTGGATGAGTCGCTTTGTAAGGTGTTGCAATATCCTTTGCAAACCTCACCTTCAGATTCACCAAAATGGGACTTAACATGTGCCTTAAAAATTCTATCTAGTATTCATGGGATTTTTTTCCAGCTGATGGTCCCATTTTCACAGGCAAAAACATAGATCTTAGCAAAAAAAAAAAAGTCCATAAAGAAAATGGCAGCTGTGGCCAGTTTTGCTTAGTAATTAGAGCATTGGTCTTCGGACCAAAAGATCATGGGTTTGATTCCCAGTCAAGGGCACATATCTAGGTTGCAGGTTTGATCCTCGGCCCTGGTTGGGGTCTTGTGGGAGGCAGCCAATCAATGTTTCTCTCTCTCTCTCTCTCTCTCTCTCTCTCTCTCTCTCTCTCTCTCTCTCTCTGCTTCCCTCTTCCCTCCCTCCCACTCTATCTAAAAATCAATGGAAAAATATCCTTGGCTGAAGCTTAAAAAAATAAAAAATAAAAATAAAATGGCAAAGAGAAGATGAATGATGATTAAGTCAACCTAAAGAAGAATTCAGCATCTGGAAGGAAAGAACAATAGCAATAGTGGATCCATTAAAGTTCCACTGTGGCAAACAATCAGGACGTGCACTCTGGCAACAGACACTGCTTAATGTAGACGTTTCTTTAATGTAGGCTGTTAACTATGCCCACCACCTTAGGCCTTTGTTCTCCTTTGTAAGAAACTTAATCAGAGAGGGAGCAGCATTTCTTACCCTTCAAAAGTGATCAATACTCCCAACTGTGCCAAGAGGTCATCAGCCCAAGCCAGTATTGTTGCCAGTCTCTCCAGTACTCAAAAGGAAAGTTGGCACTCCTGAGTAGAACATTAATCTTTGATGGTCTCCTAATGGCCAACATTATTAAATAGTAATTATATTGCTATAGACTCCTCAGCTTCTTGTCATCTCTGGAACCAAAGGACTGCCTAAGTACCAGACACCCAATCCTTCTCCCATCTCTCTTATTCTCTTAAGGAGGAACTGAAAAACTTGTATCCCAAATCCCAGTATGTTACATGAGTTCTCCTTGTCTCTGGCACACCATGAATTTTAGCTCTAGTGAAAAATAGTCATCTTGCAGATGCATTCTGGAAAAGTTGTGATTTGGGCCATAAATGAGAAGAGAGACGCTAGGGTAGTCTCCGTGCTATAGCAAACCATTGTCTTCCATGAAAGCTTCGCTGCTCTTTCTCCACTTGGGTCCCATTCTCCATCCTGAAGATCAACCAGCAGCTAAGTGAGAACTCTTAATTTCAGTATTTCCAAAAGCTGAGCTTTTAAACAATTCTTTTGCTAATTAAACTTTAAAATCTTTCTATAATAGCCAGTCAGAAAGATCAGGCCAAGAGTTTATCACTGTAAGAAAACTTGTTCTACCTACTGCATAGATGATTCAGAAAAGAGGCAAACAGAATGTAAGGCTTTTGGTTCTGAATCAATCTGAGAATTTAGAAAACTTCTTGGGCTCTTTTTTATGGCATCCAGCTGTTTTTAAAACAGGAAAAACAAAATAACACAAAAAAACCTCTCCCAAACCTCTCACACACGCTCAGTGGCAGGTAGTTTCTCTATTACCTTCTCTAGTTTAAGTCACCGGTCAATACAAACAAATTACCACTGAGCAAGTAGATTTGCAGAGCAATCAAAGTAATTTTGGTTAATATTACTCAACCACAGAATATGGAATGGTTACTAGTTAGAAGAGATTAAGTTATTCCTAGACAGGAACCAATTACCAATAAGTTGGGGTGGGCAGGAGCAGTGAAGGGAGCTGTTTCAGGTACAGAGTACATGAAACTATTTACTGCTGCTAGTCTATAAGTAAGGAAACTCAAAGTTTTGTCAAAGGTAACTTAGTTGGGGATAGTACTAATACTCATCTTTCTTTGGGGCTTCTTGTAACTTACCATGGTATAATAAGACCCTAAAGAAAAGGGACTGATTAAAATATGACACATTTTTATCATTCTATATCAACAATATTTCCAATTTTGGTTATTACTCTTAATATTAAGTGGCATATTAATGTGTATCAAAGAAAAGATCTTCACTTGTTAGACCTTCATGATCTGTGTGGTGTGATTCATTAAGAAAAAAATTAAGCTCCTATACACACTACATTTAAAGTTCATTTATTGTACTGTTGAGGTATTGCTATACTGTTAAATTTATAATAAGTATGTTTTAAAAAACTAAAGTCACACATAGTAAGACAGTATTCCTGTGTCCTGTAGCCAGTCCCAACTATGTTCTAAGATGTGGGACTGGGTGGGAAGGCATCCCAGCCATCAGCACTTGGTTAGGCCCACATAGTCTATTGGGTGATAGACAGAATGTGTGCGGTCCAGACAATCATTGTGAATGAACAGTTAACCCAAGACCTGGTGACTATAAAGGGAGCTGCTAGGATTCCTTATTGAATGAATGTAGTTGACTGAGGATCCTGACTGCTGCCCTCTGAAGTCCATCCCTGTCTCTGTATCAAGGCTGTGCTTTCCGTGACATTCTCTCAGCCAGCAGGGTAGCAGGATACTAAGGCAGACTTGTTCCAGGGCTCCTCTGAGGAGTGACTTTGGCTCAAGGGCTCCCTATGGGTCTTATCAAACATTTTTTTATTCATTTTAGTCTGTGGTCTTTCTTCCTTCCTCTCTCTCACAGCAGTCAGAATTGCATCATGATCTGATGTCTCTTCCAGATTCCTCTGGCTCCATCCCTATTATCCCTCACCAGCTCTCCCCCAATTAATCTAGCATACATCTAATCTCAGCTTGGTGTCTGCTTCTCAGAGACCCAGACTAATGCACACACTATTCCACTGAGAAAGGATCGTGTGCATATACACAAGAAAAGTGCACACAGGAAGAGAAGTCCTCATCATGTCTGGCTGTAAAAACCAGCGAGAACTGAGGCTGAGGGAAGCTAAGGCTTCTGGAGCCCCAGGCAGCTCCTTTTAAAGGGCCTGCGCACAGACTTACTTGGACTTGCTCCCTAGGAGCCCCAGCATGGGGGAGGTAGCTCGAAAGGCACCAGAGACATACAAGGAAGAACTGAGTTGTTTGGCATTGGGGTGAGGGCTGGAGAGGCAGCTTTCTCCTGGACAGATGTGCTGTCAGAGGCCTTTGTTCCTTTGGTGAGCCCTTTCCCCAGGGTGGCAGACAGCAGCCACATCTGGGACTCCAGCAACCTGGCTCACACTATTTTCCCTGCCCTGGTGATTCCCTGAGGCCCTGTCCCACCCAACTTTCATGCCCACCCAAACTGTTACCAGTTGCTTTACCATAGGATTGGACTGTCTTGGATCCTGCTTCAGGTTTTCCTAAATTCTCTCAAACAAGCAGCATCTGGTTTCAGCGAGCCTCATACCTCTCGTTAAGTGGTCCCAGGCCTGGCACTAGAAGCAGCCAGCCTTGGTTCACAACTTGGCTTTTCCTGGGCACCTCCAAACCCAGCACAAGAAGCAGCCATCTGCAGACAGCTTTGTAGCTTATGCCTGGTGGCCCTGCGTAGTACACAGGTAGTGGCTGACCTTGCCCCAGAGCCAGCACACCCAGTGGACAGCTTCAGAACACTGCAAAGCACCACCAACCAACCACCTCCACAAGTGACACATTCAAGGAATGGACTCAGTGGGCACCAGAGCCTTGCTGAAATAAGTCTTGCTCTGTGTGGTGGGCCCCTGCACAGCTGATCATCCAAGGTAGTCAGAGGTCAGTGGATAGTGGCATAGCCAGTACTTGCAGCTGATCACCCTGAATAAAACCCTCTCATTGATGTGCCAACAGCAATCAAGACTCAATTACAACAGAAGGATGTAAAGTCCACATGAGGGGTGTACCTCGAGGGCCCAGCTGGGAGACCAGGGAGGCTGTGTCACTGGACCCTATAGGACACCTACTACAATAGGCCACCCTAGGAAGCCCAGGAGACATAGCAACTCTACCTAATACATAGAAACAAACACAGGGAGGCAGCCAAAATGAGGAGACAAAGAAACATGTCACAAATGAAAGAACAGAACAAAACTCCAGGAAAAGAACTAAACAAAATGGAGATAAGCAATCTAACAGATGCAGAGTTCAAAACACTGCTCATAAGGATGCTCAGTGAACTTAGTGAGAACCTCAGTGATATTAGTGAGGGCCTCAAGAGTGTAAAAAAGAACCAGTCAGAAATGAAGGAGGCACTAACTGAAATAAGAATAATTTACAGAGATTCGATAGTAGAGTAGGTAAAGCCAAGAAGCAAACCATCGATTTGGAATATAAAGAAGCAAAAAACACCCAATCAGAACAGCAAAAAGAAAAAAGAATCCAAAAAAATGAGGAAAGTGTAAGGAGCCTCTGGGACAACTTCAAGCATACCAACATTCACATCATGGGGGTGCCAGAAGTAGAAGAGACAGAGCAAGAAATTGAAAACCTATTTGAAACAATAATGACAGAAAACTTCTCTAACTTGATGAAGGAAACAGACATACAAGTCCAGGAAGCACAGAGAGTCCCAAACAAGATGAACCCCAAGAGGCCCACACCAAGACACATCATCATCAAAATGCAAAAGGTTCAAGACAAACAGAGAATCTTAAAAGCAGCAAGAGAAAAGCAGTTAGTTATCTACAAGGGAGCTCCCATAAGACTGTCAGCTGATTTCTCAAAAGAAATTTTGCAGGCCAGAAGGGAGTGGCAAGAAATATTCAGAGTGATAAAAAGCAAGAACCTTCAACCAAGATTACTCTATCTTGCAAAGTTATCATTTACAATCAATGGACATATAAAGAGTTTCCCAGACAAGAAAAAGCTAAAGGAGTTCATCACCATCAAACCATTACTATATGAAATGTTGAAGGGTCTTCTTGAAAAAAAAATATGAACAAACAAAATGGCAATAAATACATATCTATCGACAATTGAATCTACAAACAAAATGAACAAGCAGAACAGAAACATTCTCATAGATATAGAAAACATTTTGTTGGTTGCCAGATGGAAGAGGGGTTGGAGGAATGGGTGAAAAAGGTGAAGGGTTTAAGATGTACAAATTGGTTATTAGACTGACAAATCTCAAGGGGAATGGGAAGAAATAAACCAAAGAACTTATATGCATATATGCATAACCAATGGACACAGACAACAGCGTGGGGAAAGGCAGGAGGGGGACAGGAGTGGGGAGGAGGGGGTCAATAGGGGAAAAAGGAGGAATATCTGTAATACATTCAATAATAAAGATAAGTTTAAAAAAAAAAAGAAAAGTGCACAGATGCCATCACTACCACCAAATAGCTTCAGCAGGTAATTCATTAAATCTCAAGATAAACCAAGTTGCCTTCCAAGAACTCCAGTTGCATTTCTTAGGGTTTGTGCTATTACTGATACTGTATGGCCTCCTCTCTTTTAGCTAATCTTCCTGTCCATTCTACCTGCATATGTGGTATAGTTAATTTTCCTGAAATGTTGCTCTTATCCTATTACTCTCTTTCTTGATCCTCAAGATGGCTTCCCCAGATATTCTCAAATGAATCCTCTGGGGGTATGAGGGAGCCCTGGGAACTCCTCACAACAAGAGTCAAAAGTGAGCCCAGCATCCTGGTGTGAAGGCCATGCCTCACAGGCTTTTCTCCCTTCAATGGGAGTCAAGAGGGGACACCAGGCATAGAGTATGATGTAGCTTCCCCAGGTCTATTGCCTCCTTAATGGGGGTTAATAGAAAGCCATAGAAACCCTCTCCTCTCTCCTCCCTTGTATCATGGCTTTACCACCATTATGCCCTTTTTTTTCCTGTTTATGGCAGTCATCACAAGAAGCCAAAGATTCCAGTAGCATCCCCATCCCTAACATTCTAATCCCTATAATGCTCTGTGCATCCCCTATTCAGTTCTCAATTCTGGCCATTCTCTAGTTGTAGACTTCCTCCCTGGTGCTGCAGGACTCAGTGTCCAGATTCACAACAGAAAAGTCTCTGTAATCTCAGCCTCATCTCTGAGCCCAGCTCTCAGAGGACATGGCTCCCCAGCCAGCATATGTAGTGACTGTTTGCCTCTTACATTCCTCATAGTTCTGGGCCCAGAGCTAGGATGGGCTTCTTCCTTTATTGTGTTCCAGCCCTGGACCTTTCTTCTCTCACCAAACTCTCCTCCTGAATCTCATGCCACAGGCCCTGTGACCCACCTCAATCATCTTATTATACATCCCATCACACCATTCCTCCTCATTTCTCAGGATTTCTGTCCTGGTTCACTGTCACTTTTACCAGTACTGATCTTGTCATCATTTGCTGTGATGTCAGTATTCATAATAATAACATCCTTTCTTCTCTGTTCCTTAAACACCTATCTTCCAATTATTGTTTATGCACCTTAACCACTCACTCTAGGACCTATCATAACCAATAATTTCAGCACTTCCATAATCTCAGTTTCCACATGGCTAACTACCCTGCTTTCCAGTCTTTGCACAAATGAGGCTTCAGTGAAGCACCCCCAAAACTAGCCTATTCAATACTGCAACCGGCCCCATCCTCCACTTACACTCCTGCTTGCTTCTTCCCAGCAAAGCATCTCTTTTAACATGCTATAACATTTACTGACTGAGCTGGTGGATTATTGTTTGTCTCCTCCACTACACACCTTACTCTCCCAACATACACTCAAAAGTAAGCTTGATGAGGCCAGGGGTTTTTATCTGATTTGTTCACTAATATATCCCAAGCTCCTCAAACAGTGCCTGACCCAGTCAACAAACAGGTGGTGAACAAATGAATAAATGAATGCTTAAGAGCCTGACCCCTGGGATGGTGGTTGCTGAAGGTTGAGTTGTCTGTGGCAATTTCCTAAAATAAGACAACATTGAAATTTGCTGCATTGATGGACTCTTCCTTTCACAAACGATTTCTCTGTAGCATGTGATGCTGTTCGATAGCTTTTTATCCACAGTAGAACTTCTTTCGAAATTGGATTCAATCCTCTAAAACCCTGCTACTGCTTTATTTTTTACAACTTGGCTAACTGTTTGGTACACAGGGCTTAGTCTTCAGCCTGTGTTGACTTTCTTTTTTTCCTTTATTGATTTTAGAAAGAGAGAAAGTGAGAAGGAGAGAGATAGAAACATCGATGAGAGAGAACATTGATTGGCCGCCTCCTGCATGCCCCCCACCGGGGATTGGCCCCAGGACTTGGGCATGTGTCCCAACTGGGAATCGAACCGGCGACCTCTTGGTGCATGGGTCGACGCTCAACCACTGAGCCACACCAGCCAGACCTGTCTTGACTTTCAACTTGCCTTCTTCACTAAGCTTGATCATTTCTAGCTTTCAATTTAAGGGCGAGATGTGAGACTCTTCCTTTCACTTGAACACTTAGACCAACGTGCGGTAATTAATTGGCCTAATATTGTTGTGTCTCTGGGAAAAGGGAGGCCTGAGGAGAGGGAGAGAGATGGGGAATGGCCAATTGGTGGAGTAGTCAGAGTACATACAACATTTATTGATTAACTTTGCTATCTTATATGGGAGTGGTTCATGATACCCTAAAATAATTACAATAGGAACATCAAAGATCACAGGTCACCATAACAAATATAATAATAATAGAAAAATATGAAATACTGTGAAAATTACCACAATGTGATACAAGAGACACGAAGTGAGCAAATGCTGTTGGAAAAATGGTGATGATACACTTGCCCCACACAGGGTTGACACAAATCTTTAATCTATAAAAAACACAATATCTGCAAGGCACAATAAAGCAAGGTATGCCTGTATTAGTATGTTTATTTAATTAATGTTTGCTGCTGTCTTAAAACTATAATTTTTATGTAAATGTAAATGTCTTTAGTTCCCCACTGAATGAGCAGTGACAGCACATTGTCTGGTCTATATTAGCCCCTGAATGAATGAATGAATGAATGAATGAGCATATGAATATGTCTATTGTCAAGACACAGACACACATGGCACAAACTGGGTTTGGGAAATTTGGCTGCTGTGCTGCAGGAAGTCATAGCAGCCTGCCCCTGGGAAATGGGGCCCATCATGCTCCTTGCAAGACTGCCTCTCAGCATCTGAGAAGTAGGCAATGGTTAGAGCTGAATGTTGACCTCTCCCTCAGAGACCACAGAACTTTATTGTGCTCTGCATCCCTTTTTATTTCAGACAGAAGAAGCCCAAGACCTCTAGGTTACCCTCATTATGTGGCCTGACATTTGTAAAAGGCTTACCCCATTCCCCACCCACTTCTTGCTCAAAATGGCACCCTCAGCCTTCCCAGGGGGAGCTATTTTCTGCTTACACAGCACATATTTTAGTCTTGGAAATGTGGCAGGTGTCTATCTTACTCCTCTTGACATTATTCCTCCCTTCTCCCTAACCCCCTCGCTTTTTTGAAGCTGTTAATTAGCTATGATATGTGTTATTTTATTCTTTGTTGCAGTCTTCAGAAGATTATCATTTTGTGAAGATTGTAGCACTTGACTATCTGTTTTACAACCATGTTGTTGTGTATTTCAATACCCACAAAGTAGATCCTCCTAACATACTGGTCTCTCTGTTGCTTAACTGCTCACCTCCATTGATTTTTGTCTTCAGCCTCACATCAACCACCTTCTTCCCATGGTCGCACCTATCAATATTCCCCCATAATCTCTGTTTGGAGTGCTACTCACTGACCATTCTAATCCCCCAACTCCACCTATTCTTTGACCCCAATTAATTGACCAACATTGTTTTGTGTCCTTATCTGAATCTTGTCATTACTTTTCTTCTTATCCAGCTGTGATCAATATATTAATAAACTTTCTTTTTCCTCACTTCCTCAGCCACATTCACTTGACAAAACACTAAACCTGGCCTCCTCACTATTCTTTGAATAGACCTGAAACACTGTTGCCTCAGGCATCTGCACCTGCCAATCGTTCATCAAGCTTGCTCTTCCTTCAAATAACTGCATGGCTCCCCCTCACCCGCTTCAGATTTCTGCCCAACTGTGATCTCTGTCCTCTCAGCTTGAAATAGCAGTCCCCTCACACCTTTCCATTTTCTATCCCATAAACCTACCATATTTTCTTACTGTTATATAGCTACTTCCCATTAGAATAAGACTTATTCACTGGAGTACTCCCAGCATCTAGTACAGCACTTGTCATACAGTGGGAGCTATGAATGAATGAATGAATGAATGAATGAATATCAGATCATTTTTCCTAAACTGACTCCACATTACACATTCAACATTTCAGATTAAACAAGTGGCATCTTCTTTAAAACTAAAAGCATTTCCCTTAAAAACAGGAACAAGACAAGGATGTCTGTTTTTACCACTCTTATTCAACATAGTACTGGAAGTCTTAGCCACAGCTATTAGACGAGAAGAAAAAAATAAAAGGCATCCAAATGGGAAAGGAGGAAGTAAAACTGTCATTATTCACAGATGACAGATATTGTACATAGAAAACCCTACAGAATCCACAAAACACTACTAGAGTTGATAAATAAATTTGGCAAAATAGCAAGGTACAAAATTAACATCCAGAAATTGATGGCATTTTTGTACACCAATAATAATCTCTCTGAAAAAGAAACAAACAAAAAATAATTTATTTTACCATTGTAACAAAAGAAATAAGATACCTAGGAATAAACTTAACCAAGGAGGTAAAAGACCTGTACTCAGAAAATTACAGGACATTGGAAAAAGAGATAGAGAGTCCAGCCAGTGTGGCTCAGTGGATGAGTGTCAACTCATGCACCAAGAGGTCGCCAGTTCGATTCCCAGTCAGGACATATGCCTGGGTTGCGGGCCAGATCCCCAGTGGGGAGCATGCAGGAGGCAGCCAATCAATGTTCTCTCTCATCGATGTTTCTATCTCTCCCTCCCTCTCTTTCTAAAATCAATAAAGGAAAAAGAAATTTTATTTATTTTTTTTTAATTTTTTTTTATTGATTTATTTTTGTTACAGATGTTTCTCCTTTTTTCCCCATTGACACCCTCCTCCCCATCCCCCCACCCTGTCCCCAGCTTTGTTGTCCATGTCCATCACTTATGCATACATGTGCATAAGTTCTGTGGTTTATCTCTTCCCTCCCCCCCACCCCCTCTTCTGAGGGGTGTCAGTTTATACCCTACTTCCACATCTCTGGGTCTACCCTGTTCCTCAGACTGTTATGTTCATTATATTCCACAAATAAGTGAGATCATGTGATATTTGTCTTTCTCTGCTTGGCTTGTTTCGCTTAGGATAATACTCTCGAGGTCCCTCCACGTCGTCTCAAAGGATAAGAGATCTTTCTTTCTTACAGCTGCATAGTACTCCATTGTGTATATGTACCACTGCTTTTTTATCCATTTATCCACTGATGGACACTTGGGCTGTTTCCAGATCTTAGCTATTGTAAATAGTGCTGCTATGAACATGGGGGTACATGTATTTTTTCTGATTGGTGTTTCAGGCTTCTTAGGGTATATTCCTAGAAGTGGGATCACTGGATCAAATGGCAATTCTATTTTTAATTTTTTGAGGTAACACCATAGTGTTTTCCACAGTGGCTGCACCAGTCTGCATTCCCACCAGCAGTATACTAGAGTCCCCTTTTCTCCACACCCTCGCCAACACTTGTTGTTTGATGATTTGTTGATGGCAGCCATTCTGACAGGTGTGAGGTGATACCTCATTGTTGTTTTAATTTGCATCTCTCTGATGATTAATGATGTTGAGCATTTCTTCATATGTCTCTTAGCCATTTGTATGTCCTTTTTGGAGAGGTGTCTATTTAGTTCTCTGCCCATTTTTTAATTGGGTTCTTTGTCTTCCTTTTGTTGAGTTGTATGAGCACTCTGTATATTTTGGAAATTAACCCCTTATCTGATGTGTCATTGGCAATTATGCTCTCCCATAGAGTGGGTTCCCTATCTGTTTTGATGGTTGTTTCTTTTGCTGTGCAGAAGCTTTTGAGTTTGATGTAGTCCCATGTGTTCATTTTAAGGAAAAAGAAATTTTAAAAAAAGAGAGATACAGAAAGATACAAGTTGAAGGATAAACCGTGTTCATGGATTGGAAGAATCAATATCATTAAAATGTCCATACTACCCAAAGCAATCTATAGATTCCATGCAATCCCTATTAAAATACCAACACATATTTCACAGATCCAGAATAAATACTCCAAAATTTCATATGGAGCAAAAAAAGATCCCAAATAGCCACAGCAATCTTGAGAAAGAAGAACAAAGTAGGAGGGATCACAATACCAGATATCAGGTTATACTACAAAGCCACTGTAATCAAAACAGCCTGGTACTGGCATAAGAACAGGCATATAGATCAATGGAACAGAACAGAGAATCCAGAAATTGACCCAAGCCATTACACTCAATTAATATTTGACAAAGGAGGTAAGAACATACAATGGAGTAAGGACAGTCTCTTCAATAAATGGTGTTGGGAAAATTGGGCAGGTACATGTGGAAAAATTAAACTAGACCACCAACTTGCACCATACACAAGAATAAACTCAAAATGGATAAAACTTAAATGTAAGTCATAAAAATCTTAGAAGAAACCATAGGCAGCAAAATCTCAGACATCTCACATAGCAGAATCTTCGCTGATACATCGCCTAGGGCAAGAGAAGCACAGGAAAAAATAAACAAATGGGACTACATCAAAACAAGAAGCTTCTGCACAGCAAAAGAAAATTTCATCAACAAAATGAAAAGGGATCATCCCACTGTATGGGAGGACATATTTGTCAATGATACATCTGACAAGGGGTTAATTTTCAAAATATATAAAGAACTCATACAACTTAACAAAAGGAAGAAAATCCAATTAAAAATGGGCAAAGGACCTAAATAGACACCTCTCAAAAGAGGACATACAAATGGCCAAAAGACATATGAAAAAATACTCAAAGTCACTAATCATCAGAGAAATGCAAATTAAAATGACCATAATTTATCACCTCATACCTGCAAGAATGGCTACTATCAATCAATAAATCAACAAATAACAAGTGCTTACGAGGGTGTGGAGAAAAGGGAACCCTAGTACACTGCTGGTGGAAATGCAGACTGGTGCAGCCACTATGGAAAAAAATAGGGAGTTTCTTCAAAAAAATTAAAAATGGAACTGCCATTTGACCTAGTGATCTGTCTTCTAGGAATATATCTTAAGAGTCCTGAAATACTAGTCAGAAAGAATATATGCATCCCTATGTTCATAGCATCACTATTTATAATAGCTAGGATCAGGAAACAGCCCAAATGCCCATCAGTAGATGAATAGCTAAAAAAGAGGTGGTACATGTACTCAGTGAAATACTATGCAGCTATAAAAAAAGTAGGATCTATTATCCTTTAAGACAGCATAGAAGGACCTGGAGAGTATTATGCTAAGCAAAATAAGTCGACCAGAAAGGCAAATATCACATGAACTCACTAATACGTGGAATCTAATGAACAGAATATACTCATGAATAAAATAGAACCAGAGGCATGGAAACATGGAACAGATTGACAAACTTCAGAGGGAAAGTGGGTATGTGTGTGGGGCAGGGGGGAGGGGGGTGGTAGGAAGAGATTAACCAAAGAATTTATGTGCATATATGCATTGCCCATGGGCACAGACAATAGCTCCATAAAGGCCTGGGGCTGGGTGGGAGCTGGGTGGAGGAGGGCAATGGGGGGGGGGGGAGAAGGAGGATATCTGTAATACTCTCAACAATAAAGATAATTTTAAAAGATCAATATTAGCCTCTTCATGGCCTTACAATTACCTTGAACAAATCACACAAACAGGATATCCATGATTTTCAATTAATCCAGAGGGAAACCTAAGAGGACTAAAGCTAGGCAGCAGAAAATACCAGCATAGTATATGCAGTAACCAATCAGAGATTAGAAGTCCCTTATGAGCCATCCCCTAATGAATGGAGAGAACATTTCCTGGCTTACTGGAAGGAGAGCTGGAGCCAAGGGAAATGCCTCATTCAGCTGGACTCGTTATTGGAAACTCGTTTCCTTAGGCCAGCCAGTTCTTGCAGACACTGAGTCTGTGACTGTCTGCATCTCTTCTCTGGGGGCACAAGATCAGAGGAGAAGGGCCTGGAGCATCAGCTCCTGGCTCCTGGCTCATAACCCCGCAGTCCACTTAAAGGAAGAGGGAGGAAATGTGCCTGTGCCCACAGAGGATGGACAGAACCCTGCTGGTGGAGAGAGCTACCCAGGAGAACCTGTCTTGTCTCCCTGACCTGCCTAAACCCTGCCTGGACTCTGAGACACGAAACATGCTCAGAACTGCCAGTGTTTCTCTCTGACATACTGAATCGTGTTTGATTAGGATCATGAGTAAAATAAGCCACTTGTTTCATGGGGAATGTTTTAAAGCTAAAAGTTTCTTTACATGTATAATTCATATTCTGCCTCTTTGAATTTTATTTATCTAACTCTGTAAATGGATCATTCCCCTTGGCTAGTACTATGTCATCTCTGGACCAAAAATAAAATAAAATATAAATAAAAATAATAGGTAAAGAAAAAAATCCTCACTAAAAATGATTTACATTTTAATACCAAGCAGAGAAAGACAAATATCATATGATCTCACTTATTTCTGGAATATAATAAACATAACAGTCTGAGGAACAGGGTAGTCCCAGAGATGTGAAAGTAGGGTACAGACTGACATTTGCCAGAAGAGGGGGTGGGGGAGGGGAGCGATGAACCACAGAACTTGTACGCATGTACTCATAACCAATGGACATGGACAACAAAACTGGGGACGGGGCAGGGAGGAAGGGGGAGGAGGGTGTCAATGGGGGGAAAAGGAGAAACATCTGTAACAAAAATAAATTAATAAAAAAAAAGAATAAAAGAAGTTGGACAGTCAGCAAAAAAAAAAAAAAAAACTTAAAAATATTTTTAATGCATGTTCAGCTTGAAACCCACAGCAAATGTTTTACAACATTTCGTAACAGGATTTTCCATCTGTGCTAAATGCAGCTGATGATTTAATGAAAATTTTTATTGTTTCATAATCTCCCTGCAGCCTTTCCTATTTTGTATTAGCATTTGGCCGCTTTTGCATCTGCTTCGGAAGTCGGCCTGCTAGGACTGGCCTTCTTGCTGTAGCCATTCTGCATCCACTGCGCCCTGCTTTCCTCATGTTATAGATCCTGCTTATTTTATCTATGTTTTAAATTCCACTGTCTTTAATCACACAGGACTCTTTTCTCAACATGAAAACCTGGCTTAGAAAGGAATACTTCTGGTCGAAGAGGTTTAAATAGTGAAGCAAAGGATTTAAAGAATGGAACAGTGGTCACCCACAAGGGACTCAGTGGGTCTGCAAATCCACATGGAAGCCTGGCATTGTCTACTGCAATAGGCATTTTCAATTTACAACACTCTGGGCCTAAACTGTGAATAAACCAGTACATTTGTATCACATAACATATAATATATAGAGTATGTAATATATAGATATGTAATTTTCTAGTGTATGTAAATAGTACTGTGACTAATAAAATAAAATTTATTTTCAAGGCCTTGCAAATTTCATAACTCCTTATACATTATATTGCACTTATTTTCCTAATTAATAAATTACTATCAAATAAGGAATTTAAAATTGTTATAAATGAAAAACTTCTTTTGATAAAACCTATACACTACAAGTGTGGACTGCACTCAGGACAATGGGTTGTGTGTTCTGATTGAACTGCTCACCAACTGGCAACTCACAAATTCTGGGAGTCTCAGTTTCCTCATGCGTGAAATTGGACTATTGTGGAGAGAGGTTTAAGATGGTAGTGGAGTAGGTGGACCTTTCTCATACCTCCTCCCAGAAGCAAACTGGAATTAAAACTAAATTAGGTAATATTCACCCTGGATTACCACCTGAAGACTGGCTGAAGAGGGGACTTTTAAACAAAGTAGGGCAGCCCTGGCCAGTCTGGCTCAGTGGTCAGAGCATGAGCCCGCAAACCAAAGAGCCGCAGGTTTGATTCTGATCAAGGCACAAAGTTTGTCCCAGGCCCTGGTCGAAGTCGGACGGGAGGCAGCCAGTTGATGTGTCTCTCTCACATCGATGTTTCTCTCTCTCCCTCTTTCTCCCTCTCTCTCCCTCCCTCCTACTCTATCTGAAGATAAATAGAAAAAAAAAAATCCTTGGGTGAGGATTAAACAAGGGTGGGGTCACGAGAGAGGCTGGCCTAGCTCACAGTAGCAGCAGGCCAAGGGTGGGGAGGGGTCCCTCCTGAGAGAAGAGAGGCCTAGACCCCAGGTTAGGCTCCCTAGCCCAGACAGCCAGAGCTGGGAAAAACCACGCTCGCAGCAACCAGCAACGGGCCTCCTGTCTGCCAGGGAGAGTCTGAGCCTCCCAGAGACAAAGACACTTTTTTTAAAGGGCTGGTGCACAGGATTTTTGTTCACAGTCACTCACCTTAGGTTTTGGCAGAGGGAGGGCAGTGCAGACTGGAGTCCCCTGAGGAGAGACTGGGGTGGAAGGAGTTGGGGAAAGTTGCAGGGGTGGCTGCCAGGATACATATGTGCTTGGTCAGCCCCCTCACCCCCTGATATTACAGTAACCATTTTCCATGAGAGGCACAAGGCCCTCCCAACAGCAGAAGCCTGGGGAAGTCAAATACCCCACCCCCCAGGATACAGCTCACCCCACCCTCTGGAATACCACTTACCCCACCCTCTGAATTCCAGCATACCCCGCCCTGAATCTGGACCCCTGCTGAGGAGGCAGCAGTCTCAGGGAGTATCAGTGACTAGCTTTGGGGCAGGACTATTCCTCAACATTCCCGGGAACCTGGCTGGCACTTCCTCTCGTGGGAGAACTGATAGAAACTCCTGGCTTCCAGCAGACCCCACTGACCTGCACAAGAGGGGCTCCACCCTGCTGAGGTCAGGGAAATATTCTGGACAGATTCAGACCAGTCTCTGGGATGGGGAACAAACCCAACATCTTTCCTGAAGTCTGAATATTTGTTGACAGGCCTCAGGGCGCCATGCTGCTAAAAAGCTGGCCTAGGAGCTCAGCTTGGCCCCTCCCATGGGCAGCCACGCCCAGTGGAGGCAGCCACAAGCTGTGGGTCACGTGAAGCAGCCAACATGGTGCTGAAAGCTACATATGGACAGCTTCTAGCACAAAAGTACCTCCTGGGAGGCCTGAAATCAGCATACCAAACAGTTAGCCTCAGACAATATAAGAGCAGGATCCAAAGGGAGATCCTAACAGGTACTAAAATCTGCCGAGACAAACTTTACTTGGTTTTTGTTTTGTTTTTCAATTTTTTTCTTAATTTTTTTATTGCCTTGGTATTATTATTATTATCTCTTTTCTCTCGTTTCTTTCATATCTCTTATTCGCATTTTTCCTTTTCCTAGTCTATTTTTCTTTTCTTTCTTTCCCTTTCCCTTTTTTTTCTTCTTTTTACCTTTTCATATTTTTCTCTTAATTTTTTACCATTTTCCTTTTTCTATTTATTTTCATTTTTTTCTCTCTTTTCTTTCCTTTTGTAATCTTTTTCTGCCTCCTTTCTCTTGAAGTATTCTTTTTATTTTTATTTTATTATTTTTTCTTTTTCTTTTATTATTTTTGTTCTCTTTCCTAATTCCTTTTTCTTTTGTGGTTGTTTTTACTGCTGTTGTTGGGTTCTTTTGCATGTTTGTTGTTGTTGTTGTTTCTGGTTTTGCTTTGTTTTGTCCTGTCATCACCTGTAAGACAGCTTGCATGATGTGCTCAGGGTTGAGCCTCATATTCAGCCAGCCTGAGAGGAGATGCCACCCATGAATAGGACCACAACAATAAAAACTCAATTATAACAGGACAGCCCAATTAACCCCCAAAAAGGACACTCCTAGAACATCCAGTTCAGAAGTTCAAAGAGACCATACCACTGGGTCCCACAGAATATTTCCTACAAAAGGCCACTCCATGAAGACTGGGGGTTATAGAAGTTATATCTAATACATAGAAACAAACACAAAGAGTCAACTAAAATGGGGAGACAAACAAACAACCCCCAAGTGAAAGAAAAGGAAGAATCTCCAGAAAAATACCTAAATGAGATGTGGGTAAGCAAATTATCAGACATAGAGTTCAGAGTAATGGTTATAAGGATGCTCAAGGAACTTAGTGAGAACTACAAGGAACTTAATGGGAACTACATCAGCATGAAAAATGACATAGAAATCATGAATAAAAACTAGTAGGAAATAAAGAATATTATATCTGACATCAAGATTATGTTGAAAGGAATTAAAAGCAGGCTGGATAAAGCAGAGGACTGAGTCAGCAATTTGGAAGACAAGGTAGGGAAAAAAATCAATTAGAGCAGCAATAAATAAATAAATAAATAAACAAACAAACAAACAAACCAATTAAAAGTATGAGGAGAGTTTAAGGGAACTTTGGGACAATCTGAAACAGAACAACATCCCCATCATAGGCATAACAGAGGGAGAAGAAAGTGAGCAAGGGAATAAAGAACTTTTGAAGAAATAATGACAGAAAACTTCCCTAACCTGGTGAAGGAAGAAAATCATACATGTTCAGGAGGCACAGAGGGTGCCATCATATGAACACAAAGAGACCCACACCAAGTCATAATTAAAACGGAAAATGTTAAAGACAAAGAGAGAATCTTTTTTTTTAATCCTCACATGAGGCTATTTTTTCCATTTATTTTTTAAGAGTTGAAGGGAGGGAGAAAGGGAGAGAGAAAGAGAGAAACATCGATTCATTACCTCCTGCATGTGTCTCAACTAGGGCTAGGGATAAAAACTGCAACCCAGGTATGTGCCCTTGACCAGAAATTGAACCCTCGACCCATTGGTGGGTGGGCTGATGCTCTAACCACTGATTCACACCATCTAAGGCAACATAGAGAGAATATTAAAGGCAGCAAGAGAGAGAGACAGTCAGTTACCTACAAGGGAACTTACATAAGGCTGGCAGCCAACTACTCAACAGAAACACTACAGGCCAGAAGGGAATGGCATGAAGTATTCAAGGTAATGAAAAGGAAGGATCTGAAACCAATACTACTCTATCCAGAAAGGCTATCATTCAAAATTGAAGGTACAATAAAGAGCTTCCCAGACAAAACATGGCTAAAGGAGTTTATTATCACCAAACCAGCATTTCAAGAAATGCTAAAGGGTCTGCTTTAAGAAGAAGAAAAAATAGAGAGTGAGAGAAACATCAGCATACAGAATAAAAGTGGCAATAAATAAGTACTTATCAATAACAACCTTAAAATGCAAGTGATCCAATCAAAAGATATAGGGTAGCTGAATATATATATATATATGCGCCCCATATATATGCTGTGTACAAGAGACCCACCTCAGAACAAAAGACTCACACAGGATGAAAGTAAAGTGATGGAAAAAAAATTTTTCCATGCAAATGGAAACAAAAAGAAACACAAGGAGAGCAATACTTTAAAAAAATTTTTTTTTCCTTTATTGATTTTAGAGAGAGAGGAAGTGAGAGAGAGAGAAATAGAAACATCCAATGAGAGAGAACATTGATTGGCCACCTCCTGCATGCCCCCAAATGGGGATCGGGCCCACAACCTGGGCATGTGTCCCAACCGGGAATTGAACCGTTGACCTCTTGGTGCATGGGTTGATGCTCAACCACTGAGCCACACTGGCCGGACGGGAGAGCAATACTTATATCTGACAAAATAGACTTCAAAACAAAATCCATAAAAGAGAAATATAAGGCCACTACATAATATTAAAGGGATCTTTAATATGAACCAAATATAGGAGCACCTAAATATATGCAAAACCTTCTGTACAGTCATAGTAGGGGAGTTTAACACCCCACTGACATCACTAGATAGATCTTCTAGAAAAAAAAATCAACCAAGAAACAGCGATCTTCAACAAAACATTAGATAGGATGGATTTAATTGATATCTACAGAATATTTCATCCCAAAGCTGAAGAATATATATTCTTCTCAAGTGCACATGGAACATTCTCAAAGATATACCACATATTAGGACACAAAATAAGTCTTTACAAATTCAAGAAGATTGAAATCATATCAAGAATCTTCTTGGATCACAATGGCATAAAACTAATAATCAACTACAATAAAAAAAAAAAACCCTCAAAATAGTCAAACACATGGAAGCTAAATAGCATGTTATTAAACAATGAATAGGTCACCAATGAAATCAAGAATGAAACCCAAAAAATTCCTGGAAACAAATGAAAATGAATACACACAACACAAAATCTATGAGATGCAGTGAAAGCAGCCCTGAGAGGGAAGTTCATAGCACTACAGGCCTACCTCAAGAAACAAGAAAAATTCCTAATTGACTTTCTAACCCTACAACTTAAAGAACTAGAAATTAAACCAAAAGAAAAACCCAGAGCAAGTAAAAAGAAAGAAATAGTAAAGGTCAGAGAAGAAATAAATGGCATAGAACTAAAAAACAATTCAAAAGATCAATGAAACAAAGAGCTAGTTCTTTGAAAAGATAAACAAGATTGATGGACCTTTAGCCAGACTCACCAAGAAACAAAACGAGAGGACACAAATAAACAAAATCAGAAACGAAAGAGGAGCAGTAACAACTGACACCATAGAAATACAAAGAATCATCAAAACATACTATGAACAAATATATGCCAATAAATTGGACAATCTAGGTGAAATGGACAAATTTCTAGAAAAACACAGTATCCCAAAATTGAACCCGGAAGAAATGGAAAACTTGAACAGCCCAATAACAACTAAGGAAATTGAAGCTGTAATCAAGAAACTCCCAGCAAACAAAAGCCCAAGCCTGGATAGCTTCATGGGGGGAGTTTTACCAAACATTCAAAGAAGATTTAATACCCATTCTCCTCAAACTATTCCAAAAAATCCAAGAAGATGGACGACTTCTGAACTCATTTTATGAGGCCAGCATAATCCTAATTCAAAAACCAGATAAAGACACTACAAAGAAAGAAAACTACAGGCCAATATCGCTGATGAACACAGAGGCCAAAATCCTTAACAAAATATTAGCAAATCAGATCCAGCAATACATAAAAAAAAAAATGATTCATCATGACCAAGTGGGTTTCATCCCAGGGATGTAAGGATGGTACAATATCTGCAAATCAATAATTGTGATACACCACATAAACAAAATGAAAAATAAAAACCATATGATCATATCTATAGATGCTGAAAAAGCATTTGACAAAATCCATCACCCATTTCTGATAAAAACATTCAGCAATGTGGGAATAGAGGGATCACATCTTGACATAATAAAGGCCATATATGAAAAACCTACAGCCAACATCATACTCAATGGGCAAAAACTAAAAGCATTTCCCTTAAGAACAGGAACAAGACAGGGATGCCCACTTTTGCCACTCTTATTTAACATCGTACTGGCAGTCTTAGCCACAGCAATTAGACATGAAGAAAAAATGAAAGGGATCCAAATTGGAAAGGAGGAAGTGAAACTGTCATTATCTACAGATGATATTATATTGTACATAGAAAACCCTAAAGACTCCATCAAAAATCTACTAAACTTAATAAATGAATTTTGCAAAGTAGCAGGATACAAAATTAATGTCAAGAAATCGACGGCATTCTTATACACCAACGATGAACTCACAGAAAGAGAAACTAAAAAAAATCCCATTTACCATCATGGCAAAAAAAAATTAAGATACCTAGGAATAAACTTAACCAAAGAAGTAAAGGACCTCTTCACAAAAACCTACAGGTCACTGAAAAAAGGAAGATATAAAAAAGTGGAAGCATATACCTTGTTCATGGATTGGAAGAATTAACATCATTAAAATGTCCATACTGCTCAAAGCAATCTATAGATTCACTGCAATCCCCATCAAAATATCAATGACATATTTCACAGATCTAGAACAAATACTCCAAGAGTTTATATGGAACCAAAAAAGACCCTAAATAGCCACAGAAATCTTGAAAAAGAAGAACAAAGTAGAAGGGATCACAATACCGGATATCAGGTTATACTACAAAGACACTATAATCAAAACAGCCTGGGACTGGCACAAGAACAGGCATATTGATCAATGGAACAGAACAGAGAACCCAGAAATTGACCCAAGACAATATGCTCAACTAATATTAGACAAAGGTGGTAAGAGCGTACAGTAGAGTCAAGACAGTCTCTTCAATAAATGGTGTTGGAAAAATTGGACATCTACATGCAAAAAAATGAAGCTAGACCACCAACTTACACCATACACAAGAATAAACTCAAAATGAATGAAAGACTTAAATGTGACTCGTGAATCCATAAAAATCCTAGAAGACAAGGTAGGGAACAAAATTTCAGACATCACACGCAGCAGAATTTTCACTGCTACAATGCCTAAGGCAAGAGAAACAAAGGAAAAAATGAACACATGGGACTACATCAAACTAAAAAGCTTTTGCACAGCCAAAGAAACAAGCATCAAAATGGAAAAGGAACCCACTATATGGGAGAGCATAATTGCCAACGATATATCAGATAAGGGGTTAATTTCCAAAATATATAGAGTACTCATACAACTCAACAAAAGGAAGAGAAAGAACCTGATTAAAAAATGGGCAGAGGACCTAAATAGACATCTCTTCAAAGAGGACATACAAATGGCCAAAAGACATATGAAAAAAATGCTCAAAGTCACTAATCATCAGAGAAATGCAAATTAAAACAACTATGAGGTATCACCTCACAATTGTCAGAATGGCTGCCATCAACAAATCATCAAACAAGTGCTGGTGAGGGTGTGGAGAAAGGGAGACTCTAGTACACTGCTCGTGGGAATGCAGACTGGTGCAGCCACTATGAAAAACAGTATGGTGTTTCCTCAAAAAGTTAAAAATTGAACTGCTATTTGACCCAGTGATCCCACTTCTAGGAATATACCCTAAGAAGCCTGAAATATCAATCAGAAAGAATATGTGTACCCCCATGTTCATAGCAGCACTATTTACAATTGCTAATATCTGGAAACAGCCCAAGTGTCCATCAATAGATGAGTGGATACAAAGGCTGTGGTACATATACACAATGGAATACTATGCAGATGTAAGAAAGAAAGATCTCTTATCCTTTGAGACGACATGGAGGGACCTCAAGAGTATTATCCTAAGCAAAACAAGCCAAGCAGAGAAAGACAAATATCACATGATCTCACTTATTTGTGGAATATAATGAACAAAACAAGCTGATGAACAAAATAGTCCCAGAGACATAGAAGTAGGGTACAGACTGATAAACCTCAGAAGAGGGGGTGGTAGGGGGAAGGAAGGGATGAACCACAGAACTTATATGCATATATGCATAACCAATGGATATAGACAATAATGCTGGGGACAGGGCCAGGGGGTGGGAGGGTGTTGGGAGGAGGGTGTCAATGGGAGAAAAAGGAGAAACATCTGTAACAAAAATAAATTAATTAATAAAATTAAAAGAAAATCTCAGATGAAGTAGAAGGAAGAAAATAATAAAAATCAGAGCTGAAATAAATGACATAGAGACTTTAAAAAAAAAGAAATACAAAAGATCAATGAAACAAAGAGCTAGTTCTTTGAAAAGATAAACAAGATTGATGAACCTTTACCTAGACTTATCAAGAAACAAAGAGGGAGGATCCAAATAAATAAAATCAGAAATGAAAGAGCAGAATAACTGACACCACAGAAATATAAAGGATTGTAAGAAAATTTATATGCCAACAAACTGAACAAACCAGGCGAAAAGGACAAATTCTTGGAAACATACAATCTTTCAAAACTCAGCCAGAATCAGAAAACCTGAATAGACTGATAACAACTAATGAAACTGAAGCGGTAATAAAAAAAAAAGAAGAAAAACCTCCCAGCAAACAAAAGTCCTGGACTGGATGGATTCACAGGCAAGTTTTACCAAACATTCAAAGAACTATTACCTATCTTCCTCAAACTATTCCAAAAATATTTAAGAGGAGGGAAGACTCCCAAGCTCGTTTTATGAAGCCAGCATTGTCCTAATTCCAAAACCAGATAAAAACACTACAAAGAAAGAATATTACAGGCCAACATCCCTGAAGAACATAGATGCTAAAATCCTCAACAAAATATTAGCAAATTGGATCCAGCAATGCATTAAAAAGATCATAAATCATGACCAAGTGGGGTTTATCCTGGGGATGCAAGGCTGGTACAATATTCTCAAATCAATAAATGTGATACATCATATAAACAAAATGAAAGATAAAAGTGACATGATCATATCAATAGACACAGAAAAAGCATTTGACAAAATTCAGCACCCATTTTTAATGAAAACTCTCAGCAACATGAGAATAGACAAAACATAACTCACATAATAAAGGCCATGTATGACAAAATTACAATCAACATCATACTCTATGGGCCCAAACTAAAAGCATTTCCCTTAAGAACAGGAATAAGACAGGGTTGTCTACTTTCACCACTCTTATTCAACACAGTACTGGAAATCCTAGCCACAGCAATCAGACAAGAAGAAAAAAAAGACATCCAGATTGGAAAGGAGGAAGTATAACTGTCATTATTCACAGATGACATGATATTGTAAATAGAAAACCCTACAGAATCTACCAAAAAACTACTAGATTTAATAAATGAATTTGGCAAAGTATCAGGATACAAAATTAACATCCAGAAATTGATGGCATTTTTATACACCAATAATGAACTCTCTGAAAGAGAAATTCAAAAAACAATCCCATTTACCACTGCAACAACAACAACAAAAATAAGATACCTAGGAATAAACTTAACCAAGGGGGTAAAAGACCTGTACTCGGAAAACTATGGGAGATCTAAAAAAGAGATAGAGGAAGATACAAACAAGCAGAAGAATATACCGTGTTCATGGATTGGAAGAATTAACATCATTAAAATGTCCATACTACCCAAAGCAATCTATAGATTCAATGTAATCCCTGTTAAAATGCCAATAACATATTTCTCAGATTTAGAAAAAATATTCCAAAAACTTATATGGAACCAAAAAAGACCCTGAATAGCAGCAGCAATCTTGAGAAAGAAGAATAAAGTTGGAGAAATCACAATACCAGATATCAAATTATACTACAAAGCCACTGTAAACAAAACAGCCTGGAATGGCACAAGAACAGGCATATAGATCAATGGAACAGAACAGAGAACCCAGAAACTGACCCAAGCCATTATGCTCAATTAATATTTGACAAAGGAGGCAAGAACATACAATGGAGTTAAGACGGTTTCTTCAATGAATGGTGTTGAGAAAATTGTGCAGGTACATGCAAAAAATGAAACTAGACGACCAACTTGCACCATACACAAGAATAAATTCAAAATGGATAAAAGACTTAACTGTAAATCATAAAACCATAAAAATCCTAGAAGGAAACATAGGCAGTAAAATCTAAGACATCTCACATAGCAGAATTTTCACAGATACATCTCCTAGGGCAAGAGAAACAAAGGAAAAATAAACAAATAGGACTATATCAAACTAAAAGATTTCTATACAGCAAAATAAACCATCAACAAAATGAAAAGGGAACCTATTATATGGGAGAAGATATTCTCCAATGATACATCTGACAAGAGGGTTAATTTCCAAAATATATAAAGAACTCATACAACTCAACAAAAAGAAGAGGGATAATCCAATTAAAAATGGGCAAAGGACCTAAATAGACACCTCTCCAAAGAGGACATACAAATGGCCAAGAGACATGAAAAAATGCTCAATTGTCACTAATCATCAAAGAAATGCAAATTAAAATGACAATGATGTATTACTTCACACACACCAGAATGGCTACCATCAACAAATCAACAAACAAATGCTGATGAGGGTGTGGAAAAAAGAGAATTCTAGTGCACAGTTGGTGGAAATGCAGACTGGTGCAGCCACTGTGGAAAACAGTATGGAGAGTCCTCAAAAAAATAGAAATGGAATTGCCATTTGTCCCCATGATCCCACTCCTGAGAATATGTCCTAAGAATCTCGAAACACCAATCAGAAAGGATATATGCATCCCTATGTTCATAGCAGTGCTATTTACAATAGCTAAGGTCTGGAAACAGTCCAAGTGCTCATCAGTAGGTGAGTGAATAAAAAAAGCAGTGGTACATATATACCTCGGAATACTATACAGCTGTAAAAAAGAAGGGGATCTTACTTTTTAAGGCAGCGTGGATGGACCTGGAGATTATTATGCTGAGCAAAATGAGCCAGTAAAAGAAAGAAAAATATCACATGATCTCCTTATATGTGGAATCTAATGAATAAAATAAACTGAGGAACATAATAGGTCCAGAGACCTGGATATATGGAACAGACTGACAGATCTCAGAAGAAAGGGGGCTGGGGGGAGTGTGGGAAGAGATTAACCAAAGAACTTATATGCATATGGCATAACCCATGGACACAGACAATAGTGTGGTGAAGACCTGAGGTGGGGCAGGGCTGGGTGGCGGGGGGGGGGGCAATGGGGGAAAATGGGGGACATCTGTAATACCGATGACAATAAAAAAAATTTTTTTTAAATTGGACTATCATTTCTCTAACCTGCTTCACAGGGTTTATGAGTCCAAAAAGAAGAGGGGATTGTACAAATTATAAAGTGCTCTGTGAATAAAGCAGCCGGGGCAGCTGTGCACTCTGCAGGTTTTATGAAAATGCTTTGGTTGCTTGGACCGGAGGAGGAGATCCCTAGGTTCAGATGGAAGGCAAGTCAAGTAGATAAAGTTAAGAAAAGTTTGGAAATTGTGTTGCAGGTCAAGGCATGTGCAGGGCAAATTCCCTTTGAGGTTTCACAAGACAAGTTCAAAGGTTTCCAGTATTCCAAAATACCACACATTCATTGGCAAGTTACCCAATCTGACCCGTCTCTAGGTTGTTGGGCTGATGTTTTCACCCACTGCATCCCAACATAAACAATTGTGATAAGTATGTTGCCAGTGACAACTAGAACTGAATGAAAGCAAGTCCAATATGAACTGAACCCTAAAATGGAATCATTAGCCAAGGTCATGACTGGTTTAGAAATGTGCGTTGTTTTCCTGCCTGTCACTTGCCAGCAATATGTGCAACTCTTCCCTCTTCTAGTTTGCAGCCGGCTGGGCCCTGAGCCATGTGAGACTGTTTTTAATGGCAAAATCTTCAAAGTTGTACTTAAAATATTTGCATCACAAAACCCCTCACGGAAGCCAAATTTCAGTTTCAGGAGCCTCCCAGCAAGCAGCAAAGTTGCCTCAGAGACTGAGGCTCCTGCCACTGTGGCCCCACCTTCCGGCAGTTGACCCTCCCATGACACCCAGGAGACAGCTGAAGTGCCTGGGGACAAAGTCCAAATGGCTTTTATAAGTCAACAACAGTGTGAGGTGGCTCAGCAGTTAGTTGAGCGACTCAGAAAAGCATGTTTTTCGCACATTTAATTGATCCTGTGAGCAAATAAGTGCTAAGGAGGAAAGGTGAGTAATTGTTCAACCTCATGGAGAAAGGACTTTGTCTTGTTTCTTGTACTTTTCTCCTGTGTCCAGTATGGAACAGACTCATCTCGGGAGGGGTAGGCTAATGTGCATATAACTTGCTTTAAAAAATTAAAAATGAGAAAAAAGTGATCGTTTAAATCTAAACTCAGAAAGAAAGAAAAAATCTTGTGAGGAAAAGCAATTATCTTGCTTAGCAAAGGATGATTGATCAATAGGATCAAACGGAATCCTTTAAAACTGAAATTCTCTACTACAGGGTTTAACCTCAAGAAACAAAATTTATGGATAAAGGACACCCATAGGTGTTTACTTCCCCGAAAGGGATATGACAGTTGAGAGAAAAGGACGGGGAGGGCGATGAGCGCTGGCTAGGAAGGCGGTGAGTCTTGGCGGGAAGAACACATCTGCCTGGACACAAGCGCCTTCTGTGCAGAGTACAATGGCCATCTTCTGTTTTTGCCATGAGATCTAAACTAAAATAATCAGTTTTTTATTAAAAAAAAAAAAAAAAAGAGAAAAGCTTATGCTCAGAATTACAACCCTCATCCTCCACACATTAAAAAAAAAAGTCATTTTTATTCAGTGAGCTCTGTGGTCCAGTCATTACCCAGAGCTGAAGGCGGTTTTCCATTAAAGCACTTCTGTCACACTCACTTTCTGACCTGTGAACACCCTTATTAGCTGCCTTATTAAGATGATAGCCTGTCTCTAAAGTAAAAAAGTGAGATTATCTCCTCACCTGACATGTCATCATCAGAGTAATCTTTGGGGGGGGGGGGATTGAATAGACATTAAAATTTATGGTGTACTCTGCCATCCAGAGCAGGACATCCATGATGGAGCACACCTAGAGCATACTAGTGCATACTCTATGACTAGCAGAGCCACAAACAAAGGACGACCTGCTCTGTCTAGGTTGGTTCTGACTCGGGGCAAGACCTGGGTTTTAAGAACTCAGAGGATGAAATGAGGAACACATTAAACCAGACAAATCTAGACACATAATTATAGAAATATGCTACATGTGTTTGTGATATGTATATACAAACATATATCTCTAATAAAAACTGTTGAAGGAAGGGGAGCAGTCCACAAGATGACCAGCATATCTGGGTAAATTGCAAGCAATGACATGGACAGAGAAGCCTCAGCAAGCCCTGGTCTCTTGCGGTGTCAGACCATCACCAAGCACGCTGCTGACAAAGTGGTCAGCTCAGTTTGCCTGTTTTCTGCCCCTTCTCATAAAGGGTTTCCAATAAAACAAAATTTTCCCACTCAAAGAAATAGAAGATTCATTTAGTTTACTCCTCTGATGTGATATATTGACTTCCTTGTCAGAAAACCTGAGCAGTCCAGGTACCATGCTCCTTCCTGTTTATGAGACAGACTGGGTAACTGTGGGTGCTCTAACCTCTGAGCAGTCTGTGGTCTAACCGACCACAGGGAGGGGGGTGGGCGGTGGTGCTTAAATTACATATAATACAGATATGTTATATAATATTATTTTTACAATTTATATTTCTATGTAAATCTTTATAAGACTATATAGTCTTAAAGTAGTGATAATATAATAGTGGGACCATCTTTTCTGAAGGACAGTTGAGTCGCTCCTCGTCCATCCTCATCCAAGTGTGGTACGGGGCAGAGCACAGCGCGTGTGCAGACCACGCCCAGCCTGGCTCTTCCTGTGGACTCTTCCGGTGACCCGTGCACGGCCCTGTTCCGGAGCCACAGGTCAGCTCATTCAGACAAGGTTGCTTCATGGAGCCTATTCTCATTTCTACGCTGACCCACATCTATTCCTCCTTCTCAGGATGGCTCAAATTATCAGTGTGAATCTACAAATTCCTTTGTGATGTAGGTACCCACAATATTCAGTATTACCTCTCCTGCTCTGCTTCTCAGTGAGATGAATAACCTGCCAGTTTTGGCATTTGCAATGGGCCTCCTGGTCAGTGAGAAAATTAGCAAATCTGTCCATCTTCCTTTTCTACTTTCCACACCTTGCATGCATATAAGAACCAAAGACATGTTCTTTACTTGGCTTGCTATACATCTCTTATTAGAATCCTGAGGTGATATAATTTGGATTTAGTGACATGATGAGGGCTGCTATTACAACCAACTGATGCCAGACACTCTACAAGAAAGGCATTTTTGACAGGTCTTAGCAAAGCCTGCTCTTTGGGTAGGGACCACATCTATATTTGTGTATAAGACACACTTAGGATGTACTGCCCTTCATACCATCAGAGCACCATACAAATAGTAACGAGTGTCCATCTGAAAGATTTAGCAAAGCCTTATTTCATTATTTGGGAAATAAAAACCAGGTTAGTATTGGAAGTGAACTAGAATGTGGACATTTCTCTGGGCTCACCGTTCATCTGGCTAGAACTCAATCAAAACATCTGGCTTGCCAAAATGATGCAAAGGGAGCAGAGAGCAATCATAGAAACATTTATGTAGTTTTCTGTCTTGTTTTGTTTTGTTTTTTGTTAATCCTCACCCGAGGGTGTTTTTCCATTGATTTTTAGAGCGAGTGGAAGGGAGGGGGAGAGGGAGAGAGAGAAACATTGATGTGAGACACATTGATTGGTTGCCTCCTGCATGACCCCAACCTGTACCAGAGATCGAACCTATAACCCAGGTATGTGCCCTTGGCCTGAAATCGAAACTGCGACCCGTTGGTTCACCAAACCAGCCAGGGTCTGTCTTATTTTTTAAATTTAGTTCTAGTGCATTGGCTCCTTTAACTGTAGAATTCCCCAGGCTTCTTTGAGCAGCCTGGACCTTCCATGGGACTCATTAAGAAGGTCCCCCTTGCCTGGCTGGGGAGCTCTGTTGTTTAGAGCATTGTCCCAATATGCCAAGGTTACAGGTTCGATCCCTAGTCAGGGCACATACAAGAATCAACCAAAGACTGCATAAGTGAAACAACAGATCTCTCTCTCTCTCCTCTCTTTCTCTCTCCCTCACACTCTCCCCACTTCCTCTCTCTCTCTAAAAATCAATTAAAAAAAATTTTTTTAAAGAAGTTTCCCTTTTCCTGTCCCTTCTCTCCTCAGGTGTTCAGATAAGCAATCAATCACACGTTGTTGTGTTTGCACAGACAGATAGGAGGAAACTTGCAACTTTCACTAGATATGAAAAAAAAAAAAAAAACCCACATCTGTTAATATACATAAAAAAAAAACACTCCAGCTAGGAGAGTTTCCACAAGAATACTATAGACACCACAAACAACAGGAAGAAATATGCCTTTTATTTTAAGTCTCATATGTACAGAGAAAGCTATTTCTCACAGCTCAGGGTAGGCTGTGAGGAAGAGCCTGTCGTTCCAGGTCACCGTGTTTACATTGGGAATACCACTGAAACATCACCGCACATTATGAACAAATAGAACCGTTACACAGAATTGCAAAAGAGACACAGGTACAAGTATGGACACTTCACACATTTTCTAAAAACAAGTGGACACAAAATACAATGTGCCAGTAAAAAGAAATAGGCATTTCAGTATAGGTCTTTTTTTTTCTTTTTTTTGTTAATACATGGTATGCTGAGCTTTTATCTCAAGCGTTTTCACATCAGGACTCGCAGGCACTTTAGCAACCCAGCCATGGTTTACAATACATGATTCTGAGACCAACATGAAAACACGAGAGCAAACGAGGTCCTCGTGACTCAAAAGCACATTAAAATATTGACATGAGAAGCACTTTTGTCACCACTGTTCGGAGACACCAGAATGTTCTCTTTGTGAAGTGTCTTTTCTGTCTCGCGGCAGAATGGTTTAGCGTGGACGGCGTCGCCAGGCAGAGACACAGCATGTAGAGGCACTAGACACGCGTCAATTCCAATCAACTTGAGAAACAGTAGAAAGCAGATGAGTTTTTAGAATCTCCAAATGACTGACCTATCTTTGTCCCACTCTATGCCCTTCCTGCCAACTTGTCAATCAAAAACGAATTAAAATAATTACTGGGATGTACTGGGCCAGAAGCTCATCCTGGGAGAATTGTTTCCTTAGCTACCACCTCCCACATCATGATACACACGGGCTGATGGGCAGGCCCAGTCCCTCCCCGTCAGGGGTCCCCCTGTCTCCCACCTTCCCTATGCACAGAGGTGACTCCACAGGTGTCGGGAACATGGCCAAACAAGTGCACTATAATCTCAGACCAGAACGATCACTTCGTTGGTAATGCTGAGCTGTAAGGCAGTTACAAAAGGAGCCTCCTGACAACCAGACAGTGTTGGAATATGGCTTACTTCTTCATAACGTGAAAGAATTTGAGGAGCTGAGAACAAAGGAAAACCATGCCAATTATAAACGGCTGTGATGTGACATACCATGAAGCCCGATTTCTGGAATATGTCACCCACTTTCATCCACCAGAAACTGAGAGTCACCTCACATCTAGAAAATTTAAAGGGAAATAAACATTACCTCAGCTTCAAGGTAATTTGTCACCACTAGTTATATGGGGCTGTAACACAAATCCATGAACATCTCTTGAGTGGGGCCAAGAACTCCTGGTCCTCCTGAGAGATGCGGAGCATACAAATGCTTCGAGCAGATGATTGTCAGATGGTGGAAAATCCTTCCATGAAATATACTTGCGACATACTGGCAAAGACATTAAGGCCTTCCATTTCTTCGCCCATACTGCTTAAAGGCACTGACACCAACAACAGAAATATTCTATAGTACCATGGTGGTTTTTAAGAAAACTCCCAAAATACAAGTCTTCATAGGAAAATGTCCTTTATTGCATGAATGAAACATCCACTCTTCTCCTGCTCAGGAATAGAAGGGTCTCCCTTTCTCAGGAGTCTGGAGTCTGTTCAGCCTAGCGACCTGAGAAGGGGAGGGGGGCACGTCCTGCCGGAAGGGCCCCTTAGGTGGAGTGTAACTGGGGTCCTGGACTTTCTTATACGAGTCATAGTTGCTGAGCCCCTCGGGAGTAGGCTGCTTCTTCATCTGTTGCTCTTTCCGCCTCTGTTCCTGGCGAAGGAGCTCCTGGGTCTCCAGCATCACCCTGGCGTTGAAGCCATGCCCGCCCAGGTAGCCATTTCTGGAGCCTTGGTAGCTGGAGTACCTGGGGTTCTCCTTGGCACTCTGGAAGCCTTCCCCCGGTGAGTAGTTCTGCTCCCAAGAATCCTGGGAGACAGAGCTGGCATTTTTTCTGCTTTGCCTAGAAAGCAAAGCCCAAAGGTCAGTGTGAGATTGGGAGAAGGGGAAAGAGAAAAAGAGGAGGGAAGGGGTAAGGGAGAAAATGTATTTCAGTATTTCAACAAATAGTATTATGCTCCGCTCATGTGCCCAGCCTGTGGTGGGGGCTGGAGGAAGAAGACATGACTGTCCTCGGCAAGCTCAAGTCTCAGACCAGCGAACAAACATGGGCTCAACAGGGGAGAGAACTGACTCAACGATTCAGAAACAGGGTCCTCCTTCTGTGTCGGGGAGGTACTGTCTGTTCTACTTAGGGTGACATATATCTCCTGCAATTTAGACACATTGGCAAGATGCTGCAGAGGAGGATTAGGGATCTGGCAGCATCTACCCCAGCAATAACTGCTTGCTTCAGAACATTACAATTCAATTCTAAACAAGCAAAACAAATATTTTACACAGCTGCCACCACGATACCCAAGATGCTAGCTAATAGGAAGTACATGTAATGGATTACAATATGAGTTCAGTTATGAAAGATTTAAGTCTAGACTCCTTTATGATTAAAAATGCAACAGGCAGTCCCTATAGCCCAGGCTTTCGGGTTGTATATCTCTGCAACTGCTACCCGTCAGAACTCGCACACGCTCCCCAAGACTGCAGCCCTGGAAGTCTGTAGAGTAAGCACTATTTTCTTGCACACTGTACCCTCACCAAAGGCCAGGAGAGCTTACTACACTCACTTTTGGCCACCACAGGATAGGGGAATAAATCAGTCACATAGACATTTCAAATTCTTATCATTTGTTCAATAAAGTTACACATCATTTTTAGGAAACATTATTGTTTTGAAATGTCTTTAATTTACTATCAAGTGTCTAGATGCTTTTATGAATTTACAATAAGATTGGCTATGATAAAGTAAGACAATTTTGTGCTAGGAAGGAAGACATGCCCTAATTTTTAGCCTTGAAAATGGAAGAGAGGGAGAGAGAATTGAGTAATAAAACAAAATCTATTGCTCCATTTATCAATAATAAAACCATTTGGTGACAGTATGCATCGCTCAGCCTTTGACACCAACACACACATGATCAAATGTTCAAAAGGGCCCCTGCAGAGGAAAAACAGTCTCTGCCGTCACTGGGTCTCCCACAGAGATGAAGCACTTTTCGCATTTTTGAACATTTGAAAGTGCCATCGATATGGTTTGGGATGAGATGTGCCCATTTTGCATATGGCCTAAAAGTAGTCAGGGATATTTGCAGTAAAGAAATAAACTAATGATCCGCATCGTTTTTGGATATGGCTATGATTAATTGAGCAGTCTACAATATATCTATCAGGTTCTCTTTTAAGGGGAATCAGACCATTTGTACAATCAGCCCAGGCAAGAATCCTTACATTTGATGGAATAGTTTATTTGCCTAAAGCATTGATTATCTTACTTAAAAAGTCATATGCTAATCTGCCCAGAGACAGGAATGATGGAAAGTGCCAGCATGAAACCAGGGGTTTGACGTTAATCATGAAACTTTAATTAAAACAATGGACTTGTTACTGATGTTACAGCAACAAAAGTGGAACTCCTTCATAAGTTAGTTATCAATCTAAAGATAACCAGAAATAGGCTGCAGACATTCACCTCTTTCTTATCCTTGGCCTGAGACCCACGAACCCTCTTCATTCCCCACTCCCCAACTCTGGAGTGCCCGAGGATTTGCTCTGTGGAGGTCATGCATCATAGGTTGAATTTTTTTTTTTAATCCTCACTCGAGGATATTTTTCCATTGATTTTTTTTTTTTTTTAAATAGAGACTAGAAGAGAGGGAAGGAGGAAGGTGGGGGGGGGAGAGAGAAACATCAGTGTGAGAGAGGCACATCGATTGGTTGCCTCCTGCACAACCCCGACTGGGGCGGGGGATCGAACCTGAAACCCAGGTATGTGCCCTTGACTGGAATCGAACTTGTAACCCTTTGGTCCATGGGCCAATGTTCTAACCACCGAACCAAGCTGGCCAGGGCATGAACTTTGAATCATTCCAAGAACACATTGAGAGTTCACTAAAGGTTTGTTAGGAATGGAAACTCTGATGATGTGCAAGAATTGCTTTTAGCTGAAATTTTCTTCAAATTAATCAGATAGAGAGTAGGAAGCAGACCTCCCTGAGGTTTAAACTAAGATATGTGGAGAAAGTACATACACACAGATACATATACATATACATGTGTACACACACACACACACACACACACACACACACACTTCCTTGGTAAGGAAGCTAGTGGTACCCACAGCTCTTGATTAAGACACAGGAAATGAGCAGATCACAGAGAAACATAACAGTTCATCAGACAAGAGTCTCCTACACTAGGCAACTAGTCACCTGAGCACTAGGCACAGTGGGAGAGTGGCTTAAAATCAGATAGACATAGATTCAAATCTGGAATCTGCCACTTGCCAGCTGGGTGACACTGGGAGTGTCATGCTTTCTGGGCCCAACTTGCCTTATCTGTGAAATAGGTATAATATCTAACCTCATAGGGTTATAGGACAGAAATAAACAAAATAACACAATGCAAAATGCTTAGAAAAGTGTGGCACAGAGTAAATGGTTGACTAATGGGTGTAGGAGGAGTAGTCTGAAGGCAATGTCACTTTGCCTTCGAAGAGTAGGCTCTGGGTTTTTTGGGCATCGTTCTGACCAAAGAAGAAAAATAAAGGAAAATATTACCTTTCTCTTCCTTTGTCAGAGAAATTGGGTAGAGACCAGGAGGAGAGCAAGGCACTAGAGAATAACTGAAGAACCTCACTAAGTGAGGACAAGTCCACACAGTTCCACAGAGATGAGAAGAAAGCTTTAGACTGTCTCATGATTGCCCGAAGGCACAGCAGCAGCAGCAGCAGCAAGGAAACATCAATCTCCTTCCACTGAATTTCTTTATAACCAACAGGCAGGCTTGTTTGGTCTTGGAATGAGTCCACTAGAGATTTCTGAATCTAGTGACAGCACAGACCCTGGCGTGTATCGATGATTACAAGGATCTCCAACGTGGTCTGAAGCCATCATTGTGCAGAGGACGCACAGCAAAGACCCAATGCTTGAAGAAAGCCAGTTAGCCACCAAGGTGAGGAGGATGCAGAAGGATGAAGAAAGATATAAAGACCAAGGCTAACAAGTTGACAAGCACCTCAGGGACATAATAAATGATTCTGGTGAGGAGACCATGTCGGGGTGTGAAGACACAGCAAAGAAGTGAGGCATACAAAGCAGAGAAGTGAGACACCAACAGATGTGAAACCAAGGGAGAGGGAAAGATGAAGAAGAAATGGTGAGAGAGCAGGGAAATTCTTAAAAAATTAATAAAGGATCTTAAGTAAGTCTTTCTATCAGTGGCTATGACTGAAGATACTGCTCAGTTTGAGAGGTGCCTTTTGGATACTAAATAAAGGAACTAATGTAGGACTAAAAAGCAGATTTGAAAAAGAAAGAAAAAAAGAAAACTAATTTAGGAATTTAAAAAATAAAAGAAGAAATCTTAGCCTGATTGAGAATTGAGTGTGGGGCCACTCAAGTCCCTTTCCTTCAGAACTAGTGTTACCACTGGCTAATGTTTCCTACTGACATTTCAAAATGAAACTTGAATTCTGCCCACAGGCTTCCTTAATTACAGTTAGAATTTCAAACCACTCTGGCTCACATATATCCCTCTAATTCAAACCACCTTATCTAGTGTGACTGAGACAAAGTCTTGACCATTTGTTTTATTTTATGCTTCACTTGGCAACTGAACTATTTTTTGTGTGTGAAATCTTTTTGGTATCAAATGCCCTACCAACTTGTTTAGATAAAACTCTGCTAATTGTCAACATCCGAAAGGCAGAGGTCAGTGTCTTTGAAGAATACCACATGTCAGAGACGTGGATTGGACTCAGGCTGAGGCAGGCTGCTGCAGCCCTCCCCTGACTCCGCTCGGCTCCTTTACCTCCTGCAGGGCTCTGCACACAGCCTGCCGTGCGGGCACTCGCTTTGCTGGCGGTCAAGCTGGGCACAAGGCTCCACACTCTTGATCTTCCTCACACATGTGAAGATTCACATGTAGAAATTATTCTCAAAGAAGAGAACATGACCAGCCCCAGTTGCCTAAATGTACACAACTCTTTCATTTTGGATTTTCTACTTTTCTCATATCTGCTCAGAATAAAATGGCTAATAATAAGGGAGTCACAATTACCTAGAGGGAAAGTTTTAGTTATTTAGGGAAACACTAAATGACACCAGTAGTACCAACAGCAGCAACACTCTTCTACATGGAAATACTGATACTTCTACCAGGTGTCCCAGAAGGAGAGGGAGACAGAGGAAGGGAGGCAGAGAGAGATGCTGGGAAAGGACAGGTGGAGAGTGGAGAAGGGGAGAGACATGCCAGGACAAAAGGACATGTTTGAAATACTGAGCTCCTATGGAATGTGACCAGGATAAACTCTGTGGAAGCATCGATCTGTGTGCTCTTCCTAAGGGATCAAGACCCTCATCCCACCAGGCCATCTGCCCTTCCAGGCCCTCTGGCCACCATCTCTCCCACTTCCCTTCCTTAGTTCTGTGCATGTCAACTCACTCCTCTTCTTATATACACCCTATGATGGTTCTCCTCTATTTCTTATAAATACTCTCAAACACAACTAAAACACAGAAAGCCAAACAATCTGACAACAGATTAAGATCCTGGTCCCTGCACAGACAATATATTCCTATAGCACACTGTAGCCATTCACACGGGCCACCTATGCAGCGGGGGCAGCAGGGCCATGCCTGGTGTGTCAATTCATCTGCATTATCATGCTCATCTGTCTGACGCCTGCAAGCCAACGGGCTGAGGGAAGGGCACTCACATGGAAGGACCTTTATGTACAATCCTGGAGGCATCCAGCAGCTGAGGCACTGGGCTGATTCACACAGCGGCCTCTTTCCAAATGCTAGGAGCACTAGGGCACAGAGGGGGACTTCACACCTACATCTGTCAATATTCCAGACTTGGGAACAAAGCTTTTGGTAGCAATGAGCCATATAAATTAATGGTTACAAAGGGCACGGGAAGGTTTGGGTTTGAATTCTGTCAGAATTCCATACTAGCTGTGTGACCTTAGGGAAAGTTGCTCAATCTTTTAGAGCTGTTTCTTTGGAAGACAAGATGATCTCCAGGCCCTGTCCAGGCCTAAGCTTCAATGACACTTACTTAGAGTTGGCTAAATGACTGTTAGTTATCCTCCTATTTAAAATAAAATAATTTATTCCTCAAAGGACATATAATTTTATGAACTAAAAAAAGAACAAATGAATGAACCAGTTACTATAGTAATGGTACTCATGCTGGTACAGATTCTCATTCACAGTCACATTCCCTTGGTAACCCCAGTCAGTGTGGTCAAATCCCTCACAGTTATTATAGTGATTATTTAACATTTAAAGGGGCTCATCTTTATTAGAAATTAAGACTGTAATTACTAGGAGTGACTTGTTTTGGGAAGTTTGGAAAGCTGAACATTTTTAAATATTTTTATTCTTTACTATGTATGTAGGAAATACTCAGATGAAAAAATGGTTATTATTTCACATGTGAGGGCTCTGTCCCCTGAGCGCTTTCCAGGCCTGACAGAGCCCCGGAGCAGAGGTACCGCCACGTGGCTGTCAGCTAATGAGTTGGGCTCACGGGGATCCTCTGAGGAGCGACACAAGCAAACGCACAGCTGGCAGCTGGCAGGAGAGCAAGAGGGCACGGTCAGGGACCACGGAGCCCACCTAAGTTGGGAACATGGAGCAATCACCCCACCCTTCTGCAGAGCACTAGGTATACAAAGTATCAGTTATTCTAGTTACTCTACAAACTAAGCAAAATGAGAGTTATCTTTCCATTTTTCAGACGAGGAAACTGTCTTGTCCATGGTGACATGGGAGGTAGCAGAACCAATACTATAATCCAGGTCCAGTCCTTAAGTACTCATCTGCCATGTCACTTGTCATGGCAGGTCATTATGGAGTTTCTGAGTGATAATGTCGGCATCTCCTGAAACACCCTTCTTTCTAGTCTTCTTGCCACATAGTAAGATGGCCTCTATGCCAGGAAACCACCCCCACCACCCACTTGTGGCCCCTCTGTGACCACCATGTGTGAGGTGGAGAAGCCCGGGCAGTCAGAAGCAGAGCAGAGCTGAGCACTGTACCGAGGCAGAGAGCTGTACTGGCGCTGGGCCTGCTGGAAGCTCTCGCGCTCCTCCTGCCGCTGGCGCTGCATCTGCACCTCCACGGACACCGAGTGCCGGCCGCTCTGCGCAGGTCGGGAGCTGGGCTGCAGGGTGAAAATACACAATCATTCACGAGAAGGGGATCACATCGTTTCTTATAGATTGACTTAGAAATATTTGGCAAATTCTGTGAAATTAAAATAAAATCAAGTGCAATTTTCTCAAGTTTGAGAAAAGAGACATCTAATTGCTCTTACGAGCCCCAAATATGGAATCATCTTAAATTTTAATTATGGCTTAGAATGGTTGGAAATTGAGAGGTCAACCTTTCTAAGTCTTCCTAATGAGGTTTGGCAAATCCTGACATTAAATAGCAGTTTATATCTCTGTATACACAGCAAACTAGAATTCAATGCCAAGTAAATAAATAAAAATTTGCTACAGTAATTAACAAAAGTAGGAAAGTTGATGGGTGCAAACTTGAGAGCCATGCTGAATGTTTTCGATGGTTACATATTTTAGTTTAATAGTAGGACAAAATATAAGCTGATCTCCCTTTTCCAAAAGAATGACAGTTAATTCTGAACCGAGATTAGTGGAAACGAGCCACTGTTAGCCATGCACAGGTGTCCTCCAGTCCACAGATGGTAGCCAAATGGAGAAAAGAAATGCTTATCAAAAGAATAAACCTGAAAGCTAATAACTATTTGAATTGGTTTTGAGATAAGACATTTTGCCTTAGTGATTAGGAAGTGGCATTTTTACCTAGGTTAATTATATCCTATAGAGCAGCGGTTCTCAACCTGTGGGTGGCGACTCCTTTGGGGTTCGAACGACCCTTTCACAGAGGTCACCTAAGACAATCAGAAAACACATATTTCCGATGGTCTTAGGAACCGAGACACCGCTCCTCTATCCGTCTCCAGGCGGGTCCGCCCACACGCAGATACGCCCACAGACAACGTGAGGAGCTGTATTAAAGGGTCCCGGCATTAGGAAGGTTGAGAACTGCTATAGAGAAATGTTCAATCTTGCTGGCTAAATACTTCGGTCAGCAGGTCATCAGCTGGTTGTGCCTCTTGCCCAAATCAGATACTAGATGTGTGCACTGTGCTGTGTAGACCAAGCCCTGTGGATGCTCTGGCTTCTCATAGACAGGTCTTTGCTTACCTTCTAGATCTGGCCTTTTGAAATGAAAGTAACTCTGCTCAAAATATACTACGATGCATCTAATGCTACAAACACCCAACAATGGTTAATCACAGCATCAGTGGCACACACTCCTAAATAAATAATCCTTCTGGTGCATGCTACCCTCTGTTCCCCTTGGTGTTACGCAACATTGTGCAACAGGCGTATTCTGAGTGAAGAATATCTGTTAAAACAAATTATTGATTTTCTTTTAGAGTTGAAAGCCAATGGAAGACTTTGACTTGATGCTAATTTTCTAAAATAATAGAGTGATAGCATTCATTTGGAGAGCTGCAAGAAATTATGTGGGCTTGTTACTTAAAGAACGGCTCCTGCAGTGGATTCTGTGTGAACAGAAAGCAAGCATCGTCTATCGTTCTCTTTCTGCCAGGCCAGCATTATCTTACTTGTTGGTAAGCAATAATACAGCAATATACAGGACAAAAATTTCAGAGCACATGGGCATAGTCAGTGAACATATTAAAAACATCGTGATGCAAAAATAATGTGTGAAGAGATTAGGCTTTATAATACCCCAGTTTCTACTAGTGGGTGTTTGCAGCCATACTCATTGGAACAAATGTGTGTTCAGAGACCCTCTCCACAACATGGGTCAAATAACACATCAATGGTGCCTTCAGCAGGGAAAGCAGTTCACTGAGTAAGTTCTGCTTGTGCAAACAAAGCATCAACTAAGTGTTCATCAACTGCATTAAAGGAGACAGGTATTTTCTTCCATTACACTTGATGAGGCTGGCCAAACAGAAAACCGAGCTGTTCCAGTGCCAAGGTGAGCCTTGGGAATCCCGAGAGAAGCCACTGGATAGAGGGAAAGCAAAGCAAGAAAACATACACAATTTCCTTTACACCCTAAAAAACCACCACATTTTGCTTTGTTTTTCACTTGGAATAAGCTGTATACATGTGTCAAGCAGCCTTGAAAGAGCTGGCATTCTGCAGCGAGATTTAGTAACCAGCTTTGTAAGCTCATGCTGTTCTGTGACACACTGCTGTGGAGATGTGAAAAGAAAATGCAAGGTCTTGTAGAAACTCCAGGTGTATTTTTAAGTTTTTCTCCCAGAAGCCTGAAAACGTGATTCTGGAGAGAAAAGAAAAAAAAGGTGAAGGGCTTTTGTTTCCTCAACTGTGTGTTTTCTGACACTGTTCACCTCAAACCTCATGAGCAGCAAGCATCTTGTTGGATCTTGATGAACTCCAACAATGAAATTATCCTCAGATGGGATCTGAAAACTTAAAATGAGTGAATGAGTTTGGTATTAACATATTGACCTATTTCATACTATTATGCTCACTATGATGAAATACGAGTCTCAGGCTTATTGTTACTATTTTACTCAATTTCTCTCTTCAGAGCATACAAAAAGGTAGGTTATTAAAAATAATCACCCTTATCTTTAAAACTAAATTTTATTGGGCCACAGATTTCAAGGAAGATTGTATACATGACCAGCTTAAAGCAACAACTAAGTAAGTTCATCTGGAAAGTTTTATATTTGCCCTGAATCAAAAATAATCTTATTCATGATTTCAATGACGATCTCATAAAAATGTAAATTGTGGGAACAAAACTACAATCAAGTATCCTGACTTTTAAATACTGTGGTTTTCCATCCTTATGGCAGAAACAGAATAATGTGTCAAGAGACCCAAATTACAAAAACACAGACAGAAATGAAGACAGAGATAGTTTGTAACCCCAGAGAGGAGTGCCGGTGTTCAAAGAAAACAGCATCAACAACTATAACAACAAAATGACATCTATACCAGGAAACATACACATAAAGCATAACTGGAACAATTCTTAAAATTCATCAGATAACAAGGCAATAACTCTGTTTCAAGAATGCAAATTATAAATAATGCTGGCCTTCTTTTTGATGATATTGGTAACAGGCAATGACCTTTCAAGTAAAAGAGTTGCCCAGGTTGCAAAGGCCATATGATAGTGGTTGTAAAATGAAATAATCCATAATTATCTATTACACAGTATGCTGGAGGACCATGATATGAGAATCTCTCCATTGCTGATGTTTAAATCCCAAGTGAAAACTATGCACATTGTTTGTAAATGAGCTCCAAATTACTGGCTTTATCATAATTATTAAAGAGATACTATTTGCACTATATAAAACTTATATAAACTTTGGGAAAGCCACATAATTTTGGTATCACTTATTAATGTAAAACAAAATAAAAAATATCTTCCATATAGTGTTTTAGTAAATCAAGTAATTAACAAAGCATTTCTCTCAATTAAATAAAATATTCTTATTTTTCCAAAATATAAAAAGACAATACAAAAAATTAAAATACAGAACCAAAACTGCTAACAGTTAGTAGACTAAATAAAGAACAAAAATAAATATATACAGAACAAAGTTTCAGTACTAATGAGAACTAGGTAATAAAAGACTTTAAGAGCTTAATATAAAAGTATGTGTATCACATGAAATAAAATTCATTACTGTTTTATTAACATTTACATAAAATATTCAAAAAGAAAAATTGCATGTAAGCATGTATGTGCACTTGTATATATCCACACATATGTACTATTCTTATAAATGATAATTTAGGGGCATTTTCTACTTAAACTATGAATAATAAAAAATGTAAAATTTTCATTCGTGTGCAAGGGTATGTATAGAGCACACAAAGTGTGTGTGCTTTGGATGAAAACCTATGATGAAGGTGATGATGACAATGATGAGTCTGACAACAACAACAAGAATAATGATGTATAATAATGATGAGATTTATAATCCTTATTTTAGCAATTCAAATGTGGTGCAACCCTAAAATAAATTCCACATTCTGATATGAAAATGGTAATTTAAAGAGTTGGTAGAGGGTAAAAATAATTTTTATTGCCATTGAATCATATACAGAATGTAAATAGTTTACTCTGTTTAAAAGTGGCCATTGCTAATAGAGGTCATTATTTCCTATAGTAGGCTTATTTATAACTTTTGTCCAAAGCTAACTTTTGTCTATCAATCTTGCCTTCCCAGCCCTCCACCTCTACCCCATCACCCACTGTACTTAGACAATTATTGATTGAACTCTTACAGGTTCTGAATGTTGAAAAGCTTAATTGCTACTAATGATGTGAGTAATGGTTGAGAAATCTGCAGAGCATGCCGATTTCCCTCATAAAGTTTTTATAAACACATGATTTTGTTTTAACATACTACTGTCTTCATCTCCTCTTCCCCAACCAGTGGATGGATCTATTTTCCTCCATCTTAAGTAGCAGCTACAACGGAAAACAAAGGGTTGGCTCTACAGACACACCCCATCCTGGTGCAGCGGGCTCACTGCAGCCCAAGGCAGCCTGTGAATCTCACCACCAGAGGCCCCGCCAACGACATGGCGCACAGGTCACAGAGGCGTTGCCCAGCAGGGTGGGGTCAGGGCTACCCGAAGAAGGGCCTGCTCTGCAGCAGCACGGAGCTTTGTGCCCTGAGTACCCCTTTGCTGCAAGAAGGCCTTTTCTCCTGGTCAGTTTTCAAGGGAGGTGACTTCCACCCAAATTGAACCTGAGTAACACTACTGCAAAGCTATCAGCTAAGAAGGCATTTTTTGAGTCCAAGTATGTACATCCACTGTGAGGAAATGAGAGCAGATACCTTTGAAATAATAAAAAAGAAGAAAACCATTATTTTCTCAAATTCCCCAGGTATAAGGAAGGCGATCTAGGGGTGCAGGGTGGCTCTTGGCTGTGTACTGTAGATTGGCTCTCTAATTAAAGCAGGCAAAACCCTGCATTGGTAAGAGGATCCATCAAAAGTTCAAGACAGATTTTTAAAAATTTGTTTAAAGACAGCTAGGAAGAAAGCTTGGGGGAGAAGAGGATATTCACATCACAGAGGATCAATTTCCATCTGAAGGACTGAACTACTCTCAGTCACTACCAACCTGGGATGGGAAGGATTTAGCAGCATAGCTATTAAATGCTCCATTATCCCATCTATCAGTCCCTTCAGCCAGCAAGTCTCCTTGTGGGCAATACTCAAGTATCTGCAAAGTTTTAACAGCATACTATACTTATGTCTGCAGCCTGCAATTTAATTCTTTTAAAAGCAACAATAAGTGCCGTCCATATCTGAGTTCTGTGATAATAACCCTAACCTTGGCTATTGTTCCGTCATCTTAGGAAAGATTTAAAGCAACTTGCTGCTTTATTTATGTCACACCTGGCACTATGTGGGGAAGGTGCTTTTTCTGATTCTTGTCTTACTCAACTTGGGAGAGAATTCAGTTCAGTTATGGAGCTCATGAAATTTTCTGGGCCTCTGCTCACCTAGAGACTTTTTGTGTCACAAATCAGCTCCCTCAGGCCCAAACATTATTTTGAACAAAAGCCCAGAAACAGGTGCATTCCGTATTGCTAGAGTTTAGAGAGAACATTTTGAAAATGGATGAATTGAAAAGAGCTCCTCGGATGAATTTTCTGCAGTATCTTTCTCTGTATGTAAAGTAAATGGCTTGGATATTTTTCTATATGATACATCTGGTTGCACTTTGTGTGTGGGCATTTCAAACAATCATGGCAATTTAACTAATATGGTCTAAGTTGTATACAGCTTGAAGATGATCTTGTGGTTCCTTAAAACTAAAATGATTATAAACCATTCCAGTGGGTGAGATCATGGTCTCGCCCTTTCCAAACATAGTGACCTTTCAAGGTCAGAATAAATATGGGAAAAGAAAAAAGATTCCAAGATACTCAAAGCTCGGTTTGTAAAACACATAATAAAAACCATATACCAAGCTACATTCTGAATAAGCAAAGCAGCTCTTATTAGGGTAACAATGAGAATTGGTATGAAAATTTATACTCTAAGTAGAATTACAGTCACTTTAAGCTCATTTACATCACAAGTAAAATGGAGAGCATACAGCAAAATCCCAATTGTTTGAAAATAAAATAAATAAAAAGTAAAGGTCAACTTCTGACCCCACAATTGAGGACATTATTCCATTCTTAAGTAATCAGCCTGTCATCCAAATAATTCCCTGATCATTCATTACAGGAAGTGACAATACAAGTCAAGTTGTCTGTCTAAAGTAGCTATGGCATTTTGCTATACAATAATTTGGCTCATGACCTTCAGTACTTGTGTTTCTAATTCCACAAGATTTTGTATTTCACACCTCTCTGACTACTGACAACTGATTTGGGCATGGTTGCTCTGTGCTTAGTAGTCTGTGCATATCCTCATCACAAACCGAACCAGAGTTCTAAGGGCATTCCTTGTCTCATCTTTCTATTCCAGCACCAAACCCAATGACTGGAACACAGGAAGCACTCAAGAAACTTGATGAATTAAATAATTAAAGAATAAATGGTGTGAGTATGCTGGTTTGAAATGGCATTCCCAGGTAAAGTAAAATGGCTGTCATACCGTTCCTCGTGGTATAGGATTGGGAATGAGAAACCCACGAGGGATTCTGCAAGTTGGAACAGAGTGTGTGAGCACCATTTCCAGATGCACTTGCTGTTTTCTCCTTCAAGTTGCCTTGCACTCATTACTCATTTCAAATATACACAGTTAAGGATGGTTTTGAGCAAATATACACAGGTAAAGATGTTTTCCAAATATCACAAAAGAAGCCTGCCTTAAAAACCTAGTAGTAATAGACTGAGTCAATTATGCCAAACAACATAAGTAGATTCAAAAAATTCTGCTATGTTGTTACGTGGAAATGACTTATTTGATCAGCTAAAAAAAATAAACTATATACTTTATTAAAAATACCATTAATAGTAATTTTGTTGCAGAGGACAATTAGAGATTTCCTTAGATATTAAGTCTGCTGGATTTTTTTTGATAACACCCCAAAGTGTGGTTAGGATTGGTTTCAGAAGACGTTTTTACTAGTGGATGCTGGCCTCATACTGCCAGTTGCCTGTTCTAAGGCCCCATCTTCCTCACCTGAACTACACCACAGTCCTTCCCACTAGCAATGGTCTTCCCGTTGTTTGATCTTCTCCTTTCATTCACAAAATTCATCTGCCGCCAACTCCAATTTGATCACTAAATCCCATGATCAAAAACCTTTCTAGTTCTCTGGCCTTGTGTAGAGTATAGTAAGGGTGTTGAATTTTAGGACCAAAAAGGGTCTCAGAAATGATATAAACTCTACCACAGTGCTTCTCAAAGTTAAACATGTTTCAGAAGGACTTGGAGGGCTTGTTAAAATACAGATTCCTGGGCCCCACCCATAGAGGTTCAGATCTAGTAGGTCTGAGGCAGGATAAGAAGGTGCATTTCTTATCAGCTCCCAGCATTGGGAAAGGTGCTGGTCTGTGGACCACACTGGGAGAGGCTCTACTTCCATCTTCTTTACTTTACATACTTGGCTTCCTCCTAAGTTTTCTTCAAGCAAAGGTTTAATAACAGACATTCAATCATCTATTCTAACTCTCTTGGTCTACAAATAAGAAAAATGAGGCCTGGAGAGCCAGGTCACCTGGTTAGTGGGACAGTGTTCTGTCCTGATATCATCCTTTTCCAAACTTTCAATCTCACACTAAAGGCTTGCACTGTATTTCTATGTTTCTCTCTTCTTCTCTACATCACCAACCTCTCAGTTCTCTGTCAGCTGGGTCATTTACCCTTCCCCAAACACAATAAAATCATTTTTTTTATTTCAAGTCTTTCCTAATACTCTCCTTTTTTTTGCCCCTACTCTATATACTGTAATTATATTCCCAAAACTTTGAACTGAACTCAACTTTTTCTACCCTATTCTCAGCTCCACCTTAAGAATGCACATGTTGCCCAGCTGGTGTGGCTCAGTGGTTGAGCGTCGACCTATGCACCAAGAGGTCACCAGTTCAATTCCTGGTCAGGGCACATGCCCAGGTTGTGGGCCCAATCTCCAGTTGGGGCATGTGGGAGGCGGCAATTGATGTTCTCTCTCATTGATGTCTCCATCTCTCTCTCTCTCTCTCTTTCTCTCTCTCTAAAATCAATAAAGAAAGGAAAAAAAAAAAAAGAATGCACATGCATGGATGGCACACCTTGGACCTCAACATCAATTAGAACTGGGCCACCTCCAAGATCCTGGCCTCCCAAGAATATACTGTCTTGACAACAGCCTTCTAGATTTTATGACCCCTAGACAGCTGACCAACCTCCTAGGCAATCAGGGTGATCCTTCCTTGAGCTGTACTTACCACCCTACCCAGACTGAGTGACGCTTCACCAGCATCCTCACCAGGGTTTTTGAGCGCCTTCCTCGACTTTCTGCGATGTCTGACTTGCCAATCCTCTCCAAAGTATTAATCTAAAAATTTGTTTTTCTAATCCCAAGTCCTCTAAACATTGTTGGTTATGGTCACATTACCACGTTGATGGAACCTTACTAATACCCTCAGCTGGATTCTCTTGCCTCAGCAGCCTATTTATTCATCTCTAATTGACTCTCTCTCAAATTTCCAAATAGATTCTTCAAAATTCCCATCATCTTGAACTCCCAAGTCTGCTCCAACACCTCCCATTCCCAGAAGTGTCATCATCTCTAATGCAAAACACAAGATCGAAGCACAAGTCTGGGGCAAGACTAAGGAGGATTTAGCATGCTACACTGTGGGATTTGGACTGTGTCTTGTGGGCATTCAGATGCCATTCAAAGTTTTACTTTAGAAAGATCACTCTGGCGGTTGTGTGGAGGATGAACTAGAATAGGATAGAAGCAGATAAACAAGAGGGATTCAGCAAATACACAAAGAGGCTGTGGAAGAAGAAATAAGGATTATTAAATACTGTACTTTCATATAGTAGATATTCAACAGACATGCACTGAGCTAATTTATTCTGGCTCTGATTCTGAGGAAAATATATAGAGAAAAACATTTACTGAACTTAAAAATGCATAATTGAGAGCAAGAATAGTTTTGCTATGTCTTGTCATGAGGCAAATGAAACCTATTGTGCAATGGACAGATGGTGCAACAAGAAGTTAAATGAAATTAGCAATGATGAAACCCAGATGGAAATGAGGGAAAGGTCGATATGTTAAAGGTCAAAGGAATCTGGCTCCATCTTGTCTCGCTTCATAAAGGACTGAGGTCATAGCTTAGTGGCTTTTACTGCAGAAAGTTGCAGGACTATCCATTGTGCCAAAGAACCAAATACTTACCCAGGGTTGTTCAAAGCTATAAGTGCGTCGCCGATCTTCTACATCTTCATCCTGCTTTGCTTGCTGGAACTCCTGCCGTAGACGCTGTATTCGATCATGGTTGCTAGGAGTTGATCTGTTGCTAAAAGAGAGACCGGGCAACAATGAACACCCTTCACAAATAGAATCTGTGACTTGCAGTTACTAGGAAAAAAATGGCGTCTTGCTGAGAAATGACGCTATTTAAGAGGAAGTGAATTTTTAAAACAATATCTGGGCATTCGAAGTATGTTTTCATTTTGATTAAGACTTATTGAAGTTATTTCAGACAGATCTTCAAGAGGGAGAGCAGTATTTTCAGACCTTCCTTTTTCATTCAGCTCTTTAAAAGCCTCATTTCCCTTATGTAATCTGGCAAGGTGTTGGCAGCAACATTTTTTTGGAAAAAAACACTGCTTTAAAAGTCAGAAATACCAGGGTCCAGTTCGAGCTCCTCCACCTTCTTAGACTAAGGCACTTAAAGCCTCTGAGCTGTAGTTTCTTTAAACATATGAAGTGGACATAATCATGTCTGCTCTGAATATCATGCTGGTAACAATCAAGTGAGATAGTATCATGCAATATAGTCTCACAGTAGTATTTTTATAATGCCATTATATGAAGTTCCTATTTATGAGTTATCAGGGGTCTATGCACAAAATGCAACTCTCAGAGCATAAATGAAAAGTATTTTTTAAATAACTTCAGGTGCGCCCTGGCCGGTTTGGCTCAGCAGTTAGAGCGTCAGCCTGCGGTCCAGAGAGACCCGGGTTCGGTTCCCGCTAAGGGCATGTGCTTCGGTTGCAGTTTGTCCCCGGCCCTGGTTGGTCGTGCGGGTGGCAGCCACTCGATGTGTCCCTTTCACGTCGATGTTTCTCTCTCTCTTCCTCTCTCTCCCTCCCACTCTATCTGAACAAAAAATGAAAAAATGTCCTTGGGTGAGGATAAAAATAAATAAATAAATAAATAAATAAATAAATAAATAACTTCGGGTGCTAGTTTGATGGAATCATTTATTTCATAATGATGTTGCCTTCTTTTTTTATAGCATTGAATTTGACTTTACCTTCACAAATGTGAATAAGATAGGTTCAGGAGGCAGTATTACACACACACACACACACACACACACACACACACACACACACCAATGTAGAAACTGTCATTCAAAGAAGATAAGTGACTTTTTAGAAGCCTCCCAGCTGCTCAGTGGGGAAAGTAAGACAAGAACCCAGATTTTTCTGGGTTCTAGTGCAGCCCCCATTCCACTACACCTTGTTGTGTCACTTAGTAAAACACATATTGTACTACAAAGCCCCTCCTTTATAAAATCATACAAATTTTAGAAACAGTATTTGGAAGAGTAATAGAGATGGCCAAAATTAAATCAATCTTAAATCTCACGCCACTTTTGGTCTCTTCCATACCCTGATCACTAAGTTGCATCCTAATGGAAAAGCTATTCAAGTACATTGGACATACACTGTCTCCCCAACAAGACTTTAAACCTGCTGAGGACAAGGACCAAATCTTACATACACTCTTCAAGCTGCTAGCAGAATGGGAAGCTGTAAGTTATAAGGAGGATGAGGTCTCTTCATTGAAAGCATTTGCCCTGGACACACAGCGTGTACCTGAGTTCCTCTGGCTGCACACACTCCAGGGAGATGAAATTTATGAGGGGTAGCTTGGAAAAATAAAGTCTGTCATAGTAGTACCTACAATTCTCAAACTAACCTATGTTTTTATATAATTCCATATAGTTTGAAGAATTCTAAAGGTGAAAAATCTGAAATGGAAAATGTTCATGTACAGGACCAAAGTATTAACATCTTCCATGAATATGGGATAATCTCTCACCATTTAATCTACTTGGTAGGTCCCTATCACTTTTATGTGTCTATCAATTTAGAGCTTCTGGAACATCTTGTTAATATATTCAATTTGGTTATTTTCCCAGTCAATAAAAGCTTGTCTTCCCTTTGTTCTTCTTCTGACAAATCTTTTTGAACTGATTAAATGTTAATGGGTCTGTAAAATGAGAATATGAGGCTTCAGCCCACATTTGAGTACCACTTCAAAACTTGCCCTCCAGCCCTGGCCAATTTGGCTCAGCGGTTAGAGCGTCGGCCCGCGGACCAATGAGTCGCAGGTTTGATTCCTGTCAATCTGGTCAAGGGCACGTACATCGGTTGGGGTTTGTCCCCGACCTGACCAGGGCCGCACAGGAGGCAACCAGTTGATGTGGCTCTATCACATCAATGTTTCTCTCCTTCTCCCTCCCTCCAACTCTATCTGATGATAAAATGGAAAATATCCTTGGGTGAGGAGTAAAAAAAAAAAAAAAAAAATATATATATATATATATATATATATATACACACACATAATGGTATAAGAATTTCAAAAGAATAAATAAAACAAACAAACAAAAAAACTTGCCCTCCACACTCTTGAACCAGGCAGGTAACTATTCCTACTGGCTTTTAAAACATATTTGTTCCAACAGATAAATTTTCAGTACTGGCTTCCCAATGTGATGCCTAGTCTATAGTACTGGTTGCTCTCTATGTGAAACTGTGATGGTGTAGGCATGAGGATTGTTACACTCACAAGAAAAAGAGATAGAAAAGTGAACATTCATTAATCTCACTGCCATCTTTCCAGCTGTACCTTTTTTTTGTTCCTGGCATATTTCATAGCCTTTAATAGGAGAATTGTAGGAGGCTTGACTGACAAAGTATTTTATAAATCTAACTGGAAATATTTCTCTATTATTTTCATGTAGCACAGACAGCTTTAATCCCATAATTATTAGGTTCATGAAATCCAAACCATTGATGAAAATTGACTTCTTACTATTTGTGATTAATTGAAAGTGTATCTACCAATAAGAGAAGTTGACCTAGTGTTCTTCATTTTAAATTCTGGTGACTTCAGGGTTTTTCATCGTATAAGATGAGTTCTGGAAGTCACTGCCACCCTTATTTCCAAATCTGAGCAGCTGGTGAGACCACTGTTGCACATTCTTGTCTTTTCTTCCTATACTCCAGAGAATGCCAACCAATTTGCCTAAGACTAGCAAAGGCACTCTACGGGTTGAAATTGGAAAGCAGGCTGCAATGGTTTTCATGATTGATGATGGCTTCCGAAGACTGGAAGACCACCTAGCATCCTTGGGGAACAACAGTTGGCATCTGAAGGTAAAACCCTGGCTTCAAGAGATGAAACCGCTGCAGCTGCTCAGGTCTGTTTCTCAGGCCAGTTATAATGATCCAATAATTCATACTTACACTTCTAATGTTCTTGGTTAGCTCTTCTGCCAAAAAAGCCAAAGGAAATTTTAAATATTCATTAGCACTGATGGCTACACACCCTAATCAACTTATACTTAGGTTCATTGACAACTTAAAGTTGCTCATTATTTTTTTTGAGAGGAACAGAATATACCATGTGAGTCAATCAGATGGGTGAGCAAGACAAAACTCCATGAGTCAGTAAGTCATAACTTAACAACAGTTAACAGAAAGGAGGGGTGAGGAGGGGAATTATAGAGATGCTTTTTGTGTAAAAAAAAATCCACACAGACAGACATAAGACAGTTAAGTCCAATACTAACACTTAGCCTTCCCTTATAATTGGTATTTGTGGCCCAACTAAAACTTAATTTTATACACACACACACACACACACACACACACACACACGTGTATGTGTGTGTATGCTAAACGAAGAGGGTTAGTTTTGGTTCAGTAGCAGTCTGGGTTAAGGAAGGGCACACTGGATCACACAATGGAGATTCCTAACCTGGCATGCACGTCACCACGTGAATTATATGGAAATCGAATCTTTCCCATCCATTATCACCATGGGATGCATGCTCTCCAGTCGGAGGCAGACCACACAGTGTACTGGCTTTAGAACCTTCGAAATGGACTACTGCCATGTGCTTCCCAAAAGGAGTTGAACATATCAACGCCTGCAACTGAAGCCACGGTGCTGCTGGCAGGGGAGCACCGGAGCCCATCTGCACCTGTGCTCCACGATGCCAATGCCACCATCTCCTTAGGTGGAGTGAATGAGTAACACTTTACACAGTGGTCCTCACGTATGCACACTGTATATGAGAGTCATCCGGAGTGTTTGTTAAAAAATGCTGACTGGCTGAGATTGCCCTGGAGATTTTCTGACTCAGTAAGTCCAGTGCAGGTCCCAGGAACCTGTATATATTCAGAAATACTGCAGATGCTATATTGTGAATATTTTTAAAACAATGCCCACAGGCTTCATAGTTGGGACAAATTCCAATGCCTGTAGAGCCATTAACTAAAGAGTAAAGGAGACCCCACTGCACTAGAAGCACCGACGTACATTCAATGACAAATGGGAGCAATATGGTTGGTCTAGAGGAGAGGCTCTTACTCGGTTCCAGTAGATTGCTGCCCCGGAGGGATGCAGGTCTGGTGATGCTTTCTAATCTTTTAAAAGTCAGAACTACAGTTTTCCCTCAAATTTGAAAGGTTGGCTTATTTTATTTTTAAATCTTAGATGAGCCAAAACAAATAAATAAATAAAAGTCTGTTGTCTGCTACCTTGCAATCTCTAGTTTACATTCAGCAGCTGCTGCTTACTTCACATTTTGCTTTTCTAGGCCATCTACTTTCACCGTATCAAGACAAGGTCAGTGGTCCCCTGGTCACAGTCCCAAGAAACAAATATTAAAAACAACAACGGGTGTTGTGCATATAGTCTTGCTCTTCTAAAATGCTGCTCCCTCTGATCTGTCAAACCTGCATATACTGACTAAATACTAATGAATATTTAAAATTTCCTTTGGCTTTCTTGGCAGAAGAGCTAACCAAGAACATTAGAAGTGTAAGTATGAATTATTGTATCATAATTATTGGATCAAACCTGCAGGCTTGAGTTCTGTCCTCTCTTTTCAGATCAGCATATGGAGTTTGTGATGTGATTGATTAATTCTTTATTGAGTAAAAATACTTTAACACTAACATTTATTTTATTTATTTATTTTTTAACAGTGGTCTTTATTATTTTTTTTTATTTTTTAAATCCTCACCCAAGGATATTTTTTCCATTGATTTTCAGGTAGAGTGGAAGGGAGGGAGGGAGAGAGAGAGAAACATCGATGTGAGAGAGACACATCAACTGGCTGTCTCCCACATGACCTGACCAGGGCCAGGGATGGAATCGCAACCAAGGTACGTGCCCTTGACCAGAATCAAACCTGTGACCCTTTGGTCCATGGGCCAACACTCTAACCACTGAGCCAAACTGGCCAGGGCTAACATTTACATTAAAAAAAAAATTTTTTTAATCCTCACCTGAGGATATTTTTCTATTTATCTTCAGATACAGTGGGAGGAAGGGGGAGACAGAAAGAGAGAGAGAAACATCGACATGAAAGAAACACACTGCACATAGATTGGCTGTCTCCTGCACGACCCTGAGCAGGGCTGGGGACAAATCGTAACTGAGGTACATCCCCTTGGCCAGAATCGAACCCTTGACTCTTTCATCCATGGGCCAATGCTCTAACCTCTGAGCCAAACCAGTCAGGACTAACATTTACATTTTAATTTATTTTTTATTTTTTTAATCCTACCCAAGGATATTTTTGCATTTATCTTCAGATAGAGCAGGAGGGAGAGAGAGAGAGAGAAACATCGGTGTGAGAGAGATACATCGACTGGTTGCCACCCACACGACCCCAACCAGAGCCAGGGACAAACTGCAACCGAGGTACATGCCCTTAGCAGGAGCCGAACCCGGACTCTCTGGTCCGCGGGCCGACGTTCTAACTGCTGAGCCAAACCAGCTAGGGCAATATTTACATTTTTAATTATGCAAAGGAATTTTGAAAAATTAGAGTAGAGGGCATAGCATTAAGATCCAGAATTCAATAGAAGGGAGAACAACCACTCATTTTTTTAAAAAAGGGAGGTGCCATCTTGGTATACACTGCCCTTCCCATAGAAGGAAAATAAGGGGGATGGTGTCAACAGAGGGAGGGAATGAATGCTGGCAGGCTTTCCATGGCTTTCCATGGTGCTCACAGTGGGAGATCATAATCTCTAGCATAAAAGAAGAGAAGCTACTAAAGAAAGAGTAAGATAAATATGCTCATCTCTTTCTTTCTGCAATACCCTCTTCTTTTCTTTCCATTTTTACAATTCTACCAGTAAGTAAAAAAAAAAATTACAATTCCACTTTCTAAAGCCTTTCCTAACTACTCCGGCCCATGTTCACCTGCTTTTTTCAGTTCTTCAATAACAATTGTCTTCTGACCCAAATACTGTTTAACAGTATTTATAAACTTACATGTGTGTTTCTCTTTCTTAAATTTATGCCTTCATCACAACCACTTAACATGTATATATTTTGTATGCCGCATCCCTGTGGCAGGGTAAATTGTTCAGCAAATAACTGTGATGGACAGACTTTAAGGTGGGTGTATGATTCCCGCCTCCTGGCATTCACACCTTCGTGCAAACCACCACCCTTGAGTGTGGGCAGCCTGTGACCTGCTTCTATGCAGTGAAATGCAACAAAGGTCAAGGAATGCATGTGATTGAGTTGTCGTGAGTATATAAGAACAGTGTCCACCTTGATAGTCCATCACTCTCCTTTCTGGTCTTGAAGAAGAAAGCTGCCATGAATCTTACAGCTACAAAAAACAAAATGCTGGTAACAACTTCAGGAGCAGGGAACAAGGCTGCCTAGTGGGGCCCCAACGTGGGAACCCGGCCTGGCTAGCACCCTGCCTGCACCTGGGCGAAACCCTGAGCAGAGGATTCAGCTAAGCCACTGCCAGACTCCAGAATGACAGAAACAGATATAATAAATGTGTGTTGTTTTAAGCTGCTAAATCTGTGTTAATTTGTTATGCTGCAATAGAAAACTAATACCCATTGATGCCGACATTGGCTATGTGACTTGACTTGGCCAATAGGATGTCAGTGGATATGATGCAAATAGGGGTTTAAAATGAGATTGCATGGTGGGTCTGCTCTCTTGTGTTTCATTGTAACAAAAGATAACAAATTCCCTAAACTTTCCTCCCTGGAATACACACACATACATACATACACCACTACATTACACTATCTCCACCACATCACCTTAAACCAGCGGTTCTCAACCTTCCTAACGCCGCGACCCTTTAATACAGTTCCTCATGTTGTGTTGACCCCAACCATAAAATTATTTTCATTGCTACTTCATAACTGTAATTTTGCTACTGTTATGTCTTAGGCAACCCTTGTGAAAGGGTCATTCGACCTCCAAAGGGGTCGAGACCCACAGGTTGAGAACCGCTGCCTTAAACAATGTTAGGGGGTTATACATACTTCTGAAATGAAATAAAGTGGTCTAGAGGCACACAGACCTATGTCCTACCCGCAGTGGCAACCAAACAAATAGTGCCTGTTGCAAAAGCATGTTGGTGAGAAGAATGGAATAAATGAGTGTAACCATATTTTCAGAATAAATTTTACCACTATCATTTATATTGTTAGTTATGCCAAAGTTCTGGTCTCAGAGGAAAAACTGCACAAAGTAAATACAGGGTGGGGCAAAAGTAGGTTTACAGTTTATATGGAAAATAATATGATTAATAAATAATAATACAAGAATAAACTCTGTATTTCATGTACAGTGACTCCTTTTGTCAACCTCCCAATCACTTCACTTAAAACACACCACTCTGGCTCTGTGCTCTCTGAAAATCAGCCTTCATGAGACCAAAGTAGAAATGTGGGTGTTTTCCCAGAGTACGCTAAAACTAGACCTGCCCAAAACTAGACAGCTCATCTGGTAAAACTGAACTCAAGGGCTCACTCCTAGTTTCACTTTCTGGCAGTGACTGGTGACCTGCTAGAATCTAGGTCAACACACAGCTCACAAGGAGATATATTCCTGATTAAAGCTGTCAACCAATAGTCATTGGTGCCAATTCAGCACCAACAGGAATCCCCAATTTGGTGTGCAGTGAAGATGGAAATTTTATTCAATGCAAAACAACCCAACTGTGACACAGCATGGCTGTGAGGCAGCCTTGGGTCCAGGCCCCTCTCAGGATTGACAGCTCTGCTCTGCTCCTCATTGCTCTGCTCTGCTCCTCGCTGCTCTGCTCCTCGCTGCTCTGCTCTGCTCCCAGCTCTGCTCCTCACTACTCTGCTCTGCTCCCTACTCTACTCTGCTCCTCGCTGCTCTGCTCCTCGCTGCTCTGCTCTGCTCCCAGTTCTGCTCCTCACTACTCTGCTCTGCTCCCTACTCTACTCTGCTCCTCGCTACTCTGCTCCTCGCTGCTCTGCTCCTCGCTGCTCTGCTCCTCGCTGCTCTGCTCTGCTCCCAGCTCTGCTTCTCACTACTCTGCTCTGCTCCTCGCTGCTCTACTCTGCTCCTCACTATTCTGCTCTGCTCCTCACTACTCTGCTCTGCTCCTCGCTGCTCTGCTCATTGCTGCTCTGCTCTGCTCCTCACTACTCTGCTCTGCTCCTCATTGCTCTGCTCTGCTCCTCGCTGCTCTGCTCTGCTCCCAGCTCTGCTCCTCACTACTCTGCTCTGCTCCCTACTCTACTCTGCTCCTCGCTGCTCTGCTGTGCTCCTTGCTCTGCTCCCAGCTCTGCTCTGCTCCCAGCTGCTCTGTACCAGTATGCCTTGCACTGCACTGTTCTGCTCTGCTCTGGTCTGGTCTGCTCCACTCTGCTCCACTGAGGCATCTTTGGTGTTTCAGTTCAGCCAGGGAAACACAGTTTTAAGTCTTCAGTGGAAAGAGAAATTAAGAATACTATCAGAGCCAGAAGTCCCCGCCCCTGGGTCCCTGATTGGCCTGTCTTCAAGCAAATGAGGACTCCAAATCCTATAAGTTTGAGTAGTCCTGACTGGTCAGAAATTAGTTGATCTGATTGGTCGGTGACAAGGTTGATGCGTATATAGCTGCGCAGCTCTGACTGGATGAAAAAAGCCTCAGTCCTATTGGTTGAAATACAATTCCAGGAACTCCTTTATAAGGGCTGGCTCAGAGGGCAGAAACACAGTGAGGGCAGGCAGTTCAGTGCAGAGCTAGGCTTCTCCCTGAGGTGCGGTTTGCATGAGAGGCCCCTGTGCAAAGATGGCTGCTAGGCTGCTTTTTAAAAAAAATTTGAGCCCAGTTAGCCATCAGGAGCCCTTCTTAGTATGTATCTTTTCTCTTAGAGTCCACAAAACTTAGTTTGGTTTTAAAACTGATTTTACTTAGTTTGCCAAGGGTCCAGGAGTTAACAGATGTCCTTCAAATCTCCAATTTATAAAAGTTTAGGCACACAGTAAAGATTTTTGTTACCCTTATGAGTTTATATCTTCAGACTTTTAATTTTTTGAGATATAATTTTCAGCCCTAATAATTTACTTTTGGGCCGAAGTACAAAATTCTATTCCAAATGCTTGTGAACTTCACACCTGCACTTGGCATCCAATTACTGGAGATGCAAAAGGACATTATTCTTTTCCCAATTAAAAAATACAAAAATAAATTTCTAAATTATATCTTGAAATCTTGGAAACAATGAAACTCCACACCTGATGCTTTTTCCTATTGTATTTCTCTTACTCACTCAGGTACTGCACACAGAGCCCAGAGGGACAACGCTCAGGATCTGCTAACGGCCAACGTCTTTGCTTAAGGAACTCTTTACTCCCCACTTGTCAGAGCATCGAAGTCCTGTCATCTCCCAGGTTCTGAGATTCCACAGTCAAGACTTCTGAATCACCATTACAGTCTGTAGCCCAGCACACTCAGAAAAGAAAAGGCAGCATATTCAAGCTCCCAGGACTCCATTTATATTCAAAGATCCTGACTTCTCCAAGCCTTGATGATGTCTTTAGGTGATGATGCAACCTTCACAGGAGGTTCCTATGTTTTAGTCACTTATTTGAGGAAAAGGTATCTGTTTATTGACTTCCTGGGCAGTTAAACAAATGGAAAGACTTAAAGATCCAGTACATCATGTGAACAGTCCACCCTCTAAAAGTACTATTCTTTCTTGAAATATTTTCATTGGAGAAAAAAAAAGAGCATCTTTCCCTTCCTTGCCCAATTACTAATTCTTGCATCCTAGGAAAGAGAAAAAGTTTAGTCCCTTTATTTGTACCAATGAAAAATATAAAATTCAGCTATTTCATAAATGTCACTTAAAAAGGACACCAGGACAGAAGTAGGCAAAAAGTGACACCGGAAAAAACATATGTAGGACAGACCTGTCACGTAGCTTTAGAAACAGGCAGCCAGCAATGACCAAAAGCATCTCAGATCATTAAGCAATGTCTCACTGTGATGTCATGCACGGATGGGCAGAGTTGTAATTCTTTCAAAACAGACAGACTGTCAGCATGATAAAATGGATATAAACAAGTTCTTGAACAGGGATGACTAAAGTGCTGGGGGCAGAATGTCACTGAACTAAAAAGGGATGCCAGCACAACCACCAGGGGCCGACGTCATTCAGAGACAATGGGTAAACAACATGCTTCTCACTTAGATGTTTTTCTGTACTGATTAGCAATTCCATAAAATATTCCTGATCCTGTAATCACCAAATAGTTAAAGTCTACAGATGTCAAACTGAATTCGTGATTGCTGTAAATTAGTGAGCAAACACAGGTTTCTCATTTAAACCCCTTACATCTGTATGGTAAAATGGAGCACTTGCCCTGTGCTTTCTTTCCTGGCACTCAAATTAGTAATATTTTTTGTAAAATCCTAGGTACAGACAGCGAAGCAGAGAGATATTGCTAGTGTGTGTGTGTGTGTGTGTGTGTGTGTGTGTGTGTGTGACAGGTCCTCACCCTGAAGGTGTGCTTAGTCTTAGAGAGAAAAACCTTTAAATGGTAATGAATTTGTTGCCTAAATTTGTATAGTGAGCTCCTTTGTGCCTTCGTCTTTGCTCACTTAAGACAGAGTGCAGTGGTGTCACCCTCCCTGTGAACTTTTGCTTCTCTCAGAAGAACTTGGAGCACTTTCTCCCAGGGTGCATGGGTTTGCCTGCTGTCACCTACTCGGGCAAGGAAACATAAATTGCTAAATTAACACAGAAAGAAGGAACAGACTCAAATGCTATGAAAAAGCAAACTTTGAACTTTCAGATTAGGTAAGCATTAGAGCAACCTGGCTTAGACTGGGGCTTTATACTATGGATGGCTCAAGTGGAAAATTTATGAGCAATATGGGAAGGGGTGGGAGGGTTAAACCAAGAAATGTATCAATTACCAAAGTACAAATAAAAATAGCTCCTCTGCAGAAGCTTCATTAAGTTTTATCAGCAAGTATCTTGGGGTTTTCCACTCAAACCACAGGTCATAAATTCACAGTATATTCCCCACATGTTCACCAAACACCTGAATTCAATTTCTCTTCTGCTTGTGAAGTAGGAATGTGGTTCTCAAATTAATTATGCATGCAAAGTTAATTTCTAACAGGGGCAGCTTTTTCATCAATCTTAGCACTTTCATGTTGGTATTTAGGTATAAATTCTCTTCTAAAGTTTGAACAGTGAAAATATAAAGTTAGTAAAAACCTTGTTATGTTTGCATTTTTTCTATAGATAATCACAGACATTTTTGAGCTATAACAAATGGCATTAATATTTACTTTAAGGTTTTTAGGCAAATATTTCTATGGATATGTACAAATTACCTTGAATTATAGATAGTCTAAAGTGAAGTTAAATGTGATATTTATATATGTTTATGTGTACATGTAAATTAGCTACTTAGAAAATATCATGTCATTGTCAGTTTATTTTCACAGTTTTACCCATCATCTGTACTATGAAAAGAATTATAAAAAACTTATGCAAATCCCAAAGGCACTCACGTTCTTTGGCTCATAAAATTCCTTTTCAGATTCTGACACCCAAGATCTGTTGTCCATTTCACACCAATTTCAGTGTAATAAATCGTCATAAATTAAAAACATATAGCTATGTTGTCTGGGTTAAAAAGGTAGTCGCCAAACTGTTAATGCTGCATTTGCTGCTAATGTGATGAGTCACAGGGAGGGTCACCTGTCTCCATCAGAAAGACTCAGAACTCAATCTCACCTAGTCCCTCTGCGGTCATTCAGTAACAGGTCATTTTATAAGCAGGAAAATCTCAGGAATACACCCCTTGCCCATTTTATTACTATCATCACTCTTCCTTACTAGCCTGTCACTGGTCTCAGGCAGGAGTGAGACAAAATTAGCTTTACTTTTTTGAGGGGAATTCCCCAGCTACAAAGAACATGTATACGTGCACAGACATACATATTTTAGGATGCAACAATAAACACGCACACAAAAAGACATTCTATTGTGAGCTCGAGGCAGCTTTTCCTGATTAGTAAATTTCACAGAAATAATCCAGGTCGGTTTCTACCCAAAAGGATTGTAAATCTATTGCTGTCACATCTCCAATGAGGAATTGGCTTAAAACAGCACAAAACTAACATTATTTAGCAAGCTTTAAAAAACTATCATTACAAAACTAATTATCAAAGTTGTTTCAGAAATCATATTCTAATAAAACTTTTTAAACAAATGACCTTTGAATATTGTGAGAGTGAATGTTAAAGCTTAAAACCCAAGATGGTGGGAAAGTCCAGATTGAACTTCCTCAGAAGAGAAAGGACAAAGGGACAGGGACAGAAGCAGAGTTCTGTGCTCTTGAGTCTTCCTGATTTGCTAACTGGCTACCCTGTGTAGCTTTACACAAATAAATAATGGGAGAGAACATGTTTTCCAGGTATACCTATGAATTTAAATGCATTATTTTACTTTATATTTTTATTGATTTTTAAAAACATATTCTCTTTATTGATTTTTTTAGAGAGAGAGGAAAGGAGAGAGAAACACTGATGAGAGAGAGCATCGATGGCCACCTCCTGCACACTCCGCACTGGGGATTTGGCCCACAACCTGGGCATGTGCCCTGACCAGGAATCTAACTGGTGACTTCTTGGTACGTGGGGAGATGCTCAACCACTGAGCCACACTGAGCCACACTGGCTGAGCTTTTTTAAATTGATTTTTAGAATGAGACGGAGGAGAGGGAGAGAGATAAACATGAGTGTGAGAGAGTAACATCAATCAACTGCCTCCTACACGATGACCCCCACCAGGGATAGAGCCTGCAACCCGGAATCAAACCGGCAACCCTTTAGTGCACAGGCTGATGCCCAACCAACTGAGCTACACTGGCCAGGGCTAAATGCATTCTTGAAAATAAAATGTTACTCCCTATAAGAAACTATATGTCATTTTTACTTTCTTTCTTTTTTTTTCAATGCAAGAAGCAATTATAATTTGGGGTTAGGTTGTGTGATTTTCATGAACTGTCTAATAATCGGCAAGGATACATAAGATACTCTGATAGGTTAGAGAGCTGAAGTGAGTTTATGCATTATACTATTCATTCAATAAAACCACTGGGAAAATAAAGGTTAGCCAATTGTGACCCACAGTTTAAGTCTGTTCTTCATATGAAAATATACATTTGGAATCTGAATAAAGAAGAAAAGGAACTCAGTGTTATAGGTGAAAATCTTGAAGAACTAAAGGAAGAGCAAAAATCAGAAATACATTATAAAAAATTGAAATAAAAAAGCAGTGGAAATTAAATTACAAAACCTGATAGGTTTTGATGATAAAATTATCATGTTCTTTTCCATATTAGAAAGGTTTTATCATATAAGCACTGAAAGTAATTATAGAACCATTATTTTAATTCTTTAATCATGAACTGATTATAGAATTCAAAGATAACATTTTCTTTGTTTTTGCATTTTCTATCTTTAATGACAGCATGATTGCAAAAAAAAGCTATACAAAACTAAGCTATGATTTTGTTAAAGATAAAAAAAAAATTCCACCATAATGCAGTGCTTAATGCTCATATCATAATTCTAAATTATGGCTAAATTCTATGTGGGTTTCTTAAAATTACTTAAAATGGAAAATAATGTATGTTTTATGAGTGGATAACTCTGAAATATATATTTTTTCCCTTCATTGATTTTACAGAGAGAGGAAGTGAGAGGGAGAGAGAGAGAGAAACATCGATGAGCCAGAACATCAATTGGCTGCCTCTGGCATGCCCCCCACCAGGGATCAGGTCCACAACCTGGGCATGTATCCTGACTGGGAATTGAACCGGTGACCTCTTGGTGCATGGGTTGATGCTCAACCACTGAGCCACACCGGCCGGACTGAAATATTTTTGAGAACTAGAATAAAAGTAGGAACATACATTGATTAGTTAAAAACAACAACAACAACAAAAGAACACTGGATGTGTGGACCCTGAGAAAGAAGATACCTACTAAGAAAGGTTCCAGGTGGCCAACTGAGCCAGCCCTTATAAAGAAGTTCCTGGAATTGTATTTCAACCAATAGGACTAAGACGTTCCCCATCCAATCAGAGCTGTACAGCTATATCCCCATCAGCATTTTCACTGACAAATCAGAGCAGCTCCATTCTGACCCACTAGGACATTGCTCTTTGGACCAATCAAACTGTAAGGATTTGGAGTCCGCATTTGGACAGACTAATGAGGGACCCAGGGTAGGGAACTGCTGTCTACATTAAAGTCAGTTCCCCTCTGGCTTGGAATGTGTACTTTCCCTTTCCACAGAAGACTGAAGACTGCTTTCACCAGCTGGAGCTGAAACACCAAAGATGTCTTGTCAGAGCAGAGCAGACCAGAGCACAAGGAGCAGACCAGAGCAGAACAGAGCTGTCTAGCCTAGGAGAGCCCTGGGCTGCCTGGCCCTGGGGCCACAGCCATGCTGCACTGCTTCAGAACTGAGCGGTAACACCACTGAGCTGTTCCACAGCCGTGCTGTATCACAACCGAACTGTTTTCAATGAATGAAGTTTCCTTTCTCACCACACCCCAATTTGGGGATTCCTGTTGGGGTTGAAATGATGCCAGACCACTGGTTAACAAATGTGCCCAAATGAGAAGTTGGTATGTGTTACAGATTTCAAAATCCTTTTAAGATCGTTAGAATAATTTTTTTGACTGATACTTTTTAAATTTCTATTTATGCTCCTAATTAAATTCATAATTAGTAGTTAAAATTTTCTAGGCTTTTCTTCTATTCACAATTTGGCCATTTCTCAACTTACAAATAATCCATCTGGATAGAGGAAATAAATGAGTTAAGAATGTCAATCAATTCAACTTCTCATTTAATGTTCAGCTGAATTATTATGAGAAAACAAAAAGTGTGATCATATTGGTTTGGAGTTATTGATAGACTTTGAAAGTGGCTTGCATCATTCTTTTGTAAATTCCATTTTTTTCAAAGTAACCTACTATGTATAGTTTATATTTTAAATGCTAACTCAAAGCTTTAAAATAAAAGAATCTCTTGCTTCCTCAGGTATTGTCCTCAAAGCCCTTTTGCTTCCTCACTGATTTTTATTTGCACAAACTCCCAACAGCAGTACTTTTGTAGGAATCTACCTTTTGCTTCTAAAAGTATGATTAATTTTCAAACACACTGGCTAATTGTAGGTTTGCTTCTAGTTAATTGAGACTTTATTGTATCATATTGCTTAAACATGACTTAAAAATTTTTTGTTTTTTATTTATTGATTTTAGAGAGAGAGGAAGGGAGAGGGAGAGAGAGATAGAAACATTGATGAGAGAGAACATCGACTGGTTGCCTCCTGCATGCCCCCCACTGGGGATCGGGCCCACAACCTGGGCATGTGCCGTGACCAGGAATTGAACTGGTGGTGACCTCTTGGTGCATGGGTTGACGCTCAACCACTGAGCCACACTGGCCGGGCTTAAACATGATTTTTAAATTAAATTGTAGCTGAATAAAATGAGAAAAACTCTTTACTTATTTTGTGAGCATGGTATTCATAGAAGGATTCTTTTCTCTAGTTTGACATTTTTCTCTCTCAAATGGAAGGATTTTCAAATTTAAAAAAAAAAAAAAAAAAAAATTCAATAATATTGAATTCCAGATACAAATTGTTTAAAATGTGGATGGTAAAATTTTCATATCTCTGTATCTAAAATGTTGTTCAAATACGTTCATTGGACACTTTAGTAACTTAACTGTCTTTTGGGAAAAAAATTTTAATTTAAAATGATTATAGTGTTTAATAAAGATTCATTTTCCTGCAATAAACAAAGAATTCTTGACCTTTCTATTAATATCAAATAACTGGAAAACAGGAAGAGCAGCACCCAGCCACGGTGCTACTGAATCATGAGTACAAGAAGCAAAGGTGCAGGAATTCTGGTGCACGTTTCAAAACCAGCCTTGATGCCTGAAGGCTCACCAAGGCAGGATCTGTGCCAGCTTATACCTGAGCACAAAAGAGAGAGAAATGGAGCAACGCATCTGTTAAATCTCAGTGTGATCCTTTCCAAGCAGACTGTAACACTGCCTTTGCTGTACTTCTACATTCAACCGATGTCAAGTGGTAGTGTGCAAGGAAGCTAAGCCAAGACCAAATATAACTAATTATGTATATGGTAGCAACAGAAGCCTAAAATGAATATAAACAGATATAGACTTAGACACTGACACAGATATAAACATAGGGATAGATTAGATATAAATCAGCAATATTCTAAAACAGACATTTATATTGAAGAACCAGATTGGGATATTTTTTTGAGTTGCAAAATAAAGATTTACAAAATATATACTGAAATTTTACCCATGTTAGTCACAAGCCAATTATCTGACATGAAGCTACACTGAGACCCAGAAGCCACAGGCCTCTACAGATACCATTTTGTTTTATCTCTTCTCATATTGTACACATAGACTGGCACTGATATTGTTTCATTTTGATATAATAGTGTCTCCATGGATTTTGGCTGACATTTTGTTGTGACATTATGCTACAATAGACCTCCACTGACATTTCATTTTGTCACCGTAACACTGTTTCTATAGGTTTCTACTACATTATTTAGTTTTCACATCAGAATGTTATCTCCCTGCCCGGCTGGTGTGGCTCAGCGGTTGAGCGTCGATCCATGCAACAAGAGGTCACCGGTTCGATTCCTGGTCAGGGCACGTGCCCAGGTTTGGGCCTAATCCCCAGTTAGGGGCATGTAGGAGGCGGCCAACTGATTGATGTTCTCTCTCATCAGTGTTTCTGTCTCCCTCTCCCTTCCTCTCTCTCTAACATCAATATAGAAAAAAAAATTAAAAAAAAAAAAAAAAAGAATGTTATCTCCATGGTGTTGACACAACATTATCTAGTAAACTTTATGAAGTAGTATGGAGTCTATGGAATGGATGAGTAAAATGCAGAACATTTAATAAACCTGAGGATGTTTTTTAATAAACATAAATACATATGACACTTAATATAAAATGGATGAAAGTTTCCATAAAGTCACTGATGTTTATTAAAACATGGATTCAGTTAAGGTGTCAATTCTCCATCTTGCCAATAAAATGAAACCCTATGATAAGCCCCTTACAAGTCAGAAAGTTCAGAGAAGTAGTCTTCTACCCCTTTGTTGCCAGAATCAGGGTTTTTATTTTTTTAATTTATATAGTCTGTTGTGTGTGTGTGTGTGTGTGTGTGTGTGTGTGTGTGTTGCAAACTGAACTAAAATGTAAAAAGTATGCATGAAGTATACAATTTTAACTGTTTTTCATTGAATTTAAGAAACTATTTAACATGATACATTTGATATATCTCTGAAAGAAAATGTTGCCAATTAAACTGACATTGACTTTAAGAAGTCTTGATACCAAATATTTTAAACTGTGAAAAAATATAAATCTTAGATGAAAAACGGTGGTGGTATGACATTTGATAAAACCAGTATTACCAATAATGGTAATAAAAATAATCGATGATAGTTTGAGTATATTTTTTCTTTAAAAAAATCATTGGATAAAAATAAAAATCTTAAACTAATTTTGCAATTTTAGGTAGATAATAATGATGAATTTCCTGAGAGGGATCTAAAACAAAATTCTCCTTTTCCTGGTGGTTTCCCCTTTCATTTGGATTTTAAAAATTCTCTATGAACATTTACTATTAATAATGAGACCAAGAATATTGATCAAGAAAGTTAAATACTTCTAGGTTAAATTACCAAAAATATCTTCACAATATAACATTATACCTTCAACTCTGGTCAAAAGTCATATGATAAAAAGTCATAATGTGAACATTTCTGTGTTTTTTACAACACAAATTTGTTTTTACAACCCATAATTCAATTTGTTGTATAGTTTTATAAAGTATAGGTAAAAAATCACTCTTAAAATATAATGCCAGAGAAGGTATTTCTACAGATGATCCCATATATTTCCAGTTATCACACCAACAATTGATCATAATAAGAACATCTGTGCATGAATGTTAAACACCTTTCATTTGAAAATGGTCACTTTGTTGCACAACTTCCGTTTTACAAGTATGTATGTTAAAAATGACTCCTGGAATTTAGTGCTACTGAAAGCATTTCTCCAGATGAACTCAGACATTTCCTTTTGTCACAGAGTAAGGATTTTACGTTGTCCTTTTTGCCTTGGCTACTAGGAAACTCAGAGATAAATTAAATGTCCAATTATTATTATTCACCAATTTCCTAATATATCATTTATCTTTCTGTGTCCTTTTAAACTTTGTTTTAATGGCTAATTATAAAAACTGCTTCAAATAATTTCTTTGGAAATTAGGTGGGCATAACTCCTATATGAATAAATTTTATAACCCTAACCACAGTTCCTACAGCGTCACAATGACTACTCTATTGAGTATGAAATATAAAGCCTATTCCTATTTAGTTATTTCTTCTGATTCTTCTAGGAGAAATATTTGGCTTATGTGTATGTAAATAATATGAGATAGGTATAAGAAGCCTCTAATCCAGTGCTAAGCACAGAACAGCTACTTCCTAAACACTGAGTATAATGAAGAAACATGACATCTAGATAGAGACACAGAGTAGGTTGTCATAAATCCAGGCCTAGCTCAGGAAAGAAGTAAACTGAGATATCACTTCACTGATCCTCAACATATAGGCAGGTATAGCTTAAGTCATGGGAGTGGATGAGATCACGCAGAGAACACGTAGAGAAGAGGGCTGAGTATATATGATGAATCCAACCAATGCTCTTTGTAGGAGAGGACTGTTCTTACTTTTCACAGTGTTGTATATTAGTAATAGAGAAGCAAAAGGAAGACAGGTTGTTTATGAAGTGAGGATATCATGGGGTACAAAATGTGCTGTGTTTGAGAGCAGTACCTTAAGTGACTCACTGGACTCTGCTGCTAAAGATTTACTGAAGGGACTCCCTTCAAGGTTCCTACACAAACCTCTCTGCTCCCTCCAAGCTGGACTCAAGCTTGTGATCCCTGGGTTGCTAGCAGGTGGCATCTGCTTTGCTGGTGACAAAGAAAAGTCTCCTCAGGAGCTGTTGATCTCATTTCTTTCATGAGTGCTATGGTTTCACTAATTGAAGGAAACTTTAAAGTAATTAAAAATGTGTTTATATTAACTAAATATGACAGCCATGATGTATTATTGTCAAGATTGCCCTCAGTCCAAGTCTTTAAGATTAACTTTCCTAGTTGCTTGGATGTTAGATTAACATCTGTTACCAAAAGTTCCTCATCCCATCTATACTTTGGCTCACTCTTCTCATAGAAAGAATTGAAAAGCAGTACACTTGTGTCCCTCTCTTGACCAAGTCTATAGTTTGCAATAGTCTCAGTATTCTTTACAGATGAATTAGTTAGTTTATGTAGTTTCTAAGTCCCAATGGATATTATTATGAAAGAGATATTATTTTTTTCAAAAAAGCTGATTGGATATCTTCAACTTATTTAAACACTTTCCCTCCCCAAACTCCTTATTGTTTGTCCTCATAACTTAGAAACTTGGAAGTAATTAAAATACTAAGTTAAAGATTTCACCAATAATGTAAGTCTGATTAATGACAAAAAGGAACACAAAAAGACAATGAGCTTTTGAATTTTCAAGAGAAAGGCCAGGATTTATCACTAACTATGACTGTAGTCATGTTTGGAAGATCAAGATGTTTGGCACTGCAAAGAAGAGATTTTGAGAGTATTTGTGTGCAGAAAATGTTCTGATTAAAGCTAAGGTTGATGTATAAATTTGTTATCCCTTTTGTATGCACTTGGGGGAGGGGCTGTGAGACCTCACTCAAATCCAATCCATGAACACCCTTCAATCTAAGACACATTGTTCACATCTTGCCATGTCATAACATGATATAAAGGGTTGAAAAGCTTAAGTTTAAAAAATGTAGGCATTCGCTTTTCACCACAATATGTTCTTAGAAACCACATCACAAAAGTGGATGACATTTTCCTATAGAAACAATGTTATCATCAGAGGTCATGTTTCTGACTAAGAGTTGGCTCCAGAAAGCCCCAGGATTTAGCCAGCAACAGTGAATCACATAAGCATAGGTAGAATAACTAATTTTTTATAGTAATTGCAATAGTAAAAGTAAACTGAAAGTACTATAAAATGAGTTTAAATATAGTGTGTGTTACTTATACCAAAGAACACAAGATTCTATACAATATATAAAGAATCTTTAGAAATTTGTCATGAAATGAACACACAAACTAAATATTATAAAACATTTGCTCTTTTTCTTTAACTTAAAATGGCTTTGTGGAAGACTTAGACCAAATTTTTGGAAGAGGAAGAGGGACATCCTCTAGTTAAGCCCATTAATTTTACCCCAGAGACCCAACATATTTTTTACATGATTTTTCACAGACTTTCTTTTACTTTGAAAAAATTTCCCTGTAGCTAGGGAGACTTTGAGAAAACCATTCAATCAACTTCAGAACTCTTCCAAAATGCTAGAGCCAGGACATCACAGATGTGTGTTTATCTCTATCATGGCATTTAATATTTTATTCAAATGCCATTAAAAAAACTGGCTTTAAAATAGAGAATATTCTATCATTTCTCAGTTAATTGATAGAACTGGCATAGAACAATATCCAATCTGTACCAGGCTGGTTTGCTTTTCTTTCTCATTCAGACACTGGCTGTGAAGAGCATTCAATGAAAGGGAAATTCAAGTGTCAATTACACGGTATGGAATGAAAGACTGACCAAACAAAATCTCACGCAATAGACTATACTCCATGATCGTTGGATAACATCCTTTAGAATGAAAGAACATTTAAATTATAAAACAGCTTTGAGCTCTTTGAGATCAATGGGACCAATCCCTTTATTTGATTGATGAAGAAATTGAGGCCTAGAGAGAGAAAATGGCATGCCAAAGTCAACATACTAGGAGATGGCTGGCTTAGGACAATGCAAGTATGTGGGTTCTTAGCCCAGGGCCACTCCAGGATGGCACATGTGTTAACACTCATTGCAGGCTTACATCTTCCTGATGTATAGACATTGGAGGGAAAGATTTCTCATCCATGCCATACTTGAATTAGGAGATATCAAGTATGTGCTTTCTCAGTCTGTCTCTCTCTCTTTCTCTCACACACGTATATAATAAACTTTCAGTTCAATGTATGAATTTAAAGTAAACATGATACTATTTCTAATTTATCCCACATGAGATCAGTGATTGAAGTCTTTAATGTATATCATTCCTAAAAGTACCATATTTGAGATATAATAAATACAAATAAGAAAACCAGCCTTTGGCCATTTTAATTCAGATCCTCTAGAAGTAAGTCAAATTTATATAATTTCTTTGTCCAAGATGTGTCTTTTATTAGCATTCAGTCTCATTAAAAGTCTTGTAGAAAAGGTGGATTAAATATTAAAGTCCAGAGAATTTTAAACATCTATTCCATTATCTTAAATGTAACTCCAGACAAACCACCAAAGCAAATCTTTTTCTCCCCATTACCCTTCAACATAAATAAGCCTTTTAGTCTTTTCCCTTATGGTGTAATTCATACCAAATGATGACACTATTTGCAGTGTCTGCTTTGAAAGGGCATAGCTTCTATTCTTATTTCAATTAAAGCCACTGAGCAACTGTGCTTTCCAGAAACAATTAGCAGAGGAAAAACCATTTCCCTTGCTCCAGCCCTTTTAGAGTTGGGTAGTAAGTACCCTTTCTTACCACTAGTGGCATTGAAGTAATTATTTAATGTTAAGGTTCACTTCCTCGGGTGTAAATTTTGGTTTTAGTTAACACTAAAAAGAAACATCAATTTATTAGGAGATAAAACTTGTTCTCCAGTAATGGAGCAGCTGTGTACATAAATTTATTGCAGTTTAATGTTCGCACATATAAAGCAATTAGAGTTTTCTGACAAACAGACTTGTACTGAAATGGCAGCGTGTATTGTGTGGGGATAGTCTGTTGGATAGGAAACTATAATGGAAGACTTCAATGAAAAATTATCTGTGGGAACATAAAATAATAATATGTGTGGGCAAATACAAGTGAAACTTTCTCCTCGATGAGTTTGAAAGAAAAGAAATGCTGTTAACTCTGTAGCCACATGAATCCCCTCAGCACCCACACCTCAGCCTTCCTGGCAATGGACTCACTGAGCAATGCCTGGATTCTGAGCAAGGGGTGATGCACACAATGCCAGATGGGCATCACCCAATTTTCCTCATCAGTAAGGAACCATAGTAGGCAGGTGATCAGTTACAATTATTTCCAGTGGCTGAATGCCTAGGCCACATTTGCCTTGTCAGAAACTAAAGCACATTTACTCTAGAGATTGTTTCTTCCCAGAGAGTGCCCCCATCTTCCACATACCTCCGCTCACTTTCAATGTGAGAGAGAAAGAGGGGCCAAGGCGGAGGAGAACGTGGCTTCTGTCTTTGCATCCTCCCCACCACACACACCATGCCTGCCAGGGAACAGCTACCATCAGGTGTCGGTACTCACTATTTGTGGTTGAAATGTTCTTATTTTCCAGTTCATATGGGAAGATTAGTTGAGACTTAAAACTGCTATAGAATATTTCTTTAATTTGTAATATGTATTACCATAATTTTTTATTAAGCACCTATTAAGTGGCAGGTACTATGTAAATTGTTCAGAGTACAAAGATGTGATACATAGTTCCTACACTCAACAATCAGGTAACATAAAAATAGATACGGTCTTAAGCGATACAGGTAAAGCATATTTTTTTTGTGAGAATAAGAGGAGGGGGTAATCAAGTCCTAAGGTGAGCGTGGAGTGAGGAACAGGCATCAGCCACACTGAGCGATGGGATCATGTGTAGGTGAGGCAGGTTTAAGAAGCAGCCAGTACCTCTAGGTCCCTGAGTGGATACTGACTATTCCTAAAAAGGGGCTGCTGAGACCTCCAATCAAACATGACAAAATAACCAATTAAAAAATGGGCAAAATACCTGAATAGACATTTATCCAAACAGGACATACAGATGGCCAATAGACATGAAAAGATGCTCAATGTCACTAATAATAAAAAAATACAAATTAAAACCACAATAAGATATCACCTCACACTTGTCAGAATGGCTATCATCAATAAATCAACAAACAACAAGTGCTGGCGAGGACGTGGGGAGAAGGGAGCCCTCCTAACTGTTGGTGGGAGTGCAGGTTGGTGCAGCCACTGTGGAAAGCAGTATGGAGTTACCTCAGAAAATTAAAAATGGAACTGCCTTATGACCCAGGGATTCCACTTCTGGGAATATATCCTATGAAACCACTAATTTGAAAGAATATATGCACACTTATGTTCATTGCAGTGTTATTTACAATAGTCAAGATTTGGAAGCAGCCCAAGTGCCTGTCAGCAGAAGAGTGGATAAAAAAGCTGTGGTATATTTACACAACAGAATACTACTCAGCCATAAAAAAGAAGGAAATCTTACCTTTGCAACAGCATGAACGGACCCAGAGAGTATTACTGCTAAGTGAAATAAGCCAGTCAGAGAAAGGCAGATACCATATGATTTCACTTATATGTGGAATCCAATGAACAAAATAAACAAGCAACAAAATCGAAACAGACTCATAGCTACAGAGAACAGACTGAGAGCTATCAGAGGGAGGGGGGTTAGGAGGCTGGGTGAAAAAGGTGAAGGGATTAAGCAAAATAAAATAGCTCATAGACACAACAGTATGGTGATTATCAGAAGGAAAGGGGGTTGGGGAGGAAGAGAGTAAAAGGGGCATAAATGGGGAAGGAAGGATATTTGACTTTGGGTGGTGAACATGCAATACAATATACAGATGATGTATTATTATAGCATTGTACACTTGAAACCTATATGATTTTATTAACCAATGTCACCCTAATAAATTCAATAAAAAATGTAAAGACTACCAGAAGAAAAAAAATGACAGTCTGAATACATATATATGGCTTAGCTTACTTCTAAACCCACTAAAGCATGAACAAAGAAATAATGAGTCTTAAAACCAGGAGGATAAAGAGAATGACAAGACAGGAGACCACAGCAAATGAAAGATAAGACTTTAGAAGCTGGAAGGTTAAGGGGTGAGACTCGGCGTACTGGAGAAGGCAGGAGCCTGAGCCTGCATCAGGGGCAGATGCTGAGAGGCAGTGTCAGTTCTGCGGGGCCCAGGACTGGCCCAGGAATTGAGACACTGGACCTCTGAAGACCCACAACCAGATACAAGTGGACTAGAGCAGATGAATTTTTAGGGATTTTTGCTTCACACAGTTTTTCCCCTTCTCTATCTTCAGAAACCCTTTAAGAATATGTGTGTAAATGTCCATACATATGCATATATGTGTATATATGCTGTACATATTAATTTTGGGGGCTCTCATGGCAGCAGCAACAGGGCCAATGAAAGGAGCTCAGTGGAGAAGGTGAGACTGGACATACAGGCCCTCTGGGAACTAAGCATCCTCACGCTGGGACAATGTACTGACCTGATGCTCAAAGGCAGGAGCAGAAGCAACACTGCTCATTCACAATGAACTGCTCGGCCGCGTAACAGACAGCTGTTCAGCACAGTCCTAAAGGGCTGTGGCTCACACCTTGGACCTGGAAGGTGCTTCCCATTCTGATGACTTTGAAAGACTACTTTGAACAGGAGGAATGCAAAGCTATGCAAGGCACCTGACCCACAAGCAACCAATAAGTATTAAATGGAATGACTACATTTCATATTTTTATAGAATAGTCACAAGACCTGGATTTTGCTGCTCATAGTGGAAGCACATGTCCTAATTTATAATTTGGAACTAAACGGTCACCATGGCGTGAGGAGTTAAAAGGGAAGGCTTAGCCCAGTCAGTGTGGCTCAGTGGTTGAACATCGATCCATGCACCAAGAGGTCGCAGGTTCTATTCCTGGACAGGGCACATGCCCAGGCTGTGGGCCAAATCCCCAGTGCGGGGCATGCAGGAGGCGGCCAATTGATGTTCTCTCTCATTGATGTTTCTATCTCTCTCGTCCTCTCCCTTCCTCAAGAACAGGCATATAGACCAGTGGAACAGAACAGAGAATCCGGAAATTGACCCAAGACATTATGCTCAATTAATATTTGACAAAGGTGGCAAGAGCATACAATGGAGTAAAGATAGCCTCTTTAATAAATGGTGTTGGGAAAATTGGACAGCTACATGCAAAAAAATGAAACTAGACCATCAACTTACACCACACACAAGAATAAACTCAAAATGGATAAAAGACTTAAATGTGACTCGTGAATCCATAAAAATCCTAGAAGAAAATGTAGGCAACAAAATTTCGGACATCATACGCAGTAGAATCTTCACTGATACATCACCTAAGGCAACAGAAACAAAGGGAAAAATGAACACATGGGACTACATCAAACTCAAAAGCTTCTGCACAGCAAAAGAAACAACCATCAAAACAGATAGGGAACCCACTCCATGGGAGAGCATAATTGCCAATGACACATCAGATAAGGGGTTAATTTCCAAAATATACAGAGTGCTCATAAAACTCAACAAAAGGAAGACAAAGAACCCAATTAAAAAATGGGCAGAGGAACTAAATGGACACCTCTCCAAAAAGGACATACAAATGGCTAAGAGACATATGAAGAAATGCTCAACATCATTAATCATCAGAGAGATGCAAATTAAAACAACAATGAGGTATCACCTCACACCTGTCAGAATGGCCGCCATCAACAAATCATTAAACAACAAGTGTTGGCGAGGGTGTGGAGAAAAGGGGACTCTAGTACACTGCTGGTGGGAATGCAGACTGGTGCAGCCACTATGGAAAACACTATGGTGTTACCTCAAAAAATTAAAAATTGAATTGCCATTTGACCCAGTGATCCCACTTCTAGGAATATACCCTAAGAAGCCTGAAACACCAATCAGAAAAAATACATGTACCCCCATGTTCATAGCAGCACTATTTACAATAGCTAAGATCTGGAAACAGCCCAAGTGTCCATCAGCGGATGAATGGATAAAAAAGCTGTGGTACATATACACAATGGAGTACTATGCAGCTGTAAGAAAGAAAGATCTCTTATCCTTTGAGACGACGTGGAGGGACCTCGAGAGTATTATCCTAAGTGAAACAAGCCAAGCAGAGAAAGACAAATATCACATGATCTCACTTATTTGTGGAATATAATGAACATAGCAGTCTGAGGAACAGGGTAGACCCAGAGACGTGGAAGTAGGGTATAAACTGACACCCCTCAGGAGAGGGGGTGGGGGGGAGGGAAGAGATAAACCACAGAACTTATGCACATATATGCATAAGTGATGGACATGGACAACAAAGCTGGGGACAGGGTGGGGGGATGGGGAGGAGGGTGTCAATGGGGAAAAAAGGAGAAACCTCTGTAACAAAAATAAATTAATAAAAAAATAAAAATAAAAATAAAAATAAATACCATTAAAAAATAAATAAATAAATAAAATAAAATCAATAAAAAAAATAAATTAAAAAAAAAAAGGGAAGGCTTAGCTGCAAATGGTCCCTCAAGAAAACTCAGAAGTGACAGATGAAAAGTTACCAGTCAAGGTTTCTGCTTAAGAAGGTCCTATTGACTTCTGGCCCCAACACAAGACCTTGGCAGGAAAGCAGCTGCTGGAATTGGCTGCTTCCATTTCTGTGAGGAGCAGCCCCCAGGACGTGGAGGCTTAGCAGGGCTCCAGCTCTCGGGCTGCCATTTGGATGCTCGCTCATTAGACAAAACCACCACCTAGGCATTTACTAAATTCCATATACCTTTGGTTTACATGAATGGGAAGAACAGCTTCTACACATTTAATCTTCTTACTATAAATATCTAAGTGAAGAAGAAAGGTGACAATAGAGGCTCATCTCACTCAACTTATTCCTGTTAGCATTCTTTCAGTGGAAAAAAGGAGGCAAAACCAAAAAAAAAAAAAAAAAAACACACAAAAAAAACCCCACCAGCCATTGAGTATGAATGCAACATAAAAAAACCTGTGCTGAATCATGACCATAATTATACTACGAAAAGATTCCAACTGAATTTTAAAATCCCATTTTATAGTTACTTATAAATCCTGTGGGTGTCACTGATCTCAGCGGCAGGACTTGCAGACTTGGTGGGAACGATGAGGGTAATTGGGGCACAAAATTCTGAGTTTGACAAAGCAAGGTTCCACGGATGAAAATACTCTGCCATTGGACAGGTAGCCTGCGCCTCTGGCCACCAGTCCTCTGTGCTCAGCTGTCTTTTTTTTTTTATCCTCACCTGAGGATATTTTCCCATTGATTTTTAGATAGAGTGGGAGGAAGGGGGGGAGAGTGAGTGAGAGAGAGAGAGAGAAACATCAATGTGAGAGAGACACACTGATTGGTTGCCTCCTGCAGGACCCTGGCCGGGTCGGGGATCAAACCTGCAACTGAGGTATATGCCTTTGACCAGGAATCGAACCCATGACTCTTCATTCTGAAGGCTGATGCTCTAACTGCTGAGCCAAACTGGCCAGGGTTGTGCTCAGCTGTCTTAAGTTCGTGCTCTTTTGTTGGTATAGGTGAACTTGTCTCTCTCTGGAATTAGGCAGCAAACTTTTTGAGGGGAGGGACCTTGTCATATTCATCTTTGTTTCCTTAACCCTGATCCCAAGGTGAAGCAATGAATTTGTTGAATGAATGAAAACCTCTGATCACTTTCCAGGCATGTGCTCCTCTGTCCTCCCATTTTTAAAATTTTCTTTTAAAAAAATTTATATTCTGTCTGCACTTCCCAACACAGAACATCATGAGTACATACAAAAATTTCCCCCATAACACCAACCAGAAAGGATTCCCTCTACTCAAATGTACAAATTTCAAAATAAAACTGTTTCCACTACATATTTCCAACATTTCCAAACTGTGACTCATGTTTAAAGATTTGAGACCATCGCCTTGTTCCTGTTGAGGATTCCCCCCTCCTAACAACACACACCCAATGAAGCACTAATTTTTCATGGTTCTGATACCCATACAAGGATGACATAAAACACATGACAAAGTTTAATACTATTAAGGAAATAGGCACTGGAAAATTAGAAAAAAGAACTATTTATTGTGTTAACTACAATTCTAACCAAGTATTAGACTTTGACCACAACCCATGCAAAAAGCACATCTGACATAGCAACCAGTACAAATATACAGAAATATATAACTGGGAGAGATTATGAAATAAAACAATCTCTATTTTGCCCTGGCCAGCATAGCTCAGTGGTTAAAGTGTAGGCCCACACACCAAAAGGTTGCAGGTTCAATTCCTGGCCCTGGTCAGGATGAGTACAGGAAGCAAACAATTGATGTGTCTCTCTCACATCAATGTTTCTCTCTCTTTCTCTTCCCCCACCTCCTCCACTCTTTCTAAAAATCAATGGGAAAAAATATCCTTGGGTGAGGCTTAACAGTAAATAAATAAATAAATAAATAAAACGATTTCTATTTCTAATATTTTCTATTCTATTCTACATTATTGTCTTTAAAAATTGTAGATGCCAACCTACTAAAATGATTTCATAACCTGACAATGGGAGGTGATTCCTGGTTTGCAACCTCAAAGTTGTCCATCTCTCATTTCATTTCAAGAGAGAAGTTTTGATGTAATTCACAGGCAAAATTGAGTCATTAAGTCCCATAAAGTTGGAAATAACTTTCATGAAAGAAGCTAAAGAATCTAGAATCTCAGGTTTATTCTTTCTTTGCATCTCCACCTCTATGCCTTTTGGATAGTTTCTGTTTGTTTGACTCTCTTTTCTCTTCATTTCATATTTCCTGTATGATTAAGAACATCAGGAAGTAGGCAGGACTCAGGAGAAACAGAAAAGCAGGTTCTGCTCAGCCCTCACTCTGGTTGGCCCAGGCATCACTCTGAAGGGCCAGAGGAACCCTTGGAGCTCACCCAAGATGCTGCCCTGAGTACAACAGTGGACCAACAAAAATCAAGGTCCCAAACCTTCGCTCGCCACAGTGTGTCTGTGCCATGGGTCTCTGTGAACATCCCTTCACACTGTCCCACAGAATATCCCGCCATGATGGCCGAGGTCTACATGTGTGGGATAGTGAGGCCACCACTAGCTACAAGTGTCCATTGAACACTTGAAATGTGGCTAAGTCAATGGAGAAACTGAATTTTAAATTTGACTTAATTTTAATTAATTGAAAGTTAAAGAGCCAAATGTTCCGGGTAGCCTCCATACTGAACAGGATAGCCCTTAAACCTACTAAAGATGGGTAGAGAGATGAGGTCAGAAGGCTTAAGAACAGACAAGAATTATTACTTTAAAAAATTTATCTTTACAGATGTCCCTCCCCTCACCCCCCCAACCCCTTCCTCCCCACTCCAGCCCCACTCTGCCTTCACTGCACTATTGTCGGTGTCCACTAGTTCTTTGGTTTATCCCCACCCACCGTATTATGCTAAGCAAAATAAACCAGTCAGAGGAAGACTAGTATCACAGGATCTCACTTATTTGTGGAATCTAATGAACAAAATAAACTGACAAACAAAACAGATCCAGGGACATGGAAGTAGGGAACAGACTGAGGAAGAGTTAAGAATTTGGAGATACTTATCCTGACTATTTCATTCCATTACATATTTCCAAGATTTAAGATTGAATTGAGGCATCTGATATTCTCAAATCTTGAAAGAAAAACAGAGTTTATGGAACCAAAAAACCACAGAGTTTCACTGTGGGATTCTGTCATTGGTAACAAGTAATCTCTTCCAATTAGATCTGTGTGAAAGGTGTTGTTACAAATAGCTGTATGTCCTTTGGGGGGTAAAGGAGGCAAGAATCTAGTTCACTGGTAGGTTCTGAAAAGGCCTAAGCTTAGATTCTGCCCTATCACCCACTGTCTGTAAGACCTGAAGCAAGTTACAAATTACCTTTGTTAGCCTCCACAGCTACTGATGAGCTCCTCTGAGCAGCAAATGAGCTGGTGTAAGGGAAGCACGCAATGCCAAGGTTCAGGGTAGGTGTATGTGGTATGCATTCGCAATACTGGATAGTGTGTGCACAGGCAGATGTGTAAACAACTCTCGCTGTAGTTCAAGATAACTGCCAATTTAAATCACATAGGCAGAGAAAAGGCTGACTTTATTCTACATTTGTGTAAGTCCTAGAAAAGGGCAGGGCAATATGGAATTGTGGGAGACATAATCTGAATAGCAAATTCCCAGTTTACAATCTATGCTCTTGGTAAATTCCCAAACCTAGAATATGCCAGGGCAAAATTAGGTGTGTGAGCTAGCTCATTCATCAGTGTGTCCACAACAAAGCAGTTAGCACAGCTACCTGGCCCTTTCCACACACTAGGCACTGTCCTAGGCTCCTAATCCTCACAGTTCTAGAAAGTGCATACTATTATGCCTATTTACTAGGTGAGGTAAGTAAGGAGAGAAATCGAAAAATTAACATGTCCAAGATCAGCAGCCAGTAGGAAGCAGAACTGGGATTAAAACAGAGTGTACACTTTCATCACTACACACATGGCCTGTACATGTGTGCAGCAGGGTCTACGTGAAGTACACTCATTTTAACAGACTTGCCCAGGAACTTGTATTTAAAACAAGATAGCACATTAAACAGCATCCAGGGTACAACAGAAGTTGGAAAATGATAGATGATTACAGAGGAGTCTCATAAAAACAGACTAAAATATTTTAACTGTCTTAAGTTAGTTAATATAGGTGCAAACAGTCCTTTATAACTTCATAACCCAAGGAAACGATCAATGCAAATACAGGACTTAGAACCATCAAATAAGGTTCAGTTATCATTTGAATATACTGCTGAAGATGTTAGGGAATCATTAAGGGTATTTAAGAGACTTCCCATTAAATACTAAAGATAATAAAGGAAGAAATTTTGTTTCTTAGAAGTAGTAAGCCTTGATTATTTGGAAGATTCACTACATTGAGCACATGACATAGCTATGCAGAATTGATAAGGCTACAATCAACACAACAGACTGATCTGTGACCTTTAAGTGCTTACACTGAAAAAAGAATATACAGCTTGGTGCAAAGAGTAGGCACCAACACAACAGACTGCAAGAGAACTGCAGTTTCAACACTGTTGTTGGGTACATTTTAAAAAATGTGCTAAAATCATGGGCAAGTGAGGTGCTCTGAAATTAGATCTAACAAGGCGAGTAATTGCTGTGCAAGTCACACCACATTTTACAGACTGTGTTCTCACACTGAACAAGGTGCAGACATTGTCTTTAAAAGGCATAATCTTCTGTAATCATTTTTTGGTGTTCAAAACCATTGCCTCCCAGTGGAAAAAGGAAGCAAGAGAATGTGGTGTGTAGCCCCAGATGTCTTGCCAACATGTGAACTCGGACCATTCACAGTATGCAGTTACTGACCAGCTGGACTGAAGGACAGGGGAGTCAATACTTACTGCAACACTCATCGGAAAAGGAGTACAGTGCCTTTGGGGCCTGTTTCTAGTACACAGGCCCACCTGAGGGAGCGTGTGCAGGAAGACCTCATCATCCCACGGGAGGTTCAGTTTCAGGCCCGTGCAAACTAGGGAGGAGCATGATGAAAGAGAGAACGGCGTGAGCATGAATTGAGGGGAGTATTCAGTTGAAATTCAATGTCAAGAGGGGGAGAAAAGGGTTTACTCAAACATTTCTACAGTGTACAGTGAGTGAAAGGCTCTCTCTGTCACGCTATCAGCAATAAAGAGATGAATAAGATAGTCACTAAAGTAGGAGAGACATGAGATTACAAATTCACATATATGTTATTATATAACTTTTGGCAGAGCTTATTATGCTATGTGCTGGGCATAAAGTGATGACTAGAACAGGTATGTTTCCTGTCCTTATGGAGCAACTGTGCTGATGATAAATTTTAACTAGAACTGTGCTATGTGCTAGGAAGGAGAAAGTCGAGGTATACCTGGATTGAGTTAAGTTTACAACATTTCACCGTCATTCTTGAAATAAATTGAAATAATTAGTAAAGAAATGTCATTGAAAGTTGACCTGATAGGCTAGAAGGACCCACAAGCAAAGAAAGTGCCCTTTGATGGGCATTTAAAGTGCCCAACCTGGCCACACACTTGTGACAGGACTATGAGAATTCAGACTCATCTCCCAAACTCTGGGGTGAGCTGCTTGGATAGAGGCACCACCACCTGGGAACCCCATAATTTCAAAGCTAGAAACACTTCCCCAAATCAGTAAACAGAGTTGTAAGGCACATATAGCTGAGAATTGCCCAAACTCCATCAGTGCAGAAATAAGCTCATACTCATGGATGCGCACATGAGAGTGTGCTTTTCACATCACTGCAGACTCTTTTAAATGCTTTTGTGAGTGTTGGGTAATTGTTATTTTTTAAATTCAGAAACAAGTGATTTGTCACACACTAGACTGAAATGGGGATTTAAGCCCACCACCCACGCTGGGACTCAGAGCAGCCATGCCTGGGAGGGGCTGAGCCCTTATCTGGAAAGTTTAGTCTAAAGAAGAGGCCTGTGCTTCTGGACAATCTATAGACTGGGAGGGAAAGTACCCACAAAGTGCAAGACAGAAAATTAGATAAAAAGTAGAGTAATTCACGCTGGAATTAGGTAAGACTTCTTAGGTAAGGAAGCATGTGTGTTAGATCTTAGAAGTAGAATTTGAAAAGATCAGGAAAGGGTAGGAGATGAAAGATAACACAGGCAAGATATAAAAGTAATATCACTTTGTCTGGGACACACTTTGTCTGCCCCACCGAAGAATGAGAGAAGAATGGGAGATGAAATCATAAAAAAATAGGGCCAAATAATATATAGTGGGATGAAGAACCACTAGCAAACTTTTTCCAAAAGGGACAAACAGAAATACATTTCTGTTTCAACTGTTCAACTCTGCCTCTGTAGTTCCAAAGCAGGCACAGACAATACCTACATAAAGTTTAGTTTGCATACTCCTGTGTGCAGACCCCATAGTTTACAGACGCCTGCTTTAGAGGACTTCAGAAAGATAGATCTGCTCAGGCACTGTGGTGGGAGGGCTACTTGGACAACAGAATCAGAATCAAAGGTCTGGAAGAGAGGAAGTCCAACGAGTGACATTAATACTCTGAAGTAATGGATTATTGTTATTCATATCAAAGGGTTCCAAAAACAATAAATATCCGAGGGAAAGCAGTAACAAGAAGCAAAGTAACCACACTGAATTATTATTCCATTTTTTACTTTACATAATTATTTTCTTAATACATAATGAGTAAACATGGACTGAAAAATGGTTAATTAAAAAACCATACACCTTGGTCAACTTGTGGAGGAAAATGAATAGCAAAATGAATAAATCTTTTGCCTAAAGCAGTGAAGTCTCATGGAAGGCTGGAAATTCGAAACAAAGAGCTACCAAATAATAAAGAAAAGAAATGACCATAAAAAAAATTCCTGCCTAGCTGGTATGGCTCAGTTGAACAACATCTTGTGCACCAAGAGGTCACAGGTTCGATTCCCCATCAAGGCGAATGCCCAGTATTGGGTTCAATCCCCAAGTAGGGGGCGTGCAGGAGGTGGCCCACTGATGTTTCTCATTGATGTTTTCATTTTTCCCTCTCCCTTTCTCTGCCTCTAAAATCAATAAAAATATGTATTTTCTAAATTCCCTTTTTAAATACTAATTTGCGAGAGATTAGTAGAAAATTATGTGTTTTTCTCAAATGTAGACTTTTTTTCATTGAGCTGTTAACATTATTAAACACGTTGAAGAATGATCACAATTTACTTTTGCAACAGGCAAGTGCATATTACTGCATGCAACTGCTGTAATTCCTGTAATCTCCAGGAATTAACCCAAAATGGATCATTTCAGGTCATTCAATACCACAAGAATACACTTATAACACATATATTCTATAATGTATCAGCATATTCTAGAAAATAATATTTCAAAACCTTCATGGAAAAATAACACCTGTTGGATTATTCTTACTAGAACATAAGACAACGAAAAACAACAGAGAATAGTCAGAAGCAGAGGTCTGAATAAACTAGAGACCAGGACTTTTTTTTTTTTTTTACTTTGAGAAACATTTAAGCAAATTCCAGTGACTGCTTTTGCAGACTTGTTCTGTAGCCACTGCCAAAGATGACTTGTAGTTTTACTGTGAGCAAACAATTTAAAACTGGTGTACACTTAAAGATGTTGTTCCTTCTTCAAATTTTAGAAAATACTACTTTTAGTTTCCCTCCTAGTTGAATGGAACACACACAGTAATTTATTTTCATAGTCCTTTGTTGAGTTTTAAAAAGCAAGTGGTAGCATTTCTGAAACAAACTGACTGAATTCATCCATAGATGTTATCAAATCACTAATTGGAAAGTTTTCAAGAAATCACCTGGTCTTGACCCTTGACTTCAGCCAATTGAATGTAAGTTATTTAAAACAGATGTGTTTTTTTTTTTTTTTTTTTTTTTTTTTTTAAGATTCACTATAGCCCCTATTAGAATCCCATCCTAACATTTCATGAAATTCTTTCTAAATCACCGACAAAAGAAGTCTCCTTTAGTTGAAACTCATTTCCCCTTATTTGGCCTCTAGAAGAGTAGGGAAAAACTGATGAGTCTCCTCCCCATAAAACCCTTTGTGTTTCAAAGTAAAAGAACTATGCCTCCATCCAGTTTTCTGTTTCACAAGCTGAGTAAATCTCAGTTCTCTGACTTTCCCTGGAGCCTCTCCTCCATCCCTCAGCACTGCCTGTGAAGCTTGCCAGCTTCTCCACTTCCCTTTCAACATGCAGATACCAAATTTTACAAATATTAAAATCAGGAAAATTAGAAAGTTTAAAAGCCACTCATGTGTATACTGAAATCTTACTGAATATCTAGAATTTTGCAAGGTGATGTATGGGGCGAATGCCACCATGGCCCAAGAGGAAAAACTGTTCTTGCTTTTTCCCAAGAATAACTCTGTCTTTTGTGTCTCTAATTTTCCAGCCTCCTCCACCCACCTGCCACACACCTTCTTCTCCACCCTCACTCATTCTGGGTTAGTCATTAGGACTTTACTACCTGAGTTATTTTCTTCTTATATCATCAATGTCTCCTTTGTTGCCAGTTGATTTATCTCAGCTTAATAACCTTTCCTTGACCTTCCTGTTCAATTGAGTTATATATACCAACTTCCACCTCTACTCCTCTATACCCAACATTGCATGAGGGTCACCACACACCACTCCCTCCCCTCACACTGTCTTCTCAACATCCAGCAATTAGGCTTCAGTAGCTCCCTATGTACTCTCAAAATGATTTTCTAAGACCTTAAGGCAGTGAGTGGCTTCTCTCTGGTCTTCACATTTCTTGCAAAAATGGACCCTGCTGACTCTTGTCCCTTGGCTAAAACATGAATTCTCCATATTTGTTGAGGTGTACCCCCAAATTATTAATCATCCTTTATCTCTCTCTGTTTGCTGCATCTATAGGCTAGCCTATCCAGTGGCATCAGTGATCATTTTCACACAGGGGGACCTACAGATCCAGCTCTGAGCTTTCTTCTAAGGACCACATCCATTATTCTAATGCCTGGACACCAGTCTCACCTGGACAGGCTGGCAACATTGTGAACCTGTTACATACAAAGATAAAATTTCCCCAAAACTTCCCCTACTTCTTTTTTCCCTATATTGGTTAATGCTATCACCATTCTGTCTTTATTTTATTTTAAAATGTTTTTATTTATTTTAGAGAGAGAGAGAAAGAAAGAGGGAGAGAGAGAGAAACATCAATCGGCTGCCTCTTTCACACCCCCCACCAGGGATCAAGCCCAAAACCTGGGCATGTGCCCCAATGGGGAATCGAACCAGTGACCTCTCGGTGCACGGGACAATGTTCAACCAATGGAGCCACGCTGGCCAGGACACCGTTCTGTCTTTAAAATTTTTAAGTTCTTTCCCTAATCTCTCCCTCAAATTCAATAAGCTGGACTCAAAGATATGAAGTAGGAATAAGGGAGTTTATTGTTGATAAAAATTAAGCTTTTAAAAACAGTTGTTCTACTGAATAAAATTAATTGGAAAACAAAATTAAATTTAGGAATAAAGCTTGGTGTGTTCCAAAGCATGCACTATGCTCTTTCTTAAGGAGTATCAATGGATGCTAATTCTTCTGGAGTCTCAAGATAAAATTCTATTTGACCCTGACAGATTGAAACACCAGAAATTTAACTTGCATTAAAAAGAGCTCAGAAAGCTCAAGGACTCCAAGCCATGCCTGTGGAGCCTGGGGACCCTTTGTTCCTCTAGAAGAAAGGCCCCTCACAGAATAGGCTGGCCCTTGAACAGTGGGAGGGGGAGGGGTGCCAAACCCCTGAGTTAAAAATTTGCATATAAAGCCCTGGCCGGTTTGGCTCAGAGGTTGGAGCTTCAGCCTGCGGACCAGAGAGTCCCGGGTTCGGTTCCCGCTAGGGGTGTGTACTGAAAAAAAAAAAAATTTGCATATAACTTTTGACTCCCACAAAACTTAACTACTAAGAGCCTGCTGTTGAGCAGAAGCAATACTGATAAACAGTGGCTTAACACGTATTTTGTATGTTTTATGTGTTACATGTTGTATTCTTACAATAAAGCTGAAGAAAATGTTATTAAGAAAATCATAAAGAAGAGAAAATAAATTCATAGTATTTATTGAAAAAAAAATCAGTATATAATTGGATGTACTCAGTTCAAACTCATGTTGTTCAAGGGTCAACTGTACTACATATACAACCACCCTGCAACACACACACACACACACACACACAAAACCAACCTATAATTCTCCTTAAATACTTCTTTTCATAAAGCAGAAACTAGAAGTAAACCTTAAAGATATTTGTAACCTGTGTTTTTCTCCATAGCTAGAAAGTTAAGGAAGGGTGGTGGCTGGCATAATTAAATATCAACATTCTGAATAATCCATCTGAACCAATACACTCTGTTGGGGGTCACTATTTGCAAAACAAAACTATCAAACTAATTAAGAGAGTGATTTGTGAGAACAGATAAGCACGACAACTTGTCTGGCAGTATCCATGTAAACCTGGTACACCACCAAGGATTTACAGCTGCTGTGGTGTCGGCGTGGTTTTTCTGCCCACTTTAAATTTGCTGCTAGAGGGTTTCTCCGGGTGTCTCTCTGAAGGAATAAACTCAGACATGGAGTAGCTGAGCTTGGCGGCAGAAATCTCCTGTTTATCCACAATGACCAATTAAATATTGTTCTCTAATAGTCATTGAACTAGATCTTACTCCCCAAAACTTTTACTATAAATAAGTATCCTTAGCCCACAATCATGCTGAACCCCTCAGGTCACTGTAAACATCAACCCTCATTGCTCAACTCAGCCAGCGTGTGCTCCGGTCGTGCCGGCCGGTGCTGACGGCTGCGTGCCCTGGAATGCCTTTTCATTGTAACAAGTCTACACTAGGAGCAGCACTAAGTGCTCTTCATGAAAAGGTGCTCCGTGAGTCACAAGACTTTTTCAGTCTCTAGAGAAATATTTTTTAAAAACCACAGGTCAAGAAATTACTTCTATGGTTAGTAGAAAATAGAAAAAATAATATTCAGGTAAATGGAAAAAAGAATATCTTCTGAAATGAAAAAAATTAGAAAGCAAATAGAAAGCAGAACCAACTAAAACAGAAAAAACTGTCTTTCTTAAGGGTAATTTCTCTGTGATATATTCTAAACTTGTTCTACCGACTTCAAACAGAATAACCTGTTTATGCTTGAATGTGTCTCTAGTCTAGGAATGGAAGGTAGTTTTAAAGGACTTATTAATTGCTAGTCTAATTATTTTTATAGCCATTTATTTGTGTCCTTTGGTACAATAATAGACTCTGGATACTAACTGAAATACCCACTGACCCTGTATCCTAGGAGCATGTACCAACATTAACAGAAAGGGCTGACCTTTGGCCTTTACTGCTCCCAGGCGTGCAAGAGTGTTATGTTGAAACATGGATCTATTTGAACAAAGGTCATGCTCTAGTAATGGCTTGATATTGGGCTTTTCTTTTCTTCTTTTTTTCCTTAATGAAAAGATTAAATATGTGACAGAACTGTAACATGTACACTATCTTCATTTTATAGCTTTGGTATCAGTTACTGAAATAAAGTTCTGAGATACGTAGCTTAAATAATTTATGAAAAATGCCTCCTCCAACAGAAATGTTAATAATATAATACATGACGGACAAAGTTTCACAAATAGTTATTTAGTAATATTTTTTATTTGGTATGAAAGCTTAGTAGATAATTATCTTGCTACATAGTTTGATTAAAAACGTTTTTTTCCTGCAAAATTATGTTAGTATAAAATATGTCATAGTAGACACTAATTTTATAATGAGTTTCTGTTTTTTTAAATTTTTTTTCTCTTCATCCAGAGAATGGAGAGCATGTTTTTTGAGCTATGCCAACACATCTTGCCAAAGCTTGATTTTGATGTTACATGTTCAGACCCACACATATGTGGTTCCATTAGCCTCAGACTTTCTGAGGCATTGGGGGAAATCTCCAGAACAGGCATACGATCTGGTAAGAAGAGATACTGCGAGGGCAGCAGGCTCTGCTCTGACTGTCCTGACAGGACCCCCTCCACAGGGTTCACCGGCTCTGAGGTAGTTACTGAAAAGAGCTTCTATTATCAACAGCTGTGTCCTGATGTTTCGACAATCTGTGCTCATAAAACATGATGTTTGGTAACTTCTATCAAACACAGTTTACTTTTGTCTTTTCAACACCAAAACTCCCACTTCTTTACCTTCTTTCATCCAAGAATTTCTCAATAGTTGGAGGGCACTAATTATGCCATACAAAATCTGTTCACAGTAATTATTGGTGTTACTGTTATCCTAATTATCTGTAGTACTAACAAATTCACTTTCTACATTAGACTGCACCATGGATATGCAGTTAATGGAATATGCTTTAATACTACCTAGAATGTCTGCTGCCTTATTGATGAATAAATAATGCTGGGAAGTATACTGCAGAATCTTCTCTGTTCCACATTGTGTTTTTCATATTCAATTTTGGTGCTGAACTTCTTTTTCTAAAATGCCTCTTCCAACTACAAACTTTTCCCTATGAGTAGGAATTAAGTTTACCAGCTACATTTTTGTAATCAATTTCAGACAAACTGGGGCTAGGTATGTCAAAGAAAGGAGCAGCTGTTGAAAATTCCATTTCTAAGTACCATGCACTGCAGGAAATACAAAGGAGAGTCATGAATCTTTGCTCTCAAGAAGCGTACAACCGCAGAGGAAGACCAAACGCAGAAGAGAATATAGGAGTGAGTCAGGTTCCCACGATGGTGACAAAGCAAACGGAACAGCCTGGGAGATGACTGCAGAGCAGGAGGTGACAGAGGAAGCTGGAATTCTGGGGATAAACTTGATTTTTACTCACTAATATAATGAGAAACTTTTAGAAACCCTAAGGAAATGATACACGATCCAAGAGATGGATAGAGAAGAAAACTTTGAGGGGTCAGCTGCTCCCCCCACCCTACTGGGGACTAAATGGAGGAAAATGGGCATTCTGGGATTTAGACAAGAGAAAAAGAATACAATTCTAACAGTGAGACTTACTAAACAAATAATGGAATAGGTTATAGAAGGAAATGTCATCCGTGGAAGCCTTTAAAACTGGGATGTATTTTCAACAGCCTAAAAAATGGAGCAAATGAGGTACAGAGCCCACTAGCCTGACAGAAACCACAGAGCACGAACTTCCAAGGACTGAACAGAGGCTTCTTAGTACATCTGCTTGGGATTCTTTCTCTGGCCTGACGGTCAGAGGGAGCCTTCCTGTTCCTGCACAAAATCTCGCGGACCCACAGTGGGTGTCTGCACGGCAGCCAGAGAAGAGGAGCCCAGACTACATTCAGAGAAGCAGAGGTCAGCTGCTGTGTGACATGAAACTACAATTCCTAACATGCAATCCACAAGCTCAGATTTTAAGTCTGGCATCCTTAGAAATGTTTAGCTTTTAGAGCTGGTTTAGAATACTATGTAAGTCACAGGTTTATTTACTCAACAACTTCACTGAGTGCTTCCTCTTATGTTTAGTGGTGGCAGACAGAGTCACTACCCGGGGGAAGACAGGAACATAACCAGTTAATCATACACCAGAGAGACAAACGTTAGGACAGAAGTAAGCCCAGAATGTGTGGGAGGCACAGATGGTGGACATTGACCCTAGGCAGAAGGTACAGGGAAGGTCATGGACTGACACTGGGTGATGCTGGAAGGAAAGCGCCGACGACAGAGGAGAAAGGCTTTCTCTCTAGATAAAGGGCTTGGCATGTTTGAAGGCATTACATGCCACAACAAAAGATGATCATGCAAAGCCTATAATGAGAAAAACTGGCAAAATCACAATCTCCTCTAGTGTTCTATTTGCCTTCTAGCATCAAGGCTGCTTTTTAAAATACTTAAGTCAGACCCTTCAGCCTTGATTACAGCATCTATCCTATGAATATGTATCTGCTGGCTGCCTGGGATAATGTGTTAGACATGGAATTCAAATGCCCTTTGATTTACCAACGGCTACTAAGAACTGTAATCAAGCCAAGTTCTCGTATCTAAACAAACTCACTAAATGTAGGGATAGATGTCTAAATAGAAAACATAATTAATTTGATCACTATTTTCTTCCAGTATAAACACTCACTCTTTATTCATGACATATATTCTCATATGTCTACACATGTATTTATACATTCTATCCATCAATCAATAAAAAAAGTCACACTGAATGTATGATTTGACAAGCTAGAATTCAAGCTTTATCAAGAGGCAAAAGAAGCTTAATGAATTTTTTCAGTTCTCAGTTTACACATTAGCTCAAGTTATAACACTCAAGTAAAGAACGTGAAGGTTGCTTTCCCAAGTTCATCACCCAGCGAGGTTTCCCAGCAGCCGTGTGCAGCACTCTGTCCTGGCACGCTGTCAGCACCACTAAGAGGATGGCTAATACTAAGTATGGACAAGGATTTTGAGGGGGTCAAAATACAGAAATCTCACAAAGTGATATGAATACAATTTGTAGAAGAAAGGAAGAGAAATATTAATGTATGGTTAGTAAAAATAAGGCTTGTGTCTGTGCTGCATGACCCACATATGTCCCTGTTTCTTCTCAGCACATGAGACTGTACAGTCCCCTCCCCGACCCCTGCCAAAGACATGTAAGACAGAAGCCGTCCACACGTGGACTCTTCACAGACCTGCCTCCAGGCTCAGAGTCCTGAACTTAAACTCCAACTTCTCTGGGGTCTTTCCAATGACTTCTCCCCATTTCTCTTCTGCTCCTCTGGAGGATTTACTAAAAGACTTAGAATTTTTGGACAGGCAATTGCTGTTTAACACAACCTTCTCAAGGGTTAAGTGTAAATGAATCAGAAACATGTGGCTTAAATTTCCCACAAAATTGAATTCATATGGACTTGGATATAAAAGGGAAAACAGTGTTTTCCAAAACATGGTTTGAGTTTTGAAAAACACCAAGTGCTGGGAAAATAGTTTAGGTATTCACTTAACTTTTAACTATGGCCAGAATCATTCATTCCTAATGTTACAAAACTCTCTTTTGTTAAAGAATGTGTCCTTCTCAGGGAAGACTGCACACACAGTGATTCAACACCCACCTTCGCAATTCGGTGAAGAGCTCCAGCAGAATGGAATGAGAACGCAGCCTTAAATGCCCCGTGTGAGAAACCGAGGAAAGTGATTCCTACAACTGAATGTGCACATGTATTATCTGGGGGTCTTGTGAAAATGAGATTGTGATTCAGCAGGTCTCAGGTGGGGCCTGAGAGTCTGCTGGGTTTATAACAAGCTCCCAGGTGATGCCGATGCTACTGGTCCACAGACTACATCTGAGCAGCCAGGACCTAGATCACCCATCTGCTGTCACCATGCAACACATGTCATTTACACATGTCATTTATACTGTTATATATCTCTGAGCTTCCTGAGATTCCAATTTGTTTGATGACCAGAAAACCAAAAAATAATCCAAGTAAAATTACATCAGTGGGAATGAAAATATTCTGCTAAAAAGGTATAGATAATTGCGGTGAAATTTACATAACAATATCCACTGATTAGAAGTAATGAGTAATGTATTCCTTATTACACATGAACAATGAGGAAACAAATAAAAAACAATAAATATTCATCATCACCAGCTCTGCTACTACTTCATATCCTACTCCTCTGGGAACCCTTTCAGAAAATCTTCCAAATCAATTCAGACTTCAGAGATACGGCCTGTTTTAAATTCAAGCACTTTTTTGTTTACCACATGACTAATTAGTCAGGAATGTCTAGTCCTATTGCACACATTAATTTTTCACAACTAGATTTTAATCTCTGTGATGGTGTGGACTGTGTCTTCTTCCTTCTGAATTCCCCAGAGTCCCTCAAAGTGCCTGCTTAGTTCACTATTAAATAAACTGCACATCCTATATAACCATACAGAGTACTAGCAAACCAAGGCCACCCAAACAGCCATAACCATTTACACAATGTTAGAATTCATGCTGTTCAAATTGCAACAAATCAGTTCTGTTTGTCACCTGGAGTTAAAGGGTTGCGGGCAGGGGATGGATGTTGGAGCTAAGTAAGGAAATCCCTAATGTTCTAAGAAAACACGCAATACCTATCTACAAGGCTTGAGGAAAATTTGGAGTTTCTTTCTTCCCCCAGGGGTTGAATGGGCCCATTTTTTATACAAGCAACTTTATAGGAAACTTGTTAAGATGAAGAATGCTATCATTTTCCTCTTGGGTAAACTAAAGCAGAGAAGCAGCTTACTTTTATGTATACCACACACATACCAGCACAATGGCAATGCTAGGAGAAATGTTTATCAAAACCTCTAATTTCCAAACCCTTATTCTCATTCTTGTGGCAGGAAGACATATGTGTGACTGCCTCTCCAAGGGCAAGGTTCTGAAAAACCCATTCACACAGCTGCCCAATCTCTGCCCTTCATTTTCCACGTCTGAGCACCTGGGCAAACTGACACAGAAGGTTCTCTTATCACAACCAATGAAGAAGGTCAAGAAGTTGATGTGGCCCCAAGAATCCTAGCTTGGGCTCCCTTCTTTGTTTTGAGTTGTTCTGCAGTGGAGGAACTCAAGGCCATAGCCCCTGTCACCAAGGGAGCCCCACGAAGAAGATTCTGCTCACCTCCTCAGGCAAGGGAAGAAAGCATTTCCTCCTATCAGCATGTCCCACAACTGGTTGTGGAACATTCATGTGTGCTGGTTAAGTGGGTTGACCACAGATCTCTGTATCAGGAATGTCACCAAGCATAATAATGCTGTCTAGGAAAATGTATCCAAAAGCTTACATATGGACAAACAGAAATAAACTTAGGTGCTATTTATCAGAGTAGGGCTGCTCAAATGGATTTTTTGAAAGCTATGACTGTCATAAATTCATCCTTCAAGTATTAGTCAAACAGCAACTGTATGCAGAGCATCATGCTAGGTTAAATCTGGGGACAGTGAAGATTTCTTTTCTTATTTTTAATTAAAGAAATTTGCAATCCAGTTGGGAATACAAGACATACACATATAAGCAGGTAAGTGACTTTACAGAACTAAGGGTGTTAATACAAGAGATGTTCTGAAATGGCATCAATTACAAAAAAGCAGTGCTTAAGCTATGTCCTGAAGATCATGAAAAATGTGTAAGAGAGGAGAGGAATAGCATTCCAGGTTAGGATACTCTGTCAGGAAACCCTGATGCTCAGGGCAAGTGAGTCAACCTGTCTGACTGGTTCCAAAAGGACACTATCAGGTAGAAATTTAGGTTGTGGATAAAGAAAGAAAATCATCAAATCAAAGAGCTTGGATATCATCCAGTAGGTGGATGTTTTTCAAATAATGCTTCTCAGAAAGCTAAGATTCTACAGCGGTGATTCAGTATTCTCAACAACTTATATTAAGAATAAAGAAATGTGCCCTGGCTGGTTTGGCTCAGCAGTTAGAGCACCGGCCTGAGTACCAAAGGGTCTCGGGTTTGATTCTCGGTCCAGGGCACGTACCTGGGTTGCAGGTTCGATCCCCGGTCCCAGTCAGGGTCATGCGGGAGGCAACCAATCGATGTGTCTCTCTCACATTGATGTTTCTCTCTCTCTCTCTCCCTCCCTCCCTCCCTTCCACTCTATCTGAAAATCAATGGAAAAATACCCTGGTGTGAGGTTTAACGGGGTGGGGGGGGGGAATGTAACACCTTTGACCTTAAAATTAAGTTTATACTAACAAAATTGTTTGATCAGTTTTATCTGCTGGGGTTCTATACACAATTGTACTGAGACAAGGGATAACAGTGGTAATGGAGAGCTACCTTCTTAGCTATCACAGGAAAGAGCAGCATTAGTTAATTTAAAGTATTTTATTTTCTTTTTAATACAAATTCACTTCAAAATTAATTTACAATTCATTGTATTTTTAAAACAACATACATACTTGACACTTGGAGTTTCTAGTACTTATACTGGCAAAGTTATTACCAGCATCACCATTATTAATTATATCAGTCTGGCTGCATCACATTATATGAGAACTGATTAAATCAGAGCATGTACCATTGTAAATTTAACTGCACATGGTCAAAAGAATTGCTTGCTTCCCCCATCATGTGCCCTTCTGTACCAAATCCACATTAATTTCATGGAGAGTTAAGCATCAGGCAGGGATAGCAGATGATGGGCTTTTGTCCTTGATAACTCTAAAGAAAGATATTAATTTCAGTTTTGCAGCTCATTCAGAAAATTGTCTTGATAGCCTGGAAAAGCCCTGTTTACGCTTTCTGTGTGTGTGTGTGTGTGCACGCATGTGTGCACATTTACACAAATGAATATGCATGTGTCTGAACAAAAAGAAATCATGCCCAGTCATAAAGGAAATTAAAAATAAACTTAAATACGCTTCCATATGCCAGTGCAGGGGCCCCAGAGACTTGATCATAAACTTGCACATTTAAATTGTCTACAAGAATTTTTGATTCAAAAAGTATACTGAGCAATTTCATCATTACAATCACATAAAATATATTTGCACTTGGGGAAAAACATTTCTCAGGCAAGCAATGGGATATTTTATTTAGACATTCAAGTATCAGACAATTTATAATAAATGAATGTTCTGGATTTTAAGAAGCCTAATAAAGCTGCTACTTTCTCTTGAATTAGAAAATAATATAGAGTGAATTATATAGGAGATATAAGAAAGGGAATTTAGAACAATCAGTTTTATGAGATGATTGAAAATTTTAAAGTAAAATTCTATTAACAATTTAAGTGTTAAATCTCCCCATATCAATTCATTTAAAACCCCTTATATTGCTAAACAGAAAACAGGGGGTTAAGTTCTCATACTATATTCTTCATATGTATAACATTCTCTTCCTCTCAGTGTATTAAGATGATTTTCAAATAGTGGCATCAGTCACTAAGCATCCTTCATACATTGGTTGAAAACAATTCAGAAATATATCAACAGTAGGTAATTCAAATATTTAATAAATCTGTTTCTCTAAAACTTTACTTCATATTTTTGGACTAGAAGTAATCACTGTGATTTGATCGTTTTGAAGCAAGGTATTATTATTAAAAGGGAGGCTCTGCCTGGCTCCTAAAGGACCAGGTCTGTGTGCCGTGGGCCGCAGTGGCTGCCACCTCCCGTCCTTGACTTATTTACATCCAAGAAAATAAAATGAGTCGAATCAATTTAATTTTAATTCCAATGAAAAGAACAATAATTGTGCCATGCAATCATATGACAGTCATGGACTTTAATCCAAGAGGATGCAAAAATAGGGATACACTACTAAGTATTAATAATAACGTAATTTTAGAAAATTTCAGTGAGAATAAGTAAAATGGGGGACGGGCAGAAGAGCACTGGAGATTAAATTCACAGAAGTACTTGTTAGCAGAAAATCCACCTGTTTATTGAGAGACAGTCTCAATTGGCTGATTGTTGAAGTGGATAATTTGTTTGTTTCCACTTTAAGGAAAGGTTTTCTTACGTATTTCCAACCAAAATAATGGGCCCAGTGGTGGTGTGTTTTGTCTCTGGGGCAGCTTCTGCCACCTGTACAGTCCCTGCAATCCCCTCCCCACCCCTATTCAGGCTTGCCAATCACTCTCTAGCACCATCAGAAGCCTTGGAGGAAGCCTGGACTTCTGGGGTAAGGGACTTGGTTGTTCCAAAGCCTGGTGCAATCAGATCCAAAAATGACTACAATTAAAAAAAAAAAAAATACAAGCTTGCAAATGGTAAACCCTGCTACAGGGATTAATAAAGCCAACAATCATAAAACCCTAAATAACAAAGCAACTCAATTCACAGGGCTTTCCTGGGTTAAAAGACTGTCAATGGGAAGTGATTTGCAATTGTGCACAAAGTTGTTTTTCTCTTTAAAAATCCTTCCTTAGGAGAAGTGGGGTTGAAAACCTGTTCTATTTGTTTTTCTTATAAATGCCTTGATCTTAAAATCTAGGGCTCTTATATATAGACATGCTGCAGGCACCAAAGTAGCAAAAGGTCTTGTAGTATTTAAAGAATATACCAGATTTAAAATCGTCCTCCAGCACAGCAGATGTTGGAGGCAGCAGCAGGAAATACCACAAGCCCCATCCACACAGCTTGGCCCTGCGCCCTTCCTGTCACCCACCGTCAGCCCTACACAGCTCCTGTGCTTTTTATCATCACTTTTGTGGGACAATCCTTGGTCTAAATGTCTTTTAGAGCTGTGATTTTCATTAATGATCTGATGGAATAAGACAAAAGGTAAGACAAACATCCCCAAATCAATTTGACAAGTATTCATCAACCAGATTTCAAAATGTTTAAGAAAGAAAACCTCTAGCGTAGACAAAATAATTTTTTAAAAAAAATAGTCATCCTTCATTCTCTCTAATTTGGTCTGCTCACTAGGTTGCCAGCTTTCAAGCCTGACCCTTCCTTGATATCCACTTATTGTCCTCAAACCTCAACCCACTGGGCAATTAGACCACAAGAACTGCTTTCCAACCACCTCATTTTAGTCGGATGCATGATCAAGGAGTTCCCTTGAAAGGGCAGGAAGCCTGCACCAGTCTGTGGAACATCACAGATGCTTTAAAGATCCTGCGACATCCGCCCTAACAGTTAACAACAGAGCAACACCAGAAAGGAGTGCTGGCTTCCTTGGCCCTCACCCCTTAATCTGTGCCTGCGTGTTTCTTTTCCCTGATGGAGATTTCTAGCCCTCAGCCATTCAGAAGTTAATTTACACAAATTATTATCATTGTGCTGAGACATACTATAATAATAAAACATAAATTTAAGTATACATATCAATGTCTGCAGAGTATTTTCTACTGTCTTTGCTATAAAAAAATAACATATAAATGAAATTTTTATGTTTGACAAAAGGGATATAATTAGAACAACACATTTTTGGCTGCAAATCTGTAAACTGCATTGACAGAGATGAGGATAAAAGATGCATCGTGTATAAGCCAAGCCTTCTCTAGTGAAGTGAACAGTGACACTAGTAAACTTTCTTCTAACATAATTACCTACAGCAAAGTTGGTTTCTTTTATGTATAATCCAAGTTCAGCAAATGGAAATCCTAAGATTTCAGGACCAAAAGGGGAGATTAATTGAAGTTAACGCATTCTGAGAAAAAGTCAGCCAGGTTGACAACTCACAGCCTACTTTCCATCAGACCTCAAAGATACTGTTGCCAACATTTTTCTTTTCTTTTTAAGACAAGATAATGAATTTTAATATCTGTGTAAAATAAAGAAACTCATGAGAGGTAGCAAGCTTCACAAACACTGATCTTCATGGTGAGAATTTCTCCTCAGGAAAAACAGAGATAAGTACACTTCCGATGCTCCTGACTAAAAGGCCTCCATTGTGTTACAGGCATCAGCACGGCAGACCAGCCCTGCCTCCATCTACGCTCATCTGCAAGGCTGGGCCTTGAGGCATGGAGGCTGGGGTCTACAAAGGAATGAACATTTGTCAACCCCAAAAAAGAATGGTTTGTGGTAGAATGAGGGAGAAAATTTTGGGTGACAATGGATATAATAATTTAACTTCTCATAATTTGCACAGTGATCAGCTAATACATTGCTTTTATAATTTTAAGAACAGCCCAGGGTATTATTATAAATGTTTTACTAATAATGGAATTGAGGTTCAAAGAAGAGGAATGATTTGGCTAGGATGTGACAGGAAACAAGCTTCGGGGTCAAGACTCCATGATGGGTGCCTGAAGCTGGGCAATGGCTGATGGCGTCTGTGTATCACCCAGACAGCCAGGCCAACTCACTGCCACTGCCCCAAAGCCTCACCTCTCAGGGGAACCGGTAGAGAGGGAAGGCAAGGGAAAACACCAAGATGGGGCAGGGGTGGGGAGATGTCAATGTTTCTCCTTGCCTGTCTAACAGAGAAATCACACAAAGGAAATTCATGTGCAGTAAGCACAATGCACACACACGCACACACACACACACAGAATTAATGACTGTATTTTACAATTTACTGCAGATCACAGAGGTCGTAAGTAGAGGTATCTATAAATAGTATGAAGATCTGGAAGGATAGCCCTCTGGAGGAACATTTCAGCTGTGTGACTGCTGCCGCTTTGCAAAATACGGGTGGACACACTACCATTCTTCAGCTGGAAAAGCCTTGAATGTGGAGCAGAGAGAATGGTTTCTATCTCTAGGGTAATGAGAAACCTGAATGTCTCAGTGGTAAAAAAGCAATGCTTCATATAAATCAAGTCAAAATGTAACCATACCTCTTAAATATTAATCAAGGTAATTATAGAAAAAATAGTCCAGAAAATTTATGTAACAATCCAAGACAAATAAATGTCTCACACTAGAGAGAAACTCAGAAATTACTTGTTCATAGCCCTGGCCAGTTTGGCTCAGCGGTTGGAGCGTTGGCCTGGCGGACCAATGAGTCTCGGGTTTGATTCCAGTCAAGGGCACATAACTCAGTTGCGGTTCATCTCTGGCCCTGGTTGGGTCATGCAGGAGGCAACCAGTTGATGTGTCTCTCTCACATCGATGTTTCTTTCTCTCCCTCTCTCTTCCTCCCTCCCACTCTATCTGATGATAAATAGAAAAATATCCTCAGGTGAGGATTTTTAAAAAAAATCACTTGTTCATAATAATGTAACTTGACTTTCTTCACATAACTAATACCAAATACCATATGCTTGGCTATATCTGTTCTAATTAAAGTTATCTTGTAGTTGATATCCAGTTCTAATCCAGCAAACCTAACACAAAACACATATTCAGGCTTATGAAAGAGGGAGGCTAAATCCAAGGTAAAAAGCAACAAAAAAGTAATATCTATCAAACAGAACCACAATACATTTTTAATAGCGCCTGTTTCTCAACTGCTTCCTTGAGGAACATGTAAAAGAAAAGAAGAGCATGTGCGGGGGGTAGGCATATGCAGGCCAGGCTGAATAATCATACAGGATGCCAATAATTTAGGGAGACAGAGAAGTGAGAGAGGCTACTTCTCAGCATCTGCAAGGAGTCAAGCCACTCTTGAGTGGTTTGAGATATAATTTTGTTGAGGCAGTATGGTTAGCTGGGCTAACCATACTGGAACATAATAGGTGTGCAACATTACTGCTGACACAATATAAACAGTCCTGGCTTTTACCAGTCTCTTTAAGAAAAAATTTCTCATTAATTTCTTGAGCCACTTCAAACTAAAGTGCTAAAGACCAATGACAACAGCCAACCAATTATAAACACGGATCGGTCAGGTCTGAAGTCTTAACTCAGTGGGGTCTGTATACTGCTACTCAAAAGTATGAATCTGTGTGATGGCAATTTTTCAAGTTAAAAACATTCATATGCTAAACTCAGAGGTAGAATTAAACTGAGCTTCAGTCTTGAAATTTCTCTACCAACCCATGTAAAACGCTGCAGAAGAAAGGGCTACAAAATCATAAAGGATGCTTTCAAAAGGTAAATGCGACCGAGAGTCCCAGCACCATCGTTTGTACTGGTTTCTCAGTCTGTATCTAGTAGATAAAAACAACTTTTCCAGTATTTACACATTTTCTTTCCTTTATTTCCTCAGAAATCATTAACACCAGACATCTAGCACTCTTAACAGCAACAAGTCACATATCCTTTTTGGGACCTGCTGACATCTGGTTACATGGGATCGCTCTGCATCTTCCTCATTCAGGAAGTTCCTACAGGAAACACTGTGTGACCTCTATGCAAATAACTCTTGGTACCTTCAGTAATCATTACTGACATCACATTTGAAGGCCCCAAATGAAGGCTTATGTCCATATTTTAAAATGAAGATTCTCGCAAAGGCAGGGTAAGGATAGAAGAGAACATTTGCACAGTTGGCAACAAGATTCATCCTCAGAAATTGCCCCAATTTATTACACTTAGGTCAACTAAATGTGTCAGATAAGAATTTGGTGAACTTACTTCGGCTAACACTGCTCTCCTGTGTACACAAGGCTGATGAAAAGCCAGATGTTTTCAATCTAGAAAGCTTAACACTACCGCACAGCAAAACCAGCTGGCAACAGCCTGAAGAAAGTGCGTCTTGCTGGGAGCAGTCCAGCGTGGTGTGTTGGATCTCTCACACACACCACACCGAGTGCTCCCTTCCTGAGGCCATGCCTGGGTGGCTGTCCCAACAGCCAGCTCCAGCTGAGACTTTGGGAGCAAGAGCGTAATCTCATTCTTTTTCCTAAAGTTCCAAACTATTTGAAAGAAATAATACACACTGTTTTCCCAAGTAGCTCTCTCCCTAGTTAACCTGAAAGTAACATAACAATGATTTATCCATTTCATCCGATTTGCCCCACAGCAGAGACATGTACGAGAACACAGAACACATGCCCAAAACTCATATACCACTAATTTTTGTAACTTGGGAAGAGCTAAGCTGAAGTTGGCTTTTGAATTAATCTATAACGGGTTGTGCAAATTACTTGAACTTTTAGAAAATCTAACACAATGGGATTCTATTATAGGAAACAATGGCTATAACCAGTTCTCAGCACTTCAGAAGGACCACCCACTGCATGTGACACAGGCCAAATCATGCACAAATCTTACCTATGCAGCAAATTCCCTAAGGGCCACCAGTAAGTACCACTTTGTTGGTCTAGCATCAAACTATACTTCATTAGAAAAAAAACCTTTCTTTAAGAAAAAAAGTTAAAATTTGAACTTTTCACAAAGTCTGACAGGCCTTCTATCTAACAGGTGGTGAGATTTAACTACACACAGAAGTGGGTTCTTTTATGCCACATCATTACTATCTTCTGTGCAGCGTGTCTTTCTCATAAGAAAGTCAAATACATAATGCTCACTGGTAAATTATATCCAAACTGCAAAAACATTCCAATGATCCTAACAGCTATGTCAGATAAACAAACTGGAGAAACAAAAATGCTTACACAACATGAAGAGAATAAAGGAAATAGCACTGGGCCCCGAGACCACCAACAGAGAAATGCTTTTCTCACATATAAGTTCTTGGGGATACCTCAATGTCTAAAATGGAGCAAAAACTCAAAAACCTGTGCTTGTCAAATAAAGTAGTGATTGAGTAAATCAATCAATCAATGAATCTTTGAACTGACCATTAAAACAGCTACAAAAGTACTGATTGCCAGTCTGGCCCTGCTGCTTCATGTCCCTGTGTACTGGGCCCCGATCTCCCACTGGGGTGTGAAACCGGTGCAGGCGGAGCTCTGCAAACGAAGAGAGAACAACCAGAGACAAAACAGGCACAGGGCACACTTCGTGACAAATGCCTGCGATCACAGGAGTGAAACTCAATCGTTAGGTGCTAGACCTTCATCCACGGTCGTAGGATCCATCCAGGTTTATTACCCACCTAGGCTGATCAACATTCTACCTTTGTTATTCTTTTTCATAAAGATTCCACCCCACCTCCTGGTGCAGGGGCCCCCAGCGCTCTCTAACTTGCATACCCACTCCGGTAAGGGTCACTGGCCACCCTCACGAGTAGTCACCGATGACACCCCTGACTCACAGGGGGACAGAGAATTAACTAATGTTTGCAAAGTGCTTGTAGATCCACTAGCCAAAGGGTCTTATATAAACACAAATTATCAGCATATTCTGTTTTCCAATGGGGCAGAGTGACCAGAGCACTTACTCGTGCCTTATAAGAACACCAAAGTCTCCTTAACTAGGTCTTCCTCTGTTATGAGACTGTCGATGTACACCCCAGATCACCAATGCCTGCACATCAGCCCGTGTTCCAGGCCTCTGGGGTTTTTTTTGTTTTTTGTTTTTTTCCCTCAAGGAGCTGTTTTTCAACCCTTGGTTCTTATTCTCAAAGCCTGCAAAAGAGATCAGAACCTATCATTAAAAACAAATTACACCTCCAGAAAGCAGCTTCACATCTCACTTTCTCATCTTTGGGAGGAGATACGACAGAGGTCTTGACTTTTTTAGAAAGTGCACTGTGTCCCTTGATGGACTCAGGAGGCCCTGGTCAAATTCCACTTAGAGTTACTGCATTCTGCTCACTCCAGGTCCTGCTGCCCCGGCTGCACGTGCACTCATGGCCACTTCCTGCTCTCCGGTGTCTGCAGTCCCGCTCTGCTCTGTTTAAACAAGCGCTGTGTTTCTCCTGCCACAGCCCTATCCTCTGTAATAAAGGGGAACAGGACATCTGACACCATGGCTATCACTTTTAGGACCTAGACCCCTGGTTTGTTTTGTTATGTAGATTGGCTCGGCTACTAATATATCATGTTTAGACATGTAGTTTCTGCCTTTATCTCTGTTATTTTCCCTTTAAACCTGGGAAAACAGTTGAGAGGTTATATAAGCATTGCCCTGGGCCCTGGGCCACATATATCCTTGGTAACTTTGACTGGTCTTGGAGAATTCTATTCCTTTGTCCTAAAGAACATTGTTTTTCCTATCATGCCACTAGTATGACACCAGGTTAGGAGCAAAATTGTCACATAGCTCTCCAAACATACTTAGAAGAAGGAGAAAGGCTTTAAATTAGTTTTTTTTGTATATTAAAAACAGAATCAAAAACAAAAAACAAAGGAAAAAAGAAATCATTTAAAGCAATTCCTTCATTTACTAGGTATTTATTGAAGTACTATATGCAACACAGACATGGCATTTATTTTTAGGATACTTTGACCTCTCACATTTCCGCTCTAAAACATTTAAGTCACTCTGGTTAGAAAAGGACATGGAACAGTGACCAGAACAACTACTTAGGTCTTCGTCTCTGAACTAAAACAATTACAGGAATGTTGACAGGTCCCAGAGTAGGCACTAGGTAAGGAGGAATAATAACATTGAAAAAGTAAAATAACACCTTACACAACACATCACATATATAAACATATGTATATATATATTACATATTATATTGCGGAGTTTTATAGTTTATTTAGAAAGTGCTTTAAAATTTGCCTCATAGAATTTTCACAACACTCCCATGAATAAAGTATTATACCCATTTTACAGACAGGAAAACTTTGCCTCAAAGCAGTTAACTTACATGTCCAAGATTCACAGTGCCAGTCAAGGTGCACAACCTGTACTTGAGCCCTGGGAGCTGCTAAGCCGTGGAGAAGGTTAGCCCTCTCTTATCTTTAATTCAAATTACGAGCAAGGTGGGAGGCAACTGGTGAGCGAAGAAATACAGGAGGAAATGTTCTAGTAAAGGTGACATAACTTTCTTAGAAATACACCAGCTTCCAAAGTGCCCTCTGCTCAGAAAGATTTCCAAGCACTGATTTGCATCTATGAGCTGGAATATGAGTTATCCCCCAAATGTTCTGACTCTCAGTCAGAGCTCTCTGTTACAAGGTCCCCTGGACTCCATCGGCAACACTAAGAGAGTCACTCTAGAAGTCATCACAAAGACCATGGTTGGCCCCAGGTTTTATGCCTCAGTTTCCCTCTGAGCAGCCTAGAGTGAGCTGCTGTTCCCATAGAACACTGAGGGGAGTGCGGGGGGAGGGGAGGAGGGAATACAAGCAGTGGTAACCTCGGGGCTCATGGACAGTATCAGCCAGTCCTGTCCATCAGCCTCTCCTTCTTCTCTGGATGTCCGGGTCTGTCCATCTGCCTTCTCCTGCGGCCGTACTGGTGTCAGCCCCTTCTCTACTGTATTCTTAGTGTCTGACATCTCACTTCTCCACGCCAACCCTCCCTAACAGGGCTGTGACTTCCTATAAACAGAAGCAGGGCTTCATTTTTCCTGGTCTTCCCTGCAGTGCTAATTCCAAGCCAGACATCCCAAAAATGTCCACTGAATTAGCTCTGTAAAACCCCAAGTCCTTTCAGAATCCACCTTTCCTCTCTCCCACTGTTTAATTGATCGTATAAACTCTATTCAACACTTAAGAACATTACCTTCTGGAGACATAACACCAGGCCAGCTGTTAACAATGAGCTGGAATTTGAGTTTATTGGTATGTGAGGTCTCGGGCCCAAGCTCTGGGTGTCCCTGGAGTGTATGGGGGTAGGGAGAGGAGGCAGTGAGGAACTGGCCCGAAGGCTGCTGGACGCCTTAACGTTGTGCCATTTTGATCTGCCGCCACAGCAAGAGGCACGGTATTGGCCGAGAGGTGTGACAGAGCATCTCAGTACTAGTTGAAGGGCTTCTACAATGACAATTCAGGGACTGGTCATTTAGAACTCCCATCTGTTAAAATCATGTCTGAAAGTCTCAGGCCAAGGCCCACACATTCCTGTACCCTCCACAAGTACAACAAAAACAGATGCTTGAACGATCCACTTGGGAACAGAGGCAGGCTCATTCCTGGTGCTGATTATTTTCTTCTGCATCTCTTCTCACAGAAAAAAAAATCAAACCACAACTTTCATCAAGACATTGCCTGACAGGGGAAACAACAAATCCCAGGTGGGAACCCCTTAGCATAAGGAAGCCACAAGCATCTTCAACAAGAGCGACAATGTGGCGAGTACTATAAGCTTAGCTCCTAAAATGCTTCACACCTTAATGTCCTGTCCATGATTCTGGTCTCCCTGTGTTTTCAGAGTAAACTGACTTTCACAATACTCACCCTCCACAATAGCAAACTGCTTTCCAAGTGGCAATATGTTCCTTCTTTTTCCAGGGCAATGCTAACTATGCTCTCCAAAGCAAAGCCACAACGCTTTGTTTTTAAGGCATTTAACTAAATCACTTTAAATCAACGTAGTCAATCAAAGATGACCTGTATATTATCTTTCTATCATGGCAATGAAAAACTTGCCAGAAAGGGACAGCAAGCTACCTGGGTAGATACAGCTGAGAAAGGAATATGGAGCTGCAGATAATTAAAGTGCTTTAGACCACTTCCCAATTGATTTTCCTCTTGTAAAGGTAGCTCAAGTGAAATGTTCAGAATAAATCATGTGTTAGAATTATCTTCTGAAGTAAGAGCTGAGAGCATATTGATTAATAATTATTTGAACTAACAGACTCAACTAAAGCAATATCATGAATTACTTTTAAAATTGGCTCAGATCAATCACAATGAAATCAGCTGAGTTTGAAGATTCATTGTCTTTGCTTAGTATTTTTTAAAAAGATCAACAGAGAGGCAGGGTTACTGAATGGAGTCCTAAGCAAGCACTACTAGCCTGGTCAGAATGATTTGTGATTACTTCTGAATATCATATTGACCTAGACCTTCTAACTGAGTAATGAGTCTCCCACGCTCTACTGAGAGGGAGGTCTCCATGGTAAACAAATATTTTCCACATATGATACAGGGTAAATGTGTATCATCCAGGAAATGTACTGCTCGTGATAAAACCCAATGACCAACTGGGCCAGAAAGGCACAACCTGGGAGGCCAATGAGCCAACGATTTATGCACATCCAAACCTCACGTACATACATGTGCACATGCCTAAGATTCATCCCCTGAATACCACCACAGAGTAGACATAAGAAAACCTAGAAATACCTTCAACCTATTATATTCCTACAATTGAATGTGTTTAAGTTTGTGGCTCATTTAATCTTATACATTCATCTGGCAACACACACACACACACACACACACACACACACACACAACATGGCTAGTTTTTGACAGTGATGTTCAGTTCCAATTTCCCAACTTCCCAGAAGTTCCACTCTGCTGCCACCACTGTCACCCTAAGGTACAGACCTGACCATGCCACTCCTCCCCACACCCTTCCTGGCATACCACCAACTAACTCTAAAGCCTGGGGCAAAGGGCCTCTGCCTGGCTCTCTAGTCCTCTGGCGCTCAAAGTGCGGTCTGTGGACTCCTAGAGGTCTCCAAGATCCTTTTATTTTATTTTTTTTATCCTTACCCGAGGACATTTTTCCATTTTTGTTCAGATAGAGTGGGAGGGAAAGAGAGGAAGAGAGAGAGAGAAACATTCGATGTGAAAGGGACACATCGAGTGGCTGCCTCCCGCATGACTCCAACAACGACCAGGGACAAATCGCAACTGAGGTACGTGCCCTCGACCAGAATCGAACCCACAACTCATTGGGCTGACACTCTAACTGCGGAACCAAACTGGCTAGGGCCTCCAAGATCCTTTTAAAGGGTCCCCAGGTCAGAACTATTTTATAATAATATTAAAACATTATTTGGCTTTTTCTCTGGATTAACATTTGCAGACATAACGAAGAGACAGCGGGAAAGCAGCTGCCTAGGGCTCCAAGCAGTACGGGTGGTCACGGACTCCAAGCATGGTGGGAAACAAAGGTCAGTTTCACCTCAGCACACCACGGATGCAGCAGTGCGTATTAACTTCGGGAATCTCGACCCTGAGCACACGTCTTGATAATATTCTGTCACAAACACGCGAGTGCACACAGAGCGGCTGTTACACACCGAGTCTGACGTCTGGCGGACGGAAAGGCGCTGCTGTGACCGGGTCGCAGCTAAACCAGCTATTTCCCCACAGAACACCATTTTTACTTAAAAAGAACAACTGGCAAAACCTGTTATTCAGAGTTAAGTATTTAAAAGGCATTTTCTTTAAAATGAACAAAGGCGAATCTGTCCTTTCAGTAAAGCTACTAACAATATTTGTTGCCAATGATAAAATTAGAGCTTTCAAGTAAAAATTGTAACTTTGGAAAACTTGTATCTACCGCCATGAGTTTCATAGTTTATAGATTCTTGTTCTCTTTTCTTTTTGTATAAATATCTCATCATTTGGAAAATCTTTACAACTCAGTGGACCCATATTTTCCCAGTGACCAATGCATGGTGTAACTCAATCATGTGGGTATAAAGGTTTTGAAAGCAGGAGATATCAATAGTTTAAAGGTAAAGTTAAGTGGTTTCAGGTTGCACATTACAATAGCAGGTAAGAAACTGCCACTCATTAAGGTTTGGTGTAGAAAACAAGCCACAATCGAGGCATATTGTCTTCAAAACAACCCACTGAACCAGCGTAAATGTAGAAGCAGTTATGAGAATCTAGCTGTCTTCTTAATAAGCCAGACACTAAAGAGCTTTCTAAAAATGTAAAACAATGCATATCTTCCAACTACATTTTTTATCTTGAAGAATAGTTATAGTACCACATAATGAGTTTACTGTGCTTGATTTTATTAATTTATTTTTGTTACAGATGTTTCTCCTTTTTTCCCCATTGACACCCTCCTCCCTGTCCCCCCCACCCCATCCCCAGCTTTGTTGTCCATGTCCATCAGTTATGTGTACATGCATATAAGTTCTGTGGTTTATCTCTTCCCTCCTCCCCACCCCCTCTTCTGAGGGTTGTCAGTCTGTACCCTACTTCCACATCTCTGGGTCTACCCTGTTCCTCAGACTGTTATGTTCATTATACTCCACAAATAAGTGAGATCATGTGATATTTGTCTTTCTCTGCTTGGCTTGTTTCGCTTAGGATAATACTCTCCAGGTCCTTCCATGTCGTCTCAAAGGATAAGAGATCTTTCTTTCTTACAGCTGCATAGTACTCCATTGTGTACATATACCACAGCTTTTTTATCCACTCATCTATTGATGGACACTTGGGCTGTTTCCATATCTTAGCTATTGTAAATAGTGCTGCTATGAACATGGGGGTACATATACTCTTTCTGAGTGGTGTTTCAGGCTTCTTAGGGTATATTCCTAGAAGTGGGATCACTGGGTCAAATGGCAATTCAATTTTTAATTTTTTGAGGTAACACCATAGTGTTTTCCATAGTGGCAGCACCAGTCTGCATTCCCACCAGCAGTGTACTAGAGTCCCCTTTTCTCCACACCCTCGCCAACACTTGTTGTTTGATGATTTGTTGATGGCGTGAGGTGAGGTGATACCTCATTGTTGTTTTAATTTGCATCTCTCTGATGATTAGTGATATTGAGCATTTCTTCATATGTCTCTTAGCCATTTGTATGTCCTGTTTGGAAAGGTGCCTATTTAGTTCCTCTGCCCGTTTTTTAATTGGGTTCTTTGTCTTTCTTTTGTTGAGTTGTATGAGCACTCTATATATTTTGGAGATTAATCCCTTATCTGATGTATCATTGGCAATTATGCTCTCCCATACAGTGGGCTCCCTTTCCAATTTGATGGTTGTTTCTTTTGCTGTGCAGAAGCTTTTGAGTTTGATGTAGTCCCATATGTTCATTTTTTCCTTTGTTTCTGTTGCCTTAGGTGATATATCAGTGAAGACTCTGCTGCGTATGATGTCTGAAATTTTGATGCCTACATTTTCTTCTAGGATTTTTATGGATTCATGAGTTACATTTAAGTCTTTTACCCATTTTGAGTTTATTCTTGTGTATGGTGTAAGTTGATGGTCTAGTTTCATTTTTTTGCATGTAACTGTCCAATTTTCCCAACACCATTTATTAAAGAGGCTGTCTTTACTCCATTGTATGCTCTTACCACCTCTGTCAAATATTAATTGAACATAATGTCTTGGGTCAATTTCCGGATTCTCTGTTCTGTTACACTGATCTATATGCCTGTTCTTGTGCCAGTACCAGGCTGTTTTGATTACAGTAGCTTTGTAGTATAACCTGATATCTGGTATTGTGATCCCACCTACTTTGTCCTTCTTTTTCAAGATTGCTGTGGCTATTCGGGGTCTTTTCTGGTTCCATATGAACTTCTGAAGTATTTGTTCTAGTTCTGTGAAATATGTCGTTGGTATTTTGATGGGGATTGCATTGAATCTATAGATTGCTGGGTAGTATGGACATTTTAATGATGTTAATTCTTCCAATCCATGAACAAGGTATGTGCTTCCACTTTTTAATATCTTCCTCTATTTCTTTTTTCAATGTCCTGTAGTTTTCTGCAAACAGGTCCTTTACTTCTTTGGTTAAGTTTATTCCTAGGTATCTTAATTTTTTTGCTGCGATGGTAAATGGGATTTTTTTTTAGTTTCTCTTTCTGTGAGTTCATCATTGGTATATAAGAATGCCGCCAATTTCTTTACGTTAATTTTTCCTGCTACTTTTATTGTGCTTGATTTTAAAGGAATAATTTTAAAATGTCTCAGTTTAAATGCCAACTATAGTAAATATCAGTAGATGTGTACCCACATGATAAACAAAAGGCTGTTTGAAGGCCTGGATGACTTTTAAGAGTGTAATAGGATCCTGAGACCAAAAAGCTTGAGAAGGACCATTCTGTTCTTATCACCAAAGTCAGTTCCTGCCCTCAGGAGCTCATGGCCTAACAGGGAGACAGACCAGGAAACAGAAATTTAGAATACTGTGTGATGAATGCTGTAACCAGAGGCCTGGGATGCAGCAAAAGAGAGCATGACAAATTCAACACTGGAGGGTGAAAGAAGGCATCCTTCTCAGAGAAGGAGGAAGCGGAGTTTCTCAGCAGACATGGAAGGTGCTGGTAGGGAAGGAGTATTTCAGGCAGAGAAGATAGGCCCAAAATATAAATGGCAGGACATACTGCAAGCCCTACATTTAAGTAGGCGGGCGCACAGAAGGTAGGGAAGAACAGTACAGTATGAGATGACTGGTGGACCCAGGCCATTCCATATAAAAAAGTGGGTGAGGGGGTATCAGGAAGCCTGTAATAGGGGATGTGACAGAGATTTATGTTTTAAGAAAAAACTGTTGTGTTAACAGTGGGCAAAGGAGTGTGTGACGGGGTGGGGAGCACAGTTAGAGAGCTGCTGCAGTAAGTTTGGGTAAGAAATAAAAAGCCTAAGTTATGGCATTGGCCATTTGGAAGGAGAGGAGGCCAGATTACAGCATCATTAACCAGCAGAGATGGAGTAGAAAATAAGCCAGTTTGAAAGAAAGCTATCGGTTGAATGGGAATAGTTTGCCTGTGTCGAATGTGAAACCTGAAGGGAAAAGACCACAGGTGGGCAGCGGGATGTATTTTGTGCTGTGAATACAGGGTGGGGCAAAAGGAGGTTTACACTTGTGAGTATGCAAAACAGTTTATTCTTGTATTATTATTTATTTATATAAATAATTGTTTTTTTTCCATACAAACAACTATAAACCTACCTCTGGAACAACCAACTGGTTGAGAGGCAGTCACTGAAAGCACCAAGGAGTCCCTGAAGGAGAAGGAGAAGGGTTCTAACAGAAAGGAAGGCACAATCCAAGGGCCGTATAAGAAACCTGCCCTGGCCCAGGAGGGCAACACCAACCACTGTGACCTCTCTGATTAAACCTAAACTGTCTTCTCGGATATTGGAAAACAGACTTCACCAGCCAGAAGATGTTTCTAGTTCACAATCTAAAGGTTCAGGATGGTAGGTGCTTCAGCCCAGAGTTAGGAGGTGGGGTGGGGACTGGGGCAGAAGGGGAGGAAAGGAGAAAAGAAGACTGGTACTGATTCAGAAGGATTTCTGCCCCTGATGAAAAGAGAGAACACATCCAGCCTTCCAAATGAAGAATGACTGTATCAGCATTGCCTGATTCCCCACATCAGACACAGACAGGAATTTCAGATGAGGGAACCCAAGTCTAACAGAGAGTTTTGTACATTACATGTGATCAAAACTATTTCATTTCTGAAGCCAGGAAATAGATACTTTGAGTTAAAACATGGGCCCTGTTGAAATCAGAAAACTCGGTCTGAACACACAATTTGGTAGAAAGCCACAACTCTCTCTATGTGAAGTGGAATTGGGGGAACACTTTAAAAAGTCAAGCATTTGGAAAACCAGCATAAACTCCTATCCTGTCTGTTTTTCTGTCTGCCCTTTCGGTTAAGGGCAGAAAAAGCACCCATCTTACAAGACAGTTTACATCTTCTCAACACAGATCTTAAATTATTCAATAATTTCATTGTAGCTTTATGCTTCGCAAGACTGTTTCCCATTTATTTAAACTAAAGGCTGCTAACTGGAGATCAAATTCCTTTCCCCTTCTTCTGTCCCTGGCAGGGCTGGAACATTCCTGACGCTACCCTGAAAGCGAAGGTGTCTACCTGGATGGAAGGTGGCAGGTGCTGCTGATGGCGTGGGTGGTGTCCTTCCTGTCTTACACAGAAAACTTCCTGAGGATCTAGGGATAACTAGCTGGCTGTGGTCTGTGTGTTTGAAGGCTTTCTATGAAACCATTACATGAAAGTACCATGTGGGCTTCCTGTGAACGGGACAGAAACAGCAACCCCACACCTACCACCTCACTCTCAGAGGATCACTCCTGCCTCCCTCATCTGTATTAGGGGTAAAAACATTAAAACCAGAATGTACTTTTATTGCACTCTCTTAGGTTAAACTCAATTTTTAGTTTAACAGAGCCAGTGCAAGTTCCTAAAACAGATTTCTGAAGGAAGGGAACACTCCTGAGGACAAGTCTTCCCTAAATTATATAACCCACTTTTTGAATTAAACAACTAATATTTTCTACTGAAGTATCTAATTTGAATTTAAATATTTCTTTACATGTTACATTAATTAGATGCACGTTTCTCTCAGCATCTTAATTTTATGCATTTTATTCTTCTAAGAAGCTTGCTAGTGAAGATTGCTTATTTGCATTCATTTACATACAATTTGCAAGAAAAACCTAGAAAGGGAGAGATTGTAAATTCATAGTTTTTTTCCCCCTAAATACAAATGTCATTTATATGAGGAAACAAATAGTACAATTTTTCCTTGCTTACATATAGTACTTTCAAGACTACTTTTAATATTTGTACACAGGGAGCTCCATTTAATGGATACTGCAACAGGAAGCCTCTCTCCTGCACGTTAATACTGACAATGAAAAAGGCTCCGAACTTCTAATCACCTTCTTTTTTCTCTCCCCGCCCCCTCCCCCTTCCCTCTGAGATTCATCAGTCTGATCCATGTTTCCATGCCTCTGTTTCTATTTTATTCACCAGTTAGTTTGTTCATTAAATTCCACGTATAAGTGAGATCATGTGATACTTGTAAGAACATGAAACATCCTCAAGCAGATGATACCTCCTGAAAAACATTATTTGCCAAGTGCATCTTTCTCACACAATAAGGACATATTTGATCAATTCTAATCTAAATATTCATCCACTTTCAAAGCTATTTCTTTTAGTGACGGGTAGTTTATTCTCTATGACTTTCACTGCAGTTAACTGGATTTTCCCCACACCCCTCTCTTCTCTTGAGTTTGAATTTATATTCACAATAATTCTGCCATCCCTACAAGAGCACTGATTGAAAGCTGGAGGACCAGCAGGGGCCATTCTTTGTGTGAGAAAATTCATGTGGCTATTTTTTAGAGATGGAAGTTGTTGATACTTCCCTGTTTCCAATGCCTTGTAGTTCCACTAACATCACAGAACGTGGATGCTCCTGGCCCTGGGGCCGTGAGCATGGGCTCAGACAGGGTTCTGGGAACAGATTTCCTACAGCAGCCATCTCTGCAAGGACTGCAGAGGGAGCAAATGGTAGAAAACACTTAAAGTGTAAGTGCCTTCAATATTAAAATGTATCTCTCTAATTTCACTGGAACACGGCAGGGACCTCCCCCGCCACTCAACCTTCACAAATAACCACCGCACTTACAGAGGCTCTCCTCCTTACACACTGAAAGTAACTGCAGGCTACTGCTCTGAGCGGCACAGAAGAAAGCTACCTGTCCAAAATAAGACAAACCTAATCAAAATTAGAGTTCTGACATTCTTTTAGTTGTAAAATAATGTTAACTGGCAGATGGAGTTTAGCTTTGATAAGCAGTTGCAAAGCTGTTTATGAAAGCCGCCTCTGCAGAGCAGTAAGGGAGACCAAGGCACCATTCTTTGGAGGAAGCTCCTGACACAGCACTTAGAGGAGTGTCCTGTGCGGGCCCAGCTGGTCATGTGACTTGCCTGTACCTCAGTCCTCCTGATATAGAACCAAGAGCTCACAGAAAAAGCAAAAACAGATGCTGCACTGGAGCTGATCGCTCACTCTAAAGCAAACAAATTAGAGAATTTAAACATCAACTGGAAATCAGTGAGAACTGAGTTCTAAAATAATTCATGAAATCACTTTGTTTTGTTGTTTTTCCTTTATTTTATTATTATTTTTTCCATCACCATTTATCCCCCATGCACCCTCTTCCACCTCACAAACACTTCCACCTCTGCCACCCCCCCTCCACACAAACACTTAAACACTTTTCTCCTTCTATCGTTAAGGCACTATTATGTGGATGATGGAGGATGGACTAGGGATTAAAGATTCAATGCATCTAAATTATCACCTATAGTCCCTGAAAAGTACCAATGGAATTATAGCAAAAGAAAAACCATTTCTAAGTGCTTAAGAAAATTTTGTCTTTGTACACTTAAATTTACAGCAGGTGTGATTACACATATTAAAGAAACTAAAATTTGCCTGGCTGGTGTGGCTCAGTGGTTGAGCGTCGACCCATGCACTAAGAGGTCGCCATTTGATTCCCGGTCAGGGCACATGCCCAGGTTGTGAGCCAAATCCCCACTGGGGGGCATGTAGGAAGCGGCCAATCGATGTTCTCTCTCATCAATGTTTCTATCTCTCTCTCCCTCTCTCTTCCTCTCTCTCTAAAATCAATAAAGAAAAAAATTATTGAAAAAAAATGCCCTAGCTGGTTTGGCTCAGTGGTTGGAACGTTGGCCCATGGACCCGAGAGTCCCGGGTTTGGTTCCAGCTAAGGGCACATACCTCAGTTGCAGTTTGTCCCCGGCCCCAGTCGGGGTCGTGTGGGTGGCAGCCACTCCATGTGTCTCTCTTACGTCGATGTTTCTCTCTCTCTCTTCCCCCCTCTCTCCCTCCCACTCTGTCTGAGGATAAATGCAAAAATGTCCTCGGGTGAGGATTAAAAAAAAAATTTATAAAGATACTAAAATCTGATGAACTAATCTATTGAGTCAAAATTTCCACATATGCTACTTTTTGTCTAGCAAAATAATGGTATAATAAGTTTAATGAGAGAATCCAAATTGTTTTATTTTACAAATAAATATGCCAAACAATGTCTCTTAAGGAACAGCATATCAATAATTAATCAGATACAATAAGCTACAAAAAAGTTAAACAATTTCTCCACTGTTTGTGGTTTCCTCCTTAAATTTTCATCATAAAAAAACAATTATTTTATGTGTCCATTTTCATACTTAGATAAATAATCCCGATCCTTGGCACTGACGGTGGACTTCCTTCACCACAGTGAGCAAGGTGTCTGCTCTTTTCTTTGCTGTTCAAGAAGTGTCTGGCACTTAGAACAGGCATTATGTGAATACAATATATAATATGCACATTCATAGAACGCCTGCTGTGAACACACACTAAGGTTCTGAAATGAACATTAACTGAGAGTACACAGCAACATGCTAGGTGCTTGTCAGGGAAAAATCCTTTAAAACAGACAAATCATAAGTATACACATCAAAAACAAACATTTATAGAGTTTTTATGGATTGAGATAGGAGTCACATTTATCAGCCCCAAGAAATTAGCTCTAGCTGAGGAAACAAGATACATTTATATAACTGAGAATATAAAACATCATATGTTACATGAAAACCAAGAAGGGTTAGAAAGTGTCATAAGAAGCAACACTTAATATGTATTTAGAGTCATATAGATGGGCACAAACACCCCAAACAAAATGTCAGGAAGAGTGCGTGGTGTCGGCGAACAGTAGGAGAGGTTCTGTGTGTACACACAGAAAAGCTAGCCACCTGTTAGCTACGAAGCCTTGGGAAAGCTCATTCACCATCTCTCTAAACCTGTTTCCTGATTGTTAAATAAGGATAACAATAGTAACTCACAGAGTTGTGCAAGTGAAATGTTGAAAAAACTGACTGGATCCATGTAAAGTGCTTACGCAGATTACAGTTTCAAGTAATATGACCTATAATAGAACGAATTTACATTAAAGTTACCTCACTCTCCTCTCAGCCCAATTATTCATTCTTATGTCATTTAATTTGTTCTCATCATGACTCTTCCCATCCCCTTAATCAGTCTGGTTGCTGGTCCGGGAGCCCCCTTGTCTACACTTTCTAGAAATATGTGACCCAGACAGAGTTCCGTGCCCATGGGGTGACACGGTGTGCAATGACTACATCTCAGCTTCATGACATAATGCTTTGTACAGAGTGCACTGAATTGTGCTAGCTTATACCTTATTGAATCTAATTAAAGGGTTGTTTGTTTTATCACCTTTATTCTTAATATCTCTGAATCTCTTTGTATCAAGGGTTAGTTCTTGTGTTTATGACAATTTTTGATAAATAGAGGCATGATCCTACTTCCCGTCTTAAACTGAACAGTGTGTGAAATAAACAGGCTCTTCAAGGAAACTTAGAAGTCGCTCTGTCACAGAGGTTTTCATGATAGTGGCTTTTCTTGTTACTTTTGAACTTTATTGTCCTTTAAGTTACAAATAGTTTGTGCCCTTTCTGTTCTGATTACTAAAGAAGTTAAGAAGAAGACCAGAGCTGAAACCAGGCTAATTCTGTTGTGAGTGATGTTACTATGCAACCTGGGCTTTGTATGTCCATGTCCATAAAAGGGCTGGTTGTGTCTGGACGCAGGTAGACATTACATTGTATTATCTGTGCTTTCCCATCTGCACTTACTAGATGAGAAAATACTCAGCTCCAAACTAAGTTAAATTAACTCGAATAGCTCAGGGTCTTGAAACAATGTATTTTGTTCCTAATTTAAAAGAATATGCATGCACACACACAGACATCTAGCTCATAATCTTAAACAATGTATTATAGTGATCAAACACTGTGTATGTATTCTTAGGGAAAACACTTGCTTGTTTTTAAGATTTAGTTGGCTTCTGAGTATTCACAAGTGGTCTTAGTGTTTTAATTACTCAGTCTCGGGGACTGACTAGACCAGAAGTGGAATGAAACCTTCAACTTGCCAGTTTTTGTCCCACTGGCACTCAGTTCAGACTGAACTCTTATTGTTTTCCTCCAAGAAAAAACACAAACCGCCTGCCCACCTCCACCAACCAAACCAAACCAAACCAAACTCTTCTCCACCAACTTCCTGGCATGTATTTCATTATCAAACCTTCAACAATGCAAACATCATTTGTTTGTGTTTAATAACTTCAGGACATAAAAATCACTCTAGCCCTTCTCTCTTACCAGGTATATACTGAGTGAACTAGCAAATTCAGGACTCCAGGTTAACACATCAAAGTATTTTCTAACATAAATTAACTAGTTATTCACTTGAATTCTCCACTACAGTATACTGTATAACCTTAGCTCCAGCTTCAGAATATGAATCTGTTATTAGTATTTAATAAAAAGGATGAGAAATGCTTTTAGACCTTGACATTCACAATACAGCTCTTAACATTAGTAATGATAGCAGCAAGCTGAATAAAACTGTGAAAAAAATCTATCTATAAGCCAAGCACATGCATAATTTCTAGTCAACTTAAAATTTAAAACCATTTTATTTTTTGATGATCAAAGAACTATAATAAATGTAAATAATACAAGTATATAAAAAGAAGAAAATAGCCCTGGCCAGCGTGGCTCAGTTGGTTGAGCACCATCTCATGCACCAAGAGATTGCTGTTTTGATTCCCGGTCAGGGCTCATACCCGGGTTGTGGGCTTGATCCCAGTATGGGGCATGCAAGAGGCAGCTGATCGATATATTTCTCTCTCTCGCTCTGTCCCTTTCTCTTTCTCAAAAAATCATAAAAACATTTTTTTTTTTTAAAGAAAATAAAAATCATTGATAATCCTAGCAATTGTTTTGTTTTGGTCTTTTTTTCCTCATGGTAAACATTCAATTAATGACCCAGTGAAAGAGTTATCTTACATCAATAAGTTCCATGTGAGTACTGATTTTAACTAAAATTAATTTAAATCTAGAAAAATGTCCATTTGAAACCTCCGAATGGCATGTGTATACACACAGAGATATTTGGAAGAAAAGCCCTAGAATGCTGTTGGTAGGACATGGAATCATCTTTACTTTTTTCTTTGTCCTTGTCTGTGGTTTTCAGTTTTTATAATTAACACTATTTCTTTCATCATTAAAAAAATAAAATTAGTCTATTTTGGTTGAAAATATTCATTGGCTGTCATTTTGCTTTATAAAAGACAATTGAACTATACAATCACCCCTGATATCTCTTTACAGAGTATAAAATTGTCAGAAGCAGTTAATTTCTTCAAAGGGTTTCATAAAATAGGCAAATACAAAGGGAAAGTCCAACTGCCATATTAAATTTCAGACCCTGAATTGATTTGGGCAGTGACTTTGTACTGGGGGGGGGGGGGGGGGGGAGGAAGTAGGTTTACAGTTATTTGTATGGAAAATAATACAATAATTAATAAATAATAACACAAGAATAACCTCTGTGTTTTGCATGCTCACGACTGTAAACGCACTCTGCCCACCCTGTACTAATGTGTGTGTCACTCTGTTCCACGTGCGGGGCACTGCTTAAATTACACACAGACCGACCTCAGCCCGGAGAAGTCACACACAGACACGCCACACACAGAACTGGAGAGAGGACCTTCCTAGAAGGACTGGTGTGAGGACCAAGAAGTAATAACGAGTGCTCTAAGCTGACAACCCCGTGGATGGTTAGCGCAGGCAGAGCCCAGAGTTACGGAGGCCAAGGCCAGGGCTTCCGGTGGGTGACTAGGGAGTTTTGCTCTGCTACACAGCCACTGAGAGCACCTCAACTCCAGTTCACTGTCAGAAAGGCTGGCCCGTTGTGTTGAGGAAACATGAATAACAACATATGAAACAGCAATTGGAGGTATTAAAAATTCACCTTCCTCCCAAGTGGGTAGCAATTGCTTCTCCCTCCCAAGAATAAGGATGCAACCTTCCATTTCTGAGCAACTAGTCAGCACAGAAGAATCTGGGCCAAAGAAAGGAGTGAGTTCTCAGTTCTAGCCTAGTTCTACCTGACACTCTTTTAGGCACTTTACCAGCAAAGACTCTTCTTGAAATATGAGTAGCAACTGCGTAGCCCAACAAAAGGCAGCATATATATCCATGAAAAGTGGTCTAGCGATTCCAGGACATGAATCAGGTTTATATCCTGGATTTCGTTGAGCCATGAAACGGAACTGGTAAGTAAAGGACTGCTCAGCAAAGTGGAATTGTGTAAGTGAACTGTCTTTGAGGTTATGATCATATGGATCTTTGTTAGAAATAGTGACAATAACTTGCTTATCTCTAGCTATGTTAAGCAGTTTTTATCTATTGTCTCAATTCCAAACCCGTTCCCATGAGAGAGGGAGCACCATGACTCTTCTTTTGTAGAAAAGCACAGACTAGAGAGGGAAAGTGACCAGCCTCATGTCACCCAGCAAGTTAGAGTCAGGATGAGCAAGAACCCAAGAGTGTTGACTTCCAAAACCTCTTAACAACAGAAAAAGTAAATCAGCCTTTCTACAGATGGTTAACTTATTTATGGATGTACAACAGCTGCTAATTAAGAGAGGAGGTTAGAGGAAGATGGCTGCTGCCCTGAGGAAAAACTGAGGGAATTGGCACCTCACAGGAGGGAAAAAACAAGTCAGGAAGTGAATGTGCGGCAGACGTGGACGAGATCTGCGTACTGCTCGTCTGTAGTGGAGCAGTCAGTCTGTATCAGAAAAAGAAACTGTTCACTGCTCTCTGCCCATCCATTGCATGGCTTAGCACTTGTTCAATTCTGATAAGGTATCGACAGCTCATTGGTGCTGGGACTCACTGTGGACTGAGCATCATTGGACATAAAGTAATGAGGGGACAAAGCTTTAGTTACTAGGTCGCAGCTCTTTCCACACTAGGCCATTGCTGCATTATGGAATGAAACCTCCCACGCACAGACACCAGAACTACAAGAGTAGGTGGCTTGTTGGCTTGGCTAAGTGCAGTGGTCAACACAGGCACCTAGAGGGGTGTGACTGTCCTTCCATCAGAGATAGGGTCCACTGGAACAAATTATTTGGCAAACCTCCCCCTTTACTCTTGCACTGTGTGTGTGAGCCCCTGCCATATCATCTTTACAAACTGTATCTGTTCATAGGGAGCAGCCTAGAGTGGGAACGGTGTGGGATTTGGAGACAGAGAGAGCCAGGTTCCACAGTCTTGTCTCTGGCCCCATGTGTGGCTCTGTCTCTCATTTCTCATTTGTCACACGAGGGTATGCTCACCTCCTTCAAGGAAGTTCTGAGGATGAAGCACAGTAACCCAGGTTAAAGAGCCAGTAGTCTGGCACACGAGACACTCGGTGAATGCCATTCACTAATATTACTATCAGTAGCTGCTGCTCAGGAAATGCTGATAAACCATATTTTATTTCCATAGTGAGAACCTTGGAAGAAAACAGGTATTCTCTCTTTATTTAAAAACAATACTTTATAACAAGAAAGATCCTTATCTCAACATAAATAAATCTTATTTTAAAAAATTATTAAAACCCAAAGAGAAATATAATTAAATATTAAAAAGAAATGAAAAGCCACTTATATTAGGAGGGCTAGCATATTTTGGAGAGAAAAATCCCAGCTGCTGGTTCATCTCTTCAGAGTGCCAACAGTGACTCTTTTGAAAGGGGAGATTTAAAAAAAAATTTTTTTATTTTAAATCAACACAAAGTAAAGTTCACTTTTTGTATGGTTCTGTGGGTTAAAATTCATAGAGCTGAATACCAAATATGTCAACTGAACTTCTAAAAAATAAAATAAATTTTACTACATCTAAAATAAATTAATTTTTAAACAAATGAATTAATTTAAAGAAATGAATTTTAATACATCAAGAGACTCATGCAAGTATCCCACAATCAGGAAGCAGAGTTTCCATCACCCAAAAAAACCAAAGGGAGAGTGTGGTTCCAGCAAACAAAGAGTCACCGAGTGCTCATCTATGCTGATGGGCATACTGGGCAGCATGGAGACAGAGCTGAAGGTCAAGATGCCCACCCCAGAGCCTGGATGCTACTGGACAGAAGGATCAGAGAACTTCCAACATATTTTTAAAAATTTTCAAGCATATTCATTGCATATCCTTTACCATTTAACAGATGAGAAGTGTGAAAATGCTCACTAAGATGGAGACACACTCTTTGGAAGAAGGAAGCATCATTTCTTGTCTAAACATCATATTGTATAAATGAAGACTAAAACAGAGGTAGAGAGATGCCAAGTGACTTCACCATGTCACACAGCAGATCCAGAACCAGGGCCAGAGCAGGCAGCTGAAACTATTTCCCAACATATCTTAAAACTCAGTAAGATAAACTCTCTCTTCCCATTATTCTAAGTGATGTTTTTGCATATGGTGGCATTCCTTATATGCATTGATATAATCAAATTACATTGTAGAATTCATTCTTTTCATGAGTTTGTTTCTAAGTTAATAACAGAAGAAAAAAGGAAAATAGATCTAAATATGTGTTTAATGTTACTTTTTCTGGCAACACTGAAAGCACAATACATGAGTCTATTTCTCTTACTGTGATACCTACACAAAAGACAAGTGGCTTCGATCCAGAAAACAATAAAATAGCAATCCACTCAGTGCATATGGCCATTCTGAGCTGGCTGTTACAGAGAGTGTCTGGTATCTGAGGGGCCAGAGCTTGAACCCACTGAGGTCTGCGTTTGAATACAACTGAGTGGGCATGGTAACTTTCTGCTGACATTGCCTTCCCCACGGTCCAGGCCCTCCTGCCAGCGGCAGCCCCAGTGTACACATCTCCAGCTTCTCCACTGCCTATGCCAAGACATCATGACAGTTTAATTCTGAAGGTCATTTTTTGGGTGGGTATAACTCAAAAGAGCTCTGTTTCTCTCTGCCTTTACTATGAGATAGAAAAGCAGACATTTCCATGTATAAACTAAGCAACTGAAGAATGAAGGCAAAATGGATGAATTACCAATAGCTCCCATAGAGAAATTCTCATTCTAGACATAGACCAAATGAATGGTGGTTCTGAGTTTGGTAAAGCTCCAATGAGTCCTAGCCTTCTGCATCTTCTGCAAAGTTTCTGAAGAGCAACCTCAAATATAGTCAGAGAAATCACCTATCTCCTGAATCCACACACTTGAGTTCTGCTTCTGATATGTCAATGACTGGTTTTGCTAGAGTAGAAAATATTCTCAAGTTATGAAATCAGGATGATGTGAAACATTTTATTCATGTGCAAGAGAAGTTTGGAAGATGTCTGAATGAGTCCAAAGATGCCTCTCAAGTTATTATTAAAATAAATGGTACCTAGATTATAGTTAGACTATTCATGAGAGTTCTACTCTATCCCTTGATTAGAGATTTCTGAGCAGTAAATTATTGACTAAGCCTAGATCTCACTTAGAAAATGAAAGGTACATGGGATATAAACATATCAACATTTATTGATAGTATTAATTTCAATGATGAGAATATATTACCTTTTCAATGAAAATTACAAGAGGGTCTGAATTAATTTTCAAATTATATTTCTTTCTTTTGAAAAATATTTTTTTCATTGATTTGAGAGAGAGAGAGAGAGAGAGAGAGAGAAAACGCATCCTACATCCTACCAGGGATCAAACCTGCAACCTGGGCATGTGCCCTGACCAGGAATTGAACCGGCAACCGTTCAGTGCATAGGATGATGCTCAACCAACTGAGCATCAGTTGTATCACACTGGCCAGGGCTCAAATTATGTTTCTTGATGTGGAGATTAGCCAGCATGAGATTTTTCAACTCATGCTATCTATATTATGTCTTCATGGTCAGAATGTGTGACTTTATAAGTAGAACAATTCTTGGGCCAACTTTGGATTTGCTTCTCTTATATCTAATTACAGGCCCATTAATTTTTATAATCATATTAAAAACTCCAATAAAACTTTTGATGACTCAAGGGAAAGGTAGTTTTAGACAGTCAACCATAATTAAGCAAAACAGTGTACTGGCATCATTACAGCAAATGTAAGGTGTAATTTGAGTCTGGGGACAATCATCCTCAAAAAAACTGGAGAATACCACACTGTAAACTTTTGCATCATAAGCACTTTTGGTCAACAGCAGCTTCAAGGCTCCAGTGAAATCACTAAGATGAGTTAGTTAACAATGGAAAAAATATTTGATTTTGTTTTTCTCAATTAAGAAACAGCTGATGCTGAAGTCACTGGAACTTTCAGGTGAGAATCAGCAGGAGCTGAGATCTTAACATCTGATGTTAAACTTACCTAATCTGACTATATGTAGTCTGTTTTATTGATATCTGAACTCAATTTTAAAATATCCCTATGCTGACCTAACGTCTCTGAAAATGCTACACAGGCCAGGTGTAAAGAAAAAACTTTTCAATGTATTAGAAAATAAAGTATTGAAATCCTTTGTAGTATTTTTAAAAATTAAAAAACAAACATTCTTCCAACTCTATTCTCTTGAGCAGTTTTCAGCAGTGAATCTATGCACTGCAATCACTCTGGCCGGCGAGGTGTCAAACACAAAGGCAAGCAGGGGGCTTGGCTGTGGCAGCAGGGCACCCAGCCCACCACAGTGAGGTGGGGCGAGAGGGCAGGGAAAGAGGGCGCAGTGTCAGAGAAGGTGAAATCCTGGTCGATGAAGGAAGCAGAGGCTGGTCTTAACCAGAAGCAAGAACTCACCTCCTGAGGCTGTTCCTCAGGGCTCATCACTTTTTTTTTTTTTTAATTTTTTTTTTATCCTCACCCGAGGACATTTTTTCATTTTTTGTTCAGACAGAGTGGGGGGGGGGGGAGAGAGAGAGAGAGAGAGAGAGAGAGAGAGAGAGAGAGAGAGAGAGACATCGACGTGAAAGGGCCACATCGAGTGGCTGCCACCCACAGGGCCGGGGACAAACTGCAACCGAGGTACGTGCCCTTAGCGGGAACCGAACCCGGGTCTCTCCGGACCGCAGGTTGACGCTCTAACCGCTGAGCCAAACCGGCCAGGGCAGGGCTCATCACTTTTTAAACCTCATTTGGAGTCCAATAAACACAACAGATCCCACGGATTCTGTGGCTTGTTTCTGCCGTGGCTGTTTTGACTGGGAGCAGGCAGCACACAGTGGTGGCGTGTGCTCTGCATAGGGGCCCCCAGACCCTGGGGCATGGACATTTGTGGGCAGCTGTCACCAAACCCCAGTGGGTCATGGCTGAGGGTGGGAGGAGGAGCAGCCACACTGTGGCGGGAGGCGTGAGAGGGAGGAATGGATGATATAAAGAAGCCTTGCACAGGTATACAATTTGAAGGTCAACACCATGCATTATTTCACTGGACCCTAACTTCAGTCTCATGGAAGAGAGAAGGAGGGTGGGAAGCTCTGGAGCAGATATAAGAGGTGGCTCTTGGGTGAGCTGAATTCAGAACTGTGCCTGACAGGATGGCACCGAAACAGGGAGTGAAAGAACAAGGTGCTGGCTGCTCAAGAGGTCTATCACCCCCTGGCTACGAATTCCAGTCTCTAGGGCATTGGGGTATAAAAACTGGTCTAAAGGTCTCCTGAGTCTATCATGGGAGTGGCAGCAAATCCAGCGCTCTAAGTAAACAGAAAATAGGGGACATTTATCTTGAATAAACCCCCCAAGTCCCCTCTTATGGCCCTTCTTTTGCTATTGAGACTTGTCAAGCCCCTGCTGGATCCAGACCTGTCCCACATGTATCTTTCTGGAGGAAGTGCTCTTGAATATAGTCAGAGAAAAACTGTAATCTCCCTATAATTCAAAAGGGACAACAGTGGACTCTATACAGTCTGATCAACCAACAGGCATCTGGTTGTCACTTCCCTGTTCCCAGCCTTAAGCCACCATCTCCCATGGTGCGTTTGTCCCTGCAGGTATATTAGTCTGTGTGTTTGGCGCCTGGGGGCAGGGATGCCTCTCTGTTTACCATTTAACCAGAGAAACAAGTCTCATTAAGCTTACAGCAGCAATTCACTCCTAAAATACATCCCCCCTTTATCTTATAGAGGGACTCATGATTCATTAAAATTCAGTCTTCTGATTATCTCCCATTCAAATAGTTGTTTGTTTTGCAACTCTTGGGTAAAAAAAAAAAAGGAATAAAATAAATAAAAATAAGCACAGCAGCAAGTGTTTTCAATAAGCAACCCTTAGACTAACTGCTGGGAGATGTAGCTGTTCTCCTGCAAGCTAATTTAATGTAAACAAGTCAGTAGGAAGGAAAAGGGAAGACCCAGCCATGGGGCTGCTGGTAAAAACGTCCGAAGTGAATGGAGCACAATGCCCCTGGTCCTCAAAGGAGGGTCAGAGGTCACTGCAGGCTGGAACACCACGGATTGAGTTTCACTGAATCCTGACAAAGCTAGTTTACATAAACAAAGCCTAGAGTTACTGAAATATTAAACACATATACCACCTTTTCTTTTACCAAGAAAAGATGTTTTCCCACTTTTTACAAATCTCCCCCCAATGTACACACTAATAAAGATACAGTAAATCTTATGGAAATTCCCAATTGTTATTAATCAAATGGGTTTCATGTTAAATTTCTCAATCCCAACTTTAAATGCAAATAACCAGTATGATTCTAGTTTTTAAGGTAGACATTGACACTTTATTAGAAAAGGTCAAATGGCTGATGTTAAAACAACAAAATAGTATGCCTCCTCTCCTTTTTCAAAAAAGAGGAATTTCATGTCACAAGAGGCAGTGATCTAATTTTTCATAAGAGAGAAAAAAGTAATGAGCTCTCTCTGAACAAAATATGCCTGGGATTGTCATGCAAAGAACATACTTTTCCAGTTTTTCAAAGCTTGAATATTTTTTCTGCTGTAAAACAATTGTAAGTACTTTTGTTTAATAATAAGCTGGCTTTTAGGCATAAATCAACATAGTTGCTTTTTTAGAGACACGCAACCAAGAACATAAAATTTATTTTTTTTCTTATATGTATCATTTAAAAAAAAAATCAGTCTGTCATGGACACAAGTCAAATCAAGTGCAAATAATAGCTTTCATTCAAGCAGAAGTATTTTAGCAAAGAAAAGTAACTGACAAGGACGACTCATAGGTGCAGAATTGCCTGCAGGTGGCCTGAACGCAGGACGCTGAACTAAATGGCAGAGGTTTTGCATGACTGTGTATTCAGTTGTTGAAGATGAGAACTCCAATATTAGTGAGTTTTCATCTAAATTACGAGTGATATCCCTTCTGTCTTCCATCTTCAAAATCCTTGCCAACACCACCAAAGGGATGCCAGCCCTTTATATATGTTTTTTTTTCTTCTTTTAAATCTTCACCCGAGGGTATGTTTTTATTGATTTTAGAGAGAGAGGAAGGGAGAGAAAGAAACATCGATCAATTGCCTCCCATACGCACCCCGACCAGGAATCGAACCTGAAACCTAGGTATGTGCTCTGACTTGGAATTGAACTTGCAACCTTTTGGTTCATGGGAAGATGCTCCAACCAACTGAGCCCCAGCCAGGGCCCTTTAAATACATTTTTAACAAGGCTGCTGACAGTATACCACACTGCATGCCCTAGGCACATCTATCCTCGATTTCTTGTCTCACTTTGCACAGGGTTAAAGATAATGGACAAAGCAAAGAAGAGAGGCAGCAAAGGCGGCAGCAGGAATGTGATGCATGACAGGGTGGTTCCCTGGTTCCGCAGTCAGGGCAACAGCATGTTGAGTAGGAGTTCTGTACCTAGCAACAGGTTCTTTACTGATACAAGACCTTCAACAATGACCATATCAGACTACATGCACAAACCTCCACGCAAAAACCTCGAGGAGCCAGCGGCCACCAGAATCCCCAGATGCTCTGATCTACCATCACGGTTCAGGACACACCTGCAGACACTAGTCATAGCTTTTGTATATTAAAACAAAGTATAAAGGGAGTCCACGATTCTTCAATAAATACGGGACATTAGAAATCTGTAAAAACCAGACATTTTAAAACTTCCTCCCCAAATATCTCAAGTTCTTTAAACTTTCAGAAATATACTTGTCTGATACATATATGAATATTCTGACTAGAAAGGAAACGTAGTATCATTTGAGGATGACCATTTTAATGTAAATTAAATTTTCACAAATGATATTTTGATAAAAAATAAAACAAAGCAAGCTTTGTTTTATTTACATCCTGTTACTTAAAATTAGATAGAAGGGGAAAACTGACTTTATATTTTTCTACTTTTATAACCTAACAATCCCCAATTCCTTTAAATTTCATTTCTTGGGCCAAGAGATGAACAACATATGAATGCATTAGTTGTTTTAATGAGAAACAAACTGCATTTCACAGGAAACATCTTCTCATCAAAAGCCTAGCAGAACATTTAGTAGGAGAGTTATTTGGTTTTCAGGAACCCAATTGATTCAATAGGACTTAACTTCTTTTCATATCATACCATTAAACAGTCTAGAGATGAAAGAGTGGTAGAACTGACAAGGAGACGTCATCAGTGCCAGTTTAGTCTGGGCCAGTAAGAGAAGTGTTCTGAGAAACAAAGCATAGCGGATTCTGTTCTTCATGAGATACCTGATATTAAAATTAATGTAAACTATTAACGTGCTATGGAGAAACTACCATCAAAGTAAAAATTTAACATCTTTTATACATAGGGAAAATATTTCTCAACTCAGTTTTCTTAACCAAAAGCAAAGAAATTGGAGTCTGAGAGACATGGGTTCAAATGCTGGTTCCACCACTTCTTAGCTCTGGGACCTTGGCTGAGTAACATCTCTAAGTCTCTGTAAACTCTGTACTGTCAAGTGCTTAAACAAAAGTGCCTGCTTTACAGAGATGCCTTGAAACTAAGAGAGAAAATGCATGCAAATACTTGCAAGAGAAAGCACTTAAATGTTAGCTATTATTAGTTATCATTAACATTAATATTTTTATAACAAAATTGTGGAACAATAAAACTATACCAGGTAAGATATTTATGGATCAAAATCCAAAATATTAATAGGTACCCAGTTTGATTATCACTCATATGTAAACTTCATCCTCTGGTACCAAAAACCATACCTAGTGAAGATTAAAGTCACTGAATTTTTTACAAATATTTTTCTAAAATTATCCACAGAGATTCTGGTATCAAGATGGCAGTGTAGGTAAACATGGTACTCAAACCTCCCACAACCAGATCAAAATTACAACTAAACTACACATTGAGAACCACTTGAAATCTAGCTGAACAGAAGTCCTACAACTGAGGATATAAAGACGAAGCCACATCAAGAGTGGTAGCGGGGTGGACATGCAAAAGGGGCTGGTCCCACACCTATATGTGGCAGATAATCAGTATGGATATTTTGGCAGCGGAGGTCTTCCCTGAGGAGCAAGGGGTCCTAGCCCTATAACAGGACCCCAACCCAGGGTTCCAGTGACAGGAAGAGATGGCACCATAACTTCTGGCTGTAAAAACCAGCAGAGATTGTGGCTGAGTGAGATAGAGTGCTATTGGAGTCCAATGCATTCCTCTTTTTTTTTTCATGGTGCACAATACTTTGTTATAGACTCAGAAATTCTTTAGTTCAATAACAACAAAAACCTTTAAAGCAAATTTCTCAAATTGTTTCTTCTTGAGTTTAATGCAGATTTTACATAGATAGATAGATAGATAGATAGATATAGACATTTTAACTCATCTTTATTGTTGAATGTATTACAGATGTTTCCTCTTTTTTTCCCCATTGACCCCCTCCTCCCCAATCCTGCCCCCTTCCTACCTTCTCCACACTATTGTCAGTGTCCATTGGTTATGCATATATAGATAGAAGTTCTTTGGTTTGTCTCATCCCGCCCTCCCTGCCCCCTTTCCTTTGAGGTTCACCAGTCTAACAACTAATCTGTACTTCTTAATTCCTTCATCTTTTTCACCCATCCCCCTAGTCCCCGCCCATCTGGCAAGCAACAAAAAGTTCTCTGTATCTAGGAGTCTGTTTCTGTTCTGCTTGCTCATTTTGTTTGTAGATTCAGTTGTTGACAGATATGTATTAATTGCATTTTATTGTTCATATTTTTGTTCTTCTTCTCCTTCAAAAAGACCCTTCAACATTTCATATAGTACTGGTTTGGTGGTGATGAACTCCTTTAGCTTTTTCTTATCTGTAAAACTCTTGATATGTCCATCAATTCTAAATGATAGCTTTGCAGGATGGAGTAATCTTGGTTGTAGGTCATTGCATTTCATCACCTTGAATATCTCTTGCCACTCCTTTCTGGACTGAAAAGTTTCTTTTGAGAAATCAGCTGACTGTCTTATGGGAGCTCCTCTGTAGGCAATGAACTGCTTTTCTCTTGCTGCTTTTAAGATTCTCTCTTTGTATTTAACCTTTGGCATTTTGATGATGATGTGTCTTGGTGTGAACCTCTTTGGGTTCATCTTGTTTGGGACTCTGTGTTTCTTGGACTTGTATGGCTGTTTCCTTTACCAAGTTAGGGAAGTTTTCTGTCATTATTGTTTCAAATAGGTTTTCAATTTCTTGTTCTCTCTCTTCTCCTTCTGGCACCCCTATGATGTGAATGTTGGCACACTTGAAGTTGTCCCAGAGGCTCCTTACACTATCCTCGTTTTTTTGGACTTTTTTCTTTTTGCTGTTCTGATTGGGTGTTTTTTGCTTCCTTATATTCCAAATCAATGGTTTGCTTTTTGGCTTTACCTACTCTATTATTGATTCCCTGTAGATTATTCTTTATTTCAGTTAGTGCATCCTTCATTTCTGACTGGTCCTTTTTTATATTGTTGATGTTCTCACTAAGTTCCTTGGAGGTCTCCTTAAGTTCCTTGAAGGTCTCACCATGCATTCCTCTTAAAGGACTCACATAGACTTACTTGAACTCACTCTCTCTGAGCTCCAGCACTAGGATGGCAGCTTGAAAGGCATAGGGACATATGGGGAGGAACTGAATTGTCTGGCATCAGGGCGAGAGCTGGAGGGGCAGCTTTCTCCCAGACAGAAGTGCTGGCAGAGACCATTGTTCTTTTTCTGGGCCCTCCCCTCCAAGAGCTGGCAAGCAGGCACAACATCTGAGTCTCTGTCAACCTGGCTAACACTGTTTGCCCCACCCTAGTGATTCCCCGAGACCCCACTCCACCTAACTCTCAGGCCGATTCAAGCCCTTTCCAGTAGTCTGTCTTGGCTTATGCTTCAGACTTTCCTAAAATTTCTCAAGCAAGCAGCATCTGGCCTCAGCAAGCCCTGTACCTCTTGCTGAGTGGCCCCAGCCCCAGCACTAGCATCAGCACACCTTGGTTTATGGCTTGGCCTCTCCTGGGTACCTCCAAGCCCAGCACAAGTAGCAGCCATTTGCAGATCGCTCTGTAGCTCATGCCAGGTAGTTCTGGGCAAGGCACAGGAAGTGACTGACTTTGGCCTACACCTCCCAAGAGGCCCCAAATCTAGTGCAACCAGTGGGCAGCTTCAGACCATATCGAAGCACCACTCAACCACCTCTGCAAGTAACACACTCAAGGGGAAAACTCAGTGGGCACCAGAGCCCCACTGAAGTAAGTCCTGTTCCATGGGTTAGCCCCTACACAGCTGATCCTCCACAGTGGTCTTAGCCAGTCTTTGCAGTCAATGGGCCTGGTGGTAAATCCCTCCCATTGAGGTGCCAGCAACAATCAAGGCTCAACTACAACAAGAGAATGCACAGAGCCCATACAAGGGTGCACCTGGAGTGCCCAGCTTGTGTGATTGGGGAGGCTGTACCACTAGACCCTACAGGACACCTATTATATAAAGCCACTCACTGTACCAAGCCGGAAAGAGGTAGCAACTCTACCTAACACATAGAAACAAACACAGGGAGGCAGCCAAAATGAGGAGACAAAAAAATATGTCCCAAATGAAAGAACAGAATAAAACTCTGGAAAAAGAAGTAAACAAAATGAAGACAAGCAATCTACCAGATGGAGTTCAAAACACTGGTTATAAGAATGCTCAATGAACTCAGGGTAAAAATAGATAAATTTAGTGAAAACTTCAACAAAGAGATAGGAAAAATGAAAACACAACTAGAAAACATAAAAAGAACCAGTCAGAAAGGGAGAACACATTAACTGAAATGAAGAATACATTACAGGGAATCAACAGTGGAGTAGATAAAGCAGAGGATCAAACCAGAGACTTGGAAGATATGGAAGCAAAGAACACCCAATCAAAACTGCAAAAAGAGAAGATAATAATAATAATGAATAAAAAAAATGAGGATAGTATAAGGAGCTCAGGTAGAACTTCAAATGTACCAACATTCACATCATGGGGGTGCCAGAAAAAGACAGAGCAAGGAATTGAAAACCTATGTGAAAAAAATAATGACAATATCTTCCCTAACCTGATGAAGGAAATAGACATTCAAGTTCTAGAAGTGCAGAGTCCCAAACAAAATGAACCCAAAGAAACCCACACCAAGACACATCAGAATTAAATTGCCAAAATTTAGAGACAAAGAGAATCTTAAAAGCAGCAAGAGAAAAGCTGTTAGTTATCTACACAAGGGAGCTCCCATAAGACTGTCAGCCAATTTCCCAACAGAAACTTTTTAGTGAGAAGGTACTGGCAAGAAATATTCAAAGTGGTGAAAAGCAAGGACCTACAACCAAGATTACTCTACCCACAAAGCTATCATTTAGAATCGAAGGACAGTTAAAGAGCTTCTCAGAGAAGACAAAGCTTAAGGAGTTCATCACCACCAAACCAGAATTACAAGAAATGTTAAAGTGTCTTGTTGAAGAAGAAAGAAGAAGGAGGAGGAGGAGGAGGAGGAGGAGGAGGAAGAAGAAGAAGAAGAAGAAGAAGAAGAAGAAGAAGAAGAAGAAGAAGAAGAAGAAGAAGAAGAGGAAGAAGAAGAAAAGATATGAATAATAAAATGGCAATAAATACATATCTATCAACAATTACTTTAAATGCTGATGGATTAAATGCTCAATCAAAAGACATGTGAAGGCTGAATGGATAAAAAAAAGAAGACCCTTAAATATGCTGTCTACAAGAGACTCACTTCAGATAGAAAGACACATACAGACTGAAAGTAAAGGGTTAGAAAAAGTATGTCATGAAAATGGAAACAAACAAATAAACAAAAGCTGGGTTTAGCAATACTTAAACCAGGCAAAATAGACTTTAAAACAAAGACTATGTATACATAACAAGAGACATAGAAGAACTCAGCAATTCTACTTCTAGGTATTTATCTGAAGAAACCCAAAACACTAAATTGAAAAGACACGTACATCCATATGTTTACTGCAGCGTGATTTACAATAGCCAATATATGGAAGCAACCTAAGTGTCCATCAACAGGTGAATGGATAAAGAAATGGTGTATATATACAATGGAATATGACTCAACCACAAGAAAAGAATGAAATTTTACCATCTGCAACAACACGGATGGACCTTGAATGTACTGTGCTGAGGGAAATAAGTCAGACAGAGAAAGACACATGCCAGAAGATTTAGCTTATATTTGGAATCTAAAAAACCAAATAAATGAACAAACAACAGAAAGAGACTCATCGCTACAGAGAACATCTTCATGGTTGCCAGATAGAAGGAAGATTAGGGGGATGGATGAAAAAGGTAAAGGGGTTAAGAAGTACAAATTGGTAGTTATAGAATAGTCATGGGTATGTAAAGTACAGCACAGGGAATATAGTCAACAATATTATAATAACTATGTATGATGTCAGAGGGGCACTAGAGTTATCAAGGTGATCACTTAGTTATATAAGGTCTAATCACTGGGTTGTACACCAGAAACTAATATAATATTGTACATCAATTATAATAAAAAAATAAAAAATTACTTAAATTAAAAAATTATTATCCACAGATTACAAGGATAGGAAGATTTTTTTTAGAATTCATATCAAAATGTGAACATTTGCACAATATAGTCTTTTTGTAATATGTCCAAGACCAGGACTAAAGATTTCCCAACATATAAGAAAATATCTCATATATCTCCTGTTACCATAAATGTAAAAATGGGTCACGTATATGTGCACTCATATGTGTTGTGCATGTGTATGCATGTTGTGCATATGTGTGTGTTGTATGTGGTGGAGAGAAGAGCAATTGGAAGAATATGAGGTGCACTTGGGTTTTACTTCTTTCCTCTGTTCAGTAAGGTTGTGGTTTAATTCTTCCATGACACAGTAACACACATCACAACTGCTCTTTCATAGGAGGATTGCCCCACATACTTTGTGTGTGAATGTTGGATGAGGCATTTGATGAGACCGTGGGGATGCACAGTATTTCTTGTAGGACACACCTCTCCATTGAAGCCAAATACCCTTGTAGCACCTAAACAACACAAGTTGTTATAGCTCTTATATCCACAACAAGGAAAAGACATACCAGCGGTACCAAGTGGAAATACTTTATCATTCTCTCTTGACTGACATTAATAGATAGTAATTACCACCAACTTGCTACCTGTGAAGATGTCTCAACTGTAAAACAGGAGTGACCTACCTCACTGCCATCCCAGTCACATCTTAGACTCACTTCCCAGAGCATGTCTGAGATGATCTCAACCATCTGATTCCTAAGAAAATTAGAATTCAGTGGCCATTCATAGACGATCTCTTCTTGACTTAATTTTTTTTTTTTTAATCCTCACCTGAGGACATTTTTTTATTTTTTGTTCAGATAGAGTGGGAGGGAGAGAGAGAGAGAAACATCGACATGAAAGGGACACATCGAGTGGCTGCCACCCACATGACCAACCAGGGCCGGGGACAAACTGCAACCGAGGTACATGCCCTTAGCGGGAACCGAACCCGGGTCTCTCTGGACCGCAGGCCGATGCTCTAACTGCTGAGCCAAACCGGCCAGGGCTTGACTTAATTTTTCAATGTAGTATTCTGGTAAGGAGTATGGTGTCACACTCTGTTGTGATCCCCTCCCCCCAAATTAGGAAAAGATGACAATGTACTTCCTATACACTTTATTAAGTATTTATGGGTGCCACCTCATTTAAGCACACTTACTTCACTGGCTTGTTGTGAGAATAGATACACAGCCCTTTAGCCTGTGACTGGCACATTATAAACACTGGCAAATGTTGGTTCTCTTCCCTTAACCCTTAATTCTTACATTTCTGTGAAGTCAGTGTAATCACCCTCAGCCAATAGATGCAGAAACATGATTTGAGACAGGAAATGGCTGAGTAAGGATATAGGCCCAGTTCAGGCCAATCTGACCCCAAAGCCCATGCAGGACCTTTTCTCTCTGCCATTCACCTTCTACAAAGTGTGTTTCCTCTTTAGAATCAGTCGCGATACCAGGAAAGAACTATACACTAGAAATGCTTAGCATCTGGGGAAGGCATAAGCAGAGAGGAGGGAGAACAAAGGCAAAGACAGAGACAGAAATAAAGAAAAGGTGCAGGAAGTAAAGTGTCAGTTGTAAAACTGAGTAGAGATGTCTGTCCCTTTCACTGAGAGCCTTGTTCTATATCAGCATATGAGTGTCTCTGCTTTCTGCCTTCCACCAATGCTCTCCCATGGCTCCTGCTGTCAGGCATTTGGAGACACTGCCTTTCCTCCTCTTCATCAACAGAAAAGGCCACTTTGTGGTGCACCATGTAATATATTATTTATTTAGAATCTGACTACCTTTCTTTGTTGCTCCCATATATTTTTGCTCTATATACTGCCCCATGTGTATTTTTGCCCATTCCTCCCATTCTTGTGTCTACTTACTTAAGTGTGCTCAATTCACTACCACCCAAACTAAATTTATGATGGTATCAGATGAGCCATATTGGGAAATCTGACACTCATTATTATTTCTCCTCCCATGCTTTTATTTCCCTATATTCCCACAACCTCTCCAATATATATTTTAAAACATCTCTAATAAAGTCATGTCAGAATTTGAGGTCCTGTTATCTAGGCCCATTCTTCCAGATCCTGTTGTGGCTGTCAACACCTCCCTAAGCAGCCTTCCATCTTTCATATTATTTTAGCCTGATCCCTGATGACAATATCTTCTAGCCCAAAGTAGCATCATTATTTTATTTTCTACTTTCTTTTCCCAGTTTTATTTCCATCACTGCAAAGTCAGAATACTCTAGTAGGCTGTGATGGCTACTAAGAGAGATATTCAGGAAGGGGCCTCACTTAGGGAAATAACTCCCAATGTGTAACCATAAAATGTTAAAAATTTAAAGCAGACAAGACCAAGACATGTTTTGTTAGTCCTTTAGCCTCTCATGGGGTATGGAATGATGAGAAGTTGATGAGAGAGTTTGTATGGGGTGCAAGAGGGTGCTGGGGGGTACCAGGAGTTAGGCTGCAGTAGTGGGATGAAGGGATAATGGATGTTCACTGTAATATTGTAAGGTGCCTGGATATGACCCCTTAGGTAATGCAGGGGTGGGGGGACACTAAGAAAGGCTGTTAATAAATCAGAAGTGTGACCTGGTTTGAAACCCTCATGAGAATGGATTGGAGAGAAGAGAAAAGTCATGATGAAAAACCAGTTAGGAAATTCTTGCAAGAGTCAGAAAAGGGATGATCGTTTTTTTAAAGTTGTTTTAATCCTCACCCGAGAATATGTTTTTATTGATTTATTTAGAGAGAGAGTAACACAGAGAGAGAGAGAAACACTGATGTGAGAGAGAAACACTGATCAGTTGCCTCCTGTACATGCCCTGACCAGGGATTGAACCTGCAACCTAGGTATGTGCCCTGACCAGGAATCAAACCCACAGTGCTTTGGTGTACGAGACACACTCCAACCAATTAACTGAGCCACTGGCCAGGGCCAGAAAAGGGATGTTTTAACTTCATCAACCCTTCCACCAACCCTGAGACTCATAAGAATAATCAGCACATTTTTCTTGAAAGCCCCTTCATCTCCAACATCTTTCCTCTTCTAGTCCACCCTTAACATCATCTTAAATCAACCTCGGACTTCATTGGCTTCTCTTTGTTGTTCATACTACCTTAGGTCTCTATAAAACTCCTCAGGTCTTCTCTCCAAAGAAGCCAACCTTTATTTCATCCTCACTCCCTATATTCCACTCAGACCTAGAAAACCTATTGGCCTAACTTGACTCAAGTCACTGGACAAATACATGTTTACTGAAGATTGTAAGTGTAGGGTCTTCCGTTCAATTCAGTGTGCGGAATGTAAAGAGAGAGACCCTCAAAAGGTTCACCATCCTGTAGTGGAGAAGGATAGTTATTAAGTCACAGGTATGAGGGGTAACAAGCGCCCAGGCAGCTCAGAGTATGGCAGGTGAGGTGGCCAATGCTGCTTTGCACATTTTATAACTGTTTCATTTGATGACAAAAAGAATTGATTTTTTTCTGTTATACATTTTTCAACTATTTTGATTTTTTTACAGGGTAACTTTTCATGGTAATTTTCATATGTGAACTCTTGATTAAGTAGAATACCTTAATTTATAGCTCTTTGGGGTCTACAAATTGGGAGCAGGTGGGTGTTTGTGGTTTCAGAGAGCTGTCATGAAGTCACTGTCATGGCTATACATGCAATTCTTATGAAAGAATTCAGTATGTCTTCCTCTCATATCATAAATGACAAGGTAAACTGACCACAAAAGCCTTAGGGTTTCAAGCACTGTTCCATGCAGAGAGGAGAGAAGAACAACCATGGGTCTCACATCTGCCCTTCTTTCTAGTTGCCACCACCTCTATGTAAATGGGGGGGGAGCATGGTTGTTTATATTGAGCATGTCATATAATGAAAGCCTGAGAGTATCATCTAGAAAGAGAACTTTAACAACTCTTTCTCAGGAGAAGTCTAACATCAGAAAGTGGCATTTTGAAGATAATTAAAAACTTGACTAGAGGGAAAAGTGGGTGGGGAGAGGTAGAGGAGGGCATAGGGGGAATAAATAGTGATGGAAGGAGACTTTACTTGGGGTAGTGAACACAGAATACAATATACAGATGATATATTATAGAATTGTACATCTGAAACCTATATAATATTATTACCCAATGTTACCCCAATAAATTTTTTAAAAAGTAAAAAAATAAAATAAAATAAAAACTTTACAAAGTCAGGACTTTTAGTAAAGGAAGACTATGAGATGTGTTTTCAGCACTTTGAAGAGTCTAGACCACTTGAAAAGCCTAAAATAAGCAGGCCTGGTTTCCTTTAAGGATCAGACCTAGTCAGGAAGTTAACACACTAACTTTGCTAACAGATGTCATATTATCATTAATTGTAATGGCCCATTTTACTTATTAGAAGCCCCTCTTGTCTATTGGTGTTTCAGGCACCTTACACAAATCCTACAATAAAACCAATTAAAATCTCATTAAAAGATAAAACCTAAAACTATGCCAATAAATGCTAAATGTACTTTGAATACGTTCATTTTGCATCACTCTTAGAAGACAGAATTGTGTGAATGTTGCCAAATCTTATTGAGGATGGTACCAATTTCAGGAGGTCAACCTGGAAAATACGATTAAATGAGTAAAATGTGCTCAGACTTGTCAAATTTCCAAGTCTGGTTTCCATCAGTACTATATTTAAGGGATTTTCGAAGTTTTATATGAAGCTCTGTTTCTACTTGTAATAAAGCAAGGGAGACATCTCTGAGATAAATGTGTATTGAAAAATACATAAAATATCATGACAGGCAAGCTGAAATGTCACTTTCAAAAATTTATCCTTTCATCCATAACATATATGTCTCATCAGTAAGCATAGAATTTGCTCTGTAAAGATCTCTTATAGGAATTAAAGGAGTTTCATATTAAGCATGAAACTTAACAGTTTATGTGAACAGACCTAAATAACGGACCCACTGATAATTTTTTAGGCGTTCCAACTCCATGGATTATAATAGTGTTTTTCTGATAATCTCTATAGAAATATATCAACACAAGCTCAATTTCTATTCGTTCTGTAAAGTGTGAAGCAAAGTAAGTAGTAAAAGCTATCTAAAGAAAGGCATATTCCCTTTAACCAAAAATAAATGAACAAACAAACAAATAAATAAATTATATTCACAATTGAATGAAAATTTGGTAAAGAACAGGAATGTATGCATGTGTGCATTATAGGGGTGGTAGAGAGATGCATATTTAAAAGTAATACCTGAAATGCCTGTATCCAAAAACACATAATAATTATCACTGGGTGGTGAAATTTGTATTTCTCATTGTGCTTTTCTGTATTTTCCACAGTTTTTGCATTAAAGATGTAGTATTTGTATTTAATAAAATAGTGCTCTCTAAAAACATATGAGTGGGTATTAGTGCTACAAAGATGGCAGTTGACTGAATCTATTCAACTGGTCTGGAAAAAGGAAAACAAAATATCCGAATGAAATGGCTGACGTTTTTTCCTACGTTAACTGCATGGCTCTCATTTGCTCATGGTCTAAGATGGCTCTGCAACATTCATGATGTCCTGACACCCAATTCAATATCTTTATGCAAATATTTAAGAAACACGCATGAAACTGAGTAAGTGGGTTACACTGCTTTAACAATAAGCATTCATAATGCTGTTTGTACTACTGCTCGCAGAGAATAACAGTGGATGATCTCTTTGGGAATTTTATAAATGGAACGCTGTCAAATTTATAAGCAACATTTTAGACAGCAAATATGTTGCTTGGATTTTAGCAGCCTTAAACACTGCAAGCAGCTTACCCTTATCTCCCAGTGCCACTGCCTTCCTGGAGTAATTGATGCTGGAGTCCCTCCACATAAACCAGGCCACTGTGTTACTGTACACAGCAATCCGACTGCTGGCACAGACAGGAAGTTGCACTGAACCCAGATCAATACACACGTCAACAGTAAGCTGCTTAATCTAATTTGGCCTATCTCATCTTGGGCACAGAGTTTGCAATTTTGCTGTTGTGTCCCTCTGGCAGGAAATGGTTTGGAAAGTTTAGTCTTAAGAAGTTTAACTGGTATGCTTATCCTTATCCTTCAGGCTCTTGAAAGTTTACTCAGCAGAATAGCTGTTTTAAATGTTTTATAAATGGCAGTAATGTAAACAAGGCATGTGTGACTTCCCTCATATGTGAAGACTATAATGGTGATTTCCTTGACTATGGACATAGAGATTGATACTACAGGCAGGCACTTATACTTTAGAGGAAATTGTTTTGGTTTGCATGTTCTGAGCTACTGTCATCTTTAAATGGGGGATACCCACCCCCATCCAATGGCATTCTTCTGAAAACAACAACAACAAAAACAACAAAAAACAAACTCTTCATTTCAAATAAATATTTGCTTCTTCTTTAACTATATTTTGGACAAATGGCTTCTTCAGTTGTGACACCTCAAATGAGTACCCAATAAAACATCATTCCTCTTCCTCAGAACAGTGTGGGTGATATGAGTTGGTGGACTGGAGGAAAGATAACTATTTCTAGCATGGAAGATTAGAGTCTAAAATCCATGAATTCTGGCACTGCCTGAGACATCACCCTCAGGCTGAGGTAACTCACCTCACTGCCATCCTGTCCCTGAGCCCTTGCTCATTCACCGTTCTCCAGGACGGCAGAGCTACATACATTGTCATCACTTGGGAGACAATGAATGCTCAGTACCTAATGCCGCCCACAGCACTCATGCAAGTTGTCCTTTAATTATGAAAAAGGGAAGGCCCAGATCCTCCTCCATTAAAAAAAAACACTCCATTGTAAAAGTCTCAATACGTTTTAAGCCTCTGGAAAGGACAATTCATTATCACTCATCCTTAAAATGACCTTTAACAGATGTGTAACAGGTGCTTCGATCCCACTTTATGAGTGGAGAGGGCACGGAGGATGGGGATGGAGGTGGAGGGCCTGGAGGGCATGGAGGGAGGGAGGCATGGAGAACTGGGATGCAGAAGGAGACAGAGGAAGGGGAAGAGCAAAAATGGATTCATTCTGCAATCAGTGGCATGACAATGACAGACCATAGGATAGTCTGAAATCAGGTCTGCTTTTGGAAATTAAATGAGGTCTCCTCTACTTAACTGAAACTAGCCCAGAGTTTTCTAAGGCAAGACAGTGAGAAAGATGGCCAAATATAGGCTTGAAGGGAAGCTCACACAAGAACCAAAACATTCAAGAAATTTCCCACCAACAGAGCTGAGAGTCCATAGAAGAACTGAAGTCAGTGCTGGTGCCCAGTGGCAAGAGCACCAAGAAAAGACGGTTACGGACCTACTGAGGCAGCAGCACTGCACTGAAGGCCCGGAGTGTGCGAGCGGAAGGCAGGAGGCAGAGAGGACATGTGAACAATCTAGTTCCCAAATCCTACTCGAGGGGTCTTATTCCGAGCTTATGTTAACACACAAGGCTATGCCTTGACTTAACACATGCTAGCCCACTGGTGATAAAATGACTCGTTAAGTCATGGACACTATTACTAAAGAGTTTTGCTTATTTGGTGGGTGCCTGGATTTCAGTATTTTAAAATGGATATTTATCAAAATTTCACGTTTAACCTCACTTTTATTAACCTTAAAATAATATGGTGGCAAGCTAGGATTAACATCGACAAATTTTTCTTTCAGGAAACAGAACAACAACAGAAGAACCTAAATTAGAGATATCAACAGGAAAAATATGAAAAGAAATGGTCACTTTCAATGGAGTCCATCAAAACCTGAGGTGATTCTTCATCCACTCAAGAGTATATTAGTGGGAAAATTCATGAAGTTAAGTGTTGAAAGCAGGGCAGGGGCCTAACAACAGAAAAGACAGAAACTAATGTCACTGTGTGCAGCACGTGTACCCATCTGCCAGGGAAGTTCCGCTCTCACTCCTAACAGACAAGGACGCGGTGTCAGAGTTTGGACAGTTTGCTCAAGGCCCAGACTCCGGCTAAGAAACCTTTCTCCCAGTTCTTCAGGGTTCCCGCGCAGGGCTGCCCACACCGCACAGCACACAGGTGCCGTGACTAAGTGAGCGCCACTGCAACAACGCCAATCTGTCACTGTGGTGACAATTTTACGGCAAGTGACAGTAAGTGTCCCATTTTAACAAAATGCCACAGGGAGAGGAAACAATGAGTCTGGAGGAAGGAGTGCCTTTTCTAACTAGTGCGAAAGTGCCATCCTGGCCACTGGAGGCCCTGGCGCTGGAGCGGCATCCAGTTCAGAAGGTGGAAGAACAGAACTGGCCCAGGGCACCCAGGGTGAAGCTGTGGCTGCTGCCCCAGTTCAGTCCCACTCAGATGTCCAGAATGTGCACTCCTGAGTCCATCACTAACAATGGCAAGCAGTTCGGATCACCCGGGACGAAACTGCAGGCATGGCCCACTGCAGCTGTGGTATTCACAGGCCAGGAGGAGGAGGAACAGCCTATTTTAAATGCTCACCTTAGAAATAAAAATCCAGTGATGGTTTAGGAATTATTATAATAGTTTCTCTACTCAATTGGGTCTGCCCATTTAAATCATTAAAATAACAGTGAGATCTAGTAAACTTTCTTTGGGATTTCTAGATAATCGTAGCCTCCCTCTTTTGCTCTTCAAAGTTAATCAGACAAAGCAATCCTGGAGGCTTCGCTCCCAGCTGTGAGGAGAGCCCAGCAGGAGGAAGTGTTGCATGATACTTCCTGAGAAACTGAGAAACAAATACAGCAGGTCCTCGAATACTACCACTCAGATCAACGCTGATGAGATGCCCTAGGAACTCAACTCTGGTTTCTATCAATTAGCCTGTGGGAAAACTAGTTTCCTTATATGTAGTTTTGCTTAGAGTCACAGAACCCATGACAACGTTAGGCAAGGACTTATTGCACTGACAAACCCCAATACCAGAAATAAAATAAAAATTCTAGAAAAAAACTGGTTCCATTTATTATGGTACATATTCTCAATTAAAGACAAGGAAGGAACCCAAAGAAATGTTCCATTAGCTCTTTTACATTAGCTAGAATATGCACCCCCCAGGCCCTGCCAATCATGAAACAAAGCTCACCTTTACACACCTGGTGATTTTCTATGCAATGGTATAGTATGTTCAAAAAGGATTGTTTTAATAAGGTTGGTAATGAGATCTGGGTAAAAAAAAACCTCTCTGTTAATTTAGCAGTCCTCCTGAGATGTTAAAATTCTCCTTTGCAAGTGTTTTAAAGTTCCTCGCAAAGCATGACCCCAGCCTGCCTCCTAGTTTTGACATTAGGTTTTAAATTATCACCTGTAAATCTTAGTTAATTTGTCCCCAACAAAAATCACTTCAATGTTCTCCTTGCCTCTATGCCAGCGTGAGTTTTTTTCTGATTTGCTCAGAACTAACATGTTATTAAATTAATAATTTGGCACTATAATAATCCATAAATTTTGAAAACAAGACTCTACAGAGTTTACTCCCTAAGATCTTTCCCATCAAAGGCAGAGCAACCTGACAAAGGCAGAGTGGAACCGAGCAGCTGCAGCGCTTCCTGACCTTCATGTTGAGGAACACATCAGTCCCTGTAAGTGGACTTAAATAAATGACTTGCAAATTAAAAGAAACATTTTTATGATTCACTGCAGTAACTTGCTTTTTGTGATACAAGGTTAAAACTGAACAGTAAACCTCTTAAGGTTATTGAAACTAAATTATTAACACTGCACTTCACCTTCCTCTTGTCCTCTTTATGGCATTCTCCCCGATTACTCACTGCAGCTCCACTCCTACAAGTTGTACATCAAATGAAAAATCTTTAAAGCACAGAAACAGCCAATTAAAATATTAAACCACAGGGGAACTACAGCAACGATGGGGAGTGACACAATGCTTTTATTTTTTTTAATACGAGGCTTCTGATACCTTTTGGAAAAAAATATTATGAAAATTGTGCACTTTTCTTTCCAGAAGCAAAGGGGACAGTCCCACTTTTGAAATCCATTTGCAACCTTCAAAATAATGAGTACTTTCCTCCACGTGAATGGCACCTTGTACCTCCTAGTGTGCATTCTACCCGTAGAGTTTTATGCTCAAACATGAACTATTTCAGAGAGGGCTGATGACTCTTGGCAGAAATGGAGTTTTCTTCAGCTCTCTGATTAGGGGATGATTGACAAAGCTCTGAAATCAGAACCCAGGGGCCTGTAATGTGGCTGAGAAATGCCAAATTCCACCCTACTTACTTGGGGCTTCAATCTCATCAGCTGTAAAATGGGCTGATGCTACTTTCTTCTTAGGTCACAGCTGTGGATATTCTTTATCCCTCCCAGCACATATTCAATAAAACATTCAGGAACTGATGTCTTATACATTTGATAAAATTATAGTTCTTTGATTCACAAATGGTTTGAATTAGTTAAATGAATTCTGATGGATGAAGCAAATCCAACTGCACCTCTTGCCACATGGCTCTGGGATACCAGGAAGGGGTACTACACGCGAGGGAAGGAAACAGGGTAGGAGCAGGATGGACTCTGCGAGACGACTGCGAGACTCCAAGTGCTCGAACTGAAGAGGTCCCCAAAGTCGTGTGGTCTCCATTATCTTCCCTTCCTGCAACACTGTGTAAAGCATCTGCCATGACAAGGACCAGCTCCATGGGTGTGCGACCTGGCCAGTAGGTCACACAGGGCCCCATCTGCAGACACCTCTGCTGTCGCTGTCTTGAAATTCTCACTGATTTATCTCTGAGTCTGTGTAAGTGATATCTGAGAGGACACTGGAGGTGGTGTGAGGAGAGGAGGTCCTGGCACTGTCCCTGCGCACCCTATTCCTCATTGTCAATTTGCATTTTCCATCCTTGATGCCCACAGCACAGGGTTCAAGAGGGCCCACGACATGTGTGGGTGCAGCGGAGCTGCTGACAGCCTCAGAGGCCACGCTTTCCATTCCAACCAGAACTTGCTTCAAATGCAGAAAGAAGGCAATTGTGTTCTAAGAAATAGAAATGACCGAGGAGCCCTGTCATACTCTCTTATTCATGTGAATTCCTATAATTAGCCAAACACACAATGTAAAGGATGGAACAGAGGCAAAGGGAAAGATAGGACAAATCCAAGTTCCTTTTCCTTTGAGTGCTTAATCATTGGTAAGACAAAAGTAGAGAATGTTGGTGGAACCTGCAACTATCAAGAGATGAAATAAAAACAGCAGAGCTAATTCTGTGCAATGCTTCACTACTCTACTGACAATCAACACCTATGGATGTATGAGATACTACAGATTAAGAGCTTTTACACTTGAACTTAAAACTGGTATTAATCACAACAATGTGAATGTACTTAGCACTACTGAGCTTAAAAATGGTTAAGATGGAAAATTTTATGTAGTTTTTACCACAATAAAAAGACAGGCATTGCACAATTTAAAGATGAAAGGTAAAATTCATGCTAATAATTTAAAACGTCAATGTTTATTTACTTAAAACAACATTCAAAGGAAATGAAAAACATCATGACAGGTCGGAAAAGAGACGACAGAAGAAAGAAACAAGCTTTTTATTTTTGTACTTTTAATGGCACTTCTTCTTGAATTTTGAACAAGGGGCCAGCATTTTCATTTTGTACTGGACCTCATGAACTATGCAGCTGGCACTGACCATGAGCCAGTGACCTGAGTGCAAGTTTGTCCTTGGCATGACCTAAGAAAATTTGAGGCTTGCCCAAGGAGGACTAGGAGCTGGCCTTCTGGCAGAAAGCAGCAATAAGAGACTAGTAGGGACTAGTGACACGAAGCTCCAAATGGGGAGACCTTTTAAAGATTTAGGAACCCTACATATACCCTACTGTTTTTGCAATAAATGAGCTAACAGAAGCAACAGTCACAGCAGCAGCTTCCTGGCATTGCCAGGATGACAACACATTGAGAGAGGGAGAGATCCATCTGGTGGTGGTGAAGGGAGACAGTGTGCTTCTCACCTATCTGAAGGCTAGCGAGGTCTGCAAGCATCTGCTGGGCCCACAAAGGGCCAAAACTGGGGCTGCATTTCAGCTCTGGGAACAGAAGCACCAGCAGTGTTTTTACTACCCTCTACCTCCAAAGGGGACTATTCTGCTCTAGCAGCCCCTTAGAATCCACTGCCTCAGCTCCTGCTCTAATTCCTCAGCTGCACTGCTCCTTCTGGACTCCAAGTCCAAATGTCAGAAAGGAAAACAAAAACCCCAGCCTGCTTAGGCATTTGCTGCCCTTGACTGTTGTGATTTAGGATGCGTTCTCCCTACTCCCATCCTCTCTAGGCACGGCAGCCTCTCTCTGACTGATATCCCTTTACTGTCTGGCTGCCTCTTTGCAGGTCTACCATGTGCCTGCATTAGGCCTTTCCCTAAATCATCTCATTTGGAACTCATGACCAACCTCTGTGGTGTATCCCATGTTTCAGATGAGAAGCAGGTTCTGAGGGATTAGTAGTACATGCGCCCTCCCAGGTGAAGGAAGGCCAGAGCGGGAAACGCACCTGCACCTGCAGACCACACTTGCCTGTCCTGTCACAGTGCTACCAGGCACGAGGACAATCACATTGTAATACAGGACAGTATATGAGACAACTGGCCTGCACTTGCATGGCGGCACCATTAAGGAAAATGTACAAAGGGAATGAGAGGGAGAGCGAATATTCCATATGAGAAGAAACTGAAAAAGACATTGCAACCAAATATAATACATAAAACTTAATTGGACTGTAGATCAAAAACAAACTACACCAATAAGGGAACTTGATTATGGATTATATATTAGATGCCACTGAATCAATATTAACTTATTAGGACTGAGTACTTATTTATTTTTTAAATTAATTTTATTGGGGTGACATTGGTTAATAGGATCATATAGGTCTCAGGTGTAGATTATTATGATACAAGATCTGTATATTGCACTGTGTGCCCACCACCCGAAGTCAAATCTTCTGTCACCGTATATTAAGCAGGGCTGAGTATTTTAAAATGGACTTGAAGACAAAGGCAAACTTCAGGAGACAGCTGAGCTCTTTAAGGGGGGAAGGTGAATGGAATGGGAGATAAATTTGACCACATCTGTAATATGAGATTTCTTCAATGAGAAATCTAAAGCATTGAAAAAAAAAAATGAAAGCAGAACAAAGCACAGAAAGACTGCAAGTAAGTCACAGAGATGAAACTGGATGCATGTCTGCTGTCATCTCAGGGTGTCCAGGTTTTCTTAGCTATGCTGTTTCTTAGGACTGGCAATTATCCATCACCATGTTCAAGTCCCATCAAATCACTGGCCTTTTCCACATGTCTCTCTCAAAAAGCAGCTCTGCATAAATCTGGGTACTGTCAGCTAGAATGATTAATTCCTTTTCCTGAATAAGCTGATTCCCTGGACTACTGTCATTGCTGTTGTTTCAAATGCTAGCATGTTTTACGTTTTGAGAGAGAGAGAGAGAGAAAGAGAGATTTTAAAGGATCATAGAGGTTAATATTTAATCAAATTCAACCAAAAATATTTTAGGTCCTATTATAATTCAAGCACTGAGAATACAGAGATGAAGAAGCTCATATTCTAACAGGGAAGACAGACATAAACACATCATGACAATACAGGGTCTTACATTCAACAATATTACAAAGAGATAGGAACGGAGTAAGTTCTATCAGAATAGAGAAGAGAGGGCGTGGAAAACATCATGGAGAACTTAAATATACAAGATAGGTTATGAAGGATGAATGGAATGTTGCAGGCAGACAGATGTCTGTTTTTGACATAATTATTAGTTAGGATATCCACATTCAAACAGGATGACTTCAGTTCCTCACTTACACACACACACACACACACACACACACACACACAATTAATCAAAGACCTGAATGTAAGAGCTAAAAACAAAACTTCATTCATGGCCTTGGGTTAGGGAAAGAGTTCTTAGATATGACACCAAAGTCATGATCAATAAAAAACAACAACAAAAAAAAACTGATCAAATGGAATCATCAAAATAAGAACTTTGGCACTTCAAATGACATCATTAAGAAAATTGACAAGCCAGGCTGTGAAAAATATTGGTATGTCATATATCTGTTAAAGTATTTATATCCAGAATAGGCAAAGGACTCATAACTCAATAATAATAAGACAACCAATCTTATCAAAATATAGGCAAAAGATATGAACAGTTCACCAAAAAGATATGCAGATGGCTAACAAGTACATGAAATATGTTCAAAATCATTAGTTATTAGGGAAATGCAAATTAAAATAATAAGATATTACTTCACACCTACTAGGACGGCTATAATACAAAAAAGACAGTAACACGTTTTAGTAAGGATGGGAATAAAATAGAAGGAACTCTCGTATATCGCTGGTAAAATATAAAATTGTACAGCCACTTTGAAAAACAGTGTGACAGTTTCTTGAAAAGTTAAACATAAACTTAGTGTACAACCTAGCAATCCCACTCCTGGGTATCTTCCCAAGAGAAATGAAACATGTCCACACAAAAACTTGTATGTAAAAGTTCTTAACAGCATTATTCATAATAGCCACACACTGGAAAATCCTAATATCCATCTACTGGTGACTGAATAAACAAAATGTAGTGTATCTACACAATGGAATACTATGAAGCAGTAAAAACAAACTATTGATATATGTTATAACATGGATGAACCTAAAAACATTAAGCTAAGGTAAATAAACCAAATGCGAAAAATTATGTTTTAGAGTTCAACTTATATGAAATATAAAATGTCCAGAAAAGGCAAATCTATAAAGACAGAAAGTAGATAAGTAGTTGCCTGAGGTTGGGGTTCAGAACAGGAAATAACTGCCAATAGGCATGAGGGATCTTTTGGGGATGATGAAAATGGTCTAAAACTGGATTATAGTCGCACCACTCTATACAGCTACTAAAAATAATTGAATTGTACATTTAAAACAGGTGAATTTTATGGTATATAAATTACACCTCAATAAAGCTGTTAAAATTATTGGTTAGGATAAAAATAGGAGGGAAAGGTAAGAATTTTTAGGCAGCATGGTAATTTAATTAGTCTGGTGTATGATATAATTTTTTAAACAAATGCATAAAGAATGAATATCATGACCCCAACATATACTGATAAATACCTTCTGTCATGTAAAACTCTTTCATATGTACTTTTGTGCTTAGAGAGTAACTGTGAATGATTTGGAACTCTCCTTTCTGCTTTTCATTTCTACAGCCACCTTATCTTGTCTGTGACTGTGCTTTCTTGCTCTTGTATTCAAATTACCCAAGTCCCCCAGTCTCTGTTTCTCATGAAACAGAAGTGTTTCCTGATAATTTTCCTCAGCCTCAAATCCTCTAGCAACTGGCTCTCCTGGACCTTTTTGCTAAAGCCTCCTCCTGGCAAACAGCTACTCCATTTCACTAAGTGAGCTCCCAAGCCCAGCTTCTCGGCATCAGCTGCAGGACTCTTTCTACATGGAACACCCCTCCTGTCTTCAGAGCACTTTATGTGTTTCTCCCAATGTGGCTTAACACTCTTCTTTCAGAACATATCCCACAACTATTAAGCCTAAAAAGGCCTCTTTAATTTTGATCTTATTCATATGTCCCTTTGTCATGCGTTTCTAGTTGGTGTGTGTGTGTGTGTGTGTGTGTGTGTCTACAACCAGATTAAAAACTCAAGATCATAAACAATGTTCTGACCATAAACAATGTCAAGACCATAAACAAAATCCATTTTTGTTGTTTCGCAATAAATGAACAAATGAGCAAAGGAATGAATGAATGAATTGCTGATGCAACAAAGAAACATTTCTTTCATTTTAAATGATTCATCCCCTGTGCCCATTTAGATACTTTTAGTTACATAAGAAAAGTCTTCAGTGCAAACTATTCATCCTCTAGCTCTTTCTTATTATGTGGCTCTGATGTTAACTGCTATTTACTTTTAAGTAGTTTGAAAACAACATAGCTTTAGTTCATATTTATGCCTTTGGTCAACTATGAGGTGAGACAGAAAACTCAAATACGTTAATGTCAGGTAAGAATAACTTTTCCTTGCCCAGCTCTGGGTATGCCCTGAGCTGAGGAAACAATTTGGCCTTTTGGCTTTATTTAATACATTGAGCAACCACAAATCAAAGACTGCAATGGGTAAAGAAAGACATACAACAGAACATAAACCAACCCGGTCACAGAAACCAGGAAAGCCTCAAGCTGTCAATTTCCTGACAGGAGAGAAATACAGAGTGCACAGCCCAGCCTGGACCACAGCCCAGCTGACACTGAAGCGCTGTGCACTTGTCCATTCTCACCCACTCTTCCGCCCCTCACTGCTATCTGAATATGGGTTTCCTTCTAAGTTCACATTGGTAAGGCTAAGCATTCTGTTTACATTTGTCAAAAAACAATAGTAAAACAACATTTCAATATAGCCAATATCTAGGTGATGGCTTAGGGAAGAAATAGATGGGAAGCTTTCTATGCCTAGCAACTCCCTCTAGACACTTGGAGACCTGGAATAGCTCTATCTCCTCCGAGTTATGCGTCTTCCAGTCAACTTAATACTGGGGATGTCTTGCTCCATTTAGGTCTTTTACTTCTCAATGCAAACCAGTCGCCTGGAACACAGAACCCTTTCTCTTTTCTCCTTAAAATGACAAGGTCAGAGATCAGAGGGGAAAGTGTACAAAAGCAATAACTTAAAAGAAAACACCAATCTCCCCTAGGGTTCCTTTCATCCTTAGGTTACTCACTCCGTACCCTAAAGGAGAGGCCCATCCCAGCTACAAGAATCTGAAAAGGTCTGTCAAATTAGATTAGCACATATACACAAATGAACAACAACGTTTCTTGGAATAATAAAATTATAAACTACATGCTTACAGGAAAAAAATATATTATATGAGTTTTCCCTTTTATTTGATACATGTTTTAGTGTTGTAAGACAAAAGAATTAAGTTCATGAACAATTTGCTGTGAAAAATTAACTTTTGGTGGCTGACCTTTATTGTTTCCAGAAGTCACACTAGCTGGAAATATATTAGTTACCTCTGAAGGTCATACAATTTCAATCAGTTTTAGAATGTCAGGGCTGTCTGTGGCATATTCCAAAACTCCACATTCATAGTGGCAGCTGTGGCTTAAAGGGAGCCATCTTTCAGGTCCATCACTGTCTTACACAAGTTTCACAGGGCAGAGATGCACAGAAAATGTGTCTGAGGCAAATGCATTTTTTGGAAAGTTGACGCCACTCTCCATAAACAGTTGGCCATTGTCCTCTGACATGGACAGACTTTGCTTTAAATCTTCATCTTTTTTCTGAGGCTCTCTTGCTTGTTAATGCCCTGACCCTGGCATCTGTGCTTGAACGACAGCTAATGTGATCTGCTCCAACAATGCCGACTATTGGCAAGGAACATGAGCATGTTCGGTGATGTCATTGAACTCATTAGGGATAGAGTTGACATTTTGGCCCAACAGAACATACTTATTAAACACAACCTTACTGAATAGCAGTGTGGCCTGGTGATAAGTAAAGTAAAACAATGCATGTTTTGTCCTGCTATAAAAATAGCACTTTGACCAAGAAATAGGATTTCTGCTCTCATCCCTCTAATTATGGTAGCAAAGCACACTAAAAGATAACTTATGTAAGAAGAGGTAATAGTCTAAACCCTTCAGTGCTATATTAGTCATTCCATGGAAATCTAATAAAGGTTCAAATATTAATCAATCATTTAGCAAACAACCCCCTTTCCAATCCTGGCCCCAAGAGCAGAGGCAGATGCTATTGTCACTGTGACAATATCACTAGAAAAAAAAAAAAGTCTTATATGTAGGCAACACATAAGGCACGTTTTTAGTCTAGATGGGATATGTGGAGACTAATAAAGCTGACAAAATGTTGGTTTCCAAAGACTCTAGTCAACACAGTTTTGCCACCCTCTCTATTCAGTCAAGATGGCAGAAAGGAAGGACAGCCCGAGAAGACTAGGGTGACAATGACCCTTGGAATCCTGAAGAAGGCCTACAGAGCTTAGGACACATGCAAACATTTCAATGTGGACTTCACTTTGGCACTTAGAAAAGCCAAGTTTTTCATCAGACTTAAAATAAATCAAGTCTCAACAAATATGTTCTAAGATTTTCAAATAAGATGACTTGTTGACGTGTAAATTGAGTTGTCCTCCTTTATTGAGCAGTATGACTGAAGAAAGTTAGTCATAAAAATAACTAAGTACAGTAAACCCTCGATTTTGCGGATCTCGATTAAACACACTTCGGATTTAACAGACAAAATTTTCAGTCCGTATGTTATACGTGAAAATTAACACTGTTAATTTTAAAATGTTTTTAACCAATATTTGCTTATAATTATATTAACAGGTTATTTTTTTTGTTGTTGTTATCAATTCATTGTTACCTTTAACAAATTTTAGCGAATAGGCCATACATTGGAAAAAATACTGTAGTAATTTCACTGACATAAATAAATGTTACATATCTACAACTATAGTCTACATATTTAAATCCAAGAGTCACCTCTTGTAAACAATGTTGGCAAATGATTAGCACGTGATGACACCACATGGTGTGTGGTAACTGGTTCTGCTGTTGCGTGGGGTGACTTTCTGTAGCAGTTTTAACGTGTCCCCCCCGTGTTCCCATGTGCGCTAAGCCATGTGCATTTGTTTACTTGTGGTGACTGGTGAGTGCACGAATTTACTAGACCTGTTCAGTGTAAATTTAAAACTACTGTAATATATACAGAAAAGTTTTCTGTGAAATTAAACTACTCATACATACTTAATTTTAATTATACAACGTGTCTACATAAGTAAAAACAGGCAAACTAACTAATTTGTCAATTTTTTAACATATGGTCGGAAAACCGACTTTATTATATAAATGGACTTTTGGCTTTAATGGACACCCCCTCGCTGAATTTGTCTGTTATACTGAGGTTTTACTGTAATGGTTGCTGTGTAGTGTAAACAACAATTTGGTCCCCAAATTCTAATGCAGAGAAAGCAACTTGGAAGAGTAGATGGGACCTCTGACTGACAGCAGGTATAGATACATGCTGGGAACACTATCAGAATGCAAATACATTGAGGTCAAATATTAGTAACTTTTTTTTTTTTTGCCAGCTCTGCCTGGGGCCCTGAGCAGAGGATACAATTTGGCTTTTACTTCCCCCAGGACTCTTGTGTCAGAATGGAGTGCCCTTGCCTTCTGTAAACTCTTCCGCCTTCCACCCCATCAGGGATGTAGCCAAATGTCTTTATGTGGCTAAATCTACAGTAATTCTGTCCCTATCTTCCTCCACTTTCTCAGCACCATTAGAAACAACTGACCACTGTCCCCCTCTTGTCTTGGTCTTCACAGTTCCACACTCTCTGGACTTCCCTCCTACCCTCTCTCTATCCGGCCTTGGTTCCCTTTGCTCCCCACCACTCCTGCACTGATCTCTTTACACAGGAGATTCACAGGGCTCAAAAATACCCCTTCTATTCATCTCCCTAGATGTAGTCACCATTTCCATAGTTTTAAATACCATCTGACAGGTGATGATTCCCACACTTGTATCGCAGCCTACACATCTTGACATCCATACTCACATATCAAATGGTTCACTTGACATCTCACACTTGTACATGTTCTAAACACACCACTTACATTTCTCCCATACCTGCTCCTTATGATTTTCCCACCTCAATAAGTGGTGCTACCATACATTTAGTTGTTCAAGTAAACCTTGATTTCCTACTCAATTACACCAATCCCTTCTAGCAGGTCCTCTTGATTCTATTTCCAAAATCTCTCTCAAATCTATTAATTTTTCATCCCACCATCTAGTCCCAGTCTGACTTGTTTCATCTCTAGACCAAGTACAACAGTTTTCCTGTGCCTGCTACTGCCCACAAGGCTGGATATTTATCTATCACCTCTGAGCTCCAAAGCCACCCTTTCATGCTCTGCTCTGTGTTATTGAAGCTGCTTCTTACACTTAGTATCTCTAGATACTTCTGTGTTACCTTTTCCCTCTCTCAACCACTGTGTAACCAAGCCCTATACTAAACAAGTCCCACCTGTTTGAAATATCTAGTGTAGTTTCTATTCTCCTGGCTGACATATCCACCTTATAATAATCTATTTTCCACACAGCAGTCATTGGGATATTTTAAAATTATAAACCAGATTGTGTTTATAATCTAAAAAACACTATAATGGCTCCCCTGACACCTTAATAAAACTCATCTTGTAAGTTTTGCCTAGGTAGGTTCAATTTACACATTCCTCTCCGATTTCATCCCATACCAAACTGGCTCTCTTCTAATTTCTGGAACATGCTGAACTTCTCCCTGCCTCTCACTTAGTTCACAGAACTCCTCTGCCTAAACTGCTGTTTCTCCGTGTCCGACTCCTACACCTCCTTCAGGATCCAGTCCAAACGGCACTTTCTTTAAAGAATCTCCTCCCTATGAAAGTATTTCTGTACCTTGATTACATCTTTATCATAACTGGTAATTAAATGTTTATTCATTTTTATAAATGTTTAGTTACCCCAACCCCAGGATATAGGAGATAGGGACTTTGTTGAACTTACTACTGTGTGCCCAGTAAAATGACCTCTGTATATATTTGTTCAATGAATAAATAAATGACTACCACTCCTACATTTCTGTAAATGAATGACTTCTAACCATCACAAATAATTTTAAAATCAGAAATATTTCTCTTTATTTCTCATAAAGAAAGATTCTGCAAGGCAAATTAATAATATACATGCACTCCAGGGACAAAACCACTTAAAAATACTAGTCCATGGTGGATGCTTTAGAAATATTCCTTTATTTACCAACTGATGTGCTATTTGTAAATTTTCCTTATCTATCTACCAAAGCAATTTTGCCAAGGAACTCCATGAATTGGAAAGCAATTAAATTACTATTAATTTATTTTAAAAATCTATCATTTAGACCACTAATTTAGTTAGGTCTTTCTCCTACTTAATGTGAATTTATTAACTTTTGCTGTATTTCCTGCATTCATTTTTTAAAAGTAAGATTACTATGTTATACAACTATAAAAACTCCTTCAATTCTGTAGGTTGGAATGTCACGAGTTCTCCTGAAAACATAAACTCTGGTTTGGTAAGACAGGGAAGAAGCATGTAAGAGCTCTGCAGTGTACGCCCAGTGCTGCTGCTGGGCACAGACACGGGCTGGCTCAGCACTGGTTCAGGCTAGAAAGATTCTAGGCGTCCTCAAGAGGCTACACTTTGACTTTTTGTGAACCCTCATTCAAATTGTTCGCCTTTGTCATGTTCTCTCCTGCTCACAGATATTTTTGTAATGGATTATGGCATTACTTACAACTGGTCACTATTCACTATTTCCAATTCATTACAGTATTTATAAAATGCCACATTTACCACCACTGCCATTTTGTTACTGGGTTCTAATGACTAAAATATGGGAACGTGTGTGTGTGTGTGTGTGTGTGTGTGTGTGTGTGTGTACACGCACACGCATGCGCAAACGTGATTGGCATAAAATCAGATCTTGCCAAGTTCTGACTAATGATATTCACTTGAGGTTTTATTGGTCTAAGGATGAATCAGTGATGCCTACTTACAGGAGTGAAGGTTACAATAATTGCTTTTGCATGTGCATTTATTTGATATTTTACATAGTATTCAATGATTTTGATTTTCTCTAAGAAAATGTCTGACAATATTCACTTCAATGAATTTTCCAGCTGAAATGCTTCCAAACACAATATTTCCCTCCAAAAGTATGCAACCAGACAAGAACATTCATATACTTCTAAAGGTGTTTGTATCAATGGAGACAGAAGATACAAGAAAATCGTGCACAACTAAAGGGTGCCAGTATGACAATGCTGTCTGTTCCATAATTGGTGAATACTAAACACTAGAGTCAGAGTTAGAAAAAACCTTGAAGATTGTGTCCAGTCCAACAATCAACTAAAGTGCACAGCTGGTGTTAGGGTCCATGATGGTTAGCATATGAATAATCTATAGTTTATGATCTAGAGAAATGGAGAGAGAGCACTTTCCAGAAGGTTAATGAATAGATTCTACATCTATACAGCCTATGATCCAGTGACAGAATATCAATCAAAGAAAACTATCAAGTAATAGATACTATTTTTCCACTCAGACATTGAAACTTACTTTTTAAAAATAAAAATTTTTTTATCAAATTTATTGGGGTGACATGTTAATATGATCATATAGGTTTCAGGTGTAGGTTTCTATGTCACAAGGTCTGTATATAGTACTGTGTGCCCCAAACCCAAAGTCAAATCTTCCATCACCATATATTAGGCTCTTATCCCCCTACACTCCTACCCTCTTCTTTCTAGCAACCATCACACTGCTGTTTGAGTTTACAAGTTTCAGTTTTATATCCCACATATGAATGAAATCATAGGGTTCTTAGCTTTTTCTACCTGACTTGCTTCACTTAGCATAATATTCTCAAGATCCATCCATGTTGTCACAAATGGCAGTATTTCATCCTTTCTTAGGGCTAAGTACTATTCCATTGTGTATATGTACTACATCTTCTTTATCCAATCTTCTATCATAGGACACTTTAGTTGTTACCATGTCTTGGCCAACGTGAATAATGCTGCAATGAACATAGGGGTGCATTTATCATTGTGAATACATGTTTTTGAGTTTTGGGGATATCTACCCAGGGGAGGGACTGCTGGGTCATATGGTAACTCTCTATATTTTTTAATTTTATTTTTCTTTATTGATTTTTAGAGAGAGAGGAAGGGAGAGGGAGAGAGAAACATCGATGAGAGAGAACATCGGCTGGCTGCCTCCTGCATGCCCCCACTGGGGATTCAGCCCACAACCTGGGCATGTGCCCTGACCGGGAATCAAACCGGTGATCTCTTGATGCATGGGTCAACACTCAGCCACTGAGCCACACCAGCTGGGCTGGTAGCTCTATTTTTAATTTTTTGAGGAATTGCCTGACTGTTCTCCATAGTGGCTGTACCAGGCTACAATCCCACGAGAGGTGAATGAGGGTTCCCTTTCCTCCACAACCTCTTCAACACTTTGTTATTACTTGATTTGTGCATAACAGCCATTCTAACAGGTGTGGGGTGGTATCTCATTGTAGTTTTGATTTTCATTTCCCTAATTGCTAGTGAGGTTGAACATCTTTTCACATATCTATTGGCTGCTTGTATGTCTTCTTGGGAAAGGTGTCTGTTCAGGTCCTCTGCCCATTTTTTTTATTGGGTTGTTTGTTCGGTGTTGAATTTTTTGCTTTTAAAGTTTTTTTTTTTTTCTTTATTGATTTTAGAGAGAGAGGAAGGGAGAAGGAGAGATAGAAATATCGATGAGAGAGAAGACAGATTGGCTGCCTCCTGCATACCCCCCACTGGGGGTTAGGCCCACAACCGGGGCATGTGCCCGGACCAGGAATCGAACCAGCGCCTCCTGGTGCATGGGTCGATGCTCAACCACTGAGCCACACCAGCTGGGCGTGTTTAGTGTTGAGTTTTATGAGTTCTTTATATATCTTGGATATTAAGTCTCTGTCAGAGCTAGTGTTTGCAAATATCATCTCCCATCGGTAGACTGCCATTTTGTTTTGTTGTCAGTTTCTTTTGCTGTGCAGAAGCTTTTTAGTTTGATATAGTCCTAGTTATTTATTTTTGCCTTTACTTCCCTTGCCTTTGGGGTCAAGTTCATAAAATGTTCTCTACAACCAAGGTCCATAAGGTTGGTACTTATGTTTTCTTCTCTGTAACTTATTGTTACAGGTCTTATATTTAGGTCTTTGATCCATTTCTAATTAATTTTTGTACATGGGGACAAACTGTAATCTAGTTTAATTATTTTGCATGTGGCTTTCCAATTTTCCCAGCATCATTTATTGAAGAGGCTCTTTTTACTCCATTGTGGGTTTCTGGCTCCTCTGTCAAGAATTATCTACCCATATACATGTGGTTTTATATCTGGGCTCTCAATTCTGGTACATTGATCTGTGTATCTGTTTGTCTGCCAATACCATGCTGTTTTGATTATCGTAGCTCTGTAGTATAATTTGAAGTCAGGTAGTGTGATACCTCTGGCTTTGTTCTTTTTTCTCAGAATTGCTTTGGCTATTCAGTGTCTTTTGTGGCTCCATACAAATCTAATATTTGTTCTATTTCTTTAAAAATCGACATTGGAATTTTGACAGGGATTGCATTAAATCTGTATATTACTTTGGGTAATATGGCCATTTTAACTATGTTGATTCTTCCAATCCATGAACACCAGATATTTTTCCATTTTGTTATATCTTTTTCAATCTCTTTTAATAATGCTTTATAGTTTTTAGTATAGGCTTTTCATGTTCTTTGTTAGGTTTATTCCTAGGTATTTTATTCTTTTGGTTGCAATTGCAAAAGGAATCATTTTTTCATTACTTTTCCTGAAGTTTCGTTGTTAGTATATAGGGAGGCAGTGGATTTTTGTACATTGATATTGTATCCTGCAACTTTACTGTATTTGTTTATTGTTTATAATAGTTTTTTTGGTGGAGTCTTTAGGGTTTTCTATATATAGAATCATGTCATCTACAAAAAGTGATAGTTTTACTTCTTCCTTCCCTATTTGGATGCCTTTTGTTTCTTTCTCTTGCCTTATTGCCCTGGTTAGGATTTCCAGAACTATGTTGAATAAGAGTGGTTAGAGTGGTCATCCTTGTCTTGTTCCTGATCTTAGAGGAAAAACTTTCAGTTTTTCACCATTGCATATGATATTAGCTGAGGGTTTCTCATATATGGCCTTTATTATGTTGATGTACTTTCCTTCTATTCCTATTTTATTGAGTGTTTTGATCATAAATGGATGTTGTATCTTATCAAATGCTTTTTCTGCATCCAATGAAAAGATCATATGATTTTTCATTCCTTTCTTTTGTTAATGTGGTGTATTACAATGTTTCTCTCTCTCTCTCTCTCTCTCTCTCTCTCTCTCTCTCTCTCTCTCTCTCCCTCCCTCCCTCCCTCCCTCCCTCCCTCCTTTCCACTCTATCTAAAAATCTAAGGAAAAATATCCTCAAGTGAGGATTAACAACAACAACAACAACAAATGTGTTAGGAAATATTGCCTCTTCTTCAATGTTTTGGATGAGGATAGGTATTAAATCTTCTTTGAACATTTGGTAGAATTCACTGGTCAGGCCATCTGGTCCTGGACTTTTATTTTTTGGGAGGTTTTTGATGGTTGTTTCAATTTCCTCACTGCTGATTGGTCTATTTAGATTTTCCAATTCTTCATGATTTAGTTTAGGAAGTTTATATATTTCTAGAAACTTACCCATTTCTTCTAGGTTATTAAATTTTGTGGCATATAGACCTTCATAGTATTCTAGTATGATCCTTTGTATATCTGTGATGTCTGTGGTAACTTCTCTTTCATTTCTGATTTTGTTTATAATGGTCTTTTTTCTTTCTTCCTTAGTGAGTCTAGCCAGGGGTTTGTCAATTTTATTAATCTTTTCAAAGAACCAGCTCTTCATTTTATTAATTTTTTGTATAGTCTTTTTACTCTCTATTTCATTCAATTCTGCTCTAATTTTTATTATTTCCTCTTTTTTTTTCTGTTGACTTTGGGTTGCCTTTGTTCTTCTTTTTCTAGTATTTTAAGATGTAATGTTAGGTTGTTTACTTGGGATTTCTCTTATTTCTTTATATAGGCCTGTACTGATAGAAACTTCCCTCTTATTACTGCTTTTGCTGCATCAGAGAAATTTTGATATGTCAAATTGTCATTGCTGTTTATCTCTATATATCTTTAGATCTCATTTTTTCTTTGACCCAGTCAGTTTTTAATAGTATGCTGTTTAATCTTCACATATTTGTGGGTTTCTTTACTTCCTTTTCGCAAGGGATTTCTAATTTCAAGGCACTGTTGTGAGAGAATATACCTGGTATAATTTCAGTCTTCTTGAATTTGTTGAGGTTAGTTTTGTGACCCAACATAGGTCTATGCTTGAGAATGTTCCATGTGTACTGGAGAAGAATGTATAATCTGATGTTCTGGGAAGAAAGGCTCTGTAAATGTCAATTATGTCCATTTGGTCTAGTGTGTCATTTAAGGCCAATATTTCTTTATTGATTTTCTGTTTGGATGATCTATCTAGAGCTGTCAATGGAGTATTAAGGTCCCCAACTATGATTGTGTTTTGTTCTGTTTCTCCCTTTAGTTCTGTGAGTAGTTGCTTTATATATTTTTGTGCTCCCTGATTGGGTGCATATATATTAAGAAGTGTTATGTTTCCTTGATGTAGTGTCCCCTTTATCAGTATAAAATGTCCACCTTTGTCTCTTGTTATCTTGAAATCTATTTTGTCAGATATAAGTATGGGTACACCTGCTTTTCTGTGGATGTTACTTGCTTGGAGAATCATTTTCCACCTTTTGACTGTCAATCCACCTTTGTCTTTGCAGCTTAGATGTGTCTCTTCTAGGTAGCATATGGTTGATTTTTTTTTTTTAATCCTCTCTGCTACTCTGTGCCTCTTTATTGGTGAATTCAGTCCATTTACATTTAGGGCAATTATTGATGGAGGAAGATTTCCTATAGCCATTTTATCTTTTGTTTACTGGTAGTTCCGTGCCTCTATTAGTTATTTTCCTTTGTGTTTCTGTCTGTTGTTTTTGTTTGGTCGTTTTCCATACTTCTCTTCTGTTTCCTCTTTATTTAAGCTATGTGTCTTAGTTTGGGGATTTTTGTGTGTGGTTACTATTAGATTAAAAAAAAAACAAAGTTGCATATATACAGTAGTTTTTTGTTCTGTTTTTTCCTTTAGCGTGCATCTGATCTTCATCCTCCTTTGCCAGTTCAGACATTTACCCCCTCCTCTTTCATGTTTTTGTTGTCACAAATTATTCCTTTTTATGCTGTAAGATTTTTGGTGATCTTACTCATAGTGTTGTGACCTTTTTTTCAGGTAGAATAACCCCCTTTTGTATTTCCTGCAATGAAGATTTTCTGGTGGCTTCTGTATATCTGGGAAAGTCTTTATTTCTCCTTCAAATTTAAAGGATAATTTTGGTGGATATATTATTCATGGCTGGTAATTCTCTCTTTCAGATTTTTGAATATTTGTTTCCACTCTCTTCTGGCTTGTAGAGTTTCTGTTGAGAAGTTGGATGATATTCTGATGGGTTTTCCTTTGTAGGTCACTTCCTTCTTTTCTCTGGCTGCTTTGAGAATTTTTTCTTTGTCGTTAATTTTTGATGGCTTTAATACAATGTGCCTTTGGGCCTCTTTGGATTGAGGTAACTAGGTGTTCTGTTTGCTTCTTGGATTCGAGGATCTAGTTCTTTCCATAGTTTTGGGAAGTTATCATCCACTATTTGTTTGTATAGGCTCTCTGTTCCTTTCTCCCTTTCTTCTTCTTCTGGTATGCCTACTATTCTAAGATTGTTTTTTTCTGATGGAGTCAGATATTTCTTGTAGAGCTGTTTCATTTTTCTTTATGCTCAGGTCTCTCTTCTTCCCTCTGCATCATTTCTAGATTCCCATCTTTGATATTACTAACTCTTTCCTTCATCTGGCAGGCTCTGTTTCCTATGCTCAGTAGTTCATCACTTCTAATCTCCTTAATTGCATGATTCACTTCCAGGATTTCTGATTGGTTCTTTTTTAAAGTTTCAATCTCTTTGGTAAAGTACTTGTTTTGTTCATTAATTTGTTTTCGGAGTGAACTGAATTGCCTGTCTGTATTTTCTCGCATCTTGAATATTTTCAGAACAAAAATCTTGAAATCTCTGTCATTTATGTCACATATTTCTGTGTGTTTCTACTTGCTTTCCAGGGATTTTTCTGTTTTATTTCTGAGCTTCCTCGTTACCATGGTTATTCATGGTATTTGCTGGTCTCCTTTGTCTAGGTATGTATGTATGTATGTATTATTGGCCCTTCTCTAGTAGCCTTGTCTGAAGAGGTCTTTCTACTATTTCCCAGTAGATGGCACTGAATCACAATATTTTTACCTCTGTGATCTCCCAGACTTGACCTCCTAGACTCCCATAAGACAGTACAGCCACACTGCTTGGGGGTGGGGTTTGTTTTGCCCTCACTGTAATGGCGACCCCAGACCTCAGCGGGGTTTCTCCCCCCACCCAAAGCACCCCAGAGAGGGATCCATCACAGAGGGAAACAGCAATTCTTCTGCAATAACTCTCAGTTTATAGATAATGTGTTCCTCAACCCAACACCAAGGGCAACCGGAGGCAGGTTTTGGGAGGCCAAGGGGTGGCAGGGCTCTGTGGTACCATTTCTTTGGGTATAGAACACCACCACTCCACAGCATAAAGCTGCCGGGCAGAACCCCTATACTCTGTCAGGTGTCTGTGCTGGCTTAGTCACTGTTCGCTCTGCCTGCTTGCCCTGTTGGACTGCCCACTGTGACTCTGTTCCTCCCGGCCAAAGGAGGCACCTGATACCACCAGTTTCCTCCCCTCTCCCAGCCTAGCCGTGAGCTCTGGCTGCAGGGCTACACTGTGGCCATCTGGTCTCTCCTCCTTTCTCATCTCCCTGTTTATTCCCCTTGCCCACCTTTAGGTGCTTCAATGTATGCTCTCTCAGGCATGCCTATATATTAAGTAGGGAATTCCTTGTTGAGTTATACTTGGTTAACTTGTTGAAATTTCAGGGAGAGAGGCCAAGGGGATCTCTCACACTGCCATTCCTCTGATGTCACTCTGAAACTTACTTTTATCCCCCTCCTTCAGTTTTCAGGGCTGCCTGATCAGTACAGTTTTATTGCCACTTTTACTAGTTTTCCCACAATTATAATAATGAACAGATAATTTATTTAATTATGTCAAATATAAGACTAAAAATAATGGCATTTTCCTATAATGAGTATATGATCAATAATTAAAAGCTTTAATTATGAAAACTATTCTTTCACCTCTAGTAAGGTAGGAGCCTCTTTGTTGGCTGCTTTTCCTGTTTAGTATTATGTAAAAATTGAGTTGCAACACTAGTTCACAGGAAGAAATGGCTCTAGCCCCATGTTGATGCTCAAGGACTGAAAATGTTCACTGATGCCAAAATCTTTTAATCAAGGTTAAATTTTCAAAAGTTTTAGTAGGATTTAAGAAGGAATAATGTGAGATAGTCTATTTTCCAACAAGTCTGAATGACTCTGATTGTGCAAACAGGTTACTGGCACATATCTGTGGCTCCTTTCATCAAGCAGGTAGGGGGTAGGCTGAGAAGTATCTTAAACTTTAAGAATAATTTAGCTCCTAAAATATTATTGCCAATATTTATAATACTTGATGTTAAAATAACATAGAATTAAATGTTCTATGAAAAGGATTTTTAAATACCTACTAAGAACAGAGAAGCTGTAATGGACAGATGCTAAGGTCAAGTCATATCACTTTTTATAGCTAATACAAAATCTATTACAGCGCTCAATACCCTGTGCTGGTTGTCGGAAGGAGCATATGTCTTTAAACTCTTAACCACAGATTAGAGGCTTGCTTCCTGAGGGTTTTTAGTTTCTTTTAAACAGATGGTCCAAAGTGAGGATAAAAGGAAGCTGTTTTGATCCATTGTGTAGGTACAGAATGTTATCTTTGTTTTGTTTAAAGCATTACACTGTCTAGAGTTAAATAATTGGGTGAAAATTCTCAGCTTTACTTTGAAGCTAGAGCACCACATGGAGACAAAGTGTTTGATAATTTTTCTTAGTGTATTTGCATAAACGTTTACTCTCCTGTAAATATGACTAAAATACAACCATTATTAGTGTTTATATAGCTATTTTAAGGGATAGACATACTTTTATGTACATTGTTTGTTTATATAATATTTAAGCAACTGGAATAATCTTTTGTAGAAATAGAAGAAATGCTGCTGTTTAACATAATTTAACTAAAGATTGAAGGATATAATTTTAAGTTGCCATACAATATCTCAAACAGCTTTCGAATGCAGAAAGCAAATCTTCCTGACACATCTTTTGATTTTGAAAACTGAACATATACATGTGAACTGAACTCTGAAATGTTGATTTACTTAGGAGCAGTTGCACATGACATTACTCTGATGTACACTGTAATCCGAAATTACATCGCTAAAATAATACGGCTCAGAGTAGAGCTCCTCCGCTCACACAGGACTGGGAAGGAAGAGCACTGCCTTTCTAAGCTGAGCATTTGAATGTGTGGCTTCATATGCCTCTCCTGGCTTGGCTTCCTGCTGGTAAATGGTGTTTCATCAGCACAAATAATTGGGAAGATGGTTCATGAATATAGTTTATGAATACTGACACATTTCAACCCACAAATAGGGATGTAACACTGCAGCAAATGGAGCTAAAAGAGGACAAAGGCTATAGTAGCCCATAGGAAAATCCAGATGAACTGAACAAAGGCACTTAATTTAATAATAAAAGCCACTTCAGCCTACAATGTACTATACTATACCTCTAGCCATGCAATTATTAAAATAAATGCATATTCAGATGTTTCCCAAAGATACTTTCCTTCTCTTTCAGTTTCAAAAGAACTCCTTTCTAATCCAATACAATTCCTTTCTCTCCGCATTTCAGCAGCTGTCTTTCGTGATTTCTAATCAAAGCTGATGATAACTGGCTTTGGCAACAGCCTGCAGTATCCCAAATGAATAATTAAAGCTATAAATGTGCTCACTTCTTCAAAACCCAGGGTGCATTTCAGAGCCTAGCAGATTTGGGCTCAACAAGGCTCTCCTGGGTTATAAATTTGGTCAAGATCTTTAATGTATTCATAAAGCAATGGCTGAGGTTTTGTGTTAGCATTTTTCAATAGCCATTTCCACTTAAACAATACAAATGTCAGTTGGGCTAACAAACTCCTTTAGTCTCAAATATCTCCCACACATAGGGGCATAGGACAAAGAAGCTGGCAGCCAACTGGTTTAGACTATGAAAGAGAAATATGAAAATGATGATAGGCATTTAAAGGGAAACATAAGAAAATATTTTCAAAAGCAGAGAAAATGCTTTTAAAAAATTATGCAGTGCAGAACATGTTAAATCTCTGAGGGACAGTAGTCAAGGGTAGAGATGGTCACTTTGAAACTGATTCTACTGTGAAGGAATATATTCTCTCTACCCTACCCCACCCTCTTTAAGAAAGATTTGAGTAACTCATAAAATGGAGGAAAAGTAACATACAACTTAAAGCCTAAACAATACTTTCTAACCAATTCTTAACTGCATCATGCAACTGTGAATATGGATTTTTAATATATATAACTACGAACTGAAATTTAACTTTGACATATTTTAAAAGGGAAATAGACCTTTATTAGAAATAGAGATGGGTATTTTTTAAAATAATGCAAAAATAATAGAAACTTCAACATTTACTTACATGCTTAATCCAATGAGAGAAAATATTCAAAATCAGAAGGTTCACTTTAAATTAAATTGAGCAACTTTTTAGTTAAGGTCACATGCACTCTTACAAACTATTGGTACATTACTCAACACTAACAGACAATGTTTTTAGTCTAATAATACCACCAGAGAGGGGATAAGAAGTAAGAGAACTGAGGAGAAGAGCGTGTTGAGCACTGCGGAGGGAGGGGCCCCTGGGCTGCCTTCTAACACAGCCTGGTGGGAATCCTCAGCAGAGACAGACACTAACCTGTGGCAGAAGGTCGAAGGTGGGGTGGAAGAGGCAGCAGAAGCCCAGGATAAGAGAGGCTGAGGGAAGAGGGAGGAACTCACAGATGGAAACCCTGGAGGCAATCATTTTTATGAAACTGAAGTGTTTTTAATTTGGGATTAATCTTAACTAAAAATGCTCTATCATTTTTTGATAATATTATTTGAAAATAAAAAAAAATATTTATTTTTAGAGTTTAAAAATATTTTACTGATAAAATACAATTACACATTTGGATGTACAAGTAGCAGGCTAGATCAATGTGCATTTTAAGTTGTTAAGATAGTAGGAAACGGACCAATAGAAACAGCAGGTAATGATCGCTGAGCACTTCTAAGTGACAGGCACTGTTCGCAGTGCTTTGTGTGTGTTATCGCCTTTAATTCCCCGAGACTAAGAAGGCAGGGTTATTATGCCCTTTTATAGACAAGAAAACTGACAATCAGGTGGTTAAGCAATTTAAGCAAGAAAAATTCATAAAATAAAATATCACAATCATTTAAAAAATACTTTGTAAGAGAATGCTTACTGGCATGGAAAGATGCTTGTGACATACTAAGTAAAAAGGCAGGTTACTAAAGGGTCATGTACAACACTGCTTTTAGTTTTGAACAAGCTCACTATACAAATACCTGTGTGTGTGTGTGTGTGTGTGTGTGTGTGTGTGTCTAAGAATATATTTTACAATGTTAACAATTACTGTTTTGGGGTGGAACAATCTTTTCCTTTTTTGTATTTTCTAAGTTTTATTTTAAAAATATAACTTTAATATTAAGTTAATCTTAAAGTTTATTGAAAGGAATCATACTATTAATGTATGTTAATTCAATGAAAACAGTTTCCAGAAGCTCTCCACTAAATACAACTGAATAATTTTTTTTACAAGGCATTCACAAAGGGTTAAAAGCAAAATATTTGATTAATAGAATTTTAAATATATTTGCCTTAAGGCATGGTAAGATTCTGGACTTGGTGAAAAGGAGGTACTCTAAAAAAGAGAAATGGAAGGCATCATAGAGAATTAGTTTTGCTCATGGTAGGGGTGGTCCAACCAGGAGTCAGCCACCCCCACCCAGTAGGATTTTCTGAGGGCAGAAAAATAGTCCCTCCCATCAGGCAGAGTTCAAAACTGTAAACCAAGGAATGAGCAGACAGCACAGAGAGAGGACTGCCTGAGAGTGCTTACAGAACAAGAACAGGGAGCATGGACTGGGAGCCCCACAGACATATATGTACACATACATCCACATTTATAAACACATATATACTTATAAACACACATACACAGATACATACAAATATACACACATACCAATACATACAACACACATGCAAGTATGTACACAGAAACATACAAACACACATACATATAAGCATATACATGGAAATACACACGTATACACATACATACACGTGTTCATGTGAGTATATATAAGCATGCATACATACATATAAATATATATGTACAACAAATATCCATAAATGCAAACACACACATACATGCACACACATACATACACATACTAAACAAATATCAACTAGCACCTACTGCTTGCCAGCCACTGTTAGTTTATAGACACACAGGTAGACAGGACAGAAGGGATCTCTGCTCTCATAGAGTAATATTCAAGAGGGCAGAATTGGACATAATAAAGCACATGAATGAAGAGGGCAATGTGAGATAGAGATACATTTTTGCAAAGAATTGAAGAAGGGAACAGGCTAGAGAGGGTTGGGAGAAGGGACAGCCTGCTGCTTTAAATTGGGTATAAAGAAGCCTGCTCTGCACAGTGAACTCTGGGCCTAGCCTGGAGAACAGGAGGAAGCCATCAAGTTAAGATCCAGGGCAGGGCATTGAGCAGACGAAATGACAAGTGCAGAGACATTAGCATGTGGACACTCCTCTTGGCCTGGTCGAGGAGCTCTGAGGAGGCTAGTATTGCTGGATAAAAAGAGTGCTGGGGAGCAGTGTCTCAGGACAGGGCAGTGGGTAGCCTGGACCAGAGCAAAGAAAGCAGGAAAAGCAAGCACTTAACGCAGAACAGGGTCAACATGTCTCAGTCACATTGCAATGAAGGGACATGGAGATGTTTCACAAGAATCTGTAACAATCTGAAAAATGGCAACAGACACAGCTGAGGGTGCCACAACAACTTGGGCCAGTGCAAGTGGTAAGGATGACAAGGAGTTCAGAAGAAATCGATGCAGACATCCCAGGCCAGAGCATCCTTACCAAGTTCTAAATGAGAAAGGATGGCAAACATTGAAATCACACCGCATTGTTTACTCACAGACAAATAGCTCTGTCCATTTACCTTTGAACTGAATCTGGTTATAAGTACCTATGTTGTGCACACTGAGTTCTTTTTAAAAAAATCCCTTCTCTTTTGAAGTCCATTAAGACCTCTACCCAGGTATTGCTTATAATAGAAACATCTAGTATTCCAATACCTGCTGGCATGGGAAGGCATACTCTACTTCTCAAGGTTGTTATATAATACATCTTCTCTTTGAATTAACTCACTCGACAATTCTAGTGGTCTGGGAAGAGGTCAACAGGCAGGGGTAATTATAATAGTATGCTACAACACACAGGTAGAGCTTTATATTTTTAAATATTTTTTCACACATATACATTGTTTGATCAGTATTCCCTTCCTTGGGTGATCAGTCCTGTTTTATAAATGTGAAAGGAGGTGACGCACACAAGGCGGTATGTCTATTTGAAGCCAGTGGACACCCTGGTCCAGAGGTTTTCTGACTCCAGGTCAAGTGTTTTTGCCATGCTTCCAAGACTTCCTTAAAAGTAAAGACAACATAAGCAGCAATGACCTTCATCTGCACCCCCACCCCTCTGCTCCCACTTCTGTAAGATAAGGCCTATTCGATCAGGTTCCTTCCAACTATAACATGGTAAAAATATCTGATTCTAAATACATTTTTAACATAAAATTTCATGAAAAACCAATATTTTATCACGAACAAAAGCAACATTATAGCTGTCAAACAATTCTACCCCTCGACGGTGGAATCAGAGGAACGATGAACACTTTAAGGACCATGTTATAAAGTATGCACATTAAAAAAAATTTACAGAACCAATTCTCCCTTTGCAGCCACAGGTTAAGAAACAAGAAAATGTATCTGCATTTCTATCTTGTTAATTCCTGTCTTACATTGATGTTATTAATAACATAAAATATTTAAAATGTGTGTTACACACAGAGCTGACTATAATTATCTAGTGAGAAAACAATTTTATATGGGAATCTAAAAATAATCTATTTTACCAGGAATCTAAAATCTATTTTACCACTGCAACAGATCACATACATTATGAAATAAATTCTACTACTAATTAATGTTACAGTGGTTCATCTACTGATAGAAGTTTGAAATGCTCTCATCCAGCTAATGCCTACATTCACAACTCAGTATCTGGTAGATACAAAGTGTTATTATGCATGTGTAACATATAGTAAGCACACTGCACAATATGTTACGTTCAGGGATTATTTCATTTTGCTTACTCCACAGTTTGATAAGCAGTTTACATAGATTAAATTGCATTTAAAATAAGTCCAAGACCAGAGGCATGGATAAATGAACAGACTGACAGATCTTAGAGGGGAGGAGAGTGGGGAGGATGGGAAGAGATAAACCAAACAACATGTATGCATATATGCATAAACAATGGACACAGACAATAAAGTAGTAAAGGCCTAGGGGGTGGGTTGGGGGCAGGGTGGAGGGAGGCGATGGTGGGGGGTGTGGGAGGAGGCGGACATCTGTAATAGAGTCAACAATAGAAATTTAAGAAAAGGAAAAAAATTAAGTCTAAGTTGTCCAAATTTTTACAATGTGCTAAAACTGAATGCTTCTTCAAGTAACTATGTTACTCATTGAATTTTCAGGATCTACTCATTAGAAGGATTTTTTATCAAAATATATTTTTGTCATGAGATTTGACCTGCACCACAATTAAATATATTTATAATATTGTAAGCAGGCCCCATGCCAAAGATTTTACCTATATTATCTCATTTATCCTATAAAATGCTATAAGATAGTGATTATTATTTATTTGTATATAGTTATTTCATTTTACAGATGACAGAATAGAAATGTTAAGCTTCCCAAATTCACAGTGTTTCAGTTTGAGAGAAAAAAAAGTATCCTTACATCAGTATATAGTCCTTCTATGTGGTTGATCAATTAAACTGATAAATGTGCTAATAAGCTTAATATTATTTCTATTGCACCTCAACTTCAATATTGCAGTAAACTAACAAGATGCTCCATCAGACAATGTTTAATTACCAGAGCTTTTGCTTAGAATTTGAAACTAATTGGAGTAAGATTTTGTTTAGTATAAACAGATATCTCAAAAGAAGCTGATTAAGGGATAACATATTTCTTTTTAGGAAACATTTAAAGGAAATCATCAAAATGTTGTGTCTAGTTAAATACAGTGCCCAGTAGAATCTGAATATGTGCATAGAAAGAAAACATAGACAAGGGTGAAGATGTTGGAGGATCCCAAAATAACAAACACTCTTTGCTTCCTTCTGATGTCTGGTCTTGAATCCAACATTATCAGTAGGAGGATATATCATGACCACTTGCTTAAGAAATTTACCAAGTGTGTGTGTGTGTGTGTGTGTGTGTGTGTGTGTGTGTGTGTGTGTATGTGTGTATAACTTTATCATTTCTGAATTATAGTTATTTTGGGGGAGGGTGTCCTAGCAAAAATTACAGTATAATAATAATGGATTTGAAAGCTATACATTCTGTTCCATGTCACTGATATGTTACCAAAATTATATACACCTAATTTTTTTAAAAAACTGAATCATCTTTACATGCTAAAGTCACATGCTATGTTATAGAATCTTGTTAATAAATAAATCAAGTTATTAAACAACTTTAAGTCAATTTTTTTTCATTTATTCACCTTACATACCCATCTTTATATTTATTTATTTATTTATTTATTTATTTATTTATTTATTTATTTATTGTTATTAATTCAGAATGGAAGGAAGGGAGGGAGAGAGAGAGAGAAATATTGATTTGAGAGAGACACATCAATCAGTCCCCTTCCGCACAATCCCAATTGGGGCAGGGATCGAACCTGAAACCCAGGTAACATGCCCTTGACTGGGAAATGAACCTATGACCTTTTGGTTCATAGGCTGATGTTCTAACCACTGAGCAAACTGGCCAGGGCATTACATACCCATCTTTAAATTCTCAAAAATATACAGAAGTATTTGGAGGGTATAAGGGTGAGTAAGGCATGGCCTTATCTTATCTCCTTATAGTTAAGTCCTTATCTCCTTTACAAGTCACAAGGTCCCTATGTATGAGATTGCTTTCTAGCAGCAGTTTGTAAGTTCTCCTGTAAGCAGGGAAGTTTTCAGGGAAGGCCCTAATAATTCCCCACCATCATTAAAGAAGTGGTCTAGAAGAACATGTGGAAAAATACAAACCATGCAAAAAGTGGAGGGGACACTATCCTGTACAGACGCTTAAGGAAAACTTTAGTAGGCATGCAAACTGCTTTGAATCCAAGTAACAGGAGTCATTCCAATGAGATGTACTAAATTTGCAGAGGACATGGTACTTGGAGAATTGGGATTTCAACAACAAGGATCTAGAAGGCTGTATGCATCAGTTCCTCAATGATTGGAAAAAAGCATTCATAACAGGGACTAGGGTAGGAAAATGCTTGACATATTCTGGGATGGGAAACAACCTACAGTGACTACAGTTTTGATGTGGATAAGTACAAAGGAGTAAGATTGGTGGTTCTCTAGGAAAATACCACACCAAAAAGTTTGGACTTGACTGCAGTTAGGTTTTTTTGGCAGGAGTAATGCCACTCAAACTGGGCTTTAGGAAAAAATGCTGACAGGACTGTGTAAGAACATCACAGGTGGCTGAGAGAGGTGTGAAAATGTAAGTGCTGCTATGTTGTTATACCAGACAAGGGATAATGCATCCCTAAATCAGATAAATGAAATAGGTGGGGACGAACTGATGAGACAATCTAGAAATAGAATCAATAAAACTCATGAGTAGGTATGGGGATGAAGGAAGGAGATGAAGAAAGAGCACAGGAGACAGGGAGGATGGTGGCGAAAACAGCAGAGAGAGGGGACACTGTGATAGTCACAGTTTTGATAATAAAGATAATACCAGATTTGTGCCTGTTCATTTTGTGGCACTGTCAGGATACCCAGAGACATATGTAGAAAGTAGGTTTGGCATGTAGAAATAGACCAGCTCTACTTACAAAATTAGATGAAAGAGTAGGTACTTGAGAATTGCACTATATAAGGGACAAAAGAAGCCTCTGGAAAGGTGGAGGTCAGCATAAGAAAACAGATAAGAGCATCAGAAACCAAGGAAGAAGAGTGTCCTACAAATTGAATGTGGACACCTTTTCAAGATGGTGTGGAGGAATGGTCATCAAGACTAAATATTTCAGAAAGTACAGATCTCCAGATTTGGCAATTTGGTCACTTAAAAAGTATTTCTTAACAGAGAGGAGCTGATAGCAATGTGAGTGGTTCTGGAGTAAAATGAAGTGAAGAGATGGATAGAACAATTTTTCAAATAATTTTAAAAGCTTTCCACTTCCGGCAATGAGAAAATAATGTAGTCTAGAGTTATCTTCTTACTATAAGCAACTAGAAAACTAGAAAAATACAGGATACAACTGTTTTCAGAAACGGGATGAGAAAGACTTGGAATGCAATAGCTCAGAAAAGGAAACAAATGGGGTGACCCTTACCATTACCAAGGCTTTTTTTCTGGTGGTAATTCCAAGACTGTAGTGCAGGGAGAGGGAAACCAAACAGCACTATAGTCACACTGAGGTGAGGAGACAGAATTCTGAATTTGGGGAGGCTAAGGTGGTCAGAATTTGTGGAACAGATTACCTGAGAGGAAGAATCTATACAGAAAAAGATCCAGAAATCTACAAGGGTCTTCTTTAGTCTTTTTGTTGTTGTTGTTGTTGTTTAATATTTTTCTTTATTGATTTTAGAGAGAGAGGAAGGGAAAGGGAGAGGAATAGAAACATCGATGAGAGAGAACATCGATTGGCTGTCCCCTGCATGCCCCCACTGGGGATTTGGCCCACAACCTGGGCATGTGCCCTGACCAGGAATCGAACCAATGGCCTCTTGGTGCATGGGTTAATGCTCAAGCACTGAGCCACACTGGCCGGGCCCTCTTTAGTCTTTAACACCAAACAGCATGTAAGGTAAAACTCTACTAGCCCAGACAGGAACAACTTCTGTGAAAAAATAACTTCCAAGCAGCAGTAAGATGAACAAGTGTAGGCACTCTTACATTCTCTCCAACCAGAGGAAGAGACCTCAGGGAATATGTAGACTGAACACACTGGGTATTCATTCAGACAAATAAGAGCACATCTTGGAAGTGGGACTAAATGAGGCCTCTGCATGAAGGCTACTCTGGACCTGGACTTCAAGAGATTCAAAGGCAACCTAAAATTAACATCTTGGCCAGTGTGTCTCAGTTTCTTGGCGTGTCATCCTATGCACCATAGGGTCACAGGTTCGATTCCGAGTCAGGGCACATACCCAAGTTGCAGGTTCAATTCCCGGTCAGGCAGTCAGGAGGCAACTGATCAATGTTTCTCTCTAAAATCTCTCTCTCTCCCTCCCTCTCCCTTCCTTTCTCTCTAAAATCAATAAAAACATACCCTAGGGCCTGGGTTTTTAAAAAAGGCAACCTAGACCTGGGAGAGTAAGACCAGAAACTGGTGTTCATCATGGTACCTTCCCTACACATCCAAACCAAGCAGAGGGAGCCACAATCTGTGGAACACTGACACCCACAGGGAGATTTTGACAGGATCAAACCCTGGTGAGACAGTCAAAATGGTGAAACAAAGAAACAAATCCTAAATGAAAGAACAAGAGAATTCTACAAAATAAGGGCTAAATGAAATGGAGATAAGCAAGTTATCAGATATAGAGTTCAAAGTAAAGATCATGAGGATGCTCAACAGCATGAGAAAAGACATGGAAACAATAAAAAACGAGCAATCAGAAATCAAGAATGAAATAGCAGAAATAAAGAATATATTGGAAGGAATAACCAGCAAATTAGAAGAAGCTGAAGATTGTATCAGCGAATTAGAAGACAGGGTAGAAAAAAAAATCACTAAATAAAAGAACCAAAAAGAAAAAACAATTAAAAAACAGGAGGACAGTTTAAGAGAGCTGTGGGACAATATGAAGTGTAACCACATCCAAATCATGGGAGTACCAGAAAAAAAAGAAAGTGAGCAAGGGTTAGAGAATCTATTTGAAGAAATAGTGGCAGAAAACGTCCTTAACTTGGTGAAGGAAAAGGCATACATGTTCAGGAAGCACAGAGAGTCCCAAGCAAGAAGAACTCAAGGAGACCCACACCAAGACACATCATAATTAAAATGCCAAAAATTAAAGACAAAAAGAGAATCCTAAAGGCAGCAAGAGAAAAGCAACAAGTTACCTAAAAAGGAATTCCCATGAGGCTGTCAGATGATTTCTCAACAGAAACACTTCAGACCAGAAGGGAATGGCATGAAATATTCAAGGTAAAGAAAAACAAGGATCTGAATCCAAGACTACTCTATCCAGCAAGGTTATCATTCAAAATAGAAGGTCAAATAAAGAGCTACCCAGACAAAAAAAATGGCTAAGGGAATATATTAGCACCAAACCAGCATTGCAAGAAATGCTAAAGGGACTGTTGTAAAAAGCAAACAAAATAGAGAAAGAAACAGGCATAATAAATAAAAATGGCAATAAATAAGTACATACCAATAATAACCTTAAATGCAAATGAATTAAATGTTCCAATCAAAAGAAACAGAGTAGCTGAATGGATAAGAAAGCATAACCCATACATATGTTGTCTACAAGAGACCCACCTCACAACAAAAGACTCACATAGGTTGGAAGTGAAGGGATGGAAAAAAATTTTCCAAGCCAATGGAAATGAAAAAAAAGCTGGGGTGGCAATATTTATATCTGATAAAATAGACTTCAAAATGAAGGCCATAACAAGAGACAAAGAAGGCCAAACATAATACTATAAGGATCAATCCAACAAGAGGATATAATCTTGGTAAACATATATGCATCCAATATAGGAGCACCGAAATATATTTTTAAAATTCTGGAGAACTTCAAAGGAGAAAAAGACAGCAATACAATCATAGTTGGGAACCTGAACACCTCACTGACATCACTGGATAGATCCTCTAGACAAAAAAATTAACAAGGAAACAGAGACCCTAAACGGATTGGAGGAATGAAGATCATGAAAATGTCCAAACTACCCAAAGCAATCTATAGATTGAATGCAATCCCTATAAAAGTACCAATGGCATAGTTCACAGATCTAGAACAAATACTCCAAAAATTTAGATGGAACCAAATAAGCCTCTAAATAGCCACAGCAATACTGCAAAAGAAGAACAAAGTGGGAGGGATCACATACCAGATATCAAGTTATACTACAAATCCATCATAATCAAAACAGCCTGGTACTGGCACAAGAACAGGCATATAGATCAATGGAACAGAACAGAGAACCCAGAAATCAACCCAAGACATTACACATAATTAATATTTGACAAAGGAGGCAAGAGCATACAACGGAGAAAAGACAGTCTCTCCAAAAATGATGCTTGGAAAATTGAAAAGGTACATGCAAAAAACTGAAATTAGACCACCAATTTGCACCATACACAAGAATAAACTCAAAATGGATAAAAGCCTTAAACGCAACTCATGAAACCATAAAAATCCTAGAAGAAAATGTAGGCAGAAAAATCTCAGACATCACATGTAGCAGAATTCTCACTGATACGTCACCGAGGGCAGGAGAAACAATGGAAAAAATTAATAAATGAGACTACATCAAACTAAAAAGTTTCTACACAGCAAAAGAAACAAGCATCACAATGAAAATGGAACCCATTCTCTTGTAGAACATATTTGCCAATGATACACTGGATAAGAGGTTAATATTCAAAATATGTAAGAGTACTCATACAACTCAACAAAAGGAAGACAAGCAATCCAATTAAAAAATGGGCAGAAGACCTGAATAGACATATGTCCAAACAGGACATACAAATGGCCAAGAAGCATATGAAAAAATGCTCAACATCACTAATCATCAGAGAGATGTAAATTAAAATGACTATGAGGTATCACCTCACCCCTGCCAGAATGGCTGCCATCAACAAATCATCAAACAACAAGTGCTGGCGAGGGTGTGGAGAAAAGGGGACTCTAGTACACACTGCTGGTGGGAATGCAGACTCGTGCTGCCACTGCGGAAAACAATATGGTGTTTCCTCAAAAAATTAAAAATGGACTTGATATTTGACCCAGTGATTCCACTTCTAGGAATATATCCTAAGAAGCCTGAAACACCAATGAGAAATAATATGTATATCCCTATGTTCATAGCAGTGCTATTTATAATAGCTAAGATCTGGAAATAGCCCTCGTACCCATCAGTAGATGAGTGGATAAAAAAGCTGTGGTGCATATACACAATGGAATACTATGCAGCTGTAAGAAAGATAGATCTCTTACCCTTTGAGACGACATGGAGGGACCTGGAAAGTATTATGCTTAGTGAAATAAGTCAGTCTGAGAAAGACAAGTACCACATGATCTCACTTATTTATGGAATATCATGAACAAAATAAGCTGATGATCTAAATAGATCCAGAGACATGAACGTAGAGTACAGACTGACAAGCCTCAGAGAGAAGGGGGTTGGAGGTTGGGAAGAGATAAACCAAAGAACTTACATGCATAACCAATGGACACAGATAACAGTGTGAGGAAGGCAGAAAGTGGGTAGGAGCAGGGAGGAGGAGATCAATGGGGGGAAAAGAGAGGGACATTGTAATACTTTATGATGAACAAAATAGACCCAGAGACATAGAAGTAGGGTTCAGACCGACAAACTTCAAAGGAGGGAGTGGGGGGGAGGGAAGAGATAAACCAAAGAACTTAAGCATATAAGCATAACCAATGGACACAGACAACAATGCTGGGGCAGGGGGAGCCGGAAAGGGAGGAAGGTGTCAATGAGGTAAAAAGGAGAAACATATGTAACAAAAATAAATTAAATAAATAATCTTGAAGTAAAAAAAAAAAGAACAAGAACCTAAAAATAACAATCAGCCAGTCATTTAATTTCCTGCCAGGAAAGATCCAACACTCTTAAAAAACACAACAAAACCCAGCCTCAAAATCATAAAATTTAAAATGTCTGACATGCAATAAAAAAATTATCAGATATAAGAAGGTGAAAAAATGTGATTCACAACCAGAAAAAAACATTCAGAAAGGGTTGTGATTGTGGAATTAGAGGGAAAAGGACTTTTTAGAAGCTACTTTAGATTCAGTTTATATGCTAAAGGATGTAATGGAAAATACCAACATGAGGAGAGAAATGAAAGCTACACATATTTAGATTTTATCAAGGAGGCTAGAGATGCAATGAATACTTAGGAACTGATTAGATTAAGAGGCAACCTAATACTGTTATAGTACTTGATTACTATATACAGGAATTAGTGGTATTCTGATTCAGAATTTGTCTACCTAGCACTTTATAAAATGAGAAAAAAAGCAGTCTTCCTACTTTAAACTTGAGCTATTTTTAAAAATCTTACTAGGTACTACTAAACTCCCATGTTTTACATTCTTAAGTGTTACAACACCATTTGAAGGTACTTTTATTACACTTTGAGGTACCCCAACCACACCATATACATTCTTTTCTAGCTCATTTCACATAGTGGCTGCCTACAGTTCTTTGGTGCAACAAATTTCCAACAACTGATGAATGATAATCTGCATTTTATCTCTTAAGATGAGTGTTTATATCATCAGGAACTTGGAAAATACATCAATTAAAATAAAACATTTTGCTAGTAATTTTCATCGTTCACTGGTGGAGAAAAGAAAGCTTATTAGCTTGGCACTCTAGATATGGCCTTGTCCATATGGTAAGAAACATACCAGATTTTTAAAAGTCACCCATACCATTCTGGTGTAGCTATTAAAATAAACAGCATGGTCAGTAAAACTGGTTTTGCTATTTAAGTCCGTCTGTTATTCTCCCAAAAGACTGGAAGAGCATTACTACTAGAGATTGGATCTGTATTTCTTTTAGCCCCAATACTTTCTAACACAGATCATGAAGCATGGTTATAAAGAACATATTTTCTGCATATGAAAATATGCAGAACACAGCTGACATATGGTCCAACAATGGGACAAAAATTTTTAAATACAGATGAATTTAATGAAGCTCACAGAAGTTAAATAACTTGCCGAACATCCAAGTAAGTGTCAGAACCAAGACGTGAACGTAAAGCCACATGTGTCTCCTCTATCACCTGGCTGCACTTGCTCCTACACCACAACTAAGGCTGCTGAGATCACAAAGATAAAGGAGAAGTCAAGTAACGAGGTATTATACACTGTCTTAAAACTTCTTCCTGGAAACCTGAAGAGTATCATATGCAAAGAGCAGAATTATTGAAATACATACTCACAGAAAGCAGGTCATGGTAATGCTGATATGTAATAAAAAGTATATATTTTATGGGAAGAGTTATCAATACATATTCCAAAGCTAAGCACAATGTAAAGAGTAGCTTTGGGTGAACAAGGACTTCAAATTTTTAATGGTGGCTAATATTTCCTTACACATAAGTGCTCTTTTAATTCTCCATAAGTAGATATTTATATATCTATTGGTGGTTCATTAATTATTTTAGACATGTTTCTGGGATAGAAACCCAGGACATGACGAAAGTAAGCATTGACTTTTCTGGAAAATATTAAAAAGGGAAGAAAGGTTTTTGTCCAATGAAAATATGTATGATTCTAAACACATACACATTTTCCAAATGTTTAAGTATACAAATTTTTATTTCTTAATATTTAGCAATTTTTACTCAGCATCAACACTGGTATAGCTACTGAAATATGTACTTTATACAAACTGGTAAACATGGCTGTAGAAGACAGATATGGTATTTTATAATCTGGAAAAAATAAAATATCTATCTTCATCTATTCATTTTTTTCAAAGCCAGCATTATCTGTCAGAATCTCAGTCTGTACTGGGTATGCTTCTATGTTCTAGATTAGTTACTTCCAAAACACCTAGACTAGATCTATGCATTTAAGGAGAGGCGCTTGGCACTTTGGTTTTGCAGAGTTTCCGATCAGATTCCCTACTCTTCCTGGGCTGTCTCCGGCTGTGGTTGTTCACCTCCAACCAATGGACAGTCTAAGAAGAGAAATGGCTTTTTCCTGCACATACATCATATTAAAGGGAGGGCAGGCTCTGGGCTTTGCTATGAAGAGCAGTGCTTCCTAGGAGGCAGCACAGAAGCCTGGGACAGTGACACTACCTGAGGACACAACAGGCACACGGCACATCTCAGGCCAAGTGTGACTCTGTGTCTAAAGCAAGCAGAGAAATGTTTTGAAAATAAGGTACATGTACAGATAATGATCTCATCTGCTGAGTATGCCACACACAAGATGCTTTATTCTTGCAAATTGATGACATAGTCTAAGAATGTGTCCAAACTATTTACTTCCTGTGTTTTGCATATGATAAATCAGTACTTACTCTCAGAACATATGAAATAGAAAATGTGTACCTTATTACCAGCTGTTCAGATGACAAAAGAAAACTGCCTACTCACACACACACACACACACACACACACACACACACACACACACACAGCTTTCCACAGCCTAGAACTCTTAATTTCAAGTACAGTTTTTTAAAAAAAGTTGGATCATTAGCAACCCTGTGAATGTTAGAAACATCTTAAAAATGTCTCAGAGGTGAAATAGTATAATACAGAATGAGAAAGAGAGGGAAAGTTAAATTATGTCTGTCATCATGATGAATCAAGGCCCAGGAGGTCTGCAAATCAGTGGATTCTAATGAAATATTAAGGTAAGTGATTATTGGTGAAAAATGAATAAACCTTTTTTTATTTCAGCAATCTTTAAATAATACCTAGCTAATTAAAATAACTCAAACGCATTCATTTATTCCTTGATGGGCAATTAGCTATCCTTGGGTATAATGAGACTTTATTTTGTGAGATATGTATATAGTTGATCCCTGGTATGTGGACAAAATGTGCCAGAGAAAGATATTATAAAAGAGAAAAATCTAGCTTCTTTCAAATATTTGATCTATCATGTCCAAGCTGGGAATTAAAAAAAAAAAAAATCACTTGAGCTCTTTCCTGTTTATCACAAATATAACATCAACAATACCCTGTACTACATACTTAATAACACTGAATCTTATTTTAATTAATTATCATATAATGCAGTGATTTTCAACTAGTGTGCACAAAAAATTTTAAAACATGCAATACCTGACTATTTAGTCAGGGGCACTGACCTCTTTTCCCTTAGACTGTCAAATAAAAAAATTAAAAAATGACAACAAACAACACAACAATAGCCATCTGGTATGAATTAATCAAAATTATACCTATTTTTTTGTCAGATTGGCAAAAATATTATACACACACACACACACACACACAAATTTTAAATCCTCACCTGAGGATATGGTTGCTTTTTTATCCTCATCCGAGGATATGTTTATTGATTTCAGAGAGACAGATAGGGTGGGAAGGAGGGGGGGAGGGAGGGAGGGAGGGGGGGGAGAGAGGGAGAGAGAAAGAGAGAGAGAGAGATAGAGAGAGAGAGAGAGAAAGAGAGAGACATCAATGAGAGAGAAACATTGATAGGTTACCTCCCGTATGTGCTTCAACTGGGGATCAAACCCACAACCCAGGTATGTGCCCTGACCAGGAATCTTTTGGTGTGTGGGATGATGCTCCAACCAACTGAGCCACTTTGCCAGGGCTAATATATTTTTTTGGTGTGCTGCAGAATTTTAGTAATTAATTTATGTGTGCCATGAGATGAAAAAAGTTGAAAATCGCTGATATAATTAATAAGACATTTGTAATATTAATAATACACAATTACATGCTAGGTTTTATTCCATATATCACAGAGCTATTTAAAATGGCCTCATTATTCCACCCCAGGCCTCCCGTAGGGTAGCAGTAAATGGTTTCTCCAAAGGTGGGAATATGCACAGGCTGTATCACAAGCTGTGGGAGACCTGACTGCAGCCCCGGGGCCTGCACCAGTTTCATTCATATCCTCTAATGTCACAGCCCTCATTCACCTTGGTCTCCTGTTCTGGAAATGAATCTGTGGCTGTTCACGTTAAACACCAAACATGCCACCCAATTACTGCGGATTACACTGTTCCCTAATTACAGAAGTTAATCAAATTCCCCCAGCAGTGCACATTTCAGCACAAGTATATAACATAAAAAGCTGCAGACATTGACTGTAGCATCAAAACAAAAAGTTGAGAAACCTAATATAAGTTTTTACAAAAAACAATGCTAAAAAATACAGAATCATCATATAGCATATATCATACACATGCAGCAAACTTTAGCTTCTAAATGTCCTAGAACTCAAGAATATAGAGGATGATGGTGGTGGTGGTATAATAATAATAATAATAATAATAATAATTATGGCAACAACTAATACTTCCTGACCTCTCCCTATGTGCCAGGCAGTATTCAAAGTGAATTACGTGTAGTCATTCATTTAATCCTCACAAAAAACCCAACGAAGTAAGTACTATTATCATCTCCATTTACAGATGCAAAGAGTGGGGCACAGAAGGTTTTCTGGCTGAGCTGGGCTGTGAACTCAGGCTGGCTCCAGTGCCTGTCCTCTTAACCATTCCTATATATCACATTTCTATTAGCATGTCATGTTGTATGGTATCCTATCACATCTCTCTCTCTTTCTCAAAGTTACGTAAGCTCTAGAAAACCTATAAGAATCATGGACTTGACGTATACGTGAAAGGGATTTAAACAATTAAAATGTTTAACAATATTTTGCTGAAATTCCACATTTCTTTCCTAAAGCAGGCATTCTCTACTTATATACAGCTTCCATTTTGCTTTATCATATACTACACTCTATAAACTGTCTTTGCTGTGCTGATGAAGACTTGGGTTTACTCATTCATTCATTTAATTAACATAATTGAATGCCTATGTGTTAGGCTCTGGAATATAGCTATGAACAAGAGAGACACAAAGTTCTACTTTAAAATGGAACTTCATTCTAGTTGGAGATGACTGGCAAACAAAAAAATCAAAGTGTGAATATGCCATACCATAACATCATAAGTGCTAGTAAGAAACAAAGCAGGGAAGGTAGTTAGAGAGTTCAAGAAGAAGGAGGGCAGAGTTGAGATTTTAAATTATTTATATTTCTTCATATCAACTAGCTTTCATCAGTGCTGGTGGCATTGCCTGCACCACCCTCCCCAACAGCTGCTGTGGGGACAGAGCCAGGCCCCGTCAGAGGCAGCTGGGCTCCTCTTTGAAGATGAGTGCTCCAGTGAGCACGGCATTCCACCTAGAAGCACCTGTAACTCACTGCCTCCTAAGAGCTGAGGCTCCTGCGATGGCCCAGAATTTGTTTGGAATGCAAACCAACTTGTCACCTGGTTCACTTTCCTCTCCCTAACCAACCATCACCTCAGCTGCCCTCTTTTCCACTGTTAGCACTGAAGGAGAAGGCAGGAAGCCCACAGGAGAAAACTCGCCCTGGTGGCCACGTGCAAGCACGAGCCTGAGCCCAGACAGCACTCAAGAGCCTCAGTCCATAGACAAGAAGACACCTGGCTCCACATACCTGTCTCGTGATGGGAAAATGGCAGAGCCCCTGCTTGTATATGCCTCAGTCCCAAGTTCTCCCATGATGCCGATGGTGGAGCTTATCACCCATTCCTGCAGTAAACTTTGCTACTTTTTACATGGTTTCTATCTCTCTCTCTCTAGGACCACAATCTCATCCAACCCCTTTGTACATACTTGTGTATGGTATTGGCATAGTCATTTGACTTTTAAACATTTTCAAGAATCTGTGTGTGTGTGTGTGTGTGTGTGTGTGTGTACATGCACGTGTGTTACACGCTGTCGAGTCAGCTCTAACTCCTGGAGACTCTATGAATGAGTGACATCCACGATGTCTTATCACAGCAGCCCTGCTCAGCTCCTGTAGACTCATAATCATGGCTTCTTTTATGGAGTCAGTCCAGTTCATATTTGTTCTTCCTCTTTTCCTGCTGCCTTCTGGTTTTTTCCCCACCACTACTGTCTTTTCCAAAGAACCCTGCCTTCTCATGATATGCCTGAAGTAGGACAGTTTCATTTTTGTAATGTTTGCCTCCAGCGATGAAGAACAGGTTTAATTTGCTCTAGGACCCACTTGTTCGTCTTCCTGGTGGTCCAGGGCATCCACAGAGCTGCTGTCCTCCAACATCATATTTCAAATACATTCTTTTTTTTTTTTCTATCAGCCTTCTTTGCTGTCCAACTTTCACATCTTTACATAGTATTTGAAAATACGAGGGTATGGATGACCTTACTCTTGGTCTCTAATGACACATCTCTGCTGTTAGTGATCTTTCCTAATTCTTCCATTGCTGCCCTTCCAACTGAACCAAGGTAAGCAAAATCTTTAACAATATCAGTGTCTTCATTGTCTAGGAAGGCTTTAGGTGAAAGGTGTGTATTTCTTCTGTAGTCATGATTTTTGTCTTCTTAATGTTCAAATGCAGTCCTGTTTTGGCACTTTCTTCTTTCACTTTCATCAGAAGTTGTTTCAAATCATTGCTACTTTCCACCAGTACGATGGTGTCATCTGAATATCTTAAGTCATTGATATTTCTTTCCCAAATTTTCACTCCACTTTCCTCTGAATCTAGCCTAGTTTTTTGTATGATATGTTGTATGTACAAATTTAACAAATAGAGAAATAAAATGCACCCTTATCTGACACTTTTGCCTATAGGAAACCATTCTGTTTCTCCCTATTCTGTGACAGTGACTTCCTGTCCACAGTACAGGTCACACGTCAGGACAATCCAGTGTCCATTTCTTTCAGATCAACCCAGAGCTTTCCATGATCCATATAAAAGCTTTACTACAGTCTAATGTAGGCTAACTTTATTCTGAAATTCTTTGGAGCTCTTCAGTGTCCAGTGAATGCTCACAATTAAATCCCAAGTGCCTCTTCCTTCTCTGAATCCAGCTTAAATGTCCAGCATTTCTTGCTTCCTATAAAGCAGAAGCCTTTGTTGTATCACCTCAAGCATCACTTCACTTGTGTGGGAAATTAGAGCAATGGTCATTTTGTTACTGCACTCCTTGGCATCTCCTTTTTTGAAAATCAGGATGTATATTGAATGTTTCTCATCTGTAGGCCATATTTTTGTTACGATTTCTAACAGATTCATCTGTGTAGCTTGAAATAATTCTATCGGTATCCAGATATAAAAGTGGGGAGGTAATATTCTCATGCAATAATTATAAACAATCAGAGCACCGCCTGCCCTTTGAAAAGTCAACCAACACACTGTTTCAGTTATAAGTATGCCAGGATTGTTGGAAATTGTAAGCCCCTCAGTCAGCAAGGGCCACACTATACCTACAACCAATTTGCCTTGATTTAATATAAAAGCTGGAAATCTTATATAACAATCAACACAATTCAGATGTTCTGATCTTTAAAAGAAACCATAGTAGTACATTTTGGATTCATTCATTACAGAGAAGATTAATAGGACTCTTCCAGATGCAAATGAAATTCCTTAGAACTAATCCTAGACGGAAAACGCTGAGTAAATCATGACTTTATGAGTTCCACCAATGTTCCTGAACTGGCTTAGTGAGTAGTTAGTGTTTAGTAGATGCTCAACAGTGAAGCATGCAGGCCCTAGCAATACTGCAAATCACATATCATTCATAGTCATGAATAGACAAAACAAGAATTTTAAATTCCCCAAATGCTTAAAGTGATAATATTAAATTAATATTCTCACAGACCTACTTTGGAACTGATCCATAAAATCAGCATCACCAACCACAACTGTCACTCATGGCACCTGAATTCTGGATCCCCCTCCCCCAACACACACACACTGTAAACACAGAAACCGCCTGGTTGCTACCTAATAAGGTTGCAGCATCTCCTTGTGTCCAGGCTCTACCTTATTATCCTGTAGGCCTCAATGCCCCACCTGCTTGAGGGTTCAAGACACCAACAGTTCCAGAAGCTGAGCGTGCCTTACTTGCTAAAATTCCACAAAACTTTTCAAAGAATCAGATTACTCAGACAAAAGTCATACCAGTTCTGCCCGTGGCTTTTAGGGGCTGGAAGTATTAAGGAATTTACATAGTAAAGTGTTGACAATGTTTAATATTCACCAGGAATACATAAATCCAGCACCATAATTAGACTGCATTGTCAGTCAAAAGTCACAATTAGCGCAGCCGGTGTGGCTCAGTGGATTGAGCATAATCCCATGGACTGAGAGGTCTTGGTTCGATTCCCGGTCAGGGCACATGCCTGGGTTACGGGCTCGATCCCCAGTGAAGGGTGTGCAGGAGGCAGCCGATTAATGTTTCTCTATCACACTGATGTTTCTATCTCTCTCTTCCTTCTTCTCTCTCTAAAAAATTAATTTAAAAAATATATTAAAAAGAAAAACTAGGTGTGTGTGTGTGTGTGTATAATGTAGCTCTGACCCATTTAGGACCCATTTTGCTCAAGCACACTATCTCTTAGAAGCCCCTCCCCTTCCTTAACCTGAGTCAATCTGTTTATAATCCTATTTCATTCCTATCATTCTTTGTACAACGCATTGTGTGTGGTCTGTCATGTGGCACCAAGTGAGAGGAACTTAGGAGGTGAGTCAGGTCTTGCTCATTTCTGTACTCAGACACCTTCCACAATCCTGGGCACATAGCAGCCAGCTGAATAACTCCCGGGGAGGTGAACAGTCACAGAGGCTGGAAGACAAACACGTATAAGAACTTTGGTCTTGTACAAAGAGTGTAAGCCTTTGGAGATTTAACAAAGTTTAAACATACAAACTAAAGAAAAGAAGGAAATGAAAGAAAAAGAATAATGAGAAATAAGTGTTTATCCTCAGCTTTAGTTTTTTACAAAGCAAGTGCTTTTTAAAGTTATTCTGCTGCAGCTTGTAAAAACAAAAACAAAGCTCTTCTGCAGCAGAATTATAAGTATATAGAATTTACATCATTTTTCTAGGTCCTCCTCCTTTTTCCAATAGGTCTTCTTTCCCTAACAATGACTTGAAGAAATTTAGAGAAAACCCTCACCGACTGCCATATGCCACAAAAATCCCCATAATTGTCCAAATCCACAATAATTAGTATTTTATTGAAATCCTTGGACTTGTGTAGTCCATAACTTGTTCGACTGATACCCTATGCCCCACAGCACATCCCAATTCCATTTGCATCCTACCCATCATCTCTTCCAATCTTCTTTAAGAATTCTAAGTGACATTAGAATTTAAAGCAAACTTGGAGTTAAAATTTTACTCTACTACTTCTCTAAGTAACTGATGCAGGTCCAATTTATGACCTTCAAAAGACTAAACACCTATTGCTTTTCAAACTTTGTACCTGGCATTAAATGATCCTTTAAGTATCAAAGCAAGATCAGAGAAAGAGGCAAAAGATATACTTGCTTGGTTGCTACCCATATTTATTTAGAGAATAACTGTTTTCAAGTCATGATGATCAGTAAGTTCTAAAATGGCAATCCTCACCCAACGATATTTTCCCACTGATTCTTTAAAAGAGAGTGGAAGGGAGGAAGGGGTCTTGTGTGTGTGTGGGGGTGCACTGACGTAAGAGACACACATCAATTGGTTGCCTCCCACATGACTGGGCTGGGGATCCAACTTGCAACCAGGCACATGCCCTTGATTGGAATTGAACCCTCGACCCTTTAAGGTCTGCGGGCCTACACTCCAACTTCTGAGCCAAACCAGCCATGGCCAAGCTTTTAATTTTAAATCACATGTTCTTTCATGGAAGAAAACAATATACTTTTATTTTTTAAATATATTTTCACAATTCCAGAATTATATGAAGTCTTAGGTGGCTGATTTACAATTATTTTAGACTTAACAAATGAGTCTCATTTAAACAAAATTTAAGCAAATTTTATTTGTATCTAAATTAGACTAAAAACAATCTATGTTTAAAATACAAAGGTTTGCTAACAGAAACACGGTAGCCCTTCATAAGAGTTGCTGGATGCACTTTAAAATTCAAAGTATGATATCTTTGAATGTAATCTCTAATTCCAACTTTACTCAATTTTCTCTATTCAGATTGACATTACCAATCAATTCCAAGTCACAAAATTTTAGGCCTAATTCATGGACACCCAGGAAGTACTCCAAACTCTTTAAGGTAATATTCTCCATTTCATGTGGATAGCCTGAGTTTCGTTATGAGCTGTGTTCCGGGGCCTGTTGTTCTTTGCTTTGTTCCAGGCTCAGACAGGCTCCCCCTTGGGAAGGTTAACATCACGAGGCTGAGCCAGGTGGGCCTCTTGTGGAGGTAACCAAGAATTTCAGTTAACACAAGGGTAATATAGAAGCACAAATTCAGGCTAAGGTTAGTTTTTTGCCCAATGATATCTATTTAACCTTTAAAATGATAGTAAATTTATTTTATTTTTTAAAGCATTCTGATTCTTTTAATAGCATTTCTTTTTTTTAACAGCAATATATTGTTCCATTTATTTATGCATTCATTGATTGCTTCTTGTACATGCCTGACCAGGATTGAACCCGAAACCCTGGCGTATCACGAGGATGCTCTAACCAACTGAGGTATCCAGCCAGGGCTTAATAACATTTGTAATTATCAAATACAGATATAATACCTGGAAGGGACAGAAAGCATAAATTAAAACACCTTTTTTTAAAAAAGAAACACCTTGTTTTTCAGCTGAACTCTTATACTATACTCACTCCCTTATGACAAAGGAAATCTATCTATTGGGTGTGAAACTGTTTTAAATGAGCCAATTCCTCCAGTTTCAAGTAACCTAATCAAATTTTGTGTTACATTTTTTATTTTTATAAGAGCGTAAAAAAATAACTGCTTTAAACATCTATATAATATGTATTCAACGAAACTCAAAAGTCCAATTTTCCTTCGAACGGCATTTGGGCACCAGTTATACAACTAAACTTTGGTTAGGACCAGCCTGTCCCCACCCCCACAAGAAACAAGGTACCATTAAAATCTCAAACTAGGCTCAACTGTCAATCAATACATTTTAATTATCCTCACTTGGCTATTTTTTACTTCCTTTTCATTTAACCTGTTGGCCATTTCATAACCACACTGAAATGCTAAAGACACTAAATCTAACATTATCCAGCTCTCTCCAATTTTTGCAAGGAGAATGGGAACCTCCTATTACAATGGGCCAGACTTCTTCATTCTCTTAGTAACTCAGTTCTACACCCAGAATGCCCGATTTAACAAACCTTGAATCTATACGCTTTTATCTCATCTTTTCTCAGCCTGGATGCCAAAGCAAATGAACTTACTGAATACTCCTGAAATGGGGTTGAGAACTACAAACTTATTGCCTAAATTTAACAACTACTTTGTATTCATTCTTACTACGTTTGGGGAACCCAAAGAAATGTTTTTCCTACCCTTTTGGTGTTCCTTTAATTTGCAACACATACAAAAGGTAAAGTGAAAAAGAAAGTAGTAGCAACACCATTACAGACTTCAAATTTTGAACCTAAACTACATGAAAGTGCAAAAAGATCTGCAGTGTCTCCCAGCAGAGTCCAAAACCATCACCCCGTTACCCAGCTCCTCCAAAGCTTCAGCAGGACTAGGAGGTTCACACTGCCACCTAATGGAGATGCCCTGGCCACTGGACCAGCAGGGAGAGGCTTGGCAGTTGTTGACTGACATGCAGCAGCTCTCTCGGCCAAGAGCCCCAGGGAGCTGTCAGGCATCCCATCCTGTCCTACCCCTCCCAACCATTTCCCTCCCAACAGGGCGACAATCTGCAATTGCTAGGCAAAGCCCAACCAGTCTCCAAAACGCTCCAATAAGCCCAGCCAAAGAGCCAAGGTCACCTCCTAGCTCCTATGGGAAAAATGGCGCCAGTCACCCTTTCTCCCTCCCAGCTAGTCACTATAGTAAATGTACTTGTAAAAAGTTAAGCTCGCCCTTGCCGATTTGGCTCAGTGGTTAGAGCGTTGGCCCGTGGACCAGAGAGTCCCTGGTTCCCGCTAACGGCACGTACCTCGGTTGCAGTTTGTCCCGGCCCTGGTTGGGGTCATGTGGGTGGCAACCAGTTGATGTGTCTCTCTCACATCGATGTTTCTCCCTCTCTCCCTCCCACTCTATCTGAAGATAAATACAAAAATGTCCTCAGGTGAGGATAAAAAAAAAGTTAAGCTCAAAGAGCTACCCACCTACCCTGCCCCTTGCCAAAGGAATAATCATCTTGGAAACACTTACTGGGTTTCAAAGTATTTTGAGAACAAATATTTTCAAAACTCTGTATTCCTCAGGATTCAACAATATAACCCCTGTATGGTCTATTGGGTAGAACTAACAAGGAAAGGCATAAATTGATACTGAAAATTCAGTTTTAAAAATATTTGTTTAACAGAAATATATATACACACTAATGTACATTCATCCATTGACTCATTTATTCTACAAACATTTACTGAGTCCCTTTTATGAAATTTCAAATGCATATTCAAATCATCACTACATATCCATATGATATACACATTATCTAGTCATTTTCTCTTCTGTAACAATACAGAAAATTGGGAATTTTCACATTTCTTTTTTCTTTTTAATCCTCACCCAAGGACACTTTTGCATTTATCCTCAGATGGAGTGGGAGAGAGAGAGAGGAAGAGAGAGAGAGAGAAACATTGATGTGAGAGAGACACACCAACTGGCTGCCACCCACATGACCCCACCTGGGGCCGGGGACAAACTGCAACTGAGGTACGTGCCCTTAGCGGGAACTGAACCCGGGACTATCTGGTCCGCGGGCCGACGCTCTAACCGCTGAGCCAAACTGGCCAGGGCGGGAATTTTCACATTTCTATATGCACATCTATTTTAGTGGTGGAAGAAGCTATGGATTTCCCAACCACTTCCTTTATCATAAAAGACAACCAATATCTTTTTAAATCAACTACTGCTTCTCCTTAACTAACAAAAAATCAACCAATGGGGAATGGGGAACTAATGAAGGAAAGAAATAAAGCAACAAATAGGGAATAATGAAGTAGTTATCTACACTGAGGGCCTGGGGAGCCCAAGGAAAAGATCTAGAACATCTGGGAAGTTAATTTAGAAATGGATTTTGGCCCTGGCCGGTGTTGCTCAGTGGTTAGAGTGTCAGCCAGAGCACCGAAGGGTCATGGGTTCAATTCCTGGTCAAGCGCACACACTTGGGTTGCAGGTTGGATCCTAGGCCCTAGTCAGGGCGTGTGTGAGAGGCAACCAACAGATGTGTCTCTCTCACATCAATGTCTCCCTCTCTCTCTCTCCTCCTCCCTCCCTGCCTTCCTTACACACTCTCTAAAAAATCAATGGAAAAAATATCCTTGGGTGAAGATTAACAAACAACAAACAAAAATGGATTTCAGATTCAAGTCCTGATAAAGTCTCCCAAGAAGCTGAAAATATATCTCACAACAGGGCTTCACATAAATCCTCATGAATTTATATTTATATTTGATTGATATTTCATCCGTATGCAGGAGTAAGAAGAAAAATAACACCAACCTAAGTCCACTAAATACAAATAAGATTTGTATTTGAATCCATGGGTTTGGACTGTCTAATGGACAGAAGAACCAAAAGTTATCATGCCAAGCTTTAGGTAAAGCAGGATCTTGGAGTTTGTGTTAGAAGGCTAATTTCAAATAATATACCAAGTAGCTCAAGGAGATTTTGACCACAGTGTTGCCAGCTCATCATCAAATACTCAAAAGTTCAGTGCCCTACAGTGGAAAAGACACTAAAACAAAAACGAAACCCTCTTCTGGAAGACTATTTGCCTGATAACTATTACCAAGGTCTAAAATAGTTTTCTCTTATCCTCATATTTCTGCAGAATATTTTAACTTTCCCTAAGGCTAAAATAAATATATAAATAAACAACCACATTACACTTTACTTCTACAAACAAATTGTGGTTTTAGGCAATGTTAATCAACAAAAAGAATTAAACAAGAAGGCTTTAAAATTAGCCATGACCTTATTAATGGCTTCATTACATTCAAGATTTCATTTGTAGGGTTGTTTATGTCACCTCAGCCTTTAATTTAATTGCTGCATCTCTAACTATATTAGAATAGCTTTTTACTCACCAAGATTTAACATTTGCAGAACATATAACACCAAAGAGCCACTTAATTCATGCATATCTACATTTATACTTTGACCCTTTATTAGGAAAGTATGACATGAACCAATATGACACAGTCTGATATAATTAGGGATGAGACTGAAAAGGAGGTCTTAGAGACCACAAACACCATGTTGAAGGCTTAGACCTCATCATGGAGACAATAAACTACCATAGGATAATTTTAAACTAGGCAATAAGATGTCAGATTTTTATTTTAGGCAGAAAATTTCAGCTGAGTGAAGTAGGGATTTGAGAAGAACAGGGCTGGAGGTAGGGGGGAGAGTTAGGAGATGACAGCCAGCAATCTCGTGTGGTGGTATGGAAGGAGAGAAAAGATTTGTAGTGATGTAGAATGTAAAATTGGTAGGCCTTGTCATTTACTGATGTGGGGGGGAGGGAGGCTGGATGCAAAAGAAAGGCTTATTGCTTGAGTAGATGTGTTAGTTGTCATAGCATTCTCTGACACCAGGCTCATAGAACTAAAGGATGTTTGGAATGAAAAATGATGAATCTGGTTTTGAATAAATTGGGTTTAGGTGCCTGAGAGACATAGGAAGCACACATTTCCAGCTGGTCCTTGGCTCCAGGAATCTGGGGTTTCAAGGAGAGGGCTGAGCTAGTACAGATTATGTATCACCTAGTACCACATGATAGTTAAAACTAACCAAAAAGAACACCTAGGGTATAGCAGTGGTACACAGCTATCTTTCTATGGAATTCAAAATTAGGGGGTAAGTAGAAGAGAATTTTAAAGAGACAGTTAAGAAATAATCAGAAAGGAAGGGGGAAGCAAGAGATAGCAGTAGCATAGTGGAAAGTAAGATGATAGTTTCAGGAATGCCACAGAATGATCTGAAATGACAAGAACTGAAGTGCTTATTGAATCAAGAATTGAGGGAGTCATTAGGAAACAAACACCATGGTGGCTGTAAACAATTCCCACAAACTACTGCCTTATGATAATAAAAATTTATTACATTATAGTTCCAGAGGTCAGAAGTCTAAAATGGGTTCCTCTGGGCCCAAATCAAGGTGTGGGCAGGGCTGAGTTCCTTCTGGTGGCTCTGGAGGAGCTGTGCCTTTTCAGCTTCTAGGACCCACTTGCATTCCTTGTCTCAAACAAGCAGCAGCCTAGCATCTTCAAATCTCTCTATGAATTGGACTCTCCTGTCCCTTTATTCACTTACAAAAAGTCCATTGGGCCCATCTAGATATTCCAGGAAAATCTCTCCATTTTAAGATCCTTAATTTAGATTAACTGCCAGACATTACCAACCAGCCAGTAGGAAGAGATGAGTATTTGAAGGCTTTGAACCTTGGACCTGGCTCTCAGTTGTTGGGTTTTGTGGCTTTGGGGACTGAGCTGTGAAGGCTGAGGCCTGGGTCCCTGTGTTAAGCCAAAAATGAATACAGCAGGAACCGTTCTTCTCAACCGTTCTCCCATCAAAGCAGTTATAGCCTGGGGAGGGGGGGCCCATGCATTGGAATTTAACCCCACTAGGCGGCAGAGGTCAGTGCCTAACACAGAACTGCAACTTGAGACTTATCAACTGTCAGAACTTAAATCCTTGCTTGGCATGTGACTCTACCCAGGAAAGTAAGACCAGACATTGGTGTTCAGCTTGGTCCCTTCCATAGTGATCCAAACCAAGCAGAGGAAGCCACAATCTGCAGAACATAGATACCCACAGGGAGATTTTGGCAGTATCCAAACACTATTGAGATAGCCAAAATGGTGAAACAAAGAAACAAATCCCAAATGAAAGAACAAGAGAAGTCTACAGAAGAAGGACTAAAAAACAGGACAGTTTAAGAGAGCTGTGAAGCAACATGAAACATAACAACATCCTCATCATAGGAGTACCACAAAAAGAAGAAAGTGAACAGAGTAGAGAATCTGTTTGAAGGAATAGTGGCAGAAAACTTCCCTAACTTGGCGAAGGAAAAAGGCATATAAGTTCAGGAAGCACAGACAGCCCCCAAGCAAGAAGAACCCAAAGAGGCCCACACCAAGAAACATCATAATTAAAATGCAAAAAATTAAAGAAAAACAGAGAATCTAAAGGCAGCAAGAGAAAAGCAACAGGTACAAAGGAGCTCCCATAAGGCAGTCAGCTGATTTCTCAACAGAAACATTACAGGCCAGGAGGGAATGGCATGAAATATTCAAGGTAATGAAAAAGAAGGATCTGAATGTAAGACTACTCTTTCCAGCAAGGCTATCATTCAAAATAGAAGGTGAAATGAGGAGCTTCCCAGACAAAAAAAAGGCTAAGGGAATATATTAGCATTAAAGTGGCTGCTGTAAAAAGCAAAAGAAATAGAGAGAGAGACATAGGCATAATGAATAAAAATGGCAATAAATAAGCACATACCAATAATAACCTTAAATGCAAATGCATTAAATGATCCAATCAAAAGACACAGAGTAGCTGAATGGATAGAAAACATGACCCATATATATATTGTCTACAAGACACCCACCTCACAACAAAAGACTCACATAGGTTGGAAGTGAAGGGATGGAAAAAAATTTTCCAAGTAAATGAAAAGGAAAAAACAGCTGGGATAGCAATACTCATATCTGATAAAATAGACTTCAAAATGAAGGTCATAACAAGAGACAAAGAAGGCCACTACATAATATAGAAAAGATCGATCTAACAGGAGGATATAATTTTGGTAAACTTAGATGCACCCAATAGAGCAGCACCAAAATATATTTAAAAACTTCTGGAGGATTTCAAGGGAGAAATCGACAGCAATACAATCATAGTAGAGGACTTCAACACCCCACTGACATCACTGAATAGATCCTCTAGACAAAAAATTAACAAGGAAACAGAGATCCTAAATGATGCACTAGATCAGATGGATTTAATAGATATTTACAGAAAATTACACCCCAAAACTGCAGAATGTACATTCTTCTCAAGTGCACATGGGATATTCTCAAGGACAGACCACATGTTAGGACACAAACTAAGTCTCTACAAGTTCAAGAAGACTGAAATCATATCAAGCATCTTTTCGGATCACAATTGCATGAAACTAGAAATTAATTACAATAAAAACACTCAAAAACATTCAAACACCTGGAGGCTAAATAGCATGTTATTCAACAATGAATGGGTTACCAAGGAGATCAAAGAAGAAACAAAAAACTTCCTGGAAATCAATGAAAATGAACACACAGCCCTGGCCGGTTTGGCTCAGTGGTTAGAGTGTGGGCCTGCAGACCAGAGAGTCCTGCGTTCGGTTCCCACTAAGGGCATGTACCTTGGTTGTGGTTTGTCCCCGGCCCCGGTTGGGGTCATGTGAATGGCAACCAGTCGATGTGTCTCTCTCACATCGATGTTTCTCTCTCTCTCTTCCCCTCTCTCTCCCTCTCACTTTATCTGAAGAGAAATGTAAAAAGTGTCCCTGGGTGAGGGTAAAAAAATAAAAGAAGAAAAAAAAGAAAATGAACACACAACAACACAAAATCTATGGGATGCAGTGAAAGCAGTCCTGAGAGGGAAGTTCATAGCATTACCAGCCTACCTCAAGAAATAAGAAAAATTTCTAATAGACTATCTAACCCTATAACTTAAAGAACTAGAAAGTAAAACAAAATTTTAATAGACTATCTAACCCTACAACTTAAAGAACTAGAAAATAAAACAAAAAGAAAAACCCAGAGCAAATAGAAGGAAAGAAATAATAAACGTCAGACATACAAATAAATGCCCAGAAGACATATGAAAAAATGCTCAACATTTCTAATTATCAGAGAAATGCAAATTAAAACAACTATGAGCTATCACCTCACACTTACAGAATGGCTGCCATCATCAAATCCTCAAACAACAAGTGCTGGCAAGGGTGTTGAGAAAAGGGGACTGTAGTACACTGCTGGTGGGAATGCAGTCTGGTGCAGCCACTATGGAAAACACTATGGTGTTTCCCCCCCAAAATTAAAAATGGAACTGCCATTTGACCCAGTGATGCCACTTCTAGGAATATATCCTAAGAAGCCTTAAACACCAATCAGAAAGAATATATGCACCCCTATGTTCATAGCAGCACTATTTACAATAGCTAAGATCTGGAAACAACCCAAGTGTCCATCAGTAGATGAGTGGATAAAAAAGCTGTGGTACATTTACACAATGGAGTACTACGCAGCTGTAAGAAAGAAAGATCTCTTACCCTTTGAGACGACATGGAGTGACCTGGAGGGTATTATGCTGAATGAAATAAGCCAATCAGAGAAAGACAAGTATCACATGATCTCACTTATTTATGGAATATCATGAACAAAATAAGCTGTTGATCAAAACAGATCCAGAGACACGGAAGTAGGGAACAGACTGACAAACCTCAGAGGGAACTGGTGGTGGTGGGGGAGTAGGGGGAAGAGATAAACCAAAAAAGATCCTTAACTTAATCAGACCTGCAATGTCTCTTTTGCTGTAGGAAGTAACATTTACAAGTTCCAGCGATTAGGGCATGGGCATCTTTTGGGAACTATTATTCTGCCTAACAAACAAAAAAGAGTAAACAAGATGTAGGAAACAAGACACAGCAGTCAATACCAAATCTAGATTAATTTTCAATTATTTTGGATTATAAATGAAGGGGAAAAATTGGAGAAAAATAGCTAGAGGGTAAAAAAGGATATTTTTAAAACAGATGATAAAGACATTAGCATGTTTACCAGCTACGGGGAAGTGCCAGCAGAGAGGCACAGGCTGAGAAAGGACTGAGAGGCAGGGATAGGGCTGGGATCTGGCAGCGTGCTCACAGAGCTGGCTTGGCACAAGAAAAGCTGATCCTCAGCAAGTAGGGAAAGATGTAGCCCAGGTGCAGATACAGGTGGTGGTAGGTGTGAAGATGTGACATACATTGAAAGGAACAACAAAGTTTGGAACATGTGCTGAGGTGAATGGAGCTGGAGAAGTTGGGAAATAGATAGCTAAGGACCTTGGGGATGGGCCAGGGCAGAGCAGTTGATTAGCAATGGCAATGGCACCAACTTGCAAAACTCATATAACAATGAGATTTACTACATTTGAGAATTACTTTCTCACATTTCAAGAAAAGCAAAGATAAATAATTCCAAATAAATATAAATAAGTAAAGTGGTATTTGACTTTTTGAATAGCAAATACAACTTTGTTATATGACCCAAAATTCTAAAAAGAGTACACATTTAATAACTGCCTGTATCTAAGAAAATTCGTTTGTTCTGTGTTTGGCAGACTTCCTTTTGACACAGCTGGATTCCAGTTTTAATGGTTGAAAAGCAAGTTCACAAAGGTCTTTTCGTTTAAAATCGTCACTTTTCTCTTTAGTGGTAAAAGGCTTGCAACAAGCATATTATTATGGTATTTACATTTCCATTAAGGTATCCTCAACAAGCAGGGAGAGTCTAGCCTACTATTTTCTTCTATTTAGATTTATAGCACCACAGTACCTATTTTATTTCAATTATATTTGAGGACAATGCACTCTTGGTGGCAAATGATTGCATGGTGACAGTCAGCAAATGTATATTAAAGCTGCCTTTCTGTGGAGTTTTTAACTACAGATTCTGGTATCTAGATATAAAAATATGAATTGGGCTCTGGCCAGTTAGGTGCAGAAGTTAAAGCATTAGCCCGAGGACCAAAGAGTCTCGGGTTCGATTCTGATAAAGGGCATGTACCTCGATTGTGGTTCAATCCCCGGCCCTGGTTGGGGTCATGCGGGAGGCAACCAGTTGATGTGTCTCTCTCACATTGATGTTTCTCTCTCTCTCTCCCCCTCCCTCCCTCCCTCCCTCCCACTGTGTCTGAAAATCAATGGGAAAATATCCTCGAGTGAGGATTAAAAAAAAATTGTTTTAATGAATTGCAAGGTGTCCTAGTAAAAAAAAATATTATTGACCAGCATTTATTTAATCATTTCTTTTAAATTAAAATTGTATAATTCACATGAAAAGAAATGTTTTTGGTGTCAAGAAACACTGAATAAAGTTTACAAATATTACACATGCAGGCTGACCTTTTAAATAAAATGATTAAGTCATGGGTGAACAATAGAAATTTATGAATGCCAAGATAAAGCTGTGTCCAATATGGAAACCATAAATTTCACAGTTTCACTGCTAAGAGACCTTATTAAACTAACTATATTGGCGTTCCAGTTTGTTTTTTCATTAGCCCAAGAACAGTGCTTTTCAAAGGGTGAATGGGCTGGTTGTATCACAGTTAACTGAGGGGCTTGTGGAAATGTGGGTTCTTAGTCCCCAACCAGATCTACTGAATCAGAATACTTTTTCTGAGGGGAGGGTCAACAAAATTGCATCTGTGCAAAGCACTCCAGGTCCTTGGTATACATGCTAAAACTTGAAAAATTTTGGAACACAATGTGTGACAGTTCTTAAGATCATGATTCCTGACAATGCAATAGTTTTTATTATTGTTGCTCTGTAGTATAGTGTGGTACCTCCAGCTTTGTTCTTTTTCCTCAGGATTGCTTTGGCTATTCAGGGTCTTCTGTGGTTCTATACAAATTCGAGGTTTTTTTTGTTGTTGTTCTATTTCCATAAAAAATGCCATTGGGATTTTTACAGGGATCACATTCAATCTGTATACTGCATTAAGTAATATGGTCATTTTAACAATGTTTTCTCTTCTAATCCATGAACATAGAATATCTTTCCATTTTTTTGTGTCCTCAATTTCTTTCGACAATGTCTTATAGTTTTCAGTATACAGGTCTTTCACTTTCTTTAAGTTTATGTCTAGGTATTTTATCCTTTTTGTTGCAATTGTAAATAGGATCGTTCATTTCATTTCTTTTTCTGTTATTTCATTGGTAGTATATAGAAACAAAATGGAACATTGATTTTTGTATCCAGCAACTTGACTGTATTTGTTTGTTGTTTCTAATAGTCCTTTGGTGAGGTCTTTAGGGTTTTCTATTTATAGAATCATGTCATCTGCAAAAAGTGACAGTTTAACTTCTTGATTCCCAATTTGGGTACTTTTTATTTCTTTTTTTTGACTGACTGCTCTGACTAGGACTTTCAGTACTATGTTGAATAACTGTGGTGAGTGTGGACATCTTTGTCGTGTTCCCGATCTTAGAGAAAAAACTTTCATTTTTTCACCACTGAGTATGATACTGGCAGAGGGTTTGTCACATATGGCCTTTATTATGTTGAGGTATTTTCCTTCTATACCATTTTTTTTTTTTTTTAATAATCCTCACCCAAGGACATTTTTGCATTTATCTTCAGATAGAGCGGGAGGGAGAGAGGGAGGAAGAGAGAGAGAGAAACATCGATGTGAGAGAGACACATCGACTGGTTGCCACCCACACAACCCCAACCGGGGCCAGTGACAAACTGCAACCAAGGTATATGCCCTTAGTAGGAACCGAACCCGGGTCTCTCTGGTCCGCTAGCCGATGCTCTAACTGCTGAGCCAAACCAGCCAGGGCCCTTCTATACCAATTTTATTAAGTGTTTTAATCATAAATAAATGTTGTATCCTGTCAAATGCTTTTTCTGCATCTATTGATATGATCATATGATTTTAATCTTTCATTTTGTTAATGTTAATCACATTAATTGATTCATGTATGCTAAACCATCCTTTCATCCCTGGCATGAACCTCACTTGACTGCAATGTATAATCTTTTTAATGTACTATTGTATTCAATTCGCTTTTACTTTGTTTAGGATTTTTGCATCTGTATTTATCAGAGATATTGGCCTATAATTTTCTTTTTTTGTGTGTTATCCTTGCCAGGTTTTGTTATCAGGGTACTGCTGGCCTCATAAAATGAGTTAAGAAGTATTGCCTCTTCTTCAATTTTTTGAAAAAGTTTGAGATGGATAGATATTAAATTTTCTTTTAATGCATGATTGAATTCACCAGTGAACAGAATTGAGCGCCTAAAAATAAACCCACACAGATATGGGCAACTAATTTTTTACAAAGGAGTCAAAACACATGGAGAAAGGAAAGCCTCTTCAATAAATGGTGTTGGGAAGACTGAAAAGTCACAAGCCAAAGAATGAAACGAGACTACTATCTGACACTATACACAAAAATTAACTCAAAATGGATCAAAGACTTGAATATAATTCCTCAGATAATAAAATACATAAAAGAAAACATAGGCACTAAATTTTGGACCTTGGTCTCAGAGGGGATTTTGTGAACTTGACCCCAAGTGTAAAGGAAGTAAAAGAAAAATAAATGAATGGGACTATATCAAACTATAAAGCTTCTGCACAGCAAAAGAAATATCAACAAAACAAAAAAGCCACCCTGACCAGGTGGCTCAATTGGTTGGAGCATCATCCTGTGCACCACAAAGAGACAGGTTTGATTCCAAGTCAGGGTATGTTTGGGAAGCAACTGACGGATGTTTCTCTCTCTCTCTCTCTCTCTCTCTCTCTCTCTCTCTCTCTCTCTCTCTCTCTCTCAAATCAATGCAAGCACATCTTCCAGTGAGGATTGAAAAAAAAAAAAAAAAAGCAACCAACTAAATGGGAAAAGATATTTGCAAATAATACCTCTGATAAGGGGCTAATATCCAAAATATATAAAGAACTAAAACAACTTAACAACAAAAAACCCCAAACAATAAAATTTTTAAAAACGGGCAGAGGACCTGAATAGACACTTTTCCAAGGAAGATATACAGACAGAAAGCAGATGAATGAAAAGATGCTTAACATCATTAGTTCTTAGGGAACTGTTAATCAAAACTTAAATGAGATACCAGCTAACACCTGTTACAATGTCTATTATCAATAACACAAGAAATAACAAGTAATGGAGAGGATATGAAGAAAAGAGAACCCTAACACACTGCTGGTGGGAATGTAAACTGGTGCAGCCACTATGGAAAACAGTATGGAAGTTCTTCAGAAAAATTAGAAATAGAGAGATCATATTACCCAGCAATCCCTCTTCTGAGTATCTACCGGAAAAAAATTGAAAACACTTATTCATAAAGATAATACATACCCCGATGTTCATTGCAGTATTATTCACAATAGGCAAGACATGGAGACAACCTAAGTATCCTTTGATGGATGATTGGATCAAGAAATGGTACATATATACAATGAAATACTACTCAGCCAAAAAAAAGATGAAATATTGCCATTTGTGACAACATGAATGGATCTTGAGAGTATCATACTAGGTGAACTAAGTCAGATAGTAAAGGACAAGAACCATATGATTTCACTCATGTGGGATATAAAATAGAAAACAACAAATGAACAAATAAACTCATAGACACAGACAACAGAATGGTGGCTACCAGAGGGTGGGGATAGGATGAAGAGGGTAACGGGGGTCAAATATATGGTGACGGAAGGAGACTAGACTTTAAGTAGTGGGAGACATAACGGAATATACAGATCTTGTGTTACAAAGTTTTACATTTATATAATATTATTAACCAATGTTACCCCAATATGTTTAATGTTTTTAAAAAATCAACATGCCTGCTTGCCTGCCCTGTCTGGAGATAATGATATAAATAAAATGTTAACATTTTAGACAAGGTTTGAGAAGTTCAAGCCTCCCTATCTCCATGGAGCATTACAAGCTTGGAATCAGCCAAAATTTCATGAAAGTAGAACATGAAAAACTTCAAAGAATACCATGAAAGTACAAAATGGAGGCTTTCAAATTGTCAAAGGACAGATGGAAATTGATTGAGATTACGTTTTTAGCCCTGGCTGGTTTGGCTCAGCGGTTAGAGCTTTGGCCCACAGACCAGTGAGGCCCGGGTTCGGTTCCCGATAGGGGCACGTACCTCAGTTGCAGTTTGTCCCCAACCCGATTGGGGTCGTGTGGGTGGCAACCACTTGATGTGTCGCTCCACTCGATGTGTCGCTCTCACACTGATGTTTCTCTCTCTCTCTTCCTCCCTCTCCCCCTGCTCTATCTGAAGATAAGTGCAAAAATGTCCTCGGGTGAGGATAAAAAATTAAAAAAAAGATCACGTTTTTATACCACTATCTCCCTACTCACTCTTAGATAAGCCATTTGCATCACTTTTATTCCAAGTATTTATACTGTAGAGGTAATGTGGAATATGTTTTACTGAACTCAGTAATTCCTAATTTAAAGAGAAACTATTCATGATACGATGTGATTTATGGAGCATACTTAGAGATCAAGCTATTTAACAACTGAAGAGGTATCAGCAGAATTGCATTCTCAAACTTTCATATGCATGTTAAGTATAAAGAATAAAATCCATTTTTATTCATTTCAATTTTATTCCTTGCTTGTTTCTCATCCAGGTAAGGATGCTATGCTTTCCTGAGAGCAAATGCCCATTTCCTAACTAACAATAGCAACATCAAACACTTCAATAGCGCTTACTGCAGACAAGGTACCATGCTAAATGCTTTATGTGTGCTAACAGACTCAGTCCTCCATAAGCTCATGAGGTCAGCACCATTATTATCCCCATTGTGAAGTTGAGGAAAATAAAGCATAGAGTTCACACAGCTGCTGGTGGAAAAACCCAGAATCAAATGCAGGCAGCAGAGCTCCACAGTTTATGTTCTTGTATGTCACATTCCTTCCTCCTACTTTAGAGCAGACTTGCCTAAAGGAAGAATTGCCTAAAGATGGTAATATATCAGAGTTAAGGATCTTGCTAGCAAACATTTGATTTATAACACTTCTTTAAGTGAAAGCTAAACAAAATGAAAGGAAGAAGAGCTAATTCAGGACAGTGGAGAATTTTGTCTAGTACTTAATTTTATAAAATACTGTGGAAATGTTTTGACCTGGGCATAGTTCTCCAATATATAGGCAATTTTTTATCTGAAAATGATGAATCCCTTTGAGCTCCTGTGTGCATTATTCACTGCACTCAGACTGGTATTGGATCCATGAAACAGAAAGCTGATGAAAGGTGACTTAAAAAGTAAGGGACTCTGGCCCTGGCTGGTTTGGCTCAGTGGTTAGAGCGTCGGCCCGCAGACTAGAGGCCCGGTTTTGGTTCCTGCTAAGGGCACGTGCCTCGGTTGCAGTTTGTCCCTGGCCCCGGATGGGGTCGTGTGGGTAGCAACCACTTGATGTGTCCCTCTCACATCGATGTTTCTCTTTCTCTTCCCCCCTCTCTCCTTCCCGCTCTATCTGAAGATAAATGCAAAAATGTCCTCGGGTGAGGATGAAAAAAAAGTAAGGGACTCTAGCCCAGCTGGTGTGGCTCAGTTGGTTGAGCTTCATCCCATGCACCAGGATATTGCCAGTTCGATTTCCAATCAGGGCACGTGCCTGGGTTGCAGGCTCGATCCCCAGTGCGGGGCGTACAGGACGCAGCTAATCGATGTTTCTCTCTCTTCGATGTTTCTATCTCTCTCTCTCTCTCTCTCTCCTCCTCTCTCTGAAATCCATAAAAACATAATTTAAAAAAGTAAGGGGCTCAGTTCCACAAATAATGAGGAACAGAGGCTGGGCAGGCCAGGACTGGAACAGCTGCTCAAGTGACCAGACTGTTTCTCTCTTGCTCCATGTGGCCTACAGCCTCAGTGTTGTTAGATGAACTCCACCTTGGAGCACCCATCAAAGTTCCAGGATGGGAGAAGGAAAAATGCCAAAGGGAAAAAGCTGAGTCAGATTCTTTTAATAAGGAAAAACTAGCTTTGCAGGAAGTCCTGTCCTAGACCCACTTCTAACTCATCAGTCAGAACAATGTTACATGGTCACCTCTTGTGGGGTTCCCTATAGGGGAACCTGAGACACTGAAATTTTTAGCTGGGCATATTGCCAGCCTGAACAAAATTAAAATTCTATTAAGTAAGGAAGAAGAGAGAATAGGTATTGGGTAGGCAACTAGAAGTGTCTTCCACAGTGAAGGAGAAAGGTGGGAACACAGAGAGCACTGTTATCAAGTATTCTCGCCAGCTGAAGATACAATAATAAAATAGGAAATGCACTCTTGTCAAAGAAATACAGAATTATGAATCATTTACAATAGGTAAATCTTTGAGGAGTCTGGTTATAAGCAAGATAAAAAATAAGTATACCAACATTTTTGTGAGTTTAAGCCTTGTTATTCATATACAACGGAAGGGTAGGGTCAACTTCTCTTGGAAAAATCAAAATGTTACCAAGGACATGAATAAATAGTAGTAACAATGACACTGTGACCAAAATATACAGTCAGATAATAGTTCATGAGTCAATCAGACTAAACAGGCACGAAAATATTTCTAGACATAGTATGAAGCTATCCTATAAAAAGCATTTTATAAATAATACATAGAAATTGAAAAAATGTCCCATTTCAACATTAAACTCACAGTATTTAATGCATTATCCCTGTCTATTTCCACGTAGGGCTACCACATCCACATTTCTGACTATAAGATCCATCAAAGATTAAGCAATAAATGTCAGAATACTGCTTTCTTGCTGAACAAGGAAAATCCCAGAACAAATGCAGGCTACGCTTCAGATTGTCAAGTGACTGCCTATACCCCCATGAAAACCAAAAATTTGAATAGTAAAGTTCATCAGACACCAATTGCAAATTTGGGTGAAATTTAGTAAGTTGATAGGAATGTCTTTTTTTTTCTTTTCTTTTTTGCATTTATCTTCAGACAGATGGAGAGGGAGAGAGGGAGGAACAGAAAGAGAGAAACATCGACGTGAGAGACACATCGAGTGGCTGCCAACCACACGACCCCAACCAGGGCCGGGGACAAACTGCAACCGAGGCACGTGCCCTTAGTGGGAACCGAACCCGGGACTCTGTGGTCCGCAGGCCGACGCTCTAACCGCTGAGCCAAACTGGCCAGGGCGATAGGAATGTCTTTATTGGGTATATTCTTCATACAAGATATACTCTCTAAGGAGCTTCAAGTTTTATGTTTCCAATTGAATGATTATTTTTTCAAGAGTTAACAGAAGCACATACTAGGTCATCTTATAAGTGTGTTATTTCACTATCTGAATTTTAGTTTACAAATAATGAAGGCACCAAGAAATGCTTCTTTCACTGTCTATTCACTTTCACATCTATTACTGAAAACAGAACAAGATGATCTTGCTGCATAAATGACGCATTGATGAGGCATATACAAGCCAGAGATCCCTGCATACAGATCTGCAAAAGAACTGCAGAGACCTGACTGAGAAAAACAGAGGGTGAACTGAGTCAGCCCCTGGCTTGTGGATTCAGGCAAACAATCTCAAAGGAACCTGCCGCCCCGCAGCCATATTAAATTAATGTTGTTCATTTTAAAGTAATGGTTTTACTGTTTTGTTTGTATTTAATTTGTAAAAATGTTTGGTTTTATAGTTGTATAATGGCTGTAAACAGAAGTTTAGTCCTAGTTTATTTTTATACATTTAAGCAACATTATAGTCAAAACAATTTAATTCTATACTGCAGTATCAAGAGGCTGTCTTTCCTTTTAAAAGAGTCTCTACACTTCTCAAGTCCAAGGAACACTTTTCTACAGTTTTCCCTCTGACACAAAAAGACAACAGAGGTGATGCCATTATTTCTCAGCCAAATTCATATTCAATTATCAGTTGGTGAAGAAGTACTGTACAAGTGCGATAAGTCCCAACTTTTTGGCTTAGTAATATCACTGTTTAATGGGCATCTTACTCTCTGCAAAGGAAACAACAAAAACAAACATGTTTCTCTGATCCCTTAAAAAAATGATCCCTCCCTTGAGTTGGAAGTGTCTTAGAAATGCTCCAGGTGATTGTGGGAGGGAGACGGGGATGGGTGGAGATGGAAGAGGGTATAGGGGGGATAAACAGTGATGGAAAAAATAAAATAAAATAAAGGAAAAGAAAAGAAATGCTCTAGTCCAAACACCCTTTGGGGGCACAAATGCACAGAACTGAACAATCCCCACCAAGCAGCATCCTAGGCTGTGCCTGAGGGGGCTTTTGAATCCAGTGATGTCTATGATATGATTTTGAACTATTCACTGCTTGTTGTGACTCATTCCCATGACTTTCTCATGACATAAGTCTCCTCTGGAATGTTTTGCTGAGGGGTTTTTGATGGAAATTAGTGAGAAGGCTGAATTTAAAGGTGACATCAGCATGGTACAGAGTAGAAATGCAGGCAGGGATGCTGCAGCCCAGGAGCAGATGGGGTTCTAAGCAGGTAAGTCCTTTTGAAAATTCACACAAACCTTCAGGGGAGATTTAGATTGTTGTACCAGGTACCAGGGTTTAAACTGAGGTTTAAAGCAACAGTTTCTGGCCCTCAGGAGCTGCAAAGATCCCTCCTGACTACCATCTCTCATGTGAGGTGGGACTTCTGAGCTTTTTAGACTTTCAAAGTAGATGTGGAATGTGCTAAAAATGATTAATGTTTGGTTTTTTTTTTTTTATCAATGATCAATAACACATTAACTAATTTTCTTTTAGTTTTTCCATAAGTTACTAACTGGCAATGCCAGGGATTCGGCTGTCTTTCTCCGAAGAAAACAACTTTAAATGGACATTCATGACCTTCAGATGCTATTTGACTTTCTACAAGCACAAAAGCCCAGTAAGAAGTTTTTAAAGAAAATGTCACTGCCACCTTAGTCTTTGAATCCTGATACATCTGTGTTAGTTGGTAAACCTTCTAGGTGATCACACGGAAGGAGTGTAAATAAACCATAAGCCTCCTATATTAACTTACATTAATCATTCATTACAGTCAACATCAGATTTTCACAAAACAATAAAAAACCTAAAACCCAACAAAAAACAAAAAAAGAAACAACAGAATACATAACTGACCAGAATTTTATCTTAAGATCTGCATTTCCTTTGCTATTCTTTAAAATGCTTCCTCCTGGGTTTGCTGAGGGTTACCTGCTGCCTTTGCAAACCTCTATTAAAAATAGTTGCCAGTAAATAACTAAAATAGACTGCTTGCAAAATGTAGCAGTCAAATAACACATGGGTACTACAGATGATATAATTGCAGTATATCTCTGGTCTTACAGGGGTACTGTAGACCAGTTGTACCAGCATCAGACGTAGAAATTTATTAGAAATGCAAATTCTGAGGCTGCACTCCAGACCCACTGTTATCAAAATCTGGGGGAGGGTTAACCAATCTGTGTTTAAAGAAGTCCTTCAAATAATTCTGATGCATGCTAAAGCTTGAGAACCGCTAGTTTTAATTGAAACCTGTTCAAAGCCCAGCTCCCCTAATGATGATATAAAACCATTATAAGATGTGGTGGGATTAGCACATATTTATGACAGTAGCATGCATATGCATATGTTTCAAATAAAAAGAAATGAGTATTATTTGCTTTGTGAACTAAACTTTATATGATGCTTGAATACATATATTAAGGGTGTTTGAATATATAAATGAAAGGGTTGAAAAAGATCTGTGCTTAAACTGTTTCAGTCAAAATTTGATATAAATATATAGCCATTAACATACAGTCAGCGTTGCACTACTTTGTGCTACACTGATATATAATTAGACCTGCGCCTGTGGCTATGAACAAGTTGAAAACTGGCTATACTATACATCTCATTCACTAATTCTTTCATCACTTAAACATCATGTTACCAAAAATAGTGGCCCTTCTAAATAAATCAAAATGGGAACAAACCATGTCAGTCCCCATCTATTTAATTACCACAGCTAGAGGCTCTCCTAGTAGTAAAAGGAAATACAGCTTAAGTAGGAGAGCCATAATATCAAGTTTGCTTTTTATTTGAGTTATAAACTAAGGGCTAGTTCTCTGGTCTAAAACCATTTTAAGAAGATGACAAAATATGTTGGAATCATTGGAAAAGCTATCAAAACCTCTGCTGCTCTTTCCATTAGGCTTCAATTTGTGTAAACGCAATACTTTTAAACACAATGGCCTTTTAAACATCATTAGTAAGAGGCAGTCCTGATTTAGGGACTGATGAACATTCTATTCCCTTGTCAAAAACTATATCAAAGTTGATTTGAAAGCAATGTCCTGATTGCTCTTGGAGCTTACCTGTCTACAGGTGAAGGTTTGGAATTTCGTGACTTCTTTACTTGGGCATACAAGGAATCCATCATGTGTCCTTCTCTTGGGCTCTGGGGTCTGGAATTGAGACCCATGGAACCCTCATAGGAAGAAATTCCCCCATACATCAACTCATCATCACAGCCAAATGTCCGATGAAAATCTTGAATTTCAGCATAGTCACGTTCCCGAGCTTGTCGCTCTCTAAATTCTCGAGTTTTGGCTTGAATCCTGTAAAATTAGAAAAAAGTTGAAATAAGAGAAGGTATGTCTTCTCTAAGAACTGCATGTAGAAACATTCATCAAAATATGTTGTAAAATACATTTTATTTCATGTAGCTATAAGAAAATTGATGGTATAAACAATGTTATATTCATTTTAGACAATCAAGGTAATGTCATGGATGTTCAAAAATAATAATTTCAGATAGCTTTTGTTCATGTCAATACTGTATAGTCATGATTTACACCTTAATTTAAATTGTCACTTATTAAGTAGATTTAAAAATTCACAAGGAACAGATAGTTTTAGGCATCTAATTGGGTTTTCCTTATGAACATTTTTTAGGCAAGAAGTAATTTTTTAAAAAGTTACTGCCCCTCCAAACTATATATGCATATATTTATGCATGGATGCATAATGCATATATCTTACTCATTATAAATATACTATACACATTCAACATACTATGAAGCTTAAACATGAATCCACACCATAATTCTTTATTAAGAGGAAAAGATCAACAAAATTTGCCTGCATTATAAATAAGAAACTGACCTTAAATAATTACTTTCACTTAAAATTTATTTAAATATTTCCTAAGATTTTATTAAGCTACTTGGTACAAAGTTCTCTTCAACTAAGAATATATTGATATAAGTTATTTTAAGTCAATCTTATTTAGCTAAAAATAGAGTTCTGATGATTTTTGATGCAAAAATATTTTTGATGACGTTTAATGGGGAAAATACTTAGAAATGTAAACATTTATTTAAAAGTGGTCTTATTTAATAAAGCAATATTTTAGACTGAGTTTAATGTTTTATTGCAAAGTTATTTACTTCCTTCATATTTCAAATAGACCACTGCTTGCATCAATGACATATACATATATATTAAAAAATATATAGAAGATATAAAAATAAGATAACAACAGTATGTAAAAGAAAAAAGAAAACTCTAGGCTAATAACCCTCATGAGTATATTAAGGGTGTAAAAATCCTTAACAAAATATTAGCAAATAGAATTTAGCAATATATAAAAAGAATTACACAGCATGAGCAAGTGCTGTTTATACAGGAATGCAAGGCTGGTTCAATATTCACGAATCAATCAATAAAATCCACCAAATTAATAGGCTAAGGAGGAAAAATCACATGCTCTATCAATTTATGTAGAAAAAGCATCTGATAAAATTCAACACTCATCATGACAGAAACTCTCAAAAAACAAGTAATAAAAAAGAACTTCCTAAACTTGATAACGAGCATCTACAAAAAACCTTCTGGTAACATCATACATATTGGAGAAAGAATGAATGTTTTTCCTTAAGATTAGGAAATGGGTAAGAGTATCTGTTCCCACCACTTTAATTCAATGTAGCACTGGAAATTCTACACAATGCAAAAAGCTAGAAAAGGAAATAAAAGGCATACAGACAGAAAAGGAAGAAATAAATCCAATCTTATTTACAGATGACAGGATTTTCTATATAGAAAATCCCCAGGAATCTACAAAAGTCTCCTAGAAATGAAAAGCAAATTCAGCAAGGTAACAGGACACAATATCAATGTACAAATATCCACTGAATTTCTATAAGCTGGCAATGAATATGGAAGCTGAAATGAAAAATACACTGCCTTTTATAAACACTAATAATGAAAAATATAGATACATAAATATAAAGGCTGGTTTGTAGATATATATAAAAATATATAGATGTAAATCTAACAAAACATGTATAAGATTTATATGCTGAAAAACCACACAATACTGATGAAAGAATCAAAGAAGATATAAAAGGAAAGAGACATACTGTGATTATGGATGAAAGACTCACCATAGTATAGAAGTCAATTCTCCTTAAGTTGATATACAGGTTTAATGTGATTCCTATAGAAACCCCAGCAAGATTCTTGTAAATATAGACAACATTATTTTTAAATTTATATGAAAAGGCAAAGTATACAATAGCTAAACAATTGTGAAAAAGAACTGTGAAAATAAGGTGGGAGGAATCACATGTCTGATGGAAAGACTTGTAATACAGCTATAGTAATCAAGACTGTGTGGAGGGAAAGACATATAGATCAATGAATCAGAATAAAGAACCCAGAAATACCCAACAAGTATAACCAATTGATTTCTCACAAGTGTGCCAGAGCAATGAAATAGAATAAAATAGCTTTTCAACAAATAGTGTTGAAGCAATTAGATAGCCACAGACAAAAATAAAAACAAAACAAAAAACACTCTGAATTATACAAAAATTAACTTAAAATGGATTAAAGATTTAAATGTAAAACTATAAAACTTTGGAAGAAATCATAAAAGGTCTAGTGCTTGGTGAAGAATTCTTAGAAATGATACCAAAAGCATGATCCACAAAAGAAAAAGCAGATAAATTGAACATCGTAAAAATTAAAAACACTTCCTCTGTGAAAGACTATTAAGAGAATGAAAAGACAAGTATAAACCTGGATAAAAAACATAAAAGAATCATGTCCAGAATATATAAAGAACACTCAAAACTCAACAATAGGAAAACAATCCAATTAGAAGGGCAAAAGACATAAAGCAATATCTCTCAAAAGAATATACAGGCAACAAATAAGCACATGAGGAGATGTTCTACATTACCAGCCATCAGAGAAAAACAAATTAAGACCACAGTGAGCTGTCACCACTCACTTATTAGATTAGCTAAAAAAAAGGGGGGGGGGCATAATATCAAATGATGACAAAAATGCAAGGAAATAGGATCCCACACACATCACTGTTAGAAATGCAAAATGGTACAGCCACCCTGGAAAACTGTCTGCCAGTTTCTTATAAAACTAGACATACACTTAACATACCACTCAGCAATTGCACTCCTGGGCATTTATCCCAAAGAGATGAAAACTTAAGTTCACACAAAAACCTGTACACAATTGGTCATAGATACTTTATTTCTAATATTCAAAAACTGGAAATAACCAAAATGTCCTATAAAAGGTGAATGGTTAACAAACTCAGGTACACCCATATCACAGAATACAGCAGTACAAATGAACAGACTACTGATACACAAAGCAACTTGAATTGATCTCAGGGTTATTATGCTATGTGAAAAATTAAGTGAATCTCAAAAGGTCACACACTGTGTGATTTTGTTTAAATAACATTCTCAAAATGACCAAATTAAAGACACAGTGAACAGATTAGTGGTTGCTGGGGGTTAGCTATGGTAGGAGCAGAAGGGTGGGTTTGACTATACAGAGCAACATGAGGGAGATCTTTGTGATGGAATAGTCTGTCTCTTGATTGCAGCGGTGGTTACATGAATCTACACATGTGATAAGCTGACAAAGAATTATATACACACATGGTGTCTATGTCAATTTCCCGGTTATGATACTGTACTATTGTCATGTAGGTTGGGGAAAACTGAATCAAGGGTACACAGACATCTCTCTACCATCTTTGCACCTTCCTATAAACCTAAATTATTACAAAATAAAAAGTTTGTATGTTTTTTTAATGGTGAAAAATTGTCACATAGCACTGTAAGTAAAATTTGCTTTTTTCTCCCTTGTTTTCTTTTATCACCATCATGCCAGTCTTGTTTTCCCAATTTTGGACCCACCAGGCCAAATTCCTCTGATTCCCAGCTAAAATAGAAGTACATAAATTCATTTAGCTCAGAGTATTTCAACAGGGGTCCAGTGATATTTGGGAAAGATCAATTTGTTGTTGTGCAGGACTCCTTGTGTTACAGGGCAATAAAAAGCTAGGAAAATTCTAGGACAAATGGAATAGGGAAACTGAGGCACAAAAATGAAACAAAGCCAAAAGTTTTGCAGGCCACTTATAGCAGGCCCTTATCTTGAGAACAAAGGGTTAAAAACCTCTTCTCACAACAGAATGCAGGAGCAGGAGATGAGAGGGAAGGAAAAGGGGAGCGGAGGAGGAGGGATGAGAGACTACTTTGTGCAAATCATCCGGAAGTTGTTAAAACAGCAGACAGGAGGTGGAAAGAACAGTATAAGCAGAAAGCCAGTAGTGGGGATCTAATTGCCAGGTACTTCCTGTAAATTGTGGAAAAGCCATAACAAAGAAAAAGGGAGATATTCATAGTTAATCTGTACCAGGATATCTAGTAGAGGAATTTTTAAAAAAATACTTATAGACAGGAGGGTATATAAGGCAGAAACTCCCCCACCCCACTTGCTCTTCAGATTAGCTGAGAGTCCTTCTGTGCTTCATAAGCCAGATGTATAGATTTGCTTGCTTTGCTTTGTTAATAAGTGTACATGCTTTAAATTTTTAAAATAAATTCATTTGCTTTAATGTTTCAATTCACTAAACACAACACAATCAAGGCCTCTTGTATAAATTCATTTATATGAGAAGACAAGGATTGAGGTTGGGGACAGCCTGTTCCCTCTGACTCAGGGGGTTGCCTGGTAACACCTGTCTGGTGTCTGTGAGCCGTGCCAGGCACACTTGCATAACTGGTTCCAGCTACCTCCCATCCAGCACTGTACCTCAGCCATGAGGGCAACCAAAAGTGGTTCACAGACACCCAGAACTTTCCTGGCAGACCTTATTTCCTGAGTTGAGAAGCAATGACTTTCTTAACTCATAAGAGAATGTTGGATGGTTAGAAATTTTTATCAGGAGAGCCCTGCATTCTAATATATATAAGTTCCATAGATAGAGTATCTGTGACAGAAATACCAACTCAAATTCTAATGTCAAATTTAGCTAAATTTATAGTATTTTTTTTTTTTTACTATAGTCCACTTATTTAGAAGCAATGATGACAGTCAAGGATGTTACTATAAAAGCTGATTTCCACTAAATACTGAATAGTCTATATAAGTTCAGAAATAATTTTATTCTTTGCATCATACCGTTTTTTGACTCTGTATTCAGCCATAAAAACTACAGAGAAAGGGAAATGACTTCTTCAACTCAATGCGATATTAATATGAACTTCAATTATGATCACTTATCTGACAACTCACTGTACTACTATATTTGGTTATATCAGATAATCACTTAACATTATAGGTATCCAGGGTAACTGGGCATTCACATAAGTCTTGAAGTTTGGGAACCTGAAGAAATATGGAGTACTACAATAGAAATAAAGCCAAAAGCTCTAACTTTGGAGAACTCCCTGAAATCACAGGGAGTGACTTAGATTGGTTTATAAATGAGTGAACGATATGGTGCTTGAAACTCACGTCATTAAAAGTGAAGACAATCCAGCTTATGTTGGAAAGTATAATCCTGTTAAGAAAGGAAGCCAACAGAAAAAGAAACTATGAATATTCTCTTCTCAAGGGAAGCACGAACCTAAATAATTTCCCCAAACTTCTTGGCACACCAGTGTCATTGTATTATTGATGGGTTCTGGATTTGAATGTTCTTTTGTTCCAAATCACTCAGAAACAAATGCTTATTGGGGGCCAATTTCTACCAAGTCAATTGCTCAGAAGAAATGCTCAGCAGTCATAAAGCCCTGTTCTTAATTGCTTTCTTTTACCCAAATTGGTACAATATAACTAATTGCCACTAATCATTGAATCCAATAAACATTACAGTCACATCTATAGTAGCTTCTAAAACACTAATTTTTTTCTAAGCTCCAATAACAAAAGAAATTATATTTTTATTGTTAATCTTGTCACCACCAATGAATTTATCCCCAAAGTTATAAAAGCTGTTTGCACCCCTTCTTTTCACCCTGGTGGCTCACACTCATAATAAAAATATTAGAATAAAACTACAGCATACCTGTAGCCCACAAAGGTGAGAGAAGTGCTGTTCAAGGCTACCAAATCTGATGGCTTGCCTGAATTACTGTGCATTTTAAAGTTCATTCTAGAAGTTAATGCTAAGGAAACTTACTGTGCAAATGGCACTGAAAAGTAGATTTTGAAAACTAGGAATGCATTGTAGGTTTGGGGAATTTTGGTGACAATTTAATTAAAGTAACAAAATACACAAATGATTTTCTTTATTATATACTTGAATGTCTTGCCTGTTATGATTTGAGAAAAGGAACTTTGTAACACAACCAAAGAATTTTCTTTACATATTATATATTTTCCTTGTTTGTGGAAAAACTTATTTCAAGAAAGGAATAATTAGCTGAGGAGAGAAAATATTTTTGGTGACTTAATAAAAATAGCATAGTTTCTTAAGGAAACTTTAAAAAAAGACAGTGTCTTGCAGTTGAGCCCATAATGGTTCCAGATACTCAATGCTCCAAATGAACATCCCTCTCTATTCTTTTATTGTGATCCTGAGATTACAAATGATCTCTAAGATGTAAGAGTCATTCCTTTTTCTGAAGAGTCAGGTTGTTGTTTAGCATTCATCTTATTTATCTCAGGCCAAACCTCAACAATGACAGAAGAAGCTGATTGGCCCAAAACTAAGCAAAGGAAATAAATATATATTGCTTTAAGCATTTCAGAAAGTCCTTCTTAGTTATAAACAACAGAGCTATTGTGAGGTTTAAACGTTCACAGATGCCGTACTGAGTAATGTTGCTGGGCAACATCATAAAGGACTATTTCCCTAGCCTTGAAATAAAAAATAAAAAATAAAAACAAGCCAAAAAAAAAACCAAAAAACACCTTTAAAGTTTTTACTAAGACTTAAAAGAATTTATCATTTCAATTTGTTATGTTGAAATATAAATATTTACACCTTTTCATTTTTGCTAAAAAAAGAAGTCTTTTCCATTATGGTAATGAAATGGCCTTGAATCTGCACAGAAAATAATACACAAAACAATGTAATATACTAAATAAATAATGTTAATTTCTGTCCTGCTGTCACTAAATTCATACTAACAGTCTCTCTTCAGCTTGAAGTCAATTAATGATTTTAATTCCAGACTTATGTCACAGTGTTCACCACCCTTTTCTCTAATTAAGATGCATGATACATGATTCAGATAAAAACATACAAGACTTCTGCTCTTGTGAAATTTCTATTCATTAGGATTTTTGCTTTTACAATAAATGGCTTTTATCACTAATTGCAGTACAGTAAGATGAAAATAACTTTTTTATGACTATGAAGTAACATATTTTATATCCAAAACAGGTACAGGGCATGAGAATCACTACTGAGTGACCAACTCAGGATGAAAAATCAGTGGCATACTTAAATTACTCCACTATGCCCTGAATACTTCAACCTCCAAAGCTTATGAAGCTTGAATACATAAAATACCTGTTACACTTTTTTAAAAAAAACTCTAAGAAACAGAAATTGACCTAAATAATTTTAATTTTTTAAAATGCTGTTAATGTCTACAGAAGATAGAATGTACTAATGTTAGTTTAACAAAAATTTTAAAGACAAAATTTCAGATTGCTACATATTAGGTAGTTGTTAACTACCTTCAAAACAATGGTTAAGATCTTGCAATCATCAACTCTTTTGGAAAACATTTTACCCAAACTTATTGTACTGACACCCAGAAACCTAATTTTGGTAAGAAAGTTCCTGGATCTTTTCCCAACAGTATTTCCCGTGTCTAAGAATCAGTATTACAAAAATTCATCAAATAAAACCTAAATTCCAGGCACAATGAAATTTAGGCTACAAGATAACTGGAAGGAACAGTTCAATATAAAGTATGTTTTAGTTAACTAATTAAATGCTCTATTTGCTCCTCAAAACACTTCTACAAATGACAGACTTCAGAAATACTGTGGCTCAACTCATCAGTGCTTTAGCTTAATTTACCCTGCTAAGTAAATCTAATAATGGCCATCCACCAATATGTAAGCTGCCAATTTGGTGTCTGTGCTGAATTCCCAAATGAGGGACAATATTCCACTAAATTTCTTACTTTTAAAAAAAGTGAAGGGATCAAGAAGTACAAATTGGTTGTTAGAATGATGAACCTCAAAGGGAAGAGGGGAGGTGGGCAGGAAGAGAGAAAACAAAGAATTTACATGCATATATGCATAACCAATGGACACAGACAACAGGGTGGGGAAGGCAGGAGGAGGGCAGGAGTGGGGAGGAGGGGTCAAGGGGGGGAAAAAGGAGGGACATATGTAATACATTCAACAATAAAGATAAGTTTAAAAAGAAAAAAAAAAAACATGTAAAATATGCCACTTCAGTAGCAACAACAATAAAAGCCATCAATAGAAAAAAAAGTCATAATTTTAAGTGGGAGTTTTGTTATTTTTATAATACTGGAGTAAAAGCTCATTGAGAAGAAAAGCCTTACATATTTTAAATGGGTCCTAAAATTTTTTTCTCAAGTAGAAACAACTGTTTTAAAGGTACATTTCCAATTCAAGGGAAGCAAACAAGTTGTTGAAATAGTGGTACCTGTTAAAGAGAAAACTATAGGCCCCAAATGGAGCCACCGTCATGCTAAAGCCCACAACACAACCTAGACTTAATACTTGACCCAACTACAGTTTCAACCTTCTCTGGGAATGTATTCTTAATTGGTCAGTCAGCATTTTCTGGTCAACACCAATGAGGTAATCTGTCACGTGGACTGCTCCATCTCCCCCCAAGGAAGCTGAGACAATCTGCCCAATAAGACCCTCAACTGCTCCTAAGGGAAGGTAACCTTGTCTGAAACAATCCTTTCTTTTCTTTTGTTAATGGCTTTCTTGTCCATCCTAGTTTCCTACAAAAACCTCTACTTTTCATGGTTCCTCAGAGCACCAGTCTACTTGCTAGATGGGATGTTGTGTGATTCACGAATCATTCAATAGGGCCAATTAGATCTTCAAGTTACTGTGACTGAATTTTTGTTCTTTAACATAACTTATAGGTGGGAGGAAAAGTTGTTTTATCCCTTAATGATAAAATGAGATGATACCAGATAAAATAATTAAAAGTTGTAAAGAAGTAAAAGAAAAGCATTCATAGAGATACTATTAACCACTAATTCAACCAACATTTTTAAAGCATCTAAGCAGTTAAAAGATTTCCTAGCCCCCGCCCCCAAGACCCTTGTGTGGGGTGAAGGATAGGGAGAGACTAGTGTGGATACAGAATTTTTCCATTTTTCTAAATGTATAAGTTCTTGGGAGCTAGAATTAGACCCCAAATAACCATCTCTATGAAGCATTTATTAATAAGTTTAGCTCCACCAATCTCTTCCCCTTCCCAAAGCTCTACAGACACCTATTTTCACAATTCATTATATTGTCTTATATCAATTTGTTAATGTTAACATGTTAAAATCTTTTATTTTTTTATTTTTTATTAATCCTCACCTGAGGATATGTTTCCATTGATTTTTTGATAGAGTGGAAGGGAGGGAGGAAGAGAGAGAGAGAAACGTTGATGTGAGAGAAACACATTGATTGGTTGCCTCCCGCATGACTCCGACTGGGGCTGGGGATTGAACCTGCAATCTAGGTATGTGCCATTGATCAGGAATCAAGTCCATGGCCTTTTGGTCCTTGGGCCGACACTCTAATCACTGAGCCAAACCAACGAGGCTCTTTTTCTTTTCTTAACAAAGGTAAGGGATCCCTGAGAAAGGGAACATTATAATAATAAAAATTTTTATATTATATTCTGTATTTAATATATGGTGAAACAACAAAAACTTATCTTTTATACTTACTAATAAAATACCAGAATAATATTACACCAATCAAAATACAGGCATGCGCACACACACACATACACTCAAGGATACTCATTTGCTCACATCATGTTTGGGATTTCACAAGCATCAAAGCACCTACAGTTTTTCCAACTCAAAGAGATGGTATAATCCCAAATACACCCAAATCAGTTCTCATGAAAAATGAAACTTCATTTTCCTACTCTAGTTATAGTCTTTCAGTAAAATCAGTCATATATATATCCAAAGGTTAATTTGCTCAAACAAGTTATTAGATTCTTTAAAATTTTGTTCATCTGCATAATAAGCATATACATTCATATATGTGTTGTGTTTGTGTGTGTGTGTGTGTGTGTGTGTGTGTATATATATATATATATATATATATATATATATATGGTGTTTGATGAAACTAATCCCATTTTGAGTTGCCTTTTCTGAAAGATTCAAGTCAGAGAAAATATGAAAAACTCTGCTATAGAATAGAAAAATATAGCTTTTCTTTAAAAAGGTTAATTATTAGACTTTCGGTCAAGATGGCGGCGTAGGTAAATGCGGTATCACGTCCTCCCACAACCACATTAAAATTACAACTAAACTACAGAACAAACATCCTTCAGAACCGCCTGAAATCGAGCTGAATGGAAGTCCTACAACTACGAAATTAAAGAAGCAGCCACATCGAGACTGGTAGGAGGGGCGGAGGCGAGACGGGCTGGTCCCACACCCAAGTGTGGCAGAGAAAAATCAGGACACCTCGGCTGGGAAGGTCCTCCCTGAGGAGTGAGGGGTCCCCGTCCCACACCAGGTGCCCAGCTCAGGGTTCCAATGCCAGGAAGAGAAGTCCCCATAACTCCTGGCTGGAAACCCAGCAGGAACTGAGGCAGAGGGAGGCTTTATGGCTGCGGAGCCCCGGGCAGTTCTTCTTAAAGGGCCCGCACATGAACTTACTTGGACTTGCTCCCTGTAAGCTTGGAGGGGAGGCAGCAGTTAGAGCGTCAGCCTGTGGACCAAGAAGTCACAGGTTCAACTGCCGGTCAAGGGCACGCACCTCGGTTGTGGGTTTGATCCCTGGCCCCAGTGGGGGTTCTTTGGGAGGCAACCGATCAATGTGTCTCTCTCACATCGATGTTTCTCTCTCTCTCTCCCTCCCTCTATCTGAAAAAAATCAATGGAGAAATATCCTTGGGTGAGGATTAAAAAAAAAAAAGTTGAATGTAGAAAAATCTATTTTATAGAAAAAAATTAGAAAGGCATAGACCAGTATGTTAACAGTGGTATTATTACAAGTAATTTCTTTTCTTTTTCTATTTTAATTGTATGGGATTTTTTTTTTTCAAATTTTCTGTAGATTTAGTTAGAATAAATTTATAATTAGACCTTAAATTGTATGTTTTAAACAGGTGAAAATCATGAGTAAAAGAGAAAAGTGAAAAAGAAAGACTGAACAGGATTAAACTTCATAAGTACAAAAAACAGAAATCACTAAGTAGAGGCAGGTCACAAGACTGGCTCTAAACTTGCTCATGGTTCTAGAAAATAATCAACCGATTATTTAAATGGGTGAGTTAGGTGAGTGAGGGGGATGGGGATGGTTGCACCAAGAACCAAGGTTGATTCTCTACTCCTGTGTTGGTGACTCATAATGTACATATAGGGTTTTGAGAAATAATGGAGTAAAGAAATATGCATAAATTGGTTTAACCAAGTATTTCTTAAACATATTTGTACATGGAACCCTCTTCTGCTGCCAAACATTTTTGGGGAAACCCTGCACCACACTGTTTATACACCAACCACTAAAACATAAATGGAGATACCACTGGAGCAAAGACACAAAAGAAAGCCAAAATGTTACTTCTGACACTTGGTCAACAAAGAAATCCATCCCTGTGCTTCATAATGGAAGCTAAGTAGACCTGAAGTTATATAGATTATTTAACTGCACGTTCCATTTAGGGTTTGGAGCCCAATCCTTTTGGGTAGCGGAAATGAGCCAACAGGGGCCCTGTCCTAGGCACACCTGAAAGAGAAACCAGTAAGAGGCAGGAGCACTGAATTCACACTTCAACTCCAAATACCAATTGCTTTGCTTAGTTTCCCCACCTAGCCCAAACTGTGGCCAGCAGCATCTCTGAAAGGACAGGCTACCTAGGTTCAAAGCTCAGAGCTGGAAGTCAAATTAGCACATCACAGGACCAGTTAACCTCACCCTTGATGTCATCCCCAGACTCCCCACTTCTCAAGAGACCTTAGGCATGCAGACTCAAGTCTGGCAGGCCAGGACTAGTGGAGCCAGAGGGCAGATCCCCGTTGTGATCTTCCTCATCCATTTCTCCTTTGTGGACAGATGTATTCAAGACCCATCTCCCAGTGATGGCAGTGAGTGGAAGGAAAGAGGAGGAAGTTAGAAAGAATGGAGTCAAATTCAATCTCAAATCCATACTCAGAAGAATGTAATTTACTTCCACAATCTAAATAGATCTTATAACATGGTAGGCAAAACATTTTAAATTATGTTCATTATCCTTTTAATTTTTCAATATTTATATCTTGAATAATATTCACACTTCATGAATGTGTACAAATAATATTTTGATATGTGGACACATCATAACTGAGGAATGTCAAGTTTTCTTAATATGGAATCAGCCAAAACAAGTTTTGGAACTCATAGCTGTAGTGGTAAGCAATGTTACAGGAGATGCTTCACTACTAATCAGCACTGAAGTAAAGACTGTGCTGAGAATATAAGCAGTGATTTATTTATTTTTATCTATTTCTCCAATCAAATTATTTCCAAAGGAGTTGCAGTTTCTAATCTAAAAAGGAGATTTGCCAATGCCAAAGACAGAATAGAAAGCACGTACAAAACAAGGCTTGGTCTTTCAAAACAAGAAACAGTAAACTTGCTCCACTTACGTAATCCATGCATTCACTTGTTTTATTCTAAGACAGATGAGTTTAAATAAAATGAACTTGTAGAAATTGTTATTGAAATACAAAGTATAATAGTTTTCTTTTTTTAATTTTTATTTATTGATTTTAGAGAGAGAGGGGAAGAGAAAGAGAGAAACATCAGCCTGTTGCTCCATCCTTCATGCACCCATTGGTTGACTCTTGTATTTGCCACAATTGGAGATTGAAACTGAAACCCTGTCGCATTGGGATGACGCTCCAACTGAGTTACCTGGTCAGAGCTCTAATAGTTTTCTTAAATTATGAAGTTAATTGATTTTTTTAATGGACCATTCACTTGTTCCTTGGACCCTAAATAATTTTTATTCTAGGCCTCTTGTATGTTGTAAATTCGTTATGATCTACCTAGTTCCCAGAAGTATTGTATCATTAGAGGGACAGAAATGGAGATCAGAAGCAAAACTGGGAAGTGAATTGTGCCTCAGGCAAATTAATAATACAAGTAAAACCATTATGTAAAAATAATTGTCTGGCTGGAAATATCTGACAATGCATTATAAATGTATTTTGGAAAATACTGACAGAATTCTGCACTGAAACAGCAGTCATTATAAACCATAAAAAGAGGAATATTTAGAATATGAAAATAGTAAAGGAAGTTCTCCCCTTTGGCTGGCTTCACATAGGGGAGAAGTATAATGTTTCTTCCTATCACCCAGATTGTTCTCTAACTAAATTACATATTTGCCTGTGAATAAATCTGAGTTCATATATTTACTTGGTATACACGCTTCCTTTAAGGACAAGAAAGTCTTTTAGGACAGAAGTTTATACTACTAAGTGATTAAATGCCATATTTCACAAATAAGGAATACTGTGTACCCTAGCTTAAAAATAGTAAATTCAGCCCTGGCTGGTTTGGCTCAGCAGTTGGAGTGTTGGCCCGTGGACCAGAGAGTCCCGGGTTTGGTTCTCACTAAGGGCACGTACCTCGGTTGTGGTTTGTCCCCGGCCCCAGTTGGGGTCATGTGGGTGGCAACCACTCGATGTGTCTCTCTCACATTGATGTTTCTCTCTCTCTTCCTCCCTCTCTATCTGAAGATAAATGCAAAAATGTCCTCGGGTGAGGATAAAAAAAAAAAAATAAGTTTATTAATAAGTTTCAGGCAAGCCCGGTGTGGCTCAGTGGCTGAACACTGACCCATGCACCAAGAGGTCACTGGTTCAATTCCCAGTCCACGGGCCATGCCTGAGTTGCGGGCTCGATCCCTAGCAGGGGATGTGTAGGAGGCAGCTGATCGATGTTTCTCTCTCATGGATGTTTCTCTCTCTCTCTCTCCCTCCCCCTTCCTCTCTCTCCAAAAAATCAATAAAAATGTATTTAAAAATAATAATAATAATAATAATAATTTTTGGGATCCCCAGATCAGTGAGGATCAGAGTCCTAGAAATCAAGAAAGGTGAAGTGATTTTAGAAAATAAAAATTGGGAAAGAACCATAAGAATAAATCCAGACTTGTACCATAAATTAAAAGTCCATATTTTCCCCACTTATATATTCATACTTTGAAAAGCTACACAGTATCCTAGCAAAAAAAGAAACCTCAGAAGTATTAGAAAGATGAATGAAAACATATCCAAATATTAATTGCTTTTAAAGGAAACTGTGAGAATACTCTTTTTGTTTCATTCATTGTTTGTATAAAACAGAAAGCAGCCCAATTCTAGAATTGTAGTAGATTTAGTCATAAAGATGCTAGACTATAATCCTAGCTATGATTAATATTTCGCTTTATAACTTTTATCAAGGCACCAGAAACTCCCTTATACCCCAGATTATTTGAAATAAAATAGACACAGTAGCTCATTATGGCAGCTCTCAAAAGGAAACAGGATGATAAGCCTGTAAACTCTAATAACGAAAGTGTGAGATAGCTTTCTCATTCCCTGAAATTACAATGAGAAAAATTCTATTCACTTATAAAAGAATGGTTTTCAAGTGCCTACTTAAAGTAACTCTTCATTCATTTCATTGGTCTTTGGGTTCTCACCATGGACTGATTCAACAATAGATAATATAGGGGTTCAGAACAAGTCTCCCCAGAAATGTGCCACTTTGGCACACAGATTATTTTAAACCAAAGACAAACTGAGGCCCCCAATACTCAGGAAAACCTTTTACCTCCCCCTTGCCTGCCTAAAAGAAGTCTTGGTCCTGGAAGAGAACTATCACCAGAAATAACTAAGAAGAATATGAGCCATATGTGGAAAACTGGGGAAACTTATTAGTAAGGCCTATTTGTCCAAAGTACTCTCTATGTCCCCTTGTCTCTGCTTGGCGCAACAAACACCTGTTTACCAAACATTGGTTTTTCCATCTTCCTATAAATTGTTTTCCTCCCCCTTGCAGTTCTAGACACCTACCCCTGTCTCCTTAGCTCCGAATAGCATATAAGCCTTGATTGCCAGACTACTTGGGGGTCTCACATTCTTATGGAGCCCCCATAATTATGAAATTAAATTTGATTTTCTCCTATTAATCTGTCTTATGTCAGTTTAATTCTTTGACCAGACAGAAGAACCTAGAAGGGTAGAGGACAAATTTTTCCTTTCTAACAATAACACTTTTTTTGGAACAGATAGAATAAAATTTAAGTAAAAAATGTCACAAAATGAGAAGAAGGATAAATAGAGGGATAAAACAGAAATAACTGTCAGGTTTGAAAGGAAAATAACATAGTAAAAATTAATAGCCTCCTCAATTCTTATTATAAATCAAAACATTTTAAATGGGATATAAAAAATCAAGTACTTTTATTTCCAGATGAGTATTTCTTTAAAATTATTATAATACAGTACATACTCAATAATAAATGAGACAGGATTGTAAATATTTCTTTGTGATTTTTTGTTGTTGTTGTTGTTAATCCTCACCTGAGGACACTTTTTGCATTCATAGAGTGAAAGGGAGAGAGGGAGGAAGAGAGAGAGAAACATCGATGTGAGAGAGACACATTGACTGGCTGCCACCCACACAACCCCAACAGGCACTGGGGACAAACTGCAACCGAGGTATGGGCCCTCAGTGGGAACTGAACCCGGGTCTCTCTGGACCACAGGCCGATGCTCTAATCGCTGAGCCAAACCGGCCAGGGCTTTCTTTGTGATTTTAAAAGTGATCATAAATTCAGTTTTAACTTATGCATCTAAAGCCTTACTATCTCCTATGCAAACTATCTTAACTAAAACCAACAAAATTCATTTTGATGCCAAATAAGTGTAAGGTTTTTCTATTAATCTATCTTTACATTGTATTCACCCATAACCATCAGTATTTGGATTCAGAAAGAAAAAATAAAACTCAATTGAATGCAAATTCTTTACATTTATTATTATTATTATTAAAATTGATTTTAGTGAGAGGAAGGGAGAGACAGAGAGAAACATCAGTGTGAGAAATATCGATCGGCTGCCTCCCACACACACCCCCACTGGGTATGTGCCCTAACTGGGAATCAAAGCTGCCACCTTTTGGTGTATGGGACAACGCTCCAACCAACTGAGCCACACCAGCCAGGGCCAATTTCTTTATTCTTAAAAAAGTAAGAAAGAGTAGAAAGGAAAGAAAACCTCTATCTAATGAGGTTTAATCAAATAACTGAAGTCTACCTCTCCTGCTCCTGCTTCATTCGTATTCTCTCCTCTTCTGAAGTAAGGGAGTCCTGTATTTTTATTTTACCCGTTTTCTCAATCTTGTCATCTTTTCGATGTTTGCCAAACCTGTTGACAACAAAAAATTCTAACTTGTCAATATATACAAAATGAGTTCTTTTGTGTTAAAGACATATGTACCCAATGAAATGTGAGCTCCCTCAAAATGAGGGTGAAAATGTATCCTGTGGTTCACTAGTTCTGTCCGGTATTAATATATTTAACAGGATTATTTTATTCCATTTTAATTAAAACTTTCCAGGGAAAACTCTTTTGGAAAATAGCCTCAATACCCATTTTTCTTTTGCAAACAAAAATAAACAACAACACAATAACAGAAACCTTGAGTTCATCCTTATTAAACAAATAATTAATAAATGTATAGGACTGAGTACTGAATACTTCAGATGCTGGGGGATAAAAGTCTGCATCAGAGTGGGTTTCTCTTAGGACTAAAGAATGATAATCCACAATCATCTGTTTAATAACCTCTCCATAACAATTATTTATTTTCACAGTCAGGTTTATTGGAAACATTCATCATGGTTTACAAACTGACAAACAATGCCATGTTTGCGAGGTTTAAAGTACAAAGAATAATTTACAGTGCTATAACACTTTTAGCTTACAAAATTGAAAGCTTGAAGGCATTCTCATCCAATTCTTTTCCTAAATCTGATAGAAAACAATTGTTGAAGGTGGACTCTTTGACTTGGAAATCTATACCTCATAAAAAGGGGGAAAAATAAAAACCACACATGATTCAAGAAGAGTCCAAACTACTTCCACAGAGGGCACTGAACTTGAGGCTCTCTTAAGAAAATACTAACAGTTATCTATCCTTTTCTGCCCTCAAAAATATCTCAGAAACCTCAGACTTAGTATTAGTTCCTTTTCCTGCTCTGTTATTTTCTCCAATGAAAGACGAGGTTGTCTGAAATGCATGTGCAACATACCCTCAAATAATCTTCATCTACATTGATTGGGTTACCAGATGTTTCAAAAAAGAAGTATTTTCTAGACAGTTACCCAACTAGCATTCACAAATATGTAAAGTATGCTGATATTTCCATCTGAGGAAAAAGTAGAAATCTGGCTTTGGTGACAATCATACGAAAAAGAGAGGAGTAAAAGGGTAGGTTCAAAGTTGAAATAAAAGAGAGTAAAGTATTTCAGTTAATGGATTGGTCAGTAGCATAGGTCATTACTTTATTAATACAAATCTGATGTCAAAAATTGGTCGATATGTGAAGAGTGCATGGGAATATCTCATTTGTTAACTGAAGTAACATTATGTCTGCAGAGGTATGTAAGAAGAAAAAGCATCCGTAAAGTGTTAAAATATAAAAGTTCAAACAGTACCACCACCATTATTTTAAAAATTATGTATATTATTAGACAGCATTCAAAACTGGCTGTAAATTAACCTCTAAAAAGCAAATCTAGCCTTAAATTTTAATGTTACTCAGAAACTGGAAAAGCATTTCAATTGAAAAAAAGAAAAGAAATAATCCCAAGAACTTAAGTCCAGCATCTGACCACTTCTCACAAGGGATAAAATATACACTATGCTTTTGAAACTAGTAAATTAAAACCAATACATATAAAAACTTTCTTTCCTTAATTTTTGTTATATCAATAATGCTTAAAAGTTAAGCATAATGATTGAGTTTATAGAATGAATGAATGAATGAATAAATAAATATAAAAAAAGATACATCTCAGAAGAAGCCAACATCTAAAACACAATGTTTGCTCATTTGACAAAAATTTAATGAGCATCTACAGAGCATTAAAAATTAAAACTTTATTTTTAAAAAATAGTTTAGGGGAGAGGACAGATCTAGACAGATTAACTTCAGTGTCATCAGTATGTAGACAGTATTTAAACTCCATGTGAATTCTCATCCTAAAAATTCTGCAACAATGAGGCATCTGGAAATACAAAATGTATTAAACACTAATTAGAAGAAAAGTATAAGTTCAAATCTTTTTTTTTTTTTGAATTTTTTTTCTTTATCGATTTTAGAGACAGGAAAAGAAAGAGAGATAGAAACATCGATGAGAGAGAACATTGATTGGCCGTCTCCTGTATGCCCCCCACTGGAGATTGGGCCCACAACCTGGACATGTGCCCTGACCGGGAATCAAACTGGCTATCTCTTGGTGCATGGGTCGATGCTCAACCACTGAGTCATACCAGCTGGGCTAAGTTCAAATCTTAATATATGGTATTTATTTATAATTAGGTAAACATTTTAACCCTAGTTTTTCATTATAAAAGTAAAACATTTTAACCCTTCAGTTTTTCAGTTCATAAATGTTCTTTAAATGATACAATGCTGCCAATATTGACTTATCTTTTGTTTCTAAAGACACTGTGCTGGTTCACATTCTAGACTACAGATACATTCACCCCTACATCATATTTGAGAAACATTAGTCAGTGACGCAAAATACATTATATATGTATACCAAAGGTAGAGTATAATGTTACAAGACTGTGTATATCTGCCCTTTGAGTTAATAATAAGAGGAAAAATTGAGAATGATTTTTCCATGTTTCAAAACAGTTTAGGTATTTCAACTCCAAACCTAACACTGAATTTAATTAGCTCTCTTAAATCTTTTTTTATAATAGTCTTGGTGCTACTTTGTAAAGAACGTTTTAGTTTTATGTCTAAGTCTACCATTTTCAGCTTTTTATCTTAAGTACACATGATTAAAAAGAAAATAGAATCCTGACTCACATTTAAGAATCACATTTTTTTCTCATTTGTATTGGTATTAAAATATTAGTTTCCAGGAGGAAAAATGGTGGCGGAGTCAATGGAAGCTACACAGAGTGTCTGCCAGGACCAAACTGGAATTACAACTAAAATAAAGACATATCATCAGAAAAACAACTGAAAAGCAGTGGGAGAGAATCCATATAACCAGGGACAGAAGGTAGATGCCAAATCAAGCCTGGTATGACCAGCGGAGGTGTGAAAGGGTGGGCTAGGAGCCCATAGACAGCAGTGGACGGCTCTTTTACTGGTGAGTGATCCCCGATGAGAAAGTGGGGGTTTTCAAAAGCACCAAAGCAGCTACAGCTACTCACCTTGGGCTCCAGCAGAGGGAGGGTTGGACTGGACTGGAACTGTGTGGAGAGAGTCTGGGGCTCCTGGCTCAGGAGAGAGCTGGAGGGGACGACACTGAGAGTTTTGTGCTGAATCATTCCCTCATTGGACAGTGGCCATCTTACTCAAAGAGCCCCTTCCCAGAGCCCCAGGAAGAAGCAATGGCCCTTCCCTCAGGACTCAACACCACCAGGGCAGTCCAGAGAAATGCAATTTGGGGCTCATTAAAATATAGAGTCTGATAGCAACCAAGTGCTCCACCTGCTAGAAATCCTCTTACACCTGAGGGATTTTTCATTCAGTTGAGGGCTACAACACAAGGCTCATCAAGTAACTGAAACTAATAGCCTCCATGCAAAAGCTAGAGGATAACTGAACCTTTCCTTGGCTTGCAAACCTACCCAGGAAAGTAAGACCCGACAGTGGTGTTTACTGTGGGTCTTCCCATACTCATCCAAACCCAGTAGAAGGAGCTACAACCAGCAGAACACCAGCACACACAGGGAAAATTTGGCAGGTTCCAAAACCCACTGAGACAGCCAAAATGGTGAAACAAACAAGCAATATCAAATGAAAGAACAAGAGAATTCTACAGGAGAAGAGATAAATGAAATGTAATTAAGCAAAATATCAGATGCAGAGTTCAGAGTGATGATAATGAGGAAGCTCAACAACATGAGTAAAGATACAGAAATATTGAAAATCAACCAATTGGAAATGAAAAACCACGAAGCAGAAATGAAGACTGACAAAGCAAAAATAAAGAACACATTGGAAGGAATAACCAGCACAGTAGAGGAGGCCAAGGATTGGATCAGTGAATTAGAAGACAGGGTAGAAAGGATCTGAATCCAAGACTACTCTATCCAGCAAGACTATCATTCAAAATAGAAGGTGAAATAAAGAGCTTCTAGTCAAAAAAAAGGTTAAGAGAATATATTAGCACCAAACCAGCACTGCAAGAAATATTAAAAGGACTGCTGTAATAAGCAGAAGAAATAAGAAGAGAAACATAACCATAATAAACAAAAATGGCAGTAAACAAGTACATATCAATAAAACCTTAAATGTAAATGGATTAAACACTCTGATCAAAAGACACAAAGTAGCTGAATTGATAAGAAATCATGACACATATATATGTTGTTTACAAGAGACCCACTTCACAACAAAAGACGCATATAGGTTGAAAGTGAAGGGATGAAAAAAAATTTTCCAAGCAAATGGAAAGGAAAAAAAAAGCTGGGGTAGCAATACTCACATCTGATAAAGTAGACTTCAAAATGAAGGCCATAATGAGAGACAAAGAAGGTCATTACATAATATTGAAAAGATCTAATCAACAGGAAGATATAACCTTGGTAAACATATATGTACCTAACTTAGGAGCACCTAAATACATTTAAAAACTTCTGGATGACTTCAAAGGAGAAATCAACAGGTATACAATCATAGCAGGAGACTTCAACACCCCACTGACATCACTGGATAGATCACCTAGACAAAAAATTAACAAGGAAACAGAGACACTAAATGATGCACTAGATAAAATGGATTTAATAGATATCTACTGAGAATTACACCCCAAAACTACCGAATTCACATTCTTCTCAAGTGCACATGGGACATTCTCAAAGACAGACCACATGTTAGGACACAAAGTAAGTCTCTACAAGTTCAAGAACATTGAAATCATATCAAGCATCTTCTCAGATCACAATGGCATGAAACTAAAAAATCACAATAAAAACATGCAAAAACATTCAAACACATGGAGACTAAATAGCATGTTATTAAACAATGAATGGGTTGCCAAGGATATCAAGGAAGAAATTAAAAATTTCCTGGAAACCAATGAAAATGAACACACAACAACACAAAATCTATGGGTTGCAGCAAAAGCAGTCCTGAGAGTGAAGTTCATAGCACTACAGGCTTACCTCAAGAAACAAGAAAAATTTTTAATTGACTTTCTAACCCTACAACTTAAAGAACCAGAAAGTAAACAAAAAGAAAAACCAAGAGCAAGTAGAAAGAAAGAAATAGTAAAGGGCAGAGCAGAAATAAACAACATAGAGACTAAAAAAACAATTCAAAAGATCAATGAAACAAAGAGCTGGTTCTTTGAAAAGATGAACAAGATTGATGGACCCTTAGCCAGACTCACCAAGAAAAAAAAGGAGAGAACCCAAATAAGCAAAATCAGAAATGAAACAGGAGAAGTAACAACTGACACCACAGAAATACAAAGGATCGTTAAAAAGTACTATGAACAATTATACAAAAACAAACTGGACAATCTAGGCAAAATGGACACACTTCCAGAATCACACAGACTCCCAAACCTGAACCAAGAAGAGACAGAACCTTGAACAGATGAATAACAACTAAGGAAATTGAAGATGTAATCAAAACTCCCAGCAAACAAAAGCCCAGACCCAGATGGCTTCATGGGAGAGTTTTACTGAACATTCAAAAAAGATCTAACACCCATTCTCCTCAAACTATTCCAAAAAATTCAAGAAGTAGGAAGACTTCCAAATTCATTTCATGAGGCCAGCATAATTCTAATTCCAAAACCAGATAAAGACACTGCAAAGAAAAAAAATTACAGGCCAATATCCCTGATGAACATAGATGTCAAAATCCTTAACAAAATATTAGCAAATCGGATCTAGCAATACATTGAAAAAATTATTCACCATGACCAAGTGGGATTCATCCACGGATGCAAGTCTTAGCCACAGCAATTAGATATGGGAAAAAAAAAAAGGGATCCAAATTGGAAAGGAGAAAGTGAAACTGTCATTATTTGCAGATGATATGATATTGTACATAGAAAACCCTAAGGACTCTATCAAAAATCTAGATTAAATAAACGAATGTGGCAAAGTGGCAGGATACAAAATTAATATCAAGAAATTGAAGGTATTCTTATACACCAATAATGAACTCACAGATAGAGAAACTAAAAAAAAAAATCCCATTTACCATTGCTGCAAAAAAATTAGGATACCTAGGAATAAATTTAAGCAAAGTAAAGGACCTATTTGCAGAAAACTATGGGACATTGAAAAAAGTAATAGAGAAAAACATAAAAAAGTAGAAACAAATATAAAAAAGTAGAAACATACACAGAACTAGAACACATACTTCAAAACTTTATATGGAACCAAAAAAGACCCTGAATAGCCACAGCAATCTTGAAAAAGAAGAACAAAGTAGGAGGAATCACAATACCGGATATCAGGTTATACTACAAAGCCATTGTAATCAAAATAGCCTGGAACTGGGACAAGAACAAGCACATAGATCAATGGAACAGAATAGAGAACCTGCAAATTGACCCAAGACATTATGGTCAATTAACATTTGACAAAGGTGGCAAGAGCATACAATTGAGTAAAGACAACCTCTTTAATAAATGGTGCTGGGAAAATTCGACAGCTACATACAAAAAAAATGAAACTAGACCATCAACTTACACCATACACAAGAATAAACTCAGCATGAATAAAAGATTTAAATGTGACTCGTGAATCCATAAAAATCCTAGAAGAAAATGTAGGCAACAAAATTTCAGACATCACACACAGCCCAATTTTCACTAATACAATGCCTAAGGCAAGATAAACAAAGGGAAAAACGAACACATGACTATATCAAACTGAAAACCTTCTGCACAGCAAAAGAAATAAGCATCAAAATGGGAAGGGAACCCAGTATATGGAAGAGCATAATTGCCAATGAAACATCAGATAAGGGGTTAATTTCCAACATATATAGAGTACTCATACAACTCAACATAAGGAAGACAAAGAACCCATTTTAAAAAATGGGCAGAGGACCTAAATAGATACCGCTCCAAACAGGACATTACAAATGGCCAAGAGGCATATGAAAAAATGCTCAACGTCACTAATCATCAGAGAGATGTAAATTAAAATTACTATGAGGTATCACCTCACACCTGTTAGAATGGCTGCCATCAACAAATCATCAAACAAGTGCTGGCGAGGGTGTGGAGAAAAGGGGACTCTAGTGCACTGCTGGTGGAAATGCAGACTGGTGCAGCCACTATGGAAAACAATATGGTGTTTCCTCAAAAAATTAAAAATTAATCTGCCATTTGACCCAGTGATCCCACTTCTAGGAATAAATCCCAAGAAGCCTGAAATACCAATCAGAAAGATTATATGTATCCCTATGTTCATAGCAGCACTATTTACAATTGCTAAGATCTGGAAACAGCCCAAGTGTCCATCAATAGATGAGTGGATAAAAAAGCTGTGGTACATATACACAATGGAACACTATGCAGCTGTAAGAAAGAGAGATCTCTAATCTTTTGAGACAACATGAAGGGACTTGGAGAGTATTATGCTAAACAAAATAAGCCAATCAAAGAAAGACAAATACCACATGATCTCACTTATTTATGTAATAGAATGAACAAAGTGGGCTGATGAACAAAATAGACCCAGAGACATAGAAAGGGTCCAGTTCGACTGACAAACCTCAGAGGAGGTGGGCAGGGGGAAGTGGTGAAATAAACCAAAGAAGTTATATGCATATATGCATAAATCAATGGACATAGACAACAATCCTGTGAGGGGCAGGCGGGATCCGGAGGAGGGTGTCTAGGGGGGAAAAGGAGAAACATCTGTAACAAAAATAAATTAATAAAAGTATATATATATATATTAGTTTCCTGGACTTTTCCCCAATCTATATTATTATTTGTTAATTTATTATCAAACTGTTACAGTATACTTTTCATTTTTAAATTATAGATTCAAGATTGTTGTATGAAAAAGTAAAGAAATCACAGATAAAATGTTTGAAATTTGGCCTTGGGACATTTCCCTTAGTACCTGCTTTCCTTAATTATGTAATTTCTTTAAAGCATACTATAAAATCACAGCATATTACTTTTAAATTGGGGTAAAACTGAACCCATCAGCTATAATTTTTTGACAAAATAAATAAAGACTGTAAGTAAAAAAATATATACTAACTATTCTAGAATATAAAAAGGAAAAATTAAGAAGCTATATCCTCATTCACTCTATTTACTCAAATATTTTAGTGTTCACCTTAATTTATAGTTGCTTAACTCTTCCTGAAAAGGGTGGTAAGGTCATTAAAAAATTTCAGCTACACATACTCAAAAAGTCAGTTTCACAGCTGAAATCGGTAATCAACCTATGAAGACAATCATTTAGTACCAACGTGCTTAGAAACTTGGAAGATATCAATTACATTTATTTTATCTTGTAAAAGCCACTGATGAATTTCAAATGGGTCAATTTCCAAGGAACAGCATAGCTGAAAAAATAATGAACTAATAGTATGCCCAGGAAGCAAACCCTTTGTCAGCAGAGAATCAGTTTTATGAACTGCCTTCTGACTAACACACACACATGTTCACATGGGAAACTCCATCATCAAGCAGATATGGTGCTGAAATAGAAAGTGATCACATATGTCCCATGACTGTTTTTTTTTTTTTTTTTTTCAAATAGAGAAGAAAAGAAAAACAGAGAGCTTGAAAAGTTGATAGAAAAAGATTGCCTTAGAGGTACTGCTGTATGGAGAGAGAAAGTTCACTGAAAAATAAAAAGCCAAAAAGCCACTGAAGACATTCACAGAAAGATACAGATGAGCCATGTCTCATCAGAATACAATTGACTGCAACATCTCTTAACCATATGACTTTCTTCATAGAGAATACAGCAATGTTTTATTTGGCCAAAGTAATTTGCTAAAGGGGTTGTACGATGATGCCTCACAAGTGAGATCACTGCCATCTGCCAGGTCAGCCACACATATTGTAACAGTAAAGAATGATGGGCAACGATGCATGGGGAAAGCAAAAAGCAAACACAGAACAGCAATGAAGGACTGTAACAAAATTCTATTGCTTTTTATAGAAAGAACTGTCAGTAAAAATTAACTATTGATGAGTTTTGTTTTTGGTTTTTAGTAAACCTAATTCTCTCTGCAGTGTAAATGACATTAAAATGTTTTACTATATCTTACACTGTTACTAAAATTAGAGATCTTTAGAAAAATTATGCTGAATAATAAAATAAAAATATAATTAATTGGTTCACTCTGGCCGGTATGGCTCTGTAGTTAGAGCACTGGCCCTCAGATGGAAGGGTCTTGGGTTTGATTCCCATGTCAAGGGCACGTATCTGGATTGCAGGTTTGTTCTCAGCCCCGGTTGGGGTTGTGCAGGAGGCAACCAATCGATCTGTCTCTCTCACGTCAATGATGATCTCTCTCTCTTTCTCCCCCTCCCAATCTTCCACTCTATCTAAAAATTAATGGGAAAATATCCTTGCCTGGCTGGTGTGGCTCAGTGGTTGAGTGTTGACCCATGCACCAAGAGGTCGCTGGTTCGATTCCTGGTCAGGGCACATGCCCAGGTTGTGGGCACGATCCCCAGTGGAGGGCATGCAAGAGGCGGCTAATCGATGTTCTCCCTCATCGATGTTTCTATCTCTCTCTCCTACTCCCTTCCTCTCTCTCTAAAATCAATAAAGAAAAAAAAATTAAGAAAGAAAAATATCATCAGGTGAGGATCAACAACTACAAAATAATAATAATAATAATGATAATTGGTTTTGTAATGAAAAGGCTTTTATATATATATTAATATATATATTTTTTATTGTTGAAAGTATTACAGATGTCCCCCTTTTTTCCCCATTGATCCCCTTCTTCCCATTCCCAACCCTCTCCAGCTTTCCCCAATCTAATGTCTGTGTCCATTGGTTTTTACATATATGCATATGCATATGCAAGTTCTTTGGTTTCTCTCTTCCCACCCCTCCCACACCCATCACTCTGAGGTTTGTTTGTTCTCTACTTCCATGACTTTGGATCTCTTTTTGTCGACAGCTTATTTTGTTCATTATATTCCATGAATAAGTGAGATTATGTGTTAAGACTTATCTTTCTCGGACTGGCTTATTTTGCTTAGCATAATACTCTCCAGGTCCCTCCATGTCGTCTCAAAGGGTAAGAGATCTTTCTTTCTTACAGCGGCATAGTATTCCATTGTGTAAACATCACATTTACAAATACAATGTAGTAAAAGGAAAGTCTTAAAAACCCACTGCCATATTTAAAAGTAGATGAAGAGAATATTCAGAACCAACTACCTTAAAAGCTTTGAGGCATAATATTTAAAATTGATATTTTCTTAAAAAACAAAAACAAAACCCAACAATAAACAAAATGTCACCTAGAAATCTGGTATTGCCAAGGTCTTCATGTGTAAGGGATTTTCTGTAACACTTGTCTTACTATTTATCCTAAGACGTGTAGGTCAAGTGATACTGCTTGGCTGAGGAATATGGGTCAAAAGCGAACTCTGTCAGCTACCAGAAACCATCTATCCTCCCCCAGCATCCACCTCCTGCATTGGAGTAGTCAACACAGCCATCTAACTCAGCACCCTGCCCTGAATGTTGCCCCTTGTTTCTACATATTTGAACATCACATGTTTAATCATTGCCTTTCTCCACGATTTTTCTGATCTCTCTTTGGAACCTTCAGCCATTGTGCTAACCTGTCTTTGACTATTGCCTGCTGTGATAATGCTGTCATTTGCCCTAAAGATGTTTGACAGATATCAACTGCCCAATGAGCTGGGTTCAAGACCCTGTACAGCAAAATCGCATACTCTGCTCTGTGTCCCTCCTGTGTCCCAACCCCTCTGCGTGCCTTGGAAACACACTGTCCACTCAAATCAAAGAAATATCAAGAGCTTTTAACATCTTCCTCTCTAGTCCTTTGAGTTATACTTTTCCTAAATGGCTTCAGATCCAAGTTCTCTAGAAAATATTTTTCAATGGATTCTGGTCCAGTCTTTTCCCACATCTTGCTGTGAGCTTTGACTCCTCTCAACCCATCACTCTAATCTCTAATGCAATTATGAATTTATTTTTGTCTTAAAGCTCTAAAAGGTAATTGCTCTAAATTTTATGTTAAAAAAAATCTATAGCCAAATATCTTTGTAGCTTGTTCTACTGCACTTTTTTTTCCAAGTGCACTGAAGGTGTATGTGCACGTTTCTGAAAATCAAAGTCTAGAGATTGGTCATCTCAACCAATGTCTTTGACAGACAAAGAAATTGAGGCCCAGGAGGTTTGCAGAGGTGCTCAAAGTCACAATGTAAGCTAGAAATAGCATTCAGGTCACCTTATAGCTAGTTTAAGATATCTCAGTGGCTCTGAACTTGGATACTCCTAGAGAAAATAAAATTCCCAGACCTGTGAAGTTCACTTTCTATAAATCCTGAGACAAAATTGAGCTCTTGTTGAATGCTCTTTTAATTAATTTACTTTATCAGAATTTATTGAATTCTTATTATGGACTTTATCTCACTGATTCCCACAAACAGTATGTTAAGTGGGTGTTATCATCTTCCTGTTTAGGGGCCACCTCAGGAATTAGAGAAGAATTTTAAGATTTAACAGGTCATATAGTAAGAAATCACAAAGGTAGATTTCAGACCCAAGATTCTCTTTACCACACCCAGCCACCTCAAAACCTTTAGGAACCAAAGACAGTCAGCCACTCTATTCTTTTTACTGGGAGCAGATGGTTAAAACATCTTTGTTGAAATGAATGAGATAAATCTTGCACTGCCTGTAGCAGTGAGGTCCAGCGCACATTGTTCCAAAGGAATTTGTCTATAAAGGCCAGGAATCTGTATGCAACTAATCCTAAACACTGGGAAGAATAGTAAAAACTGCCCACAAACCCATTCCCAGGCATTGCCAATATTCCTAAATGCAATGACACTCCAAAAGTCAAAACTGTCTTTACTGATATATGCAAATAGCACCAGGCAATAGCAGAAACATGTCAAACTACCCAAACCTAATCTCGGATGAAAAAGGAAGAATTCACTGCATACATTATCTTTTATAATGATGTACTCAAGGTTTCTGGCCCTATTTTTTTGTTTCTCAGCCTCCATTTTATAAATGAGAAAAAGACAAAAGTAAGTAATCTCTAATATGTCCTTTCCATACAGGATCTTATACATTTTAGTAACATTTTAAGAAATCATGACCATGATAGCACACTAATTTGCTCAGCAGTAGATCGTGGCAAAGCTGGATGAATCAGGGAAGAGCAGGCTGATTATAAAAGGCCAGAGAACTCCTATTTAGGAAAAAAAAATCTTGGTAATCAATAATGATGAGAAAGGAGACTTAGATAAAGGTACACTGCAACTCACCAGTGCTTTTGCAAAATGGGATGCAGTTTTAAGTCGATGGAGTTTAGCAGGGGTTCTCTTTAAACAAAAATTCACAAACTTGAGAATCATTATTTGATTGCGTTCAGTTCAGTTTTCATCAGTGTTAGTCTGATTAGATTTAATAAACTAAATTTGTGTTGCCTGGCATTCAGGGAAAAAGAAGTGACTTTTTCTAAAGAAAACATAGCTTCTACTTAGCCAAACTAAAACAGCTGTTAGATGTACAATGCACCCTCAATGAACAACATATCCTTCTCAGGACTCCCACTAAATGTCCACATAAGTGCACCTGTCCCCTCACAGCCTTTGCTATCTAATCAAGCGTGCACTGACAGGCCTCGTCACGCTCCACTTCAGCAGGCCTAGAAGGACACGAAACCAGAAAATATTAAAACAACAATGAACCAGCACATTAACAGTTTTGTCTTCACAAGAATCATGGTAAACTCCAAAGATCTTAAAAATAAAACCAAACACACACAGACACACACACACAAGCTGTGGGATCCAGGTTACTTGGATCCCACAGGAAAAAAGCCCTGGTAGGTTTGGGTCAGCAGTTAGAGCATCGACCCACGGACCAGAGAGTCCCGGGTTCAGTTCCCACTAAGGACACGTAGCCCGGTTGCAGTTTGTCCCCGGCCCTGGTTGGGTTGTGCAGGTGGCAACCAATCGATGTGTCTCTCTCATGTCAATGTTTCTCTCTCTCTCTTCGTCCCTCTCTCCCTCCTGCTCTATCTGAAGATAAATGCAAAAAAAAATGTCCTCAGGTGAGGATAAAAAAAAAAAAAAACCTAAGAAAAGAACCCAAGCAAACACAATAATCTTTCAAAACACAAGATAAATACCTAAAGTATTCTATAAATAACATTTATAATCTATACTTAGAGTCAGTCAAGTAAAATGACAGAAAATGAGTGGAAGTGTATATTAATTATGCTCTTAAAGTTTTTCAGGCATCAGCTAGTTCATAGAATCCATGACATATTTTCTGTACAAATAAATTCCCTCTTTGCAAAAAGGGGTCAATTAGTAATTACTGCTCCATACAGTATATTTATAAGGCTTGATATACCTTATATTTTTCAAAGCATACCCACACAAATAATAAAACCACACTAATAATCCCATAAAGCCAAATATGCAAATGTGAATAAATTACAAATTATATTTTGTTTCCCCTCTACACCAACTTTATAATAAATGATATAGATTATATATAAATTTTAATATGTATATGTACACATTTAAATATAGTTAAAACAACACATAACTCTGATTTTTCTAAATGTTCAATTTGGCAGTGAAATCAGCCACATCTGCTTAAAATAACGTTGAGAGTGCCTTTTACACAACTACTTCTCTGGGTCTTTCCTTTACTACTATACTCAATTCTTGCTCTGTTCATTTTAATACATTATTATTCCATAATACAATACTACAAATTGCAAATTACACTTGGCTCAAGGAAAGACTATGAAAAATACTATCACTGCTGCTTTTGCTCGAGTAACTCTGATAATAATGAGAGACTGATTGAGCTCTAAGCAGCCCAAGTGATAAGAAGGGTCAATTTGAACATTTCTATTAAGCTTCTTTTATTAAACCCAACACTTTGGCAGGTCAGAGGCAAATAATCATACCCTGCATCTGGTTACCATGGTTTTCCTTTTCCTAAAGCATCACAACAATTTAGTAAGCAGTACTGGCTCAAAAACAGTCCCGTGAGAAATGCTAACAAGACCTAAGTCAAAAAAACACATCTATTTAAAAGGACAGTTGAAAGAATAAAAACTAAAAAGGTAGAACCATATTTTACTCCACAGCTTCATTCCTCTTAGGGCAAAGAATCAAGGGTATTTAGTAGCAATGATAATTTTTGTGGAATATGATGAACCAAAAAAGCTGATGAACAAAATACACCCAGAAACATAGAAAGGAGTATGGTTCAGACTGACAAACCTCAGAGAAGGGGGACTGTGGAGAGGGAAGAGATAAACCAAAAGAGTTATTATATATGCATGTATGTGTAACCAATGGACATAGACAACAATGCTTGGGGGGGGGGGGAGAGGGAGGAGGATGGAGGGAAAAAGGAGAAATACCTGTAACAAAAATTAATTAATTAATCTTTAAAAATTTCTGTTACCAGTTGCCTATGTGATAATCAAATTGGCCTCCAGGTTGTAAATGCTTATGAGGTAATACAAACATATGCACAGCCTATGGCTACCTTTTTTGAGTTAGAATATTCACCCTCAATTAAATACACATTGGGATTCAAATTCAACATTGTAACTACTGATACGAGATCTACTTACATGTATAGCTGAAACAACCTTAAATGTGTTCTTATGCTTATATGTTTATAGAGCAAATGAAAGTGACAGAGACAGGCAGAATATGGTCACTGGTGTGGGAAGGGAGGGGGGCAGACATTTTGTAAAGCTCCCGGAAACTGAAAGATTAAAACTTCCCCAAAGATCTCATTATCTGTAAAGTTAAGGTGTTAGCACTTTTTTTCTGTAGATGACAGGAAACAATTTCTGTTGATTCACATTTCTTGGAGAATGCTCTCTACAGAGTAAATTAAGAGGTGCAAAAAAAAAAAAAAAAAAAAAAAAAAAAAGCCCTGGCTGGTTTGGCTCAGTGGTTAGAGTGCCCAGAGAGACCCGGGTTCGGTTCCCGCTAAGGGCATGTACCTCGGTTGCGATTGGTCCCCGGCCCTGGTTGGTCGTGCGGGAGGCAGCCACTCAATGTGACTCTTTCACATCGATGTTTCTCTCTCTCTCTCTCTTCCTCTCTCTCCCTCCCATTCTATCTGAACAAAAAATGGAAAAATGTCCTCGGGTGAGGATAAAAAAAAAAAAGAGGTGCAGATTTCCATGTTTTATCTTTCAGTTGATTTGCATATTTGACTTGGGGGCAAGCTGAGGCCACACCTAACCCTTAGAATAGAGCCGAGAGCAGATTCCTGCAGAGGCTGCAGGCTCCCCAGGCCTCCTTGCCAGCACCCACTATCTATCTGAGTCACAGCACCCTCTTAAAGAATGAGGGACTAAAGGTCACACATATTTGGTTAAATTCAGTGTTCCTGCAGCACACCTGGGTCCTGGTAAGTTTAATACAGAGAAGATGATCATGTGGCACTGAATAAATATGGCAACCACTCTTTTCCAGAAGATTCTTTACACTTCTGTGCTGCAGTTTCACTCTACCAGGATGCACAGCTCTGCGCACTGTTTATGACTCAACCATGGTTACAACCCAGCTGGTAATGAGGACTCAAAATTTTGGGATGGTTTCAGGGACTGAGTGACAGGGTCTAGAACAAGGAAACCTGTTTAGTGTCTCATCTACAAAATGACAAACCACCACATTCTTCCTTATTTGACCAAATAGTTCAGCAAGCATTCAAATATAGAACTTGTTGATCTATATGCTGGCCTGGAATTCCTCTCATCCCAACTCATTTCCATCTCCTAAGAACGGTCACATCTGCACAGCCTGCTGTGTGGTCTGAGGCTCACTGTCTTGTTGCTGGCAAAAAAGTGGAGCTCTGGAAGAGCAGACGTGTTTGTCCAATAAGCTGTCCTGGAACCAGAGCCAATACCACTAATATCAGTTTAAATTACCAAGTCTCCCCAGTTATGGTTGCTTTTACAGCATACCCTTATGTTGCTTTTCCTTGGCTAAAGTTTGAAAATGTCTGGTTCAAGCTAACATATTTAATCATGGTATATTAGCAAACCTCATATCATTGGGGACACAATATCTATCTCTATATAGATATATTTATACCCCAAAGGACAGAAGTAATCTATATATCATTTTTTATCAAAGACATGCAGAATACCTATCTACAAACTAATGCAGAAATAATTCATTTAAGAAAAGAAAGCCCATGTGAAAAGAACTTAAATAAGAAGCTGACAGATAGATGTACAGTACTTTAAATTTCAAAAGCTTCTCATCTACATTATTTCATTTAGTTTTTACTATGAAATGTAAAGAACATGGAAATGGGAAAACTGAGGCTGATGATTTAAATGCCAGGGTTGAGGGAAGAGAAGTTCAAACTCTAAACCCCAAATTCTTTCTGCAATAGAACACTGTTCTCCCTCTAAGACTGACCTCAACCTCTGTGTGTGCCTCTTAGGTTTTTCATGTTACTTTACATGTTAAGAGTTCATGAATTAAAGTAAAATCCTTATTTATTGCACTGAAATAATATTAACAATAAACTTAAAAGAAGGTCACTATGTAAGCATCCTAAATGGTGTAATAACAGCTAGATTGTAAAATACTTGCAAGTGGTCCCTGTAATGTTAACTCTTAGGCATCCACCCAAACACGTGGTGCGGTTTCTCCACATGGAATAATGATGGAGATGTGCTGCTGGTGGGTGGACCTGAGGACAATCAGACACAAAACACTGAATATTCAGGTAATTTGTCTGAAGATCAACAAAATTACATGTCACATGGCAGCTGAGATGGCAGGGGCAGGGTTTTTCAACCTTGGCATCATTGAAATTTTGAACCAGAGAATCCTGCGTAGTGGGGAGTGTGGGGGCTCCCCAGTACATCATAGGATGTTTAGTAGCATCCCTGGTCTCTAGCCACTACATGGAAATAGCACTCCCTCCCCACTTGTGACAACCAAATAAATCACCAGACTGCCAAAGGTCCCCTGTGGAGCAAAACCCTAGTGGTTGAGCATCACTGAGTTAGGGTTTAAGACAACTAAGTTCAATGAGATATCATCCTTATTTACAAAGAAGAAGAAAAAGACTCAAAGAACAATGGAAGGTATACTGATCTTCACCCTCAAATGCTCCATTTATTACTTCCTAAATACTGAAGACCCAACTCTCTACTGAGATGCTTAAGGTTGAATGCAGATGAGCAGCTAAGTCTTAGAAGACAAGATCTAGCATGCTGTAACCCAAGAATATATTTGGGGGAATGTATCCATAAAAATCAGTATATTAAAAAGGCACCTGCCCTGGCCGGTTGGCTCAGCGATTAGAGCGTCAGACCGCAGACCAGAAAAAGGCACCTAAGTCAGTACAATCAATATCCGAATACTGATTAAGAGCTTATACTAAAAAAATAAGTTATTTGATGTGTAACAACTATCACTATTAAATACTAATAAAATATCTATAAAAACTAGTAGTTGCAAAGATTAAATGTGAGCATGTTTTAAAAAATGAAGCACACTGTAGAAATCCTCACTCAAAAAATAGATACGTTTTCTAACAAAAATATCTATATTTTATCCCCTCCCTCCTCCATTTCCAGGTAGCTCCTCTAGGTTCCCTAAGTTGGAAAGATCATGGTCATTTTAAGTAGTAGATATACTTTACAGTACTGGTGGTCTACTCCCTGTCTTTTGGGTAAGGCCAAAATGATCTGCCCAGTGGTGGTTGGTCTTGACCAGCACAGTAGAGTGTGGACAGCAGCCCAGTGCTACAAAGCAGCTGTGGTTTCAGAAACCTGTGGCTACCTTGCTTCAGAAACAGTGCGTTGGAGAGGCAGTTCCCAGGAAAAGGCCCTCTACAGCAGATGCTCCTAGTTGCCTACCCAATACCTATTCTCCTCTTCTTCCTTAGAAGTGGAGCCCTGATTTGGTAGAGAGAGGAAATATGCCTAGTTGAGATAAAACTATTTTTCCCAGCCTCTGTTGAAAACAGGAACAGAAGACAGAGCCAGATTCCTAAGTCCAAATCCCAGCTTTGCCTCTTACTAGCTAGATGATGCACAGCTGTGTGACTCAGTGTACTCTGACAACTTAACCTCTTTGAGTTCAATTTCTCTTTGATAAAATGCAGCCACACCCAGCTGGTGTAGCTCAGTGGTTGAGCATCTACCTATGCACTGAGAGGTCTCCTGTTCCATTCCCGGTCAGGGCACGTGCCCAGGTTGTGGGCCAAATCCCCAATGGGGGGCATGCAGGAGGCAGCCAATCGAAGTTCTCTCTCATCTATGTTTCTATCTCTCTCTCCCTCTCCCTTCCTCTCTCTCTAAAATCAATAAAAAAGAAAATAAAAATAAACAAATAAAATGCAGCCACCATCATATCACAAGTCTATTTTGAGAATTAAATGAATTATATATTTACTGGATTTTAGCACATATAGGCATTCAATAAATATTAACTATTTTATTATCAGTTATTCTTAATTTCTGATTTATAAAAAAATGATGATGGGACTTCTGGGAAAGATCCTTAAAAAGGGGGCTGACTCCACTAGAAGTTGCCATTTGCCCTTCCTGTTCAGAATTCTAACAAGACAGCTAGAGTTGTAACCATGAAGTGACAGTGAGGATAGAAATACAAGCAAGGACATTCATGTTCACAGTAGCATTGTTCACAATAGCCCAAAGGTAGAAACAAACTAAGTGAGAGACAGGAGGTAGAAAGGGAGAAAAGGAGAAATGGGTTTAGTGTTTAAAGGACATACAGTTTCTATTTTGCAAAATGAAAAGTTGCTTAAATGTTGGGAGCGGTGCCACTGAAATGAAGGCCTCCATGGTTTGACATAGTCCCTGGAGAAGTGGATTCACTGCATAGCAGGAATCATGAAGAATAGTGGCTGAAGACAAAGGCTAATAAGAAAAGTAAAATTATAGGATGGCAACTGAAGGAGACTAATGTTTGCTTTCTCTATCTATCTGTTATCTGTCTGTAAGGAATCATTATAGAAGTAACATGTAATAATGTAGATGTTAGAAAACACTGCAGAAAGAAAAGGCAAGAAAGTAATAAGAATTTAAGATAAGATTATAAAAGCTTAAGAAGAAACTTTAGAGAAGGAGAAAAGGTCAAGAGCTAGGAGGAAGTTACAGAAACCAGAAAAGAGGGTGTGGGGAAGGAGGAAGTTAAATGAAACAATGCCTGGAGGGTTACTGACAATAAATCATGTTAAGTAGGTAATCTTAAAGGTTAAGAGTTGATCTCTGTCATTGTTTGCCTAAAGAATGAAAAGAGCTATTGGTTAACTATGCATTAATGCCTAAGAGCTGTGTAAGTGGAAAAGAATGTATATACATACTTGCCTAAAGGTATAGGGAAAACAAAAAGAAGAAAATTACTATGTAGCCTGCAGATATAAAAATAAAGATTCTGCTAGCCTTAAGTAGCAGAAAGATCAAGCACTTCTGTCTCACATCTCTCTCTCGCCGACTCCGTCCACACCTGAAGGAAACCCTGGACTGCTGAGGCTGGACCTCGGCACTTAAACTGTAATTTCTTGGGTCTGTGTTACAACTAAACAATTTCTCACAGATAAAATCACAGAGATAAAAAGGCAAAAACAAGAGTTTCCTTATATATATTTGAATTCCCAGACAGAGAAAAGGAAAATATATTATTTGTGACCTCTTTGTAAATGATCCCATCTTCACATCAATACTTGACTGGTTCAGTGAAATTAGTTCCGTGCAACTAATTTTCTCCAGAAGATGTTACTCTCAAAGTCAATTTATGGTGGCCAACAGAGGGCAAGAAGGAGGCAACAGCTTCCCAAGAGTGTAACAATAGAACTGATTGAGACAAGGGCAAATAACCACCAACATGAAGCCCCACCTATTCAGGCCAGCAGTGCCATTACAGCTGACAAAGACTTCTGGTCTGAACATACGAAGAAAACAACATTCCATGAGTCAGAAATGATTTTAATTGTCTCTCCATTGTGTCTGATGTTATTTGTGTACTCTCTCAGTTGGTGAGCAGAGATGGTTTCGCATACTTTCTTTTATTTTGGCTGTTAATTGAGGTTTCTCTCTACTTAGATGACTGTCCATCAGTTGCATGTACACAGGACAGCAGAGGACACTTCTAAAAGAAAAGGTCCTTTTCCACTGCTGACAAAACTACCTAGAAATAGTATGAAAATTCTGCTTTAGTAAATTATATCACTTCCATCTCATAGGAGTTTGGCCCAACCAAACAGACAGGGATCAACCCTAAGAGTAAAAGCACAGAACTTTGACAGTAAAGATAATAAGACGCAGATGGATAAAACTATATTTAAATATGGGACCATTCCAAAAGAGAGTTACACAGGAAAAATGTTTTATAAGTTTTTTCTACTTGTTTATTAAAATTGAAAAGGCAGAATTAAAATCGTAGTAATAACCTATTACTTTAATGGTATCTGACTAGGACCAAACAATGACTAACTAACTATGTTTTCTATTTTCTTTTAAAAAAATGTTTTCATTGATTTTTTTAAAGAGAGAGGAAGGGGGAGAGAGAGAGAGATAGAAACCTCGATGTGACAGAGAAACACTGATCGGCTGCCTCCTGCACGACCCCTACAAGGGATTGAACCCGCAACCTGGGCATGTGCCCTGACTGGGAATTGAACCGGGACCTCCCAGTCCATGAGATGACACTTAATCCACTGAGCCACACTGGCGGAGCACGTTTTCTACTTAAAAAAAAAAAAAATACTTTGTCTATAATATTTTATTATTGAAAATATTTTAAAAATCCAAATTGTGTCACAGCAGGAAATACATATAATTCTACACTTTCCTGGGAAATATATTTCCAGAAAGAAATCTACTTGAAATGTTTTTAATGCAACAATGACCATAAAGTACATAATACATAGAATGATTCATATTTAAAATGCATGTAAAAATAACGAAAAGATTTTAAAAAATTATGCATATAGGCAGAACACAGCTAGGAACCCTTCTGAAATGGCCAACAAACTAAATTTTTGGGCATGCTCAATATACTGATTTCAATAACTTATGTAAAGCATTAATAGCTTGGACAAATCCAATACTTTTTAACCCCTTGGATAGAACATAAAAGATGAACAGTGTTGCTTTGAAAAAAAAGGACATCTGCAAATAACAGTTCATTCTTTTTTTTAAGCCACGGAAATGAAAACACCCACAAACCTTGGGAAAATAGGTCCTGGGAAAACATAGTCTGAAAATGTATGCAAATATAGAGTGAGGACTCCTGATTATGTGTTAGAATGGTTAAATGCCAGAACAGAATATATTTTTTAAAGGTTTTCAAGACGGTAATTTTAAACCTGGCATTTTGATGAAACAAGCTATTTAGCTGACCTAAGTATTTTTCTTGTTTTATAAACATAAGCAAAAACTAGGACCAGATATTATTATAATTTAGAGTAGCTGATATCATCAGGATCCATACCGACTCTGGTCGATACCATAACTGCCACCACATAAGACAAAAGAGAAACAGATAGGGGATGGATGATAAATTCTCTCATCACTGAAGGTAAGAAGTAACCCCATATCAGTAAAAACAATCATTAAATTTATTTTCCCTCCAAGTTATATTTTGGTAATAATTTACTTTAAAAAATCATACCCTCATTTCTACAATCCTTTGTGAAAATCTACAATTGGGATTAATGTCATTTCTATTACTTAAAAATGTGGAAATCTGGCACAGGTTTCTGTGTTTGTGTAGGGACTTCTGGGGAAAAAATAGAGCTTTGCTTCTTAAATTGGAATTAATATACGATATCCTTAACTTGGAACAAATACTAGCATCAAGAGATTGTTGTACTGGCATCACACAGAAATATATCATGTAATAGTGGGTAATCATTCAAAATCAGTCCAGTGACATCTATTGACATTAATAATTCCCATGCGGCTGAGACCATGAGTAACTTTTGACCTCTCAGCAGGAACACTGTTTACCATATCCTTATAATTAATTTTAAAAAAACACACTGGGAGCCTGAATCCAGAGCCAGGAGAAAGATGATGGCAGGCAGGACCAGAGCGAGGGTGAGTGTGTGAGAGTGTGAGGGGATGTGAGTGTGGAGGAGCAACCTCGAGTAGTGCAGAAACATGGGGCAGAGGGTTCCTGTGCTGTGGACCTGAAGCAGCCAGCTACCACAGTAAGTGGCTTGTCAGGGTGCTTCTCCCTGTGTGGCCTGAAGGCCTCACCATTTTGGAAGTTCCCTGGTCTTCTCTGGGAGGAGGCAGTGGGGAGCAGCTAGGGCCGAGCGACCTGAGTCCACCAGTGCACACAGCAGAGGCACTATCAAGGTGCCTGCTGTGGTAGCCACAACCAGCTGGGATTCGAGCACCATCCCCCACAATCATCCCCCACAGCAGTAGCCTGAATGGAGCCAAGCACTATCCCCACAGCAGCAGCCTGATCAGAGCCGAGCACCACCCCCAGCAGTAGTAGGGCCAGCTTGGGAGCCCAGCACCTTCCCCCACAGCAGCAGTGACTCGGTGGGAGTGGAGCCCCACCCCCAACAGCAGCTGAGGCTCCGGAGCGGAGACATACCCCCAGCAGCAGAGGCTTGGGAGCTGACATCTGGCCCCAGGCAACAGCAGCACAGGTTGGCAGCTGAGACCCATTCACAGCACCATCAGCAGAGGCTGATCAGGAGTGATGCCCCAGCCCAAGAAGCAGCAAGGCTCACTCAGGCAGCCGAGACCCGCCCCTGACAACTACGGCAGTGGATTTGGAGTGGAGGCCCTCCCACAGCAGCAGCAAAGTCCCAGGAGCTGAGTATCCTTAGCCCCCAACAGCAGCAGAGGGTTGGGAGCTGAGGGCACCCTCTGGCAACAGCAGCAGCAGTAGCAGCCCAAACTGGGAGTTGACACTCACCCCCAGCAGCATCAGCAACGGCTGATCAGGAGCTAAGCCCCACCAGGCAGCAGCACACTCCAGCAGCACTACAGCAGGACCAACGTACCCGAGAAGCACCCCAGATGGACACACGCACCTCAGGAGCACCTCCACGACAGACCACTATCAGCCTCCAGTTGTCAATCCTCCAGGACCCAGGGCAGGCAAGAGGCGCCACACACCAAAACAGTCCAGGAGGCACAGCAGCCTTATTTGATACACACCAACCTGCCTATACATTCCAACATCCCTCACTGGCCTAGAACTATCAGACTGCTAAAATGGTGAGACAAAGAAACAACACCCAAATGAAAGAAAAGGAGGAATCACCAGAAAAGGAACTACAGAAAATGGAAGAAAGCAATTTGTAAGACAGAGAATTCAAAGCAATGATTTTAAGGGTAACTCAAACAATTTAGTGAGAATTACAAGCAACTTAGTAAGAATTATGAAGAGCTCAGTGGGAACTACATCAGTTTAAAAAAAGAGGTAGAAGCTATGAATAAAAATCAAGAGGAAATAAAGAATGACATAGCTGTTATGAAAAATACCTTAGAAGGATTCAGTAGTAGATTAGAAGAAGCTGAAGACCAAATCAGAGAGTCAGAAGACAAGGTAGAAAAAAACACCCAAATAGAGCTGCAAATGGGAAAAAAAATTAAAAAGCAGGAGGAGAGTTTAAGGGAGCTTTGAGACAACACAAAACATAACAACATTAGCATCATAGGGGTACCAGAAGGAGAAGAATCAGAGAAAGGGACAGAGAACATGTTTGAAGAAATAATGACAGAAAACTTCCCTAATTTGGTGAAGGAAAAAGTCACACAAGTCCAGGAAACAGAGAGAGTCCCAAGCAAGATGGACCCCAAAAGACCCACAGCTAGACACATCATAATTAAAATGGCAAAAATTAAAGACCAAGAAAGAATCTTAAAGGAAGCAAGAGAGAGATAGAAAGTTACCTACACGGGAGCTTCCATTAGACTGTCAGCTGATTTCTCAATAGAAACACTGCAGGCCACAAGGGAGTGGCATGAAGTATACAAAGTAATGAAAGGCAAGGGTCTGAATTCAAAACTACTCTATCCAGCAAGGCTATCATTCAAAATTGAAGGTGAAATAAAGACCTTCACAGCAAAGAAAAGCTAAAGGAATTTACCACCACCAAAACAGCACTCCAAGAAATGCTAAAGGGACTTTGGAAGAAGAAGAAGAAACACATAGAGGAACACAGGCATAAAATAAAAATGACAACTAATAAGTATCTATCAATAATAACCTTAAATGTAAATGGTTTAAATGCTCCAATCAAAAGACAGAGGGTAGCTGACTGGATAAGAAAACACGATCCATTTATATGCTGTCTAAAAGAGACCCACCTCACAACAAAAGATACACACAGGATGAGAGTGAAGGGATGGAAAAAAAATTTCCAGGCAAATGGAAATTTTAAAAAAAGCTGGTGTAGCAATACTTATATCTGATAAGATAGACTTCAAAACAAGGGTCATAATAAGGGACAAAGAAGGTCACTATATAATATGAAAAGGATCAATCCAACAAGAGGATATAACCCTGGTAAACATATATGCACCAAATATAGGATCACCAAATATAATATATTAAAAATACTTCTGGAGGACTTCAAGGGAGAGATCAATAGCAATACAATCATAGTGGGTGATTTTAACACCCCACTGACACCACTGGATAGATCGTCTATAGACAAAAAATTAACAAGGAAACAGAGTCCTTAAATGATGAACTAGATCAGTTGGACTTAATTAATATTTACAGAACATTTCAACCCAAAGCTGCAGAATATACATTCTTCTCATGTGCACATGGGATATTCTGGAAGACAGACCACATGTTAGGAATTCAAGAAGATTGAAATCATATCAAGCATCTTCTCAGATCACAATGGCATGAAACTAGAAATCAATTACAATGAAAACACTCAAAAACATTCAAACACGTGGAGGCTGAATAGCATGATATTAAACAATGAATGGGTTACCAATGAGATCAAGAAAGAAATAAAAAAATTCCTGGAAACTAATGAAAATGAACACACAACAATATAAAATCTATGGGACACAACAAGAACAGTCCTGAGAGGGAAGTTCATAGCAATACAGGCCTACTTCAAGAAAGAAAAAAAAAAAATTTCTAATAAACTATCTAATCCAACAGCTTAAAAATTTAGAAACAGAACAACAAGAAAAAAGCAGAGTTAGTAGAAGGAAGGAAATAAAAAAAAAAACAGAGCAGAAATAAATGACATAGAGACTAAAAAAAGAATGAAACCAATAGCTGGTTCTTTGAAAAGATAAAGAAGACTGATGAACCCTTAGCCAGAGTCACCAAGACACAAAAAGAGAGGACCCAAATAAACAAAATCAGAAATGAAAGAGGAGAAGTAACAACTGACACCATAGAAATACAAAGGATCATTAAAACATACTACAAACAATTATACGCCAACAAATTGGACAATCTAGGAGAAATGGATAAATTTCTAGAAACACATAGTCTCCCAAAACTGAACCAGGAATAGATAGAAAACTTGAACATACCAATAACAACAAAGAAAATTGAAGACGTAATTAAGAAACTCCCAGCAAACAAAAGCCCAGGCCCAGATGGCTTCACAGGGGAGTTTTACTGAACATTCAAAGAAGATCTAACACCCATTCTCCTCAAACTATTCCAAAAAACCCAAGAAGATGGAACACTTCCAAACTCATTTTATGAGGCCAGAATAATTCTAATTCCAAAACCAGAAAAAGACACTACAAAGAAAGAAAATTACAGGCCAATATCCCTGATGAACACAGATGCCAAAATCCTTAACAAAATATTAGCAAATCGGATCCAGCAACACATCAAAAAAATTATTCATCATGACCAAATGGGTTTCATTCCAGGCATGCAAGGATGGTACAATATTTGCAAATCAATAAATGTGATACACCACATAAACAAAATAAAAGATAAAAACCATATAATCATATCAATAGATGCTGAAAGAGCATTTGACAAAATCCAGCACCCATTTCTGATAAAAACGCTCAGCAATGTGGGAATAGAGGGATCATATCTCAAGATAATAAAGGCCATATATGAAAGACCTACAGACAACATCATACTCAATGGGCAAAAACCAAAAGCATTACCCTTAAGAATGGGAACAAGACAGGGATGCCCACTTTCACCACTCTTATTTAACATAGTACTGGAAGTCTTAGCCACAGCAATTAGACATGAAGAAAAAATAAAGGGGATCCAAACTGGAAAGGAGGAAGTGAAACTGTCATTATTTGCAGATGACATAATATTATACATAGAAAACGCTAAAGACTTAAAAAATGAATTTGGCAAAGTAGCAGGATACAAAATTAACATCAAGAAATTGATGGCATTCTTATACACCAACTATGAACTCACAGAAAGAGAAACTAAAAAAAAACCCCATTTACCATCGCAGCAAAAAAATTAAGATACCTAGGAATAAACTTAACCAAAGAAGTAAAGGACCTCTTCACAGAAAACTACAGGTCATTGAAAAAAGAAATAGAAGAAGATATAAAAAAGTGGAAGCATATATCTTGTTCATGGATTGGAAGAATTAACATCACTAAAATGTCCATACTACCCAAAGCAATCTATAGATTCAGTGCAATCCCCATCAAAATACCAACGACATATTTCACAGAACTGGAACAAATACTTCAAGAGTTCATATGGAACCAAAAAAGACCCCGAATAGGCACAGCAATCTTGAAAAAGAAGAACAAAGTAGGAGGGATCACATAATCAGATATCAGGTTATATTACAAAGCCACTGTAATCAAAACAGCCTGGTACTGCACAAGAACAGGCATATAGATCAATGGAACAGAGCAGAGAACTCAGAAATTGACCCAAGCCATTATGCTCAATTAATATTTGACAAAGGTGGCAAGAGCATACAGTGGAGTAAAGACAGCCTCTTTAATAAATGGTGTTGGAAAAATTGGACCACTACATGCAAAAAAATGAAGCTCGACCACCAACTTACACCATACACAAGAATAAACTCAAAATGGATAAAAGACTTAAATGTGACTCATGAATCCATAAAAATCCTAGAAGAAAATGTAGGCAACAAAATTTCAGACATCACACACAGCAGAATTTTCACTGATACAATGCCTATGGCAAGAGAAACAAAGAAAAAAATGAACATATGGGACTACATCAAACTCAAAACTTCTGCACAGCCAAAGAAACAACCATCAAAATGGAAAGGGAACTCATTATATGGGAGAGCATAATTGCCAACGATATATCAGAGAAGGTATTAATTTCTAAAATATATAGAGTACTCATACAACTCAACATAAGGAAGACAAAGAACCCATTTTTAAAAATGGGCAGAGGACCTAAATAGACACCTCTCCAATCATGACATACAAATGGCCAAGAGACATATGAAAAAACGCTCAACATCACTAATCATCAGAGAGATGCAAATTAAAGCAACTATGAGGTATCCCCTCACACCTCCCAGAATGTCTGCCATCAACAAATCATCAAACAACAAGTGCTGTCAAGTGTGTGGAGAAAAGGGGACTCTAGTACACTGCTGGTGGGAATGCAGACTGGTGCAGTCACTATGGAAATCAATATGGTGTTTCCTCAAAAAATTAAAAATTGAACTGCCATCTGACTCAGTGATTCCACTTCTAGGAATATACCCTAAGAAGCCTGAAACACCAATCAGCAAGAACATATGTATCCCTATGTTCATAGCAGTACTATTTACAATTGCTAAGATCTGGAAACAGCCCAAGTGTCCATCAATAGATGAGTGGATAAAAAAGCTGTGGTACATATACACAATGCAGTACTATGTGGCTATTAAAAAGAAAGATCTCTTATCCTTTGAGGTGACATGGAAGGACCTGAGGAATATTATCCTAAGTGAAACAAGCCAATCAGAGAAAGACAAATATCACATGATCTCACTTATTTGTGAAATATAGTGAACAAAACAAGCTGGTGAACAAAATAAACCCAGAGACATAGAAGTAGGGTACAGACCGACAAATCTTAGAAGAGGAGCACGGGTGGGTGGGAAGAGATAAACCTCAGAACTTATATGCATATATGGGTAACCATGGACACAGACAATAATGCTGGGGCAAGGGGGTACAGGATTGCAAGGAGGGTGTCAATGGGGGGAAAAGGAGAAATATCTGCAACAAAAATAAATTAATAAAAAACAAAAAAGAAAAACAAAAAATACATACTCTAGTCAGGCCGGTGTGGCTCAGTGGATTGAGTGTTGTCTCATGGACTGAGAGGTCCTGGTTCGATTCCCTGTCAGGGCACATGCCAAGGATGCGGGTTTGATCCCTGGTAGGGGGTGTGCAGGAGGCAGTCAATCGATGTTTCTCTCTCACATCAATGTTTCTCTCTCTCTCTCCCTTGCTCTCTCTCTAAAAAAATCAATAAAAACATATTTTAAAAAAATACTCTAGCCTGGTCGGTGTGGCTCACTGGATTGAGCGTAGTCCCATGGACTGAGAGGTCCCAGACAACTCCTCCACTAATACTACCATGGTGTCAAGTATCAGCTTTTTGGGCTAGTCCCTAACCCTCTTCTGCCTACCAGTCACCTCCACTTGGGCAGACTGCAGACAGGTAAAAGTCAGATTCAACATACCATGTTTCCCCAGATATTACCTTCATTCCTTGTTTTCTAGTCAGTGTGTGACTATCCACCCATTTGATCAGGCTCAAACCATGGGAGTTACTTCTTACTGTTCCTGATAGGGGAGGGGCACATTAAAAGAAATAGAATCACAGTTGTTTAATAGCTACTCCTATAAAGAAGAGATTTTTCTGCCCTGGCCAGTTTGGCTCAGCAGTTACTGTCGGCGGACCGAAAGGTTCAATTCCTGGTCAAGGGCATTTACCTGGGTTGCAGGTTCAATCCCCAGCCTAGTCGGGGTTGTGGAGGAGGCAACTAATCAGTGTGTCTCTCTGACATCGCTGTTTCTCTCTCTCCATCCCTTCCACATGTAAAAAAGCAGTGGAAATATATCCTCGGGTGAGGATTAACAAACAAACAAACAAAAAAAAAAAAAAAAAGAGAGATATTTTCTTACAGACACTGGGCAACTGAAGGACATGTTATAAGAAGGAGAACAGGTCCTAAAGATAAGGCAGCCCAGAGCAAGGACAGAACCTATCTGAAGGGAGGCAGCATTCTGGGGCTAATCTTTGCAAGGACAATGAAAGAAGGCAGACACTGGGAACTCATTAACTTTAGATTTTTCCCACCCACTAACCCCATATAAGAGTTTGTTTGAAGTGAAATGGGGCAGAGCAGAATTCTGAGGATGACCCACTGTTCTCCCCATATTGCTGGCATTATTGGAATGAATGCTCATATATGACTCAGCCCTGTCTCTGCCTAATTTGGCTCAAGTAATGACAGGCGGCCTTGGACCTGTTGTGTCTGGTATCAAATCAGTGACCCCATTAGGACCCCAAACAGGATTTCTTTCTGGGCAAGTGTGGAAGATCCTGCTGGCTGCCTGGACTGGGGGATACCGGGGCTGAAATTGGGACTCTTCTTACTTGCAGTGCTGCCAGGAATTTTTCTGTGGAGTTCCGCTCTCAGTTCTAGCAATCCTCGTTATTTCACTTAAGTTGAATCAAGCATTTTTTTGTATGACATGAGAAGTATTTGCTGCCTCTCATCTGGGCTTGTGTGGCACAGGAGGCATGCACTGCCTCTCATTTGGGTGAGCCTGATCAGCTCTGGATGGCAAGAGACCTCCCACAGTTCTTGCCTAGTCTCTAAACCCTTAGTCTGATCTGCTTCGGGACGAGACATTGCTCTGCTTCAGTGTTTTGTTTTGTTTTAAATGCAGGGCATTCTGAGGTTTCTGTGGCTCCACAGATAAGGAGCACTGTGTAAAGCTGTTGTCTGTGGGTTGTGTGCACCTGAAATATTGTACATAAGAATGTCTCTTTGTTGTTTTGTATATCTTTGTTGCTTGGTTTAATTTGTTTAAAGATGGAGGCATATTCTATTTAGCTGGGAGTCCTAGCTGCTTGTGGTGGGCTGAACCTGTGGAAGGAATTGCAGGAACTTCCCAGCAGCTGCGGAGAGCTCTTTATCTCAGGGACCCTCCTTGCTCTCCCTCTCAAGGCATCAGCTGCCTGAAATGCTTAGCTAATTAAAGAAAACAGGTCTGTTCTGTTTGAAAGCTGTCTGAGAGCTCTTGTCTGTCTGCAACATAACTTTGGTTACAGATGTTCTTTGCTTGCTTTCTTATCATTTGGGGACTTGGTTTGCTCTTCGCTGTTTTATGAACACAGGGAATCCTCTGTCACTGCTGTTTGGGCTCTGTTCCACTTAGACATTGTGAAGGTCATTTGCTGTGCAGGTTGGTGTCAGGTAAGATTCTAAGGCTAGGGTCCCAATCCCTCCTTTTGAGAGTACTCATGTATCTATTTCAGATGCTGTTTTTGTTTCTATTTAAAAATAGGATAAGATCTCTTCTTACATGCAAGGTTTCATGTTGTTACATCATAAGGATTCTACTCAGAAAGAAAAATATGGGAAATAAATCCTTTAAACCTCCCAAGTCCCTCTCCTAGAGGACTGGAGCTGCAGAACTGCCCTTATGCAGGCTGCAGAAGGGGCAGCGGAGGTGGGTGTGGGAGGGGGTATTCCCCTTTGTAATGGAAAAAAAATGGTACTTTTACACTGAAGCCACTGGAAGCCCAGGAGCTGCTGCAGTCCTGGGAACAAGCAGAGGGGCCTGATATTCTCACCTTTTTCTCTAGCCTCCTAAAAGTTGTCAAGGTCACATTATCCCAGTTACAAAATTTGCCAAGAAAATGCCTTGGGTAATAATTGACTTTAAAATCTCATAGTGTTGGTAAGACATAATAAATAGATTTAACTAAAATGAAGGGTTTTTGATAAAGCTTTTCAGTAATAATTATGTATACCTAAATATAGTTTTCCAGTCTTTGGTAACTTCAAACTTTATACTTTTACTGAGTTAAATAATGAAGACTGTTGAATATCTAGATATTTTAAAATAACAGGATACTGTAATGTTAACTAATCTGAGTTTGCCTACTTTTGGCTTCTTATCAAAGAGAAGCTAGAGGATGGATTTGAATCTGCTAATGAATATATCTTATATTTTATTTGAAATATGTCTCCTGAAAATATGTGTATTGGCCAATCTGAGGAATGTCAATAACTTACTTGTCACTAAAAAGATCAAGATTTCAAAGAGTTAGGAATTATAATTAAGTAAGAAAGAAATTATATGATTTTGGTAATATAGAATTGAAAATAGGTGGTTCTAAAGTTGGTTATTTCTGAATGAATTAAGTAAAAAACTGAAAGGGACTAGGAAAAATTGTAGAGGTTCTGTGCAAATGGAAAAAAAGATTGTATGGAGGGAAGAAGCAAAAAGAAACATATAGGAATACTGAATAATCAATTTAATTAGATAAATGAATCTAAAGTAAACTAATACAGAAGTTGTTTGGTCCTTTTCCAGTCTCTTAACAGGAAAAAAGTTTTTACTGTATTTGCCTAGGAAGCAAAGCTTCTGTATATTATTGAAGTGGTTATATGTTGTTATATTAATCAGGTACTTGATTACTTAAAAACCCACCTTCTTAATTGTAAGAACTGAAGTTTCGCTACCCTGTGCTTGTGTTTAATATTTTTGGTTATCACTTTGAATGATTAAATAATTGAGTACTATTTCATAATGATATATACTGTTTAGGTGAAATATGTTTGACAACTTCCCCAGGGTTTGAATTTTAAGAAATTGTTCTTCATCTAGAATTGGCTTTAGGTCATTCTAGTAGGCCCCGGAATGCCTCAAGGATTTGTTTTCTCTCCTTATGAAGGAAAAATTTTTTGCTTATGGTACATGAGCTTTGTCAAATAAATAATAACTATATTAAGATGAATATCCTGCAGATTATATTTAAAAAGTCTCCAGAAGTCTATAAATGCTGATATACTTTCATTTAAAATAATTCTAATTTTCATTCCGGAATGTTGTGTTTTACAAAAAGGACAGGATTCTGTGTTTACTGAATTGTAATTAATTCTATAACCGTGTCATTTTAAGTTTCTTTTTTTTTGTCATTTGCAGACAATCATTGTTTTACTCTGATATATTTGCAAAGATGTTACATCTTCTGAAAGATCCATGGAAAGGACTGTGATTTATTTTAAATTACGTATCTCTGAGAATAAATTTTCAGATCATCCTCTTGAACTGGAAGATTACTAGAACTCTGGAAAACATCTGCATTTATAGAAATACAGGCAAGAAAAATTAGGAGAAACAGAATTTGATTATGGGAGTGAATGAACTGAAAATAATTGTAATTTTTGTAATTTTCCATTAAAAGATTTGCTAACTCTTGATCTTTTGTTTTCCAGACATAAGGATACTTAATTTTGAAGCAATTTGGTAAATTATACCTTAATAAGCAATACTAAGGTATTTATATTTTTCTCCCTACCTAATCCCTCTGAAATTTGGAAATTCTTAATGAGTATTATTGTTCTCATGGCAATGTATTTGTTTGCACAATCCAGTAAGAATCTAATTTCTTCATAACGAGACATAAAGCCAGTTTCCAAGTGTGGGTTTATTACCCAAGACTTTGACTGGAATGTCATGTCTGAGAGAGACACACCAGGACTCTGGATGACACCAGAAAGCTTTAAGGAATGAAGACTGATTGGCTTTGAAGCTGACAAAACCCCAAGAAATGGCCTGTTACCTTACTTGGTTACATGGTTCATGGTATTCTTTCCAGATAAGGAACAAAGGTTGCTTTCTTGGAAGATAGCAAGGAGGAACCTCAAGATACCTTTGGGTACCTCGAAAACTTGAGGAATCCACCCAAATCTATAGATTTTACAGGCAAAGCCAGATGGTAACTGTGTGGCTTGGCTTCTGCACCCTGAGGGGCTGACCAAAGCTCAATTTGAAGATTCCTTGTGAAATTCCAATAAAGCAAATATATAGAGCCTATATGATCTATTTGATCAATTACTATTCTTGTTGTGCCTATATAAATAATCAGGCCAAACTAAAACTAGACTTGATAGAATCTCTTTGAAAATAAGGGTAGAGGGAAAAACTGTGTTTCAATGGAAAACAGATTGCCCAGTTGTAGGTACTGAACTCCAATGTAGTTAACTGTCTTCAAAGTTTTGTTTTAAGGCTGTGTCTGTGTATGCCATACATGCCTCAGCACCTGAAGACATCACCAAAAATGTTCTAGCTGCAGACAATCTATCAGAGTGTCACTGTGTGATTTCATTCCAAAAGAAGCCTTATATCTGGAAATCTTCTCAACTGGTTTATAACTTACTGTATACATTAACCTTTGTGTTTTGTGTTCTTCTGTTTCATAGAATATATGCTTATGTCCCTATTTGCTAAATTGCTTACTCACAGAGTATAGGCCTCACTACTGTGTCCCGAAAATAAGACTCAGTGGTTTAGACTTAAAATTGAGTCAGTGAAACAGGATGGTCTATCGGCTTCACTTAAAACTACTTTCACCTTTTGGCTCCCTCCTCCTTTGGTCAGACAGGGAGAACTTCAGGACCACCCCCCCCTTCCCCACCCCATCACCAGGAAGCAGTTGCAGAAGAGACCCAACACCCCTTTTCCCTGAAAGGGTTCAAAGTCAAAATTCCATAAGGGGAAATTATAATAGGCCAGGAATAATACAGTTCAACAGCAAGACACTTCTCTATATAAAACGGATCTCACAGATATGAGATGATAATACTAACAGGGGGAATGATAGGGGTGGGGCACATAATAGAAATAGAATCACAGTTGTTTAATAATAGCTACTCACTATAAAGAAGAGGTTTCTTATAGACCCTGGGAAACTGAAGAACATGTCACAAGAAGGCGACCAGGTCCTCAAGATAAGGCATCCCAGAGCCCAGATCAAGGACAGAACCTATCTGAAGGGAGGCAGCATTCTGGGGCTAATCTTTGCAAGGACAATGAAAGAAGGCAGACACTGGGAACTCATTAACTTTAGATTTTTCCCACCCACTAACCCCATATAAGAGTTTGTTTGAAGTGAAATGGGGCAGAGCAGAATTCTGAGGATGACCCACTGTTCTCCCCATATTGCTGGCATTATTGGAATGAATGCTCATATATGATTCAACCCTGTCTCTGCCTAATTTGGCTCAATTAGTGATAGGTGGCCTTGGACCTTTTGTGTCTGATATCATTCCTTCTTTCTCATTTTCTTACATCTAAACAAACAGCCAACACTCCTAGATTCCTCCTGAGAAATATATATATGGAATCTCTGTCCCCACAGCCATCACCATTTCTGGTCATGATTTTTATAATAACCACCTAATAGAATCCCTGGCATTCACTCTAGTTTGGTCCTTTAGGTCATTCTACACACTGCAGTTACAGTAATCTTACAATTTTCTAAAAAAACGTAAATTTTATCAAGCCATACTCTTTAATGGCTTCCAATTGGCCTTAATATTAAGCCACTCTGCCTTTCAGGCCCATCCAGGCTCCTCCCTCCTACCCTTTGCACACCTAGAGGACTTCCACATCTAAATAGTATTTTTCAAATTGTGTGTTACAACCCATTAAAGATGTAAAATTGATTTTTACATCTAGTATTTTTTAAATGAATTATAGAATAATAATAGTAACAAACCCAGTAGCCAACATTTACATAGTGCATTCTTTTTACCAGGAGGGGTTCTAAAGTGCTTTGTAGATATTAACTTACTGTAGCTTCAAAACAACCCTGTGAAGCAGATACCATGATTATTCATACTTTACAATTAGAAAAGTTAAACACAAAGATGTTTGTTAACTTGCCCAAACACAAGGCTGGTGAGTGTGTGGCTGAGATTTGGATCCAGGCAATTTAACTTCAGAGTCCAGGCCCTTAACCTGTTGCCTTTCAGAAAAACCCAGCAGAATGCATCACAGAAAGGAAGAGCAAACGTTACTTTGTGCAATGTTTTAGTCACTTGTGTACGCATGTGTACGCTGGGCTGCAAGGCGGAATGGATTTCTTACTGCAGATCATATCAAAAGAGTATGAATCCCACTAATGCAAAATACTCCTTTCCCTCAGAACCCTCTTCAGATAGAGAACTCCAAACATCTTCTGGATCTCAGTTTCACTATCAGCTTCTGGAAGGAGGCTGACTCTCCTTGTGTAGGCGAGGCCCACTTGCTCTTCCCTCACACCACCATTACCACAGCCCCTTTCTTGGCACCTGCTTGCTGAGTTACACCACCACTAAAGTCCTCTCACTTAGCATTAAGCCTAGCAGATAGTAGGCCTCTGGTAAATACTGATAGAATGTGAGAATTAATGGTTTTACCTTACAATTACTAAAGAATCATATATATTCCACAACCAGACTTGAAAAAAATCCACCTGCTCATCGTCAGAAACAATTCTTGCCAGGTGAGTAGTAAAATCCTTGTTCACTGCCCATGAGATTCTTTGTGTAAGGCACATGGATGCATATACCACCTGTGCTTGTCTGAATCACATAGCACTACAGTGGACAGGGAGACAGAAGCGGGGACGCATGTGGTAAGGGAGTGAAGCTATTCACTTAAGAGGTAACCAGGGCCCGAGGTCCACACTCTCCCCACAGCAGGTTACTGGCCTTTCCCACTGGAAGCACTCAGGTGGGCAATGCACTCATCAGGCTACATTTCACAAGCTGTAGAATTCTTTGGTTCCAGATTTGCAGCTCTCACCTGCCAATTGGCAAAGGAGCAGTGAAAGTTAATCTTTAATAGGATACTTATCATTAAGTGCTGAAATATGATTGCCCATCAGGAGGTCTGCTGCTCATTTACACTTACCTGAATGTTGAGACACCGCAAACCAAGTTTATTTTAGGGTAATCGCCTTTCCCCTGGTCTGTCTAGGACATCTCAGGTGTGCAGCAGAAAGCATCCTGCGTGGACGATTACCCATGCTTCCCCACTGTACTCTAAGTAACACGAGGAACTGGCTGTTGCTGTGCTCTAGAAAGAACACCAAAGGGAAATTTTCTTCCTGTTAGAGTGCCTATCTACAGTTGGTCTAAAGTTTACTGTCTTACAACTGTTTCAGAATCAACCTACACTGAGATAAATTAAGTAGATGATATTTTCTCAATTTAAAACATGTTTTTAGCACTATAGTCTAAAAGGAAATCAAATTAAAAAGGAAAGAAATGAAACCTGAAATTCTAGGAATTCAAAGATAAAGTAACTTCAGATGATTTCCTCATGACTACAATCAGTTATGAAAACAAAGATTAGATAAGAATTTATTTCCCTACAAGCAACAGTGGCCAAGTCTGAAGATCCCAGACAGACTCATGGGCAGAGGAGCCGGAGAGGCAGGCAACTCCTACTGAGCCCACGCAGCCTCCCCGGGGACAGGGCCCCCAGAGTGAGCCTGGACTCAGAGCCACCTGCAGGGTCAGGCAGGCTTTCTGATCTGGGCAGCACTGACAGGGTTCAAGGGGGAGAGGACACAAGAAGAAGCTCCAGAGGGGTTAGTAGACAAAGCACAGACTTCCAACATAGCCTAAGGAAACAAGAGCGGCCTGACAATTATTTTAATAGGGAAAATAAAAGAAACAGCAGTGGCAGAGCAGAGCTGAGATATAAGAAGGTATGTAGAAAGGGAAGGGAAGTGAGCTATCAAAACAGGCAAGGAGTCAGAGCATTTACAGGACTAAACAGTCACCTGAGAAACGAGCAGGAGGAGCGCTAGACTTTTCTGCTTTCGTCTCCCTTAGTGTTCCTGATCCAGTGTGGGCAGGTCTGACAGCTGTTGGGGAGGGAATGTCGGAGCTGAAAGTTTTTAAATTAACAATAAAATTTCTGAGTCCTTAAGAATGATTTTGGGAAAAGAAAGGACCTCGGACAGAGAGAGCTACAGAAATCATATAGGATAGGAATACAAATGAAAAGTCAGCTTCAAAACACACAAACTTCCACATTTCCCAGCTAGCAACAGGGATCTATATATTTTCATAGCACGCGGGAGCAATGCTGCCTCACATGCTTAACTTCGTAGCAGTCTTGGCTCCCACACAGGTTTGGGGGCAGCAGGACACGGCGGCAGAGGCTAAGAAGGCTCAGCTGTTTCAGCAGGGGCAGGCAGCTGCCTCAGGGACTGACCAGTATTCTGAATCCTGAAGTGGGTTCCGTGTGGCTCCACCATGTGTGAGCTTGGTAATTCGTTAACCTCTGTGAACTTTGTGTTTAGTTTCTTCATCCATAAAATGGGGCTAAGAGAGCATTATTATATGGATTAAGTGGGTTATTGAAAACAGCAGTTTTAGCAGACGGTCCAGCAGTTCTAACATTCAGTGAATGCTAACCACTAGCCCTCGCATTGGTGGAAATCACTAAAGGGAATGCTTTTCTCCTTAGGAAAGACATAATGACCAGCAATCACCCAAAACATTCAGAAATGGGAACTAGAGTGATACTGGGTAACCTTGTAAGTGGCCTGGAAGGGCAGAAATGGAGACACCCTAGTTCAGAAAGAAGGGATATTTTGCAGTTAGTTTGTGTCAGTTTAGCTCATTTTAAAGTCTGTTTCTTTGTGTGGACAGAGAATGTAAAGTTATTTATTTTCTTTTTTAAAGAACTGGAACTGTTAAATAACCAAAGAGGAGAGAAAAATAATGTTTACAGAAGAAATGCAAGTTATAAATATTATAGATGTTATAGGGGAAACTAAGGAAGTGAGGTCGTCCCCACCCCCAGTGAAGCCACAAGGAAGAATCAGGGGGATTCCAGGCCTCAGGGGCAGCTGGGCCCCAGGAGCTCAGGAGTGTCTACACAGGACTTATGGGAAGAAAGAGAGCGCTGGAGTTCCAGCTAAGACTAAGGCTCTGCAAACAGCCGGGCGAGGCCTTCGGAGGGAGGAGCTCACTCTCTAGGCAGCAGCTGCTCACAAACCTTGTGAAGAGTAAAGTCAAGGTTCTGACTTCTTTTAGGGACAGAATCTTACACCATCTCATGGAGGCTGGCATGTTGAGGCTTATGAAGACATTAAAAGGGCAATTTTAACATGTCTTCCTTGTGTGAACTTTCAACTATACCACTCACAGGCTGAAGGATGGAAACTGCCCTAATGAATTTAATTTGGAAATCATACCCATTTTTGCAAATCTGTTGTAATAGAAAATAATAAAATAACTTATGGCTACTAAGAGCCGAGAAAATGGTAACTGCAGCAACAGACCAAAGAACATGCTGTGAACCTATGGAGCAGGACGAAGCCTGCCACCTCCGTCTAGGCTGACTTCGGAAGTGACATCATCTTTCAAAGATGAGCACAAACACCAGCACTAGCACTGCCCTGGTGTGACAACTTAACTTATAAAATTACACCAGGTAGATTTTCCTCACATACAAGACCCCTTACTCTAGAAATGTTATTTATCTGTTTGCTTACACAACACTTATCCTAGCCTGGACTTCACTAGAAGGCAATCCTGAGACAGGGATTCAGGGCAGTGGTTTAATGGAAGCTGCAAGAAACAACAGTGACAAGTGGCGATATGACACAGGGGAGAAAAGGCAACCCAGAGGAAGTGTTCTCAAGCCTGTTACCAGTGGGGGCCAGGAGAGCTCAATCCCACAGGCCAGCTCTGGGAAGGTGTAGGAGCCTCTCAACCTGCTAAACTGCGGATTCTGGTGTCAGCAGGTCTGGGGTGGGGCCCACGATTCTTCACCTCTGACATGCTTCAGGTCCTGCCATGTTCCTGGTCTAAGAACCCACTTTCAGGGCTAAGGGTATCGACTTATGCCTTAGTGTTATATTCTTAAGGGCCACAGGGACTGGAGTACTGTTACACTGGCTTTCTTGGGTCACTGTTTGAGGGCTGCTCTGCAAAGGTGTTATTCTCAGGCACTCCTGGCAGTCCTGCACAGAGAAGCAGAGCTTCCTTCAAGGCTCCAGAGAGGTCTTGGGCACAGAAGCAGAAACTGGCCTCTGGAAGTCGGGGGATACACTGAAGGGGTGCAGGCGACGCAGCATCTATTACATTGCTAGGCATTGACTATGCACAGGCAGTTTTCCAGGGATATAGCAGGGGGAAAGGGTTAACAGATGACTAAAGATTTCAGCTTTTACTCTGAGTGACTCACAGACTCCTGCGGAGTTGAAAGAGTGGCAAGTCAGTGGGATATAGCGTGTTAAGTGGTGATGAATGCAGAGGAGGAAAATAATGCCAAAAAGTGGGGTAGGAAGTATCAAAGTGGGAGGGAGCAAAGTCTGCGATGTTGGATTGACCCTCAAAAGGCTGACATTTGAGTAAAGGTGTTAAAGGCACAAAAGAGACCCTGTGGTTATCTAAGAAAAGATTATTCTGGGTAGAGGGGTGAGCAAGGACAAAGGCTCCAGTGGACCAGGCAGATTCAGAAAAGAGGAAGCCGGTGTAGCTAGAGTGAAGTCAGCAAAGGAAAGCATACAAGGAATGAGGTCAGAGAGATTGGGGGCAAATCCTATAAGGTCCAACAGGTGACTTTAAAGACTTCAGCTTTCACTCTGAATGACTCAGAAGGCTCCTGGGAGTTGAAGAGAGGAGGGAAGTGGTGTGACTTCTACCTGCCATGTTAAGGCACTATTTGAGATTAGGGAGGGTAGGGAGCACGAGGGCTTCATCAGTGGACCATGGTGGCAGCAGTGGGGGCCCCCAAAATGCTAATATTAGAGATATGCGTTAAAACCAGATCAAATGGGCTTTGGCTTTTGAATATTAATACATTAAATGTGGGGTGTAAATAAAAATAGGAGTCAAGGATTACTTGAAGGTTTTGGACCTAACCAACTGAAAACACAGCTGCCATTATCTGAGAAAGGGAAGACTGATAGGAGAAGTTCTGGGTAAAATATCTGAAACAGAGCTGGGATCATGTTAAGTTCCAGATGCCTGGTCGACATATGAGTGAATATGTCAAGAAGACGGTTGGACCCCCAAATCTAGAGTTCACAGTGGATGCCCAAGCACGAGACGTGAAGCTGGGAGTCATCTGTGCACAGGCTACACTTAGAGCCCTGAGGCTGTTTCCCAAAAACATAAAAATTCTGTGTTACTGAACAGAGAAAAAGAGAATGGGACTAAGGACTGAGTGCTGGAATACTCCAATATCTGAACAGACCTTGACACAGAATTAGGAAAGGAGATGAAACAGAGTGTGCAGAGAGGAAGGAGGAGACTTGGCAAGGGGGATCTCAAAGGAAATCAAGAATCCATGTACCACATGCACCTGCAGTCCCTGGCATGGGGCGGGGGGGACATATAGGGAAGAGTCAACTACGAAGGGACCATGGGTGACCTAGATGAGAGCAGGATTTGTGGAGCCATGGAGGATGAAGGCTTCACTGCAGGGGGTTTAAGAGAGAACAGGAAATGAAGATAGCAAGTACAAATGTATTCAAAGGTTTGCTATGAAAAGTAGGAGAGAAAATGAGGTAGCAGTTGAAAGGGTAGGAAAGGGAAGAGAGACTTTTCTCTAAGATAGAGGAAATAACAGCCTAGTAGTGCTGGGCAAAGTGAAAATGATCCAGTAGAGAAGCGCAATCACTGATGATTTGGAAGAGAGAAGAATGAACTGTGCATAGGCAACAGTTCTGGAATAGGCAAGAAAGGATCAGAATGGGTCTGGGGGCATGGCTTTAGCATTAAAGGAGCAATTTGCACCTAGTGTGTCACAAGAATTTTAAAAACATGCAATCCCTGACTATTTGGTCAGGGGCACCTACCTCTTTTCCCTTAGATTGTCAAATAACAAAAATGATAACAGCCAACACAACAATAGCCATCCAGTGTGAATGAATCAAAATTATACCTTTTTTTTTTTTTTGGTAAGATCAGCAAAAAGTATATTTTTTGGTGTGCTGTAGAATTTTAGTAATTAGTTAATGTGTGCCATGCGATGAAAAAAGCTGAAAATCGCTGGCATAAAGCATGGGTGGCTCATCCATCCTAAAACAAAATGTTAAGTAGAAAGGTTAACAGGATGCTTGGTTATTTCACTACGATATGAAATTTAATCCAATTTTAGTCTTCTGTTTCTAAACTGGCTATTATTATACAGGTCAAAAGAAAACCATCCTACATTCAATAATGAAAGAGGTCACTTCCTCAGTGAATTCTTTAAGAGACTATTTGGAAGGCTCAAACAATTACATTTCCATAATTATTTGTGACTTGATAAAAATACATTTAGAAATAACGTGCACCTGATCCATTATTTGTAATGTAAAAGATATAGAGCCTCTAATGGTAACAAATAAAAAATATCAGATATAATATTTCCAATATATGTTGTGGTAAACGTCATTAGCCAAGCCTGTCTTCTAGTACATTTTTCAATGGTGTGACAGTATTTACTTACCCTGTGTTATTAGAGAGTGAATAGTCACTAGCCTTCAATTTTCACATCAATTGCAAAAAAAACAAAATATTCCATTTTATATCCAGTCTGAAATTGAAATTGATTTAGCATCTCAGTAATGTCAAAAATTTCTTTTACAAAAGGTTTGCTTTACAGAGACTATAAAGTAAGTGTCATCAGTGACACTTGTATTCTATATTCATGCAGCAGATCTACAGAAAAGACACATTAAAAAGCACCAGGAAGGTCTTAGAAAGGTCTAGCTGTCATGCTCTGTGCCCCCTCTGGCTTCCTTTGCAGTCAACTTCAGTGCTGTAGACGTCAGAGGCTGTCTACTTAAAACTGCTAACAAGGAAAGAAGAATACTAGAAGAATATGATATCAGCTACCCTAGAACTCGTCTTTGTCAACAGGTCAGTCTGACACTTATTTTCCTGTGTTAAAAACAGGAATCTGTTTGCATTCGAATTAAAAGAAGCATATAGTAAGTCCTTGGGATTTACAAACGTGGAACTCATTCCAAGGAAACCTCTCAATATGTTTATTTAAAGAACAGTATGTGTATTCTGTCCAAATGAAACAAGAAAACAAGTAAAATTATGCAGAATTGTTCCTTTCAGGTTCTCTCTTTTCCGTGACACACTATTGCTCCTGTACCTCATTTGGATGATTTTAACCACATTCCCAAAACCCCAGCAGGTTGTACGGGATGCCATTTGATTTTACCTATGTGAAACTGGTAACATTAATCCACAAGGCCTGAGTTATAAAAAACTATAAGCCCCGATACTTCTGACACAAACAAATAAACCCTGTTTTGTGTGCATCCCTCCTATAACATAGGTAAGGCCTTCTGCTTGGCAGAGTGGGGCAAGGGTGGGACGGCAACCTGCTACCATGTCAGCAGAGTGAAATCCTTCTCACAGCGCGGGACCCAATTCCACAATACTGTTTTATTAAATGGTTTTCTTTTTTATCATCACATTCATTTCTAAGTAGAATGCAGCAACCCTAACATTTTCAGAAAATAGAGCTAGCTAAATACAGTCTTTGTGTGAAATCCTGGGGGGCCATGAAAAACAAAGACTTTTTCCAGGTAGAAAGCTTCATTCCACAGTAAGGACAGTGCGGTTCACCTGGGCCAGCACTTAGATCTGTGATTGGAACACTTAGCCAGGCAAACTCTCTCCAAAAACATTTCTATACAAGGGTGTATAACTTCACTGCCTGTGGTCTCAGCAAACCTCAGGATTACTGGCCAAAGTATCTCTACTTTTTCCCACAGGAAGAACTTGCTGGTTCAGCCATCCCTGAGCACAGATATTTATTTTCTCAATCCCTTATTTTTTGTCTAAACTCTAACCCACGAAGGCACTTTTCTTTGCCTAAAAGTCACTTTCAAACTGGCCCACTTGAGAATCAACTGATGGGTGACTATCTCAATGGACACACCTCCTTGCCTTTGAACTGTTCATCCACTGCCTGCCAGTGTCCCTAGCTACTAAGCTACACAACAGAACCAAATTGGTAGGTTACATAATTGTGAAAGCATTGATTCTAACATCTGATTGGTGTGTGCTGATGATTTCTGAATACGCCAGCAGCTAGACTATGGTTTTACACTATGAAAAGGGGCTAATAAAAATGATAAGAAAAAATACTTCTCTGCCTTTTCAAGCAGTAATTTAAACCCCCAAGTGTGAAATAAAGATCAAAAAGTTCCAAATTGATTAATATGGAAATTACTAAACCGTCAAAACTGCTGATGTCGTAAACAAAATTCGTCAACAGCCACTAAGAATTCATTAAAAGTAAATTTATTGTTTAAAAACAACTGTGCACCATGTGCTTCTCAAGCCATTTTTGAGTCTGGTTTGTTGTTCATCTCTTCTCAGGCTTCAGTTTGGCAAGGCTGAACAAGAAACACGGTACAGACACACAGTTAGTACGCACAGGCAAGGGAAGCAGCAACAGTAAATCGTGTTTGTCATTCTCTCAACAGTCTAAAAGGTGTAATCCAACTACAACATTAACTTTTAAAAGTCTGATCATGTTCATTGTGTTCTGAAAACTACTATATCCTAAAAAGGGAAAGAAAGCAGTACACCTGATTTCAACCAAACAAGGTTTCAAACTAAATTATCTATTTCTTTTTACAGAACTGAATAAAAAATGCCGCAGGGACTCAGGTCATCATTTTAAATGTAATTGGAGGATTCCATTTTAATAATGGTAATATTGCAACATTGCTTTTGCTTTAGCTTCTACTGTGATGGGCCCTCCGCCATCACATATGGACAACAGCACAAATAAACCGGAGATGTGAACAATGAGATCAATTCTAAGAACCTTCAGTCTTAGAGTGCATACAGTTCTAGGACATTCAAATGATAATAATTCTAATTTTTCAAGAAAAGCAATATCAAAGTGCACTTACTCCAGGGCTGAAAAAGGGGGAGTAAGTAATTTTAAAGGCTTAATATCTTGTTGACTATTTCAGGTTGGAGATGGAAACTAAGGCAAAAACATGTTGCTCAATAATGCTGTTATATTCATTTAAGAATGAACACATTTAAAACATTTCACAAAAGATCTCTGTCCCTCTTCGGTGACAATTTCATACAATTGCAGGATTTTCAGAAATATTTTATAGTATTAAATTTGAATAGCCAAGTATCTGAGAATCAAACATATAAAGACTCTACACTTCAGCCCATCCCCCTGCTCTGCACTTTGCACTTAGAATGATTTCATTAACAAGCCATGCCACCAGTTCGGTAAGCACATGCAGCTTGCTGAGATGCAAAGCCACTTTAATTAAGGCAATTGGAGCTCCTTACGTGCAAAAGAAGATGTTGTATGTCCAAGGAGAAATTCAAACACACATGACACATTTTATATTTGTTATTTGATTCCTTATAGATTTAAAACGTGCATTAAGAAAACTTTGTACTTCATATACCCCATAATTTAGAAACAGAATTCATATGACACAACATTCTTTCCTAGAGTTGTTTATCAATAATTAAATCATTTTTGCCCTGGCTGGGTGATGTTTCTCTCTCTCTCTCTCTCAAATCAATAAAAACATACAATCAGGTGAGGATTAAAACAAATTTTTTAAAAATTAAAACCAAAGATAATTAAATCACTTTTGTGACTATCATTCAGTGTGTAAAACAAAACAATGTTGTTTGTATATACCAATGAATTAAAATACCTGCTCAATGTGCCACAGTTTCCTCTGCAAGGGTTTTTAAAATATGCTCCATCTATTTGGCCCTTTTCAAACTTAACCAAAAATCACATACACCCTATAGGGGTGGGAATAGAGCATGTGGTTTTTTCTTTGGAGAGCTGTGGGGGGAGGAGAGCCTATGAGCCTATCTTTGAGGGAAAACACATTATCACTTTCTCAAGCAACTAAAGAGAAAAACCTCATATGCTAGACTCCCAATATCTAATGCCCCTTACCCTTATTCTTTTCTTTCTGTTATCTGAACTAAAAAACAGAAATAAAATCATAACACACACACACGCACACATGCACACACTCACACACACATCCCTGCTTTGTAGTTCAGGCCAACATTGGAGCAATCCATACTTGGATCTTCTTACAAACTGTTCTAAGAAATGTATATGCACATACACATTTATATTAAGCTATTTAAAACAACCTTGCTAAAGAAATCACATCCTATTTAAAAGAACAAAGAAAGGAAGCTACTAATTTTAAAATCTTACTATATTCCCTATGTTATTAAAAACACAAAAGAATCAACTTGAGAGTCTATTAGTCTCAAATAATTAGATCTAGTAGGTATGAAAGGCAGTTAAAAAATGTTTTGAAAAACTTAATGCTTTAGCCCTGGCCAGTTTGGCTCAGCGGTTAGAGCTTCAGCCTGTGGTCCAGAAAGACCCGGGTTCGGTTCCCGCTAAGGGCATGTGCCTTGGTTGTGGTTTGTCCCCGGCCCCGGTTGGGTCGTGCGGGAGGCAGCCACTCGATGTGTCCCTTTCACATCGATGTTTCTCTCTCTCTCTCCCTCCCACTCTATCTGAACAAAAAATGGGAAAATGTCCTCAGGTGAGGATAAAAAAAAAAAAAAAAAAGAAAAACTTAATGCTTTATGAGTCTTCTCAAATATTAAGGAGATATAATAATTGTATAAAGAAATGAGTGAGAGCCAATAATTGTCGCGAGCGGTGTCACTGGAACAGCGACCACCATGGTTTGACATAATCACGAGTGGGCTCCATGGTTTGACATAGTCCCTGGAAAAGTGGATTCACTGCATGGCAGGAATCACGAAGAACAGTGACTGAAGATATAAAGTAATGGGAAAATAAAAATGCAGGATGGCAACTGAAGGAGACTAATCTTTGCTTTCTCTATCTGTTAGCTGTCTGTTAGGAATCACTATAGAAGTAACATGTAGATGATTAATGATGTAGATGTTAGAAAAGACTGTAGAAGGAAGAGGCAAGTAAGTGATAAAGATTTAAGTAAAGAGGGTAAAAACTTAAAAGGATCTTAGATAAGAAGTAAAGTCAGGAGTCTTAGAGGAAGCAAACAGAAACTGAATTAGAGGGTTTAGAGAAGAAGGTAGTTAAATAAGACAATGTCTGGAAGGTTGCTGATAACAAATCATGTTGTGTAAGCAATGATCTTAAGGGTTAAGAGACCGAGAGGCAACAATGAGATGTCTGGGTGAGGGATTAAAATAGTTGTTAGTTAACCATGTAATATACCTAAGAGTTGGGTAAATGAAAAAGGAATGTCTGTACTTACTTGCTTAAAGATTTAGGGGAAACAATAAAAAAGAAATTGCTAAGTAACCTGAAAATATAAAAATAAAGATTCTGCTAGCCTTGAGGTAGCAGAGGTGTTCAAGATCTCTGTCTCACGTCTCCTTCTCGCCGACTCTGTTCACACCTTTGGGAAACCCTGGACTGCTGAGGCTGGACCCCGGCAAATAATAAGACAAAACGCTTACTTTATGTTTAATAAATTATTCTCCACTCGTTTCCAAGGAGCAGTATTTGGTAAGCTTCAACCATTTCCCAAAGGGACGAAGCACTGGTTTGCAGTCAGAAAGAAGACAGCCATGATCAAGAGGAGTAGACAAGATAAAACTCTGCTTAAGACATATTTACATTCTCCATGTGGTGGTGAGGGGAAGCTGAGATTGCCACCCCATAATATGCCCTTTTTAAAAGATATTATTTTAAGCTAGTTATTTTTAATGAGTGAAAGACTCAAGAAAAACCTTTGATCTTCCCCCTAACTCCCTAAAAGAATTTAGATAGAGAGCTCCTCCTGGAAGGGAGTGATTATCACAGATAACTATATTTTAATATGAAGCGGTGTGATATGCAGGGAGGAACCTACCAAGAGCCATTTAGTCAAAGTCCTCTCTGTGTCCCACTGTTAAAGATGGCAGGTTCTATATTCTTAGGGAACCCCCATATGTGCCTACATAATAAATTTGATCAGTTTCTCTTGTTAATCTGATCATTTGTCTAGATGGAAGAACTTAGAAGGGTAGCAGAAAATTTATTTTTCCTCCCCCACAGAGGTGTGGTGCTCCCCTGGGAGAAATAGCTCAGTTTTGTGGAATTCATACACTGCCATGATGTAAGTGTTCCCAACGTGGCTGACTTTAAGCTAGCAGCATGATGCCTCAGAAGGTGAAGCTGAGAAGAGCTGCTCTACACTGCTAGCACCATGCCATACAAGCAGTGCCAATAACTGCAGAAGCAGAGATTATAGTAAAATGTAATAAAATAATTAGGAAGTGACAGACTTTATTTTATAGGACGTATTAAGCCAATGTGGGCTAACTCTAACAAACCATTTATATGCTATGTACCCAGAAAAGTATAGACATCTCTGATTTTCTTAATAGCCATTCTTAAATACTGGAAGAACATAAAAATATAAACTTAATTATTAGAAAAAAACTTCAGCCCCTGCACCTAAACATGCAAGTTGATTTTCAAGAACATGCAGGCCTTCAAAGTATAAATGGGCCCACTTCTTCATCACAAAGCTGGTTATAAGTATAAGCTATAGAATTTGATCTAGAAAAAAGCATCTAATAGTACTTCACAGAACTTTTAGCAAAAGGAGGGTTGGGCTGTGTTGTACTTCAGGGTCCCTTTGAAATGATATACATTTCCCCACAGCCCCCCTCCCCCCAAAGAAAACTCTACCACAAGGCCGCTCTTATTCTGGAGTTACAAGTTACCAAAAAAAAATATATATATATATATAATTAAAATAATTTCTAATTTATAAAATAAACAAACTAAAAGTTTGCTTATTCTCTATTCCATGAGAACAGAGCACTGTATCTAGCAAATAACTGTTAGATGATGAATGAAAACTAACAAACAATTAGCTTTTGATAAGACTTCAGGAAAAACCCTGGAAATGAGACTGGGCTCCAAGTAGGTTCTGTAAGTCTCAGGAGAGGCTCCCCTTTCATATTCTCTAATTTAAAGAAGAGAGTAGTACAAATTTCTAAAACTTTTATTAATGAGCAACAGCTTTTCTGTGTGTTATATAGATGCCAATTTATGAACTGTCAGTTTGCATATATGGAATGAAAAGTCCCCTGGCTAACACAGAAACTGAGATAAAGCGGCAATTAGGGCCATTTCACCCCAAGTGTTCTTGGACATGGAATATAATGAAAAAAGATGATCTGACTGAAAATGCAATTCAGAAGCATCAGTATATAAACCATAAAAACTCTAATGTAAAACTATGAAAATCCAAATGTTGTGAGGCACTGGAGATGGAAATCCAGTTGTATTTAAATTAAGGCTGACACAGCTAATAGTCCAGGTTTTCTGTTATCTCCATCTATAGCTTACTTCTTCCATGCACTTGACTTAATCAGACATCTACAGAACACATCTGTTGTGCTGTGTAGCATGCAGGCTGGACCCTGAGTCCTCAACTTTGCAGGCTTGACATATCTATAACTCTCTGAGTTATTGAGGTCAACCTCAGATTCATCAATAAAGTAATTCTAGGAAAATAAAAGCTCATTCACACTGTCAATTAAAAAAGGTAAAAGGAAGGGATTCACAATGTAGGATAACTACTTTTTGAAGAGTTGAGTGACTATGCTGTATGTTTTAAAATTTACCATCATCACAATAGTTCAGGGGTTTAATTTATGGAAGAATCAAAAGTAATCTTTATATTGCACATTAAATACCTGCATATTATAAATCACCTTTGACGAACATTTATTTATATAAGAATTGCAGTGCAACTTCTGAAAAACTTGTCACTTTCATTGTATAGCAATGATTTGTAAAGAATGATAAGCTAAGTAATCTTAGAATATAATTTAGGGACACAAAAACTGCTGCCAGAAAATAGCCAGGGACTACATTTAATGAAATCTTTACAGACTAAAGTAACATATATTAATCAATACAACTTAATTGAAGCTCTATTTATAACATTTTTTATTAATGAACCTTTAAATGCTAACGCTAACTTGAGCTCTATGTTAAATTTAAATAATGAACCATTGTTCCCACTCACAAAAGAACAAACAGTGCTTTAACAGCCCTTGTCTCCATGGGGCTGTCACTCTTATGCTAACACATAGACTTGTCCCTCCTTCCTCTTAACAGCATTTCCATAGTTGGCAAGATATCATTTTTAAGACTGCTAAAATGGTCTACAATAATGAAAGTGAAATCCTTAAAAATGCAAAAATGAAGTAGCTAAGACTGGAATTAGAAAATAATTGTGGTTGACCTCAAACATAATGTGTGGAATCTGTGATTCAGTATTTCTTATTAAACTCATACATATGTTGAAGAATGATCTGGTTAGGTTTGGTCAAGACTTACCTGAACATGTCTCCCAGGCCCTTCAGCATTCCCTTCTTGGCTTTCATTTTATCCTTTTCCTTATCTCTATCTTTTTTCTTCTCTTTTCCAGTTTTATCCTTTCTCCTATTAGTCTTATCTCCTTTCTCTTGGTTTCCATTCATTTGTCTTTCCAGAGAATATGAAGGCTGGTCACTGGCTGTGGACACAGACTCTCTCCCTGATCTTGAGCTTTCTTCCGTGTCTTCTTCCACTTGGAAAAAAACAAGACAAAAAACAAACAAACAAAAACAACAACAACAACAACAAACAAAAAAAACAGACAAAGAATACAGTGAACCAATGGAAAAAAAATAAGGAAGATAAAATATATGTGAGGATTTTATTTTCCCACATTTTCTACTGTACAGAACTGCCATTAACATGGGTTGCAATGCTGTTTACTTTTGCATGGAATTAAAATGGACTATGTGATGTGGATGATTTCTATGCACATATGTATTCCTATGTGAAGGTGATGTGCTAACAGACAAAGAAGCAGCTTCCCAGCTGGGTGCTGGTTTCCCCAGAGTAACACCCTCCTTGACACAGAGCCTGTATTGCTGTGGGAATTGGCTGGCCCTCATCACAGCACAGTAAGGGTCCTTTTTACCATATTTGCAAGATGAAAAACAAGCAGTTCTTCCTCAAGCTCTTCCTCTCATCCTGGCTTAATGATGATGTGGATGCACTCAGGCCCCTCATTAATGTGTTCAAACTGTGTCATTCTCTAGTTACTACACCAATGTCTGCACAATAATTTGTTTCCTCAGGCTCCCAAACATGTCCTTTGTGATTTCTGCACACAGAAGACTGGATCTTCACAGCCTCTGCAACTTTTCCTTATGTTGTCATTAAATAAGACCAACATCATAAGCAAATGGTACTACACGTTCTAATCCTAAATAATTTTGCATGGCAGTCTATACAATGGCAGGTAAACAGAGGTGGATGGAGCCATGAAAATGTGTGATTCAATAACCTCATACATCTCTGAACTTTGTAGATAAAAGTGTCTGCATCTGAAAGAATGATAAGTTACTAGAGTGGGTTTCCACCTACCAAAAAAGCTTTCAGAATTTCTATATTAAGTGGAAAGCAACAGATGCACATATTAACTGCCATACTCATAACACCTTTCCTGAGATTAATTGCCTATGGTTTGAGGTCATCATTTTTTTTGTATCAACAAATAAAGTATGAATCAGTATTTTTAAGCTTCTTCTCATGTAGAACCAAATAGAACAGTTAGGCCTCTACTCTTCTCAATCTTTCACAAAGAACAGATCTCAAAATGAAGTTAATATATCTTCAAGTGAAATTCAGTGTTGCCTCTCTACCAGCAAGGGGCACTTAAGTTAGCAATACACAATATCAAGAGTATAGCCTTTTCCCGAAAGTGGCCAGAGATGACCTCTGAAAATGGTTCGCTATTCACTTGACCCAGAAAACCCCACAAAATCATGCAAATCAAGAGGTTCAAATCTTCGTGTTCACTTTAAGAACACTCAGGAAACTGCCCATGCCATCAAGGGTATGCATATTCGAAAAGCCACCAAGTATCTGAAGGCTGTCACTTTACAGAAGCAATGTGTGCCTTTCCGTCGTTATAATGGTGGAGTTGGTAGGTGTGCCCAGGCCAAACAGAAGGGCTGGACACAGGGTTGGTGACCCAAAAAGAGTGCTGAGTTTTTGCTGCACATGCTTAAAAATGCAGAGAGCAATGCTGAACTTCAGGGTTTAGATGTAGATTCTCTGGTCATCGGGCACATCCAGGTGAACAAAGATCCCAAGATGCGGCGTAGAACTAACAGAGATCATGGCGGATTAGCCCGTACATGAGCTGCCCCTGCCACACTGAGATGGCCCTTACTGAGAGAGCAGATTGTTCCTAAACCAGGAGAGGAGGCTGCACAGAAGAAAAAGATATCCCAGAAGGAACTGAAGAAATAAAAACTTACGGCCCGGGAGTAAATTCAGCATAAAATAAAGACTAATAAAAGTAAAAAAAAAAAAAGAGTATAATAAGTCATTAAAACAAACTCAGTATCTTAGTGTTCTGCTACTAAACCATCACACATCTGAGAAGAGACTTTCAAATGATGACATGACTACAGCCAAGTAATACATTTTTAAAAAAATATCAGCTATTTACTGTAATACTAAAAGAAAGGTGTTGAATTCTTTTTATTGACACATTTGGTTAAAAACATGAGCCAACATACTTCCCATTCTGGCAAGTCATGCCCTAGGTCCAGCCAAAGAGTAAAAACATCAGCAAGTCTAAATCCAGGCGGTACGCTGGAGGTCATTTAGACCAACTTCTTCCACTAAATGCTGAGGAAACAGAAAGCTCTGGGGCCAGTATACTCCCAGTCTGGGGATCTTTCTACTATTATATCCCTTATACAGTTGTACTTTAGCAAGACATTCATGAAGTTTTAGTCAACTCTATTTGTGATTGCTAGATTCCACGCTTCATACAGCATGTATTTCTGTAATCTATCATGCAGTCATTACATAGTGTGCCCAGAAGATAATTACATCAGTCAGAAATGTATTTCAGAAACCTGTTTTCAATCCAGTGTGGTCACTGAATGCTGTGACTTGTGGCTCACATTGATGAAATCACTCAAGAAGCTGGGTCAATTGTGCAGTGGCTCTAGGATGGGCTAACAATGGCAGAAATGACTTCAGAAAGATTGACCTCCTCCGTACTGGGTCATATAATTGTGAGCCACTCTCTTCTCCCAAGGGATGTGGTAGATTTTTAAAAATTTGCTTCTTTTCCTTTTTGTCAATTAATCCATAAACAGGAATTGTGCAGGTATATTAGAGGAAGCCAGTTAAAACTTTCAGATGGCCACTGCTAGTGAAAATCCATAGCCTTGCAAATAAATGCTGAGTTAAGGCTGTAATTCTTTGTGGTCTACATAGACAAGGAAATAATATCCTGGCCTAGTGTCCCAAGAGCTTGCTAATTATGTGAAGCCATTACAAATTACAGTCCCCCCACCAAAAGAATGTAAATATAGTTTTAGTAGAGCTACAGTACCTTGTCAATACCCTTGACATGGCTGTGCTTTGACTGCCAACCACTGCCTCAACCCTTTGGGAAATATGTGTGGCCTCAACTTTGAGATAATTGACTAAATCACGATAAAACAATTCTCAAAAGTTCCCAGAAGCTACAAACCTACATCTGTTGGTATACTCAAGTTAAATAGATGGATGGTAGTGGATTTTCTAAAATTCTCAACATGCAAAACTCCTTTTACCTATACTTCCATAGCTCTCTGCACAAATTTTTATTATTGTACTTCTCATATATCTGTCTCCCATTCTCTAAGCTTCTAAAATGAGGAATGCCAGGTAGACAGCAGCTGCTCATAAATGGTTATTTAAATGAAAGATTACTGGTAACCCTGACTTGTGACTTTATCCCAACCAAACAAGCATTTATCCGAATACTGGATATCACCATTCCTCTAGCTTCAGAACAATGCCTACTTTCCTCTAATCAAGCCTGAAAAAACTAACCAGACCCCAACCACAGTAATACTTCTCGAGAAGGCCAATTATACACGGGGTTTAGAGATGCCAACCTCCACCAAGTTGAACAACACGGGGTTTAGAGATGTCAACCTCCACCAAGTTGAAAATCCACATGTAACTTTTAACTCTCCACAAACTTAAGTGCTAACAGTCTACTTTTGACTGAAGCCTTATTGATAACATAAGCAGTCAATTAACACCTTTTGTATATTATTATGTGTATTATACTCTGTGTTCTTACAATAAAGTAAGCTAAAGAAAAGAAAATGTCATTAAGAAAATCAAAAGAGAAAATACACTTATAGTACTGTACTCGTTTATTGAAAAATATCCACATGTAAGTGGACCTACACAGTTGAAACCCATGCTGTTCAAGGGTCAGCTGTACTTGCTTTGCCTCTCATCAGTTTCTGGTATATTTTTATGCTATTATTGTTAGTGCTGTATTTGTCATCTAATGGATTACACAACCCTCTTCAAATGTCTGAAACTATAAACAAATAAATGAGCCCAGTAAATGTAAATGACTTTGTATTCCATAGCAGGCATCACCATAACTCATGAATGGAAGTGTTTGCAATTCTGTTAGTTCTCTGCCTGATAGTTGGCGGAAGTAAAGGGGCATATGTCTGCTCTTGGCTCAATAACAGAATAAAGGCAGAGCCTTCACAACTAACTGTACACTGAAATCACATTTGTTGCCAATTCTTTTCATAATCACAATAATTTCCTGGTGTATGTAATACAACTTATTTTCTAAATTGGGTGAAACAGAGTAAATTAGTATTAAATCATTTATTAACTTTGGATTTTGTGAACTCATTTTATAAAATAAAAAATCCTAGCTCAACTCAGATTCCTGCCTCAAGTAAGTGAACTATTTAAGATGATACCTGGACATTTAAGAATTCTTTATACTTATTTTGAACATTCTAATTTAGATAATACATTATCACAGAAATTCTTCTGAGGGTGTACTGATTTTACTAATCCCTTTGATGCCAACTAATTAAAAATATTTAGCAATATGTAGCTTCATATGCACAAACATAAGATGTTCTTTTAAAGTATCACGTTATATATGCTTCAAACTCTAAAATTATTTGATAGGGAAAAATAAGAATATCTTACTTTATCCCTATGCAAGATTACTGTGGTTTTAAAAAATTAAATAAATTGCCTGGCCAGTGTGGCTCAGTGGTTGAGCATCGACCCATGCACCAAGAGGTCGCTGGTTCGATTCCCAGTCAGGGCACATGCCTAGGTTGTGGGCCCGATCCCCAGTGTAGGGCATGCAGGAGGTGGCCAACTGATGTTCTCTCTCATTGATGTTTCTATCTCTCTCTCCCTCTCCCTTCCTCTCTCTCTAAAATCAATAAAGAAAAAAAATTTTTTTTTTAATTAAATAAATTGGCTACAGATGCTTAATACTCAAGGTCACTGATATACTAGTCAGGTTATTTTAAAGTTTTAAAATCAATCTTTATACATTTAATATTAGCTTTATAATAAGGTACAACTCAAAACTAGTAAAATAAGAAAAACATATAATTAATTTTTCAAGTAAGAAAAGTATTAGGAATATTAGTAGCAAATGGTTTGATCTATGTGTTCACACAGAATTATAGCGCAAGAACTAACCATAAATCTACATTTAGATAATTTACTATTTTAAATACAATTTTTATCTTTAATTTTGCTCATCTTTACAGATTATTAACTTTCCTTTTGCAGACAGCCTACACAAAGAAATATGATTATCTCCTTCCAAACCAATAGAAATTTCTATTTTTGATGAACATTTATGCCTATTTTAACCAACTGTATGCACTGAACTATTTTCCCATGCAATTATCTTTAAAAATAGATACTTTCAAGTTTCTCTTTTTAAATAAGGTATGCTGTGAAGTTGTTTATTTCTCTTTAATGCAGCACACTCATTCTACAATTAAGACATACCTAATTACCTTGTTTTCAACAAATGCAAATAAAGCTCAATTAAAATTCTAGTCCATGTTATAAATTAAGCTACTCAATTCTGTAAGGTATCCTGTTAGGACTGAGTCACCAAGAAGTTTGGAAAAATTGGGCAGTCATATGTTAATGATTATGGAGAAAATGACTTTAGGTTTCAACTGAAACTCAAAGTTCTGTGCCTTATGCCATAAATAATATTTTTGTCTAGTCATCACAAACATTTTATTGTCAAAAGCTGACTCTAAACCATACGGTCAATGGTCTTCCCCCCACCCCCACCACTGAGAAGCAATGCTACTGTTGATCTCTGCTGGTTGCTTATCCAAAATCCATTTCTCCTTTCTTCTTCTTATTGGAACTCTGACTGTGTTCAGGAATGCAGTCTAGCTCCAAGGGGTAAATTCATTATTAAGTTTACATGAGCGTAACTTATTGTTGTATTAGCCCAATATTATTAGTCCCAGAATGGCCCCATTAGCCTGAACAGACATATTCCATGCTTGGGAAGATGGCTCACTCCCTTCTATTGGATATGAACAAGAAATTAAAATGCCTCTGAGCCCTGCAATTACCCTCTGGACTGTGGACAGTGTAGCCAAAGAGAAAGCAAGCTGTTGGGTCTTTGATAACAAAGCTAAGGCTGTGGAATCAATAATCCCTGAAACTGCCCAACTAACTCTAGAATTCAGTTACATAAGACTGTATTTACTAATGTTTGAGCTGGTCTGAGTTGGATTTTCTACTGAATGCAGCTATAAGTATCCTAATAAGTACATTGTATAAATCAAACTTTAGAGCAACTATGATATATTTACAGTGCTATTTATCACAAGTGTAAGATTTAACACTGAATGCCATTCTAGGCAGCTCTGACATTTTTACTATAAAGGATTGGTTCAGACTTTTTACTAGAGTTCAACGAATTGTTCAATAGGTATAAACAGAAGAATACAAAAGAAAAATGATAGCATTACTTCTTATTCATCAGTAAACAAGTATTCCCCTCTGAGGGCACAGCCTAAAGAAGCATCATTAAATATTTGTTGAGTATGAATGACAGAGTGATTGAACAAATAGTCCACCATGCAAAAAACTATCCTTTATTGCTTCCTATTCATAAAGAATTACCCACAGTACTAGAAATACCTAATGATAGAAACATATTCTTGAGTAATTTAGAATTCATTTTGGAAGACAAAGGATTAAACATAATAATTACAAACACGATGACACAATCTTCAGAATCTATCTTCATAAAACAAAATTTAAAATAAGTAATTAAAAACAAGACATTAGTAATGGAAAATTTCATTAGACTTAGCCAATCCACTGACCACTACCAATTTCTATTGATAAATGTTAAGTAAAACACAAAGTAACAAAAATAAGTGAGGATTCTACTTCCAGGCAATGCAAAGTCCTCTGTAGAATTTGATAATTTGGGGGATATAAATATTATTTTTGTTTTTTATTTTAGTTGAATATTTTGACTTTGGAAAAGGAAGAAAGACATAGAAAATGAACAGCTAGTGATACAGATGGTGTCGAATAACGGTCTGCTTTTCTGGACTATGACTTTAAACATTAGAATGATAGGCTCTTGGCAATGGAAAAACTCAGCTTTTTCAGAACACTTAAAAAAAAAGACACCCCCCCCCACACACACACACAGAGCTGGCATGAAATACGAAGAATTAAGAAGCTTTTATACTAAAATGTGGGGTGGAAATAATAACTAAAGAACCAAGAGTATGACCATGAAAGGAGAAAAAGATAAAAAGAATTGGGTGATATTTACCGGTGGCATTATAGAAGAGATGTCAGCAACTGGAGGAAAGTTCAAAAAGATGTTTTCTAAGGCATCCTATTCTAAAACTACACTTACTTGATTTTTTAAAAGTGGGAGTGTGTGGGAGGACAAAAACATTAAGATCACTCTGCCAAAGAATTTAACACTTATTACCAAAAACCATTTTTCACTTCTATTCTACATTCTAAACTTCTCTATAAAGCTCTCTCCAAATCAAACAGGTAGAATATCACCTCCATTATTCTACCTTTCCCAAGAGAGTGCTGCAGAACAAGTACAATGAGGGTCACACCCTCAATTTTCAGAACCCCTGAAAATTTGCTATTGGTGTCCAACATCCAAACAATTTTTATATTCAAAGATGGTCTGCAATGGATATGGTTTCCAGTCCATGGGGACAATGTATACTGAAGCTGAAGGCTTTCCTTTCAACAGACTGAATTGACTGGTTACATAATCAAAATGTTAGCACTCATAATAACCCTGCTATTGAAACTACCACTAATATTTTATTTTATTTTAGTCAAGGAGTGAGCTTAATGTCAAATGTATGTTTTAATACTATACAAAATAGTGTTGATAGTGTCAAGAAAAGACATTCCAGGTCACTGCTATGACTTTTTCAAGTGGAAAATAAAAGCAAAAATAAATAACAACAAAAATGTGTAAATATGGTAAAAAGGTAAATGGCTAGAAATATCCTATTTTGGTATTTATTGAAAATTCAAAATGGCTGTTCCCCCAAGGCCAATCCTCTTATGTCCCATGCTACATGATCCATTTTGCGGCACCCATAAAAATTTCTTGATTAAAAAAGATACTTTATACAGCAAAACCTTGATATAATAGACTGTTAGAGTGAGGGGGTGTCTGTTAAAACTGAAAGTCCATTATATAATAAAGTAGGTTTTCCGAATGCATGTGTTAAAAAATTGACAAATTAGTCTGTTTACCTGTTTTTACTTATGCAGACACATTTGTGTAATTAAAATTAAGCATGTATGGAAAGTTTAATTTCACAGAAAAGTTTTCTATATGTATTACTGTAATTTTAAATTTATACTGAACAGGTCTAGTAAATGCATGCACTCATCGGTCACCGAGAGTAAACAGATGCACACACTGGGGCTCGGCAGCAGGTGTTAAAACTGCTGCAGAAGGTCACAACATGTAACAACAGAACCAATTATCCAGCGTGATGCAGTGTGATCACGTGCTAATCATTTGCCCAAAATTGTTTTCGAGTGGTGACTCTTGCATTTAAATAGGTAGACTATAATGGTAGATATGTAATATTTATTTATGTCAGCGAAATTGCTACAGTATTTTTTCCAACATATGGACTAATCGCTAAAATTTGTTATAAAAAACAGTGAATTAATAACAAAAAAAGTAACCTGCTAATTTAATTATAAGCAAATCTTGGTTAAAAGCATTTTAAAATTAACAGGGTGTTGATTTTCACATATGACATAAGGACCGGAAATTTTGTCTGTTAAATCAAGGTCTGCAAAATCGAGGTTTTACTGTACTAATAAGTCTCAGACACATTCTATACAATGTTAGGACTTCAGAAAGTCAAGGGAGCCCTAGCCAGTGTGCCTCAGTTGGTTGGGCATCATCCTGTGTACTGCAAGGTTGATGGTTTGATTCTCAGTCAGGGAACATGCCAGGGTGTAGTTGGGGCTTGATCCCTGGTGGGAGGTGTGCAGGAGGCAGCTGATTGATGTTGCGCTCTCATACTGATGTTTCTTTCTCTCTCTCTAAAAATCAATTTAAAAAAAAGAAAGAAAGAAAGTCAAGGGAAAACCGGGTTGTTTAGAAAAAAGTTTCTTGAAAAGGGAAGACAGTCTATTGTACACATGGCAGGGGGAAAGTCAGGGGGCAGCAAGAAGACACACCTCACTGACAGTGCGTGCTCTGGACAAGAATGTGCACAGCAGCTCAGGGGACTGAGAAGAAGAATGTGATTGTGGAGCTCACTCAGCACATCTAAGACAGTGGGGCCAGTTAGGAAATCCTCACAATAACCTCAGATATTAAATAATGAGGAATTGGGCTAGATTGGACAGAAGGAGTGAAATTAGGAGATTTCATGGGGGAAAAAAATTAAGAAAGCTTGGTAGAATGATTACACAGTGAGATGATGATTCTAAGTTTCTGAGCCTGGCAGTGCTAATGAGAAAAATCACATCATCACCATCCATCTTTGTATGAGAAAGGCTAAGTGTGTAAATTCAGTTTCTTCCTTTCCTCTGGCATTGCCAAGCATCGTCACTCACCTGGATTGTTGCATCACTATCATATAACTGATCTTGCCACCAACACTGTTACTTATATCCCATCCTTGATCTCATGGCCCCAACAATCATATTCTTTTACTTGAAATTCTTCTTTAAAAAACTTTTTTTTCCTTTTTCTTTATTGGTTTTTAGTGAAAGAGGAAGGGAGAGAGAGATAATTAGAAACAACAATAAGAGAGAACATTGACTGGCTGCCTCCTGCATGCCCCCCAATGGGGATTCAGCCCACAACCTGGGCATGTGCCCTGACCGGGAATCGAACCGGGGACCTCCTGGTGCATGGGTCGATGCTCAACTGAGCCACACCAGCTGGGCTTCAAATGCTCTTTAAATTATTTAGTGTAAAACACAAATAATTTAAACTATGCTGTCAATGATCTGTTCTCTGCTTACATCTCAAATCCCATTTCTCACTATGCCTTCACCTGCACAATACACAGCAACCTAATACAACTACGGCAATCCAAAGATGATCCCCACTCCATGTGTTCCTTATGCTCCCCACGCACCCTATTGAAGGTCACTCAAGCAACACCACTCATCTTATTCAATATCTCTTCTGGGCAGACTTTTCCCCTTACTTCCCTCGCCACTCCAATTCCACAGGGGCTGAGCAGGTATGGACCTCTTTAGTGCCATGGCAACTGTGCACTACAATGGTCCTTAACCACACTGCTTCTTAGTGTGGGTTTATCCATTGGGTTGAACCACCCCTGACACCTCAGGAATTTACAGACTAAATATCAGATTTTAGGTGCCACAACTCATTTAAACACACTTAACTAATATAAAGTGGTTTTAATGTAATGAGCTTTCCCATTTGGAAGTTTAATATTCTAGAAAAATCACAGGACTGAGAATCAGAAGGTATGCCTTCTATGATTCAGCTCTTAAGTAAGACCTTGGTAAACTATTTAAATACTTTTCTCTTATCAAGAAAACGGTTAAAATGAGGAGTCTATAATTCAAACACTTCAGATGTCACTTTTCTTTGTACTTTTTGGCTTCATTTACTTTTCACCTCGCAAAAGGAATGTAGCATACATACTGCATTCCGAAACTTCCTACACTTAACCAACACTCCTTTTCTTAAACTGCAGGTGATATTTAAGTATACAAATTGGCATCAAAAGATAGAATAGGTTCTCTTCATTTCAGAAAAAAATATTTTTATAGATCAATATCCAATTATCCATTAAAACAGTAACCAAATAGAAATATTTTACAAAGTTCTCTGACTTTGATACCCACTCCATGAATTCTTCAACATATTTGCTATAATCTAAGGGTTCTGCTCAAGATAAACTTAGATTTAGTCACACTATTATTGCTCAAATAGGCAGTAATGAAAGGTGGCTAGAAGTGTGCAGAAAGCTGAGTAGAAGATGTGAGATATCAAATGCAATGTGCTATTTTGTAACTAAAACAAACAATCATTCCCCTGGAAGCTCTCATATTACCTGATTTACTAACATAAATTTAGTTTCTTGAAATCTTATACTGCTAACCTAAGTTATGTATAATGTAGAACAATGCTTTTTTCTTATCTCCTAATAAGAGTACCAAAAGAAAGTAGGCAAGCTACTCAAAAGCAATCTATCTCTATGTTTTCAAGGTATATGGGTTTGCACATTTAAAATTCTAAACTGCATATATCGTCAAAGCATTAGGTACAATTAACAGGGCAGTAGTCGGTATTGTTTTTCACCTCCAACAAAAGATGTTACTGAATTGACAGTAAGGCTTACAATTTGGCAACTTTTAAATGAGAAAAAAATAGAACTATATATTTTTCAAAAAGAAAATAAAGAAATGTTATTGCATGCATTTTCTTGGTAGCAACAGAAACTAATTAATTATGGGGGATGCAGTGCCATTTGCTGAGAGCCAGGCAGGGTATGTAATTTGCATAGAATCAGAGCAGATTGTATATGCCCTGACCTGTCAAACACAGGTAGGACCTTGGAGATAATGAGTCCCATGGTACAAATATCCATCTTGATCCAGACAGACACACAACATGGAGGGCCAGATGGATTAAATGAGAGACAAAAATGCTGGCTTCTGCCATCTCCACAGGAGGAACATATTACAGAAGATGACAGATACTAGATACCACATGGATCCTGCCCCAGTCTCTTAGCCCCCAGTGTTGTGCCAAAGCCATGATTTCGACACTGCTGAGAAGAGGCAAGTCTGTTTAGAGGCATGAACTATAGCCACTGGGGAGGTGCTCAACCCAAGTGACAAGAGCAATCAATGGTGCCTGTGCCCAAGATGCAAATGGCTCAGTGACGGGGCAAAACAAGTAAGTCTGTCAACACCACCTAGCCTGGGCTAACTCCTCACATGGCTTTTCAACAACAGCCCCATCCCATCCCAGTGTTTCCAGGGTGCAGCATCCTTATAGACGTCCTGGATAACAACAAAATGCGGATCCATTTCAAAGCAACATTCAATAGTGATCTGGCACTTTCATTTCAACAGGTGGCTGCAGCTGAGTCATACCACCGTACAAGAAAGCACCCTCTGCCAGAGACCCACAGAGCACAGACAATGGCAGGACACTGGACACACAGCAAGGGTTGGTGCTGCAAGGCAAGGATGCAGAAGCACAACCAGAAATGAGAACATAGATTCTGGAAAGGCCCAGCAACAGGAAGTGTGCTGTGAGAGTCCACAAGCCAGACTCTGAAAAGGAAGAGCTAGATGAGCTGACTCATGACTGGAGCCATAAAACACCTTTTTCTTTCTGGTCACATGTAAAGGTGACAGTCTAATGACCATCAGCAGTAACACAAGCCTTGACAGATTATATACATATATTTTATATGTAACAAATATATATATATAAAATATATATAAAATATAATATATATAAAAATATATAAAATATAATATATATACTATATATTATATATGTATATGTTTTTTGGAAAAAAACAATTTGCTGAGGTATTGAGGTGAGGTACATGCAGGTCCAGTATGGGACACAAACAGGAATAGCAAAATGTCACAACCATCCCACTTACTGCATACTGAAAGGACCTCTTTCTCCCTGTCCCCTTCTCTCTTCCTCTTTCTCTCTTAGGCACACAGTGGTGCTTGTTATGTGGGAGCTCACTTACTGATATAACAAATACTCACTGAATCATATGATTTGCCAAGCTTTGTGCTTGGTTCTGCAGGAATAAAACAGACATGGCGGTGTTTTCCTTCAAGGTGAGAGAGGACAGTAGACAGGATATAGGGAGGTAAATAGAATGTGAAAACTAGAAAGGACCTCAGAAACCATCTAAACCAGAGCTTTTCAAACATTTTATGAATAACAGCAAGCTACCCTTTATTAAAATTATAATTTACAAAGAACCGCAATGTATTGAAAGTGATTTAAAAAACCCACAACTGTCAAATCAGAGAAGTGGTGACAGCAGGGGCAAGGGGAAGCTAGTAGCCTTTGCAGAGTTCCACCTACTCAGCCTCCCACTTGCTCTGTGACTGTCCCCAAACCACTGAGGGCAGTTTCCTGACCAGATGGCACTATACATAATCTGAAAATCAGTGACCTAGTTGTCCAAATCTTCAGTTTTACAAATGAGGAAATTAAAGCTCAAGAATTTAAGTGGCTTGACCAAAATCTCAAACTGGTTGGAAGAATGTAAACTAGGATGCAAGTCATTTAAACTCCAGGTCAGTGTTTGCTCCACTCTATTAATTCAATTTCAGCAATTCAAGTTGCAAATATTAGAAATGTATGATAGTTGCCTTTCTTTTGCCATCCAAGGTTCAGCAGGCTGGTCTGAAAAAAAACCAGCACTCTGAAAAACATGGTACTTTGTAGTTGTAAGTGCTTGGGTCACAAGTGCCATTGCCAGCTTGCCCAGAACTCTGGCTCACAGATTGCAATTTGTCTATTTACCTTTACTTTTTTTTTTTTTTCTGTCTTGATGATAGTTGGATGAATAAGTTTTAATATAATATTCTTAAATATGTTATTTCCAATTTAAAAAGGAAACTAAGTTTATATAGGGATAAACTTAGATGTCCACATTGGTGGGAAGCTCTGGAGGCTGTCCCTATAGAATTAAGAACATGCCCCAAATTGATAAGGATTCCATCCCCTGTTGCATTTGAAATGAGTAACATATGTGAAAAAAAATCTGCATTTAACAAGGGAATTTAAATAACATTTTAACAAGAACAGGTTCAGAATCATCATAAATTGTAGATGCTTAAAAAAATAAGGGGCCAAGTACTACACCTCTTATTAGGTATGTACCCAGCAGAGACTGAGGCAACGTTTACAGGTGACAGGGTTCCTACCCAAGAAGGGCTGCATAAGTCATATTTGTTAGGTTGGCAGGGAACCACGGGTACAATAGGAGAAAACTCAAAAAGGTTGAAAGCTCATATGACTCAGGATCTTGGAGACCAGGCTTGGCAGCAAAAATAAAAAATATGTTCTTTATCTGGCAAGAATAGGCTGCATATATTTGAAATCACTGGCTGGATGAAGTGAAGAAAAAAAAAAAAACTGTCCAGATTTAGACAGAGAATTGGGAGGGGGACGAGGTGCAGCCATCTTCTAAGTTTCGCTTTGCACGTTACACTATGACAGCAATATTCATCTTCTCAAACACATCATATGTGACAGGCAAAAATTATATAATTTTGCTTTAAATCTCCTGAGAATGTGATTTTTATTTAAAACTCTTCTTTTTTATCACACTCTTCCTTATGTATGTGTGAGGGAAATATTCCATCCAAAAGTTAAATTGCAAGTAATTTGTAATCCACTGCAACTACCTCTCTCTGGTCTTTGCTTTAACCTCAAGCTGTGATGTCTCCAACTTTGCTTATAATGGTTAGACAGATAAAGTCACATTTGAAGTTAAAAAACTAAAATGTAAATTAGTTATGAACAATATAAGCTAATCAACAGTTTTTACTATTAGAAATCCTCAGCCCTTTCTCTTCTAAGTAAATAGACTAGTAAAGTTTTTCCCTTATTTGTAAATTAAATGGTTATATTTATACCATTGTTTGATAACTCCCTGAAGCATATATTTGTACGTATTTATAAATGTTAATTTTTTCTCAATGTACTATGGAAAACATATTGCTCATTCATATTAACCTATGACTTTTAACTGTCTTGGCATAAAATATTTTGCAATTTGGAAATACACACAAACGTATCTTGCTAGCTCAGTTCAAGGAAAGCAAGAGTAATTCATAAAAACAAAACAAAAATATATTTTTAAAATCACAAATTATTACATATAGTCACTGGACACATCACATTATACATATACTCTATAGGAGTGATTTTCAAACACCTTGGTCTCAGGAGACCTTTATGCTCCTAAAAATTGTTAAGAACTCAAAACAAAAATGTTATGTGGATTATATCTATCAATATTTACTGAATTAAAACTGAGAAAGTTTAAAATTATGAATTACTTTATAAAAATGTTAACAGAAATTATATTTTAATAAAAAATAACTGCATTTCCAAAAATAATAGTAAGAACAATGGCACTGTTTAGTCAATCTCTTCAAAACCTGGCTAAAAAGACAGATTATTCTCTCTGATCAGCATTCAATCTACTACAATGTCACATAACATGTTACCTCTAGAAAACCTCACTGTATACCTGTGAGAGAATGAGAATAAAAAGGTAAATAACATTATTATTATTATGAAAAGAGTTTAGACCTCCCTGTGAAGGGTACTGGGAACTCCCAGGGTTCCCTGAAGTACACTTTAAAAAGCTGCTGCTTTATAGAGCTATTTGTAACTGCTTTTCTCTCTGACATTATAAACTTACATGTCTCCATGCCTTCATCATCATCATCTACTGTGGGTTTATCATAAGACTTGTCAATGGCAGCTCTGAAGCTCTCGTTGCACCCCCTTCCTCTGATTATCCGTGGTCGTGGGCGGTGGAAAGGAATATCTCCATTCAAAGTCACCTCCGCAACTGCTGTCTGCAGACTTTCTAATGAGCTGGACTTCTTCAGACCCAGGGAAGGTCCCACATCTCTGCTGGGGGAACCTTGGAGGTTTACAAAAACAAAATGATAGAATTAGTGACACAATTTATATTTCTGAACATTTAAGAATTATAGAAAAAGTCAGGGCACAAATAAATAGATGAAAAGGTATAAAAAAATAAAGTAATGAATTTTATTAAATCATTTGCTCCAAGTTACACAAATAATCTAAAAGAACCAGAATAACCCAGAAGTTCACTTGTAGAGCACAAAGGTAAGCAACCCAGAGTAAGCTTTTTAACTTAACTGAAATCAGTTTTTGACCATTCAAAATTGTTTTTAACAGAACTTAAACTTTCATATCAATGAGCTTCATCAAGTATAGTGCAGGTTCACACAACTCTTAAGTAGAGAGAGCACAAAAGACTACATGTCACTGATAACATTAGGGCACCCTGACACCAGGCAGAAACCTCATTCTGGGCAATATTAACATTCTATGGAAAGAGCAATATAAGATTTGAGCTGAAACAAATTACATAAGGGCTCTCCCTAGAGAGAGGTAAAGGAAGACAGACTAAAGAGCTGACATAGGGACTTAGACCTCCAGGCCTGGGAACAATATCTGCTTGAGAAAAAAGTAATAACTAGAAGGAAGTAGACTTAACAACTACTGAAAGAATTTTTAGTAAGATGGCAGGGAAGAACTCAGGGAATTAGAAACTTGCCCCTTTTTCTTGAGGATCTAGGACAGAAAGGCCTGAGATAATACCAAAAGTGCCAAGCTTTAGAAGGCAATCAAAACAGATTTCTTTAATTAGGTAAGACAGTGTCATCCATCATTGCCTGACCTGGCACTCAAAAGTAGATAAATTTAGCCTTTCAATGGCTGAAATACCAGCTTTGTACTACCACCTGGGCAATCCAAGCTACAGAACTAGCTCTTCACTTACACTGTTAAAAAGATTCATGTAAAAAAATGGCAGAGTAGGAGAAACTAGTTTGTCTCTACATGGGGTCATCAGCCGATATGTTAATCAATAATTAAGGAGTAGCCTTGGTATGTTATTAACTAAAAGACACATGGTTAAGACATGGGCTTTCCATGGCTCAGAGTGTAAAACAGAATAAAAATTAAATTGAGTCAAAATAAGAATTATCTTTTTAATATTTATTTAAATTCCATCTTTCACCTAACTTTCACAATGAGATAGCAATTTTAAGTTAGAATAAATGTTAAAAATGTAACATAGTCAGAAAGAAAGACAGATGATACCAATGAAGAAATAATATTCCATAAATTATTGTGCTTGGGAGAAAAAGATGATTTATTTAACTTTCTCAATGCAGGTTTGCAAATATATATATATATATATATATATATATATATATATATATATATATATATATACAGTCTTATTTAAACAAGTCACATCAACTATTTTCTTTCCAGGATGATCAATATCACTTTTTCTCTTGATAGCACTAATATAACTTTTGACAAGTTCATGTTCTATATATCCATAAAAGTCATGTCAGAGGAAGGAAAATAAATTGTGTTCCAAATAACTCAACAAGAAGGAAGAAATCAAGGAGCCAAAGAGAATGGGAAAAGATCACTCCTGGGCAGGGACATCTACATTTATATGTCCTAGAATTAGCATTGGGAAGGTCTTTTTCTGAATAAATCATGCTTACTAGTTTTGATAAATTATCAGCTGCATTTGGGTTCATAAACATTTAGAAAGCAAATATTTGGTGATTTCTTGGATTCATAAAGGACATGTGTATATATACAGGAGGAAGGTAAAAGTAGGTTTACACTTGTCATGTAGGTTATGGTTATTACAATAGCTTTATTTTTTTAAATTTATTGTTGACAGTATTACAGATGTCCCCCATTTCCCACCCTTCTGGCCTTTACCACACTATTATCTGTGTCCATGGGCTATGCATATATGCATATAAATTCTTTGGTTAATCTCTTCCTCTCCCCTCTGAGATCTGTCAGTCTGTTCCATGAATCCATGCCTCTGAACCTATTTTGACTCAGTTTATTTTGTTCATTAGATTCCACATATAAGTGAGATCATGGGATATTTGTCTTTCTCAGTAGCTTTATTAACTCAACAAGAATAAACTCTGTGTTTCATGTACTCACAACTGTAAACCTACTTTTGCTAATCCCTATATACGTATGTATTATCTATGTGTATATTTATTCTATCTGTCTCCTATTCTATCTTATCTCTCTCTATATATATCTGCAATAAAGATTTCATGCTTCCATAAAGATTATCGTAAAAACATCATCTATGTTTATTAAGCTTTCCTTTATGAAAAGTAAGCTGAAATTTGACTTTACGCACTCAGAGAGCTAAAACTTTTTTTTTATCCTCACTCAAGGACATTTTTGCATTCATCTTCAGGTAGAGCGGGAGGGAGAGAGGGGGGAAGAGAAAGAGAGAAACATCGATGTGAAAGAGACACATCAAGTGGTTGCCACCCACATGACCCCAACCGGGGCGGGGACAAACTGCAACCGAGGTACGTGCCCTTAGCGGGAACCAAACCCAGGACTCTGGTCCACAGGCTGATATTCTAACTGCTGAGCCAAACCGGCCAGGGCAGAGAGCTAAAACTTTTAATAATGAATTTCAGAAATGGCATACATTTATTAAAATAAATGTACATATATTTACATGTATATAAATATTTATATGTACATATAAGTACATGTGTATATAAATACATGTATTTATTGAAATACATAAACAGGCAAATCTGGGAAGAAAAACAAAGTATAACTAAACAAGCAATAGATATTTTATAAGTGTAATTCAGAGATTACACTGTAAAATAACATTTTAGCAAAAGTTGATAATTATCAATGGAGGTATGGGGTTTATGAGAGGTCAATGAACTACTGTCTCTATATTTATATATGGTTGAAATTTTCACAATAAAATGTTATAAAAAATACAACATCTATAATTTGTGAATCTATAACAGGAATCAGCAAACCTTGGGCAGAATCTGGAAAACATTTTTGGAACACAGCCATGCCTATTTGTTTACACATATTATATGGCTGCTTTCATACTACATCAGAGAATTAAGTTACTGCTACAGAGACTGTCTGGTCTCCAAGGCCTACGTAAATATTTACTATCTGGTTCTTGATCTGTAAAATGGATATCATTCACTTAAGTATTATATTTGTCAAAGAAACTTTAATAAAGGTTTAGTGAACTAGTACATTTAGATTCTTGAATGAGGGTTACTGAGATCCCTAATATTAAAAACTCAGCATTTACTGGTAAGGAAAATTGAAAATTTGTACACACACACACACACACACACACAATCAATTATCTTTTAATTTCAAAATAATATTTTAAAGCTCTTTATATAAATCTTTTAGGCCATTAGGATACTTTATTTTTTATATTCAAGGATTAAACTGTTAGAAACCCAATTCTCTTCTCATTCCTGTTCTATCTTTTCTTTCAGAAAATAATTTACCTCCCAAGTATAACAAAAGAGCCCTAAGTCCAGGAATTAAATGAAAATCATAATCATACTATTTTACCTAGGTCTACTTTTCTAGTCCTACCCCTCTTGCTGAAAAAAAAAAGTAGAGGATGGCTTTTGCAAGGGCAAAGGGAAATGGAATTCAATTTTCATTATAAAAGGCTTATGGCTAGACAGCCAATCTATGCTAAAATGCCACTATGACTACAAAAAAACTACAATAATTGTAAAATCATGACAATCATAACAATTCAAATGAAGTGAAGAAAGAAAAATAACTGAAAATTTGTTGTCTGTATAATAATTTTTTTGTCCCAAGTTTTTCCAGTTTAATTTGGTAGAATGGATTACATATAGTGACATGAAAACAAGGAACAGACTGACGAATCTCAGAGGGAAAAGTGGGGAAGAAAGAGATTAACCCAAGAACTTGGTTATGTGTGCATAACCCATGGACACAGATAACAGTGCTGTGAAGGCAAGGGGGAGGATGGTGGAGAGGGTCACTGGGAGAAAAAAGGGGGCACATCTGTAATACTTTCAACAATAAAGATAAATTTTTTAAAATATTCTTTATATCTAGGATGTTAAAACACTATAAACATATAATTCAATTAGATTATAAAATTACCCTTCTCGCCATGGAAGTTAATGTTTTCAGTTAAAATCTGGATATCATTATTTTTTAATCTCAATGAATTTTTCTTTTCTTTTTTTAGTAGTAGTGAGCTAGTTAAATTAAGTATTTTCCTTACTTTACCTAATAAGTGTAATATATAAATCTATGTTCATTAGCCTTAGCAGTTCAATTTGGTTTTTATGAATATTAATTTGGACAGAAGTTATTGCCTAAAAGTACTGCACACTAATAACTCCAAAAACTAATAATCAATGTACATATGCAAATTATAAAAAATGTTTTTCATTAGCCCTATTTCAAAATTTCAATGAACTTTGTTTGACAAACTCCTTACTAAGGGTTGAGGCTATAGTGTATGGCCTTGCACTACAGTGAATCCTATGATTCATTGGATGTAATTTTTACAATCTATATTTTACTCTACAGACTGTGAAAATTCCAACCATGTTCACAATAATCTTTACATGTATATGTGGGATACACATTTTCAAGCAGGATAAAACCAATTACTACCGTAGGTAAAAAAGGTGAATTGAAGCTAACTAGTGGTAAGTGGTATAATACTGGACCTAGAATAATTAAAACACTATTCCAGACTTATAATAATAAATCACAAATGGTCAATTGTACAAAGTACATTACTTTAATTGCAAAAAAAAACCCTTTCCTTTTGATTATTTTCATGAAATAACATAGGAAGTAAAATACACTATAATGCAAAACTTCAGTTCAACATAATCCCTTGTTTCTATGGAATGATTAGACAGCATTTTAGAATTCAGCCCTAAATAGTTAACAAAACAAAACAAAAAATAAAACTTTTAAACAGGTTCACAAAGCTAAGATAAGGAGCCATATGAGTTATATAGTCTAATTTCAATGTCAGGTAGCTATGAGCTAATTCTTGCATTAGAAAAAGAAATAGATTTTCTGAGTGACTAATGATAGCAATTACTGGACACTGTCCTTCGGTGAAAAACAATTACATTAATGCTATTATTACCCTTCAAATCAAAGTCACTACTTTGAGAATTAACCTAGGCATCAAAGAAATAAGTTAAAAACAAAAGTATACCTGAGATTATGTTTTCAGGATTCTGAGTTCTCTTAAATTGTGACAAAACCTTCCTACACAAATATAATTAAGAAAATCTAGGTTGTTTAAGCATTTTTGAAGCACTAAATTACAATTCCATTTAGATGTATTACACTGATAAATTTCTTCTAACAGAAACTTTTTCTCTTATTATACAATGAAAACATCCGTGCAAGACTGGAATATTTATGTGTACATGCAATAAGATTGGCAGCTCTGTAATTATGATAAGCTCCTTGGACCACAGTTTCTATGGCAACAGTCTAACGGTCCATTCTTACCTGCTTTCTGGTCATCCACTGTACTGAGTTTAGTCTCGTCAGCTACTGTTAAAAGGTAAATGTATAATGGTTAGCCCAGTTAGTCCTACAGCTCAACATGCTTCAACCATTCCCAGATCTTTTCGGTTATGTGATAATTCTTAGGTAATATATCATGCAAATAATATAAAACCTCAAGCAAATATTCATAATCAAAAGAGGGAGGGGGGAAAGCAGTGCCTCCATGCAATATGCCAGTCATTTCATTTCACAGACACATATGTTATTTATATGTTAGCATATCATTATTAGCCAAGGCAATGTATCACCCAATTTTTCTTTTATGCACATGATAAATTAATGCTTTTAGTCTTTAAGTACAAACAGCCACCAAGGAACAACATAAATACGTTACAGTTGATTAACAAAGGTTTTAAAAATCATTCAATCAGTTTATAGATATGATTAATTATTTTACTTTTTTTGTTTGTTTGTTTTTGGTGGGATAGGATTTAAAAAGAGACACCTGATTAGTGTTTGATTGAACTATGGTTATTTTCCAGCTCTCATTTGTTTCAATACTTTCTACAATAAATAGTCTCTCAAATTATTACTTCAATTAGATGCCTTAATTATCAACATATGAGTTTCTATTAAATAAACCTTAAAGAATAGCATTGAAAGGAAAATATGAAGTAACCAAATTCTAGACATGGATTGAGATAATGATTTTTCTCCAAAACTTATTCTTTTAGCTCAGAATGCCACAACCAAACAAATACTATTTCAATGAAATTGGTTTTAAACAGCCAGTGTTAAAACATTTCATTGTTCCAAATAAAGATACATGAATATAGCATGATATGCACATGTGATTGTTTCTTTTCTCATCAGAAAGCATATATTTAACATATTGCACATTATATAAACATGCCACTTATGAGAAATATGTTTATTTCAAACTCAGAGAAAAACTAATTTTTGCCAAATTACCACATTTCACATTTTTTTTCTATATTGCTCAAAGAAAACAGACTTGTTTGGGACCATCAATTTAAATCTGAAAGCATCTATTTATATAAACATTCATGGAGACTGTACTCACTACCTAAATCCATGCTTTTTGATTTTCGTGTTTTAACGATATCCAATTGACTGGCATCTGAAAATTGCTTTGTGCGTTTTTCTGACATACTCTGGCGTCCAAATCCTTCTCGTTGAAAAGCAAGAACTGGATCAACATCTGGACTCAAAGAGCTAGTATGAAAAGAAAGAAAAACAAAAATATTTACTAAAAATAGAAGACATTCAATTTAGGAAAATTCATATATATCTGTGTTTATGAATGTGTGTATATGTATATTCCTCAAAAATATTTAAACTAAATTACACAAATATAATTCATTTTTTAAAATTCTGTGGCTTGCCCTGGCTGGTTTGGCTCAGCAGTTAGAGCGTTGGCCCACAGACCGAAGGGTTCAGTTTCTGATCATGGGCACTTACCTGGGCTGCAGGTTTGATCCCCGGCCCCAGCTGGGGTCATGGGGGAAGCAACCAATTGATGTGTCTCTCTCACATCGATGTCTCTCTCTCTCTCTCTCTCTCTCTCTTTCCCTTCCACTCTATATAGAAGTCAATAAAAAAAATATGTTTGGGTGAGGATTAACAAAAACCAACAACAACAACAAAAACAGCTGCTGTATAGGAAGTGATAGAAAAATACATTAATTTACATTAATTCTCTCTCCATGTGAGTTCTCTCGTCCTCTATTTCCTTCTCATAGTTTCTTTACTCTATTTGACAATACATTATTATTTCTGAGTGATTATAAAAAAATAAGCCTTATATATTTTAGACATTAGAATGATTGAAAGTTTCAGGAAACCTTTCATATATTAATATAAATATTGGCAGCAAACAAGTGGCTATATAAATTGAAAATAAATAGAAGTTTTAAAAAAGATATATGTATTCTGGTCTTATATACCTTTTACCTTGTTTTTCAGAAAAGAAAAAAAAATACACCTTATGGCATGTAGTTTCATGAGGATGTAGTTTCTCTGTAATATTTAATCAGCAAAAGATCAACTCAACAATCTTTATTAGAACCTATTCTGATTAAGGCATAGTGCTGGGTACCAAAGTCAAAATGATAAATAAGAAAAGATCTCTGATCTCTATGAGTTCATAAGAAAAATGCTAAACCAGGAGTACATAGCAAAAGCTGCGGATGCATAGATGAGAGAATAAACAGTATTTGAGGAAGTCAGGAAAAGCATGACGTAAATGACATTTGATATGGTCACACCAACACAGTGGCTGAAGCAGAGATGATGAAGCGTACGGCAAGTCACTGGTAACAGGATACAGTTTGAAGTGTTTTCCTAATGGAAGTGGCAGGGGTGATACGAAATCACTCCTATTTGTATAAACCTGTAAACACTTCAAAAAGCATATCAGGTTTTCTGAGCATGGCCCTTACAATAAAAATCATTTTCCCCTGGGCACATTGAGAAAATAAAGAGCTCTCCTATATCAGTGCAATGCCACCTTACCTACCTGGCCAGGTAGGAGAACATGCCTCCCCTAATCTACTAAAATGTGAGTGGGCCCCTTCTCCTACGTCAGCCGGGTTCATGACAGCTTCCTTATGTTTCTGACGGAAGCAAGCTTTTGAACCCTTTTTGAGAATTACCCTCCATATTAGGAAAAGGATAGTGATCTAGTTTGGATATATATCAGAAATTCAGCTACAATTTACTGAGTATGAAATAACTGGCTCTTAACAGAGTAGCTAAACCAAACATGGTGAAAGGAAAGACATCAAGGAAAATGCTTTGATGTCAGGTTAAGTGAACTGAAATGTATTGAGCCAGCATGTCTTATAATGCTCAATAAATAGAATACTGGTTGCTTCATCCATCTAACAAGGCCAATGAGAGAATTCAATCACATAAGTGAAAGCCCTTTGTAAAATGCGAACCACTACACAAAATAACTTATTACCCAACAAAGACTTTCTATCTCAAATTATCAAAGTAACACAAATTATGATCATGGAAACAGGGTCCTTAAAATCCACACAAAGGAACTGAATAATCCTTCTCAATCTTTTCCACCAAATACAGAGCAGGACCCCTAGAATGAAGCAAGGTAAGTGCCTAGGGCTCAGAATTTAAGGAAGCGCACTCTCGAGACCAAGCAAGTTTAGGATTGGAACTTGCAAGTGAGTACTTCCTTACATCTTGAACCCTGGGCATCTACCTTCCTCATCCTAGTCCTGGCCCAGGTACTGAAAAAGAGTGTATCCACAGGGACTGGGAGTTCAGCCCAAGGCAGAAGCATTTTTGTTTGTTTGTTTTGTAAAACACTATCTTATGTACTAATAAACTTATTTTGTTTGCATTCTACACGAAATCTTTTCATTCTTAACATACTATTTTCCTATAAAACTGTGAATAAATTTTGATGTTCCAGAAAGAAGTAAGGTCATGTTTATCTTGAAGCCTTAGGTACCCATTCACATCCTTCGATGATTACATATAGCTGTTACTTGAACAACATGGGGATTGAGCTGACACCCCACACAGTCAAAAATCCACATGTAACTTTTGACTCCCCCAAAACTTAAGTTGTCCCTCAGTATCCACAAGGGTTGGTTCCAGAACTCTCCACAAGTACCAAAAATCCATGGATGCTCAAGTCCCCAATAAAAAATGGTGTACAACAATGAGACAGTCAGCGCTCCGTATCTGCAGACTCCCAGTCACAGATGGAAAACAGTACAGGTACTTATTGAAAAAAATCTATGTGTGCCCAGCCAGTGTGGCTCAGTGGATTGAGTGTCGTCCCATGGACTGAGAGTTCAGGTTTGATTCCTGGTCAGGGCATATGCCCAGGTTTGGGGCTTGATCCCCAGTTGGGGGAGTACAGGAGGCAGTCGATCAACGTTTCTCTCTCACATCAATGTTTCTATCTCTCTCTCCCTTTCTTTCTCTCTAAAAAAATCAATAAATAAAAAAGAAAAAAATCTATGTGTAAGTGGACCCATGATGTTCAAGGGTCAACTGTACTATGTATATAGATAGATAGGTACGTATAACAATAGTGTACATTATATATATATATAATAATATATATAATTATATATTATTAATACATATTTCTTTAAAATATGCACTTGCATATTATGCTTACATAGTAGTATTCACATACTACTATGCCTATAATTTCCAGAGCACATACATTCCAATTCAAATACACGGTCTTAGAAGTGCAAAATTAAAACTCATATGATAAGAAGTATGACCCCAACTATAAGGAAAACTCTAAATAATATATTTTCAATAAAATTAATTTTTATATATTGAAAGTTGATCTCTTCAACCATTCTGCATGTTTGGGTGTGTATGTGTACCATGTGGAATATTTTTAAAACCTGAACTCCAATAAGTCATCAAATTGGTGAACAGAATGAATTTGAAATACAATTTTAATAAAAATTATTGGTAAAAAATTTTTCAAAGAAATACAAATTGTTGCTAATGTTACTTGAAAACCACATATTGTCATATTTCATAAACTAATTTTATAACCTCTAAAGGTATGTTGTCACTAAAATTAGAATCTACTGTTTTACCTTTTTCCTCTTAAAAACATTGTTACTGTTCCCTAAATCAATTAATAGAATGAAAAAGTATATTCTATTAGTTAACAAATTAAAATTTTAGCCATTTGACATATTTGCCTTCCAGTACAGTGAACTGTAAATATACATAATTTTAAATGTCAAATGAGTCTGTGAATTAATGAGTCTTAAAATAACTAAATATTCTTAAACCACGACATATTAATTCTTCCCTATCAATAGACCCATTAAACTACTTTCAGACACAATAAACAGTACACTAGAATATTTAACAAATTAGATTGCAGGACTGACAGCTGATTCTTTAAAGAATGTAATCATATCCTGACCCCCAATGTTATTAAAATTCCAGTTATTAATCCTGTCTTATTTCCCTTTTGTTTTCACAACATTTTCATCAAGGATTAGGGAGATATTGTTAGGCTGAAAAAGCTTACATTTTCTGCTGTGATTCAGAACAGCTGCCATTTTTGTTTAGATAGCCCTTTATTCATATTGTTTTCCTTGCCCACATTCCCCACAGCAAAATCATACAAGTCCTCACCATTTCATGAACCCCCTTAGGGAAGTTAATGCCACAATCAATCCCTGGTAGTTATTTATTTATTTTCACCGACAGAGCATTTCACCAGGCACCCAACAGATCTATTCCTCTGGCCACCTTCACAATTTCTCATCATGGTGGAGATTCAAAGGCTTTTGACCCTAACATGAATGCTGCAAATATCTAATCCTTACTTTCTCTGTTGTTTTCACTTCAGAAAGAGGTAAAATCTGCAGCAGCAAATGTAAAGGCATCTGCAGAGTTCAAAAGGGAGTTTACTTTACACTAGATCTTCCCCTTCAAGTTGAACCAAAAAATACATTCACAGATAAGGTATTATACAGGCTTGAGTGGAACTCTATTTTTAAATCCTGTGTTTTTAATAAGGGAATTAAAAGAAAGAGAAAAAGAGAAAGAGGGAAAAGAAAACAAAAGAAAAGGAAAAGAAGAGAAAGGAAGAGAAAAGAAAAAAGAGAGATATGGACTTTTCAAAGGTACAAATAACAGGTGAGATTATTCTAAGAGAACACCTGCAGAATTGACCATGACCAGGCTGTGTTTTCATGAGCTAAGGGGAGAAACGGGGGAAGAGGACTGTGGTGGTAGTTCATTTTGTTAAGGTCATCACTAAAATGTTAACATAAATAAATGCCAGTCCCCTGGACTCCTCCTATCTAACATTTAATGTTGTTACAAATCTGGGGAAGAGTAAGAAACAGAAATGAATAAGTGGTGAAGGAACAATATTATAATATTTAAATATACTTTTGCTGATGTATTCATAAAAGACCTCAGAGAAATGGTAATGAGAAAACTCTGGTATAATGCTTCACATGGTTTGTGTTAATTATCACTACAACCTTACAAGGTCATTGCTAGGCAGCACTTTCCTATTGTTTATTGATTTATGTAATTGCTAAGCATGCAAATTAAAGTGCACATCCACAGTCATGGGCCACACATTTGCTCAGTAACATCAAAAGCTTGTATCAAAAGATACTGGAGTGAAAAACAGCATCAGACTGCCCCAAAGTAACAACGTTACAAGCAAGTACTGGGGACTGGATGAAAGAAAGTGAAGGGACTAGCCAAAAAATATATATACATAACACATAGACACAGACAACAATGTGGTGATAGCCAGAGGGAAGTGGGGTTGGGGGGAGGTGGAGGTGGGCAAAGAGGGGGGAAATGATGATGGAAAGAGACTTTACTTGGGGTGGTGGGCACACGATGCAGTGCGCAGATAATGCTTTATTGAGTTGTACACTTGAAACCTGTATGGTTTTGCGAACTAATGTCACTCCAATAAATTCAATTAGAAAGAAAAATTAAAAGTGAAAGTCCATTAAAATAAATAAACAAAGAGTATACTTACAGCACTCTTAAAAAAAAAGTCCCATTCCCAGAATTTATCAACTATTAATTTGGCCAAAGTCATATAATTGTGACAAACTTTGAGTCACCTTAGAATTTACTTAATAGAAAAACAATTTATCAAATTGATATTGATCTAAAATAATAATGAATTAACAAATGAATAGGGTTTTCTGGTTAGTGGTACTTTTGTTGTTGTTTTGGCTAAATTATTAACTAGAGCCCTGGAAAGGCTAAAATAATTGGGCAAGTTTATGGCCTTTGAGGAAATCTTTTTTTTTTCTTTTTCTTTCTTTCTTTTTTTTTTTTTTGGTATGTGCCCCTAGCGGGAACCGAACCCGGGACTCTCTGGTCCGCAGGCCAACGCTCCAACCACTGAGCCAAACTGGCCAGGGCTGAGGAAATCTTTTATTCAAAGAGTGATAAGAGTATTAAAACCATAAAGACAGAACAATGCTATAAAAAATTGATTAACTGTGCTCAGTAACAGACCATTTACACATAAGATAAACTGAGTGGTGGGTGTGGCTCAGTGGATTGGGCATTGATCATCCCATGGACTGAGAGGTTCTGGTTTACCTGGTCAGGGCACATGCCTGGGTTGCAGGCTCGATCCCCAGTAGGGAGTGTGCAGGAGGCAGCCAATGAATGTTTCTCACATCATGTTTCTATCTCTCTATCCCTTCCTCTCTCTCTAAAACATCAATAAAGACATATATAAAAATAAATAAATAAACATAAGATAAACTGTGATTGTAATTCACTAATGTCTTCTAACTCTGGAGTGTGAACTTACCAGTCTGCTGAATCACTGACTGCAGTCTTAGCCCAGGGGCCAGGTTCTGTCTTGACAAATCCCACATCATCATGAGAGCTGGAAGATGACTGGTCTGAGAGATGTGGAGGAAGCACTGGCAACCTGTCATCTTCTATAATGACAGTGTCATCTTGGGGCATATTCACTGTGGGGGACAGCTGGTATTTACCTGTCCAGTAAAAAAAGAAAAAGAAAGAAAGAGAAATTCTAGACTCACGCTAAGTGTTAATGTGAATTAATATTAACACTTCGTTACATCAGAAAAAGTCTAACTTTCCAAACATCTGCTCAACCTGGCAGAACAAAATAGAATTAAGGAAATTTATTTTCCATAAATGAATGTCAAATGGAGACCTCAAGTCTATTCCTTCCTCTGCCACCAGAGCTATGCAGAGTATTCCATTTCTCTGGTTTTAAGTTTCCTAAAGCCAGAGATGATCTTCTAATGTGAAAATGCTACATAGTTTCCAATTTATGAAAGTCCTTTGAAAATTTTTTACCAGGAAATTTAGAGGGAAGCTCTGCAGGCTTACATCAACCATTCACCCATTCATTCATGTAGCAGGTGTATAAGAAAGACTTAATCTCTGCCCCTAAATCACTTACACCCTAGAGAAGGAGACAGGCATTTAAAAGGTGATAACTGATTGGTGCTGTGAGTGACATGCCAAAGGCACCGTGGCATTCACTACTGCTGGTAATGCCTGAGTAGTAGAGACAGAGGGTGTTTGGAATCTTAACAAAAGTTAACATCAGAGTTGGGTTTTGAATGATCAATAAGGTTTTTTCTGCTAGAAGAAATGATGACATTGATTTCAGACATTGGCAGCATCATCATTAAAGGCATAAAGGAGAAAAGCCCACGGTGCAGTCAGTTGATGCTTCAAAGATGAGCACATACAGAATCAAGGCCTTGGGAGAAGATGGCACAATTGATCTTGAAGAGCAAAAATTAAGATCTGACTGCCCAGAGATTTTCAGCCCAAGACAGGAGAGCCTGTAAATTTTTATTTATTCAATTAGGATATAGTGTTCTTGGTAAGGAAGACCCAAAACTGTTTACACTGATCAGTTTCTTTCAGGAAAATCTGCTCAGGTTCACAGATCAGCATGACAGGCATTTACATTTATTGGGACAAATTATGATTCAAGGACCTGAATCCTTGAAGATAAAGCTGGGGTCCAAATGATGCCATCTTCCTCCCAAAAATGCCTATTGTTCTTCTGGCTAACTCCCAAAACTTTGTGCCATAATTCTGAGCAAGAACTATGGGCCAAGCTTTGATCCACATGAATACTTTGTGGGAGTCCATGGGCATAGAAATCTGCAGCACGGATCATATGGGCCCTCTGGCCTGGTTTTCCCAACAAAGCAAGGAAAATTGAGAATTTTCCTTTCACCTTACAAGAGGATGGAAAAACTCTCATTTTAACTCCAATGTCTAAATCTGTTAAATCAGCTATACTGGTTCTTACCCTAATACAAAGGATTGCTGCACTGTTCCAAAACGGCCACCATGTTACACAAGGTGCACTTTTCCTGTATTATAAAGTATTGCTTAAAATAGCATAAGAGCGCCCCGCCACTGTGGCTCACTGGTTGAGCGTCGACCCATGCACCAAGAGGTCGCCAGTGCAATTTCCGGTCAGGGTACTTGCTCAGGATGTGGGCCTGATCCCCAGTGGGGGGAATGTAGGAGGCAGCCAATTGATGTTCTCTCTCATAAATGTTTCTATCTCTGTCTCCCTTTCCCTTCCTCTCTCTCTAAAATCAATAAAGAAAAAAATTAAAAAAAAATAGCACAAGAGCAATGTGTAGAAAGTCTATTAACATTTTAGTATCATTCTTAAGATTTAATTTTTAAAGTAAATGATAATTTTTGTTTTAACACTATTATGGAAATTTTGGGATGACAAATATATGGTCTTGAAGGATTTATAAAATATAAATTATACTAGACATTTCAACAAAGGAGTAAAAATTAAATTGATATCATCTTTTCAGGACAACCTACAAAAGTAACTTGCTAGAAATTTCAAATGCAACCATTATTTAGCATGAACTACTCTATTATAGAAACACTGCATGTTCACTAAAACTTCATTCAGCATTTTATCAAGAAAAACACTCTACTTTGATTTGAACTGCATTCATTTTGACCAACTATGAAAACTAGTAACTTCTTATGAATACTCACAATAAAAATGTAAATCAAATTTTAGTACTTGAATGTCTGTCTTTCATGAATTCAAGTCACTCATTTATTCCTATTGGAGTTAGGATATTAGTACCAAAAGACAGAAATTTGTTCAATAAAATATCATTCATAAACAAGGTCAGACATTTTAGCACTATTACCCAAAGAAATATTTCCTTCTCAAGACATACCTTTTCCCCCAAAAGTGTACAGAATGACAAAACCAGAATTTTCCCTGACAGCTGACCACTGACAAGCCGTGTGTCAAAGCATTAAGTTCCAAGTCCTCACACAGGCAAAATTTATTGGAAGGAAATATTATGGTGTAATTACAGTACACTCATTTTCAACACAACTAAAACTCTTGGGTTTACGCAATATATTCTGAGAGACAGCCTAATAAGGAATATGGAACACTGAATGGCTCTTCATATAACAATCCTTTCTCATAAGATGTTATTTTGAGTAGAAATTGTACCTTAGTGATCCAAAATATTATACATAAATAAATGGCAAGAAATTTCCCTAATAGTAAAACCAGAATTTAGCTATTTTCTCTCACCCATGATTCTGGAGGCTAATATCTTTAAAAATTTGAGAATTCGTATTTTCCATCAATATTCCACTTATTACCATGCTTGCTAGGACTAATCTGACTCCAGTAATATATTGGAGGTAATGGATGACTAAACTGCCTAACTACATATTATACCAAACTCCACCTTGTCAATACCTCTTAATTACATTTGCCATATTTGGCACATCATAAATGTGAAACCTTTGAAGGGTGACTTGAGAAGCCTTTGATCTATTTTTGATAGATAAATATTCTTTTGTCTTCAACTAGTTAACCAAAAACTATAAACTAAGATGTAAACCAGTCAATATCGTGTAGAGGAGTGAAACAATGAGATGCAGAATAATTGTTTACTAAACATTTATTCATTGGCACATTTACATAGAAGGTAATGCCATGTATGATACTAAAAGCAGATGAAATGAGGAAAATTTTTCCAGTGATTTGACTCACAATAAAAATATTAATGTTCCATTTTTCTACACTGAATTTCTAAAAAGATGAACTAATATGAACATAATTATTTTTTTAAACTCACCAAAAATATATAAACATAAAAGCTACTAAGATTAAATTCTAAAATGGATACAACAGATTTTGGTTTTGCTTTAAACAGAAAAATTCTTCAGATTAAAACACTGGAAAAAATTTAAGATTCAATGCTCCCAAATGTCAGCTTGTGATTTTATGAGGTGAATATGTTTGGTTAAATTAGCTATATCTAGTATTGTTATTGTTATTATTATTAGTTAAGATGGTCTTAGCAATTTGTAAAATATTTTTAAGGCTGTTAAAAGAAAGAAATCCTATGTAGGCTCACTGCAGATTCCTTTTGGATGAAAGTCCAGGATGACTCTTCTAAAATGCATGATAGTGGAAAGTCAGCCAATACGGATGACGTTTGGAGACATCTTGCCTTTGGTCACAAATCTGGCTGACTCCATCAAAAACTGAGGAGATGGAACAGGTTTGAATAATGTGGGACTCACGACTCACAAAATTATACATGGTAATTTTTGTTCAGAAGCACAGAAACTTTGCAGCTTCAGACTTGTCACTTAATTTCTCTGGTCCATAATTCCCCTGATCAGAAGGTAAGGAGGTTGGACTCCATGATTTCTAGAGTTGTTTACAAAGATCTTTGATTTTTTAGTTCACAGTGGTTGCCAGAATGGATTAGATTCTAGAGACCGTCCGATGTTTTTTGCTTAAAAGTGTGAATACTAATAAATTGGTGGTAATAAAGAATGAATGTCATGCCCTGGCCAGTTTGGCTCAGCAATTAGAGCAGCGACCTGCAGATCAAAGAGTCTTGGGTTCGATTCTGGTCAAAGGCACATACCTCAGTTGTGGTTCGGTCCCCAGCCCTGGTCAGGGTTGTGCAGGAGGCAACCAATTGATGTCTCTCTCACATCAATGTTTCTCTCTCTCTCTCTCTCTCTCTCTCTCTCTCTCTCCCTTCCCTCCCTCCCTCTTTCCCACTCTATCTGATGATAAATGGAAAAATATCCTCAGGTGAGGAATACAAATTTTAAAAAAGTAAAAATCAATATAGGACCTCAGGGCTTCATTCCTTTATTTGTTTAGTGGGGAAATGTGGCTGATGACATCTGACATCCTTCCCACTCTAACAACTCTACTTTTCTTTAATATACTTTTTAGTAGCTTCTTTCCCAGGATGTACACCCACAGATATGGTCAGAAAGCCTCAAAGCTCATTTTGGTCTAGAGTCAGTTCTACATGGAAATATTTTATGTGGAAATTCATCCTGTTTGCATAAAATAAATCATTTATTAATGAAGTCAACTGGAATTTCAGTACTAAGTTCTAACTGAATCATAGTTGATCATGAAGTAAATACTATCACCTCCATTAATGTCTACACAGGAGTTATTCTAAAAGCATAGAAGACAACCACCATTTACCAAACAAGATCTGTTTGAGAAATTTTCATGTACCTAGATACTATGCAAATCAATAAATACTATTCCTATTGGTGTAGGTTAATAGAAATTCAGTGCTCTAATAACTTATATTTGGTATCCTGTTTTGGTGTTTCATTGCAAGGTAACATTTTTTTGTAGGATTTCTAACTTTAAGGGGAGCTGATTTAATAAAGTTTATTTGTGTTTCAGTGCCAATAATATTGAAATACGGAATGACAAAGACTGAGGAATTCTCAATTTGCAAAGCTAAAGGTAAGTCAAATTAAGTACATGTATTTCTCAGGGTAAAACTATATACGTTCCCTAGTTTCCAGTACAATATGTAAAAAACCTGTTTAAAGAAAATATCCAAATCATTCAACATCAATTTGGCCTATCATCCAACGTAAAGAGTCTGTCAGCCCTGAGCCCAAAAGCACACAGATGGGAGGGAAGGTACTGTTCTGGGTGAAGCATCAAGAGTTTTAAAAGTCCACTACATCTCTAGCAGAGGGAAGGGAAAAACAATGCCAACTACAGTGCAAACGTAAGCAAACTAATGAATTCATAGCTAACAAAATCAGGGCAACAGACTATAACAAAAATGAAGGAATCCTCAACCCATAAATACAGCATTTCAAAAGGTTCCTAGGTGACTTTTGTTTGTTTGTTTGTTTTTTAGTGTTAGTTTTTCGCCTTCCTCTGAAGCATCAGGGATTGGAGGCAGGACGCTGGTTACAGGAACTGGTGGACCAATGGTCTGATTCAGTATGGCAAGTCCTATGTTCCTATAATAGAGGGGAAATTACAGCATATCACTTTGTATGCACACAGATCCAGGCACACATGCACTCTCTCTCTCAAGGGGTCTGAATTTCTTTCAATAAAAAAATATTTAACAAAGATAAAGTTTTATACCAAATCCAAGAAAGTATGGAAAATCCAACAGCAGTGAAGAGAGTGATCATTAATAAGCAAAGATTAATGTGATAAATTACATGCGATGCCTGTCACGTAACAGGTGCCCAATATCTTTAGCATCCTTCCTCTGCTTTCACTTATGCTAAGCAGGGGAAAGGAAGATTGGTGACAAAATAAAACTACAGGTGGCATGTCTAAATTCTATTTGTAACAAAATAAATGAGATTTTGGCAATTTTTCCAAACTAGAAAGCTAGAGGAATTAGAGGAAAGAACAACCGAAAATTCTAGCAGTCATGTTTATGTATTTTTCCTATCATGCCCAATAGAAAGTTCTTTGAAGGCACACATTATTTCTATTCATCTTTGTATCTACAACAAAAGTGTATACACAATGCCCTGCCAATAGCAGGCTTTCCATAAACATTCACTGATGAATGAAGTAAATTCTTCTTCTAATGAAGCTTCACAATAGAAATTTTAAATATACTAAATCTATACTTAATGTACTCAAAATGGACTAAAATTTTGGGTTTTACTTTATATTAGCAAAACATACGAGCAATAAAAGTGTTTTATGTCAGTTCCTATTTTAATCAAAATAGCTTGCTGTGTTTTAAATTTGAAAATTCTCCCAAGGTAATCCCAAGATGAGCAACTCAGTACATCCAACCAGTCCTGTGGCAAAGCAAGTCTTTATTAACCGGATCTGTTAGCAGAAGCTGCACTGCTACAGAGCAAGTGCGAACAACCTCATTACCCACTGGGGCCCATGCACACAGCACGGTGTCGAATCCAAACAAAGGATGCAAAAACTTGTTTCAGGATTTTAAAATGTAGGCTTTGAAAAAGCAGAGATGCAAGTAAAAAATTTTACCCTCCTATTAAGCGCAAATCAAATAAATATGAATAACTTATATACACATATATACGTACATATGTATTTTTCCTCTCCCTCCAAACAGCACTATGAATGATGTGTAACTTTTGAAGCCTCCTTGCCATAAACCACTAAATTTTGACCTTTTTCAAAACATGGCTTCATTTATTATCTCAAACAAGCTAAGAATATCTTCATCACTGGAAAACATTTCTATGGGATTACTTCCTTTTTTTTTCTACGTTACAGGATCTAAAACTCACTTTAAAAAAATCAATGTATTGATTTACTCTCTTCACATTAACACTTCCTGAGTGATTATAATGAACCCACTCCTTTCCTTTTGAAAACATGGCCCTCCTTTACATTAATAACCTCTGTGAGAACCAGTTAAAGCATAAAAATAAGATGTGATAAACAGCTTTACCTGACTCACCCATTATCCTACTGAGTGCAGCATTTCTTGTGGGGGATTCATCGAGCCTCTCAATCCCACTGTAGAGGGAATGGGAGATTCTTCGTTCCCTATCATCCAACACTGTTTCAATGGGCAGCTCAGGTCCCGAGGGGCTCCCAGGTGACTTCAGCTATAGAGAAATGGGGGCAAGAGAGAGTCAGGACTAGAGGCTGATTAGCAGCATGGGGGTATTTTAACAACTTGCCCAAGGCCTGCATCCAACTAGGTACCAAATGAACGAGAACTTTTCACCCTGTACCAAAATAATTCGTGATGACAGCTCTGCCTAATGACCCACTTTCTGTGCCACTTTACACTGTGCCCCCCAATGAAGTTCTGTCAGATTTCAACCACTAAAGGAAAAATATGTATATTAAAAGCTTTTTAAAAAAAAACAAAAAAAAAACTTATCTTGTTGCTTATTTTGTTAGTTTGTTAGTATCTGCTGAAGTCAATTTAAGTGATGATTTAATTCAAAATTCTTCATAAGATGTCACTCTGCACAAGGCATGCTTTATCAGAATGGAAGCTGTGGAACTTAACTCTACTTTTACAACTACAGTATATAAGTACACAAAATAATTAGCACACATTTCTGCCCTGACCAGGAATCGAACCAGCAGCCTCTTGGTACATGGGTCAATGCTCAACCACTGAGCCACACCGGCCGGGTTAGCACACATTTCTGTATGTGTGCTGGTTGAATTACTATTCCACTCTACAAGACTTAAAGACCACTTCTCAGCTCAGGTGTCTTGAATACACTGAGCCTAAATTTCTTCTGCTAGACGTTAGGAATAATCTTCCTATTCTCCCATTATCTTAAGCATGAGATAATGAATAAATGAGAAAAGCATTTTAATAGTATACAAACAATATTCTAATGAAGCAGGCAAAGATGTGTATTTCACAGACATATACAATCTCCTAAATAAGCAAATAATACAAGTCAAGATCACCATGAATAAAATTGTATGAGGCATTCTTTAAAATAGCAATGCCTTCTAAATCCTATTCCTCAAAAACATAATATAAATTTAAAAAACCTATGTTAGTAAGGCTTTGAAACAAATCTGCTTCAAGGAGAAACAAAGCATACATAACTACATTCCTCCCAAGGTGGGGTCTGATGTTGACCCCATGGACTAATAGCTTAAGGACATTTTGGTGCTGGCTGTAGCCAGAGCCAGAGAGCACTAGGGAGGAGGGCAGCCCAACACAACACAACACAACACAACACAACACAACACAACACAACACAACACAACACATCAAAGCTGGAGAGGACACTGCATTTTCCAAACAGATGAAACCACAACTGTAGCAGTTCCTTCGTCTGAACAAATTATGATTTCTGTAAGAGAATATCATCTGTTTAATATAAATGAGATATTTAATGAAGTTCCGAAATGTAGACTTATCTCTCCCAGTCTGATAAGCACTGGGGAGATTTAATGCATTGAAGGGTCAATACAATTACAGTTGGAAGCATGTCAAACTGCAGGAAAATAATAAACTCGCAGTGCCAGTGAATTAGACTCAATAAGGTTTAAATTGTTAAATGAGGATTTGTTTTATTAGTTTCTTTTAAATTGCAGATTACAACTGACAGCTTTACTGAAAAGTAAATTAAATATTCAAGGTCTCTGATGTATAAGAATAAAAGAATATTTCTGAAAGAATATTATGGTTAACCTCCAAGGTATTTGGGGGACATAAAAAGAAAAACAAACAAAACACATACCCTACACCTTTAAGAACAAGTATATCTGCAGTTTTAAAATGAGCACATACATTAAAGAGACTTGCTATATACAAGGCTCTCCACACAAGACCCACTTGCTAAGCAACAATTTATTTCATCATAAGGCATCCTCAAGTTTGCTTAACAGATACATTTAATTGAACTATATAACTGCAATTTTCTAGATGATAAAATCTTCATAAAGATTCTTCATGAAAAATCCCTAAATATCCCAAGAGGGTACTTTAGAATTTTATAAAGTCAAATAAAAATTGGATTTAAAAAAGATTATACTTTCAGGGATCATTTCTATAGTTTGTTACTAGATTGTAAAAACTGTACATGCAGGCTTTCTAGAGAAAATAAGATGCCCGTTCAGCTAGAACTTTGAACGTGACCATTTTCCTGGAAAAGAGTGCACACTTCCCCTGCCTCTGGAACCATATCTAATTTGCATCTCAAAAGACAGATTTAAATGAAGACATCAATGGCCTACTACATAAATATTTAACAAAAGATACAATGCTTTTTTATTTCCTTAAAAAATAAAAGTGATTTCAAATCTTTCCATGATTTGTGTGTGTGTGCTAGAAAACAAGTTTAAGAACAAGAAGTGTTTTCAGAATGGAACTCAGCACACAGGTGAGGAGGCAGAGCCAGGTGGCCTTGGGAAAGCAGCCCAGGCCTTTCTACAATTCAGGCTGCTCCCAGGCCCTTTCAATCTCCTTATATTAAAACTTTATCAAAATTAAACTTAATTAGAAAAAAAAAAGAAATGAACTGCAATTTTCACTTTGTTGTTTGTTGTTTAAAGTGCAAAAATGTTCTTCAACCCAGCTTCATTCAGTCCCGAGCAGCAGGAGCTGTGTTGTACCCCTCAGCTATTATATCCCTGTGAAAATGAGAAAGCCTTGACATCTGCTGAAGAAAAATTAGCTCCAGGTTGCAGTAAGATAACTCATATTGTGTAGCAGTGTAAGTGATACAGTCTTTTTCTAAAGTAATGTGGAAATGTATATCACAGATCAAAAAATACCTTATACCTTTTGATCAAGCCAGTTATTTCACTCTGTGGTCACTATATTAACAAAATAATCAGCTAAGTGAATAACAAAGATTCAAGTGAATCAATATTTATTACAACTTTATTTACAAATGTATAAAAACTGGGAATTACCTCAATCTTTAAAAATAATATGCTCTTTAAACATATTCAAATGTCACTTTTATAATCAGAAAATAACAAATGCTATTTAATAACAAAAAACTGGATATTGTCTAATAAATATGCTTTTCATTATGTACTTGGCCTTCTTTTCTTAGGAAAAGTTAAAATCTTGGTTTCTCATATAAAACTAATACAATTTCTGTGGGGTTCAGTAAAATCTCATGTTGTTTAAAGTATGCGTTAGCAGATTGAATGGTATCTTTCACATTAAAAAAATGTATCCCACCATCTCGACTATAAATACTGAAAAACTGACACACTTATGGCCCTCACCCCCTTGAACAAACTTAGAAGTGGATCCTACTTACTATTTGGTATGATCTCATTATTTGATATTTCAGTCATCATGGACTTAATCTATTATCTCCAATACCTGGCACAGAGGACAAACTGGGTGAATAATGAGATGAATAAATTTACTTATTCCTAAGTCAATGATTCAGAGTTTTCTTATTTATTTATTTATTTATTTTTTATCCTCACCCGAGGACATTTTTTCATTTTTTGTTCAGATAGAGTGGGAGGGAGAGAGAGGAAGAGAGAGAGAGAGAGAAACATCGACGTGAAAGGGACACATCGAGTGGCTGCCACCTGCACGACCAACCAGGGCCAGGGACAAACTGCAACCGAAGTACATGCCCTTAGCGGGAACCGAACCCGGGTCTCTCTGGACCGCAGGCCGACGCTCTAACCGCTGAGCCAAACCGGCCAGGGCCAGAGTTTTCTTAAAATGGTTTAGAGATCTTATACACACTAGAACACAAGAAAGTAGGTCTTTAAAGTTGACAGAACTGTACAATGTTGAAATTAAAAGAAACTGACTTAGATTTCAATTATACATTGAGAAAGTACTCACATCCAAAGGATGTGAAAACAAAACAACAAATAAAGAGACAGGGTTCAGCTCTGAAGAACATTGGCTAGAATTTTAATCCAGTTTCAGGTTCTGCTTTCATGCAGGACCACACTAATTTCCTTTCCATCCCCATGTGGACAACAGCAAGTATCAGAGAGGTGAAGGCAGCTCCCCCAGTCATTCTGCCTGTATGTGGCAGACCCAGAGTGTAACTGACTGTCTGATACTAAAGTCTGTGCTTTTCCCTGGCCAGTGTGGCTCAGTTGGTTGAACGTTGTCCCATGTAACAAAAAGTCACCAGTTTGATTCCTGGTCAAGGCACATGACCGAGTTGTGGACTCGATCCCCAGTAGGGGATGTGCTGGAGGCAGCCAATCGATGTTTCTCTCTCACACTGATGTCTCTCTCTCTCTCTCTCTCTCTCTCTCTCTCTCTCTCTCTCTCTCTCTGTCCTTTCCTCTCTTTCTAAAATCAGTAAAAATGTATTTAAATAAATAAAGTCTGTGCTTTTATTGTACACTACATCTCAATACAATCATAATATAAACTGCGTGAACAACACAATCACAGTCAATTAACCCACTCACATGCTTAAGAGGAAAGAATACCTTGCTGCTAAATGACTCTGTCACTACTTTGGCCTTGCAGCTATTAAGCAAATCATTTGATCTCTCCACATTTATTCCTTAATACATAAAATAAAGAGAATCATAAATAATGTTTTAGACCACTTCCCATTCTAATATAGCTTTTAAATTCTAAGAGGATTAAACCTAGAGAGAGAATTCATTTTAAAACAGTGTTTGACAACTAAATCCTTCAGTATGGAGTCTAAGACAAAAGCTCACCTGGTTATATTTTCTGTTGGCAATAAGACAAGATTTTATATGAAATCATGTCTAACTGAGTTATAATGAAATGACTGAAAGCTATGTTAAATTACAAATATTTCTACAAATATTAATTTCCTTAGAACATTTAAAATCAGCATAATTCTCATACACAGGTTATTTTCATACTCAAAGAACGATGCAAGGTACTGGCTCCTATTTCCCTCCACTATCCTTCAAAGTACTAAAAAATACCATCCTTTATAGCGATATCACTGTTTTTCACTCTTGCTTTATGTATTCTTTATTTTAATATGCTATATTTTACATCTCAATGACTTTTGTAACTACCAATTTGTAACTTTTAATCTAATCACCTTTTCATCTATCCCCCCAATCCTCTCCCATCTGGCAATAATCAAAATGTTCTCTGTATCTATGACTCTGTGTCTGTTTTGTTTGTTTTCTAAGTTACACCATATAAGTGAAATCATATGACATTTGTTTTTGTCTAACTTATATCACTCAGCATAATATTCTTTAGATATGTTGTTGCAAATGGCAAGATTTCATTTTTTTTTTTTTTTATGGCTGAGTCATATTCCACTGTATATATGGACCATTTCTTTCTTATCCATTCATCTATTGATGCTTCCTTATCTTGGCTATTGTAAATAACATTGCAATAAACATATGGTTTCTTCGGATAAATACCAAGAAGTAGAATTGTTGGGTCCTTCTTTGTCGCTTGTGACAGCCTTTGTTTTAACATCTATTTTGTCTGGTATAAGTATTGCTACCCCAGCTTTTTGCGTTGTTTTGTTTCCATTATCATGAAATATCTTTTACATCCATTTATTTTCAGTCTGTACGTGTCTTTTGATATGAAGTAGGTCTCTTATAGGCAGCATATAAATGGGCCTTGTATTCTTATCCATTTAACCACACTCTGTCTTTACTGAAGCATTTAATTCACTTACATTTAAAGCAATAGCTAATACTGTGTAGTCATTGCCATTTTATTATTCATATTTTTTATCTCTTTATTCTTTAAGAAGACCCTAACATTTCTTGTAACACTTATTTGGTGATATGAACTCCTTTAGCTTTATCTTATTTGGAAAGCTCTTTATCTCTCCTTTGATTTTAAATGATAGCTTTGCTGGGTAGAATAATCTTGGTTGTAGGTCTTTGCTTTTCAGCACTTTGAATATTTGTGCCAATTCCTTCTGGTTTGCAAATTTTCTGTTAAGAAATCAACTGACAGTCTTATGGGAACTCCCATATAGGTAACTAACTGCTTTTCTCTTGCTGCTTTTAAGATTCTCTCTTTGTCTTTAATGTTTGGCATTTTAATTATGATGTGTCTTGGTGTAGGCCTCTTTGGAGTCATCTTGTTTGGAACTCTCTGCACTTCCTGGACTTGTATGTCTAATCCTTCCACAGGTTAGGGAAGTTTTCAATCATTATTTCTTCAAATAGGTTTTCCATTCCTTGCTCTCTTGTCCTTCTGGTACCTCTATGATGTGAATATTGGTATGCTTGTGTTGTCCCAAGAGGCCCCTAAACTATCCTCATTTTTTGGATTCTTTCTGCTGTTCTGCTTGGGTGTTTTCTGCTACCTTATCTTCCAAATTGCTGATTCCATCCTCTGCTTCATCTAGTCTCCTATTGATTCTCATCAGTAATTATATTCTTCATTTCTGACCGATTCTTTTTTTATGTTTTCTATTTCTATTTTTATGTTGTCATTGAGCATCCTTATAATCAGTGTTTTGAACTATGCCTCTGGTAAATTGATTATCTCCATTTTGTTTGGTTCTTTTTCTGGTGTTTTGTTCTTTCATTTGGGACATATTTCTTTTTTAAAAATTTTTATTTCTTTATTGATTTTAGAGAGAAAGAAAGAGGGAGAGATAGAAACATTGATGAGAGAGAACATCAATTGGCCACTTCCTGCATGCCCCCCACTGGGGATTTGGCCCACAACCTGGGCATGTGCCCTGACGAGGAATTGAACTGGCGACCTCTTGGTGCATGGGTCGACACTCAACCATTGAGCCACACCGGCTAGGCTGGGACATATTTCTTTGTCTCCTCATTCTGGCTGCCTACTTCTGTTTGTTTCTATGTATTAGGTAGAGCTGCTACATCTCTCAGACTTGGTAGGGTAGTGGCCTTATGCAGCAGCAGTTGTCCTTCAGGGCCTAGTAGTGCAGCCTCCCTGGTCACCAGAGCTGGGAGGTCCAGATGAGTCCCTTTTGGGTTGTGTGTGTCTTCCTGTTGTAGTTGAGCTTTGATTGTTGTTGGCATGTCACTGGGAGGGACTGACCTCAGGCTGACTGGTTGTCAGGACTGGCAGTGACTACAGTGGAGAAGCTGTTGTAAAGGGGCCAACCCTATGGAGCAGGATTTGCTTTAGTGGGGCTTGTTGCCGACCTAATCTGCACTTTGGATATGTCATTTATCGAGATGGTTGGGTGGTACTCTGGTGTGGCCTGAAGACGGGCACCCCACCCAATGTGTTGGTTATAGGGCCTCATGGAAGGAGCTCTGATGCAGGCCAAGGTCAGATGACTGTGCCCTGCCTAGGGCCATCCAGCATGAGCTACAAAGCAATATGCAGATGCCAGCTACTTGTGCTTGGAGGTTCCTGGCAGAGGCCAAGTTGCTAACTGAGACTGGCTGCCACTCATGCAGGGACTGGGGTCACTTAGCAAGAGGTACAGGGCACACTGAGGCCAGATGCTGCTTGCTTGGGGTTTATGAACCTTTGAGAGATTTTAGGAAAGTCTGCAGCAAGAACTAAGACAGGCTGTTTGTATACAAAAGCCACTGGAGAGGGCTTGGGTGGGCCCACAAGTTGGGTGGGGCAGGGTCTCAAGGAATCACCAGGGCAGGTCAAATGTTGTTAGCCAGGTTGATGGAGACTCAGATGTGCCCACATGTGAGCTCTGTGGGGACAGGGCTCAGCAAAGGAATAATCGCTTTTGCCAGCACTTCTGACTGAGAAAAGGCTGCTCCTCCAACCCTTGCCCCAAAACCAAACAATTCAGTTTCTCCTCATATGTCCTGGGAGACATTCGAGCTGCCAAACCAGTGAGGGAGCTCAGACATAGAGTGAGACCAAGTAAATTCATGTGCAGGCCCTTTCAGAGGACTCCAGAAACCCTCCATCTCACTCTGCCACAATCCTTCCTGGTTTTCACAGCCAGAAGTTATTGGGACTTCTCTTTCTGGCACTGGGACCCTAGGCTGGGGGTCCTGGTGTGGGGTTGGAACCCCTCACTCCTCAGGGGGAACCTCTGCAGCCGAGATATTCCTCCAGATTTTTAACCATCACACAAAGTGTGGGATCAGCCTGTTAGGAGTCTCTGTCCCTCCTATCAGTTTCCATTTGGCTTCTTCTTTATATCCTCAGGTATAGGACGTTTGTTCAGCTAGATTTCAGGTGGTTCTCAATGATGGTTGCTCTGTAGTTTAGGTGGAATTTTGATGTGGTCATGGGAAGAGACAAGCACAGCATTTTCCTACTCACCACCTTGACTGGAAGCCTGCTTTATGCATTCTTTTCAATGGAAAAGGATGCCAGGGCTTAAGGAATTTTTCTCCAAAAAGTTAATCCATTCTTCAGGGGCACAAAACAAGGGGAAGCCATTTCTCTCTCTCTCTCTTTTAAAGAAACAATTATTGCTTAGGAAATGTTTGAAATTTAAGTAAGAACATTAGATCTAAGGAGCAAAGGAAATCAAGAATCACTGTTAAAATATTAATTTTGTGATTGACTGATGGTTTTCTTAGAACTTCAGGTTTAAGTTATCTTTTCCTTTGAAAACTGCCAGATTCTCTAGGATTATTCCTTCATCATTTAGTCCATGTTTATGTGTCAGTCCTGGGTTGGACACCAGAGAGAGAGAAACAGGAACACAGCAGTTGGATGAGGTCCCAGCCACCTCAGAATTTATAGTTCCCGCAAAAGAAAACCAAAACAGAAATGATGACAGTGCTAGGTGAAGGTAAGTACAAAGCACTAGAAAAATACTTTGGAGAGAAAAAACTAAAATCTTAAGGCTGTTTTTGGTAGGATAAGGAGCAGGACAAACTCATGGGGAAAACCTGGAGGTAAGATAGAACATGGCAAATCTGAGAACTGCAAATAATGCTGTGTAGCTAGAGCAGTGGCTATACTGGGACAGGCTGGAAGGGGCACAGACGCCAGGTTTTACATGTCCTAGTGGGCACTGGGGTGGGGAATGCCACCAGTCCTAGAGAGGCCAGAAAGCCCCTGAAGGGTTTTCAGCCAGGAGTGACATGATCACTTTGTTTTTTTAGAAAAATCTACCTGATAGCAGTTTAGAGAATGGAATGAGAGAGAACTCCTGACTGCAGAGAAATCCTCCAGAGCAACAGCAATGGGCTCAGTGAGATGATGGGCATGAATGTGGGCAGTGTCAGAGGGGACGGAGAAAAGTGGGTGAGAAGAGAGAGACGCTGCAGGGAGGCTACAGAGATACTAGAAGTTTTTGAGAGATCAAGAGTAATCCCAGATCTCTGGCTTCAACAACTGAGGAATAGTGGTATTATTTATGGGGCTGGACTGGGGTGACTAGGGTGGATGAAGTACTTCAAGGAGGAACTTGCTTTGGAGGAAAAGTCATAAATAAAGTTTGGCACACCCTGGAATTAGGTGCCTGAGAGACATACCAGTGAATACCACTTCCATGGTCAGTTGGAACTAGAACAGTTCTGAGCTAGAAAAAGAGTTATGGAATACTCATAATATAGGTGGTACCTTGAGATCAAGAAATGGAAATCACTCAAGGAACAGTGCACAGGAAGAAACAACCCAGGAAATACCTTGAGGAACACTAACAATAAAAGAACAGGCAGAAAAGAGGAGAGAGAGAAGAACCAGAGTAAAGTAAGAGAAAAACAGAGAGAGCAGGTAACAAATGATTAAAGAATGAGGTAGTGTTCAAAGATTCCTGGAATATCAAGCAAAACAGACTGAGAAACGTCTTCCAGAGAAAATCTCAAATGTGCTGTAGAGGGATAAATACTAGTGAAATACAAGGTAAGTTGATATGTGGTATGGAGATATGACAAATAGTTTGTTTTAAAAAATACAAAAATAATATATGTACAAGTATATTCCTACATATAAGGGCAAAGGAAGTTGTTACAAAGTACAGAAGATTTTCTTTTGCAAATTCTCATCTTCTCTAGCTTGAAATTAAGTATGCAAACTCTTATTTAAATATGTATTTGTAAAGTATAGTTTTGTAATATTTCAAAGACTAGACTATATGGTTTACTAACAGATCCAGAAGGAGAGAACTCAAGCACTGTGCTTAGCTTGAGGTTCATTCATGACAAGATGCCCTATGCTCATATCAATATTTACTGTGGTATAAGTTACACATACCCTCCCATTAATTTAAGGAAATGTTTTTCCAAAGGTAACATAAGTGCAACAGCAGCAAAATCATGTCTTAAGCCTTATGGGAAGCTGAATGGAGTTCTTCTGTCTTCATATAATTCTTTGGTTAAACCCTATCAGTATAAAAGGCTTCTCACTAATACTGTAAAGAAAGCACAACATTCGTGATAAGATTTTCTTTGATATAATTGTTTCACAGCTTACTCTCCTAAGAGGTCGTAATAACCAGCAAGGTATGAAAATGATATCATAAGGAATGCTGAATATTAAAGTATACTACTGTCTACTGACTACAGCTGTTTCCTGACTTAAATCATTTCATTCACATAAATTCATATGCAGAATTGAATGAGACACAGGTATTTCAGTGGGATTCCAATTTCATCTCTTTCACAGGGCAACAGGGAATAAAATCAGTGATCTTCTTAAAACATCTTCAAGCTGGTTCAGGTTTGCTTTGCTACTATTTGGGGAACAATAGGCATCATCTGAATCAGATGAAAGCAGATCTGGATTCAGAACCTTAGTACATTTCTTACGTTTTAAGTCTCCCTATAACACACAATGTTTTTCTCTGATGGAGAACTCTGAAAGGTGTTACTAATTTTAGTTTCTTTTGAAGAGTCTAATAGCATGATAGTTGTACAGTATAAGACAAGCTCTATGAGAGAAGGTCCACATCTGTTTTATTCACCTCATATCCTCATGATCTAACGCATTTTCTGAATACAGTGGATATTCAATAAACATGTGCTGTTTGAGGAATGTGAAATTATTCAGTGTCAGAATAAAGACTAATAAAGACCAATGTATCTTATAAAGTTACTGTTGAGAATTTTTCAGGTAGCACTTTAAAGGGCTCTCATTACAAAGACCAGTTAATGATTTGACAACCAATAAAAACTATTATTCAAGTAAACTAATTCAGTAGCCTAGTATGAGGGATTGGCATTTATATTTATTATAAAAGTAAATGTTTCTATATTACACTGTTTTTTACTCTGAGATTTTTAGTTACAGTTTCATTGTTCTCTTATTGGTATGAAAATTAATTTAATTACTATTCACTTATTCTCCATTTGAAAATGAAAAATAATACAAAAGCAAGTCAATGGTCAATAACCTTTCAAAAATTGGTCACCTCTACACAGACTACCTACTGAGCTCAAGAGTACCATTTTTGTGTGTGCAAAATACTACTGTGTTATAGGATTGGATGAGTGCTAGTCACAACCTGAAAAGTTTGCTTTATGTAAAGAAAAACAAAAACAATTTAGATAGTGTTTTCAGTTTGTATGATTTGCTAGTAAATTTTTCTTAGTTGATTTAAAAATGTGGGAATTTGAGCATCAACAAATAAAAGAACAAATTACATTTTCAATAAGTTTTGTTCTTCGTAAACTGTCAGGTCCCAACTATTTTTTATAGATAGCACATAATTTATAACATTGATCTATGACATTTGTTTTTTAAGGTTCCAAAATTAATTTTTGATTATATATATAATTTCTTTTTACCTTTAATTTTCAAATGTCCTGCTAAAGAAGAAAGTATTTTTTACTTATTTGGGGAAACATGATCATATCATTCCTATTCACTCCCAATTACAAAGTGCAGCATATATTTTGAACCAATCTTGGTATTACATAATAAATATGACTGAAAAAGCAGGCACTCAAGGGGAAAACAATCAACCTTATAGTGAAGGAGAAAGTGGAGGTAGAAGATAGGAGTGAGGACTCACACTTTTGACAATGCCAAAGGATAAAGAGATTCCCCTTAGGGACCTTGTAGGAGGCATCCATTTTTGAATAAACAAATGAAGAACTGTAGTTTCATTGTTTCTCCTTACCAGAGACAACACTGCTGAATAGAAGAGAATTCTTGGCTCTGAGCAGGAAGATGTGATCTCGGGTACAGGTGCCTTTAAGATCCCCATATTATCTGCTGACTTGGCAATAGGCATACTAATGCACAAGTAGGAGAATTTTGGCCTTGGAACTAAGAAAACATATCACAACTCACCGACAATACAATAACACTATAGCAAGCAAAGATAGTTTATAGTGTTTCGAGGTAAAGTCCCAGGACTTGCCATTCTCAGTCCAACATTAGGACTGAAACTCAGTCTTATTACAATGTCAAATGCTACTGACTTTTCTCTTTAAATTTTTTTATTCTTTACCTCATTGCACTTGCTTATTCGCCTAGCAACAATGAGCTGGATCATTCCTCGCTTGTTCCCTTCCGTGGACATGGACCTCCTGAGGGTTTCCATGGCATCTTGGTTTGTCTTGCCCAATAGGGATTCCCCATTCACTGCTATCAGCTGATCATTCACCCGAAGCCTTCCATCCTAAGAAGCAAACAGGTATAAGTAAGTGCTATTAAATAGTCTGTTATAAAAGAAGTTGCTTTCCTTTTAGTTAAAAAACTAAAAACCAAACAAAAAGGGGAGGGGAATTTTAATCCTAATGGGTTTGCCCAATTGAATACTAGCATAATAATATTTAAGCAGTCACTGTAGCCTTTGTCCATTTCAATCATTTATACATTTGTAAATCAAGTCATTATCATAATATGTTTACCAAAATGGCATACTATTCAAAGGTCACAAAGTGTTTACTTTGCTTCTAGAGACACCCACAGAGGTTACTTACAACCCAACACATGTAAAAACTCAAGGCTATTAGACAAATGTAGAGAGAGAAATGAAATGCCCCCTTCACAAACAGCTAGGAAATTTTCTCTAGACTGGGAAATAGGATAAACGATCCATAGACAGGGAAGGGGACAAGAAAGTGTTAACCTTTATTGAGTGGCAGCTCTGACCCAGAACCTAAACTAAGTCTTTGCATAGATTATCTTCATTTAACTTGAAAGATCATGGGTTGTAAATTTTGTAAGACAAAAAAAGGGGGGGGGGGCATGGAGTTGAAGCCATGGATGCTCTCCCAAAATAAGAGATCACTGAGATTTATTCCAGTTGTTTGATCATGGATGGGATATTATGAAAAAACAAACAAACAAAAAACCAGAAAACATTTGTTAAGTGTCATAGGATATAAGATTATGACGACCCAAAACATACCACTTTAGCATAAGAATGATTTTGTGCTGAAAGCAACTGAGAAATGGCAGACACAGCAGGTGTTCTCTGCCCTTCTCTTTCTGCCCAAACACAGGACGTAAATTTCCTTTAGTGAAAATGTTCCCTCACTTCTCCCAAACCAGGGAAGGGAGGACAGTGTTCAACACCAGAGAGAGAGATGGCACTGAGATTAGTCTGCATAAACAAACTGTACAAAATAAACCTTAGCTATCATTAGTTTCCCTCATACATTTACTTCCCCAAAATTTATAGCCCCTAGAAGCCTGAACACTTTTTCCATTTTTAAAACAGTTCTACATAATGTGTCGCTCTTGGCTTAAATGGTATATAACCTTCCAAGTCTCACTGCTTCTTCAGTTTTCACTTCTTTTCCACAGAGCTCCAATATATGTAAATTTTAAAGTATTAGCTTCAATAAAATGTGTAATGCTTTTCTCCTGTTAATCTGTCTTTTGTCAGTTTAATTCACAGACCTCAGAAACAGAATCTATGAGGGTATAGAAAGTCTATCCTCCCCTAAAGTGTATACATTTCCAAAACAATTATAGGGTTGGAATTAAACATTTCTTATTAATGGACATAAGTTTGATAAAGTTGACATTTGCTTACTTTAGATGCTGCTCCTCCATTAATAATGGACTTGACAAAGATTCCCAAATCCGCATGGTTCTCTTTTGACCGGTTACCTTTGACACTGACACCAAGACCTGCTGATCCTGAATCATTAAGTGGAACTTCAAATGTCAAAAATTCCCTGGTGCCATCAGGTGTGAGAACAACATCCTCCTCTTCTGCTTTCTAATAGGGAACAAAATTGCAAAGCACATTATATTCCAATGTTTCTTTCTCACAGATATTTTTAAAGACTGCTAATGAGCAGTTCTTAATCATAACAGGCACAGTATCTCTACCAAATATTCAGGACAAGATCCAGGATAACAGTGCATCTGCACCTCTCCAAATAATTCCTGGGAACCGCTGTTAATATTTTTATACAGCAATTATTTCAATATTGAAACAAATCCAAACCAGATTCTCAAAAAGACAGGGGGAAATGTAGTGAAAGGACTGAAGAAATGTAGACTCCTATAGTTTGGGATTTGTGTGCGTGTGTGTGTGTGTGTGTGGGGGGGGGGTGTCTGTTTATACAGGGTAGGGCAAAAGTAGCTTTACAGTTGTGAGTACGTGAAACACAGAGATGATGATGATTATTATTATTATTTTAATCCTCATCTAAGGATATTTTTCCATTTATCTTTAGGTACAGAGAGATGGAGAGACAGGGAGAGAGAGAGAAACATCGACGTGAGAGGGACACATCGACTGGCTGCCTCCCACACAACCCCGACCAGGGCCAGGGATGAACCGCAACCGAGGTACATGCCCTTGGCCGGAATCGAACCTGGAACTCATTGGTCCATGGGCCGACGCTCTATTGCTGAGCCAAACCAGCCAGGACCAGAGTTTATTATTTATTAATTATTGTATTATTTTCAATATGAACACAACTGTAAACCTACTTTTGTCCCACCTTGTATATATTATAAATCACAGGAGAAAAACAGTATCAGCAGGAATCAAAATAAATAAATATAACTCATCTGTTCCTTGTTTTTCATTAGGAATTTTCAATGTTATTAATAGTTTTATGTTGACTAATGGTGCATCATTTTATTCACAAAACAATAACAAATCCTGATGCTACAAAGTCAGCAGGAAAAGGTATTCATTTTCTTAGAGCCACTAGAGAGTTTAACCTTCAACATCTTTGAGACAAAGTAGAGATAAACACCACAAGAGAAAATTTTTTCACAGTACTGTACTATACATAATACAGATGGTAAATATCATTCAAGTGATAGTTTAATTAATCAGTTGTATATGCAAGCTTTGATTTAATAATTGCAGTCATTAAGGCATAGAAGACTGTTTTAGAACACAACATATTTTAAGTGACACAAACTTGCCCATCTTAACACAGCAAGGAAGAAATGAACGCTTCAAGAATAGCCTAATTAAATGCAGTGAGCTGACATGTTTTATCAATAAACTTGTAACAAGGTGAAGCAGTGTGCCTCCTGTGCTCCTCCTTGAAAAGGTTAGTAACATTTTAAAGGGTAAAGGTAAAAGCTTGCAAAAGGGGAAACTGTAAAAAATGTGTTGTTTGCATGACCTTTGCTCAGCCTTCTGTTGAGTAGGGATAATTATCTGGATTATCCACAAGGCAATGGATCACCCAGCAGATGCAGGGCTAGATACCAGACCAGTCCAACTGCAAAGTGGACAATGGGCCATGCAGAGTACATCAGTAGGAACTGCTGGAAGCTAAAAGTAGAGTATATAACCTACGCCCCAACTGTTATTCGAGGCTGAACGCTTTTCAGCTCAGCCTGCCTGCACCCTGGCGCATGCAATAAAGCCATTTTGCTCTACATTGGCCTTGTGTTGTAGATGTGATCTCCCACCGGCTCAGACCTTTTACTCCTCAGTAGTCCAATCTATGGCCAAGACTTCAACCACCTAGATCTCTATAATGATCACCACCAAATGAGGAAGGATAGAATTCTTTTTCAAACTCAGTATTTGAAAAAGTATTTAACCGCCACAACCACATCAAAATTACAACTAAACTATAGAACAAACAGCCTTCAGAACCACTTGAAATTGAGCTGAATGTAAGTCCTACAACTACGAAATTAAAGAAGAAACCACATGGAGACTGGTAGGAGGGGCGGAGGCAGACGGGCTGGTCCCACACCCACATGTGGCAGATAAAAATCAGGAGGGATACCTCAGCTGTGAAGGTCCTCCCTGAGGAGTGAGGGGTCCCATCCCATACCAGGCTCCCAGCTCAGGGTTCCAGTGCCAGGAAGAGAAGTCCCCGTAACTTCTGGCTGGAAAAACCAGTAGGAACTGAGGCTGAGGGAGGCTGAGGCTGCTTGAGCCCCATGCAGATCCTCTTAAAGGGCCTGCACACGGACTTACTTGGACCCACTCCCTCTGAGCTCCAGCACAGAGGGGAGGCAGCTTGAAAGGCACCAGAGACATAAGGAGAAGAACTGAGTTGTTCAGCCCTGGGGCGAGAGCTAGAGGGGCAGCTTTCTCCCAGACAGATGTGCTGGTGGAGGCTGTTGTTCCTTTGGTGAGCCCTTCCACCACAGGGCAGGCAGAGGGTGGCCATATCTGGGACTCCAGCTACCTGACTCATACTGTTTGACCCACCCTGGTGATTCCCTGAGGCCCTGCCCCACCCAACTTTCAGGCCCACCACAGCTGTTCCCAGTGGCTTTACCATAGGATTGGCCTGTTTTGGCTCCTACTTCAGATTTTCCTAAATTCTCTCAAACAAGCAGCATCTGGCCATAGCAAGCCCCATACCTCTCCCTAAGTGGCTCCAGGCCCGGCACTAGAAGCAGCCAGCCTTGGTTCACAGCTTGGCTTCACCTGGGCACCTCCAAACCCAGCACAAGAAGCAGCCATCGGCAGATCGCTTTGTAACTTATGCCTGGTGGCCCTGGACAGAACACAGGCAGTGGCTGACCTTGCTTCAGAGCCAGCACACCCAGTGGAAAGCTTCAGACCACGTCAAAGCACCACCACCCAAACACCTCTACAAGTGACACACTCAAGGAATGGACTCAGGGGCTACCAGAGCCCTGCTGAAGTAAGCGTTGCTCTGTGTGGTGGGCCCCTCACAGCTGATAATCCAAGGGAGTCAGAGGTGGGTAGTTAGTGGGCAGAGCCAGTCCTTGCAGCTGATCAGCCTGAGTAAAACCCTCCCACTGAAGTGCCAACAACAATCAAGACCCAATTACAACAAAAGGGTATAAAGTCCACATGAGGGGTGTACCTCGAGGGCCCAGCTGGGTGATCAGGGAGGCTGTGCCACGGGACCCTACAGGACACCTACTACAATAAACCACCCTAGGAAGCCTAGGAGACATAGCAACTCTACCTAATACATAGAAAGAAACACAGGGAAGCAGCCAAAATGAGGAGACAAAGAAACAGGTCCCAAATGAAAGAACAGAACAATACTCCAGGAAAAGAACTAAATGAAATGGAGATAAGCAATCTAACAGATGCATAGTTCAAAACACTGCTTATAAGGATGCTCAATGAACTCAGTAAGGGCATCAAGAGCACAATAAAGGACCAATCAGAAATGAAGGATGCACTAACTGAAATAAAGAATAATTTACAGGGAATCAATAGTAGAATAGGTGAAGCCAAGAAGCAAACCATCGGTTTGGAATATAAGGAAGCAAAAAACAACCAATCAGAACAGCAAAAAGCAAAAAGAATCCAAAAAAATGAGGATAGTATAAGGAGCCTGTGGGATAACTTCAAGCGTACCAACATTCACATCATGGGAGTGCCAAAAGAAGAAGAGAGAGGGCAAGAAACTGAAAACCTATTTGAAAAAATAATGGCAGAAAACTTCCCTAACTTGGTAAAGGAAACAGACATACAAGTCCAGGTAGCACAGAGAGTCCCAAACAAGATGAACCCAAAGAGGCCCACACTAAGACACATCATCAACAAAATGCAAAAGGTTAAAGACAAAGAGAGAATCTTAAAAGCAGCAAGAGAAAAGCAGTTAGTTACCTACAATGGAGCTCCCATAAGGCTGTCAGCAGATTTCTCAAAAAAAACTTTGCAGGCCAGGAGGGAATGGCAAGAAATATTTAAAGTGATGAAAAGCAAGGACCTATAATCAAGATTACTCTCTCCTGCAAAACTATCATTTAGAATCAATGGCCATATAAAGAGTTTCCCAGACAAGAAAAAGCTAAAGGAGTTCATCACCACCAAACCAGTATTATATGAAATGTTCATAAGTCTTCTTGAAGAAGAAGATAAAAAAATATGAACAATAAAATGGCAATAAACATATCTATCAACAATTGAATCTACAAACAAAATGAGCAAGCAGAACAGAAAGAGACTCATAAATACAGAGAACTTTTTTTTGATTGCCAGATGGGAGGGAGGTTGGGGAGATGGGTAAAGAAGGTGAAAGGATTAAGAAGTACAAATTAGTTGTTAGACTGATGAACATCAAAGGGAAGGTGGGTGTGGGGCAGGAAGAGCTTATTCAAAGAACTTATATGCATATATCCATAACCAATGGACACAGACAATAGTGTGGGCAAAGCAGGAGGGGGGCAGGACCAGGGAGGAGGGAGTCAAGGGGGGGAAAAAGAGGGACATCTGTAATACATCAACATAAAGATAATTTAAAAAAAAAAGAAAAAGTATTCAACCACATAATGAACATGTAGCAGAAGCTCTTCAAATAACTAAATGCCTCACCTATTTCTCCTCCTCTTTTCCCAATTTTGAAATATTAGTCCAGGATCCACCTAGTTACTCAAACTGGAATTATCAAATTATAATTGAAGAATGGTTAAATATATAGTAGTACAAAATTAGGCTGGAATATAATCCATCCTTTAAAGATTGTGCTTTTAAAGAATGGTTCAATTACACACATGAAAGCAGATTAGTACAGAGTAATGAAAATATGGGTAGAAGTCAATTATTTTCTTTGTACCCCAAAGTTTAAAATTTTCTAATAACAATAAAAATTAACATAACTATAAAATAATTTTTAAAGAAAATTAGGTATTTAACATGCAATCTGAAATATCTCAATTAGATGAAGTAATTTTTGGAAGTACACAATTTACCAGTAAGAGATTATTTTTTAGATTATCTTAACACAAGAGATATGCTAGTTTTAAATAACTAAACCCATAATAGTGTAATTTGTAAAGTGCTGTTCCTAATTTACTAATATTTCTTTTTTGTGTTTACATTTTATGGTAGGACATTTATTGTGCCAGCTCAAAAGACAGCCTCATAGTTATGAGAACAAGGCACATTTCAAAAACATAAAATAAAATCACTAATATTTAAAACAGGAAATTTATACAATAAAAATATAAAATAATGGCTTTGTAAAGATACAGTGCAATAGCTATGTTAACTATACAAAGTACAAAAATTTTGATATCACAGTAAATATAAAGCCTAAGCTGGCTCATTATAAAAACTCTCTTACATTTAAAACATTTCTAGAGAATAATTATAGCTCGAATAAAAGCAATGTATTGGGAAGCAATAACCATCAAGCACTCATCTCAAAATACTGGCATCATTATCACATATTTATTAGGCAAAAGTATTTTTATATATTTATCTTGCTCTATAAACTTTTTTATCCATATGGTTCAAAATAATTAAAGAATACTAAATAATAACTTTGTGTGAATGCATATAGCTCTCTCCATATAAAATCTGTTATAAAAACATAATACATAGGTAAATATTCATGTTTAAAATATAAAGTAGCATCAAAACACACCACAGTCCCCTTCTACTTTATATTCAGAAGTAATTAAAAGATAAAATGTACTTTGTGAATCATTATTGATATTCCTAGGAAAGTTACACCTGAAAAGACATAGAGACCAAAGAGTCCTTGGCTGGGCACATTTGGGTCTGATCACTTAGTATGCTTATTTGTACTTCAAAAACCATTTAAATGTTTCATTACAGAGAACTGTTACAAAGCCTTCATTGTATAGGGGTTTCCAATTTTCTATCACCTTGATTGTTATTTCACCCAGATTCTGTACTTTATCAAGTTTCTTGAATCAAACTCTTTCTACAGAATTTGCTCCTCAAGCCATTTGTACATAATCATGTCCCTCATATACATATATGTACACTCAAAGTGATTTTTTCCATCAATACAACCAGTCAGTTCTTCCTTTGCTCATTATTCCACTGACGTTTTTCCCCTTTTACTGCCCAGAAAAATTAGGGCATTTTTACTGAGCATATTAAAAGCAGGGAACCTACAGGACAGGCAATATGAAAGCTATTTACTTTCCCACTATCCTCATAACAGCAGAAAAGATGCATACTTCTATCTGGAGTGAGACAGCAAAAAGAGCCGCAAGTCCCAACACCAAAGCCCAACTTTCCTTCCTCCCCAACAACAGTCTGAGCCCCAGGTCACTTTGCGTCTGCAGTGCATCTGCTAAATGGACAGATGAGAGAGAAAATAAATATTGACTATATTAAATAGCAAAAAAATAATCATGAGAAATCTGAGCCTCAATATATGAAAATTCTGATGAGTACACAAAATATTGTGAAGAGAGGCAAAAGAAATGATTTGATACATATCATGAATCCGTAAAATTATAGGTATGAGCATAATAGCTGAAATGGGGCTCTGAAAAGAAAGAAGTGACTCAGCACACATTTTGCCACTTCTGAAATCTGATTCCTGCTAATATTTTAGTCTTTGGTCCTGACACAGAGCTCCTAAATCCCTTCCAATTTCCTGAGTGATAAGAGCATCTTTTGTTCTGATGAAGTGAATGATTATTGGTGGGCTACTGGGTAGGGTCATCAGAAAGACCAAGCCATGATTAGAAGCTTGGAACTTTCAGTTCCACTTCCACTCTCCAAAGAGTAAATGAAGTTAATAATCGATCATGTCTACATGATGAAGCCTCCATAAAAATCCCAAAAGTATGGGCTTTACATATAGGATAAAGTAACTTTGGGAATATGACTGGAGGGTTATTTTTTATGCAAACAAGTCTAGATAACCTCTATATTTAAAAACTTCTCTTAATTAAAAACAGAAATGCTGTTTACCATTTATGACTACAATTTAATTTTTGTATGTTGAATGTGTTCTCCCTTTCACTTTTATAATAATTTTTGTTAGGTGTGAGAATGTGATGGTCACCACTATGGTATAATTGATTTTATTGCTGTTGTTGTTAATCTTCACCTGAGGATATTTTTCCATTGATTTTCTTTTAGAGAGAGTGGAAGGGAGGAAGGAGAGACATCAATGAGAGAAACATCCTATATGTGAGATGAAATCCTTAAACACTGACAGATTCACTATACAAAATCATTACTATTTTTGTAAGATCATGAAAATATTAATCTATTCCAATTTTGGAATAAGATTATTTTTAAATATGTTTGAATCATTTGAATTACATTTATTCATTAAATTATAAGCTTAAAATAAGTTTGAACATTTAAAGTACTAGAAATAGCACACATTTTATAAAATTCTTGTGATAATAGCAACATTAGATGCTCAAACCAAACCATTAAGGTCAACATATTTAGTGTATGATAGTATAAATTTTCAACAAAATCTAAAATTACAAAGTTTTGTACACTTTCATCTATGTTCTCATGAATATCAAAGTTAATGCACATTACAGGCCAAAGAAGTGTTTGATGATGAGTTTATCCCAAAGAATTTGTACAAAGTTTTGATAAAGATATAATGATTCACAATTCACTTCCCCATTCGGCTCCCCATTTGCTTTCTCTGACTCAACTATCCCCCCACCCCGTTTTATTGAGATATAATATGACATATAACATTGTGTTAGTTCAAAGTATACAATGTGCTGATTTGATAGACTTATATATTGAAAATGATTACCACCATGGCACTAGCTATCACCTCCATCACGTCACACAATTACCATTTCTTTTTTGTGTTGAGAATATTTAAAATCTACTTTTTCACAAGTATGTATCCCAGTATTCACAATTATAATCACTATGCTATACATTAAATGCCCAAGCTTATCATATGTTTATTCTCTTTGACCAACATTTCTCCTTTCTCTCCAATCCCTAGGCCCTGGGAACTACCATAGTACTGTCTGTCTCTACGAGTTCAGCTGTTTTAGATTTCACATTAATACATGTATCATGTAACATTTGTTTCTCTCTCTGATTTAGTTCACATAATATAATGCCCTTCAGGATGATTCATGATGTTGAAAATGGTAGCGTGTCCTTCTTTCTCGTGGCTGAATAATATTTCAGTGTATGTGTGTGTGTACATATCACATCTTCTTTATCAGTTCATCTGATGATGGACACTTAGGTTATTTCCATAACTTGGCTATCGTGAATAATGCTGCAACAAAAATGGAAGTGCAGCTATCTCTTAGAGATCCTGACTTCATTTCCTTTGGATATATACTCAGAAGTAGAATTGCTAGAACATATGGTTTTAATTTTATGAGGAATCTTCATACTGTTTTCCATAGTGGCTGCACTAACTTGCATTTCTACAAACAGCACACAGGGGTTCCCTTTTCACCACACTTATCTCTTGTCTTTTTTATGAAAGTCATTCTAACAGATATGAGATATCTTGTGGTTTTGATTTGTATTTCCCTGAGGATTAGTGACACTGTGCACCTCTTCCTAACCTGGTGGTCATTAGTATGTCTTTTGGAAAAATGTTTATTCAAATCCTCTGCCCATTTTTTCACCAGATTATTTTTTTTTGCTAATGAGTTGTAGGAGTTCTTCATACATCTTAGATATTAACCTCCTATCAAAAATATGATTTGCAAATATTTTCTCACACTCCAAAGGTTCCTTTTAATTTTGTTAACTGTTTCCTTTGCTGTGTAGAAGCTTTTATATTTAATTTAGTCCCTCTCATTTTTTCTTTTGTCACCTTTGCTTTTGGTGTCTAACAAAAAACAAAAACAACAATGCCAAGACTGATATCAAGGAGTTTACCCCATGTTTTTTTCTAGGAGTTTTATGGATTTGGGTCTTGCATTCTAATCTTTAGTTCATTTTGAGTTGAATTTCATATATGGTGTAAAATCAGGAGCTAGATTCATGCTTCATCATGCAGCAATCACATTTTCCCAACACCATTTAGTGAAGAGACTGTCCTTTTTTCATTGTATATTTCTTGCTCTTTTGTTATCAATTAATTGATCATATATGCATGGGTTTATTTCTTGGCTCTCTATTCTGTTTCCTTGAGGTATGTATCTGTTTTTATGCCAATACCATACTGTTTTTATTACTATAGTTTTATAATATAATTTGAAATTAGGTAATGTGTGCCTCCAGTTTTGTTGTTCATTCTTTGGCTATCTGGGGCCTTTTGTGGTTCCATGTAAATTTTAGGATTTTTTTTTCCATTTCTGTGAAATTTTGATAGAGATTGCAATGATTCTGTAATTTTGGGTAGAAGAAACATTTTAACAATATTAATTTTTCAAATCCATGAACATGGAATATTTTTCCATTTACTTGTGTCATCTTTAACTTCTTTCATTATTGCCTTATAGTTTTCAGCATACAGATCTTTTACCTACTTGGTTATATTTATTCCTGAGTATGTATTTTAGTCTTTTTGATGCAACTGCAAATGGAACTGATTTCTTAATTTCTTCAACTGTTTTCTCAATTTACGGTTGGAGGGGGTTTCAAAATGGTAGCATTTACTTGATCTACTACAACCATTAGTCAAATGAACCTATTAATGACCATGCTTATTACCTTGCTCATTACATTTCTAAATCAAGGTAAGTTAGCTTACCAAGATTACTTACTCTTGATTTTCTGGGAGGTTCCCAAAGACTCCCCCAATGAATCCCTACAGTTTCTGTAGGAAGAACCCACTAACTCTCTCTGAAATTCATTCTGACAAAATATTTAAGCATGTAGTAAGTATACCTTATCTCTGTGGTCTAGTATCATCTCTAAACTATATTTTCTAAAGTTCTACTTTAACCCAATAGTCTTGAATTTATTTAATGTACAATTACATTCTTAGGTGGAACTTACTGAGGAGTTCTTGGAGGGCTTACTTACTAAGCAGGTTTGCATTATTCCTACAGTCGGCCCTCGTTTATCGTGGTTAATCAGTTCCAGACACTACCGCGATAAATGAATTTCCACGAAGTAGGAGTCTTTATTTATAAATCGAATATTTTCGCAGTTAGAGCATAGAAAACCTGTTTACAACCTTTTAAATACATTTTTAACATTATTAGAGCCCTCTAGCCATGAAATAACACCCTTTAGTCACCATTACACTCATATTACCCAATATATTAGACAAAATAAGAGAAAATAAGACATATTAGATGTTACAAATATATTATTGTACATTTAATTACACACACACACACAGTTCTTACACACAACCACTAAACTATGAAAATAGAGCAACTTGTTCGATGATGAAGCGATGAAGATGAAGAGATGTACTGCACAGCAAAGAGCAAGGTTACTGCTCCTCTGAAGGCATGACCTCAGTAGGAGAGTCTTCAGGTGGTGCGGTATCTTCAGCAGGTGCGTTGTTGTCTTCTTCCACTGAAGGAGTACTAGGAGTAGGCAGTGGGTGTCTGGGTGCATGGCTGAAGAACATCGTGATAGGCAGTTGCTGGCGCTGTCTTTTCATATGCGTGAGGAGGCTTTTGTAGGGTTCTATAGCTACATCATGTGCATTCCAGAACCGCAATGCACGTTATCATTTGTGGGTCCCATTTGCCAATCATGTCCTGTACTACCTTAATAGTTCTCACCACTTGCGAGAGACACTCAAGTGTAAGGCCAACTTCTTCCTCCTGACCCCCAGGAACCTCTGGCTGCTCTTCCTCCTCCTCACTCACAGACTTAGTCATCTCCACCAGATCCTCATCAGTTAAGGGATCCGAATGTGTCTCCAGCAGCTCATCCATGTCATCGTGGGTCATATCCGCGAAACCTTCTCCTCCCAGCATCTGGGCTAGCCTAACTACCTTATCCACTGCCAAGCTGCTTATATCCTCTGGGGTGAATCCTCTGTAGTTGTGGACAATTTCAGGCCACAACATCTTCCAGCTGGCCTTCACAGTCTCCATCTTTATGTCCTTCAACGTGGCCTGGATGTTCTTCAGACAGGTCGCGATGGTATACTGCTGCCAGTACTACTTCAGCAAGAAGTTCTCCTCAAGGTCCATGCCTTCGGTGACTTGCTGCAGGGTGTTTTGCATGTAGAGAGCCTTGAATGCGCAAATAACCCTTGATCCATGGGCTGGATCAGTGAAGTGGTGTTGGGAGGAAGGAACTCGATCCACACACCGTCATAGGATAGGTCTTGCGCATGACCTCCAGCATTGTCCATGAGGAGAAGGACATTAAACTTGAGACGCTTCTCTGTGAGATACAGCTTGACTTGGAGGATGAAGCACTCGTGGAACCAGTCCGATGACAGCTGCTTCGTGATCCAGCCCTTGTTGTTGTGCATCCAATGCACTTGCAGCTGGTTCTTGTTTTTGTTCTTCAGGGCCCTAGGGTTCTTGGCCTTATAGATAAGGGCAGGCTTGAGCAAGAATCCCTCAGCATTTCCACACATAACGATAGTTACGTGATCCTTACACGCCTTGAAGTCATGGACCTTGGCCTCATCCTTGAAAATGAATGTACTGGAAGGCATTCTTTTCCAGAACAGTCCTGTTTCGTCCATATTGAACACCTGTTCTGGATGATACTTGCCCTCCTCAAGGATCTTCTGGAACGTGTTGTTCACGTAGTCCTCTGCTGCAGGCTGGTCAGCAGAGGCAGCTTGTCCATGGAGAATGACACTCTTCAGATGATACCCCTTCTGGAACTTCTCGAACCAACCCCTGCTCACCGTGAAATCCATGGACACTGCAGAAGAAGGGCCTGGTTGCGGTTCGTGCGCCATAAAGCGCTGGTAGAGCTGCCTCGCCTTCTCCCGATGACCAGCGAATCCAATGGAATGTTTTTCTTGCGGCTGTCACTGATCCAAATAGCTAGGGCAGACTCTGTTTTCACTATGAACTTATTACGACTTGTCACAACGCACTTTGCTTCCTTGTTGACAGAGACAGTAGCCGTTGCACGGATGTTCTTTTCATCTTTACGGATGGAGCAAATGGTAGACTCATTCAAGTCGTAATGGCGGGCAACCTCCACGATTTTCTTGCCATCTTTGATCATATCCAAGAGTTTCATCTTCTCCTGGATGGTAAGCATCTTCCTCCAGTGCTTAGTTTCATCGTCAGAAGGCTTAGAAGAAGCAGCACGTTTAGGAGCCATCGTGGGGCTTAGATAAGAGTTCTCAGAAATTGCAAACACTTACATGAGCAAAGATGCTTCCGATGAGTAGCGATGTAGAAGCGTGTATGAGAGAAATGAACTTGCATGAGGCTGAGCCAATCAGTGGCCAGAATAGGAAGAGGATAGGATAGCCAATCAGTGAACAGCACACTCTGATTGGCTTGGTTTCACCACACCCAATTTTTTGGAAAAAAGTTATTGCTCACACACAAGGAGTGGTCGAGTGGTTGCACCTGGATTGAAGCATTTGTGGTGGAGCTCGAATACATAGGCCTACAGTCCATACGTACAGTAATTTTAATTTTAATTGTAATATAGGGGTGTATAATTGACTAAGACAACTGAGTGCACGCTGTATCATTTTCACTGTCTCGATCAACTTTTTAATGAATATATTTGAAAAAACCACGATAGAGTGAAGCCGTGAAAGTCGAAGTGTGAAGGGGCGAGGGACGACTGTATATAGAACCCAGGAAGAAACTGGCACTTTGGGAAGTGAAGGCCTGATACTCAATAGGTAACTTCACTACCTCATTCTAAGGTTAATTTTAGGTGTCAACTTAGAGGGTGTTTTTGAATGAGATTAATACATTTAAATTGGTAAACTTTGAATAAAACAGATTGCTCTCCACAATATGGGTGGGCCTCATCCAATCAATAAAAGGCCTAAACAAAAGAGAAAGACAGGCATCTCTGAGCAAGGGGGGAATTGTCAAACAGACTGACTTTGGTCTTCATCTTTAACATTCGCTCTACTGAGTCAAAGCCTGCCAGCTTTTGGAATAGAACTGGAACAGGACTCTCCTGGGTCTTGAGCCTTGCTAGCATCCACAATCACATAAGCCAATTCACTATATAAAATCTCTTCCTTTATATACACACATTCTATTGGTTTTGTTTCTCCGAAGAATCCTAATACATCCATGAATAACTTGTCCAAACTGGACATACACAGGAGAGTACCCTATATCAAGTGAATAAAATTTTCAAAGGCAAAGGAGTTTTTGTTCAGGACATGGAGCAAGTGACCTTGAGACTGCTGAATAATATTCAGCTTCTTGTCCCATTTTGAAAAGGTAACTGTTAGGACTTACAAGGTAATAAAATTCTTAATGGCCATTTTATAAGCTTCCTGCCACAGGAAAACAAAGACCAGGAGGACTTGTAAGACAGGAAATGCCTGATACCAGGAATCAAATCATATAAGGAACCAAAACTGCCAAAGAAGCACCCAATCACACATCCACATTCCTGTTGACCCAACCCCTTTCATTTGGTGGACCAAATGGGGATATCTAGAAAAGAACCTTTTCTTTATTCTTCTCTCCCTCTTCCTTCCTTCCCCCACCCCAGCCCCGCCCCTAGAGACTCTTAGTCTTGGGGTCCAACGCGACCAAGTCCTTCCGGATTCCCAAATGGTGGTAGGAGTAACAGATCATCAGACCTTCTGATTCCTACTGAAGGGGAATCACTTCTTTCTCAGGAAGAGGGCACTAGGGATCAACACTCTCAATTCCCCACCTGGCCACCACTTGCAGGCATGGGTCAACCACTTAAAAGCCACTAGGGCAGCTGTGACAGGATAAACTGGGCTCGGAATGGGCAACATTGCATTAGGCAGCCTGCCGGTTTCAAGCAAACATCTGAGTAACTGAGGCACACTATGAAAAATCACACACTCGCCCAAACCCCAGCCCAAAACACCTTGTGGGATTTTTTGGAGGACTGTGAGCCTCGGCATTGTCAATTCTGGCATTTCAGGGGTAGATAGCTTATTCATCGACTAGTCACGACACTATTAGGGTTTCATTGGCAAATCCCAGTGCTGGGTCCAACCAGTCTCACTTGCACTAGGGATTAAATAGGGAGAAAGCTCCAATTTTTCCCTAACCACTGGGGGACCAACACAGTCCAACCTAAACCCTTTCTATCAAGGGATGCCTCCTAGAATAGTTTTCAGCACAAAGAAAGAGGCAGCAACCAGGCTGGAATTCCAGCCCTAGGTTTCTCCCTCTCACTAGGCTCACAACTCTCCCTCCTTTTCCATAATAACGCCATGGGCAACTCAATCTCAACCCCTCCCAAAATCTCACCCCTGGCCTGCCTTTTAAAGCAATACAGCATGGCCACAATATAAATCAGACAATCAGGAGATCTAGCCTCAGAACGGCACCTTTAATTATAACACCATTCTCCAGCTGGATTTATACTACTGCTGCCTAGGCAAATGGTCCAAAATCCCCTATGTTTAAGGCTTCTTTGAGATCCCCCTGTTACCCTGAACTTTGTTCCTCCTGCTGCATCCTCTATGCCTTATGGATGAAAAGGGGCCACATGCTAACCTGACAAGCTCAGGGGAGGCCCATGTGGTGTCTTGCAAACTCAAAGCCCTCAAGTAACCACAAAGGATGGTCTGAAATTAAAACTTTTAAACTAAAAGCAGTTTATAGCAGGTAATCATGTCCTGGGCCAACATCTTCCCTGACAAAGGTCAAACTTTACCTTAACTAAACCTGTCGATTGTCTTTTTGCATCTATAACATATCTTTGGAATGTCAAAGTAATTTTCCTTTTTTCGGACCCCTCAAAGCACAGGCACCACTCTGCAGAGAACACAAATCCCCTCATTGTTATTGAGTTAACTGTTGACTGTTAACTATCCTGTACCCAACTATGTAAAAGAAGCATGTGTCTATCATTTTCCTTTTTATTCAATCCCAGAGGTCTCCCTGCTTTGCTTTCTCCTGCTTCCCTAATCTATCACCAATGGATTTCATGGAACCCACCTAGGCCCATGCTGCTGCTTCTCCCTATAGTGATTGAAAAGTTCAGGGCTAATCATGAAAAATGCCCTCACTAGGACTGACTAAATATTTTGAAAGAATATACCTATCTTTACTGCTTACAGCATCATTTCCCATCTCAGTTTGTCTTAAGCATTAACAGATGTAGTTTATGTATGAAGTCACTGTTTTCCAGAAAGCTCTATGATATTAAGATTCTAACAACAAAGGAGTGTTCTTTACCCAGGGATCACACTGCAAAATACTTCTCTCTTTTAGCATTTGTCTTGTAACTATTTCATGGTTTTGTTCTTGCTATACAAAAGTATACAAATACACACACTCACACACAAACAATCAACCACGCATTTATCTAACAACATCATGGTCTCTTCATGCTTGCACAGCATTCATGCTCCAAAGTTAACAGAGAGATTTTCACATATTTTATCTTAAAACATTTTAGTACTTCTTTAGGTTTAATCTCATAATCAACTGGGATTTACTTTAATATATAATGAGAAAAAAGAGAAATCTAACTTTTTAAAGTGAATGGCCAATTGCTTTAAACATTAAGAAAACCATCCTTTACCACTATTTTGAAATGCCACCTTTAACACACATTTACACAGCAGGTCTGTTTCTATCAACTCTAATAAGTTTTTTAGCTTTAGAGTACTTTTTGTCATCATTACTGTCTTTTAAAATAGTATAAATCATTCTTGAGATCACTTTATTCTTTAGAATCAATCTGTTCAATTTCCTTCACCTTTCAACCGACCCCACCACACCCACACACCCACCACTGTGATTCTGATTAGCTGTCATCAACCCATTGATTTTAGAAATAAAAAATTAAGACTATGATTTTCTACAACCCATACTTATGAATGTGTAATATTCTCAAGGTTGTTTACTGATTTTCCTCTGAGGTCTGATTTGTGATCCATCTTGGTAATTATAAAATATTTGAAAACAACAGTTTGTTTGTTTGCTTATTAGGTTCAAAGTTGCTTGTATATGAATGTGTAAAGAAAAATCAAACCGGTTTATTATGTTATTCAAATTCTTCATATTCTTATCATTTTGGGTCTACTTAATATGACAATTTTTGAAAATACGTATTAGCATCACCATGTGCATGTGGTTTTGTTAAATTTTCTTCCTTCTTACAAGAGTTTAAGAGTGATATGCTTTGTGCTATGCTGTTTAATTTAAAAGGCCCAAACTGTTAAAATGTCTACCAGATGATATATCAATATATACACTCTCTTCTTTTCCCATGCAGGGCATCCACACTAAAAAATTACTCTCAGACACTGATATGACATTTCTTATTTTAATTGCGTTAGTATTGCCTGCTAGAAGTCTACTTATTCCTTTATTTCCAGTCTGTACATATTAGGATTTGTCTTCTAAACAGGATACAACCAGATTTTAACTTTAATCTATGCTGTGAGTACTTACTTTTATTAAGAGAAATTACCCTTATAATATGCTATAATAACATAATAAATACAATACTTATGATTTATTAAGACAACTATCATATTTAGCCTAATTACTGACATTTTATTTTTCCTGATTATGACACATTTTTATTGTGCTTTTAGCCCTTCCTATTTTTTCTGTGCCTGTTTTCTTTTTTTTCTTTCTTTTTAACTTTGTAGCCACTTGTAGCATTTTGCAACTCATGAAATTCTTTACATATATGTCAAACTACCAGACTCACCAACTTTTCGTCCCTCTTATTATGCAGGTAACAGAAAACTAATCTAATCTCTCTCTCTTTTTAATCTCTGTCTAATCAAAAATAAGCATGAAATGTTCTATATTTGGGATAACAGCAGTAAGTCACCTTAAGATAAGACCACTTTGGAATTTGATAAACTTATGTAATAGCTTCATGAGCCAGGAAAAGGGAGAATAAGTTAACTTCACATTTATTTAATTAGTGAGAAGTTAGTTCCATTTATGTTTCGAACATCTCTGCATCTTGCAAAAGACAAAGCTCTTACCGTTTCTTTTGGAATCTGCATCTGGCTTGGCTCAGCATTCTAGAAGAATTGAAGAAAAACATAAATACAGACTGACCACAGCCATCTTTAACACACAGGGACACAAAGCTTTACTTTAAAGAAAATTTTGCTGTTTTTTTAAATCCTAAAATATATAGAGAGTGATTATATTCTGGCTAATATACTACTCTGTCTTCCAAACTTTCACTGATATGCTTATGCTACCTTGTGTGGGTGTGTGTTTTAAGTTTTTCTAGATGCTATGTTTTTACTCACTCATTCACAGTACATAATTAATATATTATATAAAAGAAAACAAATCTCACCAAATAGCTCTTCTATTCATAGCACTGTTTCTAATTTATTTTTAATTTTTCTAAATAAATCTAAGTTATAAGTTATATTATAATTTGATAGTTAGACCAGATAATAAGAGTATGAACCACAAGCATTATACTTTAAAATACTACATAGGTTCTGCCTGGTCAGTGTGGCTCAGTGGACTGAGCATCGTCCCATGCACCGAGAGGTCACTGGTTTGATTCCCGGTCAGGGCACATGCCTGAGTTTCGGGGGCGTGCAGGGGGCAGCTGATTGATGTTTCTCTCTCACATCGATGTTTCTATCTTTCTCCCTTCCTTCCTCTCTCTCTAAAAAAAAAAATCAATAAAAACATATTTAAAAAATATTACATGGGTTCTAAATGTGATTTTTTTCAGATACTATAGAGTAGTTTTAATTACACAGATAGATACAAGGTTGATTTATTTAAAAGCCACATACTGATAAAAGTATTTCATTTTAGACACAGAAATTATACACAGACACCCCAAACACAGGAAAAGAGTTTGGTAACTGGATTCAAAGATTATTTTAAATGCCCCTTTAAGTTTTCAGAATTTTATTCTTTTACATCTTGACAAGCAGCTGCAACATGAGTAACAGACTGATGGCCTACTGGCTCACTCCTTAATGAAACTCTCACAAGCAATAAATTAAATAACCAAGAAAAAAAAAAAGCAAAGTAGGTAGCAGAAGGGGAAAACAGAAGCCTGGAAGATCAAAATTGGACAAGAAGAACCTGAATAACCTTAAGCTGACTGTATGTTGGCACTAACTATGGAAAGCTGCTTAAGAGTGGTGTGTAAGCTTTGGCAATCTAATAATGCTATTACCCAAGCTCACATACACTGAGGAAGAATTCAAGCTTCGTAAAATCATATCTAAATTTTAGTTTTGCTTTAAATGCAAATTTACAACTTAATAAAGACCTCTACAGACTTAGGATCAGGTGACATTTTAAGTACAAAACTGGATAACAGTAGGGGGTGTAGGGGGAGAGTAATGCATTAAATATTTTAAAAAGACATTTTTCAAAATCTACTTAGAACAAGTGTTCACTTTTCAGTTTTATTAAGATCTGAAATTGCCACAAAATTACAGAAATTTTTAGATCTGTTAGTAACCATGAGATGGAATATTCTTATAACTAAAAATTATCTGGCTTGTAATAAAAGGAACATTTTCTTCACCATGAAACATCCATAACGGAAGTGTTTGCTTAATTATGGCTGTAGGACAAATTTAGGACCTGTGCCCCTAAAACCTTGCCACCTTTCCACTCTAGTATATATGAATTGTTTTTTAGATAAAGCTAAAAAGCCAGCTGAAAGCGGTATCAAATTCTGTAAAATGACCCAACTAGAATCTGTTTTGAAATATTTAAAATACCATTTGTACTTGAAGTAAAACAATTCTCACCACATCAAAAGATAAAGGTGATTTCTCCAATTATGTTATTTTATATATAAATGAAACTTTGCCCTTAATATACATGTTTCCTGTGTACCAAAACTAGATAAATACCCTTATCTAATATTTAGATGTGTAGATATATGCATAAAAAGTGAAACAGTTTGCAAACAAATGTCTTTTCATTTGATTTATGTCATTTGAAATAATGTCTATGTTAGTAATTAATGCTCATGGGGCTTACTAACACTCAGGTCTTTTTATTTTGAATAATAATATTTAAAAGGTACTCCTTTTCATACAAAAATCAAGCATCTTTATTTGACTTAACTACGACTATGAAAACCTGAAATATGAAGGTTTGTCATATGCAGTGGAGAACATGGCAAGCTTTCAACAAGAGCCTCTGAAGTGATAGTAATAAAATAACTGACGTCTCTGTATTCAATCAGTCCATCTGAAATCATCCAGTAATAAACGTTTGCTGTCCTAGAAAATATCCCTGCAACGTGATTTTTAAATAACCCTACACTCAATGTTGTAGTTATCTATTTCCAAAACTGAGGAAATATGAGAAGAATGCTTGTATTGTTAAGGTTGAAAGACATATAAAATATAGAAACTGCTTGGAAAATGTCTCAATAAGCATTGGTTTTCAGGTAGCTAACCCAGACCACCTCTAGCTCATGTGTATCAGAAATCTTTTATCTGCTCTAAATTTACACACCAGCTCCCTCGGGTGGAAGGCATCTTCCTGGCGAAAGACCAGAAGGCTCACAGTCCCTTCCATCTTGGTGCTTCTCAACAGGGAAACAACCTCCTCTTGGGATTTGCCTGCTAAATCTACTCCATTTACCTAAAACAAATAAAAAGTTGTCAGCTGCAATCTTGTGCAAACAGATAACGGAAGAAAAGACACACATTCTAGCATTAACAAGTTGCAAGTAATAAACAAATATATCTAAAATGGCAAGTTAACATAAAACTTCCTGGCTCTGAACTGAGATATCTTGATAGCCTGTGTAGCATAGATTTTCTTACAACAGAATAAAAAGTTGAGGCTTTTATAGAGGGTAATAAAACCACATTAAAAAATATTTGAGTATAAATATTTTAACTTTCAATGACATTCTACTAAAAATTATGAGGATAAATCTTTTTATCCCTAAAAGGTTAACAGTAAAGAAGAATCTCTACAAAATAATGATATTTTTGGAGGAATAGCAATATTTCATCTCAATATTTTTCAATGTTTTAAGAGAATTCTACCACAACAAAAGATTTGAAAGAGCCAATTCCTGAAAATTTCATCATTTTTACTTTGTAGGAAGTATAATAACGTTATCAAAAAGCACTATATATTTAAACAGACATGAGAGTAGAATTTGCTTTAAAAAAGTACTCTGTCTTATTTTCTCTAGACAAAAATAGCATTTTGTCCAAAGCAACTAAGTATATTATTTAAATTGTAATATTAAAATCTTCCTGTAGTTAGAATATGTTTTGGAACCTTTCCCCTCTATTAAAAACCATTTTATATAGCTCAATCTACTATTATTAAGAGATTGCAAGAAATAGATAAGTAAAACAGGTTAAAAAAAGAAAGGAAAACATTTCTAAGTACTAAAAATGTCTCTTGACAATTTTTCTATATGCTTCCAGATATCCAGATACTCAGAAAAACAACCTACAGAATTACCGATACTGTACAGATACTAGACAGTTCGATTTAAAACATGTGAAATGTAGTTTGTTTTAAAAAAAAACTAATAGCTATAGAAAATAAAACCTAACTCAGAAGAAATACAGGTTGCAGGCTCTTCCCATTGCTCAAAAAAAAAAAAAAAAAGTCTTTGTGATGTGTTGAAAGTAAAGCAATTATGTGATGAAAGAGCGACTAAAAAATAAAGTAAGAACCTTTAGAAAGAAAGAAGGTTGTGGGGGGGGGGGTGTAGATTCAGGGAGAAAAGGAGGTCTGGGAAAAAAGGACAGACATTTATTTTTTGGACTTAGAGGCAAAGATTCAAGTCCCAGCTGAGACTCTTACTAAATAAAACAAGCTACAAATACAAACTTGAAATAATAACTCCAGTTGACCCTTGAACAACATGGGTTTAAACTGCACAGGTCCACTTATATACAGATATTTTTTCAATTAATAAGTACAGCACTATAAATGTATTTTCAATTCCTTCTGATTTTCTTAATACCATTTTCTTTTGTCTAGTTTACTCTATCGTAAGAATACAGTATACAATGCATATGACAGGAAATACGTATTTATGTTATTGGTAAGGCTTCTGATCAACAGTAGACTACTAGTAGGTGAGTCTATGGGGAATCAAAAGTTACACTTAGAATTCTGACTGCACGGCCGTCAGGGTTGTTCAATGGTCAATTGTACACAATTTATACACCAAGAATAAGTGGTCCTTTATAGAAACAACACCTTAAATATAATTTGTACTCAAACCTTTCCTTTTATTTAGCCTCTTCTATCAGTATCCGTTTAAAATATGGTGTCACATGAATAAGAGAAAAAGAAAAAGAGTAAGATTTAAATAATGTAGGCCCAAAATGTAGACATGAAAAAATCCAGAAGTTATTCCATTGCTCCAGTAATTTTCAGGAAATCTTTAGGAGAGCTTAATCTGGAGAATTCAAAACAATATATGAAAATACAAGAAAAAAACGGTCACTTTATAAAATGTACGTTAACACTAGAATTTGAATATTAGTTAATATCTGCTGATAAGAATACAGAGTATGTTTTCTGAAGAAAACACTAAGAAAAAAAGGCTAATGAAGTATACTTTTACTCAATGTTTCTCCCATTTATTTCCATATGTATAACATTTACACAAACAGAAATTCTGTATATTTATGTATGTCAAAGACATTTCCAAAGACCAGTGAACTAAAACTCATGAAGTACAGAAAGGAAATTTTGAAAATGGTTTTCCTTTTTTTTCTGACATTTGATTTTTACGTCTCAATTCATTTTCCATGCTGCCATTTGAAAATGTCCTGTTTCTCTCATTAAAATATACTGTTTCACTTACTTCATTTGTCTTTGTTCTGATTACAAAGTAGATAACATTTCTATATTGCTAGACATAAATTTAAAGCCATCTAGAAATATAACCTCATAGGCATTGTACTTACATAATGTCAAAATGTTATGCTACCTCATAAACCAAATGTCTGAATAACTAAAAATTTGAGTACACTGAACAAAAAAGGTACTTCTCATCAAATAACATGGGAAAATGTAAAAATAAAGCAGAAATGCATTGTTTTGTGATGCATACTTCTGCTAAAATATAAGTTTTACTTTTCATAAAAATATTTTAAAAAATAACCTTTCAAGAATTATGAAACTTCTGACTTGGAAGTCACTCACCTCTATAAGTCTGTCTCCTGCCTTCAGTCGACCATCTTGGATGGCAGCCCCCCTGGGGAGGATGTTTTTCACATAAATTGGAGCTGAGCCACCTATTGTTACATCTCTAGAAGTGATGCTGAATCCTAAACCTTCTGAACCTAAATATATCGCAGAAAAAGAAATTAAATAAAATGAGATGTCTTGAAGTTCCCAAGTATATTATACATTTAAAAAATTGTTATTACTATTCTCTATACCAACTTAATATTTTGTAACTTTCACAATGGCCTACATTTCTTCCAATACTTTAAAAATTGTAACAGATTTTTCAAAACAGACTAAAGTCTGAAAGGTTTAAATGGTTGACATATCAAAATTCATTACTTTGAGAAAAAATAGGAATCTATCTAAAGACAGATTAAAAGTAATACAAATAGGTTTGCAAAAAATTTTTAAATTGGCCTAAACCTTTGATCATAAAAATAAACTTAATGTCTCTATGACAAAACAAAACAAAACAAAAAAACTTCTGTTAAAACCCATAGTACCTCAAACAGCAAATATTATTGTGGAATACGGTATCCAGATTTGACAGGTAGGAGGTGGAGGGGAAGAGAAATGTTCAGGGAGATGAAAAAGAAATAAAGAAAAGAGAAAATTTTCTAGATACAGATAACAGAATCTCCCCAAACGATAATTAGTAATAGCAATTTACCAACAGGATGAAACCTATATTTGTCTAATTCTCTTCTAACTCACCTAACTCTGACCATGTATATTTAAAATAAAATAAAAACAAGGCAAAATACCCAGTGAAGAACCTATCACAGATCATAGCTGCCAAATCTGAGAATCACCATATCATATTTTAGGGTACTAAACTTAATGAGGCATTTAAAAATTACTGTGCTGGTTTGTATAATTTAAATTCAAAGTTCTTTGTCAGCTTTCTTGACAGGCACTCTTACAAGTTCGATACAGTGTAGACAAAGGTTTTATGTCACTGGAACTGCCATGCAATAGGCCAAAATGAGCCAAGAAAAATGTGACAATGACAAATTTCTAATGAATCAATGAACTTTTATAACATTTATAATAATGATTAATTTCTACAGGATCTTTTAAAAAAGTTACTTAAGATATTAGGTTCCATGTCAGATAAAATGATATTAGGACAAATGCTAGGCAAAAAATTATAGAATTCATTCATTTGATGCAGCGCTCAGTAAAAAATTATAAGCAACAACATATATTCTATAAGTAAACAAACAAATATGGGCAAATAAATATGAATGAAAAAGTGGGTTAAAGAAAAAACATGAAGAAAATATTCAATAACTATACCTGCAACAAAACCTACTGTAAATATTTTCAAGTTCAAACAAAGCATTCATTTACTGAAAATCTGAAGTCACTTTAATATGCCTGGACTGTTAATTTCTTAAGTCTTCTGTGCTGAAGACTTGAATGGCATAATGTCCATATGAAATTTTCCTAATTATTCTGCTGGGACTTTTCCATATGTCTCTATGCTTTCATGAAACTCTAATGACTTGCAATAACATTTATTAAGAAAAATTCTAAATTACTGTCCTTTTGCAATATTAATTTGTATGAATTATAAAGACTGACTGAATGAACCTTTATATTACTAAAGTATCAGCGATAACCCCTAAATCTGTAAAGCTAAAAGTTCAGGCAATGACCTTTAAAAGAAAGATAAATAGATATCAATTTTCATTTAGCAAACAAAATATTTTGCACTGACTGAAACAGATTACTGATCTTCTCTTGTGACTTTATTAAATAGCTAATTTCTACAAAAGAGCAAAGTATTTGAGAATGTCAAGATGGTAATAAATATTAAGAAATCATAATTATGGAAGCAAGTACATAGGGGTTACTCTACTTTGTGACGTTATATGACGTAGTTCCAAAATTATGCCAAAGAATCATTATAATGAAAGCTTCTCTTTTTAAGTACTTAAAGAGCTCAGTTTATGAAGAGCTTCTGTGAAAGCATGTCAGGTCACTATGAACTGAATTTAAAGCTTCACATTGACATACTCTGTTTTTTATGTACGTCATTAAAAATTTTAAATGTAACATAATTGTTAAAAACATCTGTTAACTACAATGAAAGCTTGTTCAATTCTCATACAATCATTATTTAAATAGCTGTATTTAGTACCAATCAAAAACAATCGGCATTCTTCACTCTTATTTATAGTAAATGATTTTTATATAAAATATTTGTAAGTGTTGGTAGGAATGCACAAGCAGTTTCTACCTTTTGTCATACATTCTCACAGTCAGTAAATTAAAATCAAGATAGATATATGAAGCTCTATAACATTGAGATTACTGAAGATCAGAAAAATGTTTAAAAGAAAATCATTGTTTCTAGTTTTCTTATGTTGACTGAGCACATTCTTTCTAAATTAGCTTGTGTAAAATATAATCATAGCTTTTTAAATACTATTAACATAAAAGTTTCTTTATTTAAAAAAAGATTATTTTAATGGCAAATAAAATTTCACTTTATTTAAAATGTTCATATTGTATTATAAGTTGCTAAAATAAAAGAATTTTGTCAAAAACTAAAATTAACTAAATAAATATGCCTGTATCAGTGTAAAAAGGCAAAGATATTTATGAATAATATTTATGACAATGACCAAGTAAAATATTTTTCCTTTGTTAAGAGATCACAAACAGAATTTTATCTTTTATACAAATCTATTTGTGTTTCTTGATATGTTTTTGCTTAAAAACTAGGGCGTGTCATTTGAGTAGAGAAAAAGGAAGAAAGAGGATCTGCCATTTCTCATTTAGGAATTAACAGAGCTAAAAGGGGTTTATGCTGATATGACTCTGTGTTTGTAATGGGTTTCAAAAGTTGAGTAAAGCTGTCAATTCCTGATCACGCCAACCAAGTATTTGGAGCTTAAAAGCCAGTAACCAGAAATAAGGAATGTGTGGTTCACATACAGCTCAATGAAAGAGCATGATTTAGGCCCTGGCCGGTCTGGCTCAGCGGTAGGAGCCTTGGCCTGCAGACCAGAGAGTACCGGGTTCAGTTCCTGCTAGGGGCATGTACCAAAAAAAAAAAAAGAAGAAGAAGAAGAACATGATTTAGAAAGGAAATAGGAATCTTAGAGCTTACAAACTTGTAAACCCTGTCCCAGATGGAAAGAAAAATTGTCTGAATGTCAAGATATGGAAAGTTCTAGTAGGAAACTACTGCCATCAACAGCCAGGTGACGAGGAAATCACTAAACCTCTCTTGGGTTCATTTCCATCTAACTACAGCAATTGGTTGAGCTCATAAAAAGAGGAAGATTCTTATAATGACACAATTTTGAAAGACATAATTTAAAAACATATCAAAGTGATCAGCTAAAATTGATGACTGATAGCAAAAATATATCTCAACGCCTGGAGAGGACAGCAATTGGAAATCAGAAGTCAAGTCTAGCATTTGCTCTAAGTCATGGATCCTGTACACAAGGACAGCTATACTTAAAGAAATAAGTTGAGCCCTGGCCAGTGTGGCTCAGCGGTTAGAGCATCGGCCCGAGGACCAGAGAGGTCCGGGTTCTGTTCCCGCTAAGGGCACGTACCTCGGTTGCAGTTTGTCCCCGGCCCCGGTTGGGGTCATGTGGGTGGCAACCACTCGATGTGTCTCTCTTACATTGATGTTTCTCTCTCTTCCTCCCTCTCCCCCTCCCACTCTATCTCAAGATAAATGCAAAAATGTCCTCGTGTGAGGATAAAAAAAAAAAAAGAAAGAAGTTGATATAAGGTATATGTAATAAAGAATCAGCAGGGCCCATTATAACCCCCCTGTGGTCAGAAAGGGAAGCAATGTAATATTCCGGAACAACGGACTAGCTTCTCCTCATTCTATCAGAAACTACTGACAGTGTCAAAGGAATCAATCACTTCTTATCACCAGAATGACAGGGTTGAAATGGAGGACCTCTCTTAAGTCCTCATCAAGTGGGATGATCAAAACAGTCAAATCCTCATTATTGTTTTGGGTTTGAATGTGACATCCTGAAATCATTTTCCTTCACTGTTAAAAATTTTACTGTAGTAGTAACTGCTACCTTCACATAAAACTTATTTTTTAAAGCCTTATTCTCTGCACATTTAAATTTTTATATAGCTAAATGAATCTGAAAAGCATAAAAATGCATTTTAAATACTTTTAAAAAAATCATTACATCACTTCTTTCACATGATGGGATAAAACAGGGTGCTTTGGGTTATTTGGTTGAGTTTTAGAATAAATTCCATTAAAAAAACAAAACAAGATAGGTTGTACCTTTCTTAAGCTGGATATTCAGCCTCTTGCCTATTTTTTTGGTGTTATAACCACTGCTTATACTTGGACCAAATATACTTTGTGGTGCTGGGGCTGGAGCTGCCGGCGGCTTTCCAGAGGGCTGTGTACTCTGAGGTAGTCGTGGGTGTGAGTCCATCTGCTCGGCCTGGTGGGTCGGTCTGGGTGCTCTCTGCAGTGCCTGAAGCCCTGCACTGTTCACACTCCTGTTATCAATATACTGGCTGTCAGGGCTGAAGCGGCCTGAATAGTAATTGTTCTTCTCACTTTGGGAGAGTTGTTCATACTGCTCTTTATTTGCTGCAGGAACCACATGGAACCAAATGATGGGTGTACGCATGGCTTGACGAAACATATGCTGTGCTCTGGGTTTGAGAGTGAATAGAAAATTAGCAAATTAAGACTGGCAGACTAGAGGATATTATGAGCTTAATTAAGTATACTAATTAAGCAACAAGAAATGACACACTTTGCTGAAACTGAAAAACAAAATTCTGATATCCCATTTATCAATCAAGTTTGTAATCTCTGATAGAAGCACAGCTGTTTCTCCAAACATAAATTTCTCATTCTCTAAATAAAAATGACAAGATTTTCACAACTACAGATATAATACTGTGTTCTGAAAAGTAAATCATTAAATAATAGTTTTAAGTACAACGGAGGTTTTACAATTTCAATATTAATAGAAATTAAATACAACCTCTTCTCTACAACATTATCCAATACCACTTTTAAAAATTATAAAGATAGCCCGGCCGGTGTGGCTCAATGGATTGAGCATTGTCCCATGGACTGAGAGGACCCAGTTTGATTCCTGGTCAGGGTACATGCCTGGGGTTGTGGGCTTGATCCCCAGTAGGGGGCGTGCAAAAGACAGCCAGTCGATGTGTCTCTCTCTTTTTTTTTTGGTACGTGCCCCTAGCGGGAACCGAACCTGGGACTCTCTGGTCCGCAGGCCGACGCTCCAACCGCTGAGCCAAACTGGCCAGGGCGATGTGTCTCTCTTATTCACATTGATGTTTGTATCTTTCTCTCCCTTTCTCTCTCTAAAAAGTCAATAAAAACATATTTTAAAAAATTATTAAATATTTCCTTACAGGGGACCATTTGAGTTTTTAAATAAATGAATATGCTTAGAAATATACTTAGAAAATAACAGAAAGCACATTATGTATCAGCAAAATTAATTCAAGTCTGTGTGTGCAAAAATCCCAAGAACACCAATGTAGCCTCAATGACTCAGAATGTTAGGAGTCGCTGGCCCAGTGCTACTCCATGACTGGCCTGGGAAGTCGATCCGTCTCATGCTGATTGCCCAGTCCTTATGATTTCTATACACTCTTGCCTTGTTTTATAATTACTGGACAACTGGATCTTTTTAATTGAATAAGGACACCTGAATCGGGCTAAAGAAAATCTGGGCTGACCACATGTTGTATTCAAAAAAGCTTTGTCTGCTTATTTGTCTTTAGAGACATCACGTGAGAAGAAGTTGGAAATGTGAGTTATAGTATAATACAAACTGGTACCTTGGTGAATTTTCCAAAAGGTGAGGAAGTAGCAAAATTGTAAAACCTAAATTGGGCCCATAATATTTTAAGAAGCACTCTACCAGTCAGAGGGCATTTTAAAACACAGTCTCATGGTAGTAATTAGCTAGAGTTTGATTAAACGTTTAAAAGCTACATAAAGCAGAAAATACATCTCTCCAGTACAAAGAGAGAGATCCCAGACTCATTGTGGAAAGCACTCCGATGGGCTGCACTCCATCATGCCTAAAGCACGGAAGCACAGCAGTGCCACCAGCACACACTTACTGTTCAAATCTTCTATTTCGAAGGTCGCCATCATTAATCCTGACAATGCAATCATTCTCATGAAAAAGGTTTTCTTGTTCAGCTTTACCACCTTTCTCCAATCGTTTAACTAATAACCCCAGGGTTCTGGAACATTAAAAATGCAAATCATTACACATGTAATATTTCGACCATGTATAATGTCCCACTGCTTTAATGCTAGTATAAAGAGGTATATTAAATTGCTATTTATACATTTTAAAACAACAACACTGAAAAATTAAAACAGTATAAACGATGTGTGGAAAGGAAATCATTTCTGGCTTGTCAGTTTTATGTTTCTGAAACAAACTGTATACTTTTCTCTATGCTTAAAAATGCTTCAAATAGAGCTTGCCTGATGGTTCTGTGGATATCGCAGTGTGGGGCATGGATGAGCATGTATTTGTGCGTAGGTCTGGCAGTTTTCTGTTTTCCACCAGCTGGTACACTGCTGATGGCAACTGCCACCTTACATGAAAGTACAGGTAAGGAAGAAAGACTACCGCAGGCAGCACATTGTACATTTAAGAAGCAAAATAGGAAAGATTTAAAAATAGAAGAGGTTCCATTTTTTGCATCTGGATTTTATAGTACCTAATATTCTGAATTTCAAAACTTGTTAGATCTCCCTAAAGTAAGTAATTTGTTGCCATCATTCCTATTTGAAGAAAGGCAGTAAGAGGTTCAAATAATACCACACACTCCCCTCTTCAATGTGTACACAAACTTCAGGTTGAAAGAAAAGCCTGAATGAACTTTTAAAGACCAATATGGAGGGGAGAAAAGTAAAAATTACTAGTGTATGTGGTCTAGAACACTAACTATTTGACTGACAGGAAGGACATTATTCATTCCCCAGAACCCACAGCAAAAACTTCATATGATCACAGATAAGGAATAGGAATTTTTACCTAGTTCTAATGCTGTGATTTACTTAATGGTCAGCATAAATTCTATTATCATAATCATGTTAAAGTTTTTATGAACTTATTTTTGTCCTATCCAACGTTTGTTTTTTTCTTTCATAATCCTAACATTTAGAGAGAACAAAATATGCCCATATCGATATTATAATTTAGAATCCTCCGTAAGTTAAAGTTGAAGACACCATCATTTCCAATAGTCTATGTATTTTTCAATAGCATACACTTCAAAGTACCCTATATATCTTTCCAATAGACATATACCAAAATAATTTCTTTTACAGTAAGTGTTATCTGTTCTGTGGCCATTGATCTCGCTCCCCTGTTATTGTTACTGATGGACAAACCTTATCTCTACGATTGCATTGTAAGCTGCTGGAAACTGGAGAAGACGGGATTCAGCAATACATACTCAAGCACTTAGCTAGTAGTAAGGTCTTGATAAATTACAATGGAATGAATGAGTGACTGAGTATAGCTGAGGCAAACAAGTGTCATATTTCCAATTAGCTTTTTGCAAAATAGAATACAAGTAAAATGAAATTGAGACTCAGATCCTTTTTTTCATGAAAGTGTCATTTATACAAAATATATAATTGAACTGAAATAAACTGAACTGCAGCAAAGGTCCTTTTCACTTATTTTGCCGTTTAATCTTGTTTCTTTCATGAATATTTAGTCATCATTTAACTTCATTCTAATTTTTATTATTAAATAATAGTAAAGAGGCATTGTGTTTTACTAGGGCCAAGTCTACCAACTTGCAAGAATAAGAAGAAGAGATAATATTTAAAGTGCCTACTGTAATTTTACCATTTGAGGATTACCATATACTAGTTTGAGTCTAAAAATCCAGTGGCTGATGAAAACAATATTATGTAAGTAATTTTTAGTTACTTATTACCATGTATTGGAATTAAATACCTATAAAAATTCTCTAAGCTCAAGGTAGGAATAAAGTATACTGACATTTCTGCATGAGCAACTTAACTGTCTGAGTCTGTATTTGGATGAAAGAGATTTCATAATATGCCACACCAATGATGAAGTTATTGTTAAAATGTCAGCATGCCTACAATCTATGCTTATGCGTCTCTATTGTTCTATTGTTTGTGTCTATGTGCAATTGAACAGTGTTCTATCAGAGGATCAATTAAGATATATCTATGATTCTGTTCAATGGTACAAAATAGTTTGAGAAATCAAATTAAATCCCAGTTACTGATAATAGTGCAACAAGTAAAAGACATTTGGCCACTTTAAGATCAAAGGAAAAGGTGACTCAGCCACCATAGACAATCATGACATAACCACAAATGCAGTGCCACACTTGTTGCTACACGCGGCCTCTACAGTCCAAGACCACTTAAAAAAAAAAAAATACAGCTCTAGCTGGGGGAGCTCACTTGATTAGAGCGTTGTCCTGTACACCAAAAGACTGCGGGTTTGATGCCTGGTCAGGGAGTGTGTGGGAGGCAATCAATTGATGCTTTTCTCATATTAGTTTCTCTCTCTCTCTCTCTCTCTCTCTCTCTCTCTCTCTCTCTCTCTCTCTCTCTCCCTCCCTCCCTCCCTCCCCCTCCCTCTCCCCTTTCCCCTCTCTCTAAATATCAATAGAAACATATCTTGGGATGAGAATGAAAAAAACAAAAAAAAACAAAACACAGTTCTGCAGTAAAAGAATACATGCTACCAAGAGTCACTCCGCTTTTAATTGGTGAAATCATAGTTAAAATATTTCTGCAAGCAAAAGTGAGCAATAATTATGTTTTTATATATTCTGAAATAGCTTGTGTATAAGTCCACAGATTATTTTTAGAGAAACATATGTAGACTATATGTAACAGAAATTACTTAGCAGTTAACTAATACTGATAATCTAAATCTATAAAATTATAGATCCTTTAAGTGTTTATGATAGATCCTTTCAGTATTTATGACAGTTTAAAATAATATGACTTGGAAATCTATAATTTAACTCTATAGGCGGCATGAATATTTTTCAGATGAATAGGTCTATGGATTTATGTTCATCTAGATAATCATTTTTCTTTTTAAATTTATTTTTTCTTTCTGGGAATCACTCTAGATGATAATCCAAAGTAAAAAAGCATAACATGCTTCATTTATTGAATGGCTTGTCTGTCTGAATAAGCTCTCGTATATGGCCAAATGCATCAATAATCCTAACATACAGCAAAAAATTACTATAAATAATAAATAAATAAACTACCACACTTACATAAAATATAACAGAGGTTTATCAAATAAGGTTTTAGAATTCAACGTGGTTAAAATGGTCAAGAAAATCTCAGAATCCTATTTCTCAGCACAAGAGACAAGAGAATGGATGGTGGGGGGAGGGTACGCATAAGAGGGAGAATTTCACCCTGAATGACATGGCAAGTGATCAGGGAATGAGTGAACAGACTGAATTAAGAAGTTAGCAGCCTGCTGATTTCTAAGTACTTGACCACACTATTAGAATCATTCTCTCAAAAAGAATGGATTAATTTAAAACTAGCACAATCTGCAAAATTATCTCATTTGCTTCACTAGGTGAAAATGATTATAAAAAGATGGGAATGAACTATCAAAAAAACTTCACAAGAGAATTAATCTGATAACATAACAGCTAGACTGAGAATGAAAAGTATCCTCTGAAGGGAAATCAATGGGAAGTAACAACAGATGCTTTCATCGAGCTAGAAAATGTGTGTGGGTAAGCAAAAATATTTCAATACCTCCCACATTCAATTTAAAGGCATCTCAAATAGTATACATAATTAAAAATAATTAAGGTATATATTTTGCAGATTCAAGAAGCAACTAGAACTTGATCTGAAATAATAAAGAACTGACTACTTATAATGTTGTGGTTGCTGTAACACTTTTAGTAGAGAAAATAACTGAAACTAATGAACTTCAGAACATTTTGGCATGCCAATGTGCTGGAATACAGAATAGTTTCTCACCTTGGCTATTACCAGAATTCCTTATTAGGAGCAACAATTTTCCATCAGAAGAAACCACTTTGTGAAAAATAAGAGACGGGAGACTTCTGGTCAAGATGCCGATGTAGGTAAATGCGGTTCTTGCCTCCTCCCACAACCACATCAAAATTACAACTAAACTACAGAACAACCATCATTCAGAACTGCCTGAAATCGAGCTGAATGGAAGTCCTACAACTATGAAATTAAAGAAGACACACTGAGACTGGTAAGAGGGGTGGGGCACAGATGGGCTGGTCCCCATAATTTCTGGCTGTAAACCCAGTGGGAATTGAGGCTGAGGGAGGCTGAAGCAGCTGGAGTCCCAGGCAGTTCCTCTTAAAGGGCCCGCACATACATTTACTCTGATTCGCTCCTCCTGGGCTCCAGTGCAGGGGAGGCAGCTTGAAAGGCACCAGAGACATACGGGGAAGAACTGAGTTGGTTGGCATCAGCAGAGAGCTGGAGAGGCAGCTTTCTCCTGCACAGACCTGCTGATGGAGACTGTTGTTCCTTTGCTGAGCCTTTCCCCCATAAGGCTGGCAGATGGGCGCTATATATGGGACTTCAGCAACGTGGCTCACACTGTTTGCCCTGCCCCACCTAACTTTCAGGCCCAACCAAGCTGTTTCCAGTGGCTTTACCACAGAATTGGCCTGGTTTGGCTCCTGCTTCAGAGTTTTTAAAATTCTCTCAAACAAATAGCACCTGGCCTCAGCGAGCCTGATACCTCTCGCTAAGTGGTCTTGGGCCTAGCACTAGAAGCAGCCAGCCTTGGTTCACAGCTTGGCTTTGCCTGGGCACCTCCAATCCCAGCACAAGAAGCAGCCATTTGTAGATCGCTTTGTAGCTTATGCCTGGTGGCCCCGGGTAGAACACAGGCAGTGGCTGACCTTGCCCAAGAGCCAGCACACCCAGTGGACAGCTTCAGACCACAGCAAAGCACCACCACCCAACCACCTCCACAAGCACACACTCAAGGAGTAGAATCAGTGAATACCAGAGAATTGAAGTCAGTTTGGATCTGAGTGGTGGGCCCCTGCACAGCTGATACTCCAAGGTAGTCAGAGGTCAGTGGTCAGTGGGCAGAGCCAGCTGATCAGCCTGAGTAAATCCCTCCCATAGACATGCCAACAACAATAAAGACTCAATTGCACAGAAGGGTGTACAGTCCACACGAGGGGTGCACCTTGAGGGCCCAGCTGGGGTGATCAGGAAGTCTGTGCCACTGGACCCTACAGGAAACTTATTACAATAGGCCACTCTACGAAGCCTAGGAGACATAGAAACTCTACCTAATACATAGAAACAAACACAGGGAGCCAGCCAAAATGAGGAGACAAAGAAACATGTCTCAAATGAAAGAACAGAACAAAACTCCAAGAAAAGAACTAAATGAAATGGAGATATGTAACAGATGCAGAGTTCAAAACACTTGTAAGGATGCTCAAGAAACTTAGTGAGGACCTCAAGAGCATAATAAAGGACCAGTCAGAAATGAAGGATGCACTAACTGAAATAAAGAATAATTTGCAGGGAATCAATAGGAGAGTGGGTGAAGCTGAGAAGCAAACCATCAATTTGGAACATAAGGAAGCAAAAAACACCCAATCAGAACAGCAAAAAGAAAAACGAATCCCAAAAAATGAGGACAGTGTAAGGAGCCTCTGTGACAACTTCAAGTGTACCAACATTCACATCATAGGGGTACTAGAAGGTGAAGAGAGAAAGCAAGAAATGGAAAACCTTTTGAAAAAAATGACAGAAAAAGTCCCTAACTGGGTGAAGGAAACAGACATACAAGTCCAGGAAGTACAGAGAGTCCCAAACAAGTTGAACCCAAAGAGGTCCACACCAAGGCACATCATAATCAAAATGCAAAAGGTTAAAGACAAAGAGAGAATCTTAAAAGCAGCAAGAGAAAAGCAGTTAGTTACCTACACGGGAGCTCCCATAAGACTGTCAGCCAATTTCTCAAAAGAAACTTTGCAGGTCAGAAGAGAATGGCAAGAAATATTCAAAGTGATGAAAAGCAAGGAATATTATCAAGATTACTCTACCCTGCAAAGCTATCATTTAGAATCAATGGACATAGTTTCCCAGACAAGAAAAATCTGAAGGAGTTAATCACCAACAAATCAATATTATATGAAATGTTGAAGGGTCTTCTTGAAGAAGAAGATCAAAAATATGAACAATAAAATGGCAATAAGCACATGTCTATCAACAACTGAATCTACAAACAAAATGAACAAGCAGAACAGAAAGAGACTCAAAGATACAGAGAACTTTTTGTTCGTTGCCAGATGGGAGGGGGATTGGGGAGACAGGCAAAAAAGGTGAAGGGATTAACTGATTGTTAGACTGAGGAATCTCAAAGGAAAGCACGTAGGGGGTCCAGGAAGAGATAAACCAAAGAACTTTTATGCATATATGCATAACCAATGGACACAGACCATAGGGTGGGGAAGGCAGGAGGAGGATAGGAGCAGAGAGGAGGGGGTCAATGGGCAGAAATAGGAGGGATATCTGTAATACATTTCACAATAAAGATAAGTTTAAATTTTAAAAATTATAATAATAAGAGACAGGGGAGAGGGAAAACAGGAGCTCGGTGAACTCTACTTGGGGGGAATAGTCCAGGAACAGAACCAACCACCCAAGTAGGCTGTGCTGACAGACACTGGAGAAAAGACTTGGTGTACAGGTTACTGTGGCACAGCAGATTTCTGAAGATGTGTCCACAGAGTTTCGGGGTTATGTGAAACCTCCTTGACCTCCCATTGAATCTAATGTAAACCCAATGTGGCACATATGCTTTGTAAACAAATAAATATTTTTTCTTGTAAATCTGAAATATCTCCAAACATACTTCTCTTCTGTTTCCTATACCTTTTTCAAAACTGGAGGAGGGATACTATATCCACCATGTAAAAATCTCACTTCTGAATAACTTTCTTTAAAAAAAAAATGCAAATACCCATGTTTATTTTAAGCCTTTCCTCATGGCTTTTGAATAATGTTTCTTACAAAACATAATGCAAATTCCCAAAACAGGAAAAAGAGAAGGATAGAGTCATAGAAAGCAAGCCATTGAAACACTGCATCTTCGCACATGATTTTGTATCCATAATTAGAAATTTAACTGCTTAGATTATATTAAGGATCGCAGCACTACATTTTTACAAGGTTCATTAGCCTAATTATACACTTAATTAAAGCAAACTCAGTCACACATGCTAACATTTTCAATTCTAAGTATAAATTACAACCAATGATAAAACTAAAAATAAGTAACAAATATTTTATTGACATCTAATTTGGCTGAGCAAGTCTGAGTTTTGCTTTGATAATTCAAATTCCCACAAATGCCACACTGCTGTATGGAAATGATCACAACTCATCTTAATAAAAACGGGCACAGTATAAACACCACAGATGGGGGGGTCAGAGTAGGAATGGACAGAATGGATCCCATCAACCAGACTCTCTCACCTCACTAAGTACGAAACATGAGGGGTCAGCAATTATATACAGTTGATCCCTGAGAACCACAGCCACTCTCTTAGCCGACACAAACAGAAAACAAGTTTAAAGGAATCACAAGTTAAAATAGTATCTTGAGGGGGACCGGAAACGGCGGCGGAGTGAATAGAAGCTACACTGACGATCTCCCAGGACCAAACGGGAATTACAACTAAAATAAAGACAAATCGTCGGGAAAAAGCAACAGAACAACAGCGAGAGAGGATCATACAACCAGGGACACTGAATGAGCCTGGTAGGATCTGCGGAGGCGCGAGAGAGTGGCGGGCTGGGAGCCCACGGACAGAAGTGGCCTTGGCTGTGAGCAGTGGCCTTAGCTGGGAGCAGCGGTGGCGCCCACTCTGGGGGTTAAGAGCCCCAGCTGCTCCACAGCACAGAGGGCCGGGACAGAGCGCTAAATAGCCACAGCCACTCACCTGGGGCTCCGGCAGAGGGAGGGTGGACTGGACTGGAACTCTGTGGGGACACCTGGGATTTGGAGGGCGCTCAGAGTTTGTGCTGACCTGTGGCCACAAAGGACAGTGGTGGCCAGCCACTCCTTCCTGGTTACACAGAACGGCAGCCAAGTTTACTCCTTCCCAGAGCTGTGGAAGCCTCTCCCTCGGAGATTCCCAGGTGAGGAAAAGAGGTAAAGAAATGCAAATTGAGGCTCATTAACAACCAGCATCAGCCCTATCCTCAGGAAATCCTCTACAAAAATAAACACCTGAGGGAGTTTCTCATTCAACTGAGATCCTAAGGCTTTTCAAGTAACTGAGGCTAATAGCCTCCAGGCAAAAAGCTAGAGCATAACTGAACCTTTCCTGAGCTTGCAAATCTACCCAGGAAAGTGAGACTTGACAGTGGTGTTGAAGGAGGGCCCTCCACACTCATCCAAACCCAGTAGAGGGAGCCACAAATAGCAGAACACCAACACCCACAGGGAAAATTTGGCAGGCTCCAAAACCCACTGAGATAGCAAAAATGGTGAAACAAAGAAACAGATCCCAAATGAAAGAACAAGAGAACTCTACCGAACATGAGATAAATGAAATGCAGTTAAGCAAATTATCAGAGGTAGAGTTCCGAGCCATGATCTTCAGGAAACTAAACAGCATGAGTAAGGACATCGACACCATGAAAACCAACCAAGTGGAAATAAAGAATGACATAGCAGAAATAAAGAACACATTGGAAGGACTGACCAGCAGAGTAGAGGAAGCGGAGGACCGGATCAGGAAATTAGAAGACAGAGTAGAAAAAATCAATCAATCAGAAAACCAAAAGGAAAAAACAATTAAAAAACAGGAAGATAACTTAAGAGAACTGTGGGACAAGTGGAAACGTAATAACATTCACATCATTGGAGTCCCCGAAGAAGAAGAAAACAAGCAAGGGTTAGAGAATATATTTGAAGAAATAGTGACAGAAAACTTTCCTAACCTGGTGAAGGAAGAAGGCATTCAAGTTCAAGAAGCACAGAGAGCCCCAAGTAAGAAGAACCCAAACAGGCCCACACCAAGACATATAATAATTAAAATGCCAAAAATTAAAGACAAAGAGAGAATCCTAAAGGCAGCAAGAAATAAGCAACAGGTTACCTACAAAGGAATCCCCATAAGGCTATCAGCTGACTTCTCAGCAGAAACACTACAGGCCAAAAGGAAATGGCATGAAATAATCAAGGTCATGAAAAACAAGGATCTGAATCCAAGACTACTCTACCCAGTAAGGCTATCATTCAAAATAGAAGGTCAAATAAAGAGCTTCCCAGACAAAAAAAGGCTAAGGGAATATATTAGCACCAAACCAGCACTGCAAGAAATGTTAAAAGGACTGCTGTAATTAGTAGAAGAAATAGGAAGAAAAATATAACCACAGTGAACAAAAATGGCAATAAATAAGTACATATCAATAATCACCTTAAATGTAAATGGCTTGAATGGTCCGATAAAAAGGCACAGAGTAGCTGACTGGATAAGAAAGCATGATTCACATATATGTTGTTTAAAAGAGACCCACCTCACAACAAAAGACTCACATAGGTTGAAAGTAAGGGGATGGAAAAAAATCTTCCAAGCAAACAGGAAGGAAAAAAAAGCTGGGGTAGCAATACTCATATCTGATAAATTAGATTTCAAATTGAAGACCATAACTAGAGACAAAGAAGGTCACTACATAATATTGAAAGGGTCTATTCTACAGGAAGGTATAACCTTGGTAAACATAAATGCACCCAATATAGGAGCACCAAAATATATTAAAAATCTTCTGGAAGACTTCAAAGGAATAATCGACAGCAACACAATCATAGCAGGAGACTTCAACACCCCACTGACATCACTGGATAGATCATCTAGACAAAAAATTAACAAGGAAACAGAAATTCTAAATGAAGCACTAGATCAAATGGATTTAATAGATATATACAGAGAATTACACCCCAAAACTGCAGAATTCACATTCTTCTCAAGTGCACATGGGACATTCTCAAAGACAGACCACATGATAGGACACAAACTAAGTCTGTACAAGTTCAAGAAGATTGAAATCATATCAAGCATCTTCTCAGATCACAACAACATGAAACTAGAAATCAATTGCAACAAGAACATGCAAAGAAATTTGAATACATGGAGGCTAAATAGCATGTTATTGAACAATGAATCAGTTACCATGGAGATCAAGGAAGAAATTAAAAATTTTCTGGAAACTAATGAAAATGAACACACAACAACACAAAATCTATGGGATGCAGCGAAAGCAGTTCTGAGAGAGAAGTTCATAGCACTACAGGCCCACCTCAAGAAAGAAGAAAAATTTCTAATTGACTACCTAACCTCACAACTTAAAGAACTAGAAAGCAAACAAAAAGAAAACTCCAGAGCAAGTAGAAGGAAGGAAATAGCAAAGATCAGAGCAGAAATAAACGACAGGGAGACCAAAAAAACAATTCTAAGGATGAATGAAACAAAGAGCTGGTTTTTTGAAAAGATAAACAAGATTGATGGACCCTTAGCTAGACTCACCAAGAAACAAAGAGAGAGAACCCAAATACACATAATCAGAAATGAAAGAGGAGAAGTACCAACTGACACCACAGAAATACAAAAGATCGTTAACAAATACTATGAACATTTATATGGCAACAAATTCGACAATCTAAGCGAAATGGATACATTTCTAGAAACACATAGTCTCCCAAAACTGAACCGGGAAGAGATAGAAAACTTGAACAGGCCAATAACAACGAACGAAATTGAAGATGTAATCAAGACCCTCCCAGCAAACAAAAGCCCAGGCCCTGAGGGCTTCACCGGGGAGTTTTACCAAACATTCAAAGAAGAACTAACACTCATTCTTCTCAAACCATTCCAAAAAATTCAAGAAGAAGGAAGACTTCCAAACTCGTTTTATGAAGCCAGCATAATTCTAATTCCAAAACCAGAAAAAGACACTACAAAGAAAGAAAACTACAGGCCAATATCCCTGATGAACATAGATGCCAAAATCCTGAACAAAATGCTAGCAGATCGGATCCAGCAATACATCAAAAAAATTATTCACCATGACCAAGTGGGATTCATCCCAGGGATGCAAGGCTGGTACAATATTCGCAAATCAATAAATGTGATACATCACATAAACAAAATGAAAGATGAAAACCATATGATCATATCAATAGATGCTGAAAAAGCATTTGACAAAATCCAGCACCCATTTCTGATAAAAACGCTCAGAAATATGGGAATAGAGGGATCATATCTCAACATTATAAAGGCCATATATGAAAGACCTACAGCCAACATCATACTCAATGGACAAAAACTAAAAGCATTTCCCTTAAGAACAGGAACAAGACAAGGATGCCCACTCTCACCACTCTTATTTAACATAGTACTGGAAGTCTTAGCCACAACAATCAGACATGAAGAAAAAATAAAGGGGATCCAAACTGGAAAGGAGGAAGTGAAACTGTCATTATTCGCAGATGACATGATATTGTACATAGAAAACCCTAAAGACTCCATCAAAAATCTACTAGACTTAATAAATTAATTTGGTAACGTAGCAGGATACAAAATTAATGTCAAGAAATCAACGGCATTCTTATACACCAATGACGAACTCACAGAAAGAGAAACTAAAAAAAAATCCCATTTACCATTGCGCCAAAAAAATTAAGATACCTAGGAATAAACTTAACCAAAGAAGTAAAGGACCCATTTGCAGAAAACTACAGGACATTGAAAAAAGAAATAGAGGAAGATATAAAAAAGTGGAAGCACACACCTTGTTCATGGATTGGAAGAATTAACATCATTAAAATACTACCCAAAGCAATCTATAGATTTAACGCAATCCCCATCAAAATACCAACGACATATTTCATAGAACTAGAACAAATGCTTCAGAAGTTCATATGGAACCAAAAAAGATCCCGAATAGCTACAGCAATCTTGAAAAAGAAGGACAAAGTAGGTGGGATCACAATACCAGACATCAGGTCATACTACAAAGCTACTGTAATCAAAACAGCCTGGTACTGGCACAAGAACAGGCAGATAGATCAATGCAATAGAACAGAGAACCCAGAAATTGACCCAAAACATTATGCTCAATTAATATTCGACAAAGGTGGCAAGAGCATACAATGGAGTAAAGACAGCCTCTTTAATAAATGGTGTTGGGAAAACTGGACAGCTACATGCAAAAAAATGACACTAGACCATCATCTTACACCATACACAAGAATAAACTCAAAATGGATAAAAGACTTAAATGTGACTCATGAATCCATAAAAATCCTAGAAGAAAATGTAAGCAACAAAATTTCGGACATCATACACAGCAGAATCTTCACTGATATATCACCTAAGGCAACAGAAACAAAGGAAAATATGAACACATGGGACTACATCAAACTCAAAAGCTTCTGCACAGCAAAGAAACCACCATCAAAGTGGAAAGGCAACCCACTGTATGGGAGAGCATAATTGCCAATGATATATCAGATAAGGGATTAATTTCCAAAATATATAGAGTGCTCATACATCTCAACAAAAGGAAGACAAAAAACCCAATTGAAAAATGGGCAGAGGACCTAAATAGAGACCTATCCAAACAGGACATACAAATGGCCAAGAGACATATGAAGAAATGCTCAACATCACTAATCATCAGAGAGATGCAAATTAAAAGAACAATGAGGTATCACCTCACACCTGTCAGAATAGCCGCCATCAACAAAGCATCAAACAACAAGTGTTGGCGAGGGTGTGGAGAAAAGGGGACTCTACTACACTGCTGGTGGGAATGCGGACTTGTGCAGCCACTACAGAAAACACTATGGTGTTACCTCAGAAAATTAAAAATTGAATTACCATTTGACCCAGTGATCCCACTCCTAGGAATATACCCTAAGAAGCCTGAAACACCAAACAGAAAGAATATATGTACCCCCATGTTCATAGCAGCGCTATTTACAATAGCTAAGATCTGGAAACAGCCCAAGTGTCCATCGGTAGACGAATGGATAAAAAAGCTGTGGTACATATACACAATGGAGTACTATGAAGCTGTAAGAAAGAAAGATCTCTTATCCTTTGAGACGACATGGAGGACCTGGAAACTATTATCCTAAGTGAAACCAGCCAAGCAGAGAAAGACAAACATCATATGATCTCACTTATTTCTGGAATATAATAAACATAACAGTCTGAGGAACAGGGTAGTCCCAGAGATGCGGAAGTAGGGTACAGACTGACAATTGCTAGAAGAGGGGGTGGGGGAGGGGAGCGATGAACCACAGAACTTGTACGCATGTACTCATAACCAATGGACATGGACAACGAAACTGGGGACGGGGCAGGTAGGGAGGGGGAGGAGGGTAACAATGGGGGTAAAAGGAGAAACATCTGTAACAAAAATAAATTAATAAAATAAAATAAAAATTTTTTAAATAAATAAAATAAAATAGTATCTTGATTTTTTTATTTTTATATTTAATGGATGAGATAAAATAGACCAAAAAAAAAAAAGGGGGGGGTAAATAAAAACAGAGAATTTCATCAGATTAAGGCAGAAGTGACAGGCATCATGCTACTACATTTAAAGAAGATGTATCTAAGTATGAAATACAACTTTTCTCTCAAAAACAAATTTATTTATTATGGTCCTTTATTGGAACAAAGAAGCCTATAGCTGAGAACATTAAATTAAAATCTTTCAGACAAAAAGCAACAGATTCAGTTAATAATAAGTAATTTTTTTTTTTACTAAAGTAATTAAATTAAAACTGAGAGCACAAAGTTCAAGAGCGTATTTTTTCTTTTAAAGGTAAAATTCAATTTTAAAATTCTACAGTGAACTGAAACACACAAACTTCAAATAAAGCTTTCTTTAACACCCGAGGTAGTACCATAATATCCAAATTGGTTGTATTCTTTATTAACATATGTATCCAACTAACTAAACATGTGTATACTGAGATTCTCAAATTTATGATATAACAGTAAAACCTCATATCAGATTCATGATAGAAGAGAAAAATTATCATTTTCTGCTATTATATACACTAATCAGCACCTACCTAGAAAACCAGACCACAAAGAAATAAGGAGGGAATTTTAAGGCATATACAATAAGATAAAAGGAAGATAAAAATAATCCTTTTTTTTTTTGCTTTATAAATTAATTTAACTGGGTTGACAATGGTTAATCAGATTATAGAAGTTCCAAGTGTACAGGTAATGTATCATAGAACACATGATATATATGTCAAATACATGGTAACAAGAAGATCCTCACTGGGTGGTGGGCACACAAAAATATCACTCTTGTTAGCTGCCATTGCCAAGTACCATGCTAAATGTATTTCAATGTATTTAATAATTACATGTATTTTCTTATTTAAACCATACAATCATAGGAGTGTCTCATCACTCAGCTGTGAAGACTGAGGATAAGTGAAGCTACGTTGCCCAGGCCACACTTACTAAAACTACAGAACCAAGTTCCATCCAAAGATATCCTTGGTCTCAAAATGTGGACTATTCCTAACAATCCCTCAAGTCAGTAACTGATTGACAAAGAGAAGTAATACATTTCTAACTAGAAATTCTGAAAAGAAAATGAACATTTTGTTTTTGATGTGTTACAATGAATAAAACATAAGTTAGTTGAGCTAAAAGTTACGAATAATATGACCATGTTAATCTTAGGAGGGGAAGCCATACTCAGGTTTTGACTAAATTAAGTAAATGAGTATGGACTTCTCAAGACCTTCCAAAGATATTTGTTAACTACTTTTGTAAACAGGCTAGTTGAATACTTTATAAAAACTTTAATTTTGCCCTGGCCGGTTTGGTTCAGCAGTTAGAGCATTGGCCCGCAGATCAAAGAATCGTGGGCTCGATTTTGGCCAAAGGCACGTACCTCGGTTTCGGTTTGTCCTAGGCCCTGGTCGGGGTCGTTCGGGAGAGCGAGAGTCAATGTGTCTCTCACTATGATGTTTCTCTCCCCCCTCACTACTCTATCTAAAGATATTTGAAAAAATATACTCAGGTGAGGATTAACAAAAAAAAAAAACTTTAATTTTTATTTGAGAGGAAAATTATTAAATATGTATATCTGGATATTTCAATCATTTTCTATATTAATCTGATAACATGAATACAAATTTTCCAATAAGGTCTCTTTTATTTCAACTCAAATCTTGAACATTATAAAATATTCTATTATGTATGTGATTTTTTTTTTTTTTGGCTAGCATGGTAGAATTTATAGACAGTAATGTAAGAAAATCAAGGGAGAAAAGTAATGAAATATAAATTTAATACAGAAATTTAAAAAAGTTTAGTGTTGACCCTTCACCTAATACTCTAAATATCAAATTAAAGATAAATGGTTGAAAAAAATCATTTGGGATAAAAATAAAATTTAACCAGACAAATCAAATGATGTACATTTGTAAAAAGTAAGTTGAGCACTAATTAATAAGATGTTTACTAATACAAGCTGATAGGTAGCTAGAAACACACAGACCCATACACATACATGCACACATGCACCCGTGCGCGCGCGCGCGCGTGCACACACACACACACACACACACACACACAACAAACACAAACATACATCATCTTACCAAGGGCTTTTTTTCTATTTAAAGACTTTATATTTTTCCCTAAGTTTCATGATTTGCAATCAGATATTAGGAAGAAGAGTTCTGTGAGTATATATTAGTAATCAGAGGATGTTAAATAAAGTTCTTTTTTCTATTTCCTTTCCTCCTGGGAATTTTTTAGAATTAGGGGTGTATGTTGGTGGGAAATAATATATAGTTACAATAAAGAGGCTTTCTTGTCAACCAGTAAGTGAATATAAAGTTTTGGACTCTTGCTCTCCTCCTCAAATAATATGAATAAAAAAAGAGAAGAAATTTTAGATATGAAAAATACTATAATGTAAACTCCATGATGGCAGGAATTTTTATTTGTTTGGTTCTCTAAAGTAGTACTGGTAAATTACAGCTCATCAGCCAAAATTTCGCCTACCACTATTTTTGTAAATGAAGCTTTACTGGAACAAAGCCACACTCGTTTGATTATATACTATCTATGGTTGCTTTGGTGCTACCTGCAACAGAAACTCAGTGGCCCACATGCCAAAAATACTGGATACCTGACCCTTTACAGAAAGTTTGCCAAGCCGACATAGAGTATACCTAGATCAAGAATGGTTCCTGTTAAGATTCTAGGTCTTTTTAAAACTTGCTTAATAAAATAAACAAAACATATAATTTACTATTTGCACAAGAAAAAGTACTGTGAAAGAAAATTCCAAGGGCGACAGGTCTAAGTCTAAAGAAGAATGCATATAAACAGAAAATGTTGTCCATTATAAAAAGGAACTAGAGAAGCTGACTGTACTTTAAGAACAATGTGCTTTAGCCATACATGTTTTCAAAGGGGAAAAGATTTAGAATATCTACTGTAAGTTAGACTGTGGAGTACAGGTAGAAGATTAATAGTTACTTAAAAATAATACAATCATATTTCTTGTAAAACTTCAATAATTTCTTAATTATGTGCTGAATTCAGTCTCATGGCCATTCATAAAGTGCTTTCTAACAACTGAAATATATCTAGTGCTATATTCCAACACATTGTTTCCAATCAATGACTCATTATTTAAACAATCAGGCACATTTTTATGTAGCATCTTCCTTTCACATATGCTCTTCCTAGAAAGAACATCACCAGCATAATTCCTGTATTTCCTTCAAAGAGCAGATCTAGTTCCATCGCTTCACTAAGGGTTTGCATAGCATCCAATATTCAATAGTCCTACTTCCTCTGAATCCCTGTGGCACAGCAGAGAGTTCTTTTGACACACAGCATGGCTCTTTTCATATACATACTTCTCAATTTGACTGTGAGTTCCTTAAAACTAAATATAAAATCTTATAATTTCATAAGCCCTGCCCATATTTCAGTATACTATTTTATATCTTGCTTTCTAAATACTTAGTATTATAATACATCATAATCACATTTCCTATATGATTAGAAAGCCTCAGAAAAAACTCGTAATAACTATTAAGCCAGGCTATGCCCTTACTGTTTTATTTCTAATATAGTAATGCCATAGCTAATATGGATACTCACTGGTTCATTCATTCGTTTACTGAGTACTACCTATAGAAGTTTTAAAAATATATAAAAAGCATGGAATTTTTACCATAGGAAATGACAATTATTTATTTTCTGATTCAAATAAAGAAGTTATGTTTGACATTTAAATCAGGATGAAATAAAATATGTGTGAAGTAAATACTGATTTCTAGGTGATAAAACTGAATAGAGAGTTCGGGATGTGGATCAGTTAATTATTTTTGAATAACATACAAGATGACGACTAAAGAGAAACCACATCAAGGGGAAGATAATGCTGTCTTTTCCATGCATCTATTTGTCTCCAGTTCTGGGGATATGAAGTAGTGGTTCTGGAATGAGCAACCACATGCCAATTGTCACTGATGCCCCATTCAAAGACCAACACCCAACCTACTCTAGAAAACAGCCTTTTCAGTCTGACGCTCTCCCAACTGAGCTTTTTCAGCGGCTCCTAGAAAACAGCCTTTTTAAGTAAGCCCAGGAAGATCTTTATTTAAGAAAACTTCATTATACCTGAGGCCATAATTATACCTACGTGGCTTTAAAATTTTCGCTAATACTGACTTCACATTTTTCCTATTTTCCTGAATTATATTTGATATTCAAGATATTCTGCATTGTGTTGTTTTTTCTGATACATAATTCCCATCTACATTGTTCCTTAGACTCACTGACTTTGAAATCTACACCAGAACGCAACACTAACATATGTGTCACTTTTATGAAACTACAGGCAGACCTCAGAGATACTGTGAGGTCAATTACAACCAAGGCAATAAAGCAAATATCACAATATAAATTTTTTGGTTTCCCAGTGCATATAAAAGTTATGTTTTCACTGTACTGTAGTCTAGTAAATGTGCAATAGCATTTATGTCTTAAAATGCACATACCTTAATTAAAAATATTTTTTATTGCTGAAAATGCTAACATTCACCACAGCCTTCAGGAAGTCATAACCTTTTTTGTGGGTGGAGAATCTTACCTTCAATTTGTAAGAAATGCAATATCTGCAAAACTCAATAGAGTACAGTGTAACAAAATCAGGTATAGTAAGTCCTCACATATAAGGAAACCAATTTTACCACAGGCTAATTGATATAAATATGCATTAGGTTCCCACATCTCATCAACATTATAACAAAACAAGGTTAAACAAAACGATGTTATACAAGGACCTGCTGTATGTCTGTAATTATGTGGTGTTATTCAATCAGTTATATTCTAAAATTGAGATGGCCCAAGTAGGGTTGGAATTTTGTACAAGGGGAGTTGTTCTTGGAAATTTCACCTTACATCCTATAATATGCATTTCTGTATTTCTACTAGATATACGTGCAATTTCTTTACAAGTTCCACTTAATCTCTTCCTTTCTGCTATACTGAATTGCCTAACTTGCCCTTACAGCCACCATGGAGTTGAGGAGGTTTCCTTTACAATCTATCATCTCATTAAAAATAATCTCCCACAAGCCAGCTTTAGTTACCTAATTCACACAACACTTAACAGTTCACAGAGTAGCTATTACATAACTATTTATCAACATTTATCACATAATTATAATTGTGTGATTTCTTGGTTATCACTCCATCTCCACTGCAAATCCCTGGAGAAAGACTAAGTTCTGTTCATTTTTGTTTCCAAGCACCTAACAAAGGAATTCTCACAGGCTAAATGCTTGGGAAGGTATCTAACTGAATGAGAGTCCACTTGTAAGCATTTCTGAGAACAAGGGAGGTGGGTGTTTCTGGTTCCTGAAGATTGATATCTATGAATCTGAGCAGCCTACCTGCATTTTCACTCCCACTATCAACCTACCTCTGAGGTACCATTACTGTCAAGTGCACGAGATAGCTTTAAAATGCAACACAGGCCTGGCCGGTGTGCCTCAGTGGCTGAGCGTCAACTCATGCACCAAGATGTTACCAGCTCGATTCCCAGTCAGGGCACATCCCCAGGTTGTGGGCACGATCCCGAGTGGGGGGCATGCAGGAGGCAGTCAATTGATGTTCTTTCTCTCTCATCGATGTTTCTATCTCTCTCTCTCTCCCTTCATCTCTCTCTAAAATCAATAAAGAGAAAAAAAAAAAAAAACCTTAAAAAAACAAACAAAACTGTAAAACAGGCTTTGGAAAAAAATTAGTTCTGTTCTGTTTCCCAATACAAAAACTGGTGATGCCTATAAAGGTTTTATAAAGAGTCTGACTTTATTGATCTCTTTGTCCCTTATATAGGACAGCTGCAGATTTTCTTCACTAAGTGTGCAATCATCAAGAATTAAAAATGACTTGGCTGAAAAATAATTTCTAGTTCTGCAAAGGGATAGTTGTCTACTTAAATGTGTTCTGTATATCAAAACTAAACACCATGGTAATCAGTAACTAGTGGTGTCTGTGAAAATGCCTTCTATTCAAATTATTCTAGAGTAGGTTTATTTTTCCTTCTTTTTTTAAAAAATGTTTTTATTTTTTTTGTTTTGTTTTGTTTTGTTTTTAGAGAGAGAGGAAGGGAGAGAGAGATAGAAACATCAATGTGAGAAAGATACATCAATCAGCTGCCTCCTGCACACCCTCTATGAGAGATCGAGCGGGCAACCGGAGCATGTGTCCTGACCAGGAATGGAATTGGGACCTCTCAGTCCATGGGACAACACTCAGTCCACTGAGCCTGGGCAATAGGAGGTTTATTTTTCTATCTTATTACCCTTTTACTTCAGGCCTTTCATCGACTTATTTTATGCTTTCACAATGTCATAGGAAACGTGATAAATGACAGAAAATAACATATCACTGGAATACTTGTTCAAAGCTGGTACATAAACAATTAAGTTTCCTTTGTAATAATTTATATTATATTCCACAGGCAGGTAAAGACACATTAATATTAGAAAGCTATAATCCATATATTTTATCTTATTTTTCCACTTAATGATATAAGGGAAAAAAGATTTAATTTTTGAGATCATTTAAAATTATATATTTTACTTTTTTTCGGCCGGAACCTCCATCTTCCAGTAATTCGCCAAAATGACGAACACAAAGGGAAAGAGGAGAGGCACCCACTATACGTTCTCTAGACCTTTTAGAAACACGGAGTTGTTCCTTTGGCCACATACATGCGAATCTACAAGAAAGGTGATAATGTGGACATCAAGGGAATGGGCACTGTTCAAAAAGGAATGCCCCACAAATGTTACCATGGCAAAACTGGAAGAGTCTACACTGTCACCCAGCATGCAGTGGGCATTGTTGTGAACAAACAAGTCAAGGGCAAGATTCTTGCCAAGAGAATGAATGTACACATTGAACATATTAAGCACTCTAAGAGCCGAGATAGCTTCCTGAAACGTGTGAAGGAAAATGATCAGAAAAAGAAGGAAGCCAAAGAGAAAGGTAACTGGGTTCGACTGAAGCGTCAGCCTGCTCCACCCAGAGAAGTGCACTTTGTGAGAACCAAGGGAAAGGAGCCTGAGCTGCTGGAACACATTCCCTATGAATTCATGGCATGATAAGTGTAAAAAGACGACCTCTGTACTGATAAAAAGATTTTTCTCTTAATTGAGTAGAAGTGTGGTGTCCCTTCCCCCAAAAAATAATTAAAGAAAACTTGGTGTCCTAAAAAAAATAAATAAATAAAAACAAAATAGGTGGAGGGATGGGGAGGAGGGTGTCAATGGGGAAAAAAGGAGAAACATCTGTAACAAAAATAAATTAATAAAAAACAAAAACAAAACAAAACAAACAAACAAAAAAACCAAAATAAAATTATATATTTTAAAGGAAAGGCAAGAGACATTTTGAAAACAATGAAGCTTGTTTAACTGAAAGTTCTTTGAAGAAATATCAATGCTTGTCCAGCGCTTAAAAGTTAAAAAAGTCCTGGCCGCTTTGGCTCAGGCGTTAGAGCTTCGGCCCAGAGACCGAAGGGCCCTGAGTTCGTTCCCTGGCCCGGGTCGGGGTTGTAAGGGAGGCAACTAATTTATGTGTCTCTCTCACATCAATGTTTCTTTCTCTCTTCCTCCCTCCCTTCCACTCTACCTAAAAATAAAAAAAAATCAAAGGAAAAATATCCTCAGGTGAGGATTAACAACAACAAAGTTAAAAAAGAAGAGGAGGAAAAAAGTGAAAGTAGCTACAACTCTGTGAATGTAACATCACCTCCAAATTCAAGCTGAATTTCACTTTTTACACAAGAGTAACATTCAAGCCTCATACTCCAGCAGGGTTCTAGGTAAATCAAAGTTTCATTGTCCAGACATTCCATACAGTGTGTGTTTTACCAAAGAGATTAAATCTGGACTTCCCATTGTTAAGAAGATACTCTAGAAAGATAGTACAATTGTTCAAATACCCATCTAAAAGTCTAAATAGATAGTTTAATCACATGCTTGTATTGATATTACATCTGTCTTTTACAACACATGATGCTTGTAATTCCTTGGTCAGAGTTTAAACCATGTTCTAAGTTCTCAGTCATTGGTCTAGGCAACTTTTCAGCTTCTCCTTCTCCGTATAAAGAAACTTAAAATAAATAAATAAATAAATAAAATGATAACAATAAAAAATAGAAGTTCAAAATATGAAGCTATATATTTCATAAATATGTTTCACTGTGTAATCACTAGATGGGTAAATAAAAGAGGATGTGATAAAACTTCACAAGTAAATGTGTATAGTTAATGTCCCTGGGAAGGTTGTGATGCACTGCACTTGTCCATGACAAAAGCCCATCAACCACTAGCTGAAAAATCAATTCATAATATGTGAATATATTAAAACAAAGAAATAATTCTTTCACAGAAAAAAGTATCAGAATGAAAGAAACTCATATAACATTCTAAGTTTTTAAGAATATATAGTCTATAAAATAATCGTCATATTAACAAACAATATAAAATTTTGACATTTGAACGTGCAGACATTGAAGGGAAGAAGCCAAAAGCCACAGGGTAGGAAGTAAATCTATAGCTTGTCTTAGTTTTAAAAATGTCACACATAATCATAAAAATCTTCTAAAATTAAGGAACTAAATAAACATAAAAGATAATTTCAAATGAATCATTACTTAAGTTATCTAGATAATTTTTATTGGATAAATTTTTCCAGAAAATTGCTTTAAGCTCTTTCCCTTAATTTTGCAAATTCATCTGGAGTTCTGATTCTAAATTCTGCCGTCAATTTATAGCAAAGTAAAATGTCTGCATGGATGTAATGAACAATAAAATTATTAGGATAATTTGAATGCTCAATTTCTTCATCAGCTTAAGTGCCTTCTGTGATTATGATGTATATGTATGAATGAAGTGAGAGTTGCTCCAAATGAAAATATTTCCATTAAGCCTATGCTAAATCAACACCACTCTATATCTGAGCATAAATGAAGATAAAACACTCCATATTACGATTCGATTAAAAACCTCCAAGATACGTTACCTGCCGCCTCGAGCACTGAAAGGCACTACATGGATTCCCAGAGGCCCTCCATCGTTGGGGACGTGTACGAGCTTTACCATATCACTGTGAGACAATGATGAATGAGGGAGCATGAACATGGACTGTAAACAAACCAAACCGAAACAGAACAAAACAAAACAAAAACACAACAACACAGACACACAATAAACAAACAAAAAAAGAGAACAAAACAAAAATCCCACCAAGCACACACGCGTGTACATACACATTCTGGAATATAAGCATGGTGATGAAGGCAACATTAAACACTACATACCTGAACACTAGTCTGATGGCATGGAGAGAGAGCAATCATCAGAAATACTACATTAAAAATGACACAGAACCATTTCTATCAGATCACACTCTTCTGTGTAATACAAGTACACATTTTGCAAGTCAGATCTCTAAACTTCCACTGAAAGATTTCCATCCCAATATCTACTTCAAGGACAATGAAGATTAACTGAATAAAGGTGTTGCAGCTACAGAGCACTTTATAATTTACAAAGCGCTCTTAAGTATGGCATATCATTGACCCAATAATATAAGGTCAAAGTTTGTGCCCCTTCAGACACGTGACAATCCAATGTGATCCAGCAGTCCTGACTTCCCACCATTACACAATAATTTAAAGTCACCACTTCTTAAATCACTGCAAGTGCAGGTTATGAAACTCCTTTATGAAAAAACAAACCATTTTCATAAAAGTGTTTGCAAATGAACTTTAAAGTAATGAAACTACTTATATAAAGTAACATGAAGTTACTTCTATTATATAACTAAAATACTTTACTATTAATGTAATAAGCCCAAGTTTACTAAAAGTTGGTGTAATTTAGAGAATGTAAAATGTGTGAATCATTTAAACACTATTTCACTTTCTTTGTAAACTGTGTGTGTGTGTACTGCATAGAAATCTAAGCAGTACTATTTAACAATCAATATTTGGAAATAGGTTTTTAATTAAATATCTAGCTTAAGCAACCCCAACAACCTTAAATGATTATCAATGGATTTGACAAAGGTCACAATATAGTTTTTATAAAACGAAAAATGCCAATTCTTAAACTTTCTAAATAAAAACCTGAGGCCATCCTATATACTATGAATTTCCTGGTTATATAAGACAAGGACTAAAGAAAAATAAAGATAGGAGTATCACACAGATCAAAACACAACTAAAAATATGTACATAGATTCAATCACATATACTAATTAGGAAAAAATAAAAATTTAGCCATATTAAAGGAACATTATTTAAATGGACTTTAATTTTGTAAAATATTTTCATCGAATTTTATAACATCCTATTTTAGATACTATTAGTACCATTTACACATTTTTTAATGACTGGTTTGTCCACTGAGAATAATGTAGTTGCTTTAATAATTATTGTTATTCTACATTCTTTCTAAAAAGAACTATGATATGGCAAATATTTCTTAAAAGTAAATACTTAGGGAGTGCTGGTTACTCTATATCCAAACATAATCTAATTCTACTGCCTAATCTCACTGAGGAAGTTCTTAGAACCTTCCCTTGGTAGACTAAAAGAAGACAGAATTAAGAGTTCAAATGTTAATGTCTAGATTCCCTAACATTTACCCAAAGTCAAAGAAAAAATTCAGAATGACTCCCTTCCCTGATAACCCCTTCTATTTAAACATGTCAATATTTAAGATAATTGCACAATTGTGAGAATATAAGAAAATTTTACTTTGTCTTTTTATACTTAAAATCATGTTCAAGGTCTGTAACCTATGATCTATAATTTTCAAATACCTTGAGATATTCTACTTTTTCAAATCAAAATATATATTCTAAAATAGCTAATGTTTATATGATTCAACTAGTTTTTCAGGTAAAGTAAGTATGTTTACAATTTTTTAAAATTTAGCTATGTTGGAGAACAAACAAAGGACCAAAATACTGACATACAAAGCAATCTGAAAACAGTTGCAGTGCTGTACACATGGCAAATATTTTCAATCAAACACTATTTTATATTATAACTTAATAGTATTTGCCAAGGCATGAAACTCAGAACAGATACATGTGAATTTCCATGCTAGTCTTTTTACATTAGATAATTAACACAATAGATGAAAGATGCTCTTTGGAAAACAAACCAAGGCAAGGCATGTTTTTACCGAGCACAAGTATCCAACACATGCGATATGTTTTTGGAACACTTGCTGCTATCAGTGATGCTGCAAGTATATTACAAATTCAGTTAAAACCATCAGCAACTTACTCCAGAGAAAAGTTGGGTATATTCTCCAAACCACTGTCGGCATGTCCAACAGGTTCAACACGACTGTTGTCTTCTGTCCCATCCTCATCCTGAGACAGCACAACACAAAGAGAAAGAAGTACACTGTGTTAGATCGGTTTCTATAATGCAAAAGAAAACGGGATAAACGTGAAGTGTAATAGGCACTATGATCTTTCCTCTACAGAAGATGACCTATAATAATAAGATGGGTATGTGTACATAAAAAGTTATATTTCAAAGCAATAGTCAACTGATTTATTATATCCCAGGAGGTGAACAAGATACCACTGCAATAAGAAAACATTAAAACTTCTACTTAATATTAACTTTCTTATCATTTTTACTTCATTTTTTGGTGTATATTTTAGGAAGTAATTGCATGTTACTACAATGTTATAGTATATTAATATATTAATAAATATATGTACATGACACTGAGTATGTATGTTTAAATTTTTACTAATCTAAACAGTTGAGACCACTATAATCCTTAATGACTACCAAAATCTGTGAAGTCACATTTGTCTGTTCCTCAGTTCCACTAACTTGGCAAAATGAATATGCAGTAAGTACAATCCCTGACTCAAATCCTTCATCCTATGACATTTCACATAAAGTTACTCTGAGCCAACTGACTATTTAGTTATCTGTAGAGGCATTAAAATCTTGGTTATAATCCGGCCAGTGTGGTTCAGTGGCTGAGCACTGACCCATGCACCAAGAGGTCGCCGGTTCAATTCCCTGTCAGGGCACATGGCCAGGTTGTGGGCCAAAACCCCAGTGGGGGGCATGTAGGAGGCAGCCAATTGATATTCTCTCTCATCGATGTTTCTATCTCTTTCCCCCTCTCCCTAAAATCAATAAAGAAAAAAAATTTTTTTTAAAAAGATCTTAGTTACAAAGAAGGACTTCTGCTTACTTCTGTTAATGAAGGACCAAGCAGAGGGTAAGGCACACACAGCAACATAATCAATACTCACATTGGTATCCTTTCTTTTACAAAGGCAGTATTTTGTAAAAGTTATGTTTCAACATGTACAAATTGGTAATGGGTAAGTATACTGGTACTCCAAAAGATTCCATGTGGAATAAATGTTATGGTTCATTAAAAAATAAATAAAATGTTACCCAAGAATATGCCTTATTTATTTATTTATTTATTTATTTATGTTTTATTTCAGAGAGAGGACAGGAGAGAGACAGAGATGGAAACATCTCTGAGAGAGAAACACTGATTGGCTGCCTCCTGTACGAACTCTACTGGGGATCCAGCCTGTAACCCAGGCATGTGCCCTGAACTGGAATTGAACCAGCAACCTCCTGGTGCATGGGATAAAGCTCAACCAACCAAGCCATACCTGGGGGGCTATGCCTTATTTTATATATAATGGTAGTCATTGTCTTTTCATTAGGGAGTTCACTAACAGTTAAGTTGCCTTCTCAGGATCATTTGAATAATAAAAATGCCTGACTGACATCAGTGGTCTTCTTAACCAAATTAGAATATTTAGAAAAGGCTCTGAGTTTCCAAAAGCAGTGGCCAGGAGCCTCTTGTGGGCTTCAGTTTGGATCCACAGTGTCTGGCACCCAACAGATACTCTGTAAATACTTTGCTAATGGAAACAAAGCTTACCCAAGGAATCTCTGGGGTGTTATTTCCAAATACAACTAAATAAAATTTACTTAATCTATTTCTTGGCAGTTTATGTATATAATTAATGTATACATATAAATTGTTAGCTTTATCCTTTCTACTACATAAATTAGATAACAATGATTTTATACATGAAGTTATTAAACCATCTATATGAGAGTCTACCATTAGAAAATTTTATATTTTTAATCATGTATTTGAGAGACTCAGAGTAGAAATGTGTATGCTGTCAACAGAGACATCAATGAAATGATAAGCAAAGGTTATATGTTCAAGACACAGTGTCAAACAATATTTTAAATTATTGAAGCAATATAGAGCAGTTGTTAATGTCCAACTGACAATTCCCCTGTGAATCTACCAAAATAAGACGCTGAATGCACCGAATTTTTCTGAGTTGTGGATGGGCTGCACAGCGCCTCAGTGGTGGTCCACTGCACAAAGCCAAGCCACATCAGGACTGATGATCCTGAGCTCTGAGAGGCTCCAATATGCACCTCTTAGTTATCTATGTCTTTGAAGCACCAGCTTATATTTCCAAGGTTAACCAGCATCTTAAACCTGCCTAAGAAACCACTTTGAATATAGACAACTCCCAAAATTATGCTTTTTGTTTGGGATTGGGAATAGGGGAGGGGAACAAAGTGACTGTTTATAAATCAGATGGAAAACATAAAGATAATCTTATAATTTAAGGACATTTTGTTTCAGGATTTATTAATAATTTAACCACCAACAAAATTCCATCACTATACACAACCAGTTGAAACACCTATGTTGCACTATGAAAGGCAGTCAAATAAAATGCCCCAAATGGTAAACAGTTACCAATAATTTGAACATTCACTGTTCCCACAGTAGCCATTATCAGGCCTCCAGGAGCATGTAGAACATTTCTTCAGGAAGTTGCATATGATGTTCAGTTTAGATTGCAACATTCGCTGCCCTGAGGCTGAACTGCAATTGCTGTGGGAACAACTTAGAATTTCCCAGCTTTTGGATGTGGAAATATTAGCTCCTATATTGCTTTATTTTTTGTTTTATATTTATAAAAAGCTGTGAGTAAACATAGTTACTTTTAACAAGAGTTATTTACTGAATTTCATTATAAGCATAATCTAGTAGTCCACTCTGATATGCAGGAGATACAGTCCAAGACCCTTAGTGGGTGCCTGAAACCACAGGGAGTTCCAAACTATATATGTACTATGTTTTTCCTATAAATACATACCTATGATAAAATTTGACTTATATAATAGATACAGTAAAAAAATTATCAAAAACTAATAAAACAATTACAATAATATATACTGTAATAAGATTTATGTAAATGTGGACTCCCTCCCTTCCCCCACTGGACAAAGGATTGAGTCATGTCCCAAGGGGGACAAAATGTGATGACCCACAACTTAACACTTATGAATTGTTTATTTCTGGAGTTTTCCATTTAACATTTTTGGACTCCCGTTGACAACGGGTAAGTGAAACCATGAAAAGCAAAACCATGGATAAGGGAGACTACTGTAAATGAACCTTGGTATTATTTATGTCATATCAATATTGAAGGACTATAGCATTAATGTAAACTACATGCTGTTTAAAAAATCTCCAGGTGAGAGTCCCGGGTTCAGTTCCTGCTAAGGGCACATACCTCCATTGCAGTTTGTTCCCAGCCCCGGTTGGGGGTCGTGTGGGTGGCAACCACTCGATGTGTCTCTGTCATGTAGATGTTTCTCTCTCTCTCTTCCTCCCTTTCTCCCTTCCACTCTGTCTGAAGATAAATGCAAAAATGTCCTCTGCTGAGGATAAAAAAAAAAAAAAATCTCCAGGTGAGTCGATATAGTCAATATACTTCTTTAATCCTTTCCCTTTTCTCCATTTTATAGCAGGGTGTAGTGGTTAAGAGCTCGGATTAGAGAATTAAACAGACCTGGGTTTGAATGCCAATTTTATTATCTTTAGGCAAGCAATACAGCCCTTCTATATTTCTATTTCTCCTTCTTCTATAAAATAAGAACAAAAAAAATCTTCTTCTTAGGACAATTGAGAGAAATAAGATGATTCATGCCTGACACTCAGTAATTGCCCAATAAATGTAAGCTATTATTGAAAAGAGAAAGAAATAGATGACGTATAAAACATAACTCAATAAATATTTTACGTTACACAGCTACAAGATATTTTAAGAATATATGTTCATCCATTCATACTCAGTGCCTTACCATACAATTTAATATTAACATATTACCTACTCAATTAAATACATAATGTATCATCTACATTTTAGAAACTTGCATAAAACCCAGTATTTGTTGTGCTTTACTGCACACAAAGTACTTTCATTGTAAAATGCATTTGGAATAAGAAAACATGTTGAAAAAATACAAGCAAACAAATGCTGTATACAGTGAAGTAAATGGCAGCAGGAGGAAAACACTATGGATTACTGGTTGAGGAAATTTTCAAAGAGAAAACAGATGTCAAAGGCTGCAAAGGGTCTATGATTTTACCCTACTTGAAAGCTCCTAAGTTAGGCTGCCATGGACGCTAGCAAAAGAAACAAGATTCCTGGGTCTGACACAAAGGACAGTTTATTACAGTAATAGCATTAGTCAGAGTATCCTTTTTTTGTTGTTGCTGTTAATCCTTAATTGAGGATATTTTTTTCTATTGTTTTTTAGAAAGAGTAGAAGGTAGAGAGGGAGGAGGGGTGAGAGAGAGGGAAAAATCAATGTGAGAGAGACACATCGACTGGTTGCCTCCCACATGAGCCCCAAGCAGGGCAGAGATCGAACCTGCAACCAAGGTATGTACCCTGACTGGAAATCCAACCCAAGACCCTTCGGTACAAGGGCTGATGCTCTACCACAGAGCACAATGGCCAGGGCCCAGAGTGTCATTCTTTTATGCACCAGTTCCTCAAGCTAAAATTCTTGCAAGGTTATGGGAAGAGGGCCAGGGGACACTAGCACAAAGAAGAAATCTGAGCTTAGGGAATGCGAATGCCTGCTCAAAGCTATGGAGGGAGACTCCGCCTATCTTTCAAGGCTGTTTGCTGTACACACATCCTTGAAAGGGTAGTCCAGAACAAGAAGTATAAAAATGCAAGAAAACCATGGAGAATTATCTCTTGAAAACAATTTAACCTATGCATTGCCAAATGGCAGCATTCATATGATTACTAACAAACTAAACCAAAGAATATCATTAAGAAATGCTTAAGGGAGTCTGGCCCAGTGTGGCTCAGTGGTTGAGCGTCGACCCATGCACCAAGAGGTCACCGGTTTGATTCCTGGTCAGGACACATGCCTATGTTGTGGACCCAATCTCCAGTGCGGGGCATGCAGGAGGTGGCCAATCGATGTTCTCTCATCGATGTTTCTATCTCTCGCTCCCTCTCACTTCCTCTCTCTCTAAAATCAATAAAGGGAAAAAAAACATAAAAAAAAAAAAAAAAAGAAATGCCTTAAGATAATGTCTTCACTGTTATGAACTAACAATAATATTAAATCCTATTAGATAAAACAGCCAAACCTCCTATAGCAAAGAAAAAATATCTTTTAGTGGAGAGCTCTATGTTCAGCCAAACAACAAACAACAAATATCAAATGTGAAAGTTGAAAACAACTTTTCAGACATGCAAAGTCTTTACTTCCCACGGACCCTTTCATATGAAGCTATATTTGGATGTGCTGCAACAGAATCCAGGAAATTTGATAAAACAATGGACAGAACCCAAGGAAAGTCCCAGAATATAGTGAAAAGCCTGGAAGAGCAGAGATCAGTTCACACTGGAGCGGCAGGATGGAGAGGCATGGGACATCAATCTCCATGAGAAAAAGAATAATTAGTCTGATATTTTTGAACATTTGGGAAATATTTTGACAAATCTGACACAGAATGTGTAGAGGGTATGAGACAAAGTAAACATATGTACAGAGAAAACAAAACAATTTTTTAAAAAGTCAAAACAATTAGCTCTAGGAAAAACAAAAGAAAATGTATAAGAGAGGAAATTTGATCCGAGTTCTGACTCGGTTATGCAGTGAGCAATTCTTACATACTAAATGATGTGACGCTGGTTTATTGATTAACATAGACTTTTGATGTAAGAATACTGAGAGGATGCGAACATGGCAAGTGAAAGTGGCATAAAAGGAAAATCTCGCATCTTCATAACAAGTCAACAGATATCATAAATGGTTTATTCAGAAAAAAGGAAGTAAATATCAGAACAAATATCTGCATAAAATTAAAGTTGCAGCCTCTAGGCAGAGAGACTGGGAACCAGGAGTAATAGAACAGAGAGACTGCTAGTTTTTATTTATTTTATTCTGACTATATACTTGAAAATCTCAATAGGGGTAGAAGGGAGTCTATGGTCCAACTAAACATCCTGACTCTTGAGACCCCCATCGGGTACCTGGCATCAGATTTACTTCAAAGGATATGTCAGGAAACCCAACTTGCCAGCAAGTTACCAGTCAGCTTTGTCCTTGGGAGGAGCAGTCTGCACAGCTGTCTAGAAGCTCTTTTTGTGGGTCTCCCAGCTGACAGCTCAGGTGCAGGGAAAGCCATAGACATTCACATCAGCTGTTTACAAGCAATGCCCTGGTTGACAAGCCGCTTGCCTCAGAGAAGCCAGTATTTCTTAACAACACCGTAGCCATAGCTGCTTATCAGACATTTTTACAGTTTTTCAAGTCGAGATGTACCAATCAGAGGTCACTTTTACCACACCAAGGTAGTTGATGGAAAACTTTATCAGGTTTCCAGAAAAAGGAAGCCATAACCATATAGAATTTCCATATAGTGGAAATTCTCATACAGAAGGGAGAAAATATTTTGTTAATCCTTTATAACACATTCTATTGATCTAAGCAATTATTTTAAAAGATGAAGGAGTCAAAGTAGTCAAAGGAGAGAAACGAATTGAGAGAAAATGAGTATTTTAATAAGATTGGTTGAGAAGGATGTTTTACATCAGGTTAGAAATTAATCAGACAAGTGGACATAAAAGCATCATGTGACCCTACTGGTTCACTGTTTCTATCTAGTAACTCTCTTCCATAACACTAATAATATAAAGGCTAACTGTCAACTGAAAAACCCTTGACTAAAAAAGCCAATGAATAATACATTCTGAAATCACTAGCACTCACATGAACGATGTGTTTAAGAAAACTAAATTTGACTAAACTATTTATCTTTTCAATTTGAAAAATTATCTAGTTGCTTTTTTCCTAGAGTATGAAATATCTTCTCTACATTCAGATTTTAAAAAAGATATAAAAGAAAATGAGAGTTCTCATGGTACCCTGTTAAACTAATTTAAAATATATTTTCCTCAAGTGTTTTTATTACTATTCTTTTTAAAAAATGTTTTTTTCTTTACTGATTTTAGAGAGAGAGGAAGGGAGAAGGGAGAGAGAGATAGAAACACTGATGAGAAAGAACATCGATTGGCTGCCTCCTGCATGCCCCCCACTGGGGATTTGGCCCACAACCTGGGCATGTGCCCTGACCAGGAATCAAACTGGCAACCTCTTGTTGCATGGGTTGACGTTCAACCACTGAGTCACACCAGCTGGGCTTATTATTATTCTTAACAGTAAAATAATTTAACTGGTTCAACTATATTGCTACAAAAATACTCAACTAAATCATTTTTTTTTACACTTGTTAAGGTATCTCCAAGATTATCCAAACTTAATGAGAGATATATAAACTACTAATGAGCTAGAGTATAAACACATATAAACTTAATTCAAATACTTTTAAGGACAGGCAATAACTTTTAAAATAAATACACCTTCTAAAATAAAAATATGTAGAAGGAAATCAATAAGTATTATACTTTTATTTTTTTTAATATGTTTTCATTGATTTTTTAGAGAGAGGAAGGGAGAGAAAGAAACACTGATGTGAGAGAGAAACATTGATCAGCTGCCTCCTGCACAACCCCTACTGGGGACTGAGCCTGCAATCCGGGCATGTGCCCTGACCTGGAATAGAATCAGGAACTCTCAGTACATGGGACAATGCTCAATCCATCGAGCCACACTGGCCTGGCAATAAGTATTATAATATTAAATGCAGTGCTGTCAATTATAATATAAACTATGCTCCGCAGAACCCAGAGTTCAACATCAAATAATTATGTATTATATGAAGAATAATTCAATACCTGTGATGTTGAATATTATATGTGAGCTTTATCCCCTCAATTGGATTCCTAAATTCTTTTTTTTTTTTTTTTTTTAATTGTAAAGGAGCACTTTATTTCGCCGGCGGGCTGCGGAGGGCATAGTCTCCCCTCAGATCAACAGCCCTGATTCTTCTTGCTCATCCCATTTTTTTTATTTTTATTTTATTTATTTTTTTACTTTTTTATTTATTTATTTTTTTATAATTTATTTTATTATTAATTTGTTTTTATTACAGATGTTTTTCCATTTTTCCCCCCATTGACACCCTCCTCCCCCTCCCTTTCTCCTCCTCCCCATCCCTGTTGTCCATGACCATTGGTTATGCACCCATGCACATAGGCTCTGTGATTTATCTCTTTCCCCGGCCTCCCCCCCCTCCTCTGAGGCCTGTCATCCCGTACTCCACCCTCCATGTCTCTGGGTCAATTTCGTTGTTCCGTTTGCTCAGTTCTCCTGTGTGTTGCCGGCTTCCTCCGTTGGTGGGGGGGTCGCCCGGCTCCCCCGCTCCGCCTGGGTTCCCCCGTGGTGGCGGGGTCGCGGCACCCCCGCCCCTCCTGGGCTCCCCCGCGGTGGGGGCGTCTCCCGGCTCCCCCGCCCAGCCTGGGCTCCCCCGCGGTGGGGGCGTCTCCCGGCTCCCCCACTCCGCTTGGGCCCCCCCATGGTGGGGGCGTCTCCGGCTCCCCCGCTCCGCCTGGGTTCCCCCGTGGTGGGGGGGTCGCCCGGCTCCCCAGCCCCGCCTGGGTTCCCCCGTGGTGGCGGGGTCGTGGCTCCCCCGCGGTGGGGGGTTCGCCCGGCACCCCCGCTCTGCCTGGGCTCCCCCGCTCCGCCTGGTTTCCCCCGCGGTGGGGGGGTTGGCCCGGCACCCCTGCTCTGCCTGGGCTCCCCCGCTCCACCTGGGTTCCCCCGCGGTGGGGGCGTCTCCTGGCTCCCCCACTCCACCTGGGTTCCCCCGCGGTGGGGGGGGTCGCCCGGCACCCCCGCTCCGCCTGGGTTCCCCCACGGTGGGGGCGTCTCCTGGCTCCCCCGCTCCACCTGGGTTCCCCCGGCACCCCCGCTCCACCTGGGTTCCCCCGCGGTGGGGGGGGTCGCCCGGCACCCCCGCTCCACCTGGGTTCCCCCGCGGTGGGGGGGGTCGCCCGGCACCCCCGCTCCACCTGGGATCCCCCGCGGTGGGGGGGGTCGCCCGGCACCCCCGCTCCACCTGGGTTCCCCCGCGGTGGGGGGGGTCGCCCGGCACCCCCGCTCCACCTGGGTTCCCCCGCGGTGGGGGGGGTCGCCCGGCACCCCCGCTCCACCTGGGTTCCCCTGCGGTGGGGGGTTTGCCCGGTTCCCCCGCTCCGCCTGGGCTCCCCCGCGGTGGGGGCGTCTCCTGGCTCCCCTGCTCCGCCTGGGCCCCCCTGCGGTGGGCGGGTCGCCTGGCACCCCCGCTCCGCCTGGGTTCCCCCGTGGCGGGGGGGGGGGTCGCCTGGCTCCCTCGCTCCTGGGTTCCTCCGTGGTGGGGGGTCGCTCAGCTTCCGCAGGCGCCCCTGGCTGCAGGATCATGTTTCCTTTCAGGCAACAAGGAGGGTCCTGTAGGGCAGTATGCCGTCTCCATTCTGCTGCTTCTTCAATTTCGTAGTTGCAGGGCTTCCATTCAGCTTGATTTCATGCGGTCTTTAAGTGATAGTTATTCTGTGATTTAGTTGTAACTTTGATGTGGTTGTGGGAGGACGCAGTTCCGCATCCACCTAGGTCACCATCTTGACCGGAAGTCCCAAGCCATTCTCCATTTCAGCTAGTGCCTCCCTCACCTCCAACCGTGATTCCATCATTCCTGACTGGTCCCCCTTTACGCTCCTGAGGCCCTCACCAAGTTCACCGAGGTTCCCACCAAGTCCATTGAGCATCCCTATAAGCAGTATCTTGAACTCTGCATCTGCCAGGCTGCTTAACTCCATTTCACTTAGTTCTTTTCCTGGAGTTTTGTCCGTTCTTTCATTTGGGACCTGTTTCTTTGTCTCCTCATTTTGGCTGCCCCCCTGTGTTTGTTTTTATGTATTACTTAGCGAGAAGTGTGGGGCTAGCTGAGACCAGATGCTGCTTGTTTGAAAGAATTTAGGAAAAGCTGAAGCAGGCTCCAAGACAGGCCAATCCTATGGTAAAGCAACTGGCAACAGCTTGGGTGGGCCTGGAAGTTGGGTGGGGCGGGGCCTCAGGGAATCACCAGGGCGGGGCCAACTGTGTGAGCCAGGTTGCTGGAGTCCCAGAAATGGCGGCGTCTACCGCCCCAGGGAAGGGCTCACCAAAGGAACAAAAGCCTCTGATAGCACGTCTGTCCAGGTCTGTCCAGGAGAAAGCTGCCTCTCCAGCCCTCGCGCCAGTGCCTAACAGCTCAGTTCTTCCCCATATGTCTCTGGTGCCTTTCAGGCTGCCTTCCCCGCGCTGGAGCCCGGAGGGAGCGAGTCCGAGTAAGTCCGTGTGCGGGCCCTTTAAGAGGAGCTGCCGGGGGCTCCAGCCGCCTCAGCCTCAGTTCCCGCTGGTTTCTCCAGCCAGAAGTTCTGGGGGCTTCTCTTCCTGGCACTGGAGCCCTTAGCTGGGCGCCTGGTGTGGGACGGGGACTCCTCAGTCCTCAGGGAGGACCTTCCCAGCTGAGGTGCCCTCCTAATTTTTATCCACCACACGTGGGTGTGGGACCAGCCCTTCATGCCTCCGCCCTCCTACCAGTCTCGATGCGGCTTCTTCTTTAATTTCGTAGTTGTAGGACTTCCATTCAGCTTGATTTCAGGTGGTTTTGAATGATGGTTGTTCTGTAGTTTAGTTGTAACTTTGATGTGGTTGTGGGAGGACGCAATACTGCGTCTACCAATGCCGCCATCTTGACCGGAAGTCCGGATTCCTAAATTCTTATCTCAAGCTAATACTAATCAAATGGAATGGCAAACATAGTATTTAACACAATCCACATAATTTCCATTTACCACAGAAATGAAACATTGCCTATCTTGAAACATACACAACATGACCCACACAACTCAAGGCAAGAGTCTTAAAAAAAAAAAAAAAAGAACAAATGGTGCTGATTTATGACAGAAATCTAACAGAGAATAACAAATAGTATGTATCTTTGCACCTGTTACATGCAGAGTGGAATCTCAAAATTAAGTTCCAAAATGTAAATCTGTTTCTCATAGATTATTAGAATTTCAGGGCAACAAGGAACCTTATCGGAAGATATCTAGTCCAATATTCAATCATATACTGGAATCTGCTTCTTCCTTTTCTTCTTCCATCTTTCCTGTGCTCCCTGACACACAAAAGAAGCCTTACATATTAACACTTACTGAGAATCACTGGGTTCAGTAACTAACCCAGCAGGCCAACTGGCAGCATCTGCCTCACTCCTATCCGTATTTATCCCAAACAGATGAGCAGGCAAGTATCACCACTTTAGCAATACTATGGCCACTTGTTTTGCGTGAAGTGCCTGCTGCAATACTCACAGTTCTCCCATCACACTCTATTGACATAATGGCGACCCACTGGGTAACGTGATTTTAATCAGTCCAATTAATCTTGTTTCAGATGTGGCTTGCTTACCATAATAACACCAACTTGTGGGTTTTTTATAAATATTCTTCAAAAATACTCTGACCTAAGGATTGTTAACATGAATGTATTTTGTAATTTGACCAATCTTGGTTTTCTAACAACATTCTAATCCTTATTGAGATGACATTTTAAAATGTTTTATTTTTGAGATGAAATAAGTAACACATTGGTAAGTAAACAGTATTTATCTTACTCAGTAGTATACTTAAAAACCATTATTTTTAAAAAAGTAATATATAACTTTTTATTCAATTTCCCCGGATTAAAAAAGACTTCAAAATTAATCATTGATTCATTAAGGTAGGAACTAAAATGAAATTAAAATAAATATTTATTTAAATCAACAAGAAATACACAAAAAATTAAACAAATATTTCTTCCTAGTGATAATGCAAATCACTTGTTAAAAAGGCAAGATATGTACAAATTTAAAATGTATAACAAAAGCCCGGCCGGTGTGGCTCAGTGGTTGACTGTCAACCCATGCACCAAGAGGTTGCCAGTTTGATTCCCCATCAGGGCACATGCCCAGGTTGTGGGCCAAATCCCCAGTAAGGGCATTGCAGGAGGAGGCCAATCAGTGTTCTCTCGCATCGATGTTTCTATCTCTCCCTCTACTTTCCTCTCTCTCTAAAATCAATAAAGAAAAAATATATTAAAAAAATACAATGTATAACAAAAAATAAATATGGTAATTGCTAGTATATATTGAGGACTTAGGATGTCTCAGTTACTAAAGAATCCACTTCTTTACTCCTCAATACAACCTCACTTTTACCTGAAACACAATCCTTAAACATATTTCATTAAACAAAATATATGGGATTTTTAATGAATTAGTATGTGCAAAGTTTTTGCTAAACATAACTGAGTAATACAACCACATGACAAGTTTCCAATGATTTGAGCATAATGTTGTTTGGATAACAGAGCTGTGTTGTTGACATACAAAATATTCATTTACCAGGCTTACTGAACATTTTCCGTGAAATTACATATAGAAATGTACTGGACCCACCCAGCATGTGCAGAGGTATAATGAACAAGTTGTCTCTGCCATGTTCTTATTCATCTCATCAAGTCCTACTTTCTTTTTATTTATTTTTATCCTCACCTGAGGACTTTTTTTTTTTTTTTTTTTTGCATTTATCTTCAGATAGAGGGCGAGGGAGAGAGGGAGGAAGAGAGAGAGAGAAAGATCGATGTGAGAGAGACACATCAACTGGTTGCCACCCACACGACCCCAACCAGGGCTGGGGATGAACTGTAACCGAGGTACGGGCCTTTAGCGGGAACCAAACCCAGGACTCTCTGGTCCGTGGGCCAACGCTCTAACCGCTGAGCCAAACCAGCCAGGGCTCAAGTCCTACTTTCTTAATTTGAATTTTAAAAATAACTTTATCGAAATAATAAACTTGCTGTCATGGACTCCTGGTATCACTGCAAGCAAAACACCTTACATATAAAAATAAAATGTTGAGGGAAAAGAAAAAGAACCAATTTTACTAAACATCTAGAATGCACCACAAACTATATACACTATTTCATTTAATCATCACAAAAAGCTAGACATTTTTATTATGACGAAATTAGGCCTAAAAAAGATTTAAGATTTCTCTTCAGTGTCATACTAGGGAATTTGAAAACTGCATCAAGGCCTGTGGTTCTTCAGTTTCACCATGTTTGTTTCACTCAGTTTTACTCACAGAACAGTGAGCCAGACTATTAAGTAATAAATGTGACCCTAGCCAACTAGTTTGTGTCAGGGCCAAAATGTATGAGAGAAGAAAACATAATAAAATTTATGTTGTAAAAACATTATTAAATTCTGAACATATAACAGAAGTACTTTCATATAGGGTGAAAATTACTATTCAAATATTTGTTTTGCAAACTGTCATTTTAGGAGAATCTTTAGGAAATCTTACCAGTGGTTATATCTGGGTGGCAGGACTACAAGTGATTTTTACTGTGCTTTACAATATTAAGTACTTATACAGTGGGCATAAAAATCTTTTAGAAATAAATAAAGGCTATTAAAAAAAACTTACAATACTTTTATAAATTACTTTTTATTATATATCATTATATTATAATTTCTCTAAAAAGTAATTGTGCAAAGAGTCAAGGACCTAGAAAGAAAACAGAACATTATAGGGAAGTATGAAGATGGAACTATTCATTAATACTGATATATATATATATATATATATATATATATATATATAAAACATCATATTTAATTGGTCCTAGAAGGCAAGCAGAGTGATTTTTTTACATCACTGTTTTGGTATAGTATCCTGAATGCATAAATGTTTAAGACAAGAAAAGACTGATAAGATGCCACATCAAATAAATCAGATAACAGAAAGAAATTTCAATTCAACGGAATCACAGAAAGAATGGAGTTAAGAGGGAAGAAACGTCACACAAGGCAAGTTCATTACTGAGCTCTGTGGTCCACATAAACCTAACAGGGCTTTCAATAGGGAGCAAGATATACATTTTTACCATTTTCCTTGAGGATAAATAATATTTCACCATTATTAATTTTGAAGGGCCTTATAAGAAAATATTTTGTAGTCCAAAAGTTCTAAACCTCATTAATTTGTTAATAAACAAGTAAAGAGCAACACATGGGTTCTATAACAAAATCCCCTCGTGTAAATATTTATTAGAGTTTGCACTGGTTTATTACTTTCCAATGCAATATTGTAACTTCACAAATAAAATACAGTTATTAACTTACTTGAAACCAATCAGTAATGTGGCTAAAGTAAATAGCTTTCAAAAAAATCTTGATTTCATTCCTTTTTCTAGTTGAATTAATGAAACAAAAGCCAGTTGGTTGATTTCCTAAGGTTCAAGAGACTGTATTCTCTCTAACAAAATGAAACCGATTAATATGTTTGACACAAGTACATAGCAACGATCATTAGTCTAAATGTTCAATTTTAAATCACTAGTCTGAATGCTAAATTTTAAATCATGGTTCAAAAGTTTATAATCAATTTAGCGATTAACATTAATAAAACTGATTCACTGTGTATTATTGCACTGTCCTTAATGTCCAGAATGTGATACAAATGCCAAACAAAAATTAAGATATTAAACAAGTACACTAAAGTAGTAAACGTGTTATATTTGGTGTGGCACCTTAGTCTTGAGTAAAAAAGTGGATTCTGCATACAGAATAATTTTGAAAAAGTATGTAATCTCTCTGTCTCAGTATACTCATTTATAAATCGGGAAGAATAGTAGTCTATACTGAGTTTCTATGAGGATCAAAGATATAATTAATGTAAAATACTATAACACTGCCTCATGACTATTAAGTGCTAAATACATGTTCAATATTGCCTTCTACAAAAATAAAAAAAAATAAAACTTGATGTATAACATATTATTTGGTTTTAAAAATAAGTCTGTGCCCTGGCTAGGTGGCTCATTTGGTTGGAGCATCATCCTATGCACCAAAGGTTCTGGGTTTATCCCCCAGTGTCTGGGCACATATGGAGGCAACTAATCAGTGTTTCTTTCTCACATCACTGTTTCTCTCTCTCAAACATATCCTTTGATAAGATAAATAAACAAACAAATAAGTCTATGTCCTATCTTACACTGAACAAAAGTTTGGTTACAGTAAAGTCTGCCATGCTCTTTAAGACAAAAATGTATGATATGAAATGAGTTCTACCTTTTCCACCTTACCTTCGGTATTTCCTTACAGTTTTTTCAAATCACAAAGGTTTTTATATAGTAATAGTAACAAAATATAAATATTTTAAATAATGTGTGATTTTATTTCAAAGTTTACACAAAAAGAAAAACACTTTTTTTTTCTAAAGTTCAATTTTTTTTTTTCTTTATTGATTTTTATAGAGAGAGGAAGGGTGAGGGAGAGAGAGAAACATGAATGAGAGAGAAAATCGATTGGCCGCCTCCTGCATGCCCCCAACTGGGGATTGGGCCCACAACCTGGGCATGTTCCCCGACTGGGAATCAAACTGGCAACCTCTTGGTGCACGGGTCAATGTTCAACCACTGAGTCACACCAGCCGGGCCAAAGAAACCACTTTTAATGATCTACTATTTAATCAATTCACTTATCATAACACATTTTAGAAATCCAATAACTATGGATTTCTAAATATAAATATTTCAATATTTAGTTTATTTTCTTTGAAAAAAAGTCAAAAATAGAATGTTTCAAATGATGATCATTAGCCCTGACCAATCTGGCGCAGTGGATAGAGCATCAGCACTCAGACTGAAGGGTCTCGGGTTCGATGCCCGGCCCCAGTAAGGGTTATGCAGGAGGCAACCAATGTCTCTCTCACATTGATGTTTCTCTTTCTCTCTCTCCCTTCCTTCCCTTTCACTCTGTCTAAAAGTCAATGGAAAAATATCCTCAGGTGAGGATTAACCAAAACAAACAAACAAACAAAAAATCAAATGATGATCATTTTAAGGTACTAAGTGCCAAATTGCTTTCTAAAAGGACCCAACCAATTGGCATCAACACCAGCCTCATATCAAACTGTCCATCTCACAGCTTTTATTGTCTCTATTGGAAGAGAATTCTCCATCAAACTCTTGCATATTTGCATGTCTTAAAAACAGAGACAGTATCTCCCTCTCAAGTCCCAAGCAAAAGGTAGGCATCTTTACTACTCATTATAATCAAGTTTCCTCAGCTCAGTGTTCCTCTCCTGTAACATAACCAACAGAGTGTACACACCTTTACCTGTGTCCATTGGTGACAATTCCTTGGGTTTGGGGGAGTGAAGGCAATTGAACCAAATATGCTGAGGCTGCTGTGCTGAAAGTAATGAAATCTTTCATCTCTGACCCAGGAGTTTCATGTTTTCTGAAAGCTTCCATAAAACTGTGCCAGGCTAACTTGTTGGCTGGCAAATAAGATAAAAATCTTCTCAATTTTTGACTGGCTGTCATGACTCACACACCACCACCACCACCACCACCACCACCACCCATTAGTTAATCTGACCAGCAAGAAGTCTTGTTGTGTCCCTCCCTATCCAGCCATCTAGTAGCTGCTGGCCTAGTGTCTGACCCCGGCATGGAGGGGGTCCTGGTGCTGATGAGGGGTAACACCAGTGCTGTAAAGGTGAAGGTAACCACAGCCATGCCCCCACTGCCCATCTCCCCTTCTGCCCCACCCTGCACCTACAGTGAGTGAGGAGGGTCTGCCACCTTTGCCTGAGGCTGGCTCCCTGAACTGGAGCCAGAGCCCAACCTGAGCCGCTTGAGGGGCCCCTTCAAGGATAAGGACAAGTAGTTGGAAGAGGATGAGGAGCTGGAGGCAGAAGAGTAGGAGACGGAGGAAGAAATGAGCCACTTCTGGCTGAGGCTGGAGTGGTCTGGCCAGAATTATAGGATGAGGAAGAGTACCTCATTAATCTCTCTGAGCTGATCCAATAAATCTTGTGTTCCATTTGCAAAGGCTAGTTAATAGATGCAACTATCATTACAGTCGTCCCTCACCACTTCGCTCTCGTGGTTTTTTTCAAATATATTCATTAAAAAGTTGATCGAGACAGTGAAAATGATACAGCGCACACTCAGTTGTCTGAGTCAATTATACACCCCTGTATTACAATTAAAAGTAAAATTACTGTACCTATGGACTGTAGGCCTATGTATTCAAGCACCCTCGCAAATCCTTCAATGCCAGGTGCAACCGCTCCACCACTCCCTGTGTGTGGGCAAAAACTTTTTTCCAAAAAATCGGGTGTGGTGAAACCAAGCCAATCAGAGCGTGCTGTTCACTGATTGGCTATCCTATCCTCTTCCCACCCTGGCCACTGATTGGTTCAGCCTCATGCAAGTTCGTTTCTCTCATACACACTTCTACATCGCTACTCATCGGAAGCATCTTTGCTCTTGTAAGTGTTTGCGATTTCTGAGAACTTTTATTAAGCCCGACGATGGCTCCTAAACGTGCTGCTTCTTCTAAGCCTTCTGACGATGAAACTAAGCGCTGGAGGAAGATGCTTACCATCCAGGAGAAGGTGAAACTCTTGGATATGATCAAAGATGGCAAGAAAATCGTGGAGGTTGCCCGCCATTATGACTTGAGTGAGTCTACCGTTTGCTCCATCCATAAAGATGAAAAGAACATCCGTGCAACGGCTACTGTCTCTTTCAACAAGGAAGCAAAGCTCGTCGTGACAAGTCATAATAAGTTCATAGTGAAAACGGAGTCTGCCCTGGCAGTTTGGATCAGTGACAGCCGCAAGAAAAACATTCCCTTGGATTCGGTAGTCATCCAGGAGAAGGTGAGGCAGCTTTATCAGCGCTTTACGGTGGAAGAACCTCAACCAGGACCCTCTTCTGCAACGTTCATGGATTTCACGGTGAGCAAGGGTTGGTTCCAGAAGTTCCAGAAGGGGTATCATCTGAAGAGTGTCGTTCTCCATGGAGAAGCTGCCTCTGCTGACCAGCCTGCAGCAGAGGACTATGTGAACAACATGTTCCAGAATATCCTTGAGGAGGGCGAGTATCATCCAGAACACGTGGGTGAGCTGCTGGAGATACATTTGGATCCCTTAACTGAGGAGGATCTGGTGGAGATGACTAAGTCTGTGAGTGAGGAGGAGGAAGAGCGACCAGAGGTTCCTGGGGGTCAGGAAGAGGAAGTTGGCCTTACACTTGAGTGTCTCTCGCAAGTCGTGAGAACTATTAAGGATACGATTGGCGAATGGGACCCACAAATGATGTGTGCATTGCGGTTCCAGAATGCACTTGATGGAGCGATAGAACCCTACAAAAGCCTCCTCATGCATATGAAAAGACAGCGCCAGCAACTGCCTATCGCGATGTTCTTCAGCCGCGCACCCAGACACCCACTGCCTACTCCTGGTACTCCTTCAGCAAAAGAAGACGATGACGCACCTGCTGAAGATACCGCACCACCTGAAGACTCTCCTACTGAGGTTGTGCCTTCAGAGGAACAGTAACCTTGCTCTTTGCTGTGCGGTACATCTCTTCATTGCTTCATTATCGAATAAGTTGCACTATTTTCATAGGTTAGTGGTTGTGTGTAAGAACTGTGTGTGTGTGTAATTAAATGTACAATAATAATATATTTGTAACGTCTAATGTATCTTATTTTCTCTTATTTTGTCTAATATATTGGGTAATACAAGTGTAATGGTGACTAAAGGGTATTATTTCATGGCTAGAGGACTCTAATAATGTTAAAAAACGTATTTAGAAGGTCGTAAACAGGTTTTCTATGCTCTAACTGCGAAAATATTTGATTTATAAATAAAGAATCCTACTTCATGGAAATTCATTTATCGTGGCAGAGTCTGGAACTGATTAACCGCAATAAACGAGGGCCAACTGTATTTTGTAAAAGCTGCACTGTAAGACATTTTTACTATAGCAACAGATGTCCAAAATGCAACATAGTTACATCAAATACAACCTCTTCATAACATGGGGTTGGACCGACAGTTACAAGACATAGTTATCAATCTAAAGGAAAGAGAAAAAAAAGCAAATGTATGATTTCTACAAAGAAAGAGATACCTAAACCTGCTGTCCCACAGCCAGTCCCTTCATGCAAAGGAAGATCTAAGAAAGTCTTAGAATCAGTGTTCTGAATTCCACCTGAACTAGATATGTCTTTATTACTAGAGTTCACTGGTGCTAATGAAGGCAGGGGACATTTTAAGCCATTGGAAAAGAAGTTTGTCCGAGTTTCAGGAGAAGCAACTATTGGGCATATACAAAAATTTCTCAGAAGAAAAATAGATCTTGATCCAGTTTGTCAGACAGATATCATCTGTGGTGATCACTTGTTGAAGCCGCATCAAACTCAAAGGTAAATCTCACATGCAAGAGGTGATGAAGCAATGCAGGATGGTCTCTGATCCTTCATTATGGTCTTACAGTTTCTCCTCTGAAAACTACTTGAAGATTCTAGGAGTCTTAGGAGGGAAGAGGGAAACAAAATAAGGTGGCATCTACAGGACTGTGTCTCACCAAAGATTTTCACAAAACGTAATTGCTACCATTTTGTGCTGAGATATAACATCTACTTTCAGCACCAACCATCATAACATTTATTTATAAGTACAACTTGGAATGATGGAAAGCACCTGTTTTACTAACGACTATATATAAAAAGCATCCATAGCTCGGGGTGAAAATTTCAAAGTACTAAAATTTTAAATTCCTTGTGATTTCAAAAACTTTGATATTGATTTTGTTTCCTAATCTTTGATGTAAATCAGTTACTATTTTCTTCAGTCAGCCATATCCCTTTTAAGTTGTGGTTTGGATTCTGCTCTCTGGAATGGTATCAGTTGTGCAGAAAAGAGTATGATTTATGAAGGCTCAAAGCCAGCTTCTGTTAAACTATAAAGACTGTACTCCTAAAACAAAGACTAAAACTATCATTCACTTTTGTGTGTTGCCACATATTTTGAATGTCTTTTTTTTTTTAAATCAGCAACACTACTAAAGAGATGTTATTCACTTCTAAAAGGGATAAATTATCATTATTCTATGTCTTCTGTGTGGTTTATGGCCCATACCGTAACACTTCAGTGCAATGAAGACTTTTTTAACATACCTTACAAGAAGGAGCGCCTCTCTGCAATAATATTTTTATTCCTAGACAGTTAATTTGATTATAGTATGATTATTGATACCTTGTAAAGACACTTTCTGAGTGTAATAAAAATTTTGAGAAATTTTACAAAATAGTTACTCATTATTTCTTCAGAAAGTTAGTTTAATGTTTATTTTTCCATTACTTTGTCATAGGGATAAAAAATATGGGTATTTGCGACCTTACTCACACACAAAGATTTTAGTTTTAAACATTATTTGCCTAAGATTAGCATTTTCGACAGCTTTCTAAAAGAAATATTTTGCAGACTCTATTTCACTACAAAATTTCCAAGTCTTTCTAGAAACAATTACAATTGGCTAAGACTGGCAATTGTTTTATAAAAGATTTGTTAATTGTGTATAAATCTCTTCTAAATTAAAAAAAAATTAAATGAAAATTTAATAAAGAAGTCTTATTGCTATTCTATTTGAATTTAAGATTACTAGTGAGGTTGAACATATCATATTTATGAAGTGTTTCATGTTCATCGTATGTAAAATGGAGGTGGTAATACAAGAAAAAAGTACTTGATATAAGCAATTTGCATCTTTCATTGCTTTCTTTCTGGCTTTAATAAGGACACACACTTCTCACTTCCTACCACCTGTCCTTTCACTCATGTCTCAAAGGATATTAACTATCTGTTCTTAGAGGTAACCTTTAGAAATATTTCCAACCAAAAATGGACTAGAGGAAAGAACTGTTCAGGAGCGGTGATTGCATAGCATCCATTTCAACACAATTACTTATTACCAAAGTTTCTTGAATCAGAGAAATGAATTAAATGCTGGAAAATCATTTCATTAGATTTAATAAACCCATCATTTGCTTTCGATTATACAATCTGATTAATTATGTCAGTACTCTTGGTTTCCTTAGGTCGTTCCCTGGGGATATAATTAAATCTGGAACTTATGATTTGCAAATGCACTAAAAAATCTCAGCTCATTTTATAGAAAAGAGTGTCTTATCAATATTTACCAGAAAGCTATGCCTTCAGCGTAAGAGATTCATTACAATTTTTAGTATAAATGAACGTATAAATTATATATAAGACAAATAAAAAATATAAAACACAACAGATACTAGTTACTTTCAGATACAAAAATAGAAGGTTTGAAATATTTATTTAGATTATACTCAGGGCTAGAAATTATTTTACTCTTGAAATATTTACTCCTAAAATGAGGATCTGTTGTCTGCTAATTTGTTCTTCAAATAAGAGACCAGATTAAACTGCACTACTAGTAGTGGGAACTTTCTCTCTTGAAAAAGTTTACCAGGCAGTGCATTCATTCAGCAGAAATAGGTTTTGTAACCAATAACAAACTAAAAGAAAAATTTACTTATTAGACAGTAAGTATATGTGTGTGTGTGTGTGTGTGTGTGTGTGTGTGTATTTGCTTTCCTTTATTGATTTTTAGAGAGAGAGGAAGTGAGTAGGAGAGAGAGATAGAAACATCGATGAGAAAGAACATCAACTGACCTCCTCCTGCATGCCCCACACTGGAGATCAGGCCCACAGCCTGGGCATGTGTCCTGACCGGGAATCGAACAGGTGACCTCTTGGTACATGGGTCGATGCTCAACCACTGAGCTACACCAGCCGGACAGTAAGCATTTTTTTTTAAAAAGCCACACATATCCACTTAATGCCATCACTCCAGAGAATGGACATGTTTAATGTGTATGAACAATGTACAATATCTTCAGATAATGACAACGCAAAGAAATATATACAGAAACCTTTCATACTTTACTGTAAAGTCAGCTCCACCTTTGTTATTCAGATTAGCTTTTCAAGGGCAGAGTAACCTTCCCCACCCCTCTACCCTGGCCAGGCTTATTTGAGAAATCTTTTGAATAGCAAATACTGTTTCCTATTCAAAACCTGGAATCTGTCATTACGCAATTTCTAAAATAAGTCTCCCAGCTCTTTCATCCTGGTTCTGCTTTCTCTCTGTGATCCCTCATTGCCTGATTCAGGGATCTGTAACAGCTGGTATGGTATTTCTCAGGTTCTGGCCATCTCTTAGACATTAAATATAAAATCCACTTCTCACTGACCACACTACTTTGTCTCTGTTCTGTATCATTTTGAAAATCACTTACACGTGAGAATTCTTTGTAAAAATGAAATTGCAGGGGTTTTTTTTGCATGTCTATAAATATCCTTGAGGGTAGCAGGTCAGATATTAATAAAATTATAACTTCTTAAAAGAATCATCAAACCATGTGAAATTTTGTGATACTACTAATAATGTTGCTAAGGTCAAAGTAGTTGAGTCACAAAATTGTCCAGGTCAAAGAGACGTGCAGTTACAGACCTCATTTCTTCTGACATTATAAAGAAATGCCATCAAGTCACAAATCATAGGTTAAAAACAGAACCACATATACAGCACCCCACATGCCTAAGGCAAGTCCTCTATGGTGCAGGTGTCTTCTCAGTGCACTAAAAACTCTATGACACTTCTAACAATAAAACACCCCAAAGAACACTCAGCCATGCCTTGCTTCTGTCCTAGGACTGGAAAATTTTAAAGGGTCAAATCCTGGGATTTATATCAAAGCAATGTCACTAACAAAACACTGGGAAAATGTAACCTGAAAAGACTTACCCAAGTACGCCTCCTAATCACAACTTGAGCTGGCTTGAAGATGTAATATAACCAGGACTGCACTGATAAATGTCTAACAACTGGCTCTCAAAAAGAAAAGGAAAAAACCTGATTTTGTAGTGCTTGTCAAAACCTGTGATAGAAATTCTTCCCTCTCCCATGGCAAATTTCAGGCTACTGACATGTCACCGAACAGAGTCAGGAAGACATATGCACCATCAGGTAAGGGGCAGCTATGTGAAGGATTACTAAAGTGGCACTGAGTATTATTAGAAAGAAAGAGTTCTTAGAGAGTAATGAATAAAGTATATCAAGAACATAAAGTATCAACACTACTTCTGACACTTAGTCACACTGGACCATATTATTGCTTAGTTTTATTTTATATTCTAATAGGCCTATTCATATATTAGGTATTTCAATATTACTTGAATCAATTAACAAATAAATTACTATCAACCCATACATTTATAACCACCACCACCACTTTTATAGCAAAGGACAGTTCTTATTTAAAACTGAACCTGAATTGCAAAAGGCTGGTTAGAAAGGGTTTAGGCACTGCAGTGCATCTGCTGCCTCTGTGGTGAATAAGTGAGACCACAGAAAGGCACTGTCCCCTTGGAGGGTTATAGCTTGGGGTGCAGAGCACAGGTTGCATTTCACCCCAATTCTCCCCTTCAGCAAGACACCTAAAAGCAGTGGCATAGAGCATAAAATGGCTTTTCAGTGCTTAGTACCTGTTAAGTACATATAGTCTGAACAAAGCATTTTCATCTTATGGTTATTTCAGTTAAACATTGAAAAGAACCTTATATGGAGCAATTGCCTCCAAGGATAAAGATGGGAAGAAAAAGAGAAAATAAGAGTGCTAACACCATTAAACATCTTTATAAATGTACCAGGAACTATGCATGTGTTGTTCTTGTTTACAAATAGAGAACTTCAGCCCAGAGTGGTGAAATAACCCATCCTTCATCACACAGCTACTAATCATCTGAATCAGGTGTGCATGTGTAAATCTACCATACTCCAAGGAGAGCTCCCTGAGAGCAGACAGGGCAGGTGACCTGTAAAGAGTACAGCACAGACATTACCAGCACCATAAGGCATAAATGCAAAACAAGTTTACTGGAGAAAGTCTCACAGGTAGGTAAGGAGCAGAGCACCCACAATCACCTCTTTTGTCAAATAAGTCAGCTATGCTCTGAACAGACATAGCTGGAGTACCTGCACCATAATAAGGGATCCAGGAGAACAGCCTCACCCTGTGATACTTCACAAATTTATAAAGAGGGCAGGGGGAGAAGCTGTAGAAACCATTATTACTAATGAGCAACAAGAACTCCCTGGTTAAATGAGGCCAGGTCAGAAAAAAAGCACCCTGCAAGAGATCAGAAGTACTTCCAGTGAGCACACCAGGGTCAGGCTTTCCTCAGGCATCTTTGCACTCAGTTCCTGATTCCATTGTCCTCAACTTAGTTTAGTTCTCCTAGAATGAATGCACTGGATTATTCAGGTAACAACCTAATGCAAAATGAAACTGAAAACATGGCGGGACCCTTACAGATATTAGCATCAGCATCCATTTGGTGGAGACAGGATGTGGAAGGTGAGACTGGAAACAAGTAGAAGTGGCTGCAGATGAAATAGCACCTGAGTTTGAGGTTTTATATTCATTCCTTAAATAAAGATCATATGTTGGGACGGTGAAATTCTTTGTATTTCATGGGCTGCAATGGTCAATATTCAGATAAGAATTTTACTTTGCAATTCAAAAGAAAATGAAAAGAACTTGAATTGCATACATTTTCCTTTTCTCGGAATTTTTTATTTTGGAAAAATTTCAAACCTCCATAAAATTGAATATACTCAAAACAACATATCCTTCATCTAAATTCACTAAGTGCTAACATTTGTCTGTACTCTCTTCTTGAACCATTGAGATTATGTTGTCATAAATATTCCTAAAGGTGATTTAAAAATAATACATTATTTTCAAAAATGAAAAATGGAATTCAATTTTCTAGGTTTTTTTTAAATTTGGAGAAATTTGTGTAAGGAAATGATGAGAGCATATATCTTAATGGTTTACAACTGTATTTATTTCTGTTCAGCTTTTTGGATGTTTGAGAGACAGAGAGAGAGAGAGAGAGAGAGAGAGAGAGAGAGAGAGAGAGAGCGAGAAAGATTAAGTTTAAATTGCAAAAGATTAGAAATTTAGGCCAGAATATTCTATAGGTACTTTTTCAATACAGTACAAATAAAAACATCCTTGGTTTAACAGATTATAATGTAATTTTATAAAAGTTTCCACACAGGAAAATGATCGAGCTAAAAAGGATTAAGGTTTGGTTCTCAAAGTATGTGGAAAGTAGCAAGCCAGGTCTAAAATCAAATAATAAAGAATAAATATGTAACTTTTGTTTAGTAAAAGCATATCTATAAAACTTTTTCTCAAGTCTAAAAAAATTATTCTGTTTCTTAAATGTACATTTTCAAATATTTAGATGTACTAATTCCAAAATAAGTACAATTCTAAATGCCAGATGGATAATGAACATAAAGAATTAAAAATTAAAATTTTAGTGTTTATCATGAAACTTTTCAAGACAGTGAAGTACCATGGATGGTGCTTATTATATATTCTTTATTTTGGACATTATCTACATTCTTAATGGGAATATAAAATAAATGTTATTCTATCAGACTTAATTTTCTCTCATAAATGGGAGCAAATAAATTAAAGGTCTATGTAAATATCATGATTAATGCTCTTCAGAAAATTACCTTAATCTGTTTCAGAAATCTTTTTTAATATGTTTTTATTGATTTTATTTATTTATTTTTTTAGAGAGAGAGGAAGGGAGAGAGAGATAGAAACACTGCTCTCCCAGTCCATGGGACAACACTCATCCACTGAGCCACTCTGGCCAACTGGCCGGGCTGTTTTAGAAATCTTTGATTTACTAGTCTTTATTGAGCGACCACCTTCAAATAATGGCACAGAGAAAATGATGATTATCAGGTCGTGTTCTATTTTCAGAGGGCAAGTGATTCCAATCTGGTCCTCTGAGACTGCATTAAATTTTTTAATAAAGTGTCCATCAGTAGATGGGTAGATTAAAAAAAATGTGGAATATCACTCAGCCATAAAAAAGAAGGAAATCTTACCTTTTGCGATAGCGTGGATGGACCTGGAGAGTATTATGCTAAGTGAAATAAGCCACTTAAAGATAAGTACCATATGATTTCTAACAAAGTGGAGGCAGATTCATTAATACAGTGAACAGACTTACAGCTGTCAGAGGGGAGGGGGTTGGGGGCTGGGTGAGAAGGGTGAAAGGATTAAGCAAAGAAAAAGAAAAAAGAAAAACTCATGGACACAGACAACAGTATGGTGATTACTAGAGGGAAGAAGGGGTGGGGGGATAGAAAAGGGTAAACGTGGGATAGATCGTGATGGAAGGAAACTTGACTTGGGACAGTGACCACACAATACAATATATAGATGATGCCCCATAGAATTGTATTCCTGAAACCTATATAATGTTATTAACCAATGTCAACCCAATAAATTCAGCAAAACAAAAAACAAAAAACAAAAAAAAACGAGAGAGAAAAAAGACTGCATTTATAAAATTGAATATTAAAAAATAAAATAATTTTTAATTAAAATATTAATTTAAAATTAATCAAGTAATTTTTAAAGATGTTGGCTGTTGGGAAGAAAAATGAAAGAGAAGTAATGCAAACAAACATTACTTAAACCAAAGGAAACCAACTCACCTCAGTTTTGGAGTGTATGTGTCTCTTGAGTAAATTTTCATGTTATAGGAAGTGTTTTCCCACCATTATGTCATCTTATAAAAGATAAACTAGTGCCAAAGTATACAGAATAAAATTAGGAAGTTTCATTTCACCTCTACAATTCTACTCCAAGTCTTCTCTTTAGAATTAATCATGATTGCAATTTAGAAAACATCTATCCAATTACCTTTTTATGACTTTATATACATACTATGTCCTTATACTCAGGTATAATTTTTATATGAAATAAAATATACTATACATACTCTGTGAAACTTGTTCTTTTTACTTAACAACATGTCTTGGAAATCTTTCAATACCTATACAGATATTGTTACCTCAATTGTTTCAATGGCTACAGGGTATCCCATGGTCCAAATATAAAATAAGTAATGGAGCTATTCCTCCATTAATAAACAATAGCAACTTGTTTCCAGTACTTTTATACTGCAACAATTAACACACTTATTCATGTGCAAATATTTTATAACTATCTTCTCATTAAAAAATTTTAAATCAAAGATAGATACGGCCAAACACACTTTCTAAAAGGCTTCATCCATTGTATTTCAATCTGTAGTACACGACTGTGCCTTCTTGGCCACGTCCTTAAGGACAAAAACCTTCTTTCTGACCAAGAGATGGCTGTTGCCTAGCCTAGTCTGTTACATACTGTACATGTACAATAAGCCTTTTGGAATTGAATTGCTATACATTTACAGAAAAATAATATAGACTATGATTGCTAATTTAAAATGTGTATGCATAACATTCATGTAGCATTAATTCCCCCAGTTTGTATCTGCTGTCTCAAATGCTGACATTAAAAAATATTCCCTGGTCAGTTTAGCTCAGTGGTTAGAACATTGGCACCACCCACCGAAGGGTCTCGGGTTTGATTCCCAGTCAAGGGCACATATACCTGGGTTGCAGCTTTGTGCCCTGGCCCTGGTCAGAGTTACTGGGGAGGCAGCCAATCAATGTGTCCCTCTCACATCTCCCCATCAAAAAAGAAATCAATGGAAAAATATCCTCGGGTGAGGATATATAGTATACATATATAGGATACATATACTATATACTCTATATATACATGTATGTATATAGTATATACACACATACACACACACACACATTTTAACATTTTTCAACATGAATTGTTACCTTTCAATCTATAATTTTAAAATTTGAAACAAATTTAACTTTTTGAAATGATCCCAAGATAAAGTTTAATCTGATGTGGTAAATACCAGTTTTTGCTATTATCAATTTCTATGAATCATATATAACTGAAAACCAAGCATCCATGTTTTTAATTCAGATGTAATTGACATATAACATTATAAATGTCAGGTATACAATATAATGATTCAATATTTGCATATATTCTGAAATAATCAGCAAAATAAGTCTTGATAATTAACATCCATCAGCCCACATAGTTATGAAATTTTTCTTTCTTATGATGAGAATTTTTAAGATCTACCCTCTTAGCAACTTTCAAATATACAACACAGTATTATTAACAATAGTTACCATGCTGTACATTATATCCCCAAGACTGCTTTATTATATAAGTTTGTAGCTTTTGATCATCTTTAGCTATTTCGCCACCCTCCTCACCCAACCTGTGGTAACCACCAATCTATTCTCTGTATCTATGAGTTCAGTTTTTCATTTTTTGTTGGTTTGTTTGGTTTGGTTTTTAGATTCCACATATAAGTGAGATCACAGTATTTGTCTTTCTCTGACTTATTTCATGTAGCATAATGCCTCAAAGTCCATCCATGTTGTTGTAAATGACAAGATTTCCTTATTTTTTATGGTTGAATAACATTCCAGTGTGTGTGTGTGTGTGTGTGTGTGTGCGCGCGTGCACATGTACATACTTAAGTTGGACACTTAAGTTGCTTCCAAGTCTTGACTGTTATAATGATACAATGAATATGGAGGTATATATACCTTTTTGAGACAATGTTTTTGTTTCCATGGTCTTTTGTTTAGTTTATGAGCATAAAAATCACTACTCCTTATAGTAGACACTGGGTATAAACTTTAAAGTAAGAACCTGATCAAAGCCATGAAACTTTTTCTTAGGAGCAAGCTCATAAAACAACATACTTCCTTGTGAATTCAGGAAGTTCTCATCCATCTATTCACTTATTTATTTGATGATTCAATGCCTATGATGTATCAAGCACTGTCTAGGCATTCAGGAAACACAAATATCCAAAACAGATGGTACTTTTGGCTTCCTGAAACTTACATTTTAATAGACAGGGACTGAAAATACACAGTAAATGTAACAAGTAAATTATATGTGTATAAGAAAGTGCTATTAAAAAACAGAGTAAAGTACACAGATACATAAATCATATTGATGGTTACCAGATGGGAAAGGGGCTGGAGGACTGAGTGAAAACAGTGAAGGGATTAAGAAGTACCAATTGCTAGTCACACAACAGTCATAGGGATGTAGAGTACAGCATAGAGAATATAGTCAGTAATATTCTAATAACTGTGTACAGTGCCAGGTGAGTACTTGAAATCAGGGTGATCACTTTGTAAAGCATGATTGTCTAATTACTATGCTGCACCCCTAAAAGTAATACAAAATAATACTGAATGTAAACTGTAATTTAAAAATAAATATTAAAGAAAAAACAAAAAACAGAGTAAGGTAAAGCAAAGCGGTAATGCAGAAAGTGGGATGTAGTAGGAGCAGCAAGTTAAAATTACAGAGGTGTCAGTGATAAGGTGAAATTCCATCCAGACATGAAGGGCCAGAAGTGGTAAGCAAAAAGATGTCCGGGGAAGGAATATTCCAGGCAGAGGACCAGAGCAATGACACCAACAGAGCCTGTGCATGCCAGCAGACTTCACAGACTACCCAAAACACATCCAGGAACACCCACCCCACTCCTGGGAATCTCACTGTATGGAGAATCTATCTTTTTCTATGCAGTTACAATAACATAGATAATAGCATGGGTCTCTGAGCCAGAAATACCTAGATTTGAATGCAACATATTGTACTTACTGTGTAACCTTTAGTACGTTATATGACTTAAGACTCATGTTTTGCATCCACAAAATGGGGATAATACTAAACTCTGCCTCATAGGTTATGGGTAAGGACAATGCACATAAAGAGCTTAGCACTGGAGATCTAAGGCACAGAATAATGATTATGGTCAACAATACTTTATTATAAACTTCAAAATCACTAAGAAACTGGAGGTTAATTTTTCTCACTACAAAAATGAAATGATAATTATGTGGATGTGATAGAGATGTTAGCTAATGCTACAGTGGTCACATTGTAATATAGAAATGTGTTAAATCAACACTTTATACACCTTAAACATACACAATATTATATGTCAACTATATCTCAAAAAAATAAAGTAAGTTTTTAAAAGTTTAGCAGAGTAAAATACAAGAAATTGCGGTTTTTATTATTAACGATAAATTACCCTAATGAAACACAAAATAGATACACACACACACACACACACACACACACACTCCTGGGGTAAAAAAAAAAAAAAAAAAAAAAGCCAGCCCATGTTTTTATAATGTTTAAAATTGTTTATATGAAAACTGGAGTATCAAGAAATTGAGTTATATATGCATATATGCATAACCCATGGACACAGACAATAGTACTGTGAAGGCGGGGGCTGGCCGTGGAAGTGGGGCAGAGGGGGTCAATGGGGGAAAAAAGGAGGGGCATCTATAATACTTTCAACAAAAAAGATAAAAAATGAAATAAAATAAAGAAAACCTTAAAAAAAAGATATTGAGTTATATTACGTCACAATTACCCAGGTTTTCCAGACCACCTTAAAATCACAATGATTTTTTTAATTCATAGAATCATTATTACAGTTCAAATATTAACAATCTGGCAAATTTATAATCTCATGGGAAATTGAAAAGAAACCATGAAACTCTGGGTCCAATTTTTGTCCTCTTACTCATAGGAAGTCCCTAAGCAACATTATTCCAATAAAAAAGTAGCTCACCTCAGACTCAAGATTAACCTTTAAATCCCCTTTTATTTTGAAGCTCATATATATATTTATATTTGTAACTGTTACATGCCACAAGGTGCAATGACTTATACATTAACATCTCACCTAATAGTAGAAAAACAACAGAAGAAACTAAAATTTGGTGATAAACAGTTCCATAATCCCATTACATACAGCTATGCATGCAGAAGGTAAAAAATAAAATCACCATCCATATCATATTTTCTTTTCTTTTTTTCCCTTTATTGATTTCAGAGAGAGAAGAAGTGAGAGGGAGAGAGAGATAGAAACATCGATGAGAGAGAACATCATTTGGCCGCCTGCTGCATGCCCCCCACTGGGGATCAGGCCTACAACCTGGGCATGTGCCCTGACCGGGAATCAAATCAGGACCTCTCTGTCCATGGAACAACGCTCAAACCAGTGAGCCACAGGGGCTGGGTTAGAATATTTATTTAAAAGGAAAAAATAGTAGACCCATAGAGCATGGGATATGCATGAGATCATGATAGGAAATGAGGCCTAAAAACATTCAGTTGGAATTTGTGTTGCAGAGTACACAGTATACCAAGCTAATGAGATTAATTTTAAAACAGAGTACAGTAGGAAGTTTCTTCATTCATGCTTTTAAACTTGAAGGTCATGCAATATAAGTTGTAGTTTGAAAAATTAGGCAAATAGGAGTATGCAGAATTGATTAAAGAAGGAACAGATGGGCCGGGCCGGTTTGGCTCAGTGGTTGAGCGTCGACCCATGCACCAAGAAGTCACCAGTTCGATTCCCAGTCACAGGACACATGCCCAGGTTGTGGGCCTGATTCCCAGTGCGGGGCATGCAGGAGGCAGCCAATCGATGTTCTCTCTCATCGATGTTTCTATCTCTCTCTCCCTCTTTCTTCCTCTCTCTCTAAAATCAATAAAGAAAAAAAATTAAACAACAACAAAAAAGGAACAGCAGATGGTAGAAGAAGACAAATATGACATCAGTCCAGTCAAAAGGAATATGGCTGAACTTAGGACAGGTTTTATGAAAATTGAAAGATACATATACATATGCAAGAGTAAAAGTAGAACATATAATACCTGGCAATAGATAAAACATGAAGTAGAAAAAAAATGAAAGAAACAAATTTGAAACCTGGGAGACTTGTGGCAAAATTACAAGAAATAAGAGAATCATACACAATTATGGAATGTTCTATGTCTAGGGAGACATTTGGAAAGTGTGTACAGTTTCACAGGGGTGAGGTCACGCTGGCATACAGAGACTGTAATGTATTGCACAGCTGGATGAAGAATCAGGTCCAGAACAGGGGGTTTCAATTCACAGTGCCCTTTAGACTAGGGACTGCTCCCCCTCGGTTACAATATCTTTACACTAAAAAGTGTAAAGATAGTTCAAAGACTTCTAATAGAAGTACTCAGCTAGTATTTGTGGGTAAGAACAAGGCTGGAGGGATGGGAACAGAAACTAAAAGGTCACACTAATGAAGAAAATATACAGCTTCAGCTACAGAAACAACCTGCACACACGCAGGCAAAGCAGACAAAAAATGGTTCTGTAAATAATAAAATGAGTGAACTTAGACACAGAATGTCAAAGAAGCCAAGAGGAAATTTTCTAGGGATACAATACATTCAAAGTGCTAGTTCAGCTACTTACTAATAGCAGGATTTAAAAACTCCACATGTACCTTAAGGAAATATTTTCACTGTCAACAAGAATTCTTTGCATATCTTACCAGTTTCAGTATATTAAAAAAAATAAGACATAGGATTCATCCTTTCACTAAAATCCACAACAATGAATAAACTTAACCATTAAATGATAAGCTATACACTAACACAACTTACCCAAGTCAAAAGTGAAAATTGAGCCATAGAAAACACTTCAAATCACTGCCTAAGTCATGTCCAATACTGGAAAATGAAATTAGCAAAATGTTTAATGCATAGATCAAGGGGAAAATCTCTTTAAAACAACAAACATATTATTTTTACTTGAATTGAGACCTATTTTTCTTGGCCAACCTATAAAAATATGTTTCTTTTTCTAAGAGTTCAGGACATTAATACCAAAGTCTTAGCCAAGGGTTAATGAAAGTATTGTTAAATTGGATCTGTTTATGATTTAAAAAGTTCTCAGAAAATTAGTTCTGCAAGGGACTTAAAATATAAGTAAGTCCAAAAGCCTAGATTTCTGCTGATACAGTCTAACATTTCTTGCCCTCCCCTCAAACTTTCTCCAATTTAATCTAGAAGAGATTCTTGAAAAGTTAAAAATTCAACATAAGGAGCCCTGGCCAGTTTGGCTCAGCAGTTAGAGTGTCAGCCCTCAGACCAAAGTTGCGGGTTCAATTCCTGGTTAAGGGCACGCACCTTGGTTGCAGGTTTGAGCCCTGGCCCTGGTCAGGGTCAGGGTTGTGCAGGAGGCAACAAATCGATGTGTCTCTCTCACATTGATGTTTCTCTCTGTCTCTCTCTCCCTCCTTCTATCCCATTCTCTCTGAAAAATCAATGGAAAAATATCCTCTGGGGAGGGATTAAAAAAAAAAAAAATCAACACAAGGAAAGATACTCCTACCTATAGAATAATCAAAATGCTTGCTATAAAAATGTTTTAAGAGAATGTTTTTACATACACAAACTACAAGCATATAGTTCTTTACAAGTGTGTTCATAAAAGTATGGCATGCTTTGAAGCAAATGTTATAAACGGGATTTAATGCCACTAGAAGTTTAGGTATACTTCCTCAAAAATAAACAAAGAGCACTGGCCATTTTGGCTCAGCAGTTAGAGTGCCAGCCCAAAGACCAAAAGGTTGTGGGTTTAATTCCCAGTCAAGGGCTCGAACCTGAATTGCAGGTTCAATCCCTGGTCCTGTTTGGGGTTGTGCTGGAGGCAACCAATCTGTGTGTCCCACATCAATGCTTCTCTCTCTCTCATTCCCCCCCTCCCTCCCTCCCTCCCATTCTATCTAAAAAACAATGAAAAAATATCCTCAGGTGAGGATTCACCAAAATAAATAAATAAATACATAAATACATAAATAAATAAATAAAATAAACAAAGAAAGAAAACCTCTGAGAAATAGATATGGGTTATGCCCTAATTAAAAGAGAAAGACAGGTAACTAAAATGAAACCTGGTAAGTGCTATGATGGAAAAAGAATAAAAAGCGACCACCTGCACCTTACTCTCCTTTTGGCAGGAGTAGGAGTGAAGAAAAGGTAGTAGGCTATAGGTAGGTGTCAAGAAGTTTCCTGAGGGTGGAGACCTCCAAGTTGAAACCAGATGAACAGAATCAGGAAGGGGAAAGGGAAGAGTTGGCCAGCATGTGCAAAGGCCCAGATATGCAAGAGCAAGACGAGTCTGGGGACCAGAATGAGTTCAGTAGAGCTGGGATTGCAAGGGAGAAGCAGCTAAGATACAGTCAGAGAAAGGATGTCAGAACAAAACACCACATCAAAGCTAACATTTATTGAGTGTTTCCTGCATATTATGTCCTGTTTTTAAAGTTTTACATGAATTGCTTCATCAAATCTTTGTAATTCTATGAAATATGTCTTAGAACATTATGAAACCTGATCTGAGGCTTAGAATGTTCAGAAATTTGTTTAGCATTACACATGCTATGCAATTCCAACCCAGGTCACTCTGACTTCAAGGAGCTATTAACCACTTGGCCCCTAACCACTCCTGAGGATAGTCAAAGCCGTAAAGGCTGCACGGTTCTTTATCACATGTCACTATGACCTCAGTGGAGACACAGGCAACAGAGAGGATGGCTGGTATGCTTTCAAAGTGACCCAAATGAGGGTTGAAGGCATCCTGAAGTTGGGAAGGGGTAAAAGGGATGGAGAAGAAGGAGTAGACTTTAGGACATTTTGAAAGAAAATCTCCAGGAATGGAGGTACAGGAAAAAGAAATAGGAAAAGTGAGGAATAATACTCAAATATCACTGGTTGGTCAAAGGTGCAAGAGACAGGATCCTAAGCTATATTTTCTTTAGTAAAAATAGCCTCTAGGTAAGGTGGTAACCACCACATTCATACACTAACACATACTTATATTCACACAAGGCTATACTCTCAGGCAGATTCTATATCCATTTTTATCAATCATGGCATTTAATAAGTCAGAACAACTTTATGTAGTGTAAGGGATAGAAAAACTGACATAAAGTGTCCAAAACCATGGAACATGGAATAGTAAAAGATATTTAAACAGGGACATATATTCTGTCTTTCTAGACACTTAAATGAAATTTTATAAATTTCACATTTGACATCTATAATTAATGTAATACTAATGCTTACTCTATGGATGTGTTCTTGTAATGATTTCCGGTCTACGTTTTAACGCTACAAATAATGGAACAAAATTAAGAAGGAAATCACTGCATTTACAGCTATCTCATACTTTCTTTTGAAATTGCAGGTACATCACTTTACCATCTCAACTTTCTAAGCACCAGAATGGGAGAGGTTTAGAAATAACAATGATAATATAAACCAGTTACTCTGCAGGCTAAACTAATCAGTACATCCACAGATAGAGGATTCTGATCAGCTAGGATTCCTCCAACATTCATCTAAGCCATAAGATGTTAGAATAATGAGAGAAATAGAATACCTGGTCCCAACAGGTGATAAAAGAATAAGATAATTTAAATTGACAACAATCCTTAATGGAATGAGAAAGGTTATAAATGAGACACTAATATTTGTTGGCCAAAATTTCTCAAACCCCAAACAAACCAATTCCATCAACACAAGAAGCTAAGTCTCTTTGACATATCCCAGTGATCGAGGACAACAAAGCATGTTTAAGTTTGAGAAGAAGTTGAAGTCTTTCAAGTAGGTTGTTTTTGTGCTATTATATATAGCCGAAGGCATAACAGGAGGGAAATGTTAACATATAAGTAAATTCTAATAGCTCTTCACTCTGAGGTACATTAAAAGGAAAAACACTACTGAATCTGCTCGAACGGAATTTATGTACACAAGTTACTATTTTGCAAATTGAGCATAAACTTCTTATCTTTCAAGAAGTACTTAGTAGAGCCCAGCCAGCGTGGCTCAGGGGTTGACTGTCGACCCATGCACCAAGAGGTCACTGGTTTGATTCCTGATCAGGGCACATGCCCAGGTTGTGGGCCAAGTCCCCAGTGGGGAGCATGCAGGAGGCGGCCAATCAATGTTTCTATCTCTCACTCCCTCTCCCTTCCTCTCTCTCTAAAATCAATAAAGAAAAAAAAAAATTTTAAATAAAAAGAAAAAGGTGAAACACCCATTTTTTAATAATATTGACCTTTTTCTGTCCCATCACTGAGCTCATTTGTACTCCAGTAAATTATGCAAATAAGAATAATTATTGATCAGTTATCTTCAATTAGGAGATCGAGGGATGGTGATTAGGAGGGACTCTAGGAAAATATAGTAATTCTAATTCATAATATAAAAATATATATGAAATATCTGAGATTTAAAATATGAAAAGAGCCCTGGCCGGTATGGGTCAGCGGTGAGAGTATCAGCCCGCGGACCAATGGTCACACGTTTGATTCCAGTCAAGGGCAGGTACCTAGGTTGTGGTTCGATCCCAGCCCTGGTTGGGGTTGTGTGGGAGACAGCCAATCAATATCTCTCTCTCTCATATCGATGTTTTGTTTTCTCTCTCTCTCTCTCTCTCTCTCTCTCTCTCTCTCTCTCTCTCTCTCCTTCCCTCCCCCTTCCACTCAATCTAAAAAGTCAATGGAAAAATCCTTGGGTGAGGATTAACCAAAAATAAATAAATAAAAATGGACAGACATAGAGATTAAAACTAAGGTATTTTTGTGTGTCAGATTATGTTCTTCAGAAAAGTAGAAATTATTTTAAAAGATTAAATTTTATTCTAATTCTGATAAGATTCCATAGAGCCCAGATACAGTGGTTCTTAACCTTCCTAATGCCGCGACCCTTTAATACAGTTCCTCATGTTGTGGTGACCCCCAACCATAAAATTATTTTCGTTGCTACTTCATAACTGTAATTTTGCTACTGTTATGTCTTAGGTGACCCCTGTGAAAGGGTCGTTCGACCCCCAAAGTGGTCACGACCCACAGGTTGAGAACCGCTGACTGGATGATGAGCTCATCAGAAATACACCAGGGATGAAAATAAACCAGCCCAGCATACCAAATGGTACAGTAAGCAAGGAGGAAATATTATTTAAGTGGAAAAAAAAAAAAAGTTCCTCAATACTAGAGAGTTTTTAAGGTATAACCACTAGGTCTATTCTTACCTAAAATTAAGAGGGAAGGAAAGTAGCAGGTAACAAGTGCCTACAACTCTATACCAGAAATGAGATCCACATTTTCACATGTGCTACATCACTTATTTTCACACACAAAGCCAATATCTTCCAAACGGGTAATACTGTCACCCTTTCATACACAGTGAAAATGAAGTTTGCAAAGTTTACACCACCTGGATAAGGCCACATCACCAGTGAATGAGGGTGAGATGGCAGGGCCCATTCATTGGAAGGGCAGTTTTTCTTCCTGGCACACACACCCCAGGCTCACTCTGTGTCTTCACTGCTGAGTTTATATAAGGGTGAAATGCTGCTTGTAGCTATCAGGAGAAAATACTACCCAAAGTGGCACTGCAAGTGGCTGGCAAGGCTCCCCTGGAAATTAGTATGTCCTTCTCAGAAGAATTTCCACCAGGGCACCTATGTTCCAGTACTATTCTTTACTTGATGTTTCTAGTTCACAGTTCTTTGATAATAAAAGTAAAAATATGTAGGGTTTATGGAAAATAGTATGTGTCACATACATATGGGATGCTTTAATCAATCATTATGTTTTAAAACTCAAATAAGTTTAAGATATGTAGCAATCTTCATATTATCAAAGAGCAACAAAATAATCTGTTATTGGCATTAATGTAGCTAGGTGACATAACTCTCTTCAAATGTTGTTTTGACTTTATTTTTTGGTGTTATTGTAAACATGATAGATTTCTGATATAAAGAAGAGCTCTGGCGTTTTAGAATAAAAACAGAATTTCATTTTAAAACAATCTTGAGCCCTGGCCAGTTTTGCTCAGTGGTTAGAGCGTCGGCCTGTGGACCAGAGAGACCCGGGTTCAGTTCCTGCTGGGGGCACGTACCTTGGTTGCAGTTTGTCCCCGGTCCCAGTTGGGGTTGTGTGGGTGGCGGCTGGTCGATGTGTCTCTCTCACATCGATGTTTCTCTCTCTCTCTTCCTCCCTCTCTCCCTCCCGCTCTATCTGAAGATAAATGCAGAGGTGTCCTTGGGTGAGGATGAAAAAAAAAAATCTTGATGTTTTTAGTTTCTATACTTGTTGCTAGAGGTAAACACAATGATGTTAGTTTCTGCACAGGTTCTGCGAAAGTTTGCCAACTAGAAGATAACATTAATAAATCCTCTTCCTTATAGTAGAAAACTGTAGAGTCTTAGAAACTGGTGGCAGGGGTGCTTTGATTATTTTTAACCCGATAACCCAGTCATTTGGTTACTAAGTGTGTATGGGTTAAATAATTAAAAAATAAACAAACAAAACACATTAGAAAACACAGTTACTATCTGGCAGCATGAGAACCTGATCTTATATCCCATTAATGATGGCTGGTAATACTGAAGCCCTGTCTGTTCCTACGTCAAAACTTCTATAGCTTCCGCATGTTTTAGCTGGATGATTCTGCACTCATTTCACTGACCAGTTAGCAGCTGTTATAATCAGATTTCTGAAGAACTCATCTTCTAATTTTTTAATTAAGAAAATATGAGCATTTCATATTCTGGAAACTATGTCATCTAGATGGTTGTAGATGTCAGTGAAATGAGGATTTTTTTCACATATAAAAGGCTATTAAGCACTTGAGAAAGGAAAGGAATCTTCCCCTATACAGGCAGATGAAAGGAAAAACCAACAGTGATGAGACATGTGAAAGCAAACTCATGGCCCAATCACCCTACACCCATCATTTCATCACACCAAGGAAAACAGGTAAAACCTGGTACCACAATGACTTACTGACTGGCTTAATCATTTGCTGTAAACTACGCCCAGATAAAAATCTGGGTAAGTTTAAAAGGTTTCTTCACTACTATCTTTTTACTCACATCTACAACAGGCTGTATTTTTTTTTTTTTTATTTACTTTCACCTTAGATCTTCAAAAACAAGGCCTTGGATTATAATTTAAAATAATAATAATAAAACACTTTCATAGAAACATACCTTTCCCATGACTTGTGAACATGTAACAGGGAATAAAAACTTTATACTACTCTGACTAACCCCAAAATGGAATCAGAATAAAATGTAGTAACAAACTGATAAAAGGAACTCACATACTGACATTTTCCTTAAAGGCCTTGACCATGATTTCAGTTGACAAAGATTGCCCAACTGCAGGAATTTGGCTAGCTGACCAGTTCCAGTGTGCTGACATTAAAGATCCATATCGGGACCATCAAGGACACTGCATGCATGTCCATAGCCCCTCCTCCTGATCTCTTTGTTCTGCTTTCCCTCTCCCTCCATATAAAAACCCCTGCCTGCACTGAGATGCTAAGATGGGCTTTGGACAAGAGTTCCCCATTTTCCAGGTAACCAACATTTGAATAAACCTCTTTCCTTTTTCTTACCGGCACCTGTCTCACAAGTTTGGTTTTCATGGAGGCAGGCAGCTGAACTTTGGTTCCAGTTATAAATATATTCATTGTGTATTATGTGAATATTAGTTATAATGCATAAATATTTTCAAAAGTTTAAAAAGTATTAGAATATTTTTAGAATAGTTAGACTATTCTTTTTTGAGAATAAGACAAATGATAAGAATTTATTCTGTAGCAATATTTTATTTAAATATGTTTTCTACTTATTTAACACTCAGCTACTTTCTAATCCTAATATCTAGGACTCAATAAATGCAGGTTAATGTAAAAACAGACACAATCCATATAGTAGCCATCTTCATTTCAGAAGGAATAACTGAGCAGGTCAGGAATGTTTTGTTTGGCTTGAAGAAGGATAAAGTAAAAGCATCATGGCTGGAGACAGTGACAAAAGTGCATAAAATAAGAAAAAAGTAACTGAGATTGCTTCTAAAACTCCTTCCTGGCTTTGAGACTCTGAGACTTGACACTGAATGGTGGGATGTGCCAGCAAGGGTACAAAGGTGAGGGGTCAGTACAATCACACACTTAAATTGTGTCATCTCCAAGCATTTAAGGCAGTTTTCTTCACAGTTCACCTCCTTTAGTACAATCTGCCAATTAGATAAAGGTTTTGCTTGATGGAAAGAACCCTACAACATGGATTTTTCTCTAAATGTCAGGGCAGTCATTCCTCTATAACAGAGCTTAAACTGTGCCTGGAAGGTGCCTAGCACCTCTTTGCTATTTCTTTTCACTGGCTTCAGGCCTGTTCACCAAGACAAGGTAGTGAAAATGGGAGGCTCTCAATTAGCTTAACTTCCCTTAAGGTCTCTCTACTTTCTGGTCCTAAATTCTTCCAATCACATATTGTAAAGTTCTTGCCTCCTGTTTTGTGGAATTTATTAGTTGCAATAAACAGTGGGGATATAAGAACAAGTCAGCATATAATCTATTAACTACCAACATTAAATTATAGTCTACACAAACAGTCAGGGAAATGGTAATGATTAAAAGAAATTTAGATTTCTTAAACCATGTTAAACATCAAAATTAAGTTTTTTTGCTTTCATTGTTTCTTTGGTCTTAGAATCAGAATTTCAGAAGTATGAACACTTTTTCAAAGCAATAAAACAACCAACCCATTTATTTTGCAAATCCTTTGTGATTCCTCTGAGATCTCTCAGAAAAGTGAAGTCACAAGATTGACATAAGAAAAGGATGTTCTTTGAAAGATACATGGTCCTCTACCTTCTGAAATGAACCTGATATGGGATTCAATTTTAGGCTATTCTGAGCAAAGTGAACTACTCACTGAAAAGCAAGACTATTTTTGGAAAAAATATTTAGCTTGACTCCAAGTGCTTCCTGGTACAGAGTTCTAATAAGATACATCACCTACCTTTGGTTATAGAGATATAAATTACCAAATTCTAACAGAGGGAAAGAAATTCCATATTCCCTTTTGTAGGACCAATCCTACAAAAAGAAACAGACACATTCAGCTTCCAGAGGTGCCTGCCAGCTCAGCATTCTATATACTCTTTTGTCCTTTTCCATCCCTACTGTTTATTCCCACTGGCAAAGCTGATGTTGTCATAATTGCCTTAAAAAAAACAGAGATAATGAGAGACAAGCACTCTAGTAGGAAATAGAGCAAAGACAAAACCATTGGAGACACATAAAATCTAGAACTCTATTGACCTCTTTAGTCCAGATAGCATAAGGAAGACAGCCATCAGTTCTACCCTGGTGATCCCAAATCGTACAGGCAGAGGGTCGATTTTTTTCTAATCATATAAAACATTCTTTCATCTATGTAATACCATTCTCTTCATTATATATATATATTTTTAATGGCAAAAACTAACTAGACAAGAAAGCCATGGAAGAGACACCAGGCCATTAAAGTCAAATGACTCATAGGAAATAGGGAACAGTTAAAAGAATAAATCCACAATTAAATGAGAATAGCTGGAAGAGATTTCCAGTGCATGCAGCATAACCTATTAGTCCTCTTCTGCCCAAACAATTGTGCTTACTTTCAGCCAAAGTTTTAATATGGGTTTGATTAGTTTTTGCTGTTCTTGTCCAGTTAAGTAGATTTCAGTCTAGTTCATTATCCTGCTTATGTGAATTTAGTGAAGGGATCATCATTTTTTAAACTTAAGCCAAGGAAGAAGATGGTTTTAGGCTCAGGAATCATAGCTAATGTCATCTATATTAGACTGAATAGACAAAGGAAGTACTTATGTTTATACAAAGCTTGCTTATCATGAAACAAATACTTTAAATAACTTCAACAGAAACAAATTAAGACAGTCTTTGGGAAAAAAGTATTTGTGTGGCTTCTATATGCAATCCCTTTGGCTTAAAAAAGAAACGATTTTATACCAAATTCACAAAGAAAAACGATATTACTTTCTTAAAAAGAAATCTACAACCACAGTAGTAAAATAAAAGTTATATTTTTAGGACATAATTAAATGTATCATATTTTTAAAACTCTGGGCTGACAATATTTTCTCCTAATCTTACAATAAAAATGGTCATTTACATATTTAGCTAACTGTACCTTCCTCTTTGCTTAACAGAACTGTGTGTTAATGATGAGCATCTGTGTTTCAGGGCAGGTAAATGGCCACACTCCACCCCCAACTCCAGGAGGTCAAGCTCAAGTAGTCTAAACCAAGACTGGTACTCTTACTCCCTTTGATTTAGAACTGGGCAAGCAAGTAATGCAATTCCCCACATCAAAACAGGAGGGGCATCTGTTGGGGGACTTGCTTTCAAAAAGTGCCATGAAAAAACAAAAAGTACTATTACTGTTTCTCTGTGCAAGGATATGATGGTTGGGGCTTTGGCAGGAAAAGATAAGCTTGAGACCACAGAGCCAAGGAGCCCTGTGAAGGCTCCTGGAAGACATGGAGAATCCGGATTCCCAGTGAGGTCACCGAGCTGCAAATGAACAAACGAACACACACACACACTGCCTTCCCTTCCTCTAGGCTTCTTGTTAATGAGTTAGGAATGTTTCCTTATTATACAATCTAAATTTTCTGTTGTCAGCAGACCATTTTAACCAGGCATGATTCTAGCTCCTTGGCAGATATCACATCACTTGATACAGCAAACATATGAGGCAGGTTCTATGATTATCCCCATTTGATAAATGAGTAAACTGAGGTATGGATGAATTTACCAATATGCCCAAATCTCATGTCAAATCTCATATACAGTAAATAGCTGATGACCAGCAGGTCTGACTCCAGGCCCATACTAAACTATTTAAATCTTAAAAACATTTTCTTCAAAGTGATAATAAAGAAATAACACCAATTAGTTTAAAATCTGTATTATTTTGAGAAAAATATGTTTTCCCTAAGTAGAACTTCCATGTTTTTGTAATTATTTAAAATTATTTCAATCACACACAATGTTTTTGTATGCTAACATTTACTATAGGATAAAAATCAGTATATGAGCCTTATCATCAGTGGTAGCAACGGCAAATTGTCCTTTTTAATAGTTTCATATTAGAATATCCTACACACAAAATATTTTGGAAGATTTATGCTATAAAACATAGACTGAGATTAATTAAGTAAAATACTTTGGGTTTCTTACCACTGATATCATTAATCTAAATTCAAAATGTAGCAATTCCAGTATCTAGGCAAAATAATTAATAATTTTAGAAATTACTGAAACAGATAAACAACAAAACATTCTCTCACTGAATACTCACCTAGTTTTCCATCCACATGAACATTTTAAGATGACCAAGTGATAAAATAACCAAATAAGTGAATTTTTAACATCAAAACTATTAAAACTGTAAAGAAAACATTGGCATTCCCACTACAAAGAAAACACTGTGACTAATAATAAAGACTTTAAAAAAACAACACTGGAAGAATTTTATTTTTATACAACAAAACATACCAGATAAATTTTAGTCTTCATATGAAAATCACGCCTCTCTAACAGTGATATAACAACTTTGCAAACAATCCTTCCCAAGACAGGAAGCTGTTATTTACAATGAGTGGTAAACAATTCTGATTTCATGAATTATAGGTGACTACCATGCACAGTAAACTAAGCAATTCTAAAAACTTATAAACCTAAAATAGGTCCTCGCCATATGAAAAGTTAACTCCCCAAACCTCACAAATAATCTAAATTCTGAAATGACACTATAGCATAGATTTCTTTTATAAAGTGAAGTCAGGTATATCAGAATTTTAATTCACCTCTTCAGATCCTTTGACTTACTGCCTATAAATGAAGAGAAGAACCCATGAGTGGTCTTTAAAGCCTACTCATAAATTGCATTATTCACTACCAAATATCTGTGCCTTGGCCACACAACAAGCTCTGAAGTCGTGATGTTTCAGAATCTACAGCAAATATTAATAACTGCTTATGAGAAATCTATGCTCAGAAACCACCACAGAAATATTTTACATTAATGTTACACAAACTCTGACATAGAGCCCATTACTTAATTAAAGTTCCTTAGAATAGTTTACCTTTAATCATCATAGTAATGGAGGGAAACATATTTTGGGGTATGGGTTAGGAAATTATACCAAAGGTGCATGTAAAAGGATTCATTATGTTACCTGTTCTTGCTTCTCCAGCCACTTGTCCACCATGGGGTGACTAGCACTCAGAGATGAGCGAGCATTGTCTCTCTGAAATTGGTTAGACCAGTTACTAGTATCCCGTGGGAGGCTTCTGTAGTTTTCATCTTTCTATTCAAAAAGAAACAAAAAGTTGTGTTGTAAAAAACCAGACCCTGCAAATTAATGATGCATCTGGTTTGTCAAAAGTAGCAGAAAAATGATTCCACATATTTAAAATGTTTTTACAAGGCTACACAAAGTAACTAATTGAGGCTATTTCATCTAGATTAGCCCTGAGAAATGCAGTCATATGCTTAGGATAAAGGAGCCTAATGACTACAGCAAGGAAGGTAGTCGTGTGCATGTGTTCGTGTGTGTGTGTGCACGCATGCGCATATACACACAAGAGATGAAACAAGATACTCCAAGCCAAGTATATGCACCAAATATATGTAACACATATATTTCCATGCAAAACTTTTACTGTTTTTTTTCCTTTTCTTCCTTCCAATCATATAATAATATTGTGAGGTATTTTCTCTAATTTACCAAAAATGTTTAAAATAAGGAAAACTCATGAATTTGTCTCCCTATTTAGATCTCTGTAGTTTTATGACTTTGAGCAAGAGATGTAAGACCCTAAGGACTGTTCAGTTACCTACTTCACAAGCCATTTGTAACCATTAATTCAAATATCAAGTAAAGAAAAAATTAGTCTATCCCAATTCATGGTATATAATAGATACATAATTTTTCGCTGAACATGCTTATGACAGTCATATCTTTACATAAAAACCTAGTTAGCCCTGGCCAGATTGGCTCAGCGGTTAGAGCGCTGGCCTATGGATCAGAGAGTTCCGGGTTTGGTTCCCACTAGGGGCATGTACCTCAGTTGCAGTTTGTCCCTGGCCCCGGGTGGGGTGGTGTGGGTGGCGACCACTCGATATGTCTCTCTCACATCGATGTTTCTCTCTCTCTCTTCCTCCCTCTCTCCCTCCTGCTCTATCTAAAGACAAATGCAAAAATGTCCTTGGGTGAGGATAAAAAAATTAAAAATTAAAAAAACCTAGTTAGTTAATAAATATTTATTTTAAATGTTCCAGAGCAACCACATGCTATTGAATGTTTCTTTTAAATAATAGCTTAAACAACCTGCTTTGACTACCAGGCTGTAAAACTCAATTTAAGTGCTCTAAAAAGAAATGATAAGGCTAGGATAAAGTAGGAAGCCCAAACATTTTAGTTCAATAACTAAATCTAAATATCTCCTACAAGAACAAATTAGAAATGTTAACCTGATTGCAATCTACTTATATCAATGCTCTACTTCAAGAGAAGTACCAAAATATTCTCCTTAATAACTTTGTTAAGGGCAGGCTGTGTGTACATCTTATATACATGATTGATTCTCAATCTTCATTACTTAAACCATGAGCAACGAATATAAACATAGCAACAAAAAAAAGTGTAATTAATATAATAGGTTTGCAATGTATAGACCTTAGCCATAGTTTATGGTATTGTTTTTGTTCCTTCATGCCTCCTCCATCAGAGAATAAATCTTAAGAATAAATTTATGGTCCTGGATCTATGCCAATACTGAGACATGAAAAAAAATTTTTTATCTATATTTACCAATATAAACTTTAGCATGAAACCTTATAAGTATTTTAATTACCTATAGAAAATAAACTTTTAAAACTCAATAGTAGCATTAAACATTAGCAGCAAGTACTTTTTACTAGAAAAATTCAGTACATTTCTGGTCAGAGTAGCTCAAGAAAGCTGTGACAGAGCATAACCGCAAGTGTAGAGGAATGCTGGAAAGATTTAGATGCTGCTCCAGGCCCAGAGACTGGGTATTGACCTTGCCTATAGGAACACAGAAATGGTAAAGTAAACAGACAACGGAGACAAAGTCCAATAAAAGAATGAAGCAAATAAAAAACTAAAGCACATGTAACCCCAAATACTGAGTCCCTCCTTAAAACTAGAGCATGATAACTTCAGAACAAAGCAAAACTATTTGTTTCACATGATAGTCCATAAACTTACTGACGAGAAATTAAAATATGTCATAAAGGGTAGATAAATTTACTAATGACAGGACGTTAAATGTCCACGAAGAAAAGAAGGGTTAGAAGTACGGAGAAAGACAAGTAGAATTTTTATGTCAAAGATCTTGGGGCTAACAACCATTGGCTAGGACCCTGGCTATTCTATTCATTTTCTTCCTCTAAGGAGATTACTATACTATTTACTTTGAAAATAAATAATTAAACAAAAAGTATTAAACATATATTCTGACTTTCAATAGAAACTATATTTCAGAGAAGCCAACAGTGTCAACATGAGGGAAAGCCTGTCTTTTCAGAAAAATGCCAAGTACTACAAGTAGAATAACTAAAATCTCAAAAATCACCATTTTTAATCCCTAATGAAATAATTCATTCAAACAAAGATAATCAATGGATGCTAAAACTGTTAGGTAAAAAATTAATACTGACCTGGAATGTTTGCACAGTGACAAAATACCACTTGCAAAGGGGAAAATATATCTTTAAAATGAAGAGACTAGATGCCACAAACTTCTCCCTTTTCTTGGTGTCAAGAATCCAGTATGCTATTGGTACTTCCATTTGATTCCTTTTGAATATCTGTCCTTATTGCTCTTCCCTTAAATGACTCTTATTGATTCTTTCTATAAATTGCTTACTACGCCTCCTTGGATAAGCTCAAAAAGTATATAATTTCAAAGCCTCCTCCCAGACAATTCCCAGGCACAGGTCACCAACACTAAAATTTTCCCTAAATTCATGATCTAAATTTCCAACAGGATATCCCAAAGATACCTCAAAATTAACAGATTCAAAATGAAACTCACCTATCAATGAAAAAGATTGATAATCCTCTTCAACATGTTCTTCCGTCTCTAATGCCCACAGTTGCTAGGTCTTGGTAATCTACTATTCTTTGCTAAGATTTTACACTTTGGCCATCACCCATACAGGATCAACTTGTCTCTCATCTAAAACTACAACAACCTTTGACCTGAACACTGGCTCAGTCTTATCCTCTCCTACAATGTTCTATGCTATTGTCTTGCAGAAGATTTTTCTAAAATGTATTCTAATATGTTAGGTCACATCACACTGGAGACAAGCACTGTGACCAGAGGAACCTGCAGGCAAGTGTGTTTGGTATGCCACATGCCTCTTCACCTTCACTCATAATCTTTCTGAGCCCAAGAACATTTCTTCTAAAAAGTACAACTTTTCCACCCCCAGTTCAAAGGCTACTTTTTCTAAGAAGCATTCCCTGATTCTCAATAGAATTAATAATATCATGCTTTTTGTTAGCACTATATTCTAACATTACTTTTTTTTTTTATCCTCACCCGAGGACATTTTTGCATTTTTATCTTGAGATAGAGCGGGAGGGAGAGAAGGAGGAAGAGAGAGAGAGAAACATTGACGTGAGAGAGATACATCGAGTGGTTGCCACCCACATGACCCCAGCTGGGGCCAGGGACAAACTGCAACCCAGGTATGTGCCCTTAGCGGGAACCAAACCTGGGCCTTTCTGGTCCGCGGGCTGACACTCTAACTGCTGAGCCAAACCAGCCAGGGCTAACATTACTTTTTTTTTTTAAATATATTTTTATTTTATTGATTTTCTTTTTTTTAGAGAGAGAAGGAGAGATAGAAACATCAATGTGAGAGAGAAACATCAACTGGCAGTATGAGCCAGGCTGCTGGAGTCTCAGATATGGTGGTGTCCACTGGCCCCATGGGGGAAGGGCTCACCAAAGGAACAACGGCCTCTACCAACAAATCTGTCCAGGAGAAAGTTGCCTCTCAAGCTCTCACCCCAATGCCAAATAACTGAGTTCTTCCCCACATGTCTTTGGTGCCTTTCAAGCTACCTCCCCAAAACTGGAGCCTGTAGGGTGTGAGTCTGAAGGGGGGAAAAATGGCAGCGGAGTGAATGGAAGCTACACAGACCATCTCCCAGGACCAAACTGGAATTACAACTAAAATAAAAACAAATCATTGGGAGAAAAACAACTAAAAATCAGCTGGAGAAAACCCTTAAAACCAGGGATGGAAAGAGGACCCCAAATCAAGCCTAGTAGGAACTGCAGAGGTGTAAGAGCATGGGCTGGGAGCCCACAAATAGCAGCTGAGGGCTGTTTTAGCTGTGAGCAGTTCCCTCTGAGAATTCAAGATTCAAAACCTCAAGCTGGCTGGACAGCACAGAGTGGCAGCCCCCAGCACAGAGGTGCAAGACAGGCAAAGGTGCCCGCATAACATCTAGCTGAGATCACCAGAGCTGAGGCTTTGTCCGGGAAGGACAGGTGCAGCCAAAAATGGCAACTCCCTGAAGGGCCAGAGCACTAAATCAGCTACAGCCACTCATCTGAGGCTCCAACAGAGGGAGGGTGGACTGGAGTGGAACTGTGTGAAGAGAGGCGGGGGTTCATGGCACATGGGAGATAGCTAGGAAGGACACAAGGAGTTTTACACTGAATCATTCCCTCATAGGACAGTAGCCATCTTACTCAAAGAGCCCCAGAGCCCTGGGAAGAACGAACGTCCTCTTCCTCAGGAATTTAGTGCTATGAGGCCTGGTCAGAGAAATGCAAATTGGGGTCTACAAGGCTCATCAAGCAACTGAGACTAATAGCCTCCAGGCAAAAGCTAGAGGAAAACTGAACCTTTGATTGGTCTGTAAATCTACCCAGGAAAGTAAAACTTGACAGTGGTGTTTAACATGGGTCCTCTCACACTCATCCAAACCCAGTACAGGAAGGCACAATCAGTAGAACACCAACATCCACAGGAAATATTTGGCAGGCTCCAAAACCAACTGAGAAAGCCAAAATGGTGAAACAAAGAAACAAATCCCAAATGAAAGAACAAGAAAATTCTGTAGAAGAAGAGATAAATGAAATGGAATTAAGCAAGTTATCAGAGGTAGAGTTCAAAGTGATGATAATGAGGAAGCTCAACAGCATGAGTAAAGATATAGAAATATTAAAAATCAACCAACTGGAAATGAAAAACCACCAAGCAGAAATTAAGAATGACATAGCAGAAATAAAGAACACACTGAAAGGAATAATCAGCAGAGCAGAGAAGGCCGAGGAACAGATCAGTGAATTATAAGACAGGGTAGAAAAAAATCACCCAATCAGAGAATCAAACAGAAAAACAAACAAACAAACAAACAAACAAACAAAAAAAACAATTAAAAAACAGGAAGATAGCTTAAGAGAACTGTGGGACAACAGAAAACAAAACAATATCCACATCATAGGAGTGCCAGAAGAAGCAAATGAGCAAGGGTTAGAGAATATATTTGAAGAAATAGTGACAGAAAACTTCCCTAACTTGGTGAAGGAAAAAGGCATAAAAGTCCAAAAAGCACAAAGAGCCCCAAGGAAGAAGAACCCAAACAGGCCCACACCAAGACACATAATAATTAAAATGCCCAAAATTAAAGACAAAGAGAGAATCCTAAAGGCAGCAAGATATAAGCAACAGGTGACCTACAAAGGAACCCCCATAAGGCTATCAGCTGACTTCTCAACAAAAACACTACAGGCCAGAAGGGAATGGCATGAAGTAATCAAGGTAATGAAAAACAAGCATCTGAATCCAAAACTACTCTGTCCAGCAAGGCTATCATTCAAAATAGAAGGTGAAATAAAGCCCGCTGGCTGGTTTGGCTCAGCGGTTAAGAGCATTGGCCTGTGGACCAAAGGGTTGTGGGTTTGATTCCGGTCAAGGGCATGGACCTCTGTTGTGGTTCATCCCCTGCCCAGGTTTGGGTCATGCGGGAGGCAACGAATCGATGTATCTCTCTCACATGATGTTTCTCTCTCCCTCCCTCCCTCCCTCCCACTCTATCTGAAGATAAATAGAAAAATATCCTCAGTGAAGATTTTAAAAAAGAAGAAGAAGAAGAAAAACAACCCCCAGATCATGGGTCCGCACTGGGCCATGGACATAAAGGGATCTGATATGAAAAAGGGTTGGTCACATCTCTCACAGAGAAGAGGTTAATTTAAAGAGGTCATAATGTTTCCAGATGTGATGGCAGATTTCTCTGAAGCCACCATATCTGCTTGTAAATCCACAAAGAAATGACAGATCAGCAAAACTCAGCCTCATTCAGGCTACTTCTTTGAATGAATTTCCCCAGTTGTTCCACTCCAACAGTTTAGAAGTCCATAAAAAACTTCAGATACAGAACAAAATAAGTGGAAGCAGGGAACAGACTGAAGAACCTTGAAGGAAGGGGGTGGGGGGAGGCAGGAAGAGATAAACCAAACAATTTATACAAGTATATGCATAACAAATGGACACAGACAATAGTGTGAGGAAGGCAGGAGAGGGTGGAAGCAGGGAAGTAGGCGGGTAAATGGGGAGAAAAAAGAGGGAAACCTGTAATATTTTCAACAATAAAGATAAATTAAAATTAATAAATAAATTAATTAATTAAAAAGCTGGAAGGAAAAACCTAGAGACCATCCAGCTGGACCTCTTACTGTCTGAAAAAAAGAAACAGGTTCAGAGAAGTTGTGACAAATGCTCTGTAGAGATTAGGACAACAAAGTGATTATAATTACCCACTTTGAATTCCCAAATTCTCAGTAACAGGATTTGTAACCTCTCACTCTTGACCTAACCAGGAACTATAGTTTACTGGGTCATTTCTCATATCCAGGCCTTCCTACACAGTGATCCCCTCCCACAGGAAAGTATCTCCTAAGTTCCTGTAGATAAAGTGGGGCAAAGCCAATCTTGAAACACAAATTATACTTATATTAGAGATGGTTCACTAATAAACACTAGATAGTCTTAAGAATAATTATGAGTAAAATGTTTGTTTTAAATTACAATGATTTCTTGCCAGGTATAACTGGGATTATTTCCTTTAGCCCATGAAAACATGCATAAGGTGGTGACGAGAAGGAGAAGTTAGATGGGGAGAAAATTTTAATTTTTTCAAATTACAAAAATGTTATCTCCATCTGCATTCTGAGAAACTACGGAACAGAGAGAGCTAAAAGGGAAGCAGCAATAAGAACAGCTGACATTTTACTTCTTGCACAAGACTTCATAAAAACCAATGTGGCCACTTACCTGTCCTACAGCCATAAGCATTCCACTATGAGTACATGTCAGGAACAGAGAAAACGGACCACCATTTTTTAACCTACTCCTTCCACTAAGGGCAAGAGTATGAAAAAAAAAACTAAATATAAATATTCAGGTCAGATTACATCTTGAAGAGCCTGGTTCATTTTCTAAAACTATAATTAAAGATGAAGACCAATGTTTGACTAATACTACTTGACTCTAAAAAGTAAATTTAAATCTGAAACAATGTTAAAATATTTCAGAAAGTGCTACACATTTCTTATTTTGAAGGCAAGAAATACCCATTCACACTACATTTTCCTCCCAAAACACATAACTCTAAATGTTTACATGTTAAAATCAAAATTGTCAATCACAATAGCACTTTACATCTGGAGCAGTTTGTACAATAACAAAAGAAGGGAACACATGCTGAGGTGAGGAGTGGAATGTAAAATATTTACAGTAGTTGCCTAACTCAAAAATATCTTCAGTCTTACACATTGTCTAAATATGCAACATAAATCATTTTTATTTATCTATCTAAATATTTTCACCTTAAATTTTTTAAAAGACTATTTATTGATTTTTTAGAGAGAGGAAGGGAGAGGGAGAGAGGGAGAAACATTGATGCATGTGGCAGCAGAACATCATTTGGCTGCCTCCTGTACGTCCCCTATAAGGGAGATGGAGCCCACAACCTGGGCATGTGCCCTAATTGGGAATCTAACTAACCAGCAACCTTTAGGTGAAAAGGACGACATCCAACCAAACGAGCCACATGGGCTAGGTCTTCACCTGAATTTTACAGCAATTATATATTCAAACAAATTACTAAAAATTGAAAGTCAGGAAACTTGTGCCATGTATAACTAGCCTGCCAATGTAAACGTTAGCACTCAACCCTTTTCAGTACACAATCATAACTTCAGTGAACTGGGTGGATCAGCAGAATAACTGGCTAATGTCAGTGAAGTCCCTGGGTAAAGGCTATAATTTAGCTTTCTTAAAGTTTTCCCCTTAATTGTGAATTGCCACCTCATGTGAACCAGCTCCACAGATACATTTTTGAAAATGTTTATTTTCACTTATCATAATTCCATCCTACTTATTGCTTCTCATACAATAGTAATGACTTTGCTAGAGAACTCCATGTCTACATGGGAAGCATTTAGCATAAAGAAATCAACGGCTCAAACTTATAAAGAATTAAGTCCTGCCCTGGCCGGTTTGGCTCAGTGGTTAGAACGTTGGCCCGTGGTCTGGAGAGATCCGGGTTCGGTTCCCGCTAAGGGCACGTACCTCTGTTGCAGTTAGTCCCGGCCCGGTTGGGGTTGTGTGGGTGGCAGCCAGTCGATGTGTCTCTCTCACATCGATGTTTCTTCCCTCTCACTCTTCCTCCCTCTCTCCCTCTAGCTCTATGAATGCAAAAGTGTCCTCAGGTGAGGATTAAAAAAAAAAAAAAGAATTAAGTCCTTGTTTTCAACCCCATTAGCAGAAAAATGCATGTTCTCTGAGTAGGACATTAATTATTAAGGAAACTATTTTTGTCCTCAAAGTATAAGTGAAAACTATAATTTTTAGAAATGTGATTACTGGAAATGTTTTTAGCAATTCCTGTTGAACCCAACCCCCCGACCCCAACAATCTGAGAAACCCTTCACAATCTGAGAAAACTGGAAACAAAACTGCTGTTGCACCAGGATGTCTTCACAAAAATTAAAGACAGAAGTAGAAGTACCCAGCTATGGGAATGCAGCATGTTTAAAACTGGTAAGCATTTCTCAAATTCAGGCTTTTCATGGGGACAGTGCTAATTGTAAATCAAAACTTAATAAAATCAGTTGAAAATTTTTAGTATGACTTATTTCTAAAGAGAAAAATACATTTCAGGGAATGACTGGGTGTGTCAGAAGGCTCACAGAGAGACCTGGGGCTGATTCCTGGTTCTGCACATTCAATTACCTGTGCGTTAACTGCCATCTCTGATATTCAATATAAAAGGGAGAGAGAACCTGACTTGTAAAGCTGGGTTTAAAGAAACTTCTCACTTAGGAAAAAGTTTAGATTTATAGAAAAGTTGCAAAGACAGTGCACAGAACCCCTATATACTCTTCACCCAACTTCCTCCAATGTTAACATGTTACATAACTTTGGTATATTTGTCAAAACTAAGAAATCAACACTGGTAAAATACTATTAACTAAAGACTTATATGCAATTCACCAGGTTTTTAAAAACTCAGGTCCTTGTTTCTTGTAGGATCCCAGATTGCATTTAGTTATGTCACTTTATTCTCCTCCAATCTGAGACAGTATCTTCAGTCCTTCTTGTTTTTTTGTCTGTTTTGTTTTGTTTTGTATGTTTTTTTGGTACGTGCCCCTAGCGGAACTGAACCCGGGACTCTGGTCGCAGGCTGATGCTCCAACCGTTGAGCCAAACCGGCCAGGGCTGTCTGGTTTTTTAATGACATTCCTGAAGAATAGTGGTCAAATATTTTGTAGAATGTCCCTCAATTTTGGTTTATCTGAAGAATCCTAATGATTACACTGGAGCTATGACTTTGGGGGGAAATTCCACTGAGGTGAAGTGCTAATCTCATCATACCATAACATCACTATGACTTACCACTAGTCATATCAACCTTGATAACTTGGTTAAGGTTAAGTCTACCACTTTTCCACTATAAAGTTAGTATTTTTCACATCCCATTCTCTATTTTTAGAAACAAATTAATAAGTGCAGCCAATCCTCAAGAGGAGGAGAATTAAGCTCAACCTTTGGGAGGAGGAACTGTTACACTTACTATTTGGAATTCTTCTGTAAGGAAATTTGTTCCTTTTTCCCATTTACTTTGTATTCAATTATTTATTAATATCAGTATAGTCTCATGAATATTTATTTTGTTCTTTGAGTTATAATCTAATTATATCATTGCTAACTTTGCTGTTTTTAAGCAATGCACATAAAATATGAAGAAGAGGGCCAGGCATATAATTTCTCAATAACAATAAAAGTAAATCACAAGTATGAGAGAAAAGAGACAAACAAAAAAATTCCCCCACAAAGGACACAGAAGTGAAGACTAGTTAACATAAAAAGATTATTAGCAGTGATATTAATGAAGGTAGTATATTTTTACTTTTAAGACTAAAATGCTAAGATACAATATAGACTTGGTGAGATTTTACAAAATTATGCCAGTTCTAATAATAAATACATGCGCATTATCCTTATATTCATATTTTAATTGCCTAACAAAGTTCTGGAGGAGATAAAATGATATGGTTATTATGTAATATTTTACATTTTAAAATATTCAACTAAATGAACATATGAAGTCTGTAAATTTGTTGGAAAGTAAATGGCATACCTGTTAAGACAACAGAATCTGAAACGGTTCAATCTAAGTTCCTGTCATTGTATCCGCTTTCACTAGGCCTCATTGTGACAGAGACAACATTATTCAGATGAGTTATGTAGTGAGCGAGCTAATTGCAAAGAAGCTGAGGCCTCATGTAGAGGGAGAGTTTGTGAAAGAGTGTATGGTGGCTGCTATGGAATTGCTAGCAACAGACAAAGTAAAATTGTTTCCAAGTGTTAGTCTCAGAGAACCATCTCAGATCGAATTACTGACTTAGCACAAGATATCGAAAAAACACTGAAGGATTCTGCAGACTTCTAATTTTTCTCTCTGGCTTGTGATGAGACAACGGACATAACAAATACTGCCCACCTGGCCATCTTTGTTTGTGGGATAACTGCAGAGTTTGACATTTGAGAGGAACTGCTGTCAATGGAAGCCATGCATGGCACTACCAGAGGTGAGGACTTGTCTGAGAGACTTATTTTATCAATGAAAAAACAAGCTAACATTTGAAAAGTTAAGTGGCCATACTACAGATGGAGCTCCGGCCATGGCTGATTCACAGAAAGGGTTAATTTTATTTGTCAAGAAAGAACTGAATCTTCTCAATCTTGATCCAAGTGATTTAATTCTATGCCTGCATCATATACTAAGAAAGTCTCTGTGCACAGTCGCTGCAGCTCAACAATGTGATGCCAACAGTAGTGTCATGCATAAATGTTGTCAAACACACACCAGTTTCAGGAGTTACTGAATGATCTTGACTCTGAGTATGGTGATTTTGTTTATTACTGTGAAGTGCAGTGGATGAGTTGTGGGAACATGCTCATGAGATTTTACGAACTGCGAGATGAAGGGAAAACCTGTTAGGGAACTCAATGACAGCAAGTACCTCTCAGAGCTGAATGTCAAGCTGCAGGACCCCAACCAGCTTCTCAGCTCCCTGCTTTCAAATGTGAAATCATTCGAAGCTAAATTAAGGCTGTGGAAAGTGCAACTTAAAAGGAATAACAAAGTGCACTTCCCCACTCTAGAAGGACAAAAGCCTTCTAAGACACTTGAATATGCTGGTGAATGTGCGAAACTAATTGAGGTATTTAATAAAAGATTCAAGGACGTGAAAAGTTAAATGGAACTGAATATCTTTGCTACGCCGTTCAATGTGAAACCAGCTGATGTGCCTGATAACCTACAACACAAAATCATTCAGCTGCAAAGCGATGATGAGCTGAAAGCTAGGTACAACCACCTCCCACTGCTTCAGTTCTATAAACGTTCCATAAGCAAGGATGAATTTCCCACTTTGAGGAGACATGCATTGACCTATGCTATGCATCTGTGTTCAGAACAACTTACTGCTGCGAGCAGTTCTTTTCCAAATTTACCATGGCAAAGAGTCGACTGCGCTCCAGACTGACCAGTGCAAACCTGGTAAAAAGCAGTTTCGAGCAGCAACATCATCAATACCAGCTGATATCACACGCCTCACCAAAGAGAAGCAGTTCCAGCCATCATATTAGGGGTAAGTTAATTTAATGTTTGACCAAATATAGCAGGCTAATTTTTAAGTTGATAATTTTGTTTGGCCCTCAAATGATGTTATAAATATCCAACTGGCCCTTGGCAGAAAACAGTTCCCCACCCCTCCTCTCTACAAGGTGAATAAAGGAGATATAAATGTAACACAAGCACAGTGCCTGTCAAGAAGCAAGTACTCAAGACAACTTGGCTACCATTGCATGTTAATATCAAAATCTTCCAAAAAGATATAGTTTAGAGATGGGATAGATGGAAACCATTTCTACGCCCACACTGTAAAAACTCTTGATTGAAGTACAGTTCTCCATAGGTAGCGCAGAACATGATGGCACCCAGAATATTTGGAAGTTAAAACCAAGGCTGCCAGAGCAGCCAGCATGTACCTACCAGGTACTACAGTTCCAAGCAATACCATCTTCAATTTTCTTGTTAATAACAGGATATGAAGTGAGTAGATCTAACTGGATGACTCAAAGTAAGCAAGTTTATAAGCTAAAGTATCAAAACTTAAAATTATTATAGAAATCAACTTAAAAAAATGAAACTAGGCCAAATTTTTTAAAGTATAAAATGACTATGTGAATTTTTGTTCAACATACTGGAATCAGTGCCATTTCTTGGTCCTCTCCCACAAGTCAACAAAAACAGGTTTAACAATCATTTACCTCTGTACTATATGTAACTTTGAAGGTGCTCAGTAAGGACTCCAACATCACTTTGAATTTATATTCCTGGAGCAACTTATAACCTCTAAAGGTATCACATCCAAACTCTAAAAATATCACATCCAGGCTCAAAATTTTTTCCAACAGCACATTAGGATTTTATAACTTTGGACACAAATTATAATATTTAAAACATGTAAAGGCAGACTATATTCCTAAATACAGCACAAAATTAGATAAGACAAGGTTATTAACAATTCAGACTAGGTGAGCTTGGCACCTGAAGTTGGCTTATTTTAGAATGATTATAACCATCTCTTACTGAAAGCACTGTATTCAAGTTAGGATCTTTAAATACGTAAAATAGAAGGGTGAAACTTCTCCTTTTACAGGCCTTTAACAGGTGTTGACCCAAAGAATGTATGTGCCTGTCAAGTACTCCTGATGGCTAAATTGGGCTCAAATTTATAGAGTCTACCAACCAATGCTAAATAGGGGCCTCACACTCTCAAGCTTTCAAGGAAAAGCCACAGACTGCCAAGCCTCCTGCCATCTGAGCAAATCCTTGTATTTCATGCCTCAGTTGTCTTTCAGCCAAGCTGTTCCACAGCCTACCTGTTTCACAATTGAGATGTGAAATTTAACTGTTTCATAATTAAGCTATTTTCACTGAATGAAGTCTTCCCTGTTCACCACACCTCAAACTGGGCACTCTTGTTGGTATTGAATTTTGGGGACAACCTTCGGTTGATACAAGAAATGCAAATGTTTCAGCAGAACAGTCTAATATTTAGGTCTCAGTTGGATTTCCCTTAAAGCTAATGCCCCAGAAAATTAAACACAGCTATAGGTTTCTCACAGAGGAAACATGAGCTTTTAAAGAACTATCTTTGTTCATCCTTTGAAGTTTTAGAAGGTTACTATAACTATTAGGCAGCTATGGTCGACTCATAAATAACCAAGGAATGAACAACTTTTTAAAAAATAGCCAACTGGTTAAGTATACTAATTTGAAAATAAAATAGTATATTCAAATTTATCAATAAGACTGTCCTTACCCATTAGAAATAATAAATGAGAGAATCAGACTAGAAGCCAAAGGATTGAGAAGGAGATAAGGAAGCAAAGAAATAGGTAAATGTAGAATATCACTTTAGAATGAACGAACGAACGAACGAACGAACGAACGAACGAATGAATGGACAAGCAAGTAGCTATCTTAAGGTAGCATGGAGTACATGTAAATTTTATCTGGTAATATGCTATCTGCATATCAACTGCCAAAGTCTTCTCACTCTTAATAAAACAGGGAGTGGGCATTTTCTGGAGGTTCCTTGTGTCTGAATTAGCACTGGTGACCTCATCTATGATACTGAGAATTTTTTAAATTAAGATCAGGGCCCTGGCTGGTTTGGCTCAGCGGTTAGAGCGTGTCGGCCCGTGGTCCAGAGAGACCCGGGTCCGGTTCCCGCTAAGGGCATGTACCTCAGTTGCAGTTTTTCCCGGGCCCTGGTTGGGGTCGTGTGGGTTGCAGCCACTCGATGTGCCTCTCTCAAATCAATGTTTCTCTCTTTCTCTTCCTCCCTCTCTCCCACTCGATCTGAAGATGAATGCAAAAAATGTCCTTGGGTGAGGATAAATAAATAAATAAATAAAGATCAGGGAGGGGCCCTGGCCACTGTGGCTCAGTTGGTTGAAGTACCATCTCATACACCAGAAGGTGATGAGTTTGATTTTCAGTCAAGACACATACCCAGGTTTCAGGTTTAATCTCCGGTCAGGGTACGTGTAGGAGGCAACTGATCGATGTTTCTCACATCGATTTCTCTCACTCTCCTCTCTCACTCTCTACCCCCCTTCCTCTCTCTAAAAAAAAAGATGGGGGAGAGGATACATTAAGGAACAATAGAAACATTATTTGTTTTATAGCTTCTATCTAGAAAAAATATTTCCTGTTCTAGTTTTGCACTGATAGTATCTCAGTGGGTTATTCTAATAAATTCATTTTATTTGATTTTCATTTGAAAATGATAAATTTTGGCAATGTAGCTGCGAAAACTAGTGAAATGTCACAAAATAAAATATGGTTCCATATTCTATTCTGCTATGATAGAAAAATTAGATTAAAAAGAAGACATGTCCAAATAACCATGATACCCTACTTGCCCTCTCCTAATAGGCATGCACACTTTCCCTTTTGAGCTAGACCTGAGTTCTCAAGAAAAAGCTGTGCCCCAGAATCCATAAAGCAGATTTAAATAAACACACACAAATGTCCTGAAGTGGATAAAGGAATCTGTTAATGTAAGTGCTTGTATTTCATTTCTTAAAAGTTCACAGGTAATTCTGATGCACAGTCAAATGGAACCATTAAGCTATATGGTAAGACAGTACGTTTTGGAATTCAGGAATAGTACCAGTGGCTTCTTTGTCTTCTTTATCATCTCCCTCATCCCCTAGCTCACCTCATCTAGGGCTTCTCACAGTGCTTTATATAGTCTTATTACCAGAAAAAAAAAATTGTTTTGAAATCTTAAAATACACTACAAAAATGTTTATAAAAGTAATTTTCTAAAGTTAGAAGAAAAATCTCACAACTCTTCTAATGGAATGAAAGAAGAGATGATAAAGACATATTTAAGACAGCATCTCTTCCAACAGTTTGCATGTGTCAGGGTATTGGAAAGATACCAAAAATTCCAAACAACTAAATCAAACAAACAAAAAAGCCCAGAAGGCCAAAAACAGTCTTCTTTGTGGGGGAAAAACAAAACAACTAACCATGCCAATGAAATATGTTCTCTTATCACTTTCTTCCCCTTTCCCTAATCAGGTATGAATCTCTCCTGGAAATTAGTCAAGATATAATTTTTGTTCTAAATCTATCAATGTTCATTTTAGGGAGGGGGGAACAAATTTAGCTAACAAAAGCAAGACCTCTCATTATTTGGGTGAAAAGAACAAAGGCTTGTAACTACCGCACAATGAACTAGAACACAGACTTTATCCTTGAAACTTCATGGTAGGCTGATTCTGATAAGTGCCTCATTACATTGTTCTTGATGGAATGAATCAAATGTTCTTCATATACTACTCAGATTCTATATTCGCAGGGACACTACCTTAATAAGGATAACTAAAGAGGTGGCAAGATGATTTGAGTACTCACAGTGATTGAAACATTCATTCCCAAGATGAAATACTAATAAGCTCATATAAAATCTCAAGTGAAAATACATCTTCTAGCAAGATTCTTTGCATAAAAGTGCAAACAAAATGTTCTCTAAAGAGTTGAAAAAGAGACTACAGAACTACTATCATTCAGAACCACCTGAAATCAAGCTGAATGGAAGTCCTACCACTAGGAAATTAAAGAAGCCACATCGAGACTGGTACGAGGGGCAGAGGCATGGATGGGCTGTTCCCTCACCCACATGTGGAGAATAAAAATGAGGAAGGATACCCCGGCTGGGGAGGCCCTCCCTGAGGAGTCCCCATCCCACACCAGGCTCCCCAGCTCAGGATTCCAGTACCAGGAAGAGAAGTCTCCATAACTTCTGGCTGAAAAAAACAGCGAGAATTGAGGCTGAGGGAGACTGAGGCTTCTAGAGTCCCAGGCAGGTCCTCTTTAAGGGCCTGAGAACAGACTTATTCGGATCCACTCCCTCCAGGCTACAGTGTAGGGGAGGCAGCTGAAAGGCACCAGAGACATACCAACAAGAACTCAGTTGTTTGGCACTGTGGCAAGAGCTGAAGAGGCAGCTTTGTTCAAGTCAGAAGTGCTGCCAGAGCCATTGTTCCTTTGGTGAGACCTTCCCCCAAGGGGCAGGAAGACCAGCACCATATCTGGGACTCAAGCAACCTGGCTCACACTGTTTGCCCCATCCTGGTGATTCCCTGTGGCCCTGCCCCACCCAACTTTCAGGCCCACCCAAGCTATTTTCAGTGGCTCTACCATAAGATTAGCTTATCTTGGCTCTTGCTTCAGATTTTTCTAAATTCTCTCAAACAATGAGCACCTGGCCTCAGAGAGCCCCATACCTCTTGCTAACTGTCCCCAGGCCTGGCACTAGAAGCAGCCAGCCTCGGTTCACAGCTTGGCACTGCCTGGGCACCTCCAAGACCAGCACAAGAAGCAGCCATCTGTAGACCGCTTTGCAGCTTATGCCTGGTGGTTCCAGGTAGAACACAAGCAGAGGCTGACGTTGCCCTGAGCCAGCACAAACAGTAGACAGCTTCAGGCCACATCAAAGCACCACCACCCGACCACCTCCGTAAGCGACACACTCAAGGAGTGGATTCAATGGGTACCAAAGCCCCGCTGAAGTAAGTCTTGCTCTGTGTGGTGGGCCCTGCACAGCTGATCCTCCAAAGTAGTCAGAGGTTAGTGGTCAGTGGGCACAGCCACTCCTTGCAGCTGATCAGCCTGAGTAAATCCCTCCCATTCATGTGCCAACAGCAATCAAGACTCAATTACAAGAGAAGGGTGTACAGTCCACATGAGTGATGCACCTCAAGGGCCCAGCTCAGGTGATCAGGGAGGCTGTGCCACTGGACCCTACAGGACACCTACCACAACAGGCCACCCTAGGAAGCCTAGGAGACATAGCAACTCTACCTAACAAACACAGAGAGGCAGCCCAAATGAGGAGACAAAGAAACATATCCCAAATGAAAGAACAGAACAAAACTCTAGGAAAATGAAACAGAGATAAGCAATCTAACAGATGCAGAGTTCAAAACACTGGTTACAATGATGCTCAATGAACTTAGTGAGAATTTCAAGAAACTCAGTGAGAAAGTCAAGGAACTTAGTGAGGACCTCAAGACCATAAAAAAGGACCAGTCAGAAATGAAGGATGCACAAACTGAAATAAAAAATAATTTACAGGGAATCAGTAGTAGAGTAGCTGAAGCCAAGAAGCAAATCTTTGGTTTAGAATATAAGGAAGCAAAAAAAACACCCAATCACAAAGAATCCAAAAAAATGTGGATAGTGTAAGGAGCCTCTAGGAAAAATTCAAGCATACCAACATTTACATCATGAGGGTGCCAGAAGGAGAAGAGAGAGCAAGAAATTAAAAACCTATTTGAAAAAATAATGACAGAAAACTTCCCTAACTTGGTGAAGGAAACAGATATAGAAGTCCAGAAAGCAAAGATAGTCCCAAAGAAGATGAACCCAAAGAGGCCCACCTCAAGACACACCATCATCAAAATGCAAAAGGTTAAAGACAAAGAGAATCTTAAAAGCAGCACGAGAAAAGTAGTTAGTTACCAACAAGTGAGCTCACATAAGTCTGTCAGCCGATTTTCCAAAAGAAATTTTGCAGGCCAGAAGGGAGTGGCAAGAAATATTCAAAATGATGAAAAGCAAGGACCTACAACCAAGATTACTCTATCCTGCAAAGCTATCATTTAGAATCAATGGACATATAAAGAGTTGTCCAGACAAGAAAAAGCTAAAGGAGTTCAGCACCGAACCAGTATTATATGAAATGTTGATGGGTCTTCTTGGAAAATAAGAACAAAAATATGAACAATAAAATGGCAATAAATACATATCTATCAACAATTGAATCTATAAGCAAAATGAGCAAGCAGAACAGAAACAGACTCATAGATACAGAGAATGTTTTGTTGCTTGCCAGATGGTAGGGGGCTGGGAGGATGGGTGATGAAGATGAAGGAATTAAGAAGTACAAATTGGTTGTTAGATTGATGAATCTCAAAGAGAAGGAGGGAGAGAAGGCAGGAAGAGATAAACCAAAGAACTTCTATGCATATATGCATAACCAATGGATACAGACAATAGTGTGGGGAAGGCAGGAGGGGGCAGGAGTGGGAAGGAGGGGTCAAGGGGGGGAAAAAGAGGGGACAATTGTAATACATTCAACAATAAAGATAAGTTTAAAAAGAAAACAAAAAAAAGAATTGAAAAAGACAGTCAGCCAAAAATGCTGGAAAACAGAAATGAGAAAATATCCCAAAGAACAATGAAAAAAGCCAAGATTCTTCTATTCTACATCTCACCTTGAAAAAAGGTATGAAATTTAAAGAAATCCAGAAGCCCATAGAACCCATGGTCTCTCCAAGCTCTCAAAATCTTAATAGCATCAAAATCTGTGCACACTGTCGTCTTCTAAATTTAATAGTGAAATGAGATATTGCCACTATCTTAAGTGGAAAGACTCTACCTCTCATCTGCACATTTGAACCACAAAAGAGAGTTCAACATGGTAGTGTTCTAACATACCAGAATGGAACTTTTCTGCTCAGAAATAAGAGAATTTTAATTCATTGGTGACATTATTCTAAAACTGTTTGTTTTGCTCATTCAACTTGGAAGAATAGAAACCACTTAACTATGTACATGAGTTATGCAAGAATACTAACTTATTCTAACCCTTAGGGACCAGAAGATCAAAGGACTATAAAACAACCCTTAACTAGTTTATGTCCATGGTTTTATACAGAAAACTTAAATCACTACATGCTGACAAGAAATTATAACATCTTAAAGTTGTCCAGCACTGGTAAGCACCAACAGACTCAACGGAAATATATTTAAAACTTATCAATACATATGCTTTCCTTGAATCATCCTTTCTGAATATTGAAAATGTAAAGAAAAATAAATAAAAGCCATCTAAATTAGAAAGGAGAAAGTAAAACTCATTATTTGCAGATGACATGATACTGTAAACAGAAAACTAGATTCCACCCAAAAAACAATGAGAGCTAATAATGAATTCAGTAAAATTGCAGGATACAGAATCAATATACAGAAGTCTGTTGCATTATAAAACACCAATAATTAATGATCAAAAGGAAAAATATTTTTAAATCACATTTACAATTGCATTAAAAAATATAAACTAACTAGGAATAAATTTAATCAAATAGATAAAAGACCTGTACTCTGAGAACTATAACACAATGGAGAAATAAAATGAAGGATACGAATAAATGGAAGGATATATCTTCCTTCAGGTTTGGAAAGATTAATATTGCTAAAGTGTCCTTACTACCTAAAGCAAAATACAGATTCAGTGCAATCCCTATTAAAATACCAATGACATTCTTCTCAGAATTATAACAAATAATCCTACAATGTATATGGAACCACAACAGAACCCAAAAAAGCCAACGATAACTTGAGAGAGAACAAAGTGGGAGGTATTATGCTCCCTGATATCAAACTGTATTACAAGGCTACAATAACAAAAACAGTATGGTACTGGCATAAAAACAAATATGAAGATCAATGAAACAAAATCGAGAGCCCAGAAATAAATCCTCACTTATATGGTTAATTAATCTGCAACAAAGGAAGCAAGGATGTACAATGGAATAAAAACAGTCTCTTCAATAAGTGGTGTTGGAAAAACTGGACCACTTCTTTATACCATATACAAGAATCAGCTCAAAATGGATTAAAGATTAACTGAAGGACCTTAAATCATAAAACTCCTGGAAGAAAACATAGGCAGTAAACTCTTTGACATAAAAGTCTTAGCAATATCGTTTTAGATATGTCTCCTAAAGCAAAGACAGCAAAAAACAAAAACAAACAAACAAACAAATGGGATATCAAACTAAAAAGTTTTTTCACAGTGAAGGAAATCATCAACAACACAAAAAGACAACATACTGAATAAGAGAATATATTTGTCAATGATATAACTGATAAGAGATTAACATCCAAAATATGTAAGAAATTCATACAACTTAACACCAAAAAACAAACAATAAGATTAAAACAGAAGCAGAGGACCTAGTAGACATTTCTGCCGAGAGGGCATATAGATGGCCAACAGATATAGAAAAAGATGCTCAACATCATTCATCATTAAAGAAATGCATATTAAAACTACAATGAGCCCTGACGGTTTAGCCAAGTGTTCAGAACATCAGCCTGTACCGCAGGTTCAATTCCAGTCAAGGGCACATACCTGGGTTGCAAGTTCGATCCCCAGCCCCAGTCAGGGTCATAAGCCAATTGATGTGTGTCTCTCGTATCGATGTTTCTCTCTCTCCCCTTCCCTTCCTCTCTTGGTAAAAAAGGGGAAATCAATGGTAAAATATCCTCAGGTGAGGATTTTGAAAAAATGATAATAACACCACACCTCTGTCAGAATGGCTATCATCAATAAATCAACAAACAAGAGCTAACAAGGATGTGGAGAAAAAGGAAACTTCATGCATTGTCAGTGGGACTTCATGCGTCAGTAAATTGATGCAATTATGGAAAACAGTATGGAGGTTCCTATAAAAAATTAAAAATAGAACTACCACATGACCCAGCAATTCCACTTCTGGGTATTCATCTGAAGAAAACTAAAACATTAATTCAAAAAGAGATATGCATCCCTATGTTCTATGTTTATTCCAGGATTCTGGAATAGCCAAGATCTGGAAACAACCTACATGTCAATCAATGGAACAGACAAAAAAGTGGCATATATACAGGGGTTGGCAAAAGTAGGTTTACAATTACAATACAAATAAATAATATAATAATACAAGAATAAACTGTTTCTCATACTCACAACTGTAAACCTACTTTTGCCCAGCCCTGTACACACACATACACACAAAAGAATACTATTCAGTAATAAAAAAATAAAAAATAAAGAAATCTTGCCTTTATGATAACATAGTTGGATCTGGAGGGTATTATGCTAAGTGAAATAAAGAAAGACAGCCCTGGCCAGTTTGGCTCAGCGGTTAGAGCATCGGCCTGGGGACCAGAGAGTCCCGGGTTCGGTTCCCGCTAAGGACACATACCTTGGTTGCAGTTTGTCCCTGGGCCCAGTTGGGGTCGTGTGGGTGGCAACCACTTGATGTGTTTCTCTCTCTCTCTTCCTCCCTCTCGCTCTATCTGAAGATAAATGCAAAAATGTCCTCAGGTGAGGATAAAAAAAAAAAAAAAGACAAATACCAAATTGGTTTCATTTATATGTAGAATCTTAAAAACAAAACAAAACAAATGTATACACAAAACAAAACAGAAAGAGACCCACAGACATAGAGAACAAGCTGACTGTTACCAAAAGGTGAGGGGAGAGGGGGACTGGTGGTAGAAAATAAATTAAATTTTAAAAATAAATGCAGAAAAAAAAGAAAACATGGTCTTTTCATAACTGAAAATAACATACCATTTAAATAGATATACAGAGTGGGACAAAAGTAGGCTTACAGTTGTTCATATGGAAAATAATACAACTAATAAAGAATCATACAAGAATAAATTCTGTGTTTCACATAATCACAACTATAAACCTACTTTTGCCCATTCCATATACATACTTTAATAAACTCTCAGACTAAAATATAAATAGCTTAAAATTTAGACACCAAGTTTAGTAAATGGATATTTGAAAAGTAAAGCCAAAGAAAATTTAAAAGACAAATTCGAGAATTCCAAAACAGCAGTGGAAGCTACACTGACTTTCTCCCAGGACGAAACTAGAATTAAAAATAAAATATAGCCCTGGCAGGTTTGGCTCAGCAGTTAGAATGCCAGCCCGTGGACCAAAGGGTCGCGGGTTCAATTCCAGTCAAGGGCACCTACCTCAGTTGCAATTCGATCCCCGGCCCTGGTTGGGATCATGTAGGAGGCAACCAGTCGGTGGTGTGTCTCTTTCACATTGATGTTTCTCTCTCTCTCTCTCCCTCTCTCTCTCTCACTCCCTTACACTCTATCTGAAAATCAACAGAAAAATGTCCTTGGGTGGGGATTTAAAAATAAATAAATATATAAATATAGAAAAATCACCCTGAATAATGAACTGAAGACTACCTAGAGAAAACTCCTATAACCAAGGACATAAAGAGGAGCCCATATCAAGACTGGTAGGAAGTGCAGAGCGTCAAGAGCGCTGGCTGGATTCCCATAGGCAGCTGCTGATGCCAGAGGGATATTTCAGCTGTGGGAGATTCCCACTGAAAAGGCTGGGGTCTAAACCCCAAGCTGGGCTCCCCAGCCCAGAGTAACAGAACTGGGAAGGGTGCCCACATAACACTTGGCTATGAAAAGAACCAGAGGGTTTTGTTCAGCTGGGAGAGAGGGCTAGAAATACAGACACCTTCTTATAGGACCAACACACTAACTTGTGTTTGTAGCCACTCACCTTGGGCTCTTGGCAGAGGGAGGGCAGAGTGGACTAGAGCTGCATGAGGAGAGTCTGAGACCAGTGGATGTGAGGAGAGTGCTGGGAAGGCAGCCACAAGGATCCCTGTGTTGAATCATTCCCCCATGCTGTAGAAGCCATGTTTCTCAGGCACAGTTTTCCTATCAAAGCAGCTTTTAGCCTGGGGAGAAGCAACTGCAGCACCCATTGAAAATTCTCTTGCCCTCCCCTATGGAGTTTAGGCCTGGATGAGGACTACAGCCTGAGGCTCAGTAAGTGAATATGAATAATAGTCAGATTGCAGGCAGAGGTAGATCTCGGGTACTTTATGTCTTTTCCTGACCTGCTCCTCTGCCCCAGGCTAGTAAAACCAGACTTTGATGGTCAGCTTGGTCCAATCCATACACACCCAGCCCAAACAGAGGGTGCCACGTGCAGCAGATCTCTCCGAAGAGATGCCAAACCAGTAAACCCAGTGGAAAGCTTCACTCAAATACAGAGCAGGAACCAATGAGCTTCACAAGCAGTATATCCACAGGGAGATCCTGGTAGGCTCCAAACCCTGCTGAATTGAACTACACTTCATGTGATAAGCACTGCACAGAAGCCTGTATGCTGAGTTAGGGGTTGAACATGACTATGAGCCAGCCTGAGTGTTCAGCCCATGCACAAATGGGCCAATAGCAATCAAGACTCCATAACTACAGGAGTGCCCACAGAAAGCATATGAGGGACATTATTAGAGCACATAGGTCTGGTGATCAGGGGATTATACCACTGGGTCCCACAGGTCACCTACTACACCTACCTAGCCCGACTGGTGTGGATCAGTGGTTGAGCATCGACCCATGCACCAAGAGGTCACTAGTTCAATTCCTGGCCAGGGCACATGCCCAGGTTGTGGGCCAAATCCCCAGTGGGGGGGGGGGGGGAGGCATGCAAGAGACAGTCAATTGATGTTTCTCACATCTATGTTTCCATCTCTCTTGCCCTTCCTCTTTCTCTAAAAAATCAATAAAAATATATTTTTAAAAACTCCTGGAGGATGTTCATAGCAGCGCTATTTACAATAGCTAAGATCTGGAAACAGCCCAAGTGTCCATCAGTAGATGAATGGATAAAAAAGCTGTGGTACATATACACAATGGAGTACCATGCAGCTTTAAGAAAGAACGATCTCTTATCCTTTGCGTCGACATGGGAGGACCTGGAAACTATTATCCTAAGTGAAACAAGCCAAGCAGAGAAAGACAAATATCATATGATCTCACTTATTTCTGGAATATAATGAACATAACAGTGTGAGGAGCAGGGTAATCCCAGGGACGTGGAAGTGGGGTACAGACTGACATTTGCCAGAAGAGGGGGTGGGGGAGGGGAGCGATGAACACAGAACTTGTACGCATGTACTCATAACCAATGGACATGGACAACAAAAATGGGGACGGGGCAGGGAGGGAGGGGGAGTAGGGTGTCAATGGGGGAAAAAAGGAGAAACATCTGTAACAAAAGTAAATTAATAAAATAAAATAAAATAAAATAAAATAAAATAAAATAAAATAAAATAAAATAAAATAAACACTCCTGGAGGACTTTAAGGGAGAGATCGACAGCAATGGAATCATACTAGGGGGCTTTAACACCCCACTGACATCACTGGATAGATCTTCAAGACACAAAATCAAAAAGGAAACAAAGACCCTAAGCAACACACTAGATCAGATAGCTTTAACTGAAATTCACATATATTTCACTCCAAAGCTGCAGAATATACATTCTTCCCAAGTGTACATGGGACATTTTCAAAGACAGACCACATGTTAGGACACAAACTAAGTCTTTACAAGTTCAAGAAGACTGAAATCATATCAACTATATTCTCAGATCACAATGGCATAAAACTAGAAATCAGCCCTGGCCAGTTTGGCTCAGCGGTTAGAGCGTTGGCCCACAGACCAGAGAGTCCCGGGTTCGGTTTCCGCTAAGGGCACATACCTCGGTTGCAGTTTGTCCCTGGCCCTGGTTGAGGTTGTGTGGGTGGCAACCAGTTGATGTGTCTCTCTCACATCGATGTTTCTCTCTCTCTCTCTCTCCCTCCTGCTCTATCTGAAGATAAATGCAAAAATGTCCTCGGGTGAGGATAAAATAAAAATTTTAAAAATTTAAATACTAGAAATCAATTACAATAAAAACACTCGAAATCATTCAAACACACGGAGGGTAAATAGCACACTATTAAACAATGAATGGGTCACCAATGAGATAAAAAAAAATTTTTTTTAAACTTCCAGGAAACAAATGAAAATGAACACAAAACAAAACAAAATCTATGGGACACAGTGAAAGCAGTCCAGAGAGGAAAGTTCATAGCACTACAGGACTACCTCAAGAAACAAGAATATTTTCTAATAAACTTTCTAATCCTACATCTTAAAGAATTGGAAACAAGAAAAACCCAGAGTAAGTAAAAGGAAACAAATAATAAAGATCAGAGAGGAAATAAATAACACAGAAACTAATAAAATAAAAAGATCAATGAAACCAAGAGCTGGTTCTTTGAAAAGATAAAAAAGATTCATGCCCTGGCCGGTTTGGCTCAGCGGTTAGAGCGTCAGACTGCGGTCCAGAGAGACCCGGGTTCGGTTCCCGCTAAGGGCATGTATCTCGGTTGCAGTTTGTCCCCGGCCCTGGTTGATGGTGAGGGTGGCAGCCACTCGATGTGTCCCTTTCACGTCGATGTTTCTCTCTCTCTCTCTCTTCCTCTCTCTCCCTCCCACTCTATCTGAACAAAAAATGAAAAAGTGTCCTCGGGTGAGGATAAAAAAAAAAAAAAAAAAAAAGATTCATGAATTTATAGTCAGACTTACCAACAAACAAAGAGAAAGGACCCAAATAAATAAAATGAGAAATGAAATAGCTGAAGTAACAACTGATGGAACAGAAATACAAAGGACTGTAAGAAAATCCTATGAACAACTATATGCCAACATTTTGGACAACCTAGGCAAAATGGACAGATTCCTAGAATCATACAATCCTCCAAAACTCAACCAGGAGTAGTTTAGAAAACCTACACAGACCAATAACAACAAATGAAATTGAAGCAGTAATCAATAAACTCCCAGCAAACAAAACCCTTGGTCCAGCCGGCTTCACAGGGGAGTTTTACCAAACATTCAAAGAAGAAGTAACACCTCTTCTCCTAAAACTATTCCAAAAAATTCAAGAGGAAGGAAGACTTCCAAGCTGTTTTAATGAGGCCAGCATAATCCTAACCCCAACACCAGATAAAGACACTGCAAGGACAGAGAATTACAGGCCAAAATCCCTGACAAACATAGACACCAAAATCCTCAACAAAGTATCAGCAAACCAGATCCAGCAATATATTTTTAAAATTATTCACCATGACCAAATGGGATTATCACAGGGATGCATGCCCGGTACAATATTCACAAATCAATAAATTTGATACACCATATAAACAAAAAAGATAATCAATAGATGCAGAAAAAGCATTAGAAAAAATCCAGCACACATTTTTGATAAAAACTTTCAGCAAAGTGGGAATAGAGGGATCATGCCTCAACATTATAAAGGCCATATATGACCAACCTACAGCCAACATAATACCAATGGGCAAAAACTAAAAGCATTTCCCTTATTTCACCACTGTTATTCAACATAGTACTGGAAGTCTTAGCCAAAGCAATCAGACAAGAAGAAAAAATAAAAAGCATCCAAATAGGAAAGCAGGAAGTAAAACTGTCATTATCTGCTGATGACATGATGTTGTACACAGAAAACCCTAAAGACTCCACCAAAAACTACTGGATTTAATAAATGAATACAGCAATGTAACAGGATACAAAATTAACATCCAGAAATCGATGTCATTATTATATATCAATAATGAACACTCAGAAAGAGAAATTAAAAAAAACAATCTCATTTACCATTGTAACGTAAAAATTAAGATACCTGGAAATAAACTTAACCAAGGAGGTAAAAGAACTGTTCTCAGAAAACTACAGGATATTGAAAAAAGAAACAGAGGAAGACATAACAAAGTAGAAGCATATACCATGTTCATGGATTGGAATAATCAACATCATTAAAATGTCAACACTACCCAAAGCAATCTATAGATTTAATTCAATACCTATTAAAATACTAATGGCATATTTCACAGATCTAAAACAAACACTCCAAAAAGTCGTATGGAACAAAAAAACACCCAGAATAGCCACAACAATCTTGAGAAAGAGGAACAAAGTAGGAGGGATCACAATATCAGAATAGTACACAGCTGTAAAACAGAAAGATATCTTACCCTTTGAGACAGCATGGAGGGACCTGGAGAGTATTATGCTAAGTGAAATAAGGCAGTTGAAAGACAAGTATCACATGATCTCACTTATTTGTGGAATCTAATGAAGAGAATAAACTGACAAACAAAATAGATCCAGAGACATGGAAGTAGGGAACAGAATGACATACCTCAGAGGGAAAGGAGGTGGGGAAGAGATATGCATATATGCATGACCAATGGACACAGACAATATTATCATGAAGGTGGTGGGGAAGGGGAGTTGGGAAGAGGTGGTCAGTAGGGGAAAAAATAAGGGACATCTGTAATACTTTCAACAATAAAGAAATTTTAAAAAATTAAAAATAAGATAAATTCAGTACATATTACCATTAAAAAAAATTTTTTTTTCTTTATTGATTTTAGAGAGAGAGGAAGGGAGAGAGAGAGAGATAGAAACACTGATGAGAGAGAACACTAACTGGCCGCCTCCTGCATGCCCTCCATCTGGGGACCTGGCCCACAACCTGGGCATGTGCCCTGACCGGGAATCGAACCGGTGACCTCCTGGTGCATGGGTCGATGCTCAACCACTGAGTCACACCAGCCGGACCACATTACCTTTTATGTGTATTGTATGTGCATATCATTTCACCTAGAGATATGAATATAAATCAAAACCTTCATGCAGGAAGATATGGGCATTTGGCTACATGAAATACTACCCTATATAGGGGAAATGCTTATTGAATACATAACCATTTTTAAACAAGTAAAATTATATCCATTTCTTTCATAGCACTGATATTCAGTGGGGGAAAAAAATGGACAAAGTTTAAATGTGCAACAATAAAAAATGATAAATTAGTGTAGACTCTATAAATGCAATATTTTGCATTCATTAAAAATATCAATTTAGTTCTATTCTATTAGAATCTCAAAAATGTTTTTACAGTGATAGATACATGTTATATAAAACAAAAAGTCAGTAAGGTAGAAGTGACTTATTGGCAATGAGCGCCTAACCTTCTTCCATCATGCCTTCCTGTGTTGCAGAGGCTGGAAGGCTAAAGTCCATTTCCTAGACTCCCCAGCAGCTAAGCATCTGGTGCAAATTGCATTCTGCCAATTTGGATTCAACAGTTTCAGATTTTAATGATGGTTGCAAAATGAAATTCTTACGCTATTGGTAATGGCAAGTATAGCTACGGAGATATATTTTTCTAAGGCATATCTGGGTTCAGTTCCCAGGTTCCCAGGTGACCATATATAAGGTGGGAACACCTGCAGATAGAGTGGTAGTGTCTAGTGGGCAGAGGCACCTGGGAAAATTCAGGTCCCCACCCTGCAGCCCTACCTTCTTCCCTGGGCAGGCCAAATGTATAGTACCATATTCAGAAAAATCCTTGAGGCCCAGCCTAGGGACTGCTCTTCAAGTCCTTTCAATGATCTTCTGAGAAACAAATTGTTAGTATTAAGTCCTTTTATATTTAAAATGGATACTGTAGCTCTGCCTGCTACAACTGAAGCTGAACCATACCCCCAATACATTAAGTGAATTAAAAAGGAAACAATGATTACCCTCAATGACTTGTGACCCACTATCCTTCAACTATGGTAAAACCTGTTTTTAAAGTAATGAATTTTTTCCATCACCATTTATCCCCCCTTTATCCTCTTCTACCTCCACCCACCTCCTTCCCCACCATGAGTTCTTTCTTTTTCTCAATCCCTCCACCCCTCCAGCCCATCCCACAACCCTAACTTGTTTATTTTTGTGAATATCCATGAAAATTAGGTCTATGTCCTAATGTCATCACATGTATTCATAAATTGGATTCTGCTTCTACATCCAGTTTACTGCACAATAAAGCATTCTAAAATCTCAAGCTAATCTCAGAGAAAACACTCCAAATTCTTCATCAAATATATAATAAAATGTTTCAGAAGAGTGAGTCTTACTGTTAAAGCCCTAATTCAAAAAAAATCAGAGATTTCAGTACACTGCTTTTTCCTGGTAGATGTTCCTCAGTTTATACTTATGTATTACATAATTGTTTTCTTACTTGAACTAGTGCAAAGAAATTTGTAGAAATGCAAAACCAAGTTAAAAGAAATATTTAAAACAGGTATTTTCACACAGATGCAACAAATAAACTTTAAGCCACATTCATTTTAATATTAATATGTGAAAAGTATATTTCCATATTTCTCAATATATACTATACATACACACACAGTGTGCTAACATTGAAAAATGTTCATTGATTCATTCAACAGATGTTTACTGAGCATTTACTCTACAGGTTCAGCAGAGAAAATGTCAAACACAGGTTAAAGCTCATTTGGTAAAAGCTTATACGTGTAATGGAACAAGATGAAAAGGGTTCTGTAGAAATATATGACAACAATCATTAACAAACGAATTGGAAAAAGTAAACTAAATAGACTAAAAACTTAGGTCATGGACTAAAACTAGGTCAAAGAAGAAAATTTTATTTTCTAGATTACAGTACACTTCCATTTTGGAAGGAGGTAAAATTATCAACTGAGTAGTAAATGACCATGGAGTCTACTTTCATCCTTTACACTCCATAATGCTATCACTTCTTTAGTGTATCTCTCATACGCCAACATGAGCATCTGCTTACATGTGCGTGAAACATCCCTGCAGAAACATGCAAAAAGCTATCAAGGGTGTTGCCCGTGAAGAGAAACAGAGGTAGGACAGGAGACAAGGTAGGGACTTTACATTTACATACTTCATATCAAAAACTTTGCATTTTTAATCATATGAATATATTATCTATTCAAAAACAGATAAATGTATACCATATATAGCACAAATTTTATCAGAAAATTCAAGGGCAGTATAAAATAGAAAATTATCTGAACTTTGAGGTAAAAGTCAGTAAGTACACACACAAAGGACTATCGTGAAGAAACTAAGAATACACAAAATAGAAGTGGTTACCTTCCTGTCACAGGTTTTAGGGCTACAAGCAGTGTTTTGCTTGAGGAAGCCAGCTGTTGTTGACCAGCGTGTGGGGTTTTTTCGTGAAGGCTCTTCAGAGGAAAAATTACTATCACTGACAGAACTTGAGAGGCCAATTAAAGCTGGGTCACTGCTTCGTCGAACATGAAGAGGCATATCTACAAATACAAAAAAGCATTATTTTTTTTTAAAAAGATAACTAATATCAGAAAACTACATGTTAGGATAAAAGTAGTTAAATCCCTGGATCAGCTTTCTAAACATAAATTCCATTAGTTCCTTTAAAACAATTTATGGCAAAAGAAATGTGGTATGTAAAGGATGACCTGCTCTGAAGTAAGACCACCTAGGCTTGAATTTGTGCTTCACCATTTGTTACCTGCGTATTCTGGGCAAGTTGCCTAACTAGCCTCTGTCCCTAGTACATTCGTAGGCAAGTGGCAATAAAACAGTACTTCTTTCTGTGATGACTAAATGAGATAAAATGCTTAAAACATTACCAGACACAGTGTGCACTTAACAGAGTAATAATAACCATAACTGTCATTATTATCCTAATATTTCTAAATAAAAAATATATTCTAAAAATTAAAAATAAATAATAAATCTAAGCCATGAAACAAATTTCATCCAACTTTTAATCATATCTGCTGGATTAAAAATACAGAATCTAAACAGTGTTTGGCTACTAAAGAATTCTGTTGAATAAATATTTCTTTTGTTCAATAAAGTATTATCAGAAAGTTAATCATATTTCGTGTCCTTAAGATTAAAAACATCTTGAAAGTAATAGGCTAATAAGCAGATAGTTTCTAGTATATACGGACATAAAAGACAGTGTGATAATAACTGTATTCATTTAAGAGATGAGTTTGCAATCTCTGTAACAAAATCAATTAAGACACTCAGGCAAATATTTGTATCAGTACCACTGAGAACATATTGGCAGATATTATTACTGTTAAAGTGGAGAAAAAACAGAGAGAAAAATAAAAGCATGTGAGTCTGTAACATTGAGAATCACACCCAAAAGCCCTCGCTCATCAACTGAGTGAAATCACTCAAAAACATATGACAAAAAAATTAGATTGAATTATGTTAAATCTGTTTTCAAAAACCAGGATGCAAGTTAAATATTTATAAAAAGCCTCTAACAAAACAGCTTTAACGGTGTACTAAACTCATCATTTACTCTACATTTTTAGAACACTGATGTATTCACTGGTCAATAGTGTAATTGCATAGAACCTTAAGGATGCTAAACTAAAGACAGACTAAGTACGTGCTTTAAAGGTTAGATTTAAATTACTGTCAATCCAATAATCTCAAAGATGTTAAAGCAAATTACAAATGATCAGAGAAAATGAAACCATATGAATAATAATATCACATTTAAAATTGCTTCTACATCATGAGTATTTAATAATAACAGAGCCTAAGTGACATTACCACAGGAAAATATGCTGGACATTTAATATTGTTGGTGGTTACCTTAATTTTTAGGGGAAAAAGCACAAACATGAAACTTATAGAGAAGAATAATTTCCAATATTTAAGTATGGACAATCACTCTCACAATAACTTCACAAAATATACATTTAAGAATCAATACTACAATGCTCTTAATATAAAAAAGTTTTCTCCAAATTAACAGAATTGTTCACAGATTCACCAAATTCAAAATGTAAGCAGAAAGCAACAAAATGGGGAAGGGGCAATTATTATTTTTTTATTTTTATCCTCACCCGAGGACATTTTTTCATTTTTTGTTCAGATAGAGTGGGAGGGAGAGAGAGGAAGAGAGAGAGAGAGAAACATCGACGTGAAAGTGACACATTGAGTGGCTGCCACCCTCATGACCAACCAGGGCCGGGGACAAACTGCAACCGAAGTACATGCCCTTAGCGGGAACTGAACCCAGGTCTCTCTGGACCGCAGGCCGATGCTAACCGCTGAGCCAAACTAGCCAGGGCGGGGAAGGGGCAATTATAATACTCTTCTTTGATATGGGTTCTGTTGCTTTATTTTTATGGGGCTCTTAATTGTTTAGTTGTTAAAGAACTCTGCACATCTCAATACTTGTGTGTGTGTGTGTGTGTGTGTGTGTGTGTGTGTAAAAGAAGCACTATTAGTTCACAAAAGATCTTTTAAAAATGGTATAGAGGCAATGACCAAAAAGTACTACCCACAATAATGAAACAACCACATAAAAGTGCATTTCAACCCCAAAATGCATTCGATTAGACACAATAAAACAGCTTACTCTACTTGTTTTTGAAAATCTTTCCAGAAAAAATAAATTGCATACATGATTCAGATTAGATTAATAATTAGAACCATCATCTGATGGGACATGATCATTGTGTTAATCTGTTAGTATGAAACAGACAAAAATAATTAGCATTCTACCTTTTTGTATCTGTACCACCAACTTACACCATACACAAGAATAAACTCAAAATGGATAAAAGATTTAAATATGACTCATGAAACCATAAAAATCCTAGAAGAAAATGTAGGCAACAAAATTTCAGACATCACACCAGCAAAATTTTCACTGACACTACGCCTAAGGCAAGACAAACAAAGGAAAAAATGAATACATGGAACTACATCAAACTAAAAAGCTTCTGCACAGCAAAAGAAACAACCATCAAAATGGAAATGGAACCCACTATATGGGAGAGCATAATTGCCAATGATACATCAGATAAGGGATTAATTTCCAACATATATAAAGTACTCATACAACTCAACCAAAAGAAGACTAAGAATGCAATTAAAAAAAATGGGCCGAGGACCTAAACAGACACTTCTCCAAACAGGACAGACAAATGGCCAAGAGACGTATGAAAACATGCTCAACATCACTAATCATCAGAGAGATGCAAATTAAAACCACTATGAGGTATCACCTCACACTTGCCAGAATGGTTACCATCAACAAATCATCAAACAACAAGTGCTGGCGAGGGTGTAGAGAAAAGGGGACTCTAGTACACTGCTGGTGGGAATGCAGACTGGTGTAGCCACTATGGAAATCAATACGGTGTTTCCTCAAAAAATTAAGAATTGATCTGCCATTTGACTCAGTGATCCCACTTCTAGGAATATACCCTAAGAAGCCTGAAACACCAATCAGAAAGAATATGTGTACCCCTATGTTTATAGCAGCACTATTTACAATAGCTAAGATCTGGAAACAGCCCAAGTGTCCATCAATAGATGAGTGGAGAAAAAGGGTGTGGTACATATACACAATGGAACACTATGCAGCTGTAAGAAAGAAAAATATCTTATCCTTTGAGATGACATGGAGGGACCTGAAGAGTATTATGCTAAGCAAAATAAGGCAATCAGAGAAAGACAAATACCACATGATCTCATTTTTTGTGTGGAATATAATGAACAGAAAAAGCTGATGAACAAAATAGATCCAGAGACATAGAAAGAAATATGGTTCAGACTGACAAACTTCAGAGGAGGGAGGTGGGGGGGAGTGATGAGATAAACCAAAGAACTTAATATGCATGTATGCATAACCAGTGGACACAGACAACAATGCTAGGGGTGGGGAGGGCGGGATAGGGAGGAGGGTGTCTGGCAGGAAAAAGAGAAACATCTGTAACAAAAATGAATTAATTAATAATAGAAAAAAATATTAAAACACTTAAATATTTATTAATTCATGTTTAAGTTAAAAATAAAACTATTACATGTTAATATAAAGAAAAGAATTATATGAAAATTATCTTTTACAAGAAAGCAAAGTTAGTGTGAGTGTAACACTGTTTTACATTTTGCTTAATAGAAGACATCTGGGTTCTCATCTCTGCTTCTGCATTCAATCAACTGCAACATGACAAAGTATTTTTTAAAAACTCCACAAATATTTATCTGGTAGAGGAAATAGTATTATAATTGTGAATATCCTCTTTTGATACCAAAACAAAACTTGACAAATGAATTTCCCAGAGTAGCTACAATATGGAATGTAACCATTTCATTCTTTGTTACATTACAATCTATTTGTCTGTTACACTTTAAATGGATTGTAAACCCATGAAAAAATTTGCAACATTAGTTATTTGGAATATATTAGTAATTGATTTATGCCCATTTTGAAAATGCTGATATATTTCTTCATATTAGAAAGTCACATATGTGAACATCACTACCAATTTCATCAGAAAAGTCACTGAGCATTGGGAAGTTGTCATGCTCACAGCAGGATATAAGTTTTCCAATATCTAATTTTCACTAGGAAGCTTAACGGTTATCTTTGGCAACAAATACTGTCAGTTGTTCGCCTTGTAGTGACAGGCTCACTTCATTCGTTTTCGAGCTCTTACAGATACCAAACGCTAAATAACCACATTTTTTTCTGTCCTTCTTTCAAATAAAAATGGTGTTCCATTACAAAATGGCTACTTCAGATTACAACTCAAGCCATCACATACAAGTTTTCCTAAAGACAACCACTGATCTTCCCATTTTGCCTACTTCCCACTTTGTTACTCAAAATATTAATCTGTGTACTCAGGGGTCAGGATTTTAAAAAAAGTAATCATTCTTGCTACTTCATCAAGGACAGCAGATTAAAATGGCTTATAAAAAAACAACTGTATGTGCTGGGTGAACACACATGGTGGCAGTGCTTTGGTATGTGCTAAGGGGCCTGCATTTTACACGTCAGTGCCTGGACATCATTGATTAGGATGACATCCCAGCAAACAACACAAAATGTATCTTAGTAAATCTATGAAAAAAGGTTTTGCCCTTACTGTCTCCTTGAAATGGTCTTAGTGACTCACAAGGACCCACAAACCACACATGAAGAACACTCGCCCAGACTTGCAACCTGGCAAGTTGGCTCGCCTCTCCAGGCCTACATCTCCTAATGTATAAAACCAGAGAATGCACTGATGGAGTCTAATTTTTTTCATGCTAAAATATGTGTGATTCCACATAAGTTTATATACTTCTAAACCAGGAATCACTCAACAAGCCTCATCCCAGTAAAACTTACTAACACTTTGTGAAAATATACTTAAAAAATAATAAAATCATTTCAAACCCTTATCAGAAACCATTATGAGGTGCCTCAAAACAGGTTAAAGTATTACAAGCAACACATGAGAAGGAAAATACACCAGAGTTATAGGTAATGGTGCAGAAGTAGCTACAAATGTCACGAGGCCTTTTGACAAGTTGAGACTGATTTTATAGAAAAACAGCATAAAATTGGAACTTAACCAATAAAATGAATTGTAAAACCCAACTGCCTGGTCCAACTGACATGTTTCTCACCTTTCGCTGTCCTGATGACACATATACTACATAAAGAATGCACATTTGTCTTGGCTTCAGAGGACTAAAATGTGAATACTGCCTTTTCCTTTATGAGCTGTTCATGTTTCTGGGGCCCACAGTGGATTTCACTATTATTAGTATTCTGATGTAATTTGTGTTATTTACAGTAATTGAAAATAACAGAAACTTCTCATTTAACGTAATTTGGTCATTATTACTAAAATTCCTCATCTTCAATTTTAAGAAAATCAATGCATTTAAAAACTTGATGATAATTTTTGCCCTGTAATAGTCTGACTTATTTAACATATAGATTTTCAAAGTATATCCTCTAAAATATTAAAAAGAAAATTCAAAGATGAGACTCTTCAAGGATTAAGCTGCTGGCTGAAGCACACAGGCACTGGTGCAATGACAACGGGTCCAGGAGGGCGGCAGAGACTGATGTGTGCGTAAAACAGCAATAAACACTCATCACAAGATTTAAAATTCTCTGTGGCACTAGTTCACTGTAAATATTGATATGCTTCTCCAGTAGGGTGCCTTTTCAATAAGAGGAAAATGGCAAATTTAATAATAAATTACAGCAAATACCAAAAGGGCAGATATATAAATTTTTAACTGTTAAATATTCCACCCTTACTCCTAATCAGCTTTTCCACTGCTTCTCTTCTTTCATTCTTACAGTGATTTCTAAATTATTTAACCTCTCAAGGCAATGAACAAACCTTTTCCAAGAAGAGAGGCGTAAGCCAACAAGGTATTTAATCAAATCTAAAAATAATATACAGTTATACACGTTCTATTAGAAGTTATGATGGAAACAGCATAATTACTATTACACAAAATGAAGACCAACTCCCTAATCTATTATACATTTCCAAAGACACATCTCACAGTGAGAAGAACTAAGTTATGAATACATGCCATAAGATAAAAACCTGTCATCAGAATTGCAAAACTGATTTTCCAATATATGTTGCCCCTTTTATAAAGGTATTTATTAGTATGTCACTTACCAAGGTAAAATTCTTGATAGAAATTTGTGGAAAGTAAGGCAGGAAATAAGCTTTAAAAAATAGCGAATGATTCAGAGAGGGGATATAAAATGAGTTTTATCACTCTATAATTAATTATTTTATATATAAGCAATAAATAAGTAATATGCAGTTGAAAGTTGCCTTAGAGATAAACTGAAATATCTCATTTACAGATGAGTGCACTAAGAACCAGACCCATAGTTTCAGGGGTGGATCACAAATCACACTGCTCTGTGACCCAGCTGTAAATGGAAGTGTGTTAACTGACACCCTGCCCTTGCAATTTGGATTTGAACAAACTGCTGTCTGGGAAGAACTAAATGGTGTCAAATCAACAATATGCTTACATTTCACTAGAGATAACAGTGATTTCTTGGGAAGGATGAGTTTAAAACATTTCTATAAACAGGATATCTTCAATGGTTCCACTGAATCTTAGACACTTAGGAGGGAAAAGAAAGTCAAGGGGAAGATATGTGTGTGATATTCTAATGTCATGTGAATTGTTTCCAAAGAAAAACCAAGAACTTTTGTGAGGCACATTAGATTTGTAGCACTAGAATTCTCATTCTGAAACTGAAAATATAACCACCTTAATCAAAAACCCTCCAAATACTCATATGAATACAAGTGAAAGTGGGGAAATCTGACCGAGATTGGTGAGTTGTAGCAAAGTTAATATTGTTGTGATAGAATAATACAGTTTTTCAAAATCTTATCATTAAGTAAAATATAAAAGGAATATTTCTGTAGTATTTCTTACAACTGCATGTAATTCTACAATTATCTCAATTAAAAAACAAACAAACAAACAAAAAAAACCTTCAAAGAGTTAAATGGAAAATCCCAGGTGAGAAGTCAATGTCAAGGCCTACAGAAATCAGGACAATAGAAGATTAAGCTATTTCCTATAACAGTCTTCTCATGATCAAAGCTCAACTGCTACACACACAGTATGCACCTCATAGACTATACACTCGGATGGTTCCCTCAATATGCCCCACAGTAGGACAACTCTACACTTTACCAATGCCGAAAGACTGGGCAGCCTATGCCCTCCATGCAACCTACAACCTTTGCTGTACAGTGTCCTATGCTCCTATGGGTTTTCCTCAAATGGAACCAATTCCTCAAATTCATCAACTCCAATATTAGTGTCCCAGCAGCAAACAGTTGGCTAATTCAGAAAGGGGTATTAGAGAAACATTTAATGGAAGGACTGTTTACAAATATTAGGGGGACCGGAAAGTAATGTCATTAAAGTAATGACCTGTTAGGGGTGGAAGTGGCAGGAAATCAGTGTCAGACAATCGAGGAACTGTCAAACTCTCTTAACCAACCTTGGTCGACCATCCAAGAACATCTGCAGCAGATTGGTAAAGTAAGCAGAGCAGGTGTTTGGGTCCCGCATAATCTGTCCAAGGAAAACAAAGCTAACCGGTCCACCACATGCAACTTATTGCTTCAGAGGCATAATACAGAAGCGTTTTTTGATCACTTGATCACTGGAGATGAAAAATGGGTCCTCATTGATAATCCAAAACGCAAAAGGCAGTGGCTCTCTCCGAAGGAATCGCCATGAAGTGCAGCTAAGCCAAGTTTACACCCCATAAAGGTACTTTTATGTGTTTGGTGGAGTATTCGCGGGGTTGTTCATTTTGAGGTGCTGAAACCTGGACAAACTGAATGCAGACCTTTACTGTGAACAATTGGATCGAGTAAATCAATCTTGAATTGAAAAGTGCCTAGCGATTGTCACCAGAAAAGGTGTTATTCTGCAACACGATAATGCAAGACCGCACTGCGCAAGACGAACCCTGGAAAAAATTAATGAATTGGGGTGGGAGGTATTGCCTCACCCACCATACTCACCTGATATTGCACCATCGGATTTCTATTTATTCCGATCGCTACAACATTTTCTATGTGGCAAAAAATTTGAAAATTTGGATGATGTCCAAAATGCCATCTCTATCTATTTTGTTCAAAAACCAATTGATTTTTATGGATCGGGCATTGAAAATTTGCATACTAGATGTCAAAAGGTTGTTGATAATGAGGGTGATTACTTCATTGATTAAAAATAAAAACTTGTTAAAAATTTATCTGTTTGAATTTAATGTAAAAAAACGACATTACTTTCCGGTCCCCCTAATATGTGGCAGCATTAAGAAAGAGCAACAAGTGATAAAGTCCCCATGAGGCCTTCACCACTCCCAGGGCAAGGATAGCTATAGCTGTGGTTTTCAGGGACACAGCTACCAGCAAACCACAGCCAGGCAAAGAGGGGGCCCAGAAATGACACCTGTCTTGGCTTTCTTTCTACCAATGCACTGCAGGTGCATCCACAGCCTAAGCCAGACCCATGCTAGAGAGGACAGAGCCTGGTTGATGCTATGTGAGAGGTTGGCCCTGACCACATGGGGCAAAAATGGACAGTGAGTGAGTTTGGAGGAGCACAAGGAAGCTATGTAGCTCAGGATGCTAGTGGAATTCCTCTGTTCCTTTCTCCTACTGCACTTTGTTTCTACTTCTAATAGCATCAGCCAATCATTTAACTGGAGGACAAGTATTCACTTTATTCATTATCACCACCCTCCCTCTCCTCCTCCTCTCTCTCTCTCTCTCTCTATACACACACACACACACACACACACACACACACACACACACACAGAAAAAGCGGGAACTAAAATTTTTAGAAGTTGGTTAAAATACATCAGTCAAGGAAAAAAAAACTCCCCAATTGTGAAAGATACAATTCAGGGGTTCCTATCTTGTCACACATGGAGGGTAGAAAACAGTGGTTAAGGTGTGTAAGAATAGGCTGTAGAGGTGAAAAGCCTTCACTTTTATCTTCCTATGTCCTGGAGGAGAGGTTAGGACCAGGCCTGAGGCAGTTACGTAAATGACCATCTGCTTATAAAAATATGAATAGGCTACTAAATTCTGTATATAAAAACTCAGTGTCCACAAATGCTCTGCTAAGAAAGCTATAGCTCAGGGGAAATGGTCAGTTAGTCAGAATCCTGAGTACCTACAGGCCCCACCAGGCCGCCCTGAGAGTAGAGCCAGCAGTGCTATGCGTGGGGGATCTTTTCCCTTTTACTAATGTTGGTTCCCTTTTTTGTTTGGCTACAGCAGGTATAAAGTCTGGCTACTTCAATCAACAAACAGTTGTTGAACATCTACTAGACATTATGATTATTCTACAGATTTTAAAAAACAATGGCTGAGGGGTCTTTGAGAATCACTGATTGTCCAAAAATCCATCCAAATCAATCTCACTCTGAACACTCAAAAGAGGGCAAGTACTTAACAGACCACCACCTTCCCAGTGATGGGCTCAGGACAGATTTTTTTCTTTTAATGTTAGTAAAAGAAAGAAGGTAAGAAGAGCAATAAATACAATAAGGTACTCAGATGAAAATAACCATAAGTGGATGAAACAAACTATTAGAACAGCTAGCACTAGAAACTTTCTTTAGGAGAATATGGTGGAAAATTTTTTTGGTTTCTTTTTTTTTTTTTTTTACTTTCAGAAAAATACTTTAATGAACAATGAGGAGGGGATTGAAACTGAGAACATAAGAATGTGAACTGCAATGAAACAATGAAAAAAAGAGAGTGAGAGCATGCACTCAGGAGCATGTGAGCAGGCAAGAGCTATTTTCCTTAAGAAATGAACAAAATATTTGAAGATGTGAAAGAACAAAACACATGTGTAGGGGGGTTTCTATCTTATTGTTACTGATGTTTTCCAACCAGATGTCTTTTGAGCAGTACATATGTCACTGGTCTATTTCCACATGGCTAAGAGACCTACTAGACCAAAAGACCCACGAGGGGAGAGACCACATTTGTCTCCCTCAGTTTTCACCCTCCATGACTATAACAGTGTCTGGAAGAGTACATTCAGTTGAATATCATTATACACTGCAGTTACGCTCTACAAAATCGCTGCAAACCCTGAATTTAGCAAATACTGAATACCACTTCTCCAGGAGGAATTACAAGGTTAGGTTAGAGCCTCTGGTCACAATATTTTCATAAACCAAACAATACATAACTGTGTTTATATGTGTTCTTACTTAATAGAGATTATTAATTCAATAGCATTAAACTCATAGCCAAGAGAACTAAAACTCATGCCTGAATGAAGCTTATCTAACATGTTTATTTTCTCCATGAGGCACATCAAAGACTTGCTGTGATTAAGTACAGGAAACATTTTATGTTCAGGGTTCATTTTAAATAGCATAATCATCCCAAACAAGTACAAAAATGTGAAAACCAGGGCACCAAATAGACCATGAAGAGGACGCTTGTTTACAATATGAGTGCTGGAACGAAAAGCAAAGTGGCCCTTGTTCAACCTCAACTAGGAACAGGCACAGTAGCAATTCAATCATATTTGTGGGAACCTCCACAGATAGTGAGGTTCAACTGTACCTCCCTCAATAGGTATTTGTTGAATGAATAATTGACTCATAAATCTCTAAAAGAGAATCACTTCTTCCTCCTTCAGGTTCCTCTCCAAATACTATTCTCTCATTATTTTTTTTTTCTTTCTTAATAAGCAATCTTTTAGAAAGCAGAGTTGGCTGCTTCATCTCTCCCTAATTTTTTAACCCACTATTATTTAGCTTCCTCTCCACTAGTCTACTAATACAGCTTTTGACAAAGACAGCCTTAAACCTCCCTCTTTATCCAGTGATATTTTGATCACCAGGTCCCCAGGATCTCATGTGTATAGCACAAACCTGATGGTAGAGTCTGCAGTGCCATGGAGAAGGCAGAAAAATTATCTAGCACAGTGTGATCGTGGTGCTTCAGAAGAAGACCTGAGCACTACCAGAACACTTGACAGAGGCACCTTCTTAAGAGCAGAGAAGAGACAGCTAAATTGTCTCTATTGTCCTTTCACACTCTTTGTGTCTTCTCAGAAAACCTCTGACCACCTCTGCATGGGCAAAGCCCTCCTTTTATCGCCTGCCTGTTCCTGTCATTGCCTTTGCTACATTGTCATTGTAAGTTTTAGGACCTGCCTCCCAAAAACAAACAGTCCTAGAGAACAATATTGCACTTTTCATTGCCATATCCTCAGAGGGGAAGCCCTTAACAAACATCTGCTGTGAATGAGGAAGACATCAAAGCTGACGTTTTCTATGTTTGTTTTTGGTTCTATTTTGGGGTAGTGATGGTGACATTTGGCCAGTGGATGGGGAAAAAGACAGAGAACATTCAGGCAGAGAAAACTGCAGGGGCAAAAGCCAGACGCTTAAAACTATTAAAGGGATTACAAGAAATTCAGTATGGCTAAAGTGCAGTGTTAAAGGTGTGGATGGAGAAAGATAAAAGTGAGAGGTAGGCCTGGGTGAGCCAACACAGGGTCTTTTAAGTCAAAGATTCTCAAGCTTTAATGTGTACATAATGCACCAGGGGATCTTAATGTGATGATTCCACAGGTCGTGAGTCACAGAACACTTGGGTTCTACATTTCTAGTGTCCCAACGACATCACGCTGCTGCTCTGACCACTAAACTTTAAGATTCTAATAGTAAGGCTACACTATGCTAAAAATTACACTTCATATTTCATGAGCTCTCATCGATGTATTCTTTTCCTCCATTCTTGCCCCTCTCTACCTCATCCTCTAGAATACACCTACAATACCTTTTACTAAACCACAAATCAGATATCATGACTCAAAATTCTTCGTCTGGTCAGGTCAGTACATCAGATTAAGCCCTGGAACTTACCCTCTGTGGTCATTAAGCAACCCTGTGCTCAGATGCAGCTGAAATGATCTGAGGTAACCAGGCCACAGAATCCTCCAGGCCTTTCTCCTTTACTCCCCATTGCTACCTACTTTTCACCACACAATTCTGTTCAAATTTATTGTCTCAGGTATTGTAATGGCAATCTTTTCAGCAAAGAAGAAACAATCACAGATATTGGATGTCCAGAAGAATTTGAAAAAGGTATTTCTGCTGGGAAAAGCTCAAAGAATTGCTGCTTTACATATTGATGATAAACTCTCTGGCCAGGAATTCTAACATTTTATTATTATTATTGTTATTATTATGTACTATTAATTTTACACTATTGTCCTTCATACAGTGTTTACTCACCTATGAGATTATTTGAATACAAGCAAATCTAAATTAATTATTCACATAATTTTACATTCATGTATATATCAAATCCCTCATATCACTCACTTTACCAATTTAGTTCAACAATCATATAAATAAATTTTGAAATAATCAACTCCATCTCACTAGCACATTAACCATTATCAGCTACTTCACAACAGCAAGCATTTTCTTAACTCTCCTGTATTAAACTTACACTAGAGTCCCTACATTTCATTTGGCTCATATAAAAACTTTTTACTTTGAATTTGAATCTTTATGGTATTAAAAGCTATATAAGAATGATTCAGTCCGGGCCAGTGTGGCTCAGTTGGTTGGAAAGTCACCATGTTTACCAAAAGATGGTGCGTTCGATTCCTTGTCAGAGTACATGCCCAGGTTGAGGGTCTGATCCCTGGTCAGGGCGCGTTCGAGAGGGAACCAATCAATGTTTCTCTCTATCACTAATCACTAAAATTCATTGAACATTTACTATGGGTCACGTATATGCTATGAACCTTAATGCATTAATTTGTCATATTCCCAGAACAAGGCTATAAAATAGGTTATATTATTATTCCCATATTATAGGTAGGGAAACTGATGATACAGGAGTAAAATATTGCAGCTAAGTTAACTTACTAGTAATTGGTGAAGACAAAGTCCAAGCCTCAATAGTCAGGCCACAGAGAACATGCTCTTCTCTAGGGAATGTGGAATCCTAAAACACCAAGAATTTAAAGATAGGGACTCAGGCTTATTTGCCACTTTTTCATCAACATCTACCATCATGGTCATTTCATCATAAAAGAGTAGTCAATGTAAATTAGCTGAACTCACTCACCCTGAACCTCAGAGGTGGAAGGAAAGCCACTGCCACTTAGCCAGTGACACATCTGATGCTTGGAACTTTACAATCATTTTCCACAGTTACAAAAAAAAAAAAAAAGGTCATGCAAAAATTAAGAATGAGACAAGTTCACTTTAGCTAAGACTGGCAAACAAATAAGGTTTTTAACTTCATCATCGTTTATTTTTTAATCATTTTTTATTTTTCAATTACAGTTTATATAGAATATTATATTAGTTTCAGGCATACACCCCAGTGATTAGACATTATATAACTTACTAAGATATCATGCCCATAAATCTCACACTCATCTGACACCATACAGTTATTAAAATATTGTTTAAATTCCCTATGCTGTACTTTACATCCCTGTGACTATACCACAACCAATCTGTACTTCTTAATCCCTTCTCCTTTTTCAACCATCGCCCCAAACACCCTCCCATCTGGCAATGGTCAAAAGATTCTGTTTATCTGAGACTGTTTCTGTTCTGCTTGTTCGTTTGTATTTTAGATTCAAGTGCTGACATGTATTTATTGCCACTTCATTGTTCATAATTTTGATCTTTTTTTTTCTTAAAGAGGATCCTTTTAACATTTCTTGTAATACTGGTTTGGTAGTGATGAACTCCTTTAGCTTTTCTTGTCTGGGTAGCTCTTTATATGTCTTCATTCTAAATTATAGCTTTGCGGGGTAGAGTAATCTTGGTTGTAGGTCTTTTCTTTTCATCACTTTGAATATTTCTTGCCAATGCCTTCTGGCCCGTAAAGTTTCCGTTGAGAAATTAGCTGACAGTCTTACGGGAGCTCCCTTATAGGCGACTGATTGTTTTTCTCTTGCTGCTTTTAAGATTCTCTCTTTATCTGTATCTTTTTGCATTTTAATTCTGATGTGTCGTGGTGTGGGCCTCTTTTAAGTTCATCTTGTTTGGAACTCTCTGCACATCCTGGACTTGTATATCTATTAAGAAGTTAGAGAAGTTTTCTGTCATTACTTTTTTCAAATAGGTTTTTAATTTCTTGCTCTCTCTCTTTTCCTTCTGTTACCACCATGAGGTGAATGTTAGTATGCTTGACATTGTCCCAGAAGCTTCCTATTCTACCTTCATTTTTTCAGATTCTATGTTCTTTTTTGTGTTCTGACTGGGATCTTTTGCTTCTTTATATTCCAAATTGCTGACTTGATTTTCAGCGTCAATCTACTCTACGGCTGAGTCCCTGTAAATTATCTTCGTTTCAATTAGTGTATCCTTCATTTCTAATTGATTCTTTGTTATGGTTTCATGTCTTTTTTTTTTTTAAGTGTTGACGTTGTCACTAAGTTTCTTGAGCATTCTTATAACCAGTGTTTTGAACTCTGCATCTGTTAGACTGCTTATCTGTTTCATTTGGTTCTTTTCCTGGAGTTTTGCTCTGTTCTTTCATTAGGGACACATTTTCTTTTTCTCCTCATTTTGGCTGCCTCCCTATGTTTGTTTCTATGTATTAGGTAGAGCTGCTATGTCTCCCAGACTTGGTAGAGTGAGATTCTGTAGGAAGTGACCTGTAATATCCAGTGGCTCAACCTCCCCAGTCACCCGAGCTAGGCACTCCAGGTACACCCCTGTGTAGGCTGTATGTACTGTACTGTTGTAGTTGAGCCTTTGATTGCTGTTGTTGGCATCACTGGGAGGGAATGACCCCCAGGCTGATAGGTTGCAAGGATTGGCTAAGACTACAGTGGAGGAGCTGCTGTACAGGAGTTGACTCTACAGAGCAAGACTTGCTTCAGTGGGGCTTCACTGCTCACAGAGTCCACCCTTCAGTGTGTTGCTCATGGAGGTGGGTGGTAGGGTTATAATCTGGCATGGTCTGAAGCTGTCCATGGGGTGCACTGGCTCTGGGGCCTCCCAAGAGATGCAAGGTCAGCCACCACCTGTGCCCTGCCTAGGGACACATGGCAAAAGCTATAGAGCAATCTGAAGATAGCTGCTACTTGTGCTGGACTTGAAGGTACCCAGGAAAGGCCAAGTTGCGAAGCAAGTCTGGCTGCCACTAATGCCAGGCCTGGGGCCACTTAGCAAGAGACAGGATACACACAGAAGCCAGATGCGCTTGCTTGAGATTTTAGGAAAGTCTGAAGCATGACTCAAGAGAGGATATTTGTATGGAAAAGCCACTAGAAACAGCTTGGATGAGTCTGCAAATTGGGTCAGGCAGGGTCTCAGGGAATCACCAGGGCATGGCAAACAGTGTAAGCCAGGCTGACAGAGACTCAGATATGACTCCTGCCTCCCAGCTCAGTGGGGTGGCTCAGAAAAGGAACAATGGCCTCTGCCAGCACTTTTATCTGGCAGAAAGCTGCCCCCCACACACACACACCCCCAGTTCTCCCCCTGATACCAGACAATTCAGTTCTTCCTTGTATGTCCCTGGTTCCTTCTAAGCTGCTACCCAGCAATGGAGCTCAGAGGGAGTAAGTCAGAGTAAGTCCACGTGTGGGCCCTTTAAGAGGAACTGCCTGGGACTCCAACATCCATCTGTCTCAGCCACATCCCCACTGGTTTTTACAGCCAGCTCTGGAACCCTGGGCTGAGAGGCCTGGTGTGAGGCTGGGACCCCTCACTCCTCAGGGGGTACCTCTGCAGCCAAGATATCACTCCAGATTTTTATCTGCCACATGTGGGTATGGAACCTGCCCATTCTGTGTTTCCACGCCTCCTACATGTCTCAATGTGGCTTATTCTTTAAATCCCTAGTTGTAGGACTTCCATTCAGCTAGATTTCAGGTGGTTCTGAATGATGGTTGTTCTGTAGTTTAGTTGTAATTTGGATGTATAATTTATTTTATTATTAGGGATTCTGGGGAAAGGAATGGGAAGTGGCACATTGCAGGGGGAAGACCTCACGAAGTGTGTGTGTGTAAAACTAAATGCTTCATACTCTATTTCTACATAGGGAATATTTATTTTGGTTAATAAAAATGTGTTGGATATAGGGTTCAATCTATATTTTCACACAATATGACACTTTGATCTTGTGAAATAGGCTGTATTTTCACTAAAAGACTTTTCAGTCAAACAGTCAATTTAGGATATAATGCCTGGCATATACTAAGTACTAAATAAGGGCTAACTCTCTATTTCTCACCAACACCCCTCCCACATTTGGCATTAACAAGGTCAGAAACTCAGATCAATACTTAAGATCTTCCCATCTCCACCTTGCACTTGTGACTGCACTTGCTGAGTGACATCAGTGGTTCTAACTCTTCACTGGTTATTAAAAATACTATTTTGTAAAATGCTAGTTCCTAGGCCCACGCCCAGAAATATTGAAAAATGGGTCAAGGATGAGAGGCTCAGGCATTATTTTTACAAGCTATCCAAATGATTTAAATGTGCAGCCAAGATTGTGAATCAAAGCTCTAGACTGGAGAGCATTGCCTATCAATCCGAAGACATCCTTTTAAAATGCAGGTTCTGATTCAGTATTGGTCCATGGTGGGGCCTGAGATTCTGCATTCTAACAAGTCCACAGGCAATGCCTTGGAGTAGCAAGGGCCCTATCTGTACTCTATAGTACACTAGCCACTAGACATGCCATCTATTTAAATTCAATTCCTCAGTCACCCCTGCCTCATTTCAAGATCTCAGCAGCAACATGGGGTTAGTGGCTACCATCGTGTGCAAACACATATCTCTGAAATATTTATTGCATTAATCAATTCTGTAGAATGCTGAATTTGGCTAAAGAAAAATATAAGTAAACGTTCATTAATATTATAGTTTTGCTTTACTAACTTTTAATCACTAAGAAAAGATAAAATCTGAGGCACTTCTGCTTTCATTTAAACCTTAATGTATTTATTTAATTAATTAATTTTTGTTACAGATGTTTCTCCTTTTTCCCCCATTGACACCCTATTCCTTTTCCGGCCCCTCCCCCACCCCCAGCATTGTTGTCTATGTCCACTGGTTATGCTCATATGCATAAGAGCTTTGGTTTATCTCTTCCCTGCCCCCTGCCCCCTCCTCTGAAGTTTGTCCGTCTGAACCCTACTTCTTTTGTGTCTCTGGGTCTATTTTGTTCATCATCTTAAATTGTTTATTTAATTCCAGAAATAAGTGAGATCATGTGATAATTGTCTTTTAAAAATGTTATGCAAAAGAAGTTTTTCAGCTTATCAGATATTAGGCAAAAAACCTGCATTTTCTAAGATTTTACTAGATGTTTTATGTAATATTATAATGTTATAAACATTTGCATATCTGGGGATCCATATGTGTCCACAACTTCCCAAAGCAGTAAACAAATTTTACATCAAGAATTTTTTTATTAAAGTTCTATATTTTGAACTAACCCAGTGTGACAATTCCAATTCTAATGTAAATTTGCACATAAAGCAAAAAACTCCAATGATAATCAGGAAGGGAAATCCTCTCTTTATTTTTTAAAAAGAAAATCAAACAACAGCTTAGCTGCTTTTTGAGGACAAAAAAACACTTTAATATAGATTAAACATTTCTAATATTTAAGAAGTACTTTTACAACTAAAACACCAAAAACTTTTACCCATAACTCGGAGAGCCTGACAACCAAGCAAACAGAAATCAACCCAAGCAAACAGAAATCAACCCAATAGTGGTATCCTAGGCAACAAGCACAGCTAGTGGAAAAAAAATTAAAAACAAAAATAAGCAGCATTTCCAGTAGGCTTGAAAAATACATTTTAATTGTCAAAATGTCACAAAGACAACAATATTGAAAATCATTTCACTGAAAATGATTCAAAGCAAAATGCCGTTTTCATTACAGCAAAGGAGGTATAGAAAAACACAAAAATTAGCCCTAGCCGGTTTGGCTCAGCGGTTAGAGCGTCGGCCTGCGGACTGCAGAGTCCCAGGTTCAGTTCCTGCTAGGGGTATGTATCGGTTGCAGTTTGTCCCCAGCCCCGGTGGGGTCGTGTGGGTGGCAGCCACTCGATGTGTCTCTCTCACATCGATGTTTCTCTCTCTCTCTTCTTCCCTCTCTCCCTCCCACTCTATCTGAAGATAAATGCAAAAATGTCCTCGGGTGAGGATAAAAAAAAAGAAAAACACAAAAATTAGATTCCCTTCCTTGGCTCTGAAGCTCTGAATTAAGTAGGAATGGTAAGCAATCTTGTTTGATTTTACAAAATTTATATACATTAGTATAGATTTCTAATATGCCTTCTTAATTTTCTCTGCAAATATGGCCATACATTGATTCAACATACAAAAGAAGTGAGTCACCCTCTGTTATACAGACAAACTCATATGTGCTTAGGTCTTAATTCCAACAGTAAACCACACATTTGAAAGCACCGTTGAAAACAGCACTGTGCTGTTCACATTCTCATGTGGCTTCAGTTTCCTTATCTGTAACAAGAAGAGCCTGGATTGGATCTTGAAGACCTTTCTCACTCTCTATGGGTTGCGACCCCTTAGGGGGTCGAATGATCCTTTTACAGGGGTCGCCTAAGACCATCGGAAAACACATATTTCCGATGGCAATTCATAACAGTAGCAAAATTACAGTTATGAAGTAGCAACGAAAATAATTTTATGGTTGGGGGTCACCACAACATGAGGAACTGTATTAAAGGGTTGTGGCATTAGGAAGGTTGAGAACCACTGCTCTAACAGCTTTTGGTTTTTATAAATAAATATAGAAGGGCTGTTTTGTCTAGAAACATTGCTTACAAAATAAATTCTATATTCTAAACCATTTTAAAACTTTTTCTTTATAAGATCTACACTTTGACAGTTAACCTTTAGAAAATATTATTGGAAATGTCCTACTACATGGCTATTGAAATGTCTACACTTTACATCAACTTTTGTAACCATGATGGCATTTGTTCTTAAATCCATGTCAGGAACATTTACTTGGATTAACAGAAATGTGCTGGATGCCCTTAATCTATACTTTCATAAAATGTATCATTGCAATCTTGTGAAATCTTTCAGAACAGTCTACATATTTTCACCAAAAGTCTTTTCAGCCAAATGCTTCATCAATTTGTGAACTTAGGTTGAATTGATTAAGTAATTCAAACAAAACTACCAATTTAGTAGCTGCAGGCAAATAGCACTGTAGTGCTTTTCTGATAATTCACCTCTCAATGACTGGTAAATTAAGGGATGAAGAGCAAGAGTAAAATAGGGCTTCCAAGAAAGAATATGTTTACCATTTTTCTCCTATCTTATCTATCCCACAAGGCAAGATTAATGTATTTTAATTCATTTACCAGAGCCAATAACCTGCCATTGGACTTCACCACGAATTAGGTACTCCACTGGTGCCACCTTAGGCATCTGGCTGCATTGGCATGTTTACCTCTTTTTTTATACATACTTGTTCTCATATAATAGCTATTATAATGCATGACTAGCAAGTTATAACAGAAAGAGTAAATTCCATAAAATAGCAGCATATCTGTTAGGGAGTACCTTCTTGCACATTAATTTCAAATCATTTATATTTGCTTTGTATCTTACTCTCTAGATTCTCTTACTATTTATTATTCAAAAAACTGGATGCCAATAAACTTTCACAGAAATAAGCTCTTTCATACATGAAATAAGATCAGCTCAAAGAAAAAACATAGTAGCCTACGACAAAAAGAAGTTAGGTGGGAAGAAGTGACTGGGCAGTGGGAAATCATTGGGGGAGAGAAGAATTAATCTGTAAAATGCTATTCCCAAGGATTCACCACATTTTGACTGATACAGAGAGCTTTGTGCATAAGGGGTCCAGTTCCACATGGGTTGGGTTTAACTTCAAAGGCACTTACACTGGAACCTATAACTCATCCCACCCTAAAGTGCCACATGTCAAGGGTGAGCGATTCTGCATAGGCAACACTAGGAATCCCCTATAGGCAAGCCTTTTCAGATGAATACACTGTCCAAGGATATGTGCTAACTAGAGGCCAAAGTCTATCTGATTACATGGGGCAGATAACTTTAAATATGTGGGGTTTTTTTTAATCCTCACCCATGAATAGTTTTTTCCATTCTTATCTTCAGATAGAGTGGGAAGGAGAGAGAGAGAGAGAGAGAGAGAGAGAGAGAGAGAGAGAGAGAGAGAGAGAGAGAGGAGAGATGTGAGAGAGATACAGACTGACTGCCTCCCAAACAACCCCGACCAGGGCCAGGGATCGGACCGCAACTGAGGAACATGACCTTGACCGGAATCAAACCCATGACTCTTTGGTCCATGGGCCAATACGCTACCGCTGAGGCAAATTGGCCAGGGCTAAATATGTTTTCCTTGTTTTTTTTTTTTTTTATTTTTTTCAGAGAGAGAGAAAAAGGAAGAGAGAGATAGAAACATCGATGTGAGAGAGATATATCAATTGGCTGCCTTCTGGATGCCTACTACTTGGGGATCAAGCCTGCAACCCGGGCATGTATCCTGACCAGACAAACCAGGACCTCTCAGTGCACGGCACAATGCACAATCCACTGAGACACACCAGCCAGGCAGGGGCAGATAATTTTTAAAAAATAATAATACTCTTCTACCCAATGGACTGACAGTCACCATTCAGTGAAAAATATTAAATACATATATGTGAAGATTTTTTTTAATTAAGTGTTTCACATAGATATAATTAAATAATGTATGGGCCAGCCCACCTAGTGTGGCTCAGTGGTTGAGCGTCGACCCATCATGCACCAAGAGGTCGCCAGTTTGAATCCTGATCAGGGCATATGCCCTGGTTGTGGGCCCAATCCACAGTGGGGGGCATGCAGGAGGCGGCCCAATTGATGTTCTCTTTCATTCATGTTTCTATCTTGCTCTCCCTCTCCCTTCCTCTCTCTCTAAAAAATCAATTAAAAAAAAAACCCACACAATATATTAAAAGCTTCAGTGGGGAGAAGCCATGCACATGTCAAAATTTTCATATGCTCAATGAAATGAAAGGATTCTAGGGTAAAGTAAATATAAATGACACAGTCATTATAAAGACTATAATGTTACTTCAGAATGTTCCAACCTAAAGATCACAAATGAGCCCAGCTGGTGTGAGTTACTGGTTGAGCGTTGACCCATGCACCAAGAGGTGGGCGGTTCAATTCCCAGTCAGGGCACGTGCTCAGGTTGTGGGCCAAATCCCCAGTGGGGGGCATGCAGGAGGCGGCCAATCAATGTTCTCTCTCATCGATGTTTCCATATCTCTCTCTCTTTCCCTTCCTCTCTCTCTAAAATCAATTTTTTTTTAAAAAAGACCACAAATGAATGTTTCGGCCTAATGAAGCAAGTGTTGACTTACATTTTATTAGTATGTTTTAAAACCTAATATTACTTGTATTCTAAATGAGGGAAAGTACTTTGTTCATTTTTTATTGCTGAAACATGTGGAAAAGCATGTTATTTTTAAATTGTAAAAGCAAAGTCAAAATACGTTTATTGTTGGTTATTTAATTGGAAAACTGAAAGATAAATTATGCTTCTCTGTGATACCAAATATCAATGAAAAAGATTTTATTTATGGCATTTAAATATGGTCCTCTGGAACAAACACCTTGGTTTGCAGATAGTGTGCCTGCTGCTGAACTGCTATCACCTGACAGCCTGTCTTACCTGCCAAACTGCTCATTAGGTTTGGCAATCTTCACCTATACTTCCAGTTCATGTTTCAGCAGGGAGTAAATATCAGTCTGCTTTTACCATTTTCTTCAGTGAGATTCCAATACCCCCTTAGGAGCACAGTCCCCACCCATCTGCAATCGTCAAAACACACTCACCTGTGTATGGACTATTTTTTTTTTTTTAAATGTCCAATTCGGCTTCCAGCTTTGAAAGCTACCTTAGCTTAAATAAAGGAAAAAAATACAAGAGAGAGAATATGCAAAATAAGCTCCATATTACAATACTAAGTGAGCTGACCAATAAAATTCACTTAATTTTTAATGCAAAACAAGCAATCTGAATTTAATTTTAAAATGTTCATTTCAGGGAGTATTTCTAAGTAGAGCACGGGTGACAAGAGAGCAGAAAAGAGGATTACTCTTCCAACTGGTGACCCATCCAACCTGCATTATAGTTGTGAAATGAGAGCACTACAATTTATAAATAAACAATAGAGGAAAGGTGGCAACCAGGACAAAGAGGTAGCTGAGAGTACTTCTCTGCTCTCTGCCTTTGCCTGCTTCCACTGATCCTTGACAATGAGCACTGACATTCAGAGGCGTACTGATACACACACACACACACACACTCACTCACAAAAAAAGAGAGAGAGAAAAAAAAAAGAGAGATACTTTGTGGGCAAAAAGCACCAAAGATTTTAACAAAATGTCTGAACCCACATAAGACAACTTCTCATGAAATACTGTTTTTCATTGTGCAGAAGTAAAATATTCACCACCAACCCTTCAATTAGCTAGAAAATTACAATAATTATAGCAATTTTGCATCCCATCTCCAATCCAATTAATAGATATATGACCTTGTCAACATGTAATAATCAAATTGCATCTACAACAGAACTGGATGAGTTTTATATGCTGAAAAGAATTTGCACAGTAAGAAAGTAATTATTTGAAATACTGAGAATACCATTTGTATGCCATGCTCCATTTCACAAGTTAAAAGGAAATACAATAGGAATATTACTTCTTTATTCAACATATATTTAAATCAAATCCAAAAAATAATATTCTAATACCAGTTAATGTTAAGAAGACAGATCTATAAACCAAAGATCTTGGGTATCCTAGCAAGACAAAATCAATCCGCATATTCTTAGGTAAGAAAAAATATTAAGAGATGAAGAAAAGGGAGGGGTACTTATTTTGTAACAATCTTTCTATAATAGCAATTGATATCTTTTTATGTTCTAAAAGTTAGGAAGCTAGTAAATCTCACCAACTAATTAAAATACCACCATTTCAGAAAAATTTAGCCCATAATGGATAAAAATTAACTGGAACATTAATATAGCTTAGAAAAGTTTTAAAATATTAAAAGACAGTAAAAAAAACCAATGCATTAAATACCTCATTCCTCAAAAAATTTATAGCAATAGTATTTCTAGAAATTTTACTTTCACTAAGGGCACATGCCACTTCCAAAGGAATCTTGAATCTGTAGCCTGGATTTTCCATAGCAAACAATTAAATACCAATATTCTGGGGCTAAAAGAAATCCAGCCACCATTGTAAGGTAAGGTTACCCCAAAATTTCTGACCTCAATTAAAAAGACCTTAAGAATTAAAAAGGAAAAAAAAAAAATCACTAGACTTGGACTCAATGATTTGCACAGGAAATGTATGCCCTGAACACATTAGGTTTCTCTAAGTCTGGATTTGTGAACATTGAAAATGGAGATAGCCCTGGCTGGTTTGGCTCAGCAGTTGGAATGTTGGCCCGAGGACCAAAGGGTCATGGGTTTGATTCCCAGTAAAGGACTTGTACCTCAGTTTCAGGTTCGATCCCTGGCCCCAGCTGGTATTGTATGGGAGGCAACCAATCGATGTGTCTCTCTCACATCGACGTTTCTGTTTCTTTCTCTCCCCTCCCCACTCACCCTACTCTATTTGAAGAAGACAAAATGGAGACAGTTAAATGTATATTATAGAATTGTGAGGTTAAGAGAAAAATGGATCCATTTGACTACACCCCACCTATCTAAGATGAGCAGTAGGTCTTATTCAAGAATGCATCTCCTAGTTATTCTAGTTCTATAGTTTCTCAACCCTCTCAAACATCAATAAGAAGTGGTTCTGCACTCAAGAGACATTATCATTATCATCATTCTACAACCTTCTGTTAATCTAGTGCTTATGTGTCAGGATCCTAAACATCTCATTTACTATTCACAACAATTATGAGGTAGGTACTTAGAGATTAAAGAATTGAGGCTGTAAAGATTACTAATGTTGCCCAAATGTTCAGACTGATGTGAAATCACCAGTACTCTTTTTGAACCATGAATACTCTATACTACTGCCCTAGAAAGGAGTGTCTGCATAGTAAACTCATGTTATAAAAGCATAAAGCCAAACATACTCTCACTCAAACTTATCAAAACTCTGGCTGAAAAACAAGAACAATTATGTAGGTTATTTGGTAACAAATTATCTTTAAATTGAAATATGCCTATGCCAGGGAGGAGGCAAAGACTTTCCAAGAGATGGGGGGGAACATGGTTGTTTAGGGATTTGATGTCAAAAGCTTCACCTTCCTTATACATCATTCCCTAAAATGGCTCTACTGGCCTGAAAACAAAGGGGTCCAGTAAAATATTGGTTCTTCATACCCATTTCTTCATTGTCAACAGCCCTAGGCTGACATATTCATGAGGCAGGTGAGGCCCAGTGCCAGAGCCCACAGTACTTTTAGAGGCCCAAATGTTTAACTTCTCTTAAAATCAGAAGGAAAAAATAGAACTTTGAGAGTTAAAGAAATTGTTTTAATTTTTCTCACATCATACAAATATAATAATTTCAGGGTCCATTAAAATTTATTAAATTTAGCATAGGACAGAGAAAAACTATTGAAATATTTAAAGCTATATGATATGTACTTATCATCACTATTGATAGTATTAAGGTAGGAGGGGTCTGTGAAGATCTAGGGAAGTCAGCCCTGGCCAGTTTGGCTCAGCAGTTAGAGCGTCAGACTGCGGTCCAGAGAGACCCGGGTTCGGTTCCCACTGGGGGCACGTACCTCAGTTGCAATTTGTCCCTGGCCCTGGTTGGTCGTGCGGGAGGCAGCCACTCGATGTGTCCCTTTCACGTCGATGTTTTTCTCTCTCTCTCTCTTCCTCTCTCTCCCTCCCACTCTATCTGAACAAAAAATGGAAAAGTGTCCTCAGGTGAGGATAAAAAAATAAATATTTAAAAAAAAAAGATCTAGGGAAGTCATAACGATACCATGAATAGCTTTTTCTTCTACTTCACAAAATAAAAATTAAAAAATACATTAAAAAATTACAAGATAAAAAGCATTACCTAACCTGCATCTTACAACTGATGCAATGTACAACTGCACATAAAAACTTCCAGGATGCAAAACTAAGGGATATTTTGATACAATGATCTTGATGTTGAGAAAGTAAATGACTCAGAGTAACAAATCCTTTTGCCACTCAGCTAGTTTCTAGTTTATTCCTTTCAACACAAGGGAAAAGAAGACATGAGCCAGTTAGTTGGCTGTCCTCTGATATATCAATAAAAATAAATTTTGATGAAGGATCACTAATTGATGCTTGGCATTCCCCTTGGCGGGAATTAGAAGAATTGGGCAATACTGCTATAACAAAACTTCATCTACTCCCTTCTACTTATTTCTATAAACTAGATTTCTCAGATAACAATTTCTTAGCCTAGAAATATTTAATAATTTTACTGGAAGAGGGAACTAATAGGGGAGAAAATGCCATCTTAAAGAGATATATTTCTAATAAAAATAATTTTTATAATTTATGAGACTGAATATACAAACGGACAATGCCCAAACTACGTAAAAACCAGAAACCTGACCCACAATCCGGAGAAACCAGCCCAGGAAGCCAGCCTGTTACCTACTGTAACCAGTTCAGGAAGTTAGACTATTATATGTAGCAACCAGTTCAGAAAGCCAAACAATAAATTCCCTGTAATGTAACAGCTGAAATAGCCAGGACCTTATTTATAACTGACAACTTCCCTAATTTTGACCTTTCTTCTAAATTAGGAAAAAGCAGAAAAAGCCAAATATGCACCCTTAACCAATAATATAGGATACCCCACTTCTAGGCAGCCCACTTACAGCTTCCAATCAGGGCACACCTGAAGCCTTCCCTTTTTTTTTTTTAAATTAAAAAGCTTTCCCACTCCTCTGCCTGCCTTGGAGCCTCTGCCAAATGCACGTTGATAGTGGCTGGTCTCCTTGCCATGGAAAACTGTGAATAAACAGCTAGTTCTCATTTGAATGCTCTTCATTTATTCCCACAATAATAAGCAGAAATTGTTTTAAATTACATACTTATGCTATTTTGATCATTTATATACTGATAATGATCACACAGTATATTTACATTTTACAGAAAATTTAAAGTTAAAAATTTAAACATATTTACTTTGTTCACACAAATATGAAAAGATGGCCAATAAAATATATTGAAGCCTAAAAATATACTAGGTTAAAATCCTGAGTTATTAATATATGAAATGGAATAAAGAATTCAAGAAGTAAAAAGAATAAAGTAAACTTTCAAAGTGTTAAAGAAGTGTTTTATATGTATGTGTTTCCTAAAAAGACAAACAAAAATCTTTATTAAGAATGATTTTAAATGCATACAAGAGTAGACAGAATAATATACTAAATCCCCCATAACCTCTCAACAACCCATTTCCGACTTCCCCAGCTTGTATTATTTTGAAGCAAATTCCAAATATATCATTTCCATCATACATGTTTCATTATGAATTACGAAAATATAGACTCTTTAGAAAATAAGTTCAATATCATTCCTTAGTATCAAATAATTCCTTAGTATCAAATACCCAATTGGCGTACAACACACCACTCAGCATATAAATGTTATTTTTTGTTTTATTTAAATTGGGATTTAAACAAGATCCACACATTATGATTGCATGCTATGTCTCCTAAGTGTCTATTAATCTGTAGGTTCCCTCTCTGTTTTCCCCCCTTGCAATGACCTATTCAAGAATTTGAGTCATTTCTCTTCAGTTTCCACAGTCTTGATGTGGCTGTTTGCATCCCCATGGTGTTAACATGCTTACCAGGGCTCTGTATTTCCTATAAATTGGCAGTTGGGTCTAGAAGTCTGATCAGACTTATGTTTCTTTTGTCAAGACCACTACCTAAGAAGTGTTGTATTCTTCTATCAGGAGGCACACCATGCTTGGTGGACTCGTCTTAATTTATTAATATTATTTTATTTTTACAATAGCAGTGATTGATGATCAATGCCTAGATACAATATTTCATCAGGAGTTGCAAAACAGTGATACCTAATTCAATCATTACTTTTTCACTTATTAGTTGAAATACTTCTGAGACAGGCGAGTAGGCCAAAACAAGTAGAAAAGGGAAATTGAGACAGATAGCTGAACAAACTGGCCAAGCAATTTACAGCCAGATACAGATCACCTTCCTAGAAACAGTATCTAGGCCTCAGTTGTATTTCAGCTCCAGGCCCAGAAAAACAGCAAAACCAGATGGGTGATGCCAGGACCAGCTGCAGTGATTAATGACCCCCTGCCCTGGTGCTGACCAATCAGTAGAGACAAAGGTCCTGAAAGAGCACACCTAGAAAACTGATGAATATTCTGCTGAAACCCTCTCCTGAGAACTCCAAGATTCCCACCTATAAGAGAGAGATAAAAACCCTCAAGACAAAGGACACAGCCCAAGCTCTCCCTCTGGGGAGCACACCCTCAGCATCTCCTAAACTCGAATGGTCCCCACAAGATTTGCAACCAGGGAAGCAATAGGCATTGGCAGCTCATCCTGGGCTTACCCCCTGAACCGGTCTCCAAGGACCCCTTTTCTCTAACTTCCCAGTAAGCCAAAGCAGCCCAGCCTAGGCTCTCCTGTTGTTGCTTCTACAATACGCCCTTTCTTTTTTCACTGTCCCCAGCTTTAATAAATGTACCCTCATAGTCACCTGTACTCATATTGTGAAATCTTTCCTTCATGAAGTCAAGAACCCACACACAGTACCAGCCCGAGGCAGACCCAGTCAGGGCCAGGTCTCCTGTCCCATAACTTCCATAAAAAGAAACTTCCCCATATCTACTATTTGGTTACCCAATAATACCATTTATAAAGGAAATGCAGAATAGATACCAATTTTATGTTTTCCAAATAATAAGTTGGTTCACTAGCATCCTTTACAGTACTTTCTTGCTTACTAATTTATTATCATTATGAATGCATGAACTTTCTGCTGTTACTATCTTTATTGATATTCCAATTGTCCTTCTTGGGCCAGTGGGAGCCTCAAGTTGACTACAGGGCCCTAGAGGTAACTCGAGTAACCTTTCCCAGCTTCCTTATTTTCTAATATGACAGGATAATCAAGGACCATCTCATACAATTCCTGCCCAGATCTGAATTCAACCAATTCTCCAAGAAGCTCTGATCCCTTTTAATGGGAAAAACTATTTCCAGAGCTCAGTCATGTTCAGTTATTGGATTGGTCATTGGTTCTGTATCTTTTCAGTGAACACATAAAGGATTTTCCCTTCTTCCTTCCTTCTTTGTTTTTCCTTGGGGTGTGAGTGTGTGTGTACAAAATAAAATATACCAGATTCATTATGATAAGCCCTTTTCAAATTGTGAGGCTTATTTATTCTCCTCTAACTTACAATGTACCCCTTTTCTTCTATATTAAGAATCCTGGGTCCTCAATAGCAAGAGGAATAACAAAATTAGAATATTATTATAATTCCTCATTTGCCTCATCTCATAAACTCCATCTGACAGTCTAAGACTAAAAATACCAACATTACCAACAACAATTTCAGGGTTCTTGCTTGTTTGGCAGTTCTTTTTTTCCAGGTCCCCTTGGTTGTACAAATTATGTTTTATAGTTACTTAAAATAGGTTACTCTTGGATGATTGAGCCATTAACTGAACTGGGGTATCAACTTATGTTAACTGTGTCATATAAATATTAATTGTTATTCAGAATTTTATTTTTAAAATTTAAATGTAATGGTCTTCCATTGTGTACATGCACACATACTATGCAGCTGTAAGAAAGAAAGATCTCTTATCCTTTGAGATGACATGGAGGGACCTGGAGAGTATTATCCTAAGAGAAACAAGCCAAGCACAGAAAGACAAATATCACATGATATCACTTATTTGTGGAATATAATGAACTAAACAAACTGATGAACAAAATTGACCAAGAGACATAGAGGTAGGGTACAGACTGACAAACCTCAGAAGAGGGGGTGTTGCGGGGGAAGAGATAAACCACAGAACTTATATGCATGTATGCATGACCAATGGACATAGACAACAAAGCTAGGGATGGGGTGGGGGGAATGGGGAGGAGGGTGTCAATGGGGGGAAAAGGAGAAACATCTGTAACAAAAACAAATTAATAAAAATAATTAAAAAAAATAAATTAAATTAAAAAAATAAAAATAGGTGCTTTAACCTAAAAAAAAAAAAAAAAAAAGAAAATGTAATGGTCTTGTAATTTTGAAAAATATGATATTGTTCCAATACCAAATATTTAAAAGATAGAATTACAAGTCTACCTTCTATCCCATTTCCTCCATCCTATTCCTTCCCTTCCCCATACGTACCTATCTTTTAGATAAAATAGGTATCCTATTTTATTTTATTTCTTCAACATAAGAAGCTTTTATGTAAGTAGTCCTACATTATGTGGTCTATTTCATTTACTTTCTCAATTTTTAAAGCACTTTTTTATACTTAGGAAAATTTATAGTTTTGTTCTATTAATTATATTTATATTATTATTTTTGTGTAATACTGCCCATAATTCCCTGTTATTTGTTATTATAGTCTGTTGGCTACGTACTATGACCAATATTGTTATTAGCTAGTCATTATTTCCTTACCCTTCAGTTTAGGGGTATTATTCAGGATACTGACTGGGCTGAAGAAAATTTTTCTCAAGTTTGAACTTCTCTTAGGTAATAGCTATTTTGACCTTAAAAACAATGACTCATTAATTCAGGGTTTTTCCACCCCCAGCCCTATTGACACTTTGAGCTGGATAGTTAGTTGTTTGATGTGGGGGACCTTCTTGTACCTTACAGAATGTTTAGCAATATCCTTGGTCTCAATCAGTTGCTAATACCATCCCCCCACCTTCACCAGCTGGGACAACCAAAAATACTTGCAGACATTGTCAAATGTCCCCAGGGGAAAATATCACTCCCAGTTGACAGCTACTGATTTAACTAACTTTGTATCTACTACAAGAAATATCAAAGAAAAATTAGTGACAAGATCCTAGGTTTTATCTTAATACCAAAACTTAATATCCAATCTTTATTGAGAAAAAAAATTGTATACTTTTCTCAGTTTCCATCAGTTCTTTAGGGAACAAAGGAAATGACTGAATTCATTCATAAAAAACTTGGGTAAGTTATCACTTTCTTTCTTCAAGACAAAAATTAGAAGTTTATTTATTTAAAATCCTTTATTAACCATGCCCTTAACTAGAGGTGATTATTCCTCAACTGAGCAAAGCTCTACATATTGTTGGCTTCTTCATTTTAATATCTGTAAATTAGGAAGACCACTAAACAAACTCCTTGATGGCAAGGTCTATGCCTTATTTTAAGCCAACTCTAGACTCTTATCACCCAGCACAATGCCTGGCCAGCACAGATCTTGTTTTATTTTTGAACAAGTAATATGAATACAGTATGAAAAATCATCTTACTAGACGATGACTCCTATGGAATAAGTAACTTTTGCATAGTCACCAAACCTTGTATTTAGAAAATGCTTAACATGCACTTACCCAATGCCTGCCAAGGCCATGAAATCTAAATAACTTGAGCATACGAAAATCAGAGCAAGAAAGTAAGACTTGTATATTCTCCCACTAGTGGCTGCAAGACAACACATGTGCTTCAAATTAAACTTCTTTTCCTCAATAAAAACAAAGTAAAAGAAATATTTTGGGTTGAAAATAGCATATAAATTTTAACACAACAAGCCAGTCAAATGTGAATGGTGTTTTAGATTTTTGTTGAGTCCAGAGAATTCAAAAGATTACAACTGATGGGAAGCATGCCATTCAAATTCTTCTTAACATAAAAGAAAAATTTACCTTTCCTACAACACTTTAAGGTAAAGCTAAATTTAAGGTGCATCTTTATAAAACACATGAGTGCCCTGGCCGGTTTGGCTCAGCGGTTAGAGCGTCAGCCTGCGGTCCGGAGAGACCCGGGTTCGGTTCCCGCTAAGGGCGCGTACCTCGGTTGCAGTTTGTCCCCGGCCCTGGTTGGGTCATGCGGGAGGCAGCCACTCGATGTGTCCCTTTCACATCGATGTTTCTCTTCCTCTCTCTCCTTCCCACTCTATCTGAAAAATGTCCTCGGGTGAGGATAAAAAAAATATATAAAACACATGAGTGAAAAACTACAATAGTAACAAAAAGCTCTGTATTAAATGATATACATTAGGATCTAATTACTCACATAAAACCACGATATTCTAAACATCAGGCACCTGAATATCTGCAATTAAATTTTTATTTAATTCAAATGCAATCCACTTTTTATACACATGCATATTCCAAAGCAGATAAGCATTAAAGCATAGACTTAATGGACTGGTATATAATAAAAGAAAATAAAGTAACTTGCATACCACTTATATATTATCTTGTATACCATACACAGTACATGCCTCATCTTTTAAAACATTTTGCCCCAAGTAAAGCCAACATAAAATTTTTAAATAGTATTTAGTTACTACATGGATGTGCTATTTCCACAAAATTACTTTAAATATATGTGCTTGTACATGTGTACAAACAAATGTAAATCTCCTGGATATAAGGAAATGTTCAACTAAAATACCTATTGTGTCTGTTCCCATTCCAAGCTTCCTTGGAAACCTTTTTCATTGAACCTAGCTCTCACTTATAATTGTTTCTTATCCAGATGATTGAAAGCAAATTTAGGAAGTGGTTAACATTGGCCTGCATCCATACGTGATCCTCTAGGTAGAACATCACTTACATATCCCATCATGCCTTCTCAATTCTCTACATCTCTATACCGCACACGTCTCCTGTGGTTTCTGATGCATCATTAGATTTGTTAACTGCTAAATTGATGTTCTTTTCTTGTTCTCCTCACATACAACTTCAAGGGACAGTGGAAGCAGAAGTAGTTTATGAACATCTAAAAGTAAACTGGCAAAATACTATAGATTGCTACCAACACAAAAACTAGAAATAAGAATACATTTTATTTATTTATTTTTTATTGATTTTTAGAGAAAGAGAGATGAAGGGAGAGGGAGGGAGAGGGGGGAGAGGGAGAGAAAGGGAGGGAGAGAGGGAGAGGGAGAAACAGACAGACAGACAGACAGACATCAATTTGCTGTTCTACTTATTTATGCATTCATTGGTTGACTCTTGTATGTGTCCCCACCTGGAATGGAACCTGAAACCTTGACATATTGAGATGATGCTTTAACCAACTGAGCCACATGACCAGGTCCAAGGATGCATTTTAGAAGAAGAAACTATATATTCTAAACATTATCTACTTTATTCTATATATTATTTTTATATATTATAGAGATATATTATATTATTAGTTATCTATGAATGAAGATCTACTTAAGACTACCAGTAAATAGCACAAGACTAAATTTTCCACTTTAAAAATTTAAATGTTTCTAAATAGATGACCTTAAAAGATAAATGATTTTTAACTTATAAATCTCCTGAAATGAACCTTCTTACTTGTAACAACTGCTCAACTATAAGATTTATACAATTACAAAAATTAAACATGATTTCTAGCAAAGTTCCTCACTTTTCTGAGTAACCTTCTAGGAAAGGCTGACAGAATTCTTCAAGCAAACATACTGAAACTAGAGAACTGTGGGTCCTAGGATTCCTAATATAAACTCACTATGTCCTATATTTTCTTCCCTTAAGGTGGCATCCTAATAGCATCTCTTCCAGATCCCTGAAGATAACTATGGCCCTGAGGTCTCTTCTGCTCTTCAGATAAAGTTCAAATAATGGTTGCAATCAAACAGATTGGCAATCAAAGACGCTATGTTTTGTTTCAATGTAAAGCCCTTTGATTATTTCTATTTGTTCTAGCGTTCAGATGAACTGTATGGGATGAAAAATCCAGGTAATTAACTCTTATCATCATTTACCTTTAGTGAGCAATTAAAAGTAAGCTCAATCTGCCCTGGCAGGTTTGGCTCAGCAGTTACAACACCAATTCCAGTCAAGGACACGTACCTTGGTTGCGGGTTCAGTGCCCAGCCCTGGTGGGGTCCTGTGGGAAGCAACCAATCAATGCCTGTCTGGCTGGCTGGCTGGCTGGCTGGCTATTTGTCTTTGTCTGTCTGTCTGTCTGTCTGTCTCTCTCTCTCTCTCTCTCTCTCTCTCCCCCTCCCTCCTTCTCACTCTATCTGAAGATAAATGGAAAAATATCCTTAGGTGAGGATTAAAAAAAAGAAAGAAAGAAAAAGTAAGCCCAATCTATTAAAATGTAAAGAATCTTTGCCTATCTTTTTCGCAAAGCACATTTTCCCAGGTTCTAAATTTAATCAATTTTTGATAAAAACAGATAATGAATTCCATTCATAGGAGCATGGCTGGATAATAAAAGCTGGCATTCCTATAAATTAAGATGAAATGTGCATTAAAAAAAGAACTTTACTTACTTGCACGAAGGACTGAAGGTGTGACCTCAATTTCACTTGTTGCTTGATAAGGCTGAAAGGCTGAAACAGTATTGGTGCCAAGCTCACTGCCAAATATCTCTGGACTTTGGGTGCCTGTGGAGCTGGCACTGGTGCCATCACCTCCATGATGTGGATCTTGCTCATCAAATACCGCCACCAGCTAGAAACAAAAGGTAAAAGGGGTGTTATAAACAAAGGCATTTACATTTCTACCATAAACTCCACACCACATTTTACTTATATCTACAAAGGAACAGCATAGATATTTATGCACCAGCAATGTTGTTTTAGGAAGCAACACTTCAAGAAATTGTCTTTCCCTGAATTTTGATGCTTTACTTTTTCTATGTTTGCATTTCATATCCCAAAGTCTATGGGTAAAAAATATAAATATGTTTTTATATCACAGAATGCTAAAGGGAGATATACATGCTTTAAATCTTTTGGTAAGCCCGGCTAGTGTGGCTTAGTGGTTGAACATTGACCCATACACCAAGAGGTCGCCGGTTCAATTCTCTGTCAGGGCACATGCCCAGTTTGTAGACCATATCCCCAGGGGGGAGCATGCAGGAGGCGGCCAATCGATGTTCTCTCTCATAGATGTTTCTATCTCTCTCCCTCTCCCTTCCTTTCTCTCTAAAATCAATAAAGAAAAAATAAATAAATAAATAAATCTTTTGGTACATAATATATTCAATGGAAAATAAAAATGTATTTGTGTATATATATAATGCATATTTAATATGATATATACTATATATAGCAAAAGGTGTAAGGTACCCATCATATAAAAAGAAGGAAATATTAAAAACAACACATAAGTCTGCTCGTATGTGCAAAAGAAATATAGGAAAGATATAAAAGAAACTAATGAAACTTGTTACCTACAGGGAATTAGTAGGAATAGGGTTGAAAGAGAATGGGAACAGATAATGAAGATAATGGCACAGTGATACTTTTCTGAATATTTTTCTGTAACTGACTCTTAGAACTATAATAATAATCCAAATACCTAAAACAGAAATAAGTGAAATCAACCAGGGGACAGGAAAAGCTAAAATGGAACACAAATAAACCTAACTATGTTACCAATGAAAAATACAACCAACTAAAGGTGGCAGGGAAGACAAAAACTAAGTGACTTCAGAAAACGTTTTTAACTGTTCAGTGTAAGGCTAAAGACAAAATGAACTGTCACAGAAATATTGTATTACAGTTAGTAAATTTGTTTCTCACAACTGTATAGTTTAGAAATTCTCACACAACAGAGAGTATGAATGAATGTTAATGCATGTGTGGTATGAATGTTAATGCATGTATGGTATACAAACATATATTTCTTAGTTCTATCCACTGAGAGGTCTCAGAAGTAATGATACCCAGTACCAATGAATACAAGTACCCAGATCTTGGTTTCTAATACCATTCTCCAATAAATGAACTAGGGCTCCTTAGAAAAATAATTGCAGGGTTGGGGGCAGATAGAATATATGAGGAGCTTAGAACATCTTGTGATGCACTCAAAAATGATGGAGGCACCCTGGCCGGTTTTGCTCAGTGGTTAGAGTGTCGGCTTGCAGACCAGAGAGTCCCGGGTTCGGTTCCCGCTAAGGGCACGTACCTCGGTTGCAGTTTGTCCCCGGCCCTGGTTGGGGTTGTGTGGGTGGCAATCAGTCGATGTGTCTCTCTCACATCGATGTTTCTCTCTCTCTCTTCCTTCCTCTCTCCCTCCAGCTCTATCTGAAGATAAATGCAAAAAAAAATTTTTTTAAATTTAAAAAAAAATGATGGAGGCACATCAAAGGGTTTAGGGTGCCAATGAGAAAAAGCTCCCAATGGCCAAAGCTGGGACAACTTGTAAACAAGTAAACATTATAATCAAGAAAAAACTAAATATATTTAAGTCCATAATGATAAAAATAAATAATTGAATAATTAAACGGTGGAGAATGGACAACTCTTCCTTATTGTTGCAATCCAATTAATACAGAATGAATGATAGAAATGGAAAGCATCACTAGACAACCTCCACAGTAATACCTGCTGCAGATCAATCTACTAATGGACGCTAAAATTAATGGGTAAGAATATAATGAGAAACAGAATATTTGCATATCTCAAAATATCTTCATATAAAATATTTTTAATAAAAAATAGTATCTTACGCCCTGGCCGGTTTGGCTCAGCAGTTAGAGCGTCAGCCTGCGGTCCAGAGAGACCCGGGTTCGGTTCCCGCTAAGGGCATGTGCCTCGGTTGCAGTTTGTCCCCGGCCCCTGGTGGGTCGTGCGGGAGGCAGCCACTCGATGTGTCCCTCTCACATCGATGTTTCTCTCTCTCTCTCTCTCTCTTCCTCTCTCTCCTTCCCACTCTATCTGAACAAAAAGTAGAAAAATGTCCCCGGGTGAGGATAAAAAAAAAAAAAAAAAAAATAGTATCTTTGCAGTGGAGAAATATGTCAGATACCACTTCACAAAAGTTAACATCAGTGATAAGACATATTATCATCATATACCCTCTGATAAAATGCACTGAGAAATACATAACCTTACTTCTGTGGTATTCCTGCCAAAAATAAATAACTGATCTAATTATGAGGAAGCTTGAGAACAATCCAAATTGAGGGACATTCTATGAAATAACTCTTATTCTTTAAAACTATCAAGGTTATGAAAGTAAAAAACAGATCCATGAAATCATATAAACTGGATGAGACTGAGGAGAAATAAGAATTCATGCAATGTGAAGTCCCTGACTGGATCCTGGGTTAAAACTAAAAAACAAAAAACAGGACATTAGTGGAAAAGAAGGAAAGTTCAAATGAGGGCTATAGATTAGTGGTATGAAGGTATAGATGAAGAATATATGGAAACGCTATTATTTTTGCAGCTTTTCTTAAGTATAAAATCATTTTAAAATTAAAAATTTTTACATTTCATAATATAGCATTACAAAGTACCATAAAAATTAAAATTTAATCATTTCTTCTTTTTATAAAAAAATTTATTTTTCTTTATTGATTTAGAGAGAAAGAAAGGGAGAGGGAGAGAGGGATAGAAACATCGATGAGAGAGAACATTGACTGGCCGCCTCATACATGCCCCTCACTGGGGATTTGGCCCACAACCTGGGCATGTACCCTGACAAGGAATCGAACCGGCGACCTCTTGGTGCATGGGTCGACGCTCAACCACTGAGCTATACTGGCCGGGCCAATCATTTCTTCTTATAACTAAACAGTGGCAGCACTTCTTTAAAATCTCAAAGAGTAATAAAAAAGTAATAAAGTTTGAAGGAACAGTACACTTTGGTCATTCACCCTACAATCCTATGCCTAGCAAACTAAGCTTAGTATTCCAAGAAAAGAAGAACCAAGACTGTACCCTAAACAAACCATGCCTTCTGCCTCCAATTCAAGCTTTTTTTAATGCCAATATTCCTATCAGTTATAAACGTCAGTAAGACAAATTTAAAGAATGTGAGAAGTATTTATAATTATAATCCTCATTTCATAGACAGTTGTGCCATTTTGAACAAATACAATTTACATCAACATATTATCATTCAATTCATAAAATAAAAAAGAAACCATCCTAAGGTCATAAAGACACGTAGACAAACAGGAAGCTCAGAACCCTGTTGTGATATCATATATAATGAGCTGATTAAACAATCTGTAAGGAAGCTAAGTGGTAGGATGAAATAAAAATAGAACAAATAGTTGAGCAATTCACCTTGTAATAAGCAACATAGCAATATACATGGGAAAAGAACTCCTTAGCAGTTATAAAAAATGAAAAGACATTTATTTGTATGTATACACAGAAGTTTCCATATACAGTAATAAAATCAGCCTGGGTATTTAACCACTGACTGGCAAGTGTCTCCCTACATTAATCATACATACATTCTACCACATCAGAGGTCAGTAAACTTTTTCTAAAAAGAGCCAGACAGTATATATTTTTGGAGCTGTGCAAGCTATACAGTCTCTGTCATAACAAATCTACTCTGCCATTGTAGTATGAAAACAGGCACAAATAATACATAAATAAATATTTGATCATAACTATGTTTGACAACCCTGCCTGCACTAGACTAGTCATCCTTTTAGTAAATTTAAATTTGGAATATAAAACTAAAAGTCAGTGAGACCTTCAAGGAACTTAAGGAGATCTCCAAGGAAGTTAGTGAGAACATCAACAACGTAAAAAAGGACTAGTCAGAAAAGAAGGATGCACTAACTGAAATGAAAAATAATTTATAGGGAATCAATAGTAGAGTAAGTGAAGCCAAGAAGCAAACCATTGAATTGGAATATAAGGAAGCAAAAAATACCCAATCAGAACAGCAAAAATAAAAAAGAATGTAAAAAAAATGAGAACAGTGTAAAGAGCCTCTGGGACAACTTCAAGCGTACCAAAATTCACATCATTGGGGTGCCAGAAGGAGAACAGAGAGAGAAAGAAATTGAAAATCTATTTGAAAAAATAATGACAGAAAACTTTCCTACTTGGTGAAGGAAACAGACATACAAGTCCAGGTAGCACAGAGAGTCCCAAACAAGATGAGCTCAAAGAAGTCCACACCAAGACACATCATCATCAAAATGCCAAAGGTTAAACACAAAGATAGAATCTTAAAAGCAGCAAGAGAAAAGCAGTTACTTACCTACAAAGGAGCTCCTATAAGACTGTCAGCCGATTTCTCAAAAGAAACTTTGCAGGCCAGAAAGGAATGGCAAGAGATATTCAAGGTAATGAAAAGAACCGACCTACAACCAAGACTACTCTATCCTGCAAAGCTATCATTTAGAATCGATGGACATATAGAGTTTCCCAGACAAGAAAAGGCTAAAGAAATTCATCACCACCAAACCAGTATTATACAAAATGTTGAAGGGTCTTCTTGAAAGAGAAGAAGAAAAATATGAACAATAAAATGGCAATAAATACATATCTATCAACAATTGAATCTACAAACAAAATGAGCAAGCAGAACAGAAACAGACTCATAGATACAGAGAACTTTTTGTTGGTTGTCAGATGGGAGGGGGCTGGGGGAATGGGTGAAGAAGATGAAGGAATTAAGAAGTACAAATTGGCTGTTAGACTGATGAACCACAAAGGGAAGGGGGGAGGGAGAGTGGGAAGAGATAAACCAAAGAACTTATATGCATATATGCATAACCAATGGACACAAACAATATTGTGGGGAAGGCAGGAGGGGGATGTGATTGGGGAGGAGACGGTCAATGGGGGAAAAAGGGGGGACATCTCTAATACATTCAATAATAAAGATAAGTTTAAAATGAAATTAAGAGTCAAGGTACTTTGGTAACCCTGGTAAGCATAACAATATCCACTGCAAGTTTTTCATAGGGATTTAGAATTTCATAGGGATTTAGAATTTCTATATTTGATTTTAATGTCATCAGACTTCTCACAAGGTTATGTGGCTTAAAGCGCATTTTGAGCCATGGTCAGATGACTCAGTTGTTGGAGCATCATCTCAAACACCAAGAGGTTGTGGGTTCGATTCCTGGTCGAGGTGTGTTTGGGAGGCAACCAATCAATGTTTCCCACCCCACCCTTCCTCCCACTCTAAATCAATAAACATATCCTCAAGTGAGGTTAAAAAATTTTAAGTGCATTTTGAAGATACTAAGTTTTGATATATTGGTGCTTAAATAGAAGCAAATGAAATTAGGATTTGTAATTAACTTTTCAGAGTGATGTGTTCTCTCAAGAATAAACTAAAAATAAAGATTGCAAATTACAAAGAACGAGTCTTTAAATGCCACACATGATGGAAGAACTTCTACATATATATTAGTTTCAATAATTAACTTCAGCATTTTTAGAAAACACCAGTATTATGAAATCTGGACTGTGTCAGGGACAAATGCTGTTTGAATTTCAGTGGCAGAAGCACAGTTGGTGATGTGCAATATGCCAATAACATACAATTCCACAGCTTTCTTTTGAACCAAAATTTAAATGCCAGGTGCAGATATGAAATAATTTTGTGTTAAATTGGGAAGGCTATATAATTTTAGAAAATATACTCCATAAGCATACACATAGTAATAAAGCAAAAGAAAATGAGACCTTCACAAATACATCACATATTAAAAATCTCTATCATGTCCTTCCAAAAAATAAAGAAAACGTCTGATTTTAAATTTATGAAACATGACTCAAATACATATTTTAACAAATGGATTCTTCACTGTTGCCCATGAAGTAGATTATTTTTGAAAGTTCATTTTTACTTAAAATAGTGATTACTTAATTTCTTCTGATCCTTTCACCTATCAAGTCTCCATGAGGAAAGACAGGCTGACTTTAGGATAACACCCTTATAACCCACATACTCATAAACTCCAAACTCAGCCACACATTTCCTACCCACCTCAGGATGAGTCATTCTAACTCTCTGAAACATCAGACCTCTCCATCAGAAAACCTGTTTTATAAACATCACACTCAAACATTTATAAACCACTTAGATCAATGGTGTTACCATTGTAATGGGTAAAGTGATAAGCTGAAGGCCCATGACTGCATGTAGCAAAGTGGCTAAGAGCATAGAATTCACAGAGACCTACGTTCAAAAACAGCTTCGATCTTATTTCTTACATGGCTGTTGGTAAATCCAGTGGTCTCTCTACCATCTCTAGGCCTTACTTTACTGATCTCAGAGAAAAAGAGCATGGTAGTTATAGCAGGCAGAATAATGCCCATTACTGTCCATGCACAAATCCCCAGAACTTGTGGTGCTATCCCTTTCATGGTAAAAGGGACTTGAAGATGTGATTCAAGTTAAAAATCTTAAAAGAGGAAGATTATCCTGGATAAGGAAAAAAAAAGGAAAGACTCATGGACACAGACAAAAGTATGGTGATTGGCAGAGGAAAGAGGGGGCAGAGGGAGCTAGAAGAGGGTAAAGAAGGGAGGAGACTTGACTTTGGGGTGGTAAACATACAATACAATATACAGATGATGTACTGTAAAACTGTATACCTGAAACCTCTATAATTTTATTAACCAATGTCACTGCAATAAATTTAATTACTAAAAAAAAAAACTTAAAATGGAAAACTGGAGAACCTTTCCCAGTGGTGTCAGAGGGAGGTGTGACAATGGTTAGGGAGGTACTACATGGTTGACTTTGAAAATGAAGAAAGGGACCCATGGGTGAAAAACACAGGGACCTCTCTAGAAGAAAAGGCAATGGATTCTCCCCCAGGACCTCCAGAAAGAAACACAGCTCTGCTCACACCTTGATTTTATCCTGATAAGAACCATGCCAGACTTCTATCCTACAAAACTGTAAGGTAATAAATTTGTGATGTTTTAAGCCTCGAATTTCTTACAGCAGCTATTGGAAACGAATATGGTGTCAATACGTACTGCCCTAGTCTTGTTGTGATAAATAAAGAGCTAAGTTATATCAACTTTCAGAATATAACAAGTGCACAGTTAATATTAGCTAGTATTAAGTTATAGTGGAATGGTTGACAAATACATACTTTTGTAAATTTCAGTATCAGTTTCAAGAGTAATTGAAGACTGATGCAAAGCTCTTCTACACACCAATAATAAGGGGGTAAAAACAGAAAAAGGAAAGGGGAAGCCTTGCTAAAAAAAATCTAACATCACAACAACCACAAAATGAAGTTCGTTTGAAGATGCACTACATCCTCCCAACTGCTCACAGAAGAGCAGCTTCTATTTTATATTTCATTTCACTGAGACTCAGATTAATCTGACCAAAGATGAACTATAAATAAGAACAGAATGAATCTGAGATTGGAAATTAAGTCTATCTTTTCCCAATGCTCCTGCTGCTGAACATCTAACATATCCACATCACAGCCTTCTTCAAAGCTGCAGGCTGTTGACCATCTACAAGTCTTTGAACAGGATTCTGTTCATTCTTGATTTACCAAAGGCAATAACCCATCTTACCAAATTCACATAATTTTGATACCAACACCTAAAATTTTCTGAACACATTTGAGGGTAACCAAGAAAATACAAACAATTCCATGCTGATGATATCAGAAGAGCTTTTTATTTGTTAAATTTATCTTTATTGTTGAATGTATTATAGATGTTCCTCCCTTTTTTACCCCATCGAACCCCTCCTCTTACCTCCAGCCTTCCCCAAACTACTGTCTGTGTACATTGGTTATGCATATAAGTTCTTTGGTTTATCCCTTCCCACCCTTTCTCCCCCCTTCCCTTTGAGGTGCCTTGGTCTAACAACCAATTTATACTTGTTAATCCCTTTACTGTTTTTTGTCCATCCGCCCAACCCCCCTCCCATCTGGCAATCAACAAAAAAGTTCTCTGTATCTATGAGCCTGTTTCTGTTCTGCTTGTTCATTTTGCTTGTAGATTCAATTGTTTATAGATATGTATTTATTGCCATTTTATTGTTCATATTTTTGTTCTTCTCCTTCAAGAAAATTCATCAACATGTCTTCTCCTTCTGGCATCCCTATGATGTGAATGTTGATATGCTTGAAGTTGTCCCAGAGGCTCCTTATACTATCCTCATTTTTTTGGATTCTTTGTTGATTGGGTGTTTTGTGCTTCCTTATATTACAAATCAATGGTTTGTTTCTTGGCTTCACCTACTCTACTATTGATTCCCTGTAAATTATTCTTTATTTCAGTTAGTGCATCCTTCATTTCTGACTGGTCCTTTTCAATGGTCTTGAGGTCCTCACTAAGTTCCTTGAGCATCCTTATAACCAGTGTTTTGAACTCTGCATCTGTTAGATGGCTTATCTCTGTTTTAGTTAGTTATTTTCCTGGAGTTCTGTTCTGTCCTTTCATTTGGGATATGTTTCTTTGTCTCCTCATTTTGGTTGCCTCCCTGTGTTTGCTTCTAGGCAGAGTTGCTATGTCTCCTAGGCTTCCTAGGGTGGCCTGTTGTAGTAGGTGTCCTGTGGGGTCCAGTGGTACAGCCTCCCTGATCACCCCAGCTGGGCCCTCGAAGTGTACCCCTCATGTGGACTATACACCCTTCTGTTATAATTGAGTCTTGATCACTATTAGCACATCAATGGGAGGGACCTGATCAGGCTGATTAGCTGCAGGGACTGGCTCTGCCCACTAACCACCGACCTCTGACTCCCTTGGAGGATCAGCTGTGCAGGGGCCTACCACACAGAGTAAGACTTACTTCAGCAGGGCTCTGGTACCCACTGAGTCCATTCCGTGAGTGTGTCGCTGGTGCAGGTGTTGGTGTAGTGGTGCTCCGATGTGGTCTGAAGCTGTCCACTGTTTGTGCTGACTCTGGGACAAGGTCAGCCACTACCTGTGTTCCACCTGGGGCCAGCCGGCATAAGCTACAAAGTGATCTGCAGATGGCTGCTTTTTGTGCTGGGCTTGAGGTGCCTAGGCAAAGCCAGGCTGTGAACCAAGGCTGGCTGCTTCTAGTGCCAGGCCTGGGGCCACTTAGCACGAGGTATGGGGCTTGCTGAGGTCCAATGCTGTTTGTTTGAGAGAATTTAGGAAAATCTGAAGCATGAGCCGAGACAGGCCAATCCTATGGTAAAGCCACTGGAAACAGCTTGTGTGGGCCTGAAAGTTGGGTGGGGCAGGGCCTCAGGGAATCACCAGGGTGGGGTAAACAGTGTGAACCAGGTTGCTGGAGTCCCAGATATGGAGACACTCATCTGGCCCTGTAGAGGAAGAGCTCACCAAAGGAACAAAAGTCTCTGCCAGCATGTCTCTAGGGGAGAAAGCTGCCTCTCCAGCTCTCACCCCAATGCCAAACAACTCAGTTCTTCCCCGTATGTCTCTGGTGCCTTTCAAGCTGCTTCCCCCATGCTAGAGCCTAGAGGGAGCAAGTCCCAATATGTCCATGTACAGTTCCTTAGAGGAATGCCTGGGACTCCAGCAGCCTCAACCTCCCTCAGCTTCAGTTCCCACTGGGTTTGCAGCCAGAAGTTATGGGGACTTCTCTTCTTGGTACTGGAATCCTGAGCTGGGGGGCCCAGTGTGGGACAGGGACCCCCTCATTCCTCAGGGAGGACCTTCACAGCCAAGGTATTCAGGATGACTTTTATCTGCCACAGGTAGGTATGGGACCAGCCCCTCTGTGCCTCTGCTTCTCCCACCAGTGTCGAAGTGGCCTTTTCTTTAATTTAGTAGTTGTAGGACTTCCATTCAGCTCGATTTCAGGGGGTTCTGAATGATGGCTGTTCTGTAGTTTAGTTGTAATTTTGATGTGATTGTGGGAGGAGGCAAAACTGCATTTACCTATGCCACCATCTTGACCAGAAGTCCCAGAAGAGCTTTTTAAAAGAATCAGATCTTAAAGATTCTGTCTTCATAAAGGAAAATGCCAGGTGACTTAAGTCAAGTAACTGTGAAGTGAGATCTCAAGACTCCTAGGCTCAGATTCACACACCTCAAAGCTACTCTGCTGACATCACCCTTGAGCAATTTTTCTGTTTATGTTGATTTCTTCATGTACAGGCTAAACATATCCAGAGAAAGATTATTATTATGGGTCACATGAATGTCTTTTGCATATCAAGATAACATATGGAATTCTTTGGCTTTGAAATAAAGATGTAACTCTTGAGAAAGGCTTCACATTTTTGGTCCTGGATAATGTCCAAAGCAAGTGGAAAAAATACTAAGAACCATAATAAACTTGAAAATACCTTTAAGACCCTCTCTTCAACTTAAGAACCATGAGCAAGGTATACTCCACTGAATCATTTGGTCTATAATATCAAACCAAAATCAGCAAGTATCACAAAAGAAAAAGGGCATTTGTTTGTGGTTCTGGTGGGGAACTCTCTGAGTTTGCCATGTTGTCAATATTCTTCCTAACACAGTACTATGATGATGATGCTTTTGAACCTCAAAATAATGATGGCGTGACGTAACACACATCTCTGAGCAATGGCAGGGAGATTCCATGGACATATCTGCCTATAAAGAATAAATTCAACAGAAAATTCAGTAAATGTGAGAGCTATAGCACAGTGCAATAAGTTTCTGAAAAATGAATAGTAAAAATCAAGTGGTTGAAGACATATCTATTTTACAATTAATGTGAAGCTGTTCCATAACATATAATCCTAAACTATCAATATTCCCAAAATGGCTTTTCCTTCCTATAGGTCAGTCTCTGAATTTCTATAATTAGAATCACACATATCAATACCTTTACATTTTTCTGCCCTCTCACTCAGGGATGTTCTTTCAAATACCTGGTAAAGTAGATCAAGTATTTAGGTTCCTGAATTCCCCTTTATTCATCCCTTTTATAAAAGAAAATTCATTTTCACTTGTCTCCCATAAAGTACACTGGATAGATAACCTGTGGCACATACGTAAGAAGAAAACTAACTAACACTAGCATGGTTATGTAGACAAACATACTGTGTCATCTACTCATAATGCAAGAAATCTTTACCAGTGCCATTTCAAACAACATCTCACATTGGAGAGGGTAAGACAGTGCCAACTCAACAAGGCAGGAGACCATCACCATCATAAGTTTCCATCTGTTGCTAGTCAAAGTCACCTGTTCCACAAGAGCTTAGTAGCATCTTTAAGAAGGTAATACTGGGTCACAGATACCTAATAAAGGTATTATCCTCCATGTGGAAACCAGAGTGAAATATAATCACCTAAGACACTCTGCAGCCCTGATGGTTACAATTCAGAGCTGGGATTTAACTCTGCTGTCTCTAAGGGTTAAACATTCTATCACCATTCAGCCTTCAGACTGGTTAGATTCCCAATTTAAGAGTTATGTTCAACTAACAGCCTTGAGTATGTCAACTGCAAACCACAATGAAAATATACAAATGCTATACCCATAAGCTAGCTGACCCACTTGTTAGATAAAAGGTAAACCCCTCTGCCTCCCTTCCCCATCATCAAATGCCAGTATTTCATCTTTACCCATCCAAGAAAATATTTTTTTAACTTAGATCCCCAATCCCCAGACTGTGACATTAATTGAAGGCTGCTCTTGAGGGAGTCTATTTACTGTAAATTAACGCAGCTTATTTTTTAAATATTAATCTTGAATGGTTATTCCTGAATTAATATGTAATACATATTGATTGTCAAGGTAAACTGTCTATATAAACACCCTGTTGTTGAATCCTATTTCCACATCTTATTCACTTTTAGATAGATAAATGTTTGAAGGCTAACAGAGTGGCAAAGTGGGGAGGACCAGCTGCCTCTGACATCTCAAGCCCTGGAGCTAGACAATGAACAGAGTTGAGGTCCTGTCATGTGGTATAGTGTGGGAAAGGATTTCTTGCTTGTTGCCATTCTTGGCTTAGCCAGTAGGAAAAGTAGCTAGCCTTTTAGAGTGCTCATGGAATTTTAGATTTCCTTTCTAAGCTTTGGGTCTTTTTTATTTTTTTGCAATGGAAAAAATATATTTGATTCTTAAAATGCTGATGAAGCACAGAATTACCCTTGCATGTGTAGCATTTAGTTTTTCAGTGGCAAGCTTGGGATTCTCCTTCTGTAGTGAGTGAGGTTTTATTGGTACAGCTTCTATTACTACTAATATAAAACAATGCTCAAATATATTCTTTTTACTGCTGTTTTGTTTACTCGTTCAGTAAAACAGTAGCTGTATTTAAATGAGTTTTTAATGAACCATTAGAGCAAGTAAGGCTCAGAGTGACTAAGGATTTAGTATTGTCTCTATGTCATTAAAATAAGTTCAGTCATCAGAAAGCTTACAAATTGATTTTAAAGATTTTTTTGATTTTTTTTTCTTTATTGATTTTAGAGAGAGAGAAAGGGAGATGGAGAGAGAGATAGAAATATTGATGAGAGAGAACATCGATTGGCTGTCTCCTACATGACCCCCACTAGGGATTTGACCCACAACCTGGGCATGTGCCCTGACCGAGACTCGAACTGGCGACCTCTTGGTGCATGGGTTGACGCTCAACCACTGAGCCACACCGGCCGGGCAATTTTAAATATTTTTTTCATTTCAACATAGTAATTCATTATTATATCATTACATTTGATTCTAAGGTTCATATCACTTCTTTCCCAGTTTTACTCTGTCTCTTCTTTGTCTCTTTGAGTGAAAGCTGTGTGTGTTCCCTATAAAATCACAATAAATGCCACCTTCTCCAATTTTGACTCATTCTGTCTATATGTGACTATCCAATTTTAGGATTATTTTGTTTTATCTTACTGTGCAAACTTGCTTTTTATTAACACGGAAGAAATGGTGTAATGCAGTTGTAACCTCATGGGTAAAGATGAAACACTGGCATGGGTGTTCACTTGCCCGGCTGGCGTGCCTTAGTGGTTGAGCGTTGACCCATGCACCAGGAGGTCACCAGTTCAATTCCCAGTCAGGGCACATGCCCAGGTTGTGGGCCAGATCCCCAGTGGAGGGCATGCAGGAGGCAGCCAATCAATGTTCTCTCTCATTGATATTTCTATCTCTCTCTCCCTCTCCCTTCCTCTCTCTCTAAAATCAATAAAGAAAAATTTTTTAAATATATATTTTCTTAATCAAAAGTCCAACATCATACAGGAAATAAGACATAGACTCGTGAATCCATAAAAATCCTAGAAGAAAATGTAGGCAACAAAATTTCAGACATCATACGCAGCAGAATCTTCACTGATACATCACCTAAGGCAACAGAAATAAAGGAAAAAATGAACACATGGGACTACATCAAACTCAAAAGCTTCTGCACAGCAAAAGAAACAACCATCAAAACGGAAAGAGAACCCACTGTATGGGAGACCATAATTGCCAATGATACATCAGATAAGGGGTTAATCTCCAAAATATATAGAGTGCTCATACAACTCAACAAAAGGAAGACAAAGAACCCAATTAAAAAATGGGCAGAGGAACTAAATAGACACCTCTCCAAACAGGACATACAAATGGCTAAGAGACATATGAAGAAATGCTCAACATCACTAATCATCAGAGAGATGCAAATTAAAACAACAATGAGGTATCACCTCACACCTGTCAGAATGGCTGCCATCAACAAATCGTCAAACAACGAGTGTTGGCGAGGGTGTGGAGAAAAGGGGACTCTAGTACACTGCTGGTGGGAATGCAGATTGGTGCAGCCACTGTGGAAAACACTATGGTGTTACCTCAAAAAATTAAAAATTGAACTGCCATTTGACCCAGTGATCCCACTTCTAGGAATATACCCTAAGAAACCTGAAACACCAATCAGAAAGAATATATGTACTCCCATGTTCATAGCAGCACTATTCACAATAGCTAAGATCTGGAAACAGCCCAAGTGCCCATCAGTGGATGAATGGATAAAAAAGCTGTGGTACATATACACAATGGAGTACTATGCAGCTGTAAGAAAGAAAGATCTCTTATCCTTTGAGACGACATGGAGGGACCTCGAGAGTATTATCCTAAGCGAAACAAACCAAGCAGAGAAAGAAAAATATCACATGATCTCACTCATTTGTGGAATATAATAAACATAACAGTATGGGGAACAGGGTAGACCCAGAGATGTGAAAGTAGGGTACAGACTGACAACCCTCAGAAGAGGGGGTGGGGGGGGAGGGAAGAGATAAACCACAGAACTTATACGCATGTATGCATAACTGATGGACATGGACAACAAAGCTGGGGATGGGGTGGGGGGATGGGGAGGAGGGTGTCAATGGGGAAAAAAGGAGAAACATCTGTAACAAAAATAAATTAATAAAAAAAAAAAAAAGAAAATTTCACAAAAAAAAAAAAAAAAAGACATAATCAGACAAGCCAAAACCATGCACACTCATGCATGCAAACACACACACACACACACACACACACCCCTTTCAATGTCTTACTCTAAACTGTAATTAAAAGTACACCATCAATAGTGTGGTGAAGGCCAAAGGGTAGGGCAGGAGTGAGGTGGAGAGGGTCAACAGGGGAAATAAAGGGGTACCACCTGTAATACTTTCTACAATAAATTTAAAAAAGAAAAAAAAACCACATTACCAAACCCACAGCACCAATCATGATGTTACTTAAGCTTTAGTGAGCAAATATGAGTGAAGTGATACTTCCCGTCTCTGTCCAACAAAGACATGCCATTGCCCCCTTCACTCCCAAGTCCATGTCACCATCCTCAACTCTCCCTAAGTCCCTGACCCACAGACCTAGGGCTGAGACACTGCCGATGTGATTGCTCAGTCCAGAAATAGAGCACCATAATTACCACCAGGAAGGATCACCGAGTCTTTAATGGTAAAATCTCATGCCCTGCTCTCATGTTTCTGGATTTTTGCTTCCATTTGGTGAGTCCCCCAAGGCAGAGTTGAGCCCCTTAGTTAGAAGGCCCCTTTGAGTCTTTGTACCTCATCAGCAAGACATGCAATTAAGCTGGTGCCTGTTGCACTGATCTGAAAACTTCGTCTCTATATGGCCACACCACCCCCTATTCCTTCTCCCACCATTCAACCAGCAAAATACAAATGTTTATGTCAGAGGAAAGTAAGAGGGTTACATGAGAGGAAGGTAAACCTCAAGTAGCAACCACATTCTCCTACCAGCTTGAATCATAGAGTTCTGTGCTGGACTTTGTATGAGGTTCTTTCAGGCACACAGGAGAAATCAATCTAAGTCTTTCATCAAGAAACACCATCTCACAGAACATAGGCACTCACTCATACAAGTCCCTAATCAAACCATCACTAATTCCATTGTTGAACATGTGACAAATGACTCAATACTAAAATTTCTTGCCAGTCACATTTTGTGAACTATGATACCACTGTTTAGTGTGTTGTTGTTTTTTTCAATCAATACTGGAAAACTTCCGATCCTAAAACAGACATTTGAAGAAACACTTCCTTAATTCTAAATTATGCAAATTATGTTTAAAATTAAAAGCTCAAGAAAAGAAAATCTGGCAATGGCTCCAATCAATCAGTACTAGAAAGTAGTTAAGCAGAAAACATGTCAGCACAATGCTAGACCTCAAGATGATGGAACAAAGGTAAGCAAACAATCATCTGTGACATTTAAAGACAAGATAATATTTTCAACTCAAAGAATGAGACTTGCTTCCAAGGCAACTTGCCATTTGTATAGGGGGCTCACTTGGGAGTTAGTAATCCCTTTAACTGCTGACTTCACAATGTGAACTAGATAACACCGATACCTTAGAGTCCATCTAAAAGCATATTCCGAAAAAAGAGCGTTTAACTGCTTTAAAAAAAGACAGAAATTCAGATGGTTCTGTTACACCTTTAGGGAGTTAGAAGAGTAGAAAATAAAAAAAAAAGTGGCCTAAGAAAAGCACAGTAGAAGAACTGGGAGTTGCTGCTTAACAGTGATTTACTTTCCCATGAAGATGCATCAAACCCACTACTTATATTCACTCCAAGTTCTGAATGAAAGCTCAGTTTACAATGATACATAATATAAAGTCACTACTCATTCTGACAACCACAAGGCAATATTAGCAAAAGATCAAAGTTCATTAACTTTGTTTTGTAAAATATAACACTAATATTATATTACAAAATGCCTTTCAGTTTAGTTTGCTTGCAAAAAGGAAAAGTAGGATTTTCAATATCCACCCAGAGGCAGAGATGAAAAACCAAACATTTTCTGACTCTTTTTTTTTTTGCGATACTCATTATTTCAATACCTTCTACAAAGAAAATTAAAAGTGTCCTTGCATTAGCCTAAATTATCTTCAATATGCAATGCAATGCTGATTAAATAAGGCTAATTTGAATCAGCTGGCAGTTTTATGCAAAAAGCAAATAAAAAGTTATTTACAACAATTCTTCATCTATATAACCTTTTTAGCAATGTTTTCTTAAAAAGCAAACACAGAATACTAATAGTGTGTCAATCATTTCTCCCTTGTATTTGACATGTAAAATAAATAACTTACAAGTTAAACATTTCCCCCAATCCACAAATCATTCTAACAATAAAATTGAATGCAAATCTTTTGAAATCAAGGGCCATCTAATAGATTTAGCCAAGCACAAAGAGATTGGAAACTTAACTTTTAGGGAAATCTATTCTAAGGAAAGCCAAAGCCTGTGCTTTCCTGTCATTTACATCTCCCAGAAAACATTCCCATAGATGACCTGGAACAATGGAGGCAGTCATGTTTACCTGTCATTTGCACTGCACTCCACTCATTTAATTACCATAAGGTTGCTAATCTTGAACTGGTTTCCCAAGATGAGTTCAGGTTCAGAGAGGTGACTCACCAGTTGTGCAAACCTGAGCAGTTTCTTCAACAGTGTAGATCTCAGTAGTGTGTTATTTTATTTAATTATGACAAATTGCTCAGAATAGTTCCTAAAAACAGCAAGTACTCAGTAAATGTTAGCTAGTACTACTATTACTTGAGAGAATTTCAAGAGATTGTGGTAATCCAAAGGAGGAAGATGAAGGGCACTGGGATTAAGTTAAGCCATATGAACTTTATCCTGAAAAATGTGGGCACCCTTGAATGCACACCAGTTTAACTTGCATTTATTCTACAGAAGTTTTCCAGTAGTATGGATAAAGGACTAGAAGGTAAAACACTCCTAACTCGTTTGTCTAATAATGAAGAAGTCATGAGGCTCTAAGTCTAATGAAAAGCCGGTGGAGTGAAAAGACAATTAAAATGTATAATTATGAAAATGTAAACTGAGACTTATTTAAGAGTTTGGTACATGGCGGGTAGGCAGCAGGGTGAAAGTAGGGATGAATCTGAGGTGTCTACGTTTGTGGCATGGGCAGTTAGGCAGAAGGCAAGCATAAAACAAAGAAGACAGGAACAAAAACAAAGGCGTTCAGTTTCAAGTAAAACTATCATCTATTCAAGATATATGACTTCAAGTAGATAACTGGGAATGAAGGGGAGTTCAAGGCTAAAGAAATATAACTGAGTGGCAGCAGCTTGTAGGTGGTTCTTGCAACTTAGAAAATTCCCCCAGTCAAAATCTGGATCAAGTATGGAAATCAGGAGCAAAACCTGGATAGAGGGAAACAGGAGAAGATGTGGAGTGGGTGAGCCAACTCACACAGCTGTGCAGTATGGCTTAGAAGTCAGAGGGAAGGTGTGACAGCACCCCTGGGAGCAGGGGGACTCAGCCCACAAAGATATCCCCAAATGAGAGCAACAGAGAAGGGAAGGGAAGCCCATGTAGCATTGGATGGTGGGTGATTTGGCCCCCCAGGGGGACTCAGACAGCACTATCCCAGGCAAAAATCGAGGGCTTGGTTACAACACCAGCCTGGGAAACTCACCCAATTTGAGGCCTGTGGGAGGGACACCTAAGCAGAACTCCAGACCTGCAGAGAGGTCTGAGCAGATCACCCAGCACTAAATCTGAGAGGCTGATTATTCTCTGAAAGAACTTTCAGCAGAGAGCATGACAGGGGCTAGTGAGAGTGCCCTGGGAAAGAGGCTCAACCTTCCCCATATCTTGAGGGAAGAGGAGGTGACACTTCCCCCACATGCAGAACAGCTCTGGTTGGAAATCTGCACCCTGGCAGCTGGGCTGGAGGCTCTGGGGTCTCCAACATCTAGCCTGGTGGGAGCCTGGGCAGAAATCCCAGCCAGTGAGAGCCCACCAGCCAAGCCAAAAAATTAAGGAGCCAGGCAGGGCTAGTACTTTTTAAAAAAATTCTATCACCCCCTGCTTAGGGTGGCAACCAGGTGGTGCTAGCCACCCAGGCAGAGCTGAGGCACTGGAAAGAGAAATGTGCCTGCCTGCCACTCCTATAAGCAACAGACACCACCCCAATGCAAATCAGTTTAAACACTCCTGAGAGGACCTAATACCCTGAGGAGCCCAGTGACATGGGGGAAGGGAAAGCAGCACAGAACAAGTACATTCAAGAGGAGAGTCCTGAAGCAGACCCAGCACCTGGGCTATGGAAGCCCTGCCCACCAGACTACTTGAGGTCCCACCCTGTAGGGATTCAGCAAAGGTGCCCAGGGCCAGGCAGGGACAACTCACATTGACCTGCACCAGAGAACTGCCCAAAGGGCAAGGACTCACAAACCAAGGGGCCAGAGCCAACAACATTGGAGCAAAATCCAGTAAGCTCCAAAAATAGCAGAACCAAGGGTTTTTAGGGTGGGTTTTTTTTTCTTGTTTATTTTTGGATGGTTTGGACTTCCTTCCTCTCTATTCTATCTTTTCTCCCCTATTCTTCTTTTAATACTAACTTTTCATTTTAAGATACATTTTTCTTCTTTTCTCATTCTCTTTACTTTTTAAAAAAAATTTTTTTTTTCCTTTATTGATTTTAGAGAAAGAGGAAGTGACAGGGAAAGAGAGATAGAAACATCGATGAGAGAGAACATCGATCGGCTGCCTTCTGCATGCCCTCACTGGGGATTGGGCCCACAACCTGGGATGTGTCCTGAACAGAAATCGAACTGGTGACCTCTGGTGCATGGGTCGATGCTCAACCACTGAGCCACACCGGCTGGATCTTTTTACATTTTTTTTCTTTTCTTTTTTCGGTACGTGCCCCTAGCAGGAACCAAACCCGGGACTCTCTGGTCTGCAGGCCGATGCTCCAATCGCTGAGCCAAACCAGCCAGGGCTACTTTTTTTTTTTTTAATTCAAATTTTTTCTTCTTTTCTTTGCCCATTTTTCCTTTCCTAGTCTACATTTTGTTTTATTTAGCATTATTACTTTCTAAAATTATTATTCTCAAATCATTCATTATATTCTAACTTTTTTTTTTTAACTTACCCTATTTCTGGTTTCTTCCTTCTCTGCTTTCATATTCTTTTTTTCCCTCCACGCTCTAATTCTTTGGTCCCATGCCTTCTAATATTATGTGTGTGTGTGCACGTATGTGTGTGTCTTTTAGAGTTTTTGTTGAGACTGCTATTCTTGTTGTTGTTTTTTTTCATGTTTTTGGTTTGGTCTGGTTTTGTCTTATTTTGTTCTGTCTCTCAGCACCTGTGTAACAGTTGGCACAACATGGTCAGATTTGAGACTCACAGTCAACAACCCTGAGGGCTGATCCCACCCACAAACAGACAAGAGCAATCAAGAACCAAATTCAACAGGCAAACACACATAACCCATAAAAGGTATATTCCTAGAGCACCCAGCTCAGAAGATCAAAAAGACTACTCCACTGGGTCCCACAAAAAGGCCACTCCACCAAGACTAGGAGGCATAGCAGTCTTAGCTGATACATAAGAAAAAATGAACAACAAAAATGGGGAAACAAAGAAACAGGCCACAAATGAAAGAACAGTGAGGAATCTCCAGAAAAAGAGTTAAATGAAATGGAGGCTAGCAATTTATCAGATATACATTTCAAAGTAATAGCTATAAGAATGCTCAAACAACTTAGTGAGAACTGCAATCAACTTAATGAGAACTACAATGAACTTAGAGAAAATTTCTTCAGCATAAAAACAGTCATAGAAACAATAAATAAGAACCAAACAGAAATGAAAAATAACATAGCTGAAATAAAGAACACCCTGGGAGGAATCAACAGCAAATTAGAAGAAGCTGAGGACCAAATCAGCAAATTAGAAGATAAGGCAGAAAATAACACCCAATCAGAGCAGCAAATAAAATAATAAAATAATAAGCAGGAGTGTAGTTTAAGAGAGCTTGGGACAACATGTAAATTAACAGCATCCACATCACAAGAGTACCAGAGGAAGAAGAATATGAGCAAGGAATATAAAACCTGTTTAAAGAAATAATGACAGATAACTTCCCTAACCTGGTTAAGAAAAGCCACTCAAATTCAGGAAACAGAGTTCTAATCAAGATGAATCCAAAAGACCCACACCTTCACACCTCATAATTAAAATGGAAAATGTTAAAGACAAAGAAGGAATCTCAAAGGCAGCAAAAGACAGACAGAAAGTGACCTATAAGGGAGCTCCCATTAGACTATCAGCTTATATCTCAATAGAAAACGCTTCAGGCCAGAAGGGTATAACATGAAGTATAACAAAAGTAATGAAAAGCAAGGGACTGAATCCAAAACTACTCTTGCCAGCAAGGCTATCATTCAAAATTGTAGGTGAAATAAAGAGCTTCGCAGACAAAAATATAAGGCTAAAGGAGTTTATTACCACCAAACAATCGCTGCAACAAATGTTAAAGAATCTGCTTTAAGAAAAAGAAAGTATCAAGAGAACATAGACAAAAATAAAAATAGTAATAATTAAGTACCTTACATTAAGAACCTTAAAAGTAAATGCATTAAATGTTCTAACCCAAAGACATAGGATAGCTGACAAGATAAGAAAACATGACCATATATATGCTGTCAAAAAGAGACCCACCTCAGAACAAAAAGTTACACAGAATGAAAGTGAAGGGCCCTGGCCGGTTTGGCTCAGTGGTTGGAGAGTCAGCCTGTGGTCCAGAGAGACCTGGGTTCGGTTCCCGCTAAGGGCATGTACTTCGGTTGCGGTTTGTCCCCGGCCCTGGTTGGTCGTGTGGGTGGCAGCCGCTTGATGTGTCCCTTTCACATCGATGTTTCTCTCTCTCTCTCTCTTCCTCTCTTTCCCTCCCACTCTATCTGAACAAAAAATGAAAAAATGTCCTCGGGTGAGGATAAAAAAAAAAAAAAAAAGAAAGTGAAGGGATGGTAAAAGTTTTCCACGCAAATGTAAATGAAAAAAAAAAAAGCTGGGGTAGCAATACTCATATCTGAAAAAACAGACTTCAAAATGAAAGCCATTAACGAGAGACAATGAAGGCCACTTCATAATACTAAAGGGAGAGAAACAAAAAGATTTAACCCTGGTCAAAACATATGCACCCAATATAGGTACACCCAAATATACAAAAAACATCTGGAAGACTTTAAGGGAGAAATCAACAGCAATACAATCATAGTAGGGGGCTTTAATACCTCATTGACATCATTGGATAGATCTCCTAGACAAAAAATCAACAAGGAAACAGCATCCTTAAACAACACACTAGATCAAATAGATTTAATTGACATTTACAGAACATTCACCCCTAAGCTGCAGAACATACATTCTTCTCAAGTGCACATGGGGCATTCTCAGAGACAGACTACATGTTAGGACAAACACCAAGTCTCTACAAGTTCAAGAAGATTAAAAGCATATCAAGCATCTTCTTGAATCACAATGACATGAAACTAAAAATAAATTACAATAAAAACATGCAAACATATGGAGGCTAAATAGCATGCTATTAAATAATGAATGAGTTACCAATAAGATCAAGAAAGAAAGAAAAACTTCCTGAAAAAACAAGAATAATAATACACAGCCACACAAAATATATGGGACACAGAGAAAGCAATCCTGAGAGAGAAATTCATAGCACTACATGACTACCTCAAGAAAAAAAAAAAAGGTTCTCATAAACTATCTAACCCTACATCTTAAAGAACTAGAAAGAGAACAACAACAAAAGCCTAGAATAAGCAGAGGAGGTAAATAATAAAGATCAGAACCGAAACAAATGACATAGAGACTAAAAAAATAATACAAAAGATAAATGAAATCAAGAGCTGGTTCTTTGAAAAGATAAACAAGGTTGATGAACATTCAGCCAGACTCATAAAGAAACAAAGAGGACTCAAAATCAGAAACAAAAGATGTTAACTAACAACTTACATCACAGAAATACAAAGGACTGTAAGAAAATACTATGAAGAACTATATGCCAACAAGCTGGACACCTTGACAAAATGGACAAATTTGTAGGAAAATACAATCTTCCAAAACTGAATTAGGAAAAATCAGAACAACCTGAATAGATCGATTAACAACTGATGAAAGTGATGCAGTAATCAATAAACTCCCAGCAAACAAAAGCCCTGGTCTGGACAGCTTCACAGGGGAGTTTTACAAGACATTCAAAGAAGAACTAAAACTTATCCTCCTTGAACTATTTCAAAAAATTAAAGAGGAAGGAACACTCCCAAGCTCTTTCTATGAGTCCAGCATTATCCTAATTTCAAAACTAGATAAAGACACTACAAAGAAAGAGATTTACAGGCCAATATCCCTGATGAACATAGATGCTGAAATCCTCAACAAAATATTAGCAAATCGAATCCAGCAATATATTAAAAACATCAAACACCATCACCAAGTTGGATTTATTGCAGGAATAAGAGACTAGCACAATATTTGCAAATCAATAACTGTGATACATAATATAAACAAATTGAAAGATAAAAATCACATGATCATATCAATGACACAGAAAAGGCATTTGACAAAAATCCAAAACCCATTTTCGATAAACACTCACAGCAAAGTGGTAATAGAGGGATCATACCTCAACATAATAAATGCCATATATGACAGACCAACAGACAACATCATACTTATTGAGCAAAACCTAAAAGCATTTCCCTAAGAATAGCAGCAACACAGGGATGTGCTCTTATACCACTCTTATTCAATACAGTACTGGAAGTTATATCCACAGTAATCAGACATTAAGAAGAAAAGGACTTCCAGTAAATATGGTGGCGTAGGTAAACACGGTACTCACCTCCTCCCACAACCACATCAAAATTACAACTAAACTACAGAACAAACATCCTTCAGAACCACGTGAAATCAAGACGAATGGAAGTCCTACAACTACGAAATTAAAAAAGCCACATCCAGACTGGTAGGAGGGGCAGAGGTGGGGAAAGGCTGGTCCCACACCACATGTGGCAGATAAAAATCAGGAGGGCTACCTCAGCTGTGAAGGTCCTCCCTAAGGAATGAGGGGGCCCCGTCCCACACCAGGCACCCAGCTCAGGGTTCCAGGGCCAGGAAGAGAAGTCCTCATCACTTCTGGCTGTAAAACCAGCAGGAACTGAGGCTGAGGGAGGCTGAGGCTGCTGGAGCCAAGCTTGAAAGGCACCAGAGACATACGGGAAAAAACTGAGTTGTTTGGAATCAGGGTGAGGACTGGAGAGGCAGCTTTCTTCTGGACAGATGTGCTGGTGGAGGCCGTTGTTGTTCCTTTGGTGAGACCTTCCCCAAAAGGGCAGGCATATCTGGGACGGCCTACATATCTGGGACTCAATCTGGCTCATACTGTTTGCCCAGCCCTGTTGATTCCCTGATGCACTGCCCCACCCAACTTTCAGGCCCACTCAAGCTGTTTCCAGTGGCTTTACCATAGGATTGGCGTGTTTTGGCTCCTGCCTCAGATTTTCCTAAATTCTCTCAAAAAAGCAGCATCTGGCCAGAGTGAGCCTCATCTCTCTCGCTAAGTGGCCCCAGGCCCGGCACTAGAAGCAGCCAGCCTTGGTTCACAGCTTGCCTTCACCCGAGCATTTCCAAGCCCAGCACAAGAAGCAGCCATCGGCAGATCATTTTGTAGCTTATGCCCGCTGGACCTGGGTAGAATATAGGCAGTGGCTGACGCTGCCCCAGAGTCAGCACACCCAGTGGACAGCATCAGACCTCGTCAAAACACCACCACCCTACCACCTCCACAAGTGACACACTCAAGGAATGGACTCAGGGGGTACCAGAGCACTGTTGAAGTAAGCATTGGTCTTTGTGGTGGGCCCCACACAACTGATCATCCAAGGTAGTCAGAGGTCAGTGGTTAGTGTGCACAGCCAGTCCATGAAGCTGATTAGCCTGTGTAAAACCCTCCCATTGATGTGCCAACAGTGATCAAGACTCAATTACAACAGAAGGATGTAAAGTCTACATAAGGGGTGAACCTTGAGGGCCCAGCTGGGTGATCAAGGAGGCTGTACCACCAGACCCTACAGGAAACCTACTACAACAGGCCACCCTAGGAAGCCTAGGAAACATAGCAATTCTACCTAATATAGGAAGAAATACAGAAACAAACACAGGAAGGCAGCCAACACGAGGAGAAAAAGAAACAGGTCCCAAATGAAAGAACAGAACAAAACTCCAGGAAAATAACTAAATGAAAAGGAGATAAGCAATCTAACAGATGCAGAGTTCAAAACACTGGTTATAAGGATGCTCAAGGAACTTAGCGAGAACATCAACAACATAAAAAACGGACCAGTCAGAAATGAAAGATGCACTAACTGAAATAAACAGTACAGAGAATCAATAGTAGAGTAGGTGAAGCCAAGAAACAAAGCCATCGATTTGGAAGCAAAAAAACACCAAATCAGAACAGCGGGGAAAAAAAAGAATCCAAGAAAATGAGGATAGTGAAAGGAGCCTGTGGGACAACCTCAAGAGTACCAAAATTTACATCATAAAAGTCGCAGAAGGAGAAGAGAGAGGGCAAGTAATTGAAAACCTATTTGAAAAAATAGTGACAGAAAACTTCTCTAACTTGGTGAAGGAAACAGACATAGAAGTCCAGGTAGCACAGAGAATCCCAAACAAGATGAACTCAAAGAGGACCACAACAAGACACATCATCATCAAAATGCCAAAGGTTAAATACAAAGAGAGAATCTTAAAAGCAGCAAAAGAAAAGCAGTTAGTTACCTACAACAGAGCTCCCAAAAGGCTGGCAGCCGATTTCTCAAAAGAAACTTTGCAGGCCAGGAAGGAGTGGCAAGAAATATTTAAAGTTATAAAAGCAAGGACCTACAACCAAGATTACTCTATCCTGCAAAGCTATCATTTAGAATTGATGGCCATATAAAGAGTTCCTCAGACAAGAAAAAGCTAAAGGAGTTCATCACCACCAAACCAGTATTATATGAAATGTTGGCAGGTCTTCTTGAAGAAGAAGATAAAAAACACAAACAATAAAATGGCAATAAATACATGTTTATCAACAATTGAATCTACAAATAAAATGAATAAGCAGAACAGAAATAGACTCGCAGATACAGAGAACTTTTTGTTGGTTGCCTGATGGGAGGGGAGTTGGGTGAAAAAGATGAAGGGATTAGGAAGTACTAATTGGTTGTTAGATTGATGAACCTCAAAGGGAAGTGGGGAGGTGGGGTGGGAAGAGAGAAACCAAAGACCTAATATGCATATAAGCATAACCAATAGACACAGACAATACTGTGGGGAAAGCAGGAGGGGGGCAGGATTGGGGAGGAGGGGGTCAAGGAAGAAAAAAGAGGGACATCTGTAATACATTCAACGATAAAGATAAGTTAAAAAAAGAAGAGGAGGAGGAGGAGGAGGAGGGGGAGGGGGAGGGGGAGGGGGAATAAAAAACATCCAAATTGGAAAGCAGGACGTAAAATAGTCATTATTCACAGATGAGATGATATTATACATAGAAAACTGTAAAGACTACACCAAAACACTTCTAGATTTAATAAATGAATTGGGCAACATATCTGGATACAAAATTAGCATCCCAAAATTGATGGCATTTTCATACACCAATAATGAAGCATCAGAAAGTCAAACTAAAAAAAAAAAAAAAAAATTATATTTACCATTGCAACAAAAGTATTAAGATACTTAGGAATAAACTTAACCAAGGAGTTAAAAGATATGATTGGAAAAGTACAGAACGTTGAAAAAAGAGATAGAGGAAAATATAAACAAGTGAAGGAATATACCATGTTCATGGATTAAAATAATTAACATCATTAAAATGTCCCTACTACCCAAAGCAATGTATACATTCAATGTAATCCCTATTAAAATACTAATGGCATATTTCACAGATCTACAGCAAATACTCCAAAAATGTATATGGAACCAAAAAATACCATAAGTAGCTGCTGCAATCTTGAGAAAGAACAAACGGAGGGATTACAGTACCAGATATCAAGTTATACTACAAAGCCACTATAATCAAAACAGCCTGGTACTGGCACAAGGACAGGCATATAGCTCAATGGAACTGAACAGAGAATCCAAAAACCAACCCAAGCCATCATGGTCAATTTATATTTCACAAAGGAGGCAAGAGCATACAATGGAGTAAAGACATTCTCTTCAGTAAATGATGCTGGGAAAACTAGACAGGTACATGCATAATAATGAAATTAGACCATCCACGTACACCACACAAGAATAAACTCAAAATGGATAAAATACTTAAATGTAATTCATGAAACCATAAAAATCCTAGAAGAAAACATAGGCAGCAAAATTTCAGACATCTCACATAGCAGCATGATCACTGATACACCGCCTAGAGAGAGAGAAACAAAGAAAAAAGGTAAAGAAAGAGGACTATATCAAACTAAAAATCTTCTGTACAGCAAAAGAAACCAGCATCAAAATGAAGATGGAATCCACTGTATGGGAGAATCATATTGGCCAATAATACATTTGATAATGGGTTAATTTCCAAAATACATCAAGTACTCATACAACTGAACAAAAGGAAGACAAATAATGTAATTAAAAAATGGGCATAAGCAAGGACTTCCAGTCAAGATGGTGGCATAGGTAAACACCTCCTCCCACAACCACATCAAAACTACAACTAAACTACAACATAACCACCATTCAGAACCACCTGAAATAGAGCTGAATGGAAGTCCTACAACTACGAAATTAAAGAAGCAGCCACATCGAGACTGCAATCAAGACTCAATTACAACAGAAGGGTATACAGTCCATACTAGGGGTGCACCTCGAGGGGCCAGCTGGAGTGATCAGGGAGCCTGCACCACTGGATCCTATAGGACACCTGCAACAATAGGCCACTCTACAAAGAATAGGAGACATAGCAACACTACCTAATACATAGAAACAATCACAGGGAAGCAGCCAACATGAGGAGACAAAGAAACATGTCCCAAATGAAAGAAATGAACAAAACACCAGGAAAAGAATTAAACAAAATGGAGATAAGCAATCAATCATGTGCAGAGTTGAAAACACAGGTTATAAGGCTGCTGAAGGAACTTGGTGAGACATTCAAGTAACTTAGTGAGACCTATAAGGAACTCAAGGAGACCTCCAAGGAACTTAGTGAGAACGTCAACAACATAAAAAAGAACCAGTCAGAAATGAAGGATGCACTAACTGAAATAATTTACAGGAAATCAATAGTACACTAGGTAAAGCCAAGAAGCAAACCATCAATTTGGAATATAAGGAAGCCAAAAACACCCAATCAGAACAGCAAAGAGAAAAAAGAATCAAAAAAAAAAAAAAATGAGGATGGTGTAAGGAGCCTCTGGGACAACTTCAAGCGTGCCAACATTTGCATCATAGGAGTGCCAGAAGGTGAAGAGAGAGAGCGAGAAATTGAAAACCTATTTGAAAAAATAATGACAGAAAACTTCCCTAACTTGGTGAAGGAAACAGACATACAAGTCCAGGAAGCACAGAGAGTCCCAAACAAGATGAACTCAGAGGACCACAACAAGACACACCATCATCAAAATGCCAAAGGTTAAATACAAAGAGAGAATCTTAAAAGCAGCAAGAGAAAAACAGTTTGTTACGTACAAAGGTACTCCCATAAGATTGTCAGCTGATTTCTCAAAAGAAACTTTGCAGGCCAGAAAGAGTGGCAAGAGATATTCAAGGTGATGAAAAGCAACGACCTACAACCAAAACTACTCTATCCTGCAAAGCTATCATTTAGAATCGATGGACATATAAAGAGTTTCCCAGACAATAAAAAGTTAAAGGAGTTCATCACCACCAAACCAGTATTATATGAAATGTTGAAAGGTCTTCTTGAAAGAGAAGAACAATAAAAATATGAGCAATAAAATGGCAATTAACACATATTTATCAATAATTGAATATACAAACAAAATGAGCAAGCAGAACAGAAACAGATTCATAGACACTGAGAACATTTTGTTACTTGCCAGGTGGGTGGGGACTGGGGGGATGGGTGAAAAAGATGAAGAAATTAAGAAGTACAAATTGGTTGTTAGATTGATGAACCTCAAAGGGAAGGGGGAAGGGAGGGCAGGATGAGATATACTAAAGAACTTCTGTGTACATATGCATAACCAATGGACACCGACAATAGTGTGGGTAAGGCTGGAGGGGGTGGGATTGTGGTGAAGGGGGTCAATGGGGGAAAAAAGAGGAGGGGGACATCTGTAATACATTCAACAATAAAGATGAGCCCTGGCCGGTTTGGCTCAGAGGTTAGAGCGTCGGCCTACGGACCAGAGAGTCCCAGGTTCAGTTCCCACTAAGGGCATGTACCATGGTTGTATTTTGTCCCTGGCCCTAGCTGGGGTCATGTGGGTGGCAACCACTTGATGTGTCTCTCTCATGCTGATGTTTCTCTCTCTCTCTCTCTCCATCCTTTTCTCTCTCCCACTCTGTCTGAAGATAAGTGCAAAAAAAAAAAAAAAAGTCCCTGGGTGAGGATAAAATAAATAAATAAATAAATAAATAAATAAATAAATAAATAAATAAGACTGGGGGGGGGGAAAAAAAAGGGCAGAGGACCTGAATAGACACTCCTCCAAACAGGACATACAAATGGCCAAGAGATATATGAAAAAATGCTCAATATCAGTGGTCATCAGAGAGATACAAATGAAAACAAAAATGAGGTACCACCTCACAGCTACCAGAATGGTTACCATCAATAAATCAATAAGCAACAAGTTCTGATGACAATATGAAGAAAAGGGAACCCTAGTACACTGCTGGTGGGATTGCAGAGTGATACGGCCACTATGGAAAACAGTATAGAATTTCCTTCAAAAATTAAAAATTGATCTGTCATTTGACCCAGTGATCCCACTCTTGGGAATACATCCTAAGAATCCTGAAACACCACTCAGAAAGAATATATGTACTTCAATGCTCACAATACCTAAGATCTGGAAACAGTCTAAATGCCCATAAGTACATGAGTGTATAAAAAAGTTGTGGTACATATACAAAATGGAATACTATGCAGCTGTAAAACAGAAGGATCTATTACCCTTTGAGACACCATGGAGGGACCTGGAGAGCATTATGCCAAGAGAAATAAGCCAGTCAGAGAAAGACAAGTATCACGTGATCTCACTTACATGTGGAATCTAATGGACAACATAAACTCATGAGTAAAATAAAAACAGATGCATGGAAACATGGGACAGAATGATGAACCCCAGATGGAAGGGGAAAGGGAGGACAGGAAGAAATTAACCAAAGACCTTACATGCAAATATGCCTTGCCCATGGACACAAACTATAGGGCAGTAAAGGCCTTGGGCACAACAGGAACCAGAAAGAAGGAGGCAATGGAAAAAAAAAGAGGGACATCTGTAATACTCTCACCAATAAAGATTAAGAGAAAAAAAGAGTGGATAAAGCTGAGACTGCAGGTTGTCCTTCTTTCTGAAAATGGGAAAGTATCATGGAACAATGATCAGCACCAGGGAGTCTCCCCAATTGGCCAAGATGGCACAGGGGAAATTTCTTACACCAAGCTGCCAAATGTTAGAATGATGAATAGAGGGCTCCCCCTTGCACCAAAAGCTGGAAAGATGAATTGGATAGTGCCCAAGCACGCCAAAAGCTAGAAAGAGGAATGACAGGAACTGAGCACACAAAGGCTAGAAAAATGAATGGACAGGAACCAAGCATGCCAAAAGCTAGCAAGATAACTGGATGGAGAAAAATCCCTCCCTTCCCTATCTCTATAAGATCCATGGGCTTGAGAAGGAAGGGGAGATGATTTTTGAGACAGGAGTCTACCATTCTCCCAGGCCACAAAGCACCTGAATAAACCTCTTTCCTTTTGCACCAGCACTCACCTTGTGAGCGCAGCTTTCATTGTGGCACGCAGCCAAACCTGTGGTTTCTGGTGCAGTAGCATTTAAATAGCACAGGAGGCACGTTAGCACTTTCTTGAGGAAAGTTACCTCAGTAGAGATTTCAACAAATGGGACCTAAAGTTATTTCACACTAGTGCTAAAATAATTTCAATAGTAGGGGATGGCAATTAAAAGATTATAAATAATGATAATTCTAAACACTCATATATTTGTTCAAGTAACTGCTAGCAGATAAATTCATTTTACCAATATGCTTGCCTTAACAAATGTGGATGCTATAATAAGTTCCTGATTTTCTTGTGAAAGGTTCTATTTTATTCATCTTTTTTTGTTGTTGTTGTTGGTATGTGCTCCTAGCGGGAACCGAACCCGGGGACTCTCCGGTCCGCAGGCTGACGCTCCAACCACTAGGCCAAACCGGCCAGGGCTATTTTATTCATCTTTGTGTCCTGACCTGCTCCTGGCTAAAAGGTGGCCCAATAAATACATGGTAGATTAATATCACTTATCATAACTATTTTACAATCCCTTTCAAAAGTGTGGGCAAGTTAATATCCTACAAGTCCTCTGGGCCTCTTTCCCTAACCTCACTCCTTTATTTACACCCAGAAAATAAAGCTCCTTTCAGACTACAACAGAAGAGAAAGATATGTTCCAAAGATAATCTATCCCAAGTTCCTCATCTCTAATTCACTTTACTGTCTATCACACCATTCATCTCAACTTGTAGTTAATACCTATGTTCCACAAATCAAAGCCAGTGAGTAGGACTTCAATATAGCAAAGTAATATATAAAATATTTGAAGTTTTAACTTCCCTTTTCAAATATATAAATATATACTAAACGTATTTAAATAATTGAGTGTTATTATATCTTCAACTCTACAGTGACTCACAAATTTACCAAACATAAGAATATGGAGAAAGGCTAAGGTTGCATTAATAACCACCCGTACAATCCATGTAAGGAGTAATGAAGTAGTACAGTACTTCTTCCCAATACCAATCTGTCTGAAATACCAAAAACTCGTCAAGGAGCCAAGCAGAATAAGGACTAAGCTCTTTATATATATGACCAATTAGTTTTCTAAAAACTATATAGAGACATTATAAGGAAATAAAGTACAGATGTAAACAAACCATGAATAGGCTGTTGCTTTTTCTTTGAAAAGAGAACATTATTTATAAATTGCCACCACCTATAAACTGACCTGATTCAGTACTGCCAGACAGTAAACTACACTTAGGCAAGTGGTAAATTATGAAGGAAATAGTGACTTTACAAATTATGGTATCTCCTTCTAAGTGTAACAAATGAATAAAATAGAATATTGCTCAACAAGATGTGAAATCTTTATATATACTACTTTTCATCAAGAAAGGCTAAATTAAACTTCTATATAATATGATTAATATATAAGTTCACTCATTAGCCCTGGCCAGTTTTGCTCAGTGGTTAGAGCATAGGCCCGCCCACCAAAGCTCACAGGTTTGATTCCTGGGGAAGGGGCATGTACCTGGGTTGCAGATTCAAACCCCAGCCCCAGTCAGGGTCATGCAGGAGGTAACCAATCAATGTGTCTCTCTTACATTAATGTTTCTCTCTCCTCTCTCTCTCTCTCATTCTCTCTCTCTCTCCTTCTTCTCCCTCCCCCTCTTCCACTCTCTAAAAAAAAAAAAAAAATCAATGGAGAAAATATCCTTGGGTGAGGATTAACCAAAAACAATAAAAAATAAAAAGGTAAGTCCATTCATAAGTTTGCCCTCTTAGAAAGATAATGTTAATGGGAAACCCCTGAAATTAGTAATTAAATGTTTCTGGTGTCAAACATTCCCAGTAGATCTCTAAAAACAAGCATGTACAACGAACGAGCATTCTAAGAAGAACTGGTTCATTGCCTCCTGTTCCCTAATGAGCCTTCATTTTTGTTTGGATGAGACCAACAGCTGAAGACTCTCAGATATAGGCTCACTGATAAATAAGACAAAACAGTATGCAAAAAAATTGGTAATGAATGATTAGAATCTAACTGAAGCTGTCTCAATCGTAAGACTTTAAAGAAAAGAAACTTTGCAAAAGTCTAAACGTCAATAACTTCAGCACTTTGGAAAATGTATATCCTCTGCTGGAATCTGCTCTCCAGAGGTAGCTCTAAGTTTCATTCCACTTCCCAGTCTGAGATCAGGGACTGGATTTGAGATTTTGTGCCTACAGTATCATCAGTACTTGGCAGGATACACCAAACACAGGGTGGAAAAAAGCAGCAATAGAAGGAAGGTCGTGTAGAAGGAGGAAGAATCAGATCTCCTGGGGTAAAGCACTGGGGGAGGTGGGGCCAAGAAGCTGAGCAGAAAGGATGAAGCACAGAATTAGTCTGGAAGGGTGAAGGGAGTCACAGGGGAAGAGGATCCGAGGAAGAGGATCAAGCTGCACAAATGCAGGGCAACTATGATCTCAGTAGGAGAGCATGCTCAGTTTCTGTTCTTTCATATTGAGAAAGCAAACACACAGGTTCTTCCAGACCTGGAATAACAAACCTTGATTTGCAACAAATGATACAGCTTCACAATGCCTTATCACCAATTCCAAAATCAAAATGCTCCAAAAGGGACCTTTTTTTTCCTCATAGGTTTGTAAGAAGCACATTTGCTGGCAAAACCTAACCTAAATTGATGCAAAATTACTTATAATATGGATTTACTCACATGTTTTGCTGCAGAAATATCAATGTTTTGATTACTATAAACCCTGAGGGAAAAAAGACATCTACTAAGAAGGGCCCCTGGTGGCTAAGTGGGCTCAAATTATTAAATAAATAAATAAAACCAGAGCCTAACAGCCATTTCTGCACAGGGGCCTCTCACACAAACTGCACTTCACGGAGAAGCCTGTGCTGAACTGCCTGCTTCACTGTGTTTCTGCCATGACAGCCAGCAATTCTAAAGGAGTTCCTGGATCCTATTTTAACCAACAGGACTGAGGCTTTCTCCATCCTATCAGAGCTGCACAGTTCTGACCAATCAGAGTGGCTCTATTCTGACCAAATAGTACAGTGCCTGATTTGGACCACTCAAACTGTAAAGATCTGGAGTCCTCATTTGCATGAGGATGAAGCAGTCAGAGACCAAGTGGGTACTTCTATCCATATAAGTCAGCTCCCCTATGGCTCTGAGAGCCAATTTCCTTTTCCAGCACAAACTGAAGACTGCATTTACCCGGCTAGAGCTGAAAGACTGAAGATGTCTCACCATAGCAGACCGGCACAAGAAAAAACAGGCAGACCCACACAGAATGGAACAGAGTGGAGCTGAGCTGGGCTGAGCTGAGGTGTTACATATCATGATACATCTTCCATATTATCTTTCTAATAGAAAAAATTGGATTCTAATATCTGAACACAGGGATTTCGGGCAAGATAAGTGTGCTGAACCCAACAAAGGCTGGCTCTCAAGAGCTGATAGGTAAATTTTCAGGAATTCTGAAAGGCCACTGTGAACACAGACATTATTAAAATTAAATTATGTATCCTTGCAATTAAATAAATTAAAATCAGCCCAGCCAGTGTGGCTCAGTGGATTGAGCATTGTCCCATTGACTGAGACGGCATGGTTCAATTCCTGGTCAGGGTACATGCTGGGTTGCAGGGTTGGTTCCCTGTGGGGGACTTGCAGGAGGCAGCCGAATGATGTTTCTCTCTCTCTCTATCCCTTGCCCTCTCTCCAAAAAAAAAAATAAAATAAAATCAATAAAAACATTTTTAATTAATTAATTAATTAATTAAAATAAAAGGTGCTAAATACTAAAACTCACTACTTCCTAATTACTTTATTACATTTCACTGCCATGTATAGTCTTGAAGTTATTTAAGTCTATTGCATATGTATGGTGGAAATACTTTTTAATGGTGTATAACAGTGTGTTCCCACACTCAGTGATGTCAATTGGCTTCTTGAACTAGGTCAGGGTGGAGTATATACACCACAGAAATTGGAAAAACTACAAATCAGTGGATTGTTAAACATTTACAAGCACATCAATGCTTTAGGTTCTCTTGAAACTATGGAGACAAAAATAAATTCATGACTACCTTTAGGATCTTACAGTCTAGAAGAGGTGTTCCTGTGCACAACAGATAGTACTGTGGTCAGAATTTGGGAGCCAGAAGCTTCAGGAACTACAATGCCCTTTCCCAATGTTTTGTTTGCCATCAGACAGGTCACAAGGGGAGGCTTCTCCATACTGCCTTCTATTTCACGCCCCGTGCATTAAACTAGAGGTCAAGTTCCCAACCACTAGCAAAAAACCCAGTTGGTTTTCAGGGGGGGGTTTTTTGTTTAAACTTTACACTTTTTTACACAAAAACTTTAACAATAAGACAACTCTCACTCATATGTCAGAAAATGCCAGAGTTAGACTACAGTTGAGTGAAAAAAATCCTAAAATGTAAGATGATGAGTGAAAAAGGAAGGAACAGAAAGTAAAATAAAGAAAATAAATAAAGTAAAATAAAGAAAAACGACAAACCAGGAAAGCACAGGCAGAAACCTACTTCCTATTCACCATGCATGTTTCTGAAACCACAAAATTTTTTTGAAACTGTTGAACTTCCCACTTGCAACCTGTTCACAGACAGGCATTACTATGAAGAACCACAGATTGGTGAAGGATTGAACAGAGACAAGGTTCCTATCTGCTTTTAAAACTGCTGAGAAAGACAGACTACAACAGAATAGAAGCTGTAAAGTTCTAAGTTAAGGATTATCTTAAAAATATTTTAAATCAGTTTGATAAATTGTAGTCACCATATTTACAAGAATCCTAATTACACTGAAAGAAAAGTGGATATGCTTGCTGTCACTAACAAGATTTTAGCGCATATGAATTATTTCAGAAGCAGCAGCTAGTATCCTAGGATGCATTTGTTTTTCATCATTTGAGTTAAGCAGAAATTTCATTGGAAGGTCAATAAATAGTAAGTTTAAAAGCTTTGTGGGAGGAGCACTAAATCAAGTGTGTCAACACCATCTATTCAGTGATTGCCCTGTCTTGCAGTCATCACAACAATTACATGAGTGAAGCTTCACTCTCCCAGAGGATGGCAAATTACTGGCACCTTAAAACAATACTTGGTTGATAATTCTATTTGTTTTAAACATCCAGTAGAAATAATACCATTAAAAGGAGCTCACTTAGTTCCTGCAGATCTTCCACAAGGAAGTTTAAAAAGAAATTAACTAAAGCTCACGGTCTAAAACTATTTTAAATTTTGTATATATTTTAAATTTTTGAAAAATGTCCCAGGTTCAAATGAATTAGATCCATCAGAAATATACAGAGTCCACATAGAAGGAAAACAGCTTTTATTAACAACTTTCATTAAAATTAAGCCAATATTATATACATATATCTCCAGTATATAGTTAAATGCTATCAAAATCCTCAAAAAATCTAGATCATTCTAGCTCTTAAATAACTAGGGAATTCTAGCTTTAAATTTCCATAATAATCAAAACAATTCAAATTTGACTACTTGTAGAAAATGGGATGGGATGATAATAATAAGTTTGCCCAAGAAATGATTTAAATGTTATCCATGCTGTTTATATAACTTACTGGTTCAAAATAACACATACCCTTGTAACATCCTAACCCACAGATCTGCAAAGTGTGGGCCCTTAACCAGTAGCTTCAGCATCAGCAGGGAACTTGTTACAAATACAAATACTCAGGCCTTACTCCAGATCAACTAAGTCAAAAACTCTGGGGCTGGGGTCTAGAAATCTGTATTTTCACAAACCCTCCAGACAACTCTAAGGTAAACTTAAGTTTGAGAAACACTGCTCTAACCTTCTAGAAATAACAAAATGAGGCTAAAGGACAACAACAAAAACTAACTAGAGTGTTTGTACTAAGCAACATACATGATTTATCTCATTGAATCATAATAATTTTATGACATAGAAACTATTATTCTCAAATACACAGGAACATCTCTGGCTTAGTGATATTAAGAACTAAGCCAAGACTAAGAGGCAGTATAGTATAAAGCCAAAGTTCACCCCAGCCAAGGTACTGAGTTCCCTTTCTGCTCTCACAGTACTGAGTTCATCCACTCAATAAATTAAATAAGATTTTAGGAAATGAGTATTTCCCAAATGTAATTTAGGGGGTAATTTTTCCAGTCTCTGCTACATGTGCTTCAAAACCCCACATGCATTAATGCTAATCCCTTCCTCAAAAAATAAGCAAGCTGTTAATATCAGATGGCATTTGATTCCTCTTTCAGCTATTAAAATTTGTATTTGCTTGACTGAAGAATAACTTACCTAGCGCACCTCGACATCTTTGCAATTTGATCACCTATTCCTGAATCAAGGCAAAGTTTCCACAACAGGTTCATCTCTCACCAAAACTCCAACTTCCCCAATCTGAAGGAACTAGGTGGGAGAGAGAACTTAACAGGCACTCTCTCTGAGTCAAGATTTTAAAGTGGCATCTCCTCAAACTCACGGAAATGAGAGACATAAGGGCCAAACACTACCAATGCCCAAAAGCACTTGTTAGCAGAAATAAACATATGAACAAGATGTCAGGAAAAACCTATCAACACAAATACGGAAAGAAAAAATATATATATATAACAGTTCTATTAAATTTTTAAAATACCTTTAAATTAATCACTGTACATCCATAACATCTAAAACTTATATAGCTATTAAAGTATATGACCACAGGCATGAAAAGAAGATCAAACAATATATATCAAAATATTAACATATTGTATTAAATATTTAATGCTGTCAAATTATAGGGGATATATTGCTTTGAGCTCCTTTGGTTTTATATTCCTGACACTACAAACATGTTTGTAATACAAAAAAAAAAAAAAAAAAGTATATTTATAACAAAATAAAATTAAAAATAAATTCAATAAAAATGTTCTATACTTTTAGAAAATAGCAATTTTCCAGCATATAGGTTAATATTAAAGTAATGATAAAAAGTTGTTTTAAATTTTGAAGTTATCATTTTATGTTAAGTGTTAAAATGTGGCACACTGAAATCATTTCACTATTGTAAAACAATGAATAAACTAGATGAACACATTTTGTACAATGAAGAAAAACAAGTATTTTGTGGATCATAGCAATCACCAATACTCATCAAGAAGTTTCAGGTTTGCACTGGAAATAAATACACGCTTTCATTTTCACTGGAATTAACTAAGCTGGTTTTCCTCCTCCTTTATATTGTTTTAGATATATAATGTACAGGGGTGGGCAGAAGTAGGTTTACAGTTGTTCATATGGAAAATAATATAATAATTAATAAATAATAATATGAGAATAAACTGTTCCACATACTCACCATTGTAAAGCTACTTTTGCCCACCCCTGTATTCTTTGGGCTCAATACAATGAATGAGCACATCAGAATTTAAGACCATTCTAGAAGGACCCCTGACAGCCAAAGAAAACACAGTCATTTCTGTCAGAACACAAATGAAATCATCTGAAAAGGCAAGAAATTACTAGCCCATCATCTAGTTTTCAAACACACAAAAGCAGAAAACATTTTTAAAATTTTTACCTTACTGAAACAAGGGATAGCTTCTTGGCCTTTTGGCTATGATCAAGTGTAATACCTTACTCAAACAAGGTATCTTAATGAAATTTAGTTATTCAATATTTGATAATAAGAACACAGAAATGTTCCAGGTCTACGATGGCTAATGAAACTTTCAAATCCTCATGCAAATTTATGGAATGGGTAACATTATTGAATAGTTAATCAAAAAGTTAGAGGGAAGCTCCTACTGCCAGCCAGTTCCAACAGCAGGTCAATTCAATGAACATTAGCACTTTATGGTAATTTACAAGAGGAAAATATAGAAAGAAGACAACTTGCTCTACTTTGTTTATTTTCACACACCATTTAAAAATAGAATAGTGGGATTTCAAAGTCAGATACACAGCTTTTTTTACCATGTAGTTTAAGCACAAACAACATAAGTAATCTTCCAGAATTGTGCCACATCATTCTTCCCCTTAGAAAGATTTAAACGTTACATATTCCGTGTGTATCAAATAATTATGACTGGGTATAATCACAGCACACATAAAACGTATGCATCAGTGCCAAGAATTCATCCAGAGATTTAATACACTGAAACATACAGCTTTTAAGCTCAGTAAGGAAATCACATACTTAGCTCTTAACATTACATAGACATAATAATCAAGATGAGGGTGCGATAGTAAGCACTTCGATGGATTATTACTGAGAACTTTCTTCTCACAGCATAAACTGACATCTATTGCTCCTGGCAACTCAAATTAAAATATTCTTTAACAATGAGAGAAAAAATATATTATGCAGCCAAGAAAAACATTTCAGGCACTGACTATGCTTAAAAATGGCTAGTCAACAGCAAATGTTGACCATCACTTACAGTAAATACTGATAGCCTACATTAAACATACTGGTGACAAACAAGATACACAATGGGGCTGGCGTATGCAGACAACTCAATTTCTATTGGTCAAGCACAGAGTCTTCCCATATGATTTTTTAGGTTATATCAATTAACCAGCCTGCACATTAAAAACTTATTTGAAAACGATAACATTTATTAACCCTGGGACTCAGGGTTCTGTAAGTCAAAACTATCACTTTCTTCCTTCTTTTCACTTTTATATCCCATTTCCTACAGAAGTTTCTCTACTAGTTAAAGTAGCACGAAATTCATTACTTAAATAGCATTAGTTTTACCCTATAGTAGTCACTCAATGAATGTGGTTTATGAACAATGTTCTTCAACAGTATAGTCTTCTGAATGGGAAGTGCCAGTCTTCTCTCTTTCCTGTACCTATGGCAAGAACTAGAGAAAGACACAGAGGAGGCAGCCTAGGCTTTACTTTTGAAAATATTTTGAATAAAATATCTGTCATTTCCAATAAGGATTCCTTTGGTCTTTATTACATCCCTAATACAATTTCCTGTTCACCATTCTGAAAGTCAACATTGAATTACTAGGAGGGGAATAATCCAGGCATATTCATTCTTACTTTTGCTATGTCCAACTAATCAAACTACCCAAGCACCTCTATGGAGGATGATCAGGAGCAGGAAAACTACACTGCAAACAACAGATAACTCACATCTCAATAGTTAAATTTTTTAATGGTTTTGTTGGCATCCTCCAACAACAATACAAAGTTCAATCCAATGTGTTTTTCTTTAATACATTAATTGTGACATCTTTGAAAATCCACCACACTTTGAAAATTGCTTGCAGTAATACTTTTTCCCATGTGATAAACCCTCTGAATTAGGAGCCTTGCTGGGATATGCTATGGGTTTGTATCGCAGCAAAACTCTGATGATTGCCTTTGACGTGGGATGCTTGACAACAAAGTCTTCTTTAAATAATTTCGTCATCTGAAATCTAAGATTTTATATTAAACCCCACTGACAAAAACAACCAAAACATTATCTTATCCACAGCTGCTGTATTCACTTTATAGAGGTGAGAATCTCTTTTTATTTGAATCATGACAAAATAGCTCACAATCCACAATATGAAGTCAGAACAACATGCGATGGAGTGAGTTGTTGTAGCTTACATTGGTTTTATGCACGGTGTGGAGAGCTGGCCAATCCTTGCCCCTGTTGTACAGTTTTGCTTTTTCATTACATTGGTGGCCATTTAGCAAAAACATTTGTATCTCCTAGAATGCATTGAATGTATACACTAGTTAAACATGTACTTAGGTTTTGTTGTTACTTTTTAAATGATCATCCTATTATCCTCAAACAAGAATAAATTTCATTGAAACACTATAGTCAGAAATTTTATTTCAAAAAGTGAAATCACTGTGTGTCCATCTTTGATAGGGATGCTCTTGTACTTTTTCCTACTGTGGGTAAAGTGGATTGTAGCACTCTGACCTCTTTGTAAAAAGGATCTAGTGATGAAAACTAGACAGCACAAATATCTGAGCCAGTCCACACTTCCACTTCTTCTGGATGACCACGCCCAGAGAGTTCAACAAGCAGATACCATCCATCATACAAAAGTACACGCCTGCCAACTAGAATCACACCACCTTCATTCAGTGTTGCCAATGATCAACTAATAAAGCAAAAACTTTGCCGGACCTTCTCATATCTAAGCCAACTTAGCTCAAAAAAAAAAAAAAAATCCCCCAAGTCCTGTGAAATAAACCATGGTTCATTTGTTGATTCCTTAAATGATCTGTTGGAGCACCCCTATGTCCAGGTGTGGCTGAACACATACATGGTTAATGAGGAAGAGACAGTCCCTGCATGTCACCATATAACATACAGATTACTTCCATCTTTCATGTATTGAAATCTATACCACATAGAGAAATTAAATCCTTCCTTTAAAAAAAATATTACAGTGCAACATTAAAAATTTCAAGGAAATCATGTCCACAGAGGCTTAAGGAAAAAAAAAAAAAAAAGTCCCTCTTCAGGGTTTCTGTATTTTACAATTGCTCCATATTTGGAGATAATTAGGATTTTCTTCCAACACAGAAAAAAGAAATCTTTGCTGTACTCTCTTAACTATAGGTTTAAAAATAAAAGAGTACATGTACTACTGTTAAAAATAATCAAACAATAAATATCTGAATATTAAAAGATTTCACTTCAAAAACAGAATGTTTTTGCCCAGCCAGTGTGGCTCAGTGGATTGAGTGTCATCCCATGGACTGAGGTCCCAGTTCGATTCCCAGTCAGGACACATGCTTGGGTTGCAGGCTCGATCCCCAGTAGGGGGGGTGCAGGAGGCAGCCAACGATGTTTCCCTCTTACATCGATGTTTCTCTCTCTCTCCTCCTTTCTCTCTAAAAAAATCAATTTAAAAAAAGAATGTTTTTCATTAATTAAATAATCTACTGATTTTTCACCTATTTATTATTCTTTAGGATACCATGTCTGTACTATTCCAATCTAAAACATGACAGGGATGATTTACTGTACAATATGAGCCCTTCACTTTAGAACACAAACAAAAGTTCTACTCATGCATGTCAATTTAATGTTGTGAGTACTACAGAAATTCTCTCATGTTTATCTAGCTCTCCTAAACCCCAGCTATTGAAAAACATGTTAGACTTGAGTATCTTCTTCAAAATGAGTGGCTCTGCATCAAGTGAAGTTATAAAAGAAAGTCCCATGTAAGTTACATAACTTATGAAATTTCAGTCACACAAGTTTGCACATACCCACATCTCAAAGAAGGTAAGAAAGAAACACTGCACGTTCTGAGGCCTACAGCTGACTAGGTGGTTTTGCCAAAAGCCTGGGATGATAGAATCATGGCCACCAGCACCCACAGCCCCACCCACGGAAGTCAATTATTTTTAACTAACTTTATCAAATAATTGCAATATCTTAAAAGTTACATACATCATATATAAATACTTACTTTTTAACACACTGGGTACATTCACGCATTCAAATGTACATGGGTAACAGGTCGTTTCATGATGAAAGAGCCCAGGAGTTCTTCTGCCCCACTGTGATTTCAGTTCCTCTAGACCTAGGCTTGAGGCTTATCAAGAGGGCTCAGAAATTTGCCCTCACACATTTCAAAGTGAAATATCAAGAAGTGCTGGATATGAAGGCATGATGTAGTAAGAGATCGCATCCACCCTGGCTCTGGATTGAGATCCGTAGACCAAGCAAGTAACAATCCATCAAGAGAAACTATAATAGTTAAGAGGGGGAGGGGGAGGAGCAAAACGTTCCCCAAAATAAGCAAACGTAATAACGACAGTTTTGGTGAGGCAGAGAGGACGGGCATCTGGGACACAAGCTACATGTGAGGAGAGAGGCCAAATCAGTCTGCTCCCAAAGGCCCTCCCCAGGCAGAGCACCCACACAACAGGCAAATACAACTATGACCTCATAGGAGAAGACACCAAGATGATTCTATGAATTTGAAAGAGGCAAAAATCTCTTAGTACAACAGAGGAGAAATATAATTTTATTGTCACCCCACTTGTTTTTTGTTTGGATTCTGCTACAAAAAAGAGTCAAGACCTGAGGTAAAATAAGACCTCACTGTATAAGTGTGTAATGTTCAAAATTGTCTTGAGCAGCAGCATCTCCAAAAACTCCTATAACCATATTTTGAACTCAGTGTTTCAAGAAATAAATGAAATTTCAAAAAAAATCCTCAAGCAAATTATCATTTAAATCTAAGTTTAGTTTTCAGGAATCAAATATTTTAACTATTACATACAACTGATTTTAAGCTTTAGGGAGGCTTTAATAAGTGGACTAAAATAGCATTAAAATGTCATATTAACGACCATTACATTATAACAGTGAAACCCACTGAAAATTTTGTCAATGATGACTTGAAGTGACTATGCCCTTAGGTAAAGCAGCACTTCAAACACTAAAATACTCTACAAAACTACACTACATAATACAACTAACTAAACAAGTACACTATGTGGCTGTACTTTAAAACAGATTTAAACAGCCTGGCCAGTGTGGCTCAGTGGTCGAGCGTTAATCACCCACTAGGAGGTTGCGGGCTCGATTCCCAGTCAGGGCACATGCCCAGGTTGTGGACCTGATCCCCAGTGGGGGGGCATGCTGGAGGCAGCCAATTGACATTCTCTCTCATCGATGTTTCTACCTCTGTCTCTCCCTTCCTCTCTCTAAAAATCAATAAAGAAAAAATATTTAAAAAACAAAACAAAAAACCAGACTTAAACATTTGCTAGGTGAGATCTTGATGATGACTTACAAAAATGGGCAAATCACCATTAATCAACCGTCTGTCCTCAGCCGCAGCCAGACTGACAGCAGACTAACCAACCTTGTGCTACAGTGCTTGCCACACAGTGCAGGGATCAGAACAAGGGAAGAGGCTTGTGAAAAGGGGACTCCCAAGCTTCCTCTCCACTCACTGCATCTTGAGCTCCCAGAGTCCAATCTCAAGAAGCCTGGGGATTGTGATTCCCAGCGGGATTTTGCATGTAGAAAAAATAAGGCCTTAGAAAATCTTTGAACAACAATAGAAGAATTGCAAAATGGTGTATTCAATACATGGCAAATCTTGGGGAAACTACAAGAGGTTAGGGAGGATAAAAGGGTGAGTGTAAAGAAGGCCTGGCTCAGTGGGACATGTTCAATGTACTGAAATATATGTTTCCTATGGAACACACTAATGATAGCAAATTACAAAAGAAATTTGGGGAAGAAAAAAAGCATGAAATAAAAAGCAAGCGTGATATACAAAAGCTTACGTTAATCAAATATTTGGGTATTAGAAGAAAGGGGGTTTTTTAACCCCACTGGAACATATGAGCTGTAACACATAAATAGGCAATGTTTTGTTCAAAAAAAATGGTAAGACCCTCACCATAACATTTACAATACCACAAACGGCTATCAAATTCTGCCGAAGCAGACGCAGGGGCTGGCATCCTGAGGATCTGGTGATGTAAATACTAAAACTGCCTACTGCTGTTTTATGTATTTTAGTGCTAGACTAGTGATGCACTTAACACACAAATGCTAGCAATTCCAGCCAGGATACAAAAATTTATTGTGGATGTGCTTTAAGTTAATCTTGACTCCAACAGTTTACCATCCATCAGCTATTCTAGTGCCAATTAGCACCTTAAAAATTGTGTAAATATTTGAAAAACATGTTATCAATTAAAGAGAGGAAATATTCCACATTAAAATCAGGAAGAGACTTTAGGTTAAATGCTAAAAGGTTACTGCAATCTCAGAACATCAAATTTCACAGCATAACACAAAATGCTATATGCACTCTAAACCAAAATACGACATGTAGATCCTATTTAAAATTCAGTAAATGCCAATTATTATTTACTGCTTTCAAAGCAAATAGGCCCTCTAATTGAATACAAGACAAGAGGTTTTAAACTTTGTGCATCATTAAGTTATACTCCATGTTAGTAATGAAGTGTTGACGAATGCTTTCAGTGACCCAAGAATGTGAAAAATTCTGAATAAAGGTAACTTATGATGTTTCTTTGTACTTTTTAATGTTTGTCTTTTTTAAATAAAAAATGTTGGTGTGTCTAGCACATGGTTTAAAGTCAAGCTTTATTCTTACGCAATATAAAAAGAACATAAATTTGTCAGAATTTAAAGACTTTACATTCTAAGCAGAGTAACCCTAATAGTTTTATTTAAAAAAAATTAAGATAATCTGAAAGAAACTCAACATACCAGTTACCTAGGAACAGTTTAGGCCCAATGACAACTCAATAGCTTTTCATCATGAATCAGAATCTCAGAGTACTGGGACCATGTTTTAATTATTGAGCTTTAAAACAGTTAATTGCAATAATTGATATATTTTAAAACCCATACCAACTTTCACAATGAGATAAGTAGCCAAAAGCATTCATTCATGCAGAAAAAGCTAGAAAACTAATAGTAGAGAAGGTATTGAGTAAAGTATTTGAAATTCTAATAACTGGCTGAAAATGAATAAATAGATAGTCTTTTAAAAACAGTAATTCAAGTGTTACCTTTGGCCTATGTAGTCCCAATCCATTTAAATGGAATGATTTTGCCACTATTCTACATAACAAAAATGTTGGAAAGTTTTACCTCTATTTTAAAATTCAATCAGAAGACAAAATCTTGTATATAGCATGTATGGGAAAATGATCTCCTAGGAAAAATTTAAGTCAGAAATGACTGAGAAAAAAAACAAAGAAATGTGTAAGATCACAGGATAATGAATACTTTAATTTTTGCTTTTACTGTTAGAAAGTCTTGAACCAAGGACATGAATCATGTAACTTCCACACCTGACTGCTTATCACACATTATTATTTTACTATCCTTATTCTAATGTCCTCAATATGTTTTAGTCTTTGTAATCATATGTATCTTATAAGGCCAATCCATCCAAGTTCAGGTCCCATCCCCCATTCTCTGAGAAATACCTCCACTCATCCTCACACTTAACCTTCCCACCTCCCATCCATCCAAAGGAGTGAGCCCTTGGTAGACACAGATGTTCTGCATGACTACTTCATCACCTACAGCCACTGCAATCATCACTGCTACACCCTGCACCAGCACCAGCATCACCCCCCCCCCCACTTCCTGCCAAAAATGATGAGGACAGGGCTGGATCTCTGATCTAAACTGGATCAATTGCATTATTTCTCCAAAGAACTTGCAGGCAGAAACTGAGGGACCAAAGAAACTAGAGCTATCATAAAAATTTAGTGATGTGAGATAGACAAAGTATAACGTGGAAACAGAGGCAAAGAAGCTGCTCTAGGGAAAGGAAAAACAAAACAGAATTCCAGAAGAAGCCAAGAAAACAGGGACTGAGCAGGGGTACTTCAGGGGTTCCTAATACCTTTTTAGTTCTTGTTTCCATTAACTTCCTATGCTAGTTAAGGTTACGAAGAATCTTTGTTGCATCATTACAGTTTCATTATTTTCTGCTCAAGGTTTCATTATTTTCTGATTTGGCTATTGCTATGTGGAATATCATGAAACTCAACTGAATATACCCTAACATCCTATGTGCAACAAAGATTTAATATAAAACTTCTACTTGCAGTGAGTGTACCAACCCCGAGGAACAACATTTCACAGACAAGCTAAGTTGGCATTCAAGAGCAAGGCTCCTGGCTTTGAGGTCAAGATGGCAGAGTAGCAAGATCCTGAGCTCCCCTCCCCTCACTGACACCAAAACTACAACTATATAAAGAACAGCTATCTCTGAGTATGTCCTGAAGACTAGCGGAACAGATTTTCTACGACTACAGATGGGTAGGAGGGATATCACAAACACAGAGGTCTCCCTTTGAAGAGCAATGGGTCCAAGCCCCAACCAGAGGAACTTGCACTAGGAATAGGAACCCCCTTAACACCTGGCTGTGAAAACCAGCAGGGCTTATATCTGGGAGAGCCAAAGGGCTGTAGGAAACCAAGGTTCCCTCTATCCAAGTCCCAGCGCAGAGGCAGCAGTTTGAAAAGCACTTGGGTCATACGTGAAGATGATATACATTGATTAATTTTAGAGTGTGTGTTGGAGGAAAAGGGATTTGTTGAAACTTTCTCTACAGTCCAAAGTGCTGATAAGCACCCTTTTCCCCCCTTTCTTTACTCTCCTTCTACTTAACTGGTCTGCTGCTGGCAGGTGCCATTTCTGACACTCACCATTAACAACGCTAACACTGTTTACCCCACCCTGGCATTTCTCTGAGGACCCACCCAGGCTGGCACCCCTCCAAAGTAGCTCCTGCCCTGCCACACACATTAGCAGCTTCAGTCGGTACCAGCACACAGCAGTGTGTCTGCAACAGCTGAAGATGCGCCTTGCAGTCAGTCACACCAAAGGCCCACTCTGCCCACCAGCACGCCTGCAACAGTTGCAGCCAGGCCTCACAGCCAGCCAGGCTAGGGACCAGCCTCGCCTGCCAGTGTGTTCATAGCAGCTGTAATCATCCCCAAAAGGAGTTCACACTAATCCACACAGAAAACACCCAGATCTGGAGCACCTGGCTCTGGTGACAAGGGGGGATTGCACCACTGGGCCCCAAAGACACCTAAATAAGGCAAAATTTTCAAGAGCAAGAGACATGGTAGATTGACCTAATACAAAGTGGGGCAAAAAAGCAAACAGACAAAATGAGGACACAAAAGAATATGTTCCAAACAAAAAGACAAATCAAAACTCCAGAAAAAGAAACAGAGGTAAGCTGTCTCCTAGATAAAGCGTTCAAACTAATAGTCATAACGATGCTCATAAAACTCTGCAGCCAAATGGATAAATTCAGTGAGAACTTCAACAAAGAGAGAAAAATTGTAAGGAAAAAAAAGAACTGAAGAATATTACAACTGAAATGAAAAATAAACTAGAGAGAATTAAGAGCAGATCAGATGACACCGACAAAAGTGGATTAATGAGCAGGAAGTCAGAATGGTGGAAATCACCCAACTGAAAGATCATAAAGAAAAAATAATTATGTGGCTCACTGGTTGAGCGTCGACCCATACACCAAGAGGTCGCCAGTTCGATTCCTGGTCAGGGCACATGCCCAGGTTGTGGGCCCAATCCCCAGTGAGGGCATGCAAGAGGCAGCCAATTGACGTCTTCTCTCATCGATGTTTCTATCTCTCTCTCCCTCTCCCTTCCTCTCTCTATAAAAATCAATAAAGAAATAATATATTTTTTTAAAAACACAGAAAAAATAATTAAAAAGGAGGAGGACAGAATAAGAGACCTCTGGGACAATATCAAACATATTAACATTCACATCATAGGGAGCCCAGAAGGAGAAAAGAGAGAGAAAGGGATGGAAAATCTATTTGAAGAAATAATGGCTGTAAACTTATCTAACCTGGCAAAGAAAGCAGACATCCAAGTCCAGGAAACACAGAAAGTCCCAAACAAGATGAAACCAAAGAGACCCATACCAAAATACATCATAATTAAAATGTTAAAAGTTAAAGATAATGAGAGAATCTTAAAAGCAGCAAGAGAAAAACAAGTTACATACAAGGGAATGCCCATAAGACTATGAACTGATTTTTCAACAGAAACTTTGCAGGCCAGAAAGTAGTGGGACAATATATTCAACATGATAAAAGGAGAAAACCTACAACCAAGAATACTCTGCCTAGCAAGGTTATCATTCAGAATTAAAGGAGAGAGCAAGAATTTCCCAAACAATCACCACTTAACCAGCATTACAAGAAATGTTAAAGGGAATTCTTTAAGTGGAACAGAAAAGGCTAAAACTAGAAATAAGAACATATATGAAAAAAGAATATCTCAGTAGTAAAGGCAAGCATATAGTATAAGTAGTAGACCAACCATTTAAAAAGCTAATATAGAAACAATTAAAATGACTAGAAGTATATTCCTATCAATAATTACTTCAAATGTAAATAAACTAAGTGCTCCATTCAAAAAACACTGGGTGGCTAAATGGATAAAAAACAAGACCCTTACATATGATGCCTACATGAGACTCATTTCAGAATGAAAGACACATACAGACTAAAAATAAACAGATGGAAAAAGATATTTCATGAAAATGAAAACAAACAAAACAAGCTGGGATAGCAATATTTATACCAGACAAAACAAACTTTAAAACAAAGGCCATAACAAGAAACAATGAAGAACCCAGCAATTCCACTTCTGGGCATTTATCCAAAAAAAAAAATGAAACACTTATTCAAAAAAATATATGTACCCCTATGTTCATTGCAGCATTACTTACAATAGCCATGATATATAGGTGTTCATCGATAGATGAATGGAAAAAAGTAGTTTGTATATATGTACTCACACACTGGAACATTAGTCATGAAAAACAATAAAATCTTGCTATTTGAGACAACACGGATGGACCTAGAGGGTATTATGCTAAGAATAAATCAGAGAAAGACAAAGACTGTATCATTTCTCTTATATGTAGAATCTAAAAATCTAAACAAATGAACAAACAAAACAAACAGACTCACAGATACAGAGATCAAACTAATATCTGCCAGAGAGTTGGGCGGTGGGGAGATGGGCAAAAGGTGAATGAGATTAAAAGGTACAAACTTATGGTTGTCATATAAATAAGGCACAGGGATATAAAATACAGCATTGGGAATATAGTCAATAATATTACAATAAATTTGTATGGTGACAGATTCTTCATAAGGTATATTAATGTCAAATCACTACTATGTTGTACACCTGAAACTAATATAACTTTGCATGTCAACTACAGCTTAATTAACAAGAGCTTTACATTCTAGAATGGAAAACAGAAAAAACAAAAACTAGTCCTGGCCAGTTTGGCTCAGTGATCAGAGTGTCAGCCTGTGGACCAATGAGTCTCGGGTTCAATTACGGTCAAGGGCATGTACCTTGGTTGTGGTTCGTCCCCAGCCATGGTCTGGGTCATGCGGGAGGCAACCAGTCAATGTGTCCCTCTCACTCCATGTTTCTCTCTTTCTCCCTCCCTCATACTCTGTCTGAAGATAAATAGAAAAATATCCTCGGGTGAGGATTAAAAAAAGAAAAAACAAAAAAACAAAAACAAAATGCTACCACTCTTCAATACCTTGGCTTAAGATAATTTGGATGAACAGTCACAGTGTGTTTGTGTTTGTTTCTGTCCATATCTGTTCCAATCAAAAACATTAAGGGTTAACTAACCCTCCCCACCCTAAATACCTACAAAAAGGTATTTCTGGTTCACACATTGCCTATATTCCATACAAAATCTTTCTAGACAAATAGATATACCTGACCCATCCTACCACCAAGTACAGGTAGTAAAGGAAAATATAACACTTGGTTTAATTTTCTCCCTCAACCACTAACATAGTAGATCCAGGTTAGAGGAATATCAATCACCAAACATTACTGACTCCATAGTCTCCTTTCTGCACCTTTTCCAAAGTAGGTCACTGTTACCAGTAGAATGTGTTCTTTTGTCTCTGAGTGGTTTGGGGGAGAAAAATAGGTTAGACTCTACTAAGCTATGTGAAAAAGAAGCATTGTGTTTTATCCAATTTTGTATCCTCAATGCCTAACACATCAGATGATATAGTGCATGCATAGAAAATAATGATCATCAGAAAAAATAGAATATATGAAAATATGACAAAATTATAATAATATTATTTTACCAGAGCTATTTCTCAATCAAAGATAAAGACCACAGTGCTATTCGTCTATAATAGGTACAGTCCCCTGGACTCTAACATACTAAATATGCAAAAAGGGTAAAGCTGTCCTACTACAAAGTGTGCCTCAGCGACATTACATGATACGCCCCCAAATGTGCACACTTACCTTTTATTTGAATTACACAGAACCAATGATTAATCACATAAAGGCATGCTGCTTCCATATCCACACATCTATTCCCTCTGGTTAGGACAAACTCTCCTTTACAATTAAAAGACTTTTTTCCCTCACTTTTTCAAAGTCTTACGTTTTCTTGCCCCTATGCCAAAATGCTCCCTCTTTTCAATTCCTCTGTCCTTCCTCCGTATGTTTTTGTAGTATTGGTACCATATTTTCTGCCTTATATTTCACTTAACTGTGCACCTCTTACAAGAGCTCAATTTAACTGAACTGACCTTATTGGCAAAGTGATATTTTTCACTGATCCAAGATTAAAAGGCTTGTAGGTTAATTAATACATCATTTTTATGATGTTCTATAACCCACACCTTAGGCGGAATGTCTTGGCATCTTATTGAACTGCTAAGCACCTAGAATTACCTGTGCATTTTTAGGCAAGTGTCACAAACTAAAGAATGAGTCAGAGATGTTGATTAAGCCCAATTTTATTTGAAGTGTGAGCTTCTAGAGCTTTCACAGTACTTTCTAAAAGGAAAGTGAAACATTAAGTTGTGACCCAAGTTGCATTAGTTACCAGTCAGAATAGACATATAGCAACAAAACGAGAAAACAAAATTGCTACCTTTTTAACATTCCAGCAAATCAAGTTTCCTTAAATGAAGGCCCACTCGTTAATGCCACAATTTCCTCTGTAAATCATTATTCCAGCAGTTTCATGGAGAAAGACACACAGTACATGATGAAAAGGATGACTTCCAGGATAGTGAAATAATTTGACTTTACTTACTCAAAGAGGATAGAAGTGACTATAACAACAAAAATGCACTTCAGAAACTTCCAGTCAAGATGGTGGCGTAGGTAAATGCGGTACCGCCTCCTCCCACAATCACATCAAAATTACAATTGAACTCCAGAACAAACATCCTTCAGAACCACCTGAAATCTAGCTGAATGGAAGTCCTACAATTACTAAATTAAAGCAGCAGCCACATGGAGACTGGTAGGAGGGGGGGAGGGGCGGAGGGGCGGAGGGGCGGAGGGGCTGGTCCCACACCCACGTGTGGTGGATAGAAATCAGGAGGGACACCTCGGCTGGGAAGGTACTCCCTGAGGAGTGAGGGTTCCCTGTCCCACACCAGGCATCCAGCTCAGGGTTCCAGTGCCAGGAAGAAAAGTCCCCATAACTTCTGGCTGTAAAACCACCAGGAACTGAGGCTGAGGGAGGCTGAGGATGCTGGGGCCCCAGGCAGTTCCTCTTAAAGGGCCCACCCTCTGAGCTCCAGCCCCGAGGGGAGGCAACTTGAAAGGCACCAGAGACATAAGGGTAAGAACTGAGTTATTTGGCATCTAGGGGAAGACTGGAGGGGCAGCTTTCTCCCTGACAGATGTGCTGATGGAGGCCATTGTTCCCTTGGTGAACCCCTCCACCACATGGCAGTCTGAAGGCCACCATATGTGAGACTCCAGCAACCTGGTTCACACTGTTTGCCCAGCCCTGGTGATGCCCTGAGGCCCTCCCTCAACCAACTTTCAGGCCCACCCAAGCTGTTTCCAGTGGCTTTACTATAGGACTGGCGTGTTTTGGCTCCTGCTTCAGATTTTCCTAAATCCTCTCAAACAAAGGGCATCTGGCCAGAGTGAGCCTCATCTCTCTCGCTAAGTGGCCCCAGGCCCGGCACTAGAAGCATCCAGCCTTGGTTCACAGCTTGGCTTCACCTGGGCACCTCCAAGCCCAGCAGAAGAAGCAGCCACCAGTAGATCACTTTGTAGCTTATGCTGGTGGCCCTGGGTAGAATACAGGCAGTGGCTGACCTTGCCCTAGAGCCAGCACACCCAGTGAACAGCTTCAGACCAAATCGAAGCACCACCACCCAACCACCTCCACAACTGACACACTCAAGGAATTGACTCAGGGAGTACCAGAGCACTGCTAAAGTAAGTGTTGCTCTGTATGGTGGGCCCCTGCACAGCTGATCATCCAAGGTAGTCAGAGCTCAGTGGTTAGTGGGCACAGCCAGTCCTTGCAGCTGGTCAGCCTGAGTAAAACCCTCCCATTGATGTGCCAACAGCAATCAAGACTCAATTACAACAGAAGGGTGTAAAGTCCACACAAGGGGTGCACTTCAAGGGCCCAGGTGGGTGATCAGGGAGGCTGTGCCACTGGACCCTGCAGGACACCTACTACAACAGGCCACCCAAGGAAGCCTAGGAGACATAGCGACTCTACCTAATACATAGAAACAAACACAAGAAGGTAGCCAAAATGAGGAGACAAAGAAACATGTCCCAAATGAAAAAACAGAACAAAATTCCAGGAAAAGAACTAAATAAAATGAAGATAAGCAAACTAGCAAATGCAGAGTTCAAAACACTGCTTATAAGGATGCTCAATGAACTTAGTGAGGGCCTCAAGAGCATAATAAAGGACCAGTCAAAAATGAAAGATGCACTAACTGAAATAAAGAATAATTTACAGGGAATCAATAGTAGAGTAGGTGAAGCCAAAAGCAAGCCATCAATTTGGAATATAACGAAGCAAAAAACACCCAATCAGAACAACAAAGAGAAAAAAGAATCCAAAAAAAAATTGGGATAGTGTAAGGAGCCTGTGGGACAACTTCAAGCATACCAATATTCGCATCATGGGAGTTTCAGAAGGAGAAGAGAGAGAGCAAGAAATTGAAAACCTATTTGAAAAAATAATGACAGAAAACTTCCTTAATTTGGTGAAGGAAACAGACATACAAGTCTAGGTAGCACAGAGAGTCCCAAACAAGATGAACCCCAAGAGGTCCACACCAAGACACATCATCATCAAAATGCCAAAGGTTAAAGACAAAGAGAATCTTAAAAGCAGCAAGAGAAAAGCAGTTAGTTACCTACAACGGAGCTACCATGAGGCTGTCAGCTGATTTCTCAAAAGAACCTTTGCAGGCCAGAAGGGAGTGGCAAGAAATATTTAAAGTGATAAAAAGCGAGGACCGCCCTGGCCGGTTTGGCTCAGCGGTTAGAGCATCAGACTGCGGTCCAGAGAGACCCGGGTTCGGTTCCCGCTAAGGGCATGTGCCTCGGTTGCAGTTTGTCCCCGGCCCTGGTTGGTCGTGCGGGTGGCAGCCACTCGATGTGTCCCTTTCACGTCGATGTTTCTCTCTCTCTCTCTTCCCCTCTCTCCCTCCCACTCTATCTGAACAAAAAAATGAAAAAATGTCCTCGAGTGAGGATTAAAAAAAAAAAAAAAAAGCGAGGACCTACAGCCAAGATTACTCTATCCTGCAAAGCTATCATTTAGAATTGATGGCCATATAAAGAGTTTCCCAGACAATAAAAAGCTAAAGGGGTTCATCACCACCAAACCAGTGTTATATGAAATGTTGACAGGTCTTCTTGAAGAAAAAGATAAAAAAATATGAACAATAAAATGGTGATAAATACATATCATTCAACAATTGAATCTACAAACAAAATGAGCAAGCAGAACAGAAACAGATTCATAGATACAGAGAACTTTTTGTTGGTTGCCAGATGGGAAGGGAGTTTGGTGAAAAAGATGGAAGGGATTAGGAAGTAAAAAATTGGTTCTTAAGACTGATGAACCTCAAAGGGAAGAGGGGAGGTGGGGCGGGAAGAGAGAAACCAAAGAAATTATATGTATATATGCATAACCAATAGACACAGACAATAATGTGGGGAAAGCAGGAGAGGGGTGGGATTGGGGATGAAAGGGTCAAGGGAGGAAAAAAGAGGGACATCTGTAATACATTCAACAATAAAGATAAGTTAAAAAAATTAAAAATGCACTTCAGAGCTTACACTGGTACCTCTTGTCAAAGTGAACAGGGAGAGAGAGAAACATGAATGTGAGAGTGAAACATCGATCAGCTGCCTCCTGTATGCCCCCTAGTGAGGATCAAGCCCACAACCTGAGCATGTGCCCTGACCAGGAATCAAACCAGCAAACTTTCGGTGCATGGGACAATGCCTGCCCAACCAAATGAGCCACACTGGCCTGGGCTGGGTAAATAAATAAATAAATAAATAAATAAATAAATAAATAAATAAATCCTACTGGTGAAAACTAGTGTACTGCTACTCAACATTAACTATGCAGCAGTTGAGGTTCCAAACCTGAGAGGGAAGGGGGGGGCCAGGAAATACTATTTTGATCATCCATATTTCTGATGCAAATTATACACTGTCTCCAATATTGGCAGTGATGTGGTGGGAGGAGGAAAGGTAACAAGAAATCCCCTTCACCATCAGCCCCAGAACATTTTGTGTTGCAGGAATTAAATTACTCCAGCCTGAGACAGTCTTCAGCATGGCAATTATAAAGGCAAAATGATGGAAATTTTATCTTGCTAAAAGCCTACCAATTACTTTGCATTTTTCCTCTGATTTCAAACATTCAGTATTTGATTTATCAGTTCCCATTTCCATTTATATTTATCCACAACCATATTCATTAAAACCATAGTGCAGAAACCTGTTAAAATGTCACTGTCCACATCAGACATTCTAGACATCAGTGAAGCACATTTAGGACCGTGAACTAGAGTCTACTGAATTTCCTCTCTCAGTACAGGCATCTATGGCAGCACCAGATCAAACAAATTTACTCTATAGGTCCATTCTGGTTTTCTGTCTTCCAAGTCTCTTGTCAGCAATTTTATGGAAGGACTACAATTTTAATTTTTTAAGTCTATCATGTCTATAAATGTTAAAACCATTTTTTTAAACAAAGCGAAACATAAACAGTTTTACCCAAATGAAGGGAGAAGAGGCACAGAGAAGAATATGGTCTTTGTACAAAAAGTAATATTTTTATTTAATTTTTTAAAAACTTAAACCATCTTTCTAGCTCTGTGAACAAGTTAATTCCACTCTATACTAACCATAACGCTACCATCATTCATCCCTCTAACTACAATCATATATTGTATCTCCATTCTTTCAGTTACCCAGATTTTAAATTTAATAGTGTATTAAGTATAGACAAAAAAATGAACTCTGAGTTTTTATTTTAATTTTTTTTTTAATCCTCACCCGAGGACATTTTTTTCATTTTTTGTTCAGATAGAGTGGGAAGGAGAGAGAGGGAGAGAGAGAGAGAAACATCGACGTGAAAGGGACACATCGAGTGGCTGCCACCCGCACAACCAACCAGGGCCGGGGACAAACTGCATCCGAGGTACATGCCCTTAGCGGGAACCGAACCTGGGTCTCTCTGGACTGCAGGCCAATGCTCTAACCGCTGAGCCAAACCGGCCAGGGCTGAGTGTTTATTTTAACATCTTAAAATTAAGAGTTTAAAACGTGTATTATAATGAATTGACAGATGAGTTGATGGAGTCACAGGGCTAAACCAAAGTACTTACATAGTACTGCCATATGATATTATGAAGTATTTCACAAATTCCAAGTCCATTTTATATTTAATAAAACAGTTAATCATTAGGAAAGTTTTGCTAATGTGAGAATATAAAACACTGTTTCTGGGATATAGAATCTGTCCACAGGCAAAATTCATACCCGTCTTCAAAAATAACTAAGGTAAATGAGTATGACAGTAAAGTAATATTAAGACTACAATCTAATTTCATGATGCCCAATGATAATAAGAAATTGGGTGTTATAATGGAAAAATTTAAACTTTGGAGGCTCACATATCTGTCTAATGACCTTGGACAACTTAGTCCATCCATGAAATGAAGTTAATAATTTCTACCTCACAGGTTTATTGTTGTTGTTGTTGTTGTTTAGAGACAGAGATAGAAAGGTGAGAAACATCAACTGGCTGCCTCCTGCGCGCACCCTACTGGGGATTGAGACACAACCCGGGCATGTGCCCTGACTGGGAATCTAACCAGGACCTCTCAATCCATGGAATGACACTCAATCTACTGAGCCACACTGGCCGGGCTCTCACAGGGTTTTAATGAGGAGAAATTATTTACATTGCAATGTACTCCTCCTCTGATAGACAGGTTATTTTTACACAAATGTTAGCCTTTTTGTTCATACATAAATGTTATTTTTCTATTTAAAAAATATAAATATAAATGATACACTAGACAATTTTAGTTAACTCAACATTCTTTCCATCCTCCTTCCACACTAATTGAACCCCAATTTTTATCAGTTATATATTTTTCCTTGGTTAGCTATATGACTCATTATGATTTCATTTCATTTTCAAGATTTGCTTAAGAAGGACAAGAGACTCAATTCTAGCCCATAAGTCATGAGGTGAAGTCTGAGGGCTTTGAGGATTGGATTGCAACTCACATAGCTGGAATGTGTGAGATGGGGCTGCTTGTCTTTTTGTGACTCTGAAAAGAACTAGACTACATGCTGAGGATGACAGAGAGAAAATAATTTACAAAACCTCACATCATATTTTGTGATCCACAATTATGCCAAGAACAGATTCTCTATTGTTTGAATCTCTCAAGTGAACTTTCTATTATACTTCTATAGGTTGACTGAGTAGACAACTGGGGATGCTTATGTTCTGTGAGAATATGTAAACACATGTTATTATCTCAATACAGAATTGCAAGCCATTAATATAATAATTTTCATGTGTTTATGGAATAAAAACACTTTTCAAATGCTCACTGTAACTGATTGATTTCTTACAACAAATTTATGAGGTAGGTATATCTCTATTTCTGTTTTTAAGACAGGTCAACTGAGGCTCAGAAAAGCCAAGCAACATGTCCAAATGCACAGAACTATTAACTTGGGGAGTCAAGATTAAGTTCAGGCAAACTGGCTCTCAAGCCCATTTACATAATGTTAAGTAATGCAGCCTATCAAATTAATAACATGAAAATAAATTTAAACCATCAGTAATTCTGATTGCTGGCCAGAAACCTAAGAAATTTCATTGTCCACTTATATCCAATTATAAGAGCTAGTTTAATTATATCAACAGTTCATCTAGTCACTATTGAAGACCATGCAACCAGATAAAAGACATAATATTAAAAGATTTACATTTTTCTTAACTCAGTAAACAACTTGCTCTTTAACAACTTAATGTTCTAGATCATTTACTCCCAATATTTAAAATGTGAGCTTTAAAAAAGTGATTTTGATGTATACTATGCCTGGGAACCTCTTTTTTAGGCAATAAGCTATTATTATATCCTTTTGGCATTCAATTTTTATTATTTATTTTTAAGACATATTATTTTCAACTTACATAAAATTCACTCTTTCTTGGTGTTTAATCCTATGAGTTTTGACAAATGAAATCATGTAATTACCACCACAATCAAGAAAACTTCCATCATCCCGCAAAGCTCCCTCATTCTGTCCATTTGTGGTAAACCCTTCCTCCAACCCTTAAACTCTGACAAATACTGGTTTATTACTATAGATTTTGTTTTCCAGAATGTCATATAAATGAAATAATAAAGTATGCAGCTTGACTCTTTCTAAATGTGAAAGGACAGGGGCCCTTCCCTTTAAGATTATGTGTAGGCTTACAACATTAATTGAACTACATCTGAGTCCATATGGACATCTGGGTTCCTGAAGACTCTTTTAGGGGTTCTTAGGTCTATTAATTCTTAGATTTTATTTGTGTTTTCACTCTTTCTCTCTAGAGTGTACAGTGCATTTTTCTAGAAGCTGTAGCCTCACTGCTCTGACATTGTGTCATGACCATGTGTGATTGTCTGAAATGGGTAATATTGATAGATACAACCCACATGAACAAAAGCTCTATGGAGTTTTTAGTAATTTTTAAGAGCACAGAGATTCCTGAAGCACCTAAACTTTAGTCTCAACAGGTGAGGAGCAAGCCATAGCTTTTAGGCCCCACATGGCAGGCTGAGCTTTGAAACTCAGTTTGCTCACTGAGGTGTTAGGATAAAAAATTAAAAACCTTTTTCTGTTTTGTTACCTAGATTTGAACAGTTTAATATCTTAAAAGAAGTGCCAGTATAAACTCCCATTTATCTAGCTGTAAGACTAAATTGCTATGCTCCTCACAATTTAGGGCTTAATAAGCTGTTGGAGTTTTTAATGGAAACAAAAACAGTACATCATATTAATTTCTTCTGAATAGTCTTTGTAATCCACCTTCATCAGAAAATTTCATCTGAAACTATTATTTGTCTCTGCTTGAAGGAAATAGTCTATTGGTGACATTAGACTTTTGATAGTATTGATCACCTATTTCTGTTTTTATTTTAGCAAAATCTTTAATAATACAGAAAATATTTATAATCTCATTTATTGTTTTTAGTTGACCAAGTAGGAAGGAAGGGCTTGCTTAACTAACCAATGATCAGTTGGTTAATCCTCAAACAGCTATGGATGACCTTAGTTTCATCATCCTTTTCTGATAATTTTTCTAAAATTTTTAAAAGGATTTAGTGATGTTGACTTCTGTTGACTTTTTTAAAAATTTAAATTTTATTTTGAGTCATTTTTTTCTCTTAATTTAAAAATACTTAAAAATCAAAACCAAATTAAATGTAAATTTTCTTGTGGTAATCAGACCATCTCCTCACGAAAGCACCATTCTTCTCTAAAATGATTTTACATTTCTCTCCAGTTTCCATAAACTGATGTTTCCAAACACTGATGCATTAAACCTTAATGCAAAAAAAAAGTTTTTATTTCATTCTTAGCTAATATGTTACTGTCTTTGCCTACTCAAGAGAACTCTACAAATGATTTTTTGAGGGAAAATATAGTTATTTCTTAGATTATTATTTATAAAATACTATTTATCCGGCATTTTTAAAGTTTTTCATATATTTTTAGGTAATATGAAGGGGATTTTGGAATAGTATCTGAGTTTAGGTTTTAATATTAATACCTACTAATTATTATTCACACTAAGGAGTGATTCTTTAGAAAACTTTATTAACATTTTCATTTGGAGATAATAATACATACTTAAATGTAATTAAGTATGTGCCCTGGTCAGTGTGGCTCAGTTGGCTGGGCATCATCCCATGCACTGAAAGGTCACCGGTTTGATTGCCCATCGGGGCACCATGACCAGGTTGTGGGTTCCATTACTGGTTGGGGTGTGTATGGACAGCCAACTGGTGTTTCTCTCTCACATAGATGTTTCTTTCTCCCTCTCCCTTCCTCTCTCTCTAAAATCAACAAAAAACATTATTTTAAAAATGTAATTAAGTCTATATCAGTTGAAGGACTTCATACTTAATACTATTAGAAAAAATAGTTAGGAAAGGGAAATGGGCAATTGACATTTGAGTACATCCCTTTTATAATTGAGGGCATTGAAATTTGGAGAGGTTAATTTGTCTGTAGTCAAACAGCCTGCAAGTTCTGGAAGAAGAGTTTAGCTCTTATCTGTCTGACTTAAAAATTTCTGCATCTGAGAAGAAGAGAGTGAGTCACCCCCTGGCTCTGCCACCCCTTAGTTGTGTGACTGTGTTATATTATTAATGATATTGCTAATTATATTATTAATTGTGGTATTATTCTTAGACTTCAGAGTTTTGTTATTTATGAAAATAATCACTAAGGTTGTATTTTTTTTAATTAAATTCCTTTTATTTTTATCTTTTTTTTTAATCTCTAAATGAACAAAGTTTTGGTTCATAACAAAAGTAAAAATTATAATGAATTAAAGCCTCTTCCAACAGAGTCTCTTTTGCCAATAATGGAAACCTGACTATAAGACCGGTTGACATTACTCACATTTGCAATACTAACTTCAGTTGGGTAAGTTTTAACTTTTATGTCCAGTGACAATCCCAGCAGGATAAAATGCAGTTATTTGAAGGCAGTTATTAAAACTACTTCTCTAATTCACTAGGAATGATAGATAATGGACCTGAGGGTGGATCAGGGTGTCTACAGATGGAACCTGAAAGGGAAAGATGAGGAAGCCAGTGCATTTATTACCTCACAGAAGAAGAAATACGAAGCCAGTGGAGGACAGTCAGTCTCCCTCCCTCTTAACCACCTATCAGTAGTTCTCCCAAAACAGAACTTGATTGTATTTTGTTGGATGGAGAACTCAGTGTCATGTGCCTTGTAGTAAACCAATCATGCTTGCTAGCTTGATCCTACAATTACACACATCACATGATTCTGAAGACAGATGGCGGGAGCATAAATCTGGACATGTTAACGTCAAGTCTGTTGCACTAGGCTTCTTAGTAAAATGTTCATAATTTAGTGTTCAGCTGTAACTGCTAGTTTCTGGTCTTCCTATTTTTATCTTACTGTTTAAATGAATGTCATTACCACTTTAAAAGCCAGTGAGAAATTTTAAATTAATTGTTAAAGTGTGTAATTGATGGTTGCATCCCTCTGTACTTAACGTTAATTAATGATTTAAAGGAAGTGCTCTATGAATGAATCAAATATCTGAATTGTGAAATTCTGACTAGACGAGTTTAATGATAAGTCAAATCAATATAAAAGAAAATGCTACCAAAGGACACAGTTTTCTTAATGTTTATTTCAATAATGACTTAACTTTTTATTATATGAGCAATACACATCACACCCAAGCAAACATTCATATACATATACACCATTCCTAATAAATACTTTAATTTAAAATATTCTTAATATTTACCATTATTTTTTAAATGAGTGCTTATCTATATTGACATTTTAAAAATTTAGATTTGTATTTCATTTTCAAAATACATACTAAATCACTACATAGTGGAATAAAAATATGTTATAGCTGTTGATATTCACACTTTGTTGAGTATCTTTTTTGTTTACTGCACATGAACTAGCAATCTTTATTTCAGGCAAGGTTGGCTTAACAAGATCTCATTAACCTTGTGTGTTCTTTAAGTGTGCACTACATCAACAGCTATAAATTCTATTTCCTGTTACTAGTTTCCTGTATAAAAATCTTTCTTAATTAGTCTATACTACTCTTTATTTCCAAGTCTTTATAGAGGAAGTGACCATAAATAGAGAAGTAAAATTTTATTTAAAATACATTTTTTAAATACTTTTTTATTGATTTTTAGAGACAGGAAGGGAAAGGGGGAGAGAGAAACATCAGTGAGAATCATTGACTGGCTGCCTCTTGCACACCTCCTACTGGGGATGGAGCCTGAAACCCAGGCATGTGCCCTGACCGGGAACTGAACCAGAGACTTCAGTGCATGGGACACCACTCAACAAACTGAGCCACACTTGCCAGGGCTAAAATACATATTTTTTAAATCCTGAATGTATCTGAGCAGTTTTAGAAATGTTTCCCCCTTAAAACAGTACATTCAAAAAAAGTTTTAATAGTAACATTTAAATATATGTTCTTGTCTTCATATTGGCTTTAGCGGCAATCAGAACATCATGTGCTCTACTTGGTCTGCAGAAGGGTGGTGCTAATTGTAAAAACACTTAATCTGTTTAATTAATATCTAGATAGATTACCAGGAGACTCATATGCAATGTTTTCCATTGTAAAAGCAAAAATACATTTAAGGAAGAAGAAACACAACTCAGATTTACAACCTGCAGTTTTCTTATTTTACTAATACACAATCAATTTTACATTATGATTATTCTAGCAATTTTTCTCCCATTTTTGGTTAAATGTTCTCACTGCATTTCCTGAGTAATGTGTTCACCTAATATTCACTCTTTACACCCCTGAGTCAGCCTTCTTTCCCCTCCCCCAGGATATCATTGCACTTGCCAAAGAGAAAAGACCAAGTGATGACTGTGACCTAGTTTTTAAGGACTTTAATCTGTTTCTGAAATTAGTCAAAATCTGTGCTTTGCTGTATGATTAAGCCTCTGAAAAGATGCATGACCTGTAGAGAAATGTCCCACGGAGGTGCTTTATGTTGTTTTCACATCCCTTCAGAAAACATACAAGCTGTATCTGTCAATCTCTGGAAAAAAAGGTTCAAAACTTTCTGCAAAGTAGATAATATTGCTTTGGCCAGTGTGGCTCACTTGGTTGCTACATGTGGTGCGCTGCAGGGTTGTGGGTATGATTCCCTGTCAGGGTACATGCCCCGCTGCGGCTCGATCCCCAATAGGGGGCATTTGGGAGGCAGCTAAAGGACACTTCTTTCTTACATTGATGTTTTTCACTCTCCCTCTCCCTTCATCTCTCTCTAAAAATCAATTTAAAAAAAAATTTTTTAAATAGCAAATAGCCCTGGCTGGTATGGCTCAGTAGTTAGAGCATTAGCCTGTGGACTGAAGGGTTGCGGGTTCGATTCTAGGTCAATAGCATGTACCTGAGTTGCAGGTTCGATCCCCAGCCGCAGTCAGGGTCTTGTGGGAAGCAACTACTGGTGTGTCTCTCTCATATCCAATTTCTTTCTTTCTTTCTCTCTCTCTCTCTCTCCCTCTCTCTCTCTCTCTCTCTCTCTCTCCCTCTCTCTCTCTCTCTCTCTCTCTCTCTCTCTCTCTCTCTCTCTCCCCCTCCCTCCCTTCTACTCTATCTAAAAATCAAAGGAAAAATATCCTCATGGACTTCCAGTCAAGAAGGCAGCGTCGGTAAATGTGGTACTAGCCTCCTCCCACAACCACATTAAAATTACAACTATACTACAGAACCACCACCATTCAATACCACCTGAAATTGAGCTGAATGGAAGTCCTACAACAATGAAATTAAAGAAGCCACATTGAGACTAGTAGGAGGGGCAGAGGCAGGGACGGGCTGGTCCCACACCCACATGTGTCGGATAAAAATCAGGAGGGATACCTCAGTGGGGAAGGTCCTCCCTGAGGTGTGAGGGGTCCCAGTCCTACAACAGCCCCCCAGCTCAGGGTTCCAGTGCCAGGAAGAGAAGTCCCCATAACTTCTGGCTGTAAAAACCAGTGGGAATTGAAGCTAAGGGAGGCTGAGGCAGCTAGAGCTAAGACTTACTCAGACCCACTCCCTCCAGGCTCCAGCATGGGGAAGGCAGCTTGAAAGGCACCAGAGACATACAGGGTTCTAAGAACTGAGTTGTTTGACACCGAGGGGAGAGCTGGAGAGGTAGCTTTTTGCCAGACAGACATGTTGGCAGAGGCCGTTGTTCTGTTCCTTCGGTGATCTCTTTCCCCAAGGACAGGCAGACTGGCACCATATCTGGGTCTCCAGCAACCTGGCTCACACTGTTTGCTCCGCCATGGTGATTCAATGAGACCCTGCCCCACCCAACTTTCAGGCCCACCCAAGCTGGTTCCTGTGGCTTTACCATAGTATTGGCCCTGCTTGGCTCCTGCTTCAGATTTTCATAAACTCTAGCGAACAAACAGCATCTGGACTCAGCAAGCCCCATACCGCTCACTAGGTGGCCCCAGGCCTGGTACTTGCAAGCAGCCAGCCATCAGCAGATCGCTTTGTAGTTCATGCATGGTGGCCCCAGGTAGAACACAGGCAGTGGCTGACCTTGTCCCAGAATCAGCACACCAAGCGGACAGCTTCAGACCACATCGAAGCACCACCATTCAAACACTTGCACAAGTGACACACTCAAGGAGTGGACTCAGTGTGTACTAGAGCCCTGCTGAAGTAAGTCTTGCTCTGTGTGGTGGGCCCCTGTACAGCTGATCCTCCAAGGTAGTCAGAGGTCAGTGGTCAGTGGGCACAGTCAGTCCTTGCAGCTGATCAGTCTGAGTAAATCCCTCCCACTGACATGCCAACAGCAATCAAGACTCAATTACAACAGAAGGGTGTACAGTCCACATGAGGGGTACACTTTGAGGGCCCAGCTGGGGTTATCAGGGAGGCTGTATCACTGGACCCCACAGGACACCTACTATAATAGGCCACCCTAGGAAGCCTAGGAGACATAACAACTCTATCTAATACATAGAAACAAACACAGGGAGGCAGCCAAGATGAGGAGAGAGAGAAACATGTCCCAGATGAAAGGACAGAACAAAACTCCAAGAAAAGAACTAAATGAAACAGAGATAAGCAATCTAACAGATGCAGAGTTCAAAACAGTGGTTATAAGGATGCTCACGAAACTTAGTGAGAACGTCAAGGAACTTAGTGAGAACATCAAGGAACTTAGTGAGAATATCAACAACATAAAAAAGGACCAGTCAGAAATGATGGGTAGACTGAAATAAAAAATAATTTACAGGAAATCAATAGTAGAGTAAGTGAAGCTGAGAAGCAAACCATCAATTTGGAATACAAGGAAGCAAAAACACCCAATCAGAACAGCAAAAAGAAAAAAGAATCCAAAACAACGAGGATAGTGTAAGGAGTCTCTGGGACAACTTCAAGCATACCAACATTTGCATCATGGGAGTGCCAGAAGAAGAGAGAGAGCAAGAAATTGAAAACCTATTTGAAAAAATAATGACAGAAAACGTCCCAAACTTGGTGAAGGAAACAGACATACAAGTCCAGGAATCACAGAGAGTCCCAAACAAGATGAACCCAAAGAGGACCACAACAAGACACATCATAATCAAAATATAAAATGTTAAAGATAAAGAGAGAATCTTAAAAGCAGCAAGAGAAAAGCAGTTAGTTACCTACCAGGGAGCTCCTATAAGACTGTCAGCTGATTTCTCAAAAGAAATTTTGCAGGCCAGAAGGGAGTGGCAAGAAATATTCAAACTGATGAAAAGCAGCATGTACAACTCAGATTACTCTATCCTGCAATGCTATCATTTAGAATCTATGGACATATCAAGAGTTTCCCAGACAAGAAAAAGCTAAAGGAGTTCATCACCACCAAACCAGTATTATATGAAACAATGAAAGGCCTTCTTAAAGACGAAAAAGACAACCTATATGAACAATAAAATGGCAATAAACATATCTATCAACCATTGAATCTAGAAACAAGATGAACAAGCAGAACAGAAAGAGACTCATAGATACAGAGAACTTTTTTCTGATTGCCAGATGGGAGTGGGGTTGGGGAGATGGGTAAAAAAGGAGAAGGGATTAAGAAGTACAAATTGGTTGTTAGACTGATGAACCTCAAAGGGAAGATAGGTGTGGGGCAGGAAGAGCTTATCCAAAGAACTTATATCCATATATGCATAACCAATGGACACAGACAATAGGGTGGGGAAGGCAGAAGAGGTGCAAGAGGGGGGAGGAGGGATTCAATGGGGTAAAAAAAGGGGGACATCTGTAATACATTCAACAATAAAGATAAGTTTTAAAAATAAGAAGAAAAGAAAAATATCCTCAGGTGAGGATTAACCAAATAAATAAATAATAAAAAAAATATCATTATTTGCTGTGGTGTTAATGGGGCTGGGAACTTTTTCACATCCACACCACAGGACATTGTTGCCTGAGCCCTGGACTTCAAACAGAGGACAAGCCCCCTCCCTGCTTTTTCCTTACAGTGACCTTAGGATCAGTGGAATGTGCTGAGTTGGATTGTCAGTTGTCAGTTCACTGGACTGTGTTTCATCATTGAAAAATTAAGACTGATATTTTCCTTTTGATAAAAATGGAAAAACAGTTGCATCACAACAGTTTTCTGTTTTTGCCATTTAGAAAATTATGAAAAGTCAATTATAGCAATAATTTGAATCCTATATATTTTTTAGGTTGTTCCCCTCCTTCCTACCCACCACTCCACCCTGGGTAATAACCTGGGTTTCTCACTGAGACATCTGAGATCTACATTGAGAACCACAGGACTATAGTATAATCAAATGTCATGTAGCTCATCAGCAATTTAAAATAACCCTCCTGAATCAACAAGTAATAGGATCAAAAGCAGACATGTGAAGCACCTATAGTCCTATCAATAGCAATGTTTTGTTTTAAGTATTTTAATTGATTAAAGGTTAGGCAAAAAATTATATTTAGAATATTAAATTCCCTCTCCTTGAGTAGCTAGAAGGATAATGTTAATATAAATAATAATATTAACAGATTGATGATGACGATGATATAAGCAGCTAACATTTATAATGCACTTAGTATAGGCCAAACTTTGGTCTAAGTCTTTTATGTATATAATTCATTTGGTCTTTATAAATCTGTGAGGTACCATTAAGCATTGTAAATCAGCTACCATTAAACATTAAACAGTTACAAGGATTCCTCTTCAGTATAAGGTAGGAAAATCCACAATAATTTTAAATGAGAAACCTAAAATCTTATATATTTGGTAAATAAAACAAATGACACACCAAAAAATAATAAACCAAAAGAACAGATGGAATTGAAACGTATGTTGAAGAAAGCAATGATTGAGTCAATTAAGAATGTTAATGTCCCTAGTATAACTGAACTATCAATTCAACTTTTTGGAACACTGGGCTGTGAAATTACTGTCTCTCTTAATGTAGGAATTTGTATTTGGACCAGTTTGATGTACGTCACTTGTGCAAGGTTAGCTGTTTAGGTAAATAACGGTATTTGTTTTGTGTGTTTTTAAATTAACTAATGGAAAAAAATAATGAAGGACTCCAGATTTAGTGAGAGAATACAAACAAATATTACTATGCTCTATCCTGTAAGAGATCACTTGCCCTTGAATTACCTAAACAGTGAGAATTTCCGCAAAGAAAAGCATTTCTCAAATTGTGATACATATGAATATGTAGAACTATGAATTACTAGAGCAAGCAACTATTAACTCTAAATGCTTGCTACAAATTTTTTGATATCTTGAAAATATTACTAATGCTCTACATAAGAAAAATATTTGTTTTAGGAACAAAACTAATTGATATAGGGATTTTTTTCCAAGTAAGAATATGATCTGAAAAACTTAAGATGAATTATTAAGTACTGACTGAATTAAATCTTAGACTGATTAGCATCACATGCTGTTGTGGTTTGTTACTCTCTGCTTGTCATCTCTCTCTCTCTCTTTTCTTAATTCTATGTTTTCATTGATTCCAAAAAGAGAGGAAAGGAGAGGGAGGGAGGGAGAGAGAGAGATATGTGACAGAGAAACATCGGCTGGTTGCCTCCTGCAATCCGACTGGGGATTAAACTTGAAACCTGGGCATGTGCCCTAACTGGGAATCGAACCTGGGCAGTTTGGTGCATGGGATGATGCCCCAACCAACTGAGCCACAACAGCCAGGGCCCGCTTGTCATCTCTTATACAAGACATCATGAAATGATTTTTCTTTTTGAAAAAGATATATAAAAATCTATCAGTTGTTGTATTAGAAGTTGTCTACTCTAATGATGAAATAAAATATAAAATTTATTTTGGTGGCAGAATTTTTAAAATAATTATTTTTACTTTATATCCTATTTATAACCTAATGGGGTTTTCTGCCTTATTTAACATATTTTGTGGGGGGACGCTGTATCATACACTAGTATTACAAATTAAAATAGCCCCTATGGTTAACATCAGGAATTTCAAGAATCTATTATACTTGTGGCTTAAAGGGAATTCACAAAGTCAATTTCAACGTGTTTTCTAAACTATATTTGCTTCATGCATACACTTTTAATAAAATGCCATCAGGAAGCATAACCTTAAACAAGGTATTCATGAGGAGCCATGTTGCCTCCTAGGGGCTGCTCTGACATTGTAAAGGCATTTGTTTTCCACTTAGGTTATACTTGAACATTTACATTTTAGAATGGTTTTTTCATTATAAGTTACTTCCTTTGTATTTAGCTTTTATTTTGATAGGTCACTAACAAGCCTATAATATAAGTCCTACAAATGTTAACATTATAGATCTATATCCTGTAAGAATTTAGGTACTTAATTTTTTTTCTATCTATTTTTTATACTTATAGTTAGGTTATATTTTCTATGAATCTCATCCCAAGATTACAGAAGGAAGTTACAAAATATTTATTGTAAAAAGGGTCTAAGGGTTAAAAACTACTACTTTAAACAAAAATCACATACTTAGTGATGTCAACTGTGCCAAACCTTCCAAAATTCCTCCCTCAAATTCACTGTTTTCTTAATAGACGTATCTGTTCTTCCAAGATTCGGACTTGATTATCATCAAATCAAAACACTGGTCCATACACAATACACAATACACAATACACAATACAGCATGATTCACTAATCAGTTTGCCTACTAGAAGGAGGAACCTGGAAATCCTCAGCATTTTCCAAGAACCAAACATACATGCAAAATTCAAAGCCAGGTGACTACAAAACAGGGACTTACCCTAGTGAAAAGGTGGTATAATATGGCTGAAAGTTCATTAAAAAAACAGGCTTGGAAAACTTACTCAAGTCACTTAATTTCCACAAATGAAAAGTGAGAGAGTAAAGCCCAATAGCTACAAGACATTTTTGAGCTTTATTAAATTATGAGTCCACAAATAAAGTATTTAAGTCAGTGCCACCTTTAGACAGGGAATCATAGAACCATCTAGGAAGTTCCCTCTCACCTCCAGACAAATACTCTCTTAAGAAAGAATGGTAATAAACTGAGAGGACCTCTATAAACTTTGAAACAGCAAACACTTTCAAAGATTGTTGGCCAAAAATGGCCAGTCATTCTGGTACCACTGACACTAACAGTTTCTACAAGACTCCTCATATACGAACATATCCACAGAATGAAAAGTATGACTTAAATGTATTTTAAAAGAAATAAAATTCTGAGAATTCATAAATTCTTAACAAATCTAATTCAACATCCCAGAATATTTATTTTGTGAGATCTTATATATGTTCTCCAATAGACTTTAAACCCTTAGGACATAAGTCATTAAGGCTTTTTCTTTTTTCTCTAAATTGGCTTTAATGGAAAACTCTGGCAGACACAAACAATTTTAGATTCCATCTTCTACTCATATATACAAAGGACACACTCCATGGAATTTTGTGCAATCTGAAATCCTAGACTATCTCAAGAACTTGTATCTCATGACCTCCTTCTAACTTGAGCTGTATTTCTCAACCAAGTGTACACTGCGGCACTTGTAAAAAACAAATATTTGGGCCTGGCCAATTTGGCTCAGCGGTCAGAGCATCGGCCCACAGACCTGGAGTTGCGGATTCGATTCGGGTCAAGGGCACTTACCTAGCTTGTGGTTCGGTCACTGGCCCTGGTGGGGTCATGAGGGAACCAACCAATGTGTCTCTCTCACATCGATGCTTCTCTCTCTTTCCTTCTTTCTCTCTCTCTATCTACCTTCTTCCCTCCCTCCCTCCTACTCTCTCTGAAGATAAATGGAAAAATAGCCTTGGGTGAGGATTAAAAAAAAAAAAAATTCAGGTATTTCGGTCTTTTCCAATAGGTTCTGAGTAGACCTGGAATGAGCTTAGGCAGCTTTCTTTTCCACTGAGGCAGAACCTGCCAAAAGCAAACCAGGGAATGAGCACTGTTTTTCAAGTAGGTGATTTTTATGTGTAGTCTTGAATAAATAAGAACTAGTATTAAAAAAGTAAAAATGTAAGGTCTCCCCAAATCTCAATCCATTCATTTCAATGGCAGTCCTTGATAAAATATATTATAACAAAAGACACTATGTCTTAAATATACAAGCTAGCTTAGGTGCTGTAGAGGACCAGAGCTACAGATCCAAAACAAAATAATACTATTTTCTTGCCTCTGGCCACTCTTCCTTACACCAAATCTATCCATCCATACCTCAGAAGGACGTTTTCTTTCTTTGCTTGTCTTAACTTTCTCTCATCTGCAGTGTTCCCATTTCTTTCAGCTTTTAAGAGCTGAAGTAGCCAAATCAGAGAGTCTAAAAAATGAATTCAAGTCAAATGAAATCATCCATAGAAATACAATGTATTCATTACTCTATATTTTAGGGCAAGAAATTAAAAAAAAAAAAATAACTATCTGACTAGAAGAGAGGGGAAGAGAAAAGAAAAAGGAGACCAAAGCATCTTTTGTAGCCTATAAAATTTGAGGTAACCAGATGATGGCTGGTTTTCATTTCACCCCTCTACACACCCTGAATTTTGTGTGTCACTCCCTGACTGTTCTAATCAGAACTCTATTGAAGGAGAGATGGCTGTGTGAATCTATTGGAAAACAAAGAAATCACTACAGAACAGTCTCCAAAACCCAAAGATAATCCTGTAGGCTGGCCAGTGTCAATATTTGAATACTAAAACTTACAAATCCAAATTTAGATACCTCTATGATAATTTTAGTTACAGTAGAATGTGTCACTGTATCATTTCTCTGCATCTAATGCATAAAAGTGAAAGGAAATCTAGTTTTCAACATCATACTCCCACTAAAACATCGTATAATCAATTAATGCTGTCAGCAGCAAAACTCAATTTTCTCCTCCATGTGTAGAGGAGAATGTACCAAACAGATTGATAATTCCCATTGAAAGTGTGGCTAACTAACTGTTTCTAAGCAACCTTGCTCCATCATCTTCTCTGACAAAAACAAGGGAAAAGAGTTTGAACTGCAGGCTGATGGAGCTCTGAATACTAATGACAAGGCTAGAAGGAATGCTTCATTACTGACTCTGGGGAGACAAGCACAGGAGCAGATTCTAGCTGTAAATAAATTAGTTTGTAGCTCATATAGCTGGACGCAAGCCTACAGATGAAGTTCCTTTAGTGACTCTCCATTCATGTGAGCTGGGCTCATTCATATACCTGCAAATTTAGTTTAGCAAATCATTCATATATATTCTCTGGAAATTACTTGAGGAAAAAACCTTCCAAACATGTCTATTTATCTGCTGTGGGATTTTTTTAAATCCTCTTAGGAATATTTAAACTGACCACATTCTTAAATTAGCATCTGTGCCCAAGAGATCTTTCCGGTCATAAGCGCTGAACTATTATGACAACCCAGAATCAAAATTTAAAATGTCTCAAATGGCTGGCCTTGCTGCTGAACACCACACAGCACAGCAGAATGAATCCAAATGGAATGAAAATCCGGGATGTTTTTTTCCTCACACCCTTTTCCTACTCTGCCCAAATCCAGCATTCCATTCCTCTAATAAGATGAGTTATCATATGATTCATCTTCCCTGCCTATAAAATGGAATGAGAAATAATTTTTCCCAATAAAACTGCATAGACTACCAGAAAGTAATGTATTTATATTTTGTTTACAATTTTAAATCAAAGCTTTATGTTTTTCAGGGGTAGAAATCATATATTTAATGTCAATTGACCCTAGAATAAACTTTTAAAGATGTGACACCTCCTCAGAATACTTCAACTACTTTCTAATAAAAGTATTACAGAAAATTTTTAAATTTTTAAAGGAAAGAAATTCTTAATTATATTCTGGACACACTGAAAAAAATCTGTTTAGAGAAATTCTACAGAAAGTTTAAAAATACTTTAAGTATTACATATATCTTCACTTCTTGTTTTTAAAATTCTTAAAACATATCATTTTATTTAATCAAATGAGAAGGTATTCCCATGCCACTGAACAAAAGAAATATCAAAGAATACATTTTAAAATAGCAAGAGCAACTAACATCGAGCCAAGCACTATGCTTGTCATTCAGGTACATTTATCTCATTTTAACCTGACAATGTTAAGGTGAGTTCTATTAGCCCAGTTGTCATATCACTTGCAGCTCTAGGTGGTCACACATCAAGTATTTGGAGGCAGAATCCAAACACAAGTTCTGCTCACATAACACTCTCAGGTTTTCAAATGAACTCAGTCACTGAGATAACCTACCTTTCTTACAATGCTAAGAGTCATTTATTAGTATGTTCTGAATTACATACACTAATCAGATTTTTATGTGGGTAACATTTTTAATTTATGATTCATCTGAATTAGTTCAGGCTAAATTTATACTATTTATGAGGATGGGTACTGAGGCAGAGGGTAGGGGGAAGACATGCTAAGCACATACAATTTCAAGGGATCTACTTATTCTAGAATGTAAATTATTAAACCACTTTAGAAAAATCCTTTTCAGTAAACTCTAGCATCTCTCAGCATTACCTCAAATGAGAATGAGTCATGCCAGCTCTGTGATCAAGTAAGCCCACCTAAACTTTGCCTTCCCATCACTCCCTAGTTGACCTTTATTTCCTCACCTGTGAAAGAGGTTCTATTTGAGAGTTTTTGTAAAGATGAAATGAAAAAAAACAAAACAAAACCATCGTGTGTGTATGCATGTGTGTGTGTGTGTAAAAAGAGTTACTTAGTTTATTGACAGGCAGTAGGTACTAAATAAATATTAGCTGCCATTTTCACTGATGAAAATAATGTTAAATCTCCCAGTTAAACATTCTTGATAAAAATCTCAAAAAAGCATTTTACTCTATTTAATAAAAATTGTAAAATGAGATTTGTTTTTTAAAAGGTTGTATCTATTCCCCACATTTTTAAACTAATCCTGGTTGTTATTCTTAAAACCTATTCCAAAAACCTAGAATTTTTCATATTTAAATTCTTTAAGCTTAAAATCATGATCTAGTTCAGTCACAAAAAAGATTACACCATAATTGGGATTTGTGACTGAACAGCAAGGCAACTGGTGTGAAAAACCCACTGAAGTGAAGCTGATCTGAAATACCGTGAACAGGGAATGCACAGAAAAGAGAGATGCGAAGAGGATGAGCCAACTCAGGCAGGTGCATGACTCCAGCGGAGAGATATTGTGGCAGCAGAGCCCCCTCTCTTCTTGCAGCATGGGTTCTCTGCCCTACACAGGGATTCCCAATTCAGTAAAACAGAGAAAGGAAGGGGAACCCGTGGAGTGCCAGGTGGTGGGAAGCAGTGGAGAACGGGTCCACCTTGGAAGCTCAAACTGCAACATCCCAGACAAAGAGCAATCAATCCCTTTGTTGCAGCATCAGGGGCAATCACTATGATCTGGGACTAGGGGAGGGGCCAAGCCGCCACACCACAGAGCTCAGCTGCAAGACTGATCTGTACACCAAACAGTGACTCTGAGAGGCCCTCCATTCCCTGTAAGAACATTGGGCAGAAAGCCAGGTGGGGGTGGTCTGTGTGCCTGAGGAAAAGAAAAACAAAGAAATGGGATTTCCTACTTCACTTCCACCTCAATCGCACTCAGGGGACCCTGCCCTCAACCTACAAATCTGTGAGACCTGCTCCATTCTGCTGTGATCTAACCAAAGGAAACAGTGCAGGGTTACAAATCTGCACCAGTACAGCTCAGTCTGTACATGGACATTTGGCCAGCTGGAGCCCAGGGAGGAGGAGGCCCTGCCCAAGGGCAGCTGGCTAGGGGATGATTTTTGTTTTTTAGTTTATTTGTTTCTGATCCCCTCCTACATTGAGCAGTGTCAAGGGAATGCCAGGGAGCCAGGCAGAGCTGAGATGTTGCAACAGTGTCTTCCGGGTGGGTTTCTGTCCTGGAAACATAGAGATGTGTATTGGGCACTTCAGCGGCATTGTAAGGAAGCAGATCCAAGTTCCCCAGTGAATACATCCATTGCAGTCCTGTGAAAAGAGAAAAGGCGTACCCCACTCCCACAGAATAGAAGCACTACCCCCAAAATGAGTGTGTTTAAACCACCCTGACCAGGTCATGGATAGCCCCCCCAGAGTGAAGATCCATGGGTCAGGGAGAGCAACTCAGAGCTAGAGACAATAAAAAAGCGAGCTGGGAAGAAGACCCAGTCTCTGGGTTTCAGATGACCCACCAACTGGACTGTTTGGAGCTCTGTCCTGCCAAGTGTCAGGCTGACAGCAAATAGCCAGGCAGGGATAGCAACTGACATTGATTGCACCAGAAAACCTACCAGGAGGCCGCTGACCTGCAAACCAAGGGGCCAGTCTTAGACAATATAGGAGCAAAATCCTGAGAGCACCACAAATAGCAGATCCAAAGGATGAACACAGTAGGCACCAAAATCTGTGGAGTCAAACTCTATACTTTTTCTTTTTCTGTTCACTTCATTATTATTATTTAGTATATATTCTTTTTATTTTTATAGATTTCACTTCATTTCTGCTTCTCTTTTTTTCTTTCATATCCCTTATTTCTCTTTCCATTTCCCAACCTATTTATTTCTCTTTGCTTTTTTATTTTCATTTTTTCTCTTTCTATTCCATATGTTATTCATTACTACCTTTTAAAATTACTACTTTATTCATATATCTATTTCTCTTCTATTCCTTTTTTTTTTCCCTATTCACCACCTTCTTTTCTTTCACATTCTCTTCTATCATTTCCTCCTTTCTGCCCCTAATTCTTTTGGTCTCTTGTATGATAGTATTCTCTTTATTTTTTTCCCTTTCTGTCTCCGTTTTTATTCTTTTTTTTGTTGGTGGTGGGGTTGTTTTTTATCTTGTTATCAGTTTTTTGGGGTGTGTGTGTGTGTGTGTGTGTGCACTGTTTTCAGTTTGGTGTTGTTATGTCTTGTTTTATTCTATAGCACCTGTATAACAGCTGCCATGATGTGGTTGGGACTGAGCCAAATAGGAGGCCAGCTCAAGGACCTAGCCCACTCACAAAAGGGGCATTTCTAGAGCACTCAGCTTAGAAGATCAAGGAGATACACCGCTGGGTCCCACAAGACACCCACTATAGAAGGCTAGCCCATCAGGACTGGGAGTCACAACAAATCTATCTAACAAATAGAAACAAGCATGAAGAGGCAGCAAAAATGGGAAGACCAAAACACAGGCCCCAAATGAAAAAAATAAGACAATTCACATAAAGAAAAACTAAATCAAAAGGAGATAAGCAATTTATCAGATACAGAGTTCAGAGTAATGATTATAAGGATGCTGAAGAGCATGAAAAAATACATAGAAACCATGAAAAAAACCAGTTGGAAATGAAGAATGACACAGCAGAAATAAAGAATACACTGGAAGGAATGAACAGATTAGAGGAGGCCGGGGATCGAATCAGCAAATTAGAAGACAGGCTAGAAAAAAATCACTCAGTCAGAGAACCAAAAAGAAAAACTAATTAAAATGCAGGAGGAAAAGTTAAGGAAGCTTTGGGACTACGTAAAACGTAACAACATCAGCATAACAGGAGTATCAGAACGACAAGAAAATGAGCCAGGGATAGAGAAACAGTTCGATAGAGGGATAGAGAAATAATAGCAGACAACTTCCCTAACCTGGTGAAGAAAAAAGTCACACAAGTGCAGGAAGCATAGAGAATCCCAAGAAAGATGAACCAAAACAGATCCAAACCAAGACACATCATAACTAAAATGTCAAAAATTAAAAACAAAGAGAGAATCTTAAAGGAAGCAAGGGAAAAGCAATTTGTTGCTTTTGTACAAAGGAGCTCCCATCAGGCTGTCAGTTCATTTATCAACAGAAATACTACAGGCCAGAAGGGAATGGCATGAAGTATTCAAAGTAATGAAAAGCAAGAATCTGAAACCAAAACTACTCTATCCAGCAAGGCTATCATTTAAAATTGAAGGTGAAGTAAAGAGCTGCCCAGACCAAAAAGAAGCTAAAGGAGTTTATTACCACCAAACTGGCATTGCAAGAAATGTTAAAGGGTCTGCTTTAAGAAAAAGAAGAAATCAACACAGAGAAGAATATAGGCACAAAGAATAAAAATGGTAATAAATAAGAACCATACAATAATAACCTTAAAAGTAAATAGATTAGATGTTCTAATCAAAAGACAGAGGGTAGCTGAAATATATATATACACACACACACACACACACATGCTGTCTACAAGAGCTCCACCTCAGAACAAAAGATTCACACTGATTAAAAGTGAAGGATACAAAAAATATTCCATGTAAATGGAAACACACACACACACACAAAATGCTGGGGTAGCAATACTTATACTTGACAAAACAGAATGCAAAATAAAGCCCATAACAAGAAACAAAGACAGGCACTGCATAATACTAAAAGAATCAATCCAATAATAGCCCTGGTAAACATATGCACCCAATACTGGAGCACCTAAATATAAAAAAAAAAAAAAAAAAAAAAAAGTCTTGAGGGGCTTTAAAAGATCAAAGGCAATACAGTCATAGTAGGGGACGTTAGCAGCACAATGACATCACTGGATAGATTTTCCAAACAAAAATTCAAAAAGGCAACAATAATCTTAAAAAACACACTGGATCAGATGAATTTAATTGATATTTACAGAACATTTCATCCCCTAACTGCAGAATATACATTCTTCTCAAGTGTACATGGAAGATTATCAAAGATATACTACATTTTAGGACACAAAATAAATCTTAACAAAGGTTCAAATCATATCAAGCATCTTTTCAGATCACAATGGCATGAAACTAGAAATCAATTACAACAAAAAGAACTCAAAAACATTCAAACACATGGAGGCTAAATAGTGTGTTATTAACAATGAATCAGACACCAATGAGATCAAGGAACAAATCAAAAACTTGATGGGAACAAATGAAAATGAACACAAAACAACCCAAAATCTATGAGACACAGCAAAAGCCATCCTGACTGGGAAGTTCATGGCATTACACGCCTACCTCAAGAAGCAGAAAAAAATCTCAAACAAATAATCTATCCCTACACCTAAAAGAAGTAGAAAATGAACAACAAATAAGGCCCAGAGTAAGCAGAAGGAAGGAAATAATAATGATCAGAGGAAAAATAAAAATGACATAGAGACTGAAAAAACAATACAAAAGATCAATGAACCCAAGAGCTGGTTCTTTGAAAAGATAAACAAGATTGAGGAACTTTTAGCCACACTCACCAAGAAACAAGGAAAGAGGACCCAAATAAATAAAATAAAAAATGAAAGAGATGAAGTAACATCTGACATCATAGAAACAGGAAAGAATGTTAAGAAAATACTATTAACACCTATATGCCAATAAATTGGACAAATTAGGTAAAATGGACAAATTCTTTGAAACATACAATCATCCAATACTCAATCAGGAAGAATCAGAAAACCTGAATAGATCGAAAATAACTAATGAAATTGAAGCAGTAATCAAAAGTCTCCCAGCAAACAAAAGTCTTGAACCAGATGACTTCACACATGAATTTTACCAAATATTCAAAGAAGAACTAACACCTATCCTCCTCAAACCATTCCAAAATGGTTTGAGAAAGAAAAACTTCCAAGCTCTTTTTATGAGGCCAGCATTCATTATCCTTATTCCAAAACCAGACAAAGACACTACACAAAAAGAAAATTACAGGCCAAATATTCCTGATGTACATAAATGCTAAAATTCTTAACAAAATACTAGCAAATCAGATCCTGCAATACATTAAAAAGATCATACACCAGAACCAAGTGAGATTTATTCTGAGGATACAAGGTTGGTGCAATATTCATAAATCAATAAATGTGATATATAAACAAAATGAAGGATAAAAACCACATTATCATGTTAATAGATACAGAGAAAGCATTTGACAAAATCTAGCACTCATTTCTGATAAAAAACTCATCAAAGTGGGATAGAGTACTTATACTTCAACATAATAAAGGCCATATATGAAAAACCTACCGCCAACATCATACTCAATAGGCAAAAACTAAAAGTGTATATCCCATAAGATCAGGAACAAGACAGGGATGTCTGCTTTCACCATTTGTATTCAACATAGTGCTGAAGGTCCTAGCCACAGCAATCAGACAAGAAGAAATAAAACGCATCCAATTTGGAGAGACTGAAAGTCATTATTCACAGATGACATGATATTGCACATAAAAATGCCTAAATAATTCACCAAAAACTACTTGATTTAATAAATGAATTTAGCAAAGTATAGGATACAAAATTAATACTCAGATATCAATGGCATGTAGTGGAATTCTCACTGATACATCACCTAGGGCAAGAGAAACAATGGAATAAATTAATAAATGGGACTACATCAAACTTAAAAGCTTCTACACGGCAAAAGAATCCAGCATTAAAATGAAAAGGGAACCCATTCACTGGGAGAATATATCTGCCAATGATACATCGGATAAGGGGTTAATATCCAAAATATATAGAGTACTCATACAACTCAACAAAAAGAAGACAAAAACCCAATTAAAAATGGATGGAGGATCTGAATAGACACTTCTCCAAACAGGACATACAAAAGGCCAGAGATATATGAAAAAACGCTCATCATCTCTCATCATCAGAGAGATGCAAATTAAAACGACTATGAGATATATCACCTCACACCTGTCAAAATGGCTGCCATGAACAAATCCTCAAACAACAAATGCTGGTGAGGATGTGGAGAAAAGGGTACCCTAGCACACTGCTGGTGGGAATGCAGACTGGTGCAGCCACCATGGAAATCAATATGGTGTTTCCTAAAAAAATTAAAAATGGAAGTGCTATTTGACCCAGTGATCCCACTTCTTGGAATATATCCTAAGAAGCCTGACACACTAATAAAGAAGAATATATGCACTCATATGTTCATAGCAGCGCTACTTACAATCGCTAAGATCTGAAAATAGCCCAAGCGCCCATCAACAGATGAGTGTATAAAATATTTATGATACATTTATTTACACAATGGAATACTATACTAGCTGTAAGAAACAGAGATCTCTCACCCTTCGAAATGACATGGAGACACCTGGAGAGTATTATGCTAAGAGAAATAAGCCTGTCAGAGAAAGACAAGTACCACATGATCTCACTTATTTGTGGAACATAATGAACAAAATAAGCTGTTGACCAAAAGAAATCCAGAATCATGGAAGTAGGGAGCAGACTGACAAACCTCAGAGGGATGGTAGGTGGGAGGAGAGGAAAGAGATAAACCAAAGAACTTATATGCATATATGCACAACCAATCAACACAGACACTAGGCAGGGAAAGGCAGGAGGCGGGTGAGAGAGGGAAGGAGGGGGTCAATGGGGAAAAAGGGGGGACATCTGTAATACTTTCAACAATAAAAAATAATAAATAATAAATAAACAAATAAAAGAAAGAAATCAATGGCATTTTTACATACCAATAATGAACTCTCAGAAGAAGAAACCAAAAAAGCAATTCCATTTACCATTGCAACAACAAAAATAAGGTACCTAGGAATAAACTTAACCAAGGAGGTAAAAGACATAATCGGAAAACTTTAGGTCACTGAAAAAAGAAATAGAGGAAGGTACAAACAAGTGGAAGCATATACTGGGTTCATGGATTGGAGGAATTAACATCAGTAAAATGTCCATACTACCCAAAGTAATCTATAGATTTGCTGTAATCCCTATTAAAATACCAATGGCATAGTTCACTGATTTAGAACAAGTATTCCAAAAATTTATATGGAACTAAAAAAGATCCCAAATAGCCTCAGCAATCTTGAGAAAGAACAACAAAGATGGAGGGATCACAATACCAGGTATCAAACTATACTACAAAGCCATTGTAATCAAACCAGCCTGGAATAGAACGAGAGTCCCGAAATCAACCCACACCTTTATAGTCAATTAATATGTGAAAAAGGAGACAAGAGCATACAATGGAGCAAAAACAGTCTCTTCAATAAATGATGTTGGAAAAATATGACAGCAACATGCAAAAATATGCAACTAGACCACCAACTTATATCATCCACAAGAATAAACTTGAAATGGATAAAAGACTTAAATGTAAGTCACAAAACCATAAAAATCCTAGAAGAACACAAAGGCAGTTAAATCAGACACCTCTCAGGGCAACATTTTTGCAGATATGTCTATGAGGGCAAGGGAAACACAGGAAAAAAGAAATAAATGGGACTACATGAGACCAAAAAGCTTCTGCACAGCGATAGACACCATCCTTGCCTGCCAGTGTGGCTCACTGGTTGAGCATCAACCCATGCACCAAGAGGTTACCCATTCAATTCCTGGTCAGGGCACATGCCCAGGTTGTGGGCCCAATCCCCAGTGACGGGCATACAGGAGGCGGCCAGTCGATGTTCTCTAAACGATGTTTCTATCTCTATCTCCCTCTCTCTTCCTCTCTCTCTAAAAAGCAATAAAGAAAAAAATATATTAAAAAAAAGAAACCATCCTCAAAGTGCAAAGACCCACTGTATGAAAGAACATATTTGTCAATGATACATCTGATAAGGGGTTGATTTCCAAACCATATAAAGAAACTCATACAGCTGAACAAAAGGAAGACAAACAATCCAATTAAAAAATGCTCACAGGACCTGAATAGACACTTCGTCAAAGAGGACATACAGAGGACCAAAAGACAAATGAGAAAAATGCTCAACATCACTAATCATCAGATAGATGCAAATAAAAACTACAATGAGGTATCACCTCACACCTGCCAGAATGACTACCATCAATAATTCCACAAACAAAAAGTGCTGGTGAGGATGTGGAGAAAAGGGAACCCTACTGCACTGTTGCTGGGAATGAAGACTGGTACCGCCACTGTGGAAAACAGTATGGCATGTCCTCAAAAAATTAAAAATGGAACTGTCTTTTGACTCAGCAATCCCACTTCTGCATATATAGCCTAAGAATCATGACACATCAATCAGAAAGAATATATGTACCCCTATGTTTATAGCAGCATTATTCACAATGGCCAAGATCTGGAAATAGCCCAAAGGCCCATCAGTAGATGAGTGAATAAAAAAGTAGTGGTACATCTACACAACAGAATACTATGCAGCTGTAAAAAAGAAGGATCTCTTACCCTTTGAGACAGCATGGAAGGATCGGGAGATTATTATGCTAAGTGAAATAAGCCAGACAGAGAAAGGTAAATATCACATGATCTCACTTATATGTGGGATATAAAGAACAAAATAAACTGATGAACAAATCAGGATCAGAGACATGGATAAATGGAAGAAACTGACAGATCTCAGAGGGGAGGAGGGTTGGGATTTTGGAAAGAGATCAACCAAAGAATACATATACATATATGCATAGCCCATGGACAGAGACAATAGTGTGGTGAAGGCCTGGGGGGTTGGGGTGCTGGGGCAGGGTGGAGGGAGGCAAAGGGGGTAAATGGGGGATCATCTGTAATACAGTCAACAATAAAAAATAAAAAAAAGATTGCACCATAATTAAAAGAGTAAACCAAGTTCACAGTGAACCACTCATAGACACACTGTGTTCAGGACAGGTCCATAACTTCAGAAAAATGATGGCTGCCAGTAAATGAAACATGCTATTTAAATACATATAAATTGAATGTTTCAAGGAGGTTAACATGATATTTGCTGAGACACTTTCACCCCTCCTCTTTTGACTTAAATGATCAATACATTTATCATTTAATTTCTAACTAAAAAATGTAGAACATGGTCAAGGTAAAGAGTTAATAGTTTTCTGACTCAGCTTCTTTTTTCCCACAAAATACAGGTAACATATCTAAAATTAGCTTACATACTTGAGCTCATAATAAATATTCAATATCAAACATTTATTGATTCAAATTCTTTTTTAAATCTAATAATTATTACATTGATTAAATTAAATTAGCATCTTTCCATGTAAATTAACTTTTATTTGGGATTCTTGGTCAAATGTGTTCTAGAAAATGTTTTTGCTAATTAAAAAAAAAAAAATCCACTGCATAGAGTTTTAGAATTTCAGAAGTGGAAGAAAATAGTATTTCAAATCAACCTCCTGTTTTAAATGTGCAGACACTAAGGCTTCAAACACATCAATTTGCCTGATTTTATACAGTAATTGATACCATCACAATAACCTGGTTATTTAACAGAAAAGGAGTGAAAAGGAGACTGAATAATATAGGCATGCCATATACACAGCTTTTGTCAGAAAGCTATAGCTTAACGCTCCAGGTCTATTCCCTGTGTGGAAGAAGGGTCCGGACAAAAGCAGTTTAGATACATGCCCAGTGAGGTCTGAGTGAAGTGAGAGGTGCCTTCTTATCTTGGGAGGTGCCTATCTGTCTGTCACACTTGGGAGGGCGTGGCCACTGCAAACTCTAGAAACCTGAATATGTAATCTCCCAGACAAAGAAAGGGTCTCTCTCTCTCTCTCTCTCTCTCTCTCTCTCTCTCTCTCTCTCTGCTGGAGCCAGACTCCCCGCACCTGGGGCATACTGCACTGATGTGGCCCAGGGCCATGTGGGACCCACACAATGGACTGATGGAATGAATCTAGCCTGATCCTGATCTGAACCCAGCTGCATCATGTAGCAAACACCTTGGACTTTGGATTTATTTCTAGCCTTGCTGAATCCACAACTGCCCCTCTTCCAGGACTGGACTGAGGGACATGGGACACTATAACCCCAGAATATAACTCCACAACAATAAAAACCATCCACCATCCATTCTCCCATGCAAGTCTTAGAAAATTTGGTTTCAGGAGGTCCACTTGCAAGAATGTCAGAGGCATCTGGTCCCCTCATCCCTTTGGCAACATAATTATACCTCACACATTTTATAGGAAATCTAGAACCAAGATCTAGGTCTTTGAGAAACCGGGACTTGTTCTCTATTGTATAGAGCTGAACCTGATGAAAACAAATTGTGGGAAAGAAACAGAAATGCTGGAGGGCCTATAAGAGGCAGTGGTAGAAAGAGGAGATTTTTCACTGGTTATGGATGAGAAACAGAATCTCACAATAAAAATATTATGGGCAATCCCTCAAGTGCCTAAAAACTGCTATTTAGCATGCCTGACAACAGTGGAAACACACAGGAGTTGATTCATTGGCTAACTAGAAGGCATTCTTTGTAACATAGCAAGCTACTTTTACATTAGCTCTGCAACTAAAGAAATAGAAACAATAGAAAGCTGATATTAACTATTTAAAAATGTACACCAAGAACCAAGGAATTCCCTAGTAGAAATATAAAGATTTGCTGGAAGTTTCATAATGTGAATGTAATGCCAATTCAGTTGTCTTCAAGTTGTGCTATAAAACATATTGTCCTTTGATGTTCCAAATCACATTTGCAATAAATAATGAAGTTCTTAAGAATGTTTCTGGAATTTTCTTCTCTAAAGCCTCATCTTAGATCCTTTACCAAAAAAAAAATGGTGAGCTAGCATTTGGTCCACTGTTCTCTAAGCAATTTTCAGTTCCATTAAAAATTAAGGAGTGGGGGGCACACAGAAAACTGTTCTAGCATCAAACTGCTTTCATTTCCTCCTGAAAACTTTGGAAATGATGTGAAAATCAGAAGCAGAACAGAAATCTAGTGTTAGTATTACTGGTTAGAAAATGACTTGTGAGAACAAATGTGCTCTTCACTGTCTACTTGTATCTACTTGTTTAAGTGAATGAAGTGGCTGTTCTGATGTATATTCACCTATAGATGAAGAGTAGTCAGTCATTCACAACATCTTAAGCATTATAAAAAGCTGGGACAGACCAAAACAAATGAATTGATTGTCATGAGGCATCCTCACTGCTGGTCTGTTGTGCTATAAATTCTATGTGACAGCCCTGGCCGGTTTGGCTTAGCGATTAGAGCGTTGGCCCGCAGACCAATGAGTCGAGGGTTCAATTCCAGCCAAGGGCATGTACCTCAGTTGCGGTTCATTCCCGGCCCTGGTCCAGGTCGTGCGGGAAGCAACCAGTTGATGTGTCCCTCTCACGTCAATGTTTCTCTCCCTCTCTCTCCCACTCTATCTGAAGATAAATACAAAAATATCCTCAGGTGAGGATTAAAAAAATGAAAATGAAAAAATTAACTCTATGTGACAGACACTGAGAGGTGCTTACACCAACAACAAGTCTCCTCTCCTCCTCAGTAAGGAAACCCTGATTTTTAGCTGAGCATGCATGTCCTTATCTTGCAGCAAGGTGTTTTCACACTAGTCCTACAACTGCATGATAAAAGCAGAAATCTTTTTTTTTTTTTTTTCAGTTTTCTTTATTGATTTTAGAGAGAGAATGGGAAAGGGAGAGAGATAGAAACACCGATGAGAGAGATCATCAACTGGCTGCCATCTGCATGCCCCGTACTGGGGATCGGACCCACAACCTGGGCATGTGTCCTAACCGCGAATTGAACCTGCAACCTCTTGAAGCATGGGTCGACACTCAACCACTGAGCCACACTGTCTGGGCAAAAGCAGAAATCTTATTTGGTACTTTAGAAAACCAGCCTAAAAGTGAAGCAAGGTGCCCTTCCTCCTTTCTGCTAACTGGAATGTGAACCTGATGGTGGAAGCTCAGGAAGCCACCTTGGGCCATCAGGTGATATGCTAAGGATGACACCTGAGAAAGACAGTTGTCTGATTCCATGACATTAGAGCCATCATAAACACCAGCTCTGGACGGTAGAATGCTTGACCTCTTTTATGTAAGGGGGAAAAAAATCTTTTGGAGTATTTAAGCCACTGTTATTATTATGATTATGGGGATTTGGAATTATAAAATGCCATATTTAATCCTATCTAGTAAAGTAAAAGTTTACCATAAAATATTTACCAATTAGTAAGAATATTGTGAAAAGAAATAAGTAAACATCTTAGTTTTTGTTTTAATGCTATGAAATTTAAATCAAATTTAAGCATGTGCCAGTAAAATAACGTAACACTGAGAAGATAAACAGCTGTCCTTGTACGTTGACATCCAAAGTGTCCTTTTCGCAAAAGTAAAACGGTCAAGAAAGCTGCTACTCTGAGTGACAGGATCAGAGACATACAATCTCTCTGTTTTTGCTGTTTTCTTTGCATTTTGTTTTGTTTCTAGCCTTTGGAAAAATGAGTAAGATTGCTACTCAAATCATTTCAGGAGTAGTGTTTTTAGAATCCCTGGTCTTTTCTTTTCCTCTGACTTCTTGACTGTTCCATTAAACAGTGCATTAGTTCCAGCCTTCTAAAATGAGGAAATGGAGCTCAACCAATCTGCTTTCAGACACAGTTAAGAAACAGACATTAAAAACATTATTAGGAAATCTTATCTTCCAGAGGTCACTGCACAGATGAAATATGAGAATATATGTGAACTTTGTAAACACTAAAGCACTATAGAAATGATATTAGTATTGATTCTATGTTAAAATAATCAAGAAAGGAAAAGACTATTTTCCCTACCAGAAAGAGAATGTACTTTGTAATTTTCTCACTTAAATTCACCAAAAGTTTCTATAAAATTGCTATTTTTAAAAAATCAATGTGAATTAGAAACTAATTTTAATTCCTTCATCTTTACCTATTTTAATTCATATCAATACTGCTACCATTTCTAGATATTTTATTTATTAGAGCCTCTGGTGCACATAAATCATACAATATGACAAATTCTTAGCATCACTCAGGTTATTAAACCTATGCCTGATACACAAATTTGAAGACATAAAGATGCCTGGCATGTCATACTGATTTTTGAGACCATTATTTTTCTTGGTCCAAAATACATATGCATTTGTTGATGTGAGACTCTTTAAGTCAAAGGGGCAACCCATCATTACTGTATGAAAGACTGAAATTTTATTCTCTTCTTTGTCCATGTAGACATAATATCCCTTACAGCTTCATAAAACAAAGAATTAAACTACTAATATTGTCTCAGAAGGCTCCAATACAAAGTTTTTTCTGGTGTAGCAAGGAAAGAGCTCTGTGCTTAGAGAGTAAAGACCTGTGGGTTTCAATTCAACTTTAGCTACTTACTATCAAAAACACGTGGGATAAGACATTACAAATACAGTAAGCTTAAGCCTAAACAAGTATAAAATAGGGACAATATCTGTTAAAGAGCATTCAAATGCTTGTGCCTTGATCCCACGTCATCTCTTCTCAAGCAGCTGTTTAGTATCTTGAGGAAGAGAGGTCAATGGTAACCAACTAATCAAAAAGTTGATATTTACATGAAAACAAATGTCATCTAACTTAATGAATTTTCATGTGTTTCTCTACAATTTATGTCTACTTTTTCTTTATTTTCTCAGCTGAGAGTACATCTTTTTTGAAAATGTCCCTTATTGAAGCAATAATAACCAATTCCCTTGGTTTATCCAATCATAATGTCATCTAATGATGGGTGGATAATTGGAATGACAAAATATGTAAAAGTATTTCTAGATTAAGACTTGATTTTTTTTCATCATATAGACTAAAAAACCTTCAGTTAATTGTACAAGTTCATATGTAATTCATAAAACAATCAACTGTCATTTTACTACCTGTCTCCTAAAACAGTCATGTGGTCAATTCCCTCCTTTGATCCATGTATTTGACTTTTTTCTCCCCAAATACACTAGTTAGCTATTGGCAAGGAAGTCTATTTCATCTTCTGCTGATATACTAAGCTTGCATGTTTGACCCTATTGCTTCATTCTCATTAACACCCATATAAAAAACAAACAAAAAGGCACCCCATTCACCATTATCTGCAGATTTCACTAATATACTGCTTAAGTAATGGTTCCAGATCATTAAAAATATATATACACATTATCCTGTGGTTCTCTTCAATGTGCTATTTTGCAATAATCATTACTTCTTTGAACAGTTTATTACACATTCACCATTTCTATATCCAATTCAGTTAATTTGGTATATAAGATTTCAAAAAAAAAATGCTTTCTTAACATCATGATATTTAACATCTTATATAGCCTTTTTAAAAAATCAAGTAATTCTATAACACTATCAAGAAAAGACAGTGTAATTCTATAACACTATCAATAGTGTTATTGATATAACACTATCAATCGGGTTTTTGTATGATGGTTACTACTTTGAAGTCTTTGGTCCTGCTTCCATTACCTTATTTACACATTCTTGTTCATGTTTTTTCTTTAATCTATTAGGAATTAAAATTAAACTAACTGGATGCTAATTTTTCTTCTTAAAAACATCCTACTAAATTTCCTCTGCTAATTCTTTATTATTTCTAGTAATAAAACCCACCACTTTTTCTAATAATTATTCTTTTGTCAAAACTTGGGAAACCTACAGATAACACCAACATTATGGGAAGTAAAGAGAAGATAATTATGGCCTGCAAGTATGCTTTCAGATTCCTGAGCACACACACTTCCTACCATTCAAATCGTCCACCTCCACTGGTTATAGTCTGAAGGTTTTGTCTTTTGCAGAATCCCATAATGTTAGTTCATGTAATTTTTTTAAATGTGGGAAACAGTAAAAATAGTTTGTTGTTTGGGTAAAATGAAGGAGAGCTGCTTACTTTTGCTCAGTTAAGTTAAACTAACTCTAGGGGACAAACACACACACACACTGAGTTTCTTACAAGGAAGCAAATGGAGATGTCTTGGAGATGGTAGTATTACTTATACCTTTTGAATTCTGAACCACATGAATAAATACATCACTTGTTTTTTAAATGCAGGTTATCATTATAGACCTACAGGATGAGAACTCTAAATATAATGTTAATCAGCATTTTTTAAAAATCTTCCCTAAAATCCAATGAAAACAGACCAGTAATATCAAGTAACAACTACTACTTTAACACACATTTGTTTTCTGCCCCAATGAAGGATATAGAAATAGGACCACACTGGAAATAAAGATATGGAAAGTAGGGTAGAAAAAACTAAGAATATTAAAAAAGTAATTATCTGATCATTTTCTTTAAAGTAATTACTTGATCAAAGGAACTCAGTATCAAAAATTAGGAAAAGTACCAACAGGCAATCTAGTAGGATGAGTAGGAATACACCTCAGACCATTTTCATCAGACTTCAGGTTTCTCCTTGGGCTGATCTCAACTGAAAAACATTTCCTTGGCTTCCAGAATTATAAGCCTACATAGTTCCCTTAATGTAAAGGAGGGGAGGGGGAAAGTGTGGGAAATGGGGGAACAGTCTGAAGGTGTACATAGGAATATGTGTGTTTTGTAGAGAACAAAATGACAAATCCATGTGTATGTGTAACTAAAGCATTTTAAAATCAAATTTTGTACTATTATAATTATTATTATAATATTCACCTTGGAAAAATGGAATGAATTTTGCTCCCAGAGTTAAATACTACCATTAAAAAGCAGACACAGTGTTATCTCAAGGACAAAGGAGAATCTTCATCATTTTGGCAAAGGAATTCATGTGTTATGGCCTATATTCCTCTGAAACTTTCCAAAGACAGGGCAAGTTATATATTATAATCACTGTGGTGTTAGTGGTGGTATTGTTTTATACACAAAGATAGTTAGAGTGTCAGGAGGGCCTCGTTTTATTTATACCTCCTACATGCTAATGCTTCCCCATGTTCTAAGAGGCATTTTCTGCAAACACAATATAAAGCTATGATTAGTTAAAAGTATAAGGATTTCATCACTGGCCAAGAAAAGTGACCATTTGACAAATCAGTCAGTATGAATAGTGTCCTGTAATCATTTCCATTAGGACTCTGACACTAGCTCAGGGTTTGCTCCTGGACGTGTCACTGGTATATTCACACAGGGCCCCATGCACTTTGTCTAATGCTCTGCTGTTGCAACCTCAAAATTCTTAATCATTTTTGAACAAGGTACCCACATTTTCATTCTGCACTGTTACCTAAAAATTGTGCAGCTAGTCCTGGCCCTGCTTCCCAAGGTGTGGTCTGACAGCCAACAGCATCAGTATCAACTAGAGAACATGTCAGAGGCAGATCTCAGGTTCCATCCAAGACCTACTGAACTGAAATCTGCTACTTAACAAAATCCTTTCAACATTAATATGCATGAAGTATTGCTCTATTGGAAGTCATTCTACATTAATATGTTTACAAACTATCTTCAAAAATGCCAGGCTATTGAATATACATGACAAGTGGTCAAAAATCAAGCAACCCATGCCCCGGCCAGGTAGCTCAGTCGGTTGGAGCATCCTCCCACACACCAAAAAGGTTGCAGGTTCAATTCCAGATCAGGGCCCATACCTAGGTTGCAGTTTCAATCAATTCCCAGCTGATCCCCAGTCAGGATGTGTAGAGGAGGCAACTAAACTGATCAATGTTTCTCTCTCTCTCTAAAATCAATAAACATCCTCAGGTGAGAATTAAAAAAAAAAAACAAGCAACCTGTGATTTAATAATAAATAATGATTAAAAAAAAAAAAAAACAAGCAACCTGTGATTTAATAATAAATAATGAAGTGAAGTATTCTGTTTTACAGAAGTCAGCATAAGAAGTTTAGTTAAACAGAGCTGGTCTATCCTTCCCGTAAATTCATTTAACAATTTTACAATCACTTTTTTAAAAATATAAAGTATAGTATTGTGAAGGCTGTGTTCCCCCACCACCAAAAAAGGGAAAAAATGTTTAATATGTTGAAGACCAACTTCCAGTACTTCAGAACATTACTACCTTTGGAGATGGGTCTTTAAGGCAGTAGTTAAGTTTACACAGGTCATTGGGGTGGACCCTAATCTAATATGACTGGTGTTGCTATAAGAAGAGAATGAGCCCTGGCCAGTTTGGCTCAGCGGTTGGAGCGTCAGCCTGCGGACCAGAGAGTCCTGGGTTCGGTTCCCGATTGGGGCCCGTACCTTGGTTGTGGTTCGTCCCAGGTCCTGGTGGGGTCGTGTGGGTGGCAGCCACTCAATGTGTCTCTCTCACATCAATGTTTCTCTCTCTCTCTCTCTCTTCCTCCCTCTCTCCCTCCTGCTGTATCTGAAGATAAACGCAAAGGTGTCCTCAGGTGAGGATAAAAAAAAAAATTAAAAAAAAAAAGAAGAGAATGAGACACACAAACAAAAGGAAGACCAGGTGAAAACACAGGGAGAAGGCCATTTATATAAGCGAAGGATAGAGACCTCAAGAAGAAACCAACACCTTGATAGCAGATTTCTAGCCTCCAGAACTGCAAGAAAATAAATTTCTGTTGTTTAAGTCACCAGTCTGCAGTACTTTGTTATGGCAGCCATAGCAAACTAATACAAGTACATTTCAAAAAGAACCAAAGCATATCAAAATATAGATTCTTTCTCTTTTTGACAACATCCAGGAACTAACTATTGATCGTCAACCTTCAATTCACAATTCAATTAATAAGGAAATGGTATCAAGTGTTGCTTTATAAAACTACCCAATTGGTCTGACACCAGAACACCCAAGTGATTCCACGTAAAAGAGGAATGTATATCAGTAATATATAATATTTCCTTATAATTCCTAAATACAATAGAATTTGCTAGCTGGAAGGAAGTAGGAGAATGACAACATCATCTTAAGATGGCCCAATACTGACCTCTATTTCCATTATTTATACAAAGACTGTAACATCACCCAACCAGAATCATTCCATACACGTATGAAATGTATGGACACACCTATGAAATTTCATACACTTACTTTTCCATGAAAAACCAACTGCCATTCTCACTTTAGGTTTCACTAACATGAATATAATTATCCCTTATATAAAAAACAATCTCAGCAAAGTATCATTCTCAAGTCTGCTGTTAGTCTCTTCTCTTTCACTGCAAATGGGCAGCGGATAACATTAGCCAGAGGGGCTCATCTGCAATGGCAATCAGGACTATTCATCAACCACTCTGCAAATCTAATTCAAAATTCATGCTAACGGAGGAACAAGGCTCAGAATGTCCACTCAAAGAGTCCTGGAAATAGTGACAAATCAAAAAATGTGATTTTGCATTTATGTTCTTTTTAGAATACATGAAGTATATTCTGCCTGGGTTATTTCTCCATTTGTTTTCCCCTAGTTTCCAACTGTCTCCTTGTGGGACAAGGAGAAAGAAAAGACACAAGTATTTGAAAATTGTCATAGTGAATAAACCACAGTTGATTGCCTTTTCATTTATTCAAGAATACAATTCTGTTGTTTATAATTTTTAAATTTGGGTGGAGGAGGTATGGTAGTTGGAAACTCAGCTAAAGAAGAGCACGGGAAACACAAGCTTTAATTTTTCTGTTAGACAAAGTAGAGTCGTGATCAACATCACAGCTCTCTTCTCACTGTCAGGTAAGGATTCCTGTCCAACAGGGTTCAATCTTAGCCCTCCTTCCTGGTTTGCAAAGAGAATCAGTCCTAAAAGCAAAAACTATAGATGGAAATGCCCACAGAGTCTAAATGTGTTCCTTAAGGATTCCCCAACAAAAATCCGGACTCTTAAAATGTATAAGAGTGCTCTGTACAGTGCGGCTCAGTGGTTAAAAGTGTCAGCCTGCGCACCAAAGCATCTCAGGTTTGATCCCCAGCCCTGACTGGGGTGCATGCAGGAGGCAACCAATCGATGTGCCTCTCTCACATCTCTCTCTCTCCTCCCTCCCTTCCACTCTTTTTAAAAATCAATGGAAAGAATATCCTCAGGTGGGGGATTAACAACAACAAGAACAAAACATACAAGAATGAACCTCATAAATCCTTTGTTTAGGTGCAGTTAGATGGGGATTAGATAGTGGCCACTAATTAAATCTCCCACCTTCCCTCCCTCTGTCAATGCAGACGTAACTGACACCTGGAACAATTGTTTTTGGCCCAGAAATTGGTCTGTGTTTTCAGGACAGCTGTTAAACAGTAAGCAGAAGGAGCAGGAGAAAATGAGTCCCACACACCACTCTTTTGTCTGATCCAGAGGCCCCCACAGCTCCAGTCATGAGGATGAGCTTGTCCCCAGGCCCCTGATAATCCTTTCCCACCATACATTACTTCTTTCATCTACCTCCAGGAAACAGAATACCCATTTTTGAGCCTGGACCTTCTTCCAAAGAATAAATTGTACTTTATCTCTATGTGTGCCCAATGGTTCTCCATTACCAAGCATTCAGCAAGAGTTTGTAATTAATGCAGCCTTTCTGGTTTTACATTAACTGTTAAGTGAGGTGAAGAAGGGGAAAAAGACATATGAAATGAGGCTTAAAAGTCTTCATTCTCTCATCCAACCAATATTTGAGTGTCTATACATGTCAAACACTATTCTACACACAGGATACAGCAGAGAGCCAAAGATTGCTCTCATGAGTGCATGTGACACTAACAAGGTAGTATCAGATAGTAAAGAAAGAATTAAAACAGGAAGATGTGATAGAGATAAACTTGTTGATCAGGAAGTATGTCTGTGAGTGTCACGACGAAGATAAGCCCTGAAACAAGGAGGAGCCTGTCATTCTAAAATTGAGGAGAGAGCATTCCCAGCAGGAGACAAACACATGCAAGGCCCCAGTCTAGAAATGAACACAGTGGTCTCAAGGAACAAAAAAAAATCCCATGTGGCTAAAGTATAGGTGGGTGAGGTGCTTAGTGTTGGTACAAGAGAAGCTGAGGAAGGTTAGGCCAGGACTGGGAGTTTCTGAACTCAGTGTTACCAAGAATAAAACCTGAATCTGCCTGTTTCAGGGACAAGACAATATAGTCATGATTACAAGACACTAGAGCAGGCCTAAGTAAGATGCAATGGATGATGACAGCTCTCAGAGAAGCCATGGCATCACTGTGCCAAGGGGAAGATTAACAAGAACTTGGGATACACACAGCCAAAGATTTACTATATACTCCAGTAAGCAACATCCTCTAACCTTCACTTCCAGATTCCAAACTTTCTCTCCTTAAAATTTAGTCCTACCACAGACCCAACTATTAGGAACTCAAATTATCCACCAAGATAAGAGGAAACTTCTAATCCTTAATTCAAGGCCATCTACAATACAGGCCCAACTTATTTTTCAGATTCATAATGCACTATTCCCAATAAAGCACTGCATGCTCACTATTTGTTCATAATTCTCGAAACTTGCCAGTATTCTATTACTTGCCTGTAACAGAATTGATGTAACGAATTCCATGACAATAGAAGGTAAAACCTCCCTACTTTAAATCACCTAGGACATTAATTTTATCTCACTGGATGACAACTAACAAAAGGACACAGGTTACAATACAGACTGTGCAAGTGACATATCTGTCTACTAGAATGTAACATTAGGATGCATTCCATCCTTTTAGCATCTATTAGAATGCTAGCATCTAATAAAGAACCTTCAAAGAAAAAAAGCCCCAAAGCCCACTCCTGCTATGAAAGATTACTATGTTCTAGGCAACACATAAGAAATTTCACTTATATAACCTCATTTAACTCCCTCAATTCAATAATGTAGGTATAATAATACACATTTTACAAAAAAATTAAAGTCTCAAGAGATGAAACAACTACAGTTGGCCCTTGTTTATCGCGGTTAATCAGTTCCAGACTCTACCGCGACAAATGAATTTCCGCGAAGTAGGATTCTTTCTATACAGTCGTCCCTCCCCACTTCGCGCTTCAACTTTCGTGGCTTCACTCTATCGCGGTTCAAAACCGTGTGAAGTCGAAAGTCTAAGTGCAAAGTCGCAAGGGACGACTGTAGTTCAAAGTGACACCAAAGAGGCAGAGTCAATAGAATTACACTTCCCTAAGATCTGGAGACACTGCTTCTTGCTTCTTCCTCTTCCTTTTTCATTCAGTAAATAGTTACTGAATACACACTCTGGGCCAGAAACTGCTCAGATGATACAGGTGCAAAAGTGAAAAAAATTAAAAAACAAATGGAAGCAGCACTCTATTTTAACTTTTTAAAAGAAATGGGCAGTGCCCTGGCTGGGTGGGGCTCAGGTGGTTGGAGTATCATCCCATGCACCAAAAGGTTGTGAGTCTGATTCCTGGTCAGGGCATGTACGAGAGGCAACCAAATTATGTTTCCCTCTCACGTTGATGTTTCTCTCTCTCTAAGAATCAACATACCCTCGGATGAGAATTTAAAAAATAATAATAAAAGTAATGGGCAGTAAGAAAGACATAAGTATGTTATTAAAGTGGGTTTAAGACAAAATGGTATGGGGTAGAGAGTAGTAATTGGAAGATAATGAAAGAGCTATAAAGGAGGGAAATGACAGATGGGAAAACTGCATGACAGAGGTTCATATTATAGGTAATCAAATTACAGTACATCCTGAACTTGCTTGAAAAAAAAAAATATATATATATATACACACACACACATATATACATGCATGTATATTTAAAGTTTCTAAAAAATTCAACAAATAGTTCTTAATTAAGCACTACTTTGAACCAGATATAAAAAACAATAAATGCAACAGTGACAGACACAAATATACCAATCAAATATTCACCAGTCACAGAGTTAACATACATTTTTATGATACAGAATGTGTATCATTTGTAATCACCTATTCAGATTAACTAGGGCATGCACACACACAAACATTCACACACGCATAAAACACACCTCCCAGCAAGGGAACCTATAAATCACTGAATACCTCTGAGCTATTAGAAAACATTAATTCAATTCTTTAAGCTAAATTGCACTCCAAAATTTCCATCAACAGACTTGAATAGAACCTTGAGTGATTAATGTTTTATCAGCGATTACCCAGACAGGGAACAGGGAGCCTGCTATTTCAAATTTAGAATGTTAGTTCAGCACCACTGAAACAGTGAAGACCTGAGCTATCAATTGTATAAGCATTATTATATAAACTTTGTAAAAACTTGAAAAAGTTTAAATTATTTAGGAATTCATTTCTCTCATTTAAGACTTAATACTGTTTTTTTTCTAGAAGCAAGCCAAAGAGACAGGAGATTTTGAGAAAGAAGCCTTAGAAATCTCACGGCTAAAAGAGATGGGTAATTCTTTTGTGATCTCGGATCTAGAAAGGAATATTGGGGCATGGCTTTACAATCTTCTGCTACTCAGCTGTTTGAAGCTAAACCACTTTTCATGGATTTACACTTATTATAGCCCACAATTATGACTTATGCCTCTTCCCAAGCACTCAGACTATAGCTTCCTTTTCCACCTCACAGAGAGCAAAGAAATGGCTTATTCTTACTTTAACATACAATCATATGCCCTAAGGACAACACAGAGCACAGGGACATGATCTGTGAGGAAAGACTTCCTGTTCAATCAAAGCGTGCTTTTTGAAGGACTTAATATGTGTGTAATCAATTTGTAAAAACAGTGTCTTTGAAATGACCTACAATATATACTTAATTTAATAACATTTTAAACTTTTATTATATTTTAAAACTATTACATTTAATCTCATATTCCCAACTACTGTACTACTAGAGAGCCTTAATAAAATTGTATAGTCATTTATGTTATAAAGAAGTGAGTTAGATGGGCTTCTCTAAGATTTTATTAACTCTGTGACCCATTTATTTACACAATTATGCATATCACTATACATCTTCTATAAAGCTCTTCAACTATCATCTCACATGGCTTTCCTAGGGACCAGAAAAACTCAAAAATAGGGAATAAGTCACCCCTGGAGTTATGAAGGTAGGATTATCCCATAAGACTTCAGAAGTCTTTCTGAAGGCAGAGGAGAACTGTGAAAGCACAATGGACTTTAAAACAAGTCACATCTAGGCTTTTATCCCAGTCTTGGTGCTTTAGATGTGGGATGTGTTACAAAGTGAATCTCTGAACTTTAGTTTCTTCATAATAGCACCATGGGATCACTTGTCTCATGAATAAGAGAGCCAAGTTTAAAACACCTAGGCCAGAGCCAAGCAAACAGTAGAAACACAGTAAAGGATTATTATCATTACTATTACTGATTTGCTTATCAAAAATACTAAAATTGAGGTTGGAGTTCGAAGGTCAGGAATATCTGAGATCTTCCTAAGGTTTAAAAATCAAAATATTCCTTAAGAATATTGGGCTGTCAAGCTCAGACCATAGTTTGTGGAAATCTGTCTTCATTCTCCTGTTCTAGCTTGAAAGAAGTCAAATCAGCCTCTGACTAAAATTTTTAAAGTCATTATTGTGGAATGAGAGAGAGGGTTAAGAGTTTTCTCTCAGCATGGCAAAGATTCATAAATTGAAAACACTAAATATACATAAAAATTTATATTGTACTGGTGTTAAGCGTTTACTGAATGTTCATTCAGAGTTTAAAGAAATCCTCAGGAAACCAACAAGAAAGACCTTTTGCTCACAACTTGAACTTTGGCTACAACGTACTACAAAATATGACTATACTCCATAAAGCACCTTACAAGGTACAGTGTCTCCAAGCTGGCTGAATTTCAAGTTGACTTCACATTTTCTTAATCATCCAGAGGTATACCCAATGGTATTCCAAATGACATTATGAGGATGCTTTTCAGTCTGACCCATCTAAACTACTTCAAGGAAGAGTTTTAATATCATAACTAGATAAATTTAGGACAAAAATAAAGGTTACATATGCTGTAGTGTAATACATTGAGTTTTCCCACTGAAACAGACAAAGTTAAATTTTTTTCATGTAGCTATTTCAAATGGAAACAGCTCATTATTTAGGTTAAAAAAAATTGTCTCAGTACACACATTAGAATTATCTTGGCTTCTCTTTCCTAGTATGGCTCAAATATTAAATAAATGATGAGAATAAAAACTTTATTTTAACCTAAGGGTGCATACCAATGCCCTCCAAGAAAAATAATGGAAATGGAACATGGCAGCGGGCAGGATCAGAGTGAGGGTGAGATTGTGAGTGGTAGAGCATGTGTGAGATAAAGTGTGGGTGGGTGTGAGTGTGGATGGGCATCTGTCTGTAGGTTGGAGAAATAAGGGTGGACAATTCCAGTGCTCCCAGCAGAGGAGCTGCTGGCCACCACTGCACACTGCTCAGCCAGGAGCTTCTCTCCACTTGTGACTGGAAAAGCATGCCATTGTAGAGGATCGCGAGGTCCTTCTTGGGAGGAGGCTTCAGGGAGTGGCCAAGACCCAGTGCCAAGAGGCCACAGACTGGCATGTCCAGCCCTGCTGCCACTGTGACATACCATGACTAGATGCACGGTCCGAATACCGCGAACTACCACCAACACACTCACTGTCGTGACCAGCCTGGCGGTACTCAGGCCCACAGCCACAGCAAACTGATGCCACGGGACACACATACTTGCCAAGAAACAACATGCCTAACCTGACACTCCTGGATGAACAGACCCAGCTCTGAGAACCAGTGTGCCTAGCCCCATGGTAACCAGATGCCTCTGGATGCAAGAACCTGCTGCCACAAGCTAGCACACATAACATGGTGCCACTGGAGGACCGGACCCACTGCTGACATCCAGAGCAACCTGATGCCCCCAAATGCACAGACTTGCCTCACCTGATGCCCTGCACTACCAGATCGTTTAACTGGGGAGACAAAGAAACAAACACCAAATGAAGAAAAGGAGGACCAGCCATAAAAGGAACTAAATGTAATGGAGGCAAGGAATTTGTCAGATAAAGAGATCAAAGTAATAGTTATAAGGATACTCAAACAACTTAGTGAGAACAACAAGCAACTTAATGAGAACTAAAAGGAAATTAGTAGGAACTATACCAGCACAAAAAAAGATGCAGGAACCATAAATAAGAATCAATCAGAAACAAAGAATGACATAGCTGAAATAAAGAATACTCTGGAATTAATCAACAGTAGATTAGGAGAAACTGAGGACCAAATCAGCAAAGACAAGGTAGGAAAAAAACACCAAATCAGAGCAGCAGCTGGAAGAAAAAACAAAAAACCTTCGAAGCAGGAGGAGAGTTTAAGAGAGTTTTAGGACAAAATGAAACGTAACACCATCCGCATCATAGGGATACCAGAAGGAGAAGAATCTGAGCAAGAAATAAAGAAAGAACCAGTTTAAAGAAACAATGACAGAAAACTTCCCTAACCTGGAGAAAGAAAAGTCACGCAAGTCCATGAAACAGAGAGAGTTCCAATCAAGGTAAATTCAAAAAGATACACACCTAGGCACATCATAACTAAAATGTCAAATGTTAAAGACAGAGAAAAACTATTAAAGGCAGCAAGAGACAGACAGAAAGCTACCTACAAGACAGTTAGTTCCCATTAGAGTGTCAGCTGATTTCTCAATAGAAACATTTTGGGCCAGAAAGAAGTGGCATGAAGTATAAAAAATAATAAAAAGCAAAGGACTGAATCCAAGACTACACTATTCAACAAGGCTATCATCCAAAGTTAAAGGTGAAACAAAGAGCTTCACAGGCAAAAAAGACCAAAGAAGTTTATTACCACCAAGCCAGCATGGCAAGAAATGTGAAAGGGACTGTTGTAAGAAAAAGAAGAAACAGAGACAGGAACACAGGAATAAAGAATAAAAATGGCAATATATACATACGAATCAGTAATAATATTAAATGTAAATAGCTTAAATATTACAATGAAAAGATATAGGGCAGCTGAATAGATAAGAAAACATGACGCATCTATATGCTGTCTACAAGAGATCTACCTCAGAACAAAAGACTCACATGGGATGAAAGAGAAGGGATGGGAAAAAAAAATTCATGCAAATGAAAATGAAGAAAGAGTTGGGGTAGCAGTACCCATATCTGATAAAATAGACTTCAAAATGAAGGCCATAACAACATACCATGAAAGTCACTTCATAATACTAAAGAGATAGATCCAACAAGAGGATATAACCCTGATAAACATATATGCACCCAATATAGAAGCACCCAAATATGTATTTTTTAAAAACTTCTGTAAGATTTTAAGGGAGAGTCTCACAGCAATACAATCATAGTAGGAAACTTTAATGCCCCATTGACATCACTGGATAGATCTTCTAGACGCACAAAGAAAAATCAAAAAAAAAAAAACAACAAAAAAAACGCAACCCTAAATGACCCACTAGATCAGATGGATTTAATTGACATTTACAGAACATTTCACCCAAAGCTGCAGAATACATGTTCTTCTCAGGAGCACATGAGACATTCTCAAAGCAGACCTCATGTTAGGACACAAAGTAAGTCTCTACGATTTCAAGATCTAAATCATATCAAGCATCTTCTCAGTTCACAATGGCATGAAACTAGAAATAAACTACCATGAAAACACTAAAAAACATTCAAACACATGGAGTCTTAATAGCATGCTATTAAACAATGAGTCCAAGAAAGAAATAAAACATTCCTGGACATAAATGAAAATGAACACACAATAACCCCAAATCTATGCGATACAGTGAAAGCAGTCCTGAGAGGCAAGTTCATAGCACTACATGCATACCTCAAGAAACAACAAAAAAAATCTAATAAACTATCTAGCCCTACAACTTAAAGAATTATAAAGGGCCCAGCCAGTGTGGCGCAGTGGTTGAGCATTACCCATGCACCAAGAGGTCGCCAGTTCGATTCCCATTCAGGGCACATGCCCAGGTTATGGGCCCGATCCCCAGTGGGGGGCATGCAGGAGGCAGTTGATGTTCTCTCTCATTGATGTTGCTATCTCTCTCCCTCTCCCTTCCTCTCACTCTAAAATGAATAAAGAAAAAAAAATTAAAAAAAGAATAATAAAGAGAACAAGAAAAGCCCAGAGTAAACAGAAGTACATAATAAAAATCAGAGCCAAAATAAATGATATAGAGACTGAAAAAACAATACCAAAAAAAACACAATGAAACCAAGAGCTGGTTCTTCCAAAAGATAAACAAGAATGATGAACACTTACCAGACCCATCAAGTAACAAAGAGAGAGGACCCAAATAAATAAAATCAGAAATGAAAGTGGTGAAATAACAACTGACAACACAGAAATACAAAGGATTGTAAGAAAATAATATGCTAACAAATTGGACAACCGAGATAAAATGGAAAAACTCCTGGAACATACAAGCTTCCAAAACTGAACAAGGAAGATTCAGAAAACCTGAACAGACCAATAACAACTAATGAAATTGAAGCAGTAATCAATATACTCCCAGCAAACAAAAGCCTTGGTCCAGACAGCTTCACAGGGGAGTTTTACCAAACATTCAATGAATAACTAACACCTATCCTCCTCAAACTATTCCAAAATATTCAAAAGGAGGGAAGATTTTTACAAGGTCAGCATTATCCTAATTCCTAAACCAGATAAAGACACTATAAGGAAAGATAATTACAAATTACAATATTCTTGATGAACACAGATGTTAAAATCCTCAACAAAATATTAGCAAATCTGGTCCAGTAATATATTGAAAACATTATTCACCATGACCAAGTGGGATTTATTTCAGGGATGCAAGGCTGATACAATGTTCACAAATAATAAATGTGATACATCACATAAACAAATTGAAAGATAAAAATAACACAATTACATAATAGACACAGAAAAAGCATTCAACAAAATCCAACAGGCATATTTGATAAAAACTCTCAGCAAAGTGGAAAGAGAGGGATCATATTTCAACATAATGAAGCCATGTAGAAAAACCTACAGCCAACATTATACCCAATAGGCAAAAACTAAAAGCATTTCCTCTAATAACAGGAAAAAAACAGTGATGTCTACTTACACCATTCTTATTCAACATAGTACTGGAAGTCCTAGCCATAGTGATCAGACAAGAAGAAAAAGTAAAAGGCATCAAAATTGGAAAGGAGGAAGTGAAACTGTCATTATTCGCAGATGACATGATATTGTACATAGAAAACCCTTAAGATTCCATCAAAAAACTACTAGATTTAATAAATGAATTTGGCAACATAATAGCAGGATACAAATTAACACCCAGAAATTGATGGCATTTTTATACACCAATAATGAACCGTTAGAAAGAGAAACTAGCCTGGCCGGTGTGGCTCAGTGGTTAAGTGTTGACCCATGCACCAAGAGGTCACCGGTTCAATTCCCAGTCAGAGCACATGCCCAGATTGTGGGCCAAATCCTCAGTGGAGGGCATGCAGGAGGTGGCCAATCAATGTTCTCTCTCATTGATGTTTCTATCTCTCTCTGCCCCTCTCCCTTCCTCTCTCTCTAAAATCAATAAAGATTAAAAAATAATTTTTTTTTTAAAGAAAGAGAAACTAAAAAAAAAAAATCACCTTTACCATTGCAACAAAAAAATTAAGATACTTAACAATAAACTTAGCCCGGCCGGTGTGGCTTAGTGAGCATCGACCCATGCACCAAGAAGTCTCCGGTTTGAATCCCAGTCAGGGCACATGCCCAGGTTGTGGGCCTGATCCCCAGTGAGAGGGGCATGCAGGAGGCGGCCAATAGATGTTCTCTCTCATCAATGTTTCTATCTCTCTTTCTAAGATCAATAAAAAAAAGAAAAAGTTTTTAAAAAGAATAAACTTAACCAAGGAGGTGAAAGACTTGTACTCAAGAAATTACAGGATGTTGAAAAAAGAGATAGAGGAAGATATAAACAAGTGAAAGAATATACGGTGTTCATGGATTGGAAGAATTAACATCTTTAAAATGTCTATACAACCCAAAGCAATCTATAGATTCAATGCAATCCCTATTAAAATACCAATGGCATATTTCACAGATCTAGAACAAATATTCCAAAAACGTATATGGAACCAAAAAAGATCCCAAATAGCTCCAGCAGTCCTTACAAAGAAGAAGAAATTTAAAGGGTTCACAATACCCAATATCAAAGTTAAACTACAAAGCCACAGTAATCAAATCAGCCTGGTACTGGCACAAAAACAGGCATGTAATTCAATGGTACAGAACAAAGAATCCAGAAATCTACCTAAAACATTATACTCAATAAATATTTGACAAAGGAGACAAGGGCATACAATGGAGTAAAGACAGTCTCTTCAATAAATGATGTTGGAAAAATTGGATAAAGACATGCAAAACAAAATAACTAGACCACAAACTTATACTATACACAAGAATAAGCTCAAAATGGATAAAAGACTTAAATGTAAGCCATGAAACCACAAAAATTCTAGAAGAAAACACAGGCAGCAAAATTTCAGATATCTCACATAGCAAAATTTTCACCAATACATAGCTTAGGGCAATAGAAACAAAGGGAAAAATAAACAAATGGGATTACATCAAACTAAAAAGCTTCTGCACAGCAAAAGAAACCAGCATCAAAATAAAGCAGGAACCCACTGTTTGGGAAAGCATATATGCCAATGATACATCTGATAAGGTGTTAATTTCCAAAATATATGAAGTATTCATCAACTCTACAAAAGGAAGACAAACAATCCAATTAAAAAATGGGCATAGGCCCTGGCCGGTTTGGCTCAGCGGTTAGAGCGTCGGCCTGCGGTCCAGAGAGACCCGGGTTTGGTTCCTGCTAAGGGCACGTACCTCGGTTGCAGTTTGTCCCCGGCCCCTGGTTGGGTCGTGAGGGAGGCAGCCACTCGATGTGTCCCTTTCACATCGATGTTTCTCTCTCTCTCTCTCTCTCTTCCTCTCTCTCCCTCCCAGTCTATCTGAACAAAAAATGGAAAAATGTCCTCCGGTAAGGATAAAAAAAAAAAAAAAAAATGGGCAGAGCACCTGAATAAACACTTCTCCAAACAGGACATACAAATGGCCAAAAGACATATGAAAAAAATGTTCAAAGTCACTAATCATCAGAGAGATATAAATTAACATGACAATAAGGTACCACCTCACACCTGCCAGAATGGCTACCATCAATAAATACAAACAATAAGTGTTGGTGAGGTTATGGAGAAAAGGGAACCCTAGTACACTGCTGGTGGGAATGCAGACTGGTGCAGCCACTATGGAAAACAATAAGAAATTTCATCAAAAAATTTTAAATTGACTGCTGTTTGACCCAGTGAACCCACTTCTAGGAATATATCCCAAGAATCCTGAAACACCAATCAGAAAGAATATATGCACCCTTATGCTCATAGTACTGGTATTCACAACAGCTAGAATCTGGAAACAGCCCAATAGCCCATCAACAGATGAGTGGATAAAAAAGTTTTGGTACATATACACAATGGAATACTATGCAGCTGTAAAAAAAAAGAAGGATCTCTTACCCTTTGAGACAGCATGGAGGGATCTGGAAAGTATTATGCTAAGAGAAATAAGCCAGTCAGAGAAAAACAAGTATCACATGATCTCATTTATATGTGGAATATAATGAGCAAAATAAACTGATGAATAAAATAGAACCAGAGACATGGGAACATGGAACAGACTGAAGAATCTTAGAGGGAAGGGGGAAGATGGGATGGGAAGAGATTAACCAAAGAATTTATATGCATATATGCATTACCCATGGACACAGACAATAGGGTGGTGAAGGCCTAGTGTGAGGCAGGAACTGGGTGTAAGGGGGTAGAGAGGGGAAAAGACACGGGGCATGTATGTAATACTCTCAATAATAAAGACTTAAAAAAAAGAAAAATAATGGAAGCGTATACCACATTACCCTTTAAGAATGAAATTTTGTTCGAATATTCGCTTTTGCCACTGAGCTCTAATACAAGTTAACTACTACAGAGTCACTATGGATCAGGTGAAAACTGGTACGTCTGTGTAGATTACCTTGGGAGCACTTGAGTTTTCAAGCAACATTCATCCAACCCTATTTTTTTTCTTTTTCTTGGAAAATATGCTGACTTAGTTGAACATAACTGCATATGGATTTTCCCTCTAATAAATAGACAGTAGTTCTCCCTTATCCGCAGGGGATATGTACCAAGACCCCCAGTAGATGCCTCAAACTGCAAATAGTGCTGAACTCTATATATACTATGTTTTTTCCTATACTATGTACCTTTCACTTGATGGAAGCACTTTATGGCTTTTCTTTGGCATACCTGAATTGCCAGCATCACTACTCTTATTCTTTGGGGCCATTACTAAGTAAAATAATAGTTACTTGAATACAAGCATTGCAATACTGCAAAGTCAACCAGTTAACCATGATGGCTACTAAGTAACAGGAGCATGGGGACTTGGACGGGGGGACCGTTATAGCACTGACACATTGGAAAAAGGGAAGACTCACTTCCCAGGTGGGACAGAGCAGAATGGCAAAAGATTTCATCACACTGTTTAGAATAATATGCAATTTAAAAGTCATGAATTGTTTATTTCTGGAATTTTCCAATTCTAGATTTGGGAAGGTGAAAACAGAAAAGGGACGGTAAGGACTTGTGTATTCCTAATGCAGCAATCTCAAAGAGCAGCAGAGGCTTGCATGAACAATTTTTAACATATTATCTCAATTTTATATAAATCCAGAGGAAGACTGCTTTAAAAATGTATGGATTTAGCTAGCTTTAGGGGCATAAATAATAAACGGCTCCCAGTTGTAGTTTAAATATAGAGAGGGTAAATTTTACACCCCCAGAGCCAAAGAAGTTCCAAGGATCTGTTTTATCAAAGAAACACTGAAAACCTCCTCAGTTTCTAGGTTCCTAAAAGAATGGTCAAGGAAAAAGTCCTGGTGTGTTAAGCTAGAGCAAGGAATAAGTTAACAGCTGACAGGAATTCAAGATTATACTAGAGTAAGAGCAGTTGGAAGGATTGGGCGTTCTCAGCAACACTGACTTTGTGGGGACAGCGAACAAGGGCAGCTCCTAAGAGAGTCCAATATTCCTCAGAGGCATAACTGCATGTACTCCACTATGTTTTTAATTTGTTAATAATTGTTTTGTTTTGCATATACAGTCGTCCCTCGCCACTTCGTGCTTTGACTTTTGCGGCTTCACTCTACTGCGGCTTTTTTCAAATATATTCATTAAAAAGTTGATCGAGACAGTGAAGATGATACAGCGCACCCTTGGTTGTCTGAGTCAATTATACACCCCTGTATTACAATTAAAATTAAAATTACTGTACGTATGGACTGCAGGCCTAAGTATTCGAGCACCCCTGCAAATCCTTCAACGCCAAGTGCAACCGCTCCACCACTCTTTGTGTGTGGGCAATAACTTTTTTCCAAAAAATTGGGTGTGGTGAAACCAAGCCAATCAGAGTGTGCTGTTCATTGACTGGCTATCCTATCCTCTTCCTATCCTAGCCACTGATTGGCTCAGCCTCATGCAAGTTCGTTTCTCTCATACACACTTCTACATCGCTACGCATCGGAAGCATCTTTCCTCTTGTGTTTGCGATTTCTGAGAACTTTTATCTAAGCCCCACGATGGCTCCTAAACGTGCTGCTTCTTCTAAGCCTTCTGACGATGAAACAGTCCCGGAGGAAGATGCTTACCATCCAGGAGAAGGTGAAACTCTTGGATATGATCAAAGATGGCAAGAAAATCGTGGAGGTTGCCCACCATTACGACTTGAATGAGTCTACCATTTGCTCCATCCATAAAGATGAAAAGAACATCCATGCATCGGCTACTGTCTCTTTCAATAAGGAAGAATAGTGCATCATGACAAGTTGTAATAAGTTCACAGTGAAAACAGAGTCTGCCCTAGACGTTTGGATAAGCGACAGCCACAAGAAAAACATTCCGTTGGATTCGCTGGTCATCCGGGAGAAGGTGAGGCAGCTCTATCAGCACTTTACGGCAGATGAACCTCAACCAGGACCCTATTCTGCAACATTCATGGATTTCACGGTGAGCAAGGGTTGGTTCCAGAAGTTCCAGAAGAGATATCATCTGAAGAGTGACGTTCTCCATGGAGAAGGTGCCTCTGCTGACCAGCCTGCAGAAGAGGACTACCTGAACAATACCCCAGAGGATATAAGCAACTCGGCAGTGGATAAGGCAGTTAGGCTAGCCTGGATGCTGGGAGGAGAAGGTTTCGCGGATATGACCCGCGATGACGTGGATGAGCTGCTGCAGACACATTCGGATCCCTTAACTGACGAGGATCTGGTGGAGATGACTAAGTCTGCGAGTGAGGAGGAGGAAGAGCAGCCAGAGGAGGGAGGAGGAGGAAGTTGGCCTTACACTTGAGCGTCTCTCGCAAGTTGTGAGAACTATTAAGGTAGTACAGGACATGATTGGCGAATGGGACCCACAAATGATGCGTGCATTGCAGTTCCAGAATGCATTTAATGGAGCCTGTAGAACCCAACAAAAGCCTCCTCATGCATATGAAAAGACAGCGCCAGCAACTGCCTATCACGATGTTCTTCAGCAGCGTACCCACACACCCACTGCCTACTCCTGGTACTCCTTCAGCAGAAGAAGACAATGACGCACCTTCTGAAGATACTGCACCACCTGAAGACTCTCCTACTGAGGTCGTGCCTTCAGAGGGGCAGTAACCTTGTTCTTCTTTGCTGTGCATTACATCTCTTCATCTTCATCGCTTCATCATCGAGTAAGTTGCACTATTTTCGTAGTTTAGTGGTTGTGTGTAAGAACTGTGTGTGTGTAATTAAATGTACAATAATGATTATGTGGTATTTGTAACGTCTAATATGTCTTATTTTTCCTTATTTTGTCTAATATATTGGGTAATATGAGTGTAATGGTGACTAAAGGGTATTATTTCATGTCTAGAGGGCTCTAATAATGTTAAAAAATGTATTTAGAAGGTCGTAAACAGGTTTTCTATGCTCTAACTGTGAAAATATTCGATTTATAAATAATCCTACTTCACAGAAATTCATTTATAGCAGTAGAGTCTGGAACTGATTAACCGTGATAAACAAGGGCCAACCGTATTTATATAATATATATAACAATATCATATTTTTTTGCTTATAATTGTTCCCAACAAGTTTTAGGACAAACAACTTGTTTAGGAAAACAATTTTGACTTTACTATGATTTAAAACATTATTTCCTTTTTTTTTTAAAGATTATTTTTATTGACTGATTGATTTTAGAGAGAGGGAGGGAAGAAGAGAGAGGAAGAGTGATGGGGGGTAAGAGAGAAAGAGAGAACATCGATTTGTTGTTCCACTTACTTATGCATTCATTGGTTTATTCTTTTATGTGCCCTGACCGAGGATCAAACCCGCAACCTTGGCATTTCAGGACAATGCTCTAACTAACTGAACTATCTGGCCAGGGCAAAACACTACTTCTGAGATAAAATAATTCTAAGAAACATTCTAATTTTCTGTGTGTAGAGAAGATGAAGTTGGGTGAACTGGGGTACACACATGGAGAGGAGAAAACAAAGCCTACTGGCATGGAGACCAGGAATAGCATTCTCTTTCATGACTCACCCTGTGCCCTTATTGTCTAGAGAGCCAAGCTAGGCAATCATTGTCTCCATGAGCATGAAAGCTGACTATACTTTCAGTCAGCAATTAGTCTTAAATAATTGTTCTGGAAAGAAAACATGATTCCAATTTTAGCCCTTGGTGACAATTACTATTTGTTTAGTTGCAATTCTAACTTAGTGACTTTCTTGCAGACCCCCACACCCATCTCTATAAGAATCTATCAAACCATAACAAACAAACTCTGAAATCATTTTTGGAAACTTCAAAGACATTCACTACTTTAAAAATGAACTAACAGCCCAACTGGTGTGGCTCAGTCGACTGAGCACCTTCCCATGCACCAAGAGGACACAGATTCAATTCCCAGTCGGGGCACATGCCCGGATTGAGGGCTCAAGGGCGCGATGCCCAGTTAAGGGGCTTGCAGGAGGCAGCTAATGGATGTTTCTATCTCTCCTTCGCCCTCTCCCCTTCTCTCTCTCTAAAATCAGTATTTGGAAAAAATAAATAAAATTACAAAAGTGATTACAAGAGTCAAAAACAAATCCTAGTTAAGAACTCCAGAATGTATTTAATCATGCACATATTCAAAAAATTTACTAAAGACTGAAAAAAAAGAAATTCTAGTATGTTCTAAAGAGCAAGAAGGCATCTCAGTAAGATATAATTATGAAAACAGACATTACAAATATAGGAAAATTGGAATTATAATGTAAATAAAAAACTGGAACATAAAATTGGCACCAGATGTCAGTTTGAAATTAAACTTACAGCTTTATTACAAAGAACTGTCCACCCTGGAATAACATATTTCAGTATTCAGAGGTAAAAATAAATAGAACATTCAACTTATGTTACATAATAAGATTTCAGAGCACTTTTTGATAATGAGAAAATTTTCAAAAATTTAAGTGAGGGAGAGGAAAGTGTCCAAAAATGAGGCTCTTTTTCCGAAATATTTATTAAACTGAACTATTGTCAGGCATACTTCAATTTACACCAGGACTTCAGGTGTAAACTGGGTTGTACCCCAGCACCAAATACATTCGAAAACTGTGGTGAACCAGGGCAGAGGTCACAAGCCATCAAAGCCCTATGGGTACTAAGAGTAAAGAACAGCTTCTAATAAAGAGGACAATTTGATTGCCATCAGATCTAAAATTGCAAATCTAAACACGCCCCCAACATGCCTAACATGGAAAGCCCAAGCTTCTCAGCACAGCTTAGAAGAAAGGCCTTCCAGGGTCCAGCCCTGCCTAACATCCCAGCCAGCCCCTCCACCCACCTTGGCCCAGAACTACACACCAACTTAGAAGTCATTTTCTTCCTCTCTGTTTCTCTCCCCACTAAACAAAACCAAACCCACACACAGCTGGATTAAATACTCCATTATTGTCATCATCACTACATTCTGATCACTCCCTGCTAAATGCTAAAACTCTGTCTTGTTCAACATTACACATTCAGGTCTGACACATTAGCTAAACAAATGACAGCTAACCTTCATTTAAGCCAGATCTTATTCCATAGAACACTCCATGATCCAAAATGCCAGTGGCCACTCAGTCTCTGTTAATTATTAAACTGAATATGGATATAAATTCACAAAATGTGCATCATCAGTTCGCTTCCACTCATTGACAGACTATGCCAGAACAGGCATTTGTAACTAAAATCTAGACTGCCAGTATGGAATGGTAAAACCTAACCACACTAAATCTCAAGAGATACCTCATACTAGGAATATGAATGTTATCTTCAAGTGTTTGTATCAACCAAGTCTACCTAAAAATAAACTTTAATGTCAGGAAGAAATAACCAACAGTGAAGGATACAGAATAGTTATTGAATGCATCTATATCACAAGCATAGTACTAGGCACACAGTATACAGATTATCTAATTTTACTTCAATAATTTTAATAGCTTTATGCAGTATTACTTTTCTAGTTTACAGCTACAAAAATTAAGATCACAGAGAATAAGGCCAAAATTCAAGCTGAAGTCCACAATACTTCGAAGCGCATTCTATTTCCACTACAAAGTCATGAAAACACAATAAAACCATTTTTTTTAATTTTACTATACTGTAATTAATTTTTTAAAAAAGGTTTTCTTGAAACTTCTTTAATCTGATAAATGGTATCCACACAAAAAAGCCTTTATTTTTCATGGTGAGAGACAGAACACTTCCCCCAGGGTTCATGAACAAAGCACACTCATTACCATCACTTGTATACAACATTATGCTAAATTCTTAGCCAGTGGAATAGACATGAAGAAGAAATATAAGGTATAAGGATTGGAAATTAAGATGTTAGGGAAGGTAACTAGTTAGTTATGAATAAAGGAAGGGAGCAAATGGAATCATACATTAAGCCTAATAAACTAGGGGGTGAATCAGATATTGGGCCTGATTTACTAGAAAGCCATAACATTCACAACTCCCCAGGGGACTGCTGAAATCTCTGCTGAAGGAACTTAATCCCCTAGCAATCCCCCAGTGGGCAGGAAAAATCTCCCCAGGGAACAAAAGGTCCCTTCCCTGCAGAGAGGAGGAAGAACCAGTAAAGGGGAAATTCCTTTGCTAGGCACCTGCACCTTAGAAACCAGAAGGCACAGGGGGAGGTAAACATAGGCTCAGTAGAAACCGTAGGACACAGCAAAACTTTGAGGCAAGTGCAATAGGAGCCAAAATGGTAACCATGAAGGGAAGGAGTCTAGCCTAGAAAAAGGATCAGATTGAAACAAATGGGTCCAGACTGCCAGTCACTACTTGAGCCAATTAAGCAGAGACAAAGTTGAATCGTATATGACCTTATTCCAACATTGCTGACAGTATGGAAGAGCAGCCAGGTCATCCTGCAAAAATCTGCTCTCCACTCCCCCCATAGCCAGTCACTTATATTGGGCATTACATGGGGAAGTAGGCAAAGGGAATATCAGTGGGTAAAATGATTGGGGAATAGCAGCAATGAGTAAAACAGTTCAGATTACTGGCATGGTGAAGTAATGGGAGCTGGGGGATGTGGGCTTTCTCCGGTACACCACCTCCAAGAGACTCCAAGGTTGTTAGTCTTTCCATGATGGGGGAGAGGGGCAGCTCTCTGGTAAGAAGAATGGACAGCATTCCGGAGTTAAACTCCCAGGAGGTACAGCACCCAGCCAGGTCAGGATGGGTTTTCTTTAATCATAACAAAGCAATCATGATTAACAGAGCAAGGATGTTTAACATTTTTTATAACTATGGCTAGCACCCCATTATGATTAGTTCTCCATTATTCTCTCCTGCCCCTTTCAAGATGGGATGAGGGCATGAAACCCCTGAAGATCTAGAAAAGAGATTAGATAGAGGGAACACCCAGCACCAGCCCAGGAAGAATCAGGACATAGACTGGTTAGTTTGAAAGAAAGCCTGCTCTCTCCCAAGCCCGAGGTAATATAATTAAAGCTTAACAAAGGCCAGTCTGTGGCATGAGTTTGCCCATTCGTTCACACACAGTCTCTCTGTAGCAGCCACACAACTCCAAGCGAGGCTCCGAAGTGTGAGCCTGGGTGGCGCAGCACAGCACCAGCTGGAGCACAGCCGAGAACAGAGACTAAGCTAGGCTGATAGGGACAGAAACTGAGCTGGATTAAGCTTTGGCATGGACTGGACTGAACTGAACTATGAAAGCTTTCAGTGCCCTGCCGATACTCAGACAATATCACAGAAACTCTGGGCTCAGGTCCTCCTGGGCTTGTGGTGAGGACAAGTGAGATACCAGACACCTGGGGACAGTCCTTTGTGTTTGCTCTAGCTCCAATAAATCTTACCACTACATCTCATCCTCTTATGTGTGGGTCCCCGAAATGCTTTTCTTATGACTCTGTGGAAGAGCCCTATTTCCACTGGCAACAAGGAGAAAAACTGTTGTTATTAACAGAAAATATGTGGAACATCTAAAATGAAAAAGCAGTGTCAAGTGTTGGGGGTTATGAGGGGAAAAACAAACAAACAAAAAAACAGCCACATGTCCACCAGCAGACATGCACCAGAAAGCTCACAGGAGATGCATTCAGAATAGCAGCATGAACCAGGGGCAAGGTAGAGGATTCCAGGGTGGTCTGCCCAGGTACAGGCAATAAAACTAGACTGAAAAAAATCTGAAAACAATTTTTTAAAAAAAGACTAAAAGGCTCCTTTTTATTGTCACCATGTACCTACTAGCCATTTCAAACAATGTCAATGAGAAAGCCCAAAAGGATCCTTTTCTTTTCTTTTTTTATAATTACTTTTAATATGTTTTTATTGATTTTTTTAGAGCGAGAGGAAGGGAGAGACAGAAACATCAATGTGAGAGAGAAACATCAATCAGCTGCCTCCTGCACGCCCCCTACTGGGGATGGAGCCTGGGAATCGAATTGGGACCTCTCGGTCCATGGGACGACACTCAATCCACTGAGCCACACCAGCCGGGCAGTATCCTTTTCTTGATCAAAGTTTTAAATAATTGTTATGGTTACTGTCAAGTTTTAATTTTAACTTAAAATTCAAATTAACATATTTTTATTGCTTATGCTTTAGTCAACATTGTTTTTCACATGGAGGTTAACTCAGAGAACTCCAGTTATGAAGCTGCCCTCTGCCTATGGTCCACCACCACAAGTATCCCAGCTACAAATATTCCTTTCGAGTAAGTTTCTCATTTAATTCAAGCTTGCACTAGGTACAGTTTGTTTCTCCAATCCCTGTAGTAGCACATGTTCCTTCAGTCAGACAGTAGATTTGAAATAAAATAAAAAAACGATAGAGTGGTTGCAATAATGAAGAAATACAACTTGAGTTATTTTAGTTCCATCATTCCATGTCGGCCTTTGGACTTTTTCTTTTTTTCTGCTTAAAATTTTTCAGCTGTGAGGAAGGATATCATTTGAAATGCACAAAAATGATTTCCAAAGAAACAAAGACAATGCAATTTTTGTACTTTATTGTGAAATGGGATTTTTATGACTCTCTGCCAAACTTATCCTCAAGACTTTTCCTAACCAGTTACTTACACAGAAGTTGTCGCTTTATATGAAACATTTTCAAAATTAAAAATGTCCTTTTTTTTAAAACTATATACAAAGAGACAGTGACAAATCTGGTGTATGACATAAATTTTCACAAAGTCACTGATCAAATTGGAGAAGGCTCAAAAAGAGAAACTATAATGCTGTTATTCATTACTGCAACCAATCAATATTTTGTTTGTTTTACAGGGGAAAAAATTAAACATTACTAAAAACTACTCATCCATTTCTTTTTTCCATTTTTGCATTGTATTTTTTTTTTTAACCTAACATGATTAAACACTGGAGATTCACTGAAGGAAAACTTTCACTGTATCTCTTTTCTGGTGGTTGTTATTATGTGTTTCATGTCATAATTATTAATGAAACTAATTTTGTTGAATAGTAGGATGGAGAGAAAAAAATCATGCTGGTGTCAAAATACATTAGGTACAACACTGATTGGATGTAGCCCCAATCTGGAAGCCATCCAAATATTCATCAGCACTAGAATGAATAAGAATGTTGTGGCACAATTACACAACAGAATACTACACAAGATTACTGCTACTATATCCAAACACACAGATAAATCTCACAGACATAGTAATGAGCTAATGAAGTCAGAAATAAGAGAGTATATAATATTTTATACCATTTTTGTGAAGTTCAAGAAAAGGAAATGATGATAAGAATAGGGGTATTAACTGCCCATTGGCAAAATGGGCACAGGAGCCATCTGGGGCATAGGAGATGTTCTATATCTTAACCTGGGCAACAGTTTCATGGGTTTATAAACACATAAAAACTCTTTAATCCTTCACTGTACATATACTTTGATTTTTTAAAGGCCTTCTCTACTGTCCATATATGTCCTTGATGAACAGAAAGAGAAACTAAGGTTCAAAACATGCAAAATATGCATCCCAGATCATTAGTACTTAAAAATGATTAGCTGTAGTTAAAATGAGTTGACAAATACTAGTGCTGTGGTTTTTAAATTTCAAAATGTCATATCCCTCAATGTGACAGATAGTTTGGTGGAGAAAGATTAATGGAAAGAAGTATAGGCAAGTATAGAGCAGCAAACGGCTATTAAAATTGTGCAGAGGATATAGGACCTGAGAGAGTAGATCAGAAAAATAAATGTTGTATTTTGAAAATGACTCTTTGCTGGCAGCTTGTCAGTGAAGTAATGACGCCTTGGTGGGCTGGAAATTTTAAGTTAGAAAGGACCACCTGCACAGTGCTTTGCAGCTCTGATGTTAATAAAGTTACATCCTTGTTTCCCTTAAGAGTTCATCCTTGATGGCATCTTGCCCTTGGCAGAAAAGACCTGACACATTCCAAGAGCCTCTGGGGTTAATACTCTTTGCCCAATCACAAAATTAACTTGCCTGGGTTTAATATGCAAAGATTGTCCCTTCTGCCTATTTCCCTCCAAAATAACGCAAAACAGTAAAGAAACACACTGAAAAGTAAATACGCAGTTCAGGATGGGGAGTTCACCCTGTGTTTGGGGGAAAGGAGCTTCCAAAGCAATCAGAGTTAAAAACTTAGAAAGGAATCTCAAGTATCAGAACAATTAACAAAGAGGAAGGATCTCAACAACTAACTTCTTTGCAAAAGACTTCCTAACCAGAGGTGTATAATAGTATATGAGGCGGTAACATCCATCCCAGCATATCTGAGAGAAAGTAGAGGGAAAGGGGGTAAGAAAGGAGGGAAACATAAAAATATACAAAAACCATAAACATACAGAAAAACATAAAATACAAAGTGAGCATAAAATATACAAGTCAAATCATGGGAAAAAGAGAAAGGTTGGCCATAGATGCTAAATCAATTTAGGCCACTGCTTTCAGTTAAATGAAAGACAACGAGTAGAAGGTATGTTATACAAGGATAATAGGCCCCCATTTCCTTTATACCCAAATCCTGCAGAAGGGTGGTAACAGTCAAAGGTGTGTTTATTCCCAGACAACTTCAAGAACAAGAAATTTAAAAACCATCTTGTTTTCCCAAAAAAACTGCTACTATGAAATCAAAAGGGTCAATTCCCTTATTTCACAAAGATAGCCCCAAAAAGGAAGGACATATGCTCAAATGAAATATACCTCTGTGAGAGTTATGAAACTAACCAGTCAATCAACAAATGCAAGTAAATTCTTGTTCCTCTTTCCAGTTTTCATAGGAGAAATTATATATCTACACATATGTGGACAGGTATCTAAAAGGTATATGCTTGGAGTGGGAGGGGAAAACAATATGGGAGCATGGGTGCCTCAAACTTATGCAGAGTGACCAAGAGAAAGGAGGAGGGTGGGCAGGAGGAGGAGGAGGCTAGAAGTGGAGAAAACATACCTGATCTAATTCCCTTCATCAAGTTAGCATATTGTGCAGCATGATTTTCCAGGACTTCTCTTGAATGGCTGGTTTTTCATGGGTCTTAAGGGGTAGAGAAGCTACTTCTATAAAAGTTAACAATGTCAATAGGACAGCCCTACCACAGCTGGGACATGTAAGGAGTTGTCCAGATTTTTAGATACATGCATTATTTCTAAGATGACGGGCGAACTTGAGAAGTGTACTCTGGCACAAAGCTTAATGTTTGGGGGCCAATCAAAGTTTCTCGAAAGGCAGCACCAAATTCTCTGCATTTAATACATTTCAAATAGAAAAGAGCTTCGCTTCACTCCATTCCACCCACACCGTCATTACTTCCAATACATTATAACCATAAAACTTTCATCATCTTACAGATAAATTCACAAAACATGTAACTCATATCTGCAAACAATCCTCTAGGGAATACACAAATGTGCTAAAACCGGCACCAATTTCAGAGTTAAATCAGAAATAATAAAGATGAGAGCACTCCCAAGACGAGGCTTTTGTGACAGATTTTGTGCCAACAACAGGAATTCTTAATGTGTAACAGCTAAAAGAGCAGTTGAATAATTAACTAACTTCCTGGGATACTGGGAGGAAGAGCAGTATGAATGGAAATCACAAATTCTAAATAGCACTGACCCTAGGTGGTATCAGATTTTATAACCCTTGTCTGTTCCAAATGTAATGAGAAAAGGGAAGGAAAGGTACATTCATCTTAGGGCACCTATCAGACATTTCTATGTGCGTCCCTTGGCACCCACCTCAGAGCTCATTCTTAACTCAGTGGGAGGGCCACGGGTGAACTAGCAAGGAAAACTCCAGTCAAAAACTTAGAATGGACAGAGTTAAGTCAACCCCACTGTACTCCACTCCCAGGCACTAGAATCAAAGCTTTGGGAGAACCAGGGGTGTTTGATAGTAGGAGCAGGGTGCAAGCCATCCATGTGCGCTAGCACAGAGCCTCACACTTGGTTTAAGCTCTGCGGTCATGTCTTGAAATTCTTGATTTATGAACAAAGAGCCCTGCACATTCACTTTGTACTGTGCCTTGCAAATATGAGGCCAGTCCTGAGTAAGAGTCTAGTTTGTCTCACTGGCTACTCTTCAAACTCTTCCATCGACTTACCTGCTATACATGCCAGATTGTGTCACTGCTAGAAAAACAACAGAAAAGGGCAGTACTCATCATAAACTGGTCTGGCATTGTAGGAACATGACACTCTTCAAACAACTAAATCATTATGCAGACAATATTAACCAAAATCCAGCCTTAATAGGACATCTGGGGGAGTTCTCAAATAAATCAAATAGTGCTACATTATCAAAGGGGGAAAAAAGTATGTCTGTACAAAGAATGAATAGGAAGAAAATTCTAAGGAACCAGTATGTTCATGGTTGAACTATGTTCATTGACTAAATAATATCTGTGGAGTTCCTAGAATATGCTAGGCATGTCAAGAGTTATTTTTTGGACAGTGTTGGTGGTGGCACTGTGTTTGTTCCAGTTCATAATCTTTATTGATTCTGAGTAAAATTAAATTGCTGAGCACTGTATATGAATAACTCTAGATATTATAAAGTGTGCTATCCAAAATAACAATTAGAAAAGACCCATAGTTCATTTATATTTACAATGTGTGTGTTGATAGTAAACTTGGAAATTTCCAGCTCTTCCATGATTTTAGAGCAAGCAGCACCCAGGGAAATACCTTCATGCAATGACGGAAGGAAGAAAAAAAGTGTAGTTTTCTTTTCTCTTTTAAAAAGAACTAGTTGCTAAAAACATTCTAGTCCCTGAACAATTTAAGAGAGCTGAAATCAATCTATTTTCATGATGCTTGACAAACTCATTCCTAAAAATGGAAGAAAATCATGATTCCAAAATTAGGCTGAGTAAAGACCGGTTTATTCCTACATTCATAATGCTTCAATGCTTGCATTAAAAAAATTCTGTTGTGATTGGGAACATTGATTAGGTTTTCAGAGATATTCCATGCTTACTAATTACTTATAAAACATAAGTAATACAAATATTAATGTTTTCCATCACAGTTTTGTACCTTAGAGTAGACATTTTAAAAATAATCTTTCCTAACAGCTAAGCTAGTTTACTGTTAAATAACTGTAGTCTTCAAAGTAAAAATGTGAAATTTTTCCAGAAATAAAAACATTTTACAAGAAAGCATAACCCTCATAATAGAGGCGTTATCTGAAGAAAACTAAAAGGCAGAACTTATGGAAAACCACACCTTGAAAAGGAGCATAGAGCACTCATGTCCTGAGTAAGGCAAGGAAAAGAAACATAAAGGAGTAATTCTAGGTTTTCCTAGTGTCTTTTCAAATTTCATTTCAAATATTGAGACAGGCTGAGCCTCTCTTAAACAGATGGGCATGCTCTTCAGTTATTTTTTCAAGCCTCTCCCAGATAACTTTAAAGTTACTCTTCAGGCACTCCCCAAAGAGCTCTGCTTTGAACCTGCACCATGGATATGCCCAGGGAGGGAACCTGGAAAGAAGAATCTACACTCCGCCTGCATGAAGAACCCAGCTCTATATATATAGCCAGACCCAGCCCTGGTTCCAGGAGCCATACTCTCTCTGTTGGTGTGTGCTCCCTTGATGCATCAAGCTCCCTCCCTTTCTCCTTTTTTTCCACCTTGTTGTCAGTAAACCTCTCCTTTTGAATCTGTTTTGCCTCCTCTCCTGATTTTTGTCTTGAGGGGAAACAAGAACCTCTTCACCAGTGACAGTATGACCAGAAAAATTAACTTGCCAAATCACAAGATTAATACCATTTTCTGAATTTCTTCCTTATGAACTTCTAAAATGGTAAATCAGAATAAAATTATAGAAGGTTCTGAATAAAATCTGGATCTTAGACAGACCACAAGAATCCTACCACTTCTGAGGTTCCATACACAAATTTTCATAGTGTAATTGTGGGAGGGGGTGCTAAAAACTGATATAATTTATTTTTTAATCCATGTACACAAAGATGGAAAATAAATTTAATGCCTAACATTTAGAATAAAGTATTTCAAATATAATTTACATCTATCAACATAGTGTGTGAGCGATATATGAACATGGGTATAAGCTAGAAACATGTGTAGGTAATTGTATGTATATGCCCAAGTGTTCTAAAGCTGTGTTCAAAATGCATTAAAAATATAAAATTAAAAACCAATTTAACATATAAAATCCTTTTTCAAATACACTCCAATATCCTTACTTATATCCATATTCTCCCTATTAGTCTGAGAGAAATTTTCCCTTAGGAAGAGGACAACCATGAATTTTTTTAGAAATGTAATGTTTAAAAAATCACTTTTCAGCTCCTTAGGCACATTCAAATGAGTAATATAGATTTGTAACAATGAAAATAATGTGAGAGGCACTCTGCTATGTGCTCTCTATGCATTGTTCTAAGTCAGCTTCCAGGAGCTATGTACAAACCTTGGTCAAGCCAAGGGAAACTTTGATGATCAATGGCCTGCTCTGGAAAACTGAAGCAACAACTCCTACCCCAAAGGGCAGTAGCAACATTTCATGAGATAATGGATGCAGAAAACTTCTTAATTCTAATGTCTAGTACTGGACATTATTGGAATTATCATTACATATTTATATTATTAATAAAAAATTATTATTGCTAATCATCATGGCAACACTGTTAGGTGGGTATCATTCTCACTCTGGGGAAAAGAAGAGTATAGGATACAAGTTATTTGCCAGTGAAATGACTGAGCAATTGTGTGCTGGAAAACAACTGAAGGAGAGACGTTGAAGTACTTGATCAGGCAATCAAGTAAAAACAATAGTAATCAGCCCTGGCCGGTTTGGCTCAGCGGTTGGAGCATCGGCCTGCAGTCCAAAGAGACCCGGGTTTGGTTCCCGCTAAGGGCATGTACCTCGGTTGCAGTTTGTCCCTGGCCCTGGTTGGTCGTGCGGGTGGCAGCCACTCGATGTGTCCCTTTCACGTCAATGTTTCTCTCTCTCTCTCTTCCTCTCTCTCCTTCCCACTCTATCTGAACAAAAAATGAAAAAAAATGTCCTCGGGTGAGGATTTAAAAAAAAAAAAAAACAATAGTAATCAGTCTTCAATAAAAATTAATGTAATGACTCTTTTAAATTAATGTATTTAATTCTAAAAGCAGCTACACAAAACCTAAACCCACACAAGTGACAATAAATCAACCAAAGATACTTATAGTATAAACATTAATAAGTATTCATACTTAAAGTTCAACACACAAAACATTTTTTCTGAATTTAAAGATAAGCTCAGAACCAACCCACAATTGATCAATCACTGCAATTATTTTAAATCATTAGCATAAATTTGTTCTTTGCACTTTTATAAAAAAATATAAAAACAAGTGAACAATATACAAGAAAGTCAGCATGCACCTGACTAAACTGTGTGTGCTGGCCTGCTATTGACCACCTGCCTTCTCTCTCATTCAGCTTGGAGTTTTCACCTTTCTTAGATCTTGTCTGTAAAATACATATATACATAAACCTCATTTTTATTAAAAGCAGTCCAAAAACATTTTTATGACTTAAAATTTGAGCTCAGAGTATATCTTGTAGAAACAACAGAGCTATGTATCATAAATACATATCAGCAGCACAACATTAAAATCATTAACTTATATTTAATTACGATCTACTCTCTGAAATGCACATGGTCTAGCTTACAATTAATCATAATTATTCAAACCCACAGCATAGCACCACACAGCATCCAGAGGATTAGCAAATGGGTGGCCTTATTTTTACTGCCTATTATAAGAACAGAAAGAAAATTCAGACAATATGGCACCACAGGAAAAGAGCAAACAAATTCATTTCCTGTAGAATAAAAAAGGTTTAAAAATAGTTTTTGGTACAATATTCTCTGGGATCAGCTTCTAAGTTTCTGAGTTTATGAGTTTATGGAGGAAACTATTTCAGGTCAATGTGCAAAAATCACTTTGCATCTTTTTCTAAAAGCTCTGTTAATCTTTATTTTAAATTGCTTTATGTTACATCACAAGCTGCAGATTAATAATGTCAAGCTCCACTGATCAGCAGACTCTTTTAGGAACGAATTTATACAACTTACTGAAACTACACCAATCGCTAAGATTGTACTGCGAGGCCATCCTTATAGGAAATGTTTATAAACACAGAAAAGTGAAATCATGCATACTCACTCACACATATTAGTATGTGTGTGTTTGCATACTGGATCTAGCTTTCAGAGGCAAAGAACTATATACTGGAGGAAAGAAAACTATGTTCTTCCTCCTTTAAAAACTGTTTCCTCTTGGAAACAGTGCTTCTGATATCTTAAGCCAACCAACACAAGTCATTTGAGTCCAACACCTCTCCATCCTTTTGTTCCACTGCCTCAGACAGAAGGACTAATTTCTCTCAGAGGAAGGGGCAGGAACCTCTAGGGTATTGTTTCAGCACTGGCTCTGAAGAAGACTTAATAAGAGCTGAAACTCTGGGGATTGCAAATTTGAGAATATCAAGATCTCTGACAATCAGTAGTTAGAAGATAGAGAAAAGGGAATAAAAAACTAAGTTCAAAGAAAATGAGGGTAAAAGCCTCCCAAAAAACAAAAGTGTATTGTTCAAGTGTCACAAAACTAATTAAGAGCGATAGCATTTACTATCAGATTATCAAATTGTAAACAAATCATTTATTTCCTTAAATCATACTCAAAATATCAAACATATACTTAAAACATTTTAATACCAATTGACATTTTTACATAATTTTGTTTTCCTCTATTGATGCTAGAGAGAGAGAGAGAGGGAGAGGGAGAAAGATGAAATGCTGATGAGAGAGAACCTCAATTGGCTGCCTCCTGCATGACTCCCACTGGGGATCAGGCCTACAACCTGGGCATGTGCCTTGACCACAATCGAACCAGCGACCTCTTGGTGCATGGGTCGATGCTCAACCACTGAGCCACACCAGCTTGGCTTACATAATTTTTTTAAATAAAGTTTTCTAAAGCACATTTCAATTTGACCTAGGACCTCCTAACAAATGTCCAAACTCTTTAGGTATTTTTAGCTTTGTATGAAAATTCAGTGCTGCCTTTAAAAATTTATATACTTTCCTTTTCCAACCCACTAAAATTAGCTTTTCTCAACTCTTAGTGACATCTTGCACCAGTGAGGCCTGCATGTGAGAACAGTGACAAAATAAATCACAATTAGTGTAGAAATAGAAAGTAACATCTCAGAAAAGGAAGAATAGCACTCTGGTAAATACCTATGAGCCCATTTTAAAAGAAAATGGACCCAAAAAATAATAGACACAAAATAAACCAAATGTACGTTTAAATCAATAAAAAGATGATCCATTTCAAAACAGATGACATTCCAAAACTTCAAATGTCTTTTTAGCTATGTTATCTCCCTGACTGACCATTTCCAAAATTGGATCTCCAAAACAGAAATTCCTCATGCCTAAGATTGCATCATTTTCCACCTAACTCAACATTCTGTCTAGCAGAGGCATTCACTTTCTAACGCACCGAGCCACATACACTTTTCCCTCTATACTCAATCACAGGGTATGTACCTCAAGGCCAGGGCAATATTTAAGGTCAACCACAATGATCCTAGCCTTCTTTCTAGTTTCATCTGGCTACCACTCCCCTAACGCTTTCTCATAGTTCCTGTAACTTGTGAAATAAAAACTCTCTCTTCTTCCTCCATTTCACTGTCTGATGCAGGAGGAGAACCCATTTTGCAAACAAAATCTTTCATAGAACCTTCACAGAGAAACTAACTAAAATCAACATTAGCATAAATTTGTCTTTTAATTTAGATTGTATATCATTTCTTATTAAAAAGACAATCAAGGATGCCCTGGCCGGTTTGGCTCAGTGGTTGGAGCTTCGGCCTGTGGACCAAAGAGTCAAGTTTTCAATTCCTTTTTTTCTTTTTTTTTTAATCCTCACTCAAGGATATTTTTCTATTTATCTTCAGACAGAGTGGGGGGGGGCGGGGGGCTGGAGAGAGAAACATCAATGTGAGAGAGACACATCAACTGGTTGTACCCGCACAACCCCAGCTGGGGCCAGGGACTAACCGAAACCGAGGTATGTGCCCTTGGATGGAATCAAACCTGGGACTCCATCAAGGTCACGTACCTCGGTTGCAGTTTGGTCCCCGGCCCTGTTTGAGTGGTGCCGGAGGAAACCAGTCAATGTGTCTCTCTCACACATCCATGTTTCTCTCTCTCTCTCTTTCTTCCTCCCTCCCTCCCTCCCTCCCTCCCATTCTATCTAAAGATAAATGGAAAAATATCCTCAGGTGAGGATTAAAAAAATAAAAAGACAATCAAAGAAAACAATGGGGCAGTTTGATGAATAGTAAACTGAAATTGGAGTTGAATATTATATCAACCTCAGAATCCAATTTGTTTCTGCATTTCTGTTCTTCTTACACATTATCAGCTTAAAACTCTTACAAATAAAACTTGCAATTTCAGGACACTCTTTAATTAAACTGATTCAAAAGCTTGAAAGAGAAGTGGGAAATTTCTGAATCAAAGTTAAATCACTAACAATGAAACAGCTCTCATTTCTTATGAAAACTACACATGAGATGAGAAGCACTCAAATCTTAGAATGAGGGCTGGGGGCGGGGATGGGGGGCAGGGAAACCAGCATCACCATATTGCCACGTGCATTCTCTAGTTATCACCCAGCTGAGTCACATAAAGCTTCCTGGCAACTCAGTGAGCATAGTGTGCAAGTGCTGTCACAATTTCAGCAATGGCACACATTCACAAGAAGGGCAGGGCATGACTGAGACCATGACACATTGATGAGAAACCTTTGAACAGACACAGCAGGAGAAGAACGCTTTATTCTAAGGTTTGCACAGGAAGGTTTCAACTGGCAAGACACCCTGAAGAATTTGTAGTTTCCAACATTTCACATTAGAGCATGACATACTTGTACTTTCTTAGCAGCTCTAGAACAGACGCTGAGGATGCCTGAGATCAAACCCCAACACTCCACACTATGACTTGAAATGAACAGGCTCTCTCCCTTCACACCTCTGCACAAAAACCTTATATTAACTTCTGTTTAAACACTATCTTTCTAAAGAAGCATGCATAATGTTTTTTACTCTCTAGAAATTTTTGTGACAGGCTATTCCAATAAAGACAAATACAATCATATTGTGCACAGATTTAAATATTTTTAAATGTCAAATTTTTCACTTCTTATACCCACTTCATGGTACCAAAACTAAAAAAAAAGGATTGTGAATCTAAATATATTTTCATTTAAAATTCACATTGTTAAGTATCCAATCCACAGTGCTTGGTTTACACAACATTCTGTGCCAGCTGCAGAAAGAGTTCTCAGTCAACACATGAATCTGAATCATTATTTAATTTCCATACATTTTATAAAATTCAGTAGAAGAACCAGGTTCTTCTAAAGGTGGCCATTCCTATACTTTTTCAATTAGAGAATTTTACTTAACTCCAATCAAGCTCATATTACATCTGACCACATTCCTTGCTGAAAGCAAAGAATAGAACTCATCTAACAGGGCAACATTACGCATCTATTAGAGACATATAGAAGGAAAGATATATTTATAAGAATTTGGAAAATTAAGAAACAAAAATCCAAAACCATCATTTATTCTGAAGAACTTCATTTTTTCTGATTTATATTCTGCATAAATTATATATAAATACCAATTCTGAATTTGCAGGCTAATGTTTAATATTGAAACACAAAACCTCCGGATATCACAAATTAAATAAAGGGATATCAAAAGAGAAAATGGTATGTCTGAAAGAAAATTATGTTTCCTTTCTTGAAATTTCTGAAAATAGCCCTAGCCAGTTTGGCTCAGCGGTTAGAGTGTCGGCCTGCGGACCAGAGAGGCCCAGGTTCGGTTCTCGCTAAGGGCATGTACCTCGGTTGCAGTCTGTCCTTGGCCCCAGTTGGGGTTGTGTGGGTGGCGACCACTTGATGTGTCTTTCTCATATCAATGTTTCTCTCTCTTCCTCCCTCTCTGCCTCCTGCTTTGGAGATAAATGCAAAAATGTCCTCGGGTGAGGATAAAAAAAAAAAAAATTCTGAAAATAATACTACATTATGACTCTTAAGTCAAAAGCTAGTCACTTCAAATGTCACACAAGAATGAGTTAAATATTTGTCATAAGAGAATGTTTTCCCCCTTCTGTGGTTGGGGGGAAAAGTCACTTAGAGATAAAAAATGAGTTTGTATTTGTAAGGAAAATATCAATTATAATTAGCCCCACTGGACTACATAAAAACATTGACTAAATTGTGGATGAATGAATTTATTGAATAAACTTAAATCAGCTATTCGATTTCCTTTACAAAAAATTTTTTTTGAAAAACAAGATTCTTTTTCTAGACAGAAAAATGTACGACAAGACAGTACTGCCTGGGTTGTGATTTTTGTTGTTGTTGTTGTTTATTTTAGAGAGGAAGGGAGGAAGGGATAGAGAGAGAGAAACATCAGTGTGAGAAAGATACATCATCAGTTGCTTCCCATACAAGCCCCAACCAGGGACCGAACCCAAAACCCAGGTATGTGCCCTGATGGGAATCGAACCCATGACCTTCCAGTGCACAGGAGGGATGACAGTCCAACCAACTGAGCCACGCTGGCCATGGCTTGTTGTTGTTTTTAGTGCACAGGGCATATTCCACACTAATATTATTCTTATAATCCTCCAAAATGATCACTGGGCAAGAGTGTGAAAAAGCTTTGTCAGTAACTTTTTTCATTTATTTCCTTTTTTCCCTGACAAATGGACTGTTGTGTAGCCTTATTCTAGCCCTTCAGCCATGTGTGAGAGTTTAAGAGCTTGCAGGTCACATGTGAAACTTGTGTTTCTGGCCCTGAAGGCAGAGTAAGAAAAGTGATAAAACAGCAAAAATATACTCCAAGCATGCTCTACTAAGACACACAAAAGCATATGGGGATATAAACTGAGCTTCAACAGCTTGAGAGTGAAAATTGATACTTTCACATGCTGCGTCTGTAACACCTAAGCAGGAGACACAGAACACCAGTGAAGGCTGTTTCCCACGTGTGAAGGAACTGCATTTCACCGCATCTGACAGGATCTGTTTATGGCAGACCTGATTTCTCCAGGTACACGACCACTGATGCACATCAGAGATGCATTACTTAATGGTACTAATAAGCCAAAATGGGAATTTTCTATACATCTTTTAATAGGCCATCAAACTTTTTCTCCTAACTAATCATGTTCAGTTTTAAATAACTTAAAATCTTCAACTTTAATCAAAAACAAGGCATTTCAATTTAAAACCTCTGGGACAAGAGTGTCTTACCATCTTAACAAAACAAGTGGTTAAAGAAAACCTAAGAGACTACAATTCCCACAGTTAACCAAAAGGGGATAGAAAAAATTTTAACTGGGCACATTTTAGCAAAAGTAATAATCCAGTCAATTCTTCGACCTCCAAATCTGTGCTACCTCCTCGAAACAGGCCTGCTGGACAACCTCAGCCCAAACTCATGTGTCCTTCATGCCCTGCCTACAATATGCTGTCTGGCCCACAGAACCCACACAAAATCATGTGTCCACTGCTATTTTCCATCGGTGTTTTCTGTCATCTCCCAAGGCAAACACAGTCTCAGTGAAAAGCTGCATTCCATGCGTGTTTGTGTCTCCCACTGTGATATTTGTGCCCCTCTTGTTTTAGGCAGGAAAATGTGTGTAAAATGCTAAAAGGCCCCCTCTGTTAGGAAACTATCAGTTGGAATATAAGCTGCAGCTTTTACTTAATAAGCATTATATTTTGACCCCCGGCCCACAACTGTGAGGAAAGAACATTTTGAAAAGAAACTGGGTAGAAACCACAAAGGAAAGGACCTGTAGTAACTAAGGGCAGAGACTGAGCAGACAGATTTATTTCTGCTCAAAACCACAAGACTGGAATAACAGCCCCAGTCCATATACCCAAAGCAGAAACAGAGTTACTCCAGAGTCAGGTGAGATCTCTGAGATGTCACAGGTGTGCCCAGAGGCCAACACAGTCAGCAAGACTCACCCTGTGATGACCAGCACTGTGAGAGTCACCAGAGCAGCCTGGGAAGAGGACAGGTCTTCATTATACTTGCTCCTCTAGGCCCTCTGCAGACAGAAGACAAGAGGCTGGAGGATGACACTCCACCCTGTGCAGGCCCCTCTGGAAAGCTGGCACCCAAAGAGAGCCCCCAGGGCAAGGGCTGCCTACCTGATTCTCATGTCAAACCAGGTGAGGGCCACCAGGGTGCTGCAACCTCCAGGCCCACATCCCACTGCTGCACAGCAACACTGTATCTCCCACGTGGCATTACCCCATCGCCACCCCGGCAGAGGCTCAGGGCACCTTCTGGAGACATCAGTTTTTCAGGGCTTGAACCAGGGGCATGGGTCACCAGCCTTCAGCAAACATGTGTCAACAGCTCTAATCTCTTGGCTGAAAAGATGTATGAGAGCCACAAAGGGTTATACTGCACAGAGTCGACAGTGTTTGGCAGTGCTCACCGACTGAGATTCCATGGAGACCTTACTGTGTATTTTTGAATCTGGGAAGTGATTCATGTGCATGTGATATTTTACAGTTCTTATAGAGGCTCCTAGTAATTCTTAAGGGTAGGGCAGGCAGGAATTACTGTTCTCACATAACAAGATTAGGCTAATGAAGACAGGAAAGGAGCTTAAAGAACACATTTACTGGCACACTTGTTGGTGTAACCCTTGGTTACTAGTGAAATCCAAATGATAGAGAGTCCCTTTCCAGGTGCAGGCCCCATAACATGTTTCTAGGCTTACGGTGGTGCTATGGTCTAATATCCAAGCTGACATTAGAGAAATCCAAACTTAGTTATTTGCCATTAATAAGACCTGAATGGGGGAGGCTTAACTTCAAATACTGAAAACAATGGAACTGAGGAGATTCAAAGAAAGACTAAGTCAACTTTACCAGAACCCTATATTAATTTGGGGATAAGTTCTTAAGCCTAAATCAGGACAGGTGGCTAAGATCTTGTCTATTCAACATTATCCTTTTATTTAAATATATATATATATTTTTAGTCCTCACCCGAGAACATTTTTGCATTTATCTTCAGATAGAGGGGGAGGAAGAGAGGGAGGAAGAGAGAGAGAGAAACATCAATATGAGAGAGACACATCGAGTGGTTGCCACCCACACGACCCCAACCGGGGCTGGGGACAAACTGCAACTGAGGTACGTGCCCTTAGTGGGAACCGAACCCGGGACTCTCTGGTCCGCAGGCGGATGTTCTAACTGCTGAGCCAAACCGGCCAGGGCCCTTTTAAATATTTTAAAACTGTCCAGCAATGGAACAGATTGCTCTTGGTTTGGTTGCCTAAAACATGAAGCCACTGGCCTATGTTGAAGGATCATAACAGACCACTCCTTCCCAAATAAAATTAGATGTGTACCATAGATTTTTATTTTTTCCTCACCCGAGGACATTTTTGCATTTATCTTCAGATAGAGCGGGAGGGAGAGAGGGGGGAAGAGAGAGAGAGAAACATCGACGTGAGAGAGACACATCGAGTGGTTGCCACCCACACAACCCCAACCGGGGCGGGGACAAACTGCAACCCATGCACGTGCCCCCAGCAGGAACCAAACCCGGGACTCTCTGGTCTGCAGGCCGAAGCTCTAACTGCTGAGCCGAACTGGCCAGGGCTGTATCATAGATTTTTTAAAATGGGGGGGGGGGGATAACCACAAAGATGTGTAAACATTGGAATTATATTCAGCAAGATGCTGCAGTCAGAAGGAGTAGGGTCCAAGGGAAGAGCAGACTCAAACATCCACTGAAGGCTCCTTCTCAGACATGTTCATTGAGTGGGATGGCAGGTGCACTGGCAACCCTTTCGAGATTTCTCTCTCTCCCCTTGTGTGTACCTCCTTTCTTTTTCTTCTTCCTCTCTGTGTGTGGAAAATGTTTTGTCTGTCTGTCTATATTTCTCTTACTCTCATCTTCTCCATGACAATAATGCATGTCCTTTTCTAATCTCTCTTTGTAGGGAAAACAGGGGAAGGAAACAGGAACACAGAGAAAAATAGACATTATTCTGTGACTAACTCATAACTCTATATTTGGCAGTACAGACTCTGAAAAAAATCACAGTGTGCCCTATATGTTATGACTAAAATATAAAATCAAGAAAAAAATTCTGACTGGTTGGAGGCCCCTAACTCATACATGGATATAAACATCTGAAAATTAGCCAAGGAAATGACAAAACACATGAGAAGAACACAATTATGGTCCTCACATCTAACATTCTTGTGTGTACTGTAATTTTAGGGCAAGCTTTCAAAAACAATTCCTTCTTTCTAATCACATCTAAAAATAGGAATGACTAAAAGTGCACATTCAAAATGAGATGTCATAGCCAATGCAATCCACATGTGAGCCCACTTACAAAGCCTAAGCAATCATGTCCAAGACCGTCTGGGCTCAGAGAATGACATGTTGCCTTTTCTTGGCCATATTTTTATAAAACTCTACTTTTTAAGCCAAACACCCTTTTCAATTATTTTGATCTAAGATACCCATGTATTATGCATTAAATTGTGTTTCCCACAAAAAATATATGTTGAAGCCCCAGTACCTCAGAACATGACCTTATTTAGAGCTAGGAACTTTACAGAATTACTTAAAATAAGGTCATTAGTGTGGGCCCTAATCCAATATGACTGGTATCCTTATAAAAAGGGGAAATGTGAACACAGAGACAGACACAGAGGGAAAGATGACAGGAAGATACAGAGAGAGAACAGAGTGTGAAGAGATGGAAGACTGCAAGTCAAGGAACACAGGAAGAAGCTGGAAGAGGTATGGAGCAATCCTCTCTAGAGCCTTTACAGGGAGCAAGACCCTGCCAACACCTTGATTTCAGACTTCTGGCCTCCAGAATTGTGAGACAATGAATTTCTATTATCTAGGCCACCCAGTTCTTGGTCCTTTGTTTCACCATCCCTACAAAACTAACAAGCTATCTATAAGCACTTTGAAAGTGTTTTTTAAGTTTCACATGGGAAATAAGATCATTGATGTCAGGAGGAAATGAGGGCACACATACTAGCCGGCTCTATCTGGGCATAGCCTATCTTTCAATCTGAAGCCGAGACAGGACGAGGTACAGGAGTTCATATGCCTTGTCCCCAAGTGCCTGACTCTCCAGGGACTGGCAGAACCAAGATTAAGGATCAATGAATGTAGTGTCCATGCTTCTTGGGGGATGTTTCCCAAAGTCTAGCACCTTCTTTCCCCACCTTCTCCCCTTTCCTATTGAGAGGTACTATATGTGGTACTGTATGGGAGTTCATACAATGTTTGCATGTAGTAATGATGCGATGGAAGCATACATCTGTGTGCGTCAAATTCAAGTGCATACTTTGATGCACCTTTGCTACAAACAAGGCAGGGCACACAAGGAGCCCAATCACCAAGGACTAGGGCTTCTTCCCATAGTAAGTAAAACTTGTTTTATGTTAATTCATTCAACATTTACTGAATACCTGCTATGATTTAGGTCAAGGTTTGGCAAAAGTTTCTTGTAAAAAGCCAGATAGTAGGTATTTGAGGTTTTGCAGGCCATGTAGTCACTGTCACCATTATGCCACAATGGCCACTGCTGTGGTCATCAAAAGCAGCCACAGACAGTAAATGAAGGACTGGGCAGGCTGTGTGCCAACGAGGGGACCAGACCTGACATAAGGGCCATAGTCCACTAACCTGATTTAGATGATGGGGGTATAAGGAACCCTGCCCTAAAGAGGCTCCCTCTGGCCTGAGAGACAGGGCGTGCAGATGAGACAGTGGGGCCACACTGGCATCCTAAACACATAATCTTGGCAAACGAGACCGTGAAAAATTGGAACCCAACAACAACAACAAAAAGAAAATCAGAAAGGGGAGGAGAAAATAAAGAGCCAGAAAGGAAAAATGCATCACAGATGGTAGGGTTCACAAGCCAACATTCAATGTCACAGGTGACACTACTATTATTTAACTATATACTTCAAATATCATTTTTAAAAATCCCTGTGAAAAGCCAAACGACCCACAAATGGGTAAAAGAACAGGTCTTTAAACCCTGTCCCAAAAGGGGGAGAGGGGGTGTTAAATCCCTCCTTCAGTACGGGCTCTACCAGCCATCTAATATCGCAAAGTTACGAGCTGAGAGGAAAGGACAGATCAGCGCAGTCATGAAAAGTCCCTGGGCAGAAACATGTGCTCCATGCACCCATACACTGTTTACATCGATTTTAACAAGACTGCGTGTGATTTACTGCCCCCTGATTCACACATTAAACATTTTTAATATCTTTTAGCAGTTTGATAAAACCTGCTAAAATTAAATTCCAACCACAAGGCACTCATCCACACCTTAGGAGGCAAAGGTTATACTAATGTGATCTCTCTTTATAGCCCTTGCCAAAGGAAAAAAAAAAATACACAGAGGAAGTCTTTCAGTCTACATGTACAAAAGTACTAAAGTACCAATCCAAAAGCACAAGGGGATTCCCGCCTTAATTTACACACACACACACACACATGCACACACGCACATACATACACACACGTTACGGCCAATGAGTATAGATACACAGATACAGCAGTATGTTTGTTCTCCTGCCCAGAGCATCCACTTACTGCAACCCCAGGAAGAAAATCAGCCCCAATCTGCTAGAGGAAAGCCCTCAGAGGGCTGAGCTACCCACGTATCACACATATGCACAAAGATCGATTAAAATTAATATTGCATTGTGTTATTAGGGACCCATTAAAGAGACCATCCAGTAGCTCAAATGCTTGAGATAAAACACCTTGTCTGGCTGTCATACCCCATAAAGTGATTTGTTTAAAATATTCAAGACCCTCAACTTTCATTAGATTTTAAGACTGTTTTTTAAATAATTTGTCATTTTCCTGAGGTCAATAGACCATAGTGCTTATTTATTCACTAAGCAAATACTACAGATAGAGGATGCTTAGATATTGAGTATATTTAGCTTGTAGACATCTAATGAATGGGATAAAATAAAATGCATGAGGGCACAAACAGCTGTCCCCATAGTGATCAGCTGAACTTGGTTGGTATTCCACACATAAATGAGCAGCTCCTACATAAGTTACCTAACACAGCCCATAAAAGTAGAAAAGCATGGAGGAGAGGAAGTGGGATAGATCTAAAATGACAGTCACAGCAATGAAAACCCAAGATTTTAGGAAATAAAAATACTTCCATTCTTATAGGCATTGAGCTTACTCAGCACAATCAGTGCCCAATCACCAAAACTGGAAAAACAAACTCCTTTCTGCATACATCCCTAGGTCTTCTTTGGCTTTATGAAGAGGTAAACCATGGTCACACACCGTGCCCCAGGCTAGCCTAGGCCCACTACAAGAAGCAGCTCCTTCATGTGTCCTGGTTCCCAACTTCCAAATATATGACCAGCCATGGCCACCAGCCCACCTGGGCATCCATGTGCAGCCTCTCTCTTTACGGCTGCGCACACATGCACGCGCATGCACGCACATACACAGTGATTTCTGTGAACCAAGTCCTTTATTTTCCAAAACTGTAAATCTACAAGTTATTGTAACTGGCTGAAGTAACCACTGAGGAAAAATGTCCATGTGACCAACGTCCCCTGCTGCCCTCCAACAATCAATCCAACGTGTTTTCTGCTAAATTTGGTATAAAAACACAATCATATATGGCCTGAAAAGGTAAATGATATCAAGGCAAGTATATTGACCAGGGTAAGGTGACAGGCAAGGCACAATTGTAGAGAGAACATTCTCAAGGCTAATAGTCAGCCTCACCCTTAGGATGGGATGAATGGTGGTTATAGGGGTCTGAGAGCCTCATTCTCTATTTGTATGGTGCCAGTGAAGGACCTCACCCCACCTTCCCCCAGCTGTCTGCTCAGATAACTGACATCTATAGCATTAGAGGAATTGCCCAAACACAGAACAAATCCTACTGCTCTCACTTCATGTGGCATACAGGACTGGAACTGGGCTTAGAATAATCGGGCACTTATATTTACTTAAAAATCAATATGAGAGACTTAAAAATTCACAATGCTGTCAGGTAAAAAAGAAAACAAACTGATCTATTAAGACCACAGCAACTGGTTCTTTCCTGACTTTACCTATTCCATTTCCCAAGTGTCTTCCTGTAGGCAACCTGCTCACACCCAGAATCTAACTCCAAAATCGGTGCCAAACAGGCCACCACAGCCATTACATCAATTAGGAGACTGAGTGTCTGCTGTTTCCATAAGTGCTTCAGGCTTACGTAGCATGAAGGAATTAACTTTGATTCTAAACGTTGATACAAAACATACAGAAAACAAAAGTAAATAAGAGGGGTATGAATAGTTTGACACAGATAATCGTAGATGATGCTGCCCAACACCAGCTTCTATGGTATTTACACCAGGTAGTAAAACTCAGAAATGCTGCTTCTAATTTAGAGAGAAATTAGAAATGGATTAGGTATATGTATACATTTTGAGAAATAAAAATCTTATGCAGTCAAAAGCTAATTATACTGACTATACACAAATATAAATTGTTGGTAGCACACCGTTCTAGAAAATAAACCTAGAAATCTATATCATCAAAACATTTATAACATTTACATTGGTTCAAATATAAGGAGTCAACTATAATTTTGATTGTGACTTTTCTAATGCATTGAATGTCTTTTTACTTCCTATTAAATCTAAATGGTGACTAGAGCCCTGTGGACAGAGACAACTCAGGAAGGAGCCCAGGAAGTGGTAGAGTTCTAACAGGGAAGCCTGGGTTGTCAGCCAAATAACCGGGCAAAACTTTCATACCCAGAAGTCCTCCTGAGTCAGAGGCGATAGTTTTGAGATTTTGAATAAAAGGTGTACCTTGACCCCCTAATTCCATACTCAATGCATTTGCCTGTCTGGTTCCAGATCAAGTTCTGTGACCTTCCCCTTACTAATTAAAAAGATAGTGGTTAACAGCTAGGCAATAGAAAACTACAAAATACTAAGTGGATAATGTTAGTAGACGAACTCTCCCTCAAGGAAGCAGGACAGGAAGAGCATGGAAAATAGGAAGTGGTGTGGAGAAAGCTGTAGGAATGTGTCCAAAGCATGTTGTTTGGGAACAAAAAAAATAGGGGAGTTGTAAGAAATTATCCCCTAATTATTAAGGAGCGGTTAACAGATAAAATCAATCTATATTTGTTTATGCAGAAACATATCCGAGATTCGTTGGCAAAACAGTCTGTATAACAGAAAACGTTTGTGTGTGTGGGGGGGGGGGGGGGGGAGGTAAATGCTCATATATATGCAGAGATTTCTGGAAGGATGCTCCCCACCCAAAAAAAGATAATTGTGTTTCCCTCCACTGGAGGGAAAGGGTGTGGTATTCAGGGCATTTTTATTTACTTTCTACTTTACACATTTCTCTTTTTCCATGAACATGAACTACATTTATAATTTTTTAAAAATCTCAGGCTTTAAAGGAACAGAAGAATTTGAGAATGGGGCAGGTGCAAGGTTTTCAAGAGTTGTTCTGTTTAATTTAAAAAAAAAAAAATGACTAAAAGTCCCCTCACATGCACAGTGAGTAACTACTGAGCAAAAATACTCCAAATGGAAGTTAGAAAAGCTTTGTTTTTGCAGATACTCTCAAGCTGGTGCTTTTAAATGTATTACATATTGAATAAAAGCCGCAAAATATCATTTCCAGAATTGGGAGGCTTTCAGTTTGTTGGGTAATTTCTAGTTAAGGTTGAAGCTGTAGTGCTGGTAACAAAATTCATCAAAAACCAAAGCAGTGACATCCTGAATTTGAATGAGGTGTTTGTACTCGATGACCACATTGCTTATACTCATTATATGTGTAGAAAAAAAAAATGCTAAAGGCATAGTATTTTCAAGTTGTAGTACCCAGAAAGTATTAGTAAGTCTATTTTTGCTCAGGTCAGTTCTGGGTTATCTTTGTGAGTGACAGGCACTGGGCATGATGGTTGAGGCTTGGGCACTGGGGCCAGACAGTGGACATGAGTCCTGATTCTTTCTTTTCCCAACATGGGCAAGTTATTTAACCTTTCTGACTGTCCTGAGTGACCCCAAGGGTAAACTGAGGCTAGCAGCAGTAAGGAGTCCCAACTTGACAGAGTTACTAAGAAGACTTAGATAATAAAGCACATAGAACAGCACCTGGCACAGAGCAAGGCTCAAAGTTATGTCGCCTACTGTCCTGAACACAACCATCAAGTCTGCTACACTTTCATTCCTTGAGGTCAGTCATCCAACATGTAGAAAATACTCAATATATTTGTTTTCATTCTTATTTTTTCTATTAATTCAACTGCAAAGGATGATGTGGGAAGGGAAACAAATGTGTCACACCTGATGGAATGCACCAGGTACTGTGCTGGACTTTTATAAATACAATCTAACAATCTTCCCATGAGCTGTGTGAATCAACATTACACAAATCAGTAGACCAAGTCTGGGAAGGTTCTGCAACTACCCGAGGTTACAGATGGGATGACATGTGGCAAAGTAGAGTCTAAAGCCCAGGCCTGATGAGTACAGAGTCTATACACACCCCACATCACATCATATTCTATCAGTCTGGTTCTAATGATGGTAAGAATTACCTTCTTAGTTTATTGTTTTTCTTTAAAAAAAAAAAAAAAAAAAACTCCAATGGTTTTTCTTACTCCGCCTGAAGGATACACTAGGCCTCTTCATGTGTTAAAGGCTTTCAACAGTTTAAGCCAAACCAGCAATCTGCCCCAGGCCCCTGAACATCTATATACAACCCCTCCTCACCACTCCACCAGGACTGGCATCTCCATATCAACTTAGGTATCCAAGTCCATGTCGGCCTGCACTCCACTCCACGGGAGCCCCAGCCCCCCCATCAGGGCCTGTGGCCAACACCTCCTTCTCATTGACCCTTCGTGGCAGTCCCACTTCTCTAACACTTACTCACTGCTGGCACCTTGCCTGATCTCACCACCCAGTCTGTGAAGGCTGCTGGTGAGAGGCTCTGAAAGCATGAGACAAAGTACCAAGACAGTTACTGCACAAGTGCTTCTGCAAGGCAGGAGAATAAAAAATAAAAATCCCACCAAGAGTCAAAAGGAATAGTGAGTGGTGCTGAAGATAATGTGCCGGTTCCCATAAAGCCCAATGTTGTCAACCAATTAGTGGAATAAATTGATTTACTTCATAATGGGCTATGTCTGTTAATTTGCCTGCATGCTAGAGCAGAGAATTAGTACACAAAGAGAAAGTGGGCAGGTTGGCGTGGTGGCTATGATGGACAGGCAGGAGCAGCAGTGCAGGGTTTGGGAAGAGTGTGTTAAACGTGAAAACTGAGGGTGGAGGAATTTTGCAGTTGCTCATATTATAAAAATCTATTAGACAAATGTTTGTCTGACCTTATCACACACAAAACCCTATGTGATGCAGTAAGAAAGTTGAAAGCAAGGCATGAAACGTAAAAGAAAGGAACTTAAAATCAAGATAAAGTCTGGGGAACACTAACCACTATGCAGTACACCTGATACTAATAAAAACAATATTGACTGTTGACTGTAGCCCAGCTGGTGTGGCTCAGTGGACTGAGCATTGTCCCATGGACTGGGAAGTCCCGGGACTTTCCCATCAGGGCACATGCCCAGGTTGTGGTATCAATCCCCAGTAGGGGCTGTGCAGGAGGCAGCCGATCATCTCTCTCACATCGATGTTTCTCTCTCTCTCTCTCCCTTCCTCTCTTTCTAAAGAATCAATCAATAAAAACACATTTAAAATATGTATATAAATGTCAACTGTAATTGACAAATAAAAAATTTTTAAATGAAGATAAAGTCTAAGACACAAGTTACACAAATGATATAAAAACAAACCTAATACTATAACTACACCCTTTTGCAAAGATTTAATAGTTAAAATAGTACAGTTTTGTGCCTGCTTTTTTCCAGAAATCAATAAATAAAATAAATTTGTTAGGACATTATCAGGTGTTATGAGCAAGTTTCTTGCAGGATGAACAAAGTAATCCATATGCTTTTATTTGCAAGTATTTTCCATTCTTTTCAAAAACAAAGATGAAGGCAGAGAAAGTTTTCCTCCCAATAACTCATTTTATTTTTATGCCTCATAAGTATTCACGCGATAAAAAATAACTCACTATCAGAGGACTGCCACAGATTTTGGAAGTTACACAATAAGGCATCTATTACCATTTATTTAGTTCAACCCCATCCGCGAGTATTAAATTTAATTACAAGTGATCACGTGTATCAGGCATTGGTAGTGGCGACCAGTCACAGGTACTCTGAGAATTTCCCAATTGTATATTTGAATTCACTACAATGTTTCATCACTGGGAGTTTCTGCCCTTCAATAATAATGTGCTTTGTTCTCACAAATGCCCCCTCGCACCTGCCAACTGAAAAGAAAGCCAAGCAGACCTTTGCTGCATGGCCGTGCTGTCCTCTAGTGGATGCTTCCAGCACAGTATTTCTAAAGAAGCACAGAGCAAGCAGGGAGGGAGAAAAAATGCGAGAGACAAGGCCTGACACAAATCAATGTAAGGAGAAGAAATAGAAAAGGTTAACCTAAGAAAATATAAACTGATTCTCTCGTAAAAATTTAACGTTATTTTATGGGCATCAAAAAATCAAGTTTGCAGGAATGAAATACATCCAAATCTCAGAAATATAGACATGTCTATACATTATCTAAATTTTTTTCCATACTGAAAAACTTCAGCAAAAATGTATCTGTATCTATATGTGTACATATATATAACACACATATATACATTATGGAACCCCATCATTTTTATACTAAAGAAAACAGTGGCAATTCAAAGTCCACAGAATATTTAATGACTGTGTTAGTCTGGTAAACCAGAAATACAGAAAGATAATTTGGATATTGTGGAGAGGAAGAAAGATGGAGAGTAAACTTAACTAGGCTGTATGATTCTTCATTTAAAATGCAATCATTTACAGCAGTGGTTCTCAACCTTCCTAATGCCACGACCCTTTAATACAGTTCCTCATGTTGTGGTGACCCTCAACCATAAATTTATTTTCGTTGCTACTTCATAACTGTAATTTTGCTACTGTTATGTCTTAGGCGACCCCTGTGAAAGGGTTGTTCGACCCCCAAAGGGGTCGTGACCCACAGGTTGAGAACTGCTGATTTATAGGATTCAGAGCTGGTTAAGGAATACTGGAAATTTAAGAACAATTAAAACTCAACAGGAGTCATGAAGCCAACAATAAGGACTTGCCGTGCTTTCTTTTTTGCTACATATTAAAATTATACCAAAAATTAAATTTGTTCCCTAAATTCATAATTAATAAAATTTCACTCATAAAACTCAAGTCAAATTTCGGGGAGGGAGCAAAGGAGGGAATCAAGCCATGGTTTAGAATTACTCCTCATACTGGTAAGTAGCTAACTGTAAAATGTTCAGTACATCTACATAGCAGGAAACAGTTATATCTTCTGAGATACCTTACAAATGCTTTTATGACACCTATAATAATTTTAATGACAACATTTTAAAATAAAATCTAACTTTTCACATCACACTCAGACCTATTTCCTTTGGAAAGCACTGCAGTCACAGGCTTGCTCAAGTGCCAGCAATTATACTCAATCACAAACTGGCAGTGACCTCTGCTGGAAAACCTATGAATCACACCCTAAAAATAAAAGTATTGACTCATTCCTGAGTATTTTGAAATAAAAATACCACAGAACAACAAACAGCTCAACTATTTAGTCTTATAACAGCCCACTCAACCTGGTTTTATAAAAAAGCTGAAAGAAGAGCTTAGGCTTTCAGTGGGTTTTCTTTGATTTGGAAATCAATTATAAATTGAGTCCAAAAATCCACAAACATCTTTTTCTTTGTATTTATACGATTCATAGTTTTCCCTCCAGGGAAAATAAATTTAAATTATTCCATAATTCTTAGAATAGAAATATAAAATATGAAATATGGTTATGTGAGATTATTTCAAATAATATTTCTTACTAGGCCTAAAGTCCTCATGCTTTTAGCATAGTATTTACAATTTTCTATGGTTTCAAATTCATTCTAATCTATGAAACAAGATAAAATTAGGCATGAAAGTGGTTAAATAAAGATGATACAAAACCTCTTCAAGAAGTGTGCATGGGAAAATACAGTATATATTATGACCAGCACTTACTTTTTTATTTTATTTTTTTTAAATATGTTTTTATTGACTTTTTAGAGAGAGGGGAGGGAGAGAGAGATAGAAACATCTATGTGAGAGAGAAACACTGATTGGCTGCCTCCTGCACGGCCCCTACCGGTGATTGAGCCCCCAACCAGGCAATGTGCCCTGACCAGGAATCAAACTGTGACCTCTCAGTCCATGGAATGATGCTCAATCTACTGAGCCACACAGGCTGCGCTGACCAGCATTCTTTAATATGCATAGGAACATACAAGAAGAAATATGCATGCTTTTAAACCAGCAATTTTCGATCTTTTTCATCTCATGGCACACATAAACGAATTACTAAAATTCTGTGACACACCAAAAAATATATGCCAGTCTGACCCAAAAATTAGGTATAATTTTGATTCATTCACACTGGACATTTATTGTTGTATTGGCTGTTGTCATTTTTTTATTTGACAATCTAAGGGAAAAGAGGTCAGTGCCCCTAAATAAATAGTCAGGTATTGATGTTTTAAAAATTCTTGCAGCAGAGAGGTTGAAAGTTGCTGTTTTAAACAAACCTGAGTGAAGCAGTCCATCAGTGTGGGGGAGAGAGCAGAGTGAGAATCAGATCTCTGCTTCTCCCCTTAGCAGGGAGTGGCCAGGAGCCTCTGATTCCTCAATTGTAAAGCAGGGGAAACAGCAGTGACTGAGCAGGTTGCTATGAGAATCCACATATGTACCCTGCCAAGCACATATCTCAAACTCAATAAACACTAGACTTTAGAAGAACACATACACATAAGACAGATGACAGACCTTCCCTCCACAAAACATTTCCAGGTTCTATGTTAAGGGTAGAAGTAAATCCCACCCTCTTGGACTAGCATTCTCAGCGTTCCTCCTGTCCAGTTTTAGAAAGAACAAAGAAGGCTACTGCAGTTAGCACAGATGCAGCATAGGGCAGTGAGAGGCCCATGGAAGCTCAGAGGCACCGCTGCCCCATCCCTGGCTCTGGAGGTTGCATAATTCTAGGTGCCCTCAAAAGTCCTCCACTAACGGGTATTTGTAGTGAAGACACCAATCCAAATTTTAAATGCACATTTCCCTTGATCCAGCAATTCCATTGCCAGTTGCATATTCTGTGAAATATATTCAAACAAGTTCAATGCAGTGTTGTTTTTTAATGAAAAAGAAAGAGAAGTAAAACAGAAACCATTATATATGAATAAAAATGGAATAGTCTGCAATCATTAAAAAGAACAGAATGGGACTAATGTGCTCATCAAGAAAAAGATCCAAATTATGTATTAATTTTTTTTTTTATTGCAGAAGCCTTTTCTGTACATTTAAAATTTCTGGAGCAAGTCACCAAGAAAACATTATTCGTGATTAATTCTGGAGAATGAAATGGGTACAGAGGTGGTAGGCGCATTGTCTATCTTCTTCCTTACTTTCTCCTATGATGTATGACTTCCTCACCATGATCATGCTGTATTTTACAATTAAACTCCAAAACTGAATTCGTACTTGTGTTAAACATGTCTGAAGCCAATAAGGAAACCACAGAGGCCAAAGTTTCAAAGCAATGAAATCAGCCAATCTGTCCTCAGGCCTGCCGGAGCTTAGAACCAGCAGGGACCCTGGAGACTGTGTGGGAGTAAGGTTTTCGCTGGTCTTTGCCTCTTCAGCAGGAAGGCATAGTCCTACCTGGGCTCACCGCTGAACATGAGGAATCTAAGAGTAAGTTCTACATTCTAGTCCAATCTTTCACTTAACAGTGGCAGGTTGAGTAATGATACACACTAAAGTCTCGGGGCCTCTAGGCTCTCCTTAGAGCATTACATCCTGGAGACACTGGGCGTGCATAGGAAACAGAGGACAGCAGGGCCATTCAGAGGACATTCCTGCCCTTCCCCTTTCTCCCATACACCTGGCTCCAGGGGCCCTGGGCATTGTATGCCCATGGGTGAGTGGCTATGAACAGTGCTGGGCAAACTTGGCCACAATTCTTCACCTGAGTCTGTTCCCTTATCAACAAAACAGGGCAATGACCCTTTCTGCTGGGAGGCAGGTGCCTCCCGGGAACAGCTCAGCAGGTAATTACTGAATGAACCTTAATCCTGTCCTGTGTAACATTAAGTGTATGTCCATGGTGTGTTGAGTGGTAGGGAAAGGAGGGCAAGATGTGCTGGTCAAGTGCTTAAGAGAAACACAGAAGCCCTGAGGTTCCACCTACTAGCTGGGCAGACACCTCTAGGAGCAATAGTATCCTTGGCCATCAAGCATACATAAGTCCTTTCTCAGACAGCTGTGATAAAGACTGAATGACACTGCATAAGGTTCCATACAAATAACAATCGTTTCCTGAAGGGCAGTGCTGGACCCCTGTGCCCCAGCACCCACCCCATGGTCTCAGGCCCTCTTGCCTCCTCCGACTCTAGCACTGTCCATTGTCTCTCACTGCTTCTGTATCCTCCACCTTTCGCTCCACCCACCCTTCTAGCTACCCTGTAAACATGTTCAGTTATCACCAATCTTCTTAAAAATGTACTTTTGCTTTCCACTGCCTTCCAAAAACCACCGTGGATCCTGTTCCCTCTTCAGTCACAACCCTACTCAGCCAAATTCCACTCTGCAATCTCTGCCACCCTCTCTGCACCCCTCCTGCCATGGCTTCTCCCCTGGCAGCTGACTCACCTCTCCGCAGGCCCTCCATCTTCATGCTGCCCAGCCCAGTCTGAACACGACAGGGGTGGCCTTGAATGCTAAAGGCCCTCCTACCTTCACACCCCTACACTCCTGCTCAGGAGAGACAAACTCTCCTGCTCCTCAGTCACACCCACGGTCATTTCTCCAGCCCAGATCTCTCCTCTGAGCCCTAAATCTGATGACCTGCTCAGTGTAGCAATCTGAGTGCCACATAAGCACATCCACTCACAGTGTGTCCCAAACTCCCCTTGTGATCACCCCCTCAGGTCTAACCTCCTCCCCTTCTCTGTTGCACCAGCCAGAAACCTTGAGGCCAACAACGCTGACACCCTTCTCTCTCATGCCCTCGAGGAGTCCTTCACCAAGACCTGTCAATCCACCACCTAAATGGCATTACTCTCAAATCCACCCTCTTCCCTCTCTCTTCTCTCTCCTGGATCCAAAAGCCTCTTCATTGGCTTGATGACCAGCAATGGAGTTACCTTTTAAAACACACATCTGGTCACTCCCATGTAAACCCCTCAATGGCTTTCTGTGATCTTATAATTGATCCAGAAACCTTACTATGCCTAGAAGGGCCTTTGCTGAAATATGTTCCCATCAGAGAAAACAGACGAATGAGCATAATCTAAAACAACACTCCACGCCTCTGGTCACTCTGTCCCTCCTACCTTGCTTACTCATGTGTGGTCCACTTATCCCCTCCTGACCTGCTGTTATGTCTATTTCAGTAACTGCCCCATTGTCCACCAGTAAATTATACAATCACAATCTCAGAAACTTGGCTTTTTCACTGAGCCTGGAATGGTGCTGAGCAAGCGGCCACTCAGATATGGCTGCTGAGTGGATGGACAGCCTTGCCACCATCACCACCTGCCTCACTTTGAGTCTCCAACTCTGCTGCTCTTCCTAGCCCCAGCAGGAAGCAGAACCCACCCCATCTTCCCTTAGGCACCTCCCTCTGCCAGGCTGCCCTTCCCTTGTCCTTCACCTGGCAACTACTTTCCCATTCTTTGGTTTAAAAATAGCTATCTTGGGGACAGCTTTGCTGACAAGCCAAGATGAAGCTGAGTGTGCATTTACATGTCCTAACCGTACAGCTTTAGCTACACATCAGTGACACTCGGCTCTGTGATGGCCACAGTGTGAGTTCCATTATGGCAGGGGTTATGTGTGTCCTCTGTTCTGATTGAGGTTTGCCTGGTGCCCCCCCCACACACACACACACATACACAGCTCATATACAAAAAGAGCTAAGAGTAATTAGGCAAGAAAAAGAAATAAAAGACATCCAAATTGGAAAGGAAAAAGTAAAATTGTCTCTGTGTTGCAGATGATATTATATATTCTATATATGGAAAACCCTAAAGATTTCACCAAAAAACAGTACTAACAAACAAATTCAATAAAGTTGCAGAATATAAAATTAACACACAAAAATTAGTTTTATTTGTACACATTACAACAAGCTATCTGAAAACGAAATAAAGAAAATAATCCAATTTACAATAGCATCAAAAACAATAAAATAGTTAAGAATAATTTTAACCAAGGAGATGAAAGATCTGTACACTGAAAACTGTAAGACGGTGATTAAAAAAAAAATCAAAGACTAATAAATTGGAAGAATTAATACTATTAAAATGTCCATACTAGCCAAAGCCTTCTATGGATTCAATGCAATTCCTACCAAAATTTAAATGGCATCTTTCACAGAAACAGAATAAACAATCCTAAAATTCATATGGACCCACAAATCCCTGAATAACCAAAGCAATCTTGAGAAGAACGAATAAAGCTGAAGCCACCATACTTCTTGATATAATACTATACTACAAAGCTATAGTAATCAAAACAGTATGGTACCTGCATAAAAACAGACATAAAGACTAATGGAACGGAATTAAGAGTTCAGAAATAAACCCTCATATACACAGTCAAACTAGTATTTGACAAGGAAGCCAAGAATACACAATGGAGAAGAGACAGTCTCTTTGATAAATGGTGTTGGGGAAATCGGACAGTCACAAGCAAAAGAATGAAACTGGACTCTTACCTTACACCACTCCAAAAAATTAACTCGAAATAGAATAAAGACTTTCTATGTAAGATCTGAAACCATGTAACTACTAGAAGAAAACAGGAAAAATCTCCTGGACATGGGTCCTGGCAATGATTTTTTTTTCTTGACACAAGCAACAAAATAAAAATAAACAAGTGGGACTACATAAAATTAAAAGTCTTCCACACAGCAAATGAAACAATCAACAAAATGAAAAGGCAATGTACAAAATAAGAGAAGATATCTGTAAACCATGTATGGATAAGAAGTTAATATCCAAAACATATAAGGAATTCATACAATTCAATAAAAAAAATAATAATAATCTGATCAAAAATGGACAAAGGACAAGAACAGACATTTTTCCAAAGATGACATAGAAATGATCAACAGGTACACGGAAAAGTGCTCAACATTACTAATCATCAAGGAAATGCACACCAAAACCACAATGAGACATCACCTCATATCTGTTCATTAAAAAGAGAAGAGAGCCCAGGCCAATGTGGCTCAATGGTTAGATCGTCAGCCCATGCACCAAAGGGTCACAGGTTCTATTCCCAGTCAAGGGCATATACCTGGGTTGCAGGTTCAATCCCCAGCCCTTGTTGGGGCACGTGCAGGAGGCAACCAATGGTTGTGTCTCTCTCACATCAATGTTTCTCTCTGTCTCCCGGGGCCCCCACCCTTCCACTCTCTCTCTCTAAAAAAAACTCAATAGAAAAATATCCTTGGGTGAGGATTATCAAAAATAAATAAAATAATAAGTAAATAAAAAGAGAAGAGAGAAATGCCGGTGAAATTGTGGAAAAGGGGGAAGCCTCATGCACTGTTTGTGGGAATGTAAACTGGTACAACCACTATGGAAAACAGTACAGAGATTCCTCTAGAAATTAAAACTAGAACTACCATGTGATCCAGCAATGCTACTTCTGAATGCTATATCTCTGAAGATATGGAAACAACCTAAGTGCTTGTCAATAAATAAAGAAAAGACGATACAGAGAGAGGACAGAGAGAGAGAGAGAGAGAGAGAGAGAGAGAGAAATATTATTTAGCCATGAAAAGGAAATCCTCCCATTTGCAAAAGCATGAACTTTGAGGGCATTTATGCTAAATGAAATAAGTCACATTCAGAGCAAGACAAATAGGATCTCACTTAGATGTATAATCTACAAAATCAGATCTAATAGAAATGGAGTGTTGATTGATGGTTGCAGAGGCTCAGAGGTGGGAACAGTGGGTGAAAGAATACAAACCTCCAGTTACAAGATGAGTAACTTCTGGGGATGTGATGTATAGCATGGTGACTATAGTCAACAACACTACAGGGGTAGGCAAAAGTAGGTTTACAGTCATAATACAAATAAATACAATAATAAGTAATAATACAAGAATAAACTCTGGCCCTGGCCAGTTTGGCTCAGCGGTTAGAGCGTCGGCCCTCAGACCAAAGAGTTGGGGGTTCAATTCCAGTCAAGGGCACATACCTTGGTTACAGTTCGATCCCCGGCCCTGGTTGGGGTCGTGCGGGAGGCAACCAATCGATATGTCCCTCTCACATCAATGATTCATTCTCTCTCTCTGTCTCTCTCTGTCTCTTTCTCTCTCTCTTTCTCCTTCCTTCTCATGCTATCTGAAAATCAATGGAAAAGTGTCCTTGGGTGAGGATTGGAAAAAAAAAAAAAAAGAAGAAGAATAAACTCTGTTTCACATACTCACAACTGTAAATCTACTTTTGCACAACTCTGTATATATACTTGAAATTTGCTGACTGAGTAGATCTTAAATGTTCTCACCACACACACACAAAAAGGTAATTCTGTGAGGTGAGGAAGGTGTTAACTAACCTTCGTGTGGTGATCATTATACAATATATATGTGTATCAAATCGTCATGCTGTACACCTTAGACTTACACAATTCTGCATGTTAAGTATATCTCAATAAAGCTAGGAGGAAAAGAAACAGCTCAAAGAACATCTGTACAGTGAGTAAGACATTCTATATTCTTTATAGCCCTATACAGTCTAAATAAGTAAGTCAAGTGGGCACAAAAGTCTTCTCTAATTCTGTTTGTGCTTTGATATTTATAAATATAGAACCACTGGCAAGTTTAATTGAGGGTTTCATATTTTAAAATAACAATTTCTAATGTAAATCTAAAAAAGAATTACAGAACATACATAAGTAAAAGACTCCATGCAGGGAAGTGTGTGTGAGTGTGTGTGTGTGTGTGTGTGTGTGTGTGTGTGTGTTTCAGATTTTTATTCTATTCACTGCCTGCATAATTTTTTTAGGCAGCAAAACATTGCAAAGCTGTCCACAGTGACTGGATATTGAATTCTGAAACAAATGAACAATATTCAAAACCATTTATCCGCCTTTTGGGGCTTCCAGAGTCAAGCCTACCAGCTACACATCCCAGAGCTTAAGAGTGCAGCCCAGAGGAGACATCTGCTCTGCAGCCGGAAAACCATAAAACATGGAAGGACCCAAAGGACACACAAAGTGTTTACCCAGTTCAGTGGGAGTTTGCCAAGCTTAATATTTTAAAACTGCTCATACAAGCAGCAGCTAAGTCCTGAGGGCCCAGCTCTGTGCTCCGACAATTTTCCGACTGCTATGACATGAGTGCAGGTTTACTCTCTGGTGTCACAGTGCGCTGGCATTGGCTGACATGGCCAAGAGCAGCTGAAGAGGGGGGTCATTTTCAAGGTTCTAAGCACACTAAGTGCTTCACACATCACTAATGCACAGAGTCACGGAATTCCTTCCTCCTGGCAGCTTATTTCAAGAACAAGTCTACAGAATAAGGATAACAGTCCAACTACAGTTTCTGGAGGATGTCAGCTAGGGAGAATGACAACAACTATGCAGTCTTTCCATGTGGCCACATTAAACCTGACATCCATTCAGTACGTGCAGCTCAGTTGCATTCTCAGTGACAAGGAAATTGGAATTTCATTTCTTACATGGTTTATGAATGTTTTTCCAATCCTCACCTAGGGACATTTTTACTGATTTTTAGGGGTGGGGGGAACATCAATGTAAGAAAGAAACATTGGTTGGTTCCCTCTCATACATACTCCAACTGGGGACCAAACCCACAACCTGGGCATATGCCCCAACTGGGAATCCAACTGGCAACCTTTCGGTTTAAGGGACGATGCTCCAACCAACTGAGCCATACCAGCCAGGGCCATAGTTTATAAATTTTAAGAAACTGATTTGCTGAATAAGTAAGGGTAAAAAAAAAAACAAAACAGAAAACATATTTTAAATGAGTAAAATCAAGACTGGATATTACACTAAGTTTCCTTGTGGTGCTGGGATGGCTCACCTAATTTTCTAAGATAGGTGTCCGACAAGCAGACAGTACAATTTAAAGAAAATTACACTGCATAAAGAAGCAAGATAATGGGATTCCAGAATCAACACTGCCACTAAAAACAACTAAGGATTTTTGTAAACACATGCTCTCGTGTGTTTAAGACATTAAGAAACCTAGTTTTTAAAGAGCAGAAATAGTGGCCCTGGCAATGGGCTTGCCTTGAACTCCAGGTTTCTGTCCCGAAGCCTGGAGCTCTGAGGGCCTCTGTGCAACCTTTCATTATTCCCATGCCTCCCTCCCCTTACGAATAGGAGACAGGGCTGAAGAAATCGTGCTGGCACCACTCAGCTCTCCCTGCCACTGCAGCTTCCTCAGCCTCTGCAAGGGACTCAGTGTAGGGAGACAGCAGGACCAAGACAACCAGTTGGAGCCCCCATGTTCCCAGAGGAACTGAAGCCAAGGGGTAATGAGCGCAGCACTGCCTCTGGAGCTTGGGCCCCAAACATAGCCCCATGGCCTCTGCCAGATGGCTCTGAACTTGATCCCGACAGGCCCCCGACCTGGAAGGGGGAAGAGGAGTTGGCAGGCACAGCAGCTAACTCTCTGTGTTGAGCACAGCCTGATTCCTGCAGCCACAGTAAATACTGGATCAATGAATGAATAAAAACTCTAAGAAACTGGGAAAAAAATACCAAGAGGGGAGGTTACCAATTGATTAACAGATTTTTAGAGCAAACTATAAAAATGTGTTATTATATCTGACAAGTTCTAATTCTTCCCTGTTGTGTAGTTATATAATATTTTACTACTCAGAGTAAAACTTTAGGCTAAAATCAGAAATGGAAAAGAAATTCTCTTGAACTGATTAGATCTCAGAAGAGTCACTAGGACAATACTGAACCTTGTCAAAGTAAACATTATAGGAACCAGGACATAATCCTCAAAAACATAGTAACAGTGCAAAAGTATAAGTTTTTATGAAAGAAGCAAGTTAGAAATACTAAGAATGTGGTTATAATCTCTAAATGCGTATAGTCAGAAAATAAATTATGTTTTTTCTGAATAACCATTATCAATGACTTCTTATTTTGGGGGTAGTGTGTACAGATAAGTGACTACAATTAGCTAAACACTTCATTTGTAACCATAAGTATAGGAGGTACATGAGAAGCAGACTCTCCTCCCTCCTGAACAGAACAGAAAATAATGTACTTTTTTATTGAAATTTTGCCCTAAAGCTTTCTTGCTGTCCAAATAATTTCCCAACTGCATTTCAAATTAAACTCCTAAGTTTTCATCTTTCTCTCCCCTAGGTGGTCTTCCCCATTACAACATATTTTAATATGTTTAAATGATTGCAATGCTATAAAGTGTTATTTCTCATTGAAAATTGTCATTAATAGCACTTCATGCCTCAGAGAGCATAATAGTAACTTGACAATAAAACAAAGTATGATCATCATCCACTCACAGTCTGGGAGGAAAAGTCCTGCCAGCATTTTATGTCAATCACAGAATAGTTTTCACAGAGCACATGTGGTCATTACTTAGATAGGAACATTCCCTGTGTCACATCTGTAATTCAATAATTGCATATTCTTTTATATAATTACTGTCCTCCGCCCTAGCTGGTTTGGCTCAGCGGTTAGAGCGTCGGCCTGCGGTCCAGAGAGATCTGGGTTCGGTTCCCGCTAAGGGCATGTACTTCGGTTGAAGTTTGTCCCCGGCCCTGGTTGGTCGTGCGGGTGGCAGCCACTCGATGTGTCCCTTTCACGTCGATGTTTCTTTCTCTCTCTCTTCCTCTCTCTCCCTCCCATTCTATCTGAACAACAAAACAAAAAAATGAAAAAATGTCCTCGGGTGAGGATAAAAAAATAAAATAAAATAATTACTGTCTTCCTTCCAATTTCCATACACTTCTCATCTTTGATATTGCTTCCCACATAGGTATTTATTTTTTAAGAAATGTGAAAGCACTTGTTTTTATTTAAGCAAAGAGCTTTATTAATTTATTCGTTCACCTTGATTGCTATCATTCACTTTATGAGGGAGGAGGGGAGGGCTAAGTTGCTATCGATAAACCAAGACAGCTGTTTACACATGGAACCTTGGTTTGTCCGTACCTAACAGGAATCACATTTTGAACAACCACTCATTACTCATCCCTTCCTGTGAACACCCTCACACTGCCCACTACTTGTGAGCGACAAGCTGAGGGGGCAGTTTCATCGGGGCAAGGCCCTGTTTTACCCACTCTGTGCCCAGCATCTGGAAGAACAGATTATAAGCATTCAACATACATTTACCAATGGAAGCGTGGATGAATTAAATAAGGAAGCGACTTCAAAATCTGTTGAGCAAAGCCTTCACAAAGCCAGCAAGTCTACCAATACAGTTCCACAAAGTTTAAGTTATTTTGTATTGTAAGATATAAAAGGACAGTAAAAATGGAAGCTTTAAAGACTTCTCTTCAAGCCCACAGGAGCACATCTATACTTGAAAGAAAACTAAAACTCTGAAAATTCCTTTTCTTGTTGCAATCAGTGTTCCGGACTGACTTGTACGCAAGCAGGCACAGTACAGTCTCACATTTTGTTTTCTAATCAATAGTAGTTGCTAATAACTATTTGAGAGAAATTCCATGACATGTCAGCTTTTGAAAATATTCATTAAGAAATGATAAGCATTTTTTTAATCCTAGCTTCATAGTGTTTGAAGTTGGCAGTCAGGATGGGATTAAGCACAGCTTCAAATGCCTAAAATAAAACCTCAAAGAATAGGGTCAATGAATAGGGTGCAATGAGACCTAGATAAAAACTCAATATGAAAATCACATCTCAAGTACCCACGAAAAATTGTTTACAAATAGAAACACTTTCTCCATCCTAATATTGACATGTGGCATGCACACAGGTCTAAGAACTATATCTGATTTTTATAAACAGATTAAAACTTCATGTAATGCTATATCATCTTAAAACACATATGTGACCCCTAGATTAAAAACTTGTAAAGCCAAGTTGAACAGAGTGAAATAAATGCAACAATGTTAAGTCAGCTTCAAAAGAAATTCTTAAAAGGAACTCCAAGAACTTTCATGAATGTGTTATACTGATGTACTTCATCTTAAAACAAATCCAAGAGCTGTTGTGAACGTTCTCTTCATGCTGGTGGTATTGTGAGGAGTCGCTGATTAAGACCAAGAGGACCGCCCTGGCCGGTTTGGCTCAGCGGTTGGAGCGTTGGCCTGCGGTCCAGAGAGACCCGGGTTCGGTTTCCGCTAAGGGCATGTACCTCGGTTGCGGTTTGTCCCCGGCCCTGGTTGGGTTGTGCGGGAGGCAGCCACTCGATGTGTCCCTTTCACGTTGATGTTTCTCTCTCTCTTCCTCTCTCTTCCTCTCACTCTATCTGAACAAAAAATGGGAAAATGTCCTTGGGTGAGAATAAAAGAAAAAAAGACCAAGAGTACCTTGTGATACTGTGAAATATAAAGAACACTATGCAAACCTGGAAATATATGCCCCTACAAGCAATGGCTTTAAAGAGGCCTGGTTATCTCAGACAGCCTATCATTTAACACTTCCTAGACAGACTCAGATTCCTGCTGCCCTTTGGGGAACAGCCAAGATAAACTTACTATAGTCACTACGAATGAATCCTCCTTAAACACAGTTGTGGAGCTGTGTATGTTAAAAGCATTAAATGGACCAAATTCGGCAGATTCCTGAACTTCTAAGATTTACAGTCTCCAACCAGCTGTCTCTGATGGAGGACAGTATAAGCAGTGTGCGAAGGTACCACAGGGGCACCTGCATTTACAGGTGCCTTTTAAAGCCCAGAAGCAAGTGCAATGGGAGCTGCAGGCCCTGGGCAGGGGAAGAAGCCTAAAAGTAAAATGAATTTTTTTAAGTTGCTTAAATGATCAGAAAAAGCCTAGCAAAAACTGAGTGTTTGGGTAGGCTCTTAGAAACTGTCTTCATAGTCAATATACTTGTTAGTTAATGTAGGTGTTGTCAGTACTCGAGTCAGAATGCAAAAAACAAAAAACAAAACAAAAAAAAACAATGAAAAATAAAAAGGGTAAAAAATAGCACACTTGATCACACTTTGGAGGAACTCAACCTTACGGTGGCTAAGTAACAACAGTTAGATGCCCACTGAGTTTGTGAGGAATTGTTAAAGGAACCGTGGAATTTAAGTGACACGCTCCTGGCAGCACTTACACAAAAATTAGATTTTTGCTCCAAATGGCAAAAATCAGTACAGCCAAAGACTTCCCATGTATTTTGTTGGGGAGGTGGTCTGAGTAGAGAATGACACACACTGTCTTAAGATCACAGTCTTTCTCTTATATACAGAGCACTAACAATCCCTAGCTACTCCTTTCTAAAAGGGCGTATTCCCGGCTACTCCTCTCTTCAGAGGAATTCCTCTCACAAAACAGCTCTACCACCCATAAAACAAGGACTACACATAGAGAGGTATCCTGCATGTACATAAAGAAGGCTGACACTGGGCTCGGTGAAGTCCCTTTACTGCACTAAAGCCAGATGGCACATGTAGATATATCCCCATCAAGCTCTGCAGGGGGCAGCATTCAGTCTGAGACCCCATCCTAACTGAGCTTCAAGTTCTCCACAGCCAAAACCCAGCATAGTGACAGTCTTCAAGGGACCCTAGAGAACCTGTCTGGTATGGCTGACCCAGTAAGTCCTACAGCAGGTGTCTGCTCCACAAAGCCTACATACTAGTTGGAAGACCTCCAACTCCTCAGATTCTGGGCACCACACAGCGATCACCCAACTGGTAGGGAATGTGAAATGAGGACATCAATGGCCACATCTTCTGACTATAAACAATGCTGAGTAGTCTCTAAATATAAAGCCCAGAACATTGACTTTCGTGAGCAATTTCAATATTGTGTGCTTTCAAGAGACATGGGTTTTAGAAAACTTATATCAAATTAATTACTTTAGGCCCTTTTCATTCTGGATAATAGGTTTTGTTTTGTTTTTTGGTTTTCTGTTTTTTCTTTTCTTAGAAAAACAGATTTGACTGGTCACTTATCTCCTGTTGACATTTTAGATTTCCACACTTACAATCATCCTCCTTACAAAATTTATAAATTCAAACTGCAATCATTTGGTTAATGGCCGGCCCCTAAATAGAACTAAGTTCCATGAAGCAGACAAACTTCCCCTCCTCTTAAAAGAAAACGCTCCCACACAGGAACCTAAAACTAGCATGTACAACATGAGAACATGAACAGAGGTTTGGAAGGGAGAGCAGAGGGACTCAGACCAACAGAACACCTCTATGAAAATGTTATATGGAGACTGAATTTCTAACCTGAGCAATCTCACAGCATCCTAAGACAGCTCTCAGTATCCACGGGGCACCAGGTCTGTGGAGAAAGATTCTACTCTCTATGACATACTACTTGGAAAGGTAATTACAGGGCAGAAAGAAGAAAAATCTAGATGAGAAACACGTGTGCCTATGTACACAGACACACACACCCAATTATGGAAGGATCCTAATAAATTGCATCATGTTAACACAAAGGGGTAATTTAACAGAACAAGTCACACCTTATCTTTATTAGTTGCTCTATTATTGAACTTTATAAAATTGTGAATGTGATTACCTGGCTCTATTAAGGATTATGTGAAAACAAATACATTTCGTGCCAGTAAAATTTTGAAAAACAGTACAAAGAAGTATCATAAAGATAACTACACTATTGGCTTCTTCTGGGAAAGGATATGCAAATAAAAAAAAAAAAAAACACACAACAATAACAGCTAACACGTATAAGGTAACATTATCTACCAAACACTGTTTTCACCCTCACAACAACCCCCATGAGATAAACCACAATTTTCAACCTTTTTCACCTCATGGCACACATAAACTAATTACTGAAATTCTGTAGCACACCAAAATATATATTTTTTGACAATCTGACAAAAAATAGGTATAATTTTGATTACAAAAATAATAATAATAACAGTAACTACCTACCCTTTTTGCTCCAAAGTGACTTTAAAAAATCAGATACCTATACTTGTATATAAGTGTTTCTGGTACCAAGAATTAATCAATCAGACAAAACCTCATCATGTAACATAACCAACAAGATGCAACTCTATTATATGACCTATATATTTATGGTTCAAGACAGGGCATTCACACTGGATGGCTATCATGTTGGCTGTTGTTGTGTTTTTTGCTTTTTGACAGTCTAAGGGAAAAGAGGTCAGTGCCCCTGAATAAAGTCAGGTATTGCATGTTTTAAAAATTCTTACAGCACACCAATGTGTCGTGCACACGGATTGAAAATCGCTGTGATAAAAACAGTTACCACCATTTTACAGATGCACTGAAAAGTTGAGTATCGTGCCCAAGGTCACACAGCCAATAAAGAGCTGGGCTGAATTTGAACCCAAGCCATTTGAAGCCACACTCTGTGCTCCAGAGTCCAAGACACACTGCCTGCCTTTCCATGAAAAAATATCCATGACTCTCAGTGGAAAAGCAAAGGTCCCACTGATGAAAAACAGAAATAGAGCTCCATGGTCCCATGAGAACTCCTATACTGAAAAATCATATCAAATTGCACACCAAATCCAATCACAAAATCTGTTTACTTCTCTTTTCTCTATTTCTCTCCCGCCATTCTCCTCACTAGCACATAGCACTCCAAAACTCAACTCCGACATCTGGCTTTCAAGATCTCCTGTTCGTGGCTCTTCCCCAGCTCTTCTCTAATGAAGACACTCTGCTCTTTCCTGACATGTGATGCTCATCCCCACATCCATGCTTTCCTTAACACTAATATCTAAAATATTTTTTTACTCCCACCTCTTCTTTCTAAAATCACACTCTATCCCTGACTGTACACACCTATATCCAATTCCACCTTCTATACTCCAAGTGCCTTACAAGAAGAAGAATATTAAATGCTTAAATATCACCTTGTATTCGTTCCTATTATGAAAATAGATGAGCACACAACAAATGCTTTTTCTGAGCCTAACACTCCACCTAATGTTTGTTGAGCACAACTTTGAACAACACTTGGCATTCAAACTTGTAAAGAAAACAGCCATTTCCCTTATATAATCCAGAGATTCTTTACTTGCATGCTTTAACATGCTCACTCTGCAATCTTACCTCGGTTATACTTTTCAAAAAATAGTGAACTTAGCTTCTCATAGACCATTACAAACTCCTAAAAAGTGGAGTTTGAATTTATGTGAATATCTCTTCTAAGGCCACCTGTTTAACCTTTTTAACACTTCACTGTGTTTGTCTATAGATCTTTCTAACATCTGATTTCTCTGTTTTTTAATCTATAGAAGACAACAGGCATTGCCCTATCCTGTGTTTCTCCTGAGCACACAGGATGGAAGTGGGAAACGGTGTCATATGCAGCCTAACACCACAAAACCTGCAAAAGAGAGCAGACTGCAAAGAAGAATGACTATTCTTACTTCTTAATGCCACTGATGAAGTTACATAATGTGCTATTTTAATAAGAGCTTTGAGAATGATAATTCAGAGACTAGACATGAGGGGAAGCTAGTATGTCCATCTTAAAGTTACTGCAGACTAGGAAATTTGCTTTAAAAACCAAAACTTTAACTTAACAGAAATTGTGTTTTACTGTTGATACTAGTACAGATGTCCCCCATTTTCTCTCCCCTTTGCCCTCTTCCACCCAACTCCAACCCCCACCCCCAGGCCTTCGCTACATTACTATGTCCATGGGCTACATATGCATATATGTTGCTTGGTTAATCTCTTGCAGTCCCTTTAGCATTTCTTGCAATGCTGCTTTGATAGTAATAAATTCCTTTAGCCTTTCTTTGTCTGGGACGCTCTTTATTTCGCCTTCAATTTTAAATGATAGCCTTGCTGGATAAAGTAGTCTTGTTTTCAGATCCTTGCTTTTCATTACTATGAATAATTCATGCCATTCACCTCTGGCCTGTAGTGTTTCTGTTGAGAAATCAAATGATACTTAAGAGAACTCCCTTGTAAGTAACTAACTGTCTCTCTCTTGCTGCCTTTATCATTCTCTCTTTAGCCCTGGCCATGTGGCTCAGAGGTTAGAGCATTGCCCTGCGCACCAGAGGGTCGCGGATTCAATTTCCAGTCAAGGGCATGTACCTGGGTTGCAGGTTCAATCCCCGGCCCTGATCAGGTGCGTATGGAGGCAACCAACGTCTCTCTCTCACATCAATGTTTCTCTCCCTCTCTCTTCCTTTCCCTGCTCCCTCTCATTCTCTCTACAAACCAACAGGAAAAAAAAATTCCTGAGGATTAATAAAACAATTTTAAAACAGAAAGATTCCTTCTTTGTCTTTAAAGTTTGCCATTTTAATTATAATGCATCTTGGTGTGGGTCTCTTTGGGTTCATCTTGATTGGGACTCTCTGTGCTTCCTGAACTTGTGTGACTTTTCTCCTTCACCAAGTTAGGGAAGTTTTCTGTCATTGTTTCTTCAAACAGATTCTCTATCACCAGCTTACTTTCTTCTCCCTCTGGTACCCCTATGATGTGAATGCTATTACGTTTCATATTGTCCCAAAGTTCCTTTAAACCATCCTAATGCTTTTTAAATCTTTTTACCTTTTGCTGCTCTGATGGAGTAATTTTTTTTTCCACCTTGTCTTGTGATTCACTGATTCAATCCTCTGCTTCATCTAACCTACTACTGTTTACTCCTTCCAGTGTATTCTTTATTTCAGATGTTATTCTTCATCACCAACTGGTTGTTTTTCATGGTGTTTATGTCCTTTTTCATGCTGTTAAGCATTCTTAAAACCATTACTCTGAACTCTGTTTCTGATAAATTGCTTGCCTCCATTTCATTTACCTCTTTTTCTAGAGATTCATTCCTCCTGTTTTCATTTGGAACCTGTTTATTGGCTTCCCCATTTTTTTTCTGTTTCTTCTTTTTGTTCCTACATTTAGATAGAACTGCTATGACTCCCAGTCTTGGTGGGGTGGCCTACTGTAGTAGGAGTCCTGTGGGACCCAGTAGTATAGTCTCCTTGATCTCCTGAGCTGGTTGCTCTAGAATAGCACCTTGTGTGGGTAATGTGGTCCCTCCTATTGTAATTGAGTCTTGATTGCTGTGGTCCCGATCTTGGGTGGGCTCAACCCTTAGGCTGGCTGACTGTGAGGCTCAACCCTGACCACATCATGCAAACAGTTGTAAAAGTGCTGACAGAACAAAACAATACCAAATCAAAACAACCTAAGAAAACAAAATAACAAAAGAAAAAAATTGAGACCAAAAAATAAATAAATAAAAAGAATAATAAAAGACAAGAGGCAAAAACAATTAGAGAAGAAAAAAGAGAATATAAAAAGAAAGAAAAGAAAAAACCGAAAAGAAAAATAAATAAGATAGTAATTTTTAAAAAGTAACAATAATAAAAAATAGAGAACAGGTAAAGAAAAACGGGAAAAAAAGAATTTTAATAGCCCAGCCGGTGTAGCTCAGTGGATTGAGGGCCGTCCCATGGACTGAGAGGTTCCTGTTCAATTCCCAGTAAGGGCACATGCCTAGGTTGCAAGTTCGATCTCCGGTAGGGGACGTGCAGGAGGCAGCCAATGATGTTTCCCTTTCACATCAATGTTTCCATCTCTCTCTCCTTTCCTCTCTCGCATAAAAAAAAGTTAATAAAAATATATTAAAAACAAGAATTTTAAAAAAGATAAAAACTATAATAAGAAAAGGAAAGGAAGAAATAGAGATACAAAATATAAAAGAAAAATGAAGAAAATATATATTTTTAAAGTGACATTTGCCTCAGCATATTTTGGTGCCTACTGCGATCACCCTTTGGATATGCTGCTTGTGGAGCTCACTGGATTCTGCTCTGAAGTCATCCAAAGCTGGCCACTTGGTGTGCCATCCCAGACCTCCCGTGAGGTTCTCTGATGCAAGCCGATGTCAGTCCTTATCCCTGCTTGGCTCTCAGCAACCTGTTCGAAGCTCAGCAGGGTAAGCCCCAAGTAGTCTGGTGGGTGGGGCTTCCCAAGCCCAGAGGCTGGGTCAATCTCAGGTCTCACACTTTGAATGTCTCCACTCTCAGCTGCTCTTCCTTTCTCCATGGAACTGCACTCAGTGGGGGTAGCTGGGACCTGGCTGGGGTGATTTAAACAGATTCCCATTGAGGATGGCGCCCATAACCTCTAGGAGGGAGAGGCGGGCACTTTCTCTCCTTCCCAGGACTGTGTGGGGTGAACTCAATGGGGAGCTGGGATCTGCTTCCCCATAATGGAGCCAAAAGACCCAGCACACTCCCGTTTGTCTCCCAAAAAAAGTCCACTAAGGAGACACAGTCACAATAACTCAGCTCTGCCTGGCTCCCTGGCAGCCCGCACCACCAAACTAACCTCCAACCAGGTCAAATGTTCGACTCCCACATGCCGTCAAACTGAGCAGTGTGAACACAAATTTCGAGCCCAGCACAATTTCCCTTTACCTTACAACACAGCAGGATGAAGGAGACCCAGTAGTTCAGCAGGTAGGGGAAGGAGTGCGCTCAGGGTGAGCAAGACCAATCTTGTTTCCCAAGCAACACAGTGTAGCCTCTGACTGACTCTCTGCCCAAAGTCCTTCCAGAGTAGAGGGCCCCTCAAAGTCACTGCTGGGTGTACCGTCAGTCCTGAGTACTGCCGCATGGCCCCTCCAGCAGTCCCAGACCACAGCGAACTTCCCTGGCTGGTACTGTAACCAAGAAATCGTTCTTTTACTATTTTTTTAATCCTCACCTAAGGATACGTTTTTATTAATTCTGGAGACAGAGAGAGAGACAGATGGGGCGGGGGGGGGGGGGGGCATCAATGTGAGGGAAAGACGCCAATCAGTTGCCTCCCATAAATGCCCCAGTCAGGGAATCGAATCTGCAACCTACATATGTGCCCTGACAGGGACTCAAACCCACAACCTTTTTTGGTGTACCAGATGATACTCCAACTAACCGACACATCCGGCCAGAGCAAAGAAATCACTCTTTGCCTGGGATGGTGCAGTCCAAGTCTCCCAAATGGACCCACTGATTCCCACTGCCCAATGCTATGTGGGCTCCCCTTCCCTTCTCTGTTGCTGGATTGGGGATCCCTGCATGGAGCTGAGACCCTACACTCCCAGGGGAAGGGGGCTCCGCTGCCACAACATCCCTCCAGCTTCCCAGCCACACACCTGTGCAAGGAGGCTCACCCTCTCTGCGTCTCCTCCTGTCTTTCCTCCGTGTTCCGTGCTCTCGATAATTCAGATTAGCTACACTTCAACTGATTTTTCAAGTTGACTGCTCTGCAGTTTAGCTGCAAGTCCAGTCTGGGGCTGGGATCAAATGTTCGGAGCTTCCACATACTCTGCAGCCCTCTTGGATTTCCTAACAGAAACTTTAAATTCCATCAAAATAAGCCACAGGACAGGAGTGAACAAAGATTAAGAGTAACAACAGAAGCAGCGAAAGTAGAAAAGAGTAAGATACAGAGATTCTATACGTTCCTCAGAACTGAATTCAAAAACCAAAAGCATGTTTTAGTGTAATCTTCAATGCAAGCTCAGAAACAGACATCTAAGAAAGATGACTTGAAAACAGCCCTCTCACGTGGTAGAAAGGAGTCAAAAATTTTTTATGACATAAATTTGAAGTGGGAAAAAAAGTAAAAAATGAGTATTTTCTTTAAAATTTCCTTTCTTTGTCAAATTTATCACCATTACCCCCATATGTTAACAGAGTGGTTGTAAATCTATTCTCTACTCTCTAATATGGGATTTCTCTGGGCTGCTTGTATTTATTTTTTTAAATAATGTAAAGTAGACATTCTTTATTTTTAATCCTCACCAGAGGATATGTTTATAGAAAGGGGAAGAGAAAGAAGAGAGAGAGAGACATCGATGAGAGAGAAACATCGATCAGTTGGTTGCACCCCAAATGCGGACCAAACCCTCAACCTAGGTATGTGCCCTGACTGGGAATTGAACCTTCCATCTTTTAATGCACAGGACGATGGTCCAACCAACTGAGCCACACTGGCCAGTGCTAGTATTTTTAATCTTAAAACAAACAAAATCTGAAACACATTTCATTCCAATATTTTCTTAAGGTTCCAGAAAACTTACCTAAATTCCAGGAAATATTATATAACTATATATTATCAGTAAAGATTTAAATAGTGCTACTAAAGATGTATTATAGATGCTCAAGTGTTCATACTGTTGAACCACATTAATTAATACTTGGCACAGTTGATGAAAATCAGGGAATAAAAAGGAATATGGCATGTATTTCATATTGAGTGCAGAATAATTATTACTTCTTTTTGATAAAGATGTTCTGAAGAAGGCATGAGCGCTTGCCTGTAATCACTTTAATCATCGTCATTCAATACAAAAGTACCAATGTGTCAAAATCCAATAGGGTTTGCTTATTGTTATGCTTTTAGAAAGCTCACCAGGTATTTCCAGATTCCTCCTAATGATGATAATTAAACATCTGGTAATGGTGACCTACTTGTAGCTGCTGAACTTCCTTGGGTAGTCTTTTCTATTAATTATGTACATGCTGAGAACTTAGAGAATTTATATCATGAATAATAAGTCAAGAGCCAGGAGAAGTCAGACCCTAACAGGAGAACCCCGCTGTCCTGACTGCTGTCTGTATCGAGGTCTTGTTAGCACTCTCAGGCTGGGGAACAGATGCTACATGCAAATTGCAAAAGCATCAAGCTAAGGCATGCATGCAAGCTGGATATAGCATGTTGTGAGCCTTTTATTAAACATTCAAAACTGGGGGGACAGGGTAGGGAGGTGGTTAGCGGTCACATTTTACTCTGTGAGAAATTATGTTCTGATACAAACTTTGACCCTAAGCTTTCACAAATAATGACCAGGTATTTCAGATCCTTGGCAATAGCACAAATAAGAAAAGAACAGTAACATGTATACTTTCAAGCACCATTTCATGGTTCCTTCAATTTGGTGGTAAGGAGAAATGTACAAAAAGGTAGGTACTAAGACAAAGAGGTTTGTGATAGTTTGAAATTCATTTAGTAATGGAAGAATTTTTGTCCAAAATAATAATAAGTCCACTTGGATCTCATTTGAATCAACTGATATCCATTTATTCTAATTAGATCAGCATTTTCCCAAAAGCCACAAGATTTCACTAATTAATATATCGTGCCTAACTCCTACTTTCAGCTTCATTTAGTTTATTGGGATATCAATAAAGGAAGTGGCATCATTTCATTTTTTAAAAAATATTGTTTGGATTTTATACCCTTTGGTAAAAATTAATAACTAGATATTAGTTTAAATTACAATATTACTTGGAATAAATTTACCAAAATTATTTTATTAACAGATTTGTTTAATCCCGAATATCATTTAATATATACCCAAAGTAAAGTCAAGATCCAGTAGGGCAAACAGAAATCACGACAGAAGATTAAATATAAAGACTCAGGTAAACAAATGAACTGCCAGGAGCACCTAGCACCATTGAAGCTGGGGGACAGAGGAGGAGACTGGGGTTAGCAGAACCTAGAAACTTGAAGGAAGGTCCTTGGCAGCTGGTACTCAGCCTCAGAGGAGAGGGTACTGCTTGCTGGGGCTGAGATGTGAATAGCTCAGCATAAGAACTTTCTGGAGCAAAGGCACTGCCAGCCTGTGCTATCCCCTAGGAGCTCAGAAGGGGCTAAGCAGAGCTGGTGCAGGGGTGCTCGGGCTGGTGATGATACCTCCTACGAGGGCTAATGAAACTGGTTTGGGAACTGCCAGACAAAAAGCTGAAAACTAGAATCAACTGCCACTTCATGGCCACTGCCACTTCATGGCCACTGCCGGGCGATGCTGACAGAACAGCAAGCAAACAAGAAAAAACAAGTACCACCTCCCCCTTTTTCCTTCCAGGCTTCCTCTAGTGCCCATTGATGAGGAGCAACTGACCAGGTAAAGTCAGAAGTGCAATGCAAAGAGGAGCACAAAGCATAAAGCATGGGAGCTAAGAAGTTAACAGCTTAACCCTGGCATATTACCACAGTGCCTCAACTGCCTCATGCAGAACATGGAGAAAACACCAGAACCCATTCACAGAGCTGTGATCACCAAGTTGGTTAAAATGTGTAAAGTGCTTATAATCGTGCATGGCACATATTAATCCCAAAGGTATATATGATATTATTTTCAAAGTATTTATTTAATTTCTATAACTTCATTTGTTAGAATTCACCCACAAAATCTACTTTAATAGTAAATATTAATGCAGTACAAGAACACACATAAGCATTGGTCTACACCTTAAGGATTCTGCTCCTAAAAAGCAGACATTCTAAAGAGTGAGAAACTAGGAGGCCTGCCCCCTACATAAGGCCCTGCCTCCAACAAGCCAACTAATATACCCCATCCAACCTACCTTTCTTCCATTAAATGAGGAAAGCAGATAAAAACTGTTTCTAAGGTTTCTTCTAATAATTAAAACTTTTATAATTATGAAACCTCTTTTTAGTTTAATTTCAAATTTGAAACTAATTTCTAAAATCCTTGATTTTAATTAAGGCTTATCATAGGGCAGAAGCTTGGGTGAACCACACATAATATCCACATAAATGCCAGCACTATGTTTATTTTTCTCTAAACATGGATAATTATAACTTAGAATAAAATTTCAGAACATAAAGTACATTTAAAACCGTGTATTTTCAGGAGAGTTTAAGCATGTAAATAACTGCACACAGGGCTGCCACACAGCATCGTCGTTTATGGGGTGGCTCCCACAGAGTTGCACAGGACATGCCTATGTGGCCAGACAACAGTGGCCCCAAATATGCAGCTAATGAAACACATAGCTAAACTGGGCACATTGAAGATACATATGAGAATAATGTATATTCGTCATTCACTCACTGACCCAAATACATACCAATGAGCAGCGGGACAGACAATCATCAGGATTGTCATATGTAGGTTCAGCCACCAACAGGCACACATTGGCTAAAACTGCCAACACCAACACAATCAGCACCAAATATGATAGCAATTCCTGTACAGCAAGAGTGGAGGCAGGTAAGTCCCTCAACACATGCTGTGCTCAGCTGTTTCAAGACTGGAAAAACTGTATTAAAACATGACACACAAGTATTGTGTTCTATTACGATATTTTAAACCATTTTGTTGTTGTTGTACCCCAATTTGCCCCTCATATCCGATGCTGGCACTAAAGAACTGAATCTGCTGATCTAATGAACTACTAATTTAAATAAATACAAGTTTTAAAAATTGAATTGACAATGGAAGTTCTTCACACATTAAATGACCTAGCAAAGGCTGCTTTTTACATGTGGCTGAGGGCCTAGGATTATGATAAATATGACTAGTAGAAATAATATGAGGATTTCATGTAACAAAGATGTTTTCATCGTTTTACATATCATACATACTGGCAACCTCAAGTGAAAAAACTACTTTTTAATTGAAATTATAGTTACTCTACTTGAGAAACAAGGGACAAAGAGATGTATTTCATGTACCCGATATGCTGACAAAACTGATTCATCTATAACTAATAAAGGAACAGCTAATTATGAAATAAAACCTACTTTCAAATATCTTACAATAAATAAAGGAAGTTGGGACATTTATACAGGGCGAATGTAGACTTTTTTATTGAACATGCCTGATGAAAGTCCCGTTTCATTCCCCCAAAACTGCATTTGAGGAAAGAAAATGAGTTGGCTAACCACCATATGAAGGCCCTGAAGGAGTTAAGTCATGGTAGAGAAAACAGGGCAAGCCTATCTTCTGTGGCAGTTAGGAACAGAGTAACAGGCATTACACCTAATCTTGGCATACAGTAAAAGGTGGAAAAGATAATGGACATGACTTATTTATTCATCTACAGCCAAACTGGGCCTGGATTATGATCCAGACCTTCTTCCAGATTCGGTGATTTAGACAGAATGAAAGAATCACAGAGATGATGTTGTTATCACAGATTGGATAAACAGCTCAACCAATGGTGAGACTTTCCTGAGAGTGATATGAGACAACATAGACACGAGGCCTTAGAATGGGAGGTGAGTTATTTTGCACAATTAGTTTTGCACAGAGGTTCCTTTTTATGGAACAGTGCAGTTAAAGAGAGAGGCTTACCTGCATCCTGAAAGTCCTTAAAAAATCCCACATCCCTGAGGAGAGAGTCAGATATGGCATGTCTCAGTGCATAAAATGCAGGGCAGAGCACTGCCTCCAACACTTTACTGGAGAAACATTTGTAAGGGACAACTTTTCTACTTTGTCTGTGCTCGCTTTCTTTAAGACGTGACATCTTGGAATAGCTGGAATGATAAATTTCTCTCTCCTTTATCAGTTCCTCATTCTCAAAATGCTCCTCTCTCTACTTCCAAACATCTGATTTAAGTAAATATTGATCTGACAGGCAGGCACTGTGACCACAGGAGATCAGCTCACTATTTATGACCCAACCACACCTAAGAGGTTCAAGCCAAGTCAAATGTTTTAAAGAAGGTGTACTGGCCTGGCTGATTTGGCTCAGCAGCTGGAGCATTGGCCCTCAAACCAAAGAGCAGCAGGTTCGATGCCAGTCAAGGGCACGTATCTTGGTTGCAAGTTCAATCCCCGGTAGGGGTCATGCAGGAGGCAACCAACTGATGTGTCTCTTACATGGATGTTTCTCTCTCTTCCTCCCTCCCTCCCTATCTAAAAAAATAAATGGAAAAATACCCTCAGGTGAGGGTTGAAAGAAAGGAGTATCGTTCTCGTATTCATACACAAAACTTTTTACTTTTAACTTTTTGTTCCAAAAAGAGTTCTAAAATTTGTTAATACATAGTTACATCAATGGCTGTATCAATAGCGAATGTAATCAAACACATTTTCTTAGCCAAATTAGTGATTGCCACAGTCCATCAATCTGGACAAGGCTATTCGGAGGGACATCCCAAGCAAGTTTTTCTGTGCAAAACACGGACTATGTTTTCTAATTCGCTTCTATGTTCTTCAGCATACTCTGACCCACTCCTCTGATAACGGCTTACCCAGAATGTGCAGGCAGTACAGAACTGGTTCATGAATTACATAACAGATATAAGAGAGTGACAGAAAGAAATAAGAGAGTGAGAGAAAGCATCTTTCAGGAAGGGTGGCCTACTGAATAGGAACAACATAAATAAAACCACAATTACCAGGAAAAAATATTTTTTAAGAAACAAGGTAACTTGCCTGGAAAATTTTCCTGTACTTAATATAATCTGTGAAAGTTATTAATAATTAAGATTTCTAGAGGTATTTATCAAAATAGGTATAGCAAATCAAATAAGCTAGAAGGATAATCCTCTAAAGAATTCATTCTTATGAATAACATAATATCTTTATCTCTAAATTAAAACCAATATTCAAAACACCCCAGTTTAAGTATCAAAGGTGTATTACTGAGGCATTAATAATTTTTTAAAACCCTAGCATGTATATTCATGTAATATATACTGACTAATTACGTGGCTGACCTAGTAGCAAAAAGTTGCTGCTGACTCCAGTTACTATTGATTCGTAAGACAATACAAACGAAGCATTGCGATTTCTCTGTGCTCTTTGTCAAAGCTCAAAAGTTAATTCAGGATTGCTATTAGACTCTAGGTGGCACTACAGGAATGACTCAACAAGAATCCATACACCACTAGATAAATTAGGTTTGTCCTATTGACCTCCTGCAGTTCACTGAAGGTGTCCTCACTTGTCCTACTTTTGCTTCTGGGTTTGATCACCTTCCCTAATCCATAAAAGCAAGCGGAGGGGGAGGAGGGCATGAACACATAAACACATAATATGGGATTGATGGTTCCAAAAACTAAATGCAAGCTTTAAATTAGACCTTGTTTGGACCTAATCTGAAGGCAAATTTGTACACCAAATCTTGATTAGCAAATTGAATTCTCAACCTTCAAGAAAAAAACCTATTTCAGACCTTTCAGAAACATCTGAAACTTAATTATAAATACTTTAGTCTATAACATGATTATTGACAGATAGGTTGAGAAAATGGTTTAAATCCAAGAAAAAAATCCAAACATTAAAAGTGATGTTGATAGGCCAATATTTCACGTCTAAACAAAGTATTGCATTCCAAGTGTAATTCCATAGTGTTTCACAAAACACATTTATCAACATCCAAAGCAACTCAGAGGCTGGTTTTAAGAAAACTGATGATACCTCACTCTGCAAGGGCATTCACTATGGCTACACCAATAGCAGAGCAAAAACTTGAGGCTACAGTGTTGTCACCTTATTCATCACTGAGCCATGAGAACATTACGCATAAAATAAGAGATTTTTATTTGACAGCCTTTGGCACTGAAAAATTCATAATGATTTAAGATTATTTTGTACCTAGTCAAAATTGAGAGATTTATAGAAGATGATGAAGCATTAAAGGACTCATACATTTTATGGGTGACATGGGACAAACACAAGAAACTCATCTTTCTAGTCCAGTCAGACTGGATGAGCCCAAAGACTGACAGCTGAATACCCCTCCTAGGTGGGCTTGGTCTTGGTATTAAAATGTAAATATCTCCTATTATGGCTAATGTTTATTCTTAAATTCCCCAAAGAAATACTAATTATATTGTGATTCTTTTGTTGAAAGTAATGCATCATAATAAGCTCTATTATCATTTGTGGAGCCTGAGAGGCAAAATACCTATTGTTTAATGTTCTAATGTTCACTCATATAAAAGAGAATGAGCAGCAGACATTTTCTGAAAACCAAGGAAGAAATGAGGTACAGAGGACATTAATGTTGTCACATCTCTCCATCATTTAATTTCCTGGAGAGAATAGTGATGGATACAGATATTCCCCAGGTGGTCTAAGCTGGTTAAGGTGGAAAAGTACATTTAAGAGTAATTGCTTACTACTTGTTCATAGATCAAAAGTAATAAAACAGTTGAGTAACAAATAAGTATTTAAGTCCTTGCCTACTACTACAATGACAGCTCCAGGTCAGTGACTAGATAAACTGCAGCTAATGCAAATTTCTTGGCAATATCAAAAAAGTTCTGTTTCTACTAGCATAAAAATACCTTCCAATGGAGAACCCTTCCCTTTCCATCATAGTATTGTCTGTATGGTACTTTGTAGGTGCTCTCTACCTGATATAACTTACTCAGCACAAGTAACTGCTTCGTTGTCACCACACTCCTACACTCCATGGAAAACTTGAACTAGAGAGTATCACAATTCACACCCACTGAGTATCATCAAGAGAGTTTAATATCCTAGAGGACCAAAATTATCTTCCTCCATACCAGGCTTTACAGAATGTTATTATCATGATATTACCATAACACAATAAAAATGTCTTCAAATACAGGTAGAACAAAACACTCCAGCCTTTTTTGTGAAGTTCTACTTAAATTCAATTGTAAATATTTAATTCACAGATAAGCAAAAGAAGAAGAAAAAAACTTATTTGCACAATACAGCCTTCTCAAAGCAAAAATACTTTCAGGATTAACTTCTGTCCATTCATTTCATCCTTTCATTCAACCAAAACTGAGTGTCTCCTATGTGCCAGGCATTGTTCTAAGTGTTGGGGATACAACAGATGAAAACTGAGGAGTCAGGAAAAAAGAAAAACAAATACTTGTAACTGCTAACAAAACTGTGTATTATTTAAAAACGTGGTGATAAATAGCTTGGAACTAAATCCTTGACAAAATGCCTGTTTTCCCATATTTTGATGATTTCAATGTTCCGAAAGATGTGATTTTATAAAATATTTTACCAAGGTTTTTGGACTCTTCAGATGGTCTTTAAAATAGGTACAAAATCATATTCCAAAGTTATGTATTAAAGACGTGGCTTTTAACCCTATGATGAAAGTAAATTTTTTTGTGAAGAATAAAAATATATACCATGTGAAAAAGCCACTTATATACTCTACCTCAAAGACGTAAAGTATCAAAAAGCTAGCCAAAGTTAGATATCCAAAGAACAACTGTTATTAATAAATACTTGCTTTATATTAGAGATGAGAAGAAGTCCTTAGCAACCTAGTTAGATACTTTGATCTTCACCCTAAAATTCTGACCCACTCACTGGAAGGCAACATGTCTGTGTTGTTATTGCTGACAAAGATCATCTCTGAAGTGGGAATCTGAGGAAAAGTCAGTGACTAGCCTCCTGTCTCTACTCATGGTCACACCTACAAACCTATAGATGGATGCTCCTTCACCTGACTCAGAAAACAATGGACACCTTCAGAAAGACTAATATATAAACATTAGCCACCATGAGAACACAGCTCACCAAGTCACCACTCATTCACAAGTCCCAGAGCCATATGAATTTCTTACTAGGGTGAGCACATGTAATATGCTCAATTGCCATTAAGTCCTATACTCAAAATCTGTCAATAATAGGTCTATTATCTTCTTTAAGTGCCCTGATTTCTCCAGAACTCAGTTTCTTCACTTGACAATGTTCAGAGGCTTAGGGCAGACATTACTTGGGGACTTTTGAGGGAGGAAATTACCCACCCCCCCACCTCCCACGGAGATTCTGATTTAGCAATCCTGAGTAGTCCAGGTAGGCAGAGTAAGTTTTAGAGTATCTATAAGCATCTGGTTCAACCCATGATTAAGAATTCCTAGATTAGCCCTGGTTAGAGAATAGGCCTACTGACCAAAGAGTCACGGGTTCAACTCTGGTCAAGGGCTGGAGTCTGGTCCTGGCCCTGGCCAGGGTCATGCAGGAGGCAGCCAATCGATGTGTCTCTCACATCAATGTTTCTCTCTCACATCAATGTTTCTCTCTCACATCAATGTTTCTCTCTTTCTCTCTCTCTTTCTCTTTCCTTCTTTCCCTCCCTCCCTCCCTCCCTCCCTCCCTATTTGAAGATAAATGGAAAAATATCCTCTGGTGAGGATTTGGAAAAAAAGGAAGTCCTAGATTAAATGACATCTAAAGTCAAGTAAAGGGAGGAGCAAACGTGGGGGAGGGCAAGACTGGAGTGAGGGTGAGTGTAAGTGGAGAAGGGTGTGCATGGGTGTGAGTTTGGCTGAGCATCTACCTGTCAGTGTGGGGGACTCAGAGCAGGAGGTTCAGGCATTCCTGGCAGGGAAGCTGTCAGCCGCAGCCACGCACTGCTCAGCCTGGCACATCTCCCAGTTTGAGATTAGAGAACACACCATTTTGGAGGATCAGCGGGATCCTCCCTGAAAGAAAGCTGCAGGGAGTGGCCAAGACCCAGCACCCCAAGACAACAGATAAGCACGACCAGCCCCACCGCCAGCAGCAGCTGCAGCCAGCCACCAACACCAGCTGCCACCAGACCACTGACACCAGCTGCTGCCATGAGCCGCTGGCCCCAACACTGCCAGTGTGAGCCAACTGCCCGGGTACATGGACCTGCCACCACAAATCGCATGCTTTACCAGATGCCACTGGACAACTGGACCACATCCAAGACATGGGGCACCTGAACTCGATGCCACTCAATGCCTCTGGACACATAGACCTGCCACCCCTATACACATGACAATAGATAGACATAAAGTTACCTACAAGGGAGCTCCCATTAGACTGTCAGCTGATTTCCAATAGAAACAATTCAGGTCAGAAGGGAGTGGCATGAAGTATACAAAGTAATCAAAAGTAAGGTACTGAATCCAATACTACTCTATCCAGCAAAGATATCATTCAAAATTCAAGCTGAAATATAGAGCTTTGCAGACCAATAAAGGCTAAAGGAGTTTTATTACCACCAAACCAGGACTGTAAAAAACATTAAAAGGACTGTTGTAAGAAGAAGAAATAGAGAGGAACAGAGGCATAAAGAATAAAAATGGCAACAAATAAGTACATATGAATAATAACCTTAAATGTAAATAGCTTAAATGCTCCAATTAAATCACATACAGTAGCTGAAAGAATAAAAAAACATGACCCATGTATGTGCTGTCTAAAAGAGACACACCTTGCCCTGGCCGGTTTGGCTCAGCGGTTGGAGCATTGGCCCACAGACCAGAGAGTTCCGGCTTCAGTTCCCGCTAAGGACACATACTACGGTTGCAGTTTGTCCCCGGCCCCAGTTGGGGTCATGTGGGTGTCAACCGCTTGATATGTCTCTCTCACATTGATGTTTCTCTCTCTCTCTCTTCCCTCCTGTTCTATCTGAAGATAAATGCAAAAATGTCCTCGAGTGAGGATAAAAAATGAAATGAAATGAAATGAAATGAAATGAAATGAAATGAAATGAAATAAAATAAAATAAAATAAAATAAAATAAAATAAAATAAATAAAAGAGACACACCTCAGAACAAAACACTCACATGGGATGAACGTGAAGGGACAGAAAAAAATTTCAATACAAATGGAAATTTTTAAAAAGCTGGGGTAGCAATACTCGTATCTGACAAAATAGACTTCAAAATGAAGACCATAAAAAGAGACAATGAAACTCACTTCATAATCATAAAGGGAGCAATACACCAAGAGGATATAACCCTATATATATATACCCAATATAAGAGAATCAAAACTATAAAAAAACATCTGGAGAACTTTAAGGGAGAGATCCACAGAAATAAAATCATTGTAGGGGACTTTAACACCCAATTGACGGGGGAACCCAGGCGGAGCGGGGGAGCCGGGTGACCCCCCCCACACCATGGGGGAACCCAGGCGGAGCGGGAGAGCCGGGCAACCCCCCCCCCCACCACGGGGGAACCCAGGCGGGGCAGGGGAGCTGAGCGACCCCCGCACCAACGGGGGGCCCAGGCGGGGCGAGGGAGCCGAGCAACCCCCACACCAACGGAGGAAGCCGGCAACACACAGGAGAACTGAGTAAACTGAACAACGAAATTGACCCAGAGACATGGAGGTGGAGTATGGGATGATGGGCCTCAGAGGAGGGGGGGGAGGCGGGGGAAAGAGATAAATCACAGAGCCTATGTGCATGGGTGCATAACCAATGGACATGGACAACAGGGATGGGGAGGACGAGAAGGGGAGGGGGAGGAGGGTGTCAATGGGGGAAAAAAAGGAAAAACATCTGTAACAAAAACAAATTAATAATAAAATAAATTATTTAAAAAAAAAGATTAAAATCTAAAAAAAAACAAAAAAAAAAACACCCAATTGACATCATTGGATAGATCGTCTAGACAAAAAAACAAACAAACAAACAAACAAGGAAACAGAAACCCTAAAAGACACACTAGATCAAATGGGTTTAATAGACATTTACAGAACATTAACCCCAAGGCTGAAGAATATACATTGTTCGCAAGTGTACATGGGTCATTCTCAAAGACAGACCACATGTTAGGACACAAACTAAGTCTCTACAAGTTCAAGAAGACTGAAATCATATCAAGCATCTTCTTGGATCACAATGACTTGAAACTAGGAATTAACTATAATAAAAACACTAAAAAACATTCAAACATATGGAGGTTAAATAGCACATTATTAAACAAGTAATGGGTTACCAATGAAATCAAGGAAGAAATAATTCCTGGAAATCAAAGAAAATAAACACACAACAACCCAAAATCTATGGGACACAGAGAAAGCAGTCCTGAGAGGTAAGTTCATAGCACTACAGGCCAAGGTCAAGAAACATGAAAAATTTCTAATACACCATCTAACCCTACAACTTAAAGAATTAAAGAACAACAAGAAAAGCCCAGAGTAAGTAGAAGAAATGAAATAATAAATAGCAGAATGGAAATAAATTCAATAGAGACTTAAAAAAAAAATACAAAAGATCAATCAAGCCAACAGCCTGTTCTTTGAAAAGATAAACAAGATTCATGAATCTTTAGCCAGACTCATCAAAACAAAAAAAGGAATAATCCCATTTACCACTGCAACAACAATAACAACAAAAAGATACTTAGGAATAAACTTAACCAAGGAGGTAAAAGTTCTGTACTCGGGAAACTACCAGACGTTGAAAAAAGAGATAGAGGGAGCCCTGGCCAGTTTGGCTCAGTGGTTAGATATTCAACCTGTGGACAGAAGGTTGTAGGTTCGATTCTCAGTCAAGCGCACGTGCCTAGGTTGCAGGTTTGATTCCTGGCCCCTGTTGGGGTCGTGCAGGAGGCAGCCAATCAATGTGTCTCTCTCACATCGATGCTTCTCTCTCTGTCTCCCCCTCTCTCCCTTTCACCTTATCTAAAAATGTATGGAAAAATATCCTTGAATGAGAATTAACCAAAAAAGAAAAAGAAAAACAGAGAGAGAAGGGAAGATATAAACAAGTAGAAGAATATTATGTGTTCATGGATTGGAAGAATTAACATCATTAAAATGTCTACACTAGCCCAGGCCAGTTTGGCTCAGCAGCAGAGCATCAGCCCTCACAGCGAAGGGTCACAGGTTCGATTCCCAGTTAATGGCATGTATCTCAGTTGTAGGTATGATACCCAGCCCCAGTTGGGGTCGTACAGGAGGCAACCAATCAATGAGTCTCTCTCACATCAACATTTCTTTTTTTTTTTCTCTCTCTCTCTCCCCCCCCCCTTCTCTCCCTTCCACTCTATCAAGAAATCAATGGAAAAAATATTCTGGGCGAGGATTTTAAAAAAAAATTAAAAAGTCCACACTACACAAAGCAGTCTATAAATTCAATGCAATCCCTATTTAAAATACCAACAGCATATTTCACAGATCCAGAAGAAATACTCCAAAAATTTATACGGAATCAATAAAGACTCAGAATAGCTGCAGCAATCTTGAGAAAGAAGAACAAAGTGCCCTGGCCAGTTTGGTTCAGCGGTTAGAGCATCGGCAAATGGACCAAACAGTCGTGGGTTCGATTCCGGTCAAGGGTACGTACCTCAGTTGCAGTATGGTCACCGGCTCCAACTGAGGTCATTCGGGAGGCAACCAGTTGATGTGTCTCTCTAACATCGATGTTTCTCTTTCTCTCTCTCTCTCTCTCCCTCCCTTCCACTCTATCTGAAGATTAATAAAAAAATATCCTCAGGTGAGGATTAAAAAAAGAAGAAGAACAACAACAAAGTTAGAGATCACAATACCAGATATCAGGTTGTACTTACAAAACCATCGTAATCAAAACAGCCTGGTACTGGCACAAGAACAGGCATAGAGATCAATGGAACAGAACAGAGAACCCAGAAATCTACCCAAGATACTATGCCCAATTGATATTTGACAAAGGAGGCAAGAGCATACAATGGAATAAAGACAGTCTCTTCAATAAACAGTGTTGGGAAACTTGGACAGGTACATGCAAAAAATGAAACTAAACCATACACAAGAATAAACTCAAAATGCATAAAAGACTTAACTATAACTCATGAAACCATAAAAATCCTAGAAGAAAACATAGGCAGCAAAATTTCAGACATCTCACATAGCAGGATTTTCACAGATCTATCTCCTAGGGCAAGAGAAACAAAGGAAAAAATAAACAAATGGGACTACATCAAACTAAAAAGCTTCTGCACAGCAAAAGAAACCAGCATCAAAATGAAGAGGGAACTCACTGTATGGGAGAACATATTTGCCAATGATACATTTGGTAAGGGGTTAATTTCCAAAATATATAGAGTACTCATACAACGCAACAAAAGGAAGACAAAAACTACAATTAAAAAATGGGCCGAGAGCCCTGGCCGGTTTGGCTCAGCGGTTAGAGCGTCGGCCTGCGGTCCAGAGAGACCCGGGTTTGGTTCCCGCTAAGGGCATGTACTTCGGTTGCAGTTTGTCCCCGGCCCTGGTTGGTCATGCGGGTGGCAGCCACTCGATGTGTCCCTTTCACGTCGATGTTTCTCTCTCTCTCTCTCTCCCTCCCACTCTATCTGAACAAAAAATGAAAAAATGTCCTCGGGTGAGGATAAAAAAATAAATTAAAAAAAATAAAAAATAAAAAAAAATGGGCAGAGGACCTAAATACACACCTCTCCAAACAGGACATACAAACGGCCAAGGGACATATGAAAAAATGCTCAAAGTCACTAATCCTCAGAGATGCAAATTAAAGTGACAATGCAAATCACACTTGCCAGAATGGCTGTTATCAATAAATCAACAAACAAGTGCTAGTGAGGTTTCATAGAAAAGGAAATGTTAGTACACTGCTGGTGGAATTGCAGAGTGTTACAACCACTATGGAAAACAGTATGGAATTTCCTGAAAAAATTAAAAATGGAACTGCCGTCTGACCCAGTGACCCCACTCCTAGGAATATATCCTGAAAATCCTGAAACACCAATCAGAAAGAATATGTACCCCCTATGTTCATAGCAGCGCTAATCACAATAGCTAACATCTGGGAACAGCCCAAGTGTCCATCAATAGATAAGTGGATGAAAGGAGCTGTGGTATATTTACACAATGGAATACTATGCAGCTGTAAAAAATGATTTCTAACCCTTTGAGACAGCATGGAGGGACCTGGAAAGTATTATGTTAAGTGAAATTAGCTAGTGAGAGAAAGACAAGTATCAAATGATCTCATTTATATGTGGAATATAATGAACAAAATAACCCAATGAATAAAACAGAACCAGTGGGCCCTGGCTGGTTTGGCTCAGAGGTTAGAGCATCATCCCATGGACCAAAAGTTCATGGGTTCAATTCCCAGTCAAGGACACGTACCTGAGTTGCAGGTTCAATCCCCAGCCCTGGTTGGACTCGTGTGGGAGGCAACCGATTGATGTGTCTCTTTCATATCAATGTTTCTCTCTTCTCTCTCTCCCCCTCCCTCCCTCCCCTCTCTCTAAAAAGTACTGGAAAAATATCCTCGCGTGAGGATTAACCAAAAAAAAAAAAAAAAAAAAGAACCAGAAGCACAGAAACATGGAATAGACTGATGAATCTCATGGGGGAGGAAGGCGAAGATTAACCAAGGAATTTACCCATGGACACAGCCAATAAGATGGTGAAGGCCTGGGGCAAGATGGGAACCGGGAGGAGGGGGCAATGGGGGAAAAGAGCAGGGACATCTGTAATACTATCAACAATAAAGATTAAAACAAAAGTGTCACCATTACCCAAACAATGCCATGTATAAAAAACTGGATAAAATAAACCAAACTACTGGGTCAAAAATAAATAAATAAAGTTAGGTCAAATCAATAAAAATTCTCACTACAATCCAACAAAACTTTATTCAAGAGGTATTTGCTTGTTGTTTATGCTTTCAACTTTGTATTTAAGAGACAGCCGAACGCAGTGAATGAACTAAGATTATTAGCAACCTCAAGTTTCATGTAACAGGCCCTCACAAAACAATGCATTTATGTCTCCTCGTTTCTCAACTGGTTACTTTAACAGTAGATGGGCAGCCATGAAGGTTTATAAAATTGAGACCAGAGTGCCTTTGGTGTCATCGTACACATTCAGATGAGGGACACCTAGCTAGATAGATGGAAGGCACCTGTTAATGGCTGCTCTTTTAGAAGTTACTAATAATGGCCAGCAGTATGAACTAGAGATTACAAAGCAAAAGAAATAATTGTTTAAACTGCATCACATATAGAATAAGACAGCTGCTACTGGGTGTGTGTGTATGTGTGTGTGTGTGTAATTTTTGTTACAAAGTCATGACTCTAATGAAAGGGGAAGGTGCATGAAAAACACCAGATGACTGCTGTTTGCTTTGAAGAAGTTTTGAATCAAAGAACTCACATGTATAGGTAGATATTCAAATTATATAAAAATGCCAATTTCAGTAAGGAAAAATATTAAGTGTTACACGCACGTCAAACTTTAGCCCTGCTGGTGTAGCTCAGTGGTTGAGCGTCAACCCATGTACCAAGAGGTCACATTCGATTCCCTGTCAGGGCACATGCCCAGGTTGTGGGCCAATCCCCAGTGGGGGCGTGCAGGAGGGAGCCAATTGGTGCTCTCTCTCATAGATGTCTCTATCTCTCTCCCTCTCCCTTCCTCTCTAAAATCAATAAAGAAAAAAAAATTTTTAATAACATTTACTTACTTCCTCAGGTAACATTATTCAATGTTACAAACAATTTCTTTGAAATTTCAAAGATATCTCATGCTTGAGATTTAAAATACACTAGTAGCCCTGGCCAGGTGTTTCAGTTAGTTATAGCATTGTCCGGATATGCCAAGGTTGTGGGTTCAATCCCCAGTGAGGGCACTTCAAGAATCAACCAATGAACACATAAATAAGTAGAACAACAAATCTCTCTTTCTCTCTCTTTGTCTCTCTCTCTCCCCCCTTCCCTACCTCCCTCTAAAATTGATAAAAGGGAAAAAAAAATACAGTGGTAAAAAACTTCAGTTTTTTTTAATCTTTAGTAAAGATACAGCTCTGAAATCAATATATAGTTGAAAAAAATCCTGAGTTTAGTTACATAGAGCTTTCATTCAAAAAAATGAACTTCTCTCACTTTCACCACTAGCAATATTATTTATGCATATTTTTTCATCTTTCTCACCCACCCTTATGATCTAGTACCTAATGGAAGACTTTTAAAAGCACAAATTAACATAAATTACACTGCACTTAGTTCACAATCTATAAAGGTAAACAGAAAATTTACCACCAGCTGAGCACAACTCCATGTCCCCACCTGGCCGGCACGCACAGTTCTCTTTTCTAATCTCACAGGCACTGTGATCATCTACAATAGCTCACAATAATTGAGCAACTGCATTATACCCACTTTGTTTTAACACATTTCCTTGTAGAAGTGTCAAAAAATATATATTAATCCTCCAACTATGTGACCTAAGTTTTTTATTCAAAATGAGCAATGTTTCATTCTGGTCCTTCTGAATTTTGCTAGCCAGTGCCTGTCTGACTAAGCATTGGGATATGGTGAGGTTGCTATGTGGAGTGAGAGATATAGAAGAAAATAAAGCTCTTTAGCTTAATTCTTTCCAAAATATTGTGTTCAGATGTCTTTTTTCTGAATAGCTCCAGAATGGTCAATTCCATCATAGGAATTCATCACCTACATGCACTTCACTTCTCTTTAATAATTAGGTATTAAAAGTTCTGGATTAATCTATTCTTAAATCCAAAATAATCTCAGCCTACTTTAAATTTGGCTGATTTCAGACCAAACCATCTTAATTACGAAACATCAATGGAGAACTGAGGAGTACAATTCATATCAATGCCCTGCACATTCCCCTGAACACTTGCTTCAATCCAAATCAGAAATCTCTTAATCTGGCATAGCATGTTTTTGGAAGAAAATTTATTTTCCCTAGGATAGCAGATATTTAAGGTTTGTAATATTTTAACTAATAGTTTAAGTGCTACAATATGCATATTTTTACCGAATTATATAGGGTAAAGCTAAACTTAATATTTGAAAAATTATGAAGCACACTTGAGAATATGAATTGAGAAACTTCTCATTAATTTAGGCTGTAAAAAAGCAAAAATACACATTTTTTCCAACACAAGAGTAACAAGAAATCAAATTCATTAATATTCTTATATCTACATAGAAAAACAATGTCACAAAACTTGTCAAGAACACATTTCTCAGTTATGTCTGGCTGACCTTAGTAGTCAACACTATCTTTTCTGCTATGATTAGGAAACTCTTCTGGTAATAAAGGCGGCGGCGGGGGGGGGGGGGGGGGGGACACGACACTCTCCTCCAAATTATACACACACACATTCTACTTTCTATTTAGAAATCTAAGTTATTCTCTATTTCAAAAGAAGAAAGAAAGAAAAAGAACCTGGATTATAATCACTTTTTAAAACAGGAGACGTATTCTATATTCCTAACTTGTCACATACTCTGTTTTTTTTTTTTGCATTTATCTCCAGACAGAGCAGGAGGGAGAGAGGGAGGAAGAGAGAGAGAGAGACATCGACGTGAGAGAGACACATCGACTGGTTGCCACCCACACAACCCCAACCGGGGCCAGGGACAAACTGCAACCAAGGTACATGCCCTTAGCGGGAACTGAACCCGGGCCTCTCTGGTCCGCGGGCCGACGCTCTAACCGCTGAGCCAAACCGGCCAGGGCCACATACTCTTTTAAGTAGTTTTCTAACACAGCACTTAACAGGAACCTATGCTATTTAAGTGTTTTATGATAAACAGTTTTATACTTCACATTGTCCTAGACATATCTGCATTTTCTCATTGACAAGAAGTGTCACTATCTATAGTGGCGAAAATAACTAAAAATACAACTTTGTGTATACAGAGCTAAACTTCAATTCCTCTACATAAGGCTCTTAATAGAATATGAAAAATCACAAGACAAAACACCTTAGTATGTTATCCTCAACACACACACACACACACACACACATGATACATGATAGATCCTACCAATTTCTAGACTGTTTAAAAACAAAATCCACACAATTTCCTTAATATTTACCTAAGGATAACTATCAAAGGGGTTCAAAATTGTTTTTAGGCCCCAAAAGATCAAGACAGCTATTCTGAGTTCTGGGTGTTATACTTAAAAAGGCTTTTTAACAGATAAACTATAAACTGTATATCTAATTTAAAGCTCTTAGAGTTTCTTTTGACGAATTAAAAAAATCATGTAACTCCAGAGTCAGCCACTGTTTTCCACCATTAGGTTAACTTGTCAAAATGTATCACTCTGACTTCTGCATGTACATGGTGATTTTCTATATAATCAAGATGGAGAACTCAGCATAGATACAGATACATACATAAGTAATCACAATGCTGGTGTTGAAGTAAATGACTAAAATCTACACATTAAAAAGTGAACACATTCTGATACATGAATTTCAACCATTTACTTCAAAAACCATATTGTGCTTTTGCTGAGGCACATTTTTTATCAGACATGCTTTAAATTTAATCCCTTGCCTTAGCCCAGCAAACTAATATATAACATTTTAGCTTCTCTTTATTTCTTTTTTCATTTAATACATTATATCAATGAGGAAATTAAGGGTGTGATTCAGTTGGCAACATCTTTTCTTAGTCCCCTTGAACTTAGGGATGGGGGCCTATGTGTTGGCATTTGATTCTTCAGAATTTAAATGAGTACCGTGTCATTAAGGTTTGCATGGCATTGTTTACAGAAGCAGAGTGTTAACCTGGAATTCTCTGTCCAAATCCAATTTGTTTAATTAAATTCTGCCAATCATTTTGAACTCCCTGCCCTAAACTACTTCTGATTGCTTGTCGTTTCAGTGGTGGTAATAACAATGATGACGTCTTGCTCTTGTAAACATGCTTTTAAATTATTAAGTCTGAGCTGTCAGGTAAAATTATACTACTTTCTCATCTTAAAGATAAAATGTGGTCTTTTGGAGGATGCACAAAGTGTCTGGGTCATTTTGCCATGCTAAAAAAGACACTACAGAATTAAATGATAACCAAATAAAAACCCTAAAACTCTATGTGACCTACATTTTGCTCGGTCCTCAAGAAAGGATAACAAAATGAAAATCAGTAGGAAATAAGGACACAGCCTTCCTACTTAAGTAACCCTCCATGGAAGCAGGACTTCGCATAAGGCGGCACTGACCCAGGCTTCCCGGAGACCAGGGACAGGCTCCACTGCACTACATGAAAGCAACCTTCACTAGTTAAACAGGCCAAAGGTCGATCCTCAGGAGAAAAACAGGGTGTAGCAACATACCTTCAATCACCAGGGTGCAAGTAAACACTTTAGGTTCAATGGTCTCAACTCATTCCTTACCAAAATAGACAGAGGTTACAGGATAGGATCAAAATGTAAGTCTTACTCCAAAAGCAGGAGCCCTCTTAGCAGGACCATTTTTTAAGCTCCCTGGACATTCTCTGCTTCCAGTGAATGAGAAATGGAAGGATCAAATGTTTAAATATACATATACACCTTTACTCAGAAAAATACAGGACAAAATCTTCACAAGAAAATGAAATAGGGAGTCTGGAACGCCTCTCTGTCCCAGAAAGTGATCTGGGCCCCGAGGCTAAGGCGACTAGATTCCATTTTTTATGTAGGCCCCTTAGCTAAGGCAACTAAATGACTCCATTGTTATCATCAATAGACCTTCCTCGATATTCTTCCAATAGGTTAATTACCCCAGACGTAAAGGAATTTTGCCTAAGATTATAGTTGCCCCATGTATTGGGAGGCATTTGCAGTTTCCTGAGTGTAGGTATTTGCAAGTACTTGTGCTGTTGATGAATGATGCTAATTTTGACTTCTGTAATCTCTGTCACTCACACTATTGCACTGGTCCCCTGAGGGGAGGGGGGCAAAAGGAGGAAGGAGCTTCTGTCTTTAAAATGGGACGAGCAAGAGCAAGAAGAATCGGGGCTGCTGATCTGAGGAGACAATATGCTCTCCGCAGCCCGCTGGCGAGAATAAAGTGCTCCTTTACAATTCGGCTGTGTGTCTCTGGTTATCTCGCTGTCACGTTACAACAAAAGGAGAGCAGAGGTGTTTTAATGCCCCTTCAAAAGGCAATAAGAGCATCTTCCCTTCACTTTATCTCAGATCTAACTAAACTGAGGCTGAGTGTGAGGAGAGAACATGAAAATAAGATACGTGAGAAAAGGGAGAACTAGGCTTCTAGTGAGTATTAAATACTATGAATATTCACAGCACAATCAATATTCAAATACTATTAAACTAGAATTCACAAAACTCAATGCTTTAGGATACTCATAAGCATAACCCAAGTACTAAAAGGTAGTACATTCAAGGAAATATTTGTTAATTTAGCTAATAATCTTAAGAGTTTACTACTTGTTAGCAAGAGCTGTAAGGATAGAAAACAAGACTTTTCCTTTTGTTATGATTTTTCCACAACTTATGAGAAGCTCCTGGTAATTAAATGCAGACATTGCTGGAGTCTGCAACTTCAAACCGCCTTTCTACCCAAACAGTTAAACAGATAAGGGCTGGGCTCTCCCCAGCTGCCTTTAGCAACTCAAAAAGCCATTCACACCAAAGAGCCTCTAAATAAATAGAAACTTCCCTTCTCCCTCCCCGCTTCAGACAAACCCCTTCAGGTGAAATTTCCTTTTTACACTCTACTCCAAAGCATATTTTACAGGCTAAAGAAGATATGATAAGAACCCCACCTCCACCAGAGCATCAGCCTGACAGTGTCCTGAAGAACAAACAAACTGCAATTCCTCAAGGCAAAGCCCAGGACATCAGTTCAACATCAATAGGACCCCCTCCCAAAAGAGGCCCCAGTAAAAGAGCAACTCCCTCTTTCTTCCCTGTCCCTGTATTGACAGGCAGTGCATGGGTCCTTTCCCTGTCTATGGGGAAAGAAAACAAATTTCCTCCTTTTCTCTCTTCTCTCAGTTGTGAATTATTTCTAAAGCCTGTGTCACCGCCTAAACAAAACCCTAGCAAGAGTCATACCATTATTTTTTCTAAAAAAACACACACAGGCCCAGCCGGTGTGGCTTAGTGGTTGAGCACTGACCATGCACCAAGAGGTCGCTGGTTCGATTTCCAGTCAGGGTGCATGCCCAGGTTGTGGGCCCGATCCCCAGTGGGGGACATGCAGGAGGAAGCCAATCAATGTTCTCTCTTTCATCGATGTTTCTATCTCTGCCCCTCTCCCTTCCTCTCTAAAAATAAATAAAGAAAAAATAAATAAATAATAAAAAACACACACAGCAATCATTAAAGAAACTATAAAACTGAAGAGACTACATAACCAAACATTATCCTATATCAGAATATCTAGCTGATAAATAATACAAGCACAGGGAGTTTAAAGGCAATGAGTTATATAGTGCACTACTTACTGTTAAAAGTGTTACCCAGTCTCTAGTGAAGTACAAAATAGAGTATGCTTTCGGAAATGTTTATAGCAATTTGACAGAATAGTTTTGTATCTTGACTCTATACATGAAATAAAAGCAAGCAAAACATAAGCCAATTTTTCCTTTCAATTAATTTACATTGTGTTTTACAAAAGTATTGGTCTGCCACAAATTGGAAATAGAAAACAACTCTAGTCCTTCACCAAGGTAGTTCAAAGAGCAGTGATCTGCCCTGGCCGGTTTGGCTCAGCGGTTAGAGTGTCGGCCCAGGGACCAAACAGGCCCAGTTTCGGTTCCCGCTAAGGGCACGTACCTGGGTTGCAGTTTGTCCCCAGCCCGGTTGGGGTTGTGTGGATGGCAACCACTTGATATGTCTCTCTCACATCGATGTTTCTCTCTCTCTCTCTTCCTCCCTCTCTCCCTCCCGCTCTTTCTGAAGATGAATGCAAAAATGTCCTCGGGTGAGGATTAAAATAAATAAATAAATAAATAAATAAATAAATAAATAAATAAATAAATAAATAAATAAATAGCAGTGATCTACTGTGGTGACTGAAGGTAGAACATCTTTACCCACTGCCTTTCTAGGAGAGAGGAAAAGTCAGAACTGGCACTAAGGGGGAGGAAGCATTTCTGGTCTGAAGGCTGTCCTGAACATACCTCCTAACTTATCCAGCTTGAATATTCCCACCTACACATGGTGGGAATTTCTTGCTGTAAAAGTACGTGGAATTTCTTTCATTTCTACTAATAAAAAAAAGGTAAAAGACAATCAAGTTATAGAAGATGGAACAAAATTACTGTGGTTGAAAAAATATTCCGTTAGCATTTTCACCTTCCCATTTATAAGGGCTCCCTTTAAAGATAAGCAATCCCTACTCACTTCAGTATTTCTAGTTCTGCATGAACGAAAAAGAGATGCTCACTCAATAAGAGTGTGTGGGCTAAATTAAAGAAAATGATGTTGTACAAAAATGTAACTGCTAGTTTGTGTCAGTATGAAGTTCCTAAAACTGAGAAATCTCTGCTGACACTACACACTACTGCTAATAACAAAATGCCTGAGAGCACGTGACTGTCTCCTAAAAAGAAGTACTGCTTATCCTTTTTTTGTAAGAAAGTAAGTCAAACAATATATTAGACATTCCAAGGAAAATCAGAATTCTGAAATACAGGGTACAGATTCTATGATTCCCTATTCTACGTGGATTTCTGATGTTACACTGTGCGCCTTATTATATTAAATATGCTTCTTTTGTGGGTGGCAGGCAAGTGCTTGCCATCTAACATCAGATAGTTATAACACTCATAAACTTCTAGGGGCTTTTTCTAAATGTGATTTTCTGTACATATTTTAGAAATAATACTACCAGTGCCTCATGTCTGAAGAGTACTCTCCCAGCATTGTCATTTTTTAGTCTCTTAAATTCAGTTGTTTTTCTCAAAATCTAAATTTTATGTTACTCTCATTCAAATGTTTTGATGCAGGAAAATTTAAGGAGCTCCTTTTCCACATTTTATACAAATTGCCTAATTAAAATTTATTAGCATCTTCCATTACAGTCAAAGCAAGTATTAAGTCTAGGGTGTACACCATCAGAGAAACTAATAAAGATTATTAGGTTAGACTTACTGGAAATTTTTGCAACGTGGAAACATTATTCGTGGCATGTCTTTACCATCTAGTCTACATACAAGTGTGGGCAAAAGTAGATTTACAGTTGTGAGTACACAAAACAGTTTATTCTTATATTATTATTTATTAATTATTGTGCTATTTGTTATTAACTACCTGCTTTTGCCCACCCCTACAGTGTGATTTACAAATTCTTATCTGTAACCATGATCTTTCCCTCAACCTTCAGACTTACATGTTTAATGACCTACTTTACATCTCTTCTCAAAGGCATTTCAAAATCTGTTTAATGTTCCAATATGAAGGAGACTGACTATCCCTGACCCTGTACCCTTATCCCATTCCTTGATTCTTCTACTTAAATGGACCTCACACAGTAAACAGAATCTCCCTATCTCCTTCAACAGTAAATGGAACCTCCATATCCCCCACCCAATTTGCTCCAGTTAAAATGTTCTTCTTTGCCCTCATTCTTCACAGCATGAAATCCTGGAAAATCTAACTCCAAAACATATCTCAACTCCATTCATATATCCCCACATCTATATTAGGCTCAGACACCATCATCTCTTCACTGGATGACAGCCTTCTCACTGGTCTTTCTCCCCTCTCTTGCCCATCTACAATACATTCTTCACAGAGCAATCTTCTGAAAGTATACATCTAATTATGTCACTCCACAGTTTGACAGTTCAGTGGCTTTATGTTGCATTTAGTATCAAATCTCAAATTGCTTGAGAAGGCAAGCCTTCTGCAGACAACCCCCTTAGGCAGTGCAGAGATCCCGTCCCTGGCTTTTGTAATCCCTTTATATCTGCCAACCGCCTAAACTACAGCAGAACTAGAAGGCCCCTAAATACCCAGAAGCTTATCATGTATAAAAGGTGGCTGGAACCCAGGTTCAGGGCTCAGTCTTTGGAGGTAACTCCACTGGGCCAGTACTGGTACACATTAAACAGTCATTTTCTAATCCTCTGAATGCGTGCAGTCTGTCTCTTCCCACCGACCAAATTTCTGCCACAACAGCTCAATATAGCCTTTAATAACTCCCCCTCACCCTTCTTCCTCTGCAACCCCACCTCTTTCCCCTCTCCCAATTGCTCACTGCATATTAGCAACACTAATTCCCTTTGTGTCCATGAACACACCTCAACCTCTTTTCTCCTTCAGGTTGTTGTACAAGCTACTCCTTCTGCCTAGAGTCCTCTGACCCCAGCTGTTCCCAGATCTGGCTCCCTCTTATTCAATGAAGTCCACACCACTTGTGTCCTCCTCAGAGATGTCCTCTTCAACAGGTTGCAAGTACCACCCCTGACCCACCCATCTGTTCTGTATCACATCCCAGACTTATTTCCTTCATAGTGTATTTTCCTCACGGCAAGGAAAGCTCTAGGATATGAGAAAACTCTTTCCACCCCCAAACATCCTCAGCACCTCCAGCTATTTCTTAAGTATATCAGGAAATGAAAAGCATTTGTTGAAATACTTTCAGAAGGATGGAATTAATGAAGTGAATGAATCCATAAGATCTACTTAACCTTTCCTTAAACAAACGCTATAATTTAGTATAATATATGAGCAACAGGCATCAATAAATGTGAATTGTGGTAAAATTATATATGACACCAAGCTCTTGACATTTTAATAAATAGTCATATAAGAAGACATAGTAATCTGACAAAATAAAGGTTAAAATCCACATATGTTAATAGCCAAAATTGCTTCTTTCTGCAACCCCAACCATTAAAATGCTTGTTATTTAGGTCCAGAGAGCAGGCCAAAAAAGTAAAAAAGATCTGTAAGTTTATAAAACATATTTGGTTCTCCCTCTATTTTAAAATGGGGACACTACCATCTATCTTGCAGGGCTGAAACAAAGGTGTGACCATATCCTGCCATAGTGTGTAGTGCACAAGATTGAATGAAAATTTAGTTACAGTGGAAACTCAGTTCTCGAACTTAATTCATTCTTGAAGGCTGTTAAAGAAGTAATTTGTTTGGCCCGGTCGGCGTGGCTCAGTGGTTGAGCGTCAACCCATGCACCAAGAGGTCACCGGTTCGATTCCCAGTCAGGGCATATGCCCAGGTTGTGGGCCCAATACCCAGTGAGGGGCATGCAAGAGGTGGCCAATCCATGTTCTCCCTCATTGATGTTTCTATCTCTCTCTCCCTCTCCCTTCCTCTCTATCTAAAATCAATAAAGGAACAAGAAAATTAAAAAAAAAAAAAAAAAAAAGAAGTAACTTGTTTGAAAACTGAATCATTTTTTTCCCATTAGAAATCATGTAAATTGAATTAATTTGTTCCTGACCCCCAAATGATTCCATTTTAAGCTTTCTTATACACAGTACATGTCTAATGTACTATTTAATCTATAAACAAACACTACTTTCACCCCCTACTAGCCTTAAATGAATCACTTTGAGCACTCTTTCCAGGGGTGTCTTTCAGAGTCATCATGCTGCATCTTCACTTTTTCTCATATCATTGCCTCGGAATTCCATGCTGTCTCTTGCTAAGTGCTTTTCGTTTATCCAAATCAACAACAGTTTTCTACCTCTTCAATTGCCAGTAATCATTGTTTCTTTCACACCATTAGCAACATTAGCACTCTTAATGGCCTCTTTTTTGTTTTCGGTCTTTTTTGGTTAATCCTCATCCAAGGATATTTTTCTACTGATTTCTTTTTTTTTTTTTTTTAGAGTGGAAGGGAGGGGAGGGAGAGAGACAGAGAGAGAGAGACAGAGAGATGAACAGACAGACAGACAGACATGGATTGGCTGCCTCCCAAATGTGCCTGTGCTGGGGATCAAATGTGCAACCCAAGTATGTGCCCTTGATTGGGAATCAAACTCATGACCCTTCAGTGCATGGGTCGACACACTGACCCCTGAGATACAATGGCCAGGGCTTGATGGCCTCTTTATGTTTTTAAATTGTGCTAATCATCAATTTTGCTAGCAACAAAAGCACACACACACACACACACACACACACAAATATTCACAGTACAATTTCCTGAAATGTTAACAATGCCAGGTTTAGTGGTAAAATAACTAGCATTCTCTCCTTTGTTCGTGGCCTAAGAGGTGCTGTTTGTCATGCTGATGTATCAGCATGAAAGGTTTGTCATGTAGAGAACAGAAGTTTTCTTCAATAACCAAAACATCTTTTAACTTGGTAGAGAACCAAACTGTTCGGAGATGGGAGACATTTGAGAAACAAAGTTTGACTGTACTATATTAGCTGACTTATTCTGGAATTTATAGGATCATCAAAAAGTACAGAATAACATTCTTTTCCTACAAAACACAAACGAAAAAAATCTGCTACTTTCTACATGATTTCTGTCCTCTATGAGTAAATGTGTTAAGGAATGAATGGTATGATTTCATATATCATTTAAAATTACTTCTCTGCAATTATTCAGGTAATAGTAATGAAGAAGAAACCAACAGTCACCTACCCTCCTCCTTTTTTTTCTTTTTTTTCTTTGCATGATGATAATGCTTTCTTACATATATGTTGGGTTTTACATGTTTTATTCAAGATATGAGACAAAGGAAACTTTAAGGTAAACATTTTCAAAGATGCAAATTATTATAAAGCAGCTTTTGGTTGCATTTATTCTGGACCACTTGTTTTGAGATGTGCTGTTTTTCTAGAGAACTGTCATTGCTGATCAGGTAATATTTTAAAACTGATACAAGGCCTACCTCCCCCCCATACACACACCCTTCCCAAACTTTATTAAAATATAATTGAGCCCTGGCCGGTCTGGCTCAGCAGTTAGAGTGTCAGCCCTTGGACCAAAGAGTCTAAGGTTTGATTCCGGTCAAGGGCACGTACCTTTGTTGTTCAGTCCCCGGCCCTGGTCGGGGTCATGTGGAAGGCAACCAATTGATGTCTCTCTCTCACCTCTCTCTCTCTACCTCCCTTCCTCCCTCTCACTCTATCTGAAGATAAATGGAAAAGTATCCTCGGGTGAGGATTAAATATATATGACTGTAAGTTTAAGGTGTATACATGTTGATTTGACACACTGCCATATTTGCAGCAAAATGATTACCACTTTTTTTGTGGTGAGAAAATTTAACATGTACTCCCTTAGCAACTTTTAAGCATATAATACAGTATTAGTAACTCTAATCACTATGCTATACATTAGAGAAGGGACAAGCAAAACAGAGCACATTTGTATGCCCAAAGTAGATCTAGAACATTCTGTATTTTATTAAATTAAACCTACTCCAAGAACCCAAGACAACCCACACTCATACCATTTTGAACAAATTTGGGCAAATCCTGGTTATTGGGATTGTATAGGCACTAAAAGAAAACATTCTCAGTGCTGTGCTTTGAACTCTAATAATTAAAGAGCAATGAGCAAAAATTATGGTTAATAAAGTACTTCAATTTTCTTTTGGTATCATTAGAATTATTGCCTCTTAATCCTAATTTCCCTCTATAAAAAAATAATTTCTCATAATTTCACTAAATCACAGTGACCAAGTATAAGATTTGCACCTTTGAGACAATTTTCCCCCTTACAGAAACTGATGCCAGGGCCATTAAAGCTATAGTTTCAAAGTTTAGTGAGCTTCAGCGCCACCTGGAGAATTACAAAATGCGATGTCCAGGCCTGCCACACAGAGATCCTACCTCCCTAGGCTAGGTATTTGAGTTTTAAACAAGTGCCCAAGTTTTTTATATAAAACAGAACTTTTTATTTTATTTCATTTTATTTTGGTCAAGAAAATGGAAGGGAGGGAGAGAGAAAAGGAGAGAAACATCTACATGCAAGAAACACATCGATAGGCTGCCTCCCGCAAGAACCAACCAGGTGGGGGATTGAACCTGCAACCCAGGTACATGCCCTTGACCAGAATCGAACCCACGACTCTTCAGTCTATAAATCAATGCTCTAACCCACTTAGCCAAACCTGCCAGGGCAAAAACAGAACATTGTGGGGAGAATTTTATTGTTTAGAAGATCTGTAATGCTTTTTTTAACCTAAAAGCAAAACAGGAGTCAAGCTCTTTACTCAGAGTAGCTGCCAAAAGTAATTAAAAACAATACAGAGTGATTAGATCACAATCAAACTTCACAGCCACGGAAAAGGACCATACAACAGATCACAAACAAATCCTCAATTTGAATAATGTATCCGACAACACCTGTGGGATTTGGATGTTGCAATTTTGGATTATTCATTACATTTTTTACAGTTACAACATAAAATGAGCCCTTCAATATGGAAAGGTCATTTAAAAATTTTTAATTAATCATATATATTTTTAAATATTCCTGGACAAATAAATGAATGATTTAAAGCTATTTTAGTCTGTGGTACATTATACTCTAGCACTTCTCTATTTGGAAACTGAATTTAATCTGCATCATATAAAATTGTCTAAATGTATTTTTCGCTTATTAATATTTAAAACATTTTTCTCTGGTTAAAGGTTTTTTTTAACTTATATAGGAAATATAAGATTCTAGAAAATATATTCATCATCAAATATGCACAAGAATACAAAATCTAAAACACAATTTATTAACTAAGTTAAGAATTTAATATGTAACAATTTTAGAAGACCAGTCTGCCTTATCCTTGGTTTTTGTGTCTGATCTAATAGTTAATTGTGTTAAAGAAGAGTGTATTATTTTCAGTTACTGTGTAACAAATTACCCCAATAGCTAACAAGAATATCAAACACCTTAGCCTAATTGATCTTTATAGAACAATGAATCCAACACTTGTAGGATATACATTACTTTCAAGTATATATGGAACATCCAACAAAAATGCCATTTAAGGGGCATAAAATAAATCTCAATACATTTCAGAAGATTTTTGTAATCATACTGCTGCATCTCTTAATCTCAGTATTTCACCTACTCATCATGCAGACTGTGTGTATGTTGACTGGGGGTGCAGGGAAGAAAGGTAAGAAAACATAATATATACTTCATAAACCTACAAGGCATTACTGCATGGTGCTGAATGTAATGAGTCCATTTAGCTCAGTGTTCTCAGAAGCACTGGTCACAGACCCATCAACTTCACTCATATAACCACCCAACATCCACAATACAGCAGAGTTAGGCTTAACTCAGAAGCAATCTTATACACTGGTTCTCATTCCCTCTACTGAAGGGCACAAAGTCAAAATGTAAAGTAGGACGGCACCAACTTGAGGGAAACCTACATCTGTACACCATCAAAAAGGAAACACGGATGGAGAAAAACAAGTGCTCATCACTGCTGCTCAGAGTGCAGATGTCAGTGATGAAAGTGCACAGACCACACCTCAGCTGTCTCCATAGTAATCAGAGTACCAAAACAAGTACAATAAGAGAGTACACAGATTCATAAAACAAAATGCATGCAGCTAAGTTGGCATATACAAATAAAGATTTGGGTGACTTCTATATGCTATGGTTAATGGACATGGAAATATATTTATAATCAATTCAAAGATAAAAAGCAATCCTTTTGCTTTAAAGAAAAAAGTATGAATGTGTCTATATCTGAAGAAAAAGAAGAGTTAGGATGTAAAGGCCACTCAAATACCAAGAGTGATGAACTCTGAGCAACAAGGGGATTGTAGGTGATTATTTCCTTCTTTATATGTTTCTTTTTCCTCATGAGGAGCTATATTTTTTATAGAAGAAAAAAAATCCAAGAAAGGAATGAGTAAGGGGAGGGGACGAGAGGGGAGGGGAGGGGAGGGGAAAGAAAAGAAAAAAGAGAAGAAGGAAGGAAGGTAGGAAGGTAGGGAGGGAGAGGCAGGGAGGGAGGGAGGGAGGGAGGGAGGGAGGGAGGGAGGGAGGGAGGAAAAAGAACTAACAAAAAGGAAGACAGAGGAAAATAATGAAAGATCACTATAACAATAGTTCGTCTCTTACTAATAGTATGTCTGGGGAAGGGTACCTATTAAAACCTCCATAAATCTCTGTAGTTGCCTTAAGCTTTGGGGCTAAACCATACAATAAATTGACTATAATTTAAGTCTTCATGTGGAATGCAGGAAAAGAATTTGAGAGTCACCTATTCCCGACTCCCTGAAAAGCCCAAAATAGATAAACGACACCAAGGGAAATAGCAGCAAATCATATATGGGCAGAAAGGTTCTGCATTTCTGACACAATGTTTTCCTGGCCTATAGTAGCAACAAGAAAATCAGATATCCCTCAATGTATATAATATTTGTTACCTGAAAAATTTTCATTATTCTTAAGATTTCAAGAAAACCTATCAGACACCCACCAATTCTGAAGCAGGAACCATGCTAACATAGGAGTAAACAAGACACAACAGCTGTGCTCGCCCAGCTCACAGTCAAGCAAAGGAGGGGACGAAGGATGAGGCAAAGGGCCAGTAATTAGAGAGAATTCCTTACCATCTCCCAACCCCAGGACATACCCTCGCTGGTGTAATCTAGCTTGTGCTGTTACATGGCCATCACAACTGTGTATGCAGCTGAGCCTTTCTATAATTTTGTTACAAGTCAACACAAAAGAGGGTATGGCCAAAGCCTGCTCAAGTCACATCACCTCATTACAACAAAGAATTTGCTGACTTCTATATGCAGAGACAAATATCCTCTCACAGATTCTTAAAATGTTGAGAGTCACTATTCCTCCCTCTCTTCACCCTCCTTCCCTCAAAGAGTACAGACAAAAGGGTGGGTACAAGCAAATGATGAAGTGCCTGTGGGAGGCCACATTCACCATGCCAAAATCACAGGCTGCATTGAAGATGGCATTCCAGTAAAAGCATTCAAGCAACATGTAGGAAAAGATGGCTTTCTGAGAGCCCAGGACACAAGGGAGACAGATGCCTGTGATGCACACTGGTTTTGTAGCCAGGTAGTGCATCAGACAGGCCAGCTGCTGGGATGAGCCAAAGTGGGGATCAGAACTCAGAAACCTGTATATCACACATCAAAACACATAATGATCATAATGACAGGCCTGAGCTGTCAGGAAAGATGTTATGTTTGGATAAAATAAAGGGAGAAATGGAAAAAATTAAAATACCTTTTAAAGATATATCCATTTTAAAAAGTTACAATTTTAAAATTCCAAAACTTAGCACTGAGTCCCAGGTATCAAGTAAAGCATTATACCTTAGGGTTCAGGATAGTGAAGATTCACAATACTTACTATAAATCAAACATACCAGAGTGAGCGGCCCAAATATTCTTTAAAGTATGTGTATCTAAAACAGGAAGGAAAGTATTCCCACCTACCCACTACCTCCCCAGTCTTCACAACAGGCACTCAGAGCAGCTTCCCCTGGACTTGAACTCACTCTGTCTTTATCATCTGCTACATCACAGAGGATATCGTCAAGATCCAGTATTCCTCCATCTCCATGTTCTAGTCGATGCACCTGTATCCAGTAGCTTGGATCCTGTACAAAAGAACAGAAATACCAAATGCACCAAGTTAGCATCACCAAAAAGAAATGCAAATTTAACTGTGATAACTGCCTGTCATTAAAAAATAAATAAATAAATAAATAAATTGGCCCCATCTAACATATTGCAAGTAATGCAAAATTCAGGTCGCTTCCTATCTCTGCTGTTGAGTCAATTTTCCTCTTCTTTTATGATGCAGTCACTCATATGTACTCTTTCCTTTGGCTCACATGCTGATACACTGCTATGATAGGAACTGCAGAAACCAGCAAAATGCTCTGCATCAGAAATACTGATTTCTCTAAAGTATTGTCCACCTCTCAATCCAATCCACATAAATATTCTAATAAGTAAGCAACACATAGTGTATGTCTTAAAAACTAATGTCACAGCGCATCTGAATAAAAGGAGGCGGCATACCCTGGTTGCTCAAAATACTCCCTACTAACAGGCCTGGATACACTGACATGGAATAATGTGGACAAGACCGTAAGTGAACAAAGTAAGCTCAGAACAATGTGTGTGGTTTGAGCCTATTTTGCTAAGGGCAAAATTACATACACTTGTATGTGTGCATATAAAAATGTCCAAAATAAGCCCTGACTGGCATGGCTCAGTTGGTTGGTGTGCCGTCCCATACACTGAAAGCGGGTTTGATTCTCGGTCAGGACACATGCCTAGGTTGCAGGTTCGATCCCCAGTCAGAGCACATATGGAACCGATCAATGTTTCTCTTTCACATCAATGTTTCTCTCTCTCTCTTTCTCTCTCTCTCCCTCCCTCCCTTCCTCTCCCTCTAAAATCAATAAATATATACTTGGGTGAAGATTAAAAAAAAAAAAAGGTCCACAAAAATACCAAAATTTGCAGTGGTTATCTCTGAAAAGTGGGATTAAAAGTAAAGGACTTCATTTTTAATTTTATACACGTCTACACAGGGTATATATGTGTGTGTGTGTGTGTGTGTGTGTGTGTGTGTGTGTGTGTATACACATATATATGTATGTATATATGTGTGTGTATACATACATATATAAACACACTATAACCAAAAACATGTTTTTAAATTATTTGAAGAAAAAACATGGTTCTTTGGGGGGTTTTTTGGGGGTGGTGGGGGTTAATCCCCACCCAAGAATATGTTTATTGGTGAAAGAGAGAGAACTGGTGTGGGGGCGGGGGAAGACATCAATGTGAAAGAAAAACATCAATTGGTTGTCTCCCTATGCACTCCAACCAGGGATCAAACCCACAACCGAGGTATGTGTCCTGAACAGGAATCCAACCCACAACTTTTTTGGTGTATGGGACGACACTCCAACCAACTGAGCCACTCGGCCAGGACACAGTTGTTTCTTCTTAAACTTCCACAATCATTCTCATTTGTATACTCAAAAATACACTAATTTTTTTTTGTTATCTTTTGCCTTTAGCTATTATATTATCCACAACACAGAATTATTAATAAAGAGTTCAATTCAAGTTAACAGTTGATTTTTCCTATTTAAAGTGATGTTAAGTACAGTTCTTTCTTAAAGGAAAGGCTGGGAGGGAGGAGGCAAAAGATTAATCATAGTGATACACATTCCTGGACCCCGCCCCATATCTACTCACTCAGACTGACCTTCCAGTGTTGAGCCCAGGAAATCCATAGCCTTAAGAAGCCCTCCAAGAGAATCTCTAACAAAGCCACGCCTAACAGTTATTAAAATGGAACACTTCCAAAAAATATATAATTACCAATCTTTGTCATTTTTTAACTAGCACAGAAAGTAGCTCAGACCATAATTCTCAGAGTTACTAAACATAAAAACCACCATGCAAATAACCTATAGTTACGCTGCTCCCTGATCTATCTGGACTTCTTTAAAAGGAGCTTCAGTACTCAAATCAATTGTTCATCCAAAACCCAGAGAGTAGGTTTATAAAACACACACACACACACACACACACAGCATACCACATGCCACACATACACACACATACATTGGCATCCACTTCATTCAAGGGGACTTGCTCTCTGCCTGATCCCCTGATTCCAATGTTATCCAGAGAGCCCTTAGGAAACCTGCTGTGTGAGTCAGAGTGCTCTAGAATTTGTCACTTCTAGATTTGTTGAGCCATCAAAGAACAATAGCCCGAAAAAACTATACTCCTACTCTTCTGTACCAAATGGTATTAATTCTGCAAGGGAAATCAATATCCCAGGGGTCAACAAAAAGAAAGGTATCCCCTAACCATCATTCCCTAGTAGCCATCAGGCCCTCTTTCTCCCCAAGCAAGCTGTGGATGACCTAATCAACAAATACCAACTTTCATTTTATACACACGGAAGCAGACTGACCTCTAAAATGTGGTTTAAAAAAAAAACCTTTAAAGCTTCCTAATCCTCCTCACTATCTCCATATGAGAGCATAACCTATAGCTTTTATTTAAGATTTGAAGCTCCTCCTCTGAAAGAAATGTCCACCTAAAGAGTTTCTCAACCTCTTAAAAACAGGCTATGTTCCAGCCTTTCCCCAGCACTTCCCCTTTCACAGCCTGTATTGAATTAAGCCCTGCATAAATGTATCCCCCCACACACACACCTAGTGTTTCCAGTGCCTGGAGCCCCACCTTAACCTCCAAGCTAACCTTCCCCCCATCCATCAAAACTACTCAATCACCTGCTTCTTCAAGAGCTTTACCTGACTGTAACACCCCAAGACAGGTTAAAAGTCCATCTCTGACTTCACTATGTGGAAAATAGTACTCAGATCTCTACTTTGAGCCATTAAAAGCTATAAATACATTATTTTTACATATGCTACAACAACAGTACAAAACCTTCTGTTAACCCTACTTTTTACCGTCTAGTTACTATACCAATTCTCTGATCCTCTTTACTGCAAAATTTTTTAAAGATTTCTTGTCACAGCCCAGCCGGTGTGGCTCAGTGATTGAGCGTCGACCCACACATCAAGAGGTCGCCGGTTCGATTACTGGTCAGGGCAAATGCCAAAGTTGTGGGCCCAATCCCCAGTGGGGGGCATGCAGGAGGCAGCCAATTGATGTTCTTTCTCATCGATGTTTCTATTTCTCTCTCCCTCTCCCTTCCTCTCTGTCCAAAATCAATAAAGAAAAAAATTTTTTTAAATAAAGATTTCTTGTCCACAGATTCTTCTCTCATAACCCCATGCCATTCAGGCTTCCTCTCCATCACACTCTCACAATTGTGCATCAAGGTCACCAATAGCCTCCACGATGCTTAATGAAATGGTCCATACACAAGACTCATCTTCCTGATCTATTACAGAATTGGAAACAACTGACTACTCCCTCCTCCTTGAAATACTCTATAAACTTGGCTTATAATTCTTCAGCTACCTGATCAAGGACTGTCTAATTTTTGGATTCAGTTGTTGAGGGGACCTGAAATCACTGATCAGCTATGCCAAGTAGCCACGACAACACCATGCCAAAGCATATTATCAGGCTGGCATTTATTAAAAGTCACTCCATAATACATGCTGAATGGAACAAAGTGACTATTTGGAGAGAAGGAACCAAGAGGGAAATCATCAGTAATCCCAACTAAACATATTACAGACACAAAAGTCAGAGCTGAACAGGCCACATAAAAATGACCTCCTCCCACAGGAGTATAAAAGCCAGGAAGGATATTTTTGCCAATGAGAAATACACTCCTTGGAACAACAGTCTCTCAGATTTTAACTGGCAGCTTTCTTTAACACAATTTTCTCTCATAGACAAAGGACTTGCTGTATTTTCAAGGAAATAGTCAAGTGCCCATCAGTGAAAACTGTTTTCTATACAAATTATAGCATACTTGTTGATTTCACTTTGTGGTTTATACTAAAAAGTTTGAAATAATAATGGCATAGTCATTGCTATCTTGGCTACAGACACTTGGAAGTGTTACTGAACAAAAAATATAAAACCACATTTTAAAATATCAAAAACACTAATTCTACAATCAGTATATTTGTCATTGGGTTAAAAAAACAAGCATGACACAACACTGAATAAAAAAAGAATGTTTCTCACTTAGGATGCATACATTTAAAATAACCCAAGATTTGAGCACTAACAATAATTTTACATTGTGATGAGCAAAAATCCATCACACATAAACAACAAACAAGGAAAGTTTATCCATCAAGTGGCTGGCGAGATGTCTACCAAGAAGCAAATGTCCCTGCCAGGCAAGGTTCCCCAAAGATAGGTTTTAGCCTGGAGAGGAAATCTTGAGACAAAACCACCGAGAACAACACTGTCCTCACTCAGATAAAGAACAGGAGCTATGAAAGGGTGGAGGGAAGATTTCTAAGACCTGCTGAGAAGGAAAGCATAGGTGATTTGATAAGCTGCAAGTTGGAAGGAATGCTGATGCCCACCCTATTGTGGGTTACAACAAAACAGTACAGGAAAACTCCTAATGAAAGATAACTCCTAGCCCACCTTCAAGAAATCTCTCATACTCCATAAAGAGAATCCTCACATTATGCAGCAAGATAGTGAGCTTTCGTGAATTGTGACCGTGCAATACAAAGGCTCTGCATTGCCCAAGCAAATTTCAAGAAAAGTACCTGCAATCAGAAACAGTGCCCTACTCTTACATTACCATGGCATACAGCAAGGGTCTATATTCTGACAAATTTTTAAGTGAAAATATATGTGTAAATGTAAGACCAGAAAAGATACCTGAAAATTCATGTCAATCAAAAAACTGAGTATGCATTATATGCAAAGGACTGATTGAAGTAAAACAGCAATCATTACCCACGGTGTGAAATTAAAACTTATCAGATAAGACATATATAAAGAGTTTAAAAGAGGTAGACCACGTCATAAGAAAAATAGGCATAAAAATACTATGTGAGTTCAGAAAAGGGAAAGATTATTTTCACCTGGAAAGATACAGGAAAGTTTTTTGATGAGGTTTTAGCAGAATGAGATTCTACTAGCTAAACAAACTGAGTAGATGTAACAAAACATCAGAACACAGAAAACAGTAGAACACCCCAAAAAAAAGACTTCCAGAAAATAAAAAAGAAGTCACCACAATGAAGGGATAAGGAATCAGAATGAGCTTGACCTTCTCAAGAGTAACACCGAAATCTAGATTATAATGGAACACTGACTTCAAAATTCCTAAGAGACACTTTCCACAACTTAGCACTGAATACCTTGCCCAACAACTGTCAGTAAAGTGTGAATGAAGGTAGAAAAAAGACACTTTTAGAAATGCAATGTCTCCAAAAAATTACCCTCTGTGCCTTTCTCAGGTTGATACTTGAAATGTGCTCTAACAAAACAAGACAATAAACCGTGAATGGGGATGCGTGCATATGAAAATAAGGACATAACACAGAAAGAACTCTCAGAACTCCCAGGACGTCTACTGTGCACCAGGTGTGGATGATAACCAGTCCACACTGGAGCAGGCCAGAAACTTCAATTGAGATGTCTTCAAGATAAAGGCAAGAGAGCGTTTAATGTAATTGAACATACTAAGACGCTATTTTAACAACTGGCAGAGCTGTGGTGGAATTAGTTATATAGCACATATGAGGCAGTGAAATAAGTTATATCTTCCATATTACTCAAAAGATGACAAGAAACTAAACTTTTCAAAAGGAACAATATAAGCAGTTTACACAGAAATATGAAGGTAAATATCAAAAGAAATCTAGAGAGAGAGAGGAACATAGTTATAAAGAAAAAAATGGCAGTAAATAAGTACATATCAATAACAACCTTAAACACAAATGGACTAAATGCTCCAATCCAAAGACTCAGATTAGCTCAATGCATAAGAAAACACGATCTACATATATACTGTCTAAAAGACACCAGCTTCAAGCCCTGGCTGGTTTGGCTCAGAAGTTAGAGCATTGGCCTAACATCTGCCCTGCAGACCAAAGAGTCACGGGTTCGATTCTGGTCAAGGGCACGTACCTCGGTTGCGGTTCAGTCCCCCCCTGGTTGGGGTCATGCGGGAGGCAACCAATAGATGTGTCTCTCTCACATCGATGTTTCTCTTTCTCTCTCTCTCTCTCTCCCCAACTCTATCTGAAGATAAATGGAAAAATATTCTTGGGTGAGGATTTAAATAAATAAAAGACACCAGCCTCAGAACAAAATACCTCACACAGACTAAAAGTGAAGGGATGAAAAAAAATATTCCATGCAAATGATTATCAAAAAAATGTCTAGGGCAGCAATACTCATATCTGACAAAATAAAATTCAAAATAAAGGCCATAGCAAGAGACAAAGAACGTCAGTACATAATACTAAAAGGATCAATCCAACAAGAAGTCATAACCCTTGTTAACATATATGCACCCAATACAGGAGCACCTAAATATATTTAAAAACTTCATGATAGACTTTAAGTAAGAGATTGATAGTAATACTGTCACAGTAAGGGACTTGAACACCCCACTGACATCACTGGATAGATCTTCCAGACAAAAAAGTCAACAAGGAAACAGTGGTCTTAAATGATACACTAGATCAGCTGGATCTAATTGATATTTACAAAATATTCCATAAAAAAGAGGCAGAATATACATTCTTTTCAAGTGCAAATGTATCATCTCAAAGACAGACTATATGTTAGAACACAAAATAAGCCTTCACAAATTCAAGAAAACTGAAATCATAAAAAGCATCCTCTTGGATCACGATGGCATGCAACTAGAAATCAACTACAATAAAAAACTCAAAAACATTCAAACACATGGAGACTGAACAGCTTGATATTAAACAATGAATAGATTACCAATAAGATCAAGGCAGAAATCAAAAACTTCCAGGAAACAAATGAAAATGAATACACAACAACCCAAAATCTATGAGACACAGTGAAAGCCATTCAAAGAGGGAAGTTCATAGCATTACAGGCCTACTTCAAAAAAAAAAAGGAAGAATCTCTAATAAACTATCTAAATCTGCAACTAAAAGAATTAGAAAGAAAACAAGAAAAGCCCAGAGAAAGTAAAAGGAAGAAAATAATAAAGATCAGAGGAGAAATAAGTGACATAGAGACTTTAAAAAAAAAAATACAAAAGACCAATGAAACCCACAGCTGGTTCTTTGAAAAAATAAACAAGATTGATGAACCTTTAGCCAAACTCATCAAGTAACAAAGAGAGAGGACCTAAATAAATAAAATCTGAAACGAAAAAGGTGAAGTAAAAGCTGACATCTCAGAAATACAAAGGATTATAACAAAATACTTTGAACATCTACCTTCCAACAAACTGGACAATCTGGATGAAATGGACAAATTCCTAGAAACATACAATCTGCTAAAACTCAATCAGGAAGAATCAGAACACCTGAACAGGCCAATAACAACTGATGAAATGGAAGCAGTAATAAAATTTTTTTAAAAAACTCCAGCAAACAAAAGCCCTGGACCAGATGCCTTCACAGCTGAGTTTTACAAATGATTCACAGAAGAATTAACACCAATCCGCCTCAAACTATTCCAAACAATTCAAGAGGACGGAAGACTTCCAAACTCTTTTCATGAGGCCAGCATAATCCAAATTTCAAAACCATATAAAGACACTACAAAGAAAATTATAGGCCAATAACCCTGATGAACATAAACGCTAAAAAATCCTCAACAAAATATTAGCAAATAGGATCCAGCAATACATTAAAAAAATCATACTCTGCCCTGGCCGGTTTGGCTCAGCGGTTAGAGCATCGGCCTGCGGTCCAGAGAGACCCGGGTTCAGTTCCCGCTAAGGTTACGTACCTCCACTGCAGTTTGTCCCCAGCCCTGGTTGGGTCGTGCGGGAGGCAGCCACTCAATGTGTCTGTCTCACGTCGATGTTTCTCTCCCTCTCTCTCTCTCTCTCTCTCTCTCTCTCTCTCTCTCTCTCTCTCTTCCTCTCTCTCCCTCCCACTCTATCTGACACCAAAAAATGGAAAAATGTCCTCGGGTGAGGACAAAAAAAAAAATCATACTCCATGATCAAATGGGATTTATTCCGGGGATGCAAGGATGGTAAATATTTGCAAATCAATAAACGTGCTACACCACATAAAAAAATGGAGGATAACAATCATATTGATCATATCAACAGATGCAGAAAAACTAGACAAAATCCCACACCCATTTATGATAAAAACTCTCAGCCATGTGGGACTAGAGGGATCATACCTCAACGTAATAAAGGCCACCCATGACAAACCTATAGCCAACATCACACTCAATGGGCAAAAACTAAAAGCACTTCCCTTAAGTTCTTGAACCCTGCTTTCAAACGTGAAATCATTTAAATAAGACTGTGGAAAGTACAACTGGAAAGGAAAAACACAGTACATTTCCCCACTCTGGAAAGACAAAAGCCCTCTAAGACACTTGAATATGCTGGTGAATGTGTGAAACTAATTGAATCATTTAATGAAAGATTCAAAGACATAAAAAGTCAACAAATGGAACTGAATATCTTTGCTACGCTGTTCAATGTGGAACCAGCTGATGTACCTGATAACGTACAACATGAAATCATTCAGCTGCAAAGCGATGATGAGCTGAAAGCTAGGTACAACAACCTCCCACTGCTTGAGTTCTATAAACATTACATAAGCAGTGATGAATTTTCCCACTTTAAGGAGACATGCATTGAAATATGCATCTGTGTTCGGAACACATTACTGCTGTGAGCAGTTCTTTTCAGAACTTACCGTCGCAAAGAGTCAACTGTGCTACAGACTGACCAACACAAACCTGGACAAGCAGTTGGGAGCAGCAGCAGCATCAATACCAGCTAACATCACACGCCTCACCAAAGAGAAGCAGTTACAGCCATCACATTAGGGGTGAGTTAATTAAATATTTGACCAAATACAGCTGGCTAATTTTTAAGTTGATAATGTTGTATGGCCTGTGAATGATGTTATAAATATCCAAATGGCCCTTGGCAGAAAAATGGTTCCCCACCCCTGTGCTAAGTGAAATACGCCAGTTAGAGAAAGACAAATATCACATGATGTCACTTATAAGTGGAATCTAAAGAACAAAATAAACAGACGAACAAAACAGGTCCAGAGGTATGGATGCATGGAACAGAATAACAGATCTCAGGGAAGTGGGGAGACGCAATGGGGTGGGAGGGGACAGAAAGAGATTAACCAAAGAACACATATACATATATGCATATCCCACGGACACAGACAATAGCATGGGGAAGGCCTAGGATGGGACAGGGGTTGGATGGAAGGAGGCAAAAATGGAGAAAATGGGAGACATTTTTAATACTGTCAACAGTAAAAATTTTATTAATTTTTTTTAAAAGGTGTTGATTTAAAAAACCTATTTTGAAAAACCGCTCAGCCAAATATTATATTACATGTTCTCATCTCATCCTTGATTTAAAGCAGTGGTTCTCAAAGTGCATTTCTATTCCAGCATCTGTATCACCCGAGAACAGGTCAGAAATTCTAATGCTTGAGCTCCACCCTGGTCCTACTGAATCAAAATCTCTCAAGGAGCAGCCCAGCAGCCTGTGTTTAAACAACCTTCCAGCTGATTCTGATGTACACCAAAGTCTGAGAACTTCAATGGGGGGGGGGGGGGGGGGGGGAGGATACTTTGCATTTCTTCTATGTATTAGTACATATTATATTTCGTAATAAATTAATGTCTTCAATGCTTTCACCCAACTTCTTAAATCAAACAGATGTTAGTAACTACACCTTAAAAATGGTTATCATGAACACATACATATGTATTTGTCTCCCATGATATCCATATAGATAAATTTTGGTGTTGACTGTCACAGCCCGTTTTTCAGAATTGTTTCAACTCCAAGGATCACACAAACCACATCTCTAAACTAAAGCCTTCTCAACACCCCAGCCTCAAGCATCTACCTGTCACTTCACATCACCTTGGGACTTGTTTTTAGAGCTTACTGGGAAATTTTAATGCAACGAACAAAAGGACATGTGAGAATAACTGATGGTGGAACAATTTTTTTCTTTAAAGTTAGGCTTATTGAGTTGTACATTATATACATTTTTGACAAATGTTGAACCATTTTTTTATCAAGCCCTATTAATTCAAATTGATGAAACTTATTTTCCTTGTCCTGGCCAGTTTGGCTCAGCGGTTAGAGCGTCAGCCCGCGGACCAGAGTCCCGGGTTCGGTACCCGCTAAGGGCACGTACCTCGGTTGCAGTTTGTCCCCGGCCCTAGTTAGGGTCTTGTGGGCAGCAACCACTCGATGTGTCTCTCTCACATTGATGTTTCTCTCTCCCTCCCTCCCTCCTGCTCTATCTGAAGATAAATGCAAAAATGTCCTCAGGTGAGGATTAAAAAACAAAAAAAAACTTATTTTCCTTATCTTCCTCCTAAAACCAACCTCCTGTCTTCATTCCTACTGGCAACCCCATCCTCCTCTGATTTAACCTAATCAAGTCATAAATCTAACTTCTCTATAAAAAATATAAGGGATAGAGAACAAGTTAAATGACACCACAAGGAAGCAATCAAGACAACTCCAGAATGCGAGACTTTTAGCAACAGAATTGCACTTATTTCTTTAAAAAAAAAAATTGTTTTTCCCAGCTGGTGTGGCTCACTGGTTGAGTCGACCCATTCACCAAGAGGTCACTGGTTCAATTCCGGGTCAGGGCACATGCCCAGGTTGTGGGCCAGATCCCCAGTGGGGGGCATGCAGGAGGCGGGCAATTGATATTCTCTCTCATCGATGTTATTGTCTCTCCCTCTCCCTTCCTCTCTCTCTAAAATCAATAAAGAAAATAGTTTTTTTAAAAAAAAATGTTTTAATTGTTTTTCCATGTCGTATGATATCTAAGTACAATGTCTAATCCTAGACTGGGCCCTGCATCTGGAGAAAAAAAAAATGTGAAAAAGGACAGTACTGGAACAATTGAAGAAATCTGTCTTCTCAGGTAACAGAATTATATAATTGGGACATTTCCTGCATGTGATCATTGTAGTAGTTACATTTTTGAAAATACCGTTTTTAGAGGATGAATGCTGAAGTGTTTTTGGTGGTTAAGAAGTGTCACAATATCTGTAGTTTAATCTCAAGTGGTTCAACAAAAAAAAGAAATTAGAAATATTACTAAAATGTATTTGTGTGTGTGTGTGTGTGTGTGTGTGTGTGTGTGTACATATAAATATATACAGGAAGAAACCAAATGTAGCAAAATTTTAAAAATTAGTGAATCTAAGTAAAGGGTTCAATTTACTATTCTGTAGTTCAGAAATTTTTCAAGAGAAAATGTTTTTTAAAATGTCATTAAAAAAACAGCTGGGGGACTGTACTAGATCGAAGAGATGAAGGAGGCATAACCAAATTCAAGGCATAAACCTTGATTTAATCCTTGTTGAGGCCATTAAAAAGAAAACCACTATGAAAGACACTCTTGGAGATGGGGAAAATTTAATATGGAGTTGATGTCAGATAATACTAGGATATTCTAGGTATGATCATTGTTTTGTGGATATGTAAAAGACTATCCTTATTCTTAAGGGATATATGCTGAAGTATTTCAATAAAGTGCCATGATGTCTGCTACTTACTTTAAAATAGCATATACTGCCCTGGCCGATTTGGCTCAGCAGTTAGAGTGTCAGCACACGGACCAATGAGTTGCAGGTTCCTTTCTGGGCAAGGGCACACACCTCGGTTGTGTTTCGACACCTAGGCCCCAGCCCTGGTTGGGGTCGTGCCAGAGGCAACCAGTCGATGTGTCCCTCTCACATTGATGTTTCTCTCTCTCTCCCTTTCTCTCTCTCCCTCCCACCCTATCTGAAGATAAATAGCAAATATCCTCAGGTGAGGATGAAAAAAAAATAGCATATACTGTGTGTATGCTTGTTTGTTTGTGTGTGTGTGTATGTGCGTGTGTGTGTACAGGGGTGGGCAAAAGTATGTTTACAGTTGTTTGTATTGAAAATAATACAATAATTAATAAATATTAATACGAGAATAAACTGTTTCATGGACTCACAACTGTAAACCTACTTTTGCCAATATATATCATTCAGAGTGCAACCAGGAAAATGTAGATCATCCCAACTATTTTAAGCAGAGGAAAATTAATATAAAGAATTGGTTACAAAGATGTAAGAGTTGAGACGCAAATAAGGATAGCAGTAGGGTGAGGGCAAGCCACAGATTAGCTGTAGCAGGAAACTACCACCACCCACTGGCTAAAGGAATAAAGAGAGGTGGCCCAGAGCCCAGGGCTGGGGTGTTGTGACAGAAGCTGGTTCTTCAGGTCAGGAACTAAAATTTGGAAAGAGACAGGACTAGCAGAGACACAGCCCAAAGCAGATAGGGAGCAGAATCTACTCCAGGACTATCTCATCATGGGCCTCCCATTTCCCATTCTTCCTCCTCCTGGCCAAATCCAACCAGAGGTCGACTGACACAGCTGTATTTTGTACGATTCTCTCAACCAATGTTTGAGTTTTTCATAACAAATTGGGAAAACAGATTAATTTTAAACAAATGAATGACCCAGCGTTCATAAGAGTACAGTAAACCAGCATTCTCACCCGCTGCTCCTGAGTTCTAAATTGTCACACACATTTTGATTGGGGCCTGGGGGCAGAGGGTGGGGAGTATAGAAAAGGTAGAATTTGGTACTATGCATCAAAATGCTTAAAAATGAACATACCCACTGGCCCAGGGACTTAAAAATGTGTGTATACCCAGTTAAAACGTATATATTAAATCAGATGCTTTAATAAACAATAACAATAAGAAATTGGTTGAGTAGATCAAATCAATGAAACACTATATAGCAATTTAAATGTTGTGCACAGAACTATGTACACCCATCTTTAGTTTGAAGACAGTGCTACCTATGGACACAGACACACAATTGACAGTCGTTGTCTATATTTTCTGATTTTTCATAACAAACATATATGTATATTTTTTAATTGTATCACCTTAAATAAGTAACAAGTGAATACATGTCTTCCTTTCCCTTTCCTTCATCTCTTGTTCTCAATAATGTGATTAACTTTTAATTCACCTACTGCTTCTAGACTCATATCTTTTCAATTTAGTCTTGCATGTTGGTGCATCCATATTCACAAAATACCCATTTCATCATGTCACTGTCCTGGGATATGAATCATTTTCAGTGACTCACTACATTCTAAAGGTCAAAATCCAACATCCTTGGCCAAGTACTCAACACTCTTCACAAGTATGGTTTTCCTGGCTTTCCATGGCTCCCATCACAGTTCTTCCATCCTCCCAGACAGGCCTCTGCCGCCTTAGCATATCTGGGTCTTCAAGTGTTTTATTTACTGATAAATTCCAAGCACCCAGAATAGTGCCTGAGGCACAGTAGATGCTCAGCAATATTGGCTCTGTACATTAATTAATCCTTATGGGTTTTTTGGTTTAATCTATTCCACACATCTGGAACACTAGCATCCCTACAGTTCCAACTACCCAAATTTTATGTACCTTTACAAATCTAGATCAAAACCACATCCTCTGTGAAATGTAGTCCAACCCCAAAGTATTTATCTACACCACATATTTGTAAGTTAATAGACTATGTCCTTATACATGTGTGATGTTTTGTTTCTCTTTAGATAAGTTCCCCAAAGACAGGGACCATCTTCTTTTTTTTAAAGCACAGAACAAAAAAACAAAGCACCATGTTGTATAAATAATGTGTGAAAAAGAAAACAAAAGTAATAATCTTATTGGATAAAAAAAAATGTAAACAGGAATTTCTGAGAGAATATAATCAACAAACACAGGCTTGTGCTCTCCTAACTGCCAAAAGAAACCCCATGGACATGCCATGCCTTGTCAGGATCAACGCCTCCTATTCACCCCTTATCCTCTGACTCAGAGAGCTAGCTCAAGAAATGCTGTGTGATTATTCTAGCTGACATTCCATACAACACCTTAGATGTGGAGAAAGAAGACACCCAGATATCTTTCCCTTGCAATGAAAAGGAACCCAAATTCCAGTATAAACACCTTCATTCTCACCCACAGAGGTTGAGTCTCCAGTATCACTGATATGGAATGCCAGGCAGAAGTAATTTTAAGCCTGGATAAACCTGCCTATAAACCAGGAAAAAGAGAGCAAGACAAAAGCTCACCGTGGCCAACACAGTTCTTCCTACTCTAGTGCTAGTAGGAACATGCAAGGGCATATGGGGTACTGTTACCTGATGAGCCAGAGATAGTGAACAGAAGGCTTTACCAAAGGAAGGGAAAATGTGAAGTTAGTGCCTATGCAATATATCCAAGACAAAGGCCCTAAAACACAAGATGGACCTACAAGATACTCCGCTACAGAACTCAAAATCTCTACAAGCTTTGTAACATCAGCACTGCAGCAGAGACTTTTCAGACCTCTGTGAAAACTGATGGCACACAACCCTAACCTTAATGTCATCTCAAGTGCCACATTTGTTCTAAACAACTATTAAAACAATTATTTGCTGCTTCTGTCAGCAACAGAAGCAGCAAATGTAAACCCACAATTTGACATCTGAAGAGAAAAAAAGTATTTCAAGAGACCCCAAATCATTCTTTGTTATTCTAAATTTTAAGAATTATGTGATTATCTTGATTCTCTTCCCAAAGACCCCACTGCCCCCTTTTTTTTATAAAGTTAAGTCCTTTCTGGATAAAACTCATTCCTCAAATTTGTTTAATAGTTCCTTCAAACATTCTATAACAGCAGCTATTCCTGTTTATCAAAAGCCTAAAATAAAAACAGGTCAACAGGACTAGACAAGAAAAACAAAACTCGTTTGACAGCTGAGGCTACAAATTTGTTAGTATGAGTCCAAGAAAAAACAGCAATCCACCTTCTTAGACCTGCTCGATGCCATACAGAAATCAGATGTTTCCATATAACCCTCTTACCTTCTCACTGCTAAGACATTTTAAGCTAACTTGAGATTTGGACAAACTCTCAACTTTCACAACACAGCTGAGTAATGAATAGTATATATTAATATATGACTTAACTACCATAAAATTAGCACCGCATATGTGAAATATAATACAAGAGCCCATTCTTGCTGAAAATCTCTGATGCCACAGGAGAGGCAAAGTCCATGTGGTTCAGGTGAGTACATGTTTTGATGATGCAAAGCCTCGCAGTTTCATTCCGTTTACGCACCTGCCCCACAGTCATCTGACATTCCTGCACAAACTTGTTTCTATTTTGGATGGACCAACAAATAAGGATACTGGCACCAAAATTTTAGTTCATGGTACAAGTGTATTAAGAAATAATTTCTCCCTCTGGTAAATAAACATAATGTGGAATACTGAGACTTGTGGGGTTTTTTCTTACTTTTTTAGAAAAAAAAAACTGCCTTGGAAATAATGCTATTTTACATTGTGTCAAGAATTCTTCTCAACTAAACTCACACAAATGCTCCAAATTATTTAGTAAGACAAAGTCCACCATATTCCAAATAAAATAACTTGTCAGAGTGGCTCAGTTGGTTCAGCCCTGTGCACCAAAAGGTCACCGGGTCAATTCAAGGTCAGGGTACATGCCTGGTTTCAGGTTTGAGCCCCACTGGAAATCAACCGATGTTTCTCTCCTCTCTCTCTCTGTCTCTCTCTCTCTCTCAAGTATGTCCTCAGGCAAGGATTTAAAAAAATAAAATTAAAATAAAGAAATACGTAGTATTTTTTTAAAGAACTGTCACTCTTATTTAATGAGAAGCCACAATATTATGAAGTGAAAGGAAACATTTTTCAGACCAGTTAGAGGGCATCTGATAAAACGTTATGCTGCATAATACTAAAAAGGCAATAAAGAAAACCATGAAAGGGTGATTAGTTTATTATAAATCTACACCAAATAGTCAAAGTACCTTTGAAAAAGCTCACCTAAGGAAATATAATAGTGAAGCAAAATTGAACTGGTTACATATAAATCTTACCCAATGTCACACTCTTCACAAAGACCAGTAGCAACCTAAAGATATCAATTCCAAAGTTGAGCTTACATTCTAAAATAACAGAATTCCAATCTCCAAATTAAGTTATTTTTTCCTCTATCTCTATGTTGTCTTCGAAAAGAATTAAGCAATTGTGGAAAGAATAGAGTGCAAAGTAAACCATGTGAAAAGAAGAAAAATAATAGAGGCTAACAATGCAGGAATGCTTCAAAGACACACCAGATCTGCCGGTACAGTGAAGGAACCTGACCCTTTTCTGCCAACTCCATCACCACTGGTGGGCATCCCCTCGCAGACACTGAGCTGGACTGTGAGGAGGGAAGCCTCCCTGCAAATGCCTGAAGTCCACAAGTCACGGGTTAAGTGACCAGGGTCACTACTCTCAGGGTCACTAGGGGAGCAAGGCATCAGTGCTCCACACCTCAAATCACAAACATACTGCTGAACTGGCATCTCCGAGAGTTGTCAAACTCCAAGCTTTTACCAATTAGGACAAAATTTAAAAAGAAAGTAAGAGGTCTATTAAGTAGGTTAATTCAGTATCTGATAAAAGATACAAATAAAGCATTTCAGTATCACTGCTAATCTGAGTCACATGAAAATAATGTATACTTCGATTACACCAATACTTTCAATTAAGCAAAAATTAAATTGCAAATATACAAACTCTAACTCTAGGAAACACTGCCTTTATTATTATCTAAATAGTAATAAGTAAGATTTCACACACCACCATCTTGTCATTCACCCTTGCACTTTCCACTGGACATCACCTACACAGAAAACAAATTAGTTTACCTACTCTAAGTTTTAACAGTAAACTAACTCAGTGCTTTTGCACAAGGTCACTGTAAACCACAATCCTAAGAAGCACCCATGGAGGTGCTATGACTAGTAAGGACTAAAGAACCGGCTAGCTGCTTAATCTCAAATTAAAGCCAGTTAACTTACTCTTGATATTCAACAGGGTGCTCCCATGGTCATTCTCTCCCTCTTCATGTTGGGAGTCATGTTAGGAGACACACCTCCTATACAAACTTGCTGCACAAATCTTGCCCAAGCTCTAAAAGCTGTTTAAGTCCTCAATTTCAAAAACTTTTAAATTCATATTGTTTGCCTCTGCATTTAGGATATTGCAAAGCATGTTTAAAAATTTTTTCTTCATTGATTTTAGAGAGAGAGAGAGAGAGCGATAGAAATATCAATGAGAGAGAACATCGATCGGCCACCTCCTGCATGCCCCCCACTGGGGATCAGGCCCACAACCTGGGCATGTGCCCTGACCAGGAATCGAACTGGCAACCTCTTGGTGCACGAGTCAATGCTCAACCACTGAGCCACACCAGCCAGGCCACAAAGCATGTTTAAAACCCACTTCCAAAACACAGAATCATCTTTACAAAGCATGGCTATGAGCAGAGTGTTGGTTCAATATTCCCATTTGCCAAATATATACATTGACTGGAAGGAGTAAAGGATGCCCTTGACTCACATATATCTAAATAAAACCTTCCGAGGGAAAGTCATCAATGACAATTGAAACTCTCTCTCTTTCTCTCTCTCTCTCTCTCTCTCTCTCTCTCTCTCTCTCTCCCTTCCTCCCTCCCTCTCCCCTACCTCCCCAGCAAAGCCATTATGTCTATTATGACCTTTGGGGGTGGGGGGGTGGTCCCCTTAAATGAACATGGTACCTGCCTGTTACAGATAACATGATAAGCTCTTTACCGTATCTCAATCTTTTAAAAACCAAAATGTATTTGATAGCAATCATATCATAGTAATTTATCTCAGTTTTGTTATGTCAGAAAACTTTCAAACTTCCCATTTCCCACATCTAGTTCCCTGTTTGAGGGAGAAAGCCAACCACCTCATAAATTTTGTATTATTCTAGTACACTGTGTTCTAAAATATGCTCAAGTATTGATCACAGTGATGCAGCAGAGGGACTGAAGGCCTTCAGGCTTGACAGCTCCACAGGGATGCAGGACCAGGGATGGGGGCCAGCTTTATCCTCAGCAGCCTTCTTGGGCTCTGGGCCACACAACAGAGGGGTCCTGTGGCTGTACACCAGGTTTTAGAGGTCCTTTGACTCCCAAGTTTATGTTCCTGCTTCTACACTTACACAGTGATGGGTCTATGACCACAGTTAAAACCCAAAGCTGCCAGCAGAGAGCACTCGATATGCAGGGAGATTAACATATTCTTAACTGAAACCTCATATACAGGATCAGGACAGTTTAATCAGATATCAGAATAAACTCCTATGTTCATGAGAAACTGAAAAGGTAATTTGAAAATGCTGCAAAATTAATCCTGTATTATTTAAAATATTTTTCTGTATAAAACACTTCTTAAAAGAAAAAGAAAACTAATGCAGTGCAGTTAGAAGCTGCACTGAGATCTATGGCTTTCTCCATGCTTAAGTTAAAAGGACCTTCCAAATCATGTCTGCCCATTTCTAAAAGCCTATAGGAGTACCCACTGTCTGGTAATGATGGAGGTAGTCATTTCCCTTCAGTTCTCTCACATGGTTAGGTTTTTTTTTTAAGCTCATACATTTCTAAATTTGCTAATAAAACATTAAATTATATATACAAACCACATGAAATACTACAGTGAAAATACATACATTTGTTAAGTTGGCCAGTTTACATTAAACCTACAAATCAGAAAACCAACCAAACCAAGAGATATTTTTGTTTTTCTCTTTATTGCTATGCTTTATTATTGATTCTGAAGACAAAGTGCCAAAGGGGGTGTGTGTGTTGGGGGGGAGGTGTTGGGGGGGATGAGCTCTTGGGTAAGTCAGCCTCACTGTGCTATCAATGGCAGCAGAGGTTTCCAGAACTCCCCTTGAACACACTGTCTACTCAGTGTCATTGAGTAATGCCCACACAGTAGAAATGCCAATGCTTTTAAAATCTGCTTCATGAGCTGTATGGCTGGTTTACTCATAAATATGAAGGAAGCATAAGCTCAATGAGCACAAGCAATGGAGCCTAAGAGTTAAGACTGAAAGCTCTGGACCTTGCAGGAGCAAATTAACTTCTTTCTGCCTTCGTTTCCTCATCTGAGAAATGTGAGTAATAAGAGTACTCAACTCATAGAGCAGAAAGAATGAAATGAGTTGAAACCTTTCAAGTAGTTGAAATAGCTTAAGGCATTTAGTCACTGCTCACTATTAGTCACTGTTATTATTAGCCAGGATTTTCAAAACACTCCCTTCCTCAACTGTGTAGATTAATCTTCTCTTTTAGGGGCACAAATACCTAGTGTCTATCTACCTCAAAATGGAATGAGGGTCTACATAGGTGATTCTCAAATCTGACTTCATCAGAAACCCCTGGTGAGCTTTATTAACTAGCTACAACCACCCCAGCCTAGACCCACTGATTATAAACCCAAGTGAGGCTAATGTGCAACTAGTGCTGGGAGCTCCAGCGCCACCCACACCAGGGTTGGATCTACTGAATAACAAGTTCCTTTGCAAATGGCAAATGCCCTAGTACACCTAAAACATTGCTTTTTTGATAGGGACTTACTGTCTTAGGTGAGTACACTTATGGCTTTAAAAAAAAAAAAAACTTGTTCTAAGCCATGTAGGAGCTAAAAACAGTATCTAAGCATAAACTCCTCTAGACTGGGACTGGGTCAATGTTCTTACCAGCTTAAGGGATCATGTAGATAAGCCATTAGCACACCTTGTGACTTCTGCCTAAATGTGTTTGAACCATCAGCAGTCAACTGTCTCTGAGGCAGACGCAGCACCACTTCCTCAAGCTCTCAGTGATGACTGCTGTTGTACATAGGAGTGCAGTGGTTTCTAAAACAAGCTCCTGTCTCTCAGACACAGAGTAAAGGCCAACAACACTGCATCTATACTCTATCCTCCCTGAGCACAGAACTAAGAGGGGCTTCTCCACAGTATCTCAGAACCCAGGGTGATTGGGAGCTTTCCATGAGTTTCTGTGAACTAGGAATCTACTCTTGGCCAATAACTAGCTATATAAGTTTGGCGACTGAAAGCTGACCATTTCCCCATCTGTAATAATAAAGGGGCACTACAAGATCTAAGGGCCCCACTCCCCTTAACACTGTACCAGCCTTTGAGCCCACAAAACCCAGACCACACATTCCATTTCACACAGTGTGGTAGGCTATTCCATCATTCTGAGAAGTCAAGTTTAATACTTGTGCATAAGAGCCCCAAGCTCACATGCCTACAGGAAAAGAGAGAGTAAATGAAAGGGGCAGGATGGGTGGGTTCCCACAAACTGGAGAACAAAAACCACATCTGAGGCGTAGCTTCTCCAGGCATGCAGGGGTGTGAGCTTGCTCCTGCCTGGATGCCCCAGGCCACAGGAAAAGCTGCACCCTCTGATGTTTTATGTGGCACCTTCTCATTAGTGCTCGGTCTGGAGATGATCGACAATATTGAAGCACACTGGCCAAACCACCTCTTTGCAGGCAGAGCCATCCCCACAGGACCTCAAGCAGGTCCCTCCCAGGCAGCCAAATCCTGAAAGCACAAAGAACTACCGCCCTGTATTTTGTAGAGGTTGAAATTCATTTCACTGAAGCAAGTCTGAACATAACAACAAGGGAAATTGCTGTGTGTGTTTTCTTATCAAAAACTACCCAAGTTTATGAACATGATGATTTATGGGCAATTTGAAACCTTTTAGATTTTTATTTCTGTCCCTGGTCTCTCATTTCTCCATTCCTGGTCCTACACATTGTTGTCAGAATAAAATTCATTCAGCCCTGTTGTTAAATACTCTCTTGTTTGAGAATTAAGTGTCTCCTACTAAGTATGACAAAAATTTCAACCCCACCCCGCCACATATACACACGCTACACCATCCAATCCCTCCAGCTTCACTCACTACCATTTATTGGGCACAGCTTGTGGGCACTTGTCATCTGACAAATGATGTTCAACAATGTTAACACTGACACCCTCGCAATGCATTGTGGATCAAAGACCAAATTCATTCAATTTAGGTTTTATTAGATTCTAGGCATTTTGAGGCTTAGAAATGTGTAATGATGGATCTGGGGGTGAGAAACATGCAGAGCACAAGCCTTTCATTCTCTGTTTTCCTCAGTCTAGTTAAGAATTTATCGTAATAAAAGTTTTTAGAAATAGCTCTAAAACTTCAATTCTTAAATACTTAACAAAATTACACAGTGCTTCAATACATGTAAATACCCTTCAGGAAACCTGTGCTTTAAAATGCAGCAAATAAAATTTCTAAAAGATGCTGACACAGAATAAGTGTCATTCTGAACATTTTCACAGTTTAGAAAAACAGTACCATTAGTAGCTAGCTAGTCCCCCATCTTGAATATAATCTGAAAGATGAGAGTGGAAAAATAGTGCCTCTCCACTTCAAACTGATTGGCTTCCATTTGTTTTAATGCTACTAACCAGTTGACAGTAAATATGTCACACTATTGTCTTATTTTTTAGAGATAGAGGAAGGGAGAGGGAGAAAGAAAGAAACATTGATGTGAGAGAGAAACACTGATCGGCTGCCTCCTGTTACACACCCCAACTGGGGATTAAACTCCCAACCTAGATATATGCCCTGACCGGGAACCAAACCCATGACCTTTCAGTGTACAGGACGACACTCCAACCAACTTACCCACACCAGCCAGGGCTGTTGCCTATTTTTCAAGTGGTCCCAAATCAGATGATGTCATTGCAATCAGATGATGTCATTGCAGGCTACAGTAAAATGTTATTATCTAGCAAAATACAACCATTTCTATAATCACCTCTTCCTTCTCATTATATAGAAGAAGCAAACAAAGATCCCAAATTCTCAGGAGGGACATTAATTTCATTAATTTTTAGAATAGTTTGTCATATTCAGTGTAATAGTGTGGCTTTTCACATGAGGCAAAATAATCAAACTATCCTCACACTCAAATCCTTAAAATGCTGAAAGTAGCCTATGTTTTAAAGATCTCCTGTGAAAATCTGAAGTAGTCTATACATAAAAGTGAAGCTAAACATCTTCAAAATAGTATTAATTTAATATAAAAAGATCTTCTACAATAAGCTAATGTGACAACTGCATGCACAATAAAGGTCCTATTTCACTAAAACTACACTAAAGAAGATGCACACAACAAAGTATCTTCATTATGCAATGAACATTCTCCTAGAGGGACTGGAAGGTAATCTTACAGTGGCCCAAGTAGCTCACTGTGCTGCCGTTCTAGCTGTTTGGACTCATCTGTGATCCGTCCCCAGGGAGACAGTAAATTTTAAAAAATGGGGAAAAGAAGGAAAAATCCTCTGATAAAAGTCACACCCTGCCCTGGTTGGTGTGGCTCAGTTTGGTTGAGTGTCCTCCAATGCACCAAAAGGTCGACATCTGGATTCCAGATCAGGCCATATACCTGGGTTTCAGGCTCAATCCCTAGTAGGGGGCATGTAGGAGACAGCAGATCAATGTTTCTCTCTCATATCAATGTTTCTCTCTCCCTCTCCCGTTCCCTTCCTCTCTCTCTAAAATCAATAAAAATATTTATTTTTTAAAAATCCGACCTGGCCGGTTAGGCTCAGCAGTTAGAGCATCGGCCCTCGAATCAGAGTCTCAGGTTCAATTCCGGTCAGGGGCGCATACCTCAGTTGCCATTCGGTCCCGGTCCTTGTCAGGGTCATGCGGGAGGCAACCAATAATGTGAGAGAGCCACAATCGATGTGTCTCTCTCACATCAATGTTTCTCTCTCCCTCTTCCTCACACTCTATCTGAAGATAGATGGAAAAATATCCTCAAGTGAGGACTTTATTTAAAAAAAAAAAAAAAAAAAAAAAATCCAACATATCCCTTGCCTCCCTTTTGTCAAAATCAGGGGCTTTTCAATATGTATTTTAGAGATTTTTTAATAGGTTTTATAGCCTGAATCCGAACTAAAGAACAATTTGTAAAGAATTTTAGTGTGTTTCTTAAAATGGTCAATAAAATAATTTCTCATGGCTATATCCTAACCTAAATGTTATCACTCATGGAGCATCTTATAACATATATAAACACCATGGTTTATCTTATGAAATGTAAGATATTTCTCACCTGTGTATCATCTCTAATCTTATAGCTTCATCACTTAAAAATTATGCCCTTTTGTCCAGCCGGTGTGGCTCAGTGGTTGAGCACTGACCCATGCACCAAGAGGTCGCCGGTTTGATTCCGGTCAGGACACATGCCCAGGTTGTGGGCCCGATCCCCAGTGGGGGGCATGCAGGAGGCGGCCAATTGATGTTCTCTCTCATCAATGTTTCTCTCTCTCCCTCTCACTTCCTCTCTCTCTAAAATCAATAAAGGAAAAAAAATTTTTTTTTTAAAAAATTATGCCCTTTTGGGGAAAAATGTACAGGTGTGGGAATGCCAGACTGTTTAAAGTGACAATTTCTGAGCATGAAAAATACATCAAAAGATAATAGAAAATTTTTGTTTCCAAGCTTTCCAAAAGATATTTTTTCAAAACTTTCAACTACATAATAAATCAATGAATGGTTGAAATAAAATTTTCACAGAAGTGTCTCCTTTGCTTTTTATTGGCCCTAATGTGTGCTGAACAATATATTAAAATTATTAGTATTGATGTAATTGATAATTTTTGGTTGCAGTTATGATTTGTCATGATTTTAAATCTATGGCAATCCAGTACAAGGAAAGTACTTTTTAAAAATCCAATGTTTGGCCTGGCCAGTGTGGCTCAGTGGATTGACTGTTGTCCCATGGACTGAGAGGTCTTGGTTCAGTTCCTGGTCCAGGCACATGCCCTGGTTTCGGGTTCAATCCCCTGCAGGGAACATGCAGGAGGCAACCAATAAATGTTTCTCTCTTGCACTGATGTTTCTATTTCTCTCTCCCTTCCTCTCTCTCTATAAAAATCAATAAAAACATATTAAAAAATAAAAATCCAATGTTTATGTAGTACCAATGCCCAAACAGTCAAAAGTTTGTGTATAAATTTGACTCCCTCAAGCCTTAACTACTAATAGTCTACTGTCGACCAGAAGCCTTACTGATAACATAACCTGTCGATTAACACATATTTTGTATGTTATATGTATTCTATACTGTATTTTTACAATAAAGTAAGCTGGGGGGGGGGGGGGGGACAGTGTTTAGGCATTAGAGAAATTCAGTTGGGTCAATGTTCCTAGAAAACAAAATTTTATTTATATTGCCAAATGGTTGCATTTATTTGATAAAGTCCCTTGCTGGTCTAAGTTCCATAAGAGAATGTGATAATAATTTTTGTCCTGACTATCCCAGGGTGTTTTATTCTACCTGCCTTACTCCAGCTATAAAATTCTAAGTTAAGACAGAAAGGGCTCAAGGCAGCAAAACTGTATTTATTTTAATAGGAAAACATATAATGTATAAATTGTCATTTCACAACAAAATTAGTTCATCCACCTACAAAATTATCATCTTTAGACTATGTATACATATTACATAAAGACCTACAGCAGAAAAGTTGAAGTTCAGTAAAACAAATTATATTTCCATCACTTTTTGTGTTGCCCAAAGAATGTGAGTGAATGTGCAATTTAAGGACGGAACCAATTAGAAATCTTCCTTCTATAGACTACAGTTGCCTCCTGTTTCATTATTACAGCTTTGTAGTCAATCATACATGGAAGGGGACTCCCAGACTCCCCACAATACACCAGCTAAGTCACTGTGAACACAAAAGCTTGCAACACCTCAGCCTGGTGAAAAATGCCTTTTTGTTTTCAATTCAACTGATCTGTTCTTTTCTAGACAGAGTAAGAGGCAAAAGGGTTTTCAAGAGCACCTGGAATACTCACCCAGATAATCACATGCTGAATTATAAAACAGGCCTCAGTAAGTTTCAAGGATTGAAAATAATACAGCATATGTTCCCTAGCCTCAGAATTATAAACCAATAATAAAAATATTTGGAAAATCTCCAAATGTTTGGATATTTGTAAAAGAAGGAACAGAATTCTAAATAACCCATGGGTAAAAAACAGCACAAGGAACCTGAGAAATATTTTGAAATGAATGGTAAGAAAAACTTAACATATCACAGTTTGTGGACTGTAGCTAGTTTGATGGAAAATTAATAGCTCTAAACATCGGGCCTGCGGGCCATGTAAGGCCTGTGAAATCAATACCAGCTAACATCACATGCCTCACCAAATTAACCTGACCAAATATAGCAGGCTAATTTTTAAGTTGATAGTTTCGTATAGCCCTCGAATGACGTTATAAATATCCAAATGGTCCTTGGCAGAAAAAAGGTTCCCCACTTCTGCTTCAAAAGAATAAAGGTTTAAAAACAATTATTTAGTTTCTGCCTTAAGAAGCTTGAAGAAAAGACAAGCAAATTAAACCAAAGTAAGTAGAAAAACAGTAAAGCTATGTAACAAATTAATAAAATAGAAAATGGACAAAGAAAGATCAACCAAACCTTAAGTTGGATCCACAAAAATTAATAAAATTGATAAACCCCTAGCTAAATTAATCTAGGAAAAAGAAAAATCACAAATTATAATATCAGGAATGCAATAGGGACAGTACTATAAATCATTCAGATATTAAAAGCATAATAATGAAAATTATGAGCAATTTTATGCTGATAAATTAAGAAATTAGATGAAATGGCCAATTCCTTGAAAGATACAATTACCAAAAGTGATAAAAGAAGATACAGAAAATTTGTATGACCCTATATCTGTTTTAAAATATAGATTTATAATTTAAAACTTTCCCACAAGGCCCTGGCCGGTTTGGCTCAGCGGTTAGAGCGTCGGCCCGCAGACCACAGAGACACGGGTTCGGTTCCCGCTAGGGGCACGTACCTCAGTTGCAGTTTGTCCCTGGCCCCGGTTGGGGTCGTGTGGGTGGCAACCAGTCAATGTGTCTCTCTCACCTGGATGTTTCTCTCTCTCTCTCCTCCCCCCTCTCTCCCTCCTGCTCTATCCGAAGATAAATGCAAAAATGTCCTCAGGTGAGGATAAAAAAATTTTTAAAAAATTTCCCACAAGGAAACAAGTTCAGATGGCTTCATTACTGAAATCTCTTATAAACATTTAAAGAAGAATTAATGCAGATTTCACACAAACTCTTTCAAGAACTAAGAGGGAACACTTCTCAACTCATTTTGAAAGCATGAACCTGATATCAAAATCAGTCAAAGAAATATACAAATACACACACACACACACACAGACTGGGGTTGGCAAAAGTAGGTTTACAGTTTTCATAATAAAAAAATAAGCTCTGGCCCTGGCCGGTTTGGCTCAGCGGTTAGAGCATCGGCCTGCGGTCCAGAGAGACCCAGGTTCGGTTCCCGCTAAGGGCATATACCTCAGTTGCAGTTTGTCCCCGGCCCTGGTTGGTCGTGCGGGTGGCAGCCACCCATGTGTCCCTTTCACGTCGATGTTTCTCTCTGTCTCTCTTCCTCTCTCTCCCTCCCACTCTATCTGAACAAAAAATGAAAAAAATGTCCTCGGGTGAGGATAAAAAAAAATAAATAAATAAGCTCTGTGTTTCATGTACTCACAAGTGTAAACCTACTTTTGCCCCCCCCCCCCCCCGTATATACAGTCTCTCTCATGAACACAGGAGGCACAAAATAATAGCAAATTAAATCCAGTAATATATAAAAAAAGCAGGCAAGGAAAAAGAGGCATTCTGTTCACCACAACTCTCAAGAGCCCCTCTCTCCCTCCACAAAATTCAAATCTTTTTGTTTTGTTTTGTTTTCTAAAGAATAAACCACTTGGGTCTAAAAACTAAAAGAATTAATAAGTTTGCAAACTGAAAGCTTTTCCCTAACATTATATTATACCATAAAGCTACAAATTTTCATGATCAACAGGATTATTTTCTATTAATAATCTGGAAATCAAGAGTAGAGAAACTGAATTTAGAAAAATAAGATGAAGCCCTGGCCGGTTTGGCTGAGTGGTTAGAGCGTCGGCCTGCGGTCCAGAGACCCGGGTTTGGTTCCCGCTAAGGGCATGTACCTCGGTTGCAGTTTGTCCCCGGCCCTGGTTGGTCGTGCGGGTGGCAGCCACTCGATGTGTCCCTTTCACGTCGATGTCTCTCTCTCTCTCTCTCTCTCTCTCTCTCCCCCTCCCACTCTATCTGAACAGAAAATGAAAAACTGTCCTCGGGTGAGGATAAAAAAAAAAAAGAAAAGAAAAATAAGATGAAGCCAAAGGCAATATTCAAAAGGCATTCCATGAGGTCTCCAGATTGGCTGTGAGGGTACTAGCAGCCTAGCCAATGAGGGGATCCCTTTCACTGAGCAAATACACTTAAGAGAACCACAATTATATCTATTACCAGGAATAAATTTCCCTGTGGATTCTCAAAGAGAATGCCGTGTGAGACATAGTAAACCATGTTCTCAAAAGCATTCCTTCATAAATCCTGCACTGCGTTTCAAAGATATGTTTATTTTAACATCTCATTAAAGGGAAATGACCTAATGCCACAAGCAATGGAGGAGGCGACAGCTATATAACCATTATTTGATCTGATTACACAGCTCTAGCTTTGTAAGTTACACCTTTTTTCCCCAAATTTAAGAATTTTATAGCTAAAAATTTCCATTAGCAGGGTCTCCATATTAAGGTATTTGTATCTCCATGAATGTATTAAAATATTGTTATAGTAAGCTGTGAGCTAACTCTTTTTTTTTTTTTTTTATCCTCACCCGAGGATATTTTTCCATTTATCATCAGATAGAGTGGGAGGGAGGAAGCGAGAAGGACAAAGAGAAACATCAATGCGAGAGAGACACATCAACAGGCTGCCTCCCGCACGACCCAGCTAGGCGCGAACCGCAACCCAGGTACATGCCCTTGACCAGAATCAAACCCGTGACTCATTGGTCTGCAGGCCAACACTCTAACCACTGAGCCAAACCGGCCAGGATTGTGAGTTATCTCTTTATACCACTGTATTTCATCTGTTTTATCATGACCTTCCGAACCAGAAAAATGTCAAAATATTAAATTATAACTGATCATCTTATTTTAGACTGTATGTAACCTGGTATGAGATCTTCCTCAGGTGCCCTGTAAGTTTCACTCAACTCGTATTTGGAGAGCTGTTCTTTTACCCAGTAATCCCACCTCTAGGAATATATCCTAAGAAGCCTGAAACACCAATGAGAAAGAATATATGTACCCCTATATTCATAGCAGCACTATTTATAATTGTTAAGATCTGGAAACAGCCCAAGTGTCCATCAGTAGATGAGTGGATAAAAAAGCTGCGGTATGTATACACCATGGAACACTATGCAGCTGTAAGAAAGAAAGATCTCTTATCCTTGACACGGCATGGACGGACCTGGAGAGTATTATGCTAAGCGAAATAAGCCAAGCAGAGAAAGACAAATACCACATGATCTCACTTATCTGTGGAATATAATGAACAAAATAAGCTGATGAACAAAAGAGTATGGTTCAGACTGACAAACCTTGGGGGGCCGGGGGATGATGAGATAAACCAAAGAACTTATATACACATGTGGGTAACCAATGGACATAGACAACAATGCTGGGGGGCGGGATCGGGAGGAGGGTGTCTGGGAGGTGGGGTGGGTGAAAGGAGAAACATCTGTAACGAAAATAAATAAAAATTGCAAAAAAATTTGCATAACTAAATCTCAAAAATGGATTTTATCCTATTAATCTCCCTTGAAAATTGGGCAGCAGTATATTTTCCTGTCTCTAACTCTGAAGACCACCACCACCAAAGAACTCTTGGAGGCAAGCAACAAAACACTACCACTGAGATATGGAAACTTAAGAAAATGTTAAACTATAGAATAGTCTCCCACAATATCAATAAAGTACAGTCAAGACTGCAATGTAGCTCACATTTTCCTTCTCAAGAAAATGAAATAAAGCAGTAAAATGAAAGACATTCTACAGTAGAAGGTCTGAAGTAAACTGCACAATCGTTACTCCCCTCCCTGGGTACAAAATTTCTTTGAAGTCTCTTTTGTAGTATCTTTTTTTTTATTGTGGGAGTTGGGGGTGGGAACTGAGGCCCAAAGAGGTAAAGGGGCTTGCCTCAGGTCACACCTCTAGCCCACAGCAGCCCACATCTCCTAGATCTTAGCTCTGCCTCACCCCATGCTGTTTCTACCAGAAAAATGTGAAATGTCAGAGAAGCTGGCTTAGTGGAAAACGTTTCTGCAAGGCAGCCCTTTCCTCTCCATTTACTTCCTTTTGCACCAACAGCCCCAGACTAGACCTGCATTGACATTTTCTTGTCCTTCTAGAACCCAGATGTCTCATACTGCCTGGCAATCCCTTGAAGGCATTTGGTTATTGTTTTGATAACATGGAGGACAGGAAAGATCCTGTTTAGTAGACACTCAGCACCCCACATTATAGATAAGGAAAATGAAGTGCAGGGAACACCAAAGAACTGGCTTGTGGCAGTGGTTCCTCACATATTTGCCATGAAGATCACCTGGGGATCTTTTACTTATTCCAAAGCCCAGGCTACACCTCAGATGTATTAAATCAGAATCCCGGGAGTGGTTTCTGAAGCCCTTCACCCTCAGGTGATCCCAATGTACAGACATGTTTGGGAAATACTGAATTCTATTCACTCAATGAGGACTTTAGACCGCAGAGCCTCAGGGCTGTGAGAACAATGTTGCCCATGTGTCAGCTGTTTGTGTCATACCTTAAAAGATTTTGGCCAACTCCACATTCTAACTATATTATTAATAACATTATAAGTGACCTGTTTTATGCTTAGATCAATGTGCTTTGGATTTTTTTTTAATTAAATTTATTGGGATGATAGTGATTAATAGGATCATACAAGTTTCAGGTATAGATTTCTATGATACAAGATTCGTATATTGCACTGTGCCCACCACCCAAAGTCAAATCTTCTTCTGTCACCGTATATTAGGCCCCCTTCAACCCTAGAGTATCTTTTTTTTTTTTTTTTTTAATCCTCAACAGAGGATATTTTTCTACCTATTATCAGATAGAGTGGGAGGAAGGGGGAGAGAGAGACAGAGAGAAACATCAATGTGATAGAGCCACATCGACTGGTTGCCTCCCACACGACCCAACCAGGGCCGGGGATGAACCGCAACCGAGGTACATACCCTTGACTGGAATCGAACTTGTGACTCATTGGTTCACAGGCCAATGCTCTAACCACTGAGCCAAACCGGCCAGGGCGACCCTAGAGTATCTTGATTTTATCTTTAAATGTATATAAAATTTGACTTGTAAAATGGCGGCAGATTAAATGGAAGCTATACGGAATTTCCCACAGGACCAAACTGGAATTACAACTAAAATATAGAAAAACCATCCTGAATAACCAACTGAAGACTAACTGGAGATAACCCTTAAAACCAAGGACAAAAAGAGGAGCCTACATTGAGACTGGCAAGAAGTGCGGAGGCACAAGAGGGCTGGCTTGGCTCCCCCAGGAAGCAGCTGAACTTCTAGAGGGATATCTCAGCTGTGGGAGGTTCCCCCTGAGAAGTTTGAACCCTAAACCCCAAGCTGGGATCCCCAAGCCTAAATAACAGAAACAGGAAAGGTGCCCACATTACATCTCACTGTGAAAAGAACTGGGGGTTCTGTTCAGTAGGGAGACATGGTTACAAACACTGGCACCCTCTTAAAGGGCCAATGCACTAAATTTCATTTGCAGCCACTCACCATGGACTCCAAGAGAGGGAGGGCAAAGTAGACTAGAGCCATGTGAAGAGAGTGAGGATCATGGCTCTGGGAAGAGAGCTGGGAAGGCAGCCACCAAGATCCCTGTGCTGAGTCATTCCCACACACTGAAGAAACCATCTTTCTGAGGCAGTTTTCCCATCAAATCAGCTTTAGCCAGGGGGGCACAGGGGGTGGTGGGGGGAGATTGGCCCATGTGTTGGAAACTCTCTAGCACTGCCTGCCAGGTGAGTTTACACCTGGCTGAGAACTACAACCTGAGACTCATTAAGTATATGAGACTAACAGTCAGCCTGCAGGGAGAGGCAGATCTTTGGGTGCTTTGAGTCTTTGCCTGACTTGCTCCTCTTCCTTGGGCTAGTAAACACAGACCTTGGTGTTCAGCTTGGTCCTTTCAATATGCACCTACCAAAAACAGAGGGAACTACAAGCTGTGGATCACTGATAGCTCCAAACAGGGTACTCAGGGCCAGTCACAGTGTCTCACACTGGCCTGCACCAGAGACCCTTCAAAGACGACAAAAAAACAATAAACCCAGTGGCCAGCTTAAGTCAACAACTGAGCAGGACCTAAAAAGCTTGACAAGCAGTAAATCCACAGGGAGACTTTGGCAGGCTCCAAACGCTGCTGTGGTGGATTGCGCTTTGTGTAGTAAGCACCAGCATGCTGTGTTGAGGGTTGAGCCTCACTATCAGACAGCCTAAGGGCAAAGGTAACGCATGGACAAGCCAATAGCAATCAAGACTCAATTACAGAGAATTCCAAAATGGCGGCAGAGTGAATGGAAGCTACACAGACCACCTCCCAGGACCAAACTGGAAATACAACTAAAATAAGGTCAAATCGTAGGGAAAAAGCAACGGAAAAGCAGCTCGCGAGGACCATACAACCAGGGACACTGAATTGATCCTGGTAGGATTGCGGAGGCGCAAGAGGGGGGCTGGGAGCCCACAGACAGCAGCGGCCTTAGCCGTGAGCAGCGCTCCGCCCTCGGGGTTAAAGCCCCAGCCGACTCCACAGCGCAGAGGGCCGGACAGAGCGCTAAAATAGCCACAGCCACTCACCTGGGCTCCGGCAGAGGGAGGGCAGACTGGACTGGAACTGTGTGGGGACACTCGGGATTTGGAGGGCACTCAGAGCTTTTGCTGAGTTGCAGCCACCCAGGACTGTGGCCTGGCGGTCTTACTCCATCCCAGGGCTCTGGGGAGAGGCGACAGCCCCTCCCTCGGAGATTCAGCCACACCCAGATGGGCCATTGAAATGCAAATCAAGGCTCATTAATACCAGCATCTGTCCCACCCTCGGGAAATCCTCTCATGCTGAACACCTGAGGGAGGTTTTCATTCAACTGAGAACCCAAGGCTCTTCAAGTAACCAGGACTAATAGCCTTTAGGCAAAAAGCTAGAGGATAATTGAACCTTTTCTGGGCTTGCAACTCTACCCAGGAAAATAAGACTCCACAGTGGTGTATAACGTGGGCCCTCTCATGCTCATCCAAACCCAGGAAAGGGAACCACAAACAGCAGAACACCAACATCCACAGGGAAAAGTTGGCAGGCTCCAAACACCACTGAGATAGCCAAAATGGTAAAACAAAGAAACAGATGCCAAATGAAAGAACAAGAGACCTCCACTGAAGAAGAGATAAATGAAATGGAGTTAACCAAGTTAACAGAGCTAGAATTCAGAGCCATGATCTTGAGGAAGCTCAACAGCATGAGTAAGGAAATCAACACCATGAGCAAAGACATAGAAATATTGAAAATAAACCAATTGGAAATGAAGAATGACACAGCAGAAATGAAAAACACATTGGAAGGACTAAACAGCAGAGTAGAAGAAGCTGGGGACTGGATCAGTGAATTAGAAAAAAATCAACCAATCAGAAAACCAAAAGGAAAAAATAATGAAAAAACAGGAAGACAGCTTAAGAGAACTGTGGGACAACTGGAAACATAATAATATTCGCATCATAGGGGTCGCCGAAGAAGAAGAAAATGAGAAAGGGTTAGAGAATATATTTGAAGAAATAGTGACAGAAAATTTCCCTAATTTGGTGAAGGAAGAAGGCATTCAAGTTCAAGAAGCACAGAGAGTCCCAAGTAAGAAGAACCCAAACAGGCCCACACCAAGACACATAGTAATTAAAATGCCAAAAATTAAAGACAAAGAGAGAATCCTAAAGGCAGCAAGAGCTAAGCAACAGGTTACCTACAAAGGAACCCCCATAAGGCTATCAGCTGACTTCTCCATAGAAACACTACAGGCCAGAAGGGAATGGCATGAAATAATCAAGGTCATGAAAAACAAGGATCTGAACCCAAGACTACTCTACCCAGCAAGGCTATCATTCAAAATAGAAGGTCAAATAAAGAGTTTCACAGACAAAAAAAAGGCTAAGGGAATACATTAGCACCAAACCAGCACTGCAAGAAATGTTAAAAGGAATGCTGTAATTAGTAGAAGAAATAGAAAGGAAAATAGAAACACACTAAACAAAAATGGCAATAAGTAAGTACATATCGGTAATCACCTTAAATGTAAATGGACTGGACATCCCGATGAAAAGACACAGAGTAGCGGATTGGATAAGAAAGCATGACCCATATATATGTTGTTTACAAGAGACCCACCTCACAACAAAAGACTCACATAGGCTGAAAGTGAAGGGATGGAAAAAAATCATCCAAGCAAACAGAAAGGAAAAAAAAGCTGGGGTAGCAATACTCATATCTGATAAAATAGATTTTAAAATGAAGGCCATAACTAGAGACAAAGAAGGTCACTACATAATATTGAAAGGATCTATCCAACAGGAAGAGATAACCTTGGAAAACATATATGCACACAATACAGGAGCACCAAAATACATTAAAAATCTTCTGGAAGACTTCAAAGGAGAAATCGACAGCAATACAATCATAGCAGGGGACTTCAACACCCCACTGACATCACTGGATAGATCCTCTAGACAAAAAATTAACAAGGTAACAGAGACTCTAAATGAAGCACTAGACCAAATGGATTTAATAGATATTTACAGAGAATTACACCCCAAAACTACAGAATTCACATTCTTCTCAAGTGCACATGGGACATTCTCAAAGATAGACCACATGTTAGGACACAAACGAAGTCTCTACAAGTTCAAGAAGATTGAAATCGTATCAAGCATCTTCTCAGATCACAATGGCATGAAACTAGAAATCAATTGCAACAAGAATATGCAAAGACATTTGAATACATGGAGGCTAAATAGCATGTTATTAAACAATGAATGGGTTACCAAGGAGATCAAGGAAGAAATTAAAAACTTTCTGGAAACGAATGAAAATGAACACACAACAACACAAAGTCTGTGGGATGCAGCGAAAGCAGTTCTGAGAAGGAAGTTCATAGCACTACAGGCCTACCTCAAGAAACAAGAAAAATTTCTAATAGACTTTCTAACCTCACAACTTGAAGAACTAGAAAGCAAACAAAAGGAAAACCCCAGAGCAAGTAGAAGGAAGGAAATAGTAAAGATCAGAGCAGAAATAAATGACATGGAGACCAAAAAAACAATTCAAAGAATCAATGAAACAAAGAGGTGGTTTTTTGAAAAGATAAACAAGATTGATGGACCCTTAGCTAGACTCAGCAAGAAACAAAGAGAGAGAACCCAAATACACAAAATCAGAAATGAAAGAGGAGAAGTAACAACTGACACCACAGAAATACAAAGGATCGTTAACAAAGACTATGAACATTTATATGGCAACAAATTCGACAATCTAAGCGAAATGGACAAATTTCTAGAAACACAGAGTCTCCCAAAGCTGGACCAGGAAGAGATAGAAAACTTGAACAGACCAATAACAACCAAGGAAATTAAAGATGTAATCAAGACTCTCCCAGCAAACAAAAGTCCAGGCCCAGACGGCTTCACAGGGGAGTTTCACCGAACATTCAAAAAAGAACTAACACCCATTCTTCTCAATCTATTTCTAAAAATTAAAGAAGAAGGAAGACTTCCAAACTCATTTTATGAGGCCAGCATAATTCTAATTCCAAAACCAGAAAAAGACACTACAAAGAAAGAAAACTACAGGCCAATATCCCTGATGAACATAGATGCCAAAATCCTTAACAAAATACTAGCAAATCGGATCCAGCAATACATCAAAAAAATTATTCACCATGACCAAGTGGGATTCATCCCAGGGATGCAAGGCTGGTTCAATATTCGCAAATCAATAAATGTGATACATCACATAAACAAAATGAAAGATAAAAACCACATGATCATATCAATAGACGCTGAAAAAGCATTCGACAAAATTCAGCACCCATTTCTGATAAAAACGCTCAGCAATTTGGGAATAATGAGATCATATCTCAACATTATAAAGGCCATATATGAAAGACCTACAGCCAACATCATACTCAATGGACAAAAACTAAAAACATTTCCCTTAAGAACAGGAACAAGACAGGGATGCCCACTTTCGCCACTCTTATTTAACATAGTACTGGAAGTCTTAGCCACAGCAATCAGACGTGAAGAAAAAATAAAAGGGATCCAAATTGGAAAGGAAGAAGTGAAACTGTCATTATTCGCAGATGACATGATATTATACATAGAAAATCCTAAAGACTCCATCAAAAATCCACTAGACCTAGCCCTGGCCGGTTTGGTTCAGCGGTTAGAGCGTCAGCCTGCGGTACAGAGAGACCCGAATTCGGTTCCCGCTAAGGGCATGTACCTCGGTTGCAGTTTGTCCGTGGCCCTAGTTGGTCGTGCGGGTGGCAGCCACTCAATGTGTCCCTTTCACGTCAATGTTTCTCTCTCTCTCTCTCTTCCTCTCTCTCCCTCCCACTCTATCTGAGCCAAAAATGAAAAAATGTCCTCAAGTGAGGTTAAAAAAAAAAAAAATCTACTAGACCTAATAAATGAATTTGGCAAAGTAGCAGGATACAAAATTAACGTCAAGAAATTGACGGCATTCTTATACACCAATGATGAACTCACAGAAAGAGAAACTAAAAAAACAATCCCATTTACCATTGCTGCAAAAAAATTAAGATACCTAGGAATAAACTTAACCAAAGAAGTAAAGGAGCTATTTGCAGAAAACTATAGGACATTGAAAAAAGAAATAGAGGAAGATTTAAAAGAGTGGAAGCACATACCTTGTTCATGGATTGGAAGAATTAACATCATTAAAATGTCCATATTACCCAAAGCAATCTATAGATTCAATGCAATCCCAATCAAAATACCAGTAACATATTTCACAGAACTAGAACAAATACTCCAAAAGTTCATGTGGAACCAAAAAAGACCCCGAATAGCCACAGCAATCTTGAAAAAGAAGGACAAAGTAGGTGGGATCACAATACTGGATATCAGATTATACTACAGAGCTACTATAATCAAAACAGCCTGGTACTGGAACAAGAACAGGCATATAGACCAGTGGAACAGAACAGAGAATCCAGAAATTGACCCAAGACATTATGCTCAACTAATATTTGACAAAGGTGGCAAGAGCATACAATGGAGTAAAGACAGCCTCTTTAATAAATGGTGTTGGGAAAATTGGACAGCTACATTTTAAAAAAATGAAACTAGACCATCAACTTACACCATACACAAGAATAAACTCAAAATGGGTAAAAGACTTAAATGTGACTCGTGAATCCATAAAAATCCTAGAAGAAAATGTAGGCAACAAAATTTCGGACATCACACGCAGCAGAATCTTCACTGATACATCACCTAAGGCAACAGAAACAAAGGAAAAAAATGAACACATGGGACTACATCAAACTCAAAAGCTTCTGCACAGCAAAAGAAACAACCCTCAAAACGGAAAGGGAACCCATTGTATGGGAGAGCATAAGTGCCAATGATATATCAGATAAGGGGTTAATCTCCAAAATATATAGAGTGCTCATACAACTCAACAAAAGGAAGACAAAGAACACAATTAAAAAATGGGCAGAGGAACTAAATAGACACCTCTCCAAACAGGACATACAAATGGCTAAGAGACATATGAAGAAAAGCTCAACATCATTAATCATCAGAGAGATGCAAATTAAAACAACAATGAGGTATCACCTCACACCTGTCAGAATGGCCGCCATCAACAAATCTTCAAACAACAAGTGTTGGTGAGGGTGTGGAGAAAAGGGAACTCTAGTACACTGCTGGTGGGAATGCAGATTGGTGCAGCCACTGTGGAAAACACTATGGTGTTACCTCAAAAAATTAAAAATTGAATTGCCATTTGACCCAGTGATCCCACTTCTAGGAATATACCCTAAGAAACCTGAAACACCAATCAGAAAGAATATATGTACTCCCATGTTCATAGCAGCACTATTCACAATAGCTAAGATCTGGAAACAGCCCAAGTGTCCATCAGTGGATGAATGGATAAAAAAGCTGTGGTACATATACACAATGGAGTACTATGCAGCTGTAAGAAAGAAAGATCTCTTATCCTTTGAGACGACATGGAGGGACCTCGAGAGTATTATCCTAAGCGAAACAAACCAAGCAGAGAAAGACAAATATCACATGATCTCACTCATTTGTGGAATATAATAAATATAACAGTCTGGGGAACAGGGTAGAACCAGAGATGTGAAAGTAGGGTACAGACTGACAACCCTCAGAAGAGGGAGTGGGGGGGGGAGGGAAGAGATAAACCACAGAACTTATACGCATGTATGCATAACTGATGGACATGGACAACAAAGCTGTGGAAGGGGTAGAGTGATGGGGAGGAGGGTGTCAATGGGGGAAAAAGGAGAAACATCTCTAACAAAAATAAATTAATAAAAAATAATTAAACAAATAAATAAATAAGACTCAATTGCAATAGGAAGGCCCAAAAAACACACACAAAGACATTATTAGAGCACCCAGGTCTGGTGATCAGGGAGACAGTGCCAATTGGTCACACAAATCATCTCCTACATAGGCTACTCTACAAAGATTGGGACCACAGCAGATCTACCTAATACAGAGAAACAAACCCAAACAGGAAGCCAAAATGGAGAGACAAAGAAATAAGACCCAAATGAAATAACAAGAGAATTCTCCAGAAAAAAGAGCTAAATGAAATAGAGATAAGCAATTTATCAGATATAGAGTTCAGAGGAATGACTATAAAGATGCTCAACAGCATAATAAAAGATATAGAAACTATGAAACACAACTAGTCAGAAATGAAGAATGATACAGCAGAAATAAAGAATACATCGGAAGAAATAAAGAGCAGATTGAGGAAGCTAAGAATCGGATCAGTGAATCAGAAGACAGGGTAGAAAAAAAATTACTCAATCAGAGAAACAAAAATAAAAAACAATTAAAAAATAAGAGAACAGTTTAAGGGAGCTGTGGGACCACATAAAACATAACAACATCTACATCATAGGAGTACCAGAAGAAAGTGAGCAAGGGATAGAGAAGCTGTTTGCAGAAATCATGGCAGAAAATTTCCCTATCTTAGTTAGGGAAGGAAAATGTCACACAAATTCAGGAAGCAGAGAGAGTCCCAAGCAAGAAGAACCCAAAGAGGCCCATGCCAAGACACATTATAACTAAAATGCCAAAAATTAAAGACAAAAAGAGATCTTAAAGACAGCAAGAGAAAAGCAATGTGTTCCCTACAAAAGAGCTCCCACAAGGCTGTCAGCTGATTTCTCAACAGAAACACTACAGGTTAGAAGGGAATGGCATCAAGAATTGAAGGTAATTAAAAGAAATTATATGAAACCAAGATTCCTCTATCCAGCAAAGCTATCATTCAAGATAGAAGATAAAACACAAAGCTTCCCAGACAATAAAAAAAAAAAAAAGATAAAGGAATTTATCACCACCAAACCAGCACTGCAAGAAATGTTAAAGGGACTGCTGTAATAATAAGAAAAAATAGAGCCAGTGTGGCCCATTGCACTGAACATCATCCCATGGACTGAGAAGTCCCAGTTCTATTCCCAGGTACAGCACATGCCCAGGTTGTGGGATTGATTCCCAGTAGGAGCTGTGCAGGAGGTAGCCAATCGATGTTTCTCTCTCACATCAAAGTTTCTCTCTCTCTCTCTCCTTTCCTCTCTCTCTGAAAAATCAGTAACATATTTTTAAAAAGAAATAAATTTTAAAAAACAACAACAACAAGAAATAGAGAGAAGCCTAGGTTTAAAGAATAAAAATGGTGCCCAGAAGATGTGGCTCAGTGGATTGAGTGTCATCCCATGGACCAAGAAGTCCTGGTTCGATTCCTGGTCAGGGCACATGCCTGGGTTGTGGGCTCAATTCCTGGTAGGGGGCATACAGGAGGAAGCTGATCAATGTTTCTCTCTCACTTCGATGTTTCTCTTTCTCTCTCTCTCCCTTCCTCTCTCCCTTTAAAAAAAAAAAAGTCAATGAAAACATTTTTAAAATGATAATTAAAATGGCAACAAATAGGTACCTATCAATAATAAACTTAAGTGTAAATGGCTTAAATGCTCCAATCAAAAGACATAGGATAACTGAATGGATAAGAAAACATGACCCATTTATATTCTGTCTACAAGCAAACTACCTCAAAACAAAAGATTCACACAGGATGACGACCAAGGGATAAAAAAATATTTTTCAGGTAAATAGAAAGGAAATAAAAAGCTGGGGTAGCAACACTCATATCTGAAAAAATATACTTCAAAATGAAGTCCATAACAAGAGACAAAAAAGATCACTATCTACTAATAAAATGATCAATGCAACAAGATGATATAACTCTGGTAAACATATATGTAACCAATATAGGAGCACCAAAATATATTTAAAAAAAACTTTTGGAGGACTTTAAGGGAGACATCAACAGCAACACAATCATAGTAGGAGACCTTAACACCCCATTGACATCACTGGATATATCTTCTGGACAAAAAATCAACAAGGAAAGAGCAACCCTAAACAACACAGAATATAAAATAGAATTGACATTTACAAACATTTCACCCCAAAGCTGCAGGATATACATTCTTCTCAAGTATACATGGTACATTCTCAAAGACAAACCACATGGTAGGACATAAACTAAGTCTCCTCAAGTTCAAGAAGACTGAAATCATAACAAGCATCCTCTCGAATCACAATGGCATGGAACTAGAAATCAATTACAATGAAAACATTAAAAAACATTCAAACACATGGAGGCTAAACAGCATGTTATTAAAAAAAGAATGGGTTACCAATGAGATCAAAGAATAAATGTAAAACTTCCTAGAAACAAATGAACACACAATACAAAATGTATGGGACAGAGAGAAAGCAGCCCTGAGAGGAATGTTCACAGCACTACAGATCTAATTAAAGAAAAAATTCTAATAAACTAACAAGAAAGTTTGTAATAAACTATTTTGAAAACAAGCAGAATTTCTAATAAACTGTCTAATCCCACAACTTAAAGAATTAGAAACAATATAAGAAAAGTCCAGAGTAAGTAGAAGGAAGGAAATAATAAAGATCAGAGCAGAAATAAATGACATACAGACTAAAAAGGAAACACAAAACAACAACAAAAAGCAGTAAAGATCAATGAAACCAAAAGCACGTTTTTTAAAAGATAAACAAGAAGCAAAGAGAGAGGACCCAAATAATTAAAATTAGAAAGACTCATCAAAAAACAGAGAACACTCAAATAAAATCAGAAATGAAAGAGGTAAAGTAACAACTGACAAGACAGAAATACAAAGGATTGTAAGAAAATACTAGGGCCCTGGCCAGTTTGGCTCAGCAGTTGGAGCGTCGGCCTGCGGACCAATGAGTCGCGGGTTCAATTCCAGTCAAGGGCATGTAACTCAGTTGTAGTTCATCCCCGGCTCTGGTCGGGCACGTGTGGGAGGCAACCAGTCAATGTCACTCTATCACACCCATGTTTCTCTCTGTCTCTCCCTCCCTCTCACTCTATCTGATGATAAAATGGAAAAATATCCTCAAATGAGGAATAAAAAATTTAAAAAAGAAAGAAAATACTATGGACAATTAAATGCCAACAAATTGGACAACCTACAAAAATGGACAAAATACTAGATTTACACATACAATCTTCCAAAACTCAACAAGGAAGATTGAGAAAACCTGAACAGACCAATAAAAACTAATGAAATTGACACAGTAATCAATAAACTCCCAGCAAACAAAAGCTCTGGTCCACATAGCTTCAAAGGTGAGTTTTACCAAGCATTCAAAAGAGAACACCGCCATGGCCGGTTTGGCTCAGCGGTTAGAGCGTCGGCCTGCGGTCCAGAGAGACCCGGGTTTGGTTCCCGCTAAGGGCATGTACTTCGGTTGCAGTTTGTCCCCGGCCCTGGTTGGTCGTGTGGGTGGCAGCCACTCGATGTGTAGCTTTCACATCGATGTTTCTCTCTCTCTCTCTTCCTCTCTCTCCCTCCCACTCTATCTGAACAAAAAATGAAAAAATGTCCTCGGGTGAGGATTAAAAAAAAAAAAAAAAAAAAAAAGAAGCCCTGGCCGGTTTGGCTCAGCGGTTAGAGCGTAGGCCTGCGATCCAGAGAGACCCGGGTTCGGTTCCCGCTAAGGGCACATACCTCGGTTGCAGTTTGTCCCCGGCCCCTGGTTGGATCGTGTGGGAGGCAGCCACTCGATATGTCCCTTCCCCTGGTTGGGTCGTGTGGGAGGCAGCCACTCGATATGTCCTTTTCACGTCAATGTTTTTCTCTCTCTCTCTCTCCCTCCCACTCTATCTGAACAAAAAATGGAAAAATGTCCTTGAGTAAGGATAAAAAATAAATAAAAAAAGAGAACACCTATCTTCCTCAAACAATTCCAAAAAATTCAAGAGGAAAGAAGACTCCCAAGCTCTTTATATGAGGAAAGAATTATCCTAATTCCAAAACCAGATAAAGACACCACAAAGAAAGACAATTACAGGCCAATATCCCTGATGAACATAGATGCCAAAATCCTCAACAAAATATTAGCAAATCAGATCCAGCAATATATTAAAAAGATTATTCACCATGACCAAGTGGCATTTATCGAAGGGATGCAAGGCTGGTACAATATTCACAAACCAATAAATGTGATACATCACATATAAAAAATGAAAGATAAAATTCATATGATCAATCAATAATTGCAGAAAAAGCATTCAACAAAATCCAACACCCATTTTTGATAAAAACTCTCAACAAAGTGGTAATAAAGGGATCATATCTCAACATAATAAAGGCCACAGATGACAAACCTACAGCCAAATTCATACTCAATGGGAAAAACTAAAAGCATTTTCCATAATAACAGGAACAAGACAGGGATATCCACTTTCACCACTCTTATTCAACATAGTACTGGAAGTCTTAGCCAGAGCAATCAGATAAGAAGAAAAATGAAAGGCATCCAAATTTGAAAGGAGGGAGTGAAACTGTCATTATTTGCAGATGACATGATATTGCACAGAGAAAACCCTAAAGACTCCACCAAAAAAGTACTAGATCTAATAGATGAATTCACCAAAGAAGCAGGGTACAAAATTAACATCCAGAAATTAATGGCATTTTTACTCCATTAATAAACTATCAGAAGGAAAAACTAAGAAAACAATCCTATTTACCAATGAAACAAACAAAAAAGATACCTAGGAATAAACTTAATCAAAGAAGTAAAGGACCTATTCCCAGAAAACAACAGGTCATTGAAAAAAGAAATTGAGAAAGATATAAAAAAGCGGAAGCATATACCTTATTCATGGATTGGAAGAATTAACATCATTAAAATGTCCATAGTATCCAAAGCAATCTATAGAGTCAATGCAATCCCCATCAAAATACCAGTGACATATTTCACAGAACTAGAACAAATACTCCAAAAGTTTATATGGAATTTTAAAAGACCCCGAACAGCCACAGCAATCTTGAAAAAGAAAAACAAAGTAGGAAGGATCACAATACTGGATATCAGGTTATACTACAAAACCACTATAATCAAAACAGCCTGGTACTGGCACAAGAACAGGCATAGAGATTAATGGAACAGAACAGAGAACCCAGAAATCGACCCAAGACATTATGTTCAATTAATATCTGACAAAGGAGGTAAGAGCATACAATAGAGTAAAGACAGTCCCTTCAATAAATGGTGTTGGAAAAACTGGACAGGTACATACCAAGAAAAATGAAACTAGTCCACCAACTTATACCATACACAAGAATAAACTCAAAATGCATAAAAGACTTAAATGTAACTCATGAAACCATAAAATTCCTAAGAAACCATAGGCAGCAAAATCTCAGACATCTAACAGCAGAAATTTCACCAATACATTGCCTAGGGCAAGAGAAACAAAGGAGAAAATAAACAAATGGGATTACATCAAACTAAAAAGCTTCTGCACAGCAAAAGAATCCAGCATCAAATTGAAAAGGGAACCCACTATATGGGAGAACATATTTGCCAATGATACATCTGATAAGGGGTTAATTTCCAAAATATATGAAGTACTCATGCAGCTCAACAAAAAGAAGACAAACAATCCAATTGAAAAATGGGCAGAGGACCAGAATGACACTTTTCCAAAGAGGACATACAGATGGCCAAGAGATGTACGAAAAAATGCTCAACGTCACTAATCATCAGAGAGATGCAAATTGAAACAGCAATGAAGTATTACCTCAGACCCGCCGGAATGGCTACCATCTGCAAATCATCAAATGACAGATGCTGGCAAGGATGTAGAAAAAAAGGCACCCTCGTACATTGCTGGTGGGAATGCAGACTGGTGCAGCCAGTGTGGAAAACAGTATGGAGTTTCCTCAAAAAATTAAAAATGGAACTGCCATTTCACCCAGTGATCCCACTGCTAGAAATATATTCTAAGAAACCTGAAACACCAGTCAGAAAGAATATATACACCCCTATGTTCATAGCAGCGCTATTTACAATAACTAAGAGTGTCCATCAGCAGATGAGTAAATAAAAAAAGCCATGGTTCATTTAAACAATGGAATACTATGCAGCTGTAAAAAAGAAGGATATCTTACCCTGAGAGACAGAATGGAGGGACCTGGAGTGTATTATGCTAAGCAAAATAAGCCAGTATATGTGTATTCTAATTAACAAAATAAGCTGACAAACAAAACAGATCCAGAGACATGGGAGCAGCAAACAGACTGACGAACCTCAGAGGGACTGGGGGCAGGGGTGAATGGAAGAGAACTTAATGAACATATATATAACCAATGGACACAGACAACAGTGGGGTGAAGGCGGGATGGGGAGGCAGCAAGAGGGTGGAGGAGGGTGTCAATGGGGGGGCGATGGGGACATCTGTAATACTTTCAACAGTAAAGATAAATTTTTTAAAATGTATATAAAATGTATGTCTTACTCCACAATATATGTACGTGTCTTAACAAACCTGAGCCTTGGGATAAACGGACAAGCATCCCTGGCAAGCCCATCCCTCCCCTAGCAATACACATACCCAATAGGAGGCATGCAGCGGGTGAAGACCAGTACAAACAGTAGAGTGCCTAGACGAGAGCAATCCCTCCCTCAGCGCCTGACATACAAGGGTCTCCTGGAGGAGGAGTTCCTCTATGAAGACCCTTGTCTAGTGCCATCCCCTACTGCCCACCCATTTTTTGTCTCTCCCTCTCTCCTCTGGAGGAAAGTAGGTGACACTGCAAGAAAGGAGTGGGCCAGGATGAGACAAGGAACAGAAAAATTTCTAAAGAAAAACACGGGCACTCAGCAATATATCTCTATCAACTACAAACATAAAAGTCTCACAATGCAGTATTTGCTTACTCCTTACTTAGACTTAATACCAGAGTTCAGAGGTAGCACCACCGATCATGTACAAAGGCATGACTAGCCAAATCATTATTAACAAGCCATTTTCTGATTTCTCATGGAAGCTGAACCTTCCCAGTTCCCAACTGCTGCTACTGAAAACTCCATTACAACCACTCCTCAAAGGGTTCTTTCTCTGCAAGACAAATTTAGAGAGAGAGAAAATACATATGTTTCCTTTCATTACTAGCTGTCAGATTTTAATGCAAGTATATTTCCATGGTGTCACTAATAAGAAAAAGTATCCAGCTTAAAAAAAAAAAAAAAAAAAAAAAACTAGTGGCAACATGATCAGAGTTTTCATCAGGTATCTGTTCCAATAAGCAAATTCAAACTTAATATAAACCATCTTTCTCAAAATCCCTAATATCAAACTAACTAATATCAATCCACAAAGAAAGAGTAAACTTTGCTTCTGTAAAGGTAAAATCAAAGCTGTTCTCCACTTGTTTTTCTCCACTGACAAAGTGAACTTCATAAATAGCAAAACCACCACTTACTCAGAAAGAAAAAAAATGTAGTGTATGTAAGCAAATCATGTGGTTTTAAAATAAAGAATAAACTAAGTAAAAGAATGAACTACAAAATATTTCCTAATCTAATTTATGACTTAGAATGTTACAATTTTTCTCAAGTTTAAAAATGTATTTTAAAAACTTTTATCATAATGCAATAATGCATCAATATTATCCAGCCCAAAAAAGTTAACACATATCAACAAAGTATTTCACAGAAGCACTTGGATAATACACTTTTGCACTTAAAGATCAAATTCCCATCAGTAAATATTTGCCCTGACTAGACTGTACTTTTAGAAATATATGAGCACTTTAAAAATAAAACAGATTCAAAACAAAAAGTTTAGATACTATGTTAAAACTGGCTCTACACTTGGAAGGCAGGGTTGATACAGGGAAGAATTTAGATTACCACCTTAACAAACACAAAATCAATTCCAAATTAATTCAAGATTAGATTCTAAATGTTTTGTTTTATTATTTTTAAAATACTAGATTTAGAAATAGAGTATTTTCCATTTGAGGTGAATAAAGTCTTTTCAAGCAAAATGCTGATGTAAAACATGAAAGTCAGAAGTTAAAATATCCTAGAGTATGGTATATACCACACACACACAAAAAGTTAAACAGAGAAAAGACAGAAAATTTATTTATAATATCTATCAAAAAGTTACCATTATAAATGGCTCATCATAAAAACAATCCAAAAGAAAAATAGATAAACAGAAAATTCTGAGCAAAAGATATAAACATTTAAGAAGACAGCAAGACTCACAAGTACTAAGGGAAATAATGATAGACCAGATGATAGACCAATCTTTGACTACCAAATACACAAAAAAATTAATAGCTTAATATTCACAAAAGGTAGAGAGTACAAATTGTCTTTTCTACTGTAATTTGTCAATATCTTCAACTTAAATGTGCCTTCACTTTGCTCCAAGCAATTCATCTATATGCTATAGGAAAAACTCCCACAAACAGAATATATCTGTAAAGATTCTGTAGCAGTAATTTTTAACAGAATATTGGGAAAAAAATATTAATCATTATCATTATAGGCTGGTTACATAAGTCAGGATACCTCCATACTATTAGCTACTATGGGATATGTAGTGATGACTATAAGATTGCTCACTAGATGCAACCTGAAATGCAGATTCAATGTGGCACTGAACCTCAACATAACTAACCACAATCTAAATCCTCTGTTATCTCCCTCTTCCTCCTCTTCAAAGGATCTGCTCCAACTCAACCAAATCTGCCTGTCAGCTCCCAAATCTGGCTTATACTTCAAGTATCCCATCCCTCTAACTTCATCAGCAATGCCTATCAAAATGCTATCTAACCTTACCAAAGAGATTTCAAAGGTTTTGACTAAGAAATTAAATGTACATAATTATTTATTCAGAAATATTCTCATCACATCCTTTATAATAGAAAAAATAAAACAAGTAATCCACCTTATTCATTTCAAAGTAAGTGGCAGATGTCAGTATTCTTTGCCTGAATTCATTTCAGCAAGGCAATAATAAGTAGTATAATCCCAATTTTTTAAATGAAATATTTTATATATGGTATACACCCCATTTGTGTAATAAAAACTTTTTTGGAGTAATAAAATTACAGATTTTTTTCTTCATGTGTTTCCTAAATAATTTACACAAGCAATTAAAACTTTTTAAATCATACCCAAAACTGATCATTTTGAGGGGCGGAATATTCTAAAATATAATCTGAGAGTTGCTTCCAATTTTTTCCTTTCTTCTCTTTAAACACACACACATACACACACACACACACACACACACACACACACACACATCTTTTAAAGGAAATTCAATCCTTACGATTGAAATTGAATATATACTTTTTGTTGTTGTTGTTACCCATCAATGAAAGGTTTCTCTTTCTTTTGCCTAAAAGTGATAACAAAACAAAACCAAAAATTGCTGGTGCTGATGGTATGAGCTCATTCTTATGCTAATTCTTCAATAAACATTAATCCCTTGAACAAAAATGCATTGAGTCAGACACTGAATCTCATTTACTTATTCTAGCTCTACTTTACTACCCAGAGGCTAAGTGGTGCAGACTGTGCTAAATCTCTCTAGGGCAGCGGTTCTCAACCTGTGGGTCGCGACCCCTTTGGAGGTTGAGCGACCCTTTCACAGGGGTCGCCTAAGACCATCAGAAAACACATATTTCGGATGGTCTTAGGAACCGAGACACCACTCTTCTATCCATCTCCAGGCGGGTCCGCCCACATGCAGATACGCCCACATACAACATGAGGAACTGTATTAAAGGGTTGTGGCATTAGGAAGGTTGAGAACCACTGCTCTAGGGCCTCATACCACTACTGCACTCTTTATTACACAGAATATGCCTGAGGCTAGTGTATTCAAATTGTAAAAGATATATATTTTTACAGCATTACACACAAACACAAATTATAAAAATTCTACTGAACAGTCTTATTATATGTGCACTCAGATATTTGACTTTTTTAATGCTAGCTTTTATCCACCAATGAAACACATCCAATTTACTTTGAAACATTTTTCTCCCACTACTGTACTAAAAATGAATCAAACATATGAAAAGTTGAAAGAACTATACTATCTATACCTGTGTACCCACTACTTAGATTCTACTTTAAAGGTGTGTCATATTTGCAAGAACCATAACAGGAGTTAAAATTTTATGCAGAAAGAAAAGTCCCTTGGCCCCATAAAAGAGCTGGCCCTGGGAGGATGCAAACAAATTGCAGCCTTTAGAGATCTAGTCAGCCGTGCACACTGAGGGGCTGCTCCCAGAGGCCACCTAGGCTCTGGTCTCCATCCAGCCATACAGAGCTGTTGGCAAACAATCCTCTGGCCCCCAAACAAACAGTGGCATAACAAAAGAAGCTGGATGGGCTACCTGCTTACATCACTCCTATGATACCTGCATATTTTGTAATACTGTAATTATCTGTGCATTTATATTTTGAAATAGTTTACTGCCTTCTAAAATGTAGGAATGAGCCCTGGCCAGTATGGCTCAGTTGGTTGGCGTGTCATCCCATACACAGAAAGGTCGGGGGGTCAATTCCTGGTCAAGGAACATGCCTAGATTGCAGGTTCAATCCCCGGTTGGGTACAAGAGGCAACCAATCAATGTTTTTCTTTCTCTTTCTCTCTCTCTCTTAAAAAAAAAAACCACAATAAATATATTGTCAGGTGAGGATTAAAGAAAATTAAATAAATAAAATATAGGAACAATTCTCTGTAGCATTTAATAACTATAAAGCAAATATGTGGTTTAAGGCCCAACATTATGTGCTGCCTCGACATTTGGGAAACCGAGAGGGTCTTGAATGGCCCAACTGTAAATTGCCTTCCCCACTCTAATCCTGGGAAGGCAACTTACAGCCAAACCATCCTCATCACAGGGACCAGGCACAGTTCCGGCTTATCCCTGAGGAGCAGGCTTCAGTACCCTGCCAGCCTGTGGACTTTCTCAAACAAGATAATCCCATCCTCTTGTGCGAACCAGAGAGCACTCCACCCTCTTAACACTACAAAGCCTGCTCCATAGTCCCTGTCATTCACTCTGTTCCTGAGTGGAGCCCCCACGTGTTCCTGACTGATATGCAGTGTTCTCCTCCCCGGGGCTGTGAGTAGATGTGACTATTAGACTGCTGTCCATCTTGTCTGTCCAGTGTCAGTGTCATGTGTCTGGCCATCCTCATAACCCTAGAGCAGGAATCCCTCCCTCACCAATGGGATGAAGAGAAGATGATCAAAACAAAATATTAATTTTTATTTAATACATACATGATGACTGAAGAAAGACAGATGACCATTATATTGAAACAAAATAACACAATTTTAAAACTTACAGAACAGAAAATTAGGAGGGTGTAATATTTAACTATATCATAAGATCAAGGGTCATTATGTGTACCTAAAAAACAGAGAATGCCATAGACGATCTACTGAACCACCTCCCACCAGATCACTGCAGAATAATCTCTCTGCACCACCCTTTCACTGTGAACAAGACAGATACAGGTAATGCTTTTGTACTACTTACGATTTTTTGAAAATATGTGCTATTTTTTAAATGTTTTTAATGATTTTTAGAGCGAGAGATAGAAACATCAATGAGAGAAACACATCAATTGGCTGCCTCCTGAATGCTCCCCAGTGGGGATCAAGCCCACAACATGGGCATGTGCCCTGACCAGGAATCGAATTAGCGACCTTGGTCCATGGGTTGACAGCTCAACCACTGAGCTACACCTGCTGGGCCAAAAAATATGTAGTGTTTTTAAATACCAATTATTTGAAAAAAGATAGGAAACAATATAGTGAAGAATCTATAACCAGCAATAGGGAATGGCAAGTTGCCACCACCAGAAACGGTGGACAGCACACATTCCTACTACAGGTTCTTTGCTAAAAGCAAAAGCTTTGAAATCATAAAGTTTTGGTTCCAAGTCCCTCTTAGCCATTTACTAATATTGCCAAGCCAAAATTTCCCCTTGTATGAAATGAAGATAATACCTAACTCACTGGGTTATAAATTCACATGCTGAAGTCTAGTAGAATGCATTGGACTTAGCAGATATGCAATTAGATTTTATCATCACCATCTTCTCATTATTATTTTCCCATTGTATCTTTCTCCTAACCAGAAACCCTCTGGGAACGTCTAGGTCCCATGACCACATATGCTTAGAAAGGACAAATGTCCTTGCAGAATCCCACACCTGGCCATGGTTCTTGCCTGCGGCTGTCTTCACCATGTGGGTAGTTTTCTAAGGAACTAAACACACACCTGTCCATAGTTTTAGTCTTCTTGTCTGCTCAGAACCAAAGCCCCAACACAACTTGGTCATCTTGGAAGAGAAGGAGGTGGCACAACTTCAGACCAGACTCTTTGACAGACCTGATAACTATACAACTGAATATAGGATAAATCTACCCTAATAGAACCCAACTTAATAATCACCTGCCACACAGAGGGCCACATTTCACATTTGCCTTACAAAATGGATTAAAATATACACTAAATTCAGATCCCAAGATCGCCTGCCAATTTATGTAGAACACAGAACCACAAAGGCAGACAGCCAAATTCTCCCCTATCTAAAATCCACTTTCTCTGAGCCATACAGATATCCTAAGCAGCCTTGACAAATTTTACATATACCACCGACTGGCAAATGAGTATCTAAAGTCGAAGTGATGTGTTCCATTTAATGTGAAGATTCCACCTGCATATCAGCTGTAAAAAATCAATGTCAAGGTTGGAGGAGGGAAGAGGAAAACACAGCAAGCTGGTCTGAGAGCAATAGTAAGCCAGGCGAATGGCCATGATGACTCTGCACCGTGCTAGGCATTGCAGGCCCTCCTACTGCTGCCCTCTCCTTGCCATATACAGCAGCGCTGAGCACCTGACAAATATACCCTCAGCACTATGGCCTCCTTTAAAAACTCCTCAGAGTAAAAGCATGTCTCTGCTCGATGAAGAGATCCCCACACACTGAGCCTGTGGAAGAAGCAATAAACAGCCAGGCCTGGGCCCATCCAAACGACAGAGCAGAATAAATCTCAGTTGCTCAGACTAGTCAATGCGAGACTCACTCCTGCATCTTACTCTGGTCTAATGGCTCTCCATGGTGTTGCTTAGAAATAATAATCAATAGCACAGCAACTTAATGTTATAGGTAAAAGGCAACAAGCCAGACAGCTCTGTTTCTAACATTACCCAGGCTGAGGCAAGATTTGCACTGTCCATGTTAATCTTGAAATATTTTTACCATGAGAAATCCCAGTTTTAAAATGCGTTCACCATTAAGAGGAATTCAATAGCAAGGATATTATGTTTACCATCTCAAAAGTAATACAAAAGTGTAAAAGTTAATCCAATAATTGGTTGTGTATAGTTACATTCCAGGACTGAAAGACTAAAAGGCTTCTTTCACCCCAAAGGAAGAGAATGGAGGCTCTACCACAGCCTGCCTTTATACCTCTGTTTTTATGTCAGGTTTTTATAACTGCTGTTGCCCAGCCACTAAGTCAGCAGAAACAAGCATCTGTTACCAGCATATCACTGGAATCTCGTGTTTAAGCCTTCAAATTACTTGGCTTTCATAACTACTTTTAACAACAAGTGACAAAGAATTATAGTCTTATCAAGGTAATGATGGGAGCAGGGCCAGGTCTGGGGTAAGATGAGAGGTACTTGCCTCTGAGACATAATGTAAAGGAATGCCAAAATCTCAGTAGTCGTAAGTATTTTAATATGATATTTGAAAAACAATCAAAATTAATGCCAAAAATCCATGATAAATGAACTGTCAAAATTTTAAATAAAAACAGGATCATTTGCAGGTCCTGTATGATAAGAAAGGAGTTTAGAACATTTCTCTCCAAATGTTCACCATAATCACAGGCCACACTACTCCCCTCAGATATCACAAGAGCATCAGTGGGCTTCAGGAAAGTAGACACACCCAGGAGCACAGGTGAATCCGGTTAGAGACACAGCCAAACCTATGACTTGATTCTTCAGCCTTCTGCTCAATCCTCCATCTCCATACAGGACAAAGAGTCAGCCAAAGAAAGCAAAGATAAAAAGGACCCTGTGCGTTCTCCCAGGCACCTGATCTCTGTCCTGACTCCAGAAAGTGAACAGCAGTAACGGACAAACCCACCTCGTAGTTATACAAATGAGAAAAATGAAACTCAAGGAGATAAATTTCAGAAATGAATACTGTTATGCAAAATGCTGAGGTCCCAGAAAACCTCAGCGTGTTTTTCATGGATTTCAAAAAAATAACCTGGAGGACTGGCTGTGAAAGACATGGGTTTCTCAGGACTTACATGTGCACTGGTGTCAGCCAACCAGTTAAGTTTACCACCACACCGTCTGCCACTGATGAATTTGTTCTGCTAAATCCCATTCAGCCTGCAGACAGGCCACGCTGGGGGTGGCCAACCGGTTCTATTGTTTTGCCGCCACCCAGACTTTTCTAAAACACAGTTTTAAAGAGTACAGAAAACAGAGGAAAACAGGGCAGATAGAGGGAATGCACAAGCTGTGTGAGATCAAAACAGTAGCTATTTACAATCCAGGCTCACATCTAGCACTGTTTCTCTTTTGCCCTTCTTAGACTGAGTTGCTGGCCAGGTTCCCAAGGTCTCACTATTAGGGAGAATTGGAGCATGGAAAGGGGCTCATGTTCTCATTTACCATACAAATATACACACTCTGGCCCATCAATCTGTTGACCTCAAGAATGAAGATACCTACCAAAGAAGAGCTTCTGGTGGCTAACTAGGATCAAATTAACAAACAGAACCTAGCAGCCACGCTTCAGGGAAAAAATGTGCATTGAAGTGCCTGCCTACACTGTTATTGCCTGCTGACCCAACCCTTACAAAGAAGTTCCTGGAATCATATTTCAACCAATAGGACTGAGACTTTCCCTATCCAATCAGACTTGTGTAGTATATCTCCCATTGCCATATTCACTGACCAATCACAGCAATCCCACTCAAACCAATCAGGACAGTGCTTTTTTGGACCAATCAAACAGTGAGTATTTGCAGTCCTCATCTGCAAGAAGATGGACCAATCAGGGATCATGGGAGCATGCCTTCCCTTTCCACCCAAGACTGAAGACTATGTTTCCCAGGCTAGAGCTGAAACACCAAAGATATCTGTCTAGAGCAAAGCAGATAAAACAGACCAGATCAGAGCAGAACAAAGCAAGGCAGAGCAGAGAGAAACTAACTGGAGCAGAATGAAACAGAGCTGTTTAGCTGAAGAAGGGCCTCGCCCAAGGGCCACCTCACAGCTGTGCTGTTCCAGAGCCATGCTGTGTCAGAATTCAGCTGTTTGCACTGAATCAGGTTTCCATCTTCACCACACCCCAAATTGGAAATTTCTGTTTGTATTAAATTGGTGCCAGTAACCATCAATTGACAAATTGTTACTAGAAAGGTTGGAACAAGAACCCACACCTCCAACTGTCCCCCGAGGCTGCAAGTGTACTTGGCAATCCAGGGATGAATTGTGCCATCTGAGGGAACTCATCAGTCATGGACATGCCTTCTATTTTTACATCTTTAAATTTTTTAAATATGTAACTGTGCAAAAGTTAATAACCTTTAAATTTTTCTATATAAAAAGCTCTCATTTCTCCTTTCAGAATTATTACTTTTCGAAAAGCAAAACTATAGCAGTAACAAAAATAATAGTCTCTAATACACTGTCCAATGCAATTATTTACCCCAATTTAGAAGGAATAGCCTGGGGAAATGATACATGCAACTTTTTTAAATTTAATTTTTTCAAACATAGCTAATATTTTAACATACTGGTAGCCATGTTTAATGACCATTCCATATACTTTTAGCTCAAAATTAGATAACTAAAACTTCACAACTTTGAAAAAAGTAGATTACAGTTTTTGCAATGTCAGTAAATCTTCCTAACAGTTTGCAAATGTCAGCATTTATCACCAGAATGCACAAATGCATTCTCCATCCCAATATGACCATAAGGTGACCAATATTTTTCTTCAATTACCAAAGCTTCTCCTTTTTTGTTTCCCATTATAAGAAATAACTATAAAATGCATTAGAGAAAAAGAAGGTGGTGGGCAGGACCAGAGCGAGGGTGAGGGTATGAGAGTGTGAGCAAGTGTGAGAGAGTGTGAGTGGACGTGAGTGTGGACAAGCAACCTCAAGCAGTGCAGAAACGTGGGGCAGAGGGTTCCTGTTCTGTGGACGGGGAGGAGCCAGCTACCGCAATAAGCGGCTTGTCAGGGGGCTTCTCCCTGCGCTGCAGGAAGGCCTGGCCATTTTAGAAGATCCTTGGTCTTCTCTGAGAGGAGGCAGCGGGGAGCGGATACGGCAAAATGACCTGAGGCCACCAGTGTGCCTTGCACCATCGGACCAGTGGATCCCTCTGTGTCAGTGCAGACCACACAGTAGCAGCGCTGTCAAGGTATGTGCTGGGGAAAGCAGCAACTGGCGGAGAGCCAAGCACCATTCACCACAGCAGCAGCCTGATTGGAAACGAGCATCGTCAGCCCCCAACAGCAGCAGATGATTGGGAGCTGAGAACACCCCCAAGCAAACAGCAGCAGCAGAAGCAGCACCAACTGGGAGCTGACACTCGCCCCCAGTAGTATCAGCAGCAACTGATCAGGAGCTGAGCCCCACCAGCAGCAGAACACCCCGACAGCGCACCAGCTAAACCCACACACCACAGCAGGGCACCAGCAGCATCCACACACCCCAGGAGACCCTACCACAGCATACCAATACCAGCCGTCAGTTGTCAATCCTCTAGGACCCACAGCAGGCAAGAGGCGCCAAGCACCAAAACAGTCTGGGATGCAGAGCAGCCTTATTTGATACACACTAACCTGCCTACACATTCCAACATCCCTCACCAGGCCTAGAACTACATGACTGCTAAAATGGTGAGACAAAGAAGCAACAACCAAATGAATGAAAAGGAGGAATCACCAGAAAAGAAACTACATGAAATGCAAGCAAGCAACTTGTCAGATAAAAAATTCAAAGCAATGATTTTAAGGGTGCTCAAACAATTTAGTGAGAACTACAAGCAATTTAATAAGAATTATAAAGAGTTAAGTGGGAACTACATCAGCCTAAAAAAAGAAGTAGAAGCTATCAATAAAAATCAAGTGGAAATAAAGAATGACATAGCTGATATAAAAAAATAACTTAGAAAGTCTCAATAGTAGAGTAGAAGAAGCTGAAGACCAAATCAGCGAGCTAGAAGACAAGGCAGAAAAAAAATAACACAATAGAGCAAAAAATAGGAAAAACAATTAAAAAGCAGGAGGAGAGTTTAAGGGAGCTTTGGGACAACACAAAAGGTAACAACATTTGCATCATAGGAGTACCAGAAGGAGCAGAATCCGAGAAAGAAACAGAAAACCTGTTTGAAGAAATAATGACAGAAAACTTCCCTAATTTGGTGCAGGAAAAAGTCACTCATGTCCAGGAAACACAGAGAGTCCCAAGCAAGATGAACCCAAAAAGACCCACAGCTAGACACATAATTAAAATGGCAAACATTAGCCCGGCCGGTGTGACTCAGTGGTTCAGCATCGACCCATGCACCAAGAGGTTTCCAGTTCGATTCCTGGTCAGGGCACATGCCCAGGTTGTGGGCCAAATCCCCAGTGGGGTCATGCAGGAGGTGGCCAAGTGATGCCCTCTCTCATCGATGTTTCTATCTCTCTCTCCCTCTCTCTCTGAAATCAATAAACAAACAAACAAAAATTAAAATGGCAAATATTACAGACAAAGAAAGACTCTTAAATGAAGCAAGAGAGAGACAGAGAATTACCTACAAGGGAGAGTCCCCCATTACACTGTCAGCTGATTTCTCAATAGAAATACCGCAGGCCAGAAGGGAGTGGCATGAAGTATACAAAGTAATGAAAGGCAAGGGTCTGAAACCAAGACTTCTCTATCCAGCAAGGCTATCATTCAAAATTGAAGGTGAAATAGAGCTTCATAGACAACAAAAAGCTACAGGAATTTACCACCACCAAATCAGCACTGCAAGAAATGCTAAAGGGACTGCTGTAAGAAGAAGAAATAGAGAGAGAGAGAGGAACACAGGCACAAAATAAAAATGGCAACTAATAAGTATCTATCAATAATAACCTGAAATGTAAATGGCTTAAATACTCCAATCAAAAGATATAGGGTAGCTGATTGGATAAGAAAACATGACCCATATATACGCTGTCTACAAAAGACCCATCACACAACAAAGGACTCACACGGGATGAAAGTGAAGGGATGGAGAAAATTTTTCCAGGCAAATAGAAATAAAAAAAAGCTGGTTTAGCACTACTCATATCTGATAATATAGACTTTAAAACGAAGGCCATAATAAGAGACAGAGAAGGTAACTAAATAATATGAAAGGGATGAATCCAACAAGAGGATATAACCCAGGTAAACATCTATGCACCAAATACAAAAGCACCAAAATATATTTAAAAACTTCTGGGGAACTTCAAGGGATAGATCAACAGCAATATAATCACAGTGAGCAAATTTAACACCCCACTGACACCACTGGATAGATCTTCTATACAAAAAATTAACAAAGAAACAGAGTCCTTAAATGAGAAATTAGATCAGTTGGACTTAATTGATATTTACAGAACATTTCACCCCAAAGCTGCAGAATATACAGTCTTCTCAAGTGTACACGGGACATTCTTGAAGACAGACTACATGTTAGGAAACAAAGTAAGTCAATACAAATTCAAGAAGATTGAAATCATATCAAGCATCTTCTCAGATCACAATGGCATGAAACTAGAAATCAATTATAATAAAAACACTCAAAAACATTCAAACACATGGAGGCTAAATAGCATGTTATTAAACAACAAACGGGTTACCAATGAGATCAAGACAGAAATCAAAAACTTCCTGGAAACTAATGAAAATGAACACACAACAATACAAAACCTATGGGACACCGCAAAAGCAGTCCTGAGAGGAAAGTTCAGCGCAACACAGGCCTACCTCAAGAGAGAAGAAAAATTTCTAATAAACTATCTAACCCAACAACTTAAAGATTTAGAAGAAAAAGAAAAACACAGAGGTAGCAGAAGGAAGGACATAATAAAAATCAGAGCAGAAATATATGGCATAGAGACTAAAAAAAATACAAAAGACCAATGAAACCAAAAGCTGGATCTTTGAAAAGATGAACAAGATTGATCAACCTTTAGCCAGATTCACCAAGAAAAAAAGAGAGAGAACCCAAATTAATAAATTCAGAAATTAAAGAGGTAAAGTAACAACTGACACCACAGAAATACAAAGGACTGCAAAAAAAATACTCTGAACAATTATATGACAACAAATTTGACAACCTAGGAGAAATGGACAAATTCTTAGAATCATATGCTATGCCAAAACTCAACTAGGAAGAGTCAGAAAACTTAAACAGATCAATAACAATTATGGAGATAGAAGAAGTAATCAATAAAATCCCAGCAAACAAAAGCCCTGGTCCAGACAGCTACACAGGGGAATTTTACCAAACACTTAAGAACTACCACCTATTCTCCTCACAGTATTCCAAAAAAATTCAACAGGATGGAAGACTTCCAAGCTTTTTTTATGAAGCCAGCATAATCCTAATCCCAAAACCAGATAAAGACAGTACAAAGAAAGAAAATTAAAGGCCAATATCCCTGATGAACATAGATGCCAAAATCCTCAACAAAATCTTACCAAATTGAATCCAGCAACATATTTTTTTAAAATTACACACCACGATCAAGTGGGCTTTATCCCAGGAATGCAAGGCTGGTACAATATTTGTAAATCAATAAAGGTGATACATCACATCAACAAAATGAAAGATAAAAATCATGTGGTCATATTAATAGACACTGAAAAAGCATTTGACAAAATCCAGCATCCATTTTTTATAAAAACTCTCAACAAAGTGGGAATAGAAGAATCATGTCTCAACATAACGAAGGCCATTTATGACAAACTTATAGCCAACATCATACTCAATGGGCAAAAACTAAAAACATTTCCCTTAAGAACAGGAACAAGACAGGGGTGTCCACTTTCACCATTCTTATTTAACACAGTACTGGAAGTCCTGGACACAGCAATCAGACATGAAAAAATAAAAGGGATCCAAATTGAAAAGGAACAAGCAAAATTGTCATTATTCACTGATGACATGATATTGTACACAGAAAATCCTAAAGACTCGAACAAAAATCAACTAGATTTAATAAATGAATTTGGCAAAGTAGCAGGATACAATATCAACATTCAGAAATCATTGGCATTTCTATACACCAATAAAAAACTCACAGAAAGAGAAGTGATTACTCACTAAAAAATAATCCCATTTACCATTGCACCAAAAAAATTAAGTTACTTAGGAATACACTTAACCAAAGAAGTAAAGGACCTGTTCACAGAAAACTACAGGACATTGAAAAAAGAAATAGAGGAAGACATAAAAAAGTGGAAGCATATACCTTGTTCATGGATTGGAAGAATTAACATCATTAAAATGTCCATACTACTCAAAGCAATCTATAGATTCAATGCAATCCCCATCAAAATATCAATCACATATTTCACAAAACTAGAATAAATACTTCAAGAGTTTACATGGAACCAAAAAAGACCCCGAATAGCCACAGCAATCTTGAAAAGAAAACAAAGTAGGAGGGATCACAATACCTGATATCAGGTTATACCACAAAACAAACAGCCTGGTACTGGCAAAAAAACAGGCATATAGATCAATGGAACAGAACAGGGAACCCAGAAACTGACCCAAGACATTATGCTCAGTTAATATTTGACAAAGGTGGCAAGAGCATACAGTGGAGTAAAGACAGCCTCTTCAATAAATGGTGATGGGAAAATTGGACAGCTACATGCAAAAAAAAAATGAAGCTACACCACCAACTTACACCATACACAAGAATAAACTCAAAATAGATATAAGACTTAAATGTGACTCATGAATCCATAAAAATCTTAGAAGAAAATGTAGGCAACAAAATTTCAGACATCACACACAGTAGAATTTTCACTGATACAATGCCTAAGACAAGAGAAACAAAAGAAAAAATTAATATATGGGACTACATCAAATTAAAAAGCTTCTGCACCGCAAAAGAAACAAGCATCAAAATGAAAAGGGAATCCACTCTCTGGGAGAACATAATTGCCAAAGATACATCAGATAAGGGGTTAATCTCCACACAAAAGGAAGATAATCCAATTAAAAATGGGCAGGGGATCTAAGTACACACCTCTCAAAACAGGACATACAAATGGCCAAGACACATATGAAAAAATGCTCAATGTCACTAATCATCAGTAAGATGCAAATTAAAACAACTACGAGGTATTACCTCACACCTGCCAGAATGGCTGTCATCAACAAATCATCAAACAACAAGTACTGTCGAGAGCGTGGAGAAAAGGGGACTCTAGTACACTGCTGGTGGGAGTGGAGACTGGTGCAGCCACTATGGAAAACAATATGGTGTTTCCTCAAAAAGTTAAAAATTGAACTTCCATTTGACCCAGTGATCCCACTTCTAGGAATATACCCTAAGAAGCGTGAAACACCAATCAGAAAGAATACATGTACCCCTATGTTCATGACATCACTATTTACAATTGTTAAGATCTGGAAACAGCCCAAGTGTCCATCGATAGAAAAGTGGATAAAAAAGCTGTCATACATATACACAATGGAATACTACGCAGCTGTAAGAAATATCTCTTATCCTTTGAGATGATATGGAGGGACATGGAGTGTATTATGCTAAGCAAAATAAACCAGTCAGAGAAAGACAAGTATCACACGATGTCACTTATTTGTGGAATATAATGAACAAAACAAAGTGATGAACAAAATAGACCCAGAGACATAGAAGTAGGGTTCAGACTGACAATCTTCAGAGGAGGGGAAGAGAAGAAGGGAAGTGATAAACCAAAGAACTTATGCATATAAGCATAACCACTGGACATAAACAACAACGCTTCGGAGGGGGAAGGGGGGGACAGGATGAGGGTGTCAATGAGGGAAAAAGAATAAACATAAATTTAAATTTTAAAAATGCATTAGATTTTTTAAAAATCACTTTGGAGTTAGCGATCCAAATTCCCCTTTTACAAAGATTTACAAGTTTCAACCTAAATTTTTGGCTAAAGTTCTTTTGATTTTTTTTTCTTTATTGACGTTTTTAGAGCAAGAGGAAGGGAGATGAAGAAAGAGAGAGAAACATTGCTGAGAAAGAACATCGACTGGCTGCCTCCTTCATGCCCCCCACTGGGGATTGTGCCCACAGCCTAGGCATGTGCCCTGACCAGGAATCGAACCAGCGACCTCTTGGTGCATGGGTCAATACTCAACCACTAAGCTACACCGGCCGGGCACTAAAGTTCTTTTGATAGTGTAGATCATGGGTGGTCTATAATTCCTCTGATAACCTCTCATAAATATTACCTTTAGCACATAGCATTTTATCTTGGGGGGAAAAGGTAATAAAACCTTAAATTTTCTAAATAGGAAGAAAACCCAGCTCCCACTCCCTCTCAATGTATAGCCCTCTCTACACAATGTGCTCTCCAATAAGTGGTCAAATCACCTCCATCCAAGCCAGAATTCTTAGAGTCAGGCATTCTGAGGGCCAATCCTGCCTCTCTTACCTACAGGCCCTGAGAGATTGTGCAAGTTACTTAACCTTAGTAGACTTCAATTCAGTCTTCTATCAAAATGGTGATAGTACTATCTGCTACAGAGAATCAGTGTGAGGACTTAATTAATAAAATAATGTATACAAAATCTCAAGACTGTGATATAACTGAACAAAAAACACCAGAGTCCTTTCCATACAACCCATCAAAAATTTGTTCATTAAAGGTACTTCTTTTGCCAAAATCCTTAACAAAATACTAGCAAATCAATCCAGCAATACATCAAGAAAATTATTCACCATGACCAAGAGGGATTCATCCCAGGGATGCAAGGCTGGTACAATATACGCAAATCAATAAATGTGATACATCACATAAACAAAATGAAAGATAAAAACCATATGATCATATCAATAGATGCTGAAAAAGCATTTGACAAAATCCAGCACCCATTTCCGATAAAAACGCTCAGCAATTTGGGAATAGAGGGATCACATCTCAGCATTATAAAGGCCATATATGAAAGACCTACAGCCAACATCATACTCAATGGACAAAAACTAAAAGCATTTCCCTTAAGAACAGGAACAAGACAAGGATGCCCACTTTCACCACTCTTATTTAACATAGTACTGGAAGTCTTAGTCACAGCAATCAGACATGAAGAAAAAATAAAAGGGATCCAAACTGGAAAGGAGGAAGTGAAACTGTCATTATTCGCAGATGACATGATATTATACATAGAAAACCCTAAAGACTCCATAAAAAATCTACTAGACTTAATTAATGAATTTGGCAAAGTAGCAGGATACAAAATTAACGTCAAGAAATCGACGGCATTCTTATACACCAATGATGAACTCATAGAAAGAGAAACTAAAAAAACAATCCCATTTACCATCGCGACAAAAAAATTAAGATACCTAGGAATAAACCTAACCAAAGAAGTAACGGACCTATTTGCAGAAAACTATAGGACATTGAAAAAAGAAATAGAGGAAGATATAAAAAAGTGGAAGCACATACCTTGTTCATGGATTGGAAGAATTAACATCATTAAAATGTCCATACTATCCAAAGCAATCTATAGATTTAACGCAATCCCCACCAAAATACCAACAACATATTTCACAGAACTTGAAAAAATACTTCAGAAGTTCATATGGAACCAAAAAAGACCCCGAATAGCTACAGCAATCTTGAAAAAGAAGGACAAAGTAGGAGGGATCACAATACCGGACATCAGGTTATACTACAAAGCTACTGTAATCAAAACAGCCTGGTACTGGCACAAGAACAGGCACATAGATCAATGGAATAGAACAGAGAACCCAGAAATTGACCCAAAACATTATGCTCAATTAATATTCGACAAAGGTGGCAAGAGCATACAATGGAGTAAAGACAGCTTCTTCAATAAATGGTGCTGGGAAAATTGGACAGCTACATGTAAAAAATGAAACTAGATCATCAGCTTACACCATACACAAGAATAAACTCAAAATGGATAAAAGACTTAAATGTGACTCGTGAATCCATAAAAATCCTAGAAGAAAATGTAGGCAACAAAATTTCAGACATCATACGCAGCAGAATCTTCACTGATATATCACCTAAGGCAACAGAAACAAAGGAAAAAATGAACACATGGGACTACATCAAACTCAAAAGCTTCTGCACAGCAAAAGAAACCACCATCAAAGTGGAAAGGCAACTCACTGTATGGGAGAGCATAATTGCCTATGATATATCAGATAAGGGACTAATTTCCAAAATATATAGAGTGCTCATACATCTCAACAAAAGGAAGACAAAGAACCCAATTAAAAAATGGGCAGAGGAACTAAATAGACACCTCTCCAAACAGGACATACAAATGGCTAAGAGACATATGAAGAAATGCTCAACTTCACTAATCATCAGAGAGATGCAAATTAAAACAACAATAAAGTATCACCTCACACCTATCAGAATAGCCGCCATCAACAAAGCATCAAACAACAAGTGTTGGCGAGGGTGTGGAGAAAAGGGGACTCTAGTACACTGCTGGTGGGAATGCAGACTGGTGCAGCCACTATGGAAAACACTATGGTGTTACCTCAAAAAATTAAAAATTGAATTGCCATTTGACCCAGTGATCCCACTCCTAGGAATATACCCTAAGAAGCCTGAAACACCAACCAGAAAGAATACATGTACCCCCATGTTCATAGCAGCGCTATTTACAATAGCTAAGATCTGGAAACAGCCCAAGTGTCCATCAGTAGACAAATGGATAAAAAAGCTATGGTACATATACACAATGGAGTACTATGCAGCTGTAAGAAAGAAAGATCTCTTATCCTTTGAGACGACATGGGAGGACCTGGAAACTATTATCCTAAGTGAAACCAGCCAAGCAGAGAAAGACAAATATCATATGATCTCACTTATTTCTGGAATATAATGAACATAACAGTGTGAGGAACAGGGTAGTCCCAGAGACGTGGAAATCGGGTACAGACTGACATTTTCCAGAAGAGGGGGTGGGGGAGGGGAGCGATGAACACAGAACTTGTACGCATGTACTCATAACCAATGGACATGGACAACAAAACTGGGGACGGGGCAGGGAGGGAGGGGGAGGAGGGTGTCAATGGGGGAAAAAAGGAGAAACATCTGTAACAAAAGTAAACTAATAAAAAATAATAATAAAATTAAATAAATAAATAAAATATTCTAAGTGGCGAAATTAAAAAAAAAAAAAAAGGTACTTCTTTCAGCCCAGCCAGTGTGGCTCAGTGATTGAGCATCGTCCCATGGACTGAAAGGTCCTGGTTCAATTCCCAGTGAGGGCACATGCCCAGGTTGTAGGCTCAATCCCCAGTAGAGGGCATGCAGGAGGCAGCCAATGGATGTTTCTCTCTTACATTAATGTTTTTGTCTCTCTCCCTTCCTGTCTCTAAAATATCAATATAAACAAAATGGACCCAGAGACATAAAAAGGAGTATGGTTCAGACTGACAAACTTTGGGGGAGGGGGGGGAGGGGGGGGCGGGGAGCCGGGGGGAGATGAGATAAACCAAAGAACTTATATGCATGTATGCGCTACCAATGGACATGTACAACAATGCTGGGGAGGGGGCGGGGGGGATAAGGAGGAGGGTGAGTGTGGGGAAAAAGGAGAAACATCTGTAACAAAAATAAATTAACTTAAAAAAACTTTTTTTTAATCAATAAAAACATTTTTTCTTGAAGGTCCTTTTTTCTGTAAGCAGCTTTGTACTAAAAATTCACACCAAAATGAAATACACTCACAGACACATGAGCATTTTAGAAGCACTAAAAGATTAAGGATTCTAAAAACACCCTGTGCCCACACTCATAAACTTCATGGTAAAACATACAGTTCCTTTAATAGTTTCTTGTGACTTAGCATAGTGGAATGGGCTTCTTTTTCCCCCACAAAGAAATTATTTTACATGTAACTGCTTTTGATTAACTTAGTGACCCTGTTTGTATAAAGGAAATAGCACAGCAGCCTCTAAGAAAAACTCTGTATCTAAAATAATTTCTTAATCCTATTTTCAAAATATTGGCAACACAATTTATTTTTAAAACCATGTAAATCAAATGTCTCAAATTTAGGTTTCTAAGGACTTCTGCAAACATGTCCATAACTAGCCCAGAATATTAGCCAACTTTATTGATTTTAACTATTAAAAAGGTAAAATATTATGAAAGAAACTCAGAAGATCAGCTATTTAGATACCTAATTTTCTTTCTATGTTAACTTTCTAAGTTTCCAGGAATCTCCTCTTAGATACAGGAATTTATTTACTTCTATTAATGAGTCCATGGGAAATTAACTTACAAAACATTAATAAATTTCTGTGACATTTTCACTAAAAAGGAACCATATCCTCTTCCAGAGAGAAAAAGAATAATCTCTTAGCCATGCTCAGGCAGAACACTCTGACTTCTGTTGTCAAAAACTAGAGTTCTGGGGTTCAGATCTCTGCTTGATCCTCAGCCCTTTGCTGCAAGTATTAGAAGGTAAGCCCTGATCTCTGCTCCTCTATGCTGTTTTGTTTAAACCTTCCTTATACTGGAAATCAAGTATCTGCAACCAAAGAGAATTTGGTCCTCACTCCTGCTTTTGCTGATACTGTGAGGACAGAAGGCTGCTCACTGTAAATCAATGTTTTTGTTGTTTACATTCTCTCACTAGTTTGCTGGGTTCTTTTCCCTTAGCTTTAAAAATAAGGAAAGGGGTTCTAGAACTTGAGCCATGATAGAGCTCCAGTGACTGGGTGTGAGCATGGCTACAGAGAGTAGAAAGGACTCTAGAGAGAGGCACTATCTGGAGAAGATTAATGTGCCAATTCCTTTCCCACCTGGACACTCTTCTTAAGGATCTACCACTAGTCCAAGCCCTGCAGGGTGTTGTATTTTAATAAGGGTGGGCATTTATAAGTGCTCAAGGAAATATTATTCTCCTCCTTTAAAAAAATAATAGCAAAATATTGCGAGCTATGAATGCAAAGTCAAATCTTCCTACTAGTAATTTCTACTGCCACCTTCTAGGTCACTCAGCTAAAAGTGAAAATGTTGCTGTCACAAGTACTCTTGCTAACACTCTCGCAGAGCTGTAAGGGGCTTCCACAATACTCAGGCCATATCCCTCTTCATCCTCAAACCAAGTCCCAGAGAGGAGATATTATGGTAAAGAGTTTGGGGCTCGAATAGGTGGTTTTGGCTATTTTCCTCTGAACACCTTTCCCAAACCCAAAGCAGTTATTTATGTGGTAGTCCATTATACCAAGCTTCCTCACAAGAATTCATTTAATCAAAGGCTCCATGACCAACACTGTCTAAAAAAACCACTTGTTAAAGATGCTGAAACATGTTCACAATACAGTGGGTCAAAGAACAATAGTTACTACACAGCTTTTTAGGGTAGCTTGTGGCAGACACCGCAACTGACTGCCTCAACATCCACTCCTAAACCCCTACAACCCTTACTGTCTTTGCCTAAGGAGACTGGAAAAGCAAAAACCTCTTACTCACTCACTGTTCTAGGATCCCTTGGAGCTGGCCTGGCCACATGAAACAGTTCTCTAACAGATGAAACATAAACCAGACCCAGTCAAACAGCAGGGATGGCGTGTAGGAATGGATGTAAAGGTATCACCTGGATACTTCTCTTGAAAAACACAGAAAATGTGGGACCAAGTGCCTAAGCCAGCCAGTCACACAAAGGCTTCCATCTCAGCCACCAAACTGCCTCTACACTGCACTAGTTAGAAAGCTCCGCTCTCCGCCACTCTGTGCCCTCCCCTCCCACATCTGGCTTCTCTGCAAATACTCTATACCTCAAACAGAGCAGATCCGCCCCTCCACCCTGTTTCTGATCATTCATTCACATCAAGCTCTTCCTTTTGAAGTAAAAGCCTCTCCCTCTCCATCCACTCTGCCTACCAGCAAAAACCTAGCTCACCTCTTCCATGACACTGGCCAAAAACCACCATGAACAGTGATTTCTGTCCTCAATTAATGTATACCTGAGCACCTACTCTGTGCCAAACACTGTTCTGGCTGCAAGGAATGCAGCCATAAAAGTGGACAAAGTGCCTTGTTGTAAAATCCTATGACAACTGTTCCTCATGACACATTTACAACATGCAGGCTTCCACTGCACCAATCACTAAGAATCCCCCTTTCATTTATCCTTTCACAAACTGTTACAGAGTACCCCCCATGTCTCATGCACTTCATGAGAGGATGTTACCCTCCTGCTCTTCACTGCAGCTGCCTAATGTTTAACTGACTACGAAGCACTAATGGAATCCACAGGTAGCAACAGAGCATCAATTGCAGGCCATCCATCAGACCGACTTTCATCTTCTTCCATTCGCTTTTCCCATTATTTACTCCTCACAAACTCTAGTCCTGTTCTCTTACCTCCCCTATGTACTTTTGTTTTTAATTTATTTTATCTGCTCCAAAAATTATAACTATGACCTCCACATGTTTTTATGGTAGACCATGAGATCCTTATACCCAAACACTATTATGTAGTCTAGCATATAGTTAGCTGGATGCTTATTAACACCCTATTATTCAATGTGATTCTGGAAGTGCTAGCCAGTGCAAATGAACAGAAAAGTAAATTTATGCTATAAATATAGAAAATGAGCAAAGTTATAATTTCAATATAATAAAATCGCAGACCTATAAAAACCAAGAGAATAACTTAAATTACTATAAAACTAAGAGAATTCATAAAGGTTATAAAAATTATTTTAATAAAATTGCTTTTCTATATATAAATTACAGCCTATCTAAAAATAGAACAAGAAAAAGTTGACAATAGCAATCAAAAGGGTTAAGTACCTAGGATACAATAAATGTATTAAACTTATATATTTAAATATTAAAAATCTGAGAAGTGACAAAAAAGAAGGCATAAATAAAAGGGAAATAGATAGATGATAGATAGATAGATAGATAGATAGATAGATAGATAGATAGATAGACAGATAGAATTGGATATTTTTTCTTGGTTAATTAGAATGAACTGTTTTAAAGATGTCAATTCCCCCTGAAAAAAATTTATAATTACACTGCATTCCCAATAAAATTTTAACAGGATTTCTATTTATTTTATTTTTGTGGAATTGTTATCAGTGAGGAGCACTCCTTATCCCCACCTGTTGCCAGGGGATGTGGGTTTCTTGCAATGTCACCAAAAAAGGAATTTTCTGAGACTCACATGGGAGAATAAGATATTGTAGAAAGCTTTATTTCTGTGGAATTATACCTGAGCTTTCAAGGTCCCATTTCCCTTTGTCCTGCCAAGGAGAAGTTCAGCAGTGTACTTAGAGCTACGATTAAAGCCGTTGCCCCGAGTTTCTGTTCCACGCTGGAGCATAGTCCAATCCAGCATCAGGCTAGCTTAGTTTGTGTTCCCAGCTGTAGTCCATCAGTCCATTGTGTGTGTGTGTGGGGGGGGGGGGGGGGCGCACCCAAGGACAAGTGCAAGAGAACCACAATTGCCAAGGGCCAAGGGAGCCAAGAGCTTGAACTACTTTGTTTGGGGGATTATGTAATCCCAAACTGTCATGGGCTTGCATTGGCTCCACCTCCCTCGCAAATGATCTCTGTTGCCAGGCTTCACTGGCAGGCACCCTCCCTAAATCACTCTGACTATACTGCACATGCATCCATCTCCCCTTTGTCCAGTCCCTTCCCCCAGTGATCCGCAGGGAATGAAACAGTGGTTCCCTGAGAAGTGTGAAGTTAAAGCTTCCTGGTGAAGTTGCCCAAATGGTCATGTTTATAATGCCTGACCTCCCTTTTACTTTCTTCCTACTATTAATAACTAGCTAATTGCAATGGTAACCGAATGAGTCAACTTTAGCAAAATGAGTCTATAGTTATAATCATGAAAAACAAACAGAAAGTTCATGAAAATTATGAACACAAAGCCATATGGAGGTACCTTATCAAAAATGTGCTTGGTAAGAAGGGTGCATGGCGGGGAGCAATCTCAAAACACAAATGGAGCAGACATTTCTAATCTAGGATGTGTTAGAAAATATCTGAAAACAGGAGTGTTTCTTAGGCTTACAGCATATTAGGAAAACAAAAATGTGCCCTGGCTGGTGTGGCACAGTGGGTAGAGTGTCGGCTCTCACACCAAAGGGTTGTGGGTCGATTCCTGGTCAGGGGCACATATCTGGGTTGCAGGTTCAGTCCCCGGACCTGGGGAGGCAACCAATCGATGTGTCTCTCTCACATCGATGTTTCTATTTCTCTCTCTCTCTCTCTCTCTCTCCCTCCCTCCCTCCCTCCCTCCCTCCCTCCCTCCCTTCCACTCTACCTCCAAACCAATGGAAAAATATCCTTGGGTGAAGATTAACAACAACAACAAAAAGAAAACAAAAATAGTCACATTTATAACAAAAAGCAAAAGTGGCTTCCCCTAAATAACACTGTAAGTGGTTTTCATAATATTTTGGGAAAATGGAACAAAAATTGGTTGTTGAAAAAAAGACAGGATATATTTTTTTAATTTTGCTGGATCTTTGATTTATTGAGAAATACATAAGTATCTGTTCACAAAAGCAATAAAAACTCTTCAAAGTCATCATGGTTATTCCTACAACCCCTATCTTAGGTGACATTATGTATTTTGTTCCGTATTTCCCCAAATAAACCAAGTTCCTTGAAAGCAAAGACCATATTTGATATTTACCTATTTTCTATGCATCCACATGGCTACAGGACATACTCAAATACCTCATTTGCAATAAAGAATATACTGTTGCAATGTCACTGTCCATTTCATATCATATATACACAGTTGTTAAAAGTCACTGATTTCAAAATCAGGCAGATTTTCCATCTTCTAGTAATATCTATAAATTATAGGCTTCTCTGAACAAGTTAGGCTAAACTGAAACCATGCCAACATCCAAAACTGTTTCAGACTGTGTTAGATTACAGACTTAAACTACACACATATAAACATTTCTATGAGAAGAAATTCTATTTTGATAAATAGCATTTATGAGTAGCAAATAGGAAGAGACACTTAGCTAAAGCCAAAGATGTCAATAGTAATGAGAAGATGGACTGGGTTAATTAGCAAAGATGCAGGATCAAGTGCAAGAAATCCCTTCAGCTTATGAACAAATTGAGGATTTTAATCATGGTGGTATTGTCATTTTTCCAAGGTCCATAAACCAAGTATAGGGGATCAAAGACAAAAGTTTTTAGAGGCAAAGGAGGGAATGACAGCTTCAGTAAGAAAGAACTGCAGGACCCAGCCCCAGAGGCCAGATGCAAGGGCACATCTGACATAGGGAATCCTCCCTTCACAGGAGGCTCAAATGGTAGCTCATGAGGTCCTAAGTGATAAGTGTGTCTCGGCTCAGAGCCACTGTGACCTGGACCTGTATCTCTGGTAATAACAGATAACCTAAGCTGGTCTCTGAGGTCAGCAGTTTTCTAATCAAATGATTCCAAAGAATGAATCCCAAATGAATCACTCTCCTCAAGGATGTGGGTAATAAATGGAAATACAGTGCAAATTACAATGAGAACTGAGGTGATGGATAAGAAAAAAGAACATATCCCCACCGTAAACATGTACAGCATGCTCTTTTATATTTTTCCCTTTCTGTCCTGATCAGCTAATTACAGAACTGAAACAAGGGCAACTAATCAACTGGATCAAATAGTCATTAATCTCAAGACTCAAGACAGGCTATGTTACCTGTCTCAGAGAGAACAGTGAGAATTGTATCCACTGGCCCCTCTCAGTCTAGTCCTGGGCATCTGAGAGCTTCCTCGTGATCAAGGACATGATCATGGTCACTCACCACGGGCTCAAAGGGGAGCACCTACCTCAGAGTAACATGTTAGGCAAAACCAGCACAGGGACCAGGGTCTTAACCTGGACTGGCAGCCCTGTACAGGAAGACGGTACTCCCTACTTTATTCTTTCCTTCCCTGCTTCCCTTCCCAAATTCACCTTTATAAAGACAATTTCTGACCTTTTGAACCAATAAAATGTTTATAGTATAAACCTCCTACTTTCTGGAGCACTGTCAGGCTGAAAAGAAAGATGGGAACATTTGTAAGAGATTCTCATCTATTGCTGCCTCCTCTTGAAATTTTAGTCTTCTACTTGCCTTTCTGTATGAATCTTAGTTTAAAGTTTTAGACTCGAGTCACAAAGAGGTACTGCCATTCTCCCAATAGGAGGGCTTCCAAATAACAGAAATGACATATTTTCTTGAATATCTGTGGAAAAAGTGTTTCTCTTTTACTCCTTTCGTATATACAATTTTTTTAATCCAAAGCCATTTTTTAAGTCTGTGATGCCATTTTGAATCCTTTATTTTGAGCCTTCACTTACATTAAAATTTTCTCACTTCTAAAATACATATTTCCAGATGTCCCCCATTTTTTCCTCCTTTGCCCCCTCCACCCAGTCCCTCCCCTACCCCACACTATTATCTTTGGACAGCTATAATACTATCAACAAATAAATTTTTAAATAAAATACATATTTCCAAGATATCTGCATGATAGATTCAAATACAGTTATCACAATTATCAGTCATAACTAAAAAAGTTAAAGTCTGCACTCTCATCTCACACAGTATCAGTTAATGAAATTCACAATAGCAGTGAACTCAGACACAGTACAAACTGCCCATCCTCCCACTGACTCCTTATCCACACTCTGAGACAAATTATCTCTAAGAAAATAATGTGATCTGAAAATCACTGGGAATTCTACTCAAAGAAGTACAATGCCCGAGATTCTGGTCCCCAGTAAACCTGTAAGGGACACATTTCTCTGAAAACTGTTGTAAAATACTAAGAAATTGTATCTCATTTGCCCTGCACTAAGCGTTTCCCTATAGATGCTTCCCTATGTTTTTCTAAAATTCCCTTTTAAGACAAAGCTACCTTTTTAAAAATAAAATTTTAGGAATGAAATTTAATTTTCTAAACCAACCTCCTTTCTGGTACCTCCGTTTATGAGCCCGTCTTTGATCTTCACTCCTAAATGGCATCTGTTCCTGATCCCTTTATAAGCAATCAATGTTTCTCTGTTGTCCAGTATCTGCCTAAGGTATGCAAAGTTAGAAAATGCTGCAATTATCTACATGGGCCACTTTAACAAAACCTTACACATTCATGGCTGAACACTGACAAGTAGGAAGCTCAGCATGAAATGTCAGTTGAATGAAGAGAATTTAAAAACCACACTAACTGCCCCACATGGAGTGCCCACTAATCACTCACGTGTTAGATGTTACTTTATACGTTCTTATTAACCTTCAGTGAATCTCAAGAAAAGTGATATTCTCCCCCATTTTAAAGATCAGGAAACCAGGTTCAGAAAGATTAAGTAATTTTTCCAAATTATCCAGCTAGAAAGTGGCAGAGCATCATTCCAAAGCCTCTCCACCACACCGCACTGTTATCTCATAAATGCAGGAAAGGAGCTTTGAAATAAAGGCTACTGGGGTAGCCAAGTGAATTATAAGAGTCACTGTTTCATCTGCTATTTCCTTTCTATTCTATCATGTCATGCTCTCTAAGGAACTACGCCTAATGATGAATCATTTCTAGTTGAAGTAATCAAGTACCATGAACCCTTAACTTTTAGACAGTGTAACACGTAAATACATTTTAATCCTAGGAGTACTGAGTTTGAATTAATTTCACTGTTATTCATTCATAAAAGAAAAAAAATCCCAAGATCATGTTCTACCAAAAATGCAAGAACAGTTCCAGCCCCACCCCCTGGGAGGGCACACCTGAACCCTGGAAACTCCAGTTTGGTGATACGTGACAAGGAAGGCTTAACAACACTGGAAATCCCCCACTGTATAAACTGGAATAGGTGTGACCAAAACAACTAAACCAAGTCATGATGGAAGTCATGTGCAAGACAGAATAGATTATCAAATACAAGATAAACTAAGGATGACTTCCGATACTCACTGCTGCCCAAGAAGAGCAGAAAGGGAAAAAGAAAAGCTGTAAAAGCACAGGCACTGAAGATAAATTAAAATTAAAATAAATGAAGAGAAAATACTTTACTGCTGCTTCCATTAATCAAATCTCAGTACTGAAAATAGAAATAACTCAATATGCTTTGGATATTAAAGACTAAACTATTCTTTTTTAATAAGAAACCAAAGAAATATACTACCATAGGAAAGTGATACAGCATAGACTTGGGAAAGTATTGTAGGGACACTTTTAAATCTCTAAACTTAGTACTTAAGTGGTCCTATCACCTTTAAAAAAATACTATGTATAAATGTATAAATTTAATCAATAACATTAAGTGTCTGACTCTCCCCCCCCCTCCCCCCCAGCACATCAGCACCTTTCTTCCCCTTTCCTTCCCTCCAGGCACATACCTTAGATTTCTTTCTCCTATGCTCCAAGGGCCCTTCTTTTGCCTATGTAAGTTGCTTCCTGAGTCCACATAGCCTAGGTGGCTCACTTTTTCCATGGCTCACTTCTACCTTTGTGACTTTCTAAATAAACTTTTGCTTGTGTATGGGGGAAAAATTTTTAAGTGTCTACTGGATGCAATGTACTCTTTAGAACTGTTTCACAAGTGACCCTGGTTAAGGAAAATATCACACACCACTGGTTAAAATCATCCATAAATTTCCACAAGCAATTGTCATCTATTAAGCACCTCAGCAAAAAGAGAAAATAAACTCTCTGCCTCCAACATTTCATTTAAGGATGATACTCTTAGCAATCAAATATTCCAATTTAAAGCAAGTGAAAAAAAGGGCAAAGAAAATTAATTAGTATAAAAAAAGAACTGAGTTGATTTAGGAGAAGCTAATTCAATATTCCTCATCCAAGACCAAGGCAAAATTCTTTTGAGCAAACAACATAGTAAGCACAAGAATTTCAGCCAGCATAATAATGCTGAGGTAAAAACTAATATTAAAAGAGGGTTACTGAATAAAGGCTCACCCACAGTGGCAATCCACAAGTCACTTGTTTCACATATGAAATAAAAGAGAAAAGAGTCTTATGGTTCAATGTTTTAATATATTGAGAAGCTTGTGTATACTGCTGAGCTTTCTGCTTTCCCACTACTTTAAAGATTAGCTTAGTGCCCTGCTAGTGTGGCTCAGTGGATGGAGCGCCATCCCATGGACTGAGAGGTCCCTGTTCAATTTTTGGTCAGGGCACATGCCCAGGTTGCGGGCTCGATCCCCAGCAGGGGACATGCAGGAGGCAGCTGATGAATGGATGTCTCTCACATCAGTATTTCTATCTCTCTCTCCCTTCCTCAATCTCTAAAAAAATCAATAAAAACATATTTTTAAAAAAAGATTAGCCTAGAACATTTATGAATTTTAAAAATACATCATTTTCCTTGAAGTGAGATTTCTTTATTCATTTTCACAAACATAACTTTACCCATCAAAACCTTCCACACTGCCCTGGCCGGTTTGGCTCAGTGGTTAGAACGTCGGCCTGTGGTCCAAAGAGACCCAGGTTCAGTTCCTGCTAAGGGCACGTACCTTGGTTGCAGTTTGTCCCCGGTCCTGGTTGGGTCGTGCAGGAGGCAGCCACTCGATGTGTGATGTGTCCCTTTCACGTCGATATTTTTCTCTCTCTCTCTTCCTCTCTCTCCCTCCCACTCTATCTGAACAAAAAATGGAAAAATGTCCTCAGATGAGGATAAAAAAAAAAAAAAAAAACTTTCACACTGTCATGAGGTATCCGGGTTTCAACAAGTTTACTATAATTCCAAGCTTTACAAGTAAAGTTTAATGTGGTAGATGATCTCTACAATACCCCCCTTAATCTCCATCTCTGGTTTTCATGCCCTTACGTAATCCCCTCCCCTTGTGCTATTTCTAATGACAGTGATGAGTTATCACTTCCAAATTAAGTTATAAAAAGCATTTGTGTTCTGTTAGGTGCTCACTGGCTGTCTCTCAGACCATGGTGAGGAACTGAGGCCTCCTGACAACAGCCACATAAGTGAGCTTGAAAGTAGATTCCCCAGCCCCACTTGAGCTTTCAGATACCTGCAACCTCATCAGAGAGTGAGCCAGAAACAGACACCCAGCCAAGCCACACCTGAATTCCTGCCATAAAGTTTTATGATGTTTATGCTGTAACAGATAAATTACTAGATAAATAAACAATACACTTATTTTTACATATAAGCCTGTCATAGAAGATACATTATGTAGACATAAGGTTCAACCAACCTTTTAAAAAAAGAAAAGCACAAATGTATTCAAAGTATCTAGTCGTACTGAAAACAAAAACAGCCCTAGTTTGAATTTATTGTTTTTCAAACAGGAAAAAAAAGGTAACACACACATGCTGATATCTGTGATAGTTTAAAACTAAACTATTTAGATTTATATTTTTTAACTCTAAAATATGATCAGTGAAACATTTTAGAAATACAGCCAAATTATAAAACTTCTAAGAGATTTCCACAGTCAAATAATGGCACATTTCTTCTAATTCACATAAAATAATTCTAGCATTCATCCATGGCACTTAAATGAGAGGATTTCCCTAAAGAAGCAATGTTAAGCACAGACAAATCCTTTCCTTCTATGAAATTTTTGTAGAATTTTATGCTGTGTAGTGTACTGTTCTCCCAAAAAGGGGGGGGGGGGGGGAGGTTGCTGCTTTCTATGTAAGAAAAGTACATGACTCCTAAAGGAACAAAGTGCTGTCACCAAAAGAAATATGTATGTCTTGGTACATGAGCTAGGAAGAAATATGTCTCAAGGAGGGGTTCTGAAAAGTGCTTCCATATATATGAGTAGCTTTATACACTCTGCTTGACAACCCACGAAATGTATTCACAGAACATCTGCATGTATATGTACACACAGCCACAAAAGTGAATTCAATTTCACTTAACAAGGTTATTTCATTGTATTGGTTTACACTTGTTCTCTTAATAACACTGAAAAAGTTTCATCTTTAAAAAAGAAAAGCATAAAAATAGAAATCTCTATTTCTGCCTCTAACTCTAAAAGTCATCCACTTCAGCCCTATAATAGATTCTGGTCCCAAACCCCTACAACAGCAGCAACCTATTTTACTAAACACTTTACTTTTTTTCTCGTTTCTTTCTGTCTATATGATACTAAATACTTTGCAAATTATTTTGTGTTCCACAAAACAGCTTTGCTATGTTAGAGATGAGTTAGGAAAAAGTGATTCTGTTGTTAATGAAGAAACCCCAGCTATTCATGCTGGGATGGCAGGGCTCTGCACTCACAGGAAAGACAAGCCAGGCCCTGGTGCGGGCTTCTAGCTCTAACATCCGGCAAGCAGCAAACCTGCCAGCTACAGCTCAAAGCACCCAATTTCTTCCTTTGCAAAAACAACAGACACCTAGCGTATATTATTATTTTTAAGAATAAAAAACAGACTTCTGGTCAAGATGGCAGTGTAGGTAAACGCAGTGCTTGCCTCCTGCCACAACCACATCAAAATTACAACTACAGAAAAACCGTCATTCAGAAACGCCTGAAACTGAGTTGAATAAATGTCCTACAACTATGAAATTAAAGAAGAAGCCACATCAAGACTGGTAGGAAGGGCAGAGGCGGGGACGGGCTGGTCCCACACCCACACGTGGTAGATAAAAATCAAGAGGGCTACCTCAGCTGTGAAGGTCCTCTCTGAGGAGTGAAGGGTCCCCGTCCCACACCAGGCACCCAGCTCAGGGTTCCAGTGCCAAGAAGAGAAGTCCCCATAACTTCTGGCTGTAAAAACCAGGAGGAACTGAGGCTGAGGGAGGCTGAGGCTACTGGAATCCCAGGCAGTTCCTCTTAAAGGGCCAACGTATGGACTTACTGGGACTCGTTATTTGGGCTCCAGTGTGGGGGAGGCAGCTTGAAAGGCACCAGAGACATAGGGGGAAGAACCGAGTTGTTTGGCATCAGGGCGAGAGCTGGAGGGACGGCTTTCTCCTGAACAGTTTTGCTGTCAGAGGCCTCTGTTCCTTTGGTGAGCCCTTCCCCGGGACATATGGCTGCCATATCTGGGACTCCAGCAACCTGGCTCACACTGTTTGCCCTGCCCTGGTGATTCCCTGAGGCCCTGCCCCACCCAATTTTTGGGCCCACCCAAGGTGTTTCCAATGGCTTTACCATAGGATTGGCCTGTCTTGGGTCCTGCTTCAGATTTTCCTAAAATCTCTCAAACAAGCAGCACTTGGTCTCAACGAGCCCCATACCGCTCAATAAGTGGCCCCAGCCCTGGCACTAGAAGCAGCCAGCCTAGGTTCACAGTTTGGCTTTTCCTGGCCGCCTCCAAGCCCAGCACAAGAAGCAGCCATCTGCAGATCACTTTGTAGCTTATGTCAGGTAAACCCAGGTAGAACACAGGCAGTGGCTGACCTTGCACACCCAGTGGATAGCTTCAGACCACATCAAAGCAGCACCAACCAACCATCTCCACAAGTGACACACTCAATGAGTGGACTCAGTGAGTACCAGAGCCCTGCTGAAGTAAGTCTTGCTCTGTGTGGTGGGCTCCTGCACAGCTGATCCTCCAAGGGAGTCAGAAGCCAGTGGTCAGTGGGCACAGCCAGTCCTTGCAGCTGATCAGCCTGAGTAAATCCCTCCCAATGATGTGCCAACAGCAATCAAGACTCAATTACACGAGGAGGGTGTACAGTCCACACTAGGGGTGCACCTCAAGGGCCCAGCTGGAGTGATCAGGGAGGCTGTGCCACTGGACCCTACAGGACACTTACAACAATAGGCCACCCTATGAAGCCTAGGAGACATAGCAATTCTACCTAAAAACAAACACAGGGAAGCAAACAAAATGAGGAGGCAAAGAAACGTGTCCCAAATGAATGAACAGAACAAAATTACAGGAAGAGAACTAAACAAAATGAAGATAATCAATCAGATGCAGTGTTCAAAACACTGGTTATAAGGATGCTCAAAGAACTTAGTGAGAACTTCAAGGAACTTAAGGAGAACTCCAAAGAACTTAGTGAGAACATCAACAACATAAAAAAGAACGAGTCAGAAATGAAGGATGCACTAACTGAAATAAAGAATAATTTACAGGGAATCAATAATAAAGTAGGTGGAGTCACGAAGCAAACCATCGATCTGGAATATAAAGAAGCAAAAAACACCCAACAGAACAGCAAAAAGAAAAAAGAATCCAAAAAAATGAAGATAGTGTAAGGAGCCTCTGTGACAACATCAAGTGTACCAACATTCACATTGTCGGGGTGCCAGAAGGAGAAGAGAGCGAGCAAGAAATTGAAAACCTATTTGAAAAAATACTGACAGAAAACTTCCCGAAGTTGGTGAAGGAAACAGACATACAAGTCCAGGAAGCACAGAGAGTCCCAGACAAGATGAACCCAAAGAGGCCCACACCAAGACATATCATCATCAAAATGCAAAAGGTTCAAGACAAAGAGAGAATCTTAAAAGTAGCAAGAGAAAAGCAGTTCATAGCCTACAAAGGAGCTCCCATAAGACTGTCAGCTGATTTCTCAAAAGAAACTTTGCAGGCCAGAAGAGAGTGGCAAGAGATATTCAAAGTGATGAAAAGCAGTGACCTACAACCAAGATTACTCTACCCTGCAAAGCTATAATTTAGAATCAACAGCCATATAAAGAGTTTCCCAGACAAGAAAAAGCTAAAGGAGTTCATCACCACCAAACCAGTATTATATGAAATGTTGAAAGGCCTTCTTGAAGAAGAACAAAAATATGAACAATAAAATGGCAATACATACATATCTGTCAACAATTGAATCTACAAACAAAATGAGCAAGCAGAACAGAAACAGACTCATAGATACAGAGAACTTTTTGTTGCTTGCCAGATGGGTGAGGGCAGGGGAGCTAGGTGAAAAAGATGAAGGAATTAAGAAGTACAAATTGGTTGTTAGACTGATGAACCTCAAAGGGAAGGGAGGAGGGAGGGCAGGATGAGATAAACCAAAGAACTTCTGTGCATATATGCATAACCAATGGACACAGACAATAATGTGGGGAAGGCAGGAGGGGGGCGGGATTGGGGAGATAGGGGGTCAATAGGGGGGAAAAAGGGGAGACCTCTGTAATACATTCAACAGTAAAGATAAGTTTAATTTAAAAAAAATAAAAATAAAAAACAGTGTACATCAGAACATCAATATTATCATATTGTTTAAAACCAACACTCCGTATCCCGAGAATTTTCTCTTCAGCACCAGTGCTAAAAGGTTCCATCATGAACAACAGTCATGGCTGTCCCTCTATCTTAGCAGTTCTCAAAGGTTCCACTTCTTGTGAAGCATTTGGAATTTCTGTTCTCACAATGGTTGGGGGTACTGGTGGCATTTAGTGCCAGAGGTCTGGAATGCTAGACATATTGCAACATGTGGACAGTCTCCCAGAAGGAAGGAATTATCTTAATTTCTGAAGGTCAGAAACTGTTTATAGATTATCTGTTTTACACATAAACACAGTGTATTTTTTCCCAGTTTTAACAGCACTCAATATTTCAGGAATACAGTTACCAAATAAATTGAAGACTGCCTAGAACTTTGTAAGAGCTGGTCACCATTTTGGAAGAGTCTATGATTGCAACAATGCTGTTGGTGATGTTGAGTGACCAATGCATTCCTGCGACCACTGGGGAAGGCTAGGTGAAGGACACAAGGACACTCTCTGTACTATCAGCACAACTTCCTGTGACTCTATAATTATTTCAAAATTAAAAGAAAAAAAAGAAAGATGTTCAGTCATATAGGGTTGAGAACCACCACTCTGAACTCATCAGCCTTAAAATAAGGAAGTATGTCACCCCACCCACTCTACTCCACTTCACCAAGGAAGGCCAAAGAAACCTTCATCTCATTCACAGTCCATTCCTAATCCATCTCCTGCAAATGAGGGGAAAAAACCCTAAAGCTGTATGTAACCAAAGTATACTTAGGTACTCAGGAGATGAGACATGAGTACTGAAACGCACATCTCCTGACTCCCAATTCAATGCTTTTGCTTCTGTGCCACCATAATTACTGTGCAGAACTTCTCCCCAACTGTAGTATTCAGATGGAACCTTCTTTTCAAAATTTAAATAAATTCCACTGACTTCATCCCTTCCAGACACATATTTGCAAGATCAAAAAATGTCAATAGAGTAATCTCACTGGATTTTCACTTTCAGTACATGGGGCCATCACCAATAGGTTTCTGACAATTATACTCCATTTCATATTTTAAAAACGGAATTTGTACAACACACTAAAGCTCTTCATATCTGGCCTCCCTGAGGACTGATGGGCATTACCACCTTATATTCTGTTTAAGAAGCTCTGAGCTACCCCAGTTACTTGTCATATATTATTACAGATTTAGACTTCTCAAAAAGCCAATAGAAATTTCTTTATCAATAGGGGTTAGATGTCTGCCAAAAGAGAATGAGCAACCTAGGATTCCTTTGAAATTTCTGAAGGAATGCCATCTAAATCTGGGTTGCTTATTAAATACAAGATTCCCAAATCATAATCACTTGCATATCACAGCCAGCCTGTCTATCTCAGCCAGTGAATGCAACCTTTGTGAATGAAAAATGGTGGCTGAGAAATATAGTTTAAAATAAAAACTTTATAAGAGTCCTTATCTTTGAGTGATATATACAGAAGAATTTATAGGGAAAAAATGACATTGTCTGGGATTTACTTTGAAATAATCCAGCAAGAGGAGGGGAGAGTGAGGAAAGGAGTTACAGAAAACACAAGATCAGCCATGTGTCATTGAAGTTGGTTGATGGGTAGCTGAAGGCTAATCATTCTATTCTCTACTTACATGTTTGAAAATTTCCATAACGAAAAGTTACCCAAAAAAAAAAAAATTGTGAGGTGCCTGGAGGGTAGCATGTAGAATGTGAAGTAGTAAATGGTGGGAACTACTGCTGGAAAGAAAGCAAAGGCAAAACAGACTGCGGATGGGGACAGGGTCTCCTTCTCCATGTTTAGCTCTGTACCACAGCCGTAGAGACACAACACTTCCAGAAAAGCACCTTGCTGTCATATATTCTTTAGCCCAGCACACAGCACTGAATCAAAGCACTGTCAAATAAAACCACATTTATCTTCCTAAATAGCCTGCATTGTTAATAATACACTTCACCTTCCAATCAGGTTAAAAAGTTTGGGAGGGTGGGGTTAGGCCTCATGGTTCTTAGTACCACCCACAGCATGAAAACCACAGATTTGCCAATTACAAGAGTTTTGCATCCTCCCCCATGTTTAGTATTATATGGGCCAAAAGGAATTACATAGCATTTAGAAAAGACATATATGGACCCCCAAGAAGTACAGTTCAACTTCAACACACTAATTTTCTAAAACCTTTCTTCAATATCTCTATTCTCAAAGGAAGAATAACAGACAGCCCTGGCCAGTTTGGCTCAGTGGTTAGAGCATCGGCCTGTGGGTCGAAGGGTTGCGGGTTCGATTCCAGTCAAGGGCACGTACCTCGGTTGCAGTTAGACCCCCGGTCCCAGTCAGGCTCATGCAGGAGGCAACTAGTGGATGTGTCTCTCTCACATTGATGTTTCACTGTTTCTCTCTCTCTCCCTTCCACTCTCTCTAAAAATCAATGGGGAAAGATTCTCAGGTAAGGATTAACAACAAAAAAAAAGAATATCATACAATCTGAGAGTGATGGCTCAACGTCAAACAAGATGTCAAAAAACCTACACTTTTAAACTAAAGCAGTCCATAGGCATTACGCATCCCAGGTGACAGGTGGTTCAACCAGTTCCTTAGAAAAAGAAACAAAGCCAAATCAGGTAGACCATGCAAAGGTTTCAGCAGGCAATTCTTAGTAACATTTGATACTTCTTTCAGTCTTTGTTCTTTGTACATAGGCAGAGAGAGCTCTTATTTCTCAGATGACAACAATGATGATGATGTATTAATGATATTAATAACAGAACTAACATTTCCGTAGTGATTATGAGCAGTTTTCATCTATTAACTTATGTAATCCTCACTCAATACTAAAAGTAAATACTGTTACTACTGCCCTTCTCCCCTCCCATTTTACAGATGAGGGAACTAAGCACAGCAATGTTAAATCATTTGCCCTAAGGTTACACAGGTCTTAACTGACAGAGCTGAGTTTCAAAACCAGGAGGCCCATTTACAGTCCATGCTTTTAACCACTGATGCCACCACTCAACAAATCATCTCTAGAGTCAAACTATATTGTATGGAAATTACCTTTTCAAGTATTATAATCAATAGTTCATGTTAACTGTGTGTTTCTTAATGAATCACTGCTTACCTTGTCAATGAAAACATTATACTTGCATTGGAATATGCATGTGGATTAACCAGTATTCAATTATTTATGTTTTATTCACCATATTTTGTTAGATTTCTTTGTAAGGCTCTATGTAGCTCCTTAGTAGGGGAAAATCACCCACAGCTGAAACAAGCAGGTCAGAGATGAGTATTTGCCAAGAGAAACACTTCAGGGTATAAGAGCAGATTAAAATGATCTGATTCAACACACACATCTGTTCTATCATAAGCAACCATCTGCTTGAATCCCTGACAGCAAAACACATTTCAATAGGAAGTGTCAAATCTAACTCCTAAACAAGAATCAATTATCCACATTTGCTACTAGCCCCAAAGATCACTCAAAACTTCTGGGGCAAAAGTTAATGAAAATACACAGATACACATTCTAATGAGACTAGATCTTGGACAAGATTCCTACCAACTATATTTTAAGTATTTAATTGACAAAAACTATATATACACAATTTAAGATGTAAGAGGGCAGATGTCGAGAAAATTTTCAGAGAGGAAAAAAAAAAAGGAGTTTGGGAAACGAAGATTCAGCCAGCGTCCCTTCAGTTGCCTAAGGGGTAAAGCATTGGGTCAGCAGCTATAGGTGAGCTTAACATTAACACAGACAGAACTACACACAAAGCTAGAATTACCATTTTTAGAGTTTCAGAAAAGTGAGTACCAGAGTCAATAAGGATGTTAGAAAAGGTTTTGTGGAAGAGACAAGTAAAAAATTGAGTTGGGGCCTGGCCAGTGTGGCTCAGTGGTTGAGCATCGACCCATGCACCAAGAAGTCGCTGGTCAGGGCACATGGCCAGGTTGTGGGCATGGTCCCCAGTGGGGGGCATGCAGGAGGCAGACAGTTGATGTTCTCTCTCATCAATGTTTCTGTCTCTCTCTCCTTCACCCTTCCTCTCTCTAAAATCAATAAAGAAAAAAACATTTTTTTAATTGAGTTAGGTACTAAAGACTCAACATTTCTTCAGTCCCAGACTCAATGTGAAAGGAGGCATTCCACATAAAGGACCAGCCACTCCCACCCTCACCCCACCCTCAAGCAGCAGTGCACCTGGGACTAGAGAGCAGCTCATGGATTCAGAGTGTAATTCATGAAAATGGTCTAAGAAAGTAGCACGAGGCAAACTGAAGGTGGGGTGAAAGTCTGCCTTTGTTTCCACAGGCAACAAAAACCCTCTGGAGTTCATTCAATGAACATATATTCAGCACCCATTATGGGCCAGATTCTGAGGAGACAACATGAATTAGAAAAACTGAGTGCTTGTTATACTGTACCTTGGATGCTAAGGGAACAAGACAAAATCAAAGACATAAGCTAATTTCAGTTGATGAGAAGTACACTGAAAAAAATAAAACAGGGTAACAAGATAGAGAGTGGCAGGTGTGATCCCTTGCTCCCATAGCAGCTGGATAGTGCTGGTTCCTCTGGAAAGGTGTCTCCAGGGCACAGGGAAGAGAGGAACACAGCTCTGGAGGCATAAGTAACACTGACAGGTCCTCACACTTCTCCAGAACACCTTTGCAGCCTGAGAAGACTCTACTGACCCCGTGTCTTTTAAATTCAACCTCATTAATTGAGTTAAAGAAAGGTAGCTTCAGTAACAACTTCTTGTTAATATGAGTAGAAGCAACTTAAAAAGCGGCATTCGGTTCTCTTTGGGTTCTGGTTGGCAAATAGTTCCAAACCTGTTACTGCTGGAATCCAAAACACTGATGGATACAAGTTCAGCAGGCGACAATGTCCCTCAGTAAAGTTCCAGAAAGCAAAAGAAAATAGTAGACTTTTTTTAATTGCAATTTTTAAACAAATTTAACAATATTTGAAAAATGTAGCATTAAATAAAGGTGGAATGAAGTGTGTACTTTCATACAATGCTGGTATGGTAGTAGAACTTACAGCCTTTCTAAAAAGCAACATGGCAAGATATATAAAGTTCATTTTCTTTAACCCAATAATTCCTCTTTTGGAATCTAAAGAAATTATTGGCTATTTAGATAAGTATTTACATATATACAAGTTCAGTGCAGGGTTATTTCTTAAAAACAAATTAAACATCTAAGAAGAAAAGTTATATAAACATATATCCATACAAAGAAACATGTAAGCCATTAAGAAAGTTTGAAATATTAACAAGAACACATTACATGTCTTTATTTTACTTTTTAATTACAAATATGGGTTTTTGTTTTTTGCTTTTAATCCTCATCTGAGGATTTTTTTTTAAATAGATTTTAGAGAAAGAGGAAGGGGAGTGGGAGAGAGGCAGGGAGGGAGGGAGAGAGAAAGAGAGAGAGAGAGAGAGAGAGAAACATCAATCGGGTGCCTCGTGTACACACCCCAGCCAGGGATCAAACCCAAAACCTAGGTATGTGTCCTAACCTGAAATCAAACCCACAAACTTTTGATGTACAGGACAATGCTCCAACCAACTGAGTCACCCAACCAGGACACAAATATATTTTTAAAAGCAGGAAATGACCATACTTAGTATGACTTCCAAATTAATTAGTAAGAATATGAGAGAAAAAAGAAGATAAAAATGTAAATGTTAAGTGATGAGATGCCAATCTCTCTATAAGAAGCATTAATATTTTTTTAAATACATGGGCAAAATTTTTCTCATTAGTCTCCTTATGTTGTCAGCTCCATCTAAGGATCTTATGAAGAGCCACGTTTACCATATATAGGCCTAGAATTATTACTCTGATAATGTCACAACACAGTGAAAAAGAGAAAGGAGACCTGACTTGATGCTGGCCCACTTTTATTCTCTGAAAACTGGATAGTGAAGCCAGGCAAATGGCTTGGTCCCTGGCTCCCAGCCCTGGCTGAAACCCTAAACACATGTCACCACCTGCTGAGCATAATTAGGGTGTGGCTCCACCCCAGGCAAGATGACAGAGCTCCGATGGGTACGATTCCCTTAGGTATAAACAGGTAAATATCCAGTTCCCAGCACTGAACTCTAGTTCACTGTCAACCTCAGTTCACATACTTTACTGTTCAACGCATCTGATAATACTCACTCATGCTCACCACCTCCCCTTCCAAGGATTCCATCAATAAATTCCTTTGAGCTCTGGCCGGTTTGGCTCAGCGGTTAGAGCGTCAGCCTGTGGACCGGAAAGTCCCTGGTTCCTGCTAAGGGCACGTACTTCGGTTGCAGTTTGTCCCTGGCGCCGGTTGGGGTCTTGTGGGTGGCGACCACTCTATGTGTCTCTCTCACGTTGATGTTTCTCTCTCTCTTCCTCCCTCTCTCCCTCCCTCTCTCCCTCCCGCTCTATCTGAAGATAAAATGCAAAAATGTCCTCGGGTGAGGATAAAAAAACAAATAAATAAATACCTTTGACTTCTGCCTCCTGCTAAAGCTGAATGAATGCCATTATCCCATCCTACGTCAACTTCAAATTGATGTCACTGTCAACAAGCCTTCACTCTCCACATAACTCTCCATGGCCCACATACTGTGCTCAATGCTCTGAGTGGTGCTTTGCAGCTATCTGATAGGTGTTGAGGGCACAGCTGAATCTCACGACTTGTATGCTCGATGATAGCGGACTTCCAGTAACACCACATACACAGATACTGCTCTCAGACCACCACCCTGAAGAAATCTGTCACCACTTATTTACCCACCCCTACAAACAAGTTCTCACTTAAAATACTGCCTTCAACTGGTTTAAATGAAAACGGAACACCAAATTCAGAATCACCAAAAAATGCAGTCAGCCTTGTATTCATTCCGCTCCCCCGTCCCACCACAGTCACCTTTATAGCCTCCATTCAGTACTGGTGAAAGAGGACTAGGTTCACCTTTGCCCACCCTCCAAAATTTCAACTACTACTTTTCAATTAGGCAAACTCTTGCAATTATTATGGATTCTACATTTGTATATTCTACTATCATTTTAATGAAAGCCACCTGAGGTCCAGAACATGACTAACCATTATCGTGCACCCTCAAATGCTTCATACAGCACTGTGTACTCAATGAGTTCTTTGAATTAATGTTTCTGAAGGTTTTTCACAAGTATTAAGGTATGAAAATAAACAGGTCATCAGGGCCTTTTCCATAGCCCTCTGCTATTTTCTGGGTGATGCAGGCTAGTTACTTCACCCCTCTAAGCCTCCCATTTCTAATCTATAAAATGGGTGAGGAATGGGAGAACAGTATCTACCTCCTTCATAGTGTGATTGTTTGTATACATTAAAGCAATTACCATAATTTTCATTTTACTCCTGAAAGCCTACCCGAACTTCACTGTAGACATACATTAGTTCATCTATTTATCTGGCATCTGTTAAGCACACACACAGCAAAGTGCTGGAGCTTTGCTCCCAAAGAGTTCATAGTCTGATAGGGATATACATAGGTTAAAATACATATAACACCACGTTATACTATAAGCACACTGGAAATGCTATAGGATCACTACAGAATAACAGGGCTTGATGAGTGAGGGTGAGAAAGAAAGAGTAAGCATGTATCTAAAGAGAGGGAAGGAGGTCTAGCTGGCGTTGCTCAGTGGTTGAGCATCAACCCATGCACCTAGAGGTTGCCAGTTCGATTCCCAGTTAGAGCACATGCCCAGGTTGTGGGCCAAATGCACAGTGGGGGCCTGCAGGAGGCGGCCAATCAATGTTCTCTCTCATCGATGTTTCTATCTCTCTCCTCCTCTCCCTTCCTCTCTCTCTAAAATCAATAAAGAAATATTATTTTTTAAAAATTAGAGAGGGAAGGAGGAAGGCGGGCATTTGGGAAGGGTGGATTAGGTCAAAAAAGACTTGTTAAATGAACAAGTATGGAGATGAACAAGCAATAACAGAATATATAATTGATGTCTTCTCCATTAAATGATTTCAACTGTAAAAGAACTATACAAACAAAGTGGCCTCAATGTTTCTAAGTTCTCTCATTTCAAAAATAAAAAAATATGTTTAGCACTTTACATATTATGAAAAATCAACCAAAATGCTTCAAATAATTCACAGGTCTTTTTTTTAAAAGAAAATCGGTTCTATATCAGCAGTCATTAACCCTGACAGACTGATTACTGAGAATTTTAATAAGTCAGTCAGTTAGTTATTTAGTTATTTTGTTAATCCTCACCTGAGGATATTTTTCCATTGATTTCTAGAGAGAGGAAAGGAGAAGTAGGGAGAGAGAGGGAGAGAGAGAGGGAGAAAGAGAGGCTGAGAAACATCGATGTGACAGAGAGATATGGATCAGTTGCCTTCCCCACAACCTGGACCAGGGCTGGGGATCGAGCATGCAACCCAGGTACATGCCCTTGACCAGAAATCAAACCTTCAACCCTTCAGTGCACAGGCTGACGCTCCAACTACTGAGCCAAACCCTCCAGGGCATTACTAAGAATTTTAAAGAATTATATTAAACAAAAATATTTACTGTGAATTTTTTCTTTGTATAAAACTGCATCCAGTGTTCTTCATTCACACACTTATCAAATTCACACACACATAACCCCCATAACCATTCCATGCTTATAAGAATAATTTCCTTTCATGTGCCCTCTAATCAGCGTGGTAGACGCTAGCTTTTACAGTCACAATTGCTACCATTTGTTTTCAAAGAGCACTCGTTTTTCTCCATCTCTCATGCCTTTGGATTTCAAAAGTACTGCCTACCTCTGATTAGAAGTATCACTTTTTTGCTTGGTATTCTAAATCATTCCTGAACTAATATTATACTTCTGGCCCTTAGCTAGCCTATAAACTCCTGAAGACAAAGCTGATTCATCCCATCACTCCTACTAAAATCCAGCACATAATGGGTTATCTGGATTTGTCTTTCAGCCAAGTTTTCGTTATAGAGGCCCTGAGTGTCAGGAGGAACAGTCTATAGGTAAAAGGAAGCCATGGACATTTTTGAGCAGACGAAGGGTGATTAGAACTGCATTCTAAGGAGATCAAGGTGGCCTACCACAGTAAAAAAAAAAGCACTAGACTTGGAGTCCAGACTCACCTACTACATACTAGGTACGTAACTTTGGACAGACGACTCGCACCCCCAGCCCAACACCAGATCACAGGAACCTAATTTAGAATTTTGCTGGGAGAGTGAATTAGATAGGGTGGCTACATTGTATCTCAAGTCCCAGTTCCAATCTCCTACTGGTGACAACCTGCAGTGACTGAGGTTACAGGGAGACTCCAGACAGAGAATGTGACCCATTCTCAAGATCTACCACAGACCTAGAAAGCTGGGTAGCAACATGAGGCCGAGGATTTACCATCCCAGAGCCTATGATCCTAACATCATTAGATTTGGGGAGATTTTGTGATGTTCCTCTGTGAACTGAAAACCCCAAAAGTCTAGGAGGTTGTTTTGGAATGAAGTTGAAGTGCTCCTCTGAGAGATGAGGAGGAAAGGAGGGAAGGGAAAGAGAAAGGGAAAGGGAAGAAAGTAAGGAAGACCTAGTATTAGAATTTGTCATTTTAAAACAGGCACACATTCAAGATTGTCATCAGCAAACTACACAAAAGTAAATTTACAGTGTTTTTTAAGTTTATACTCCTTCGACTAAAATGGTCTGGTCTTTGGAAGCAAATATGGAAAAAGAACTGCGGATGCTGCAGTCTACATGGCCGTTACAACACTAAGGTGACAGCTCAGCTCTGCCCACCCCAACTGTGTAACTCAACATCACTCAGCATCCCTGGATCCTTTTCTGGGGACAATAACATATTTGCTATTGACACAGTGGCTAAAGCAGTTGGCAGACAGTCTGGTCTTTCAGTTAACAGAACTGGGACGAAAGGAATTTCCTCACTACATTAAACAACCGACATTCATCTGAGCCAGTAATTCTTTAAAATAGCTAGGACAGACGTAACTATACTAGATGTTTGAACAAAGTAAATAATACTAAAGTTGGCAAAAATCAAGTTGTTCTCTAATTGTGAATGGAAAAATCCAACTGATCACATTACCAAAAGTTCAAAATGTTTGATTTCACATCCAGAAATGGATCTACACAGACATAGCTCAAGCACACACCTTAAGAATTCTTAATACTATGAAAAGCAAAAACCGATTAATTTAATAGGGTCAATCTTTAAAGGTAGGTTACTAGTACATAAAAAATATATAAAGTACGTAAATGTTAGCAATAAACATAGTAAATTTTTCTAAAATGCACAGGTAATTCAATGAAAATGGATAAAAATTGGAATAAATGAATGCTTTTTTTGGCCTGTTTTTAAAATTTATTTCTCTGTACTTCCCTTTATTTAAAATGCCTCTTTAAAGACATTTCTCTAAAAGAGATATAATCATGAGCCAACCTTCCAAAGAAAGAGAACTTTCATTCACTACCCATAAATAACTTGTTAAGCAGCTAAAATCACTTTTGCTTCAAATGATTTGGCACCAAAATACAATAGATATACACTGATGTTTAAAATCTCACTAATCTAATTCCAGTATTTTTCAGAGCATATTTTATTACACTGTACTGTTATGATTTACAATAAAAGGAACTACATTTTGAAACTATACTATTTGAAATTATAAAATAAACCCTGCTAATTTCTGTTGGGGTCTACTTTGAATTGCATCTTGCCAAAAGTCATTTGGAAACATACTGTTTGTTGCAGCTACTATTAAGCAGTGTAGGTTTCTTCACTGCTTAATAGAATTGCTTAGTAGAAATTATCAGAATTCAAATGTCAAGTTTATTTTGATACACAAAACTTTTTTCTAAATATTAATATTTCTATTAATATTTCAAGAAAGGGAAGGGAGATTCTTTTTGATGTTTCAGCAATATTGACAGACAGCATGGTGCAAAGAAAATCTGCCTTCACAGCAATATTAAAATAGCACTAAAAACCTGAAGCAATGAAGTTCCTTCCTACTACCAAAAATAAATTAATTTTCAAAGTACGTAATTCAAAGAGAAGTGTACTTCCTGAAGAGCCTTGCTACCCCTTATCATTAAGGTCCAGAAGCATCAGCATCATCTGGAAACTTGTTTGAAATGGAGACCCGCAGTCCCCACCCCCAGACCTGCTGGATAAGAATCTGCATCTTCACACAATAACCAATGTACACATTAAAGTTTGAGAAGCAGTGCTCTAGAAGAGTATGGCATCTAAAACAACAACAGAAAAAATATATATTATCAACAGAAAAGAAAAAATAAAAAACCTCATAAAACCAGGCCTCTCACATGGGGCAATGATCAAAGCCCAACTGTCTCACTATAATTTCCGACTAACAAAATGGGAACACCAAAAATAAGGATTTATGGGACCTGAAATTATCTCAGACTCCAAGCCAGGACTGTTCTCAGAAAATAAGACATGAACACATAAAAGTGGATAATCATAACACTTGCAAGTTTAAAGAAACTTGCAGGTTAATTCTGTAGTTTACAGATAAAAAAATCGATATGCAAGGTTACAAAAATGACTACGGAACTGGAAATGAATTGTTATTGAGTAATTATTTATCCTTGTCTCTCAGCCTAAATTCCACACAGCTTCTTTGCCTCCTTCCTTTCATGTTGCATCCAAAGAAGCATCCGTGCTCTTGCACTGGCCCTTTCTATTCCCACCAGCATCTTCTTTCAAATGCCCATCACTCACAACCTGACATAAAAGTACCTACCCTAGGTCTGCTGCCTCCTGCCTCTCCAAATGAAATTGACCTTACAAGTCCCTGCCAGCATGGTCTTCCCAAAATATCATCAGAAATCTCACCTGGTCAAAACCCTACTGGACTCCCCCCGCCCCCTTTGTTACAGAATAAGGGAGAAGTTCCCAAGTCTGCACGTGCAATACACACATCTTACCTTCCATGACTGCCAACACAACTAACCTCTGTGCCACAGGTTCACTAGACCTGCCAAATGCCAAGGTGCTCAGACATGTCTCCTGACCTGGAATTTGTTACTGAAATAATGCCTAATCTTCAAGGCCAGGTCCCACTTCCTCCATGTCCTCAAAAATCCTGAGAGAATTCATGTTCACTGACATACTCTTTGTCTTTTTCTCCCATTGTTAGCTGCCATAAGTTCCATCAGGGTAATGACTCTATTTTGACTCCCTTTACAATAACAAGTCCATGGGGAGAAAATGGTGGGATAAAGACTGGGAAAGGACACAGATGAGAAGGTCAGGGACTTTTGGGTGCAACTCTATTCCTGACATAATGTCGTATTTCTTGATCTAGAAGGTGATTATACAACTGTGTCCACTTTGTGTGACCTCATCAAGCTGTACACTGAAGACCTGTGTGTCTCCCTGGACATCTACTTCAATTATGAAAAGTTTATTTAAAAGTGGAAAAATAAGTAAAACAAAGTGACACGCCCAGCAGGAGATCATTAAGTACATTGGGGAATAAGTAATGACTGCTTAAACCAGCAACAGAAGAAATTTCTTCTGAATTGGTATCAACCTACTCAAGTCTAGATTGGTAAACTATTTCTTTTATGAAGGAAGGGGAGAAAAGAGATCCCTCATTGAGATTTTTTTATATCTAATGTTTTATTTATAAGGCTAGTATACCCCTTACTAAATTTTTTGTTGTTGTTGTTAATCCTCACCCAAGGATAACTTTTCATTGATTTTTTTTTTTTTTAGATAGAGTAGAAGGGAGGGAGGGAGAGAGAGAGAGAAGGAAACATCGATGTGAGAGAGACATCAATTGGTTGCCTCCCACACAACCCCAACCAGGGCCAGGGATCGAACCTGCAACCCAAGTACATGCCCTTGATGGGGAATAGAACACATGACTCTCTTGGTGTGTAGGCCAACACTCTCACCGCTGAGTCAAACCAGCCAGGGCACCCCCATCATTAATTTTTAAAACTTAGGTCTTACAACATGCCAATCATTACATTCTAAAAGCAGAGAATAATCTTATTTTCTAAAATATCCTCTAAAATACATAAAGTGCTAGGACACCATGGATCTCTAAGCACCTTTCAAAGTGCCTGGTACTTACTAAGTGCTCAACAAATATTTGTTGAATCAATAGATGAGGAGTTCCTGATTTTGTCATTTATCACAAAAAGAAACTCCAATAAGTAAAGAACCAAGGAAGCCAAATAAAAAAGGAAGAGTTGGCCCTGGCCAGTTTGGCTCAGCAGTTGGAACGTCGGCCCTCGGACCAATGAGTCATGGGTTCGATTCCGGTCAAGGGCACGTACCTCAGTTGTGGTTTTGTCCCACATCAACGTTCCTCTCTCTCTCCTCCTCCTCCTCTCTCTCTCTCCCTCCCTCCCTCCCACTCTATCTGAAGATAAATGGAAAAATATCCTCAGGTGAGGATAAAAAATGAAGAGTTGAAGAGACTCAAAAAAGTATCTCCCCTAAGCAGAGCTTAGCTCCTCCATTTCATTTCCTTATCTCCCGAAAAGCAAATTTAATTCAATGATGATATTCTCTAGTAAATGTAAACATAATAGAAAAAACTGTCACTAAACCATGAATGACCACTATGCCTGCCTTCTCAAGTAACCCTTGCCCTAAAATACACACACCACAAGTAAACAAAAATGGAGAAAATGCACTGCTCGTGGTTCATACCCTGGTTCCTCAATAAAGAAAAAAAAACAGGTAATGAAGGTTTCCATATATTTTTATCAAATATCATTTTCTCTACAAAGCAATTTTAAGTTTCTTATAGGACAACAAGGAAAATATAAGCAAATAAAAAACATAACTGGGAGGTCACTAATGTATGGAGAAGATACGCTTCGTTATTGGCAAAGATCTACTTGTCCTACATGAATAAGCATTTGTGCAAATTTCAACCTTTATCCAAAAACGTTTGATTTTAGTTATTTAGTAAGGATTGGATATCTTTATTTTTTATTTTTTTGTTAATACTCACCCAAGGATATTTTTCCATTAATTTTAGAAAGAGTGGAAGGGAGGGAGAAAGAGAGGGGGACAGAGAGAGAGAGAGAGAGAGAGAGAGAGAGAGAGAGAGAGAGAGAGATATCAATGTGAGAGAGACACATCCACTGGTTACCTCCCACAGGACCCTGAGAGTTGAGGATCAAATCTGAAACCCAGGTACATGCCCTTGACTGGGAATCAAACCTTCAACCTGCAACCCTTCCATCCACAGGCCGATGCTCTAACTGCTGGGCCAAACCAGCCAAGGCAGGATTAAATATCTTTGAGAGATGTATACTGTAGAAAAAAATGTAGTAAATACTTTACACTCCTGAAAGCATGAGCCATTAACATATCAATTACATATCTGTTTTTACATGTTGATATCAACTGACAATATCAAAGGTAGGACAGTACCTTTGTAAAGGGAGTAAATAAAAATGATCCATCCCTGGCCAGTTTGGCTCAGCAGTTAGAGCATCGGCCTGCGGACCAAAGAGTTCCGGGTTTGATTCTGGCCAAGGGCACGTACCTCAGTTACAGTTTGTCCCCTGCCCTGGTTGGGGTCATGCAGGTGGAAGTCAATTGATGTGTCTCTCTCACATCAATGCTTCTCTCTTTCTCCCTCCCACGCTGTCTGAAGATAAATATAAAAATATCCTCGGGTGAGTGCTTGAGCACCGACCCATGCACCAAGAGGTCGCCGGTTCAATTCCCGGTCAGGACACATGCCCAGGTTGTGGGCCCGATCCCCAGTGGGGGGTGTGCAGGAGGCAGCCAATTGATGTTTCTCTCTCTCTCCCTCCCTTCCTCTCTCTCTTTAACCAATAAAGAAAAAAATCTTTTTTAAAAAACAAAAAAAAAAGATCCAAAGCATTAAAATGTGAAGTAAGAGTAAAAATATTTGATGATTCAAAGACTTACTTTAAAAAACTTTAGAAAAATAACATTTTTCTACATGGTCCTATAGCTTGTATTCTTCATAAAGCAAGCAAGGCTGCAATAAATAACTCTGCAAATACAGACACACTCAGCAGAGGGAATTGGAACTTTAAAATATGGTCATAACATGTTAATTTAACTACCCAAATCACTTTACATTCATACTAAGGCATCTAGGAAAGCTATATCAATTTACATGTCAATGGACTATTACAGAATCAGGTGGCACACCAAAGGAAGCTGACACATTCCCTTGGATTGGAAGTCAAGTCATTCCAGCATCTCATTCGAATCCTGCCATAGCCTTAGCTAATTCTTTAATGTTCTCTTTACGTTAATGAAGATGTTAATTAGTATAACCAAAAAATTAGAAAAAACATCTATAAACTCTTCACCCCTCAACAAATAACATTTGCGTATTAACATTAGCTTGTTCTAATTATAGAGTACATTTAATTTTGTACCTTTTTCCACTTAACCTAGCATAATCTTTTTTTACTTTGCTATACAGTCTTTATTTATATCCACTTAATGAGTACATATTATTTCTTCTAGTGTATAAACTGTGACTTATATAACAAATTTCCTGTTGTTGGACCTTTGAAGTTATTCTGATGATCTCACAATTTAAATAATGCTGGCTAAATATACTCACCCATAATTTCCTCTTCCAGGGGATAAACAATATCCCAGAGGACACTATTCCAGAGGACTAAATGAAAGGGTAAGAACACTTTTGTAGATCTTGATAATCCTTGCCAAATTGCTTTTCAAAAGAGATGTATATACTTTTGCACAATATCACCATCAATGTCCAAATGCACGGGGTCACTATGACTTTGTAGCATCAGGTATGTTAAGCATTTTTTTGTTTGTTTGTTTTGCTAATTTAATAGGATAATGGACTATATTTTAATTTGAGTCTCTTAATACAAGATTTACTCAATGTTTTTCCATGGCTTTTTACTTGTCAATTCCTTCCTTTGTGAATTGCACATTTGGGTCATTCGGCCAAGCATCCACTGGGCTTCTAACGTTCTTCTCATTAATCTAATGGAGCCAAAATGCTCCATAAGTGCCTTGCATTCTCAATTAGAAGTTTTCATATTAGAAGAATAGAGACTTTAATTCTATCACTGATCAACTGGATGAATGTTCAGAAGTAAACAACATATCACTACCCCCATGACTCCAACCTCTGGGAAATAAAGTATGCTTTACTTTAAACCTATGGCTCTCTGATTTACTTAACACAACATTTTTACACATTTCTCAACCATGCTACTGTCCAAAAGATAACAAACTCAATGATAAAAATGCACTGTCACTGTACAAACAAATTCAGAGTGAAAATATACATCTATCTGAAAACAGGGTCACGGATGATTCATATTTGAACAGCAAAGCATACCTGACTTAAATTCTCATTATTAGAAAATTATAATCTCAAAATGCTGTTATTAATAAAGTGCATCACTACACCCTAAAAATTTGACCAAATAATTCACAACAAACTACATGGACTCACCTTTTATATAAGATGTGGTTTCTAAAACCAAGGCTAAGGTTAAGACAAAATTATCCTCGAAAATTACTTACATAGACTACCCAGTACAGCACATGTGGTTTTCTAAGTAGTACTGCATTCTTTCTCACAAAGCCCAATGCTGCCAGTTGTTCCTGCAGTGTTGGAAGAGATTGCTATTTCTTTGGGTGAATACTAGAAGAAATAGGTCTGGCTTGTATTTAAAGGATTGTTGCATGAAAAAAAAAAAAGTGTGTGTGTGTGTGTATTAATTATGTTTAAGCAAACATTTATACTCAAATTGGCTTAAGTTAAATGCACATAAAACAATGCCACTGTAAATTGATAATGATGATGATAAATGAACTAATTTATAATTTAAAAGTAGCAACTGAAAACCATGACCAACTCAAGACCACACTGATCTCATGCTGATAAAAGGTCCTTCTCAAATTGTATTCTAATTAAAAGTACCTGCATGCATTATTTTTGCAACCCTGACAAGTACTTTTTTCCAGGAATTTTAAGGGAGGACGTTTGTAATACTTTCAACAATAAAGATCAATTTTTTTTATTTATTGAGTCGGTCTGTGTTAAGATGAAAAATTTAGTGTTGTTCTCTCCTTTTCTATCCTTGTTACACATATGAAGTGGATTTAATCAGATTTATATTATTTTTAACATGCTCATTTTTTAAGTGTCTATCATATATATTTTTTAGTTTTTATTATTTTTCAATTACACTTTACCTTCAATATTATTTCGCATTGGTTTCTGGTGTACAGCATAGTGGTTAGATAATTATATACTTTACATAGCATTCCTACTGATATTTACAGTACCCAACTGGCACCATACATAGTTATCACAATATTACTGACTATATTCCCTATGTTTTACTTTACAATCCCATGACTATTTTGTAACTACCAATTTATACTTCTTAATCCCTCACCTTCTCAGTTCCCTAAACCCCTATGGCAACTACCTACCTGTCTGCAATCTGTTTCAATTTTGTTTGTTCATTTATTTTGTTTTTCAGATTCCACATATAAGTGAAATCATATGTGATTTGTCTTTCTCTTACTGACTTATTTCACTGAGTATAATATCCTCTGGGTCCACCCATGCTGTTGCAAACAGTAAAATTTCACTCTTTTTTATGATCAAGTAATATTTCATTAGAAATATGTACCATGGTTTTTTATCCACTCATCTACCAATGAGGACGTAGGTTGCTTCCATATCTTTGCTATTGTAAATAACACTGCAATGAAAACAGGAGTGCATATTTTCTTTCAAATTAGTGGTTTGGGTTTCTTCAGATAAATCCCCAGAAGTGGAATGACTGGGTCATAAGGCAGTTCCTTTTTAGTTTTTTGAGGCAACACCATGTTGTTTTCCATGGTGACCCACCAACAGTGCACGAGGGGTTCCCTTTTCTCCAAATCTTCACCAATACTTGTCATTTGTGCAGTTATAGATGTGAGGTGATATCTGCCAGGTGTGAAGTGATATCTCATTGTGGCAATTATAACTAATTGTGACAATTAGTTATGTTGAGCATTTTTTCATATGCCTATAGCCATTTACATGTCCTCCTTGGAGAAGTGTCTATTCAGGTCTTCTGCCCAATATTTAATTGGATTGTTTGTTTTTTAGGTTTTGAGTTGTATGAGTTCTTAATAAATTTTGGATATTAACCCCTTATCAGATGTATCACTACCTAATATGCTCTCCCATTTAGAAGGTTGTCTTTTCGTTTTGTTGATGGTTTCCTTTGCTATGTAAAAACTTTCTAGTTTGATATAGTCCCATTTATTTATTTATTTATTTATTTATTTATTTATTTATTTATTTTGTTTCCCTTGTCTGAGGAGATAGAAAAAAAACTACTAAGAAAAATGTCTGAAAATTTACTGCCTATGTTTTCTCCTAGGACTTCTATGGTTTCAAGTCTTACATTTCGGTCTTTAATCCATTTTGAGTTTATTCTTGTATATGGAGTAATACCTTGATGAGTATTAAGTGACATCCAGACTTTAAAATACTGAACTCAAATCTCACACTAATTTTTCATTTACAAATACCAAATTTCAGTAACTCTTTAAATTTTTGCTTAGTTTTCTAAAAAAATCAAAGTATATGAAATAGAACCCAAAGAGGATCTGAACTGACATTTAAGGCCTATCAGTAATTATGTTTTGAAAATCACTGCTTGGAAGACAAGTGCCAGCCAGATAAAGAAAAGATATTTTCATAAAAAAGAAAGTGATTTTTAAACTCCAAAATTCCTTTATTCTAGGGACTTATAGAACAGAGAGAGAGGTACCATAGTATGCAGTAGTTCAAGGTTATGTGACAAAGGAGCTGCTCAAAATACAACAGAACTTAAACTTATATGCTATCAAAAGAATAAATTTCTTTACAAGATCAAGTCTGAACAGGCAAGAAGAATACAAGTCTGCCAATTACAGGAAATGTTTGTTTAAAAAATTTATCACAAGAGGAAATGTTGTATGTGTATGTATTGCAGAATTAAGAAATTTGGGTGCAAATAAAGAGGAAAGCAAAACAGACAAAGCATTGCAGTGAGAGTTTGCCACTTACTACCCAGAGAAACCAAAAATATGTATGTAACTTGTTGTTGTTGTTGTTGTTAATCCTCACCTGAGGATATTTTTTCCATTGATTATTTTAGAGACAGTGGAAGGGAGGGAGGCGGGGGAAGAGAGAGAGAATCATCGATGTGAGAGAGACAAATTGGTTCGCTGCCTCCTGCATATACCCTGATGGAGCCAGAGATTGAACCTGCAACCCAGGTATGTGCCCTTGACTGGGAATCAAACCCCACAATCCTTTGGTGTGAGGGCCAATGCTCTAACCACTGAACACACTGGCCAGGGCTAACTTTTTTATATTTTAGTCACAAATTTGCACAGAATCAAGACGAAAGGGGAAAACTCTAAGTATCATTCTACAATTTTAAAAGCATGTCTTAAGAAATCTTGATCTGCCTCTGAAGAAGCCATATGAAAAGCTATCATCCTCAACTCCATTTTCTAAAATTAATAACACTCATTCTTTAACAAAATTAATATAGGCTCACTGGGGAAATTTTCAAAAAGTGTGAACAAAATCACATTCAGCAATAATTCTGACCATAAGAGAACTAATCAGTCAAAAACCTGGAGGAAAGTGAGAATATAATTTTGAAATTACTAATAAGGCAAGGGAATAATAAGCACAGCATGCCACCATCACTGGGTTCCAGAGACCTAATGTTTGAGAAGTCTAAGAAAGAATACATTACACACCTAAAAGAAATTACTGACTTTGTGGCACAGGAGACACTAAAATATGACAATCTGAGACAAAAACAAGACAGCATCATCTAAAGCAATTAATTTAACTGAGTAGCTCAGTTTTTAAACCAATATACTAAAAATTGGAGGAGCAGGAACATGGCCACAGAGGAAACAAAAAATGTGGTATAAATCACAAAAAAACTTTGTCAGGAAAATAAACCCCTGAATTAGCTGAAGAGCATGAATACTTTTTTTTTAGTAAGCAGAGGAGGAAAGTAAGGTTCTAAACTATATTTGGAGCAAGGAAGAAATAAGTTGCAGTGTGGAGAATGTAGGCTACTACTAACGAATTATATTTTTTCTTGGTCTTTTATAACAGAACTTGAAGCTACAAAAGGACAACAATGTGAACAAAAAATAAGGTCCCTCCAAAAAAAATTACTAAGAAGAAAATTTCCAAGGCGTTTTTAGTAGTCTGTGTCATTTCCCCACTGTGGAACCTTCCAAGAGTCCTCACGGCTCACAGAAGCAAGTACAAATTCCTCTGCTGGACAAAAAGCCCCAAGGCCCCTCCCCCCTCCGCCAGTCCCACTTCTCCTGGGGGACTTACCCAAATCCACCTCCAATATCAACTTTTCTGGATTGGCTATTACTTGCCATCAGCCAGGGCAGAGTTCAGAAGGCATTCCCTGTGTCCCTAGGACACAGTGCATACTTGTTTGTGTCCCCTACCCCATTTCCACCTTTGTTGCCACTGTTTCTCACTGGACTGGGGGCTCTGAGGGGGCATCTTCACACTGATAGAACCAGGAAACATGGGTGATGCTCATTTGTTAATCAACTAATGACTGATTCCCAGAGGGGTGATAATGAGAATAGGAGATCAGAAAATTAAGACACTGCCTCCATCAAGGATGTGAGAGACTTCTGCTAGGCTACCACTGCATGCTGGCTCTGAGTCTGAGCTTCCTTCTCCAATATCCTTCAGAGGTGTAAGTAGTGCCATGCCCTTAAAAACAAACAAACAACAAAAAACTGCAATTCACTGGTTGAGTAACTTGCTCAAGGCCCCAGAGGCAAGAAATGGTTCCAAACCCCAGGTCTACATCCCTCCAAAGCTTTTTCCTTCTCCATCTTATCAAGCTGGGGGAGGGGGGAGGCAGGAAGTAGGGGAGGAGTAGCAGATTTCAGTGAGGAATAGGAGCATTAGCAAAAAGCCAGGGACACTGTTACCTATCCTTGATTCATTACAGCCCGGCTCATGAAACTAGCCTCTTGTTTTTTATAATACAGTTGTCAAATGTCAGCAAAGTATTTTTTACAATTTCCTATGTTATTATTACTTTTTAGGTGGTGAAATTGTGAATGAATAGTAAACATCGTTGTGTGTTCAACCTGGTCAAATCCATAAGCTAGCAACTTCTAGAGATCTAAGTACCTTTTTATTACTGAACCAGAGCTGAAACAAAACTCAGAGCCAATGTGTGTGGCTTTGGGCAATACACTGAAGCTCGCAGCATTTCAAGGTGTTCACCTGTACATAAGCAGGGAACTTAGGGAGGGAGGACCAGGTGATCTCTAGGTCTGATTCTCAGTCTGTTTAATTTAATTTAATTTTTTTTTTTAATTTATTTTTTTAATCTTCACCCAAGGATATTTTTCCATTCATCTTCAGATAGAGTGGGAGGGAGAGAGGAAAAGAGAGAAAAACACTGATACGGGGAGACACATCGACTGGCTGCCTCCCACACAACCCTGACCAGGGCTGGGGACTGAACCACAACTGAGGTACGTGCCCTTGACAGGAATCGAACCTGCGACTCGTTGGTCCTCAGGCCAACACTAACCGCTGAGCCAAACCGGCCAGGGCAGTCGGTTTAATTTTAAGCCCTTTGGGCCAAGGACAGTCGACCAGCAGCTGGTTCAATATCACTGTGCTGCCTCAACCTCATCTTGGGTTCTTACCTTCAAGGACTGAGTATCCTAAATGAATGGGAAGACAATGGGTCTGTGTTGTTAAATGGCAAACAACATGAATTGGTAAAAATGTAGCAAGCCTTAGATCAACAGAGCATGTTCCAGTAAGAACTATAAACCCTTAGAATTGGCTGCTTTAAATGATGCTAAGTGTATCACTACAGGCATTATCCCCAGGCAAACATATGGTGAAGAAAATCTGTCTACACTGTTCAGAAGGTCTACACATTTAGAAGCAACATCTTAGGTCCCTTATTACTCTGAATTCTATTTATAAATCATATTGGAAATTGTATGTATGCTGAAATTATGTAAATGACAAATCATATTTTTAATGAAGAGCTTGCTGTTTAAAAGAACTAGTGTAGTTTTTAGCTCAGCCGGTGAGGCTCAGTGGTTGAGCGCCGACTCATGCACCAAGAGGTTGCTGGTTCGATTCCCAGTCAGGGCACATACGCAGGTTGTGGGCCTGATCCCCAGTGGGGGGCATGCAGGAGGAGGCCAATCGATGTTCTCACTCACTGATATTTCTATCTTTCTCTCCCTCTTCCTTCCTCTCTCTCTAAAATCAATAATGAAAAAAAAATTGAATTTTTATGGAACTTCCAGTCAAGATGGTGATGCAGGTAAATGTGGTACTTGCCTCCTCCCACTACCACATCAAAATTACAACGAAACTACAGAACAACCATCATTCAGAACCGCCACACTGAGACTGGAAGGGGGAGGAGAGAGCGAGCAAGAAATTGAAAACCTATTTGAAAAATAATGACAGAAAACTTCCCTAACTTGATGAAGAAAACAGACATACAAGTCCAGGAAGCACAGAGAGTCCCAAACAAGATGAACCCCAAGAGGTTCACACCAAGACACATCATCATCAAAATGCCAAAGGTTAAAGACAAAGAGAGAATCTTAAAAGCAGCAAGAGAAAAGCAGTTCGTAGCCTACAAAGGGGCTCCCACAAGACTGTCAGCTGATTTATCAAAAGAAAGTTTGCAGGTCAGAAGGGAGTGGCAAGAGATAATCAAAGTGATGGAAAGCAATGACCTACAACCAAGATTACTCTATCCTGCAAAGCTGACAAGAAAAAGCTAAAGGAGTTCATCACCACCAAACCAGAATTATATGAAATGCTGAAGGGTCTTCTTGAAGGAGAACAACAAAAATATGAACAATAAAATGGCAATAAATACATATCTATCAACAATTGAATCTAGAAACAAAATGAGCAAGCAGAACAGAAACAGACTCATAGATTCAGAGACCTTTTCGTTGCTTGCCAGATGGGAGGACGGGTGAAAATGATGAAGAAATTATTAAGTACAAATTGGTTGTTAGACTGGCAACCCTCAAAGGGAAGGGGGGAGGGACAGCAGGATGAGATAAACCAAAGAACTTCTATCCATATATGCATAACCAATAGACACAGACAATAGTGTGGGGAAGGCAGAAGGGAGGGGGGATTGGGGAGGAGAGGGTCAATGGGGAAAAGGGGGGGGGGCCATCTGTAATACATTCAACAATAAAGTTAAAAAAAAAGAAAGAAATTTAAGAACTAGTGCAGTTTTCTTCTTAGTGCATCTTAAAAAAAAAAAAAAAAAGGCATCTCCATTTCACTCATCTAGTGAGGTAGACCAGCATTTTTGTTCACAAAAGATAGCCAAACCACAGCTAATTAACAAATAAAGTCGTCAGATTCTGACTTGGAAAAACCTAGCATCCTAAAGCACACACAGTATATGTACTCAATCAGCATTAATTTGTAAAAAGTTATACTCATCATCCAAATAACATAAAGCAATGATGCAGATATCATTAGTTTCTGAATTTTCTGCAAGAAACCCACTGGCTTGAAGTGAGGTATAGACACTACAAGCAAGTAGCAAGAGACACTCATCTGCTGTAACATTTCAATCACATATTAATATAATGCAAACCTGCATATACTACCCAGATGAGGTTCATGCATGAATAAAACCAACACGGCTCTCTCACTTTGCTCTTTAGGGAAGATGTGCCCATCCCAAAAAGACATTCCTGCAAACAGGCGAATTCCTCTGTGGTCCCTGTCTTCTTTGGATCCATTCCAGATGAGGATCTAGATGCTTAGACATGAACAATGACATTAATGCCACTGAGTGACATGTGAAATCAACATTCCCCATCACTCTGTCCTGCTTCTCTTTCTTCTCTCCATCATCTTTTTTTCCACAGAATATGCTGCCTTTACACCTGTTGGTAATTCCCATGGAAATACCTTGAAGTTACTTATATTCTGCGTCTTTTATATGAATGGTTTTTAATTTGCTATTACATAATTTTAAAAGTATCTATTTTACCCTTGACCTGACCGAACCTCAAAAGCCAATCACCAATTCCTTTCCTGGTTTCCCATTTCTTCCACCAGGCCTGGATGCCTTTCATAAATGGAAGTACAGGTATAATTTGTTAGGTGCTTTGAAAGTAGTCTCTGTTTAAGTCCAAGTATTGGTTTATGGTGGAACTCTAAGGAATTTAGCTCAATAGCCCTCTCAAAACAATTTGGAATGATGTAGACTATAAAGTTACAATTACATAATAAGGTGCACAAGCACTTCCCTTGCACTGTTAATGAATTTTAAGGTAATGTTTTCTGGGGGTAAACATCTAATTATTACAAGCCTATAATTAGAAAGACGTCATATAAGTACTATCCTAAGGAATTATTTCTTGGAGGTCACAGAGAATCACAATAGTAGGAAATCCTGCTGTTAAAACTCTACAGTGATTCATTAATAAAAATCACTGCTAAATAGGAATGTAGTCTTCTTTAATCTCATGCCTATGCTAACAACAGTATGTCCCTTCTCCTGCCACAGTTTTTACAGGAGCTGTATTTTTTAAAATAAAAAGGGTACACCTGGCTGGTGTGGCTCAGTGGTTGAGTGTTGACCTATGCACCAAGAGGTCGCTGGTTCTATTCCCAGTCAGTACACGTGCCTGGGTTGAGGGCTCGATCCCCGGAAGGGGATGTGCAGGAGGCAGCCAATCAATGTTGATGCTTCTCTCTCTCATCCATCTTTCTCTTTCTCTCTCCCTCTCCCTTCTTCTCTCTCTAAAAAATCAATAAAAAACTTTTTTTTTTGAAATACAGTAAAATAAAAAGGGGAGAGCTGCAATTCCAAATTGCTGTTATTTTTCTGCTCTGTTTCTCTGGGTTAAACGTGACTTGTAAACTAACAAAGAACAATAATCAAAGGAGATGTGAGATACAATACATTGCAATAAGGAAATACTGAAAACTAACATTCCCCATGCCACATATAAAAAGAAGCTGAAATCCAATGTTAAGGCTAAACTGCAAGATATTTCACACAGCTGTGAGGGGAAACATTAAAACAACTTGGAATTTCCTGTACTTGAAAGGGTGTATTTCCGGTTACTATGCACTCACTCTACTTGAACTTGGGGCAGATCACTCCCCCATCCCAGGCTTATCAGTTCCAGCTCAGTATCCAAATAAAGCTTTCACCTTTGGGGACTGGAGCATCCCCTCTCCACCTAGCCATCCTGAGTGCCATGTGTAGAGGCTCACATGTGCACAAATCAAGGAATCTGGGCGACACCAACATTTCTGAGCGTCTGCACAACTGCAGAGGTTGCTAGTCAGGTAGCAAAGACACCCTGTGCAGAAGGCAGCAGTGGTATCTCACTTGCCCCTCCCACCCAGGATCACAGTCCTTGGAGGAGCTCCGGTACTTCTAGAGGGAAACTGGTATTTCTGGTTGGCTCCTCAGTCACTTCCCTTTCTTTTTTATTGATTTCTGGCTGTTTCCACATTTGGAAGAAAAAAGAGCAGAATAAAGAGCCCCACCAGTTTTCAGCTTTCTTTTACAGCTAATACTTGATTCAAAAGGAAAATTAACCAGAAAAATCGTATAAAACCAAGAGTCTGACTCTTTTTAGGAACAGTTTTGTATGACTCAGAATGGTAAAACAAAGTTTGATGTGATTATCTAAATATACCATGCCTTTTCCTATGAGACATTAAACTCCAATTATTTGTTCTTAAATAAAAAAGGGCTTCTGAGAGGAAACGTTGGGGAAGGAAAAGGGAGGGGAGTAGAACAAAAATTAATAATTTCTATTGCAATTGCTCAGCACCATACATCCTATACATAGTGTAAAAGACACAAAATATCACCCCTGACCTGTAACGAAGTCAACACCTGAACCAATGGGAGAACACTGAGCTATACTAGATAATCTAGAACTGAGCTGTATGGTCTGTGCAATCACAAGATAGCAGTGGAGATGTACTGAACTTTTTAGAAAAACAAAACTGTATAATTAATGGAATTTTCTCCTCGCATTGCTTTAGCACTCTAAAAGGTGATAACTAAATCTGGCATCTACCAAGAAATTGTGACACAGTTGCTGTAAGTTTCAGATATATTTAACTTGTAATGAGAACAGAGTAAGGTAATGCACCTTGACTCAACTATTACCATATAAAGTTTCCTTCCAATATCATCCTGACTATCCCTGGCCAGTTTGGCTCAGCAGTTAGAGCATCAGCCCACAGATCAAAGAGTCATGGGTTCGATTCCAGTCAAGGGCATGTGCCTCAGTTGTGATTTGGTCCTTGGCCCCTGGTCAAGGTCATGTGGGAAGCAACCAAACAATGTGTCTCTCTCACATCAAAGTTTCTCTCTCTCTCTCTCTCTCTCTCCCTCCCTCTCCCCCCACCCCCAATGTCTGAAAATAAATGGAGAACTATCCTCAGGTGAGGATTTTTTTTTTTTAATCATCATCATCATCCTGACTAGCTTCTGGACCCAACTGCACCACAGCAAAGAAGTCACCAACAAATTATGGAGGCCTGATTTAAGGACAGTGTGTAACCCAAACACATTTTGATCAAGCAGTGTGAGAAGAGCTGCACTTGTACTCATCAAGGCTTCTGAGACATTGTAGAAGATCAAAGGCAGCACCCAGCCTCCTCCATGGCACGCTGGATTCAAGTTTTAGAAAGACTACCTATGAAATCTTGGAGGACACAGATGTGCTCTACCAACCCTAGGGCACACAGAAAAATCTTCATTGAGGAACTCTCCATCTTTCGTAATCTCAAAATGTTAACATTAGCTCCACATCTGTTCTTTATAATTGCAATTCTCGCAATGACATCAAAACACAAGCACAAGCACTGACCACTCCACTTCTGACTGATCAGAAGACCTGTAATACTAGAATTATTTCCCCTACACATAAATGCTGTTACCTTTACCCAACAATTTACAAAGGTTAACTTATTTTTCACCTATATGTCAGCTTTTACTCCGAGAGGGACTTAAAGTGAGCATTTATACCTTAGTTTAAAATATTTTTTTAAATACCCACTTTGTCAGAGTGTAAAATATAAGATCTGGTTAAATCAAGTCAAATTTATTTTAATCTAAAGGACAATAGGTTCTAAAAAAAGCATCAATTTGGGAGTATAACAGATTAAATGATGCGTCTTTCATACAGAAATTGGTTTCTAAATATTCTGAAATATATTTATTTGAACTTATAAATATTTCTGACTGGTTTCAATTTTTATTTGGAATAACTGCCTCGGATTTGTATTGTGATCATTTAAGACTATAATAAGTCCTCTAACACATTTAAAATACAAGCAAGAAATTATACGGTTTTAATTTATCACAAAAACATCACCAATCATATTATAAAAACTTTAGGAAGAAAGAAAAGGACTCACCATATCCCCTAAGTCTAAAACAAATATTAATAATGGTTTAGTACACTTCCCAAATCATTTACTGCATTCTTATAACTATTAGGAAGCATACTATATATAACATGTGCATCTTGTTAAGTTTTTGAAACTGCCCAAGTTTTCACTCTAATATTTGAAGTATTCTAAAAAGTTAAGAGTAATCTAAGTTATACAATATAAATAGCAAGATATAAAAGTTAGAAAAGAAAACTCCAGCCCCTATGAGATGGTAGGAGTGAGAGGACTCTGAGGATTCCGGATGTTTTATTTTATCCAATGAAGATCTGGATAATAATCAAGTCAAAGCAGAGGTAAGCTTTCTCATGGTATTTTCAAATATATCTTTTCAAAGATTTTTCTTCCCTCCTTTCTTCCTGTCTCTTGATTTCTATTTCATCAAAAACTCTCTTAAATACATTATAATAGTAGTTTTGCTAGTGGTATTCATTCCTCTCAATTTTCTCTTCTTAATGCCCTCTTTAAAAAGTTTGGTGTAAGAAATCTAATCACCAACTAAGTTTCTTCACTGCCTTAGAACTGCTGGAAATGGTTAAAGTAGATACTGGAATTTATTTAAATTCATTTTATAGGGACAAACATTAAACTGCTCAATACCAGATAAAGAGTTCTAAGGACTCTTATGAGGAAAAATAATTGCTAGTGCTTCATAGAAATGTTAATCTTTCAATCCACAGAGCAAAGCTATCTGCGATGCTAGCTTTCATTTTTACTTAAACACCATGAATGGTTTTCCAGATCTCAAAAGACCACAATTTGCAGAAACTTGCACAAGTACCACATAGATATGCTTTTGAAACGCCAGAAATCAAAATTCATTACTTTAATAGTTTTCTCCTTATTTCCTTGATTTTTCACTTTAAAATATATACTCCTACAGAGCTACGGATAACACAAATGACTTTTTCCACCAATCATTCTGAGTTCTGGCCAAAGGTTTGACCCAAAATCATAGACTAAAAGTTACAGCACAGAATTTGATGCTGGACTAGCCCAAATAAATAAGTAGCATCCTACTGGATGTTAAAATATAAGATTTCTGGTAGTATGAGCCTCAGAAGGGAAGTAGTAAACAGGCTTATCCGGGAATAGAAGTCCTTTGACATTCCATTTTGAAAGGCGTTGTAAACACTACTGCTACCTGGGAGGACTGACCAACAATTTTATAAATGGCAATTAGAAGTAACTACTATAGTCAGAGGTATCTCAATACATCTGGGGATTAGAAAGGAACGGAGCTTACCTGCCAACATATGACAGGGACCAGCATATGAGATCCACACACTGACCCAATTAATGTTTCTATTTTCATAACATGCTCTAAAGATCCACTTAAAATTTATCCATTTCTGACACTTATCACTTACTATAAACATTTTTAAAAATTAAAAATGAGTTTTAGTATCCTACATATATTTGTTTTCCCATATGCACATACACATTTGTTTATAAAAGTCCAAAAATATCATTAAGACTTCAAAGAAAAAGCAACTAATACACACCATTATTTCAGGTATATAAAACAACAAAAATAATATATACAGTTGCAAATTGTTTTAAAAGTTGTCTAAAGCAATTAATTTAAAAATTAGCACCACATCCAGTTCAGAGTCAAGAAATCAAAAAACTTCAGGGTCTTTCACGTCTTTCCTTAATCCTCGGAGACAAAAATCTATCATTCACTTTAAGAATACACAGATAAAACCCAGTTCATATGAACAGTACTGAACTGAACAAGTACAGATTAATCCAAGCACAATAGGTAACAAGGGCATATTCTTCACATAAAATGGGGGAACCTGACACCCTCAAAAGAAAAGGAAAACAAAATAACAATGATTCCAAAATGGCAGGCTCTGAACAAAAGACAAAATGTTGATCAGATAATCAGATGAAGTTATTCACCTCAGTAAGAAGGTGAGTTGCCAAATAAGAATTGTCAAGGAATCTGCTAAGAGGAGATGTACTTTACAACTGGTCTAAAACAAGTTGGAGAGCATTTAAGCAGTTGGATAAACAATGTTGCTGATACTCAATTTTTGTATCACGTTTAAGTTGAAAACAAATCCTTGAAGACCAAAGAGGCAAATGAAATTTATCTTAAAATGTATCACAGGTAACCTTCACTCATGATCCAGTTGTGAAAAATGTCATCCGACACATAAAGCACAGAGCAGAGGGGGGCAGCTGACAAGCAGTGACTAAGTACAACAGGCCACACTCATCCAGGAATCTTGTAAGACACCACGGCCATGTGGACAAATGAGAAATTATCTAGACACAAGGAAACCTTTGAATTCCATTCCACGAAAGCTTTTGGGGGGGGGGGGGTCTGCGTATTAAACATTGGTTTTCAAACTATTTTATACAGAATCTCTCAGTTCCTTGAAGCACGAATGTCTCCCTGAAAGTGTAGAACAAGCTGATGTAGTCACCTTTCATTTCCTAGTCCATCCCTCTGCCCCATTAACATGGGAAAATGTAAACCAGGGACACAGTCACCAGAACTACCAAGCATCAACTACCTACCTTGGGCCAAGCTCTAGGTCAGGCCCTTTAATCTACATTTCTCATTTTATCTTCAAGGAGAAGTTGGTATTATACAGCCCAGCTAATATGATCAAAATGAGGCTCCAAACCTCATTCCTGGGCCCAGGGATGCACAGCTGCAAATCAGCAGCAGCACTGTCACCCACTGAACCAGGAGGTCTCCCTGGCAGAAACAGGGAGCAATCTCCCAACCTGGCCAGGTATACACTGGTGCAACTTTTCTGGAAAGCAAACTGGCAAAATGCATAAATTGAGAGCCTTAAAAATGTTCATAACTCTGCAACTAATAATTATACACTTAATTTAAATAAATAACCCAAACTGCGGACCAAACTTTATGCATTAAGATTATCACAATATTTTTAAATTTCAAAAAAAAATGAGGAAACAAACTAAATTTCCAATAATAGGCAAATAGTTAGATAAATAAATAACATGAAAAATGCAAATATGTTAAGTACAGTAAGTAGGACCAATTGTATATGCATCATGACTTCAACTATTTTAAAAAGTATTTTACAGACACACAAACATACAGAAAGAAAGAACGAAAAAAAATACTCAAATTTTATATTACTGTGGGTGGCAAGATGAGTGACTTATCTTCTATAAAATTATCATCCGTACATTCCAAATTTCCTGTAATAAGACTGACTGTATTTATTTTAGTGTAAACAATTAATGCTTGACATTTTTTCAAGAAAATGTTTATTAGGCTCGCTCAAATCAGTGTCCTGGAAGAATCATCATCTCCAGCATGCTGACTCTAGAACTACAAAGAGATTTCATCTGCTGGAGCAGATTGTCTGAAATACTGCACCTTTGGATTGGGATAAAACTTGTCATTTTCTTGATTAATTATTGATGAATCTTGAAATTGTTTCATTTATTAAAGAGGTACTTTCAAGCAACATACTCTGAAGGCTGTAATCTGGTGTGAGCAAGCAGTTTCTAAACTGTAATAGGATTTCTTGTGGTGTTCTCATTCAGAGGACAAAAATCCAATAAAGTAAACCGTAGACTGTATCTGTTTAAATAAAATAGACTTGCACATTGTCTTCTACTTCCTCTGCTGGCACTAATTTACCAATCAGTCAGATCCCCAAGGAGGCATGCACAGTAATAATGCTGCTGCATAAACAAGGGGGAGAAAAGACAATAAAATAATTTCACTGGCAATAGCATAGCACACCCATGATAGATTACTGAAAGTAACAGACAATAAAAACTTAGAGGCTGTGCCCTCCCTGTGATATGGTTAGTGAGCTCTTCGTTACCCTGGTTTCAATGCCCACATCAGACACTCACTTCTCTCATAGCCAGCACCCCTGCAAGAGAAATTGGAATACCAGAAATGGGCAGGGTGAAGGGGTAGGGGGTGACTATCCTCTTTAAAATGAATCGGGGAAAATCAAGTGGTAACTGAGTTAACCTCCCAAAAATGGAAAAGGTAGAAAGTTATATTGTAAATTTTTTGTAAATATTCCAGCAGTGTATCCAATATAAATGGATTTTTAAAGATTTGCTGAGCCTTACAAAAACTGAGTGAATTTCTTTTACCCAGAGAATTACATAAGATAATTATTTATTATTTGAAAGACAGCCTATGACTGTAAAATAAATTCCAAGTCTTTCACTGGAAAACTCACACAGTTCAGTAACAACAATCCCTTCCATCTCAGCCTCCCACATGCACACATACATGGGTGCACATGCATGCAGATGGAGTGCACACGGACACACCCACATATATGTACCCTCTTCGGCTGTAATTTGAAGTCATCATAAAATATAAAATAATTCCACTGAAGAAACAAAGACAAACGAGAACCTCACTATTTTAATATGCTTCATCCTTTATTCAGTTAGGCAACACAAAATACAACTCCTACATCCTAAAGCTAACCAGACATTATCATTTTATGATATTCTGTGCTTCTCTGAGTGAGAGGGACAGAAATCACACCGGAGCAGCAGCCACACTGGAGGCCACCAGCCAATTCAGACTACCCTAAGCTAAGTCTGGGCAACCCTGACAGTCACGGGCAGAAGCAGCTTGCCTGAGTCTTCACAACCTGAGTAAATGCTCCACTGTGCTGCTGGCAACCACCAAACCAAGGCTTGCAAAGCTCCCAAGACAAGGAGCCTGTGCCAGCAACAGCACACAGCCCTGGGAGCAGTGAGTGACGAGGGCAGCCCAGCCCCCTCACTACAGACAGGCATCACCACAGCCAACAGCCAGGAACTGGGCTGGCTCTATTCCTCAGGAAGCTGTGGGTTAAGTCAATGCTGGCTCTGACTGAAAGGATAAGTTCTTCAAAAGAACTGCTTCTCCTTCTGGGTTATAGACAAGAATAAAGGACATGTGCTGAGGTGGGGCAGCAATAGACAGGACTGCACACATTTCCACCTGTCAGTGACCACCACCCTCCAGCACCTCCTTAGGGAGCTAAGTCACTTCATCTGACTCCAGGGCTTGCACACTCTGAGCTGCTGTCCTTGGGCTCTACATAGAATTCTTCCTATGCTGCCCACTTTCCCAGCGTCATCCAACTTCCTTGAACCTCCCCAGACACTTCCAGAACTTCTGGTTCAACCTCTGGGCAAGGTGCACTTGCACTCACACGTTCTGCATGAGTCTCTCGTTTTGCCTGACACTGAGAGTGAGAAAACCAGTGATGACAGAAAGGAGTCCAAAGGGCCTACCGAGTTCTTAGAAGGCAAGGAAAGATGAATACTGCCAACCTCCAGTTCTCCTTCCTCACTCAATTAAAATATGTTCCCATTAATATAGCAGCATCTGTTCTTCCATGATCAACTTTCACAGACTCCACTCCTTAGAGTACAGTCAATGAATGCCAAATAAAACCTTAATATTCATTCAGGCTTAATTATAAAAATTTTTTTAAACTCTTGGCTCTAGAGCCAGAGGAGTATTTCTTAATTAACTGTACCATTAGTTATAGTTGCCCTGCAATTTTCAAGGACCCTGTTTTTATAAAAAGGATACATTTCATCCTCTTTTACCCATTTTATGGACAAGTCATCCACCACCTGGAACTTGCATATCCACCCATAATCTTTATGTGACATCTCAGCACAGTAAACCCAGCGTGCCAAGCTACAGTGGTCAGCAGTGTAAGGCAGAGGGCGCTGTGGGTTTCTTGTGGAGATGGCTGCTGGAATGATCATGCATTAAAGAAAAACATTTTTAAAATCCTTCCCAATAGTATCAGCTTCTTGTCTCTTAAAAGTTCATCCACTTTTAAGTATTTCCAAGTAATAACACAGTCAAAATTACTGGGGTAACTTCCTTTCAAAAAGTACATGTTTGTATAGTGATTCTTTATATCCCTTTAACTCAGCGTATCTATTTTTTAATCTCTGGACTGTGGGTGGGGAGGTGGGAAAGCACAATCTGAGCTATGCCTAGGGCTGTGGAAAGATGACCCAGTGTAGGCTCAGGAAACGACATGTGGTGCCCAGGTGGAGAGAAGCCAGGCAGAGCACAGCCTTGAATGTCCGGGGGGCGGGGGGCATACACAACTGTCTTGGTGGCAACAGGAAGCCTCTTAAGCTTTCTGAGGAAAAATAAAACCATAGCTCTGGCAGCAGTACAGAGGAAAGACTTGAAAAACCAAAGTGAGAGACAGAAAATGAGGGAAAGAATTCCAGGTGAGAGGACACAACATGTACACAGTGAAGGAAACTGGAAAACTCGGCATGACTTTGGGATCAGTTCTGTCATGATACACGGCAGAGAGTGAAAAGACGTGGTGGGACATCAACCGGAAAAGACAGGCTGGGTCCATTTTCAGGCTGATAAATTTGAAAATGACTGGGGAAGCCATGCAGAACCATATACTTCTCTACCCTGGAGCGTCCATGATGAAAGCTGTAGGAAATGCGTAAGGTGGGTCATTTCTCATTGGATAGATGTTTGTGAACCAGGAGACAGCCATAACAAAACAGGGCTGAAGAGCTGTTTATTCCCAAACCTGATACCTCTCAGTGACATGTAAAGTATTTCATTCTAAGCAGAACTGAATGGATATAAGCAAGACCACAAGGGGCTGATCCACATGGGGGTACTGAGAAATGATACCACACAGGGGACAATAGTTTCCCCCTTCAAATGTTACCCTCAGTCCATGCCATACACTCGCTACAGGGGCAGCCACATAAACCTGTACCCTTTCCACTGTCTGTCTCTGCCGAGCACGTAAAATTTAATCCAATAAAGTGAAGTATCCCTGTGATGCAATACCTGTAAGCATCTACCAAAAAAACAAAAACAAAAAAGTCACATTAGAAAGTAACCGTTCTTTAAACATGACACTTCTTTGGCAAATAGCATATAATTTAAAATACAACCAGATGTATAAAAGTCAATCTCCATCATTTTTCAGAATCCTACCTAAGAACTCATGTTCTGATCAGTACACATCATAAGAACTGCCTTCTAAACACTATTCATTAGCAGATTGATTGAATTACCTCATTTCCTTCTGTGTATAAACTCAGGGGTACTATGGCTTATTTACTTCACAGGACATTCCAATAAAGGGATCATGAGTGGCACAGCCACTTTGAACTTCTGAGAAGAAAACGCCACATAAACCTAAGGTGTTATTATCATTATCTCTCTGGACTATATAGCCTGGGAAAGCTGTCAGATCTTTGGACTTGTGAATTATGAATGCAAACTACTTCTTAGGTTTGACAGCTTCAAAAGTTCAGGATATACATTTTATTACCCATGCTCAGATCAAGAAAAGAACAATTTTAAAACATGACACAAAACAATAAAAAGGCTAAATGTTTGATGCTACATGCAATGAACACACATGCATGCACACATACCAATGGCAGAATGAAGGTGGCCACAAGATTTTTGACACTTCTTGCATTGAGAATTGGAGTTGCTGTCCCCTCCCCCAGAACCTGGGTCACTCAGTGACTGGTTTGGCACATAGAAGACAGGGATAATGACGCTGTGCTGGTTTCCATGCTGGTGACACCATGTGCAGGTACTTATAGTCAACAGTGCCAGCTAACCTCAGGTTTCTAGCCACCCCCACCAAGCACCAGACATGTCAGAGGCCCCATCTAGGACCTTTCAGAGCATGTCTTCTGCCAGCTGAATATCCCCCAGTAACCCCAAGTGGAGCAGAAGAGTCACCCAACTGAGCCCTGCTCAAATTCTTAAACCACAAAATCATGAGATATCATTAAATAATTGTTGATGTAAGCCATTAAGTTTCAGGTGCTCTGTTATGCAGCAATACCTACACATACATTAATTTTCAAGCAACAATTTTACTAATCAATTTATGGTTATGTGCTATTTGAAAAAAAAATTCTTTATTGATTTTATAGAGAGAGGAAGGGAGAGGGAGAGAGATAGAAACATGGATGAGAGAGAACATTGACTGGCTGCCTCTTGCATGCCCCCCACTGGGGATTTGGCCCACAACCTGGGCATGTGCCCTGACCAGGAATCAAAATGGTGACCTCTTGGTGCATGGGTCGACACTCAACCACTGAGCCACACCAGCCGGGCAGTTATCTGCTATTTGAAACTGCTGAATAAGAAAGAAAATGCTTACATGGGCATGTCTAGCAGGTCTATAAAATTCATTACTAGTAATTCTTACAGCTATAGTATATTTGAAGACAATGTTTTAAATATTATTACCAAGAACTACACTTTGCAGCTCTGAAAGCATCCTTGAGGAAGTGATTTCTTGTTTTCATTGCCTGTTGCCAGTTTTGGCACAAACACTGGGAGCACTGTGCAGGGTCCTCAGCTTGCTCAGTGCACAAAGCACAGCAGGAGCATTGGGAAGGAGAACTGGAAAGGCCTGCACAGGAGTGCCCACTTGAGTGCCCAGGCTAACAGTGCAAAGAATGGCAGCTTGGTCATCTGTCCTCTTTTTCCTACTTTTAGTAATATATAGAATGTATAAGGAGCCATGTTGACAGGAAAAGCAAAAATGACAATGCTGTGTTGAAGACAATAAAACTGACCCACGTTCAGGTTCAAGCGGCCTCAGACCAGGAGCACATATTTGCCAGCATCAGCCAGGTGGCCCTTGGTGGTCTGGTGTGGGGGTGGAAATTGTTTAAGGGCAATGTTCTGAGAAAGTGAATCAAACAGTGTGTAAAAGGGATCCCCCCATGGGATTCCCTTTACAGTGCCCACAGTCTTCTCTCACAGTGCTATTTCCCCAACACAAGGATGTATATCCACAAACAAGCTGAAGAAACTCTAGCAAGAGGAGTAATTATTTAGTCTACTGTTCACAAGCCCTCCTCCTTGCTCTACCTCAAAGATCTTAGTTGTCCTGTTTCCCTCTGTCACAGGCACCCAAAGGCTATCACCTGACTCACTCCATCACTCATGTATTTTGCTCATCTTAACCCCCCCACCACTACTATCCCACTGCACTTTTTACTGCCTCTCCTGGACCTCTCAACATATCTCTGTTAGTAGAACGGTCATTAAACTCAGACTGCATGTCATTAAGTTAACAGATAAAACCTAAGAAATACCAAATACAGTTGTTGTCAACTGTTTCCAAAAATAAAATTAAAAATTAACAGGCAGGAGAACTGACTTCAAAAGTCAGAAATAAAAATGTACAGACTGACCCATTACCACATTAGTGACCAGCCACTGAGAGTACTGGCTGATGTTCTCAACTTGTATTCTGAAAATTTCTGTGTACAGCTAAAAAGAGGAGCAGGGTCCCACATCACTTAACACAATGACCCCAAAGGGTCTAGAGCAGTTCTCAACCTGTGGGTTGCAACCCCTTTGGGGGTCAAACGACCCTTTCACAGGGGTCGCCTAAGACATAACAGTAGCAAAATTACAGTTATGAAGTAGCAATGAAAATAATTTTATGGTTGGGGGTCACCACAACATGAAGAACTGTATTAAAGGGTCGCGACATTAGGAAGGTTGAGAACCACTGGTCTAGAGGTTGTTGGAGACCAGGGGTTCTCCACCCTGACTATACAGAGAACCACCAAGAAGCTATGTAGAAATACCAATATCCAGCCCCTACTCAGAGATCTAATTCCCTTGCTTTGTGAGGAGACTGGGCATCCATTTTTAGAAAAGTTTTCAAGTCAGGGTTGAGAGTAGCTGCTCTGGTACCATTTAGGGATCTGGTTAAAACACAAATTCTAATAGAGTCTGGGATGGAGTCCATCATTCTGTATTTCTAGTAAGCTTCCAAGAAATGCCAATGCTGCTGGTCCCCAGACCACATCTGAGTACCAAGAGTCTTCAAGAGCTAGCCCAGCCTCGTTACCCCTCATCAACTTGGTCATTCCACAGGTGCACTTCTTCCCTAAATCCACAAGCCATTCAAGCAAATGCAAGTTAGAACAGAACCTATTTTCTCCCATGGGCACTCATTCTTGTGGAACTGCAACACTCTAACACATGAGCCAAGCCAATGTGTCATGGTGTGGTGGTCACAGTGCAGGCAGGCTCTGCAGTCAGAGAAAGCCAAGCCATGCATCAGATGTATCTTTCTTATCCTTTTGCAACTTTCTTATCCTCTTTAGCGCAAGTGTTCTCACCTAAAAACTTGGGACACCACCACCACCACCACTCCATGGAATTTAAGTATATACAATAAGCACTGTATCTAGCACTTTTGAACTGATACACAAAATGCCCCATAAATGTAAACTATAACCAGTAACAGTAAGATTACCACTACTGTTTCCTGACATCATTGTTTCTAGGTTCTCTTCCTACCTCTCCGAAACCCCTTAATGAATTAAGACTAAGAAAACATGATAGGTATCCTGTTAAAGGTACTTTCTCAACAATTCCCCAACCTGATAGACAAATAAGCAAAGTCCTGATACAGCACCTCTTGTGTAAGAGCTTTCAATGATCAGTCCTGACCCAAAAAAGCTTAATGGCACCAAAAGTAAAGAGAGCTAAAAGTACCCACTCTCCCAAGACCAAAACCTCTTCTGCTTCCAACTAAAATCTCACATATAAAAAAGACTAAGATTTGTCTAAAACTCCCCCAGAAAAGAGAGAACCAAAATGTTATCACCAAAAAAAAACCAAAATAAAACACAGTAAATATGTGAGGTGACAGATGTGTTCATTAACTTAATGGGGAAAGCAGTTCACAATGTGTATGTAGTATACCAAATCATCACACTGTACACTTTAAGTATCTTACTATTTTATTTGTCAATTATACCTCAATAAACCTGGAAATAAAAACTCTCCCAGAGTTATTTCTCTATAGTTTTGTTATAAAATGCTGGGGTATCCTGGAAAGTTTTTGAAAGCACCTATCATCACTTTCATTAGTAAAATACAAAAACACAGGAAGTTATGAAGGGAAGATACATACAAATTCCAGTCTCCCATGCTGCTCTATCTCTTTTTCATGCCCTGTTCTAAACAAAAGCTTTGGATTTCAAATGCACTCATGTGAAACAATGTTTACAAACAAATACTGGAAGGGATCAAAGTCAAAATATGAACACTGCACAACTAGATGAGCTTTATTATTTTAATTACTACTTAGCGACTTTCCTAAACACATATGGAGAGAAAGCATTATTTTAATTAATAAGATGTTTAAGACCCTCAAAGAAAGGAGAACAACCAGAGCTGTTTCTGTGATTTTTTTAAAAGGACTTTTTAATTTAATTTTTAAAATTTCTTTTATTTTTTAAATAATTTTTATCCCATGATTTTTTTTTTTTTTTTATCCTCACCCAAGGACATTTTTCCATTTTTTGTTCAGATAGAGTGGGAGGGAGGGAGAGAGAGGAAGAGAGAGAGAGAGAGAGAGAGAGAGAGAGAGAGAGAGAGAGAGAAACATCGATGCAAAAGGAACACATCGAGTGGCTGCCTTCCGCACGACCCAACCAGGGCCGGGGACAAACTACAACCAAGGTACATGCCCTTAGCGGGAACCGAACCCAGGTCTCTCTGGACCGCAGGCTGACGCTCTAACCACTTAGCCCAACTGGCCAGGGCTATCCCATGATTTTTTTAAGGGAGAACAGTTTTACCACCCATTCAATTTCACACATCTAGAGTAGTTCTAATGAGATAATAAACAATTTAGGAGAGTTATTCCAGTGAGCCTAAATCACTGGCAACCATTCTTAGCAAAAACAAAAGAACAGTACAGCTAACATCAACTTCATTTTACTTCCTACAATGCTTTATTTTTTTATTTTATTTTATTTTTTTGCATCCTCTGTTCAAGCCCTAACAATAGTCCCATGAAGTAGGAGGTATTTAGAAGCCAAGGATCCTGGTCTTACAGGGTTTTATCCTTCTTGCTCTCAGACACACGAATGATGGAAATCTGCTCTTTTGAACCCCGGAATAGAACATGTCATCTTACATGCCTGCCTCCTAGGATAAAAAACATCCACCATCAAACTTTCCACCTTCAGCTAATTGTGTTTTTTGCAAACATCTGTGCTTTAAAAAGTGGGTCATAAAATACAAATGATAAAACTGAGCACATCATAGAAAAATCAGGGTTTCCTTGAAAAATAAAATTCCTGATAGTATGTGTCCTCATAATTTCATTTTGTATTCCTCAGAGTACAACTGCTGAAAAAGCGCCATCTTCCTGATATAGCTATTTAAATAGTTATCAATCTAAATGATGCATTTCACTTTCAGAAACTCTTGATTTGTCTAAAAGGTTTTTTTCCAGATCTTGAACCAAATGTAAAGGTACCAAATCCTGCATTAGACCTGCATGGATTTAGTGATTAGTTGTCCTGTGTGGTGGTACAGCAGAAACCAATGTCCTACACATTTTACCTACCTCGTCTGCAGGTGCTACTGGCTACAATGAGAGGAATCTCAGGGCAGTGTATCATGCTGCTGGGCAGGAACCTGGCTGACCATTGTTCACACATGACTCTGCACAATGGGTTCCAGAATTACAAACTATATATCTTAAATGCCTTTGTGGTATAAGAAAGTATGTTCCCAGAAGAAGTTTACTTTTTAATTCTGGATGTAATATTGAATTTAGAAAAGAAAATTAAAACACAGATATGAAAAAGGTTTTCCAGTTTTTATTCTATACGTAAAAGAACAGTAAAAACTCGATATAACGGACTAATTTGGGTGAGAAGATATCCATTAAAGCCAAAAGTCCATTATATAAAAAAGTAGGTTTTCTGAATGCGTATGTTAAAAAATTGACAAGTTAGTAAGTTTGCTAGGCCGGTGTGGCTCAGTGGTTGAGCGTCAACCCATGCACCAAGAGGTCGCTGGTTCGATTCCCAGTCAGGGCACATGCCCAGGTTGTGGACCAAATCCCCAGTGGGGGGCATGCAGGAGGCAGCCAATCAATGTTCTCTCTCACTGATGTTTCTATCTCTCTCTCTCTCTCTCTCTCTCTCTCTCTCTCTCTTCCTCTCGCTCTCTAAAATCAATAAAGAAAAAAAAATAGCTGTTTTTACTTATGTAGACACATTTGTATAATTAAAATTATGTATAAAAAGTTTAATTTCACAGAAAAGTTTTCTATATGTATTATAGTAATTTTAAATTTATGCTACTAGGTCTACTAAATGCATACATTCACCAGTCACCGTGAGTGAATAAATGCACACGGTTAGGCATGTTAAAACTGCTGAAGAGCCTGGCCAGTATAGTTCAGTGGACTGAGCATCGACCCATGCACCAAGAAGTCACCAGTTCTATTCCCAGTGAGGACACATGCCTGGGTTGTGGGCAGTGGGGGGTGTGCAGAAGGCAGCCAATGTTTCTCTCCCATTGATGTCTCTCTCTCTCTCTCTCTCTCTCTCTCTCTCTCTCTCTCTCTCTCCCCCCCTAAAAATATCAATAAAAATATATTTTTAAAAAACTTAAGTCACCACACAACAACAGAACCAATTACCTCTCTCAATAGAGTGTGATCATGTGCTAATCATTCTCTGAACATTGTTTCTGAGGGGTGACTCTTGGATTTACATATGTAGACTACAGTTGTAGACAGGTAATATTTATTTATGTTGGCGAAATTACGACAGTGTATTTTTCCAACATATGGCCTATTCGCTAAAATTTGTTTAAAATAACAGTGAATTAGTAACAAAAAAAACTTGTTAATTATAAGCAGATCTTAAAATTAAAGGCATCTTAAAATTAACAGGGTGTTAATTTTCACATATGACATACAGACCAGAAATTCTGTCTGTTAAGTGCGAAGTCCATTAAACGAAGGTCCACAAATTGAGGGTTTACTGAGATAGAATAAAAAGCCCATTCTCATATCAACCACTTACATAAAAATGGCACTCACCTCTTAGCGTTTTCAATCTTTTAATACAACATATTTTTAGTAGTTAGCAATTTTAGGCTTTTGAGATATATAGTGAGTTGTTTTCTGAAGTGTTAGAGAAGAAACTTTGATTTTTATTATAGAATATCACACCAAAAAAAGGCCTTTTTAGAAATATAGAGTTTCCTAATCTAAAGAGATGCAATGCAACACAAATAACAAGAAAAACCATACACCAGAAAAAGATAAATCTGAGTTCCAAAAAATGAACTCTTAGTGTTTCTGAATGTTAAAAATATCAAAAGTGGGAGAAATAATACTACCTGTCATCTCTAAAACCACTTAAATTTATACTATCATGAAAATATCAACTACATGAATATATGTGTGTGTGTGTGTATGTGTACGTATATGTATACACATCATACACTTAGTTATATCTCACAAAAGGAGTTCTTCAGAGTTTGTAATTTATCTTAAAAGATACTTATCTTTCAACAATAAGGAATTCTGAAGGACTCTCCAGGCAAAATGTACGCTAACTTTCACTTGCTTGTGCTAGAGGAAAAGACCCATTGTTTCAAGGTAAGGGAAGTAAAGTATTTTCTCAGGGAGGGTGGGTAGAGTATTCTGTACCCTATCAGCAATTCTGAAAAGCCACTGTACATCACTTAAGCCTCACAGTCCCATGAGCACCATAACCAACCAGGCAGACTAGGAGTATCTGTACTCAAAGGACTGACAGCAGAAGCCCAGCCCAGAACTTCTGAATATGAGAAGATGAAGATGGGAAAACAGAGGCTCACAGAGCTTGTGAAATTTGCCAAAGCTTAAAGCTACCGAAGATCAGCCTGGCTGGTGTGGTTCAGTGGTTGAGCATTGATCCATGCACCAAGAGGTCGCCAGTTCAATTCCCGGTCAGGGCACATGCCCAGGTTGTGGGCCTAATCCCCTGGGGGGGAGGGCATGCTGGAGGCGGCCAATCGATGTTCTCTCTCATGGATGTTTCTATCTCTCTCTCCTTCTCCCTTCCTCTCTCTCTAAAAATCATTAAGGGAAAAAAATAAAAATAAATAAATAAATAAAACTACCAAAGATCAAAACCAAAAACTGGAAAAGCTCTTCCATTATGGGGCATGCTAAACAATCTTCATTCAGTAACGTCAGCTGATGAACTGGGAAGGAAGGAATCTCTGGCTGTGAGAGAATAGGTGAACAGTCGGTGAAACTTTTAGGAGGTGGGCGATAACGAGGAGACCAGGGACTTGGAGGCTCAGCAGTCAAGAGCTTATCAGACAGCAATAAGAGAGAGTGGGCAGGCAAAAGAAGGCAGGTTAATACATTGTATGGAAAACTCCTAGAAACAACCAGTTTTCATTTGAGGTTTCTGAACATCTCTAACATAGAAATATATGTTTTATGGGACTCTAAGAACTATAAAATACCTAAAAAGGGAATTTTATTCACAGTGGCTATGTAGTCTATATTTTAAACATCTTTATTGAGATACCACATACCATAAAATTCACCTACTTGAAGTATACAATTCAATGATTTTTAGAATATTCACAAAAATCATATGACCATCATCACTATCTAAATTTAGATCTCCCCTAAAACAAACCCCATAGTCATCAGTAGTCACTCTCCATTACCCCCACACCCCAATCCTGGGGAGCCACTACTCTGATTTCTGTATTTACAGATTTGCCTACACTGGTTATTTCATATATATGAAATCACACAATATGTGGGCTTCTGTGACTGGTTTCCTTCCCAGAGCATGTTCTCAAGTTTCATTCACATTGTAGTATGTATCTTTTTTGTGGCTGAATAATATTCTAATGTATGGATAATGCCATATTTTGTTGAGTTGATAAATAAGTTGTTTCCATTTTGGCTATTATGAATAATGCTGCTATGAACATTCATGCACATTTTTTTTGTGTAGACAGATGTTTTCATTTCTCTTGTGTGTATATATACATTTATTTATTTATTTATTTATTTATTTATTTATTTATTTAATAGTCTACTTGTTGTTGTTGTTAATCCTCACCGGAGGATATTTTTTCCACTGATTTTTATTGGGGGGAGGGCCAAGAGAAACATTGATGTGAGAGAGACACATCGATCAGTTGCCTCCCACATGTGTCCTGAACAGGACCAGGGATCAAACCTGCAACCTAGGTACTCACCCTTGACTGGGAATTGAACCTGCAACCCTCCAGTGCTCGAGCCGATGCTCTATTGAGCCACACTAGCCAGGGCATGTTTTATAGTCTATTTTTAACAAAAAAAAAAATAATAATTGACAGTTCACATCATTTGACTATGAAGCTTAAAATTTTATTTCTAAGTTGTGATATTAGTTAATGTAGAAAAAAAATAAGCAAAAGTTTTATTCAATGGCATAAACCACATAAAGACAGCAGACCAGACACAAGAAGACACAGAGCTATGAAGAAAAGTCATCTTTACATAATTCTTCCAAATGCAAAAAATTTTAAATAGGATAAAATAATGACTAAAAGACAAAAAATAATCACCTTTCCACTATGTTCACAGAACTCTGCATTTCTGTTTTCCATTAAAACAAAAAGATACTAAAAGTGAGTAAAACTGTATAAATTTCCTGACCCCCAGGTGCTATTGCCTTGACCTTGGTCCGACCTAGGACTGTTGAATGGGTGGCCATGCAGGAGGGAAGCACATCATGTAGGCCTACCACTTCCTTCTCCCCACCTTGGAAAATGACCTTAGAAAGCACCTTTCTGAACCAATCTTACATATTTCTTTCCATCCTTGAAAAACTGCTATCATCTACTGAGTATTCACCATCACCAACCTGCATCCGACTCCATGGGAGGTAAAAGCTCCCAGAATAGATGGAGGATCTGTCCATGGGTTAACAGTGCAAGAGGGACTTTAAATGTTACCTCCATGACCAATTCATCCTTGTTCACTATGAGCCAAGAAGCACTTCACATCAGCCAGACACTCACTGGAAATTTCAGACCCTAAACTTTTCTATTTACTCCTGGCACTTTCCCAAGGATCCCAACTGACAGAATTAGAGGCGCCAGAGCATAGGTGTGCTTCAGGCCAGATTCCCACACCACACTGGCCACCTGCCTTGAACCTGGTCCAAAGCAAACCCCAGAACTATCTATCCTCTGTTTGGTCTGAAAAACAAACTGAGCTCCTTCAAAATAGCTGACACAAAAGAATAACTCCAGGAACTCCAAATCACACTAAATCTTAGCTTCAATTACATGCTGTGTGGAAATATGCCAAATACAATAAACATTAAAGTCCTTAAAATTAGCAAGTGCTGGTTATAATCTCCTAAAAGTGTATTTTGTGTGCAAGAATATGTGCAATGTGTTTATTCTTGACTTTGTATTTACTCAACCTCTAACACTATGTGGCAGAGGCCTTCACACATTTCACCTGGAGGGAGAAGGAGCACAGTTGTTCTGTTCTATAGACAAACACACTATAGTACCACGGTAGAGCACATTCATCCAGGTGAGTGCAGGCACTGAGGGAAATCCCAGGAGAAGCATAAAGAGGGGAGAACTTCAGACAGCCTTGAGAGCAGAAATGGCTAGTCTGAGCTGTGGCTCAACAGATAAGCAGTCATGGGAGGAGCAAGCAACCCCTTCAAGGCAGAGGAAAGAAAATGCCAGAGCAAAGGAGAAAAATGCAAGCAAGTCGAAGTGTGTGGGGTGGGGGAGTCTGGTGAGGGAGAGGCTGCAGGCAAGAGGGGTTCCTGCAAGGACAAACTGTGCTGAGGCAGCAGGATTTGCCTCTGGAGCAGTGGTTCTCAACCTTCCTACTGCGGTGACCCTTTAATACAGTTCCTCACGTTGTCTGTGAGCGTATCTGCATGTGGGCGGACCCACCTGGAGAAGGATAGAGGAGTGGTGTCTCGGTTCCTAAGACCATCAGAAAACATATTTAGGCGACCCCTGTGAAAGGGTCGTTTGACCCCCCAAAGGGGTCGCCACCCACAGGTTGAGAACCGCTGCTCTAGAGAAAGGGGGTGCAGAGGCACTTAAGCAGAAGAGTGCAATGAGATTTGCATTTTAAAAAGACCAGCCTTTCAAACATACTGTTTTTCTTCTTGAAAGGGAAGACAAAAAATCTTAATAAAAGAATAAAATGTATCTTACGTCACTATTGTTATGCTTGCTTCTATTGTCATTAAAACTCTGAAATGTATTTTCCTAAAAGTTTCAATAAGCTTTTAAGTGTGTAACAATATGTAGTTATTCACAGAAAAATCTCACACCAGACACAAGATTTTTCATAAAACCATGACTTACATGATTTAGTGATCAACAGTCCTCTCTCAGCCAAAAAAAAAAAAAAAAGAAAGCATGTTTTCAAAAGTTAATATCCATAAATTCAAGTTTTTTAAAATAACAACAAATTATTAAATAACTATAAAGTTTCCATGCTTGAGGGACAGAAGCAGAGGCCCAGATAATCAAGCTAAAATATAGCCAATATCTGCGGCTTTTACACTCCCTGCCTCATACACACACTGCACACACAATTTGCACTTCTGATTGGGTACTGCTTAGGCAAGCAGTAACGTTTTTTACCTATTTTTTAATTAAAATACATATCACCTTCTTAAGCAAAGAGGAAAAACCCAAACTGGAATAGCATACTTGGGAAAGTTTCCCAGCAAGTAAAACTGTTCAGTGAGTAAAAACATGAGTGATTCAGATCCATGACTGAGTTTCACATTCATCATCCTGTTCAGTACTCACCTGACCCTACAAGGGAGTGTCCCATTTTAGAGATGAGGAAAATGAAGCTCTGTGGAGTTGGTTTGTACAAGGTTAAATGGTGAAAAAAAACAAAAACAAACAAAAAATCCCTAAGTCTCCACACCCAATCCAGAAAGCAGTGAGTTAAAAGGTTCCCACAACTCCTTCCCTCCTTCCCTTTTGTGTTCCTTAGCAATCAGCAGCAGAGGTGGATCCCACACACACCACTGCTCCAGTGCTCTGCCCGGAGGACCACTTGTCCACACTGCGGCCATTGCTCTTAATACCCCAGTCCTTCCCAAATCAACAGATTGTATAAAGTCCCATCTTGCCCCGGCATTCAGTCCTCCTCAGCTTGATCCCGACCCACCATCTAACGCAAATGCGCCACAGGAGCCAAAAGAGCCCTGAAAGCCTGGAACACCTTTTTTCACACTGCTTGGAATCCTACAAGGCCCTCCCTCCTACTTCTCAGAATCAAAGCAGACACTCTCCACATTCACATGCCTGGACCCCACTGCAGGCCTACAGAACTAAACTCTGGCTAGGCATGTGGAACCAAACCCTGGCTAGGCATGTGTTTTTTGAGGTCACTCCACTACCCAGTTAGGATGCACTGCCCTAAATCAAGGCCAGACTCTCCACTCACTAAACTCAATGCAAACCTAGTGCCATTGCGACCACTCTCATCTCTGAAATCCAGAAGCAATTACCATCTGTACCACTCTGCTTCCAATTAATGCCAAAGCCTAGTTATGGTTGTCTATAATTGTCCTGACTCCTACATTGTATGCTTCTTGAGTGCAAGAATTTAGTCTATTACTTCATAGAGCATGACATTTTGTACAGAGCAGTCTTTTTTAAAACAAGCATAGAGATTTTCTTATTTTTCTCATAAGTTTGGATGCAGAGCAGGAAAAATGGGATGCCTCACTCAGGGTCACCCTTGATTCACTAAGAATTAAGGAGTATCCAGCAAAGCCCTCAGAAATCAAGGATACCACACTAAAAGCCACTGCAGCTGGGGATCGACACTCTGTGTTCATCAGGTTCCATGAATGAGTCAGGCAAGACAACAGACACATACACAGGCAGTCAGTCCTCTAATTCTAAGCACTCAAGAGAAGTCCAAGGCCAGGGATGAACAGCCAAAAAACATTTTCACCAGTCAGTGATCATAAGCAGAAAAACAGTTTTTTCACTGGAGGGAAAAAAAAAAAAAAAAGAAAGAAAAACTAAGTGTAAGCCTTTAAATAGCTGCTTATTGAGGATATTTTTGGTATTAAATCACACCACTCAACTGTCAGAAAAATTGATTTGTTTAACCTGAAAACAGCTCAAATATAATGCCAAAACTTTAACCCCACCACACCACAAAATGCTTACTGCAGAGAAGCCTTAGTGACTTGGGATCTTTCTTTCTCTTATCCTTCTTTTTCCCCCTCTTTGGCTTAGCTGGTTTTTGTACAAAGTCATAAACATGATCTTCCCACATTTTTCCTGACCAGATGGGAGTTTGTCATGCCACTTGTCACCTAGCAACCTAAACACCACTCTACAGCTTCCCAGATACCCAATTCTTTATACAAAATTTATCTTGTTCTATTAAACAATAAGGGTAAGGAAGAGATAAAAAATAAAAGTTGAAACAAGTGTTAATATGTGTTGCTTCATAATTATCTTAAATAGGGTGGGAGAAACGGGAAGAAGTTTCATTGTAACCATTACCTGATAATGTAAGAGAAAAAAATACAAATAGACCTAGAAGACACTCAGGTTCTTGAAACATTTGAGAGTCAACAGTCTTGTAATCCAATGACTGAACTTTATATACTGCAAAGTTCATCTTAAAATTCACCTACTAAACTATGAGTTGTACTTAAAAAGTATTTAAATAATTTTGCAAACCCCTGAATCATCTCTGACTCCTCCCTCTCATTTTATCCAACTCCAGTTCTACCATCACCCTGAGAATCTTTCTTCCTTCCTTCCTTCCTTCCCAACCTGACAATATACTTTCCTTCAAAACTCAGTTCATGTGCCCCTTCTCGTTGGGGTGCATTCCCAGACTCCCTTAAGAAAATTGCACTTACTTTTCCATGCTCCCAGGTCACTGTAAAGCAATCACCATTAATATTTTTTCAAAGGTCCAGATCTATCACCAAGGTCTCCCAACTCCATCTAGCAACATCCAGGGGCTTCCTTTTCTCACCACTGCACAACACACCAGTCCACACCACTGGCCTCCTTCACTTATAGGGCCATGGAGCTTCTTGTCATAGAATTTTAGAGTCCAATTTCCACAAAGCAACCAGTGGGTCCCCTAGACATCCAACACCCAGAACAATGCCTTGAACATGGAGCAAATGCTTAAGATTGCTGTGGAATTAACAAATGACTCAAATAACATTTGTATCTCCCAAACAGACTATTCAACCAATGTGCACTGTGTGCATAATGAAATATGACTAATTTTGCCCTGGCCAGTTTGGCTCAGCAGTTACAGAGCCAGCCCACAAACCAAAGTCTTGAAACCAATCAATGTGTCTCTCACATAGATGTTTCTCTCTCTCTCTCTCTCTCTCTCTCTCTCTCTCTCTCTCTCCCCCCAACTCTATCTAAAAAAAAAAAAAAATCAATGGAAAAATATCCTCAGGTGAGGATTTAAAAAATATATGACTAGTTTTAAGCATGTAAATGTTTAATCATGTAAATGACTACTTTAAGCATGTAAATTTCAAGTATGTAAGCAAGGAAATGTGGATCACCTTTCCCTACTCAGGAACCTAGGCATACTGCAAAGTATGTATTATTGTATTTCTCTTTCGTTTCATGATTTATTTTGTTGGGTTCCAGGGAACATGTGCAAGCTGATTACTGCTTTAGAACATTTACATAAAGTGTCATTCACAAACAATCCTTTAAAATACTAAATGTCGGTGTGGAGGGTAGTGTTACCTACTACACCACCACCACTACCACTCTCCCTCCATTGGCATTGCAAGATAAACAGGTGCCTACTTTCTGCTAAATCTATTTGATTTTCAGTAAGAGTTCAACCAACTAATAAGGAACATTTTAGAGCTGTTAAATAAAGTCAGTATCTCCCATCATTGGGTCAGGTACCTAAACGTCTCCAACATTATCTTTAAAAGGCCAAATTTATGCTATTTTCTCACTATATACTAAAAACCAAAAATAATGTAAAAAGTTTTTTTTCCCTTAATTTCACAGAAAATTGGGGGATGCCACCTGGAGCACCACGTACACACTAGGCTGACAAAGCTACCGTCCCTCTCACCTGCTGGCCCAAAGCTCACAGAAGCCAGGCCACTTCACTATAGGGAATGGGAAATTTTCAAAGTGAATCTGCTTTCCTCCGGACTCTACTGCAAAGGAAATATCCTCGGGCACTTGAGAGAAAACCGGAGACTAGGCTGTTGTCAGACACAGCAGATAAAACAATTTAACAAAATGCGTTTTCACTTCTGACACATTGTACAGGAATGCAGTTAAGTGGAGACAACGTTATCATTCCACTAAGAAAAGGGGAAATCTACTCAACTCCGAAAACAGGCCCAGGCTCCGCAGCCTCGACACCGTACGGAGCTAGTTCTAGATCAGTCCACGCTGAGGCCTCCGAGGAAAACTTTTAATTCAGTAACTGATTTCAGGCTTGTGCTTCACAAAGGAGTTCTGCTGCAGAGCCACTGAATCGCCGAGCACCTGAGCTGAGCCGCGCTCGCGAGCTGCTGGAGGGCGCGTCCCTCCCCCGGCCGTCTTCCCGAACGCGGGCCGGCGACCACCACTCAGCAGCCCGCAACACCCGGCCGCCCAGGCGGGCAGGAAGGAAGGGCTCATCGCTGAAATCCTTCCCCGACGGAACCAGGGAGTGGAAGCAGCAGACACACAGCCACTCTCCGGCGTGTATGGAATAATTAAACTGTCCTTCCAACAAAAAAGTTGCCTCTCCCAGCTTCGCCCGCGGGGCCTGGGAGTGGGGAGAGGCCTGGAGCTGGATTTCAACCGCTGCAGGCGGCCGGGGAGAGGCGTCCGGGCCGGCTGCGGCCGCGCCGCGGGGGTTCGGCTCCGCTCCTCCCGCTCTCCAGGGGCGCCTGTCACCACGCCGCCCCAAGGCCGGACCTCCGGGGAAAGGCGTCCGGCGTCCGGCCCGGGGACGCGGGGTTCCGCGCGATCACCGGGGTTGCGCTCGCGAGCTCGGCCGCGCGGAGAACTTTGCGGCCCGCAGCCGGGGGCTGGGGGCGCCGCGAGGCCCGCGCGGCCGCCGCACTTTCCCTTTCCCCGCCTCCCTCGTCTCCCTCCTCCCCTTCCCAGGAAGCGCCATATTGATCCCGGCGCCTTCCACCCCCCGCACCCCCCCGCGCGCCCCTAGCCCCTCACCTTGGCGATGGCCTTCCGGTAGCGGGTCACTGCTTGCTGGATGAGGCTGAAAACTTTCATGTGGCCGTCTCCGCATGGCACGACCACCCGGGTCCTTCCGAAACACACGGTCACTTTCATGCCGCCGCCGCCTCCGAGGCCGGCCCGCGCCCCTCGCTGACGGCGGCCGAGCAGCCCAGGCCAGGGGTTGAAGGCTGGCGCGGCGGGGCCGCTGACGGGCGGGTGGCTAGAAGCACTGGCAGGCGACGTCGCGGAGCCACACGGCTCACATGCCCGGCCCGAGCCCCCTCACCTCCCGGGGTTCGCTTCGACTCTCCCGCCGCAGCGCCCGCGGATCCGGCCACCTGTTCGGCGTCTCGCGCGCTCGGCGGCGGCGGCGGCGGTGGCGGTGGCCGGGGCGGTGCAGCGCTCGCGCTCCGGCGGCGGGGGAGGGGATGGCGGCCCGGGAGGGAGGGAAGGAGGGACTGGGAAAGGGAGGGGAGGAGCGGCGGCACACAACACCGCGCACGTGCGTCGGAAGGCGGTGGCTGCCCGCGCGGGGCGGAGCGCGTCCCCTGGACCCCCGCCACAGCCGCGCGTCTGCCCCAGCTCCTAGCCAGCCCCGCGCGCTGCGGCTGCGCTCGCCCCCCACCCCCGCCAGCCCTCCGGCAGGACGCCCGCTCCGCGCCCCCGAGTCTTTCGTGAGCACCCCCCCACACACACACACCGCCTCCTTTCTTTGTCACTTTTAATCCCCTTCCTTGGACTGGAGGGTTCCGGGTGAATTCGCTTCTTGAGAGAACTGTTTACTCTTGGCGCCGAGATATTTGGAGAGGAGCGGGTCACCGCCTCCCAGGGGAAGATAGGGACCGTCTGGACCCCACAGTTCCTTCCCCCTCGGAGCCCGCAGCCTGGCAGGGTTTGGCACTGGCTCTTTCGCTGGCTTGGAAGGCCTGGTAGACCTCATTATACGTTAAAAGCAAAAATTAATCGTCTGCTCTGGGGAGAGGCTGGTGAAGCTTCGACTCGACGCGGCCTTTCTCTTGAGGTCACTTTTTACCTTCACGTTTCCTGTGACCTCGTGGTGATCCACCCACTTCCACATGTAGACCTTAAACATCAGCAATTCATATTATTTTATTTCTTAAAATTATGCAAAATAAGCAACCCTAACGCAAATTTATGACCAAATACCAGAATGCAGTGGGAGAAAATGAGATCCCCACGATGCGCCAGCGCTTAAGGCAGGCGCTGATACCCCCACAACCCCGCTCGAAAAAGCGGCTCTGTAGTGAGAGCGTGCACGTGGGACCTGAGACATTACAAAAGAATGTGGACCAAGTCAAGAAACGTGACTGGCGTTCAGCTCTGCCTTAGTTGTGAGTTGTGATTCCTTAAGAACTGTATGCCATTGTGTTTAGAGAATGGCAAATGTCAGCAAAGAGTCGTTGTTGGCCCATCTCTGTCCCAAAAGACAGTAAATTCATTTTTGCCAATTATTTCTAGAATATGTGAAAGCAATTAACAGCTCCCGTGAGCTCAAGTAGAATTTCAGCATTTAAAGCAGAAAGAGCTGGTGACCATCCATCCATTCCATTCCATTCCACCTCGCATTTTAAAATAAAACAGCCCTGGCCGGTTTGGCTCAGCGTTAGAGCGAGGGGCCACGGACCAGAGAGTCCCGGTTAGGTTCCCGCTAAGGGCAGTACCTCGGTTGCAGTTTGTCCCCCGCCCTGGTTGGGGTTCTGTGGGTGGCAACCAGTCTATGTGTCTCTCGCACATGGATGTTTCTCTCTCTCTTCCTCCCTCTCTCCCTCCCGCTCTGTCTGAAGATAAATGCAAAAAAAAAAAAAAAAATTTAAATAAGAAAACAGGAGGAAGAGATCCATCTGTCCCCCAGAATCCCTGCACTTTACCCCCTGCCCCAGGTACAATGTAGTTTATAATATGAAACATTGTACTTCCTCTGATCTACTCAATAATATCTTAGCAAACCAGTGCAAAAAGTGGGTACTGTGTGTAATCATCTCCACCTTACCCCAGGATATTGATGGCATGGTGAAGTCACTTGCCCAGACCACAGAGAAAGCTTGAGAGAGACCCAGAAATAGAACCCAGGTTTCCTTCCACACATCATGGGAAAGGCATATCATACTCCTCTTCTATGTTGTTGCAATGTTCAACCTTTCTACCCAATAATTAAGTTTGTGACAACTCCTGTTGAGGTATTCTTGCTTCTTGTATTAATACTTGTATTCACAACAGTTGCTGATAAATTATAGATGTTTCTGTTTTAATACATTGGGGAGGGAGGAGTATACTAGTTTAGAATGGGCTTTTTCAAAATAATTTTGATTAAAAAGTAAGTTCAGGAATAGCCAGAGTACATCAGACATTACATGGATCTAGGTTCAGATCCTGATTCTACCATTTACTAGTACCTTAGACATGGCATTCAGTCTCACTCCAACCTCAGTTTTATCAGCTTAAAAAGTGAAGCTGATGATCTCCATTTCATAAATTATGAGGATTAACTAAAATAATATATTAAGACACTTAATACATGCCACCACATGGAAATGTTTAGTGTAGTAGATTCAGTCCAGATACCACAATATCAGTGAAGGGTAACAAAGTCAGGACAGCACAGAAAATTATAATGTTGGGGGGAAGGAAAACAGAGGGAGCAGGAGCCAAGGCTCAAAGAAATGACTGGACCGGAGATATAGCTATTGAGTGACTGGACCAGGACCCATGACTCTTAGGCCTGTACTAAATTCATTTCAATTAGATTCTACATGCAGTTAGAGAAGACCTATGTGGAAAACACTGGCTAAATATTACAGAATTATAAAAGTGAGTAAGAAAAAGACAATATAGAGGTTAGAATAAGATAACTTCAATAACTATAATTCAAGATATTAAATATTAAGTTCCAGCAAAATGTTAATGGTACTTCTGGAGAGAAGGCCTGCCTTCAGAAAAGGGTATATGCATACCACTTATTTACATAAATTCCTATTCAATAGTTCATAAAGATTTAGATAATTTTTTAAAAATATGATCCATAGATTTAATAATTATAATATCCATCTAACCAGAAATAGCCTTTAAAACTTTATGCCGATCTTCCTAGTTTATCTAGATATAGTGATTCTCTTTATATTAATAAATGATGAAAAACTAATGCTGTGTTAATTTTAGATATCAGACACCTTCGTGTCTTGAGTCAAATTCATAAAATTTCCTCACAAACAATGAATCTACTTTCACTAATATACTTACCCAACATCTAAGCATAAAGCTGCAGGGCCTAGCTACCTTCACATCTGCAAAGTGTTCAACTTAACCAAATTGCTTCTGGCCTGAGATGAACATAAAAGCCAACCCAGTCCCAATGAGAAGCAAAATCATGGAAGTCAAGTGACAAATGTTACATACATATTTTCTTTAGTGTTTACTCTTAAATTCTGCATATTTTAGGTAAAAACTTATAACCCTTATCTTAGTTGTATTTCTCTTTTACAGTTGATTGGTTCAATTGGTTGTGAAAACCCCAGGACATTCCAAGAATTAATTAGGATCCACCTGGCCTTTGTGCCTATCTGCAAATGAGCAGGTATGACCATATGGACTATAATTGCAACTATATCTAACAGCATTCATGTGCACCATGAAATAAATGTATACCCCACATATGTGGGAATGATATTATGTTGCCCAACATCTTACCCTTATAGGAGTTTGGTCATACTCTGAAAATTGAAGTTATCTCTGGGATATTTCACACATACATGTATTGAGTCATAACTGTTATACTTATGGTCAGGTTAACAATCTTGTGTGGCTTGCCTCACACAAGTTCAGTCTCATAGGAGAATTGGATCACTATTCACCAAATAACTATTGTTCACCTATGTTACACCAAGCACTGCACTGCAGGCTAGATATGTAAGTTTCTTCCTCAAGAGGTGCCCAGTCTGGCAAACATTTCAGATGTGAGTATGCAGCCACTAGAGTATGATGAGTACCTTATATTAGGGAGAGTGCTGGTATCCTGAGGAGGTATTCACTTCTGGAACAGAGAGGGAGAGAAGTAGAAGCAGGCCATTTAGAGTAAAGTTGTCCAAGAGAAACATTAAGCAAATCACATTGGTAACTTTCAGTGTTCTAATAACTGCAGATGAAATTAATTTTAATAACATTTAATTTAACCCAATATAGGGTGGGGCAAATGTAGGTTTACAGTTGTGATTATATGAAACAATTTATTCTTGTATTATTACTTATTATTGTATTATTTTCCATACGAACAACTGTAAAACTACTTTTGCCCAACATTTTATATCCCAAATATTATCATTTCAACATGTAATAAACTTTTAAAAAATACTAATGAATATTTTTCATACATTTTTCTTATGAATTCTTTATGATCTTATATTTAGTTTATACTTTTAGCACATCACAATTGGAACCAGTCCTCCATATTTACTCACTCAAGTACGCACTCATCAAAGACTCAATGTGAGCTCAATGGCTACTTGTGGCTAGTGAATACCATACTGGACAGCACAGCTCTAGGACAGCAATTTTCAACCATTTCCATCTCCTGGCACACATAAACTAATTACTAAAATTCTGCAGCACACCAAAAAAATATATTTTTAGCTAATCTGACAAAAAAAATAGGTAAATTTTGATTGATTTACCAAAAAAATAATAATAATACTAGTAATTACCTACCCTTTTTGCTAAGTGACTTTTTATCTCTGTTTCTATGAGTCTATTTTGGTTTGGTTTAGTTTGGTTTAGGTTCCACATATAAGTAAAACCATATGGTATTTTTTTTTAAGTGACTTTTTAAAAAATCGGGTGCCTATACTTAAAAATGAGGATTTCTGGTACCAAGAATTAACCAATCAGACACAACCTTATTATGCAACATGACCAATGAGATGCAACTCTATTATATGACCTATATATTTACAGTTCAAGACAGGGCATTCACACAGGACGGCTATTGTGGTGTTGGCTGTTTTCATTTTTTTATTTGACAATCTAAGGGAAGAGAGGTCAGTGCCCCTGACTAAATAGTCAGGTATTGCATGTTTTAAAAACTCTTGCAGCACATTGGTTGAAAATCGCTGCTCTAGGGGATGAGATTGCTGACAGTTGGAAGCCACATGAACTGCAGAGAGACTTACAAATACGTATATTGAGCTCCTTGAGAGCAGAGAATGTGTTGTTCACAGCACTTCTCCAGAATTGCTCTCACAAGGTCAAACACATGCTAGTTAGTAAGTGAGGAATAAGTGAATGCTTGATTGAATGAACATGGAGGGGTGGGTAAAAGACGGCTTCTTTGACATAGATAGGGATCATATAATAATAGAATAGCTGTGTTGCCTGGCCAGCGTGGTTCAGTGGTTGAGCATCAGCCCATGCACCAAGAGGTCGCCAGTTCGATTCCCGGTCAGGACACATGCCCAGGTTGTGGGCCAAATCCTCAGTGGGGGGGTATGCAGGAGGTGGCCAATCGATGTTCCTCTCATTGATGTTTCTCTCTCTCTCTCTCTCTCTCAAAAAAAAATCAATAAAGAAAAAATTTTTTTAAATATAATAGTATAGCTGTGTTTAGGATACAGTGCAAAGATAGAGGGAAAGAAGAACCACACTCAGACTCAGTAGAGCTTCTCTGTTGTGCAAGATTAAGCATACATCTGAAAGCAGTGGTTCTTCTAATGAAGCATGAGCTCATATGAATTATGTGGGTGAAAAAAATGCCTATGAAAGAAAGGGGAGGAAAAAAAACAAGAAAGGAAAAAAATAAGAGAGAACAGAAACCTTAATGCTGAAAGCAGTGATCAGATAGGGAGTGACTTGGTTCAAAACAGGAGTAAATTGTACAGGACAGACTTCCTCAAGCCATCTCCTTTCCCCTCCTTCCAGCACTGTCTCTTCACTCTGAGGCTAATGTAATCCAATGGCTCCTGACCCAAAAGCTGGTGATTACAGGATTGGGTAGGATTTACTTTTATGCCCTAACCATTGTATCCAAGTCTTCACCTTCAGAATATTCCAGGGTCACCCTTATTGGTACATCAGCTACAGTCACCAAGTGTCCCCACATTCTGGTTCTCCTCTTCCAGATCCCAGAAATGACAGGGAGGTGTGGCAGCACTATCCTACTGAGAGAGCCCATGTTTTTCAGGGTGGAAGCTGGCACAGCTGGTGAGGTTAAACCTCAACCTTGTGAAGACAGATCTCAGGAGGGTCAAGCAAGCAGCTAAGCCATTTACTTTCTGAATCCTCCAGGATTCAATGCATCCAGGGGTGTTGAGAGTTGTTTCCACAGGATTCTTTCATCTGAATCTTTGAGAGCAAAGTTCAGGGCAGGTTCCCTATGCTTACCTTCAAATTTGCTGGAGAAACCAGAGGTATAGCTAGTGGTATTACTGCTGTTGGTGGAATTTCAGAGTCTGAATTAGAATTCTCTGCTGGTTAGAAGACAATTCCTGCAGGGTTCTACCAGGAACATAAAGTACTGAGTCTTCTTTTTTGTTTGTTTGTCGTTTGGGTTTTGTGTTTTGTTTTGTTTTTTACTCTAAAATACTTTGAGAAAATGAGGTAGGAATGGGAGCAGATCAAGGAAATTATTTTAATAATTTCTTAAGAAGTGGAATTCTCTTCACTCAGAGGATATTTAATATCCTTTGATGATTAAAAGAGAAAGGATGCACCCTGGCCAGCTTGGCTCATCAGAGCCAGTTAGAGCATCAGTTCACGGACCGAATGGTCTCGGGTTTGATTCCCGGTCACGGACACATACCTGGGTTGCAGGTGTGATTCCCAGCCCTGATCAGGATCATATGGGAGACAACCAATCGATGTCTCTCTCTCTCTCTCCACTCTATCTGAAAATCAATGGGAAAATGTTCTCAGGTGATGATTAACCAAAAAAAAGAAAAGGAAAAGGATGACGTGAATTAACATGAAACCTCACATTAGATAAATTTGAGCTCTAAAGGACTTCTGGTAAGGGAATATGAATCAGCTTTTAAAGACTAACAAATGTTGTTAAGCAGTTTCATTCAGTAAAGAGAAAAAGGAAAAAAATGCACTGATAATTGGAACAATATACCTTTTTTTTCTTTTTATTTAATTTTTCCTTTTTCCCCCACTGACACCCTCCTCCCATTCCCGTCCCCGCCTCCCTACCTCCATCCCCCCCCCCCAGCATTGTTGTCTATGTCCATTGGTTATGCTTATATCCATAAGTTCTTTGGTTTATCTCTTCCCTACCCCCAACACCCTCCTCTGAAGTTTGTCAGTCTGAACCCTACTTCTATGTCTCTGGGTCTATTTTGTTCATCACCTTATTCTGTTCATTATATTCCACAAATAAGTGAGATCATGTGATACTTGTCTTTCTCTGACTGGCTTTTTTCACTTAACATAATACTCTCCAGGTCTCTCCATGTTGTCTCAAAGGATGAGAGATCTTTCTTTCTTACAGCTGCATAGTATTCCATTGTGTATATGTACCACAGCTTTTTTTTTATTAATTTGTTTTTGTTACAGATGTTTCTCCTTTTTTCCCCATTGACACCCTCCTCCCCATCCCCCCTCACCCCATCCCCAGCTTTGTTGTCCATGTCCATCAGTTATGCATACATGCAACAAGTTCTGTGGTTTATCTCTTCCCTCCCCCCTCACTCCCTCTTCTGAGGGTTGTCAGTCTGTCTTCTACTTCCATGTCTCTGGGTCTGCCCTGTTCCTCAGACTGTTATGTTCATTATAGTCCACAAATAAGTGAGATCATGTGATATTTGTCTTTCTCTGCTTGGCTTGTTTTACTTAGGATAATACTGTCCAGGTCCCTCCATGTTGTCTCAAAGGTAAGAGATCTTCCTTTCTTACAGCTGCATAGTACTCCATTGTGTATATGTACCACAACTTTTTTATCCATTCATCTACTGATGGACACTTGGGCTGTTTCCAGATCTTAGCAATTATAAATAGTGCTACTGTGAAAATAGGGGTACATATATTCCTTCTGATTGGTGTTTCAGGCTTCTTAGGATATATTCCTAGAAGTGGGATCACTGGGTCAAGTGGCAGTTGAATTTTTAATTTTTTGCAGAAACACCATATTGTTTTCCATAGTGGCTGCACCAGTCTGCATTCCCACCAGCAGTGCACTAGAGTCCCCTTTTCTCCACACCCTCACCAGCACTTTGTTGTTTGATGATTTGTTGATGGCAGCCATTCTGGTGGGTGTGAGGTGATACCTCATAGATGTTTTGTTTGTTTGTTTGTTTGTTTGTTTGTTTGTTTGTTTGTTTGTTTTAGTCCTCACCTGAGGATATTTTTCTATGTATCTTCAGATAGAGAAAGAGTGAGAGACAGGGAGAGAGAGAGAAACATCGACGTGAAAGGGATGCATCGACTGGTTGCCTCCCACATGACCCCGACCAGAGCTGGGGATGAACCACAACCAAAGTACATGCCCTTGACTGGAATCGAACCCGGGACTCATTGGTCCATGGGCCAATGCTCTACCGCTGAGCCAAACTGGCCAGGGCCTCATAGTTGTTTTAATTTGCATCTCTCTGATGATTAATGACATTGAGCATTTTTTCATATGTCTCTTGGCCATTTGTATGTCCTGTTTGGACAGGTGTGTATTTAGGTCCTCTGCCCATTTTTTGTTGTTGTTGTTGTTGTTACAGATGTTTCTCCTTTTTTTCTCCATTGACACCCTCCTCCCTGTCCCTCCCCACCTTTTCCCCAGCTTTGTTGTCCATGTCCATTGGTTATGCATACATGCGTATAAGTTCTGTGGTTTATTGCTACCCCCTCCCCCCCATCCCCTCTTCTGGCTATTGTCAGTCTATACCCTACTTCCACGTCTCTGGGACTACCCTGTTCCTCAGACTGTTATGTTCATTATATTCCACAAATAAGTGAGATCATGTGATATTTGTCTTTCTCTGCTTGGCTTGTTTCACTTAGGATAATAGTTTCCAGGTCCTTCCATGTCATCTCAAAGAATAAGAGATCTTTCTTTCTTACAGCTGCATAGTACTCCATTGTGTATATATGTACCACAGCTTTTTTATCCATTTGTCTACTGATGGACACTTGGACTGTTTCCAGATCTTAGTTATTGTAAATAGTGTTGCTATGAACATGGGGGTACATATATTCTTTCTGATTGGTATTTCAGGCTTCTTAGGGTATATTCCTAGAAGTGGGATCACTGGGTGAAATGGCAGTTCAATTTTTAACTTTTTGAGGTAACACCATAGTGTTTTCCATAGTGGCTGTACCAGTCTGCATTCCCACCAGCAGTGTACTAGAGTCCCCTTTTCTCCACACCCTCGCCAACACTTGTTGTTTGATGATTTGTTGATGGTGGCCATTCTGACAGGTGTGAGGTGATACCTCATTGTTGTTTTAATTTGCATCTCTCTAATGATTAGTGATGTTGAGCATTTCTTCATATGTCTCTTGGCCATTTGTATGTCCTATTTGGAGAGGTGTCTCTTTAGGTCCTCTGCTCATTTTTTAATTGGGTTCTTTGTCTTCTTTTGTTGAGTTGTATGAGTACTGTATATATTTTGGAGATTAACCCCTTATCTGATGTATCATTGGCAATAATGCTCTCCCATATAGTGGGTTCCCTTTCCATTTTGATGCTTGTTTCTTTTGCTGTACAATGAAGGCATAAATAAGTGGAACCGCAATTCAATGTTTCTCTCTAAAATCAATCAATCATTAATTTTTTTTTTTTAATCTTTAACTGGAGTTACTGTGATGGAATTAAACAAACCATGCAGGATCCTCTCAGAATGCCTCCTGGCTATGGGCCTACCTGGATTACCAGCCTGAGACCATTCCAGGGCCCCCACCACCCTTGCCCAGCTGAAGGATGTAAGTTCTCTTCCCCCACAGCCAGACCTGCTCATGTCAGAAGGATGTGAAAAGTGGTGAGGCTACTTTCTGATGAAGTCCAGTGCCCAGGGCCCCTTGCATTCTATGTAATGATTCAGGTGTACTGTACCAGTGCACATCCAGCCCTGCTGATCCTCTGTACCTGACTTTAAATGGCTGACTCATCCTTCCCACCTTTGTCAAGTTATTCCGTGGAGCTTGGAATTCAATTTCAAAAGCGTGCTCTGGTGCTTTGGAATTTCATCTGATCAGTGTCTAAGCAGAGACTACAAGCTAGTTTCAGCTGATGAGGTTTACAATGAAGTGGAACTCAGTCCTGGACCTAGAACCCACAGAAGCAAGAAACCTTTAAGCTGACAAAGAAATCACAGCTCTCCATGCCCCACCCAGTACTTCTCTCAAATGGGTGATCTTGTGAGCCAGAGCATGTCATTTCTCTGCTCAGACCCCTGCAGTTCTCATAAAAGCAAAGTCCTTACAATGACTTACAAGGGTCTGTGTGATCCACTCTTTATCCCCAACCTTTTCTACTACCCTCCCTTGTTCAGTCTTCCCCAGAAGCCCTGTTCTCCCTGCTGGTCCTTAAACAGTCTCAGCAGTTTCCCTCTTGGGGCCTTGCACTTGCTGTTCCCTCAACCTCCGTGCTTGTCACTCCAGTATCTGCTTGGCTTTCTCCCTCACTTCCTTCAGCCCCTGCCCAATGCCACTTTTGCATTTCCTGACCAGGTAACAGAGTAACAATAGCTTTCCCCTGTCCCTCTCTGTCATCCTTGCTATATATTTCTCCATAGCACAAATCATATGGTAACATTGTAGTTACTTGCTTATTAATTAGTTACCTGTCTATTCCAGAAGTATGTAAGCTCCCTGAGTAGAGACCTCTGCTACTATGTTACTCACTATGTATGTCCTTAGTGTCTGAGATTGTGCTTAGTCCATAACAGATTCTCAGTAGTACCAATTTGTTAAATAAATTCAGTCACTAATGACCAGCAAGACACTTGTCATTGGGCAATTTCTTTTTTCACCTAGTGCACCTGTGGCATCATCTTTTCTTTGTTCAAAGTGCAGCCTTGTGATGTCATGATTCCTAAGTTATTTTTTAAATAGTAAATGTCAACTGTGTGCATGGCTCTGTGCTGCACAGATGCGCCTATGGTGAGTGGGCCTCACCTCTCCATGAAAGAGAAGGTGTGTACTCATGAAAGCGTAGATGTCTGTTTAGGCCACAGGCCAAATCTGACTCCACCTCTTTTTCTATGGCCTGTGACCTAAGCATGATTTTTTCACTAATACATCTATACAATAAAGTCCTTGAATATTTTAAAATACCTTGAAATTTTAAGGTTCCTCTTAAGCAGTATGGCCTGATGCTAAGAATCACCTAGGATGCTTCTAAACATATGGATTCTGATTCAGTAGATGTAGGGTGGGGCTCTGAAATCTGTATTTTTAACCATAATCTTGGATGATTCTTATCACTGGTTAAGTTTACAAAGCATGAACTTTGTTGTCATATAAATGAAAGAAGAGCCCAGTGGAGTGAGCATTGTCCCATGGACTGAGAGGTCTGAGTTCAGTTCCTGGTCAGGGCACATGCCAGGGTTGCAGGCTCGATCCACGGTAGGGGGCATGCAGGAGGCAGCCAATCGATGATTCTCTTTCACATCAATGTTTCTGTCTCTTTCTCCCTTCCTCTCTCTCTCTCTAAAAAAAAAAAAAAAAAAAAAAAAATCAATGGAAAAAGGACATCTTGCACTGAAGTGGTCAGAACTCAAGTGGCCAGAGAATGGGTGAATGGGGAATGAGTATCAAACATACCATGTTCTTGCACCTCCATACCAAGCCACATCCAATGTTGTACTCTCTGGCTAAAACATGCTCCTCTGATTAAAATTCCTGTTCATTCTCTAATATGACCTCCTCTGTGAAGCTATCATCAAAATCCCTTGGCAAGGACACTCTCCCACTTCAGGGTTCCCATTACATTTTGCATACAATTCTATCATCCATTCAACCAATGTTTATTGAGTGTCTACTACGTTCTAGGGATATAGCCATGAACAAAATGAGTACAAACCTCTCCCCTTACTCAGCTCATGTTCTAGTATCTCAAAGCAGCCTCTTAGAATGAGTGTTAGTTCACAGCAGTGCTTCTCCCAGTGGAGTCCCTGGATCAGCAGCATCAGCCTCACCAGGAACTTGTTAGAAATGCAGACTTTCAGGCTACACTCCTGACCTACCAAATTAGAAACTCTGGGGATGGTACCCAGCTATCTATTTTAAGAAGCTCTCCTAGTGATTCTATGCACATGGAAGTTTGAGCAGCCCTAGTTAATAGATCTTGCTCCCAATTAGACCCAGGACTTCTAGGGTGTTACAAATCCTATTCATCATTAGCCCCTGGAAAACAGCACTGAAAAGTTCTTCATTTGTGTGTTGAATATATTATGTAATGGATGATTTTACTTAGGGTCATCTTAGTATGGGGCCCATAATACTAAAGAACTAACCCAAAATAAATTACACCTCACCCAGTTTTATGTAATCAAAATAAAGTTTAAATTAATGTCAAGACATAGAGTGGAATGTCTCAAAAGTTTCAAAATGAACATTTAGTACCACCTTAGGGGTGGACATACCAGAGGCTATTGGGTATATGTGTGCGTGCATTTGTAACCATGCTGTGCTGCCCTGCGTCCCTGCTCAGCTCCCCAACAGTGTGGAGTCTCTCTTCCCTGAGGGTGATTTCCAAGTCATCCAGGTGGGGGTCCCACTGAGCAGGAGCAGGAGCAGGAGACAGGGCCACATGAGCCTTTTTGTGAAGCACAGAGGATCAGTAGCTGCTTGGGCTTCAGGCTTACCCTGCTGCCCTCTCAGGCACAATCACTTGAGGTCACTGCTTCTGGGACATGATCACAGTGTCCCCACTGCACTGTTGCAGCTCACCTGTCCCAATCCTGATGCTCCCCAACCCTTACAGTGAGCCCAGAGCTTGCTCACCCACCTCCCTTACCACAGCCAGAGATGTGGCAGCCATGCTTTCTCCCAGGTCCCTCAGAAACGTTCCCATGGGCTGCCCAGAGTCAGAAATGAGTTTGGATGTGTAGGCCATAGTGCAGAAGCCAGCTTCTTTTTCCAGTGTGTGTATCTCACCAGTCCAAGAATGATACTCAGGCTACCTCTCCTCTCCCTCAGCATAACTGGATCACAGCCCAGGGTCCTGGTACCTTGGTCTTCTCCCTCCTTCTCCTGACATCCAGCACTTCTGCACAACCTATTTCACATGTTCCAGGGGTGTCCTTGTAGATCTTTGCATCTTTTGTAAAAAATGTATTCACTCATTCAAATTTTATTGGGAAGTTAGTATTTTGCCAAGCACTGTGCTAAATAATGGTAATAAGAAGATGAGATATAATCTTTGTCTCAAGGGTGTCCTTTTCTTGGAGGTGGGGGGCAGTGGTAGGAGAGTAGTGTAAACATACCATCATAATACAGTGTGCAGGTCCCACGGGAACACAAGGGCTAGAAACCTATATGGCCAGAGGTGGTCAGACAAAGCTTCCAGAAAAAGGTAATTTTTAAAAATGGATGATCAGCAGCAAGTCACTGAATCAAGGTGGGGAGCGTCCAATCCATGGAAATGGACTATGGACAGATCTGTAAGTTCCTATGACAGAGAAGCAAAAGGGACTTAAAAATGACCAAGTATGGACTAAAATAACAAGGAGAAATGAAAGAAAACTGAAGTTTAAACTGTGCTACTAAAAAAAAAAAAAAGTGATGGAGTCATTGACAGGTTTGGAATTCAGCAGGAATATCAGTTCAAAAGTGACATTTTAAACACATCGAGATTCCAGTGTTTACAGAAGGAAGTGAAATATGGTTCAGAAGAATGTTGTCAATGTGGGCTGTGTTAACATGGCTTTCTTATGTCATGTCCACAAGGGCACCGTGTGCAGACCATTGGGAGTAGACTGGGAGAATATTTCCTCACAACTAAATATCTTCATGATACAACACTTGGTGTTGTGAAATGGGAAGAATATGGGAATTACAGCCAGAAAACTTTAATTTTAACCTTCACTTCACCAGCAGTGTTGTTGGCCAAGTGATGTAACCGACAATTATGACACTGTTCCTACAGCTGCACAATGTGAATAATTAAATGCATAACTCTAGGGTTGCTGTAACAATCAAATGAGATCATTAAAATGAAAATGTTTTGTAAAATGCAATGCATTTTGCAAATGTTAGCTATGATGATTGCTATTTTGTTTTTCAGCTTGCTCTCTTTCTCACCAATACTATTTTACTCATGGCAATGCTTTTGTCCCCCTTAATATATTAAGTGGGCATACTTATCATAATGATGTTTTATTACAAAAGTAACCGTACTTTGTTTCCATATTTCAAATATAATGGAAATAAATAAGAGAAAAAGTGAACACCTCCCATGTCCCCACCTCCAGAGATAACCAGTGTTAGCACATCTTCTTTCTAGACATCTTACCTTGTTTGTGAAACTTTCCATGAAGCACAACAAACTAATTTAAGACAAACTCCACTGTGTTTTCTTTCCCTCTACCCTTTAAAATTCATTCAGTATGGAAATTTTCCTCTGCCACTGGCTGAAAACTTGGCAGGCTCTTCAATTTCCTTGTTCAGTTTTTAGGTACTAAACTATCATGCAATCACAAAATTCAGTACCAAATCATAAATCTGGTATCCAGTCCAAGATTTTATTCATTGATTCAGCCTTTGTTCAAAAGAAAGACTTTTCCTTTCTTGAAAGTAGTGGGATGTGGATTTTTTTTCTCTTTTCTCCTCTTCCCCACTTGCCCACTTGGCAAAGTCAAGGGGTTGGAGAAGAAAGGTAAGAGGACAGACAGACCTCCTTACTTGGCTGCTGAATGGCATTCTTAGGGCAGACAAATGCTTAGAGCCAACACCCCCTCTCCAAGGTATTTCTTTCTTTTTTTCTTTAAAAAAAAAATTTTTTTTTAGGTACATATATTTATTTATTTTTATTAATTTATTTTTGTTACAGATGTTTCTCCTTTTTTCCCCATTGACACCCTCCTCCCCATCCCCCCGACCCCGTCCCCAGCTTTGTTGTCCATGCCCATCAGTTATGCATACATGTGTATAAGTTCTGTGGTTTATCTCTTCCCTCCCCCCTCACTCCCTCTCTGAGGGTTGTCAGTCTGTACTCTACTTCCACGTCTCTGGGACTACCCTGTTCCTCAGACTATTATGTTCATTATATTCCACAAATAAGTGAGATCATGTGATATTTGTCTTTCTCTGCTTGGCTTGTTTCACTTAGGATAATACTCTCCAGGTCCCTCCATGTCGTCTCAAAGGATAAGAGATCTTCCTTTCTTACAGCTACATAGTACTCCATTGTGTATATGTACCACAGCTTTTTTATCCATTCGTCTACTGATGGACACTTGGGCTGTTTCCAGATCTTAGCTATTGTAAATAGTGCTGCTATGAACATGGGGGTACATATATTCTTTCTGATTGATGTTTCAGGCTTCTTAGGGTATATTCCTAGAAGTTGGATCACTGGGTGAAATGGTAATTCAATTTTTAATTTTTTGAGGCAACACCGTAGTGTTTCCATAGTGGCTGCACCAGTCTGCATTCCCACCAGCAGTGTACTAGAGTCCCCTTTTCTCCAGGGTATTTCTGAGGTGTTTTGGAAGATCCCTGCTAGGCCCTCAGGCCTGAGTGATGAGTCTTCTCCAACTGGCTAGGTTCACTTCATTCCTCCGGTCTCTCTTGGATGGAGGCCTTTGGCCCTCCCCTGCACTCCTTTTGGAATTAAAATGGACTTTAAGTGGCTGCAGTCTGGCTCTCTCTTCCTCTTGGGCCAGGATCTGTGAGAAACTGTCATCCATTTCAGGTCCACGAATGCGTTCAATGGAAGCAGTTACTTTTAGACACAGCTTTCACTCTCTCTGCCTTGCCACAAGCCCCTTCTGCTTTTTCAGGTGTGAATCAGACACCAGAGCATGGCAGCCCCCAACTCCAAGGAGCACAAACCGAGCTCTGTGTTTGTAGAAACCCATCTTCTCCAGGCTTCAGATGAAGGACCTGGCACTTCCCCACTCCTGGCCTTTGGTAGCAGAACTCTTCAAATAAATTTTCTCACAAAGCCCTCTGTTCTTCACTTTCTTATATTCTCAAAAATGGGTAAAAAGATCCCAGAACTAGTTTGCAGTATTCACTTTGAAGATTTCCCCAGGGTGGCCTATGTCAATTTGGTGTCTGATATCTATCATACCTGGACAATTCGGTTGAAACCAGTTTTAACGTCCAGTTCCATAAATTAATATATAAGTAAATATAAATAGTTTAACAAAATGTTTTCATTTTTGGATACAGTTTTGCAGTTTCTTTGACTTACTATATCTTGGACATCTTTTCATGTCAGTACTAATAGATCCACCTCATTAACATAGATTGTTATAGTCTAGATAGCATATAACCTATAAATGTAAAGGAATTCTGTCATGGTTTAAGACAATGCTTCTGAACCAGAATAGTCATCTAACTAGGTTTTGGCCTTGGCCAAGCAATTGAGATGGTGGCTATGGGCCTGGGTTGGGCTGGGTAGCAGTGGTTTTGTGGGTGGGTGGGGAGTGGGAGGTGGTAGATGATGGAGAGAGATTGGAAGTAGCAGGACAGCATTCCCTAAAGGGCTTTAATTACAGTAGCTGCTCCACAGAGCTATACCCTGGTTCCTGCTGTGCACTGAGAATTTGAACTATGGGGACTAAAGGTGTAAGCGTCCTACCTTTTCTCCAGGCCTAAATTCATCTCATCATTGTTTAATGGTCCAAATGCCTCTTGGAGCAGCAGTTTTATCCTTCAGGCCCTTGGAGTCTCTCTCTCTCCTTCAATATTTGGACTAGGGGAGAAGAGGAGATGGGTAGGAAATGTTGCTAATGTGGTTAACATTGAATTAGGAGGGAAGCTGTTATTTTGGAGAAATATGGAACAGCAAAAGACCTGAATGGGGTGAAATGGGAAAGGAAGCAAAAGCAAATGCTTTAAATTATTCTAATTCTTTCCTCCCTTTCCTCCTCTTCCTCCACCCCAAGATTTTAAATAGGGATGGGCAAAATATTTTAACTCCCAAATTACATAGTGAAGCAAAACAAACAAACAAACAAACAAAAAGTAGGCCAACAATGCAGCACCATGAATGACCAGTATAACACCTCTTTCTGTTAAAGGTCATGTCTCTTTTTCCATGCAGCTGATCAAGATCATATTCATTAACTATCTAATTGTCTAAAGTTGTAAACATCTGGTGCAGATGTGCACAGAGTAGAATTTCAATCTCATGAAATAGGTGGACTTTCAGGGAAACGATGTTGGAGAACAGCTCTTGTCATAGACAGCTGTGACAAGGGAAGACCTGCTTAAAACTGAAGAAAGACTCTGCAAGGTAAGTGCTTCAAATAAAAATGATTTGAACATCAAAAGATTAAGAAAGGCCCTTGGGAAAACTGATAAAGGTAGAGGATATCTTGTTTGTTTGTTTTGTTAATCCTCACCCAGGGATATTTTTTCCATTGATTTTTTTTTTCTTTTTTAGAGAGAGTGGAAGGGAGGAGGAGAGAGAGAGGGAGAAACATCAATGTGTGAGAGACACATCGATTGGTTGCCTCCTGCACACACCCCAACCAGGGCCGGGGATCGAACCTGCAACCCAGGTACTGTGCCCCTGACTGGGAATTGAACCTGCAACCATTCCGTCTGCAGGCCGATGCTCTAACCATTGAACAAAACCAGCCAGGGCATAGAGGATATTTTTGAAAAAACAATTCTTGCCCTGGCCGGTTTGGCTTAGTGGTTAAAGTGTCAGCCCACAGACCAGAGAGTCCTGTGTTTGGTTCCCACTAAGGACATGTACCTCGGTTGCAGTTTGTCCCCGGCCCCGGTTGGAGTCATGTGGGTGGCAACCACTGGATGTGTTTCTGTCACATCAATGTTTCTCTCTCTCTTCCTCCCTGTCTCCCTCCCGCTCTATCTGAAGATGAATGCAAAAATGTCCTCAGGTGAGGATAAAAAAAAAAGAAGAAAAAATTCTTAAAATCAGCCATGAAGCAAAGGATACTTTACTATACAAATGTGTCTGTAAAGTTCACCCCCTCCCCAAATAAATAATGTTTTTAGTCTATTCTAAGACTTAGTTCATATTGTAGTGTAATATAACCTAAATCTTATTAATATAAATTTTTAAAATTTTAGATTTTTTTCACATTATCAAGTTTTATTTTTCCAGATTGATCCCAATTAAACATCTAAAAACTTAATGTAGGTCTTGGAAAATGGCGGTGGAGTGAATGGAAGCTACACAGACAATCTCCCAGGACCAAACAGGAATTACAACTAAAATAAAGACAAATCGTCGGGAAAAAACAACAGAAAAGCAGCGGGAGAGGACCATACAACCAGGGACACTGAATGAGCCTGGTAGGATCTGCGGAGGCGCGTGAGGGTGGCGGGCTGGGAGCCCACGGACAGCAGCGGCCTTGGCTGTGAGCAGTGGCCTTAGCTGGGAGCAGCGGTGGCGCCCGCCCTCGGGGTTAAGAGCCCCAGCGGCTCCACAGCACAGAGGGCCGGGACAGAGCGCTAAATAGCCTGGGACTCCGGCAGAGGGAGGGCGGACTGGCCTGGAACTCTGTGGGGACACCTGGGATTTGGAGGGCGCTCAGAGTTTGTGCTGAGCTGTGGCCACAAAGGATGGTGGTGGCCAGCCCCACCTTCCCGGTTACACAGAACAGCAGCCAAGTTTGCTCCTTCCCGGAGCTGTGGAAGCCCCTCCCTCAGAGATTCCAAGGTGAGGAAAAGAGGCAAAGAAATGCAAATTGAGGCTCATTAACAACCAGCATTGGCCCCACCCTCGGGAAATCCTCTCACACTGTAAACATCTGAGGGAATTTCTCATTCAACTGATATCCTAAGGCTTTTCAAGTAACTGAGGCTAATAGCCTCCAGGCAAAAAGCTAGAACATAACTAAACCTTTCCTCAGCTTGCAAATCTACCCAGGAAAGTGAGACTTGACAGTGGTGTTGAAGGAGGGCACTCCACGCTCATCCAAACCCAGTAGAGGGAGCCACAAATAGCAGAACACCAACACCCACAGGGAAAATTTGGCAGGCTCCAAAACCCACTGAGATAGCAAAAATGGTGAAACAAAGAAACAGATCCCAAATGAAAGAACAAGAGAACTCTACCGAAGATGAGATAAATGAAATGCAGTTAAGCAAATTATCAGAGGTAGAGTTCCGAGCCATGATCTTGAGGAAACTAAACAGCATGAGTAAGGACATCGACACCATGAAAACCAACCAAGTGGAAATAAAGAATGACATAGCAGAAATAAAGAACACATTGGAAGGACTGACCAACAGAGTAGAGGAAGCGGAGGACCGGATCAATGAATTAGAAGACAGAGTAGAAAAAATCAATCAATCAGAAAACAAAAAGGAAAAAACAATGAAAAAACAGGAAGATAGCTTAAGAGAACTGTGGGACAACTGGAAACATAATAGCATTCACATCATTGGAGTCCCCGAAGAAGAAGAAAATGAGCAAGGGTTAGAGAATATATTTGAAGAAATAGTGACAGAAAACTTTCCTAACCTGGTGAAGGAAGAAAGCATTCAACTTCAAGAAGCACAGAGAGCCCCAAGTAAGAAGAACCCAAACAGGCCCACACCAAGACACATAATAATTAAAATGCCAAAAATTAAAGACAAAGAGAGAATCCTAAAGGCAGCAAGAGATAATCAACAAGTTACCTACAAAGGAAACCCCATTAGGCTATCATCTGACTTCTCAACAGAAACACTACAGGACAGAAGGGAATGGCATGAAGTAATCAAGGTCATGAAAAACAAGGATCTGAATCCAAGACTACTCTATCCAGCAAGGCTATCATTCAAAATAGAAGGTCAAATAAAGAGCTTCCCAGACAAAAAAGGCTAAGGGAATATATTAGCACCAAACCAGCACTGCAAGAAATGTTAAAAGGACTGCTGTAATTAATAGAAGAAATAGAAAGAAAATTAGAACCACACTGTACAAAAATGGCAATAAATAAGTACATATCAATAATCACCTTAAATGTAAATGGACTGAATGCTCCGATAAAAAGACACAGAGTAGCTGACTGGATAAGAAAGCATGATTCACATATATGTTGTTTACAAGAGACCCACCTCACAACAAAAGACTCACATAGGTTGAAAGTAAAGGGATGGAAAAAAATCTTCCAAGCAAACGGAAAGGAAAAAAAAGCTGGGGTAGCAATACTCATATCTGATAAATTAGATTTCAAATTGAAGACCATAACTAGAGACAAAGAAGGCCACTACATAATATTGAAAGGGTCTATCCAACAGGAAGATATAACCTTGGTAAACATATATGCACCCAATATAGGAGCACCAAAATATATTAAAAATCTTCTGGAGGACTTCAAAGGAGAAATCGACCGCAATACAATCATAGTAGGAGACTTCAACACCCCACTGACATCACTGGATAGATCATCTAGACAAAAAATTAACAAGGAAACAGAGACTCTAAATGAAGCACTAGATCAAATGGATTTAATAGATATATACAGAGAATTACACCCCAAAACTGCAGAATTCACATTCTTCTCAAGTGCACGTGGGACATTCTCAAAGATAGACCATATGTTAGGGCACAAACTAAGTCGCTACAAGTTCAAGAAGATTGAAATCATATCAAGCATCTTCTCAGATCACAATGGCATGAAACTAGAAATCAATTGCAACAAGAACATGCAAAAACATATGAACACATGGAGGCTAAATAGCATGTTACTGAACAATGAATGGGTTACCATGAAGATCAAGGAAGAATTTAAAAAATTCCTGGAAACCAATGAAAATGAACACACAACAATACAAAATCTATGGGATACAGCGAAAGCAGTTCTGAAAGGGAAGTTCATAGCACTACAGGCCCACCTTAAGAAAGACGAAAAATTTCTAATTGACTACCTAACCTCACAACTTAAAGAACTGGAAAGCAAACAAAAAGAAAACCCTAGAGCAAGTAGAAGGAAGGAAATAGTAAAGATCAGAGCAGAAATAAACGACATGGAGACCAAAAAAACAATTCAAAGGATCAATAAAACAAAGAGCTGGTTTTTTGAAAAGATAAACAAGATTGATGGACCCTTAGCTAGACTCACCAAGAAACAAAGAGAGAGAACCCAAATACACAAAATCAGAAATGAAAGAGAAGTAAAAACTGACACCACAGAAATACAAAGGATCATTAGCCAGAAATACAAAGGATCATTAGCAAATACTATGAACATTTATATGGCAACAAATTCAACAATCTAAATAAAATGGACACATTTCTAGAAACACATAGTCTACCAAAACTGAATCGGGAAGAGATAGAAAACTTGAACAGGCCAATAACAATGAAGGAAGTTGAAGATGTAATCAAGACCCTCCCAGCAAACAAAAGCCCAGGCCCTGACGGCTTCATGGGCGAGTTTTACCGAACATTCAAAGAAGAACTAACACCTATTCTCCTCAAACTATTCCAAAAAATTCTAGAAGAAGGAAGACTTCCAAACTCATTTTATGAAGCCAGCATAATTCTAATTCCAAAACCAGAAAAAGACACTACAAAGAAAGAAAACTACAGGCCAATATCCCTGATGAACATAGATGCCAAAATCCTTAACAAAATACTAGCAAATCAGATCCAGCAATACATCAAAAAAATTATTCACATGACCAAGTGGTATTCATCCCAGGGATGCAAGGCTGGTACAATATACGCAAATCAGTAAATGTGATACATCACATAAACAAAATGAAAGATAAAAACCATATGATCATATCAATAGATGCTGAAAAAGCATTTGACAAAATCCAGCACCCATTTCTGATAAAAACGCTCAGCAATTTGGGAATAGGGGGATCATATCTCAACATTATAAAGGCTATATATGAAAGACCTACAGCCAACATCATACTCAATGGACAAAAACTAAAAGCATTTCCCTTAAGAACAGGAACAAGACAAGGATGCCCACTTTCACCACTCTTATTTAACATAGTACTGGAAGTCTTAGCCACAGCAATCAGACATGAAGAGAAAATAAAAGGGATCCAAATTGGAAAGGAGGAAGTGAAACTGTCATTATTCGCAGATGACATGATATTATACATAGAAAACCCTAAAGACTCCATCAAAAATCTACTAGACTTAATAAGTGAATTTGGCAAAGTAGCAGGATACAAAATTAACGTCAAGAAATCGACGGCATTCTTATACATCAATGATGAACTCACAGAAAAAGAAACTAAAAAAACAATCCCATTTACCATCGCGGCAAAAAAATTAAGATATCTAGGAATAAACTTAACCAAAGAAGTAAAGGACCTGTTTGCAGAAAACTACAGGACATTGAAAAAAGAAATAGAGGAAGATATAAAAAAGTGGAAGCACATACCTTGTTCATGGATTGGAAGAATTAACATCATTAAAATGTCCATACTACCCAAAGCAATCTATAGATTTAACGCAATCCCATCAAAATACCAACAACATATTTCACAGAACTTGAACAAATACTTCAGAAGTTCATATGGAACCAAAAAAGACCCCGAATAGCTACAGAAATCTTGAAAAAGAAGGACAAAGTAGGAGGGATCACAATACCGGACATCAGGTTATACTACAAAGCTACTGTAATCAAAACAGCCTGGTACTGGCACAAGAACAGGCACATAGATCAATGGAATAGAACAGAGAACCCAGAAATTGACCCAAAACATTATGCTCAATTAATATTCGACAAAGGTGGCAAGACCATACAATGGAGTAAAGACAGCCTCTTTAATAAATGGTGTTGGGAAAATTGGACAGCTACATGCAAAAAATGAAACTAGACCATCAGCTTACACCATACACAAGAATAAACTCAAAATGGATAAAAGACTTAAATGTGACTCATGAATCCATAAAAATCCTAGAAGAAAATGTAGGCAACAAAATTTCAGACATCATACGCAGCAAAATTTTCACTGATATATCACCTAAGGCAACAGAAACAAAGGAAAAAATGAACACATGGGACTGCATCAAACTCATAAGCTTCTGCACAGCAAAAGAAACAACCATCAAAGTGGAAAGGCAACCCACTGTATGGGAGAGCATAATTGCCTATGATATATCAGATAAGGGACTAATTTCCAAAATATATAGAGTGCTCATACATCTCAACAAAAGGAAGACAAAGAACCCAATTAAAAAATGGGCAGAGGAACTAAATAGACACCTCTCCAAACAGGACATGCAAATGGCTAAGAGACATATGAAGAAATGCTCAACTTCACTAATCATCAGAGAGATGCAAATTAAAACAACAATGAGGTATCACCTCACACCTGTCAGAATAGCTGCCATCAACAAAGCATCAAACAAGTGTTGGCGAGGGTGTGGAGAAAAGGGGACTCTAGTACACTGCTGGTGGGAGTGCAGACTGGTGCAGCCACTATGGAAAACACTATGGTGTTACTTCAAAAAATTAAAAATTGAATTACCATTTGACCCAGTGATCCCACTCCTAGGAGTATACCCTAAGAAGCCTGAAACACCAATCAGAAAGAATATATGTACCCCCATGTTCATAGCAGCGCTATTTACAATAGCTAAGATCTGGAAACAGCCCAAGTGTCCATCAGTAGACAAATGGATAAAAAAGCTGTGGTACATATACACAATGGAGTACTATGCAGCTGTAGGAAAGAAAGATCTCTTATCCTTTGCGACAACCTGGGATGACCTGGAAACTATTATCCTAAGTGAAACCAGCCAAGCAGAGAAAGACAAATATCATATGATCTCACTTATTTCTGGAATATAATGAACATAACAGTGTGAGGAACAGGGTAGTCCCAGAGACGTGGAAGTAGGGTACAGACTGACATTTTCCAGAAGAGGGGGTGGGGGAGGGGAGCGATGAACACAGAACTTGTACGCATGTACTCATTACCAATGGACATGGACAACAAAACTGGGGACGGGGCAGGGAGGGAGGGGTAGGAGGGTGTCAATGGGGGAAAAAAGGAGAAACATCTATAATAAAAGTAAATTAATACAAAATAAAAAAATAAAAAAATAAAAACTTAATGTAAAATTTTGTTGGAAGTGGATTCCATTTAAATAGCTTTTACGCTCAGATAATAAGGGTCTCTTAAATGGCATGCACGCACAAAGAAGAGCACATTTTCAAAGTTGAGCAATTAATAATTTCCTGGGTTGATGTTAAAAACAGAAGGAAGGCTTTTCAGTCAAAGGTCCAATCCAATAAGTTCCCATTTTCCAGAGTACTCAGTGATTATCTGAGCTTTCCACAAACACTTTCCATCAACCAGGCAGCAGTTCCACTACTGAACATCTTTTCTGCATACCAAGCTCTTAGAAAATTATAAAGAAAACATAAAGTAGTAAAAAATAAATAAAAAATAAATTCTTGTTCTCAAGCAGATGCAATACAAACATATACATTTATTTATGAAATCCAAGTAAAGAGCTTTTAGAAAATATAAATAACCTTAAAAACAGCTTGCTAAAACTTGTCCTGAACAGATCACATTTATTTCTATAGGACTTTTTGTTCTCAGGCAATGGCTGGTCTGTGAAAATAACACTTGCGTTAGCAGTGTAACCATTTTAGTCATGAGAGAGAAAACATGATAATTTTAACTGGAAAAAATATGAATCCACTTCTAAACAGAACAGTGTGATAGGTTCCTACTTTCTTGGCTATCATCACACACAGCTAAGTCACAGTGTTCTGCAGTAGGAGCCCAGGGCCTATGGGGTTCTGGGTGGAGGGACGCTGGAGGTGGACTTGCCAAACGTGAGTTTAAGCATCACTGGGCAGCAGAAGCACTTTGGCATCAACCCTTTGGGTTTGGATCCAGATCTGTCACCTCTTCATTGTGGGCCAGTGAAACCCTCTGAGCCTCAACTTCTCCATTTGTAAACATTGGTAACATTTTCATCTGAGTATTGTGTGAGTAATAAAGTAAGTAATGCAGCAGAGTACCTGACTTATTAGGTAAGTTTAATAGTTATCTTTATCTTACCATTGTTATTGTCATTATGATTACTACTTATTTTATAGTCCAGAGTGATGGAATAACTCATTTTTTTTCCAAAGTCAATTTTTAGTAACACTTGCTGACAATAACTCTTATTCTATATTCTCTGTCTCCTCTTATCTCAAGAACTTTGGTCTCCAAATTTATCATCATCAATACTTCCACATCTATTAAATCATTCTCATTAGCACACAAACAAGTTCTAGTATCTCATATCTTGAACAAAAAACAAATACCCAAACACCTTCCCTTGTACCCACATCTCCCTTCAGAAAGCATGCTCCCTTCTCTGCTGTCCTTTACTAGCAGTGGTTCTCAGCCTTCCTAATCCCATGACCCTTTAATACAGTTCCTCATGTTGTGGTGACCCCCAACCATAAAATTATTTTCGTTGCTACTTCATAACTGTAATTTTGCTGCTGTTATGTCTTAGGTGACCCCTGTGAAAGGGTCATTCGACCCCCAAAGGGGTCGTGACCCACAGGTTGAGAACCACTGCTTTAGAGCAAGACTCTGTGAAGGACTTGTTTGGTCTTGCCATCCTCACTCTCACCTCCATTTTCTTATAAATCTTCTCAAATCATGTTCCTGCCTTCACAATTCCACTGAAATCCCTCTTGTAGAGGTCACACATAAGTTCCACATTTCCAAATCCAATGATCTTTTCTTACTTGACCCTTCCGCAACACTTCACGCTGTTCCTCCCGCTTGAAGCATTTCTGCTCTGGGCTTCCATGATGTCATACCCTTTGATCTTTCTCCTACCTTCCAGCTCTTCCTTTTCAATCACTAAATTTTGGAGCACCACAAAGATCAACCCCATTATCTTCTTCATCTTGGCTGCCTAGATAATCCCATCCAGTCCCATGGGCTTAAATGGCCTCCATGACTTTGACTCTGACAGAGAGACAGATAGACTGGTAGATAGAAAGATGGGAATAGTTAGTTATCCAGCCCAACCTTTCCTCTGATTCCCAGACTTCTGTTTCCATCTATTCACAAGACATTGCCTCCTGGATGCAGAAAAGCATTTGAAATCTAAAAAAAACCTGGATACCTCATCCCACCCTCACCCCAGTTTTATTCCTCTCCCAGACTCCTGAATCTCAGTAAAAGGCACCAGCATCCACCCAGTGCTCAAGCCATAAACCTGAAAATCACTGGTCCCCCTTCCCCTCCCCAGTGTACACACTCCACTAGCAAAGATCACCCTGAGCCTGCTCGATGTGCTCCATATTCTTGGGAGCACTACGATCTCAGTCTCTCTGTTCTCACACCTACCCTACCCACCCCACCCTGTCCACAGGAGGCAGATGATCTTTTTAAAAATATGAGTCAGATTGTGCCTCTCCTCTTTTTAAAACCCTTAAATGACTTCCCACCTCACTTAGATTAGCTTTATTTGACCCAAGAGACCTGTATGATCTAGATCCTACCCACTTCCTTCCCACATTTATTCGAACCCCCCACTACACTCCAGTCACACCAGCCCTCTGTCCCTCTGTTCTTCCTTGGTCCTCTACACTTTCTGTGCTCTCCACCTGGAATGCTTTTCCCAATGATTTTCACATTTCTGCTGCTTGTCATCAGGCTCAAATGCTAGCTCCTGAGATAGGGCTTCCCTGATCACCCATTCTGAGGAACCCCCATAACCTATGTTAAGTATTTGCACCTGCACATACACACTACTATCTGATATTTTCTTGTTCATTATCTCTCTCACAAGAACGAGAACCTCAGGAGAAATGTCTGGTTTACTATCCCCAGTGCCCAGTACAGAATAGGCATTTGTAAGTATTTGTTGAATGAGAACACCATCCAACAGCCCAGTTGTCAAATATCTGTGTAAGGATACACTCTTTATGTGTTATCGGTCATAGGATTTTAATCCTGTACTTTTTTGTGGGGAAGTGGAATGGAAGGTATTAGTGGTGACATTTGCTTTTCATTTTAAGGGAAACACACTTAAAAATGCAAAGTCATTTTAGTACTGTATGTCTGTCTCTCCACCCTCAGAATTTATACAATAGTTCAAGGCAAAATTAAATAAACACAAATACAATTATTAACACAGGGGTTTACTGCTTTGGATGATTTTGCTCGTGTTTTCTCAAACAGCCTATCCTCGGTAAGGTCTGTACTCTTCTACACCTGCACCCAACAAGCAGCTGCCAGGCACTTACTAAGAAGGCAAAGAAGAATGTTCTCTGCCTGTCCTCAAAGAGCTCAGAGTCTAGGGAACAGAGACACAGAACCAGAGAGTTCCAATCAAAAGTCCTTGTAATGCTAGAAACAGGCACAGGAAAACTTTGAAGTCCCAGGCAGGGACACCTAACCCAACCCATACAGTTCATGAAAGTGTTCCCAAAGGTGGAACAAGGCCAACTCTGCAGGCATGAACTGGGGAGGCCGGTAAGCAAGGGGCATGCCAGGCAAAGGTGAGGCAGGATAGTATGAAGCTAGGGAGATTCCTTGACAAATGGAATAAGAGAAACTGAGACAAAATAATTAAACAAGGTCAAACAATCTGAGCATTTTACAACCAGCTAATGAATCACAGGGTTTTATCTTCCCAAACCAAGGACACTAAGGAGCAAATGGTTTCCATAATATTTCAGACCATCCAGGGACACAGAATGGCCTCGGTCCCAGTCCCTCTTCAATGATGTTCTTTAAAAATGAAACTAACCAGAAAATAACACCTGACCCCTCTATATGCACATTTTGATGAATAAACATATTGAAGGACACCCCTGAAAAGCTAATGAATATTTTGTTAAAACCCTCCCCTGAAACCTCTCCTAGGATTCTGGCAGGCCAAAGAGAGATAAAAAGCCTCAAGACAAAGGAGCCACAGCGTGCTCTCACAAGAGCATGCCCACGCCTGTATTTTCACTGTTTTTCTCCTAAACTCCAAGGGACCCACAAGACTTGCAACCAGGACAGCAGTGGCAGTGGCAACTCAACCTGGGCTAACCCCCTGAACCTGTCCCCAAAGCCCCCTTTTTTCTGACTTTTCCTCTCCTGTTGCTTTCCCTCTTTTTTTTTTTTTTTCTAAATAAATGCTGTCATTTATTCATTTATTTATTTATTTAATCTTCACTGGAGGATATTTTTTTCCATTGATTTTTAGAGTGAGTTGGAGGAGTGGGGGAAAGAAACATTGATGGGAGAGAGACACATAGATTGGTTGCCTTCCGCACATGCCCCAGCCAGGGGCCGAGGATCGAACCTGCAACCCAGACACTTAACCTTTGTCTGGAAATCAAACCCACGACCCTTCAGTGCACGGGCTGACACTCTAACCACTGGCCAGGCCATCCCTCTTGAGCCCTTCCTTTGTTTCACTTTTCCCAACTTTTATAAACATACTTTCAAAAGCCACTTGGACTCATATTGTGAAATCTTTCCTACCCAAAGTCAAGAACCCATGGGCCCTAAGCAGACCTGCCCCAGGTCCAGACCCCAACCAGTAACATTCTGGCATCCAACATGAGGCAGTAGAGTTGTTTTCTTTTTACTCTCTTTCAAATTCATCTTTCCTGTCCCTTCTTATCATGGTGTGGGGGAAACGTACCTGTCAGCTGCAGAGTAAATCCTTGTCAAAACACATCTCATCAACACTGAGATGGAAGGTAAGCCTGCCCTCTGGACACGGAGTCATGCACCCAAATGACTGTCCCTGGTGACATATAGGTGATGGGGTCCATTGAGTCAGGATCCAATCACCTCTGATTTCTGAAGGGATCCCTTCCCTCCCCCTCACTTGGTTGGCATGAAGTTGAGTCCCCTGTCTGAGTGGGGTAAACCCATCCCTGGGTCATCTAGCCAATGTCCTGGTCGTTGATAAGGCCACCCTCAGGGCATGGGGTAAACATGTCCCCAGCACATTTCTCTACTCATAATACAATTTCTAGTCCTCTATCTAAAGTATTTGTTGCACCAATTTTTACAACTTTATTCTTATCATACCACACCTTATCCTCTGTCACCAGATTTCTCTTCCTCCTGTTTAAATAACTCTTTGGGACACCACATGTGTAATTCTTTGTCTTGGAGCCAAGACTTTCTTTGGTTCCACAATTCATTCATGGCCTTTGAAGCTTTCACTAAGGTTCTCAACAAGTCTTCTGGGTAATTAAAATTATAAACATGACTAAGGTAATTGAAGGAAAATTTGTAAAAATTAGTCTTTTTAAACACTGTAAATCCTCCTGGAGGCCTGGGAACTTCTGCGGTCCTGGGTACAATGGGGAAATTAGTACCACCCAAAAACTCTATGCAAGCTGTGGAAGCAGCAGGGGCCACACCCCCATCTCAATATAAGGGGGAAAAATGGTACTTTTACATTCAAGCTACTTGAGGCCTGGGAGCTGCTGCAGTCCCAGGAATAAGCCCAAGCCTGATATCTTCCCCTAGCCTGTTCTCTAGCCTCCTAACAGTTGTCAAGGTCATGCTATATCTTCTATGCCTCTTTTAAAAATGTGAGTGTGGCCCTGGCCGGTTTGGCTCAGTGGTTAGAGCATCGGCCTGCGGTCCAGAGAGACCCGGGTTCGGTTCCCGCTAAGGGCACATACCTCGGTTGCAGTTTGTCCCCGGCCCTGGTTGGTCGTGCGGGTGGCAGCCACTCGATGTGTCTCTTTCACGTCGATGTTTCTCTCTGTCTCTCTTCCTCTCTCTCCCTCCCACTCTATCTGAACAAAAAATGAAAAAAATGTCCTCGGGTGAGGATAAAAAAATAAAAATAAAAATAAAAATAAAATAAAAATGTGAGTGTGTTTGCCAATGGAAAAAAAAACTTTCTGAAAGTTATAAAATGTGTTTATAAATTTACTGATCTAAAGAATGATAATTGTTTGCTTTCAGTTGTCACTAAAAATTAAGGTTTCTAAGAATTAAGAATTCTAATTAAGTTGGGAAAAATACATGGTTTTGGTAATAGAAAATGCAAGTTATGGCAATATATTTGAAGAAAATAGGGAGAAAGCAGGTTGTTCTAAAATTGGTTATTTCTGAATGAGTTAAGAAGAAACAAACTAAGGGACTAGGAAAGTTGCAAAGGAATTATGTATGTTGCAGAAGGTTTGTGTAAGTCACAGAGGGTTCATGCAAATTGAAGAAGGATTGTGTAGAGAGAAGCAAAATGAGAAATAATTGAGAAAGTGAAAAAGGTGAGAAGAGATATAAAGAAAGAGATATACATATTGCAGAAAGAAAGGATAAAAGAAAGGGATATCATAGGAAGAAAGGATATTGGAGTAGGAATACTCAAGAAGGGAAATGGAAGTGGGGAAAAAGAAATAAGAATAATAAGGAAAAGCACATAGATAAATGCCAAAGCAGAAAGGTGACATTGATAACAAATGAAAAGGCCAGGAAACTCCCTTTGATTTTTCAAAACCAATTGTTATTTCCCCACAAAACCCCAGGTAAATACCTTGTATTATGGCCCTTTGCAAAGAAAAACTTGATTGGTTTTCTGAAAACCCTGGCAAATTCACAGAGGGGTTTTATCACTTGACACTGACTTATGACCTCACTTGGAGTGATTTAGATTGTTCCCTCCCACTGCTGCACTGTAGATTAAAAGCAGCACATAAGGAGCCACTAGGGCCTATGCTGATGAATTAGCTGGTTTTCATGCTCAACATCACATATACTGACCAAGGGGAGATGAAATCCCAGATCAGCACCCTAACTGGGTCTATCAAACTGGGACAGATGAAGGACTAGAGGGAAGGGATTGCCAGACTCACATGATTACTCTCATAGATGGTATGAAAAATGTATTATTGAGCCCATTAATTATGACAAAATGAAAGCAGTTACTCAAGGAAAGGATGAAAACTCCACCCTTTTTGAGGAGTTATTAACAGAAGCTTTATGAAAGTACACAAACATTGACCCTGAGTCTGCCCAGGGTGGAGCACTTCTAAGGATGCATTTTATCCAGCAGGTAGCCCAGACATCAGGAGAAAGTTTCAAAAACTGGTCTTGGGACCTCAGACCCCCAATGAGCAAATGGTAGAGATAGTTTTCAGTGTTGTTAACTACCGAGACAGGGCAGAAGAAGAGCAAAAAGCCACCCAATGGAAACAAAAGGCTTACTTGTTAGCTGCAGCTTTAAGCCCTGTGCCACCTCAGGGTCACCCAGCCTCCAGACTACAACAGACATCTAAGGGGTAATGCTATTCCTGTGGACAAGAAAGACACTGGAAGAAGGAGTGCCCACAACAGACTCAGGTTTAACTAACTCCAGGACCATGCCCCTTCTGTAAGAGAAAAGGCCATTGGAAAATCTAGTGCCCTAGGCTCCAAAGGGAATCTAGTACCTCCAAACCAATGATGATTGAAACACCAGAGAATTGATGGTGCCTGAGGCTTCCTACCACCCCCACTGACCATCTGACCATCACACTAGAGGAACCTCGAATGACCCTTGATGTGGCAGGTAAGCCCAACAGGGATTGCTTACTCTGCTCTGACTCATTCACCAGGGCCTCTTTCTTTCAAAACCTGTTTGATCACTGGGGTAAATGGGCAGCCTCAATGCTACTCAAGCCCTCAGCTGCAGCCTCAGGAATTTCACTTTTAGTCATGACTTTATTGTTTTTCCAAGGTGCCATATTCCCTTATTAGGGAGGTACATCTTGTCTAGTCTAGGAACTACCATAACCCTAGGAGCATTAGACATAGAAGATAATGAAACCTCATTGTTATGACTAACTTCTCACCCTGAACCAGAAATTAGTAATATTCCAGAATATGTCCTCATCCAAGTGAACCCCGAGGTATGGGAAACTAGAATACCAAGCAGAATAACAAAAATACCCCCTGTCAAGAGATCTCTAAAAGTAGGGTACCCTAACAAAAGACCCTCTCTAAAACCCGAGGCCATAAAAGGGGTCAAACCTCTCATTGAAAGCTATTTAAAGCATGGGCTTCTCAGGCCCTACCAGTCCCCATGCAATATCCCTGTTCTAACAGCACAAAAGCCAGAATACTGGTTTGTACAAGACCTAAGAGCAGTAAATGAGGTTGTAATTCTGGTACATCCTGTAGTTCCAAACACCTACACTATCTTAACTCAAATCCCAGGAGAAGCCAAATATTTTACTATATTAAATTTAAAGGAGAGAATACTCATCAACACAGAAAATTCCCCAGGACCAAACTGGAACTGCAACTAAGATAAAGACAAGTCATCGGGAAAAACCAACTGAAAAGCAGCTGGAGAGAACCCGTATAACCAGGAACAGAAAGAAGACACCAAATCAAGCATGGTAGGAACTGTGGAGGTGCAAGATGGCAGTCTGGGAGCCCACAGACAGCAGCTGGGGACTGTTTTAGCTGTGAGCAGTTCCCACTGAAAAAACAGGGGTTTTAAAAAGCACCAAATCAACTACAGCCACTCACCCTGGGCTCCGGCAGAGGGAGGGCAGACTGGTCTGGAACTGTGTGGAAAGAGTCCAGGGCTCCTGGCTCAGGAGAACACTGGAGGGAGTACACTGGGAGTTTTGTGCTGAATCACTCGCTCATAGAACAGTAGCCATCTAACGTAAAGAGCCCATTCCCAGAACCCTGGGAGAAGCAACGGCCCCTCCCTCAGGAATTCAACACTGCCAAGCTAGGCAAGAGAAATGCAAATTGAGGCTCATTAACATATAGAATCTGACAGCAAGCAAGTGCCCCACCCACTGGAAATCCTCTTACACCTGAGGGATTTTTCATTCAGTAGAGGGAGCCACAACCACCAGAACACCAACACCCACAGGGAAAATTTAGCAGTTTCCAAAACCCACTGAGACAGGAAAAATGATGAAACAAAGAAATCCTAAATGAAAAACAAGATAATTCTACAGGAGAAGAGATAAATGAAATGGAATTAAGCAAGATATCAGAGGTAGAGTTCAGAGTACTAATTATGAGGAAGCTCAACAGCATGAATAAAGAGTTCAACAGAATAAGTAAAGATATAGAAACATTGAAAATCAACCAATTGGAAATGAAAAATGACATAGCAGAAATAACACATTAAAAGGACTAACCAGCAGAGTAGAGGAAGCCAAGGATCAGATCAGTGAATTAAAAGACAGGGTAGAAAAAAATCATCCAATCAGAGAATCAAAAAAAGAGAACAATTAAAAAACAGGATGACAGCATAAGAGAACTGTGGGACAATATGCAACCTAATAACATCCACATCATAGGAATGCCAGAAGAAGAAGAAAATGAGCAAGGATTAGAGAATATATTTGAAGAAATAATGACTGAAAACTTCCCTAACTTGGTGAAGGAAAAAGGTGTACAAGTTCAAGAAGCACAAAGAGCCCCAAGTAACAAGAACCAAAGAGGCCCACACCAAGACACGTCATAATTAAAATGCCAAAATTGCCCTGGCCAGTTTGGCTCAATGGTTAGAGCATTGCCCCACGGACCAGAGAAGCCCAGGTTTCGTTCCTCCTAAGGGCACGTACCTTGGTTACAGTTTGTCCCTGGCCCCGACTGGAGTTCTGTGGGTAGCAACCAGTCAATGTGTCTCTTTCACATCGATGTGTCTCTCTCTTCCTCCCTCTCTCCCTCCTGCTCTTTCTGAAGATAAATGCAAAAATGTCCTTGGGTGAGGATAAAAAAAAAATTTTTTTTAATGCCAATAATTAAAGACAAAGAGTGAATTCTAAAGGCAGCAAGAGATAAGCAACAGGTTACCTACAAAGGAACCCCAATAACACTATCAGCTTACTTCTCAACAGAAACACTACAGGCCAGAAGGGAATGATATGAAGTAATCAAGGCAAAAAAAACAAGGACCTGAACCCAAGACTACTCTATCCAGCAAGGCTATCATTTAAAATAGAACACAAAATAAAGAGCTTCCCGGACAAACTAAAGGCTAAGGGAATATATTAGCACCAAACAAGCACTGCAAGAAATGTTTTTTTTTTTTTAAAAAAAAAGACTGCTGTAATAAGCAGAAGAAATAGGAAGAGAAACATAACCATAATACACAAAAATGGCAATAAATAAGTACATACCAATAATAACCTGAAATATAAATGGATTAAACACTCTGACCAAAAACACAGAGTAGCTGAATGAATAAAAATCATGACTCATATATATGTTGTTTACAAGAGACCCACCTCACAACAAAAGAGTCACATAGGTTGTAAGTGAAGAAATGGAAAAAAATTTTTCCAAGCAAATGGAAAGGAAAAAAAAGCTGGGGTAGCAATACTCATATCTGATAAAATAGACTTCAAAATGAAGGCCATAACTAGAGACAAAGAAGGCTACTACATAATATTGAAAGGATCTAATCAACAGGAGGCTATAACCTTGGTAAACATATATGCACCTAACTTAGGAACACCAAAATACATTTAAAAACTTCTGGAGGACTTCAAAGGAGAAATCAACAGCAATACAATCATAGCAGGGGACTTCAACACCCCACTGACATCACTGTATAGATCCTCCAGACAAAAAATTAACAAGGAAACAGAGATTCTAAATTATGCACCAGAACAAATGGATTTAATAGGTATCTTCAGACAATTACACACCGAAACTACAGAATTCACATTCTTCTCAAGTGCACATGGGACATTCTGAAAGATAGACCACATGTTAGGACACAAATTAAGTCTCTACAAGTTCAAGAAGATTGAAATCATATCAAGCATCTTCTCAGATCACAATGGTGTGAAATTAGAAATCAATTTCAGCAAAAACATTCAAACACATGGAGGCTAAATAGCATGTTATTAAACAATGAATGGGTTACTGAGGAGATCAAGGAAGAAATTAAAAACTTCCTGGAAACCAATGAAAATGAACACACAACAACACAAAATCTATGTGACACAGCGAAAGCAGTCCTGAGAGGGAAGTTCATAGCACTACAGGCCTACCTCAAGAAACAAGAAAAATTTCTAATTGACTATCTAACCCTACAACTTAAAGACCTAGAAAGTAAACAAAAAGAAAAACCCAGAGCAAGTAGAAGAAAAGAAATAGTAAAGGTCAGAGCAGAAATAAATGACATAGAGACAAAAAAAAAAATTCAAAAGATCAATGAAACAAAGAGCTGGTTCTTTGAAAAGATAAACAAGATTGATGAACCTTTAGCCAGACTCACCCAGAGACAAAGAGAGAAGACCCAAATAAACAAAGTCAGAAATGAAAGAGAAGTAACAACTGACACTACAGAAAGACAAAGGATCATTAAAAAATACTATGAACAATTATATGCCAACAAATTGGACAATTCAAGTGAAATGGAAAAATTTCTAGAAAAGCACAGTTTCCCAAAACTGAACCAGGAAGAGATAGAAAACTTGAACACACCAATAACAACTAAAGATATTGAAGATGTAATCAAGAAACTTCTAGCAAACAAAAGCCCAGGCCCAGACAGCTTCATGGGGGAGTTTTACCGAACATTCAAAGAAGAACTAATATCCATTCTCCTCAAACTATTCCAAAAAACTTAAGAAGAAGGAAGTCTTCAAAACTCATTTTATAAGACAAGCGTAATACTAATTCCAAAACCAGATAAAGACACTACAAAGAAAGAAAACTATAGGCCAATATCCCTAATGAACATGAATGCCAAAATCCTTAATAAAATGTTAGCAAATTTGATCCAGCAATGCATTAAAAAAATTATTCTTCATGACCAAGTGAGATTCATCCCAGGGATGCAAGGCTGGTACAATATTTGCAAATCCATAAATGTGATACACTACATAAACAAAATGAAAGATAAAAACCATATGATAATATCCATAGATGCTGAAATAGCATTCGACAAAATCCATTACCCATTTCTGATAAAAATGCTCAGCAATGTGGGAATAGAGGGATCGTATCTCGACATAATAAAGGCCATATATGAAAAACCTATATCCAGCATCATACTCAATGGGCAAAAACTAAAAGCATTCCCCTTAAGAACAGGAACAAGATAGGGATGCCCACTTTCACCACTCTTATTTAACATAGTACTGGAAGTCTTAGCCACAGCAATCAGACATGAAGAAAAAATAAAAGGGATCCAAATTGGAAAGGAAGGAGTGAAACTGTCATTGTTTGCAGATAACATGATATTGAACATAGAAAACCCTAAAGACTCCACCAAATATCTACTAGATTTAGTAAATGAATTTGGCAATGTAGCAGGATACAAAATTAATGTCAATAAATCGACGGCAATCTTATACACCAATAATGAACTCACAGAAAGAGAAACTAAAAAAAAAATCCCATTTACCACTGCAGCAAAAAAACTAAAATACCTAAGAATAAACTTAACCAAAGAAGTAAAGGACTTGTTCTCAGAAAACTACAGGACATTGAAAAAAGAAATAGAGCCCTGGCCAGTTTTGGTCAGTGGTTAGAGCATCGGCCCGCAGACCAGAGAGTCCTAGGTTCGGTTCCTGCTAAGGCCATATACCTCATTTGCAGTTTGTCCCCAGCCCCAGTTGGGGTCGTGTGGGTGGCAACCACTCTATGTGTCTCTCTCACATCGATGTTTCTCTCTTTCTATTCCTCCCTCTCTCCCTCCCACTCTATCTGAAGATAAATGCAAAAATGACCTTGGGTGAGGATTAAAACAAAAAGAAAAAAGAAATAGAGAAAGATATTAGAAAGTGGAAGCATATGCCTTGTTCATGGATTGGAAGAATTAACATCATTAAACTGTCCATACTACCCAAAACAATCTATAGATTCAATGCAATCCCCATTAAAATACCAATGACATATTTCACAGAACTAGAACAAATACTCCAAAAGTTTATGTGGAACCAAAAAAGACCCCGAATAGCCACAGCAATCTTGAAAAAGAAGAACAAAGTAGAAGGGATCACAATACCTGATATCAGGTTATATCACAAAGGCATTGTAATCAAAACAGCCTGGTACTGGCACAAGGACAGGCATATAGATCAATGGAACAGAACAGAGAACCTGGAAATTGACCCAAGACATTATGCTAAATTAATATTTGACAAAGGTGGCAAGAGCATACAACGGAGAAAGGACAGCCTCTTTAATAAATGGTGTTGGGAAAATTGGACAGCTACACGCAAAAAAAATGAAGCTAGACCACCAACTTACACCATACACAAGAATAAATTCAAAATGGATAAAAGACTTAAATGTGACTCATGAATCCATAAAAATCCTAGAAGAAAATGTAGGCCAACAAAATTTCAGACATCACACACAGCAGAATTTTCACTGATACAATGCCTAGGCGAGAGAAACAAAGGAAAACAATTAATAATGGGACTACATCAAACTTCTGCACTGCAAAAGAAACAAACATTAAAATGGAAAGGGAACCCACTATATGGGAGAGCATAATTGCCAACGATACATCAGATAAGTGGTTAATCTCCAAAATATATAGAGTACTCATACAACTGAACAAAAGGAAGACAAAGAATCCAATTTAAAAAATGGGCTGAGGATCTAAATAGACACCTCTCCAAACAGGTCATACAAATGGACAAGAGACATATGTAAAAATGCTCACTGTCACTAATTATCAGAGAGATGCAAATTAAAATGACTATGAGGTATCACCTTACACCTATCAGAATAGCTGCCATCAACAATCATCACACAACAAGTGCTGGTGAGGGTGTGGAGAAAAGGGGACTCTAGTACATTGCTGGTGCAAATGCAGACTAGTACAGCCACTATGGAAAACAATATGCTGTTTACTAAAAAAATTAAAAATTGAACTGCCATTTGACCCAGTTATCCCAGTTCTAGGAATATATTCTAAGATGCCTGAAACACCAATCAGAAAGAATATATGCACCCGTATGTTCATAGCAGCACTATTTACAATTACTAAGATCTGGAAACAGCCCATGTGTCCATCCATAGATGAGTGGATAAAAAAGTGGTACATATACCCAATGGAATACTATGCAGCTATAAGAAAGAAAGATCTCTTATCCTTTGAGACAACATGGAGGGACCTGGAGAGTATTATGCTAAGCGAAATAAGCCAATCAGAGAAAGACAAATATCACATGATCTCACTTATTTGTGGAATATAATGAACAAAATAAGATGATGAACTAAATAGACCCAGAGACATAAAAGTAGGGTACAGACTCATAAACCTCCAAATAGGGAGGTAAGGGGGAGCTAAGAGATAAACCAAAGAACTTATAAGCATAACCAATGGACATCAATGGACACAGACAACAATGCTGGAGGTGGGGTGGGAGGTAGGATCAGGAGGAAGGTGTCAATGGGGGGAAAAGGAGAAACATCTGTAACAGAAATAAATTAATGAAAGAAAAACTTTTTTTTTAATAAAAATTAAAAAATAAATTTAAAGGATACCTTTTTCTGCATCCTCCTTCATCCGGCCTTAGGGCTGTACCCAACCTTGGGGCTGCCAAATTTAGAAGAAAACATTTATCATATATATAGCAGAGAGACAAGGAATAGCACTTGGAGTCCTCACCCAGAAATGAGGCCTGACTCCAAGGCCAGTAGCTTACTTTTTAAAACTAGATCCTGTAGCAGCCAGCTGGCCACACTGTTTACCAGCTGTAGCAGCCACTGCTCTTGGAGTAGGAGAAGCCAATAAACATGCCCTTGGGCAGCCACTAGAGGTACAAAACCCCATGAAATACAAGCTGTGTTAGAAACAAAGGGACATTAGTGGCTCATGGTGGGGGGGGGGAGGGGGCGGGCTAAGTAAATATCAATCTTTTTCCTTGACTCTCCTGAATTAACCCTGAAACTTTGTCAAACTCTCAATCCTGCTACCCTTCTACCAATAAACAAAGAAACCCAGATTATATACCAATGCATAGAAACTATTGAACAAGTATGTTCAAGCAGACCTGACTTAAAAGATGAACCTTACTTAACCCTGAAGCAGAATGGTTTATGAATGGCAGCAATTTTATACAAGATAGAGTCAGAAAGGCCCAGTATGCCATTGTCAGTCTTCAGGAAACAATAGAGGCAAAACCCCTGCCCCCTAATACCTCAGCCCAAAAAGCTGAACTTATAGCACTCTCTAGGGCCTTACAATTAGGAAAAAAAACCTTTGAGTTAATATCTATACTGACTCAAAATAAGGGTTTCCAATATTGCATACCCATGCTGTTATTTGGAAGGAAAAAGGACTTTTGACGGCAAAAAAAATCCCCCATAAAACACCATAAACAAATTTTAGAACTCCTGACAACTGTAACACTCCTCCCAAAAGTAGTAGTAATACATTGCTGGGGCCACTAAAAGGGGAACACAGATATAATCAAAGGTAATACAGTGGCAGATCTGGCAGCTAAAGTAGTAGCATGGTCTTCATCAATCACCAGAGAGACAGCTGTTTCCCAACTTTCCTCAGCCCTCAGAAGGCCCTTCCTACACCACAGAGGAGGCATCTTGGGCCTTAGAGAGTGGATTCTCTAGGTCCCCAACAGGCTGGATGTCAAAAAATAATGAACTTTTACTACTTCAAACTTTAAAGTGGAAATACATCAAAATGTTCCACAATGACACCTACAGGGGGAGAGACGCTCTTACCATCTTTGTCTCCCAGCTGTTTATGACACAAAGTCTTCATAAAACTGTAAAGGAAGTGACCCAAGTATGTATGCTCTGCTCCAAAAATAACCCCCAAAGTCACCTCTCTCCTCCTTCCTTCCTGATGCCAATACAACACCAGGGCACACACCCCAGGGAGGATTGGCAAATGGATTTCACTCAGATGTCCCCTAAAGCTGGATTTAAATATTTTATAGTACTTATAGATACGTTACTGGATGGATTGAAGCCTTTCCCACTAGAATGGAAAAAGCTATTGAGGTGGCCAAGTACTTACTAAATGAAATCTTACCTTGCTTTGGACTCCCAAGAAGCTTACAGAGTGACAATTGGCCCTCTTTTGTAGCCAAGATTACACAACAGCTGGCTCAAGCTTTAGGAATTGACTGTTATTTACACTTGTCATGGAGACCTCAATCCTAGGTAAGGTAGAAAGAGCTAATCAAACCCTAAACAGGATTCTAGCCAAGTTATGCCAAGAAACATCAGAGTCTTGGGTGTCTATGTTACCCATAGGTCTCAGGAAAATGAGAGCTGCGCATAAAGGAAAGTTACAAGTGAGCCCCTTTGAACTCACCTATAGCAGGTCCTTTCTCAGATCTGACTTGCTAACAGATGAGAAAACTCTCCAGCTATTGTCTTACACCATGAATCTAGGACAGGCACAAAAAGCATTACAGGAATATGAAAACAAAATTCTACCTGCCCCCACTAAAGACTACCAACACAAGTTAAACCAGGGAACATGGTCTATTTAAAAACATGAGAAACAACTCTCCTGAGTCCCAACTACAACCCAGATGGAAAGGCCCATATCAGGTCCTACCAAGCACCCTAACTGCAGTAAAGTTTGCAGGGACATCCAGTTGGGTATCTCAAATAATTATCTCAAATTAACCCTGTTTCTTGTGAGCCCCCACAGGAACCACAACTTGTGACTTACACTTGTGAACCCATCGAGGACCTCAAGTTCCTCTTCAAGAAACAAAAACCTGTTACAGATAAGAATGTGGTGACTCAGCTTTCATAAAATTGTCCTCCAATCTACTAACCTTCTTGTCAAATTTGTCACTTCTAGGATACAACAATTCCATGTCAAGATGATGACACTTTGGGGATACCAGCTCATTCCTACTTTATAAGAATCATCCAAATCATCGCTGTTTTGGTCTCAGTTACCATTCCCTTGTCCCCCTTAGATCAGTCAGAGAGAGAATTCCGTACCCTACACAGGCAGGGACTACAACCCTTGTCAGCAGGAAGCAGTTACTGAAAATGGACCATCCTACCTCATTAACCCTAAAAGATTTTTCTCTAAGGGAAGAATGAGGCTGGATAATAAAAAGCTAGGGAGATTCCTTGAAAAGTGTAATAAGAGAAACTGAGACAAAATAATTAAAAAAGGCCAAACAATCTCAGCAATTTGCAACCAGCTAATGGAATCACAAAGTTTTATCTTCCCAAACCAAGGACACTAAGGACCAAATGGTTTACATATTCCAGACTGTCCAGGGACAGAAGTGCCTCAGTCCCAGCCCCTCTTCAATGACATTCTTTTTTATTTTTAATTAAAAAAACATTTTTTAATCCTCACCCGAGGATATTTTTCCATTTTAAATACAGTGGGAGGAAGGGAGAGAGAGAGAGAGAGAGAGAGAGAGAGAGAGAGAGAGAGAGAAATGTGAGAGAGACACATCAATTGGTTGCCTCCTGCATGACCCCAACAGGGGCCAGGGATTGAACCTGCAACCAAGGTGCGTGCCCTTGACTGGGAATGGAACCTGTCTCTTCGGTTTGCAGGCCAATGCTCTAACTGCTGAGCCAAACCAGCCAGGGCTTCAGTGGCATTCTTGATGATGTTCTTTCAAAATGAAACTAACTAGAAAATAACACCTGACCCCTCTATATGCACATTTTGATTAATAAACATATTGAAGGACACACCTGAAAAGCTAATGAACATTTTGTTAAGACCCTCCCCTGAGACCTCTCCTAGAATTCTGGCAGGCCAAAGAGAGATAAAAAGCCTCAAGACAAGGGAGCCACAGCATGCACATGCGCGTGCCCACACCTTGTATCTTTACTGTTTTTTCCTAAACTCTAAGGGAGCTTAGGGACTTGCAACCAGGGAGGCAGTGGATAGTGGCAGCTCAACATAGGCTAACCCCCTGAACCTGTCTCCAAGGCCCCCTTTTATCTGACTTTTCCTCTCCTGTTGCTTTCCCTATCTTAATCCCTCCCTTTGTTTCACTGTCCCCAACTTTTATAAAACACTCTCAAAAGCCACCTGGACTTATGGTGTGAAATCTTTCCTACACAAAGTCAAGAACGCACACACTACCAGCGGGCCCTAAGCAGACTTGCCTTGGGGCCAGACCCTGTCTGGTAACAGAGAGACAATAGGGGACACGGAAAACACTTGAGAATTAAAATACACAGTAGGTGCAACAAAAGTACTTTGCAAATAACTTTGCTAGGGCTGCCATAACAAAGTACCACAGGCTGGGCAGCTTAAACAGCAGGAAGGTATTATTTCACTATTTTGGAGGCTAGAAACTTGAAATCAAGGTATGGGCAGGGTTGGTTTCTGAGGCTTCTCTCTTTGGCTTGTAGATGACCATCTCCTTGTATCTTCACATTGTCTTCTCTCTGTACCTGTCTGTGTCCTAATCTCCTCTTCTTCCTTTTGTAAATAACCTTTATTGTTAAGAGTATTACAGATGTCCCCCCATATTTTCCCCCATAGTCCCCGTCCACCAGGTTCCCACCCTGCCCCATTCCCTCACCACCCTTTTGTCTGTGTCCATAAGTAATGCATATATACATATGAGTTCTTTGGTTAATGTCTTCCCAATCCCCTTCCCCCCTTGCCTATAAGATTCATTCGTCTGTTCCATGTTTCCATGCCTCTGGTTCTATTTTATTCATCAGTTTTTTCTGTTTGTTAGATCCCACAAATAAGTGAGATCATGTGATGCTTGTCTTTCTCTGACTGGCTTATATCGCTTAGCATAATACTCTGCAGGTCCCTCCATACTGTCTCAAAGGGTAAGGGATCCGTCTTTTTTTACAGCTGCATAGTATTCCATTGTGTAAATATACCACAGCTTTTTTATCCATTTATCTACTGATGGGCACTTGGGCCATTTCCAGATCTTAGTTATTATGAGTAGCACTGCTGTGAACATAGGGGTGCATATATTCTTTCTGATTGGTGTTTCAGGTTTCTTAGGATATATTCCCAGAAGGGGGGATCTCTGGGTCAAATGTCAGTTCCATTTTTAATTTTCTGAGGAAATTCCATACTGTTTTCCATAGTGGCTGTACCAGTCTGCATTCCCACCAGCAGTGTACTAGGGTTCTCCTTTCTCCACAACCTCGCCTGCACTTATTTATTTATTGATGGTAGCCATTCTGGCAGGTGTGATTTGCATTGTCGTTTTAATTTGCTCTCGCTGATGATTAGTGACTTTGAGCATTTTTTCATATGTCTCTTGGACATTGTATATCCTCTTTGGAGAAGTGTCTATTCAGGTCCTCAGCACATTTTTTAATGAGAATTGTTTATCTTCCTTTTGTTGAGTTGTATGTGTACTTTGTGTATTTTGGAAATTAACACCTTATCAGATGTGTCACTGGCAAATATGTTCTCCCATACAGTGGGATCCCTTTTCATTTTGTTGATGGTTTCTTTTGTGGTGCAGAAGCTTTTTAGTTTGATGTAGTCCCATTTGTTTATTTTTTATCCTTTGTTTCTCTTGACCTAGGCAATGTATCGGTAAAAATTCTGCTATGTGATGCCTGCCTGGTGTGGCCCAGTGGTTGAGTGTCGACTCAAGCACCAAGAGGTTGCTGGTTCAATTCTCAGTCAAGGCACATGCCCAGGTTGTGGGCCTGATCCCCAGTGGGGGCATGCAGGAGGTGGCCAATAGATGTTTTCTCTCATTGATGTTTCTATCTCTCTCCCTCTCCCTTCCTCTCTCTCCCTAACATCAATAAAGAAAAAAAATTCTGCCATGTGAGATGTCAGAGATTTTGCTGCCTATGTTTTCTTCTAGGGTTTTTATGGTTTCACAACTTACGTTTAAGTATTTTGCCCATTTTGAGTTTATTCTTGTGTATGGTGTAAGTTGATGGTCTTGTTTCATTTTACTGCATGTACCTGTCCAATTTTCCCAACACTGTTTATTGAAGAGACTGTCTTTACTCCATTGTATGCTTTTGCCTCCTTTGTCAAATATTAATTGAGCATAATGATTTGGGTTGATTTCTGGGTTCTCTGTTCTGTCCTTTGATCTGTATGCCTGTTTTTGTCCAGTACCAGGCTAATTTGTTTACAATGGCTTTGTAGCATTACTTGATATCCAGTATTTGATTCCACTAACTTTGTTCTTCTTTCTCAAGGTTGCTGCAGATATTCTGGGTCTTTTTTGGTTCCATATAAATTTTTGGAGTATTTGTTCTAGATCTGTGAAATATGCCATTGGTATTTTTTTTTTATCCTCACCCGAGGACATATTTTTTTGCATTTATCTTCAGATAGAGTGGGAGGGAGAGAGGGAGGAAGAGAGGGAGAGAGAAACATTGATGTGAAAGAGACATATCAACTGGTTGCCACCCTCACGACCCTAACTGGGGCCAGAGATGAACCCCAACTGAGGTATGCGCCCTCAGCAGGAACCGAACCTGGGACTCTCTGGTCCTTGGGCCAACGCTCTAACCACTGAGCCAAACTGGCCAGGACTGCGATTGGTATTTTAATAAGGATTGCATTGACTCTATAGATTGGTTTGGGTAGTATGGACATTTTAATGATGTTCATTCTTCCAATCCATGAATACAGTGTATTCTTCCACTTGTTTATATCTTCCTCTATCTCTTTTCAATGTCCTATAGTTTTCTAAATACTGTACAGGTCTTTAAGCTCCTTGTTTAAGTTTATTTCTAAGTATCTTATTTTATTATTATTGCAATGATAAATGGGATCGTTTCTTTTTCTGACAGTTCATGATTAATGTATAAAAATGCCATCAATTTCTGGGTCTTAATTTTGTATGCTGCTACATTGCCAAATTCACTTATTAAATCTAGTAGGGTTTTTTCTGTGGAGTCTTTATGGTTTTCTATGTACAAATACCATGTCATCTGAGAAAAATGACAGTTTTACTTCCTCCTTTCCAATTTGGATGCCTTTTATTTTTTCTTCTTGTCTAATTGTTGTGGCTAGGACTTTCAATACTATGTTGAATAAGAGTGGTGAAAGTGGGCATCTCTGTCTTCTTCCTGTTCTCAGGGGGACTTCTTTTAGTTTTTGCCCATTGAGTATGATGTTGGCTGTAGGTTTGTCATATATGGCTTTTATTATGTTGAGGTATGACCCCTCTCTTCCCACTTTGTTGAGAGTTTTTATAAAAAATGGATGCTGGGTTTTGTTGAATGCTTTTTCTGTGTCTATTGATATGATCATGTGATTTTTATCTTTCAATTTGTTTATGTGATGTATCACATTTATTGATTTGCAAATATTGTACCAGCCTTGCATCCCTGGAATAAATCCCACTTGGTCATGATGTATAATCTTTTAAAAATATTGCTGGATCTGATTTGCTAACATTTTGTTGAGGATTTTGCATCTATGTTCATTAGGGATATTGGCCTGTAATTCTCTTTCTTTTTAGTGTCCTTATCTGGTTTTGAAATTAGGATAATGCTGGCTTCGTGAAAAGAGCTTGAAAGTTTTTCTCCCTCTTGCAGTTTTTGTAATAGTTTGAGGAGAATAGGTGTTAGTTCTCCTTTCAGTGTTTGGTAAGACTCCTCTGTGAAGCTGTCCAGACCAGGGCTTTTGTTTGCTAGGAGTTTATTGATTACTGCTTCAATTTCATTATTTGTTTTGAGCTGTTCAGGTTTTCTGAAACTTCCTGGTTGAGTTTTGGGCAATTGTATGTTTCTAGGAATTTGTCCATTTAACTTAGGTTGTACAGTTTGTTGGCATATAATTGTTCACAGTATTTTCTTACCATCTTTTGTATTTCTGTGGTGTCAGTTGTTATTTCACCTCTTTTGTTTCTGATTTTATTTATTTAGGTCTTCTCTCTTTTTTTCTTGATGAATCTGGCTAAAGACTGGTGCATCTTGTTTATCTTTCTGCAAAAACAGCTCTTGGGTTCATTGATCTTTTGTAGTGTTTTTTTAGTCTCTATGTCATTTATTTCTTCCTACTACTTACTCTTGGCTTTTCTTGTTATTTTCTTTCTAATTCTTTTAGTTGTAGGGTTAGAGAGTTTATTAGAGATTTTTCTTGTTTCTAAAGGAAGGCCTGTAGTGCTATAAACTTCCCTCTCAGGACTGCTTTCACTGTGTCCCATAATTTTGGGGTTGTTGTGTGCTCATTTTTATTTGTTTCCAGGAAGTTTTTATTTCTTCCTCGATCTCACTGTAACCCATTCATTGTTTAATAACATGTTATTTAGCCTCCATGTGTTTGAATGTTTCTGGATGTTTTTATCATAGTTGATTTCTAGTTTTGTGCCATTGTTATCCAAGAAGATGCTTGATATGATTTCAGACGTCTTGAACTTGTAGAGACTTAGTTAATGTCCTAACGTGTGGTCTATTTCTGAGAATGTCCCATGTGCCCTTGAGAAGAATGTATATTCTGCAGCTGTGGGGTGAAATGTTCTGTAATTTCAATTAAATCCACTTGATCTAGTGTGTCATTTAGGTTTGCTGTTTCCTTGTTGATATTTTGTCTAGAAGATCTATCCAGTAATGTTAGTGGGGTGCTAAAGTTCCCTACTATGATTGTATTCCTGCCAATCTCTCCCTTAAAGACCTCCAAAAATATTTTTATATATTTTGGTGCTCCTTTATTGGGTGAATATATGTTTACCAGTGTTAAATCCTCTTGTTGTACTGATCCTGTTGATTTATGTAGTGTCCATCACTGTCTCTTGTTATGGTCTTCATTTTGAAGTCTATTTGTCAGATAATGAGTATAGCTACCCCAGCTTTTTTTTTCTTTTCTTTTCCATTTGTATGGTAATTTCCCCCCCATTCCTTCACTTTCATTCTGTTTGGGTCTTTTGTTCTGAGGAGGGTCTCCTATAGACAGCACATATTAGGGGGACCAGAAAGCAATGTCGTGTTTTTATGACATTAATTCAAACAGATAAATTTTCAACAAGTTTTTATTTTTAATCAATGATGTAATCACCTTCATCATCAACAACCTTTTCCATCTAGGGGGCAAATTTTCAATGCCGGATCAATAAAAATCAATTCGTTTTTTATTTTTTATTTTTATTACTTTATTTTTGTTACAGATGTTTCTCCTTTTTTCCCCATTGACACCCTCCTCCCCATCCCCCCACCCCGTCCCCAGCTTTGTTGTCCATGTCCATCAGTTATGCATACATGCGTATAAGTTCTGTGGTTTATCTCTTTCCTCGGCCCCAAACCCCTCTTCTGAGGGTTGTCGGTCTGTACCCTACTTCCACATCTCTGGGTCTACCCTGTTCCTCAGACTGTTATGTTTATTATATTCCACAAATAAGTGAGATCATGTGATATTTGTCTTTTTCTGATTGGCTTGTTTCACTTAGGATAATACTCTCCAGGTCCCTCCATGTCGTCTCAAAGGATAAGAGATCTTTCTTTCTTACAGCTGCATAGTACTCCATTGAGTATATGTACCACAGCTTTTTAATCCATTCATCCACTGATGGACATTTGGGCTGTTTCCAGATCTTAGCTATTGTAAATAGTGCTGCTATGAACATAGGGGTACATGTATTCTTTCTGATTGGTGTTTCAGACTTCTTAGGGTATATTCCTAGAAGTGGGATCACTGGGTCAAATGGCAATTCACTTTTTAACTTTTTGAGGTAACACCATAGTGTTTTCCACAGTAGCTGCACCAGTCTGCATTCCCACCAGCAGTGTACTAGAGTCCCCTTTTCTCCACACCCTCGCCAGCACTTGTTGTTTGATGATTTGTTGATGGCAGCCATTCTGACAGGTGTGAAGTGATACCTCATTGTTGTTTTAATTTGCATCTCTCTAATGATTAGTGATGTTGAGCATTTCTTCATATGTCTCTTAGCCATTTGTATGTCCTGTTTGGAGAGGTGTCTATTTAGTTCCTCTGCCCATTTTTTAATTGGGTTCTTTGTCTTCCTTTTGTTGAGTTGTATGAGCACTCTATATATTTTGGAAATTAAACCCTTATCTGATGTATCATTGGCAATTATGTTCTCCCATACAGTGGGTTCCCTTTCGGTTTTGATGGTTGTTTCTTTTGCTGTGCAGAAGCTTTTGAGTTTGATGTAGTCCCATGTGTTCATCTTTTTCCTTTGTTTCTGTTGCCTTAGGTGATGTATCCATGAAGATTCTGCTGCGTATGATGTTCGAAATTTTGTTGCCTACGTTTTCTTCTAGGATTTTTATGGATTCACGAGTCACATTTAAATCTTTTATCCACTTTGAGTTTATACTTGTATATGGTATAAGTTGATGGTCTAGTTTCATTTTTTTGCAGGTAGCTGTCCAATTTTCTCAACACCATTTATTAAAGAGGCTGTCTTTACTCCATTGTATGCTCTTGCCACCTTTGTCAAATATTAATTTAGCATAATGTCTTGGGTCAATTTCCGGATTCTCTGTTCTGTTCCACTGGTCCATATGCCTGTCCTTGTGCCAGTACCAGGCTGTTTTGATTAAAGTAGCTTTGTAGTATAACCTGATACCCGGTATTGTGATCCCACCTACTTTGTCCTTCTTTTTCAAGATTGCTGTAGCTATTCAGGATCTTTTTTGGTTCCATATGAACTTTTGAAGTATTTGTTCTAGTTCTGTGAAATATATCACTGGTATTTTGATGGGGATTGCATTGAATCTGTAGATTGCTTTGGGTAATATGGACATTTTAGTGATGTTAATTCTTCCAATCCATGAACAAGGTATGTGCTTCCACTTTTTTATATCTTCCTCTATTTCTTTTTTCAATTTCCTGTAGTTTTCTGCAAATAGGTCCTTTACATCTTTTGTTAAGTTTATTCCTAGGTATCTTAATTTTTTTGCTGCGATGGTAAATGGGGTAGTTTTTTTACTTTCTCTTTCTGTGAGTTCACCATTGGTGTATAAGAATGCCATTGATTTCTTGACGTTAATTTTGTATCCTGCTGCTTTGCCACATTCATTTATTAAGTCTAGTAGATTTTTGATGGAGTCTTTAGGGTTTTCTATGTATAATATCATGTCATCTGTAAATAATGACAGTTTCACTTCCTCCTTTCCAATTTGGATTCCATTTATTTTTTCTTCATGTCTGATTGCTATGGCTAAGACTTCCAGTACTATGTTAAATAAGAGTGTCGAAAGTGGGCATCCCTGTCTTGTTCCTGTTCTTAAAGGAAATGTTTTTAGTTTTTGCCCATTGAGTAGGATGTTGACTGTAGGTCTTTCATATATGGCCTTTATTATATCAAGATATGATCCCTCTATTCCCAAATTGCTGAGCGTTTTTATCAGAAATGGGTGCTGGATTTTGTCAAATGCTTTTTCAGCATCTATTGATATGATCATGTGGTTTTTATCTTTCATTTTGTTTATGTGGTGTATCACATTTATTGATTTGCAAATATTGAACCAACCTTGCATCCCTGGGATGAATCCCACTTGGTCACGGTGAATAATTTTTTTGATGTATTGCTGGATTCTATTTGCTAGTATTTTGTTTAGAATTTTGGCATATATGTTCATCAGGGATATTGGCCTGTAGTTTTCTTTCTCTGTAGTGTCTTTTTCTGGTTTTGGAATTAGATTTATACTGGCCTCATAAAACGAGTTTGGAAGTGTTCCTTCTTCTTGAATTTTTTGAAATAGTTTGAGGAGAATGGGTGTTAGTTCTTCTTTGAATGTTCAGTAAAACTCCTCCGTGAAGCCGTCTGGGCCTGGGCTTTTGTTTGCTGGTAGAGTCTTGATTACATCTTCATTTTCCTTCGTTGTTATTGGTCTGTTCAAGTTTTCTATCTCTTCCCAGTCCAGGTTTTGGAGACTATGTGTTTCTAGAAATGTGTCCATTTTGCTTAGATTGTCAAATTTGTTGCCATATAAATGTTCATAATATTTGTTAACGATCCTTTGTATTTCTGTGGTGTCAGTTGTTACTTCTCCTCTTTCGTTTCTGATTTTCTGTATTTGGGTTCTCTCTCTTTGTTTCTTGGTGAATCTAGCTAAGGGTCCATCAATCTTGTTTATCTTTTCAAAAAGCCAGCTCTTTGTTTCATTGATCCTTTGAATTTTTTTTTTTTTTTTTGGTCTGTATCATGTATTTCTGCTCTGATCTTTACTATTTCCTTCCTTCTACATGCTCTGTGGTTTTCTTTTTGTTTGCTTTCTATTTCTTTAAGTTGTGAGGTTAGATATTCTATTAGAAATTTTTCTTGTTTCTTGAGGTAGGCCTGGAGTGCTATGAACTTCCCTATCAGAACTGCTTTTGCTGCATCCCATAGATTTGGTGTTGTTGTGTGTTCATTTTCATTGGTTTCCAGGAATTTTTTAATTTCTTCCTTGATCTCCTCAGTAACCCCTTCGTTGTTTAATAACATGCTATTTAGCCTCCATGTGTTCAAATGTCTTTTCATGTTCTTCTTGTAATTTATTTCTAGTTTCATGCCATTGTGAGAAGATGCTTGATATGATTTCTATCTTCTTGAACTTGTAGAGACTTAGTTTGTGTCCTAACATGTGGTCTATCTTTGAGAATGTCCCATGTGCACTTGAGAAGAATGTGAATTCTTTAGTTTTGGGGTGTAATTCTCTGTATATATCTGTTAAATCCATTTGGTCTAGTGCTTCATTTAGAGTCTCTGTTTCCTTGTTCATTTTTTGTCTAGAGGATCTATCCAGTGATGTCAGCGAGGTGTTGAAGTCCCCTGCTATAACTGTATTGCTGTCAATTTCTCCTTTGAAGTCCTCCAGAAGATTTTTAATATATTTTGGTGCTCCTATATCAGGTGCATATATGTTTACCAAGGTTATAATCAATTGGTTTTTGAGCAAAATATCTGGAGATGGCATTTTGGACATCATCCAAATTTTCAAATTTTTTGCCACTTAGAAAATTTTGTAGCAATCAGAATAAATGGAAATCCAATGGCACAATATCAGGCAAGTATGGTGGGTGAGGCAATACCTCCCACCCCAATTCATTAATTTTTTCCAGGGTTCATCTTGCACAGTGAGGTCTTGCATTATCGTATTACAGAATGATGCCTTTTCTGGTGACAATCGCTGGGCACTTTTCAATTCAAGATTGATTTACTCGATCCAATTGTTCACAGTAAAGGTCTGCATTCAGTTTGTCCAGATTTCAGCACTTCAAAATGAGCGACCCCTCGGATACTCCTCCAAACACACAAAAATGCCTCTTGGGGGTTTATACCTGGCTTAATTGTACTTTGTGTGATTCATTCGGAGAGAGCCACTTCCTTTTGTTATTTTGGATTATCATAGAGGACCCATTTTTCATGTACAGTGATCAAGCGATCAAAAAACGCTTCTGTATTGTGCCACTGAAACAGTAAGTTGCATGTGGTGGACCGGTTAGCTTTATTTTCTTCGGACAGATTTTGCGGGACCCAAACACCTGCTCTGCTTACTTTACCAATCTGCTGTAAATGTTCTTGGATGGCTGACCAAGGTTGGTTAAGAGTGTTTGACAGTTCCTCGATTGTCTGACACGGATTTTCTTCCTCTTCCACTCTTAACTTGTCATTGTCTAAAGTTGTTGGTCTTCCTGATCAATACAGGTCAGAAAGATCAAAATGATCAGATTTGAATTTAGAAAACCACACTTGGTATTTATGAACGTCTACTGCACTTGGATAAACAACGCAAATGTTTTTGGTAGCAACTGTTGCATTACTACCCTTGTGAAACTCAAAAAGCATATAATGCCGGATATGTACCTCTTCTGGTATTTGGCTGGCCATTTCAGTATAAATTGCAAAAAAAAAAAAAAAAAAAAAAATTAAGATTTAATTATTCACGAGTAAACAAGTCACTCTAACCTTAAAATGTCTTTGGCACGATTTTGAAGTACACAATGAGCTGATAAATGACAACCAAATATCAAAATGCGCAGAAACAACATTACTTTCCGGTCTCCCTAAAATATGCTGCATGTTTTCTTATCCATTTAGCTACCCAATGTCTTTTGATTGGAGCACTTAAGCCACTCACATTTAAGGTTATTGATAGGTACTTAGTTGTTGCCATTTTTATTTTTTATGCATATGTTCCCCTCTTTCTATTTCTTCTTCTCACAGCAGTCCCTTTAACATTTCTGGCAGTGCTTGTTTGGTGGTAATAAACTTCTTTAGCTTTTTTTAGTCTGCAAAGCTCTTTATTTCAGCTTGAATTTTGAATGATATCTTTGCTGGATAGAGTAGTATTGGATTCAGTCCCTTGCTTTTCATTACTTTGTATACTTTATGCCATTCCCTCTGGCATGAAGTATTTCTATTGAGAAATCAGCTGACAGTCTAATGGGAGCTCCCTTGTAGGTAACTTTCTGTCTCTTTCTTGATGCCTTCAAGATTCTTTTTCTTTAATGTTTGCTATTTGAATTATAATATGTCTAGGTATAGGTCTTTCTAGATTCATCTTGATTGGGATTTTATGTGTTTTCTAGACTTGTGTGACTTTTTCCTTCACCAGGTTAGGAAAGTTTTGTGTTATTATTTCTTCAAACAGGTTCTCTATTCCTTACTCAAATTCTACTTTTGGTACCCCTATGTTTCAGATGCTGTTACATTTCATATTGTCACAAAGCTCCCTTTAATTTTTTTTCCATTTGCTGCCCAGTTTGGGTGTTTTTTCTACCTTGTCTTCTAATTTGCTGATCCAGTCCTTAGCTTCCTCTAATCTATTGTTGATTCCTTCCAGGGTGTTCTCTATTTCAGCTATGTCATTCTTTATTTCTGATTGATTCTTATTTATGATTTATGTATCTTTTTTCATGCTGATGTAGTTTCCACTGAGTTCCTTATAGTTCTGATTAAGTTGTTTGTAGGACTTACAAAGTTACTTGAACATCCTTATAATTATTACATTGAACTCTTTATCTGACAAATTCTTGCTTCCATTTCATTTAGTTCCTTTTCTGGTGATCATCTTTTTTTTTCATTTGGAGGTTGTTTCTTTGTCTCACCATGTTAGTGGTTCAATCATCTATAGCATCCGGTGGGGCACTGTGGGTCTTAGCAGCAGGTCCATGGGTCCAGGCACAGTGGGTTATGGTGGTGGTGGGGCCACACACATCAAACAAGCTAATTGAGTTCTCTGGAACTCAGTTGGCTCATCTGTAAAACAGGGCTAATAGTAAATGCCTACCTTATAGGGTTGTGATGGAGATTAAATGTATCAATAAAGCACTTAGAATATTGCCTGCCAAAGTACAACAGGTGTTTGTTTGTTTACCCATCCAATCATTCACCAAACATTTACTGAGTATCTACTATATGCTGGGCACTATTCTAGGTTCTATAAATACATTAACAAACAGAATAGATAAAACTCCCTGCCATTGTGGAGCTTATATTCAAGTGCAGAATAGAGAGACTCTGATACATTTTGAAGGTAGAAAACTCAACAAGTATTAGTTGTTGTTAAAAAGACCATAAAATAGCCCTGGCCAGTTTGGCTCAGTGGTAGAGCATTGACCCACAGACCAATGAGTCTCAGGTTCAATTCCAGCCAAGGGCAAGTACCTCAGTTGCGGTTCGTCCCTGGCCCTGGTTGGGGTCATGCGGGAGGGAACCAGTCAATGTGTCCCTCTCATGTCAATGTTTCTCTCTCTCTCCCTGTCTCTCCCTCTCTCTCTACCTGAAGATAAATAGAAAAATATCCACGGGTGAGGATTAAAAAAATAAAATATATGAAATGATCATGCAAAGAGATTTGTACTGATTGAGTTAATGAAAATATTAAAGCACAGAGTCTAATAAAAGAAATACTCCATTGCCTGTTCCCACAGTGAACAGTGTGCACATTAGGAGCAGGTGAAGGCAGCTTGTGTACCAAATGCAAGGGAGCCTGCCACCCTGGGCTCCCAAATGCTTTCAGGCTCAGATAGATCATCATGCTCTGTTAGCTTCTCAAAACAAAACTGCCTCATGAAATCTTTATTCTTTCTTTCATCCATTTCATTGTAGGCTCATTCCATATGTTTACTTCAGCTTCCATCCAGGCACTTGACTGTTTTGTGTTTGGTTGTTTTCTGCTGCTTCCCAGATTTCTGTCAGCAATCTAGTTTTACAAATTGCTTGGCTGAGATTTGTATTGTCATCTCCCTTTGAAACTGTGATCCACAGATACACCCTCTAAACAGAATCCTCTCAACCCGCAAGACTGAAAAACTTATTTTAAAAATCAAATTGCAGATCAAGCTGTCTACCCAGGGTTTCCAAACAGCCTACTCAAATAGTCAAATATAATTAAGAGAGCACATTCAAATTCTCTATTTTTTTTTAAAAAAAATAGCCAACAGGCCCTGGCCAGTTTGTCTCAGAGGTTAGAGCATCGATCTGTGAACCAAAGATTTGTGGGTTCGATTCCAGTCAAGGCCATGTACCTCGGTTGTGATTCGATCCCTGGTCCTGGTTGGGGTCATGCAGGAGGAAACCAATCGATGTGTCGCTCTCACATTGATGTTTCTCTCTCTCTCCCTCCTTCCCACTCTATCTGAAAGTCAATGGAAAAATATCCTTGGGTGAGGATTAAAAAAAAATTTAGCCAATATATTTTCAGATGCTGATCAGATAGCGATGTCACTTCACACTTCCAGGGTGCTCAAGACAAATCCAGTCAGCTGAGAAAACTACAAACTTCAAATTACAGATGAAAAGGAGAACATGCTGACAATCTTCAAAGTAGCCTTAGAATTTTTTGTAAGATGTATTCAAATTGGACTTTTCAATTTAATAAGAAAAGGGTGATGATCACATGAAGCTTGTAGACCTTTGGTCCATAAACTTTTAAGTCAGGACAGAACTTAGGGACCTCTCCTTTTGTCCATTCTCTCATGTGTAAGATGGGACGGTAATACCAGACCTCTTGGTATTATTCTGGGGGTTAAATAAGATATTGCATGTAAACACTTAGAACCACACCTGGGACAGAGTAAACATTCAACAGGTGTTGGCTATTATTATTATTATTATTATTGTTATTTATTGCATAGCTCCTGCCATGTGCATTCTCCTGAAGGAAAAGTAGAGTTACAATAATGAAACACTAAGTCCATGACCCTGTCAACTGGCAGAGTTGCTAGGACCCAGCCTCTGGTAGATTATTCCTTACTGATTCGGAGAAGCCCCCAGGAGTGTCTTGTGTCTGTTTGAAAAGTGAACCCCTTTGGCTGCTACAGAGGAGACCTTATTTTCCTTATCTGGCCCCTGAAACATTTGGGGTGATACCTAAGTGCCCAAATACACTGAAAAGGGCCATACAATGCTACTATCCATCCTTCACCTCAGGCCTCCAATCCTCCTTAGGCCACTAATATGTTGTACTCTTTCCCCACTTGTTCTTCAGTGTCTTAAGGAGACCCATGAAAGCAGAATTTTCATTTTTGTCATCTTCTCTATTCAGTGCATCTGAACAAGCTCCTGGGGCAAGTGTGGGCTGGGCATCATGAGCTCACAACCCCTTCTATCAGGGGCCCTTTTCTCTCATCCAGTGTCTTCCCAGAATGAGTTCTTTGCCTGTAGTTCCTCAGTCACTCATGCAGATCCCAATGGTTCTGCCCAACCTATCCTTCAAGATCCTGGCGTTGTTTAGGCTTTTACACTGGGATGACAACTGGATTTTCTGGGAAGGCAGCAAATGCAGTTTCCAGGTCCAGCTCAGCCATTTCCAGTTGTGTAAGCGTGGGCAGCTGTTTCAACTTTCGGTGCCTCACTTCCCCCTCACAGGGTTGTAGTCAGGCCCAGTTGTACTAACCATGGAAAGTGGTGAGCTCGGTGCCAGGAACAAAGGCAGCTCTCTGTTGCTCTTTGCAGCTATTGCCAGTCCCACGTCCAGATCCCTGCTATCATCTGGTAAATCAACCACATTTCCATCAAGCACCATCCTTGACAGAACTCTTCCTCCTTCCTCCCCTTCATCCAGCATCACAAGACCCTGCCATTTCTAGACCAAAAAACCCTTCCAGATTCTATCTATCCCTCTCCCCATCCTCACTACTACCATCTTTTTTCAGACCTTAATGGGGTCAGGGAAGCATTGCAACAGCAGCCTAACTAACCATGAATTCCTGTCTTGGCCCCTTCCTTTCTGAACATTCTCCACACTGCAAAGGTGTAAAGACAGTCTACGAGTTCCCTCTGCCTGCAGGAAAAGGCAAAATGCAACACCTTTGAAAAACAAGAAAGGCACTTCAAAATCCGCAAACCTGTGACTCTACTCCCAGGGCTTCTTGCTGACATGTATCTGCACTAACCCTTTAAGTAAATCTTGCTGGCTCCTGCAATTGTCTTCTTTCTGGCCCACCATCCCATTGAGCTGTGCAGAGTTTATGCTGTGACTACTTATACGGATGAGTAGTTTACAAGCTTCTAGGGTCTGACCCTTGGTGACTCCTCTTGGAAATGAGTTAGTGCCCCCCCCCCCAAGTCTGATCATCACAGTTGCTCTCACTTTCTACTCAGCCCTGAGGAGTGTGGTTTGGGGTGTGGACTTACCCAGCAGAAAGAGAGGATACCATGTCCTAGTAACCCTCAGCTTCTCACCCATCTGCTCAATAAATCCAGAGTCTTTGCTTTTTGACCCTTTGCATGTACTATACCATCTTTCTGGAATGGTCTTCTCTCCTGTTTCATCTTGGCCAAACCCTTATTCATCCTTCAAGAAACGTATTACTGTTCAGCCCCTCAGACCTGGCTTACAGCTCACATCACCATATGCTTACAGAGCTTCTCCCCTAACTAACTTTAAATTTCTCAAAATTGATTATCTCTTGTTCATCTTTGACATCCAACTGCTAACAAATGACATAGTAAGTTCTCAGTAAATATTTGATGAATGGATAAATCAGTGGAAGTTAGAGTGGTGTTTTTTTCTTTCTTTGTGAATAAGTCACAGTTCCAGCACCTAGAATTCTGGGAAAGTAGAAAATACTTCTTTTCCAAAGGCAAATTCTCAGGGATTTGAAACAATTTCCCAGGTAAATCTCACACTGAAAACCTAAACTATATGAAAATTTCCTTAATTCCCTATTTGGCTTTGTGTGTGGGAACCAAGTCCTTGAGCATCTGACAAAAGGGCCAGCTACATTAGAACCTTGGGTTGTTGTGTAATTGGAGTCTAGAGCTCTGGGCTGACTCAATGAAATGCAAAACCTCCTGCTATTTTAGAGCTTTAGTGAACCAAAGTGAGGCCTTGAAAATAAATCTCTGGGGAAATGTAAAATTATTCCTGTCTGTGGCTCTTCTTCCACAGAGTGGAGTAAGACAGTGCAGAGCAAAATGTTTTAAACCTCATGGCAAGTGAATGATATTAATAGTAATAAATTAATGTTAAATGCACTTGATACTTACTTGAAGACATTATAAGTGCTTTATATGCATTAACTCATTTGCCTTAACAGCGATCATGACATGTGATGCAAGTTCTGTTATTAACCCCACTTACAAATGAGCAAACTGAGCACAGGATTGATCCCAGTCAGATCCCTAGTGCCCTGGCTTACACACAAAAGGAGGTGGGGGGAGCCTTTTGAGAACTACATTTAAAATCAGTCTTGCCTGGCCGGTGTCTCTCAGTGGATTGAGCGTCCTCCCATGGGTTAAGAGATCCCGGTTTGATTCCTGGTCAGGGCATATGCCCGGGTTGCGGGCTCGATCCCCTGTGGGGGCCGTGCAGGAGGCAGCCAATTGATGTTTCTCTCTCACATTGATTTTTCTATCTCTCTCTCTCTTCCTCTCTCTCTGAAAAATCAATAAAAATATATATTTTTAAATCTTTAAATAAATAAATAAATAAAATCAGTCTTAATGGTGCTTTCTTTTTTAAGGGAAATTCCAAATAGTGCAAGATCTTCAGGTCTAGAGTTGAGGAGCCTAAAATTTGACAAGGCTGACTCCCTACAAACACACAGGGTGACAGGCATATAAAATGTGACTGCAGGCACAAGTTGTCCTAAGACCTGAGGGTGTCCTCCTGTAACCAGAAAAATACAACCCATGTGTCTATGGGTAGAGTGAGTGAGAAAAGCACAGCCAGCATTTCTAGGTGCTTCAAGAGCCACTGTTTCATTATGGAGGATCTGGTCAGACATGCAAGTGCCCACTGTCCAAATCCTATGGAATTCACTTCATTGTATCTGCATGTTTCTCTCTTTATATTCAATTATTTTTGGGGTGGTGGGTGGGGAGATTTTCTAGTTGCTTCTTCAATTCATACCTACTGACCTTCACAAAGAAGAGGAAAACATTCCTTGTGATTCAGTTCAGTTGACTCAGGTTTGGGCTTTCCACATCATCTTACTGTCTGTTGCATGAGTTCTCCTGAAGGAAGGGAACTTGGCTCCGGAGTCTCATGGGTGAGAGTGAAGACATAAAACTTTAGTGGCCTCTGCAGTAGGACAGGGGCTGAAGATGCTAAGGGGTAGAGGAGCTGAAATAATAGCCCTCTCAACAGGTAGATCTTCTGGTTTATCTTAAAAGAGGTATATTTATCACTATGTCAATAGTATGTGTTTAGAGCTCCATAAAATCCAATTTTCCCATTGGATAAAAACTAAATAGGACATAAATGCATGAAAGAGTTCAGAAGCAGAACCCTTATCATATTTTCAAAATAAAAAGTACTGCACTTGACTTCATTTTGAGGGCAAATATGGCTCTTGAAGCTGCCTCTAAAACCAGCTACTTTCTCATGGATGTGGCAGGCCTGCCTTGGGTCTTACATGTCCTGAGAGGCATCAGCCTGCTTCCTGAAATCCAAAGTCACAATGTCAACACACGACTCTGTGTCAATATTTGCCCCAGAAAAAAATGTCTTAAATGCCTGTACAACTGATTTTCTAACAGATGGTGAGATGAAAAGGAGAATTAATGCACATATTAAAAGATTTTTTTAAGAGCCCTATCAATCACCTGCATCACAATACACTAATGGTTTTTCCTCTTGCCCTCTCTCTTCAGTCTTTCTCCCATCCAGCTCTTCTAATAAAAAGCATTCTAAGTCTTTAGCTCTGTTGGCAAAGAGAATTAAATTGCAATTTGCCACCGGGTGATGTCTTACTTAACATATTTCCAAATTGTTCTCAGATCTTCCTTTGGAATTCTGAGTATGAATACTAGAAAGAAGGAGAGGTAATAAGAAGAGAATAAAACAGGAAAGTGAGCAAATTTACATAATTTCTGTCAGCTTTCTTTTTAATACATTCTAGTCTGTTTTTCCTCTCTTTGCCTTCATCTTCTGTTCATCTGCTTTCAACATTCATCTTTTTCTCCCGCTTTTCATTCTCCAGAATTTTATTTCAAAAAGAAACACATGTTTTCCCCATGACAAAATCATAAGCACGCTCAAAATGAAATGGTCTGAATGTTTTAATTGAATTTGATCCCAGAAGCTCTGAGATCCTGCCTATCATAACCCTGTTTATAAATTTTCAGTGTTCCTTTTCTCCTTTTCATTTATTTATTCAAAAAATATTTGCTGAGAATCTATTCTTGCCTAGCACTGTGTTTTCTTCATTTTCCACCATTTTCAGACTTATTTTTAGCTCAATTATCAAATACCAGGAGTGAGTAAAATAATAAAATTAAAGAACTCCTTCAACTTAACAAAAGTCTGTTCTTTCCAACTATTAGACACTCTTCCCTCTACAGGTTTCATTAATGAAATGAAGAATTATAGGAAAAAGTTATCTAAGAATTATCAAGGTGTAAATAATTATTTCTACTAAAATGAGTTTTTTTTTTTTTTTAAATCCTCACCCGAGGATATTTTTCCATTTATCTTCAGATAGAGTGGGAGGGGGAGAGAAAGAGAGAGAGAGAGAAACATCGATTTGAGAGAGACACATCCCTTGGTTGCCTCCTGCACGACCCTGACCAGGGCAGGGAACCGAACCACAACCGAGGAACATGCCCTTCACAGGAATCGAACCTGTGACTCTTTGGTCCGTGGGCCAACGCTCTAACTGCTGAGCCAAAATGGCCAGAGCTAAAATGAATTTTTAATTTTTTTTTTTTATTTCTTAATTACAGTTGACATACAATATTATATTAGTTTTGAAACCAATTGGTGGTGTTTGGGTTTGTTGTCTCACAAAATCTAAGAATGAGTTCACAGACTATGGGGTAATCGAAAGGAAAGTTTATTTGAAAGATAGACAGACTCACCACAGTGGGGAGGGGACACAAGTGGGTTGCAGGTGGGGCTTTGTTGTCTAGGGGAAGATATATATTTTGCTAGCTTCTGATTGGTCCTTTCAAGGAATTCTGCATTAGCAACATTCATACATTTTAAAGCTTGTGTTTCTCACCTGACTAGGTTCAGCCCTAGGTCATCTACAGGGGTCTTAGTAGCTTTCCTTTTTTGATAATTTCAACTTCTCCTGGACTATTAGTGAGGAGGAGGGGAAATGCCCTTGGAGCAACCCTATGCTTACTTTTTGCTTCTCCCCCAAATCCAACTTTGGTTTTTTATAATCCTTTCTAAGGTAACCTGGCTTTCTGCAATAGGAACACATTCCTCTACAGTAGTGGTTCTCAACCTTCCTAATGCTGCAACCCTTTAATACAGTTCCTCATGTTGTGATGACCCCCAACCATAAAATTATTTTTGTTGCTACTTCATAACTGTAATTTTGCTACTGTTATGAATCGTAACGTAAATGTCTGATATGCAGGATGTATTTTCATTGTTACAAATTGAACAGAATTAAAGCATAGTGATTAATCACAAAAACAATATGTAATTATATAGTGAAATATTTATTTCTAGTTATAAATAAATAAAATTTTGTCTTGAAGCATGGTGTAGCATGGGTAACAGTCTTAATATAACAACAGTAAACTACATTGCTACATTTTGCAACAGTATGCGTAAAAAGCCAACATCAGTGTGAAGGTTGAGATTGCTTCTTTCTCACCAGATCAGAAATTCTCAGGGCAGTCTTTGCAAGAGCACAACAACGATCATCTTCCACCAAAAGTCTACTTCTGTATTTAAACTTGATAACCAACAAGCTGGAAAACCCTGTTTCACAAAGATATGTTGTTGGAAATGGAAGAAGAAGGCACAACACAGTCTCAGACAGAACAGGATATGACTTCAAACATTTGATCCAGAATTTTGTAACTGGCATTGTAGAGAAATCAGTTCTCGCTGCATCGCTGTTAATAAGTTCAATGAACTCCCCTTGTGCTGTCTCAGGAACATCTTCAACTTTGACTGTGAATGGGCTTCTGGCAAGTGAAATAGGGTGTCAGGTAGATTTGAAAAGTATGATGAAATTTCGTCCACAAGCATGTGCAAGTGTTCTTTCACAGAAATTATCATCGTAATTCTTTTGTCTGGTTCAATGTCATGTTCCTCAAAGAAAGCAGATAAGGTAGGCAACATGTAAATTTTATTTTCATCCAATTTTTTTTGCCAAAGCTGAAGTGTCATTTGGAATGATTAGATCTTTTCAGACAAATCGAGGCATGTTGCATTTGGTCCTTGCAGTGATAAATTTAACTCTTTCAAGATGGCAAAGATGGCAACCAAGTAAGCTGTTTTCTGCAGTTCGCTTTTATTGCTGAAAAGTGCTTCGAACTGTGGTCTTGTTTTCTGATTAAAAAAAGTTTTGAGTCTGGCCAGTGTGGCTCAGTGGTTGAGCATTGACCCATGCACCAAGAGGTCACCAGTTAGATTCCTGGCCAGGACACATGCCCAGGTTTCGGGCTCAATCCCCAGTGTGGGGCATGCAGGAGGTGGCCAATCAATTTTCTCTCTCATCAATGTTTCTATCTCTCTCTCCCTCTCCCTTCCTCTCTCTCTAAAATCAATAAAGGGGAAAAAAAAACACATTAAAAAAACCCCACAAAAACATTTTGAGTTCATCCTGAAGCTCAAAAACACGTTTTAAAACTTTTCCTGTCAACAACCATCTCACTTCAGTGTGAAACAGCAGAGCATTGTTTGGCGCAACCAGCTCGTTACACAGTTGTGAAAACAGTCAACTGTTTAAAGTGCTTGCCTTTACAAAATCGACAGAACCTATGATGCTTTTCATTACTTCTTGTAACTCTTGTGGCAGCATCTTCATTGCTAATATTTGCCGATGAATCATACAGTGTTCTGATGACTTTTGGTGACTCATTCAGTACCAAAGATTGAAATCCAGATCGACATCCTAGCATAGCTGGAGCACCATCTGTGCAAACACCACAAACTTTTCCCCAAGAGATCTTATGTTCTTTCAGAAATGAACCAACTGTGTCAAATACATCACTTGCAGTAGTTGTCGTTTCAAGAGGTTTGCAAAAAAGAAACTCATCTTTAAAGTCGCCATCATTAATATACCTCATGTAAACCAGTAACTGTGAACAATTTGCAATGTCTGTAGATTCATCAAGCTGGATGCTAAATATTGGAAGTGGAGCAGATTTAATTTCCTGGATTAAGAATATCAGCAGACATGTCATCTATTCTTCTGCAGACAGTGTCATTAGATAAGGAAATTGCACTCAATTTCATAATAAATTTATCTCCGATCATAACTCGAACAATGTCTTTGGCCACTGGCAACAGTAAATCCTCAGCAATGGTGTGAGGTTTCATAGCTCTGGCGATTCTGAGTGCCACCAAATATGAAGCTTCAATGGCTGCTATGTTTTGTTTGTGGTACTTGCCACCAGTGTCAACTCTGGCTTTCTTGAGTCCATCATCTTTGCTTCTAAAATAGTTGGTATCCTTGCTGGCAAACCTCAGATGCTTGCTATCAAAATGGCATTTTAGTTTGTTCGGCTTCATAGATTCAGCTGATAGAACTTCACAACAAATAACACATTGCGGTTTCTCAATTCCTGCTGTAATTATTGAGGTAAAACCATACTGTAAAAAATCCTCACTATATTTTCTTTTCTTAACATTCTTCTCTACACAATCCATTGTCATGGGATGGTTTGCTAATGAAAATAATATATATCAATAGCTTTAATAATACAAAAGATGATACATGGCATAGTTTAGTCAATACAGTTCATTAGAGTTTCCTATGATTTACCATTCTCTGTGTTGTTGTTTTTACATACCTGTTACTATCACAAGGGGGTGGTATTCACATCAACCACAACTGAATGTAAAAAGACCGATCAGCATCCCAGTTAAGTTCCCATGGTACAGATATTTTTTTTTTTGCAGTAGTTGATGATTTTACAGTACATGATTTTACATTTACCCAGTAATTATAATTCATGAAGTGTTGTTTTACCTCCAAAACTGCTGCTTTCAACACAGTAGCTGCTTTTAACAGAGTAGCTGCTTTCTACACAGTAGCTGCTCTCTACACATGTGTGACCGGTCCACATAAGTACATTATGGCACCAACCCTGTCACATACACCTGTATTTGTACGGGGTGTATTTGATGGGGTTGGCGTGATGATGTCATCACGCTGGGTACTCGTATGTGGGCGTATCTGTATGTGGGCATATCTGCATGTGGGCAGACCTGCCTGGAGATGGATAGAGGAGCAGTGTCTCAGTTCCTAAGACCATCGGAAATATGTGTTTTCCAATGGTCTTAGGCGACAGGTTGAGAACCGCTGCTCTACAGTTTCCTAGCAGAACTCTTTCAGCAATGCTGTTGCCTTGCTCCCAGAAACCAGTAGGTATATTAATTGGAATAGGTCAGAATCTCCAGCACTATATTCTTTAACAGTAAATAAAATTCCTTTGCAAACCCATCAGGATCCCAGAGAAAGGAATGGATACAATTGCTGTTCCCCTCTTGCATGAAACCAACCTTTCTGGGGGTTTTTGTTATGTAATTGATCTGTGCTCCTTCCAGAAGTTTCTAATGTGCATTTCTATAAATGGGGGCTGGGAGTTTCAGGCCTTGGGTCAAAATTTGCCATGTTGATTTTAGTTTTATTTTGAAATCTGTAGAGTCCAAATAAATCTCCAGATATACTGTGTACTGAGTTGCCTGCCTGTGTGCTGAGCCCCAAGTCATCTCAAACTTCCCCCAAGTCTCAGCCTTCCTTTCCCATGGTCCCATGCCTAACCTACCTCTATCTCCTCAGTGTCAGGTGTACAACATAGGTGTTACAATATTATTGACTATACTTCTTATGATATACTTTATTTATATCCTCATCACTATTTTGTAACTGCCAATTTATACTTCTTAATCCCTTCACTAAAATTAATTATTTTTATTTATTTAGTTATTTTTTGTTAATCCTCACCCGAGGATATTTTTCCATTGATCTTTTAGAGAGAGTGGAAGGGAAGGAGGGAAAGAGAAAGGGAGAGAAAGAGAAAGAGAGACACATCAATGTGAGAGAGATACATCAATTGGTTGCCTCCCACACGACCCTGACCAGGGTAGGGATCAGACCTGCAACCCAGGTATGTGCCCTTGACTGGAATCAAACCTGAGACCCTCAGTCCACAGGCAGATGCTCTAACCACTGGGCAAAAATGGCCAGGACAAATAAATTATTGTTAAGTAGTAGGACTGAGTCATCCTCTACACCCACTTAAAATAGGGATGGAGAACCTTTTTTCTGCCAAGGGCCATTTGGATATTTATAACATCATTCATGAGGCATACAAAATTATCAACTTAAAAATCAGCCTGCTATATTTGATCAAACATTTAATTAACTCACCCCTAATGTGATGGCTGGAACTGCTTCTCTTTGGTGAGGCGTGTGCTGTTAGCTAATATTGATGATGTTTCTATTAACAACTGCTTGTCCAGGTTTGTGTCAGTCAGCCTGAAGCACAGTTGACTCTTTGCAATGGTAAATTTTGAAAAGAACTGTTCGCAGTAAGTTGTTCTGGACACAGATGCATATTTCAGTGCATGTCTCCTCAAAGTGAGAAATTCATCATTGCTTATGTAATGTTTATAGAACTCAAGAATGGGAGGTTGATGCCCGGCCAGTGTGGCTCAGTGGTTGAGTGTTGACTCATGCACCAAGAGGTCGCCCATTTGATTCGTGGTCAGGGCACATGCCCAGGTTGTGGGCCAAATCCCCACTGGGGGACATGCAGGAGGCAGCCCATCAATGTTCTCTCTCATCGATGTTTCAATATCACTCTCCCTCTCCTTTCCTCTTTCTCTAAAATCAATAGAGAAAATTAAAAAAAAAAAAAAGAAGAAGAATGGGAGTTGTACCTAGTTCTCAGCTCATCCTTGCTGTGCAGCTGAATGATTTTGTGTTGTAGGTTATCAGGCACATCAGCTAGTTCCACATTGAACGGTGTAACAAAGATGTTCAATTCCATTTGTTGACTTTTCACATCCTTGAATCTTTCAGTAAATGCTTCAATTAGTTTTGCCCATTCACCAGCATATTCAAGTGTCATAGAATGCTTTTGTCCTTCCAGAGTGGGGAAATGCACTGTGTTATTTCTTTGGAGTTGCACTTTCCACAGGCTTAATTTAGCTTCAAATGATTTCACATTTGAAAGAAGAGCTGAGAAACTGGTTGGGGCCCTGCAGCTTGATGGTCAGCTCTAAGAGGTACTTTGTAATGTCCACACTGAACGCTAAATCACACAGCCACTTGCTATCATTGAGTTCCCTGACAGGTTTTCCCTTCATCTCCATGAACTGCTTAACTCCATCCCACAGTTTGTAAAACATCACCAGTATGTTCCCGCAACTCAGCCACCACACTTCACAGTGATAAAAAAAAAAGATTACCGTACTCAGAGTCAAGATCATTTAGTAACTCCTTAACTTGGTGGCTATTAAACCCTCTGCTTTTGACAAAATTTATGCATGACACTACTGCTGACGTCACATTGTTGAGCTGCAACACTGCACAGACACTTTCTTGGTGTATGATACAGTGGCATATAATTAAATCACTTGGATCAAGATGAGACCATTCAGTTCTTTCTTGACAAATGCAATGAACCCTTTTTGTGAGCCAACCATGGCTGGAGCGTAGTAAGGCCACTTACCTTTTCAAATGTTAGCTCAAGTTTTTTCATTGATAAAATAAGTCTCTCAGACAAGTCCTCATCTCTTGTAATGCCATGCATGGCTCCCAGTGACAGCAGTTCCTCTCATCTGTCAAACTCTACATTTATCCCACAAACAAAAATGGCCAGGTGGGCAGTATTTGTTATGTCTGTTGTCTCATCACAAGCCAGAAAGAAAAATTGGAACTCTCTTGCAGAATCCTTCAGTGTTTTTTTGATACCTTCTGTTAAGTCAGTAATTTGATCTGAGATGGTTCTCTGAAACAAACTAACACTCAGAAACAATTTTACTTTGTCTCATGCTAACAACTCCCCAGCAGCCACCATGCACTCTTTCACAAACACTCCCTCTACATGAGGCCTCAGCTTCTTTGCGATTAGCTCCCTCACTACATAACTCATCTGAATAACATTTTCTCTGTCACAATGAGGCCAAGTGAAAGTGACTTGTTGTGATTCCAAACTCTGCTTAAGAGCATTGATTTTATCCAGACACATTTGGCCTCTCAATTCATTGAGTTTAGCATGCTTTGAGGTTTAATGACACTCCAGATTGGCTTTTTTCCATTACTGTTGATGCATCACCACAAACTAGGCACACAGATTTGCCTTTGACTTCAACAAAAAATAATCATCATTTGTCCGTTTCTCTTGGAAAGATTGACACTCTGCATCAACTTTTCTTTGTAGTCCCCACTTGTAAGATGTCACACCACTTAAGTTTTAATAACATTCAATGTGTGTGTCACCAGCAATGTGATTATTTTGCTTTGATCACTGTTCTAATCTTGCATGTTGGATTTGGAACATATCCAACATTTGTATCATTGACTCTTGAGGTCTTTTCTGAGTACAGTAATTTCCTTAATCTTCATTGGAGATTCAATTTTTGTGAGGATTGTTGATCATAGATGTGTGGATAAAAGTTGGATTGGAGTTATCCTATGTATTGACAAAGAAGTCGACAACATCATCATCAGTCATTGGAGACAAGGTCATCAATGTCATGGGGAATCACCTCATCTCATTTCCTCTCATCTCATCTCGTCATCGCTGGGTCACCATAGTTTTGCCACAGTTTGTTAACACTTTCCCAATGTGTACACTCCCAACCTGTCTGGCACTGACTGTCCTCTGAGTCACTGCAATACAGGCAGATAGGCCATGGGCAGCTGACAAGAAGCATATGTGTCTGTCCCATCATGTGCTTATATGTGTCATCCTGTCTATCCTGTGATGGATGTTCCTTGCTTGTCCCTCAAAAATTATGTTATTATTATGTTTCATTTAATACAAATTTATGTTGCTATGAAAAAAGTTCCTAGAATTATTGAATTTTCAGTCCCGCCTATGGTTGCCTTGGCAGGGCCAGACCAAATGATTTTACAGGCTTTATACAGCCCGTGGGCCTGATGTTCCCCACCCAAACTTAAAGGGATATTTTCATCCTAAATGGACTTCTATTTGCCCTCAGAGACCCTTGAGAGCTGCATTTCATTTATTATAACAGTAACTTCCTGAACCATATACAAGAAACAAAGAAAAAAATAAGTTGAAAAACCAATAACAATTGCAGAATCAATTTTAGAGTCCCTAAGGAAATTCATAATCAGAGAAAAAACATGATAGTGTTATTACAGAATTGCATGAATTGCCCTCTCTCTTGCTAGTGAGAGTGAGGTTTTTGGGGTGTTGCTGAAATAAGCATTTTCAGAGCACCCCATGGGAGGATGAGATGGGATAAAAAGCTTTCTTTTCATGCAGTTACATCCCTCAGTTTGCAAAGTCCCATTTACTTTAAACCAATCCTGGAAGAGGGGCAGCTGGGGGATTCAGCAGAGCTAAAAGCAAAGCCAGTGTCCAGAGCTTCCATTCCATGGTGGATTAAGTCTGGCACAGCATCAGGCTAGTTCCAGTCCATTAGTCTGTTGTGCAGGTTCCACATGGCTGTGGGCCATGAGGGTGAATGCAGAGGAGCACGCCCCTTGCAACAAGAGAGCCAGGAGCCCAGCATGCAAGAGAAAAAGAATCCTTATGTTTAGGAGTTTAAATATAAAATTTTCCCGTGCTTGCAATGGCCATGCCTATTCTGGCCAATGACCTGTTCCCAGGTGTGACTGACAGGCAAGAACCCTTCCTTACGTCACCCAGACTTTACTGGGCATGCATCTAAATTGCAGCTTCCCTTTGCTCCTTTCCGTTACTAATTAACAACTGGGTTAATTACAATGATATAATTTTCCCCTGAGAAAAAGGAACCTCTTGTAATCTTACAAAGGAGAAATGAATGAAGATATCCTTCTTGTAATGGCTTCCTTCTGTAAAGGAATGTAGACATGCCTATCCCAAGGCTTGCAGCGGTCCTCAACCTGTGGGTCGCGACCCCTTTGGGGATCAAACGACCCTTTCACAGGGGTCACCTAAGACCATCAGAAAACACATATTTCCGATGGTCTTAGGAAACAAGACACCACTCCTCTATCCATCTCCAGGCGGGTCTGCCCACATGCAGATATGCCCACATACAACATGAGGAACTGTATTAAAGGGTTGCGGCATTAGGAAGGTTGAGAACCACTGGCTTAGAGGTTCTCCCTGTCTAACAGAAGGGGGAAGAAAAAAGGGAAAGGAGTCTTCATGTAGGAAAGAGAGATTCTTCAAAGTCTAGGTCAGTCTGGTGTCCCTGGGAGGTAAGCAATATCCAGGAAGATGACACATTGGACAAGCTGGCATCCTTGTATTCTAGAAATGATAAACTTGACAAGAAGGTTAAAAGGCATAATTCAAAAGTGAGGAGACTTATAACAACTAAAGGTCTAGTGAGAGGAAAAAACTCATGCGATAAAGGAAAAGATTAACTTCCAGTGTTCCCAATTAGTATGGAGGAATGGTCTCCCAGGAGGCAAGTGTCTGAAGCCCTTTTGTCCACCATACTTAATCTAAATTGAGCTAAGGGAAATATTTTAAGATTTTTCCCCATGAGAAATTGTGGGCCTTTTTTGTCTGATCTGTTTGGGCAGAAAAGGGGAAGCGGTTTCAAGTGAAGCCAGTAGACTGTCCATGTTTCATTCACTCAACTGTATGTCCAAACCATTGAGTCTCATTTTAGGAAATGTTGATGCAGATGGCTTCTAAAATAAGGCCTGGCCCAGCCAGTGTGGCTCAGTGGTTGAGCGTCAACCCATGCACCAAGAGGTCGCTGGTTCAATTCCCAGTCAGGGCACATGACCAGGTTGTGGGCCCAATCCCCAGTGGAGGGCATGCAGGAGGGAGCCAATCAATTTTATCTCTCATCAATGTTCCTCTCTCTCTCCCTCTCCCTTCCTCTCTCTCTAGAATCAATAAAGAAAAAAAAATTTTTAAATAAATAAATAAAATAAAATAAGACCTGTATTGTGTGAGCAAGCAATTAGGCACACAAGACATAGGCATACATTCTATGAAAATAGAAGTAAATTTGCATGTGCAAATTATAAACCAGTTGAGAAGATTTCTAGGTGCAAGTTTCCTGTTGAAATGAAAGCAAGCAGTGACAATGTGATAGGTTGTCTGCAGTTAGAACATCTCTGGTGATGTCATGAGGTGCTGAGGCCTATATGGCATACACAGACACAGCCTTAAAAACAAATCTTTGTTAACAACAAAAACAAAAAGACCTGGCCTGTTTTGCTCAGTGGTTACCGGTGTCAGCCCATGGACCAAATGTAGTGGGTTCAATTCCCAGTCAAGGGCACATACCTGGGTTGCAAATTCGATCCCCCACCCTGGCCAGAGTCATGTGGGAGGCAACCAATTGATGTGTCTCTCTGACATCAATGTTTCTCTCTCTCTTTCTCCTTCCCTCCCTTTCACTCTATCTAAAAATCAATGGAAAAATATCCTTTGATGAGGATTAACAACAACAATGATAACAACAACAAACTTTGAAGACAGCTAACTACACTGGAGTTCAATACTCACAATTGGGTATTGTGGTTTCTATTGAAACACAACCCCCTCCCCCATCACCCTTATGTTCAAAGAGATTGTACTAAGTCCAGTTTTAGTTTAGTTTGATCATTTGCATAAGTACAATAAGAGTAGCAATTGATCAAAAAAACAAGCAAACATAGGCTTTCTGAAGTTTGCTTTGCTGGAATCCCACTCATTCACAAGGAATTTTTAGATTGAGAGCAGTTAGCCCCTCAGGGCATAGAAGCCAAGGCCACAGTCACCTGGAATACCTGTAGGTTTGAGTCATGTCCTCAAGTCCTTGAAGTCCCCAAAGATGTCTTGAGGTTCCTTTCTTGCCATCTTTCAGGAAAACAACATTTGTTCCTTCCCTGGAAAGATTGCCATGAACCACATGACCAAGTAGGGTATCAGTCCATTGTTGCAAGTAGATTTTGATTGGTTTCAAACAATCTCAATTCCTTAAGGCTTTCTGATGACATCCAGAATCCAAGCATGTCTCTTTTAGACATGGCATTCCAGGAAACATTTTAGTCAATAAGACCACACAGTTTGGTACTGGTCATATTGGATTTATTCAAAGAAATGTACTGCAATGACTCATTCATGAAGAACAGCAAAATTCTGGAGGGATCTGGTAAGGTGAAAAAGCTAAAAGTGAGTAATTAGCATTTCCTAGATTGCAAACACATTCAATAACTTTTAGAAACATAGGCTTGTTTACTGGTGAACACAGTGACATTTTAAGAGACATACTTTCATGGAGACAGGTATACAAAACTCACTGATTTAGTAAACCACAGGTGAACTGAATTAAACTCATTTACTTAGATAGTTTAGGCACAGAGAAGATTTATTTTAATTCACTGCTTTAGTAATCACAGGTGAACTGAATCAAATTGATTGGCTTAGATAGCTTAGGTTTAGATAAGATTGATTTCTTAGAATCTATATTCCAATATATGACCAGGTATTAGCATTACAAAGGCAGACAGTTTCTTTTGACAAACCCAGAATAAAATTCCATGTCAGAATGGGCACTCTTGAAGAATGGAAATTGTATTATTGTTGATATTCAGGGAGACAAGTCTCCTGGGGGAGGGAGATTGAAAAGCTGAGGAAAAGTATGAGAACCCCAATTTTTACTAGCTTTCCTGTCATGTGGCCAGGGCCTAGGATCTGCACAGAAGTCTTACTGCCAGTCTCTGCATCCAGAGACTCATGTCTCACCCCTTCTATGCTGGGGCAGAGATCTTCCCAAAATGGCAATACAATTTTGCCCATCTGTAGAGGTTAACCAGTGTCAGTGTTGATCAAGCACTTTGTAGTTGCACTTATTTAACTCCACACTGAAGATTCTTTTTTTTTTTATCCTCACCCGAGGACATTTTTGCATTTATCTTCAGATAGAAGGGGAGGGAGAGAGGGAGGAAGAGAGAGAGAAACATCGACATGAGAGAGACACATCAACTGTTTGCCACACACAAGACACCAACCGGGGCCAGGGACAAACTGCAACAGAGGTATGTGCCCTTAGTGGGAACCAAACCCGAGACTCTCTGGTCCACAGGCCTATGCTCCAACCGCTGAGGCCACACACTGAAGATTCTGATGGCCTCTGATCTTACTGGAGGCCTTCATCCCTGTGTCTGTCTTGGGTAGAAAATGTCTGGCTTTTTAAATTTGTGGCAAGTAACCTGGCACTGTCTCCTATAAGGTTTGTTATAGGAGACACTGGCTGGCTTGGCTCAGCAGTTGGAACATTGGCTTGTGGACCAAAGGGTCACAGGTTTGATTCCTGGTTAAGAGCACGTATCTGGGTATCAGGTTCAATCCCAGCCCCAGTTGGGGTCATGTGGGAGGCATCCATTCAATATGTCTCTCTCTCTCTCTCCTTCCCTTCCACGCTACCTAAAAATCAATAGAAAAATATCCTCAGGTGAAGATCAACAACAACAACAAAAGAGGCTTGGCAGTGTGAGACAGCTTCCCTTGAAAAAGGCCCACACCCCCTGGCCGGTTTGGCTCAGAGGTTGGAGCGTCCCAGTTCGGTTCCTGCTAGGGGCACATATCAAAAAAAAAAAAAAAAAAGGAAGAAGCATTTTCTGTTAATTTGACTGGATAGAATGTAAAATCCCAGGCCCTGGGTTTAAATTCTATTTCCAGTCAGTTTCTAAGATTAGGCAACAAAAATCTTTCATTTCTCTGGGTACCTATACATTTGAGGCTTTTTTTTTTCCCTATTAGTTATACCTGTGGAAGAAGCATTAATTAACAAGCACTAACATTTGTATAAATTAAAACATAGTAGTAATGCTTATAATAGAAATAATATCAGTAAAAGAAGTTGTAGTTTTTTTAGTCCCGTTGCCTGGTTACAAACTGCCCCAAGCAGATGGCCATCAGGGGCGGGACTTCCACCCTTTAGCAAGATGGTTGCCAACCAGTCACAGTGACACTATCCACCCTGAAACAAAACCTCTGCCACAGCAGAATGGCAATGCTGTGGTTACCACCCTTTAGCAATGAGCAGAGAAAGGGCAGGGCCATGGCAGCTAGCAGAATTGGCTTGTTAGGGAAATTCATTTCAGATGGAGCACCTGATCGGCACCCCCCCCCCCCCCGCCCTCCCCAGCACCCAGCCATGAGGTCTGAGGGGTACTTTGGCTGGGGAACTCTCGGGGGCAGGGGAGAGGAGGCAGAGCTCTGTGCCTGTGGCAGCAGTCTCAGCCAGCATCCACCCGTGAATTTCTCTCCCTCAAGCACCATGTGCTTGTGAAATTCAGAGGGGAGAGAGGAGAGGCAGAGATAAGTATGGGTCTGGGGCTTTCCTTCACTTGGAGCCACGCTGGGGTATAGGCCACTCTAAGTCCCAGGCTAGGGGTGTGGGGTTGCTGGTGTCAGGGCTTAAAGAAGCTGGGGGCCACCCTTACCCCAGGTCCTGGAGTCTAGTAGCAAGTGATCTCTCTGAAGCCTCTGGAGCCATCTGTGAAGGCATCTCCTATGGCGGTCCTTTCCTGGCCCGTGCTGTCAGATTCCGTGCACCCGCCTGTGCCAGAGGCAGTGCAGGGCTGAGATAAGGTAATGGACCAAGACAAGAGAGAGGGGTAAATAAGGGTAAAACCCCCAGTTTAGGGAGGGGAGGTTTTATCTCACCAGAATCCAGATAATCGAAGCCAGGTTTTCATCCTTCCCTGTGCAAGCCAGATGTTGGCAGAATGACTACAGGGATGCCAGTTCCCTGCCAGTTTTCACCTCTCTTGCTGTTTCATATTTTGAATTCTGGCTTGGTGGCTGCGCATCAGGGAGATGACAATGGCAAGGAGGAACACCTTCCATATTGTCCACAAGTCCATTCTCCCAGTCATATACATTTGTCGGTTGCCATTTTGTTATTGGAGAATTGGATAAATGGAATTTCTCTGATGCTAGTGAGAGTAGAATTCTTAGGGTGCCACTGGAATAAGCATTTTGGAGGCCCCCGTGGGGAGGATGAGATGTGGTAAAAAAGCTTTATTTTCATGCAGTTACATCCTTCCATTTGCAAAGTCCCATGTCCCTTAAAGTAGTCCTGGAAGAGGGGCAGCTGGGGGATTCAGCAGAGCTAAAAGCAAAGCCAGTGTCCAGAGTTTTCATTCCACAGTGGAGTTAAGTCTGGCACAGCATCAGGCTAGTTCCAGTCCATTGTGTGGGGTCCACATGGCTGTGGGCCATGTGGGAAAATAAAGGGGAATGCACCCCCTCTAACAAGAGAGCCAGGAGCCCAGCACACAAGAGAGAATCCCTTTGTTTAGGAGTTTAAATATGAAATTTTCCTGTGCTTGCAATGGCCATGCCTATTCTGGCCAATGACCCGTTCCCCCTTTCCTACATCACACAGACTTTACTGGGCATCTGTCTAAGTTGCAGCTTCTTTTTGCTCCTTTCCAGTTATTAATTAATAACTGGGTCACTTACAATGGTATCAATAGGACCCACAGATGAAAAGCAAACATAATAAAGAGCACACTTCACCAATGGCTTGCCTAGTCATGGGAATAAGCCTAGCCACAGACGTACATCATGGAGGTAAACCAGAGTTTCCACAAGAATTATCCAGACTTCAGGATAAGAAGGAACCTTTCTGACACATTAACCCATTCTTTTTTTTTTTTTTTATCCTCACCCGAGGACATTTTTGCATTTATCTTCAGATAGAGTGGGAGGGAGAGAGGGAGGAAGAGAGAGAGAGAAACATTGACATGAGAGAGACACATCAAGTGGCTGCCACCCACACGACCCCAACCTGGGCCGGGGACAAACCACAACAGAGGTATGCTCCCTTAGCGGGAACTGAACTCGGGACTCTCCAGTCCACAGGCCGATGCTCCGGCTTACCCCATTTTTTAAAAGAGATATTTAAGATGTTTAGAATTCAGATTCCTTATTCAACTCAGAGGGAGAATTAAGTGCAGAGAGATGAAGCGTCTTTTCTGTACTTCTCCCTGGAGGTCAAGTCAATGTCTCTCTAAACAAAGATGATTAAGAGAGAAGTCCTCTTGTGAAAAACCGGAGAAAAGGCTTGAGTGTTGAGAAATGCTTGGGGCATTGGAGGCTTTTGGCAAGGAGCAGAGAATTAATACCTGTATTCTAAATAGCAGTGAACATGTAGAACACATGGTTCATAAAAACAGCCTGGGTTAATCTGTAGGTGGAAGAAAGAGCATAATACTTGGGACTGACAAGATACTAGAGTAAATAGCTTAATAGTGTTTTCTTTTCTCTTAGCACTGCTTTATCTAGGTAGTTTGGGCATTAATGAGAAAATGGCTAATGTATTGTTATGTAAATGAACAATTTATTTGAATAAAGTACTTCTAATGTGTAGTGTGTCTTTGCATCTCTAGTCTCTACATCTGGAAAGAAATTTCATCTCTGCCAGGAACTATCAATAAAATAGGGGCAGCTACCTGTCCAAAAGCTATATAGTAGTATATATAATATTTTCTAGGAATCTTGTGCATGTGAAGTTTTCACTTTGAAAATATCAACTTATACAAATGATGCTTGGTAAAATTTAGTGAACAGGGATCAGCTCATCTATTAAAGTCAATTCAAAAACATGTCTGCAGAAATAAAACAGGAAAAGTCTTATGCAGTTAAAGCCACAGTTATGTACAACCTGGTAGACTCACTTGCTTTTAAAAAGCTAAATTTTGAACAGCAAAGAATTCACTGATTTTGTGGACCTTTAAAAAAAACTAAATGTTAGAGGAGATTTAAGATAGTGGTGGACTAGGTGAAAGCTACACTCACCTCCTCACCTCTAACTGGAATTACAACTAAAATATAGATCAATCACCATGAATAACTAACTGAAGACTAGTTGAAGTGAATTCTTATAACCAAGTATTTACAGAAGACACCACATTGAGACTGATAGGAAGGATGGAGATGTGAAAAGGGCTGGCCCCACTCCCATGAGGATTCTGTCTGTCAAGAATCCGGAGTCTGCTAGAGACACAGGAGCCCTCTTAAAGGGCCAATGCATAAAATCTCATTCACAGCCACTCACCCTGGGCTCTAGCAGAGGAAGGGCGGAGTAGACTAGAGTCATGTGAGGAGAGACTGGGATTTGTGGCTCTGGGAAAAGAGCTGAGGGGACAGCCAATGGGACCCCTGTGCTGAGTCATTCTCCTATACTGCAGATGCCATCTTTCTAGGGTAGAGCTCGCCCCTTCTTACAGCATCAGTCTGGGGGAGTGCAATAGCCCCATCCTGTGGAACGCATGCCCTGTTGAGGAGTCAGCTGCCTGAGCCAGGGTCTAGAGGTTTGGGCAGACTCAGAGGTTGTCAGTGATTGAGTTGTGTGGCCTTGGAGTGGGGGCCGTTCCTCCACTTTCCTGTGAACCTGATTGTTGCCTCCCTCTCACAGGAGAGCATCTATTCCTACCCTCCAGGCTCCAGGTGGCACCACCCTTTCAAACTCCTGGTGGCCCTGCCCTCTGGAGGTCAGGGCAGAATCCAGAACAGACTAAGTTGTGTGACTCTAGAACAGGGGCCATTTTCCCCTCACACATCCAACTGGTGCAGAGCCCTCCCTTCACAAGGCAAAATCGTGGCCTGTTTGTACCTAATAAACTCTGATGACCTTACCCTGATGTCTACCTGAGACCCTAACCTACCATGAAGGTCTGCATGCTGGGTGGGTGGCAGCTAGACTTTCTATACCCTGATACATTTGTTGAGTCACCTCAGACCCAGTACTGGCACTCAGTTTTAACCTGTATCAATCTGGTGAATACCACTTGCCCCTACCTTGTGACTCATTGAGAACCTACCTCATGTAACTCCAGTACCACCAGAAGCTCTTTCAGTGACTGAGCCTATCAGGCAGCTAGCAGACAGAGGCAGATAGAAGCAGATCTCAGGTGAATCTCAGGGTGCCAAGGGTCTTTTGCCAACCTGCCCCTGGGCATGGTGCTGATAACCAGCCTTGGTGTGCCACTTGGTCCTTCCCACACACACTCAGGCACAGCAGAGGCAGCCACAAACTTTGATTGCTTTGTAGCTCCAAAAGGGTTTCTCACAGCCAATCACATGTAGCATCTGACATTGGCTTGTACCAGAGACCCTTACAAAAGGCCACAAAACCAATATATCTAGTGGCCAGCATCAGATAACATCAGAGAAGAATCCAATTAGCTTCACAAGTGGCATATCCAAAGGGAGATCATGGCAGGCACCAGACCCTGCTGAGGCAAATTCTGCTTTGTGTGGTCAGCACCTGTATAGTAGCTCATACACTGTGGTCAGGGTCAATCCTTACCATCAGCCAGCCTGATAGTTGACCCTATGCATGAACAGGCCAATAGCAAGAGGAGGGTCCACCTAACTCACACAAAGAACATCCCTGGAGAACCCAGATCAGATGATCAGTAAGAGACTGTGTCACTAGGTCCCACAGGACACCTACTACATAAGGTCACCCTATGAACACTAGGAGACATAGCAGACCTACCTAATACATAGAAACAAACACAAAGAGGCAGCCAAAATAAGGAGACAAAGAAACATGCCCCAAATGTTTCTTTGTTTTAAAGTCTATTTAAAGTCTGGAGAAATCTCCAGAAAAAGAGCTAAATGGAAGCAAGCAATTTACCAGATATAGAGTTCCCCAAAAATGGTTATAAGAATACTCAAGGAACATAGTGAGAACTTCAACAAAGAGAGAGAAAGCACAAAAAAGGACATAGAAACCATAAAACAAAAAGTCAGAAATGAAGAATACAGTATCTAAAATGAAGAATACACTAGAATGAATAAACAGTAGGTTGGATGAAGCAGAGGATTAAATCAACAATTTGGAAGACAAGGTAGCAGAAAACACCTAATCAGAGGAGCAAAACAAAAAAAGAATTTTAAAAAATAAAGATAGTTTAAGGGACCTTTGGGACAATATGAAATGTGACAACATCCTCATCATAAGGGTACTAGAAGGAAAAGAGAGAAAGCAAGGAATTGAGAAACTGTTTGAAGAAATAATAACCAAAAACTTCCCTGGCCTGGTGAAAGAAAAAGACACACAAGTCCTGGAAGTGCATAGAGTCCTGAACAAGATAAAGCTAAAGAGGCCCACACCAAGGCACATCATAATTAGAATGGCAAAGGTTAAAGACAAAGAGAGAGTCTTTTTTTTTGTAGGTCATCCAGCTGGATAATATTTGAAATCTTTATTCAACCAATTAATTCAATGAATTGTCTCAGGTTTCCTTTTGCTACTAACATCAAATGCAGTGGAGGGTGTCTGGGGTGGAAAAAATGAGAAACATCTGTAACAAAAATAATTTAATTAAAAAAGAGACAGAGAGTCTTAAAAGCAGCAAGAGAAAGAGAGTTAGTTATCCACAAGGGAGCTCCCATAAGACTGTCAGTTGATTTCTCAACAGAAACATTACAGGCCAGAAGGGATTGTCATGAAATATTCAAAGTAATGAAAAGCAAGGACTTATAACCAAGACTGCTTTACCCAGTGAGGCTATAATTTAAAATTGAAGGAGCAATAAAGAGCTTACCAGACAAGAAAAAGCTAAAGGAGTTTGTTACCATTAGTATTACAAGAAATGTTAAAGGGTCTTCTAGAAGAAGAAGGAGGAGGAGGAGGAGGAGGGGAAGAGAGAAGGGAGAAGGAAGAAGGGAGAAGGGAGAAGGAGAAGAAGGTGGGAATAGAGGAGAGAGGGGAAGTAGTAGTAGGAGGAGAACAGAGGAACATAGTTAAAAAAATAAAATGTCAATAAATAAGTAATAATCACTTTAAATGTAAATGGTTTAAATGCTTCAATCAAAAGACATAGGGTAGATAAATGGCTAAGAAAACTTGACCATATGTATGCTGTCTATGAGAGACCCACCACAGAATGAAAGATACACACATACTAAAAGTAATGGGATGCAAAAATATATTTCATGCAAATGGAAATAAAAGAAGCTGGGGTAGTAATACTTATATCTGACAAAATAGACTTTAAAACAAAGGCTATAGTAAGAGACAAAGGAGGACACTACATAATGATTCAAGGAGCAATCCAACAAGAGGATATAATTCTTGTAAACATTTATGCACCCAACATAGAAGCACATAAATATGTAAAGCAAATCTTGATGGATGTAGAGAAAGAGATCAACAGTAATACAGTCATAGTGGGGGATTTTAATATCCCACTGACATCAATGGATAGACATTTCAGACAGAAAATAATCAAGGAAACAGTGGCCTTAAATGATACATTAGATGGATTTAATTGTTATCTTCAGAGCATTTCACCCCAAAGCCACAGAATATACATTCTTTTCATGTTCACATAGAACATTGTCTAGGATACACCACATGTTAGGACACAAAACTAGTCTCAATAAATTTAAGAAGACTGAAATCACATCAAGCATCTTCTCTGACCATAATGGTATGAAATTAGAAATTAGTCATCCACATAACAAAACCTGAAAAACACACAAAGACATGGAGGCTAAATAACATGTTACTAAACAATGAATAGGTTAACAATGAGATCAAGAAAGTTCAAAAGATACATAGAAACAAATGAAAATGAGAACACAACAACCCAAAATCTGTGGAATACAGCAAAAGCAGTCCTAAGAGGGAAATTCATAGCATTAGAGTTCTACCTCAAGAAACAAGAAAAATCTCAAAAAAATATAACTTTATTCTCAAAGGAACTAGAAAAAGAACAACAAACAAAGCACAAAGTGAGTAGAAGAAAGGAAATAATAAAGATCAGAGCAGAAATAAGTGAAATAGAGTCTAAATAAATACAAAAGATCAATGAAACCAAGAGCTTGTTCTCTGAAAAGATAAACAAGATTGACAAACCTTTAACCAGACTCATCAAGAAAAAAAAGAGGATCCAAATAAGTAAAATCAGAAATGAAAGAGAAAAAGTAACAACTGATTCCACAGAAATACAAAGGATTGCCAACAAATTGTATAACCTGGATGAAATGGATACATTTCAAGAAACATATAATCTTCCAAAATTAAATCAGGAAGAATCAGAAAATCTGAATGGGTGGGTTACAACTAATGAAATTGAAGCACTAATCAAAAAAAACATCCCAAACACAAAAGTTCTGGACCGGATGGCTTCACAGGTGAATTTTACTAAACATTCAAAGATCTAACACCTATCCTTCTCAAACTATTCTAAAAAATTCAAGAGGAGGGATGTCTCCCAAGCTCATTTTGAAAGGCCAACATTATCTTAATTAAAAAACCAGATAAAGAGCCCTGGCTGATTTGGCTCAGCAGTAGAGTATCAGACTGCAGACTGAAGAGTCGCGGGTTTGATTCTGGTCAGGGGCACATACTTTGGTTGCGGTTTGGTCCCCGGCTCTGGTCGGGGTTGTGCAGGAGACAGCCAATCGATGTGTCTCTCTTGCATCTCTCTCTCTCTTTCTCCCTCTCTATCTGAAGATAAAAATGGAAAAAAAGTATTCTCTGGTGAGGATTTAAAAAAAAAAAACAAAAACAGATAAAGATACTACAAAGAAAGAAAATTATAGGCCAATATCCCTGATGAACATAGATGCCAAAATCCTCAGCAGAATATTAGCAAACTGGATCCAGCAATACATTAATAAGATCATACACCATAATCAAGTGGGATTTATTCCAGGGATGCAAGATTGGTACAATATCCTCAAATCAATAAATGTAGTACTCCACATAAACAAAATGAAGGGTATAATTCACAAGATCAGCCTCGGCTGGGTGGTTCAGTTGGTAAGAGCATCATCCCGTGCACCAAAGTGTTACAGATTTTCGATTCCTGGTCAGGGCACATACCTAGGTTGTGGGTTTGATCCCTAGTCAGGGCACATACTGCAGGCAACCTCTCTCACATTGATGTTTCTCTCTCTCTCTTCCCCTTCCTCCCTCTCTAAAATCAATAAAGACATATCCTTGGGTGAAGATTTTAAAAATCACAAGATCATATCAATAGATGCAGAAAAAGAATTTGATAAAATCCAGCACTCATTTATGATAAAAACTCTCAGCAATATGGGAATAGAGGGAACATACCTCAACATAATAAAGGCCATATATGATAAATCTACAGTCAACATCATACTCAATGGGCAAAAACTAAAAGCAGTTCCTCTAAGAACAGGAGCAAGACAGGGAGGCTGCTTTCACCACTCTTATTCAAGATAGTACTGAAAGTCCTAGTCACAGTAATCAGAGAAGAAAAAGAAATAAGAGGCATCCAAATAGAAAAGAAGAAGTAAAACTATCATTATTTGTAGATGACTTGATATTGTATATAGAGAACCCCAAAGATTCCACAAAAACCTACTAGAACTAATAAATGAATTCAATAAAGTAGCAGGATGCACAATTAATGTCAAAAAATCAGTTGCATTTTTATACACCAATGATGAACTATCAGAAAGGGAAACTAAGAAAACAATCCCATTTAAAATTGTATAAAAAACAAATAAACAGGAGGAGAGAAAAATGGCGGTGGAGTGAATGGAAGCTACACAGACGATTTCCCAGGACCAAACGGGAATTACAACTAAAATAAAGACAAATTGTCGGGAAAAAGCAACAGAAAAGCAGCGGGAGAGGACCATACAACCAGGGACACTGAATGAGCCTGGTAGGAGCTGTGGAGGCTTGAGAGGGTGGCGGGCTGGGAGCCCACGGACAGCAGCGGCCTTGGCTGTGAGCGGTGGCCTGAGCTGTGAGCAGCAGCCTTAGCTGTGAGCAGCAGCGGCGCCTGCCCTTGGGGTTAAGAGGCCAAGCTGCTCCACAGCCCAGAGGGCCGGGACAGAGAGCTAAATAGCCACAGCCACTCACCTGGGGCTCCGGCAGAGGGAGGGCAGACTGGCCTGGAACTCTGTGGGGACACCTGGGATTTGGAGGGCGCTCAGAGTTTGTGCTGAGCTGTGGCCACAAAGGACGGTGGTGGCCAGCCACTCCTTCCCCGTTACACAGAACGGCAGCCAAGTTTGCTCCTTCCCAGAGCTGTGGAAGCCCCTCCCTCGGAGATTCCCAGGTGAGAAAAAGAGGCAAAGAAATGCAAATTGAGGCTCATTAACAACCAGCATTGGCCCCACCCTCGGGAAATCCTCTTACACTGTAAACATCTGAGAGAGTTTCTCATTCAACTGAGATCCTAAGGCTTTTCAAGTAACTGAGGCTAATAGCCTCCAGGCAAAAAGCCAGAGCATAACTGAACCTTTCCTGAGCTTGCAAATCTACCCAGGAAAGTGAGACTTGACAGTGGTGTTGAAGGAGGGCCCTCCATGCTCATCCAAACCCAGTAGAGGGAGCCACAAATAGCAGAACACCAACACCCACAGGGAAAATTTGGCAGGCTCCAAAACCCACTGAGATAGCAAAAATGGTGAAACAAAGAAACAGATCCCAAATGAAAGAACAAGAGAACGCTACCGAAGATGAGATAAATAAAATGCAGTTAAGCAAATTATCAGAGGTAGAGTTCCGAGCCATGATCTTGAGGAAACTAAACAGCATGAGTAAGGACATCGACACCATGAAAACCAACCAAGTGGAAATAAAGAATGACATAGCAGAAATAAAGAACACATTGGAAGGACTGACCAACAGAGTAGAGGAAGCGGAGGACCGGATCAGTGAATTAGAAGACAGAGTAGAAAAAATCAATCAATCAGAAAACAAAAAGGAAAAAAACAATGAAAAAACAGGAAGATAGCTTAAGAGAACTGTGGGACAACTGGAAACGTAAGAGCATTCGCATCATTGGAGTCCCCGAAGAAGAAGAAAATGAGCAAGGGTTAGAGAATATATTTGAAGAAATAGTGACAGAAAACTTTCCTAACCTGGTGAAGGAAGAAAGCATTCAACTTCAAGAAGCACAGAGAGCCCCAAGTAAGAAGAACCCAAACAGGCCCACACCAAGACACATAATAATTAAAAGGCCAAAAATTAAAGACAAAGAGAGAATCCTAAAGGCAGCAAGAGATAATCAACAGGTTACCTACAAAGGAAACCCCATTAGGCTATCATCTGACTTCTCAACAGAAACACTACAGGACAGAAGGGAATGGCATGAAGTAATCAAGGTCATGAAAAACAAGGATCTGAATCCAAGACTACTCTATCCAGCAAGGCTATCATTCAAAATAGAAGGTCAAATAAAGAGCTTCCCAGACAAAAAAGGCTAAGGGAATATATTAGCACCAAACCAGCACTGCAAGAAATGTTAAAAGGACTGCTGTAATTAATAGAAGAAATAGAAAGAAAATTAGAACCACACTGTACAAAAATGGCAATAAATAAGTACATATCAATAATCACCTTAAATGTAAATGGACTGAATGCTCCGATAAAAAGACACAGAGTAGCTGACTGGATAAGAAAGCATGATTCACATATATGTTGTTTACAAGAGACCCACCTCACAACAAAAGACTCACATAGGTTGAAAGTGAAGGGATGGAAAAAAATCTTCCAAGCAAACGGAAAGGAAAAAAAAGCTGGGGTAGCAATACTCATATCTGATAAATTAGATTTCAAATTGAAGACCATAACTAGAGACAAAGAAGGCCACTACATAATATTGAAAGGGTCTATCCAACAGGAAGATATAACCTTGGTAAACATATATACACCCAATATAGGAGCACCAAAATATATTAAAAATCTTCTGGAGGACTTCAAAGGAGAAATCGACCGCAATACAATCATAGCAGGAGACTTCAACACCCCACTGACATCACTGGATAGATCATCTAGACAAAAAATTAACAAGGAAACAGAGACTCTAAATGAAGCACTAGATCAAATGGATTTAATAGATATATACAGAGAATTACACCCCCAAAACTGCAGAATTCACATTCCTCTCAAGTGCACATGGGACATTCTCAAAGATAGACCATATGTTAGGTTACAAACGAAGTCTCTACAAGTTCAAGAAGATTGAAATCATATCAAGCATCTTCTCAGACCACAATGGCATGAAACTAGAAATCAATTGCAACAAGAACATGCAAAAACATATGAACACATGGAGGCTAAATAGCATGTTACTGAACAATGAATGGGTTACCATGGAGATCAAGGAAGGATTTTAAAAGTTCTTGGAAACCAATGAAAATGAACACACAACAATGCAAAATCGATGGGATACAGCGAAAGCAGTTCTGAGAGGGAAGTTCATAGCACTACAGGCCCACCTTAAGAAAGAAGAAAAATATCTAATTGACTACCTAACCCTACAACTTAAAGAACTGGAAAGCAAACAAAAAGAAAACCCTAGAGCAAGTAGAAGGAAGGAAATAGTAAAGATCAGAGCAGAAATAAACGACATGGAGACCAAAAAAACAATTCAAAGGAGCAATAAAACAAAGAGCTGGTTTTTTGAAAAGATAAACAAGATTGATGGACCCTTAGCTAGACTCACCAAGAAACAAAGAGAGAGAACCCAGATACACAAAATCAGAAATGAAAGAGGAGAAGTAACAACTGACACCACAGAAATACAAAGGATCGTTAGCAAATACTATGAACATTTATATGGCAACAAATTCGACAATCTAAGCGAAATGGACACATTTCTAGAAATATATAGTCTCCCAAAACAGAATCGGGAAGAGATAGAAAACTTGAACAGGCCAATAACAACGAAGGAAATTGAAGATGTAATCAAGACGCTCCCAGCAAACAAAAGCCCAGGCCCTGACAGCTTCACGGGAGAGTTTTACCGAACATTCAAAGAAGAACTAACACCCATTCTCCTAAAACTATTCCAAAAAATTCAAGAAGAAGGAAGACTTCCAAACTCATTTTATGAAGCCAGCATAATTCTAATTCCGAAACCAGAAAAAGACACTACAAAGAAAGAAAACTACAGGCCAATATCCCTGATGAACATAGATGCCAAAATCCTGAACAAAATACTAGCAAATCGGATCCAGCAATACATCAAAAAAATTATTCACCATGACCAAGTGGGATTCATCCCAGGGATGCAAGGCTGGTACAATATACGCAAATCAATAAATGTGATACATCACATAAACAAAATGAAAGATAAAAACCATATGGTCATATCAATAGATGCTGAAAAAGCATTTGACAAAATCCAGCACCCATTTCTGATAACAATGCTCAGCAATTTGGGAATAGAGGGATCATGTCTCAACATTATAAAGGCCATATATGAAAGACCTACAGCCAACATCATACTCAATGGACAAAAACTAAAAGCATTTCCCTTAAGAACAGGAACAAGACAAGGATGCCCACTTTCACCACTCTTATTTAACATAGTACTGGAAGTCTTAGCCACAGCAATCAGACATGAAGAAAAACTAAAAGGGATCCAAATTGGAAAGGAGGAAGTGAAACTGTCATTATTCGCAGATGACATGATATTATACATAGAAAACCCTAAAGACTCCATCAAAAATCTACTAGACTTAATTAATGAATTTGGCAAAGTAGCAGAATACAAAATTAACGTCAAGAATTCAACAGCATTCTTATACACCAATGATGAACTCACAGAAAGAGAAACTAAAAAAACAATCCCATTTACCATTGTGGCAAAAAAATTAAGATACCTAGGAATAAACTTAACCAAAGAAGTAAAGGACCTATTTGCAGAAAACTATAGGACATTGAAAAAAGAAATAGAGGAAGATATAAAAAAGTGGAAGCACATACCGTGTTCATGGATTGGAAGAATTAACATCATTAAAATGTCCATACTACCCAAAGCAATCTATAGATTTAACGCAATCCCCACCAAAATACCAACGACATATTTCACAGAACTTGAACAAATACTTCAGAAGTTCATATGGAACCAAATAAGACCCCGAATAGCTACAGCAATCTTGAAAAAGAAGGACAAAGTAGGAGGGATCACAATACCGGACATCAGGTTATACTACAAAGCTACTGTAATCAAAACAGCCTGGTACTGGCACAAGAACAGGCACATAGATCAATGGAATAGAACAGAGAACCCAGAAATTGACCCAAAACACTATGCTCAATTAATATTCGACAAAGGTGGCAAGAGCATACAATGGAGTAAAGACAGCCTCTTTAATAAATGTGTTGGGAAAATTGGACAGCTACATGCAAAAAAATGAAACTAGATCATCAACTTACACCGTACACAACAATAAACTCAAAATGGATAAAAGACTTAAATGTGACTCATGAATCCATAAAAATCCTAGAAGAAAATGTAGGCAACAAAATTTCAGACATCATACGCAGCAAAATTTTCACTGATATATCACCTAAGGCAACAGAAACAAAGGAAAAAATGAACACATGGGACTACATCAAACTCAAAAGCTTCTGCACAGCAAAAGAAACAACCATCAAAGTGGAAAGGCAACCCACTGTATGGGAGAGCATAATTGCCTATGATATATCAGATAAGGGACTAATTTCCAAAATATATAGAGTGCTCATACATGTCAACAAAAGGAAGACAAAGAACCCAATTAAAAAATGGGCAGAGGAACTAAATAGACACCTCTCCAAACAGGACATACAAATGGCCAAGAGACATATGAAGAAATGCTCAACTTCACTAATCATCAGAGAGATGCAAATTAAAACAACAATGAGGTATCACCTCACACCTGTCAGAATAGCTGCCATCAACAAAGCATCAAACAACAAGTGTTGGCGAGGGTGTGGAGAAAAGGGGACTCTAGTACACTGCTGGTGGGAATGCAGACTGGTGCAGCCACTATGGAAAACACTATGGTGTTACCTCAAAAAATTAAAAATTGAATTACCATTTGACCCAGTGATCCCACTCCTAGGAATATACGCTAAGAAGCCTGAAACACCAATCAGAAAGAATACATGTACCCCCATGTTCATAGCAGCGCTATTTACAATAGCTAAGATCTGGTAACAGCCCAAGTGTCCATCAGTAGATGAATGGATAAAAAAGCTGTGGTACATATACACAATGGAGTACTATGCAACTGTAAGAAAGAAAGATCTCTTATCCTTTGAGATGACATGGGAGGACCTGGAAACTATTATCCTAAGCGAAACAAGCCAAGCAGAGAAATACAAATATCATATGATCTCACTTATTTCTGGAATATAATGAACATAACAGTCTGAGGAACAGGGTAGTCCCAGAGACATGGAAGTAGGGTACAGACTGACATTTGCCAGAAGAGGGTGTGGGGGAGGGGAGCGATGAACACAGAACTTGTACGCATGTACTCATACCCAATGGACATGGACAACAAAACTGGGGACGGGGCAGGGAGGGAAGGAGAGGAGGGTGTCAATGGGGGAAAAAAAGAGAAACATCTGTAACAAAAGTAAATTAATAAAAAATAATAAATAAATAAATAAATAAATAAATAAACAAAATACCTTTGAAAAAATTTAAGCAAGGATGCAAAAGATCTGTACTTCAAGAATTATTAGACACTGAGGAAATAAATGGAAGAAGATACAAATAAATGGAAGGATATATCATGTTCATGGATAAAAAGAATTAACATCATTAACATATCCATACTACTCAAAACAATTTATATATCCAACACAATTCCTATTAAGATACCAATGGTATATTTCATAGAACTAGAACAAATATTTCAAAAATGTATATGGAGCCACAAAAAAACCCAAATGGCCACAGCAATCTTGAGAAAGAAGAATAAAGTTGGAAGAATCATGCTACCTGATATCAAACTATACTACAGTCCATAGTAATCAAAACAGCATGGTGGCATAAAAACAGACATAAAGATCAATGGAACAGAATAGAGAACCCAGAAATAAACCCAAACATTTATGGCCAGTGAATATTTGACAAAGGAGGTAAGAACATACAATGGGGTAAAGATAGTCTATTCAGCCCTGGCTGGTTTGGCTCAGTGGTTAGAGTGTCAGCCCACAGACTAGAGTCACGGGTTCGATTCCAGTCAAGGGCACATACCTCGGTTGCAGTTTGATCCCCGGCCCTGGTTGGGGTCATGCGGGAGGCAGCCAATCAATGTGTCTCTCTCATATCTATGTCTCTCTCTCTCTCTCCCCCTCCCTCCATCCCACTCTGTCTGAAAACCAATGGAAAAAATATCCTTGGGTTAGGATTAAAAAAAAAAAGTCTATTCAATAAATGGTGTCGGGAAAACTGGACAGATACATGCACAAAAATGAAACTAGACCACCTTCTTACATCATACAAAAAAATAAACTCAAAATGAATTAAAGATTTAAATGTAAGACTTGAAACCATAAAAATCCTAGAAGAAAACATAGACAATAAAATCTCACACATTTCTACTAGCAATATTTTTTTATGATATGTCTCCTCGGGCAAGGGAAACAAAAGAAAAAATGGGACTACATCAAACTAAAAACCTTTTGCACAGCAAAAAACAATAATAATCAACAAAATGAAAAGACAACCCACTGAATGGGAAAACATATTCGACAATGATACATCTGGTAAGGGGTTAATATTCACGATTTATAAAGAACTTATACAATTCAACACCAAAAATGAAACAATCCAATTTTTTAAATGGGCAGGGGACCTGAATAGACACTTCTCTAAAGAGGACATACAGATGACCAACAGACATATAAAAAGATACTCAAGCCCTGGCTGGTTTGGCTCAGCGGTTAGAGTGTTGGCCTGAGGACCAGGGAGTCCCGGGTTTGGTTCCCGCTAGGGGCACGTGCCTTGGTTGCGGTTTGTCCCCGGCCCCGGTTGGGGTTGTGTGGGTGGCAGCCACTCGGTGTGTCTCTCTCGCGTCAATGTTTCTCTCTCTCTCTTCCCATCTCTCTCCCTCCCGCTCTATCTGAGGATAAATGCAAGAATGTCCTCGGGTGCGGATAAAAAAAAAAAAAAAAAGATACTCAATGCCACTAATCATCAGAGAAAAACAAATTAAAACTACAATAAAATACCCCTTTACACCTGTCAGAATGGCTATCATCAATAAATCAATAAACAATAAGCGTTGTGGAGGATGTGGAGAAAAGGGAACCCTTGTGTACTATTGGTGGGAATGTAAGTTGGTGCAGCCATTGTGGAAAACAGTATGGAATGTTCTCAAAAAAATTAAATATGGAAATGCCTTATGACCTAGCAATTCCACTTCTGGGAATATATCCAGAGAAACCCAAAACACGAATTCAAAAGAATATATGCACCCCTGTGTTCACTGCAGCATTATTTATAATAGCTAAAATTTGGAAGCAGCCCAAGTGCCCATCAGTAGATAAATAGATAAAAATGTTGTGGTACACTTACACAATGGAATACTACTCGGCTGCAAAAAAGAAGGAAATCTTACTTTTTGTGACAGCATGGATAGACCTGGAGAGTATCAAGCTAAGTCAAGTAAGGCAGTTGGGGAAAAACAAAATAAATAAATATATCTCATAGACACAGACAACAGTATGGTGATTACTAGAGGGAAAGGGTAGTGGGGGGGTAGAAGTGGATTAAGGGGGGATAAATAGTGATGGAACGATACTTGACTTTGGGTAGTGAACACAATGCAATACACAGATGATATATTATAGAATTCCACACCTGAAACCTATATAATTTGATTAACCAATGTCACCCTGATAAATTTAATAAAAAATTAAATATAAATAAATAAACAAACTAAATGTTATATGTTTCAAAAGCATCTTGATGTTTGAGGAGATCAGAATAGAGAAAGGGAAGGGTGCTGTGAGAGAGGGAAGCTTTCATTCAGATCTGGTCTTGTTTTCTTGCTTTAAAAAAAAGTACTCTACAGGAGGATTTTGAGTTTGCAGTAAGAATGACTTAAAAAAAAACAACACTAAAAAAACCCCTTCATTATCATTGAAGATAGTTATCTAAATGTGTTTAATCCTCATTTCAAGTTAAATGCTTAAAGTTGGCAATTTTTCAGTAAGAGTATATGTTTTGTCCTGAATACTTTCCCTAACTATATTCTTTATTACAAGCAATAAAATTTTTTTATGGGCTCACTTTTCTTTTATTTTTTTCATTTTTTATTTACTTTTTATTTTTATTAATTTATTTTTGTTACAGATGTTTCTCCTTTTTCCTCCCTTTGACTCCCTCCTCCCCATCCCCTCCCACCCTGTCCTCAGCTTTGTTGTCTATGTCCATCGGTTATGCATACAGGCATATAAGTTCTGTGGTTTATCCCCTCCCACAGCCCCCCCAACCCTTTTGAGAACTGTCAGTCTGTGCCCTATTTCCATGTCTCTGGGTCTACTTTGTTCATCAGTTTGTTTAGTTCATTATATTCCACAAATAAGTGAAATCATGTGATATCTGTCTTTCTCTGCTTGGCTTGTTTCACTTAGCATAATACTTTCCAGGTCCCTCCATGTGGTCTCAAAGGATAAGAGATCTTTCTTTCTTACAGTTGCATAGTACTCCATTGTGTATATGTACCACAGCTTTTTTGTCCACTCATTTACTGATGGACACTTGGGCTGTTTCCAGATCTTAGCTATGGTAAATAGTGATGCTATGAACATAGGGGTACATATTTTCTTTCTGATTGGTGTTTCAGGCTTCTTAGGATATATTCCTAGAAGTGGAATCACTGGGTCAAGTGGCAGTTCTATTTTTAACTTTTTGAGGTAACACCATAGTGTTTTCCACAGTGGCTGCACCAGTCTGCATTCCCACCAGCAGTGTACTAGAGTCCCCTTTTCTCCACACCCTTGCCAGCACTTGTTATTTGATGATTTGTTGATGGCGGCCATTCTGACAGGTGTGAGGTGATACCTCATTGTTGTTTTAATTTGTATCTCTCTGATGATTAGTGAAGTTGAGCATTTCTTCATATGTCTCTTGACTATTTGTATGTCCTGTTTGGAGAGGTGTCTCTTTCGGTCCTCTGCCCATTTTTTAATTGGGTTCTTTGTCTTCTTTTGTTGAGTTGTGTGAGTACTCTATATATTTTGGAAATTAACCCCTTAACTGATGTATCATTTGCAATTATGCTCTCCCATATAGTGGTTTCCCTTTCCACTTTGATGCTTGTTTCTTTTGCTGTGCAGAAGCTTTTGAGTTTGATGTAGTCCCATGTGTTCATTTTTTCCTTTGTTTCTGTTGCCTTAGGTGATGTATCAGTGAAAATTCTGCAGCATATGATGTCTGAAATTTTGTTGCCTACATTTTCTTCTAGGATTTTTATGGATTCATGAGTCACATTTAAGTCTTTTATCCATTTTGAGTTTATTTGTGTGTATGGTGTAAGTTGGTGGTCTAGCTTCATTTTTTTTGCTTGTAGCTGTCCAATTTTCCCGACACCATTTATTAAAGAGGCTGTCTTGACTCCACTGTATGCTCTTGCCACCTTTGTCAAATATTAATTGAGCATATTGTCTTGGGTCAATTTCTGGGTTCTCTATTCTGTTCCATTGATCTATATGCCTGTTCTTGTGCCAATACCAGGCTGTATTGATTACAGTGGCTTTGTAGTATAACCTGATGTCTGGTAATGTGATCCTTCCTACTTTGTTCTTCTTATTCAAGATTGCTGTGGCTATTCAGGGACTTTTTTGGTTTCATATGAACATTTGGAGTATTTGTTCTAGTTCTGTGAAGTATATTGTTGGTATTTTGATGGGGATTACATTGAATCTGTATATAACTTTGGGTAGTATGGACATTTTAATGATGTTAATTCTTCCAATCCATGAACAAGGTATATGCTTCCACTTTTTAATATCTTCCTCTATTTCTTTTTTCAATGACCTATAGTTTTCTGTGAAGAGATCCTTTACCTCTTTGGTTAAGTTTATTCCTAGGTATCTTAATTTTTTTGCCACAATGGTAAATGGGATTGTTTTTTTAGTTTCTTTTTCTTTGAGTTCATTGTTGGTGTATAAGAATGCCATCAATTTCTTGATGTTAATTTTGTATTCTGCTACTTTGCCAAATTCATTTATTAAGTCTAGTAGATTTTTGATGGAGTCTTTAGGGTTTTCTATGTACAATATTATGTCATCTGCAAATAATGACCGTTTCACTTCCTCCTTTCCAATTTGGATCCCTTTTATTTTTTCTTCATGTCTGATTGCTGTGGCTAAGACTTCCAGTACTATGTTAAATAAGAGTGGCGAAAGTGGACATCCCTGTCTTGTACCCGTTCTTAAGGGAAATGTTTTTAGTTTTTGCCCATTGAGTATGATGTTGGCTGTAGGTTTTTCATATATGGCCTTTATTATGTTGAGATATGATCCCTCTATTCCCACATTGTTGAGCGTTTTTATCAGAAATGGGTGCTGAATTTTGTCGTATGCTTTTTCAGCAGCTATTGATATGACAAGCAATAAAATCTATAAATAGTTAATATAAGACATGGATTTAGGAATTTGAAAACTGGGAGATTTTTGTCTAGAAAATTCCCTGAGATTACTGTAACTAAAGTGCAATTAAGATAGAGCAAGTTGCCCGGCCAGTGTGACTCGATGGTTGAACGTCGACCCATGCACCAAGAGATCACCGGTGTGATTCATGGTCAGGACACATACCCAGGTTGTGGGCCCGATGTTTTTATCTCTCTCTCTCTCTCTCTCTCTCACTTCCTCTCTGTATAAAATCAATAAGGAGAGAAAAAAAGAGTAAGTTCTCAAGCTACATATTGTCACCTACTAGGATTTGATCCATTTTTTTAACTTGCTAAAACACTTCACAATAGACAGGTATTTTATTTATACTTTTAGTTATTCTGCAGGTTGTTAAATTGATTTGCAATGTGATCATGGTAGCAAAAAGACAGATGTTAGTTTGACATTTGATAGAAAAAAATTTTTCACAGTTAATTAGCTATTGGTAGTTATTTACCAAGAAATACTATAAACTTTTATAAATTTTGGAAAACCAAAACTGATAATGATGGAACATTAACGTAATTCAGGAAAGAGTAAGAAACTCAATTTTGTATTAATTATCCCTGACAATACTATTTCGTTTTGCAGTTTGTACAGAGCCCTTACAAGGAAGTGACACTGTTTCTTGCAGCTGTGGCAGTCAGAAAAGACCCTGGCATTTAGGAGAGGAGTTCCAGTAACTGGGCATGAGTCCTCCCTATCTCTGCTGTGGACATTGTCCTCACCCCCAGGGATTACAGGAGCCATGTGAAAAGACAAAACAATGTCTTTTATAGAAAAGAAATTGAGGTCCAGAGACTTTCTATGATTTGGCTCACGTCAAAAATTATCAAGCAATGAAGTGGGATTGGAAGGGAGCACTCAGTGTGGAGCCCTCCAAGACCCCACCTCACATGGGTGGGTTGTGGGTAACTGTTTTTTCTCAGATAATGTCTGTTTGCCATAAGAAAAAAACAACAGTAGAAGACTATGAAGAAAGCAAAGCATAACTAAAATGCATTATTGTGCTTTCTTCCCATCCCAAACTTTAAAAAAACCATATAGGTTCTATGGCAATCTGACGCTCTCATTTTATATTCTCTGGGGAAAAGGGAAAGTAGGTTTAGTTTGGTTTGGGTCATAAAATGAGTGTTGTTTAATGTGGATTTTCAGGATGTTCTGATTCTATTCAAGGAACATGATGAGGTGAAATGTAAGGAGTAGCAGGAAGCTGACAAAATTCAATGATGTGATCAGTTTAATAATTTGCAGAATTATTATTATCCACACTCAGCATAATAGGTGGTTTTATAGCCATGTACCGATAATCTGTAGCTCTATTTTGTTTTAAAGTAGTTTAACAATAAGAACAGGAAGCACTACAACATTTAATGCATGCAGTACAGGAAATGGAGATACAAGATAGATTGTGCATTTGTTGTTAGGAAGAATTAAAAGCACTCCTGTTACTAATAACTAGAAAAGAAAGCAGCAAAATAGTATTTGTGCAGGAGTAGTGTTAGATCAGTTACTAAGAATATTTAGAACAATGAGAACAAAGTGCCAGGTAGTGCCTGAGGGATGTGGCCCTGGGCAGGCAGCAGTGTGGACCAGTGTTACATAAACCCCACATAAGGAAGCAGATGGCATCATTTAAGGCACTTACATGACTTAGGTCAATCTCTTTTTAAAATGCCATTTTCAAATATGACCAACTTAAGCCAAACTTCTGGAGAGAACGTAAAGAGTGTTTTTGTTTCCTTTAAAGTCAAAGAATGTGCATTTATGTTTATGAAATCCAGAAGATGGGGGAGCCAGAGGCTGGGTGGGAGAGTGGGGAGAGGTCATTTGGGAAGCAGGAGCCCTGCCTTGGCCTTCCAGAAAGGGAAGGCATTACAGAAGAGGTAGGTCTGTGGACTCAAGTAGGAGGGTGGATGAGGACACATGTGAAAGTGACTTAGTAGTCGAAGTAGAGGGAGGAATTTGGGATGAAACATCAGAGGGAAGGGCCCACAGGGAGTACTAGCCTCCTGGGTTCTTTAATATGAAAAATAATTACCTAAACTAATTGATGTCATACTAATGAAGTCACATTTCCAGGATAGATCACTAACACTTTATAAACAGTAGCAAAGTGCTATTCTTCACATACTATATTTAGAATTCAAGCACCTCTCCTCACTTTGGCTGCCACCTCCCTGGAGCAAGCCACCTGCCTTCTCACCTGGATAGCTACCACAGTCCCTGATTGATCGCCCTACTGTGCCCTGGCCTCCTTTCTACCAGGTGATATAAAAATATGCAAGAACACACACTAGCTTCCAGGGCCTGCTGGCTGAACAACAACTCTTCTTCAGACTATTGCCTTTGGAGCAGCTGTGGTGACCCTGTTCCTGTGTAAGTCTGATGGTGCCCTTCCTCTTACTGGAAATCTCCAGTAGCCCTGACCCCACATCGTACTACTCCTCCTCCTCATTCTGCTCCCTCACTTATTCTCTGACTCCACTCATTCCCCAGGGTCTTTGCACTTACCATTCCCATTTTGTTTCTCTGAAAGATACTAGAACTGGTCTCCTAACTCCTTCAAGTCTTTACAAAAACATGACCTTCTCTGTGAGCCCTTCCAGGCTATCCCTCATTAATGCTGAAATCCCCTGCAGTCTAATCCCTTTAACCTCCTTCCCTGCTTTATTTTCCTCTGTAGTTCTTATTTTTTAAATCTGGTTTGGTGCATTACCCCCATACACCAGTGCTTGGCACATAGTGGGCAGTCCATAAATATTTGTTTAATAAATAAATGATTGAGCCTGGCCAGTGTGGCTCAGTGGTTGAGCATGAACCCATGCACCAAGAGGTCACCGGTTCAATTCCCAGTCAGGACACATGCTCGGGTTGTGGGCCCAATCCCCAGTGGGGATACGCAGGAGGCGGCCAATCGATGTTCTCTCTCATCGATGTTTCTCTCTCTCTCTCTCCCTCTCCCTTCCTCTCTCTCTAAAATCAATAAAGAAAAAATAAAAAATAATAAAATAATAAAAAATAAATAAATGATTGAATGAATGCATGAGTAATGGCGAGTAAAGGAAAAATAGTCCCAGCACATATCATGATTATGCTGTGGAGATCAGAATAGGGAGAGGATTACAGGAATAAAAATGAACCAAAGTTATATATATATTTAGAAACTAAACAAAGGGATTATATCAACAGATGAAGACAATGTTTACATTATAAAAACCAGGCATTTTCTTTTCTTTTTTCTACTTATTTCAGGGATTTGTGCTTTATATATTTAATTTATCTTTATTGTTGAAAGTTTTACAGATGTCCCTCTTTTCTCCCCCCATTGACATCCTCTTCCCTGCTCCTGCCCCCCACCCATACCTTCACTGCACTGTTGTCTGTGTCCATTAGTCATGCATACATGCATATAAGTTCTTTGGTTTATCTCTTCCCTACTCCCCACCCTCCTTCCCTCTGAGGCTTGTCAATCTGTTCCCTACTGCCATGTCTCTGGATCTAGTTTGCTCGTCAACTTACTTTGTTCATTATATTCCACAAATAAGTGAGATCGTGTGCTACCTGTCTTTCTCTGACTGGCTTATTTCGCTTAACATAATACTCTCCAGGTCCCTCCACGTCATCTCAAAGGGTAAAAGATCTCTCTTTCTTACAGTTGCATAATATTCCATTGTGTATATGTACCACAGCATTTTTATCCACTCATCTATTGATAGGCACATGGGCTGTTTCCAGATCTTAGCTATTGTAAATAGTGCTGCTATGAACATAGGGGTGCATATATTCTTTCTGTTTGGTGTTTCAGGCTTCTTAGGGTATATTCCTAGAAGTGGAATCACTGGGTCAAATGGCAGTTGAATTTTTAATTTTTCGAGGAAACACCATAGTGTTTTCCATAGTGGCTGCACCAGTCTGCATTCCCACCAGCAGTGTACTAGAGTTCCCTTTTCTCCACACCCTCACTTGTTTGATGACTTGTTGATGGCAGCCATTCTGGCAGGTGTGAGGTGAGAACTTAGTCATTTTAATTTGCATTTTTCTTATGATTAGTGATGTTGAGCATTTCTTCATATGTCTCCTGGCCATTTGTATGTCTTGTTTGGAGAAGTGTCTGTTCAGGTCCTCTGCCCATTTTTTAATTGGATTGTTTATCTTCCTTTTGTTCAGTTGTATGAGTACTTTATATATTTTGAAAATTAACCCCTTATCCAATGTATCATTGGCAAATATGTTCTCCTATACAGTGCATTCCCTTTTCATTTGGATGCTGAAAACCAGACATTTTCAAAAGCAAATAATATTTACTAAAGAAATTATAAGAGGATAAAATAGAATAATAAAGAAGTATATTTGTTCTGCTAAGAGCTCATATTAAAATAGGCTAAAATAAAAAATAAAAAAATAGGCTATCCCTGGCTGGTTTGCTCAGCGGTTAGAGTGTTGGCCCACAGACCAAAGAGTCCTGGGTTTGATTCCAGCAGAGGGCACGTACCTCGGTTGCAATTCGTCCCCAGCCCCAGTTGGGGTTGTGTGGGTGGCAACCAGTCGATGTGTCTCTCACATCGATGTTTCTCTCTCTCTCTCCCTTTCTCCCTCCCTCCCTCCCACCCTATCTAAAGATAAATGGGAAAATATCCTCTGGAGAGGATTAAAAAAATAGGCTAAAATAATAGAAAGTAAATTTGTGGGGAAACTGAGTCTTTTGAGTTGAGATAGATGCAGATAACCAGCAATGTTTCTGCTTAAGAAAGCTAGTTTCTGTAATAGGAGAGCCTCACTGAGGACAGGACAGACAAGTGTTTATATAGACAGCCTCGGGCAAAACTGGGAGATCATAATAAGAGCCTTTATGTAATAATTTGCGGTTTAAAAGGAACTTCGAATACAGTATTTCTTTTGATCCTCAAAGTAACTCTGTGATGTCTGGAGGTTTGAAAACCGGTTTTCAGAGCAAAGACTTGACTTGGATTCCTCAACCATCATCAACCACCAACCTGCACCTCCATCGTGGACCCCCTGCCTCCCAACTGTGTGCTTTACTAGGATCCCCTTCCTCCTTCCCTCCCTGCAGGAGGATCACCTATCCCAGAGCATCCAGGGCCTGGGTTTTGGCCCCTGTTCCCTGCTACCACTGCACAATCATTATAGCTACTATTTATTGGATGTGTGCTCCCACTTCCAGGCACTTTGCTAAGCAATTTATGTATTATAGAATCCCATGTAATCTGACAACCTTTCAAGGCCCACAGGTATTGTTATTATCATCATTTGACAGATGGTGACACTGAGGTTCAGAGACATTAAGTAACTAGTTCAGGTCACTCAGCCCAGTAAGTGGCAGAACTGAGAGACACTGCATAAACTTGATCTGCCTTGGCAACACCAGACCTTTCCTTTCCCACTAGAACTTACCTATCTTCCTTCATTCTTCTACAAGTGTTTATTGAAGAGCTATTGTTCTAGGCCCTGTAGATACAGGAGAGAGTCACATAGATAATGTCCCTGTTCTCAGGGAGCTTACGACCAAACAGGACAGGGGACGAGATTAAACAAACAAAAGCTATTTAATAGAAAACAGTAAATGCTGAGAAGAGAACTAGGCATGATGAGGGGCTAGATAATGGTGGCCTTGGGATGCTATTTTAGAGAGGGTGGTCTGAGAAGGCCTCCATAAAGATGCTGTTTAAGCAGAGACCTGCATGAAGTTCCGGAGTAGGTCAAGTAACTCTGAAGGAAGGGCAGTGCAGGCAGAGGGCTCTAAGTGCTCTGACTTGAACATGAAACAAATATACTCTTCATGTTCTCTTCAAAATTTTGTTGTAGAACAATGAAAAGCTAGGAAAATTCTGGGACAAGAGGAATAGTGTAACTAAAGCAGGAAATTAAACAAAGCCAAAACGTTTTGCAGATTGCTTGTAGCAGGGCCTTATCTTGAGAACAAGGTTAAAAACTCTCCTTCTCACAGAAGAATGCAGGAGAGGAGGAGGAAGGGAAGGAGGAGAGGAGGAGAAATCAAAGACCACTTAGTGCAAATCATCCTGAAATTGTTACAACAGCAGGGAAGAGGAGTACCAAAAAAAAAAAAAAAAAAAAAAAAAAAAGCCAGGCGCTTCCCATAAATTGTGGGAAAGCAATAGTAAAGAAAAGGGAGGCTTTTAGAGTTAATCTGATCTGTACCAGGATATCTAGCAAAGGAACTTAAAAAAAAAAACAATTTACAGACAGAAGGGTATATAAGGCAGAAACCACCCACCCCACTTGCTCTTCAGATTAGCTGAGAGCCCATCTGTGCTTCTTAAGCCAGATGTATAGGTTTGCTCACTTTGTTTTATTAATAAATGTTCATGCTTTAATATTTTAATAAATTCACTTGCATTAATGTTTTAATAAATACATTACACAATGCAATCAAGGTGTCTCCTATAAATTCATGTACATGAGAAGATAAGGATCGAGGTTGGGGATAGCCCACTCCCTCTGATTCAGGGGGCGGTCCAATAACACCTCTCTGGTGCCTGTGAGAGGTGCCTGTCACATTTTGGTGCCATAACAAGAATCAAAAAGTGTGATTGGGAGCTGAGTTGGGTTCCTGCCAATTAACTCTTTACTGCACGGTTGTCTTTGATTCTCTCCAATGGATTGCAGTGAGTTCAATCCCTTCAGGGATTTTTTTTTTTTTTTTTTTTTTTTTGCCATGGGGATCAGGGAGCTGCAGCATAACAAAAATTAGCAAGACATACTAGGTTTATGCTGGGGGCAGAAAATTTAAAATAAAACCAAACGAGTGCTTGGGTCCCCACCCAAACTCTGAAGAACAAAGAGGTAAATTCCTCCCTCAGGTCTGATTTGAGTTTCAAATGTCCTTACATAAGGGCCATGTGGAGGTGTCTGGGGTTGAACCCTACGATATGTAGGGGCCTCATAGGGACTCCAAAACTTTGACCTATCCAGGGAGTGCACATAAGGCCTGACCACCCAGCACTCTGGGTCCTCATGATTGTTTTAGACAGCCAAAGAGAGAAACTGAGACACATAGGAGTGGAGATGACCACAGGTTTCACCCTCCGCAAGCAGCACACTTTGACCCACTACGTAAAACTCTTAGCTTTTCTGCCTCTGGAGCATGGCTGGGAGAAAAATAAATTTATTAATAAATCGTTAATCAGTTGTCAATGTGCTGCACCTCTCTGCCCACTGTGGCTTTTGGGAACTATTTTCATCTGTATTCCCCCTTGTAGAAAATGCAGACAGGGAGAGTGTTGCATCTGTGGGACTGCAAGGGAAAGAATCAATTGGGGACCCCTCAAGTTTCAGAGATATTATCCAAAAAATCAGAGGAAGTTCCTCCTTTAAGCTGCCTATACAGGCACTGCCAGGAGAAACACTGGCCTGAAGCAATTACCCAACCACTCCTGCTGATATGTAAACAAAGGCTTAAGTGAGACACTCTAGTTAAACAAATTGAGGCTAGGATCCTTAGGGTGTTTGCCAGGCTAACTAGGGCTCTTTATTCCACCCCATTAATTAGGGGACTGGTTCCATACCAATTATGGAATAAATGGGATAAAGGGACCTTTTTCATGTACATACTCTGTGTTCTGATACTTAATTCTGACACTCAAAGACAATTTGTTAAATATCTTGAAAAAGCTGAAAGGCGCAGCAGGGAATGTTGGCTTTGTCCTGCTGAGCCTTAGCAAATTTCGGGGATATCAGACATTACCTGTTTGGGTGTGGACAAAGGAAGGACTTCCCCTGCTATTCAGTCATCTGTTATGCATGGCTCCACAGGACCCATGAGCAGGGGGGATAGACAGGAATGGCAGATTTTCAGACATTCCAGTGGACAGATGTGTTGGATAGCAATTTTTTTTTCAAGGAAATGAGAATATTGCAAGAATTTAGAAAGGTTTCATTTTTACAAAGGCAGGTAGGACTAGAAATACTACAACTCTTACTCCAGCAGGGCCTTTGGCAGGAAAGATGGACCAGTAACTGGTGGCATTGCCACCTAAATAGAATAGGAGTTCACCCAGGAGGCATGAGGCCTCCCCAGGCAATACAAGGAAAGAGGAGTCAGAGGTGATGGAGTTTTTAAGTCAACTAAGGATAGAGACACCAGGGTGGGTTACATAGTAAGACTAGTTAAGTCTGGTAACCCAGAACATGGGTTACACAGTAAAAATTGGTTAAATCTAGAAACCTAGGGGGTTACACAGTAAGGACTGGTTAAGCTTGGAAACCGAGGATTACACAGTAAGAACAAATTAAATCTGGAAATCCAGATTATGGGTTACACAGTAAGACTAGTTAAGTCTAGAAACCCCCATCTGAGAAGGGACACCTTCTCCAGACAGTTTCATAGGAGATAGAATGGGGATGCCTGTTATCTCCTAGGTTCTCTATTCTCTTTCAGATGGGAAACCAAAATTCAGTACCACAAGATACATCTCTGGGATGCATTTTATTTTATTTTTAATTTTTTAAAATATAATTTGTTGATTTTTTTTTAAGAGAGATAGATACATCGATGTGAGAGAGAAATATCGATTGGCTGCCTCCTGCACGACCCACACCGGGGATTCTAGCCTGAAACCCGGACATGGGCCCTGATCAGGAATCCAACTGGGACCTCTCAGTCCATGGGGCGATGCTCAAGTCACGCCAGGCTGGGACGCATTTTAAAGAACTAGGACAACTTTGACCCTCAGACCTTAAAGAGAAAAAGATTGGTTTTCTTTTATAATACAGCTTGGCCCCAATATAAATTAGGAGATGGGGAAGTTTGGCCTGGGAAAACAATCTTACAATTAGATGTATTCTGTTGAAGGCAGGGCAAATGGCCTGAAATATCATATGTCCAGGTCTTTATGGCCCTGAGAAATAACTCCAAATTATACCAGAGGTGTAAGATAGATATTTTACTCTTAGCAGCCATAGCAAAGAAGGAACTAAATCTTGAGAGTGAATGCTCGATTCCACACATAGTGCCTCAACAACCAGCTGCCCAGGAGCTAGGACCACCCTGTACTAAAGCAACTAGCCGGGGGGTGGCGGTGGGGGGAGGATAAAGCAATACATTCCAAAAGAAGACAAAAAAAAATACCACCTCAACTGTTCCCTTTCAGGGAAACCCCAGGACAGGGGAGAATAATAAGAGTTCAGGTTCCATTTAACATACATTTAATAGGCATAGCATAATAGGCTGGGGAGTTTTACAGATGACCTGGGTGAATTTATCCAAGAATGGAGGAAGCTTATTATCACCCAGACCCTAACATTTTATTTCTAAGGAAAGTAACAAATAGGAAGCCTATTAAAGAAGTGGTTCAGGTTTGTTAAGGGCCTTCCACTTTGGGGATACATTTTATCCAAAAGACAGCTCCAGACATTAAGAAAAAGTTATAAAAACTGGCCTTAGGACCCCAGATCCCCACTGAGCAACTTAGTAAAAATAACTTTCAGCCCTGGCTAGTTTGGCTCAGAGGTTAGAGCGTCCGCCTGAGGACCAAAGAGTCCCAGGTTCGGTTTCAGCCAAGGGCACATACCTCGGTTCCTTGGTTGCGGTCGTGCAGGTGGCAACCAATAGATGTGTCTCTCTCACATCGATGTCTCTCTCTCTCTCTCTTTCTCCCTCTCTCTCTCTCTTCCTCCCTCCCACTCTGTCTGAAGATAAATGTAAAAATATCCTCGGGTGAGGATTAAAAAAAAATAAAATAACTTACAGTGTTTTTAACAACTGAGATGGGGCAGAGAAAGAGCAAGAAAGCCATCCCATAGAAGCAAATGGCTCCATTTTAAGCCATATGTCACCTCAAGAGTGCCTAATTCCTAGAATACAAGGAACATTAAAGGGCCAAAGTTATGTCTGCAGACAAGAGAGACACTAGAAAAGGGAGCACCCTCGGAAGGGGCTTCCTCAAGGGCCATGCCCGCTCTGTCTTAAGTTTGGCCACTGGAAGAGGGACTGTCCCGGGGCTGAAGGGTCCCTGGACCAGAACCTCCCCACACAATGGACTTGAACTGACGGGGCACAAACCTCCAGTTGGCCCCCCCACAAGACCATCATCATTGAAGGGATGGAGCCAAGGGTGACCCTTGACTTGGCAGGTACATTTGTATTAGACAAGGGAACTGCTTGCTCTGCTCTGACTCATTCACAAAGCCTGGTTGATCACTGGGGTGAGTGGGCATCCTTAACGCTACCATTTCACTCAACCCCTAGGCTGAGGCCTGGGGAATCTCACTTTTAGTCATGCCTTTCTAATAAATCCAAGATGCCCCATTCCCTCATTAGGGAGGAACACCTTACTTAGTCTAAGCTTCTGGGTAATTAAAAATGTAATGAAGGCTAAGATAATTAAAGGAAAATATGTAAAAGTGAATCTTTTAAATGCTCCAAATTCTCCTCCTAGAGGGCCAAAGCTACAACAGTGTCTTTGCACAAGCTGCAGAAGCTACAAGAAGTGGGTGGGGCACCCCTCCCCAAAGGAAAGATGTGGCACTTTTAAATCCAAGGGGCTGGAGGCCAGGGAACTACTGCAGTCCCAGTAATAGACCCACCTGTTTTCCAGCCTCCTTAAGTGTTAGCAAAGACAGGAAATAAAGTGCTGCCTAGACTACAAAAGCTACAGGGGGGCACTCCTCCCCTTGTAAAAGGAAAAAATTTTTTAAAGGAGGTACTTTTAAACTGAAGGTACTAAAATGCCCAAGCCAAATATTTTACTGTATTATATTTAAAAATTGTCTTTTCCACATCCCCCTTCATCCTGACTCTCAGTACTTATTTACATTTGAATGGATTAAACCCCAAACTGGGGAAACTTGTCAATATACATAAACTGTGCTCCCTCTGTGTTTTAGGGACTGTTACCAATTTGTTTGAAAATACTTTAGCCAAGGGATTACGAAAACTCCAATTAACCAAAGGGACCCTGCTACAATATGTTAATGGCCTGTTCATTTCTAATACTAACAAAAAGTCCCAAATAACCTCCCAACAAGTCCAATATCTAGGGTACTTACTTACCCCAAGAGCCAGAACCCAGTCACCCCAAAGGAAATGGGCCATACTGGCAATAGGGGTCCAACAAAGTAAATAACCACTTTGCAGATACCAGGTTTTATGAAAAAGGACTCTAGCCAAACTATGCCAAAAACCTCAAAATCCTAGGTGTCTCTGCCACACATTAGTCTCAGGAGAATAAAAACTACTCCTAAAGAAAAAGTTACAGGTTCACTTATCTCAAGTTAAACCTATTTCTTTTAAGTCCCCACAGAAACCTCAACCTGAGATCTACTCTTGTGAACCCATCAAGGACCTTAAGCTCCTCTTCAAGAAGCAAAAACCTGTTACAGATAAGTAATACAGTAACTAGACATTAGTATAATTGTCCTCCACTCCTCTAACCTTCTTGTCAAATTGTCACTTCTAGGAAACAGGAACTCCCGGGTGTCAATGGGGAAAAAAGGAGAAACATCTGTAACAAAAATAAATTAATAATAATAATAAAAAAATAATGATGCTTCAGGGATTCTAGCCCCTTTCTACTTTAGAAGAATCAACCAAATCCCATCGCCTTGTGTCCCTTAGACCAAGCAGGGAAAGAGACTTCGTACCCTGACACAGGTAGGGACTATGACCAAATGTCAGCATGAAGCAATTACAGAAGACAGACTACCCTTCCTCATCAACCCTAAAATAATTTAAGGATGAAGTGTCTGAGGGGGGAATGTTGTAAGACAATGAAAAGCTAGGAAAATTCTGGGACAAGAGGAATAGGGTAACTAAGGCAGGAAATTAAAGAAAGCCAAAAGTTTTGCAGACTGCTTGTAGCAGGGCCTTATCTTGAGAACAAGGTTAAAAACTCTCCTTCTCACAGAAGAATGCAGGAGAGGAAGGGGAAGGGAAGGAGGAGAGGAGGAGGAATCAAAGACCACTTAGTGCAAATCATCCTGAAATTGTTACAACAGCAGGGAAGAGGAGTACCAAAAAAAAAAAAAAAAAAAAAAAAAAAAGCCAGGCGCTTCCCATAAATTGTGGGAAAGCAATAGTAAAGAAATAAAAGGGGAGACTTTTAGAGTTAATCTGTACCAGGATATCTAGCAAAGGAACTTTAAAAAAAAACTTACAGACAGAAGGGTATATAAGGCAGAAACCACCCACCCCACTTGCTCTTCAGATTAGCTGAGAGCCCATTTGTGCTTCTTAAGCCAGATGTATAGGTTTGCTCACTTTGTTTTATTAATAAATGTTCATGCTTTAATATTTTAATAAATTCACTTGCATTAATGTTTTAATAAATACATTAAACAACGCAATCAAGTTGTCTCCTATAAATTCATGTACATGAGAAGACAAGGATCGAGGTTGGGGATAGCCCACTCCCTCTGATTCAGTAGGCGGTCCAATAACACCTCTCTGGTGCCTGTGACAAGTGCCTGTCACAGTTTGACTTGTGAAATGGGTCAGATTTGAAAATGATGTCAATGTGCTTGGTCTGCAAGTTTAGAAAAGTACAATGTAGCAGCTGCTTTTTCAGACAGTGCATTAATCTCAGGTAATTGGTTCCCACAGCTGCCTGTGGTCACTCTTTGCTCTCAGTCCCATTAGCATTGGATCCCTCTTGTAGAATTTAGCCATCATGACATTGTATTATATTTATTGGGATTCAGGACTTCTCTCCCCAACTTGTCTATAGACCAGAGGTCTGATGGGTGTGTTTGGTGGACAGATGAAGGAGTCTTGCTCACATGCATTGGTAGCCCTTTTAGTATCACTTAGCCAAAAAAAAAAAAAAAAAAAGGGGGAGTTCTCAAAATCTTCTCTTAAGGAACAGACTGGTGTAGGCACCACCCCAGAGGGATTGTTGGAGCCTGGGAAGCACCCTATTTGTGTCTCCTCTGGGGTGGGTGGTAGATACCTAATCTAGGCTTAAATTATAGCACACACCTGGTCAGAAAGGAATAAGTTTTAACACTGAAAAAAATATGTATTATAAGAGAAGAATCAGAGCAGAACACAGCAGTAGAAACTATATGAACATGGAATTAAACACAACAGAAAGAACTTTCTAGCTATTAAAGTCTAGCCAAATGCTTGTTTAATATCAACAGCTGGGAGACCAGTAAGGGACATTGTAGTAGGGCTCCTCCTTTGGTTGTAAGTCTTGCAACTCAGGGCCCCACTTCACCCAGACTGAGGTGGTTCCTAGGGCATAGGACTTTTAGTACTAAAACTGGAACAGTCCCTGCAAACTGAATGGTTGGTCGCCCTAGTTGGAAGGTTGAACTAAAGATTTGCACAAAGCCTGGTATATAGAGGGTGGGGCAAAAGTAGGTTTATAGTTGTTCTATGGAAAATAATACAATAATTAATAAATATTACAAAAAAACTCTGTTTCATGTACTCACAACGGTAAACCACTTTTTGTCCCACTTTGTAGTAGGTGCTCAATAAAGATCAGTCAAATGAATCTAATTGTATAATTCTAGGAATGTTACCCACTTGTACAAGTGAATAAAATTTCTTTTTTTGTGGGGAAAGCTTTTCCAAGAATTATTTAGTTAAAAGTAACAGAACACATCAAAATCTAGTTCAAGTAAAATGGAGATCATGAGAAGGTTATAAAGAACTCTCACAAATCAAAACTAGGAAAAGCAGGCAGGCCTTAGAGGGCTGGAACAGGGAAGTGGAAAACTATTTAGAAATAAAGTAAAAGTCCCTCCCCCTCCCCCTGCCCCACCCTCTCTTTCTACCCCATTGCTTTTTCTCTGCTCTTTATTTATTTATTTTTATCCCTCCATACTTCTCACATTATTCTTTTTGCACAGGGCTAATCATGGCCACAACCCAAAAAAGTCTAAGCCCTGAAACTGGCATGGCTTGTCAGCCATGACCATCATGACAAATTAGCTCAGGCTCTTAGTTCTCAATTTCTGAGAAGCAGTAGCTGATTAACCTAGGTGTGTCAGGCCACCTTTGTTTCATCACCTGTGACTGGATGGGGAGGGGCAAGCCCATGCCTTTCAGGATTGTTCTAGGACTGTGGAAGCTTCTTAAATTCAGGAAAATGGTTACCTCTGGTAGGAAGGAAAGTGGGGAGGGGTACATAGGCAGCTTTAACTACTTCTGGTTTATTTTCTAAACTTTAGGGTGGATGTCCTGGTGTTTGCTATATTATTTTTTATACCATTTTGAATGTCTGAAACCTTTTCTGAAAGTTTAAAATAAAAATGAGGGGCTTTTCTTTAAATTAAGAGGAAGAAAACTTGTATAAAATCGCATGTTTATAGACACATATCTACCAATGATCAGCTTTTAATAAGATAATTCTCTGTTAATTCTTTGGTTCTTCATCCTAGTTTACTGATAGACACTGTTTTACTCAGGAGTTGATGATTCATTTGTTCATTTATTTATTCATTCAACACTGATTGAATGACAGCCAAATGGCAGAAGTGGTGGGAAGCTTTGGGCTTACAGAAAAGCAGAGAACCTGAGACTTAAACAGGGAGACAGACATGCAGCTAGGAAGCAGTAGAATGAAATTCTAATTTTTTAAAATCTGAAATGAGCTTCTATGTAAGAGTTTCTCACAATTTCTGTCTAGGAAAATCCTCAATTATTTGGGAGCAAATTGTCTTTGTTTTGGAAGAAATCACTTGAGTTCCCCTGCTTGGTGATGGGAGGGCAAGTGGCACCCATTACTATAGGACAATGAGATAAAAAGGCACTTGTATTGGAACAGGCCAGTAAGTCAGGACAATTGGAATAGAGAAACTGAGGCCAGATAGTTAAACAACAATTTGCAGCCATCTAGTAAATCCTATTTTCCCTAAATCAGGGACACTTAAGAGAAAATGATATGTACTTCTCCTCCCCAACGAGAGTGTAAATAGCTTAAATTACCCTACTCAGAGAGACAGATAGCAGAAACCAAATTAGTGCCATTTGCCAACCACACTAGATGAAGTTAAGAGAATAAACCTCATTTTGGTGCATCAGCATAAAGCTGATGAATATGCTATTGAGGCCTCCACTAAACACCTAGCCTTTAAAATTCCTCAAAACAAGGTCTATCATAAAGAATATTTGCACCCCTATGTTCATAGCAGAAATAGCTAAGATCTGGAAACAATCCTAGTGCCCATCACTAGATAAGTGGGTAGATAAGCTATGGTACATTTACACAATGCAATACTATGCAGCTGTGCTGTAAAAAAAGAAAGAAAAACAAAAGGCTCTCTTACCCTATAAGACAGCATGGAAGAACCTGGAGAGTATTATGCTAAGCAAAATAAGCCAGTCGGAGAAAGACAAGTATCACATGATCTCACTTATATATAAAAATCTAATGAACAAATAAACTGAAGAACAAAATAGATCCAGAGCCATGGGAGCAGGGAACAGACTGACAATCTCAGAGGGAAGTGGGGAGGGGGGTTGGGAAGATATTAACCCAAGAACTTACATGCATATATGCATAATCAATGGACACAGACAATAGTGTGGTGAAGGCATGGGGAGAGCAGGAGCAGGGTCAATGGGGGATAAAAGGAGGACACCTGTAATACTTTCAACAATAAAGATAAATTTTAAAAAATAACAATGAGCCACCTGGATACTGCAGCTACGAATAGTGGAATAGGACCACCGTTCTATTTTGTTGATTTTTGGAACTGAGGCCATGATTAAGAGGGTCAGCCAGGGACATTTGTATTGTACCACTAGAGGTGAAATTCTTGGACCAGTGCAAGATGGATTAGAGCAAAAGCATTTGCCAAGAATGTTTTCATTAATTGAAAACAAAACTTGGAGGTTCGAAGATGATTGGATACTGTCATAGTTCTGACCATAAATGATGTCGACTGATGATGTGGCAGTGTTATTCCCATAACCAAGAAGTAAAAGACCTTTAATCAAAAAACTACAAAATATTGATAAAAAAAAGATAGAGGAAAATATATACAAGTGGAAGAATATACCATGTTCATGAATTGAGAGAATTAACATCATTAAAATATCTACACTACCCAAAGCAATCTATAGATTCAGTGTAATCCCTATTAAAATACCAATGGCATATTCCACAGATCTAGAGCAAATACTCCAAAAATTTGTATGGAACCAAAAAACACCCCAATAGCCACAGAAATCTTGAGCAAGAACAAAGTAGGAGGAATCACAATATCAGATATCAAGTTATACTACAAAGCCATTGTAATCAAAACAGCCTGGTACTGGCACAAGCATATAAATCAATGGAACAGAACTGAAAACCCAAAAATCAACCCAAGCCATTCTGGTCAATTAATATTTGGCAAAGGAGGCAAGAGCATACAATGGAGTAAAGATAGTCTCTTCAATAAATGGTATTGGGAAAATTGGACAGGTACATGAAAAAAAAATGAAACTAAACCATCAACTTACACCATGCACAAGAATAAACTCAAAATGGATTAAAGACTTAACTGTAAGTCATTTTTATGAAATCATAAAAATCCTAGAAGAAAACGTAGTCAGAAAAATTTCAGACATCTCATGTAGCAGAATTTTCACTGATATATCACCTAGGGCAAGGGAAACAAAGGAAAAAAATAAACAAATGGGACTATATCAAACTAAAAAGCTTCTGCACAGCAAAAGAAACCAGCATCAAAATGCAGAGGTAACTCACTGTATGGGAGAACATATTTGTCAATGATACATCTGATAAAGGGTTAAATTCCAAAATATATAAAGTACTCATACAACTCAACAAAAGGAAGACAAAAAATCCAATTAAAAAATGGGCAGAGGACTGAATATACATTTCTCCAAAGATGACATACAAATGGCCAAGAGACATATGAAAAAATGTTCTAAGTCACTAATCATCAGAGAGATGCAAATTAAAATGACAATGAGGTACCACCTCACACGTGCCAGAATGGATACGATCAATAAATTAACAAACACGCCCTGGCCAGTTTTGCTCAGCGGTTAGAGCATTGACCCACAGACCAATGAGTCACAGGTTCAATTCCAGTCAAGGGCACGTGCCTCTGTTATGGTTTGTCCCAGGCCCTGGTTGGGTTGTGCAGGAGGCAACCAGTCAATGTGGCTTTATCACATCAATATTTATCTCTGTCTCTCTCTCCCTCCCTCCCACTCTATCTGATGATAAATAGAAAAGTATTCTCAGGTAAGAAATAAAAAGTAAATAAACTGATCAACAAACAACAAGTGCTGGTGATGATGTGGAGAAAAGGGAACCCTAGTACACTGCTTCTGGGAATGCAGACTGGTACAGCCACTATGGAAAATAGTATAGAATTTCCTCAAAAATTAAACACTAAACTACCATCTGACCCAGTGATTCCACTCCTAGGAATGTATCCTAAGAATCCCAAAACGCCAATCAGAAAGAATATATGCACCTCTATGTTCATAGCAGCATTATTTATTATAGCTAAGATCTGGAAACAGCCCAAGTGCTCATCAGCAGATGAGTGGATTAAAAGCTGTAGTACATATACACAATGGAATACTATGCTGCTGTTAAAAATGAGAACCTATTACCATTTGAGATAGCACTGAGGAACCTTGGGAGTATCATGCTAAGTGAAATAAGCCAGTTAGAGAAGACAAGTATCACATGATCTTACTTATATGTAGAATATAATGAACAAAATGACCTGATGAATAAAATACAACCAGAGGCTTGGAAACATGGAATAGACTGATGAATCTCAGCCTGAAGTGGGGAGGAAGGGTGAGAAGGGATTCGCCAAAGAATTTATATGCATAGGCATTACCCATGGACACAGACAACAGGGTGGTGAAGACCTGGGACAGAGCAGGAACCAGAAGGAGGGGAACAATGGGGAAAAAAAGAGGAGACATTTGTAATATTTTCAACACTAAATACTTGTTTTAAAAAGAGGAGATGAGGAATCAAGAAAGGAACAAAGTTCTTGAAAAGGTTTGTTCTTTGCTGGGACATAATATCTTCTTGTTTAACTAGAAGGAAATAAAAAGGGTACAGACACAGCCCTGGTTGGTTTGGCTCAGCGGTTGGAGTGTCGGTCCATGGACAAAAGAGTTGTGGGTTTGACTCCTGGGCAAGGGCACATACCTGGGTTGCAGGTTCAATCCTTGGCCCTAGTCAGGGTCATTTAGAAGGCAACCAATTGATCTGTCTCTCTCACATCAATGTTTCTTTCTCTCTCTCTCTCCCTCCTTCCCACTCTGTCTAAAAATCAATGAAAAAATATCCTTGGGTAAGTATTTAAAAAACTATATTTAAAAAAGGGGTACAGATGAAAAAAAAAAAGAAGAAGACAAATGTCTTGCTTGCATTCTTTCTCCCAGTAGCATGCCCATGCCCGCCCCCCCATCCTTCTTTCACCACAGGCACACATTTCCTAAACTCTAAGGGACCTCATGAGGCTTGTAACCAGAGCAGCAGTGGGCAGTGGGAGTTCATCCTTGAACCTGTCCTCAATGCCCCCTTTTCTCTGACTTTGTAGTGAGCCAAAGCAGACCTGGAACTTCCTGGAAAGAAGGAGAAGAAGACTTTGAGGTGGGTGAAGTTTTAGAACAGTTAAGATGATGATGGCTTTAAGAGATCAGCTGAAAGAGAGGATATCAAGAGTGATTAAGAGGGACCTATAGTAACAGAGAGGTGTCTTTAATACCTTCCAGAAGAAGACCCTAAGATGAGTGAGGATTTATCAGTAAGTGGTTTCTTGAGGAGGCTGTGCCAAGAGAGAGACAGGGAGTGGGGGAACACGACTGACAAGGAAAGGGAGGATGTACTTCCAGCAGAGTTTCCAGAGGGTAGCTTCAGCAGATTCCACAGGGAATTCTGGAGTACAAACTGTCTATACTCTGAAGTGGGATGATACCCTGTCATCAAATGCCACAAAGGGGCTAGGCTTGCTGGTGAGAGGGTGTAGTGCTAGAACTTATGGGCACGGGCTGATATAGGAGGTTGGGGTCTGGGAGCAAACCTCAGCCCAGCCTGGGGCTAAGCCAGGAAGCCATGCTAGACATGCCCACCTTGGCACAGTGAGCTCCAAAGAGTGAGCTCTGTACCAACAAAGGTTGACAAAGGTCAGTGTACAATTGACCATCATAGAGTACAGGGTCAGTTTTTTAAATTAAAGGAAGCAATGACATTTTATTATTTTTTTTCTTAATCCTCACCTGAGAATATTTTTCCACTGAGTTTTAGAGGGAGGGAGGGAGGGAGGGAGGGAGAGAGAAACATTGATGTGAGAGACACACATCAATTGGTTGCCTCCCTCACAACCCCGATGGGGGCCAGGGATCAAGCCTGCAACCCAGGTACATGCCCTTGACCAGAATCAAACCTACAACCCTTTGGTCCATGGGCTGACACTCTAACCACTGAGTTACACTGGCAAGGGTGATATGACACTTTAAAAAACAACAATGTCAACTACTGAATTAATCAGAGGCACCAGCTTATTCAGGACTGGCCACTTTGAGTTGAGTGTAAATCCTAAAGTTATTGGACAATTTGATGGGAGAACAACATCCCCACAACCCAAGAAGGGAGTATGCTTCCTGTAAATCTGGTAAGTAGAAACTAGAGCCAGTTCTGACTTGAAGAATAAAGCATTGTGACTTAATTTTCACCCCAAACTGGTGAAGCAGGTCATACCAGTTATATACATAAATATGAAAATAATTTCAAATTGTGGTAAGTGTTATGGCTATAAAGCATAGGTTGAAATGAGAGAGAATAATTATGAGACATGGTTGGATTTGGAGGAGAGGAGGTCAGAGAAGTATCCCTGAAAATATGGTATTTCAACAAAGCCTGAGAAACCAATGCTGTAAGGTAGGGGAGGGGCAGAGCCTCTCTGTTATGAAAATAGAATGTGCTAAGGTCCTGAGGCAAGAAGCCATTTGATGTACCTGATAAGCATGACCAAAATAAGGTGACTGTGGCTCTAGACTAGAAAGTGAGGAGAAAATGGCTCCAATGAGATTGCAAAGTAGGGTAGAGGCCAGGTCATGTAGAACTAACACCTATCCTCCTCAAACTATTCCAAAAAATTCAAGAAGAAATAAGACTTCCAAGCTATTTTAATGAGGCCAGCATAATCCAAATTCCAAAACCAGATAAAGAAACTACAAAGAAAGAAAATTACAGGTCAATATCCCTGATGAACATAGATGCCAATATCTTCAACAAAATATTAGCAAATTGGATCCAGCAATATATTAAAAAGATTATACATCATGACCAAGTGGGATTTATTCCAGGGATGCAAGGCTGGTACAATATTCACAAATCAATGAATGTGATTTATAACATAAACAAAATGAAAGATAAAAATCATATGATCATATCAATAGATGCAGAGAAAGCATTAGGAAAATTCAGCGCCCATTTAGAAAAAAAAACTCTCAGTGAAGTGGGAATAGGGGCATTATACTTCAACATAATAAAGACCATATATGAAAAACCTATAGTCAACATCATACTCAATGAGCAAAAACTAAGAACATTTTCCCTAAGATCAGGAACAAGACAGGGATATCCATTTTCACCACTCTTATTCAATGTAGTACTGGAAGTTCTAGCCACAGCAAACAAGATGAAAAAAATAAAAGGCATCCAAATTGGGAAGGAGGAAGTAAAATTGTCATTATTTGCAGATGACATAATATTGTACATAGAAAACCCTAAAGACTCCACCAAATAATAAAAGATTTAATAAATAAATTCAGCAATGTAGCAGGATACATCATGAACATTCAGAAATTGATGGCATTTTTATATATCACTAATGAACTCTCAGAAGGAAAAATTAAAAAAATAAAATAAAATCCCATGTACCATTGCAACAACAAAAAAAGATACCTTCGAATAAACTCAACAAAGAAGGTAAAAGACTTTTACTCAGAAAACTACAGGACATAGAAAAAAGAAATAGAGGAACTGCAAGCATAAACTGTGTTCATGGATCGGAAGAACTAACATCATGAAAATGTCAATACTACCCAAAGCAATCTACAGATTCAACAAAATCCCTATTAAAATACCAATGGTATATTTCACAGATCTAGAACAAATACTCCAAAAATTTATATGGAACCAAAAAAAGACCCCAAATAGCTGCAGCAATCTTGAAAAAAAAGAACAAAGTTGGAGGGATCACAATACTGAATATCAAATATGCTATAAAGTCATTGTAATCAAAAGAGCCTGGTACTGGCACAAGAACAGGCATATAAATCAATGGAACAGAACAGAGAATCCAGAATTGACCCAAGCCATTATACTCAATTAATATTTGACAAAGGTGGCAACAGCATACAGTGGAGTAAAGACAGTCTCTTCAATACATGATGTTGGGAAAAATGAACAGGTACATGAAAAAAATGAAACTAAACCACCAATTTACACCATACACAAAAATAAAATAAAAATGGATTAGAGATATATGTAACTCATGAAACCATAAAAATCCTAGAAGAAAACATAGGTAGCAAAATATCAAGCATCTCATGTAGCAGTATATTCACCAATATATTCCCTAGGGCAAGAAAAACAATGGAAAAAATAAACAAATGGGACTACATCAAACTAAAAACCTACCACACAACAAAAGAAACCAGTATCAAAATAAAAGGGGAACCCACTATGTGGGAGAAACACATTTGCCAATGATATATCTGATAAGGAGTTAAATTTCAAAATATATAAAGAACTCATACAACACAACAAAAGGAAAACAAACAATCCAATTTAAAAGTAGGCAAAGGACCTAAGTAGACACTTCTCCAAAGAGGATATAGAAATGGCCAACAGATATGCAAAAATGCTCAAAGTCACTACTCATCAGAGAGACGCAAATTAAAAGCACAGTGAAATATCACCTCACACCTGTCAGAATGGCTACCGTCAATAAATCAACAACAAAAAAAGTGCTGGTGAGGATGTGGAGAAAAGGAACCCTGGTACACTGCTGGTGGGAATGCCACTATGGAAAACAGTGTAAATTTCCTCAAAAAGTTAAAAATGAAACACTCATTTGACCCAGTGATCACACTTTAGGAACATATCATAAGAATCTTGAATCTCGAATCAGAAAGAATATATGCACCCCTATGTTCATAGATGTGTTATCTATGATAGCTAAGATCTGAAACAGCCCAAGTGTCTGTCCATCAGTAGATGAGTGGATTAAAAAACTATGGTACATATACACAATGGAATACTATGCAGCTGTAAAAAAAAAAAAAAAAAAAAGAAGGATCTCTTACCTTTTACAACAGCACAGAGGGACCTGGAGATAATTATGCTAAGTGAAATAAGCGAGTCAGAGAAAGACAAATATTACATGACCTCAATTATATGTGGAATCTAATGAACTAAATTAACTGATGAACTAAATAGATCCAGAGGCATGGAAGCATGGAATAGACTGACAGGTCTCAGAAGAGATGGGGAAGAGGGGCAGGAAGAGATTAACCAAAGAACTTATAAGCATATATGCATTGCTCATGGTACACATAATAGTGCAGTGTAGGTCTGGTGTGGGGCAGGATCCAGGTGGAGCCAGGCAAAAAGGGAAAATGTGGGGGACATCTGTAATACTCTCAACAACAAGATTTTTAAAAAATACTAAGTAAGCAAATCACAGTGTCTGCTACAGTTGCATACCAAAGAAAATCTAACCAGCTCCCAGGGACCCAGATGAGGAGCATTCTCTTTTTTTTAAAATTTATTATTTTATTTATTATTTATTTTAATTTATTTATTTTTGTTACAGATGTTTCTCCTTTTTCCCCCATTGACACTCTCCTCCCCATCCCCCCCACCCTGTCCCCAGCTTTGTTGTCCATGTCCATCAGTTATGCGTACATGCACGTAAGTTCTGTGGTTTATCTCTTCCCTTCCCTCCACCCCCTCTTCTGAGGGTTGTCAGTCAGTACCCTACCTCGACATCTCTGGGTCTACCCTCTTCCTCTGACTATCTTCATTATATTCCACAAATAAGTGAGATCATGTGATATTTGTCTTTCTCTGCTTGGCTTGTTTCGCTTAGGATAATACTCTCCAGGTCCCTCCATGTCGTCTCAAAGGATAAGAGATCTTTCTCTCTTACAGCTGCATAGTACGCCATTGTGTATATGTACCACAGCTTTTTTATCCATTCATCCACTGATGGACACTTGGGCTGTTTCCAGATCTTAGCTATTGTAAATAGTGATGCTATGAACATAGGGGTACATATTTTCTTTCTGATTGGTGTTGCAGGCTTCTTAGGGTATATTCCTAGAAGTGGGATCACTTGGTCAAATGGCAATTCACTTTTTAACTTTTTGAGGTAACACCATAGTGTTTTCCACAGAGGCTGCACCAGTCTGCATTCCCACCAGCAGTGTGCTAAAATCCCCTTTTCTCCACAAGTGTTGGCGAGGGCCAACACTTGTTGTTTGATGGTGGCCATTCTGACAGGTGTGAGGTGATACCTCATAGTTGTTTTAATTTGCATTTCTCTGATGATTAGTGATGTTGAGCATTTTTTCATATGTCTTTTAGCCATTTGTATGTCCTGTTTGGAGAGGTGTCTATTTAGGTCCTCTGCTGATTTTTTTAATTGGGTTCTTTGTCTTCCTTTTATTGAGTTCTATGAGCACTCTATATATTTTGGAGATTAACCCCTTATCTGATGTATCATTGGCAATTATGCTCTCCCATACAGTGGGTTCCCTTTCCAATATGGTCGTTGTTTCTTTTGCTGTGCAGAAGCTTTTGAGTTTGATGTAGTCCCATGTGTTCATTTTTTCCTTTGTTTCTGTTGCCTTAGGTGATGTATCAGTTAAAATTCTGCTGCCTATGATGTCTGAAATTTTATTGCCTACATTTTCTTCTAGGATTTTTATGGATTCACAAGTCACATTTAAGTCTTTTAGCCATATTGAGTTTATTCTTGTGTATGGTATAAATTGATGGTCTAGTTTCATTTTTTTTAAATGTAGCTGTCCAATTTTCCCAACATCATTTATTAAAGAGGCTGTCTTTACTCCATTGTATGCTTTTACCAACTTTGTCAAATATTAATTGAGCATAATGTCTTGGGTCAGTTTCTGGATTCTCTGTTCTGTTCCACTGGTCTATATGCCTGTTCTTGTGCCAGTACCAGGCTGTTTTGATTACAGTAGCTTTGTAGTATAACCTGATATCTGGTATTGTGATCCCACCTACTTTGTCCTTCTTATTCAAGATTGCTGTGGCTATTTGGGATCTTTTTTGGTTCCATATGAACTTTTGAAGTATTTGTTCTAGTCTGTGAAATATGTCACTGGTATTTTGATGGGGATTGCATTGAATCTATAGATTGCTTTGGGTAATATGGACATTTTAATCATGTTAATGCTTCCAATCCATGAACAAGGTATGTGCTTCCACTTTTTTATATCTTCCTCTATTTCTTTTTTCAATGTCCTGTAGTTTTCTGCAAATAGGTCCTTTACTTCTTTGGTTAAGTTTATTCCTAGGTATCTTAATTTTTGTGCCACGATGGTAAATGGGATTGTTTTTATAGTTTCTCTTACTGTGAATTCATCATTGGTGTATAAGAATGCAGTCGATTTCTTGACATTAATTTTGTATCCTGCTACTCTGCCAAATTCATTTATTAACTCTAGTAGATTTTTGATGGAGTCCTTAGGGTTTTCTATGTATAATATCATATCATCTGCAAATAATGACAGTTTCATTTCCTCCTTTCCAGTTTGGATCCCTTTTATTTTTTCTTCATGTCTGATTGCTCTGGCTAAGACTTCCAGTACTATGTTAAATAAGAGTGTCGAAAGTGGGCATCCCTGTCTTGTTCCTGTTCTTAAGGGAAATGCTTTTAGTTTTTGCCCATTGAGTATGATGTTGGTTGTAGGTCTTTCATACATGGCTTTTATTATGTCAAGATATGATCTCTCTATTCCCAAATTGCTGAGCGTTTTTATCAGAAATGGGTGCTGAATTTTGTTGAATGCTTTTTCAGCATCTATTGATATGATCATGTGGTTTTTATCTTTCATTTTGTTTATGTGGTGTATCACATTTATTGATTTGCGAATATTGAATCAGCCTTGCATTCCTGGGATGAATCCCACTTGGTCATGGTGAATAATTTTTTTGATGTATTGCTGGATCCGATTTGCTAATATTTTGTTAAGGATTTTGGCATCTATGTTCATCAGGGATATTGGCCTGTAGTTTTCTTTCTTTGTAGTGTCTTTATCTAGTTTTGTAATTAAAATTATGCTGGCCTTCTAAAACGACTTTGGAAGTCTTATTTCTTCTTGAATTTTTTGAAATAGTTTGAGGAGAATGGGTGTTAGTTCTTCTTTGAATGTTCGGTAGAACTCTCTCGTGAAGCCGTCTGGGCCTGGGCTTTTGTTTGCTGGGAGAGTCTTGATTACATCTTCAATTTCCTTCATTGTTATTGGTCTGTTCAAGTTTTCTATCTCTTCCTGATTTAGTTTTGGGAGACTATGTGTTTCTAGAAATTTATCCATTTCGTTTAGATTGTCGAATTTGTTTACATATAACTGTTCATAATATTTGTTAACAATCCTTTGTATTTCTGTGGTGTCAGTTGTTACTTCTCTTCTTTCGTTTCTGATTTTGTGTATTTGGGTTCTCTCTCTTTGTTTCTTGGTGAGTCTAGCTAAGGGTCCATCAATCTTGTTTATCTTTTCAAAAAACCGGCTTTTTGTTTCATTGATCCTTTGAATTGTTTTTTTTTTTTGGTCTCTATGTCATTTATTTATGCTCTGATCTTTACTATTTCCTTCCTTCTACTTGCTCTAGGGTTTTCTTTTTGTTTGCTTTCTAGTTCTTTAAGTTGTGAGGTTAGATAGTGTGTTAGAAATTTTTCTTGTTTCTTGAGGTAGGCCAGGAGTGCTATGAACTTCCCTCTCAGAACTGCTTTGGCTGCATCCCATAGATTTGGTGTTGTTGTGTGTTAATTTTAATTGGTTTTCAGGAAGTTTTTAATTTCTTCCTTGATCTCCTCGGTAACCCATTCATTGTTTAACAACATGCTATTTATCCTCCATGTGTTCAAGTGTCTTTGCATGTTCTTGTTGCAATTGATATCTAGTTTCATGCCATTGTGATCTGAGAAGATGCTTGATATGATTTCAATCTTCTTGAACTTGCAGAGACTTAGTTTGTGTCCTAACATGTGGTCTATCTTTGAGAATGTGCCATGTACACTTGAGAAGAATGTGAATTCTGTAGTTTTGGGGTGTAATTCTCTGTAGATATCTATTAAATCCATTTAGTCTAGTGCTTCATTTAGAGTCTCTGTTTCCTTGTTAATTTTTTTTATGTATATATGCTTAATTTAATTTAATTTATTTATATATTTTATTAATTAATTTATTTTTGTTATAGATGTTTCTCCTATTTCCCCCCCACACACCCTTCTCCCGATCCCCCCCCCCCCAACCCAGTTTTGTCAGTCTGAACCGCACTCCTTTCTAAGTCTCTGGGTCTATTCCGCTCATCAGCCCATCCCGTTCATCATATTCCACACATAAGTGAGATCATGTGGTATCCATCTTTCTCTGACTGGTTTATTTCACTTAGCTGCTGCTGCTGCTGGGGTGTTGCTCAGCTCCCTTGTGCCCACTGCTGCTGCTGGGGGAGGGGGACCACTCAGCTCCTGTGTGCCCACAGCTGCTGCTGGGGGTGGGGTGCTGAGCTGCTGCCGGGGGGGGGGGGGATGCTCATCTCCTGCGCCTACTGCTGCAAGATCTCTTGTCCTTTGAGAGGACATGGGGGTACCTGGAGAGCAGTATGCAGTCTCCATGCAGCTTCCTTAATTTTGTAGTTGTAGGACTTCCATTCAGCTAGATTTCAGGCAGTTTTTGAATGATGGTTGTTCTGTAGTTTAGTTGTAACTTTGATGTGATTGTGGGAGGACACGATACCATGTTTACCTACACTGCCATCTTGACCAGAAGTCTCCTTGTTAATTTTTTGTCTAGAGTATCTATCCAGTGATGTCAGTGGTGTGTTGAAGTCCTCTGCTATGATTGTATTGCTGTCGATTTCTCCTTTGAAGTCCTCCAAAAGATTTTTAATATATTTTGGTGCTCCTATATTGGGTGCATATATGTTTACCAAGGTTATATCTTCCTGTTGGATAGATCCTTTCAATATTATGTAGTGACCTTCTTTGTCTCTAGTTATGGCCTTTGTTTTGAAATCTATTTTATCAGATATGAGTATTGCTACCCCAGCTTTTTTTTTCCCTTTCCATTTGCTTGGAAGATTTTTTTCCATCCCTTCACTTTCAACCTATGTGAGTCTTTTGTTGTGAGGTGGGTCTCTTGTAAACAACATATATATGGGTCATGCTTTCTTATCCAATCAGCTACTCTGAGTCTTTTTATTGGAGCATTCAATCCATTTACATTTAAGGTGATTATTGATATGTACTTATTTAGTGCCATTTTTGTTTAATGTGGTTCTATTTTCCTTCCTATTTCTTCTACTAAACACAGCAGTCCTTTTAACCTTTCTTGCAGTGCTGGTTTGGTGCTAATGTATTCCCTTAGCCTTTTTTTGTCTGGGAAGCTCTTTATTTGACCTTCTATTTTGAATGATAGCCTTGCTGGGTAGAGTAGTCTTGGATTCAGATCCTTGTTTTTCATGACCTTGATTACTTCATGCCATTCCCTTCTGGCCTGTAGTGTTTCTGTTGAGAAGTCGCCTGATAGCTTTACGGTGGTTCCTTTGTAGATAACCTGTTGCTTAGCTGTTGCCACCTTTAGGATTCTCTTTGTCTTTAATTTTGGCATTTTAATTACTATGTGTCTTGGTGTGGGCCTGTTTGGGTTCTTCTTACTTGGGGCACTCTGTGCTTCTTGAACTTGAATACCTTCTTCCTTCACCAAATTAGGGAAGTTTTCTGTCACTATTTCTTCAAATATATTCTCTAACCCTTGCTCATTTTCTTCTTCTTCGGGGACTCCTATGATGAGAATATTATTATGTTTCCAGTTGTCTCACAGTTCTCTTAAGCTGTCTTCCTGTTTTTTAATTGTTTTTTCCTTTTTGTTTTCTGATTGGTTGATTTTTTCTACCCTGTCTTCTAATTCACTGATCCGGTCCTCAGCTTCCTCTACTCTGCTGTTTAGTCCTTCCAATGTGTTCTTTATTTCTGCTGTGTCATTCTTTATTTCTTCTTGGTGCTTCTTCATTTCCAATTGGTTAATTTTCAATATTTCTGTGTCTTTACTCATGGTGTTGAGTTTCCTCAAGATCATGGCTCTGAATTCTAGCTCTGTTAACTTGCTTAACTGCATTTCATTTATCTCATCTTTGGTGAGGTCTCTTGGTCTTTCATTTGGGATTTGTTTCTTTATTTCACCATTTTGGCTATCTCAGCGGGTTTTGGAGCCTGCCAAATTTTCCCTGTGGATGTTGGTGTTCTGATGTTTGTGGCTCCCTCTGCTGGGTTTGGATGAGCGTGGGAGGACCCACGTTAAACACCACTGTCAAGTCTTACTTTCCTGAGTAGTTGCAAGCTCAGGGAGGGTTCAGTTATCCTCTAGCTTTTTGCCTAGAGGCCATTAGTCTGGTTATTTGAAGAGCCTTGGGTTCTTAGTTGAGTGAAAACCTCCCTCAGGTGTTCATTGTGAGAGGATTTCTTGAGAGTGGGGCAGATGCTGGTTGTTAAGGAGCCTCAATTTGCATTTCAATGGCCCACCTGGGTGGAGTTTAATCTCCGAGGGATGGGCTACCGCCTCTTCCCAGAGCCCTGGGAAGGAGTAAGATGGCCACTGTCCTGTGTGGCACCAACTCAGCAAAAGATCTGAGCATCCTCCAAATCCCGAGTGTCCCCACACAGTTCCAGTCCAGTCTGCCCTCCCTCTGCCGGAGCCCAAGGTGAATGGCTGTGACTATTTTAGCACTCTGCCCCGGCCCTCTGCACTGTGGAGCTGCTTGGGATTTTAACCCTGAAGGCGCTGCTCACAGCTAAGACTGCTGCTGTCCGTGGGCTCCCAGCCCCCTCTCGCGCCTCTGCAATCCTACCAGGATTGATTCAGTGTCCCTGGTTATATGGCCCTCGCAAGCTGCTTTCCTCTTGCTTTTTCCTGACGATTTGTCTTTATTTTAGTTGTAATTCCAGTTTGGTCCTGGGAGATGGTCTGTGTAGCTTCCATTCACTCTGCTGCCATTTTGGAATCCCTGCATTCTCCTTTTTTTTTTTTAAAAAAAAACAAGTCATCTGTTCTTAGGCCATAGCATTACCAGCACATGGGAGACATAAATGAAATTTCTATGTAATGTTCTAGATCTCTTGAGAAAATAAGGCCATACTCCTCTAATAATTTTTTAAAACCTTGAACTACATTGCCAATATCTTGAGCACAAAATAAGATTTATACTTTGCTTTGAAGACCTTAATTAAATATACCCCATGATAAGTGACTAGTAGGGGCAAGTATACTATTGTAAAGATAAATAAATCAAAATAAAATAACTTGCCATTGGCTACCCAATATTGTAGTCAGGATGAGAATTATATTCTTTTGCTTCACAGGAAGACAGCAAGCTCCCACAAATTCTATAGATTCTGTCTCAAATTAGATTAATCATAAATGATAATTTATTAGTTCATATTTCTGTGAAGACTGGGATACATCTAGCAACAGACCAAGATGAGTCCAGATGATCAAAGGACATTATCAGGTTCATCTCTATCTCTTGGTTCTGTTTTTGCTCACTTGTCTAGTGGCTAGCAAACCCAGCCTCACCTCCTTTTAGGAGAAAGGGACTGTATCTACAAGAGTCCTAGCAGGAAACTAATTATGTGGTGAGGATAATTTAATAAAGGGGCTATTTACGTGGTGAGTGCAGGAGCTGGTGCAGTTTCTGGTGCTCTGGACCACAAGAGATGGTCTATTCCTAGGCCTGAGAGGCAGAGGGAGAAGCAACTATTGGGAACTGTAAGAGACTGGGGGCTTCAAGGGGGGTTTGGGGGGTGAGATCCCCAAGGTAAAGAAAGCACAAGAGCCAACATCAGGAGGGGTCAATAAATGGCAGCAGCAGCTTTATTCAATACAACTAGTGGCTTTTATAGACTCATGCAGCAGGATACTCTGCATGGGGTGGTGCATGAGACAGTATGTGGCGCATGCATCCTAAGCTTTTGCTGCATCATGCTTATACAAAAGTAACGTGGTCTGCACCTGCACAGCCAGTTCTGAGGTCATGTCCTGAACTACAGCCTCTATCAACAACAGGCCAGGTTCCCAGGCCCCAGCACTCTACCCCCTAGAGACTGGGGTGTTGGGACTTGACCCATAAAGTATTTCCCTTTGCCCAGAGCCCACAACAGCAATACAGGCTGCAACATAGAACCATGAGACTGCTAGAGAGACCTACCAAATTCAGTAGGGCCCATCTCCAGGAATTCCTCAACTTGGTCCACCATTATGTCAGGGGGTCTTCCTGGAGAGCTTGTATTGCTGAAACTTCAACATCCATTTCTTTCAAGGTTTCTTTTATCTGCTTCTGGTGGTCTATGATATAAACACAACATTCAACATGCAAAAGAGCTCAAGTTCCTCCTTGGACTGCAGTCAGGAGGTCTAAAGCCATCCTGTTCTGTAACACTACTTTATGCATTTGCGTAGTTTCATCTATCAGCAAAGCTAGGGACATATGAGTAACATTCAAGGCTTGGGCCATGTGTTGGGCCAAAGCTTCTACTTGCAATTCTACAGCTATTGTCCCACCCCCAGGTATAAACAAAGCCGGGGATAGAACCACCAGGCAGCTCTTTTCTCTTGGTGCCATCTATGATAAACAGGGGCCCAGTCAGCGAGTTTCTGGGTTAAGGTAGGTGTGAGGCGGCCCTGTATAAAGGGGCGCCCCCACGTACACCATCCCATCCAGTGGGCGGGAAGGTAGGGCTATCCATAGCATCCACAGATCCAGAGAGCATCACCTGGCAAAAAGTCAATAGGCTTAGTATCCACTAATTTCCTTCCATCCCACCAGTAGTTGGTATTCGCACTATGGGAGATATTCTGACACAATTCCTTGGGGATCCAGCCTACTGTATGATTAGGGACAGTGTAATTAACTTGCTCTATACAGGAAGGAGCTACTTGCATAATTCTATATGGGTTCTCATCATCCACCCCCATCCATTGTATACAGCTTTCCTGAGTAGAGGGGTTCATTGTGATAAGTCTGGTGCAAAAGAGTCTTAATAACCCAGCGGCGGGCATTCCATTCAATGCCAGTGCAGTTCCAGTTGTGGAGGGCCGTCCAATTCTCAATCGTAGCTGGAGCTACTCACCAGGGAAGGCCGTCCGAAGTGTCAGATGGAAGTTCAGTACGGACCCAGCAATGTGACACATTGTGCACCTTGGTGAAAGTGTGTGCCCAGGTCAGCCTGGGTGGTAAGACAAAGCAGATAATGAAACCATCATTGGCAAGTCATGACCTTCTGGCCAGATGCATGCTACCTGCTCATCCTGCAATAAGATGGTAGCTTGTAAAGGGGCCCTTCCTGGCCAGTGATACCACACCTGTAATCCGGTCATAGAGGACGTGGGTTCCTCTTCCATGTTTACTACATAAAAAGGTATGGGCCATAGGTGAATGGCTGGTGCACCACAAAAAGGAAACCTTTGCCTCAGGAGGCAACACGACCCGTACTGTTAGAGGCCAGCGTTCCAACTGGGGAGTGAGTGAGAGCCCTTTTTCCAAACCTTGATCCCAGGGTTCTATCAGAGCTATCCAAGGGGCCTCACAGGTTTTCACTTGCCAAAGCCATGTCCATTGCTCTGCGTGTCCGGGAGCCACTGCTGTGGGAGCAGGTAAAATAATGGCACCGCCATTCAGGGAGGGCTCTAAGTCAGTTTCCTTTCCAGGTGACACTTGAAGTATGCAGGTAGTACCCTTGGTGACTCTGTCCAGAGGGGCTTTACCTGTTTTCTGTGGCTGGTCATTCAATAGCCTCACTGCTATGGGCAGGTGTCTTTTCCAGCGCCTCCAATGCGGTGTTAGGGCTTGTAACTTTTCCTTCAAGAGCACATTGAATCTCTCTATCATATCTGTGGCCGGAGGTCTATAAGGGACATGTAAGTGCTAGTCGATGTCATTGTCCCATGCCTAGGCTTGGACCAAGTGGCCTGTAAAATGAGTTCCTCTATTACTGGCTATAACAAGGGGCCTCCCATAGGCAGCTGCCAATCACTCCAGAGCTTGGAGGGTGTGAAGGTGACCTGCCTTGGCAACGGGGAAGGCAAATCTAAGTCCTGTAGCAGTGTCAATAGCAGTTAACACATACCGCGCTCCTTGGTCCTCAGGCAACGGTCCAATATAATCTACCTGTCAATTTTGCAAAGGTTGGGCTCCGTGGGGAATTTGCCCTAGTTTCAGCAGTAACCATCTCCACTTCAGATGGTGTTCAGCACACCACGGACACTCACACACAGCTTGCTGGGCTTTAGCTCTAGTTACAGGCAAGCCCCAGCACTGGGCCACCAAGCCCATGGTTCAGGCACCAACGTGACACAATTTCTTATGTAAGCCAGGCAGCTACTGTAGCCAGTTCTGGAGAGCCTAGAGGGGATTGCAAACATACCAGTGCATTTGGCTGCATCATTTCCAGGGGCCTGCAAGGGCTTATGTCCTGATACATGCTAAATCACTGCTCCTTCTTTCAGGCCCTGTTCCCACAGGTTCTGCCACATATCCTTCCCCCACAAGGGTCAATGGCCTATCAGCTATTCCTGGGCTGCCCAGTGAGGCAGCCATAGAGTTAGGCCTCTGTACACCACCCAACTATTGGTGCACACATGCACACGGCCAGAATCTGTCCTTAACACTATCCTCATAGCTCTCAGTTTAGCCCACTGGCTTGAACGTGCAGCTCTGATATCATACCAAAATGTATCCGTTGCCGGTTGCAGGGCCACCATCGCCCATGTTGGCGTTTGGCCTCGGCAAGAACCATCAGCATACCAGGCATCTGCCGGAGTGGGAGGCTTTTCCTCCTCAAAAGGGCTGGGGCTTTCCTCTGATTCTGCAGAGGGCTCCTCCCATTCTGCCCTAAACTGTATAGGTCCCAGCAAGGAGTGCAGCTCCTGTGTCTAGATGCTGGTAGAGAACTGAGCCTTCTGTTAAAAGTAAGCTCCCCACTTTGTCGAAGTGGGAGTTTGGGCCACCCCCATGTGTGGTCGGGTAGCCCAAGACCATAATCACCCCTCTACCGGGTAGGTGGTTTGCACTGACAGGACAAAAACCAGTGATACTTTCACTGGCTAACAGGGCTGTGTACACTGCTGCCAATTGCTTCTCAATAAGAGAGTAACAAGTCTCAGCTCCCTTCCACAGTTGGGACCAAAACCCAATAGGACTCCTCTGAGCTCCTTGTTTCTGCCAAAGACCCCAGCCAAACCCTGAATCATCCACCTGTATAGTCAGGTGGAAAGGCAAAGCCAGATCCACTACTCACAGCATCTGCGCCCGGGCCCCTGCCCATTTTGTGGCCAGAAACACTTGCTTCACTTCAGGAGACCAGTCCCAGGCCTCCCCCTTTCAGACCATGCAGGGGAGGGGTTTCATCAGCATGGCTAAATGGGGTATAAAGGTTTGCCAGAACCCTAGCAGTCCCCATATAATCTGCAATTGTTTCAGTGTTCCTGGTTGGGGATAGGCCTGTATCTTATCTAAATTTGCTTTAGGCATAACCTTCATCTTGACAGAGTATCCAGGCCCTTGGACTTTGTACTCATTGACAGCCCACCTCCAGCCTGTCAGGGCTTCCTGAAGGCTGCACGCTCCAGCTTGTAGTTCTGTAAGAGAATCAGAGGTCAACATTATATCATCAATAAAATGGAACAAATGTACATTTGGAGGTTTGTTCCGGGACACTAAGTCCTGGGCTACCAAACCGACAAAGCGTTGGACTATGAAAATAGCCTTGGGGCAACACTTGAAATGTCCATTGTCTTTCTTCCCAGGTGAAGGCAAACTGTTCCTGGCTTTCAGAGTCAATGTCTATGGAGAAAAAGGCATTAGCCAAGTCCACAACATAAAGAAACTGCCCCAAGTCCTGCAACAAGTGGTCCATCAGTTCAGTGATATTTGGTACTGCTGCATGTAAGTGCGGAGTGATCTTGTTCAGTTCCCGGTAGCCCACAGTCATCCTCCATGAGCTGCCAGGCTTCCCTACTGGCCACACAGGGGAATTACAGGGGATATGCATTGGGCGAATAACCCCTGCTTCCTCCAGTTTCAGAATAGTTCACCCAGTTTCTTCCTGGCCTCTGGGTAGTCAATACTGTTTCACACTGACTACTTGTGTTGCTTGCGGGAGCTGCAAGGGTTCGTGGTGTGGGTGTCCTCTAATCACTGTCTTTACCACATGCACCCATAGGCGAAATTCGCCCTGCATAGTTTGGACTGCGAGACCCTGTAAAACGTCCACTCTCAGTATATATTTCACAATCAGTGAAATATATACTTCATAGGGTGTTGATGACAAATGCAGGACACCCAGCGTAAGGGTGACTTGGCGTACTTGGATATGCCTTCCGTCACACCCCTCTATTGTGGCGCTAGGGCCCTGAAATCAGTCCAGATTCCCATAAATCAGGGTCAAGTCTGCCCCCATATCCACAAGGGCCAGAATGCGTTGAACATTCCAAGGGGATCAGTAAATAGTCACTTCTATATGGCCTCTGGTTATCCAGTTCCCCCACTAACTGGATGCTTAGGCTTGCTCCCTAATCAGGCAGGAGTCAGCCAACTGCACCTCCCATGTCTTAGCCACAGGGCATAGGAGAGTGTATTGTTATTCAGGGTGCAGTTTCTGCCACCAGGCCAACAGAAGTTCTAGTGGCTGCCCATCTACCTTCTCCTTGGCCAGCCCAGCTGCCAGGAGGTTACACCCCAATTGACCATGGCTTACTTTCACCGGCTCATTCTCAGGTCCATGTCGGGTTCCCTTGCCCATGGCACTCACAGCCAGTGGGGCCCAAGAACACTTAGCCTTGCCCTCCGTAAGCTCCTGTATCTGGGTTGCCTGGCCTTGTTTTCATACTTCCACATTCCCCAGCCACGCCAAGACATTTACTTCATGGACCGGGTGGTCTGTGTAAGGGGCCAATAAAGCTGCCATAGTTCCAAAAGTCCCTGAGCGGACATTCGCTAGCACCATGTCCTTCATACGAGCTGTAAACAGCTCTTCATCTGGGCTGGTGTACCGCTTCCTGAAAATCATCTGGCACATACTCATCTCTCTCATGACTTGCACTAAGTGCAAGTAAGTAGTCCACTTACTTATGTGCTCTAGGAGATCTCCAGCATCATCCCACAGGATTCGCAGCCACCATCAACCAATTGATTAATGTCTGATTGCTAGCCTGGGGGTTCGTCTGCAGCACATTCTGCAGCCACTGCTGCAGGGAGGGGATGGTGGCAATACTGGCCAGTTGTCCCATCTCAGTAGGGCTGACCTCAGTATTGTATGCACTGTCATCCCAGAGGCGTAACATCCAAGCTGGGACAGACTCCCCCAGCTGCTGCTTGCATTGCTTGGCCAAGTCCCAAAACTCCACGGCAGAATACGTTGTATAAGACATATGCCGGGTCTAGTGCAGGGGTCCCGCCAGCCCCTCTCCTGGTGCTAAATATTCCTCTATCTCTACCTTCTGCTGCACGAAGGGTCGGGTGTGTCGTACAGACCTGGCAGGGCCGCTAGCATGGGAAGACGCAGCTGACTCTGATGGACTTTGGAACATGCGTTCAGTTACCTCCAGGCACTGCTCCAAGTCCTCCTCCTTCTGTTGTATCTGCTGCACTTGGTTCTTAAAGTCCTGGATGTCTCATCTGGCATGTTTCAAGACTTCCAGGAACATCCAGGCGACCCTACCCACAGCTTCCCAATGCGCTGTGGGAACATTCAGCTCCAGCATTTCCAAAGCCTTCCATACTTCATCAGGCTGGGGACTTACAGCATCCCAATCTTACAGCAGCATCCAGGCCGTCCTGTACTCTGCCACCAGGTACCAGGGGGATTTGGGGGGCCACATCCCATCCACCTGGGGCTGCTCCTCACTGAGGGTCATCTGGGTACTCATCTCATGCTGCCACTACTCCAAGTGTCAGAGACTGGGAGTTTCAAGGGGGGTTTCAGGGGTGAGATACCCAAGGTAAAGAAAGCATGCAGAGCCGACATCAGGAAGGGTCAACAAATGGCAGCAGCAGCTTTTTTTCAATACAGCTAGTGGCTTTTATAGACTCTTGTAGTGGTATACTTGGCATAGGGCAGTGCATGAGACATGGCGCATGTGTCCTAAGCTTTTGTTGTATCATGCTTATATAATGGTAACGTGGTCTGCGCCTGTGCAACCAGTTTCAGGGTCATGAAACACAGCCTCTATCAACAATAGGCCATTTTCCCAGGCCCCAACAGGAACTGAGAGGAGAACTGTGTAGACAGAGCTTTCTGAGAAAAGCTGTGGCATTTTCTGGAGGGCCACAGTGAATTTAAGTAACCTGATGTCCTCCTGCTTACTTACTGCCCTTCTGGCAGTGTCCCCATTGGTTTAGTCCAGTGGGAAGCTGAAACACAAGGGAGGCTCCCAGACACCAAGCAGGTAACCAGAGGGCAAGCATGTGTCTGGAGAGGCAAACAGAAGATAACCATCACAGAGGATATTTTTCCCTCTCAAATCTATTATTAATTGCAAAACAGAAATTTGATTGGCTTTGTTTTAGCCCCATGCCTATCTCTACGGTCAGATGGAGAAGAACAATGTAATTGACAACATCCACAGGTGAGAGATGTGATTCCTCTAAAAAAAAAGTACTTTCAGACAAACTCAACATGGTCACTCCAGACCCCAAACCAGAAACTCAACAATAGGAAACATAAAGTCCATTGCTAGAGTGGAATAAAGACATCTAGAAATTTCTTATGTCATTTTTTTTTGTTAATTAAATTATTTTTGGTACAGATGTTTCTCCTTTCCCCCCGCAGAAACCCTGTTCCCTATCCCACCCACCCCACATGCCCTCATGTTGTCTATGTCCATTGACTACATATACATGCATATAAATTCTTTGGTTTATCTCATGCCTCCCCCCAGTCCCTCCTCTAAGATTTGTCAGTCTGAACCATACTCCGTTCTATGTCTTTGGGTCTGTTTTGTGCATCAGCTATTTTTTTGTTCAATATATTTCACAAATAAGTGAGATCATATGGTATTTGTCTTTCTCTGATTGGCTTATTTCACTTATCATAATACTCTCCAGGTCCCTCCACGTTGTCTCAAAGGATATGAGATCTTTCTTTCTTACAGCTGCATAGAATTACATTGTGTACATACACCACTGCTTTTTTATCCATTCATCTACTGATGGACACTTGGGCTGTTTCCAGATCTTAGCTATTGTAAATAGTGCTGCTATGAACATAAGGGTACATATATTCTTTCTGATTGGTGTTTCAGGCTTCTTAGGGTATATTCCTAGAAGTGCAATCACTGGGTCAAATGGCAGTTCACTTTTTAATTTTTTGAGGAAATACCATATTGTTTTCCATAGTGGCTGCACCAGTTTGCATTCCCACCAGTAGTGTACTACAGTCCTCTTTTCTCCACACTCTCACCAGCACTTGTTTGATGATTGTTGATGGCAGCCATTCTGGCAAGGTAAGGTAATACCTCATAGTCATTTTAATTTGCATTTCTCTGATGATTAGTGACATTGAGCATTTTTTCATATGTGTCTTGGCCATTTGTATGTCCTGTTTGGAGAGGTGTCTTTTTAGATCCTTTGTTCATTTTTTAAATTGGATTCTTTGTCTTCCTTTTGTTGAGTTGTATGAATACTCTATATATTGTGGAAATTAACCCCTTTTCTGATGCATCATTGGCAATTATGCTCTCCAATATAGTGGGTTCCCTTTCCATTTTGATGCTTGTTTCTTTGCTGTGCAGAAGCTTTTTAGCTTGATGTAGTTCCATGTATTAATTTTTTCCATTGTTTCTCTTGTCTTAGGCATTGTATCTGAAAATTGTTCTACGTATGATGCCTGAAATTTTGTTGCCTACATTTTCTTCTAAGATTTTTATGGATTCACAAGTCACATGTATAACTTTTATCCATTTTGAGTTTATTCTTGTGTATGGTGTAAGTTGGTGGTCTAGTTCCATTTCTTTTGCATGTAGCTGTCCAATTTTTCCAACACCATTTATTAAAGAGGCTGATTTACTCCATTGTATGCTCTTGCCAGCTTTGTCAAATATTAATTGACCATGTCTTGGGTCTATTTCCAGGTTCTCTGTTCTGTTCCATTGATCTATATGCCTGTTCTTGTGCCAGCACAGACTGTTTTGATTACAATGGCTTTGTAGTATAACCTGATATCTGTTATTGTGATCCCTCCTACTTTGTTTGTCTTTTTCAAGATTGCTGTGGCTATTTGGGGTCTTTTTTGGTTTCATATTAACTTTTGAAGTGTTTGTTCTAGTTCTGTGACATATATCGTTGGTATTTTAATGGGGATTGCATTGAATCTATAGATTGTTTTGGGTAGTACAGACATTTTAATGATGTTAATGCTTCCAATACATGAACAAAGTATATGCTTTCACTTTTTTATATCTTCCACTATTTCTTTTTTCAATGACCTGTAGTTTTCTGCAAATAGGTCCTTTACTTCTTTGTTTAAGTTTATTGCTAGGTATCTTAATTTTTTTTTTTTTTTTTTTTTTTTTTTTTGCTGCAATGGTAAATGGGATTGGTTTTTAGTTTCTCTTTCAGTGAGTTCATTATTGGTGTAAAAGAATGCCATTGATTTCTTGATTTTAATTTTGTATCCTGTTACTTTGCCAAATTTGTTTATTAAGTCTAGTAGATTTTTTATGGAGTCCTTAAGGTTTTCTATGTACAATATCATGTTATCTGCAAATAATGACAGTTTCACTTCCTCCTTTCCAATTTGGATCCCTTTTATTTTTTCTTCATGTCTAATTGCTGTGGCTAAGACTTCCAGTACTCTGTTATATAAGAGTGGTGAAAGTGGCCGTGCCTGTCTTGTTCTGCTCTTAAGGAAAATGCTTTTAGTGTTTGCCCTTTGAGTATGATGTTAGCTGTAGGTTTTTCATATATTACCTTTATTATGTCAAGATATGACCCCTCTATTCCCACATTGCTGAGCGTTTTTATCAGAAATGGATGCTGGATTTTGTCAAATGTGTTTTCAGTGTCTATTGATATGATAATATGGTTTTAACTTTCATTTTGTTTATGGGGTGTATCACATTTACTGATTTGCGAATATTGTACCAGCCTTGCATCCCGGGGATGAATCCCACTTGGTCACGGTGAATAATTTTTTTAATGTATTGCTGGAACCAATTTGCTACTACGTTGTTAAGGATTTTGGCATCTATGTTAATCAGAGTTTTTGGCCTGCAGTTTTTTTCTTTGTAGTGTCTTTATCTGGTTTTGGGATTAGTATTAGGGGGACCAGAAAGTAATGTGGTTTATGCACATTTTGATATTTGTTTGTCATTTATCAGCTCATTGTGTACTTCAAAATCATGCCAAAGACATTTTATGGTTAGAGTGACTTGTTTACTCATAAATAATTAAATCTTAATTTCTTTTTGCAATTTATAGTGAAATGGCCAGCCAAATACCAGAAGAGGTACATATGCGGCATTGTATGCTTTTTGAGTTTCACAAGGGTAGTAACGCAACAGTTGCTACCAAAAACATTTGCGATGTTTATCCAAGTGCATTAGATGTTTGTAAATGCCAAAGGTGGTTTTCTAAGTTCAAATCCGGTAATTTTGATCTTTCTGACTCATATTTATCAGGAAGACCAACAACTTTAGACAATGACATGTTAAAGGCAGAAGTGGAAGCAAATCCGTGTCAGACAATCTAGGAACTGTCAAACACTCTTAACCAACCTTGGTCGACCATCCAAGAACATTTATAGCAGATTGGTACAGTAAGCAGAGCAGGTGTTTGGGTTCTGCATAATCTGTCCGAAGAAAACAAAGCTAACCAGTCCACCACATGCAACTTATTGCTTCAGCAGCACAATACAGAAGCGTTTTTTGATCGCTTGATCACTGGACATGAAAAATGGGTCCTCTATGTTAATCCAAAATGCAAAAGGCAGTGGCTCTCTCTGAATGAATCACCATGAATTACAGCTAAGCCAGTTTTACACCCCAAAAAGGCACTTTTGTGTGTTTGGTGGAGTATTCGAGGGGTTGTTCATTTTGAAGTGCTGAAACCTGGACAAACTGTGAATGCAGACCTTTACTGTGAACAATTGGATCGAGTAAATCAATCTTGCATTGAAAAGTGCCAGCGATTGTCAACAGAAAAGACGTTATTCTGCAACACGATAATGCAAGACTGCACTGTGCAAGATGAATGCTGGAAAAAATTAATGAATTGGGGTGGGAGATATTGCCTCACCCACCATACTCGCCCAATATTGCGCCATCGGATTTCCATTTATTCTGATCGCTACAACATTTTCTAAGTGGCAAAAAATTCAAATTTAGAAGTCTTCCTTCTTATTGAATTGTTTGGAATAGTTTGAGGAGAATGGGTGTTAGTTCTTGTTTGAATGTTCAGTAAAACTACTCCGTGAAGCTGTCTGGGCCCGGGCTTTTGTTTACTGAGATATTCTTTTTTTTTTTATCCTCACCCGAGGACATTTTTGCACTTATTTTCAGATAGAGTGGGAGGGAGAGAAGAAGGAAGAGAGAGAGAGAAAGATTGATGTGAGCGAGACACATTGAGTGGTTGCCACCCGCATGACCCCAACCGGGTCCAGGGACGAACTGCAACCGAGGTACATGCCCTTAGCTGGAACCGAACCTGGGACTCTCTGGTCCGTGGGCCAATGTTCTATCCACTGAGCCAAACTGGCCAGGGCAGATATTCTTGATTACATCTTCAATTTCCTTAGTTGTTATTGGTCTGTTCAAGTTTTCTATCTCTTCCTGGTTCAGTTTTGGAAGACTATGTGTTTCTAGAAGTTTGTCCATTTCACCTAGATTGTCTAATTTGTTGGCATATAATTGTTCATAGTATTTGTTAATGATCCTTTGTATTTCTGTGGTGTCAGTTGTTACTTCTCCTCTTTCATTATGAATTTTCTTTATTTAGGTCCTCTCTCTGTGTTTCTTGGTGAGTCTAGCTAAGTATCCATCAGTCTTGTTTATCTTTTCCAAGAACCAGCTCTTTGTTCCATTGATCTTTTGAATTGTTTTTATAGTCTCTATGTTGTTTGTCTGTTCTGATCTTTACTATTTCTTTCCTTCTATTTGCTCTGGGTTTTTCTTTTTGTTTGCTTTCTAGTTCTTTAAGTTGTGAGGTTAGACAGTCAATTAAAAAATTTTCTTGTTTCCTGAGGTAGGCCTGTATTGCTATGAACTTCCCTCTCAAGACTGCTTTCACTGCCTCCCATAGTTTTTTGTGTTGTTGTGTGTTCATTTTCATTGGTTTCCAGGAAGTTTTAAATTTCTTCCTTGATCTGTTTGGTAACCCATTCATTATTTAATAACATCCTATTTAGCCTCCATGTGTTTAAATGTTTTTGCTGTAATTCATTTTTAGTTTCATGCCATTGTGATCTGAGAACATGCTTAATATGATTTCAATCTTCTTGAACTTGTAGAGATATAGTTTGTGTCCTAACATGTGGTCTGTCTTTGAGAATGTCCCATGTGCACTTGAGAAGAATGTGAATTCTGCAGTTTGGGTGTATAATTCTCTGTAGATATCTATTAAATCCATTTGATCTGGTGCATCATTTAGAGTCTTTGTTTCCTTGTTAATTTTTTTGTGTAGGGGATTTATCCAGTGATGTCAGTGGGGAGTTGAAGTCCCCTGATATGATTGTACAGTCATCCCTTGCCACTTGTTCTTTGATTTTCGCGGCTTCACTCTATTGCGGTTTTTTCAAACATAGTATGGAAAAAACCACGATAGAGTGAAGCCGTGAAAGTCAAAGCGTGAAGTGGTGAGGGACAACTGTATAAATAAAGAATCCTACTTTGCGGAAATTCACTTATTTCAGGAGAGTCTGGAACCTATTAACCGTGATAAACGAGGGCCAACTGTATTGCTGTCAATTTTTCTTTTGAAGTCCTCCAGAAGATTTTAAATATATTTTGGTGCTCCTATGTTGGGTGCATATATGTTTACCAAGGTTATATCTTCCTGTTGGATAGATCCTTTCAATATTATGTGGTGGCCTTCTTTTTCTATAGTTATGGCCTTCATTTTGAAGTCTATTTTTATCGGATATGAGTATGCCACCCCAGCTCTTTTTTCCTTTCTGTTTGCTTGGAAGATTTTTTTTTCCGTCCCTTTATTTTCAACCTATGTGACTCTTTTGTTGTGAGGTGGGTCTCTTGTAAACAACAGATATATGTCATACTTTCTTATCAATCAGCTATCCTGTGTCTTTTAATCAGAGTATTTAATCCATTTACATAAGGTTATTATTGATATATACTTATTTATTGCCATTTTTGTTTATTGTGGTTATATTTTTTTTCTTATTTCTTCTACTAATTATAGCAGTCTTTTTAACATTTCTTGCAGTGCTGGTTTGGTGCTAATATATTCCCTTAGCCTTTTTTTTTTTTTTTTTTGTCTGGGAAGCTCCTTATTTCACCTTCTATTTTGAATGATAGCCTTGCTGGATAGAGTAGTCTTGGATTCAGAGCCTTGTTTTTCATTACCTTGATTACTTCATGCCATTCTCTTCTGGCATGTAGTGTTTCTGTTGAGAAGTCAGCTGATAGTCTTATGGGGGTTTCTTTGTAGGTAACATGTTGCTTATCTCTTGCTGCCTTTAGGATGGTCTCTTTGTCTTTAATTTTTGACATTTTAATTATGATATGTCTTGATGTGGGCCTCTTTGGGTTTTTCTTGCTTGGGGCTCTCTGTGTTTCTTGGACTTGTATGCCTTTTTCCTTCACCAAGTTAGGGAAGTCTTCTGTGACTATTTCTTGAAATATATTGTCTAACCCATGCTCATTTTCTCCTTCTTCTGAACTCCTATGATGCATATGTTATTACATTTCATATTGTCCCATAGTTTTCTTAGGCTGTCTTCCTATTTTTAATTGTTTTTTTCTTTTTGGTCCTTTGATTGGGCAATTTTTTGTACCCTGATAGCATGAGAAAAGATGTAGAAACAATGAAAAATGACCAATTGAAATCAAGAATGACATAGCAGAAATAAAGAACATATTGGAAGGAAAAACCAACAGATTAGAAGAAGCCCTGGCTGGTCTGGCTCAGTGGTTAGAGCATCGGCCCATGGTCCAGAGAGACCCGGGTTCGGTTCCCGCTAAGGGCATGTACTTCGGTTGCAGTTTGTCCCTGGCCCTGGTTGGTCGTGCGGGTGGCAGCCACTCAATGTGTCCCTTTCACATCGATGTTTCTCTCTCTCTCTCTTCCTCTCTCTCCCTCCCACTTTATCTGAACAAAAAATGAAACAATGTCCTCGGGTGAGGATAAAAAAAAAAAAAAAGAAGAAGCTAAGGATCAAATCAGTGAATTAGAAGACAGGGTATAAAAAAATCACTCACTCAGAGAACTAAAACAAAAAAACAATTTAAAAACAGGAGGACAGTTTAAGAGAGCTGTGGGACAATATAAAATGTAACAACATCCACATCATAGGCGTACCAGAAAAAGAAGAAAGTGTTTGATGGCATAGTGGCAGAAAAGTTCCCTAACTTGGTGGGGAAAAAAAGCCGTACAAGTTCAGGAAGCACAGAGAGTCCCAAGCAAGAAAAACCCAAAGAGGCTCACATCAAGACACATCATAATTAAAATGCCAAAAATTAAAGATGAAGAGGGAATCTTAAAGGCAACAAAAGAAAAGCAACAGATTACCTACAAAGGAGCTCCCATAAGGCTGTCAGCAGTTTTCTCCACAGAAACACTACATGCCAGAAGGGAATGGCATGACGTAATCAAGGTAATGAAAAACAAGGATCTGAATCCAAGACTACTCTGCCCAGCAAAGCTATCATTCAAAACAGAAGGTGAAATAGAGAGCTTACCAAGTCAAAAAAAAGGCTAAGGGAATATATTACCACCAAATCAGCATTACAGGAAATGTTAAATGGGCTGCTGTAATAAGCAGAATAAACAGAGAGAAACATAGACATAATAAATAAAAATGGCAAAAAAAAAAAAAGTTCATATCAACAATAACCTTAAATTCAAATGGATTAAATTTTCTAATGAAAAGACACAGAGTAACTGAATGGATAAGAAAACATGACCCATAGAGATGTTGTCTACGAAATACCTACCTCAGAACAAAAGAAACACACAGGTTGAAAGTGAAAGCATGGAAAAAAGTTTTCCAAGCATATGGAATTGAAAAAGAAGCTGGGGTAGCAATACTCATATGTGATAAAATATACTTCAAAATGAAGGCCATAAGAACAGACAAAGAAGACCACCACATATTCAGTGGATCAATCCGCCTGGCTGGTGTGGCTCATTTGTTGAGCCTCAACCAATGCACCAAGGGGTTGCTGGTTTATTTCTGGGCCAGGCCACATGCGCAAGTTGTGGGACTGAACCCCAGTTGGGGGCATGCAGGAGATGGCCAATCAAATGCTCTCTCTCTCTCATCGATGTTTCTCTCTCTCTCTCCCTCTCCCTTCCTCTCTCTCTAAAATCAATAAAGAAGATATATTTAAAAAGGGTAGGGGATCAATCTAACAAGCAGATATAATCTTGGTAGACATAGATGCTCCAAAAATAGGAACACCAAAATATATTTTAAAACTTCTGGAGGACTTCAAGAGAGAGAGCAACAGCAATACAATCATAGCAGGGGACTTGAACATCCCACTGACATCACTGGATAGATTCTCTAGACAAAAAATTAACAAGGAAACAGAGACAGTAAACAGCACATTAGATCAGATGGATTTAATTGATATTTACAGAGAATTACAACCTCAAACTGCAGAACATACATTCTTCTCAAGTGCACATGAGACATTCTCAAAGATAGACCACATCTTAGGACACCAACTAAGTCTCTAAAAGTTCAAGCAGATTGAAATCATATCAAATATGTTCTCAGATCACAGTGGCATAAAACTAGAAATTAATTACAATAAAAACACTCAAAAACATTCAAACACATGGAGGTTAAGTAACATGCTATTCAACAATGAATGGGTTACAAACGAGATCAGTGAAGAAATAAAAAAACTTCCTGGAAATCAATGAAAATGAACACATAACAACACAAAATCTATGGGATGCAGTGAAAGCTGTCCTGAGAGCTAAGTTCATAGCATTACAGGCCTACTTGAAGAAACAAGAAAAAATTTTAATAGACTATCTAATGCTACAATGTAAAGATCTAGAAAGTGAATAAAAGAAAAAACTCATAGAAAGTAGAAGAAAAGAAATAATAAAAGTTATAGTGAAAATAAATGACATAGAGACTAAAAGAAACAATTCAAAATATCAATGAAACCTAGAGCTGGTTCTTTGAAAAGATAAACAAAATTGATGAACCTTTAGCCAGACTCACCAAGAAACAAAGAGAGAGAACCCTAATAAACAAAATCAGAAATGAAAAAAGAGACGTAATAACTGACATCAAAGAAATACAAAGGATTGTTAGAAAATACTTTGAACAATTATACACCAACAAATTGGTCAAAGTAGGTGAAATGGACAAATTCCTAGAATCACACAGTCTCCCAATACTGAACCAGGAAGAGTCAGAAAACATGAACAGACCAATAACAATGGAGGAAATTGAAGTTGTAATCAATAAACTTCCAGAAAACAAAAGCCCAGGTCCAGATGGAGAGTTTTACTCAACATTCAAAGAAAGACTAACACCAATTCTCTTCATACTATTCCAAAAAATTCAAGAGGAAGGAACACTTCCAACCTCTTTTTATTAGGCTAGCATAATCCTAATTTCAAAACCAGATAAAGATACTACAAAGAAAGAAAATTACAGGCCAATGTTGCTGATGAACATAGATGACATAATCCTCAACAAAATATTAGCAAATCGGAGCCAGTAATATATTAAAAAATTATTCACTATGTCCAAGTGGGATTCATCCCAGGGATGCAAGGCTGGTACAATATTTGCAAGTCAATAAATGTGATACACTACATAAACAAAATGAAAGATAAAAGTCATATAATCATATCAATCGATGCTGAAAAAGCATTTGACAAAATCCAGCACCCACTTCTGATAAAAATGTTCAGCAATGTGAGAATAGAGGGATTGTATCTCAACATAATAAGGGCCATATATGAAAAAATCTATAGCCAAATCATACTCAATGGGAAAGAACTAAAATCATTTCCCTTAAGAAGAGCAACAAGACAGGTATGTCCACTTTTGCCACTCTTATTCAACATAGTACTAGAAGTCTTAGCCACAGTGATTAGAGAAGAAGAAAAAATAAAAAACATCCAAATTGGAAAGGATGAAGTTAAACTGTAATTATTCGCAGATGACCTGATATTGTACATAGGAAACCCTAAAGGCCCCATCAAAAATCTACTAGATTTAATAAATAAATTCAGCGAATTAGCAGGATACAATATTAACACCCAGAAATTGATGGCATTCTTATACACCAATAATGAACACTCAGAAAGGGAAACCTAAAAAAAAAAAATCCCATTTACCATAGCAACAACAAAAAAATAAGATACCTATGATTAAACTTAACCAAGGAGTTAAAAGACTTGTTCTTGGAAAACTACAGGATATTGAAAAAAGAAATACAGGATGATGTAAAAAAAAAGTGGAAACATATACCATGTTTGTGGGTTGGAAGCATCAACATCATTAAATGTCCATACTACCCAAAGCAATCTATAGATTCAATGCAATCCCTATTAAATCACCAACAGTATATTTCACAGATCTAGAACAAATACTCCAAAAGTTTATATGGAACCAAAAAAAGACCCTGAATAGCCACAGCAATCTTGAAAAAGAAGAACAAAGTTGGAGGGATCACAATACCAAATATCAAGTTATACTACAAAGCCATCATAATCAAAACAGCCTGGTACTGGCACAAGAACAGTCATATAGATCAATGGAACAGAACAGAGAACCCAGAAATTGACCTAAGACATTATGAACAATTAATATTTGACAAAGGAGGCAAGAGCATACAATGGGGAAAAGACAGTCTCATGAATAAATGGTGCTGAGAAAATAAGACAGCTACATGCTAAAAAAAAAAAAAAAAAAAAAAGAAAGAAAGAAAGAAAAAAGAAAGAAATTAGGCCACCAACTTACACCATATACAAAAATAAACTCAGAATGGATAAAAGACTTAAATGTAAGTCATGAGACCATAAAAATCCTAGAAGAAAATGTAGGCAGCAAAATCTCAGACATCACATGAAGCAGAATTTTCACTGATACATTGCCTAGGGCAAGAGAAACAAAGGAAAAAATGAACAAATGGGACCACATCAAACTAAAAAACTTCTGTATGGCAGAAGAAACCAACCTCAAAATGAATAGGGAACCCACTCTCTGGGAGCATATATTTGCCAATGATACATCAGATAAGGGGTTAATATCCAAAATATATAGAGTACTCATACAACTCAAAAAAAAAAAAAAAAAGACAAACAATCCAATTTAAAAATGGGCAGAGGACCAGAATAGACACTTTTCCAAACAGGACATACAAATGACTAAGAGACATGTGAAAAAATGCTCAATGTCACTAGTCATCAGAGAGAGATACAAATTAAATGACTATGAGATATCATCTCACACCTGCCAGAATGACTGCCATCAACCAATCATCAAACAACAAGTGCAGGTAGGGATGTGGAGAAAAGGGAACTCTAGTGCAGTGCTGGTGGGAATGCAGACTGGTGCAGCCACTATGGAAAACAATATCGTGTCTCCTCAAAAAGTTAAAAATGGAACTGCCATGTGATTCAGTAATCCCACTTCTCAGAATATATCCTAAGAAGCCTGAAACACTAATCAGAAAGAATATATGCGCCCCTATGTTCATAGCAGTGCTATTTGCAATAGCTAAGATCTGGAAACAACACAAATGTCCATCAGTACAAGAGTGGTACATTTACACAATGGAATACCATGCAGCTGTAAGAAAGAAAGATCTCTTATTCTTTGAGACAACATGGAGGGACCTGGAAAGTATTATGCTGAGTGAAATAAGCCAATCAGAAAAAGACAAGTACCACATGATCTCACTTATTTATGGAATATAATAAACAAAATAAGTTGATGAACAAAATAGATCCAGAAACATGGAAGTAGGGAACAGACTGACAAACCTCAGAGGGAAAGGGGGTGGGGGGTGGAAACAGATAAACCAAAGAACTTATATGCATATATGCATAACCAATGGATACAGACAGTAGTCTGGGAAAGCAGGAAGGGGATTGGTATGGGGAGTGGGGTCAGTGGGAGATTAAAGTAGGGACATCTGTAATACTTTCAACAATAAAGACAAAAAATAATAATAAAATAAAAATTGGAAAGAAAAACAAAAGGAAGGAAAACATGGGTCTCAGGAAACAGTAAGGTTTACAACACAGGAGGGAGAGAAAGGAACTATTAGGACAATGAGGGAGGGATATCGCAGGATGACAACTGTACAGATAGTATCTAGAAGAGAGGACATAACTAAAGGTGGGGGATTTCAGAAGAATGACTCTGAGAGATCTATTGTACTATCAAGAAAGTTAGAAGGTAAATTAGCAATAGATAAATGTAAAACTAAGTGAACAAAAAACTCAAATATATAAACAACAACCAAAAAATCCAAGTCAATTAGTATCTCTAGGGGGGAAATAGGACAAGAAAGAAATATATTCATAGAATAACCAGTGGTTCTGTTATGAATAATATTACACTTAATTATAAAATATAAATAATTAATACAAATTTATTAAAAATTGTGATATAATCTGATTGATAAGAGGAAGTGGGTAGGAAGTGATATGTGTCTAGAATGAAAAATATCTAAATCTTTTTTTTTCACTGCAGCCAGTCTATTGAATGAATCAACACAGAGAAACTTTATTTTTATCAAAACACTGCCCTTTTTTCAAACACACTCTATTTGAAGCATTTTTTCCCACCTAAAGAAATAATGTCACACAGATCCCATAGCCACTTTTATACACTAAAAAGTCTCTTTTTTGATTAGTAAAACTCTAATCATGTTCATGCTGATATCAAAACTTCAATCAACAGTCTCCTCTACATATTTTTCTCATATCAGACTTCATATACCAGAAGATTCAGGTAGTCTTTTCTCTCTCTCGGGTCATTACCAGGCTTCTCCCCAATTCCCCTTCCCAAGGGTTCCTCAGTGACCTGTACAGAGTGAGATGTCAGCTGCTCCCTTCAGTCTTCCCAGATTTCTGTATCTGTTTATATAACAAAGTCTCAATAAAATGTCTTCTCCTTAAACAAACAAACAAACAAAAAGGATTCTGTTTCTGGGTATGACGAACTAGAATATAACTACCCCCACCCCCACCCCCACCATCACCCAGGAAACATCTATAAAACCTGAACATGATACAAAGACACTGGAGAGTGAACAGAAGCTGATAGACTTGTCAGGGGAGTGCACATTTGCTGTGGAAAGGTGAAATAGTGAGCCAAACAAGTAAATTCCCATGTCTGTGTCTTTTGCTTGTGGCTAAGTACACTGCATGTATCATGCACAGCACCAGTGGTGGCATATGTGGGAAAAACCACAAGTTTTCTGGCCTGGGAAACAAGAAAAATAAATTGAGTAAACCAAAAAGTGAAACCAGGAAATCATGAATGCTGACAAGAGTGAGAGGATCCCAAAAGAAATTCAGAGATGGAATGCTCACACTCTATCTGCCCATATCTCTGACAGACCCTGAACCACACTTACATCTAACAAGCTTAAAACAACTCAGCTGAGGAATATGATCTACACTGAGACTAGAGCTAACATCTAAAAACAAAGTTTTCACACAAATTTTCCTACTAACACATAGAATACAACACTGATTGGAGAAAAATAGCACAATCCAGAATCTCCACAACTTAACATTCATAATGTCCAGGATCGATTCAAAGTTACCTGTCATATGAAGAATCAAGAAAATGGAACGCATTCTCAAGAGAAAAGAAAATCAATTAAGCCATATCCCAACATGAACCCAAGTTGGAACTCATAGGCAAGATTTTAAATCAGATATCATAACTATTGTCAATAAAGTAAAAGAAACATGCTTTTAACAAATAAAAATCTCAGCAGACAAGAAAAGAGTATACTATAGACTAATATTCTTCATGAATATAGACACAAATCTTCTCAACAAAATATTCATTCACAAATTGAATCCAACAATATATAAAAAGGAAAATACATCACACCTAAGTAGGGTTTATCCTGGAAATTCAAGTTTAGTTAACATCCAAACTTTAATCAATATAATTCATTATTTTAATAGAATTGAAAATAAAACTATACAATCATTTCAATAGATGCAGAAAAAAACATTTGACTAAATTCAACACCAACTCAAGATTTTTCAAAATAATACACCAAAACTCTCAGCCAACTAGCAGTAGAAAACTCACCTCAACCTGATTAAGGGCATCTGTGGCAAACCTACAGCTAATATTATAGTCAACAGGGAAAAGCTTAATGCTTTCTACCTAAGATCAGAAACAAGGCAAGGATATTCATTCTCACCACTTCTCCATTGTATTGTAGATCCTAGACAGTGAAATAAGGCACACACATATTTTTTAAAAAAACATAGAGGTTAAAAAGGAAGAAAACTCTAAGAAATCTATTTTATAAATCAACTAGATTAATACGTGACTTATTAAGATTGCATAATACAAGGTCAATTTTCAAAAATTAACTGTATTACTATTAGTTGGCAATGAATAACTAGAACATGAAATTTTATAACTTTAAAATAATATCAATTTATAAAACTATAAAATAACATTTAAAACTACATAAGAATAACATTAAAGAAGTATATGAAAGACATGTACATTGAAAACTGCAAAACGTGACAAAGGGAAATTACTTATGATCTACATAAATGGAGAAATTGGTCATGTTAATATTTTGGAAGATTCAGTATTGTTGAAATGTTAGTCCTCATGAAACTGAGAATCATACTATACTTTTTTGAGGAAATTGACAAGGTGATAATAAATTTTATATGAAAATGCAAAGAACAAAAATAGCCAAAACAATTTTGAAACAGAAGAACAAAGATAACTTACACTGTACAAAGCAATATCTCCTGGATTTATCAGTATTGCTGTATAGTCCCAGCCTTCTGAGCAGCAGAAATCAACATGCTATAAAGATAGAGACTGGCTGCTATTATCCCCAGAAATATTTACTCTCCACATATTATGAAAGTTAACCTGATCCATTTGTCTCCTTCATGATAGAGCCATCTGCTCCCACCCAAAGGGTAATGAAATTTCTTATCCACTCTGAGTCTGGGATACTGAGAACTAGTATTGATACAATCATTGTTAACTAAAGTCCATAGTTTACATTAGTCTTTGTGCTTTGTGTTATACATTCTATGGGTTTTGACAAACGTATGATATATATACATTTCATAATAATACAGAATAGTTTACAATTCTAAAAATCCCCTGTGCTCTACTTACTTGTTCCTCTTCTCCTTTCCTCTGGCAACCATCAATCTTTTTATTGTCTCCCCAGTTTCACCTTTTCCAGAATGTCATTTAGTTGGAATCACACAGTATGTAGCCATTTTAAATTGGCTTATTTCACTTAGTAATATGCACTCAAGATTCCTCCATGTCGGGCAACAAAGCTGGGGATGAGGTGGGGGTAATGGGAGGAGGGTGTCAATGGGAAAAAAAGGAGAAACATCTGTAACAAAAATAAATTAAAAAAATAAAAAATAAAAAAAATAAAAAGATTCCTTCATGTCTATCTATTTCTTGATAGCTCATTTCTTTTTAGCACTGAATACTATTTCATTGTCTAGATGTACCACAGTTTATTTATTCATTCACCTACTGAGGGATATTTCCAAATTTTGGCAATTATGAATAAAGCAGCTATACACATCCATGTTCAGGTTTTTATGTGGACATAATTTTTTCACTCCTTTGGGTAAATACCAAGAAGCATAATTGCTGGATCATATGTTAAGAGTTTAGTTTTATAAGAAACTGCCAAACCATCTTCCAAAGTGTCTGTCCCATTTTGTATTTCTTTCAGCAATAAATGAGAGTTCCTGCTGTTTCACATCCTTGTCAGCATTTGATGTTGTCCATATTTTGGTATTTGGCCATTATACTAAGTGTATAATGATATCTCATTGTTGTTTAATTTGCAATTACCTAGTGATATATGTTGTGCATATTTTCATGTGCTTATTTGCCATCTGTATATTTTCTTTGGTTAAGTGTCTGTTCACATCCTTGGTCCCTTATTAAACTGTGTTGTTTGTTTTCTTATTGTTGAATTTTAAGAATTTGTGTATTTTGGATACTGCTCCTTTATCAGATATCTTTTTTACAAATATTTTCTCCAAGAGTGTAGCTAATCTTTTAATTTTTTAAATAGTATTTTTCTCAAAGCAGAAATTCTTCATTTTAATGAGGTTCCAACTTACCAATTTTTTCTTTATGTATTGTGCTTTTGGTGTTGTAACTAAAAGTCATGACCAAACTCAAAGTCATCTGGATTTTCTCCTGTGTTATCTTCTAGGAGTTTTGTATTTTTTGCATTTTACATTTAGGTCTATGATTCATTTGATTTAATTTTTACAAGGGGTGTGAGGTCTCCATGTAGAAGGCTAGAGTTGAATCTTTTCCTTCCCCCATATTGGCTAGCTTCTGGTTAGTTGGTTAGTTCCCACTGAGGGAAGACCTTGTGGTGGGGCGGGGGGAAGCAGAATGCTCTGGACATATTTCAAAATGGTTACTTTCTCTCCCCCTGCTGGAAGGCCCAGGGAATTTGTCTCTGATCTTCACTGTGAGAACTTAGTAGGGCCCTAGAGATAAAACTCTTGTAAGTGTGTCCCTCTAAGACTGGGCCCTGGAGTTTTTAATTTTCAAAACTTGTCCTTACTGGGTCTCCAGGAAGTCATCATTTACATTTACATTTTTTTCTACCTGGATACAGGTTCCAATGGCAATTTCTGCTTCTGGGCTTCTGCTCCAGTAAGATGTAATTTTCTGTACCCATCTGTCTTCTCTCCAATTTGGTGGGTAGCAATTTGCCTTGTGACTTCAATTCTCTGATGGACCTATGAAGAGCTGTTGATTTGCCCTTTATCCAGCCTTCTTGTTGTGAGGATGGAGTGACAACTTCAAAACTACTTACATGCCAGATCAGGTCAATTTCTTTTTGACAAAGATGCCAATGTAATTAAATGTGGAACAGACAATCTTTTCAACTAATGGTTCTGAAACAATTTGCTATCTGCATGGAGAGAAAATCCTTGATCTTGACCTCACACCAGACACAAAAATTTACTTGAAATGGACCACAGACCAAAGTCTAACTGAGTCCTGAGTCCTCAAAATGGGAAAAATTTTCTCCCCACAGCATATTTTTCAATGTCTGCAGGCATTTTTGGTTGTTGTAAGTGATGGAGTGCCATTGGCATCTAGTGGGTAGGGGCGAGGGATTCAGATAAACATTCTACAATGCACAGAAGAATTATCCAGCCCACAATGTCAATAGTGCCAATATTGAGAAGTCCTGACTAGAGCTAAAGCCTGACTAAAACTAATACATATCTGGAAAAAAAGCTTTGTAACATTAAGGCAGGCAACATTTTCTTAAACAAGGCAGAAAATATACAAACTATAAAAGAAAAACTTGATAAAAATAACTTTAAGATTAAAACCCTGCTTTTCAAAAGACATAGTTAAGAAAATAAAAGTAAGGCCACAGACTGGATAAATTTTTGCAGAATATGTACCCAACAAAGGGCTTATATCTAGTGTGAAAAATTACTCTTACAACTCAATATTAAGAAGATAAGCAACCCAATCCATCCCCAGGCAGCAGCAACATAGATTGGCAGCTGAGACCCATCCCCAAAAGCATCAGCAGAGGCTGAGCAGGAGCTGAGCCCAATCAGGCAGCAGCACTCCCCAGCCGCTGCTGGTGGGACCGACAGCTCTAAAGGGCCTGCGTGATACAGCTGCGTGTGGCACCAGTGGGCCCTCGTCTCCAGTGGGGGCTGCATGATTCAGCTGCCTGTGGCACTGGTGGGGCCCATGGCTCCAGCAGGAGAGCCTACCAGGACAGACCAATACCAGCTGCCAGTAGTCAATCCTCCAGAACCCATAGCAGGCAAGAGGCACCATGCACCAGAACAGCCTGGGAGGCACAGCAGCCTTATTTGATACACACCGACCTGCCTAGACATCCCAACATCCCTCACCAAGTCTAGACCTACTAGACAGCTAAAATAGGGAGACAAAGAAACAACACCCAAATGAAAGAAAAGGAGGAATCACCAGAAGAAGAACTACATGAAATGGAATAAAGCAGTCTGTCAGATAAAGAATTCAATACAACTATTTTAAGGGTGCTCAAACAATTCAGTGACAACTACAAGCAACTTAATGAGAATTATAAAGAGCTTAGCAGGAACTATATCAGCTTAAAAAAGAGGTAGAAACCATGAATAAAAATCAAGAGGAAATAAAGAACATAGCCGATATGAAACACTCCCTTAGAAGGATTCAATAGTAGATTAGAAGAAGCTGAAGACCTCATCAGTGAGTTAGAAGATAAGGTAGAAAAAAATATCCAAATAGAGCAGCAAATGGGGAAAACAATTAAAAAACAGGAGGAGAGTTTAAGAGAGCTATGGGACAATACAAAACGTAACAACATTCGCATCATAGGGGTACCGGAAGGAGAAGAATCAGAGAAAGGAATAGAGAACCTGTTTGAAGAAATAATGACAGAAAACTTCCCTAATTTGGTAAAGGAAAAGTCACACAAGTCCAGGAAACACAGAGAGTCCCAAGCAAGATGAACCCAAAAAGACCCACAGCTAGACACATAATTAAAATGGCAAACATTAAAGACAAAGAAAGGGGTTGATTTCCAAAATATGTAGAGCACTCACACAACTCAACAAAAGGAAGACAAAGAACCCAATTAAAAAATGGGCAGAGGACATAAAGAGACACCTCTCCTAAAAGGACATACAAATGGCCAAGAGACATATGAAAAAATGCTAAACATCACTAATCATCAGAATGATGCAAATTGAAACAACAGTGAGGTATCACTTCACACCTGTCAGAATGGCCGCCATCAACAAATCATCAAACAACAAGTGCTGGTGAGGGTGTGGAGAAAAGGGGACTCTAGTACACTGCTGGTGGGAATGCAGACTGGTGCAGCCACTATGGAAAACACTATGGTATTACCTCAAAAAGTTAAAAATTGAACTGTCATTTGACCCAGTGGTCCCACTTCTAGGAATATACCCTAGAAGCCTGAAACACCAATCAGAAAGAATATATGTATCCCCATGTTCATAGAAGCACTATTTACAATAGCTAAGATCTGGAAACAACCCAAGTGTCCATCAGTAGACAAGTGGATAAAAAAGCTGTGGTACATATACACAATGGAGTACTATGCAGCTGTAAGAAAGAAAGATCTCTTATCTTTTGAGATGACATGAAGGGAGCTGGAGAGTATTATCCTAAGCAAAACAAGCCAATCAGAGAAAGACAAATATCACATGATCTCACTTATTTCTGGAATTTAATGTACTAAACAAACTGATGAAGAAAATACACAAAGAGTCATAGAAATAGGGTACAGATTGACAATCCTCAGAAGAGGGAGAAGGAGAGGGAAGGATAAACCACAGAAATTATATGCATGTATGCATAATCAATGGACATAGACAACAAAACTGGGGACAGGGTGAGGGAGGGATGGGGAGGAGGGTGTCAACGGGAAAAAAAGGAGAAATATCTGTAACAAAAATAAATTTTTTAAAAAGGAAAGAAAAACACAGCCTCCCAAAACTGAGCTAAGAAGAGATAGAAAACTTGAATAGACCAATAACAACTAAGGAAATTGAAGATGTAACCAAGAAACTCCCAGCAAACAAAGGCCCAGGACTAGAAGGCTTCACAAGGGAGTTTTACCAAACATTCAAAGAAGATCTAACACCAATTCTCCTCAAACAATTCCAAAAAGTCCAGGAAGATGGAATACTTCCAAACTTATTTTATGAGGCCAACATAATTCTAATTCCAAAACCAGATAAAGACACTACAAAGAAAGAAAACTACAGGCCAACATCCCTTATGAACACAGATGCCAAATCCTTAATAAAATAGTAGCAAATCGGATCCAGCAATACATCAAAAAAATTATTCATCATGACCAAGCGGGATTCATCCCCAGGATGCAAGGATGGTACAATATCAACAAACCAATAAATGTGATACACCACATAAACAAAATGAAACATAAAAACCATATGATCATATCAATAGATGCTGAAAAAGCGTTAGACAAAATCCAGGACCCATTTTTGATAAAAAAAAACACTCAGCAGTGTGCGAATAGAGCGACCATATCTTGACACAATAAAGGCAATATATGAAAAACCTACAGCCAACATCATACTCAGTGGGCAAAAACTACCAGCATTTCCCTTAAGAACAGGAACAACACAGGAATGACTACTCTTGCCACTCGTATTTAACATAGTACTGGAAATCTTAGCCACAGCAATTAGACATGAAGAAAAAATAAATAGGATCTAAATTGGAAAGGAGGAAGTGAAACTGTCATTATTTGCACATGACATGATATTATACATAGAAAACCCTAAAGACCCAATCAAAAAACTACTAGATTTAATAAGTGAATTTGGGAACTGAGAACCCACGGCTCTTCAAGTAAACGGGACTAATAGCCTTTAGGCAAAAAGCTAGAGGATAACTGAACCCTCCCTGAGCTTGAAAATCTACTCAGGAAAGTAAGACCTGACAGTAGTGTTTAACTTGTGTTCTTCCACGCTCATCAAAACTCAGTATAGGGAGCCACAAACAGCAGAACACTAACACCCACAGGGAAAATTTGGCAGGCTCCAAAACCCACTGAGATAGCCAAAATGGTGAAACAAAGAAGCAAATCCCAAATGAAAGAACAGGAGACCTCAACCGAAGATGAGAAAAACGAAATGCAGTTAAGCAAGTTAACAGAGCTAGAACTCAGAGCCATGATCTTGAGGAAGCTCAACACCATGAGTAAAGACACAGAAATATTGAAAATTAACCAATTGGAAATGAAGAAGCACCAAGAAGAAATGAAGAATGACATAGCAGAAATAAAGAACATATTGGAAGGACTAAAGAGCAGAGTAGAGGAAGCTGAGGACCAGATCAGTGAATTAGAAGACAGAGTAGAAAAAAATCAACCAATCAGAAAACCAAAAAGAAAAAACAATTAAAAGACAGGAAGACAGCTTAAGAGAACTGTGGGACAACTGGAAACATAATAATATTCTCATCATAGGAGTCCCCGAAGAAGAAAATGAGCAAGGGTTAGAGAATATATTTGAAGAAATAGTGACAGAAAACTTCCCAAATTTTGTGAAGGAAGAAGGCATTCAAGTTCAAGAAGCAGAGAGTGCCCCAAAGTAAGAAGAACCCAAACAGGCCCACACAAAGACACATAGTAATTAAAATGCCAAAAATTAAAGACAAAGAGAGAATACTAAAGGCAGCAAGAGATAAGCAACAGGTTATCTACAAAGAAACCCCCATAAGGCTATCAGCTGACTTCTCGACAGAAACACTACAGGCCAGAAGGGAATGGCATGAAGTAATCAAGGTCATGAAAAACAAGGATCTGAACCCAAGACTACTCTACCCAGCAAGGCTATCATTCAAAATAGAAGGTCAAATAAAGAGCTTCCCAGACAAAAAAAGGCTAAGGGAATACATTAGCACCAAACCAGCACTGCAAGAAAGGTTAAAAGGACTGCTGTAATTAGTAGAAGAAATAAGAAGGAAAATAGTACCATATTAAACAAAAATGGCAATAAATAAGTATATATCAATAATCACCTTAAATGTAAATAAATTGAATGCTCCAATAAAAAGACTCAGAGTAGCTGATTGGATAAGAAAGCATGACCCATATATATGTTGTTAACAAGAGACCCACCTCACAACAAAAGACTCACATAGGTTGAAAGTGAAGGGATGGAAAAAAATCTTCCAAGCAAATGGAAAGGAAAAAAAAAGCTGGGGTAGCAATACTCATATCTGATAAAATAGATTTCAAAATAAAGGCCATAACTAGAGACAAAGAAGGTCACTACATAATATTGAAAGGATCTATCCAACAGGAAGATATAACCTTGGTAAACATATATGCACCCAATATAGGAGCACCAAAAGATATTTAAAATCTTTTGGAGGACTTCAAAGGAGTAATCGACAGCAGTACAATCATAGCAGGGGACTTAAACACCCCGCTGACATCACTGGTTAGATCCTCTAGACAAAAAATTAACAAGGAAACAGAGACTCTAAATGAAGCACTAGACCCAATGAATTGAATAGATATCTACAGAGAATTATACCCCAAAACTACAGAATTCACAATCTTCTCAAGTGCACATGGGATATTCTCAAAGATAGACCACATGTTAGGACACAAACTAAGTCTCTAAAAGTTCAAGAAGATTGAAATCATATCAAGCACCTTCTCACATCACAATGGCATTAAACTAGAAATTAATTGCAACAAGAACATGCAAAGACTTTTGAACACATGGAGACTAAATAGCATGTTATTAAACAATGAAGGGGTTACCGAGGAGATGAAGGAAGAAATTAGAAACTTCCTGGAAACCAATGAAAATGAACACACAACAACACAAAATCTATGGGATGCAGTGAAAGCAGTTCTGAGAGGGAAGTTCATAGCACTAAAGGCCTACCTCAAGAAACAAGAAAAATTTATAATAGACTATCTAACTGCACAAGTGAAAGAACTAGAAAGCAAACAAAAAGAAAACCCCAAAGCAAGTAGAAGGAAGGAAATAGTAAAGATCAGAGCAGAAATAAATGGCATAGAGACCAAAAAGACAATTCAAAGGATCAATGAAACAAAGAGCTGGTTTTTCAAAAAGATAAACAATTTTGATGGACCCTTAGCTAGACTCACCAAGAAACAAAGAGAGAGAACCCAAATACACAAAATCAGAAATGAAAGAGGAGAAGTAACAACTGACACAACAGAAATACAAAGGATCATTAACAAATACTATGAACATTTATATGGCAACAAATTCGACAATCTATGCAAAATGGATACATTTCTAGAAACACATAGTCTCCCAAAACTGGAATGGAAAGAGATAGAAAACTTGAACAAACCAATAACAGCTAAGGAAATTGAGGATGTAATCAAGACTCTCCCAGCAAACAAAAGCCCAGGCTGGATGGCTTCACAGGGGAGTTTTACCAAACATTCAAAGAAGAACTAACACCCATTCTCCTCAAACTATTTCAAAAAATTCAAGAAGAAGGAAGGCTTCCAAACTCGTTTTATGAGGCCAGCATAATTCTAATTCCAAAACCAGAAAAAGACACTAAAAAGAAAGAAAACTACAGGCCAATATCCCTGATGAACATAGATGCCAAAATCCTTAACAAAATACTAGCAAATCGGATACAGCAATACATCAAAAAAAATTACTCACCATGACCAAGTGAAATTCATCCCAGGGATACAAGGCGGGTACAATATTCGCAAATCAATAAATGTGATACACCACATAAACAAAATGAAAGATAAAAACCACATGATCAATAGACACTGAAAAAGCATTTGACAAAATTCAGCACCCATTTCTGACAAAAATGCTCAGCAATGTGGGAATAGAGAGCTCATATCTCGACATAATAAAGGCCATGTATGAAAGACCTAGAGCCAACATCATACTCAATGGGCAAAAACTAAAAACATTTTCCTTAAGAACAGGAACAAGACAGGGATGCCCACTTTTGCTACTCTTATTTAACATAGTATGGGAAGTCTTAGCCACAGCAATCAGACGTGAAGAAAAACTAAAAGGGATCCAAATTGGATAGGAGGAAGTGAAACTGTCATTATTTGCAGATGACATGATATTGTACATAGAAAACCCTAAAAACTCCATCAAAAATCTACTAGAGTTAATAAATGAATTTGGCAAAATAGCAGGATAGAAAATTAACGTCAAGAAATCGATGGCATTCTTATACACCAATGATGAACTCACAGACAGAGGAACTAAAAAAACAATACCACTTACCATCGCAGCAAAAAAAATAAGATACCTAGGAATAAACTTAACCGAAGAAGTAAAGGACCTCTTCACAGAAAACTACAGGTCATTGAAAAAAGAAATAAAGGAAGATATAAAAAAGTGGAAGCACATACCTTGTTCATGGATTGGAAGAATTAACATTATTGAATGTCCATATTACCCAAATCAATCAATAGATTCAATGCAATCCCCATAAAATACCAACAACATATTTTACAAAACTAGAACAAACATTCCAAAAGTTTATGTGGTACCAAAAAAAAAACAACAACAACAACAAACAAACAAACAAAAAAAACCCTGAATAGCCACAGCAATCTTGAAAAAAAGAACAAAGTAGGACGGATCACATTACCAGATATCAAATTATACTACAAAGCTGCTGTAATCAAAACAGCCTGGTACTGGCACAAGAACAGACAGATAGATCAATGGAACATAACAGAGAACCCAGAAATTGACCCAAGACAATATGCTCAATTCATATTTGACAAAGGTGACAAGAGCATACAGTATAGTCAAGACAGTCTCTTCAACAAATGGTGCTGGGGAAATTGGACAGCTACTTGCAAAAAAAAAATGAAGCTAGACCACCAACTTACACCATACACAAGAATAAACTCAAAATGGATAAAAGACTTAAATGTGACTCGTGAATCCATAAAAATCCTAGAAGAAAATGTAGGCAACAAAATTTCAGACATCATACGCAGCAAAATTTTAACTGATACATCACCTAAGGAAACAGAAACAAAGGATAAATGAACACATGGGACTACATCAAACTGAAAAGCTTCTGCACAGCAAAAGAAACAAGCATCAAAATGGAAAGGGAACCCACTGTATGGGAGACCATAATTGCCAATGATGCATCAGATAAGGGGTTAATCTCCAAAATATATAGAGTACTCATACAACTCAGCAAAAGGAAGACAAAGAACCCAATCTAAAAATGGGCAGAGGACCCAAATACACACCTCTCCAAACAGGACATACAAATGGCCAAGAGACATATGAAAAAATGCTCAACGTCACTAATCATCAGAGAGATGCAAATTAAAACAACTATGAGGTATCACTTCACACCTGTTAGAATGGCTGCCATCAACAAATCATCAAACAACAAGTGCTGACAAGGGTGTGGAGAAAAGGGGACTCTAGTACACTGCTGGTGGGAATGCAGACTGGTACAGCCACTATGGAAAACACTATGGTGTTACCTCAAAAAGTTAAAAATTGAACTGCCATTTGACCCAGTGATCCCACTTCTAGGAATATACCCTAAGAAGCCCGAAACACCAATCAGAAAGAATATATGCACCCCTATGTTCATAGCAGCACTATTTACAATAGCTAAGATCTGGAAACAACTCAAGTGTCTATCACTAGATGAGTGGATAAAAAAGCTGTGGTACATGTACACAATGGAATACTATGCAGTTGTAAGAAAGAAATATCTCTTATCATTTGAGATGACATAGAGGGACCTGGAGAGTATTATGCTAAGCGAAACAAGCCAAGCAGAGAAAGACAAATATTACATGATCTAACTTATTTGTGGAATATAATGAACAAAACAAACTGATGAACAAAATTGACCCACAGACATAGAGGTAGGGTACAGACTGACAAACACCAGAAGAGGAGGTGTTGGGGGGGAGTGATAAACCACAGAACTTATATGCATGTGATCTGGGCCCCAAGGCTAAGGCACTAGATTCCATTTGATGTAGGCCCCTTGGTTAAGGTGACTAAATGACTCCATTTTTATCATCAATAGACCTTCCTTGATATTCTTCCAATAATAGGTTAATTACCCCTAGATGTAAAGGATTTTTGCCTAAGATTATAGTTACCCCATGTATTGGAAGGCATTTGCAGTTTCCTGAGTATAGGTATTTGGAAGTATTTGCAAGTACTTGTGCTGTCGATGAATAATGCTAATTTTGACTTCTGTAGTCTCTGTCACTCCCACTATTGTACTGGTCCCCTTAGAGGAGGGGGGCAAAAGGAGGAGGGGGTTTCTGTCTTTAAAATGGGATGGGCAAGAATAATTGGGGCTCTTGATCTGAGGGGAGACTATGCCCTCTGCAGCCCGCCGGCGAAATAAAGTGCTCCTTTACAATTCGGCTGTGCATCTCTGGTTATCTCGCTGTCCTGTTACAACACATGTATGTATAACCAATGGACATAGACAACAAAGCTGGGGAAGGGGTGGGGGGGATGGGGAGGAGGGTGTCAATAGGGGGGAAAAGGAGAAACATCTGTAACAAAAACAAATTAATAAAAATAATTTTTAAAAAACAAAACAAAAACATACAAAAATATCTCTACAACAACAATTAATACAACCACAAAAGGAAAGAAATTTAGGAAAGAGAAATGAGAACTACAATATTAAAAGAAAAGAAAAAATATGAGAAGAAAATAAAGGAGAAAAAAAATATGAAAGGAAAGAATGTGGTGAGAAAATTAGAATAAAAAATAGGGAAGGAAAACTATTTAAAAAAAGAGGAAAGAAAAAATTATGAAAAGGAGAAAAGAGAAAGAAGGAAGAAAAAAAGGAAAGGATAAGAAAAAGAAGGAGGACGAAATAAATAGAGTAAGAAAAGGAAAGAGAAAAATAAGAGACATGAGAGAAAAACAAGGGACAATAATAGTAACAAAGCAATAAAAAAAGAAAAAAAGAAAGATAATAATGGGGGGAAAAATGGAGAGAAGTGGAGTTAATCTTGGCAGAGTTTAGTGCCTGCTGCGATCTCCCTTTGGATCTGGCTCTTATGTTGACTGAGACTGACTGTTCTGTATGCCAATTTCAGGCCTCCTGGGAGGTACTGTGGTGCTAGTCACTGTCGGAAGCTGTACATGTTTGACTCTTGGCAAACTGTTCAAAGCTTCAAGCAATCCACATTTTGTGGCTGCTTCCACAGGGTTTGGCTGTGCATAGGAGGGGCCAAGCTGCACTCTAAGGCCAGGTTCTTAGTAGCACAGGGCCCGGGGTGGGCAAATGTCCCGAGGCACCTCAGGATCTGCGTCCGCCTGCTTCTGCCTGCTGACTAGCTGTCTGACTTAGTCACTGAAAAAGCCACTTTCAGAAAAGTGGCTTTTCTGAAAGGGCTTTGGCAGAATCAGGAGCATGAGACCTCTGGGTTTCCCATGAGGGGGAGGTGCTATTCAGTTCTCAGAGAAGATGGAGGGTGTGTTCCCCCATCCTAGAGCAACACTTCTGAGTCTGTCCTGTAATATTTCCCTGACCTTGGCAGGGCAGAGCCCTTCATAAGCAGTCTGATGGGGTCTGCTGGAAGCCAGGAGTTTTTATCAGCTCTCCTATGAGGGTGAAGCACAAATCAGGTTCCTGGGAAAGTGGGGGGAATGGCCCTACCCCAAAGCTAGTTACTGATGCCCCCTGACACTTCCCAGACCCATAGGCTTGGCCTCTGCTGCTGCCTCTACAGCAGGGGTTGGGATGCACGGTGGAACAGGTGGGATTCCTGAGGGTGGGGCAAGCTCTATCCCTGAGGACAGGGTAATTGCCTTTCCCTAGGCTGTTGCTTTTGGGATGGGCTTGTGCCTCTTTGGAAAAATGGCTGCTGCATATGGGGGGATGACCAAGTGCAGGTATTCCAGCGGCCCCTCTTCCACATCTCCCCATAATGCTTCTCATCCCAGACTCACCTTACACAACTTCAGGCCACACCACCCTCCCTCTACTGAAGCCTTGGGTGAGTGGCTGCAAAAAAATATCCTATGCTCTGGATTTTTTTATGTTATTGTTATTTTTTTTAAGTGACTTTGTCACCCTGGCCAGTTTGGCTCAGTGGTTAGAGCATCAGCCCCTAGACCAATGAGTCACAGATTCGATTCCGGTCAAGAGCATGTACCTTGGTTGCAGTTCATCACCGCATTTGGTTGGGGTTGCGTGGGAGGCAGCCAGTCAATGTGTCTCTTTCACATTGATGCTTCTCTCTCTCTCTCTCTCCCTCCCTCCCTCCCACTCTATCTGAAGATAAATGGAAAAATATCCTCGGGTGAAGATTAAAAAAAAAAGTGGCTTTGTCACTGACAGGCTTCCTCTCCCTGATGGATAGAAGCCCCATCACATCTCATGGCTAGATTTTATTTTTTATATTTCCCAATTTTTATTAATTTATTTTTGTTACAGATGTTTTTCCTTTTCCCCCACTAGACACCCTCCTCCCCATCCTGTCCCCCAACTCCACTAGCATTGTTGTATATGTCCATTGGTGATACATACATGCATATAAGTTCTTTGGTAAATCTCATCCATCCCCCCAGCCCCCCTACTCTGAGGTTTGTCAGTCTGAACCATACTCCTTTCTATGTCTCTGGGTCTATTTCATTCATCAGCCCACCTTGTTCATTATATTGCACAAATGAGTGAGATCATGTGGTATATGTCTTTCTCTGATTGGCTTATTTTACTTAGCATAATACTCTCGAGGTCCCTTCATGTCATCTCAAAGGATGAGATCTTTCTTTCTTACAGCTGCATAGTATTCCATTGCATATATGTACCACAGCTTTTTTATCCACTCATCTAGTGATAGACACTTGGGCTGTTTCCAGATCTTAGCTATTGTAAATAGTGCTGCTATGAACATAGGGGTACATATATTCTTTCTGATTGGTGTTTCAGCCTTCTTAGGTATATTCCTAGAAGTGGTATCACTGGGTCAAATGGCAGTTCAATTTTTAATTGTTAAAGGAAACACCATAGTGTTTTCCATAGTGGCTGTACCAGTCTGCATTCCCACCAGCAGTGTACTAGAGTCCCCTTTTCTCCACACCCTCACCAGCACTTGTTGTTTGATGATTTGTTGATGGCAGCCATTCTGGCAGGTGTGAAGTGAGACCTCATAGTTGTTTTAATTAGCAACTCTCTGATGATTAGTGACATTGAGCATTTTTTCATATGTCTCTTGGCCATTTGTATGTCCTTTTTGGAGAAGTGTTTTTAGGTCCTCTGCCAATTTTTTGCTTGGGTTCTTTGTCTTCCTTTTGTTGAGTTGTATGAGTACTCTATATATTTTGGAAATTAATCCTTTATCTAATGTATAATTGGCAATTATGGTCTCCCATACAGTGGGTTCCCTTTCCATTTTGATGGTTGTTTCTTTTGCTGTGCAGAAGCTTTTCAGTTTGATGTAGTCCCATGTGTTCATTTTTTCCTTTGTTTCTGTTGCTTTAGGTGATGTATCTGTGAAAATTCTGCTGTGTAAGATGTCTGAAATCTTGTTGCTTACATTGTCTTCTTGGATTTTTATGGATTCATGAGTCACATTTAATTCTTTTACCCATTTTGAGCTTATTCTTGTGTATCATGTAAGTTGGTGGTGTACTTTCATGTTTTTTGCACGTAGCTGTCCAATTTTCCCAATACCGTTTATTAAAGAGGATGTCTTTACTCCATTGTATGCTCTTGCCACCTTTGTCAAATATTAATTTAGCATAATGTCTTGGGTCAATTTCTGGGTTCTCTGTTCTGTTCCACTGGTCTATATGCCTGTTCTTATGCCAGTACCAGGCTGTTTTGATTACAGTAGCTTTGTAGTATAACCTGATATCCAGTATTGTGATCCCACCTACTTTGTTTGTCTTTTTCAAGATTGCTGTGGCTATTCAGGGTCTTCTTTGTTCCATGTGAACTTTTGAAGTATTTGTTCTAGTTCTGTGAAATATGTCGTTGGTATTTTGATGGGGATTGCTTTGAATCTATACATTGCTTTGGGTAGTATGGACATTCATTGATGTTAATTCTTCCAATCCATGAACAAGGTATGTGCTTCCACTTTTTTATATCTTCCTCTATTTCTTTTTTCAATGTCCTGTAGTTTTCTGCAAATAGGTCCTTTACTTCTTTGGTTAAGTGTATTCCTAGGTATCTTAATTTTTTTACCACGATGGTAAATGGGATTGTTTTTTTAGTTTCTCTCTCTGTGAATTCATCATTGGTGTATAAGAATGCAGTCGATTTCTTGATGTTAATATTGTATCCTGCTACTTTGCCAAATTTGTTTATTAAATCTAACAGATTTTTGATGGAGTCTTTAGGGTTTTCTATGTATAATATCATGTCATCTGTGAATAATGACAGTTTCACTTCCTCCTTTCCAATTTGGATCCCTTTTAGTTTTTTTTCATGTCTGATTGCTGTGACTAAGACTTCCAGTACTATGTTAAATAAGAGTGGCAAAAGTGGGCATCCCTGTCTTGTTCCTCTTCTTAAGGAAAATGCTTGTAGTTTTTGCCCATTGAGTATGATGTTGGATGTAGGTTTTTCATATATGGCCTTTATTATGTCCAGATATGATCCCTCTATTCCCACATTGCTGAGCATTTTTATCAGAAATGGATGCTGGACTTTGTCAAATGCTTTTTCAGCATCTAATGATATGATCATGTGGTTTTTATCTTTCATTTTGTTTATGTGGTGTATCACATTTATTGATTTGCGAATATTGAACAAGACTTGCATCCCTGGGATGAACCCTACTTGGGCATGGTGAATAATTCTTTTATGGGCATGGTGAATAATTATTTTAATGTATTGCTGGATCCGATTTGCTAGTATTTTGTTCAGGATTTTGGCATCAATGTTCATCAGGGATATTGGCCTGTAGTTTTCTTTCTTTGTAGTGTCTTTTTCTGGTTTTGGAATTAGGAATATGCTGGCTTCATAAAACGAGTTTGGAAGTGTTCTTTCTTCTTGAATTTTGTGGAATAGTTTGAGGAGAATGGGTGTTAGTTCTTCTTTGAATGTTCGGTAAAACTCCCCCGTGATGCCGTCTGGACCTGGGCTTTTGTTTGCTGGGAGAGTCTTGATTACATCGTCAATTTCCCTAGTTGTCATTGATCTGTTCAAGTTTTCTATATCTTCCTGATTTAGTTTTGGGAGACTGTGTTTCTAGAAATTTGTTCAGTTTGCTTAGATTGTCCAATTTTTTGCCGTATAATTGTTCATAGTATTTGTTAACGATCCTTTGTATTTCTGTGGTGTCAGTTGTTACTTCTCTTTCATTTCTGATTTTGTTTATTTGGGTCCTCTCTTTTTGTTTCTTGGTGATTCTGGCTAAAGGTTCATCAATCTTGTTTCTCTTTTCAAAGAACTAGCTCTTTGTTTCATTGATCTTTGGATTGTTTTTTGGGTCCCTATGTCATTTATTTCTGCTCTGATCTTTATTATTTCTTTTCTTATATTTGCTTTGGGGTTTTCTTTTTGTTGGCTTTTTAGTTCTTTGAGTTCTGAGGTTAGATAGTCAATTAGAAATTTTTCTTGTTTCTTGAGGTAGGCCTTTAGTGCTATGAACTTCCCTCTCAGAACTGCTTTCACTGCATCCCATAGATTTTGTGTTGTTGTGTGTTCATTTTCATTGGTTTCCAGGAAGTTTCTAATTTCTTCCTTGATCTCCTCGGTTGTTGTTTAATAACATGCTATTTAGCCTCCATGTGTTCAAATGTCTTTGCATGTTCTTGTTGCAATTAATTTCTAGTTTTATGCCATTGTGATCTGAGAAGATGCCTGATATGATTTCAATCCTCTTGAACTTGTAGAGACTTAGTTTGTGTCCTAACATGTGGTCTATCTTTGAAAATGTCCCATGTGCAATTGAGAAGAATGTGAATTCTGTAGTTTTGGGGTATAATTCTCTGTAGATTATTAAATTCATTGGGTCTAGTGCTTCATTTAGAGTCTCTGTTTTCTTGTTAATTTTTTGTCTAGAGGATCTAACCAGTGATGTCAGCAGGGTGTTTAAGTCCCCTGCTATGATTGTATTGCTTTCAATTTTTCCTTTGAAGTTTCCTCATGAAGATTTGTAATATATTTTGGTGCTCCTATATTAGGTGCATATATGTTTATCAAGGTTATATCTTCTTGTTGGATAGATCCTTTCAATATTATGTAGTGGCCTTCTTTGTCTCTAGTTCAATTTGAAATCTATTTTATCAGATATGAGTATTGCTACTCCAGATTTTTTTTCTTTCTATTTTCTTGGAAAAATTTTTTCCATCTGTTCACTTTCAACCTATGTGAGTCTTTTGTTGTGAGGTGGGTCTCTTGTAAATAACGTATTTATGAGTCATGCTTTTTATCCAATCAGCTACTCTGTGTCTTTTGATAAGAGGGTTCAATTCATTTACATTTAAGTTTATTATTGATATGTACCTATTTATTGCCATTTTTGTTTATTGTGGTTATATTTTTCGTCCTATTTCTTCTACTAATTACAGCAGTCCTTTTAACATTTCTTGCAGTGCTGGTTTGGTGCTAATATATTCCTTTAGCCTCTTTTTTTTTTTTTTTTTTTTTTTTGCCTGGGAAGCTCTTTATTTCACCTTCTATTTTGAATAATAGCCTTGCTGGATAGAGTAGTCTTGAACTCAGATCCTTGTTTTTCATGACCTTGATTACTTCATGCCATTCCCTTCTGGCCTGTAGTGTTTCTGTTGAGAAGTCACCTGATAGCTTTATGGGGGGTCCTTTGTAGGTAACTTGTTGCTTATCTCTTGCTGCCTTTAGGATCCTCTCTTTGTCTTTAATTTTTGGCATTTTAATTATTATCTGTCTTGGTGTGGGCCTGTTTGGGTTTTTCTTACTTGGGGCTCTCTGTGCCTCTTGAACTTGAATGCCTTCTTCCTTCACTAATTTAGGGAAGTGTTCTGTCACCATTTCTTCAAATATATTCTCTAACCCTTGCTTATTTTCTACTTCTTCTGGAACTCCTATGATGTGAATGTTGTTACTTTTCCACTTGTCCCACAATTCTCTTAAGCTGTCTACCTGTTTTTTAACTGTTTTTTCTTTTTGTTTTCTGATTGGTTGATTTTTTTCTATCCTCACTTCTAATTCACTGATCGGGTTCTCAGCTTCCTTGACCGTGCTGTTTAGTTCTTCCAATGTGTTCTTTATTTCTGCTATGTTGTTCTTCATTTCCACTTGGTTGGTTTTCAATGTTTCTATATCTTTACTCATGGTGTTGAGCTCCTTACTCATGCTGTTGAGCTTCCTTAAGATCATGGCTCTGAGCTCTACCTCTGATAACTTGCTTAACTACATTTCATTTATTTCATCTTCAGTAGAGTTCTCTTGTTCTTTCATTTGGCATTTGTTTCTTTGTTTCACCATTTTTTCTAGCTCAGTGGGTTTTAGAGCCTGCCAAATTTTCCCTGTGGGTGTTGGTGTTCTGCTGTTTGTGGCTCCCTCTACTGGGTTTGGATGAGTGTAGGACAGTGTTTCTCAACCTTCCTAATGCCGTGACCCTTTAATACAGTTCCTGATGTTGTGGTGACCCCCAACCATAAAATTATTTTCGTTGCTACTTCATAACTGTAATTTTGCTACTGTTATGAATCGCCATTGGAAATATGTGTTTTCCGATAGTCTTAGGCGACCCCTGTGAAAGGGTATTTGACCCCCAAAGGGGTCGTGACCTACAGGTTGAGAACTGCTAGTGTAGGAGGACCCACGTTAAACACCACTGTCAAGTATTACTTTCCTGGGTAGATTTGCAAGCCCAGGAAAGGTTCAGTTATCCTCTAGTTTTTTGCCTGGAGGCTACTGGTCTCAGTTACTTGATGAGCCTTGGGTTGTAGCCCTCAGCTGAATGAAAAACTCCCTCAGGTGTTCAGCATAAGAGGATTTCCAGAGGGTGGGGCAGATGCTGGTTGTTAATGAGCCTCAATTTGCATTTCAATGGCCCAGCTGGGTGAGGTTAAATCTCTGAGGGAGGGCCTGATGCTTCTCCCTATATCTCTGGGAAGGGGCTCCCCTAGCAAGATGGCCACCATCCTGTGTGGCCATGACTCAGCAAAAACTCTGAGCACCTTCCAAATCTTGAGTGTCCCCACACAATTCCAGTCCAGTCCACCCTCCCTCTGCCAGAGCCAAAGGTGAGTGGCTGTAGCTAATTTAGTGCTCTGTCCCAGCCTTCTGTGCTGTGGAACCAGCTTGGGATTTTAACCCTGATGGAGCTCCTCACAGCTAAAACAGTTGCTGTCCATGGGCTCCCAGCCCACCCTCTCACACTGCCGCAGACCTACCAGTTTCGATTCAGCGTCCTTTTATCCTGTCCCTGGTTATATGGGTCCTCTCCAGCTGCTTTTTTGTTGCTTTTTCCTGCTGATTTGTCTTTATTTTAGTTGTAATTCCAGTTTGGTCCTGGGAGATGGTCTGTGTAGCTTCCATTCACTCTGCCACCATTTTGGAATCTCATGGCTACATTTTATATGAGCCACTGTTCTAGGTTCTGGTGTTCTGGGCTGGGGGGCCCAGCCTGGGGTCCAGGCCTCACTCCTCTCAGAGAAAACTTCCTTTCAGCCAAGATATCCCTCCTCATCCTTGGCCTGCCACCCATTGTAGCTTGGCCATCCCCTCTTACAACCCTACCCTTTCCACCAGTCTCAAGGTGGTTTCTGCCCTTCCTTGTTAAAAATCTCCTCTTCAGCTAGTCTTCAGTTGGTAACTGGGAAACAGAGTCCCCAATTCAGTTTTATTTCCAGTTTGGTTCTTGGAGGAGGTGCAAGACAGATTCACCTACCTGCCACTATCTTGAAACCCACAGAAATGTAATTTACAAAATAAGAAACAATAATAACGAAATATTATATTAAATTAAAATAATCAAAAGAAATTACTTTACTTAACTCTATGAAAGGATATTTCAAAACTTAAGTGAAACTTAATTTTCTAGGAAAATATAATTTGACAGAATTGACCCCCAGAAGAGAAAGTCAAAACAGACTGATTTTCATACAAGAAAGAGAGAAAGTTGTTAGAGTGTTCCCTCAAAAATACTCAATAAGTTTCACAGGGATAGTCTACCAAATCTTTAAAAAACAGGTAGTATTTAATTCTGCTTAAATTTTTCCAAAGTTTAGAAAAGAAGGAAAACTCTGGAATTATTTCATGAAATATAACATTGATTTTGAAAGCTGAGATTGTGTACTTTCACAATGAAAATTTCAAATCAATCTCATTTATTAATACAAAAAATTATAAAAATAAAAAAACCTCTTTCAAAAAAGTAAATATATAAAATATTTGTGGATAATTTTATAGTCACTGTTTAGAAAATGCAACCTGGCACAAGACTCCACTCTGGGACAGATAACAGGTGTACCCTGGGCATTGGTTCTGGATATAGCTGATGGACCATTGTTCTCCCACGTGCCTGATTCAACACTGAGCCCTTAATGAAACTCTCAGGAAGCATGTTCCCTCAAGGCTCTGGTCCTACTTCCTCTTCTCAGGTGGTATCAGATAGTTCCAGATAGTTCTACCACCTTCTCTCAAAACTGGGTAATTCCTGGCCCTCATTCACCAGGCCCCTCCTCTTACAAGCTGCCTACTCAGACAAATACCCTTTCTATAATGGTTAATTATGGATGATTATGGTGTCTGTATCATAATGCCCATCAGGGTAACATACTTGTGCTTTAATTTTGAATTTTCTTTACTTTTAGGCCAAATAAATGATTCAGGCATCTGAGGCACTATGACCTTAAGAAAAAGGACATCTGGGGGCGTAGTAAGCAGCTGATGTCCCTTGTATTACACAGCATGAGCGGCTTTCTACAGTATTATCAGGCAGCCTAGCCTGTTAGCACTGGGGCCAGTATAGCCTGGTATTTCTACCAAAGGTTAGTTGCAGGTAGTTGTGAAGTCAGCAGATTCTTAGGTGCACCTCATCTAAATCATTACTATCAGGTTCTCAGTCCATACCTGCCTGTCCAGTATTTCAGGGAATTCTTCCATTTTCATCTGTACCTGACTGAGTACATGCTTGTGAGCCTAGGTCTCCACGCCAAGATGTCCACAGCCCTCTGCCTTCCCTGTACCTGCACCATGTGTCTCATGGGCTCAAAAGGAAACCCTACAGATAGAACTAACAGTCATTACCCTTTGGAAGAAGAGTCCTCAAGCAATTCTCTTTCAGGCTGGACTTGCTCCTGTCTAGGTTGGATCCAGCTTCAGGGAAGTGTTACACAAGTGTCAGCCCTCTGCCAGGCATGGATGTGGACAAGTGTGAAAATTCAAATACTCACCACTACAGGATATGGATTTGTCGGTATTTAAAGTTGTTCTGTTCATCTTTCCTCTCACCAGAGCTGTCGGCTCTTATGGAGCACACAGGCAGTTATTTGTGTTCAATATAGAGAGGAGAAAGGGGAGAAGGATGTGGTTTCATGCGGGAATTCTCTTGAGGGTAAATTTTCATGTTTATCAATAGAAACAAAATAGAAAGCAAAGAACTGGGAGATTTTCAACCTTGTGTTGTAACTTCTAAGATCTCAGTGATACCAGGATTAGAAGAGAGAAGGCACACCCTAATTCACTGCAGGCAGGACATAGAATGAAGGCCAGCCTGCAGAGGGCTAGCTCAGACTTGCTTGGGCCTTCCCTTGAATGACGCTGCCAGATGACAGCAGCCTCTGCCACTTGAGGTAAAAGAAGGAAGACATGCAAATTATAAGAACATATCAGATCATCCTAGAAAAGCAATTTTAAAACTTTTTCATGTCATGGCACACATAAACTAATTACTAAAATTCTGTGGCACACCAAAAAATATATTTTTTGCTGATCTGATTCGAACTGGGACATCTCAATCCATGGGACAACATTCAATTCACTGAGCCACACCAGCCAGGCCATAATTTTGATTAAATCACACCAGATATCTATTGTTGTGTTGGCTGTTGTCATTTTTTTAAATTTGAAAATCTAAGGGGAAACAGGTCAATGCCCCTGACTAAACAGTCAAGTATCACATGTTTTAAAAATTCTTGTGGCCCTGGCCAGTTTGGCTCAGCGGTTAGAACGTCCGTTGGTCTGCAGACCGGAGAGTCCCAGGTTCGGTTCCTGCTAAGGGCACGTACCTTGGTTTCACTTTGTCCCCGGCCCTGGTTGGGGTCGTGTGGGTGGCAACTACTCGATGTGTGTCTCTCACATCGATGTTTCTCTCTCTCTCTTCCTCCCTCTCTTCCTCCCATTCTATCTGAAGATACATGCAAAAATGTCCTCAGGTAAGGATAAAAAAAAAAAAATTCTTATGGCACGCTGGTTGAAAATCACTGTCCTAGAACATACATTTTCAAAATTTAGGCGAGAAGTAAACTGGAGTTATAATCTCAGCAGAACACCTAGGGTGGGGTCAGGGAACAAACTCCAACAGGAGAGTGGCTTTATTTATGAGTACTTTGATGGTTCATACCACCTTTACAACAAAATCCAAAGACACTTTAGGGTTGGTGGGTAGGTATCCTAAGCCCTACCGTCTTGATCTCACCAACATTCTCAAGATAAAGAAATGTTCACCTGAGTTTAAGCTATAAGAACAACTATGTCTCAAATGGATTTTATTTCACTGGAACATCCCAAGTATAATTCACAAACTTAGGGAACCACCTGATTTAGGATAAACCTTGTTCTCATGAGACACATTTATGAATCATCTTGGCATCCTTCGCCAGTGCTGGGACTCCATGCTCTCACAGGCATGGGAGCCTGACCTGTGACTGGAGTAGAGCAGAAGTTCCAACCCACAACTCAGGCAGGGGGCATAAAGCATGTTGAAGAGGAAGAAGCTGGTGTCAGATGACATGGCACAACCGGTGGGCCAGAGGGAGTCCTCCAAGGCAGCTCTCACATTCCTAGGACTGAAGAGGTTTCAGCTTGTCCCTTGTGAAACTTGTGAGATAACAGGGATGAGGCACTCAAACTCTCTGTGAAAGTGGAGCAGTTAAAGTCCATCAACATCATCTTAACAAGAGCAGAAAGGCTTTGGAAGCAAACTGGGGAAGTTTCACCCAGTGGAGCATACAATGCTGCTTAGCTAGCCACCACCACTCCCCATTTCTTTTTTTGCCAGGAGAACTCTAATTTTGTGACAGTGTCATGCATCTCCTCTGGGACTCATGTTTTAAGCTAACCCTAATGGCAGTGATTTATCTAGGGATGCCCCTGTGCCCATTTCTGGCCAAGTGTGATATAAGGAGAAGTCTTCTGGGGATAAGGAGATAATTTTTTTCAATTATAATTTACATTCAATATTATCCTGTATTAGTTTCAGATGTACAGCATAGTGGTTAGGGAGAGGAAATTTTAAGAAACATCTTCTTGCCCTGGCGGGTTTGGCTCAACAGTTAGAGCGTCGGCCTGCGGACCAGAGTCCCAGGTTCGGTTCCTGCTAAGGGCAGGTACCTCAGTTGCAGTTTGTCCCCGGCCCCGGTTGGGGTTGTGTGGGTGGCAACCAGTCGCTGTGTCTCTCTCACATCGATGTTTCTCTCTCTCTTCCTTCCTTTCTCCCTCCCACTCTATCTGAAGATAAATGCAACAGTGTCCTCGGGTGAGGATTAAAACAAAAAAAAAAGAAACATCTTCTTGTTTATAAAAAGAGTCATGAGTGAAGGAAGAATCATTTTTCTTCCAGGCATCTTGCCATGTTATGATGTGAGGCCTAGACTTGCAGCCATTATCTTATGAACATGAGGTGAACTAGCAAGAGCTCATGTGAGGGTTAGAAGAGTGGAAAGATTAACAGAATGGGAACCCTGATGACAGTATTGACCCACTGAATTAACCAACTCAAAGCCAACACCCTCTAGACCTCTTGTTATTTTGACTAATATTGGTTTGGGTTTTTTTTTTAACTAATTGTTTTAGACAGTTAAGTTTGGGGTTTCTTTTACTTGTTTTCAAAAACATCCTAGACTAATACATGAAAGAAGGACAGAGGAAAAAAGGAAAGAAGAAAGGAACAAAGAGAGGGAAGGAGAGATGGAGGGAAGGAGGGAGGGTGGGTTCCTAAGCAAGCATGTTTTTTCACCTATAGGCAACAGTATAGACTATTGAAGGCAAATGTTTCAGTCCAGTAATATGGTAAATAGAAAACTGGTGCCCACCTCACTAAGTTTCCATACCTCTCTCAGAGTTATATCTCCTATAGGAGATGTATAATTACTATAAATAAAATTAATATCTTTTCAGGAGATTTTGCTTCTCAATGAATCAATGGCTATTCATTGGTCAAATAGTCAGCACACAGCCTGTGGGGCAATATCAAAAGAGATCAAGAATTATTTCCACTGAAAAAAAAATATATATCAAAAGCTCAAAATCATTTCCTGGTAAAAATCAATAAACTCTAAGGTTCACAGTACTCTCACAGCTTACTTATGTGTTATCTATTTCTCAGAAGATTCTGAAACCCATATAGGAAACCTTATTAAAATGTCATGGATGCAAAGAAATGGAAGGAACTTTGAAAATCACCCAGTCCAACTTCCCATTTGAGGTTGAATGATTCCACAAGGCCACCTATTCTGGAAGCAGAATCCAGGTCTCTCTGCCTGCCAATCTGGTGTTCTTGTTTATTTTGTTCACTACCAAAAAAAAAAAAAAGGCAACAAGAAAGCAAAACAGACAACAACAAAATAAATCTTCAGCAAAAAGACACATTTGTAGGCTTCCCTGCCTGTTCTTTGGACACATTCAGACCTATATAGTTTAACCAAAGTCATTAGTCCCAAAGCACTGGTGTGAATTGTACTTGCTAACTTGAGTGTTTAAGAAATGTAATATTTTTTATATTTCTATAATCAACCAATCTCTGACTGGAGCCCCCATTCCTCTTACATCATCATGCACTCTCTGTGCTCGAGTCCCTTCAGAGCCTAGACTCTTGCAGCCCCAAACGCTAAGCATTTGGAACTCCAAAGCAGGGTTCTTAAACACTTTGGGGTCTGGTGAAACCTATGGATCCCCTCTCAGAATATGGTTTTAAGTATAAAAACAAAATGCGTAGGATCCCAAAATAAGCCAAATACATGGAAACATATTTATCAAAATATTTAAGTTGTTATATAATGCTTTTAAATAAATAAGATCTAGCAACAGGTCTAATGACTACAGTTTGCAGTAAGTGTAAATGATAATGAGAGATATCACACAACTACTTTCTTATGACATGACAGCGTTTGTGATTTCTATTTGCAATGAAGTCATAGATAGTGCCATTACCTCTGTGGTCTACTACAACATTCATAATTGAAGGAAGTGTTAAATTTAAGTAAGAGATTTTGAAAATAAAAATATGATATCTCTTCCATCCAACTTCATGGACTCTTTGAATTCTATCCATGAATACTCCACATAGCCCATGGACCCCAGACTGAGAAACTGTGTCTAAGCACTTTCCTATGCCTTTCTGCTGAATCATCTCTGCTCAAAGCCATGAATGTGGCTGACTAAATAGGGGAAGACCTAAAAAGACGAGAGGAAGTTCCAGAAACAAATTTTGCCCAGCCTCAGTTGGGAGAACAACCTCTCCAGCTCAACAGGGTGCTCAGCAGACACCTTACCCCCCAAAGCAGAGGAGCCTCTAGCCTCTGTTTCTTTCCTTCTGTCACCAGTGCCAGAGGAATTTCTTCAGCAAGTCAACAGAGCTAAGGCTTCTGGTTAAATGTGATGAATTAGTGACATACATGTATCTTTTTCTCTTTTCAGAATATATGTATAATCTCCACAAGGGTTTACCTATTTTGGTAGAGGAGACAAACTTGTCAGAGTATGAAAGACAAACCTGATTAATAGTTGGGTTTTCAAAGGTAGTACTAAAGAGACAACCAGTTCTTTCCACAGGACCCCTGAAAGGCTCAGAGCCTCAAGACAAGGAAGTCAAAGGTGGAGTTTACTCCCCAAGCCCCAGAAATCAGGTTCCTGCCCTACTCCACCCCCACCCAGCCACCAGCCTTACCACCCCCAAATGTCGAGGCCAGAAGTCTGTTCTTTGGAAGAGATAATTAGAGAGAAAGCAGGATGAGCCTTAGGTTTGAACATGGGAATATTTTGTGAAATTCTTTTTTTTTTAATCCTCACCTGAGGACATTTTTTGCATTTATCTTCACATAGAGTGGGAGGGAGAGAGGGGTGAAGAGAGAGAGAGAGAGAAACATCGATGCGAGAGAGACACATCGACTGGTTGCCACCCACATGACCCCACCCGGGGCCAGGGACAAACTGCAACCGAGATACGTACTCTTAGTGGGAACCGAACCCAGGACTCTCTGGTCCACGGGCCGATGCTCTAACCACTGAGCCAAACGGGCCAGATCTATTTTGTGAAATTCTTTAAATTGACTTCCCTCTTTCCTAATTTGTTTCAGAATATCAACAATATGCCCTATGGCGCCTTGGAAAGGAGAACAAGAAATTTAAGGATTCTTCTCCTAATACACTGAACACGCTGACATTTGGGGAATCTCTAATGAAAAAGCCACCTAGTCATCCAACAAGGAAGCTCCTGAGCCAACAAGCTCCATGATCATTCACAGAACTTCCAAAGAACTTTTTTGAGTGCTTTGCTCATAAATATGAATGGGCAGGCAAGAAGCATGATAGCATCTGGGGAAAATCTCCTACATGAGTTTTGCAAGGACTCAAATTTACCTCCCATGCAATCTTTCTCAAGAATAGGGGGATGTTCCCCTGCAAATCAAGAGCATAAATAAACAAAAACTACCTGCAACCCAGGAAATGGGATTCAGCATAAGAGAACAGTAAACAGTAAGGTAGTTTCTATGATGACAGCTCTGTCCAGGCCAGTACAGACTGGAATAGCAGAGTGACGGGCTCTGGGAGATTTCCTAGGGGGGTTGCAGTGGGAAGAGCAGGAGGATTGGGATTGATAGGTTAACTGGTTTATCTGATCATTTGGAAAATAATACTGAAATGTTTGTAATATCTTAGACAAACCTTGTGGATCAAATTAAGGTTAAGTTTATAAAAAGGCAAAAAAAAAAAAAGACAAAAAAGTGATTATTCTTTTCAGGAAAAATGGAAAAGTTGTATAAGAAAGGAAAAGTAATCACAGCATACTGTATGGCTCAGCAATAAACAGTATTTAAAAGGTCTTAATAATTCTAACATAAACTATTAATATAACCTTCTCTTAGGATGCAACTACATGGGGGAAGGGTACTATATTTTAGTGAAATGCTTAGCTGTAGGAATCAGAAGTCAACAGAAAATGTCTAGTTTATGAATTTAAAAAAACAGCAGAATAAATACACTGTTCAGAAACATGAATACTAGGTAAACATTAGAAGAAAGACTAGAAGAAACTGACGTGTTTACCTCTGGGAGTGGACAACAGGGGCTCCTTACCAGAGACACCATAGAAGAGTGAGCCAGCAGTGCCAGAGTGAGGGGACTGTGGTGTCTGTGAGGATGGCTCAGTTGGTATGCATGGCTGTGGCCACAGTTCACAGGCAGTTTCATCATCCAGAGTTGGGAGAGTTTGATTGGAATAGGAGAATTGAGCAGAAGGAAAAGATGAAATAAAAATAAAATGAAGGAGAAGAAGGATAGGCTTGGGGGGCAGGGGGAAAAGTAGTCAAGCACTGAATAGAAAGATGAAAATGAAATATAATGTTTCTACACATTGAGTGTTTTATGGCTTTACTTTGAGAGGACAAGAAATGTACTTAAGAATTTGTTTTCCTTATAGTAATAAGAACTGGCAAATCTACCTCCATAGGAGCTTAATCTAGTATTCCTCCTAACAGGGTTAAGTGCAGATGGAAAAGTCAGAGAAACTGTAGAGATAGAAGAAAAATCTGCTGGGAATCAGAGTGATTTTAGGTGTAGACTTTGTTCTTACAATTTCTCTGGTAGTGGGAGGTCTGAATAGAAACTAGGTATGGCTGACCTCTGGTCCGAGGAGGAATGAGTATCAGGAGCTGGTGCACACAGGCCAGGAGGCCAGTCTCAGCAGATCCCTGTGGCTCGTGCAGTCTCGTCCTGAGTGAGTTTAGGCTGGAAGAGGTGTTCTTGCCTAATCTGAGTTAACAAACTGTTCAGAAAATCAGTTTTCCCTATTTCTCATGAGTACCCCTCACTCCTAAGAAAGAACTTTATGGTTTGCCCTAAGCTTATAAAACCTATCACATAGGAGAGAGGAAGGTAAAACTGTAGTCAACAAAAATCAAATAATCCTAAAATAATATGTATCTAGCCGTGGAATATATTTTTATTGCTGTAATAATCTGCTTATTCAAATGTGTTTGTATTTCCTGAGGATGCAGGTGATTGGGGAAGAGGAGTATGGCTCAGAGTTTAAATTTCCTGTTCCCCCATAGAGTAGAGGAAAAAAACAAAAGTAAATCATATAAATGATTTGGAAACATTTGTTCCTGGAAAACTATAATGTGTCCAGCTGCACAGTATTTGTTCTCACTGCAGAAGTGGTCAGTGCTTCACCTGATCAATTTGCCTTCTCTTCTCAGGGGACCTCCTTGGAGGCACTGGTGACTGTCCTTGGAGAAATGAAACAATGTGGGGGTTCAAAGGCAGCAGCCATTCATGTTACATTATAGATCACATCCAAATGATTCTGCAAGTTCAACATTAATCTCTACAGTTCATATATGAACAGACTGAAGCTCAGTGAAATCCAGCAACTCTCTCAAACTCACCTAGGTGAAAGTACCTCAGCCAAGTACCTCTTTCCCCTTTAAGCCTTTGCAGATATTTAGGTACAAAGGAAACTGCACGATTAACAAAACATAAAACAGGTTTATCATCTGTGTTTCTTCTAGCATCAGGAAAGAGAAATAACCAGAAATCTTAGCCCTAATTTCCAAGTCTATCCTCTGAATGAGTCTGTGCAAACACCAGGGCCTAAAATAGATCTTCTGATATATAGCAGCACAATGAGGGGTGGGGTACCCAGGCCTTATAAAATAATATACTTTTCGGTTCCAGGAACATTACATGGGTCATTTCCATCAAAGTAGGCATTATTAAATGAGTAAATGATAAATTAACGTCCCTAAGGTCACAGAGTTATGAGTAGCTGAACCTGGATTTGAAGCCAGGTCTGTGGGAATCCAAGAGCTGGTTTTTTCCATTGAGTTCCAGTATGCATATATACATGTGCGTTTTACAATTTTATGACTTGAGTAACATTCTTATGTTAAGTTAGAATATGCCCCTCTGTGAGAGTAAGAGAAGATTAAAGAAAGTAAGATAACAAGGCAAGAGATCAAACTGTCAGCATCAAATCTCAGGCCCAATGTGGGCAGTTCCACTACCTAACACCTAAACCCTGGGCTCATCACAACATATGCTATGAGGCAGAGCCAAGAACTCTAACCAGACTCTTCCCCAGATCCCCAGGGTGAAGAGGACTGTCCCTACCTCCACTTACATTAGCTAATTTTTAACGGATGAATCAGAGTTTCATATAAAGCTCCTATAAAACCATGGGCCATGTAGAGCTTGCAAATTGCTAACAGATGTCTTTCTGGTTAGAGACATATTCCTGCCAACGATAGAAATGAGAGGTTATGCAACAGATCATTTTATTATAACATAAGGAAAAACAGCCAATTGAGCATTCATGTTTTTCAAATATATGTGACATGGATTTTGAAATCTTCTGGCAAAAGGACCATAGTTTTATAGCTAACGAAGGCTTTAGCTATTTAGAGGTGAAGCCCTATGCATCTGAATTTTATTCATTCCAAAACAGAGAGAGTGTATCTACATCGATTATATACTTGAGCAGGGAGATTTTCCTTTAAACTTTATTAAAATAAGCTACATGTCATTGTAACATATTTTATTGCTAAAATTTCATCAGAACCTAAACCATTTCCTTATTTGTTCTTTTTCTGTAACTGTATACAACAAATTATAGGATTTCAGCTAAGAGGAGGTATATATGTACATACACATAATTTTCCTTTTGTGGATATTGGGTGGGGATTTACAATACATATTTTTACTTAGTAAGCTTAGAGTGTGGTTAGTATAAGATTTCTATTTTAAAAGTACGTTAGCTTGGTTAAATACCCCTAAAAATGTTTATTTTCAATTACCTTTAAAATTAATCAACTGAGCTTAATTAAGGGAAAGATTAATTTAGCAATTACCCTGAACAATATTTTCTTTTATTATATAAAATTATAGACTTCCGGTCAAGTTGGCGGCATAGGTAAACGCGATATCGCGTCCTCCCACAACCACATCAAAGTTACAACTAAACTATAGAACAATCATCATTCAAAACTGTCTGAAATCAAGCTGAATGGAAGTCCTACAACTACGGAATTAAAGAAGAAGCCACATCGAGACTGGTAGGAGGGGCGGAGGCGGACGGGCTGGTCCCACACCCACGTGTGGCGGATAAAAATTAGGAGGACACCTCGGCTGGGAAGGTCCTCCCTGAGGACTGAGGGGTCCCTGTCCCACACCACGCGCCCACCTCAGGGTTGCAGTGCCAGGAAGAGAATTCCCATAACTTCTGGCTGGAAAAACCAGCGGGAACTGAGGCTGAGGCGGCTGGAGCCCCCGCAGCTCCTCTTAAAGGGCCCGCGCACGGACTTACTCGGACTCCCACCCTCCAGGCTCCAGCGTGGGGGAGGCAGCTTGAAAGGCACCAGAGTCATATGGGGAAGAACTGAGTTGTTTGGCATTGGAGCGAGGGCTGGAGAGGCAGCTTTCTCCTGGACAGATGTGCTATCAGAGGCCTTTGTTCCTTTGGTGAGCCCTTCCCTGGGCCGGGAGACGCCGCCATATCTGGGACTCCAGCTACCTGGCTCACACTGAAGGCCCCGCCCTGGTGATTCCCTGAGGCCCCGCCCCACCCAGCTTTCAGGCCCACCCAAGCTGTTGCCAGTTGTTTTACCATAGGATTGGCCTGTCTTGGATCCTGCTTCAGCTTTTCCTAAATTCTTTCAAACGAGCAGCATCTGGTCTCAGCTAGCCCCATTCCTCTCGCTAAGTAATACATAGAAACAAACACAGGGAAGCAGCCAAAATGAGGAGACAAAGAAACAGGTCCCAAATGAAAGAACAGAACAAAATTCCAGGAAAGGAACAAAGCGAAATGGAAATAAGCAACTTAACAGATGCTGAGTTCAAAACACTGCCTATAAGGATGCTCAATGGACTTAGTGAGAACCTCAGTGAACTTAGTGAGGGCCTCAAGAGCATAAAAAAGGACAAGCCAGAAATGATGGATGCACAGTCAGAAATGAAGGAGGTACTAACTGAAATAAAGAATAATCTACACAGATTCAATAGTAGAGTAGGTAAAGCCAAGAAGCAAACCATCGATTTGGAATATAAGGAAGCAAAAAACACCCAATCAGAACAGCAAAAAGAAAAAAGAATCCAAAAAATTGAGGACAGTGTAAGGAGCCTCTGGGACAACTTCAAGGGTACCAACATTCTCATCTTGGGGGTGCCAGAAGGAGAAGAGAGAGAACAAGAAATCGAAAACCTATTTGAAACAATAATGGCAGAGAACTTCCCCAACTTGGTAAAGGAAACAGACATACAAGTCCAGGAAGCACAGAGAGTCCCCAACAAGATGAACCCCAAGAGGCCCACACCAAGACACATCATCATCAAAACGCCAAAGGTTAAAGACAAAGAGAGCATCTTAAAAGCAGCAAGAGAAAAGAAGTTAGTTACCTACAAGGGAGTTCCCATAAGACTGTCAGCTGATTTCTCAAAAGAAACTTTGCAAGCCAGAAGGGAGTGGCAAGAAATATTCAGAGTGATGAAAACCAAGAACCTACAACCAAGATTACTCTATCCTGCAAAGCTTTCATTTAGAATTGATGGCCATATAAAGAGTTTCCCAGACAAGGAAAAGCTAAAGGAGTTCATCGCCACCAAACCATTATTATATGAAATGTTGAAGGGTCTTCTTGAAGAAAAAGATAAAAAAATATGAACAAACAAAATGGCAATGAATACATATCTATCGACAATTGAATCTACAAACAAAATGAACAAGCAGAACAGAAACATTCTCATAGATACAGAAAAATATTGTTGGTTGCCTGATGGGAGAGGGGGATGGGGGAATGGGTGAAAAAGGTGAAGGGATTAAGAAGTACAAATTGGTTGTTAGACTGACAAACCTCAAAGGGAAGGGGGGTTGGGGGGTGGGAAGAAATAAACCAAAGAACTTATATGTATATATGCATAACCAATGGACACAGACAACAGTGTGGGGAAAGGCAGGAGGGGGGGCGGGAATCGGGAGGAGGGGGTCAATGGGGGAAAAATGAGGAACATCTGTAATACATTCAACAATAAAGATAAGCTAAAAATAAATAAATAAATAAATAAAATTATAATAAAGGACATTTCTCTATATGATTATTTTTGCCAATCATTTTATTTATTTATTATTTTTATAGCATCGTCCATAATCAACATCACTTACCAAAGTAGAATATTTGCTACAATTGATAAACCCACATTGACAAATCATAATTTTTTTATCTTTATTGTTTAAAGTATTATAGATGTACCCCTTTTCCCCCCATTGATCCCCTCCTCCCCACTTTCACCACCTTCCTGCCTTCCCTACACTATTGTCTGTGTCCACTGGTTATGTATGTATGCATATAAATTCTTTGGTTTATTTCTTCCAGCCCTCCCCATCGCCCTTCCCTCTGATGTTTGTTGGTCTGTTTCCTACATCCATGTCTCTGTATCTATTTTGTTCATCAGCTTATTTTGTTCATTATATTCCACAAATAAATGAGATCATGTGGTACTTGTCTTTCTCTGACTGGTTTATTTTGCTTAGCATAATAATCTCCAAGTCTCTCCATGTAATCTCAAAGCGTAAGAGAACTTTCTTTCTTATAGCTGCATACTATTCCATTGTGTAAATGTACCACAGCTTTTTTATCCACTCATCTACTCATGGACACTTGGGCTGCTTCCAGATCTTAGCAACTGTAAATAGTGCTGCTATGAACATAGGGGTACATATATTCTTTCTGATTGTTGTTTCAGGTTTCTTGGGATATATTCTAAGAAGTGGGATCATTGGGTCAAATGGCAGTTCCATTTTTAATTTTTTGAGAAAACACCATATTGTTTTCCATAGTGACTGCACCAGTCTGCATTCCTACCAGCAGTGTACTAGAGTCCCCTTTTCTCCACATCCTTGTCAGCACTTGTTGTATGAGTATTTGTTGATGGCAGCCATTCTGGTAGGTGTGAGGTGATATCTCATAGTCGATTTAATTTGCATCTCTCTGATGATTAGTGACGTTGAGCATTTTTTCATATGTCTCCTGGCCATTTGTATGTCTTGTTTGGAGAAGTGTCTATTCAGGTCCTCTGTCCATTTTTCAATTGGATTGTTTGTCTTTCTTTTGTTGAGCTATACGAGTACTTTATATATTTTAGATACTAACCTCTCATTTGATGTATCATTGGCAAATATGTTCTCCCAAAAAGTGGGTTCCCTTTTTATTTTGTTGCTCGTTACTTTTTTTTCTTTTTAAACTTATCTTTATTGTTGAATGTATTACAGATGTCCCTCCTTTTTTTCCACTTGAACCCCTCCTCCCCACTCCCACCCCACTCCCCACCTTCCCCACACTATTCTCTGTGTCTATTGGTTATGCATATATGCATATCAGTTCTTTGGTTTCTCTCTTCCTGCCCCACCTCCCCACTTCCCTTTGAGATTCATCAGTCTAACAACCAATTTGTACTTTTTAATCCCTTCATCTTTTTCACCCATCCCCCAATATTGCTCCCATCTGGCAGTCAACAAAAAGTTCTCTGTATCTACGAGTATGTTTCTGTTCTGCTTGCTCATTTTGTTTGTAGTTTTGATTGTTGATAGATATGTATTAATCGCCATTTTATTGTTCTTATTTTTTTAATTTTTTTGTTCTTCAAGAAGACCTGTCAACATGTCACATAATACTGGTTTGTGGTGATGAACTCCTTTAGCTTTTTCTTGTCTGGGAAACTCTTGATATGTCCATCACTTCTAAATGCTAGCTTTGCAGCATAGAGTAATCTGGGTTATAGGTCCTTGCTTTTCATCACTTAAAATATTTCTTGCCACTCCCTTCTGGCTTGCAAAGTTTCTTTTGAGAAATCAGCTGACAGTCTTATGGGAGTTCCGTTGTAAGTAACTAACCGTTTTTCTCTTGCTGTTTTTAAGATGCTCTCTTTGCCTTTAACTTTTGGCATTTTGATGATGATGTGTCTTGGTGTGGGCCTCTTGGGGTTCATCTTGTTGGGGACTCTCTGTGCTTCCTGGACTTGTATGTCTGTTTCCTTCACCAAGTTAGGGAAGTTTTCTGTCATTTTTTCAAATAAGTTTTCAATTTCTTGCGCTCTCTCTCTCCTTCTGACACTCCCATAATGCGAATATTGGTATGCTTGATATTCTCCCAGAGGCTCCTTATACTATCCTCATTTTTTTTTTTTTAATCTTTTTTCTTTTTGCTGTTCTGATTAGGTGTTTTTTTCTTCCTTATATTCCAAATTGATGGTTTGTTTCTTGGCTTCACCTACCTTACTATTGATTTCCTGTAAATTAATCTTTATTTCAGTTAGTGCATCCTTCATTTCTGACTGGTTTTTTATTATGCTTTTGAGGTCCTCACAAAGTTCCTTGAAATTCTCACTAAGTTCATTGAGTGTCCTTATAAGCAGTGCTTTGAACTCTGCATCTGTTAGATTGCTTATCTCCATTTTGTTTAGTTCATTTCCTGGTACTTTGTTCTGTTCTTTCATTTGGGACACATTTCTTTATCTCCTCATTTTGGCTGCCTCCCTGTGTTTGTTTCTATATATTAGATAGAGTTGCTATGTCTCCTAGGCTTCCTAGGGTGGCCTGTTGTAGTAGGTGTCCTGTAGGGTCCAGGGACACAGCCTCCCTGGTCACCCCAGCTGGGCCCTCGAGTTGCACCCTTCGTGTGGACTTTATACCCTTCTGTTGTAATTGAGTCTTGATTGCTGTTGGCACATCAATGGGAAGGTTTTATTCAGACTGATCAGCTGCAAGACTGGCTGTGTCCACTAACCACTGACCTCTGACTACTTTGGATGATCAGCTGTGCCGGGGCCCACCACACAGAGCAAGACTTACTTCAGCAGGGCTCTGGTACCCACTGAGTCCATTCCTTGAGTGTGTTACTTGTGGAGGTGGTTAAGTGGTGTTGCTTCGATGTGGTCTGAATCTGTCCACTGGATGGGGAAAACAGTAAGTCAGGTTGGTGAAGTCCCAGATATGGCACCCACCTGCTGGCCTCATGGGGGAAGGGCTCACCAAAGGAACAAAGGCCTCCACCAGCCTGTCTGTCTGAGAGAAAGCTGCATCTTCAGCTCTCATCCCAATGCCAAATAACTCAGTTCTTCCCCATATGTCTCTGGTGCTCTGAAAGCAAGCTGCCTCTCCTTCAAACTGGGGCTCAGAGGGAGCAAGTCCGAGTAAGTCCATACTTGGACCCTTTAAAAGGAACTGCCTGGAACTCCAGAAGCCTCAGCCTCAGTTCCCGCTGGTGTGGGATGGGACCCCTCACTCCTCATGGAGGATCTTCACAGCCGAGGTATCCTTCCTGATTTTTATGCCCCACATGTGGGTGTGGAACCAGCCCATCCATGCCTCAGCCCCTCCATCCCTCCTACCAGTCTCCATGTGGCTTCTTCTTTAATTTTGTAGTTGTAGGACTTCTATTCAGCTTGAGTTCAGGCAGTTCTGAAGGATGTTTTTTCTGTACTTTAATTTTAATTTTGATGTGGTTGTGGAAGGAAGTGAGTACCACGTTTACCTACACCACCATCTTGACTGGAAGTCCTGTTGCTTGTTTCTTTTGCCACACAGAGGATTTTCAGCTTCATGCAGTCCCATTTGTTTATTTTGTCCTTTGTTTCTCTTGCCCTAGGCAATGTATTGGTGAAAATTCTGCTACGTCTGGTGTCTGATATTTTGCTGCCTACATTTTCTTCTGGAATTTTTATGGTTTCACGACTTACATTTAAGTCTTTTATCCATTTTGAGTTTATTCTTGTGTATGGTGTAAGTTGGTGGTCTAGTTTAATTTTTTTTTGTATGTAGCTGCCCAATTTTCCCAACACCATTTATTGAAGAGACTGTCTTTTGTCCATTGTATGCTCTCACCTCCTTTGTCAAATATTAATTGTGCATAATGTCTTGGGTCAATTTCTGGGTTCTCTGTTCCGTTCCATTAATCTGTATGCCTGTTCTTTTGCCAGTACCAGGCTGATTCAATTACGATGGCTTTGTGGTATAACTTGATATTCAGTATTGTGATCCCTCCAACTTTGTTCTTCTTTTCAAGATTGCTGTGGCCATTGAGGGTCTTTTTTGGTTCCATATAAACTGTTGGAGTATTTGTTCTAGATCTGTGAAATATACTGTTGTTACTTTAATAGGGATTGCATTGAATCTATAGATTGCTTTGGGTAGTATGGACATTTTAATGATGTTGATTCTTCCAATCCATGAACGTGGCATATGCTTCCACTTTATTATATCATCCTGTATTTCTTTTTTCAATGTCCTGTTGTTTTCTGAGAACAGGTCTTTTACCTCCTTGTTAAAATTTATACCTAGGAACCTTTTATTTTTTTTTAAATATATTTTTATTGATTTTTTAGAGAGAGAGGAAGGGAGAGAGAGAGAGAAACATCAATTGGCTGCTTCCTGCATGCCCACTACTAGGGATCAATCCTGCAACCTGGGCATGTGCCCTGACTGGGAATCAAACTGGAACCTCTCAGTCCATGGGACAGTGTTTACTCCACTGACCCTCACTGGCTGTGCTATTCCCATGTATCTTGATTTTTTTGTTGCAATGGTAAACAGAATTTTTTTGTTTGTTTGTTTCCCTTCCTAAGTGTTCATTTTTGGTGTATAAAAATGCCATCATTTTCCAGATGTTAATTTTGTATCCTGCTACTCTGCTGAATTCATTTATTAAATCTAGTAGTTTTTTGATGGAGACTTTAGGGTTTTCTATGTACAATATCATGCCATCTGCAAATGACAGTTTCATTTCCTCCTTTCCAATTTGGATCCCTTTTAAATTTTCTTCCTGTCTGATCATTGTGTCTAAAACGCCCAGTATTATGTTGAATAAGAGTGGTGAAAGCAGACATCCTTGTCCTGTTCCTGCTTTTAAGGTAAATGCTTTTGGGTTTTGCCCATTGAGTATGATGTTGGCTGTAGGTTTTTTATATATGACCATTATTATGTTGATATATGACCCCTCTCTTCCCACATTGTATTTTTATCAGAAATGGGTGTGGATTTTGTCAAATGCTTTTTCAGTGTCTATTGATATGATCGTATGATTTTTATCTTTCATTTGGTTTACGTAGTGTACCACATTTATTGATTTGTGCATATTGTACCAGCCTTGCATCCCTGGGAAGAATCCCACTTGGTCGTGATGCATAATTTTTTTAATATATTGCTGGATCCATTTGGCATCTATGTTCATCAGGGTTATTAGCCTGTAGTTTTCTTTCTTTGTAGTATCTTTATCTGGTTTTGGAATTAAGATTATGCTGGCCTCATAAAGCGAGTTTGGAAGCCTTCCTTCTTCTTGAATTTTTTGAAATAGTTTGAGGAGAATGGGTGTTAGTTCCTCTTTGAATGTTTGGTAAAACTGCCCTGTGAAGCCGTCTGGACCCGAACTTTTGTATGCTGGGAGTTTATTGATTACTTCTTCAATTTCCGTATTTGTTATTTGTCTGTTCAGTTTTCTGACTTTTCTAGTTGTATTTTGGAAGACTCTATGATTCTAAGAATTGTCCATTTTGCCTGTGTTGACCAATTTATTGGTGTATAATTGTTCATAGTATTTTCTAACAAACCTTTGGATATCTATGGTGTCAGTTGTTACTTCTCTTTCATTTCTCTTTTGTTTATTTGGGTCCTCTCCCTTTGTTTTTTAGTGAGTCTGGCTAAAGGTCCATCAATCTTGTTTATCCTTTCAAAGAACCAGCTCTTGGATTCATTGATCTTTTGTATTGTTTTTTTTTTAGTCTCTATGCCATTTATTTACACTCTGATCTTTATTATTTCTTTCCTTATACATACTTTGGGTTTTTCTTTTTGTTCACTTCCTCATTCTTTAACTTGTAGGGTGAGATGGTCTATAGAAATGTTTCTTGTTTCTTCAGGTAGGCCTGAAGAACTTCCCTCTCAGGATTGCTTTCACTATGTCCCAGAGATTTGGTGTTGTTGTGTATTCATTTTCATTGATTTCCAGGAAATTTATTATTTCTTCCTGGAACTCCTTGGTATCCCATTCATTGTTTAATAATATGCTATTTAGCCTCCATGTGTTTGAATGTTTTTGTGTGTTTTTATTGTAATTAATTTCTAGTTTTATGCCATTGTGATCTGAGAAGATGCTTGAAATGATTTCAATCTTCTTGAACTTTTAGAGACTTAGTTTGTGTCCTAAGATGTGGTCTATCTTTGAGAATATCCCATGTGCACCTGAGAGGAATGCATATCTGCACTTTGGGGGTATAATTCTCTGTAATTATCAATTAAATCCATCTGATCAGTTGTATTCTTTAGGATATGTGTTTCCTTGTTAATTTTTTGTCTAGAGAATCTATCTAGTGATGTCATTGGGGTGTTGAAGTTCCCTGGTATGATTGTATTGCTGTCAGTCTCTCCCTTGAACTCCTCCAGAAGTTTTTAAATGTATTTTGGTGCTCCTATGTTAGGTGCATATATGTCTACCAAGGTTCTATCTTCTTGTTGGATTGATCCCTTTAATATTATGTAGTGGTCTTTTTTGTCTCTTGTTATGGCCTTCATATTGAAGTCTATTTTATCAGATATGAATATTGCTACCCCAGATATTTTTTTCATTTCCATGTCCTTGGAAAATTTTTCCCCATCCCTTCACTTTTATCCTGTGTGAGTTTTTTGTTTTGAGGTGGGTCTCTTTTAGACAGCATATATATGGGTCTTGCATTCTTATTCATTCAGCTACTTTGTGTCTTTTGATTGGAGCATTTAATCCATTTACATTTTAAGTTATTTTTGATATGTACTTATTTTTTGCCACTTTTATTTATTATGCCTATGTTTCTCTCTATTTCCTTTGCTTATTACAGCAGTCCCTTTAACATTTCTTGTAATGCTGATTAGGTTGCAATATATTCCTTTAGCCTTTTTTTGTCTGGGAAGCTCTTATTTCACCTTCTATTGTGAATGATAGCCTTACTGGATAGAATAGTTTTGGATTCAAGTCCTTGTTTTTCATTACCTTGAAATTTTATGCCATTCTCTTCTGGCCTGTAGTGTTTCTGTTGAAAAATCAGCTGACAGCCTTATGAGAGCTCCTTTATAGGTAACCTTTTTCTTATCTCTTGCTGCCTTTAATTTGTCTTTAATATTTGGCATATTGATTATGATGTGTCTTGGTGTGTGCCTTCTTGAGTTCTTCTTTCTTAGGATTCTCTGTGCTTCCTGAACTTGTACACATTTTTCCTTCACCAAGTTAGGGAAGTTTTCTACCACTATTTTTTCAAACAGATTCTCTAATCATTGCTCAATTTCTTCATCTTCTGGTACTTCTATGATGCAGATGTTGTTATATTTTATATTGTCCCACAGCTCTCTTAAACTGTCCTCCTGTTTTTTAATAGCCTTTTCTTTTTTGTATTCTGATTATTTTTTCTACTCTGTCTTCTAATTCTGCTTCCTCTAATCTGCTGGTTATTCCTTCCAATGTGTTCTTTATTTCTGCTATGTCATTCTTGATTTCTGATTGGTCATTTTTCATTGTTTATATGTCTTTTCTCATGCTGTTGAACATCTTTATAATCTTTACTCTGAACTCTATAACTTGTTCATCTCCATTTCATTTAGCCCTTCTTTTGGAGTATTCTCTTGTTTTTTTTCATTTGTTTCACCGTTTTGGCTGTCTCAGCAGGGTTTGGAGCTTGCCAGAATCTCCCTGTGGATATCAATGTTTTACAGATTGTGGCTCCCTTGCTTGGTTTGAGTATGTATGGAAAGGACCACGCTTACTCTCCCAGGTAGAGTTGCAGACCAGGAGAAGACTCAAATATCCCAGAGATCTGCCTCTGCCTGCAGGCTGGCTATTAGTCTCAGTCACTTATTGAGCTTCTGCCTGCAGCCCTTAGATGGTCATAAGTTCCCACTGGTAGGCAGGGTGAGCAGATTTTCAGTGTATGGGCTATAGCTGCTTTGATGGGAAAACTCTGCCTGAAAAAAATGGTTTCTGTCCCTGCATTAATGGCTCAGCATGGAAGCCCTGCATCTGCTTTCACAACTCTGACCCCAGAGCCACAAAACCCAGCAACTGTGGTCCCAACACAAGGCTCAAAGCATCCAGACACTCATCTCTGCCTGTAAGATGGCTGGTAGTTTCTGACAGTTAATGAGCCTCAGATTGCAGTCCTATCCTAGGCACTAACTCCTCCTTGCAGGCGGAGTGAAATTCCAATGGGTGGGGCAGTTGCTTCCACTGCCCATCCTTGGGCTAAAGCCACCTCAATGGGAAAAGTCTGTCCAGCAAAAATGGTTTCTGTAGCATGGGGGAATGACTCAGCATAAGCCTTCTGATGGCCTTCTTCCCAGCTCTCTCCCCAGTGCCACAAACCCCTGACTCTCCTCACATAGCTCCAGTACAGTCAGCCCTCCCTCTGCTGGAGCCCAAGGTGAGTGGCTGTAGCTGAAATTTAGCTGGCCATTCAGGTGGGTGCCTGTGTTCCCAGTGCCTCTTCCTGCTGGACAGAACCTCTGTTCTGGTGTTTTTTACAGCCAGGTGTTATGTGAGTGCCTTGGCCTATTCTGCCACTCTGTACTGGGGAGCCAGCTTGAGGTTTAAACCTCAGACTTCTCAGGGGAACTTCTCATAGTTAAGATAGCTATGAGCTGCTGCCTGTGGGAGCCCTGTCAGCCCTCTCACACCTCTGCACCTCCTACAAGATTCAATTTGGGTTCCTCTTTACATCCCTGGTTATAAGGGTTCTCTCCATCTGGTCTTCAGTTGGTTATTCCAGATGACTTTTCTTTATATTAGTTGTAATTCCAGTTTGGTCCTGGGAGACAGTCAGTATAGCTTCTGTTCACTCCACTGCCATTTTTTTTTTTTTTTACCAATCATCTTAAATACAAAAATCAAAGCCCATACATTCACTGTCATCTTGAGCCTATGAATGGCAGCTAAAATGTCTCTGATTTATAATAAAATTCAGATCATTAATGTTCAACATTAAACCTAAAGACAAAGACAAACATTGTAATTTCAAGAATACCAGATCTATGCTGTTCAAATGGACATTTTTACTAGTTCCTTGTAGTAGAAGACTATGAAGCTCATAGGGGAAAAAAAATCCTCCATATTTCTGACTAACTCATTCAGCCAGAAACTAGGCCTATAGCACTTGTTTTTATTTTGTTGCACATGGCCCCGAACCACAGAAGATTGTAAACAGTCTAGGCCTGCCATGCATGAACTCTGTTTTCCCCACAATTTTTTAATCCCGAGGCTTTGAGTCTTTAAGGCCCCTTGGGATTTAATAATAAAAATATGGGTCTCTTAGACCTGGACCTCTTGGACAAAGAGGTTTTCTAGACTCAGCCAGTTGCACAGCCCATTCTTTGGTTGGACACAAACCCCTTCTCAAAGGGACACATTGTAGTAACCTAAGTAAAGAGCCGGGACTACAGTTAATCAACCAATTAGTCAATCAATCAATCTCTGTCTACTAAGTGCCTAGTACTTACTCTCTAAATATCATCTCTGGAGCTATAAGATGAGTGAGCAGAACAGAGGGTTTACCATGTCACCATGAAACAGAAAAACCCCAGTATTTTCTGACTTAGTGCCAATAGCCTAGTTAAAATAACACAAAATAGTGCAATGTGAGAAAGATGTCTGGACAAAGGTAAATGTTCAGAGGGGAATGAGAGTGAGTAGGCACAGTGCATCAAGAGCAGCCACAGCCCAGCATCAGGGGAGCCAGAGTCTAGAGCTCTCCCTCTCTACTGGGTAGAGCACTTGGCCCTGCCAGCCAGGGCAGCTGCAGCCTCCCCAGTCTTCTCTCATCTCAAAGCCCCACTCTCCAGACCATCCCCAGCCAGGAGGGACTTAGGCAGCTCTGCCCTGTGCCACAGAGTAGTAGGATCCACATAACATCTGGATGTGAACCCTGGTGAAGAGGCATCAAAACTATGAGCTTCCATAAAAGATAACAATTGAGAAGACTATCTTGATGCATCAACTTCAAAAGTTTTATTCCAACTACCAAATGAGTCTGCTTAGTGGACATTTAATGAACTCCTCAGACTAAACTTATCGGGGCAGTGATTAGGCACTGTTATCACCAACCACAGCCTGGAAATCTGGACCTTCAGTTTCTCATTAGTACAACCACATTCCTGATGGCTGACCACCATCAGGGATTCACTTGTGGGATGATTTGAAAGAGTGAAAAGGATGATTCATTTTATTTTCCTTGTTGATTAAAAATTGTCATCTCATAATTTCATCTTAATGTATTTTCAAATTAGCCCCCATGTGTCCAACATGATAAAGAAATGCTCACGGAGAACATTACCTGGCCTCATAAAAAATCAGTTTTTGAGCATCCCTTAAGTAGAGTCATAGAGAAAGTAGCATTAAATTTTCAGGAAAGTTACTTTATTGATGCCTACTTACCTATTTATGCCAGACTAAAAACTTATTTCACTTTTCCTATTAAATATGTAAGCTCTGGCCATTGTGGCTCAGTGGTTAGAGCATTGGCCTGGGCACCAAAGGGTCGTGGGTTCAATTCCTGTTCAAGGACACATTCCTGGGTTGCAAGTTCAATCCCTGGCCACGGTCAGGGCATGTGCAGGAGATAATCAATCAACATGTGTCTCTCACACTGAGGTTTCTCTCTCTCTCTCACTCCTTTCCTCTCTTCTAGTCTCTCTAAAAAAATCAATAGAAAAAATATCCAGGGTGAGGATTAACCAAAAAAAAAAAAAAAGAATATATAAGAAAATTTCATTTATGTCCTAATAGAGTGTTCTTGCCCTACCTGCCAAGAACCCTCTGAGATGCAAATGACCCTCTGTACTCAGAAGAAGGAACATCTTACAGATAATGAGTACTTCTTGAAGAAGTCAAAAGAGCATGAGTAATTTCTACACATTCTTTTCCATTCCAAAAACTAGTTATTCATGGAAACGAGATATAACTGGTTCTTAAGGAACACTAAACATGTCAACATGGAAAGCAGTCTAGTAAAATGTGGATAGAAGCAAGCATTGACCCCAAGTAATTTATATCTAAAGTAATTGTAAAACCAGAAAAAAAAAACCTCAGAATTTTGGGGCACTCTTTTTACCTGCTCGAAGTAAAAAACAAAGATGGGTCCTGGATGGTGAATATTTTTCTACATCAATGTTTGACCACCTTACAATGGGAGAAGGATCCAGAAGTATTCTTTAAAGAAAATAGAAAACCAGAAGATAATAAAGCAGGTTATCCTCCACTCTAATTGAATACCAGGATTTCAACACAGAAAATGAATAAGCTTTTACTCAGCAGAATTATTATGTAATATGCTCTCAGATTGTTAAACCCAGAACTTAAAAACTTCAGCTTATAAACCTACTCTTATAGTGTAGGTACAACAGAAATAGCATTTGGTGACAGAGAGGTACTGCCTAATAATCACCCTATCTATATACAAGTGGTATTTTTTTTTTATTTATTTAAATTTGAGTTCTTTCAAACATGGCCTAGATCCATTCGGCCCCTGAAATTGTTAGTCAAAATCAATTAATTGAGCAGACTTACATGGTATGAGTTTTGATACAGTAATATAAAAGAAATCAAAAGCAGAATGAATATTTTAGCATCTGAGTTTATTAGTTCCACATCAGATGTGTGTAAAGATTACCTCTGAATGGCACAGTGTTGATATTTCTACATGTGTTTAATGTCTTGATTTCACAAACAGCTCCAATTTTTTTTAAAGCTCTTCTGACCCATTCACATGTGTTTTTCTCACAAGTGTGTCAAAGACCTAATTAATACACCAAGAGTCTTGGCCTGAAAATCTTGGGCCTAGACTACCAGAAAGCTATTCTGGCCACTCTAATATCTAGAAACTTCCTAATTTCTCAGCTCCATGTTTCAATATCATGTATTAACACAGAATTCTCCCTTATCAACATGGAAATAGCTTTGGTAAGGCCTTATGTTTGTATAGTGAACTCTGGGTTTAGGGTTAGGGATTTTCTTTTTCTGAGTGCTGAAGTTAGATCCTAGGGAATTTAAAGGAAAAGTCAGTCCAAAGTTTTCTTTGCACCTCAAAGACCGTGTTTTCTTTCTTTCTTTCTTTCTTTTTTTTTTTTTTAAATAGACCATTTGTTAGAGCAGTTTTGGTTCACAGAAAAATTGATCAAAAAAGTACCGAGATTCCCCATTTACCCCTGTCTCCACACATCAGAAACCTCCCCCACTATTAACATCTCTTACCAGAGTGTACATATATTTTTTACAGTTGATGAACCTACATCGACACATCATTATCCCCCAAAGTCTATAGTTTACCTCAGGGTTAACTCTTGGTGTTGTTCACTCTATGGGTTTGACAAATGTATAATAATAGATATCTATTATCAAAGTATCATACAGAATAGTTTCCCTGCCCTAAAAATCCTCTGTGTGCCATCCTATTCATTCCTCCCTCACTCCCACCCTCAGCAACCACTGATCTTTTTTTAAATCTCCATAGTTTTTTGCCTTTTCCAGAATGTCATATGCCTTGAATCATACATTATGTAGCCTTTTCAGATTGGCTTCTTTTAGTTACTAATATGAACTTAAGCTCCTTCATGTCTTTTCATGGCTTGATGGTACATTTATTTGTAATGCTGAATAATATTCAATTATCTGAAATTACCGCGTTTATTCATCCATTCAGCTACTGAAGGACATCGTGATTGCTTCTAAATGTTGGCAGTTATGAATAAACATCCATGTTCAGGGTTTTTTTTTTTTGAGTCCATAGTTTTCAATCCAGTTAGATAAATACCAGGAAGCATAGTTGCTGAATCATATAGTTAGAGTATGTTTAGTTTTATAAGAAACTGCCAAACTGTTTCTCAATGTGGCTGTACCATCTTGGCTTCCCACCAGCAGTGAATGAGAGTTCCTGTTCTACATTCTCCCAGCATTTGAGGGTGTTAGTGTTTCGGATTTTAGTTACTGCAATAGATACGTAGTGGTGTCTCACTGTTGTTTTAATTTCTAATTCCCTAGTGACAAATGATGTTCAGAACTTTTCATATCTTATTGACTATCTGTATATCTTCTTTGGTGAAGTGCTTGTTAAGGTCTTTTGCCCATTTTTTAATAAGACATTTTTTTGAAATCTAGTTTATATCCTAGTAGAATACAGGTATAAGAGAGAAGTAAGATGCAGGGAGGTTATGTGTGTGAACTTTGGAGGCAGACTGGATTTGAATCTCAGACCTGCCCCTTTCTAGCCATGTGATTTGCCTCTCTGTGTCTCCATTTCTTTATCTGTAAAATGGGAATAATAATTTTAATAGCATCTATCTCAGAGGATTGTTATGAGAGTTACACACATGAATACATGTGAACTACTTAGAACAGTGCTGATATGTGTGCACTCAGCATTCAGCATGACTTCCACACAGACAAAGGAACACTTGCTGCCTAAGATCTGCTCCATTAGCAATATATCATTAAGACTTACCAATAGTAAATGCCTGTCAGTTATTGAGATCCTTCTTCTAGGTTGGACTTTTCATTGTCACACCGAACTTCTGAGGTAGGTATTAATATCTCCATTTTATAACAGACCAGGACAGTTATCATGCTGGACAGTCAGGAAGGCAGCACCAGGGTTTGAACTCAGGCCTATCTAACTTGGGAGCCTGGGTCCCTAATCACAGCTAACTCAGTTCTCTTATGCTATCAACTAAAATAAGCTTATCTGTTTCTTTCAATCTGACATCTACTAGGTGAAATATATGACATCACTGATATTTGCCCTACATTTTGTCTGGTTCATCCTAGTAGTGAAAACTGCTTCTTTTAGAATAACCACAAAGCAGTCTAGAGAGACAGATGTAGAGTGCTTTCTAGGAAAGAAAAAGGCTTACTGAGGACTAAGGTTGGGCTGCGTGGCCAGCAGCAGGGCGCTATCAGGAGGGAAGCCTGACTGCTATACCTGGGTGGGAAAGACCACACTGTTTACTTCCCAACTTTGCCAAAGGCAGCCTGTATGGGCCTACCAGGTTGCAAACTGCAGCATGGGAAGGCTTAGCCATTTGCAATTCCGGAAAACAAATTTCTTTACTATGTAAAAGGCTATGATTACTGTGCTTTTAAAACTGACTCTGAGAGCAAGAACCGTCTTATTAGATATTCTATAAATAGTATTTGGCTCATTGTGAAAGCTTAATAGATATTTTAGAATTAGAAGAAAAGTCACAATAAATCCTTTGTTTCTGGAAACAAAAGAACTCTCTGGCTTTTGCTGTCCCCACTCCCTATTCTGAGGGTGCTCTACAAACAGCTCACCTGAGGCTGGCAGAGAGAAGGAGCCTCCATTTCATTGCACCCAACCAGCCTGGAGCCTCCTCTTTTCTCCAGGGAATGATAGTACCACCATCTATCAACGGTAGTTACTTTAATTCCAACTTGGATGAGAATAACACAAAACTCTGCGAAACTATTATATTATATCAACAAAACCATTTCAATCTCATCATCAGAAAAGTAGGTACTTGGGTGTTTGTTGAGCCTCACAACTGGCTACTGCAGCCAGACAGGTACATCAAGCATCTATTCTGCTCTTGGGGACTTAGAAACCTACTCAGGAAAACTTGGACTATGGCACAGGGGTAGGTAGAGAAGGCTATGCTGTCACTCCTGTGTTAAATGATGTACTGTATACAGATGACAAATTCAGAGGTCAGTGAGGTCTCTCCCAGAGGAATGTATCATAGCTGAAGCTTAAGAAGAGTAGGATCTGGAAGGCAACCAGAAGATATGCAAGGAAGATAATGTGATAAAGGGTACGGAGGTGGGAAAACAAAGATGAGGTGGGACAGAAGAGTTATACTGGGGAGGAACAGGATTTGAGGAAAAATAGGGGACATGCTAGTACTGGAGGTCCTAGCCATAGCTATCAGACAAGAAGAAAAAGTAAAAGGCACCTAAATTGGAGAGGAGGAAGTAAAGCTGTCGTTATTTACAGATGGCATGATATTGTACATAGAAAACTCTAAAGACTTCATCAAAAACTACTAGATTTAATAAATAAATTTGGGAACATAGCAGGATACAAAACTAGCACCCAGAAATCGATGGCATTTTTATACACCATTAATGAACTATCAGAAAAAGAAACTAAAAAAACAATCCCATTTACCATTGCAACAAAAAAATTAGGATACTTGGAAATAAACTTAATTAAGGAGGTAAAAGAGCTGTACTCAGGAAACTACCAGAAGTTGAAAAAAAGAGATAGTGGAAGATATAAACAAGTGGAAGAAGATAACATGTTCATGGATTGGAAGAATTAATATCATTAAAGTGTCCATACTACCCAAAGCAATCTATAGATTCAATGCAATCCCTATTAAAATGCCAATGACATATTTCACAGATCTAGAACAAATACTCAAAAAATTTACATGGAACCAGCAATCTGGGAAAAAAAGAACAGAGTAGGAGGGATCACAATACCAGATATCAGGTTATACTACAAAGCCATTGTAATCAAAACAGCCTGATACTGGCACAAGAACAGGCATATAGATCAATGGAACAGAACAGAGAACAAAAAAATAACCCAAGCCATTATGCTCAATATTTGACAAAGGAGGCAAAAGCATACAATGGAGTAAAGACAGTCTCTTCAATAAATGGTGTTGGGAAAATTAGACAGGTACATGCAAAAAAAAAAAAAAAAAAATGAAGCTAGACCACCAACTAACATCATACACAAGCATAAACTCACAATGGATAAAAGACTTAAATGTAAGCTGTGAAACCATACAAATTCTAGAAGGAAACATAGTTGGCAAAATTGCAGACATCTCACATAGCAGAATTTTCACTGATACACCACCTAAGGCAAGAGAAACAAAGGAAAACATTAACAAATGGGATTATATCAAACAAAAAAGCTTCTGCACAGCAAAAGAAACCAGCATCTAAGTGAAAAGGGAACTCACTGTATGGGAGAATATATTTGTTAATGATACATCTCATAAGGGGTTAAATTCCAAAATATATAAAGTATTCATACAACTAAACAAAAGGAAGACAAACAATCCAATTAAAAATGGCAGAGAACTTGAATAGACACTTCTCCAAATAGGGCATGCAAATGGCCAAGAGACATATAAAAAAATGCTCAACATCACTAATCATCAGAGAGATACAGATTAAAATGACTATGAGGTCTCACCTCACACCTGCCAGAATGGCTACCACCAATAAATCAACAAACAAATGCTGGCAAGGATTTGGAGAAAGGGGAATCCTAGTACGCTGCTGGTAGGATTGCAGACTGGTGCAGCCACTATAGAAAACAGCATGGAATTTCCTCAAAAAATTAAAAATTGATCTGCTGTTTGACCCAGTGATCCCACTTCTAGGAATATATCCTAAGAATCCCAAAACACCAATCAGAAAGAATTTATGCACCTCTATGTTCATAGCAGTGCTATTCACAATAGCTAAGATCTGGAAACAGCCCAAGTACTCATCAGTAAATGAGTGGAAAAAAAAGCTGTGGTCCATATACACAATGAATACTATGTAGCTGTAAAAAAGAAGAGATCTATTAACCTTTAAGACAGCACAGAAGGACCTGGAGAGTGTTATGCTAAGTGAAATAAGCCAGTCAGAGAAATACAAGTATCACATGATCTCACTTGTATGTGGAATATAATGAACAAAATAAAGTGATGAATAAAATAGAAACAGAGGCCCTGGCCAGTTTGGCTCAGAGGTTAGAGCGTCGGCCTGCGGTCTGGAGAGACCCGGGTTCAGTTCCCGCTAAGGGCATGTACCTCAGTTGCAGTTTGTCCCTGGCCCTGGTTGGTCGTGCGGGAGGCAGCCACTCGATGGGTCCCTTTCACGTTAATGTTTCTCTCTCCCTCTCTCTTCCTCTCTCTCCCTCCCACTCTGTCTGAACAAAAATGGGAAAATGTCCTTGGGTGAGAATAAAAAAAAAAAAAAATAGAAACAGAGGCATGGAAACATGGAACAGACTGATGGACATCAGAGGGAAGGGAGGAGGGGGAGCGAGAAGAGATTAACCAAAGAACTTACATGAATATATGCATATACCCATGGACACAGACAATAGGGTGGTGAAGGCCTGGGGCAGGACAGGAACTGGGAGGAGGGAGGCAATGGGGAATAAAAGGGGGCACATCTGTAATACTCTCAACAATAAAGATTTTTTTAAAAAGCTGTAAGGGACACATGACAGGCACCCACACTATGGATAACTTTGAAATCCCCCACGATGAGAAGGCTGCCTGTGTTTGTATTGTATGGACAGCTCTCAAAACACATTCACATAGCTCACCTCATTGGACCTCAGAGCAACCATCTGATGTCTGGTGTTATCTTCACTCACAGGTGAGGAAATGGGCTGTGGGACTCATCCACAGTCATGCAGCTTTCAAGAGGTAGAACCTGAATGCAAACCCAGGTCCAAATCCCACATGCTTTGCTCTAAGACTCACTGCTTAAAGATCACACAGTTCCCTTTCCCCACGTGGAGTCTAGTAATAATACCAGCAGCACCTCATGTTTACTGATTGTCTTTCATCTAACTGTCTACTCTTATGAAATGATCACATTTCAATGACTCAGTTGTGATTTAAGTATTAGAGATTTTCTCTTTTTACAGAGCCAGAATCAAATTATGGGCAAGTGACAGAAAAACAAACAAACAAAAAAACACATAATGTTCTGACAGACAATAGCTTCCTGGTACTTGGTAGCATCCATAAGAAGGCAGTGAGGTGAGGGGGTCACCACCAGGAGGAACTGAAGGAAGTGTTCATAATGATACAATGATGATTAGAGGAAGGAAGTTTCCTGTATTCTTGGACTTGAGCAATGCTTCATATAGCAGAGTTTTTATGAGAACCACAGAAGCATATTAACTTCATGACCCTAGGACTTGCTCAGAAGTGAGTTCTTTCTCCACACTCCCTGCCTCTGTGCATGACTAACTTCATCCCTTAATACCCAATATGAAATGAAATATACAAAACAGTAACTAAATCACTGACACCAGATGTGATGCCAAGTGCACAGAATTACCCAAACAGCTGAATTAGGGCCGCCATTCACACTTTTCCAGCTTCCGGCCTGGAAAATGACCCTGTGAGGATCTCCTGGGGCTGGGGCTCAGCTGTCAGCTGTCGGCTGAGCTTGGGGAGTCCTGCCTTTCTGAGCCTTCCAGCTTTGTGGATCTCTGGGGTGGTGGCTTCCAGAGGCTCCCTTTCAGCTGCTCTCTTTTTGTGTAATCAGTTGTTCGCCAGGGTTTACCACTTCTTGATAGGACTTCCCAGCTGCTCCAGGAAGGAGCCCCCCCTTATATTTTCTTCTCATTCCATTTTCCCGAGGAGTCAGATCTGCCCACTAATCATTGCACAATCCGTCTTATACAGATACTGAGCTTAAGAGGCAAAGAAGTCCCCTTATATGTCACTAAATGCCCACTGCTCAAAAATACATCTGTGTCTTCTTACGTGCATCCTACCTCATTTTCCATCATCACTGAAAATATGATGGGGTAGGAGCTTTGTTTAATTCTGCACAGCTACTTCTCTGTGACACATGTCAAAGGAGGAGCAATTCCACCCATATCTCCCAGGTGCACAGTAAGTGGACTTCAAGGCCTCTTTGTATTGGATGGCATAGTTGGCACAAGTAGGTATATCTAATGAGATTCATTCATTTGTTCCTACTCGCTGTAAGATAGATTTGCATTGAACAGAATTATAATGTCATAACACTTCACTTTAATTATGGCCAATGGCAGCTGGTACCCCAATTCACAGCCATCAACTTTTTGTTAAGGATATGCAATTAAAATATATTTATTTCCCACTCAAAGATGGGGCACAGTATTCAATTGACTTGTGTTTGTCTGCTTAAACACAAGGAAAGCAGTTAACAAGGGCCCAGTTTTCATGATGCTATCATTTGCTATTTCCCAGGTCCTGAGAGCCCCCACAGTCTCATAAAACCCCACTGAAACTCATGGAGCCTGATCTTCTGACTTGATTCTTCATGCTTTGTGTAAACAGCTCCCTTAGATGTATTTTCATCAGAAGTCTTTTACAATAAAATCAGATCGCAGGAAAATACTTACAGGCAGAAAGAACATAAAGAAATTTTATTCATTCTTTTGTTCATTCAATAAACAAACTCAGCCCTGGCCAGTTTGGTTCAGGGATTAGAGTATTGGCCCGCGGACCAAAGAGCCCCGGGTTTGGTTCCCGCTAGGGGCACGTACCTCGGTTGCAGTTTGTCCCCAGCCCGGTTGGGGTCATGTGGGTGGCAGCCAGTTGATGTGTCTCTCTCACATCAATGTTTCTCTCTCTCTCTCTTCCTCTCTCTCTCCCTCTTGCTCTATCTGAAGATAAATGCAAAAATGTCCTTGGGTGAGGATAAAAAAAATAAAATAAACTCAGACAATAAATAATAAAGAAGCTAATGTGTACATTGTCAAAAGGTAGTAACAATCATGAAGAGAAATACATTTGGATAAGGGGATAAAGAGTGGTGGGCTGAGGGTAGAGTTTGCTATTCTATTTTGCTTGGGCAGAATGCCCAACTGAAAGGATGATATTGAGGGATGCCCTGAAGGAGAAGGAGGAATGTGTGAGTCATACTGATATTTGGACAAAGGGTGTTCTGGACAAAATGACAACCACCAGGGTTCTAGGATAGGAGCATGCTCATCACGTTTGGAAAAGAGCAAAGAGGTCATAGTGGTTGCAGTCACGTGAAAAAGGGGAGGCTTAGTAGTTGCAATCAAAGAAAGAGCAAGGGCTAAATAACACAGATTGTGGCAGGCATAAGGATGTGAGCTATGGCTTGAGCTGCATGAGAAATCAACAGGGTTTTCAGCAGAGGAGAGACACGCCATGATCATGTTTCAATAGCCTCACTTTGCTGATGTGTTGCAAATAGACTACTGGGGTAAAGGCAGAAGCAGGGAGACCAGTCAAGAGGTGTATAGTAGGCTAGGGCTGCCATCACAAAATGTTATTGACTGGGTGGCTTAACTAACAGAAATTTATTTTCTCACAATTCTGTAGGCTAAACATCCAAGATCAAGGTGTTGGCAGTTGGTTCTTCCTGAGATCTCTCTCTTTGTCTTGCAAATAGTAATCTCTGTGTGTGTCTTCATGTGGCCTTGCTTCTATGTGTGCACATTCCTGATATCTATCCCCTTATGCTAAGGACATTAGTCATATTGAATTATTTCCTCATTTAATTTTTTTCTTTTTTCTTTTTTTAAGATATGTTCCTGACATTGAAGGAAAACTAGGACACCCATCTGGCAGAGCTGGATAGCTTTCCAGAGCTGAAGTTGAATGGACCTGCTGTACCAGTGCTGACTGTGCAGCTGCATTCTTGCAAAGATGACTGGGAAGGGTTCTAGGAAAACCCAGGGATACCTGGGAGGCACAAAAGGCCTGGAAAAACAGAACTGCCTGCAGCTTGAAGTCCAGATGATAAGCTGGCTTGTGCAGCAAGCTGAACAAAAAGCTGAAGCGAATCCTGGGAGGACAGGAGCCGGGGACAGGGTCGTAGCAGTGACAGGGAGCAGTGTGACTGCTGCAGTTGGAGAGGGTGCCTGCAGCCCTGGGAATGAGGAGTAACATTGGGGGTGTTAGAGACAGAAAAGCCAGGGTAGGAGGGATTTGAAGGTGGCAGAGGTCCCTGAGTAACTGAAAAGAGTGAGGGGACAGCATTTGACAAGTTAAGGGGGAAAGGTGTTGCTGAGACTGGCACGGAGACTGAAAGCCCTGAGAGAACAGCTGCTGTAGAACTAGGAGGAGGGATAGGTATGGATGTGGCAGCTGCAGATGAGGTGACTATTAATGTCCCTGGAAGAGATGCTGACCCAGTGTCCCTGACAAACCTAAAGTGCCATGAGAGGGATTCACAGAATGAGATGGACCTTTGAAGGCTGAGGGAATAGGACTTGTGGGTTCAGTTTTGATTGTAATAGGAATCGTTGTTACAGCAGGGCTAGATGTCATATGCACGTCTGAGTTACTTGGATGGAGGCCATGCAACAGGGTAGCTTAGGAGCCAGAGCTAACTGGCCCTGAAGTTAAAGCTGCTGTTGGAGTAGCTAGAAGAGACTGGCCAGGCAAAGTAGGGGGAGAGGAAGTTGAGTTGGCTACAGGAGATGGCAGGCCTGGGAACGTGGCCAATCCTGGAGTAGAAGAACCCTGACAGGTGGGAATGGCTGGTGGGGCATAGCACTTGTTAGGGGACAATGCAGGAGAATCTGAGCTGTGATTAGAAAGAGAAGAGAATGAAGACAGCCCACTTGTCACAGCAGCAGATAAAGCAAAAGAGCTGATTAGGCTGGTATCACTGGAGGTCAGAAAGCCTTTTAAAGCAGACAGAAGAGGATTATTCACATCAAGTGGACAAGCACCACTGGGAGTGGAACCACCAGCAATTACAGAAGGAATTGGGCTGGACAGGCCTTGGGATGTTGGTGTTAAGGGCAAGGGGAGACGGCAAAAACTGATGACAATGAAGCAGAATTTGAGTTGTTGGCAGAGCAGTAGTAGAGGTGGCAGAAAAGGGGAGGGTAATGAAAGGGGCAGAAGTAGAAGCAAAGGTTTCACTGGAAGCAGGAGTGGCCCGAGGTACAGATGTGGCCTGAGGGACTGGGGTAGGAGTGGCAGAAGGACCTGGCAGTGGGACTAGGCCAGGAAAAATGGAAGGAACAGGAGTAGATATTGTGCTGTGGACAGAAGTGACAGGGGCAGCTGGCAATGAAAGGGTTCTGATAACTGTTGGATTCGGCATTGATGGCTGAGGTATATGAACAGCTAAGGAGACCTGCCCTGGGAACACAAGAAGGATAGTATTCAGCATGTTCAGGCCAGAAAAGGTGGCAGTTGCTGATGCTGATGGATGACTTGCTGCCTTGACAAGGGATGCTGTAGGAACAGGAGTTGCTGCAGGTGTTGCAGGATTAGAACTATGAGGAGAAAAGAATTGACTTGCTGGGGGAGAAAATGTTTGATTTTGTATATGATTTGACTGATTGGAAAGGTCTTCATTTTCTGTTCCTTCTGGATTAGGAGTATATGGAGGTGGAGGGGGTACACCAGGAGCTATAACATCGGCTAACGGTACCATACCTGCATTGTTATAAGCACTTGATGTAATAGTTGCATGTGGCCGGCATGGAGGTATTGGATAAGGAACAGATTTATGTGGATTATATGTTGAAGGAGGTGGTTTGAATGGTCCAAAAATCCATGCAGCTATTCTTTTGCCTTTGTTGGTACATTCTTCACCATCTTTATTCAAAGGAGTTCTGGGAAAAAGTCCATTTATGCGACTAGGTTTTCCTTTGGGATATGGATCTCCTGGGATTGTTCTACAAGAAGATATCATAGCATGAGGAGCTTTGCAGCCTCCCTTGAAAGCCTATTCAAGTACTCTCTTGCACCATTTCTTCTCAGATATATTTATTCTGAATAAATCTTCAATGGCACGAGAATTTTGTGCATCAACAATGTTTAATCTAACGGTTCAAGAGCAACTAGTTTGTTTTTACGTGAAACAGTTGAGTATATTGACCACTCCTGCTGGGTGAACAGCCACCATTTTATGTTGTAATGTTTTCATTGCCTTCAACTGAGGCTCAGCCCAGGATAAATATCTCAGTAAATCAACTACTTGTTCACTAGAGAAATATCCATGTACATATTTGATTGTTTTTAATTTGTACTGTCAAAACAGCCTTTCTAATTTCATCCAGCACCATTTCAAAGGACTTTTTGTCCATCTTGACTACTCTCTCGACACCGTTTTAACAGTTATACTTTCAATTACATAACGTTCGTCCCTGGTCTGCTGATAGGAAAAATGTTTAGAGCTGAGGAAGAAAAAGACATCAGGAGCAAGAGAAAGGATGTAAAGAGGTAAACTACTTAAAACTCTGGAAAAAAAATTCTTTTTTTTCTTAACTTATCTTTGTTATTGAATGTATTACAGACCTCCCCCTTTTTTTCCCATTGACCCCCTTCTCCCCAATCCCGCCCCCCTCCTGCCTTCCCCACACTATTTTCTGTGTCCATTGGTTATGCATATATGCATATCAGTTATTTTGTTTCTTTCTTCCCACTCCATCTCCCCACTTCCCTTTGAGGTTCATCAGTCTAACAACCAATTTGTACTTCTTAATCCCTTCACCTTTTTCACCCATCCCCAAACTCCCCTCCCATCTGGCAACCAACAAAAAGTTTTCTGTATCTATGAGTCTGTTTCTGTTCTGCTTGTTCATTTTGTTTGTAGATTCAATTGTTGATAGATATATATTAATTGCCATTTTATTGTTCATATTTTTGTTTTTCTCCTTCGAGAAGACCCTTCAACATTTCATATAATACTGATTTGGTGGTGATGAACTTTTTTAGCTTTTTCTTGTCTGGGAAACTCTTGATATGTCCATAGATTCTAAATGATAGGATAGACTAATCTTGGTTGTAGGTAGTTGCTTTTCATCACCTTGAATATCTCTTGCCACTCCTTTCTGACCTGCAAAGTTTCTTTTGAGAAATTGGCTGACACTCTTATGGAAGCTCCTTTGTAGGTAACAAACTGCTTTTCTTTTGCTGCTTTTAAGATGCTCTCTTTGTCTTGAACCTTTGGAATTTTGATGATGACGTGTCTTAGTGTGGAACTCTTTGGATTCACCTTGTTTGGGACTCCCTCTGCTTCTTGGACTTGTATGTCTATTGCCTTCACCAAGTTAGGGAAGTTTTCTGTCATTATTTTTTTAAATAAGTTTACAATTTCTTGCTCTCTCTCTTCTCCTTTTGGCACCCCCATGATGCGAATGTTGGTATACTTGAAGTTGTCCCAGAGGCTCTTTACACTATCCTCATTTTTTTGGATTCTCTTTTCTTTTTGCTGTTCAGATTGGGTGTTTTTTGCTTCCTTATATTCCAGATCGATGGTTTGCTTCTTGGCTCCACCTACTTTATTATTGATTCTCTGTAAATTATTCTTTATTTCAGTTAGTGCATCCTTCATTTCTGACTGGTCCTTTTTTATGTTGTTGATGGTCTCCTTAAGTTCCTTGAAGTTCTCACTAAGTTCCTTGAGCATCCTTATAACCAATGCTTTGAACTCTGCATCTGATTGGTTGCTTATCTCCATTTTATTTAGTTATTTTCCTGGAGTTTTGTTCTTTTCTTTCATTTGGGACATGTTTCTTTGTCTCCTCATTTTGGTTGCTTCCCCATGTTCGTTTCTATGTGTTAGGTAGACTTGTTATGTTTCCTAGGCTTCATAGGGTGGCCTACTGTTGTAGGTGTCCTGTAGGACCCAGTGGCACAGCCTCCCTGATCACCCCAGCTGTGGACTGTACACTCTTCTGTTGTAATTGAGTCTTGATTGCTGTTGGAACGTCAATGGGGGATTTACTCAGGCTGATCAGCTGCAAGGACTGGCTGTGCCCATTGACCACTGGCCTCTGACTCCCTTGGATGGTCAGTGGTATAGGGGCCCACCACACAGAGCAAGACTTACTTCAACAGGGTTCTGGTACACACTAAGTCCACTCATTGATTGTGTCACTTATGGAGGTGGCTGAGTGGTGGTGCTTTGATGTGGTCTGAAGCTGTCCACTGGGTGTGCTGGCTCTGAGGCAAGGTCAGCCACTGCATGTGTTCTACCTGGGACCGCCAGGCATAAGCTACAAAGTGATCTGCATATGGCTGCTTCTTGTGCTGGGCTTGGAGGTGCCCAGGAAAAGCCAAGTTGTGAACCAAGGCTGGCTGCTTCTAGTGCCATTCCTGGGGCCACTAAACAAGAGGTACAGGGCTAGCTGAGACCAGATGCTGCTTGAGAGATTTTAGGAAAATCTGAAGCAGGATCAAAGACAGGCCAATCCTATGGTAAAGCCATTGGAAACAGGTTGGGTGGGCCTGAAAGTTGGGTGGGGCAGGGCCTCAGGGAATCACCAGGGCAGGGCAAACCGTGTGAGCCAGGTTGCTGGAGTCCCAGATATAGCAGCAGTCTGCCGCCCCAGAGAAGGGCTCACCAAAGGAACAAAGGCCTCTGCCAGCATGTCTGTCCAAGAGAAAGCTGCCTCTCCAGCCCTGGTCCCGATGCCAAACAGCTCAGTTCTTCCTTGTATGTCTCTGGCGCCTTTCTTTTATTTGCAATTTTTATTAATTTATTTTTGTTACAGATGTTTCTCCTTTTCCTCCCCTAGACACCCTTCTCCCGATCCAGCCCCACTCCCACCAGCATTGTTGTTTATGTCCATTGGTTACACATACATGCATATAAATCATTTGGTTTATCTTATCACTCTCTGGTACCTTTCAAGCTGCCTCCCCTCAGAGCTCAGAGTGAACAAGTCCAAGTAAGTCCATGCATGAACCCTTTAAGAGGAACTGCCTGGGACTCCAGAAGCCTTAGCATCCCTCAGCCTCAGTTCCCACTGTTTTTTACAGCCAGAAGTGATGGGGACTTCTCTTCCTGGCACTGGAACCCTGAGCTGGGAGCCTGGTGTGGGACGGGGACCCCTCACTCCTCATGGAGGACCTTCACAGCCAAGGTATCCTCCTGATTTTTATCCACCACACATGAGTGTGGGACCAGCCCGTTCACGTCTCTGCCCCTCCTATCAGTCTCAGTGTGGCTTCTTCTTTAATTTTGTAGTTATAGGACTTCCATTCAGCTTGATTTCAGGTGGTTTTGAATGATGATTGTTTATTCAAAAAAGTTTAGTTGTAATTTTGATGTGGTTGTAGGAGGAGGCAAATACCGCATTTACCTACACTGCCATCTTGACCAGAACTCCCCTGAAAAAAAAATTATTTAAATGGAGATTTACAGAGACTCTTTATTTTTTTTTAAAAAAAGAAGAAAACCATTAGGTTTCCCCAGCTTTTTTACATAAAGCTTCAGGACACCAGAGGGAAGAACTGGGCTCTTTCTGAGTCCTGCTGAGAAGCCCAGGTTAGGAGGCCCACTGAGCATTGTCCCAGCAGCTACAGGCCCCTCGCCGCAGGGAATGGGGACTCCATGAAGCCACCTTCCTGGGGGAGCGGCAAGGGGAACAGAGGCACCTGAGCCCCACGTCCGGTGGGCAGTGAGACAGGTACTGGCCTCTCCACCCTTACACACGCTTTGGTTGCGGGCCCTCACTGCTGCGAACCTGAGTTTAGGGCCCAGCTGGAGCTCATCCCAAGCAGCCCACTGGCCCACAGGTTCTCGCAGCCTGGGGCAGCGGCAGGCTGGCAGTCTCTTTGTTATCAAGTACTGCAGCTTCTGGGAGTGGGCTGGCGGCCAGACAGAACTGAGCCATGGGGCACAGCCTCAGGAAGGGGGGGGGCTCTGGGACCCGTGGTAACAACGTGGCTAGGAGCCCTCCCCAGTTACTCCTATGACTCCACCAGCTCCTGGGAGCCTTCAGTGAAGCCTGGCGTGCCCACCTCATTTAATTTTAGTTTAACCCTCTCTTTAAACACCCTATCTCCAAGTACAGTCACACAGGGGAATTAGGACTTCAACATACACATTTTGGGAAGATACAATTCCATGCATACTATGACACGACTGAAACAATGCCAACAAAAGATGACCATGCTTGCACCACAACCATACTAGTGCAGGTGCTGAGAAGCTGCTGCTTCCGGCTCTTTTTATGAAGGGTGAATTCGACAGAACCGTGTTTGTACCAGTTTTCATGATCATCAAGAATGAGTAGAAGGAAGACAGTAAACTGTAAACACTAGAAAAAGGATAGAGAAAGGGTTAGGAGATAGTTGTTTTTCTTTGAACTCCTCTGAATTTTAGTTTCTTATAATAAGACTATAGTTTTAGGAATTTTAAAGTATAATTTAAAATAATAAAGACATTTTGTTAGCTTTTTATTGAAGTATACATACCTTCAGTAAAGTGCACAAATCTTCAGTGTACAGCTCAATGAAGTTTTATAAATGTGAACACTCATGTAACCTCCCAGATCAAGATAGAGAACATCTCTGGTCAACCAGAAGATTCCCTCACCCTCTCCCCAAAAGTGACCACTATCTTGACTCTACCGCCATGGATTGGTTTTACCTATTCTTGAACGTCATACAAATGGAGTCAAAAGGTATGTATTTTTTGTATGTCTTATTCTTTCACTTAAGATTATGCATGTGACATTCATCCATATTGTCACATGCAGCTGAAGTTCATTTATTTTCATAGCTGGGTTAGTATTCCTTTGAGTAAGTACAACACAGTTTATTTATTCTATTCCAAGTAGAGATTTAAGTTGTTTTCACTTTTTAACCATTATAGATATAAATATAGTTGCAGTAAACATTCTTTTGTTGGACATATCTTTTGTTGGGCATGTGAACTCATTAGGAAAAGCATTTCTCAGCAAATAAGAGTTTCTCTCTTTCTCAGTTAAAATTAGTGCATTTTCCTTTTTATATGCATTATCTTGTTAAATACAAAACAAAATATTTCAAGACACCTCAGGCATGATTATGTGCAGGAATGATTTGGAACTGGTTGATACCTGTTCAGGAAAGCCCATTGTTAAGTTTTCAAGAATTTTCAAACAGATTGCTAAACAAAGACATTTTAAAAAGTTAATTTATATAAATTTCAATTAATTCCAAAAAACTGAAGAAGAAAGGACACTTTTAAATTTATTTTATGAGGCCAGCATTACCTTGATATGAAAGTCAAACACACTACAAGAAAACCACAGACTGCCCTGACTGGTATGGCTCAGTGGTTAGAGCATCAGTTCATGCACCAAAGGGTCATGGGTTTGATCCCTGGTCCTGGTTGAGGTATGTGCATGTGGGAGGCAACCAATCAATGTGTCTTTCTCACATCGATGTTTCTCTCTGCCCATTCCACTCTCTCTAAAAAGCAATGGAAAAAATATCCTCAGGTAAGGATTCATGGGGAAAAAAAAATGAACTACCTCAATGTAATAAAGACCATTTATGAAAAGCCCACTGTAAATATCATATTCAATGGTAAAAGACCAAGAGCTTTTCCTGTAAAATCAAAACAAGATACAGATGATCACTTTTACCACCCCTGTTTAACATAGTGCTGGAAGTCATAGCAAGGAAAATTAGGCAAGAAAAAGAAATAAAAGCATCAAAATTGGAAAGAACTAAAATGATCTCTGTTCATAGATGGCACAATCTTATGTAGAGAAAACCCTAAAGATTCGACACACACACACATACACACACACACACACACACACACACACACAAAACATACACACAAAACCCTGTTAGAACTAATTAAATGAATTCAGCAAAGTAGCAGGATGTAAAATGAAAACACAGAATCAGTTGTGTTTCTGTATACTAAATATGAATTAAGAAAACAATTCCAGGGGAAAAAAATGGCAGCAAGTGAATGGAAGCTACACAGACCGTCTCCCAGGACCAAACTGGAATCACAACTAAAATAAAGACAAATCACTGGGGAAAAAACAACTGAAAAGCAGCTGGAGAGAACCCATATAACTAGGGACAGAAAGAGGACAGCAAAGCAAGCCTGGCAAAAACTGCACAGGAGCAAGATGGCAGGCTGGGAGCCCACAGACAGCAGCTGAGGGCTGTTTAGCTGTGAGCAGTTCCCTCTGACAAGTCTGGGGTTAAAACCCCAAGCAGGCTCTACAGCACAGAGTGCGGGGACAGGGAAAGGTACTCGCATAACACCTGACAGATCACCAGAGCTGAGGCTTTGTCTGGCAAGGAGAGGCACAGGAAATAAACAGTGGTGCCTGAAAGGCCAGAGCACTAAATCAGGTACAGCCACTCATCTTGGGCTCCCGCAAAGGGAGGTCAGACTAGACTGGAACTGTATGAAGAGACTTGGGGGTTTGTGGCTCAGGAGAGAGCTGGGAAGGAGGACACTAGGAGTTTTTTGCTGAATCACTCTCTCATAAGGCAGAGTCATCTTACTCAAAGAGCCACTTCCCAGAGCCCCAGGAAGAATCAGTGGTCCCTCCCTCAGGAATTTCACACCACCAGCCAGACCAGAGAAATATACATTGAAGCTGATTAATGAGCAAGCAAGGAGGGGGAAAAAAGCCATTGTCACAGTCTCTGGAAATCCTCTTACTCTGTACATCTGAGGGATTTTTCATTCAGCTGAGGGCTACAACCAGAGGCTCATCAAATAACTGAGGCTAATACCTGCAGGCAAAAGCTAGAGGATAACTGAACCTTTGCTTGGCTGGCAAATCTACCCATGAAAGTAAGACTTGACAGTGGTGTTTAAAGTGGGCCCTTCCACACTCATACAAACCTAGTAGAGGGAGCCACAATCACCAGAACAGCAACACCACAGAGAAATTTTGGCATCCTCCAAAACACAGACAGCCAAAATGGTGAAACAAAGAAACAAATCCCAAATGAAAGAACAAGAGAATTCTACAGAAGAAGAAATAAATGAAATGGAATTAAGCAAGATATAAGAGGTAGAGTACAGAGTAATGATTATGAGGAAGCTCAACAGGATGAGTAAAGAGCTCAACAGCATGAATAAAGATATAGAGACATTGAAAATCAACCAATTGGAAATGAAAACCCACCAAGAAGAAATGAAGAATGATGTAGCAGAAATAAGTAAGACATTGAAAGGAATAACCAGCAGAGTAGAGGAAGCTGAGGATCAGATCAGTGAATTATAAGATAGGGCACAAATAATTACCCAGTCAGACCACCAAAAAAAACAACAGGAAGTCAGCTTAAGAAAAATGTGGTACAATATGAAATGTAACAACATCTGCATCACAGGTGTGCCAGTAGAGGAAGAAAATGAGCAAAGGTTAAAAAATATATTTGAAGAAATAGTGACAGAAAACTTCCCTAACTTGGTGGGAAAAAAAAGGCATACAAGTTCAAGAAGCACAGAGAGCCCCAAGGAAGAAGAACTCAAAGAAGCCCAAAACAAGACACATTATAATTGAAATGCCAACAATTAAAAACAAAGAGAACATCCTAAATGTAGCAAGAGGTTACTACAAAGGAACCCACAAAAGGCTATCAGCTGACTTCTCAGCAGAAACACTACAGGCCAGAAGGGAATGGCATGAAGTAATCAAGGTCATGAAAAACAAGGATCTGAATCCAAGACTACTCTATCCAGCAAGGCTATCATTCAAAATAGAAGGTCAAATAAAGAGCTTCCCAGACAAAAAAAAAAGGCCAAGGGAATACATTAGCCCCAAACCAGCACTCCAAGAAATGTTCAAATAACTGCTATAATAAGCAGGAGAAATAGGAAGAGAAACATAACCATACTAAACAAAAATGGCAATAAATAAGCACATATCAATAATAACCTTATGTAAATGGATAAATGCTCTGATCAAAAGACACAGAGTAGATGAAAGGATGACAAAGCATGACTCATATATATGTTGTTTGCAAGAGACCTGCCTCACAACAAAAAACTCACATAGGTTGAAAGTGAAGAGATGGAAAAAATTTTTCCAAGCAACGGAAAGGAAAAAAAAAGCTGGGGCAGCAATATTCATATTCGATAACAAACTTCAAAATGAAGGCCATAACTAGAGACCAAAACAGCCACTACATAATATTGAAAGGATCTACCCAACAGGAGGATATAACCTTAGTAAACATGTATGCACCCAATATAGGAGCACCAAAATACATCAGAAAACTTCTGGAGGACTTCAAAGGAGAAATCAACAGCTATACAATCATAGCAGGAAACTTCAACAGCCCACTGAAATCACTGGATAAATTCTCTAGACAAAAAATTAACAAGGAAACAGAGACCCTAAATGATGCACCAGATCAAATGGATTCAATAGACATGTACAGAGAATTACTCCCCAAAACTTCAGAATTCACATTCTTCTCAAGTGCACTGGAACATTCTCAAAGATAGACCACATGTTTGGAGACAAACTAAGTCTATACAAGTTCAACAAGATTGAAATCATATCAAGCATTTTCTCAGATCACAATGGCATGAAACTAGAAATCAATTACAGTGTAAACACTCAAAAACATTCAAACACACGGAGGCTAAATAGCATGTTATTAACAATAAATCAGTTACTAAGGAGATCAAAGAAGAAATAAAAACTTCCCAGAAACCAATGAAAATGAACACATAACAACACAAAATCTATGGGATGTAGCTAAAGCAGTCCTGACACAGGAGTTCATAGCACTACAGGCCTACCTGAAGAAACAACAAAAATTCCTAATTGAATATACAACCCTACAATTTAAAGAACTAGGAAAAAAAAAAATCCCAGAGCAAGTAGAAGGAAAGAAATCGTAAAGTCAGACTAGAAATAAACAACATAGAGACCAAAAAAAAAAAAACAACAAAACAGTTCAAAAGATAAATGAAACAAAAAACTGTTTTCGAAAAGATAAAGAATTGATGAACCTTTAGCCAGACTCACCAAGAAACCAAGAGAGAGAGAGGACCCAAATAACAAAATCAGAAATGAAAGAAGAGAAGTAACAACTGACACCACAGAAATACAAAGGATCGTTACAAAATACTATGAACAATTACATGCCAAAATTGGACAATCTAGATGAAATGGACAAATTTCTAGAATTGCAGTCTCGCAACACTGAACTGGGAAAACAGAAAACTTGAACACACTAATAACAACTAAGCAAATTGAAGATGAAATAAAAAACCTCCCAGCAAACAGAAGTCTGGGCCTGGACAGCTTCATGAGGGAGTTTTACCAAACATTCAATAAAGAACTATAACCCATTCTCCTCAAAATATTCCAAATAAACTCAAGAAGAAGGAAGACTTACAAACTCATTTAATGAGGCCACTATAATTCTAATTCCAAAACCAGATAAAGACACTACAAAGAAAGGAAAGTAACCATGGCCGGTTTGGCTCAACGGTTAGAGCATCAGCCCACAGACCGAAGTGGCCCAGGTTTGGTTCCCGCTAAGGGCACATACCTCAGTTGCAGTTTGTCCTCAGCCCCTGTTGGGGTCGTGTGGGTGGTGGCCACTCAATGTATCTCTCTCACATCGATGTTTCTCTCTCTCTCTCTCTCTCTCTCTCTCTCTCTCTCTCTCTCTCTCTCTCTCTCTCTTCCTCCCTCTCTCCCTCCTGCTCTATCTGAAGATAAATGCAAAAATGTCCTCAAGTGAGGTTTGAAAAAAAAAAAAGAAAGAAAGAAAAGTATAGGCCAATATTCCTGATGAATATAGATGCCAAAATCCTTAACAAAATATTAGCAAATCGAATCCACCAATATATTAAAGAAATTATTCACCATGACCAAGTGGGATTCATCCCAGGAATGCAAGGCAAATGCAAGGTTGGTTACAACATTCACAAATCAATAAATGTAATACACCACAAAACAAAATTAAGATAAAAGCCATATGATCATATCAATAGATGCTGAAAAAGTATTTGACAATATCCAGCACCCATTTCTGATTAAAATGCTCAGCAAAGTGGGAAATGAGGGATCATATGGCTACATAATAAAGGATAAATATGAAAAAACTACAGTCAATATCATACTCAATGGGCAAAAACTAAAAGCATTTCCCTTAAGAACAGAAACAAGACTGGATGCCCACTTTTGCCACTCTTATTTAACATAGTTCTGGAAGTATTAGCTATAGCAATCAGACAAGAAGAAAAATTAAAAGGGATCCAAATAAGAAAGGAAGAAGTGAAACTGTCATTATTTGCAGATGACATGATATTGTACATAGAAAACCCTAAAGACTCCATCCTAAAACTACTGTATTTATGTATAAATGAATTTGACAAAGTAGCAGGATACAAAATCAACATCCAAATATCAACAGCATTCTTATACACCAATAATGAACTAACAGAAAGATAAACTAAAAAAAAAAAACTCATTTCCCATTGCAGCATAAAAATTAAGATACATATGAATAAACTTAACCAAAGAAGTAAAGGACCTGTTTCCAGAAAAATACATATCATTGAAAAAAGAAATAGAGGAAGATATAAAAAACTAGAAGCATATACCTTGTTCATGGATTAGAAAACTTAACATCATCAAAATGTCCACACTACCCAAAGCAATCTATAGATTCAATGCAATCCTGATTAAAATACCAAAGACATATTTCACAGAACTTGAACAAATACTCCAAATGTTTATATGGAACCAAAAAAGACCCCAAATTGCCACAGCAATCTTGAAAAAGAAAAACAAAGTAGGAGGGATCACATTACTGGATATCAGGTTATACTACAAAGCTACTGTAATCAAAACAGCCTGGTACTGGCACAAGAACAGGCACATAGATCAATGGAACAGAACAGAGAACCCAGCTGTAAGAAAGAAAGATCTCTTATCCTTTGAGATGACATGTAGGGACCTGGAGAGTATTATCCTAAGCAAAACAAGCCAATCAGAGAAAGACAAATATCACATGATCTCACTTATTTGTGGAATATAATGAACAAAACAAACTGATGAACAAAATAGACCCAGAAAGATAGAAGTAGGGTACAGACTGACAAACCTCAGAAGAGGGAGTGAGGGAGGAGGGAAGAGATAAACCACAGAACTTATATGCATGTATGCATAACCATGGACATAGATAACAATGCTGGGGATGGGGTGAGGGAGGGGAATTGGGAGGAGGGTGTCAATGGGGGGAAAAGGAGAAACATCTGTAACAAAAATAAATTTATAAAAAAAATTTTTTAATGGATACTGTATTTTGTCAAATGCTTTTTCTTTTTTATTTATTTTATTTTATTTTTTATCCTCACCTGAGGACATTTTTGCATTTATCATCAGATAGAGTGGGAGGGAGAGAGGGAGGAAGAGAGAGAGAGAAACATCGATGTGAGAGAGACACATCGAGTGGTTGCCACCCACATGACCCCAATGGGGGCTGGGGACAAACTGCAACCAAGGTATGTGCCCTTAGCGGGAACCGAACCTGGGACTCTCTGGTCTGCAGGCCGATGCTCCAACCACTGAGCCAAACCAGCCAGGGCAGTCAAATGCTTTTTCAATCTCTATTGATATGATCACATGATTTTTATCTTTCATTTTGTTTATGTGATGTATCACATTTATCGATTTATGAATATTGTACCAGCCTTGCATCCCTGAGATAAATCCCACTGGACTGTGGTGTATAATTTTAAAAATATATTACTGGATTTGATTTGCTAAGATTTTGTTTAGGATTTTGTCATCTATGTTCATCAGGAATATTCACTTGTAATTTTCTTTCTTTGTCGTGTGTTTTTCTGGTTTTGGGATTAGAATTATGTTGACTTCATTAAAAGAGCTTGGAAGTCTTCCTTCCTCTTGAAGTTTTTAGAATAGTTTGAGGAGAACAGGTGATAGTTCTTCTTTGAATGTTTGGTTAAAGTCCCCTGTGTAGCTGTCCAGACCAGGGCTTTTGTTTGCTGGCATTTTATTGTTTACTTCTTCTATTTCCTTATTTGTTATTGGTGTTTAGGTTTTCTTACTCTTCCCAGTTGGGTTTTGGAATAGTATATGATTCTAAGAAATTGTCCATTTTGCCTAGGTTGTCAAATTTGTTGGCATATAATTGTTCATAGTATTTTCTTACAATCCTTTGTATTTCTGTGGTGTCCATTGTTATTTCACCTCTTTCATTTCTGATTTTATTAATTTGGGTTCTCTCTCTTTATTTCTTGGTGAGTCTGGCTAAAAGTTGATCAAACTTGTTAATCTTTTATAGAAACAGCTCTTAGTTTCATTGATCTTTTGTATTGTTTTTTTAGTCTCCATGTCATTTATTTCTGCTCTGATTTTTATTATTTCCTTCCTTCTACTAACTCTGGGTTTTTCTTTTTGTTCTCTTTCTAAATCTTTAAGATGTTTGGTTAGATAGTTCATTAGAAATTTTTCTTCTTTCCTGAGGTAAGCTTGTATTGCTCTGAACTTCCCTCTCAGGACTGCTTTTACTGTATCCCATAGATTTTGTGTTGTTGTATGTTCATTTTTATTAGTTTCCAGGAAATTTTTTCTTTCTTTCTTGATATTATTGGTAACCCATTCGTTGTTTTTTTGTTTGTTTGTTTGTATTTTATCCTCAACCAAGGACATATTTTCACTTATCTTCAGATAGAGTGGGAGGGAGAGATGGAGGAAGAGCAAGAGAAACATCTATGTGAGAGACACACATCGAGTGGTCGCCACCCACAAGACCCCAACTAGGGCTGGGGACAAACTGCAACCAAGGTATGTGCCCTTAGTGGGAACCAAACCCAGGTCTCTCTGGTCTGTGGGCCAACGCTGTAACCACTGAGCCAAACCAGCCAGGGCCCATTCGTTGTTTAATAACATGTTATTTAGCCTCCATGTGTTTGAATGTTTTTGAGTGTTTTTATTGTAATTGATTTCTAGTTTCATGCCACTGTGATCTGAGAAGATGCTTGATATGATTTCAATCTTCTTGGATTTGTAGAGACTTACTTTGTGTCCTAACATGTGGTCTATCTTCGAGAATATGCTGTGTGCACTTGAGAAAAATGTATATTCTGCAGCTTTGGGGTGAAATATTCTGTAAATATCAATTAAGTCCAACTGATCTAGTTTGTCATTTAAGGACTCTGTTTCCTTGTTAATTTTTTTGTCTAAAAGACCTATCCAGTGGTGTCAGTGAGGTGTTAAAGTCGCCCACTATGATTGTATTGCTGTTGATCTCTCCCTTGAAGTCCTCCAGAAGTTTTTAAATATATTTTGGTACTCCATATTTGGTTCATAGATGTTTACCAGGGTTATATCCTCTTGTTGGATTTATCCCTTTCATATTATGTAGTGACCTTCTTTGTCTCTTATCATGGCCCTTGTTTTGAAGTCTCTCTTATCAGATATGAGTATTGCTACACCCACTTTTTTTTTTTTTTTTTCATTTCTACTTGCCTGGAACATTTTTTCCCATCCCTTCACTTTCATCCTGTGTGAGTCTTTTATTGTGAGGTGGGTCTCTTGTAGACAGCATATATATGGGGCGTATTTACTTATCCAATCAGCTACCCTATGTCTTTTGATTGGAGTATTTAAGCCATTTACATTTAAGGTTATTATTAATAGATACTTATTAGTTGCCATTTATTATTTTATGCTTGTGTTACCCCTCTCTATTTCTTCTTCTTATAACAGTCCCTTTACCATTTCTTGCAGTGCTGGTTTGGTGGTGGTAAATTCCTTTAGTTTTTTTTTTTTTTTTTTTTTCTGGGAAGCTCTTTATTTCACCTTCAATTTTGAATGATAGCCTTGCTGGATGGAGTAGTCTTGGATTCAGACCCTTGCCTTTCATTACTTTGTATACTTCATGTCACTCCTTTCTGGCCTGCAGTATTTCTGTTGAGAAATCAGTGACAGTCTAATGAGAGCTCCCTTGTAGGTAACTTTCTGTCTCTCTCTTGCTTACTTTAAGATTCTTTCTTTGTCTTTAATGTTTGCCATTTTAATTATGATGTGCCTAGCTGTGGGTCTTTTTGGGTACATCTTGCTTGGGACTCTCTTTGTTTCCAGGACTTGTGTGACTTTTTCCTTCAACAAATTAGGGACATTTTCTGTCATTATTTCTTCAAACAGGTTCTCTATTCCTTTCTCCGAATCTCCTTCTGGTACCCCTATGATGCAAATGTTGTTACATTTTGTATTGTCCCAAAGCTCCCTTAAACTCCCCTCCTGCTTTTTAATTTTTTTTTTCTCATTTGTTGCTCTATTTGAGTGTTTTTTTTTCCTACTTTGTCTTCTAGCTCACTGATTCAGTCTTCAGCTTCTTCTACTCTACTATTGAGACCTTCTAAGGTATTTTTCATATCAGCTATGTCTTTCTTTATTTCCACTTGATTTTTATTCATAGCTTCTACCTCTTTTTTAGGCTAATGTAGTTCCCACTGAGCTCTTTATAAATCTCATTAGGTTGCTTGTAGTTCTCACTAAATTGTTTGAGTGTCCTTAAAATCATTGCTTGAATTCTTTATCTGACAAGTTGCTTGCTTCCGTCTCATGTCGTTCCTTTTCTGGTGATTCCTCTTTTCATTCATTTGGGTGTTGTTTCTTTGTCTCACAATTTTAGCATTCTGGTAGTTCTAGGCCCAGTGAGGAATGTTGGGATGTGTAGGCAGATCGGTGTGTATCACATAAGGCTGCTGTGCCTCCCAGACTGTTTTGGTATATGGCGCCTCTTGCCTGCTGTGGGTCCTGGAGGGTTGACAACTAGAGGCTGGTATTGGTCTGTCATGGTAGATTGTGCTGGAATGCATGGGTCCAGCTGTTGTGCTGCTCAGGTGGGTGGGTCCAGCTGGTGCACTGCTGGAGTGTGTGGGTTCCACTGGTGTTCTGCTGGGGTTCTGGGTCCTGCTGGTGCTCTTCTGGGGTGCATGGGTCCAGCTGGTGCACTCCTGGAGTGCACTGCTGCTTGGTGGGGATCAGCTCCTGATCAGTCACTGCTAATACTGCTGGGGGCGAGTGTCAGCTCCCAGTTTGTGCTGCTACTGCTTCAGCTATTGTCAGGGGGTGCTCTCAGCTCCTAATCCTCTGCTGCTCTTGGGGGCTGAGGATGCTCAGCTACCAGGACTTTGCTGCTGCTGGGAGAGGGCCTCCACTCCAAATCCGCTGCTGCAGTTGTTAGGGGTGGGTCTCGGCTGCCCAAGCCTTGCTGCTGCTTGGTCTGGGGCACCACTCCTGGTCAGCCTCTTTTGATGTTGCTTGGGATGGGTCTCAGCTTCTGATCTGCCCTGCTGCTCCCTGGGGATGGATGTCTGCTCATGAGCCTCTGCTGCTATTGGGGGTGGGGCTCCACTCCCACCAGTCAGGAGTGTTGGGGATACCATCATCAGATTAGTTCCATTTGAACTGTAGGGACATTAATTTGAAAGGAGTAGGGGGGAGGTGTTGCTGTGGGGGGAGGTGCTGGGTTCCCAAACTGGCGCTACTGCTACTGGGAGTAGTGCTTGGCTCTGATCAGGCTGCTGCTGTGGGGGATGGTGCTCAGCTCCCGGCTGATAACTGCTTCCCCAAACAGGTACCTTGACTGCATTGCTACTGTGTGCTGGTCTGTGTTGAAACAGTGGGGTCCACTGCTCCGATGGTGCAAGGCTCACTGGTGGACTCGGGTTGCTCTGTCCTGTCTGCTTCCTGCTGCCTCCTCCCAGAGAAGACCAGGGATCTTCCAAGATAGTGGGGCCTTCCAGCCATGCAGGGAGAAGCACCCTGACAAGCTGCTTACTGTGGTAACCGGCTGCTCCCCCTCTACAGCACAGAAACTGTCTGCCCCACGTTTCTGCACTGCTCAAGGTTGCTCATTCACACTCATGTCTACTCACACTCTCACACACTCACCCTTGCTCTGGTCCTGTCCACCACCATCTTTTCTCTGTTCTATTATTATTATTTGTAAATTGTGTGCTACACATCCTTTATATCAGTAAAGTTTATAATGAAGTCTTTATATATGTAATTTTTTTTTCCTCAAAGAGCTCATTACTAGACATTTACCAGCACTCCCTAATCACACCTGTGCTGTGGTGTGAAATCGAACTGAGTCTAAGACTGACCCATTTGCCTTTCAATGAGGTCTCTCTTTCCCTGAGATTCAGAGATGACTGTTCTATAGAAAATATGCATAATTATGGCCACAAATGTGGCTGGATTTTCTGGAGTTGAGAGACACAGGACTTCCTGTCTACTGTGTCTTAAATCACCTTCCTCCATTACATTCCCCTACTCCTTTCAAATTAATGTCCCTACAGTTCAAATGGAACTAATCTGATGATGGTATCCCCAACACTCCTGCCAGAGGTAGGGAAGGGCAGTGTAGTGACCCTAGGGCTGGTAGACTTACCTGTTCATCATAAACCAGGCTGGACAAGTGGTCATGCCTATTTAAACAACTCAGTTTGCTACACTACTAAACACAAGCTCCACATCACCATTCCCTTCACTAAACCTTTATTTCCTCCTCCATAGTGTTTATCCTTTTCTATTAACTTTATTGTTTGTCTCTCTCTCTTCACTAAAATGTAAGCTCTTTGAGGGCCGGAACACTTCCTCCCTTTGCTTCAAAGACAATCTCCAGTGCCTAGAAAATGCCTGGTACTCAACAAATAGGCTCTCAGTAATAATTTTCCCATGAGAAAGTTAAACTTCAACTTCATGAACTCTAGTGTCCCCACTCCTCACTGAGCATACATCCTGCTGGTGTATGAATGCCTGTATTTTTTGCATCTGTCCACAGCATACACACTGATGAGAGTGAGAACCAGCCTGCTAGGAACTACCCAGACAGGGCTGTCTAACCCTTGCAAGACCAAGTCAGGGCCACATGGAAAAGGGCACTGAGCTGGGAAGGTTCATAGACATTGTCCTCTGTAGAAAGATTCTCACTGCAGGGAACACTTTGATTGCAAACTCTTTAACATGGTTCCTGAAGAAAGGATAGTGAAATTTAAAAAATCAACCATTGTCCTTTGGGCACCATGTATCAAAGCCAAGACGGTTCCCTATTTGTTTTCCTGTGTGTGATTTCAGATCAGCAGATCCATTTCATTATTGCTACTCAAGAGAGTGCCATTGGTCAGAAGAGCAATCATCTCTTTTTTCTTCCTATTGAGCCCACTGAGCATACACCCTGCTAATGTGCAAATGCCAAATAATATTGACCCTGTTTATTTCTACACTTGGAATTCAACAACTAGCCATAATTATAGTGAGCAGTTTTTGAAAATATGTGGGCACCATACAATTAAATTTCATATATAAAAATTCTGAAGAAAATAAAGATGTTGAATTTCTAAATTTATTTATAGCAGATTAAATGGAAAATCAACATGTTATTATAACAAACTATAGAAATGATCCCTGAAAGTATAGTCTTAACATGTTATTATAATAGCTGACAACAGCCCATGGGTTTTATTAGGCAGTCATAAAGCCCTTGAACTTGAGCCAAAGCAATTGAACATAAGCCACCCCTGTTGATCTACCTTTAGGACCCAGGTTTTATTTCCTTCAAGCTGAAAAATATTACAGTAATGACACTTTTAACAGCAAACAGATGAGCAGTTGAATCCTACCCAAACTGAACTATAACTACTAGAATCTTTTAAACAGTGACTTTTATCACAGTAACAACAGCCCATCTAGGAATCTGCTAGCTTGTGTTTTAGATTTTAGAGGCCTTAGGCAAAATTAAGCAAGAAAATTATTCTTTGGTAGACCCACTACCACCATAAGTTCTTTCTGGAAGTCTCTCCCCAACATTCTGTTTGTCTCCCTGTTTCAACACTTCACATGGGAACATATGTACCTAAGTCTTCCCCATTCACCACCAGAAAGTAGATGCTCCCTGCTTTCTTCCCTGCTTCTCCAGGTGACAACTAGCAAATGTGATCTCTGAATAGAAACTAACAAAAATTGCATGTTTAATATTACCCTCCTATGGCTACACTTTGGTGTTTGTAAGCCAACTGCTCCAGAGTGACTAAGAAACCCAAGGAAAGATCTTTAATGGTGGAATTCTCCATATCTGAGTGGGCTGTGAGTAAGGAATTGGGGACCCTAGCTCCACCCAAAGCCAGGCAGCTGCATTCTCAAGCACTGTTGAATAACAGAGCAGCTCTGCTCTAATGGAGGCTGGAAGGTTTGACTGAGGGGCGGAGAGACCTGGAGAAGTAAAAGAGGGCACTGGTTTTTCAATGTTCTGCTGGAATTCATTTGAAATAGTCTAACCAGTAAAAAAGCATTTCCTATTACAGTAGTTCCTTAGAATAGACCAGATGAGCTGTCCCTTCTAAATACTTGATCAGCCATTATTGTGTGGGAAGTAGACAGCTAGACAGCCTTTTCTTCCAGGACTGTAATTTCTCCTGAACACATTCTCTGAGCAGTTTCCAAGTTCAATAGGTTTGCAGCTTTTCCCTTTAAATGGATGCATTATAGGCAAAGTTGTGCTAGTCTGCTCTTCACAATTCTTGATCAATATGCTGAACAAAACATCAGTTCTCCCTGGTTGGGTCATGCGGGAGGCAGCCACTCGATGTGTACCTTTCATGTCGATGTTTCTCTCTCTGTCTCTCTTCCTCTCTCTTTCTCCCACTCTGTCTGAACAAAAAATGGGAAAATGTCCTTGGATGAGGATAAAAAAAAAAAAATCAGTTCTGCTGGCCTGCAGGTTTCTAAGACATGGGTCGTTAGCAAGTACGTGGCACAAAGCTGGTTTGGCCTCAACCAACAGCAACCATTTTTCAGCTGAATATAGATAGGCAGCAGAGAGCAGATTTGTCCATGTCACTGCCCGGTGCAATGGTCACCCAGCTTCTGAGCAGCTTGCAGCAGTAATGTGAAGTCTGATGTCTAGTGATGTTCACAGCTATCTCTGTCTCTGGACTTGGTCTCTGCTGAAATATCTGTTCTAAGAAAAAAAGAGATTCTAAAGTATATTTCTGAAATCTTAAGAAAATCTTCATTTATTTCCATCTTACTAACTTTTTTTATTTTTTTAAGCAAAGCAACCAGATCTTTCCACTTGCACTGTATGTTCATTTCTTGCTCTGCCTTTTCTCTAGCACCCAGATTAAAAGTGGACCAAGAGCAAACAAAGGTGATTTCATGATGGAAGCTCTGATGGCCACTGGTTCCTTGTTAGAACTGACCAGCAGATTCTAACAGCTGTCAAAGAGAGGAGACAGATCCCTCACGATCTCCTGGAGTATGACGGGAGGCAAAGCAACTACTGAGGCCAAGGTTGAGGACTCACTTAAACTATCTGGATTAGCCACAAATTAAACATTTTGGTGAGTAGAGGAGACTTCCTGAACAAAATACATAAGTAGGATAAAATGTTTTAATAAAATATTAGATTGAGCAGACCAATTTCTTTTTTTAATTAAAAAAATTTAAATTACAGTTGACAATCAATATTATACCAGTTTCAGGTGCACAGCATAGTGGTTACACATTTATATAACGTACGAAGTGGTTCCCTCAATAAATTTATTTCCGCCAACACTATACATAGTTATTGCAATATTATTGACTGTATTCCCTATGCTGTACTTGATATCCCCATGACTATTTTGTAGCTGACAATTTGTACTTTTTAATCCCTTCACCTTTTTCACCCAAACCCCTAAGCTGTTTGTCAACCATCAATCTGTTTTCTGTATCTATGAGTGTGTTTCTGTTTTGTTTGTTCGTTCATTTTGTCTTTAGATTTCACATATAAGTGAAATCTTTAGTCTTTCTTTGTCTGACTCATTTCATTTAGCATAATACCCCCTAGATCCATCCATGTTGTCAGAAATTGCAAGATTTCACTAATTTTTTCTGGCTGAATAACATTCCATTGTATATATGCACTCCTTCTTTATCCATTTGTCTATCAATGGACACTTATGTTGCTTCCATATCTTGGCTACATTGTAATAATGCTGTAATAAACATAGGGTTGCATGTGTCTTTTTAATTTAGTATTTTGGGTTTCTTTGGATAAATACCCAGAAGTGGAATTACTGGGTCCTTCTTTGTTTCTTGTTACAGCCTTTGTTTTAAAGTCTGTTTTGTCTGATATAAGCACTACTACCTCAGCTTTTTCTTAAATGTCCATTTTCATGAAATATCTTTTTCCATCCCTTTACTTTCAGTCTGTGTGTGTTTCTTTCAATCTGAAGTGAATCTCTTATAGACAGCATATATCTAAGGGTCTTTTTTTTTTATCCATTCAGTCACCCTGTGTCTTTTGCTTGGAACATTTAATCTGTTTACATTTAAAATAATTATTGATAGGTATGTGGTTATTGCAATTTTATTATTCATATTTTTTATCTTTTTTCTTCTTCTTAAAGAAGTTTTTTTAACATTTCTTGTAATGCCGGTTTAGCGGTAATGAACTCTTACAGCTTTTTCTTGTCTTGACAACTCTGTCTGTCCTATTCTAAATGATAGCTTTGTTAGGCAGAGTAATCTTGGTTGTAGGTTCTTGCTTTTTACCACTTTGAATATTTCTTGTGAATCCCTCTAGCCTGCAAAGTTTCTTTGAGAAATCATCTGACAGTCTTATGGGAGCTCCCTTGTAGATAACTAGCTGCTTTTCTTTTGCTGCTTTTAACATTCTCTCTTTGTCTTTAAGCTTTGGCATTTTAATTATAATGTGTCTTGGTATAGGCCTCTTTGGGTTCATCTTGCTTGGGACTTTCTGCACTTCTTGTATGTCTATTTTTTTTTTTTGCCAGAGTAGGAAAGTTTTCAGTTGTTATTGCTTCTAATAGGTTTCTTCTAACCTCTTGCTCTCACTCTCTCTTCTCCCTCAGGTACAGCTATAATGTGAATGTTGTTTTGCTTGATGTTGTCCCAGATGTCCCTTAAACTATCTTCATTTTTAAAATTATTTTTCTCTTTTTGCTGTTTTAATGGGATGTTTTCTGCTACCTTATCTTCCAAAATGCTATTTCAATCCTCTGTGTTATCTAATCTGCTGTTGATTCTTCTGGTGTATTCTTCTTATTGTATTATTCATTTCTGACTGGTTCTTTTTATGGCCTCTATGTCCTTTTTTTATGCTTACTCTCTGTTTGTTGAAGTTCTCACTGAGTTCCTTGAGCATCGTATAACCAGTGTTTTGAACTCTGTATTGGTACATTGTTTGCCTCCATTTTGTTTCATTGTGTTTCTGGAATTTTGTCCTTTTTTTTTTTCCAGTTGGGACATGTTTGTTTGTCTCTTCATTTTGACTGCCTCCCTGTGTCATATTAGGTAGGTCTCTGTCTCCCAGTCTTGGCAAGGTGGCCTTATGTATTAGGTGTCTTGTGGGATCCAGTGGTTCAGTCTCTTTGATCACCAGAGCCAGGTGCTCCAGGGTTGTCCCTTGTGTGAGTTGTTTGTGCCCTCCTGTTGTAGTTGAATGTTGACTGCTGTTGGCATGTCAGTAGAATTGACCCTCAGACTGCCTGGCTGTGAAAAAATGACCATGACTACAGCAGACAAGCTGTTGTTTGGGGGATGACCCCATTGAGTGGGATTTGCTGTATTAGGGCTCTGGTGCCTACTGCAGCCACTTTTGGGGTATGTTGTTTGTGGAGCTAATTGTGTGGTCCTCTGGTATGGGCTGAAGCTGGCTACCAGGTGTGTTGGTTCTGGGGCTTCTTGGAAGGGACACTGGTGCAGGCTCAGGTTGGCTTTTGCCTGTGTCTGGCCCAACACCACCTGGTAGAAGCTACAATGTCATGTGCAGTTTGTAGCAAGCTGTGACAGCCTTGGAGGCACCTAGGAGAAGCTATGCTGCAAACTAAAGCCAGCTGCCACTAATGCCAGGCTGGGGGGGGCCTCTTAGCAAGAGTTATAGGGCATGCCAAGGCCAGCTGCTGTTTGTTCTAGGTATGTGGCCTTTTCAGAGGTTTTAGGGAAACCCACAACATGGATCAAGGCCAACTGCTAGTAACAGCCACTGAAAGAGGTTCCAGTACATGTGCTAGTTGGGTGAGGCAAGTTCTCAGGGAATCACCAGGGTGGAGTGAATATGATGGAGACTCAGATTTGGTGCCCACCGGAGCCAGTAGGCTGGGTTGGGAGAAGGCTCAGCAAAGGAAGAATGGTGCCTGCCTGCTGCCTCTGTTGGGGTAGGGCTCAACAAAGGATCAAAATGATGGAGACAGCTCTCTCTCCAGCCCCCACAATGAAGACATACAGTTTAGTTCCTTCCCATACATCCCTGGCACTTTTTGTAGTTTTCAAGCTGCTGTCCCAGTGCTGGAGCTCAGAGCAAGTGTGTTTAACAGCAAGCAAGTCCATGTCTGGCCCCTTTAATTAAAACACCAGGTACTCCAGCATCCCTCTGTCTCACCCAGATGGAATCCCCACTGAATTTTACAGCCAGATATTGTGAGAACTCCATTTCCTGGCATTGGAACCGTGGGCTGAGGATCCTGGTGTGGAGTTGGGACCCCGTGCTCCTCAGTGGGGACTTCCCAAGATGAGATATCCCTTCCAATTTTTAACTGCCACATGTGGGTGTGGGACCAGCCCATTTCACATCTCTTTGTATCCTTAATTATATGACTTCTGTTCAGCTAGTCTTCAGGTGATTCTCAGTGATGACTGTTCTATAATTTAGCTGTAATTTTGATGTGGTCATAGGAGAAGACAAACACCAGAAGTTGCAGACCACTTTCTATTACCAAGAAACTGGCCCTCTAACTTTCTAAACTTTCTGTTATTGAAACATGTACTTCCTCTGACCAGAAGCAGGTCTGACTGTGAGCTGCACATGCCTGTGTTAGATGTAAACATATGCAGGGAGATCAGACACCAGTAGGCGGCAACAGGCTCATGGAGGTCCCTGTCAGTGGGGAAAGAATGCACTCTCCATCCAGAGTCTCCAGGGACAAGCAGGGATGCACTGGGATTCTAATTAAATTTGTGATCTAGAAGAACTTTCAAAGATTTAATCGTATGCTGTTTTTCATTTCTAGGGCTTTGGCAACACACTCAGAGTTGTACAGAAAACAGACAGGACTCCAGGATACAACACAGGGCATTCATTCCTTATGGCCTCACTGATGCCTGGGACTTGTCCTGAACAATGCTTTAAGTATGACTCATTACACATCATTCACACCCTGGAGTCTACTTTAAAATATATTTCAAGAGATAATTTTTCATCTAATTTAAATCATTATTTGTTTAAGTAACAACACTTTATTAAGAAGTAGGCATAGCCCTGGCCAGTTTGGCTCAGCGGTTAGAACGTCAGCCCATGGACCAGAGAGTCCCTGGTTTGGTTCCCACTAAGGGCATGTACCTCAGTTGCAGTTTGTTCCCGGCCTGATTGGGGTTGTGTGGGTAGCAACCACTCGATGTGTCTCTCTCATGTCGATGTTTCTCTCTCTCTTCCTCCCTCTCTCCCTCCTGCTCTATCTGAAGATAAATGCAAAAAAACAAATGTCCTCAATTGAGGATTAAAAAAGAAAAGAAGTAGGCACAAGAGCAGATAGCAATAGTAATGTCATCAAGAAATATGAAAAGGATTCTTCAGTAACCTGAGCTGACCTATGCTTGCTTAGGAACATGAATAATGGTGATCCTGTGCATGAAGAATACTGAGTATAACTGGTAATAGTAGTTGCATAATATGATATGATTTAATAGTTGATTTTCCCTTCATAAAAAAGTTTAAATTAAACAATTTTAAAGGTTGTATTGTACATATATCTGTACAGATGGAAGATGATGATAGATAGATAGATAGATAGATAGATAGATAGATAGATGAAAGATAAATAGATAAAAATAAATCTGATTATTATTTAAAAGTATTCTCTTGCCCTGGTCAGTTTGGCTCAGCGGTTAGAGCATCAGCCTATGGACCAATGAGTCGTAGGTTCAATTCCAGTCAAGGGCCTCTCTCTCTCTCTCTCTTTCTTCTCCTTCTTCTCCTTCTTCTCCTTCTTCTCCTTCTTCTCCTTCTTCTCCTTCTTCTTCTCCTTCTTCTTCTTCTTCTTCTTCTTCTTCTTCTTCTTCTTCTTCTTCTTCTTCTTCTTCTTCTTCTTCTTCTTCTCTCTCTCCCTCCCACTCTATCTGAACAAAAAATGGAAAAATGTCCTCAGAAAAAATCTTCCAAGCAAACGGAAAGAAAAAAGTGCTAGAGTAGCAATACTCATATCCAATAAAATAGAATTCAAAATGAAGTCCATAACTACAGACAAAGAGGCCACTACATAATATTGAAAGGATCTACCCAACAGAAAGATATAACCTTGGTAAACATATATGCACCCAATATAAAAGCACCAAAATATATTTAAAATTTTCTGGAGGACTTCAAAGGAGAAATTGACAGCAATACAATCATAGCAGGGAACTTCAACACCCCACTGACATCACTGGATATATCCTCTAGACCAGTGGTTTTGAACCTTCCTAATGCCGCGACCCTTTAATACAGTTCCTCATGTTGTATGTGGGCGAATCTGAATGTGGGCAGACCCACCTGGAGATGGATAGAGAAGCAGTGTCTCGGTTCCTAAGACCATCGGAAATATGTGTTTTCTGAAGGTCTTAGGCGACCCCTGTGAAAGGGTCGTTTGACCGCCAAAGGGGTCGCGACACACAGGTTGAGACACGCTGCACTAGACAAAAAATTAACAAGGAGACAGGGACTCTAAATGATGCACTAGATCAAATAGATTTAATAGATATCTACAGAGAATTATACCCCAAAACTGCAGAATTCACATTCTTCTCAAGTGCACATGGGACATTCTCAAAGATGGACCACATATTAGGACACAAACTAAGCCTGTACAAGTTCAAGAACATTGAAATCATTTCAAGTATCTTCTCAGATCACAAGGGCATGAAACTAGAAATCAATTACAACAAAAACATGCAAAGACATCTGAACACATGGAGGCTAAATAGCATGTTATTAAACAATGAATGAGTTACCAAGGAGATCAAGGAAGAAATTAAAAACTTCCTGGAAACCAATGAAAATGAACACACAACAACACAAAATCTATGGGACACAGTGAAAGCAGTCCTGGGAGGAAAGTTCATAGCACTACAGGCCTACCTCAAGAAACAAGAAAAATTTCTAATTGACTATCTAACCTCACAACTTAAAGAACTAGAAAGCAAACAAAAAGAAAAACTCAGAGCAAGTAGAAGGAAAGAAATACTAAAGATCAGAGCAGAAATACATGACATACAGACCAAAAACAATTCAAAAGATCAATGAAGCAAAGAGCTGGTTCTTTGAAAAGATAAATAAGATTGATGGACTCTTAGCTAGACTCACCAAGAAACAAAGTGAGAGAACCCAAATACACAAAATCAGAAATGAAAGAGGAGAAGTAACAACTGACATGATAGAAATACAAAGGATCATTAACAAACACTATGAACAATTATATGGCAACAAATTGGACAATCTCAGCAAAATGGACAAATTTCTAGAAACACATAGTCTCCCAAAACTGAACCAGGAAGAGATAGAAAACTTGAACAGACCAATAACAACTAAGGAAATTGAAGATGTAATCAAGACTCTCCCAGCAAACAAAAGCCCAGGCCCCGACAGTTTCACGGTTAGTTTTACCAAACATTCAAAGGAGAATGAATACCCATTCTCCGCAAACTATTCCAAAAAATTCAAGAAGAAGGAAGATTTCCAAACTTGTTTTATGAGGCTAGCCTAATTCTACTTCCAAGACCAGATAAAGACACTACAAAGAAAAAAAACTACAGGCCAATATCCCTGATGAACATAGATGCCAAGATCCTTAACAAAATATGAGCAAATCGGACCCAGCAATACATTGAAAAAATTATTCACCATGACCAAGTGAGATTCGACCCAGGGATGTAATGCTGGTACAATATTTGCAAATCAATAAATGTGATACACCACATAAACAAAATGAAAGATAAAAACCATATGACCATATCAATGGACACTGAAAAAGAATTCGACAAAATCCAGCACCCATTTCTGATAAAAAACATTCAGCAATGTGGGAATAGAGGGACCATATCTCTATATAATAAAGGCCATATATGAAAAACCTACAGCCAAAACCATACTCAATGGGCAAAAACTACAAGCATTTCCCTTAAGAACAGGAACAAGACAGGTATGCCCACTTTTGCCACTCTTATTTAACATAGTACTAGAAGTCTTAGCCACAGCAATGAGACATGAAGAAAAAAAAAAGGGGATCCAAATTGGAAAGGATAAAGTGAAACTGTCATTATTCACAGATGACATGATATTGTACATAGAAAGCCCTAAAGACTCCATCAAAAATCTACTAGACTTAATAAATGAATATGGTAAGGTAGCAGGATACAAAATTAACATCAAGAAATCGATGGCATTCTCTCTTTTTTTTTAATTATTTTTATTAATTTATTTTTGTTGCAGATGTTTCTCCTTTTTCCCCCTTGACACCCTCCTCCAGGTCCCCCTCCCACCTCGTCCCCAGCATTGTTGTCTATGCCCATTGGTTACGCATACATGCATATAAGCCATGCCCTGTTCTGAGGTTTGTCAGTCTGTACCCTACTTTTATGTCTCTGAGTTTATTTTGTTCATCAGTTTGTTTGTTCATTATATTCCACAAGTAAGTGAGATCATGTGTTATTTGTATTTCTCTGATTGGCTGGTTTCTCTTAGGATAATATTCTCCAGGTCCCTCCATGTCGTCTCAAAGGATAAGAGATCTTTCTTTCTTACAGCTGCATAGTATTCCATTGTGTATATGTACCACAGCTCTTTTATCCACTCATCCATTGATGGACACTTGGGCTGTTTTCAGATCTTAGCAATTGTACATAGTGCTGCTATGAACAAAGCCTCTGATAGCACATCTGTCCAGGAGAAAGCTGCCTCTCCAGCCCTCGCTCCAATGCCAAAAAGCTCAGTTCTTCCCCATATGATTCTTGTGCCTTTCAAGCTGCCTCCTGCTGGCTGGAGCCTGGAGGGAGCGAGTCTGAGTAAGTCCATGCATGGGCCCTTTAAGTGGAGCTGCTGGGGGTTCCAGCCGCCTCAGCCTCAGTTCCCACTGGTTTTTCCAGCCACAAGTGATGGGGATTCTCTTCCTGGCACTGGAACCCTGAGCTGGGCATCTGGTGTGGGTCGGGGACCCCTCAAGGAGGACCTTCCCAGCCGAAGTGTCCTCCTAATTTTTATCTGCCACACACGGGTGTGGGACCAGCCCGTGGCGCCTCCACCCCTCCTACCAGTTTCCATGTGGCTTCTTCTTTAATTTCGTAGTTGTAGGATTTCCATTCAGCTTGATTTCAGGCGGTTTTGAATGATGGTTGTTCTGTAATTTAGTTGTAACTTTGATGTAGTTGTGGGAGGATGCGATACCCCATTTACCTATGCTGCCATCTTGACCGGAAGTTGGGTTCTCTGTTCTGTTCCATTGATCTATATGGCTGTTCTTGTGCCAGTACCAGGCTGTCAAATTTGATTACAGTGTCTTTGAAGTATAACTTGATATCTGGTATTGTGATCCCTCCTACTCTGTTCTTCTTTTTCAAGATTGCTGTGGCCATTCACGGTCTTTTTTGGTTCCATATAAACTTTTGGAGTATTTGTTCTAGTTCTGTGAAATATGTTGTTGGTATTTTGATGGGGATTGCATTGAATCAATAGATTCCTTTGGGTAGTATGGACATTTTAATGATGTGAATTCCTCCAATCCACAAACAAGGTATATGCTCCCACTTTTTTTATATCTTCCTGTATTTCTTTTTGCAATGACCTGTAGTTTTCTGTGAAGAGGTCCTTTACTTCTTTAGTTAAGTTTATTCCTAGGTATCTTAATTTTTTTGCCATGATGGTAAATGGAATTGTTTTTTTTTTTTTTTTTTAGTTTCTCTTTCTGTGAGTTCATCATTGGTGTATAAAAATGCCATCAATTTCTTGACATTAATTTTGTATCCTGCTACTTTACCAAATTTGTTTATTAAGTCTAGTAGATTGTTGATGGAGTCTTCAGGGTTCATGTCATCTGCAAATAATGACAGTTTCACTTCCTCCTTTCCAATTTGGATCCCTTTTATTTTTTCTTCATGTCTCATTGTTGTGGCTAAGACTTCCAGTACTATGTTAAATAAGAGTGAAAGTGGGAATCTCTGTCTTGCTCCTGTTCTTAAGGAAAATGCTTTTAGTTTTTGCTCATTGAGTATGATGTTGGCTAGGTTTTTCATATATGGCCTTTATTATGATGAGATATGATCCCTCTGTTCCCACATTTCTGAGTGTTTTTATCAGAAACAGGTGCTGGCCCAGGCCAGTTTTGCTCAGTGGTTAGAGCTTTGGCCCAGGGACTGAGAGTCCCGGGTTCGGTTCCCGCTAAGGGCACATACCTCAGTTGCAGTTTGTCCCTGGCCCCGGTTGGGGTTGTGTGGGTGGAACCACTCGATGTGTCTCTCTCACACCGATGTTCCTCTCTCTCACTTCCTCCTTCTCTCCCTCCCACTCTATCTGAAGAGAAATGCAAAAAAAAAAAAAAAGTGTCCTCTGGTGAGGATAAAAAAAAATTAAAAAAAAAAAAAGAAACGGGTGCTGGATTTTGTCGAATGCTTTTTCAGCATCTATTGATAAGATCATGTGGTTTTTATCTTTTATGTTGTTTATGTGGTGTATCACACTTATTGATTTGTGAATATTGTACCATCCTTGCATCCCTGGGATGAATCCCTCTTGGTCATGATAAATAACTTTTTTAATGTATTGCTGGATCCGAATTGCTAATATTTTGTTAAGAATTTTGGCATCTGTATTCATCAGGGATATTGGCCTGTAGTTTTTCCTTTGTAGTGTCTTTATCCGGTTTTAGTATTAGGATTATGCTGGTCTCATAAAATGAGTTTGGAAGTCTTCCATGTTCTTGATTTTTTGGAATAATTTAAAGAGAATGGGTATTAGATCTTCTTTGAATGTTCGATAAAACTCCCCTGTGACGCTGTCCAGGCCTGGGCTTTTGTTTGCTGGGAGTTTCTTAATTACATCTTCAATTTCCTTAGTTGTTATTGGTCTGTTCAAGTTTTTTATTAGTTCCCAGTTCAGTTTTGGAAGACTGTGTGTTTCTAGAAATGTGTCCATTTCACCTAGATTGCCCAATTTGTTGGCGTATAATTTTTCATGGTATGTTTTGATGATCCTTTGTATTTCTGTGGTGTCAGTTGTTACTTCTCCTCTTTCATTTCTGATTTTGTTTATTTGGGTTATCTTTTTTTGTTTCTTAGTGAGTCTAGCTAAAGGTCCATCAATCTTATTTATCCTTTCAAAGAACCAGCTCTTTGCTTCATTGATCTTTGGGATTTTTTTTTAGTTTCTGTATTGTTTATTTCTGCTCTGATCTTTACTATTTCTTTCCATCTGCTTGCTTTGGGTTTTTCTTTTTGTTTACTTTCTAGTTCTCTAAGTTGTAGGGTTAGAAAGTCAATTAGGAATTCTTCTTGTTTCTTGAGGTATGTCTATAGTGCTATGAACTTCCCTCTCAGGGCTGCTTTTGCTGCATCCCATAGATTTTGTGGTGTTGTGTGACTGTTTTCATTGGTTTCCTGGAAGTTTTTAATTTCTTCCTTGATCTCCTTGGTAACCCATTCATTGTTTAATAACATGCTATTTAGCCTCCAAGTGTTTGAATGTCTTTCCGTGTTTTTGTTGTAATTGAGTTCTAGTTTCATGCCATTGTGATCTGAGAAGATGCTTGATATGATTTCATTCTTCCTGAATTTGTAGAGACTTACTTTGTATTCTAACATGTGGTCTATCTTTAAGAATGTTTCAGTGCACTTGAGAAGAATGTATATTCTTTGGGGTGAAATGTTCTGTAAATATCAGTTAAGTCAAACTGATCTAGTTCTCAATGGCATTCTTAGACACCAATAATGAACTCATAGAAAAGGAAACTAAAATAATCCCATTTACCATTGCTGCAAAAAATTAAGATACCTAGGAATAAACTTAACCAAGGAAGTAAATTGCCTATTTGCAGAAAACTACAGGACATTGAAAAAAAAATAGAGGCAGACATAAAAAAGTGGAAGCACATACCTTGTACATGAATTGGAAGAATTAACATCATTATAATGTCTATACTACCCAAAGCAATCTATAGATTCAATGCAATGTCCATCAAAATACCGACGACATATTTCACAGAACTAGAACAAATATTTCAAAAGTTCATAGGGAACCATAAAAGACCCCAAACAAAAAGACAAACAAATTAGGTGGGATCACAATACCGAATATTGGGTTATACTACAAAGCCACTGAAATCAAAACAGCCTGGTACTGGCACAAGAATAGGCATATAGATCAATAGAACAGAACAGAGAATCCGGAAAATAACCCAAGACATTATGCTCAATTAATATTTGACAAAGGTGGCAAGAGCATACAATGGAGTAAAGACAGCCTCTTTAATAAATGGTGTTGGGAAAACTGAACAGCTACATGCAAAAAAATGAAACTAGACGATCAACTTACACCATACGCAAGAATAAACTCAAAATGGATAAAAGACTTAAATGTGACCCGTGAATCCATAAAAATCCTAGAAGAGAATGTAGGCAACAAAATTTCAGACATCATACACAGCAGAATTTTCACTGGGATGTCACCTAAGGCAACAGAAACAAAAGAAAAAGTGAACACATGGGACTACATCAAACTAAAAATCTTCTGCACAGCAAAAGAAACAAGCATCAAAATGGAAAGGAAACCCACTCTATGGGAGAGCATAATTGCCAATGATACATCAGATAAAGGGTTAATTTCCAAAATATATAGAGTACTCCTACAACTCAACAAAAGGAAGACAAAGAACCCAATTTAAAAATGGGCAGAGGACCTAAATACACATCTCTCATAAAAGGACATACAAATGGCCAAGAAATATATAAGGAAATGCTCAATGTCACTAATCATCAGAGAGATGCAAATTAAAACAACTATGAGGTATCACTTCACAGCTGCCAGAATGGCTGCCATCAACAAATCATAAAAAAACAAGTGCTGGCAAGGGTGTGGAGAAAAGGGGACTCTAGTACACTTCTGGTGAGAAATCTGACTGGTGCAGCCACTATGGAAAATAGTATGGTGTTTCCTCAAAAAATTAAGAATTGATCTGCCATTTGACCCAGAGTTCCCACTTCTAAGAATATATTCTAAGAAGCTTGAAACACCAATCAGAAAGAATGTATGTATCCCTATGTTCATAGCAGCACTATTTACAATAGCTAAGATCTGGACACAGCCCAAGTGTCCATCAATAGATGAGTGGATAAAAAAGCTGTAGTACATATATACAATGGAATACTATGCAGCTATAAGAAAGAAATATCTCTTATCCTTTGAGACGACATGGAGGGATCTTGAGAGTATTATGCTAAGTGAAATAAGCCAATCAGAGAAAGGCAAATACCACATGATCTCACTTATTTGTGGAATATAATGAACAAGGTGCACTAATGAATGAAATAGACCCAGAGACATAGAAAAGAGTATGGTTCAGACTGACAAACCTCAGAGGAGGGGGGTGAGGGGGACGGATGAGATGCACCAAAGAACTTACATGCATGTATGCATAACCAATGGACATAGACAACAATGCTGGGGGGGTGGGGGGGTGGATTGGGAGGAGGGTGTGTGGGGGGGAGGAGAAACATCTGTAACAAAAATAAATTACTAAAAATATTTAAAAAAAAAAAAAGAAAAATGTCCTCGGGTGAGGATAAAAAATATATATATTATCTTGCCTTGGCCAGTGTGGCTCAGTGGTTAGAGTGTTGGCCCATGCACCAAAGGGTCACAGGCTTGATTCCCCATCAAGGGCAGGTACCTGGGTTTCAAGTTCAATCCCTGGCCACAGTTGGGGTGCACGTGGGAGGCAACCAATCAATGTGTCTTTCTCACATCGATGTTTCTTTCTCTCTCTCCCTTCCTCCCTCCCTTCTACTCTCTCTAAAAATCAGTGGGAAAATATCCTCAGGTGAGGATTTTTTTTTAAATATCCTCTCACTGGGTTGTTCTTTGTTAATATAACAAATAGATTGAGGTAATTTTTCTTTGAGAGAAAAATGTAAATTCTATATCTCCATAAAGGAACATAAAACTTTGGTCATTATAGACAAGATTTTTTCAAACTGTGTTTCTGGATTGCGAAAAATGGCGGCAGAGTGAATGGAAGCTACACAGACCATCTCCCAGGACCAAACTGGAATCACAACTAAAATAAAGACAAATCGTTGGGAAAAAGCAACAGAAAAGCAGCTAGCGAGCACCATACAACCAAGGACACTGACTCGATCCTAGTAGGATTGTGGAGGCGCGTGAGGGGAGCTGGGAGCCCACGGACAGCAGCGGCCTTAGCCGTGAGGAGCGCCCGCCTTCGGGTTAAAGCCCGAGCCGGCTCCACAGCGCATAGGGCCGGACAGAGCACTAAAATAGCCGCAGCCACTCACCTGGGCTCCGGCAGAGGAAGTGAGGACTGGACTGGAACTGTGTGGGGACGCTCGGGATTTGGAGGGCCCTCAGAGCTTTTGCTCAGTTGCGGCCATGCAGGACTGTGGCCTGGCCGTCTTACTCCATCCCAGGGCTCTGGGGAGAGGTGGCAGCCCGTCACTCGGAGATCCAGCCACACCCTAGTGGGCCATTGAAATGCAAACTGAGGCTCATTAACTCCTAGCATCTGCCCTACCCTCTGGAAATCCTCTCACACTGAACATCTGAGGGAGGTTTTCATTCAACTGAAAACCCAAGGCTCTTCAAGCAACCACAACTAATAGCCTCTGGGCAAAAAGCTAGAGGATAACTTAACCTTTGCTGGGCTTGCAAATATACCCTGGAAAGTAAGACTACACGGTGGTGTTTAACGTTGGTCCTCCCATGCTCATCCAAACCCAGTAGAGGGAGCCACAAACAACAGAACACCAACATCCTTAGGAAAATTTGGCAGGCTCCAAAAACCACTGAGATAGCCAAAATGGGGAAACAAAGAAACAGATCCCAAATGAAAGAACAAGAGACCTCTACCGAAGATGAGATAAATGAAATGCAGTTAAGCAAGTTAACAGAGCTAGAATTCAGAGCCATGATCTTGAGGAAGCTCAACAGCATGAGTAAGGACATCAACACCTTGAGTAAAGACATCCACACCATGAGCAAAGACATAGAACAACTGAAAATCAACCAAGTGGAAATGAAGAAGCAGCAAGAAGAAATGAAGAATGACATAGCAGAAATGAAGAACACATTGGAAGGACTAAACAGCAGAGTAGAGGAAGCAGAGGACCGGATCAGTGAATTAGAAGACAGGGTAGAAAAAAATCAACAAATCAGAAAACCAAAAGGAAAAAACAATGAAAAAACAGGAAGACAGCTTAAGAGAACTGTGGGACAACTGGAAACATAATAATATTCGCATCATTGGAGTCCCTGAAGAAGAAGAAAATGAGCAAGGGTTAGAGAATATATTTGAAGAAATAATGACAGAAAACTTCCCTAATTTGGTGAAGAAAGAAGGCATTCAAGTTCAAGAAGCACAGAGAGTCCCAAGTAAGAAGAACCCAACAGGCCCACACCAAGACACATAGTAATTAAAATGCCAAAAATTAAAGACAAAGAGAGAATCCTAAAGGCAGAAAGAGATAAGAAACAGGTTACCTACAAAGGAACCCCCATAAGGCTATCAGCTGACTTCTCGACAGAAACACTACAGGCCAGAAGGGAATGGCATGAAGTAATCAAGGTCCTGAAAAACAAGGATCTGAATCCAAGACTACTCTACCCAGCAAGGCTGTCATTCAAAATAGAAGGTCAAATAAAGAGCTTCCCAGACAAAAAAAGGCTAAGGGAATACATTAGCACCAAACCAACACTGCAAGAAATGTTAAAAGGACTGTTGTAATTAGTAGAAGAAATAGGAAGGAAAGTAGAACCACACTGAACAAAAATGGCAATAAATAAGTACATATCAATAATCACCTTAAATGTAAATGGATTGAATGCTCCGATAAAAAGACACAGAGTAGCGGATTGGATAAGAAAGCATGACCCATATATATGTTGTTTACAAGGGACCCACCTCACAACAAAAGACTCACATAGGCTGAAAGTGAAGGGATGGAGAAAAATCTTCCAAGCAAATGGAAAGGAAAAAAAAGCTGGGGTAGCAATACTCATATCTGATATAATAGATTTCAAAACGAAAGCCATAACTAGAGACAAAGAAGGTCACTACATAATATTGAAAGGATCTATCCAACAGGAAGATATAACCTTGGTAAACATATATGCACCCAATATAGGAGCACCAAAATATATTAAAAATCTTCTGGAGGACTTCAAAGGAGAAGTTGACAGCAATACAATCATAGCAGGGGACTTCAACACCCCGCTGACATCACTGGATAGATCCTCTAGACAAAAAATTAACAAGGAAACAGAGACTCTAAATGAAGCACTAGACCAAATGGATTTAATAGATATTTACAGAGAATTTCACCCCAAAACTATAGAATTCACATTCTTCTCAAGTGCACATGGGACATTCTCAAAGATAGACCACATGTTAGGACACAAACGAAGTCTCTACAAGTTCAAGAAGATTGAAATCATATCAAGCATCTTCTCAGATCACAATGGCATGAAACTAGAAATCAATTGCAACAAGAACATGCAAAGACATTTGAATACATGGAGGCTAAATGGCATGTTATTAAACAATGAATGGGTTACTGAGGAGATCAAGGAAGAAATTAAAAACTTCCTGGAAACCAATGAAAATGAACACACAACAACACAAAATCTATGGGATGCAGTGAAAGCTGTTCTGAGAGGGAAGTTCATAGCACTACAGGACTACCTCAAGAAACAAGAAAAATTTCTAATAGACTATCTAACCTCACAACTTAAAGAACTAGAAAGCAAACAAAAAGAAAAACCCAGAGCAAGTAGAAGGAAGGAAATAGTAAAGATCAGAGCACAAATAAATGACATAGAGACCAGAGAAACAATTCAAAGGATCAATGAAACAAAGAGCTGGTTTTTTGAAAAGATAAACAAGATTGATGGACCCTTAGCTAGACTCACCAAGAAACAAAGAGAGAGAACCCAAATACACAAAATCAGAAATGAAAGAGGAGAAGTAACAACTGACACAACAGAAATACAAAAGATCGTTAGCAAATATTATGAACATTTATATGGCAACAAATTCAACAATCTAAGTGAAATGGACAAATTTCTAGAAACACATAGTCTCCCAAAATTGGACCGGGAAGAGATAGAAAACTTGAACAGACCAATAACAGCTAAGGAAATTGAAGATATAATCAAGACTCTCCCAGCAAACAAAAGCCCAGGCCCGGATGGCTTCACGGGGGAGTTATACCGAACATTCAAAGAAGAACTAACACCCATTCTCCTCAAACTATTTCAAAAAATTCAAGAAGAAGGAAGACTTCCAAACTCGTTTTATGAGGCCAGCATAATCCTAATTCCAAAACCAGAAAAAGACACTAAAAAGAAAGAAAACTACAGGCCAATATCCCTGATGAACGTAGATGCCAAAATCCTAAACAAAATACTAGCAAATCGGATCCAGCAATACATCAAAAAAATTATTCACCATGACCAAGTGGGATTCATCCCAGGGATGTAAGGCTGGTTCAACATTCGCAAATCAATAAATGTGATACACCACATAAACAAAATGAAAGATAAAAACCACATGATCATATCAATAGATGCTTAAAAAGCATTCTACTAAATCCAGCACCCATTTCTGGGAGTAGAGGGATCATATCTTGATATAATAAAGGCCATATATGAAAGACCTACAGCTAACATCATACTCAATGGGCAAAAATTAAAAACATTTCCCTTAAGAACAGGAACAAGACAGGGATGCCCACTTTCGCCTCTCTTATTTAACATAGTACTGGGAGTCTTAGCCACAGCAATCAGACGTGAAGAAAAAATAAAAGGAATCCAAATTGGAAAAGAGGAAGTGAAACTGTCACTATTCGCAGACGATATGATATTATATATAGAAAACCCTAAAGACTCCATCAAAAATCTACTAGACTTAATAAATGAATTTGGCAAAGTAGCAGGATACAAAATTAACGTCAAGAAATCGACGGCATTCTTATACACCAATGATGAACTCACAGAAAGAGAAACTAAAAAAACAATTCCATTTACCATCCTGGCAAAAAAATTAAGATACCTAGGAATAAACTTAACCAAAGAAGTAAAGGACCTATTTGCAGAAAACTACAGGACATTGAAAAAAGAAATAGAGGAAGATATAAAAAAGTGGAAGCACATACCTTGTTCATGGATTGGAAGAATTAACATCATTAAAATGTCCATATTACCCAAAGCAATCTATAGATTCAATGCAATCCCCATCAAAATACCAACAACATATTTCACAGAACTAGAACAAATATTTCAAAAGTTCATATGGAACCAAAAAAGACCCCGAATGGCCACAGCAATCTTGAAAAAGAAGGACAAAGTAGGTGGGATCACAATACCGGATATCAGCTTATACTACAAAGCTACTGTAATCAAAACAGCCTGGTACTGGCACAAGAACAGGCATTTGGACCAGTGGAACAGAACAGAGAATCCGGAAATTGACCCAAGACATTATGCTCAATTAATATTTGACAAAGGTGGCAAGAGCATACAATGGAGTAAAGACAGCCTCTTTAATAAATGGTGTTGGGAAAATTGTACAGCTACATGCAAAAAAATGAAACTAGACCATCAACTTACACCATACACAAGAATAAACTCAAAATGGATAAAAGACTTAAATGTGACTCGTGAATCCATAAAAATCCTAGAAGAAAATGTAGGCAACAAAATTTCGGACATCATACGCAGTAGAATCTTCACTGATACATCACCTAAGGCAACAGAAACAAAGGGAAAAATGAACACATGGGACTACATCAAACTCAAAAGCTTCTGCACAGCAAAAGAAACAACCATCAAACCAGATAGGGAACCCACTGTATGGGAGAGCATAATTGCCAATGATACATCAGATAAGGGGTTAATTTCCAAAATATACAGAGTGCTCATACAACTCAACAAAAGGAAGACAAAGAACCCAATTAAAAAATGGGCAGAGGAACTAAATAGACACCTCTCCAAAAAGGACATACAAATGGCTAAGAGACATATGAAGAAATGCTCAACATCACTAATCATCAGAGAGATGCAAATTAAAACAACAATGAGGTATCACCGCACACCTGTCAGAATGACCGCCATCAACAAATCATCAAACAACAAGTGTTGGCGAGGGTGTGGAGAAAAGGGAACTCTAGTACACTGCTGGTAGGAATGCATACTGGTGTAGCCAATGTGGAAAACACTATGGTGTTATCTCAAAAAATTAAAAATTGAATTGCCATTTGACCCAGTGATCCCACTTCTAGGAATATACCCTAAGAAGCCTGAAACACCAATCAGAAAAAATACATGTACCCCCATGTTCATAGCAGCACTATTTACAATAGCTAAGATCTGGAAACATCCCAAGTGTCCATCAGTGGATGAATGGATAAAAAAGCTGTGGTACATATACACAATGGAGTACTATGCAGCTGTAAGAAAGATCTCTTATCCTTTCAGATGACATGGAGGGACCTCGAGAGTATTATCCTAAGCGAAATAAGCCAAGCAGAGAAAGACAAATATCACATGATCTCACTTATTTGTGGAATATAATGAACATAACAGTCTGAGGAACAGGGTAGACCCAGAGATGTGGAAGTAGGGTATAAACTGACACCCCTCAGAAGAGGGGGTGTGGGGGAAGGGAAGAGATAAACCACAGAACTTATGCGCATGTATGCATAAGTGATGGACATGGACAACAAAGCTGGGGACAGGGTGGGGGGATGGGGAGGACGGTGTCAATGGGGAAAAAAGGAGAAACATCTGTAACAAAAATAAATTAATAAAAAAAATAAAAAAATAAATATTAAAAGTAAGAAAAAAAAACTGTGTTTCTATTAAAGTGTTTACCTCTGGAAATGAGTATGGGGAGGAAGTTTCTTGTTTTTCTTTATATACTTTTTTATATATGTCTTTATTTACTTCTATAGTTTGATTTTTTTGGTCCCAAGCATATATTTGAAAATGACATTATCTTTTTTGAAATGAAAATAGTATTTTGAAAATGATATTGTATATTTCTCTCTTAAATTTTGATCATATTGATAGAGGATAGGATCGCAGTTGTTCAATACTTATTCACTTTACTAATTATAGATAAAAGGTTTCCTTACAGATGCTGGGAAACTGGAGGATGTGCTACAAGAAGATGTCTAAAAAATTTTATGTCATATTGTTCTTTTGCTTAATTGAAATGTGGTAAGTCTTCAGCAGCTATTAGTTGGAAGCTTTATGTAATACAGGAGAACACAGAAGGCTATTTTCAAAGGCAATGTTCTTAACTCCATAAGAGAACCTTAGCATAATAAATATCTATGGGTAGAAGGTAATGCTGTGGATGAGTTAAGTGAGAAGAGAGATGTTTTTCTTCTGATAAAACCAAAAAGAGGAAAGGGAGAGAAAAAAGAATAGTTTTGCAGTGTAAAACACTAACGACCCCATGCAAATGATCAAGGTCAACATGAACAGTGATCATCCATGTCGATAGTATCTACCTTTGATATGATGTGATGAGAATGGCAATTTACCTTTCTCCCCCAAACCCATAATCCCAGTTTATTCTTAAGAACAATATCAGACATATCCCAATAGAGGGGCATTCTACAAAACACCAGATCAGTACTCCTCAAAAACTGTCCATCCAGGTCATAAAAAATAAGGAAAGTCTGAGAAACTGTCATAGCCAAAAGAAGCCTGAGGAGACATGACAATTAATATAATATCGTATCCTGTCCTGGCCAGTGTGTCTCAGTTGGTTCGAGCATCGTCCCATACACCAAAAGGTTGCAAGTTCGATTCCTGGTCAGGGCACATACCCAGGTTGCAAGTTGTATCCCTGGTTGGGGCACATGTGGGAGGCAATTGATCAATGTTTCTCTCACTTTGATGTTTATCTCTTTCTCTTTCTCTCTCTCTCTCAAAAAATAAAATCAATTAAATAAATCTTCCTTAAAACAAACAAACAACTATATATATATATATATATATATATATATATATATATATATGCTATATATAGTTGTTTGTTTGTATATATATATATATATATATATATCTCCTGATGGGATCCTGGAACAGAAAAAAAGACATTATGTAGCTTAAAAATAAGGAAACCCGAATAAACTGTGAATTTCAGTTCATAATAATGTGTCAATGTAGCCCTGGCCAGTTTAGCTCAGTGGTAGAGAGTCGGCCCACAGACCAAAGAGTCTCGGGTTCAATTCTGGTCAAGGGTATGTACCTTGGTTGTGGTTCAGTCCCTGGCCCTGGTCGGGGTCGCGAGGAAAGCAACCAATCGATGTCTCTCTCTCACATCGATGTTTCTCTCCCTCTCCCTCTTTCTCTCTCTCTCTCTCTCCCTCCCTCCCACTCCATCTGAAGATAAAAATAGAAAAAGGTATCCTAGGGTGAGGATTTTTTTTTAATTTAATTTTTTTTTTTAATCGTCACCGGAGGACATTTTTGCATTTATCTACAGATAGAACAGGAGGGAATGAGGGAGGAAGAGAGAGAGAGAAATATCAATGTAAGAGAGACACATCGATTGGTTGCCACCCACACAACCCCAACTGGGCTGGGGACAAACTGCAACCGAGTTACGTGCACTTAGCAGGAACCAAACCCGGGCCTCTCTGGTCTGCAGGCCCACGCTCTAACCCCTGAGCCAAACCGGCCAGGGCTAATTTTATTTTTTTATCCTCACCCAAGGATATTTTTCTATTTATATTCAGGTAGAGAGAGGGAGAGAAAGGGAGAGAGAGAGAGAAACATCGACATGAGAAGGACACATTGAGTGGCTGCCTCCCACACGATCCCGACCGGGGCTGGGGATGAACTGCAACTGAGGTACGTGCCCTTGACCAGAATCGAACCTGGGACTCATTGGTCCGCAGGCCAATGCTCTACTGCTGAGCCAAACTGGCCAGGGTTCAGGTGCGGATTAAAAAAAATTTAAAAATAATGTATCAATGTTGGTTCATCACTTGTGAAAAATATATTAATATTAATAACAAAGGAACCTAGGCATAGGGTGTATGAAATTCTATGTACTCTCCTTGCAATAATTCTGTATATCTAGAACTTTCTAAATAAAATATTTGTTAAGAAAAAAAGATTTGCATTACTGTTATAAAAGGAAATTAATGAAAAATGCCAGAATAACCCAGTGACTAGATGTGCAAACTCTGAGTAACTGGCTATTATTCTTCATTTAATTGTTATAACAAAAGCAAGCTTGAAGATATCTCAAAAATTTTCTGTGAGTATTTCAGTGAGTTTGTAAAAATAGAACTAAAACTTTAAAACATCAAGTGAGTTAAAAAGCAAAAGAGTAATTTTATTGCTCGTTAATTCTGAATGCACAGCTTATTTAGTAATGATGGTAATTTTAGTCTATATTTGTACCTACAAATAATGTTCCTTTACTTCAATTATTGTCACTGGGTTTAAGTGGAAATGTGTGTGATTTACATAGATGAGATAAAGCTGTGTTTTAATGGATGAAATCATGGTATAAAGGCTTTCTTACTCACGGGCAGCATTTAAAAACTTGGACTAGAAATTAATCCTAACACTAAAATAAGGCCCATGCAGATATTATGCTTTCTCATGTGGAAGTTATACACAATTCTTGATCTCCATCTTATTAGATAACCATAAAACACCATAATTTTTTATCATCTTAATCTCCTTCCAACTCACTAGGCTTAGGCTGACTAAGATCTATGTATCTCTAAATGCTTCCACTATTGCATGTTAAGAAATTGAAAAGAGTGATATTATTTTTAACCCACCTGGGAAAGGTAAAATATCTTGGATCTTAAAAATTCCAGTCAGTAAAAGCAGCATGGAGAGACAGCTGGAATTCTTTCCAGAAACTCTAGTTCAAAAAATGCATTTAAAGACTAGGTCAGTCTGCAGCTGTTGGGCCAACCCTGCCTGAAATTGGATTGACTAGAGTAAAAACCCTGAAAATCTACTTGGAACAAGAGAAGAACAAGTAGGAGAGGAGAAGGAAGAGCTATTTATTTAATCCCTCTGTGCTGGGCGTGTTAGGTTCACTATCCCACAAGAAATATATAGCTAGTACCTTTTACACCTTAGGAAACAGAGTATAAGTTGACAGGAGTCAACAGCTCATGAGGGGCGAAGCTAAGAATCAAACATGGGTCCATCTGAGTCCAGTTTCTGAAACTGAGAGCAGGAGCATTGCTGCTTTGTTGATATTCACAGTGCAATGGCCTGAATGTGGGTGCTTGATAACCATTATATGATGGGAAGAATTTTTGCATTTGTTTAAAAAGTACTTTGTCTATCAAGGGCTTTGGGAAATCTTTTTATTTTTTATTTTTATTTTATTTTTGCTGCCGATGCAGGATGATGTGAACAGTCACTGATAACTAAACAGAAGCCTGCATTTTCATTTTTGCCAGCTTTCCTTCTTCTGGCCTAAAACTCATGCTCAGAAGTCTATTGCGGGCCTTCTGGTGACCTGAACAAGGTTGAGCAGTGGACTCCTTCTCCCCGATTTTTATTGCAAGGCAGGGAGCAAGACATAGTCGGTAATTACCTCTCAGGTAATTGCACAATATCTGTGGTTGTCTCACAAACCTAGTCACAAGCCATGTACGTCTACGCGGAATGAAGCATCTTTACATGATGGGGTCTGCCATTGCCTGCATGACTCCTACCACCCCAAAGGGGATGACTGGAAGATTGTTTTGTGGACATAGCCCTCAGACAATTAGACCCGAAGGATGTTAAAAGGCCTTGACATTTGCATATCAAACACTGTTTATTTGTTTTACATGTTTGGACTAAATCTACAGACAGAGCACAGCATATTCCATTGTATTTCTGAAGGAGAACATGGATGTTACCCATGATTATGCAAAATTAAAAGTATCCTAACAAAAGCCAAGAGGGGAGGAGAGGAGACGGGGAGAGAAGTGTGGAGAGAGGAAGAACAAGAACCTGTGGCTTTCCATGAAACCCTTCTGTTCTGTTGGAATTATTTAAACCAGATGCATGTAATATTGCAACAAATTTAAGTAATATATTAAAGAGCTGAAAAAATTATTTATATATACCCAGAGTCCCATAGCAAGAGACAGAAGGCAACCTGGGCCTTTGGAGTCTGTGGATTGTATTTCAAGACTTCCTCTGGATACAAAGTGCTTCGTGTTTCTTGAAGAAAGATGCTATATAAACATTCATTATATTTTTTCTTACTCTTTTTCATTTAAGGTTGAAGTCATCAGTTACTTAATAGCCTGTTTCAGAAAGTTTTAAGGAATGAGCACAGACATTCATCAAGAGAGAATATTTGAAAAGGTGAACTGGAGTCAGTCAGCCCTCAGAGTCCAGAGCTGGCAGGAGCCCTCAGAGACTGCCTGCTTCTGCCTAACCAACTCCAACTGAGAATATGGCAGGCAGAATGGCTGATCACATCTGTGCACTGAACTTTCTGGCCTCAGAGAAAGAAGCTGCCAGGGTCAATTCCTGCACTAATGCAATCCAGGCAGGCCCAGGCTGGACGAGTCGAGGGTGCCCCTGACCAAAAGTCATGCACCCTCTAGCTCTTCCTGCCTCTTTTTCAGAAAGAATATTTTTTGTGATTTTATATAATTTTAAATGTTGTGTATAAGGCTTTTCCTGGAGGGGGTGATTCTGAGGCAAAAAATGTCAGTTGGTCTCTGCAGGAGATATCAGAACATGGTGTTCCAATAACAGTTCTTGGCTGCAGCCTCAAGCTGTCAGGCTTCCTCCTTGGCAGTCGGAGTGGGGTTGGTGGACAGACGAAGGAGCCCTGAGCCAGACTGCTTGCAGCAGGCCTCCTGGGAAAGTGTTCTCAGCAGGCCCGTGACAGGGTGCCGGGAGGAAATTGTATCCCCAACCTTTCTGGATAACTTTCCTTTCTTCCTACAGGAAGTCCCAAGGAGACCACTGAGACTGTTAGAACCCTACAGATTGTTTCTCCACGAGGTGTTACAATCCCAGAGGAGTGGAAACTTTCCATGTTCCTAAGGAAGCTTTTTCAGGTACCAGGTAGTTTAAAGGTAAAAAGGTTGAGTTTTTTCCAGATAAACTAATTGTCCCAACTAATTTGTCTTTAAAGCCATCCTTTACTTTTAAAACATACTTTTATAGTGTTATTTTTCCTTAAGGTTTATAAACACAGCATTCAAGATGTTTCTTTTCCTTGTAGTGTGGCAGAATAATAAGCAGCTAGGAAAATTCCTGGGCAAGTGAAATGGGGAAACTGAGACAAAAAATTAAACAAGGCCAAACAATTTGAACAACTTATAGCCAGCTTGTAAATAACAAGACCTTATCTTCCCCAACCAAGGACATTTGAAAGCAAATGTTTTATACCTCCTTGACCAGAGAATATATAGTTTAAATCACCCTGGTGGGGAAAATAGAGAACAGAGACCCAGTTAATGCCATTTGTGGCAGCTAACCCCAAGGACAGATGAAGTCAGGGGAACAAATAACAAAAACCCCATTAAAACCAGACAGACCCAAGATAAAAGTAAAACAGTAAAGCAGACCAAAGAATAATCCCAAACTCCCCTATATACTCATTTTGATGCATCAACAAATTAAAAATGCACCTAGAAAGCTGATAAATATTCTACTGAAATCTTCCCCTGAGATTCTTGATCGCAGAAAAAAGATAAAAAAGCCTCACAACAAAGACCTGGTGCAGGCTTGTTCTAGAGTATGCCCATGCCCCTTTTTGGGCATGAACTTTTTAGTTCCCCCTAAATTCTAAGGGTTCCCATGAGATTTGCAATCAGGGGAGTGGTGGGCAGTGGCAGCTTGTCCTGGGCTAACCCCTTGAACCTGTTTCCAAGGTTCCCTTTTTCTCTGACTTCCCAGTGAGCTAAAAGTAGCCCCACCTTGGCTCACTTCTTTCCTCTAACGTTTCTAGGGAGCCAAAGCAGAGCACTGCCTAGGCTCTCTCCTGTTGCTTATTAACCCTCAGTCCTTCCTTTGTTTGACTGTCCCCAGCTTTAATAAATATACTCTCAAAATCACCTAGTGTTGTAAAATCTTTCCTACACGAAGTCAGGAACCCACACTTTACAGACTGGCCTGAGACAGACTCACTCTGGGCTCAGTCTCTGTCTGGTAACAGTAGGACTTTGCCTACAATGAAGAGTATGTTGCTCCAAGGTGACCCTGTGACTCAAACTGCCTGGATTCAGCCAGCTATGGGGCTAATTATTCTTTAAGAAGAAAAATATTTATTTAAATATTGATTTATTTCAAAACATTGAGCTTTCTGAGAAAAATGTAAAGAAACATTCACTCATTAATTATTCAATGAATATATACAGGGTGCCTCTCTATGGTAGGCCTGTTCTCAGTCTGGGATACACAGTGATGAACAACACGGAAAACAATCCCAACCTTCTGCAATCTATGCTCTCATAGTCTACTGGCAGAATACAGACAATAAACAAGTAATACACAGTGTTAGATGGTGACAGTGTGGAGGAGAAAATGAAGCCTAGAAGGGATAAGGAATGTGGTGGGGGTGGGACTGCAAATCCAAACAGGGTGCTCAGGGAAGACCTTGCTGAGAGGACTGCATGTGAGCCAAGGCCTGGAAGTGGGAAGGACACAGGCATGTGCGCATCCATGTGAGGGACAAGTGGAAAGCCAGAGTAACTAGAGCGAGGGAAGATGAAATCACACGGGGTTAAGTGGAATTGGTCATATGGCTATGGCAGGGAAAGGAATGTAGACATTATACAGGACCTGTAGGCCATTTTTAAAGATAATGCTTTTCTCTGAGCAAGATGAGAAGCCAGTCGAAAGTGGTCTAACACAGAAATGGCACAGTTGCCCTGGCCGGTTTGGTTCAGTGGTGAGAGCATCTGCCTGCGGTCCAGAGAGACCCGGGTTCAGTTCCCGCTAAGGGCACGTACCTCGGTTGCAGTTTGTCCCCGGCCCTGGTTGGGGTTGTGCGGGAGGCAGCCACTCGATGTGTCTCTCTCACATCGATGTTTCTCTCTCTCTCTCTCTCTCTTCCTCTCTCTCCCTCCCACTCTATCTGAACAAAAAATGGAAAAATGTCCTCGGGTGAGGATTAAAAAAAAAAATTAAAAAAAAAAAAGAAATGGCACAGTTGACTTTAGCATTAAAAGCATTGCTTTGGCTGCTGTTTTGAGAACAGACTGGGGTGCAGCAGTACAATGCGAAGAAGGAAGATCAGCTAAGAGCATATTGTAATATCCAGCAGCCTGAATTACATTGGTGATAAGTAGCAGCAAAGTCTGGATGTATTCTGAAGATAAACTTGACAGGATTTGCTGACAGACTAAGTTTGTGGATGTGAGTGGCTTTATTAATCTGCTCTGGCTACCATAACAAAATGCCACAGGCTGGGCACCTTAAATAACAGAAATTTGTTTCTCACAGTCTGGAGGCTGGAACTCCAAGATCAGGGTGCCAGCAGGGTTGGTGTCTGGTGAGAGCTCTGTTCATGGCTTGCAAATGGCTATGTCCTCCCATGGTAGAAAGAAATCTCTGGTGTCTCTTCTTCTTTTATATGGACAACAGGGGCTCCACCCTTATGACCTCATTTAACCTCAATCATCTCCTTAGAGCCCCATCTCCAACACAGTCATATGGTGGGTTAGGGCTTCAACATATGAATTTGGAGGAGGTGGGACACAATTCAATCCAAAGCAGCAACCAAAGGAATGATGTTTTGTTTACTGAACTGAGAAGTCATGTTTTGAGATAATTAGCAAAAGTTGGAAGCTTGAGATGCCTGTTTAATTAGGCAGTTGGTCACAAAGTGTGGAATTAATGGGGCAGGTCTTGGCTGGAAATATGAAAGTGGGGCATGTCACACTATGGGTGGCCAGGAGACTAGATGAGATCACCAGATGTGAGGAGGACCAACTACTGGCCCTATGCAGCCCTTGGGCAGAGTTTTGGAATGAGGGAAAAAATAGGAGACCCAAAAGGAGCAGCCAGGGACAGGAGGAAAACCAGTGAGTGTGGTGTCCCTAAAGCAAATGGAAGCAATCATGTAGTAAATAGGAAGCAGTGGACTATGCCAAGGGCAACAAATAGGTCAAGAAAGAGAGGACTAAGAACTGAGTGTTGGATGTAACCCCATGAAAGTCACAGGGGGACCTTGGCAACAGTAGTCTTCATGGTGCAAAGGAGAGGAGGGTAGAACGCACATTGAAAATGGTGTGTGTGCCCTTCCCTAGTGTTGTGCTATAAATAGAAGAGAGAAACAATTAGGTAACTGAAGGGGCTTGTGGGCCAAAGAGGAATTATTTTCTGGAGAAAAATATTACATTGCATTTGTAACTTGAAAAAAGGGAAGAATGATGTTGAAAACTTACCAATTTTTCATTCTCTCACTAGCTGATTACTGATTAAACCTTCCTTTCTTGATTCAAAGACAGAATTTCTTTTCTCCTTTCACCTATAATACCTGGGCTTGTTCAAAAACCCCCATCCCAGTTATAACTTCTCTCGTGTGTGCCGCCTCTCCTTCTGAATGATGGTTAACTTTCATGGACTGCTATCTGCCAAGCTCTTCATCTATCAACTCAAGAATTTTTAAAACATGCAATACCTGGCTATTTAGTCAGGGGCACTGATCTTTATTCCTTTATATTGTCAAATTTTAAAAATGACAACAGCCAACACAATGATAGCAGTCTGGTGTGAATGAATCAAAATTATACCTTTTTTTTTTTTTTGTCTAATTAGTAAAAAATGTAATCTATTTTTTGGTGTGTTGCAGAATTTTAGTAATTACTTTATGTGTGTCATGAGATGAAAAAGGTTGAACATTGATGGATCAACTGAACCCTCAGAACAATGCTATGGAGTGGTAATACTGTTGCCTTAAGTCGCAGGTACTGAAGCTAAGCACAGAGAGTTTAGGTAAGAGTCTAAGTTTGTGCAGAAGGAACTGGGACTCAGCCCAGGAAGATAGTTTCTAAAGCTCATGATCTTAACCTTTACTGGCTCAGGGAAAACAAACAGCCTTTATTTTTCAGGCCCACCTCTCTCCCCTTTTCTCTAAGCCCCTCTACCCATATCAGAGTATCTTATTGTCTCCCAACAGTATTTTAACATCATCAGTGTTATGTGCCATTGTGACATGACTGTTGTCCATTCAGGTATGTCTTTATTGCTCATCCATTTTTGAGACAGAAGCCTGAATGACAGCCATCTGAGCCCTTTTTATTGCACTCCCTTCATTGGGTTGTGTGAATAAGTAAAATTGAATTTATTTTTTTCTTTATAATCCAGTAAAATTTACATCTTCTTCTGATACAAAGTAACAAAAAATGTTTTCTTTTAAAAGCTGGTCATTCCTTCAGGGAATAGCATTTTCAAACACTGCACCAGACAACTTGAAAGAAGCTAATTTGACACCCTTCAGAGGCACTTGGTCAGGTACAAACCTGGCCCTGAACAGACTGCCTGTGCATTCTTAGGAGTCCCTTCCCTTCCTACCAAGGGCATTTGCTCCAACACTGTCACCAAAGGCTGGGGCACAGTTGAAGGTATCATCAATCAGCATCCAGGAAAACAGGATTCAGGGAGATGATAGGGCATGCTGGAAGTATAACCCATCATTTTCCTATCTTTTACTTGATTTCTTTTCCTCTGCATTACTCCCTCCTTTTGTTTTTTGTGGTTTGCAATGTTGTTCTCTTTCTCTCTCAAGTGTCCCAGTTGAAATCATGAAATCATGATTTCAAATCTTGAAATACATGTCAGTGTTGATTCAGACAACATTAGCTCTCTCCAGTGAGCAGGGTTTCACTCATGAGCAGTCAGCAAGGGCCTCCTATTCAGTCTTGTTGTGTACCAGAATCAAGGAGGGAGCAGCATGAATAATCTTGGATAGAACAAATATCTAGAGAAAGGTGTCCATAGACTACCCACCTCAGAATTGCCCAGGGTGATTTCTGATTTCATCTCTGGTTCCCACCCCAGACTGACATAATCAGATGGGAGGGGAGAGAATCAGAATCTCAATTCTGAAAAGAAACTTGAGTGGTTTTGATACGCACAGAAGATGGAGAACCAGTAGTCCAGGGTATGCTCAAGAAGAAGTAAGAGAAAAGCTGGCCCTCCTACGATTTTCCTATCTCTGGGAGCTGTAGAAAGGAAAGCAAGGGAGTACTCGAAGGGAAAAAGCAAAAGCAAATGAGGAGATACCTATTCTTCCTTCTAAGTCATGAACCACCCCTTCCCAAATCTGTGGTCGTGTACTCTAAGGATGTATGAAGCACGTGCATTTTTACACTTCTGTCATGGATAGCAAAGAATACATTTTTAATTTCAGAGCACAAAATGTTTAGAAATCATCTGGCCCAACCAGTTATCTCAAGTGTTTTATAGAATGAAGTACAGTGTAAGTAAGCACTGAAATTTAATCTGGCTCAATTCTCTATGATTTAACAGATGTGAACTCTTAGGCCCAGACAGGCTATGTCACTTGCTCAGTCACTAAGCCAGGTAGTGGTGGAACCAGGCCCAGATCCAGGCTCCTGTTTTCAGAGCTTTATTTGATGTTCCAAACCCAAATGAACTCGACTGGAAGCTGGCACACTGATTCTTGAGGTACTTAGAGGTTGTTGCCTACAGCTGGGGTCACTCGAGAGCTAGGATAGTTTGCACATCCAGTTCACTGAGGGGGTCTTCATATATATGTGTAATATATGTATGGTTGTATATATAATTTATTTATTATTTATACTTATTTAATATTTTATATATGTATATATATGAGAGAGAGAGAGAGAGAGAGAGAAGAAAACACACCATTTATCAAGCCTATAACAGGGAATAAAAACTTTATATTTCTCTGACCAACATGAAATAGAATTAAAATAAAATGGACTAACAAACTTATAAAAAGAACTCATATACTAAGTTTTCTTATGAGCATGTTGCAAGCACCAGCAGTCCTAGTTGGTACAAGAAACAACCTTGACCACAAGACTTTGGCTTACGTAGGTCACCCAAATGCAAGAATGTCACTAGAGCTGATGAGTTCCAGTATTCTGACATTAAAGAACCATAGCAGGACCAGTTAGGACACTGCATACACATCCACAGCCTCTCCCCCTAATCTCTGTATTCTGCTTCCCCTCTCACTACCTATAAAAACCACTGCTTGCACTGAGATGTTAAAATGGGCTTTGAGACGAGAATCCCCCATCTTCTCAGGTAGCTGGTACTTGAATAAACTTCTTTCCTTCTCACCAGCACCTGTCTCATGAGTTTGGCTTTCATTGCAGCAGGGAGCCAAACCTGCTTTTTCTTTCAGTTTTTGGTGAGCCACCAAGGAGAACGTGGACCCTGGTATGTCCCAGATGGCCCAGGCTAGGGTCCTAGCTGCTTGTGGCAAGCTGACCTCATCACAAGGACTGCAGGGATTTTCCAGCAGCTGCAAAAAGTTCTTTATCTAATGAACTCTCCCTGCTCTTTCTCTCAAGGCATCAACCACCTGAAATTCTTAACTGGTGAAAGGAAAGGGCCCCTGGAAAGTTGATATACTCTAAGACCAGGTAAGTTGAGCTAGTGTGCATACCAGGAGTCCTGTGTTAATGTCATCTGGGATTTTTAGCCATCTGGTCTCAGAAAAGAGTGATCTGCAACACTGTTTTGGCAGGGAATGAGAATCTATGACTTTATTCTCTGAGCCTCTATAGGAGGATTTTTGTTTCTGTTTAAAACTCTCTGTGCACTTGCCTGAAAGTCTGTTTGTTCTGGATTGTTTATTGTAATAATAGTATTTGAAAAACTATAACAGGAAGATTCAAAAATGGCAGCAGAGGGAATGGAAGTTACACAGACCATCTCCCAGGACCAAACTGGAATTACAACTAAAATAAAGACAAATCATCAGAAAACAACAACAACAACAGAAAAGCAGCTGGAGAGGACCCATATAACCACGGTCAGAAAGAGGACACAAAATTGAGCCCAGTAGGAACTGCGGAGGCATGAGGGAGTGGGCTGGGAGCCTACAGACAGCAGCAGTTTTAGCTGTGAGGAGCTCCCTTAGAGTTAAAATCCCAAGACAGTTCCACAGCACAGAGGGCTGGGACAGAGCACTAAATTAGCTGCAGCCACTCAAGAGGGAGGGCTCTGGCAGAGGCAGAGGGAGGGCAGACTGGACTGAAACTGTGTGGGCAGACTCAGGAGCTTGGAGAGCTGGGACAGCAGTGGGAGTTTTTTGCTGAATCATTTGCCCTCACAGGACAGTAGCCATCTAGTTCAAAGAACCCCTTCCCAGAGCCCCAGGGAAAAGCAAGAGCCCCTCCTTCAAGAATTTAACAACACCCAGCCAGGTGACAGAATTGCAAATTGAGGCTTAATAACAGCCAGCAGGCATCTGCCCCACCCTCTGGAAATCCTCTTACTCTGAACACCTGAGGGATTTTTTTTCATTCAGTTGGGGGCTACAACACAAGGCTCATCAAATAACTGAGACTAATAGCCCCCAGGCAAAAAGCTAGAGGATAACTGAACCTTTCCTGTGCTTGCAAATCTATCCAGGAAAGTAAGTCTTGACAGGAGTGTTTAACATGGGTACTCCCACACTCATCCAAACCCAGTAGAGGGAACCACAGCCAGCTGAACACCAACACCCACAGGGAAAATTGGGCAGGCTCCAAAACCAACTGAGACAGCCAAAATGGAGAAACAAAGAAACAAATTCCAAATTAAAGAACAAGATAATTCGACAGAAGATGAAATAAATTAAAGGGAATTGAGCAAGATATCAGAGGGAGAGTTCAGAGTAATAATCATGAGGAAGCTCAACAGCATGAGTAAAGATATAGAAGCATTGAAAACCAACCAATTGGAAATGAAGAATGCCGTAGCAGAAATAAAGAACATATTGGAAGGAATAACCAGCAGAGTAGAGGAGGCCAAGGATCAGATCAGTGAATTAGAAGACAGGGTAGAAAAAATCGCCCAATCAGAGAACCAAAAAGAAAAAACAATGAAATAACAGTGTTGTGACCAGCGAGATTGACCACACTCAGATATGAATTGGGTTTTGGAAAATTTTATTGAACTAAAGGTGAGGCGCCTGCAGTATGGCTCATGCAAGAGTAACTGCGGTACCAGCCTTTGTTTCAGGGCTCTTAAATAGCCCCCCTAGCTTAGCTAGGTAGCAAGCAAGCAAGCTGGCAAACAGAAGAAGATATTGGCGGTTAGCTTGTTCAGTGAGGTGCAGTCGACCTGTTCAGTTGGCTAGGTAGCAATTAACAATGCTATATTCACCTGGGAACCAAGATGTGCGGTTAGGCCTCTGGGAGCTAGGGATGATAAATGGAGATTAGGGAGGGTAGAAAAGTTTCTGAACATTTGCCTTTGTCTTAGACTAAACTCTGGGGTCAGTGCAGGGCTCGCCTGGACCTGTCGGTCCTAACATTCCCCCCTTCTCTTGGGAATAAGGCAAATCTTTGTCTTAGGCTGCCATGGTGGATATACGGTGATATCCACTATATCTCTGTTGGGCTAATATGAGTGCCCTAACCGATTGAATTCATTGCTGGATGAACGCTATAAGTCGGTTCAGGATAATGGGTCCGCAGGTTAGAGCTAGAAGCAAAAGGATTAGGAGACCAGCTAAGGTGGATATTAAGGTGGTTAACCAGGGGGACCAATTAAAGAGCCCCTGGAACCATGATTGAGATAAGCTTTCTTCTCTCTCCCTCTCTGCTAACCGGTTTTGCAATTCTTGCATTGATTGACGAATAATGCCAGAGTGGTTAACATAGAAACAACGGGCCTCTCCTAAAGCAGCGCAGAGGCCTCCTTGCTTGAGAAAGAGGAGATCTAGTCCCCGTCGATTCTGGAGTGCTACTTCTGCAAGGGAGTCTATCTCCGATTGGAGATAGGTAACTTGTGTCTGGAGGAGTTGCATGTCTTTTGAGAAGGTGGCTGACAGGTTCCTTAAGCCAATGTCAGTATTGATGAGGGCTGCCACTCCTATGGTGGCGGAGCCTGCAATCCCCAGGGTTGCTAGGATAGGAACTAGTATGGGGGCCCGCTTTTGGAGTCTATTATGTTGGTCTGGACTGAGGAAGTGGGCCATCCCTGCGGGGCCAGCATAAAGATATACCTGGGGAATGATATAGGTAGAAATACATAGATCCTGTTGGCTAGAAGGTATAATGCATTGGTGGATTCCAGAGAGGCAGGCAAACCATGTTCCATTTGGGGCGATTAGGGCCCATTCAGGTCTTGGGGTACTGATGGTAACATGGGTGTGGCAATTGCCCTTATAAGGGGAATGTCCTAATGGGTAATTACCAAAGGTGTAGCAAGTGCCTTGCCCTTTGAAGTCTGTGAGAGTCAGTTTCCCAGTCTGGATGCAGGGCTTTAGGGGACCCTGCCCTGGATAGAGGGTGTCATTAATGGTAATGTTCATAGGGGTCAAGGCTCCCGAGAAGTTTGCTGCTACCCCTGTATCATAGGGCGGTGCTGGGTCTAGACATAGCCAGCAGTTAGAGGTGGTGTTGGGAGCAGTTACATTGAGTACAGAGAAGACTGAGTCTAGTGTGTCCCATACGGGGTTATGGGAGACATGGGGAGGTCTGGTACGAGATGGAGACGTCGGGGTAGGAGGCAAATCGGGGGCGCTATTGGTGGCGGAAAGCCAATTAGGTTGAAAGGTATTGAGTATGAGATTCAGACCAATTGGCTGTCGGGGTGGCAGTCCCCCAACTTTATCAGGTTGTTTGGGGGGTGGGCTCCATGGCAATTGCAGAATAGTAAAAAAAGTGCCAAGGTCAGGGCCTGTTAGGTATAATCTGAGTCCCCAATTTTGTCCTGTCAGCCAGGCTGTGCTCTGTGGTTGCAGGATGGTGATGATCGTAGGGTTACAAGTTGAAGTCTTACAATTTGGGTCTGATTTTCCCTTCAGCTTGTGGGGAGAAGGGTCTCTGAAAAGGTCGATACTCTGATCTCGTCCAACCCATGGTGTCCACCCTAGGGCGAGGGTTTCGCAACCCCAAGCTTTGCAATAGAAATCAGTAATCCCCCCACAGTTAGCCCGTTCTTGTTCTTCATGGTAGCCTGGTGGTTTGGGGCATGCATAATGTGGTGTGGACCAGAGCTGATGATTGAAGTTGGCTAGATCACAAGGCCATTGTCGGGCCATTAGTCCATGTGATCCGTATAGTCTGTGGCTGTCTCTTTTCCCAAAATCACTTAAACAAAGATTATCATGGAACAACCTAGAGAAGTCCACAGAGGAGGTGGAGAAGGTTTCATTTTTTGCTAAAAGTTTCCCGTCTTGGGTTCGGGTAAGAACCCAAACATATTTGGTCAATTTTGGGGTGGCTGTTGTGCATCTGCAGAGGGTGCTGATGAGGAGGAGTAAAATCATACCTTTAAGGGGTCCTTGGCGTCCCATGTAACTCTCCATCTTTTGAGTATCTGGTTTGGGTCTGCCTTCTTGATGTGAGTGTGGTGTACCCAGTGCTTTCGACCAAATACCTTATAGGCAGTTGGGGTTTTCAAGATTACCTGGTAAGGTCCTTCCCAAAGTGGAGTGAGAGACCCCTTAGTGTACCATTTTGTCCATATCCAGTCCCCTGGTTCGATGTCCGAGGCTGGCGGCGGTGATGATGTGGGTCCTCCGGCCGGTGGGGGCCTCCTGTCTTCGGTCCAGAGCTTAGCTTCCTGCCGGATCAGTTGGACAGCCTGCAGGGACTTGAGGAGAGTCTGGTTAGAGATTTCTCCTAATAGGTTAAGACAAAGCTTAGGAATAATGGGAGGTGGTCTCCTGTACAGAATTTCATAAGGGGTTAGATGACCAAGGTAAGGGGTACATCTGGTCCTTAATAGGGCAAAAGGCAACAAGTTTACCCATGTATCATTTATGTCTAATTTCAATTTAGTTAAAGTTTCCTTAAGGGTCCGATTCATCCTTTCTACCTGTCCTGAACTCTGAGGTCGGTAGGCACAATGCAACTTCCATTTGATCTTAAGAACATCTGCTATTATTTTTGATATTTTGGCTATGAAAGCCGGGCCATTGTCAGACCCCAGCATTAAGGGCAGGCCAAATCTGGGGAGGATTCCCGTGAGGAGGTGCTGGGCTACCATGGTGGCAGTTTCATTTTTGGTTGCATATGCTTCAGTCTATCCAGAGTAGGTGTCAACGAAGACGAGGAGATATCGGTACCCATACTGAGTGGTGTAGACCTCAGTAAAATCAAGTTCCCAGTGTTCCCCAGGTTCCTGACCCCCTCAGTCGTGTTCCTGGGGGTAGTTGACTTGGTGGACCTGGGTTCACCTGAGCACAGGAGGGGCATCGGGCCACTTCTGATTCCACGACCGTCTTTAGGTCAGGCATATAGAAGTATTTTCAGATAAGTGTCTTGAGTTTTGTGGCCCCTAGGTGTGTTCCCCCGTGAATGTCCTGAATAAGGGCAACCCCAAGTGCCTTTGGTAATAAAAGCCTTCCATCTGGTAGTTGTTTTCAATTTCCCCTCGTCTGGGTGCAGCCCAGGGAGTTCCCAAGAGTTATTTCCTCGGGAGTATAGTGAGGGTTCAAGGGTAACTCGGGTGGAGGCATTAATGGCAGGAGTTCAATGGGGGCTGTTGAAGCCTCGGCTATCTGTCGGGCAGCCTGATCAGCTAAGTTGTTACCCCTCTGGGTGGCGCTGGGCTGTCGGTTGTGCCCGTGATAATGAATGATGGCTAGTTTTTCAGGTAGCCAGATGGCTGTCAGGAGATTGAGAATCTCCTGCTTGTTTTTGATCTCTTTCCCGCCTGACGTTAGGAGCCCCCTTTCTTGATAGAGAGCCCCATGGATGTGGGCAGTGGAAAAGGCATACCGACTGTCCGTATAGATATTGACCTTCTTTCCCTCACTCAGTTTCAAGGCCTGCGTAAGAGCGATGAGCTCAGCCTTCTGGGCTGATGTTCCCTGTGGAAGGGCCTGTGCCCAGAGAGTTTCAGTTTCTGTGGTGACCGCTGCCCCTGCAAATCATCTTCCATCCCTTATGAAACTGTTTCCATCCGTGAAGAGGGTGAGGTCTGGGCATTGGAGCGGTTGGTTGGTCAGTGAGATCAGGTCTTATTCCCGTAAGGTTGTCAAGAAGTTGCTGACAGTCATGGAGAGGTGCTTCAGGGAATGCTTCTGCGTCCGGCAACAAGGTGGCAGGATTCAGGACAGTCGTCTTCAAGAAGGTAATGTGTGGTGGGTTGAGGAGTAGGACCTGGTATTGGAGCAGCCATGAGTTGGAAATCCATCGATCAGGAGGCACTCGTAGAAGTGCCTCCATGGTGTGGCTTCCAATGATCTGAAGGTCCTGCCCCAGGGTGAGTTTCTGAGCTTCCCTAACCAAGAGTGCAGTGGCTGCGATGGCCCGCATACAGGATGGCCATCTGGCTGCGACGGGATCTAGCTGTTTGCTGAGGTATGCAGTGGGTCTCTTCCAGGGCCCAAGGGTCTGGGTTAGGACCCCCTTCGCTATTCCCTTCTTCTCAGCGACGAACAACTGAAATGGCTTTGATACGTATGATAGGGCCAAAGCAGGAGCAGTCATAAGTGCCTCCTTCAGGGCCTGGAATGCTTGTTCTCATTCATCAGTCCACTCGAGTTGCAGGTTCTTACCACCCGTGCTAAGGTATAGCGGTTTGGCCAATTCGGGCGAAGCCGAGGATCCAGAGCCGGCAGTATCCTATGGCTCCAAGGAATTCGCGAACCTCCTGTTTGGAGGTGGGCGAGGGTATGTTCAGGATGGCTGCAATCCGTTTTGATGAGAGAGTCTGATTCCCTTCAGTGAGAACATACCCTAGGTAGGTTGCTTGACGAACACAAACCTGGGCTTTCTTCATTGAGACTGGTATCCCAGCCGCTGCAGCATGATGAGCAGGTCTCGGGTGCAATTCAGACAAGTTTCCTCTGAGTCAGCGGCCAGCAGCAAATCATCTACATATTGGAGCAAGGTGCAATCTGGATGCACCATCCGGAAACCTTGGAGATCTTCATTCAAAGCCTCATCAAATAGGGTGGGTGAGTTCTTAAACCCTTGGGGCAACCGAGTCCAAGTAAGTTGCCCCGAGAATCCCCCTTCAGGGTCTGCCCATTCAAAGGCAAAGATATTCTGGCTTTGTGAGGCCAGCAGCAATGAGAAGAAGGTGTCTTTTAGGTCAAGGACCGAACAGATGGTCTGGCTTGGGGGAAGTTGGCTGAGAAGGGTGTAGGGATTTGGGACTGTGGGGTGGATAGTCTCGACCCATTTGTTGACCTCTCGTAGGTCCTGGACTGGTTGATAGTTGTCACTCCCTGGCTTTTGGACAGGGAGGAGAGGCATATTCCAGGATGAATTGCAGGGTACGAGAATGCCCGCTTCCCTGAGCCTTCTAATATGGACCGCTATACCTTCTCTCGCTTTTAGGGAGATGGGGTACTGTTTGACCCGAATTGGGGTGGCCGAACTGGTCAATTGAACAATGATGGGGGCTCGGTGAGAGGCCAGCCCTGGAGAGTTGATTTCAGCCCAGACCCCTGGTATTTGCCTCTTCAATTCTTGGAGAAAGCTATTTGGTTCTACTTCTTTTGGTTCAGATTCTAGGAGGAGATATTCTTCAGAGAGGGGCACTGTGATGAGGAGGGAGGAGGGCCGTGAGTCCCCTAGTGTCAGGGAGGTCCCGTCCTCCCTGAAGGTGATCATGGCCTGGAGTTTTTGGAGTAAGTCCCTTCCCAGCAAGGGGTAAGGGCTGTCCGGTACCACTAGGAACAAGTGGGTGATGGTGCCCTTCCCTAGATCGGTGATGCGGGCTCTTGTCCAGGGGTAACTTTTGGTTCTTCCCGAGACCCCTTGGACAGGGGTCTTATAGGTGGTGACCGGGCCCGGAGCGGCCTGCAAAACTGAGAAGGTGGCCCCCGTGTTGACTAGGAACCATGTAGGAGTTCCCTTGACATCTATGGTTATCATGGGTTCCTGGGGGCCGAGGTGAAAGGAACCCTGACTGCCCTAGTCTTCCCCTGTTTCAAGTAGGAGACGGGCGGGTTGTTGCTCTTTAGCTTTTTTCATTAGGAGCTTTGGGCAGTCCTTTTTCCAATACCCAGTAGCTTTGCAAAAGGCACATTGATTCTTGCATAAGGGGGGTCTTCCTTGTGTTGGGGTCTTTTCTGTTTTTGTCCCCCCACAATTATTGCCCCAGTTGTCGGGAACAGGTTGACCGGCAAGCAAAATTTTCGAGAGGGCCTTGGTTTGTTCACGAATAGGGTCCTCTCGATTCTGATAGACTCTTTGAGCTATTTCTAGGAGTTTTCCCCTATTCTCCTCTGGGAATCCTTCTATCTTCTGCAATTTCTTTCTAATATCTGGGGCCGACTGGGAGACAATGGCCATATTGACCAGTCTCCGATTGGTTTCCAAATCGGGGTCGAGGGGCGTGTAGGTTCGGTATGCCTCCAGTAGCCTCTCTAAGAAGGCCGCTGGAGACTCAGAAGAGCCTCGAATAACTGCCGCAACCTTGGTAAGGTTGGTGGGCTTCCTAGCGGCTCCCCTCAGGCCTCGAAGCAGATTGCGATGATACGTGCACAAACTCTGCAGCCCCCCATCCGTATTTGGGTTCCATGCAAGTGGGTTCCTAGGGAGTTGTTCCTCTAAATCATCGAGGCACAGGGAGTCTCCCTCTCCAGTTAGAGCCTTAGCGGCTTCTCTATAAATTCTGTCCTGTTCTTCAGTAGTGAAAAGGGTTTGCAGTAATTGCTGACAATCATCCCAGGTTGGTTCATGAGTCTGGAATATGGACTCAAGTAGGGAAATCAAGGCCTGGGGATTCTCTGAGAATGGAGGATTTTGTTGTTTCCAATTATAAAGGTCACTAGTGGAGAAGGGGACATACATCATTCGAATGGGGCCCGGTGGTGCTCCCGCCTGCGGAGGAACCTCCCTCAAGGGTAATAGAGGGACAGATGAATCTGGCCTCTGAGGAGGCTGGTATGATGCTCCCCCTCGGGTATGTGGGGGCTCAAGGCTTCGGCATCTGGGGGTGATATAGGCGCCTGGGCTGCAGGTTCGACGGCCTGTGCATTATACGGCGGGGGTTCAAAAATTTCAGGGAGGGGTTCATCAGGGGTATCTGGGAGGACTGGGTATAGCCGCCGCGGTTTCGGTTCCTGATTCTTTTGGGGAGGTTTAGGGCCAGATGGTTCTCTTTTCCCCAGTGGTTTTGGGGCGGCTACCATAATCGTCTGCCCTGCTATTTTGGCCTTCATGGCATTTCCTTTAGGGTCCTGTGTCCCATCCTGTGAACATTTCTGAATGTAGGATGCTTTGTCAGAGACAATATCAATCCATACATCTACATATACCATTTGATCTGGATGGGGGACCCCGTAAACTACCGACCGAAAGGCGGACAGGAGGGACAGGTCAAAGGACCCCTCCGATGGCCAATTGATGCCGAAGGTCAGCCATTCCAGTTCACAAAGGGTGTGGAGGAAGCCTGGGTCAGCAGGCTTCCCATAGTCGCAAGATGTCTTAAAGAAATCGGAAAAGTTAGAGAGGAGACAGCTCAGGGGGGTACGTGGCTTTGACGGTCCTTGTCCCATCTCGGTGGAACCTGTGGATGCAAAGCAAGATGGACAACACAGAACACTGAACATAAAACGGAGACAAGCAAGCGCGGCGGCCGGCCTCACACTTCGAAAATCATTCATTCACCAAATGAGAGTCTAAACTCTCCAATATTGGGGACAGCGTCCTGTGCCCAATAAGGGGTTCGCAGTCCCCAGTGTCCTGCCTGCGAGGTCCCCAAACCAAATTCTGGAATCAACAACAAAGACAAACAGGATCGATCCCTTACCAAAGTCCTCAAGGAGGGGGCTTCCTTAGGCCGAATGTGACCGCAGTGCCGAATCCAGCGGTGGGACAGAGGCACCCACCATGTCTGATATCTGAGGAGGTCAATCCCCAAAGGTAGGGGAGACCTATGAGGCAATCTCTCTGGGGCCTCCAAATCTTGTGACCAGCGAGATTGACCACACTCAGATATGAATTGGGTTTTGGAAAATTTTATTGAACTAAAGGTGAGGCGCCTGCAGTATGGCTCATGCAAGAGTAACTGCGGTACCAGCCTTTGTTTCAGGGCTCTTAAATAGCCCCCCTAGCTTAGCTAGGTAGCAAGCAAGCAAGCTGGCAAACAGAAGAAGATATTGGCGGTTAGCTTGTTCAGTGAGGTGCAGTCGACCTGTTCAGTTGGCTAGGTAACAATTAACAATGCTATATTCACCTGGGAACCAAGATGTGCGGTTAGGCCTCTGGCAGCTAGGGATGATAAATGGAGATTAGGGAGGGTAGAAAAGTTTCTGAACATTTGCCTTTGTCTTAGACTAAACTCTGGGGTCAGTGCAGGGCTCGCCTGGACCTGGCGGTCCTAACAACAGGAGGAGAGACTAAGAGAAATGTGGGACAATATGAAATGTAACAACATCTGCATCAAAGGTATTCCAGAAGAAGAAGAAAATGAGCAAGGGTTAGAGAATATACTTGAAGAAATGGTGACAGAAAACTTCCCTAACTTGTTGAAGGAAGAAGGCATACAAGTCCAATAAGCACAGAGAGCCCCAAGTAAGAAGAACCCAAAGAGGTCCACACCAAGACACATAATAATGAAAATGCCCAAAATTAAAGACAAAGAGAGAATCCTAAAGGCAGCAAGAGATAAGCAACAGGTGACCTACAAAGTAACCACCATAAGGCTACCAGCTGACTTCTCAAAAGAAAGACTACAGGCCAGAAGGGAATGGCATGAAGTAAGCAAGGTAATGAAAACCAAGGATCTGAATCCACAACTACTCTATCCAGCAAGGCTATCATTCAAAATAAAAGGTCAAATAAAGAGCTTCCTGGGGGTGGGGATGCGGGGAGAGAGACTAAGGGAATATATTAGAACCAAAGCAGCACTGCAAGAAATGTTAAAAGGTCTGCTGTAATTAGCAGAAGAAATAGGAAGAAAAATATAACCACAATAAACAAAAATGGCAATAAATAAGTATATATCAATAATAACCTTAAATGTAAATGGATTAAACACTCGGTCAAAAGACATAGAGTAGTTGATTGGATAAGAAAGCATGACTCATATATATGTTGTTTAGAAGAGACCCACATCACAACAAAAGACTCATGTAGGTTGAAAGTGAAGGGATGGAAAAAAATCTTCCAAGCAAATGGAAAGGAAAAAAAGAGCTGGGGTAACAAGACTCATATCTGATAAAATAGACTTTAAAATGAAGGCCATAACTAGAGATAAGGAATGCCACTGCATAATATTGAAAGAATCTATGAAACAGGAAGATAAAACCTTGGTAAACATATATGCACCCAACATAGGAGCACCAAAATATATTTTAAAATGTCTGGAAGACTTCAAAGGAGAAATCAGCAGCAATACAAGCATACCAGGGGACTTCAACACCCCGCTGACATCACTAGATGTCAGATCCTCTAGACAAAAAATTAACAAGGAAACAGAGACTCTAAATGATGTACTAGATCAAATGGATTTAATACATATCTACAGAATTTATACCCCAAAACTGGAGAATTCACATTCTTCTCAAGTGTACATGGGACATTCTCAAAGATAGACCACATGTTAGGACAAAATCTAAGTCTCTACGAGTCCAAGATGATTGAAATCATATCAAGCATCTTCTCAGATCACAATGGCATGAAACTAGAAATCAACTACAACAAAAACACGGAAAAACATTCAAACACATGGAGGCTAAATAGTATGTTATTCAACAAAGAATGGGTTATCAAGGAGATCAAGGAAGAAATTAAAAACTTCCTGGAAACCAATAAACCAATGAAAATGAACACACAACAACACGAAATCTATGGGACGCAATGAAAGCAGTCCTAAGAGACAAATTCATAGCACTACAGGCTACCTCAAGAAACAAGAAAAATTTTGAATTGACTATCTAACCTCACAACTTAAAGAACTAGAAAGCAAACAAAAAGAAAAACCCAGAGCAGGAACGAATTTGGCAAAGTAGCAAGATACAAAATTAACATCAAGAAATCAACAACATTCTTATAATGAACTCACAGAAAGAGAAACTAAAAAAACAATCCAATTTACCATTGAGGCAAAAATTTTAAGATACCTAGGAATAAACTTAACCAAAGAAGTAAAGCACCTATTTGCAGAAAACTATAGGATATTGAAAAAAGAAATAGAAGAAGATATAAAAAAGTGGAAGCACGTACCTTGTTCATGGATTGAAAGAATTAACATCATTAAAATGTTCATACTGCCCAAAGCAATCTATAGATTCAATGCAATCCCCATCAAAATACCAATGACATATTTCACAGAACTAGAACAAATGCTTCAAAAATTCATATGGAACCAAAAAAGACCCCAAATAGCCACACTAATCTTGAAAAAGAAGAACAAAGTAGGAGGGATCACAATACTGGATATCACGTTATACTACAAAGCCACTGTAATTAAAACAGCCTGGTACTGGCACAAGAATAGACATATAGATCAATGGAATAGAACAGAGAACCCGGGAATTGACCCAAGACACTATGCTCAATTAATATTTGACAAAGGTAGCAAGAGTATACAATGGAGTAAAGACAGCCTCTTCAATAAATGGTGTTGGGAAAATTGGACAGCTACATGCAAAAGAAATGGAACTAGACCACCAAATTACATCATACACAAGAATAAACTCAAAATAGATAAAAGACTTAAATCCATAAAATTCCTAGACTCGTGAATCCATAAAATTCCTAGAAGAAAATGTAGGTAACAAAATTTCAAACATCACACGCAGCAGAATTTTCACTGATACAACACCTAAGGCAAGAGAAAAAAAGGAAAAAATGAATACATGGTACTACATCAAACTAAAAAGCTTCTACACAGTGAAAGAAACAACCATCAAAATGGAAAGTAACCCACTGTATGGAAGAGCATAATTGCCAACAGTACATCAGATAAGGGGTTAATTTCCAAGATATATAGAGTGCTCATACAACTCAACAAAAGGAAGACAAAGACCCCAATTAAAAAAAATGGGCAGAGGACCGAAATAGACACCTCTCCAAATAGGACATACAAATGGCCAAGAGACATATAAAAAAATGCTCAATATCACTAATCATCAGAGAGATGCAAATTAAAATGACTATGAGGTCTCACCTCACACCTGCCAGAATGGCTGCCATCAACAAATCATCAAACAAGTGTTAGCGAGGGCGTGGAGAAAAAGGGACTCTAGTGCACTGCTGGTGGGAATGCAGAATGGTGCAGCCACTATGGAAAACAATACAGTATTTCCTCAAAAAATTAAAAATTGATCTGCCATTTGACTCAGTGATTCCACTTCTAGGAATATACCCTAAGAAGCCTGAACCACCAATCAGAAAGATTATATGTATCCCGATGTTCATAGCAGCACTATTTACAATTGCTAAGTTCTGGAAGCAGTCTAAATGTCCATCCATCAATAGATGAGCAGATTAAAAAAAGCTGTGGTACATATACACAATGGAACATCATGCAACTGTAAGAAAGAAAGATCTCTTATCCTTTGAGATGACATGGAGGGACCTGGAGAGTATTATGCTAAGTGAAATAAGCCAATCAGAGAAAGACAAATACCACATGATGTCACTTATTTGTGGAATATAATGAACAGAAAAAAATGATGAACAAAACAGACCCAGAGACATAGAAAGAAGTATGGTTCAGACTGATAAACCCCGGGTGGAGGGTAGGGGGAAGGAATGAGATAAACCAAAAAACTTATATGCATGTATGCATAACCAATGGACATAGACAACAATACTTGGTGGGGGGAGGGATAGGGAGGAGGGTGTCTGCAGGGGAAAAGGAGAAACATCTTTAACAAAAATCAATTAATAAAATAAATAAATAAAAAAGAAAAACTATAACAGCAGAGTAAAAAAGTGATGCAAGCCCTGGCCGGTTTGGATGAGCAGTTAGAGTGTCAGCCTGTGGACCAAGCGTCACAGGTTCAATTCCTGGTCAAGGGCAGAAACCCAAACCTCATGTGGGTTTGAACCCTGGCCCCAGTAAGGATTGTGCAGGAGGCAACCAATCAAAGTTTCTCTCACATCAATGTTTCTCTCTCTCTCTCCCCCTTCCTCCCTCACACTCTATCTAAAAAAAAAAAAAAATTCAATGGACAAATATTCTTGGGTGAGGATTTTTTTTTTAAAGTAAGGTGCTACCTCTATCCCAGAAAGAAGTCCATTGGGTTGAACTTTGGTAGCTTGGTCTACATATAGTTATGACCCAGTGATGAAGAAGAGAATGATTTGCTATTGTAATACTTCTTGGTTAATGTATATTTTAGGTTTAGAGGAACGATAGCCTTTGAATGGTTCTCTAAACTATTATACCATATTAAAATTGGAGTTGTTTTGTCAGAGATCAGGAAAATGGGATAAAATCTAATACATTCAGGCATTTATGTCTTTTTTAAATTATTATTAATGTATTTTTGTTACAGATGTTTCTCTTTTTCCCCCCACTGACACCTTCCTCGCGATCCCCACTCCACCCCCACATTGTTGTCTATGTCCATTGGTTATTCATATATGCATATAACTACTTTGGTTTATCTATTCCCTCCCCCCACGACACCTCTTGTGAGGTTTGTCTGTCTGTACCCTATTTCTATGTCTCTGGGTCTATTTTGTTCATCAGCTTATATTGCTCACTATATTCCACAAATAAGTGAGATCATGTAATATTTGTCTTTCTCTAATTGGTTTATTTCACTTAGCATAATACTCTCCAGGTCCCTCCATGTCATCTCAAAGGATGAGAGATCTCTCTTTCCTACAGCTGCATAGTATTCCATTGGGTATGTGTACCACAGCTTTTTAAATTTTATTTATTTATTTTTGTTACGGATGTTTCTCTTTTTTTCCCCATTGACACCCTCCTCCACTCTCCTCCCAATCCAGCCCCCACCCCCAAAATTATTGTCTATGTCCTTGTTTACACATATATGCATAGAAGTTCTATGGTTTATCTCTTCCCTTCCCCCACATCACCTCTTCTGAGGTTTGTCAGTCTGCACCTCACTTCCATGTCTCTGGGTCTATTTTGTTCCTCAGCTTGTTTTGTTTATTATATTCCACAAATAAGTAAGATCTTGTGATATTTGTCTTTCTCTGATTGGTTGGTTTCACTTAGGGTAATACACTCCAGGTCCTTCCAGGTAGTCTCAAAGAATAAGTAATCTTTCTTATGGCTGCATAGAATTCTATTGTGTACATGTACCACAGCTTTTTTATCCACTCATCTACTGATGGACCCTTGAGCTGTTTCCAAATCTTAGCGATTTTAAATAGTGCTGCTATGAACATCGGGGTACATATATTCTTTCTGATTGGTGTTTCAGGTTCCTTAGGGTATATTCCTAGAAGTGGGATCACTGGATCAAATGGCAGTTCAATTTTTAATTTTTTGAGGAAACACCATATTGTTTTCCATAATGGCTGCACCAGTCTGCATTGCCACCAGGAGTGTAGCCCCCTTTTTCCACACCCTCTCCAGCACTTGTTGTTTGATGACTTGTTGATGGCACCCATTCTGGTAGGTGTGAAGTGATATCTCACAGTTGTTTTAATTTGCACATTTCTGATGATTAGTGACATTAAGCATTTTTTCATATGTCCCTTGGCCATTTGTATGTCCTGTTTGGAGAGGTGTCTATTTAGGTCTTCCGCCCATATTTTAATTGGGTTCTTTGTCTTCCTTTTGTTGAGTTGTATGAGTACTTTATATATTTTGGAAATTAGCCCCTTATCTGACATATTGTTGGCTATTATGCTCTTCCATATAGAGGGTTCCCTTTCCATTTTGATGGTTCTTTCTTTCACTGTGCAGAAGCTTTTTAGTTTGATGTAGTCCCATGTATTAATTTTCTCCTTTTCTTCTCTTGCTTTAGGCATTGTATCAGTGAAAATTCTGCTGCGTGTGATGTCTGAAATTTTGTTGCCTGCATTTTCTTCTAGGATTTTTATGGATTTATTGGTCACATTTAAGTCTTTTATCCATTTTGAGTTTATTGTTGTGAATGGTGTAAGTTGGTGGTCTAGCTTCAAAATTTTGCATGTAGCTGTTCAGTTTTCCCAACACCATTTATTGAAGTAGCCGTCTTTACTCCATTGTATGTTCTTGCCAACTTTGTCAAATATTAATTGAGCATAATGATTTGCATCAATTTCTGGGTTCTCTGTTCTGTTCCATTGATCTATATGCTCATTCATGTGCCAGTACCAGGCTGTTTTGATTGCTATGGCTTTGTAGTATAACCTGATATCCGGTATTGTGATTCCTGCTACTTTGTTCTTCTTTTTTATGATTGCTGTAGCTATTCGGGGTCTTTTTTGGTTTCATATAAACTTTTGGAGTATTTGTTCCAGTTCTGTGAAATATGTCATTGGTATTTTGATGGGGATTGCATTGAATCTGTAGATTGCTTTGGGTAGTATGAACATTTTAATGATGTTAATTCTTCCAATCCATGAACAAGGTATGTGCTTCCACTTTTTTATATCTTTCTTTATTTTTTTTTTCAATGTCCTATAGTTTTCTGTGAATAGGTCTTTACTTCTTTGGTTAAGTTTCTTCATAAGTATCTTAATTTTTTTGCCAACATGGTAAATGGGATTGCTTTTTTAGTTTCTCTTTCACTGAGTTCATTGTTGGTGTACAAGAATGCCATCAATTTCTTGATGTTAATTTTGTATCCTGCTACTTTACCAAATTCATTTACTAAATCTAGTAGATTTTTGATGGAGTCTTTAGCATTTTCTGTGTACAGTATCATGTCATCTGCAAATAATGACAGTTTCACATTTTCCTCTCCAATTTGGATTCCTTTTATGTTTTCTTCGTGTCTAACAGCTGTGGCTAAGACTTCCAGTACTATGTTAAAAAAAGAGTGGTGAAAGTGGGCATCTCTGTCTTGTTCCTGTTCTTAAGGGAAATGCTGGTAGTTTTTGCCCACTGAGTATGATGTTGGCTGTAAGTTTTTCATATATGGCCTTTATTATGATGAGATATCATCCCTCTATTCCCACATTGCTGAGCGTTATCAAAAATGGGTGCTGGATTTTGTCAAATGCTTTTTCAACATGTATTGATATGATCATTGGTTTTTATCTTTCATTTTGTTTATGTGGTGTGTCACATTTATTGATTTGCAGATATTGTACCATCCTTGCATCCCTGGAATGAATCCCACTTGGTCATGATGAATAATTTTTTTGATGTTTTGCTGGATCTGATTTACTAATATTTTGTTAAGGATTTTGGCATCTGTGTTTATCAGGGACATTGGCCTGTAGTTTTCTTTTTTTGTAGTGTCTTTATCTGGTTTTGGAATTAGAATTATGCTGGCCTCAGAGAATGAGTTTGGAAGTCTTTTGTCTTCTTGGATTTTTTGGAATTGTTTGAGGAGAATGGGCATTAGATCATCTTTGAATGTTCAGTAAAAATCCCCCTCCCAGGCGTGGGCTTTTGTTTGCTGGGAGTTTCTTGATTACATCTTCAATTTCCTTAGTTGTTATTGGTCTGTTCAAGTTTTCTATCTCTTCCTGGTTCAGTTTTGGGAGACTGTTTGTTTCTAGAAATTTGTCCATTTTGCCTATATTGTCCATTTTTTTTGGCATATAATTGTTCATTGTATTTGTTAATGATCCTTTGTATTTCTGTGGTGTCAGTTGTTACTTCTCCTCTTTTGTTTCTTATTTTGTTTATTTGAGCCCTCTGTTTTTCTTTCTTGGTGCATCTGGTAAGGATTCATCAATCTTGTTTATCTTTTCAAAGAACCAGCTCTTTGTTTCATTGATCTTTTGAATTGTTTTTTAGTGTCCATGTTGTTTATTTCCACTCTGACCTTTACTATTTCTTTCCTTCTACTTGCTCTGTGTTTTTTGTTTGTTTGTTTACTTTCTAGTTCTTTAAGTTGTAAGGTTAGATAGTCAGTTAGAAATTTTTCTTATTTCTTGAGGTAGACCTGTAGTGCTATGAACTTCCCTCTCAGGGCCGCTTTTTCTGCATCCCATAGATTTTGTGTTGTTGTGTGTTCATTTTCATTGGCTTCTAGGAAGTTTTTAATTTCTTTCTTGTTCTTGGTAACCCATTCATTGTTTAAAAACAATGTATTTAGCCTCCAGGTGTTTGAATATTTTTGCATGTTTTTGTTGTAATTGATTTCTAGTTTCAAGCCATTGTGACCTGAGAAGATGCTTGATATGATTTCAGTCTTTTTGAACTTGTAGAGACTTAGTGTGTGTCCTAACATTTGATCTATCTTTGACAATTACCATGTGAATTCTCCAGTTTTGGGGTGTCATTCTCTGTTGATATCTATTAAATTATTTGGTCTTGCATCATTTAGAGTCTCTGTTTGCTTTTTAATTTTTTGTCTACAGGATATATCCAGTGATGTCAGCAGGGTGTTGAAGTCCCCTGCTAAGATTGTATTGCTTCCGATTTCTCCTTTAGAGTCCTCCAGAAGTTTTTAAATATATTTTGGTGCTTCTGTGTTGGGTGCATATTTGTTTACCAAGGTTTTATCCTTCTGTTAGATCCTTTCAATATGACTTAGTGGCCTTCTTTGTCTCTAGCTGTGGCCTTTATTTTGAACTATATTTTACCAGATATGAGTATTGCTATGCCAGCTTTTCTTTCCTTTCCATTTGCTTTCCATGTTTTTTTCCATCCCTTCACATTCAACCTATTTGAGTCTTTTGTTGTGAGGTGGGTCTCTTGTAAACAACATATATATGAGTCATGTTTTCTTATCCATTCAGCTACTCTGTGTCTTTTGATCATAGTGTTTAATCCATTCACACTTAAGGTTATTATTGATATGTACTTGTGTATTGCCATTTTTGTTTATTACAGTTATGTTTCTCTTTCTATTTCTTCTGCTTATTACAGCAGTCCTTTTAACATTTCTTGGAGTGCTGGTTTGGGGCTAATATATTACCTTAACCTTTTTTTTTTTTTTTTTGTCTAGGAAGCTCTTTATTTCACCTTCTATTTTGAATGATAGCCTTGCTGGATAGAGTAGTCTTGGGTTTAGATCCTTGTTTTTCATTACCTTGATTACTTTATACCATTTCCTCCTGACCTATAGTCTTTCTTTAGAGAAGTCAGCTGATAGCCTTATGGGGGTTCCTTTGTATGTAACCTGTTGCTTATCTCTTGCTGCCTTTAGGATTCTTTGTCTTTAATTTTTGACATTTTAATTATGATATGTCTTGGTGTGGGCCTGTTTGGGTTCTTCTTACTTGGGGCTCTCTATGCTTATTGGACTTGTATGCCTTTTTCCTTCACCAAATTACGGAAGTTTTCTGTCACTATTTCCTCAAATATATTCTCTCTTCTCTAACCCTTGCTCATTTTTTTCTTCTTCTGGCACACTTATGATGCAGATGTTGTTATGTATCATATTTCCCACAGTTCTCTTAAGCTGTCTTCCTGTTTTCTAATTGTTTTGTTGTTGGTGGTGGTTTTGTTTTTTTGGGGTTTTTTTGTTTTCTAATTGGGTTGTTTTTTTCTACCCTGTCTTCTAATTCACTGATCCAGTCCTTGGCTTCCTCTACTCTGCTGGTTATTCCTTCCAATGTGTTCTTTATTTCTTCATGTCATTCTTCATTTCCAATTGGTTGGTTTTCAGTGTTTCTATATCTTTTCTCATGCTGTTGAGTTCTTTACTCATGCTGTTGAGCTTCCTCATGATTATTACTCTGAACTCTCCCTCTGATATCTTGCTTAATTCTCTGTCATATTTTGTCTGCAGAATTCTCTTGTTCTTCATTCGGGATTTGTTTCCTTGTTTCAGCATTTTTGCTGTCTCAGTTGTTTTGGAGCCTTCCAAATTTTCCCTGTGGTTTTGGTGTTCAGTTGGTTGTGGGTCCCTCTAATGGGTTTGGATGAGCATTGGAAAACCCACTTTAAAGACCACTGTCAAATCTTGCTTTCTTGGGTATATTTGCAAGCCAAGGAAAGGTCCAATGATCCTCTAGCTTTTTGCCTGGAGGCTATTAGTCTCAGTTACTTGATGAGCCTTGATTAGTAGTCCTTCAGCTGAATGAAAAATTGCTCAGGTATAAGAGGATTTCCAGCGGGTATGGCACTTGCTCACTATCAGACTTTTGATGTTAATAAGCCTCAATTCGCATTTTTTTGGCCAGGCTTGGTGGTGTTGGATTCCTGCAGGAGGGCCCATTGAGTAAGATGGGCTCTGGGAAGGGCTCTTTGAGTAAGATGGCTACTGTTCTGTAAGGGAGTGACTCGGTACAAGACTCCTGTTGCCCACCCCTCCAGCTCTCAGTTCTCTCCTGAGCCAGGAGCTTTGGACTATCTCCACACAGTTCCAGTCCAGTCCACCCTCTCTCTGCAGGTGAGTGGCTGTAGCTGATTTGGTGCTTTTTATTTTTATTTATTTTTTACTTTTTTTAAATCCTCACCTGAGGATATTTTTCTATTTATCTTCAGACACAGAGGGAGGGAGGGAGAGAGAGAGAGTAAGAGAGAGAAACATTGATGTGAGAGTGCCACATCCACTGGTTGCCTTTCACATGACCCCAACCAGTGCCACAGATGAACCAGAACCGAGGTATGTGCCCTTTACCAGAATCAAACACATGACTATTCATTTCAGGGGCTGATTCTCTACCACTGAGACAAACTGGCCAGGGTTGATTTGGTGCTTTTTAAAATCCCTGCTTTCTCAGCGGGAAGCGCACACCACTAATACAGCTCTCATTGCTTTCCATGGCTCCCAGCATGCACCCACGCACTTCTGCAGTTTCTACCAGGCTCGATTTGGCATCCTCTCTGTCTCTGGTTGCACTGGCTCTCCTTTAGCTGCTCCTCAGTTGGATTTTTCAATGTTCTGTCTTTATTTTGATTGTAATTCCAGGTTGGTCCTGGGAGATGGTTTGTGGAGCTTCCATTCACTCCGCTGCCTTATCTGTCTGGGTCCACCAGCTCCCTCCCAATTTTTCCACCACACATGAGTGTGGGAACAGTCTTTTTGCATCTCTGCCCTTTCTACCAATCTCAGTGTGGCTTCTTTATATTCTTAGTTGTAGGACTTCCATTCAGCTAGATTTCAGGTGGTTCTGAATGATGGTTATTCTGTAGTTTAGTTGTAATTTTGATATGGTTGTGAGAGTGTTACAGGGCAATAAGAAGCTAGTTAAATTCCAGGGCAGGAGGAATAGGGAAACTGAGATAGGACAGTTAAAACAAGGCCAAACAGCCTTGTTTTATCTTCCTCAGCCAAGGACTCTTAAGAGCAAATGGTTAAAAGCCTCCCTAATGAAAGAATACAGGAAATGAGGAGAGAAGAGGGGAGAAAAAGAGAACAGTTTTTTGTTTGTTTGTTTTTTGGTTTTTATTACACCCTAAGAAAAGCCAGCGGTCTCAAGACTTCACAAAATAAAATTTCCAGGTGCTTTTCATGAATTCTGGGAGGGCCACAACAAAGTAAAAAGAAACCTTGAGAATTAATCTCTACCAAAATATTCAGCAGAGGAATTTTGAAACTTATAGAAAGGGGAGGGTATATAATGTCTCAGACCCCCACCCAACTCACTCTTCAGATTAGCTGAGAGCCATTCAGCATTTCATAAGAAGATGTATAGATTTGCTTGCTTCTTTAATAAAATTTGCTTGCTTTCATTGCTTTAATAATTTCTTTTTCACAGAACAGTTATCTGGAGTTTTCTCTTATATATTTATATGAGAAGACAAGGATCAAGGTTGGGGAAAGCACTCTCCCCTAACTTAGGGGGCTGTCCTATAACACCTCTCTGGTATCTATAAGAGGTGTCCTGCATCATTTGGTGCTGTGATGTGGCTGATCTGAGTGGATTGCTACTAGTTAACTCTTGCTGCATGGTTGTCCTTGATTCTCTCTATGATGGATTACACTGAGTTCAGTCCCTTGGGGATTTCTTTACTGTTTTACTACTGGGGTGTAGGGGGTTGCAGCATAACAAAAATTAGTAATACATACTAGGCCTGTGCTCAGGGGCAGAAAATTGAAAATAAAACCAAATAAGTGCTTGGGTCCCAACTGAGGCTCTGAAGATCAAAGAGGCAAATTCCTCTTTCCAGCTTGAGAGTTTCAAATGTCCTTATATGAGTAAGGGCCATGCAGAGGTGTCTGGGATTGAACACTAAGGCATGCAGGGGCCTCATATGGACTCCAAAATACAACTGTAATTAAACTTCGACATATCCTTGGAGTGCACATAAGGTCTGGTCACCCAGCACTGTGAGTCCTCATGGTTGTTTTAGACAGCCATTGAGAGAAACTGAGACAAGTTAAAAAGCAGTGGAGATAACCAAATGTTTCACCACCTCTGGAAGGTCCATCCACAAAATGCACACTTTGACCCACTGCATAAAATCCTTAGTTTTTCTGCCTCTGGAGCATGGCTGGGAAAAAAATTAATTTATTTATTTACTTTTTGTTTTCTTATTTTTTATTAATTAATTTGTTTTTGTTACAGATGTTTCTCCTTTTTCCCCCTTTGACATGCTCCTTCTGATCCCGCCCCCCCCCCCACAGCATTATTGTCTACGTCCATTGGTCATGCATATATGCATAAAAGTTCTTTGGTTTATTACTTCCCTCCCTTCACCCCCCTTCTATGAGGTTTGTCAGTCTGAACCCTACTTCTATGTCTCTGGGTCCATTTTGTTCATCAGCTTATTTTGTTCATTATATTCCAAAAATAGGTGAGATCATGTGATATTTGTCTTTCTCTGATTGGCTTATTTCACTTAGCATAATACTCTCCAGGTACCCCCATGTCATGTCAAAGGATAAGAGATCTTTCTATCTTACAGCTGCATAGTATTCCATGTGCATATGTACCAAGCTTTTTTATTGAATCAACTATTGATGAACACTTGGGCTGTTTCCAGATTTTAGCAATTGTAAATAGTGCTGTTATGAACATAGGGGTGCATATATTCTTTCTGATTGGTGTTTCAGGCTTTTTATGATATATTCCAAGAAGTGGGATCAAATGGCAGTTCAATTTTTAATTTTTTGAGGAAACACCATATTGTTTTCCACAGTGGCTGCACCAGTCTGCATTCCCACCAACAGTGTACTGGAGACCCTTTTCTCCACACCCTCGCCAGCACTTGTTGCTTGATGATTTGTTGTTGTTTTTTTTAAATATGTTTTTATTGATTTTTTTTTTATAGAGAGAGAGAGAGAGGAAGGGAGAGAGAGATAGAAACATCGATGTGAGAGAGAAACATCGATTGGCTGCTTCTTGCATGCCCACTACTGGGGATAGAGCCAAAAACCCGGGCATGTGCCATGACTGGAAATCAAACCGGGATCTCTCAGTCCATGGGACCTGACGCTCAATCCACTGAGCCACACCGGCTGGGCATGATGATTTTTTGATGGCAGCCATTCTGGTAGGTGTGATGTGATAACTCATGGTCATTTTAATTTGCTTCTCTATGATGATTAGTGACATTGAGCATTTTTGCATCTGTCTTTTGGCCATTTGCATGTCCTGTTTGGAGAGGTGTGTATTTAGGTCCTCTGCCCATCTTTTAAAATGGATTTTGTCTTCCTTTTGTTGAGTTGTAAGAGTACTCTATATATTTTGGAAATTAACCCCTTATCTGATGTATTGTTGGCAATTATGCTCTTCCATATAGTGGGTTCCCTTTCCATTTTGATGCTTGTTCTTTTGCTGTGCAGAAGCTTTTTATTTTGATGTAGTGCTGTGTATTATTTGTTTCCTTTGTTTCTCTTTCCTTAGGCATTATATCAGTGAAAATTCTGCTGTGTATGATGTCTGAAATTTTGTTACTTATAGATTGCTTTGGGTAGTATGGACATTTTAATGATATTAATTCTTCCAATCCATGAACAAAGTATATGCTTCCACTTTTTTATATCTTCCTCTATTTCTTTTTTCAATGTTCTGTGGTTTTCTGTGAACAGGTCCTTTACTTCTTTAGTTAAGTTTATTCCTAGGTATCTTAATATTTTTTTGTTGCAATCGTAAATGGAATTGTTTTTTATTTCTCTTTCTGTAAGTTCATTATTGGTGTATAGGAATGCCATCGATTCCTTGATGTTAATTTTGTATTCTGCTACCTTGCCAAATTAATTTATTAAATCTAGTCAATTTTTGATGGAGTCTTTAAGGTTTTCTATGTACAATGTCATGTCATCTGTAAATAATGACAGTTTCACTTCCTCCTTTACAACTTGGATCCCTTTTATGTTATCTTCACGTCTCATTGTTGTGGCTAAGACTTCCAGTACTATGTTAAATAAGAGTGGCAAAAGTAGGCATCCCTGTCTTGTCCTGTTCTCAAGGGAAATACTTTTAGTATTTCCCATTGAGTATGATGTTAGCTGTAAGTTTTTCATACATGGCCTTTATTATGTTGAAATATGATCCCTTTATTCCCACATTGTTGAGCATTTTTAACAGAAATGGGTGCTGTATTTTGTTGAATGTTTTTTAAGCATCTATTGATATGATCACATGGTTTTTTATCTTTCATTTTTTTCTATGTGGTGTATCACATTTATTGATTTGTGAATATTGTACCATCCTTGCATCCCTGGAATGAATCCCACGTGGTCATGGTGAATTTTTATTTTTCTTAATGTATTGCTGAATCCAATTTGCTAAAATTTTGTTAAGGATCATCAGGGATATTGGCCTGTAGCATTTTTTCTTTGTAGTGTCTATATCTGGTTTTGGAATTAGAATTATGCTGGCCTCATAAAGTGAGTTTGGAAGTCTTCCCTCTTTTTGAATTTTTTGGAAGAGTTTGAGGAGAATGGGTGTTAGTTCTTCTTTGGCTGCTCGGTAGCACTCCCCTGTGAAGCCATCCGGGCTCAGGCTTTTTTGTTCTGGGAGTTTCTTGATTACATCTTCAATTTCTTTAGTTGTTATTGCTCTGTTCAAGTTTTCTATCTCTTCTGGTTCAGCTTTGGGAGCCTGTGTGATTCTAGAAATTTATTAATTTTGCCTAGATTGTCCAATTTGTTGGCATATAATAGTTCATAGTATTTTAATACTTTATATTTTTGTGGTGTCAGTTGTTACTTTTTCTCTTTCATTTCTGATTTTGTTTATTTGGGTCCTCTCTCTTTGTTTCTTGGTGACTCTGGCTAAAAGTACATCAATTTTGTGTAGACTTTTCAAAGAACCAGCTCTTTGTTTCTTTGATCTTTTGAACTGCTTTTTAGTCTCTATGCCATTTATTTCTACTCTGACCTTTACTGTTACTTTCCTTCTACCTGATCTGTTTTTTTCTTTTTGTTTACTTTCTAGTTCTTTAAGTTGCAGGGTTAGATACTCAAATAGAAATTTCTCTTTTTTCTTGAGATAGACCTGTAGTGCTATGAACTTCCCTCTCAGGACTGCTTTCCCTGTGTTCCACAGATTTTGTGTTGTTGTGTGTTTATTTTCATTGGTTTCCAGGAAGTTTTTAATTTCTTCCTTGATCTCGTTAGTAACCCATTCATTGTTTAATAACATGCTATTTAGCCTCCGTGTGTTTGAATGTGTTTTTATTGTAATTTATTTCTAGTTTCATGTCATTGTGATCTGAAAAGATGCTTGATATGATTTCAATCTTCTTGAATTTGTAGGGACTTAGTTTGTATCCTAACAGGTGGTCTAAGTTTTAGAATGTTCCATGTGCACTTGAGAATAATGTGAATTCTGACGTTTGAGGGTGTAATTCTCTGTAGATAACTATTAAATCCATTTGGTCTAGTGCATCATTTAGAGTCCCTGTCTCTTGTTAATTTTTTCTCTAGAGAATATATCCAGTGATGTCAATGAGGTGTTGAAGTACCCTGCTGTGATTGTATTGCTATTGATTTCTCCTTTGAAGTCTACTGGAAGTGTTTAAATGTATTTTGGTGCTCCTATTTTGGGTGCATATATGTTTACCAAGGTATATGCTTCTGTTGGATAGATCCTGTCAATATTATGTAGTGGCATTCCTTGTCTCTAGTTATGGCCTTCATTTTGAAGTCTATTTTATCAGATATGAGTATTGCTACCCCAGCTTTTTTTTCCTTTTCCGTTTGCTTGAAAATTTTTTTTCATCCCTTCACTATCAACCTATGTGAGTCTTTTGTTGTGAGGTGGGTCCCTTGTAAACAGCATATATATGAGTCATGCTTTCTTATCCATTCAGCTACTCTGTGTCTTTTGATCAGTGTGTTTAATCCATTTACATAACGTTATTATTGATATGTACTTATTTATTGCCATTTTTGTTTATTATGATTATGTTTCTCTTCCTATTTCTTCTGCTTATTATAGCAGTTATTTTAACATTTCTTGTAGTGCTGGTTTGGTGCCAATATATTCCCGTAGACTTTTTTTTTTTTGGGGGGGAGTCTGGGAAGCTCTTTATTTCACCTTCTATTTTGAATGATAGCCTTGCTGGATAGAGTAGTCTTGGATTCAGAGCCTTGCCTTTCATTACCTTGATTACTTTATGCCATTCCCTTCTGGCCTGTACTGTTTCTGTTGAGAAGTCAGCTGATAGCCTTATGGGGGTTCCTTTGTAGGTCACCTGTTGCTTATCTCTTGCTGCCTTTAGGATTCTCTCTTTGTCTTTAATTTTTGGCATTTTAACTATGATGTGTCTTAGTGTGAGCCTCTTTGGGTTCTTCTTACTTGGGGCTCTCTGTGCTTCTTGAACTTGCATGTCATTTTCTTCACTACGTTAGGAAAGTTTTCTGTCACTATTTCTTCAAATATATTATCTAACCCTTACTCATTTTCTTCTTCTGGAACTCCTGTGATGCAGATGTTGTTATGTTTCATGTTGTTCTACAGTTCTCTTAAGCTGTCTTCCTGTTTTGTAATTGTTTTTTCTTTTTGGTTCTCTGATTGGGTGATTTTTTTCTACCCTGTCTTCTAAATCACTGATCCAGTCCTCGACTTCCTCTACTCTGCTGGTTATTCCTTCCAATATGTTCTTTATTTCTGCTATGTCATTCTTCATTTCCACTTGGTGGGTTTTCATTTCCAATTGGTTGATTTTCAATGTTTCTATATCTCTACTCATGCTGTTGAGCTCTTTAGTCATCCTGTTGAGCTTCCTCATAATCATTACTCTGTACTCTACCTCTGATAACTTGCTTAATTCCATTTCATTTATCTCTTCTTCTGTAGAATTCTCTTGTTCTTTCATTTGGGATTTGTTTCTTTGTTTCACCATTTTGGCTGTCTGTGTTTTGGAGGATTCCAAATTTTCCCTGTGGTGTTGCTGTTCTGGTGATTGTGGCTCCCTCTACTAGCTTTGTATGAGTATGGAAGGGCCCACTTTAAACACCACTGTCAAGTCTTACTTTCATGGGTAGATTTGCCAGCCAAGCAAAGGTTCAGTTATCCTCTAGCTTTTGTCTGCAGATATTAGTCTCAGTTATTTGATGAGCCTCTGGTTGTAGCCCTCAGCTGAATGAAAAATCCCTCAGGTATACAGGGTAAGAGGATTTCCAGTGGCTGGGGAAATGGCTTTTTCACTCCTTGCTTGCTTGTAGTCTCTAGCTGTTAATGAGCCTCAATTTACATTTCTCTGTTCTGTCCCGGTGGTGTGAAATTCCTGAGGGAGAGGACATTGCTTCTCCCTGGGGTTCTGGGAAGGATCTCTTAGAGTAAGATGGCAACTGTCCTATGAGGGAGTGATTCAGCATAAAACTCCCACTGTCCTCCTTCCCAGCTCTCTCCTGAGCCATGAACCCCCGACTCTCTTCACACAGTTCCAGTCTAGTCTGACCTCCCTCTGCAGGAGTCCAAAGTCAGTGGCTGTACCTGATTTAGTTCTCCGGCCTTTCAGGGAACTGCCTTTTTTTTTTTTTTTTTTTCCTGTGCCTCTCCTTGCTAGACAAAGCCTCAGCTCTGCTGATCTCAGCCAGGTGTTATGTTGGTGCCTTTTTCTTTCCCACCACTCTGTGCCAGGGGGCTGCCCCTCTGTGCTGTGGAGCTGGCTTGGAGTTTTAATCCCAGCAGAGAACTGCTCACAGCTAAAACAGCCCTCAGCTGCTGTTTGTGGACTCCCAGCCTGCCCATTCATACCTCCACAGTTCCTACCAGGTTCAATTTCATTTCCTCTTCCTGTCTCTGGTTATGAGGTTTCTCTCCACCTGCTTTTCAGTTGGGTTTTCCCAATGATTTGTCTTTATTTTAGTTATAATTCCAGTTTGGTCCTTGGACATTGTGTGTGTAGCTTCCATTCACTCTGCTGCCATTTTTTAAATCAACAATTAGTTGTCAGTCTGCTGCACTTTTCTTCCTCCCACCCCCACCCTGTGGCTTTTGGGAACTCTATTTATATCTGTGTTCCCCTTCTATAAGAAACAGACATGAAGATTGTTGCATCTGTGGGGCAGCAAGAAATAGAATCAATTGGGGACCCCTCAAGTTTCAAAAATATTAAGCTCTCCCTCCAGTTACCTTTACATACATTGTCAGAAAAAGGCACTGACCAGAGGCTGTTAACCAACAGACTATTGTTATATAAACAAAGGCTTAGGTGAGACACACTAGTTAAACAAATTGAGGCTAAAATATTGAGGCTGTTTACCAGGCTTATTTGGGCTCTTTATTAGTTAGGGGACTAGTTCCCTCCCAGTTGAGGAATGGGTGAAATAAAGGGACCTTCTTGCACATACTCTGGGCTCTGGTACCTAACTTTGAGACTCAAAAACAATTTTTAAATATCTTTAAAAGGCTAAGAGACACAGTGGGAAAAATTGGCTTTGTCCTGCTGAGCCTTACCAAAACTTAGGGGATATCAATGAATTACCTGTTTGGATGTGGACAAAGGAAGAATTGCCTGTGCTATTCAGGCATCTGTTATGCATGGCACTGCAGGACCCACGAGATGGGGATTTTCAGACATTCCAGTGGACAGATATATTGGACAGCAAATTTTTTTGAGGGAATGACAATAGTACAATAATTTGAAAGAGTCCTATCTTTACAATAACTGGTGGGACTCTAGATCCCAGATATTTTATTTTGTAATTGTCTGACAGTGTAAATACAGAATAATAGTAGATTTCTATAATGCTTAAATGTGTTTTTCTATTCTAAAATTTTTTATTTCATATTTTTTAGAGTAAAATATAAAATAATACAACAGTAGTGCCTGAATTGATAAAGTGAATCTTGATGTACTTATACAACTTTAGCTCTGACTCCCCAAAATACAAATATACTATGTCAAATTCTAGGAGTATATATGAGTTTGTGTGTTGGTTATCGACTATTGATATGATTGTCAAATTGTTAATTTGCCAAATTATTTTCATCTATGGGTTGGAAAATTGTATTCAGAACAATTGTATATAGTACATGTGAATGTCACACATGTGGTCACATGAACTATTGATATAATATGCATTTCTGTTTCCAACTTTAATTCATTCTTTTTTTTTTTTTTTAATCCTCACCCGAGGACATTTTTCCATTTTTTGTTCAGATAGAGTGGGAGGGAGAGAGAGGAAGAGAGAGAGAGAGAGAGAGAAACATTGACGCGAAAGGGACACATTGAGTGGCTCCCTCCCGCAGGACCCAACCAGGGGCCGGGGACAAACTGCAACCGAGGTACGCGCCCTTAACAGGAACCTAACCCGGGTCTCTCTGGACCACAGGCCGACGCTCTAACCGCTGAGCCAAACCGGCCAGGGCTAATTCATTCTTTAGACAGTCAATATACCCTTTGGATGAGATTTCTGGAGATAAATACCCCAAATCTCATTAGCTATATCATTCACTGACTTTTTCTAACTGGTCTATCAGCCTTCTCAGCAGGTTTCTCTACCCTGGACCATTTGCTCATTCAATTGTTCCTCTCATATAAGGGGCCCCTGAGTTATCTTGTCCAATAGGGCATTAAAACCATAAGTATCCCTGACTGGTTTGGCTCAGCAGTTAGAGCGTCAGCCTGCGGTCTAGAGAGACCCGGGTTCGGTTCCTGCTAAGGGCATGTACCTCGGTTGCAGTTTGTCCCCAGCCCTGGTTGGTCGTGCGGGTGGCAGCCACTCGATGTGTCCCTTTCACGTCAATGTTTCTCTCTCTCTCTCTTCCTCTCTCTCCCTCCCACTCTATCTGAACAAAAAAAGAAAAAATGTCCTCGGGTGAGGATAAAAAAAATAAATTAAAAAAAAAAACCCATAAGTAGAGCACCCACTTCAGCCCCTCAGGTGGGAATGAACAGAGTGGGCCCAGCACTATGCAGGGTAAAGCCAGAGGAAAGAGGAGGGACAGAAGCTTTGATTAAGCAGGCCTTCTTAAACCTCTCCAAGTTGTGTTTCCATTATAAACATTGTTTTCTCTTGTATTTATTTTCTTTACAGCCAACTTTGTTCTCTATTCTTCAATTTCCATGGCATTGCTATAAAATAAATATCAACCTATTATGGCTGCAGGTAGACCCATGGGAGAAGACCCTTGCTTCTCTGAATACAACTCAGTTCTAGGAATTATACTGAGAGTTAGCCAGTTAGATTTGTAGGCATGTGAGCTCAGAATAAAAAGACCCAGACCTCAATCTGGGCTTTCCATCACTAAGTTGACCTTATATTTCCTCTTCTGCAAAATAGGAAAATGAATACCCACCCATCACTTCTTGAGGAATAATTAAGGTACTGCAGTGTTTGCCACCATAGGATAGATATCCTAACAAGCAGAGCATCACCTCACATAATCATTTGGAGGTCTGAATGACATTTGTTCAAGCACTTTTAAACTGTAAAGTCCTGTAGGAACTTTATATTAGCATCTTATTTGGACTGCCAGGAAGCACTTGCAGTGAAGAACATAGAAAAGGTGAATTGCTCTCTCAACCCTCAAAAGTGCCTTGTTTCTTCCAGGAACCATGCTCAAATGCAGGATGTTAACCTGCATTGTCAGCAGTGAGGGGAGCAGCTCTGGAGATGGGGAAATGAGGCAGAGGTGGTGGGGGCTGGGGATGAGGCAGGGTCCTCTGCCTTCCCACTTGATGGCTTGAGGCTCAGTGCCCTGATCTAGAAAAATGGCAGTGTCCAATAAGTGCAGATTCCTCTGGGCACCTTGAAGGAAAGACCCAGATCTGTTCCTCAAAAAGAGCTGACCTCACTGAGCGAGCCTCTGGTGCCACCCACTGACTCAAGTCTCCTCTAGAAAGGGCTTCTCACCCCCAGGCCTCCCCAGGGTCCCCGGGAACTATAGAGGAGAGAAACAACCACAGAAAATTTATCATTGGCAGTCGCAGTCTTTGACAAAGACATTATTCACATGGGGCTTGATGACTTCCCTTTCCCATTGTAAAACAACATCCAAATTTATGTTGTTAGCCAGGGAAAGTAGGAGAATGGGGCTCCTTCCTCGGGACCTGGCCAGCACTCCTGCTGCTGCCCAGGACTTCAACTTCCAGAGGAGCTCAGGCCAATGGAAGAGCCAACCTGGAGCTGTCTCCCCTTCCTTCTCTTTGACAGTAACCTAGTGCCCCTCATTGCCATGTCTGCCTTGCCCAACAATACTACATCAGTTCAGGGCAGTGCCACCAGCCTCTTTCCTTGCTGTTGACAAACTTCAGTTTCACAGATGAGTTACTATGTAGCAATAGCTTCCTCCTAAATGAAGGACTGGTCTCTATTTCTACCTCTAGTGCAGTGTTGAGACTAGAACAGTCATCTTTTGTATTAATTTACATGCTTAGTCACTAACTTAGCAATCAGAAGGTGCTCTCACAGCTGTAGAGTGTTACCCAAATAAAGTGGTATTTTGATTACTGTGGCCAGTCTGTTGGGCTGAATTTCACAATCTCTTTCCCCTCTAAAATTGTGTGCTTTTGGAGAGTACAAGGTGTGAATTTATTTTAAATGTTTTTTTTTTTTTTTTTTTTTAGAGAGAGAAATAGAAACATTGGCTGCCTCCTGCACACCCTCTACTGGGGATCGAGCCCACAACCCAGGCATGGGCCCTGACCGGGACTCAAACTGGGACCTCTCAGTCCATGGAAGGACGCTCAATCCACTGAGCCACACTGGCCAGGTAAGGTGTAAGTTTATTTTAAAGTGCAGAACTTAAAATAATTTTATTTTTAGAATTTCACACTAGCCTTTGGATAATTAAAGACACCTGAGGTGTCCCAAAACCAGGGCTGGGAGCTGATTTAAACACTTGGAAAATAGCATAAGCAGGGCTGGGCATCCAGGCAGACTTGAAAATCTAGTTTGAATTTTTTTCACAACTCTCTATCTGAAAGCTATGTACCATTGTCACTTTTGTATTTGTTTGTTTGGTTTAGTTAGGTTTACCTTAGTTTAGTTTTGCTTTGGAGGCCAGGGCAAATCTCCTTTGTTTTAACCCTCAAAACTGTAATTACCCAACTTCCCAAGGCAAAATCTGAACCCACAACCCAACCACTGTGAGTAATCAACACAACAAAGTGGACATGTTCAGGGAATGAGGCATGTGTCCAGTTATACCCAGGTCTCATGTCAGTATACTTCTTTTTAGCTCGGATTTCTCTCTCTCTCTCTCTCTCTCTCTCTCTCTCTCTCTCTCTCTCTCTCATTTTAATTTATCTTTATCATTGAAAGTATTACCAATGTCTCTCCTCTTTTCCCCCATGGACACCCTCCTCTCCACTCCCACCTCCCCCCCACCTTCACTGCACTGTCATTTGTGTCCATGATTATGCATATATCCATATAAGTTCTTTGGTTTATCTCTTCCCACCCTCCTCCCACCTTCCCTTGAGGTTCCTCAGTCTAAAAACCAATTTGTACTTCTTAATCCCTTCACTTTTTGTACCCATCCCCCCAATCTTCTCCCATCTGGCAACCAGAGAACAAAAAGTTCTCTGTATCTACGAGTCTGTTTCTGTTGTGCTTGTTCATTTTGTTTGTAGATTCAATTGTTGATAGAAATGTATTTATTGCTATTTAATTGTTCATATTTTTTATCTTCTTCTTCAAGAAGACCTGTCAACATTTCAAATAATACTGGTTTGGTGGTGATGAATTCCTTTAGCTTTTTTCTTGTCTGGAAAACTCTATATGTCCATCCATTCTAAAGGATAGCTTTGCAGGATAGAGTAATCTTGGTTGTAGGTCCTTGCTTTTCATCATTTTGAATATTTCTTGCTGCTCCCTCAGGTCTGCAAAGTTTCTTTTGAAAAATCAGCTGACAGTCTTATGGGAGCTCCCTTGTATGTAAGTAACTGTTTTTCTCTTACTGCTTTTAAAATTCTCTCTTTAGCCCTGGTCAGTTTTGCTCAGTGGTTAGAGCGTCAACCCACAGACCAGAGAGTCCTGCTTTCAGTTCCCACTAAGGGCATGTACCTTGGTTGCAGTTTGTCCCCGGCCCCGGTTGGGGTCGTGTGGGTGGTGACCAGTCGATGTGTCCCTCTCATTTCGATGTTTCTCTCTCTTCCCCCTCTCTCCCTCCACTCTATCTAAAGATACATGCAAAAAAATATCCTCTGGTGAGGATTAAAAAAAAAATTCTCTCTTTTTCTTTTAACATTTTGCATTTTAATTATGATATGTCTTGATGTGGGCCTCTTTGGGTTAATCTTGTTTGGGACTCTCTGTGCTTCCTGGACTTGTATGTCTGTTTCCTTCACCGAGTTAGGGAAGTTTTAGTATTTTTTCAAATAGGTTTTCAATTTCTTGTTCTCTCTCTTCTCATTTCAGCACCCCCATGATGCAAATGTTGGCACACTTGAAGTTTTTCCAGATGCTCCTTACACTACCCTCATTCTTTTTATGCATTTATCTTGTTATTGTTCTGATTGGGTGTTTATTGCTTCCTTATATTCCGAATAGATGGCTTGCTATTTAGCTTTACCTACTCTGCTATTGATTTCCCATAAATCACTCTTTATTTCAGTTACTGCATCTTTCATTTCTGACTGTGCATCCTTCATTTCTGACTAGTCCTTTTTTATGCTCTTAAGGGCTTCACTAAGTTCCTAGAGCATCCTTATAACCAGTGTTTTGAACTCCGCATCTCTTTGATTGCTTATCTCCATTTTGTTTCATTCTTTTCCTAGAGTTTTGTTCTGTTCTTTCATTTGGAACATATTTTTTTGTCTCCTTATTTTGGCTGCCTCCGTGTGTTTGTTTCTATGTATCAGGTAGAGCTGCTATGTTTCCTAGGCTTGGGAGGATGGTGTATGGTAGTGGGTGTCCTGCAGGGTCAAGAGGCACAGCCTTCCTGGTCATGTCAGGTGGGCACTTGAGGTTCTTACCCCTTATGGACTGTACACCCTTGAGTTGTAATTGAGTTTTGGCTGCTTTTTGGCACATCAGTGGGAGGGATTTACTCAAGCTGATCAGCTGCAAAGACTGACACTGACCACCAACCTCTGACCACCTTGGAAGATCACCCATGCAGGGGCCCACCACACAATGCAATACTTACTTTAGCAGGGCTCTTTTATCCACTGAGTCCACCCCCTTGAGTGTGCTGCTTGTGGAGGTGGTTGGGTGGTGGTGCTTCAATGTGGTCTGAAGTTGACTACTGGGTGCATTGGCTCTGGGGCCTCCCTGGAGGCACAGGCCAAGGTCAGCCATTGCCTGTGTTCTACCTGGGGCCACCAAGCATAAGTTACAAAGTTATCTGTAGATGGCTGCTTCTTATACTGAGCTTGAAGGTGCCGAGGCAAAGCCAAGCTGTGAACCAAGGTCAGCTCTTTCTAGTGCCAGGCCTATGGCCCCTTAGTGAGAGGTATGGGGGTCACTGAGGCCAGATGCTGCTTTTTTAAAGATTTTAGGAAAATCTGAAGCATGATCCCAGACATGCCATTCCTATGGTAAAACTGGAAACAACTTGGGTGGGCCTGAAAGTTGGATGAGGCAGGGCCTCAGGGAATTACCAGGGTAGGGCAAACAGTGTGAGCCAGGTTGCTGGAGTCCCAATATGGCGCCCCTCTGCCAGCCCCATGGGGGAAGGGCTAACCAAAGGAAAAAAGGCTTCCACCAGAACATCTGTCCAGGAGAAAGATGCCCCTCCAGTTCTCACCTTAATGCCAAACAACTCAGTTCTTCCCAATATATCGCTGGTGCCTTTCAAGCTGCCTCCACAGCACTGGAGCACAGAGGGAGAAAGAGTGAGTAAGTTTATGTGCAGGCCCTCTAAGAGGAACTGCCTGGAACTCTAGCAGCCTCTGCCTCCCTCAGCCTCAATTCCCAGTTTTTTACAGCCAGAAGTTATGAGGACTTCTCTTCCTGGCACTGAAACCCTGAGCTGGGGGTCCTGGTGTGGAACTGGGACCCCTTGCTCCTCAGGGAGGACCTTCAGAGTCAAGGTATCCCTCCTAATTTTTATCCACCATAAATGGGTGTGGCACCAGCCCTTTCATGCCTCCACCCCTCCTACTAGTCTTAATATGGCTTCTTTAATATTGTAGTTGTAGGACTTCCATTCATCTCAATTTCAGGTGGTTCTGAATGATGGCTGTTTTGTAGTTTAGTTGTAATTTGGATACTGTACCACACATTTTTAAACCTCTACTGATGGACATTTGGATTGTTTCCAGATCTTAGCTATTGTAAATAGTGCTGCTATGAACATAGGAGTGCACACATTCTTTCTGATTGGTGTTTCAGGCTTCTTAGCATATATTTTTAGGAGTGGAATCACAGGATCAAATGGCAGTTCCATTTTAAATTTTTTGAGGAAACACCATATTGTTTTCCATACTGGCTGTACCAGTCTGCATTCCCACCAGCAGTGTGCTAGAATACCCATTTCTCCCATTCCTCACTAGCATTTGTTGTTTGATTATTTGTTGATGGTAGCCATTCTGGCAGGTGTGAAATGGTACCTCATAGTCATTTTATTTGCTGAGCATTTTTTTTTTTTGTATGTCTTATTTTGAAAAGTGTCTATTCAGGTCCTCAACCTATTTTTAATTGGATTGTTTGTCTTTCTTTTGTTGAGTTGTATGAGTACTTTATATCTTTTGGAGTTAACCCCTTATCCAGTGTATCATTGGCAAATATGTTCTCCTCCACTGTGGGTTCCCTTTTCATTTGGATGCTGGTTTCTTTTGCTGTGCAGAAGCTTTCCATTTGATGTAGTCCCATTTATTAATTTTTCCTTTGTTTCTCTTTCCCTAGGCAATGTATCAGTGGAAAATTCTGCATCTTGTAATGTCTGCAATTTTGCTGCCTACACTTTCTTCTAGGAATTTTATGGTTTCACAACTTGTATTTAAGTCTTTTATCCATTTTGAGTTTATTCTTGTGTGGTGTAAGTTCATGGTCTAGAGTCATTTTTGCATGTACCTGCCCAATTTTCCCAGCACCATTTATTGAAGAGATAGTCTTTACTCCATTGTGTGATCTTGCCTCCTTTGTCAAACAGTAATTGAGCATACTTGTGTTGGGTCAATATCTGGGTTCTTTGTTCTGTTCCATTGATCTATATGCCTGTTCTTATGCCAGTACCAGGCTGTTTCAATTAGAGTGGCTTTGTAGTATAACCTGATATCTGGTATTATGACCCCTCCAAATGTTTTCTTCTTTTTTAAGATTGCTGTGGCTATTCAGGTCTTTTTTAGTTCCATATAAACTTTAGGAGTTTTTGTTCTACCTCTGTGAAGTATGTTGTTGGCATTTTAATAGAGATAGTATTGAATCTATAGGTTCGTTGGGTAGTATGGACATTTTAATGATGTTGATTCTTCCAATCCATGCACACGGTGGATGGTTCTATCTTTTGTAACTTCTTCTATTTCTCTTTTCAATATCCTGTAGTTTTCCAAAAACAGGTCTTTTACCTCCATGGTTAAGTTTATTCCTAGGTATCTTAATTTTTTTTGTTGCAATGGTAAATTGGATTTTATTTTTTTTACTTTCTCTTTTTGAGTGTTCATTATTGATATATAAAAATGCCATCAAGGGGAACATTGGAGATGGCAAGGGAGTGAATGGAAGCTACACAGACCATCTCCCAGGACCAAACTGGAATTACAACAGAAATAAAGACAGAACATCAGGAAAATCCAACTGAGGAGCAGCTGAAGGAGAGCCAGTGCAACCAGGGACAGAGAGGACACCAAATTGAGCCTGGTAGGAACTGCAGAGGCATGTGGAGGAAGGCTGGGAGTCCACACACAGCAATGAGGGCTGTATTAGTGGTGTGCACTTCCTGCTGAGAACGTGGGGGTTTTAAAAAGCACCAAATCAGCTACAGCCACTCAACTTGGGCAACAGCAGAGGGAGGGTGGAATGGACTGGAACTGTGTGGAGATAGTCCAAAGCTCCTGGCTCAGGAGAGAGCTGTGAGCTGGACAGGAGGGCACTGGGAGTCTTATACTGAATCACTCCCTTTCATGAAAGTACCCATCTTACTCAAGAGCCCCTTTCCAGAGCCTGGGGGACAAGCAACAGCCCCTCTTGCAGGAATCCAACAACACCAGGCCAGGTGAAACAAATGCAAATTGAGGCTCATGAACATCTAGTCTGATAGTGAGCAAGGGTCTCACCCACTGGAATCCTCTTATACTTGAGAAATTTTTCATTCAGCTGAAGGGCTACTAATTGAGGCTTATCAAGTAACAGACTTATAGCCTCCAGGCAAAAAGTTAGAGTATAACTGAACCCTTCTTTGGCTTGCATATCTACACAGGAAAGGAAGACTTGACAGTGGTGTTTAACATGGGTCCTCCCACATTCATCTAAACCCAGTAGAGGGGCCCACAACCAGCAGAACACCAACACCCACAGGGAAAATTTGACAGGTTCCGAAACCCACTGAGATAGCCAAAATGGTGAAACAAAGAAACAAATCCCAAATGAAGAACAAAAGAATTCTGCAGAAGAAATAAATAACTGAGAATTAAGCAAGATATCATAGGGAGAGTTCAGAGTAATAATAATGAGGAAGCTCAACAGCATGAGTAAAGACATAAAAACACTGAAAACCAACCAATTGGAAATGAAGAATGACATAGCAGAAATAGAGAACACATTGGAAGGAATAACCAGCAGAGTAGAGGAAGCCAAGGACCAGATCAGTGAATTAGAGGACAGAGTAGAAAAAGATCACCCAATCAGAAAATCAAAAAGAAATAAACAATTAAAAAACAGAAAGAGCCTAAGAGAACTGTGGGACAATATGAAATATTACAACATCTGCATCATAGGTGTACCAGAAGAAGAAAAAAATGAACAAGAGTTAAATATATTTGAAGAAATAGTGACAGAAAGTGTCCCTATCTTGGTGAAGGATAAAGGCATACAAGTCTAAGAGGCACATAGAACCCCAAGTAAGAAGAACCCAAAGAGGCCCACACCAAGATACATCATAATTAAAATGCCAAAAATTAAAGACAAAGAGAATCCTAAAGGCAACAAGAGATAAGCAACAGGTTACCTACAAAGGAACCCCCATAAAGCTATCAGTTGACTTCTCAACAGAAACACTATAGGCCAGAAGGGAATGGCATGAAGTAATCAAGGTCATGAAAAACAAGGATCTGAACCCAAGATGACTCTATCCAGCAAGGCTATCATTCAAGATAGAAGGTGAAATAAAAAGCTTCCCAGACCAAAAAAAAAAAAAAAGGCTAAGAGAATATATTAGCCCCAAACCAGCACTCCAAGAAATGTTAAAAGGACTGCTGTAATAAGCAGAAGAAATGGGAGGAGAGAGATTCCAAAATGGCGGTGGAGTGAATGGAAGCTACACAGACCATCTTCCAGAACCAAACTGGAATTACAACTAAAATAAAGACAAATTGTCAGAAAAAAGCAAGAGAAAAGCAGCTGGAGAGGATCATATAACCAGGGACAGGAAAAAAGGACACTGAATCAAGCCTGGTAGGTCTGCGGAGGTGCAAGAGAAAGGGCTGGGAACCCACGGACAGCAGTTGTTTTAGCTGTGAGCACCTTTCTCGGGGTTAAAATCCCAAGCTGGCTCCACAGCACAGAGGGCCAGGCCAGAGCACTAAATTAGCTACAGCCACTCACCTTGGGCTCTGGCAGAGGGAGGGCAGACCGGACTGGAACTCTGTGGGGACACTCGGGATTTGGCAGGCGCTAGGAGTTTTTGCTGAGTCGCAGCCACACAGGACAGTGGACATCTTGCTTCTTCCTGGAGCTCTGGGAAAAAGCAGCAGCCCCTCCCTTGGAGATTTAACCCCACCCAGCTGGGCCAGAGAAATGCAAATTGAGGCTCATTAACAACCAGCATCTGCCCCACCCTCTGGAAATCCTCTAACACTGAACACCTGAGATAGTTTTTCATTCAGCTGAGGACTACAACCCAAGGCTCATCAAGTAACTGAGACTGATAGCCTCCAGGCAAAAAGCTAGAGGATAACAACATTTCCTGGGCTTACAGATCTACCCAGGAAAGTAAGACTTGAGAGTGGTGTTGAACATGGGTCCTCCCACACTCATCCAAACCCAGTAGAGGGAGCCACAAACAGCAGAACGCCAACACCCACAGGGAAAATTTGGCAGGTTCCAAAACCCACTGAGATAGCCAAAATGGTGAAACAAAGAAACAAGTGTCAAATGAAAGAACAAGAGAACTCTGCTGAAGATGAGATAAATGAAATGCAGTTAAGCAAGTTATCAGAGGTAGAGTTCAGAGCCATGATCTTGAGGAAACTCAACACCATGAGTAAAGATATAGAAACATTGAAAACACACGAAGTGGAAATAAAGAATGACATAGCAGAAATAAAGAACACATTGGAAGGAATAACCAGCAGAGTAGAGGAAGCTGACGACCGGATCAGTGAATTAGAAGACGGTAGAAAAATCAACCAATCAGAAAAACAAAAGGAGAAAAAAAAAAAACAATTAAAAAACAGGAAGACAGCTTAAGAGAACTGTGGGACAACTGGCAATGTAACCACATTCGCATCATAGGAGTTCCAGAAGAAGAAGAAAATGAGCAAGGGTTAGAGAATATATTTGAAGAAATAGTGACAGAAAACTTCCCTAACTTGGTGAAGGAAGAAGGCATACAAGTTCAAGAAGCACAGAGAGCCCCAAGTAAGAAGAACCCAAATAGGCCCACACCAAGACACATAGTAATTAAAATGCCAAAAATTAAAGACAAAGAGAGAATCCTAAAGGCAGCAAGAGATAAGCAACAGGTCTATTTCCTTGTTGATTCTTTGTCTAGAAGATCTATCCAGTATTGTCAGTCGGGTATTAAAATCCCCTACTCTGATTCTATTATTGTTGATCTCTCTTTTAAAGCCCTGCAGCAGTTTTGTGATATATTTTGGTGCTCCTATACTGGGTGCATATGTGTTCACCAGGGTTATATATTCTTGTTGGTTTGATCCTTTTAATATTACATAGTGTCCTTCTTTGTCTCTTGCTATGGCCTTCATTTTGAAGTTTATTTTACCAGATATGAGTATTGTTACCCCACCTTTTTTTTTTTCATTTGCATGGAAAAAAATTTCCATCCCTTCACATTCATCCTGTGTGAGTCTTTTGTTGTGAGGTGGGTCTCTTGTAGACAGTATATATATGGGTCATGTTTTCTTTTTCAGTCAGTTACCCTAAGTCTTTTGATTGGAGCATTTAAGCCATTTACATTTAAGGTTATTACTGATAGGTGTTTATTGTTGCCATTTTTATTCTTTATGTCTGTGTTCATTTCTCTCTCTTCTTCTCCTTATATCAGTCCCTTTAGCATTTCTTGCAGTGTTGGTTTGGTGGTAATAAACTCCTTTAGCCTTTTTTTTTTTTTTTTTTTTTTTGTCTGCAAAGCTCTTTATTTCACCTTCAATTTTGAATGATAACCTTGCTGGATAGAGTAGTCTTGAATTCAGTTCCTTGCTTTTCATCCCTTTGCATATTTCATGCCACTCCCTTCTGGCCTGCAGTGTTTCTATTGAGAAATCAACTGACAGTCTAGTGGGAGCTCCCTTGTAGGAAACTTTTTTTTCTCTCTTGCTGCCCTTAAGGTTCTCTCTTTGTCTTTAACATTTGTCATTTTAATTATGATGTCTCTAGGTGTAGGTCTCTGGAGGTTCATGTTGAGTGGGACTCTCTGTGTTTCCAGTACTTGTGTGACTTTTTCCTTCACCAGGTTATGAAAGTTTTCTGTCATCATTTCTTCAATCGGGTTCTCTGTTCCTTTCTTCAATTTTTCTACTTCTGGTACCCCTATGATGTAAATGTTGTTACATTTCATATTTTCCCAAAGCTCCCTTAGACTACCTTCCTGCTTTTTAATTTTTTTATTCCACTTGCTGCTCTAATGGGGGCATTTTCTAACTTGTCTTCTGTCTTGCAGATTCAGTCCTCAGCTTCTTCTAATCTACTATTTAATCCTCCCAAGTTGTTCTTTATTTCAGCTATGTCATTCTTCATTTCTGCTTGATTTTAATTAATAACTTCTACCTCTTCTTTCAACCTCCCACTGAGTTCTTTATAATTTTCATTAAGTTGCTTGTAATTCTCACTAAGTTCTTTGAGCACCCTTACTACCATTACTTTTAATTCTTTTTTTTTATTAATTTACTTTTGTTACAGATGTTTCTCCTTTTTTCCCCCATTGACACCCTCCTCCCCCTCCCTCCCTGCCCCTTCCCCATTTTTGTTGTCTATGTCCATTGGTTATGAGTACATGCGTACAAGTTCTGTGTTCATCGCTCCCCTCCCCCACCCCCTCTTCTGGCAAATGTCAGTCTGTACCCTACTTCCACGTCCCTGGGACTACCCTGTTCCTCACACTGTTATGTTCATTATATTCCAGAAATAAGTGAGATCATGTGATATTTGTCTTTCTCTGCTTGGCTTGTTTCGCTTAGGATAATAGTTTCCAGGTCCTCCCATGTTGACGCAAAGGATAAGAGATCGTTCTTTCTTACAGCTGCATAGTACTCCATTGTGTATATGTACCACAGCTTTTTTATCCATTCGTCTACTGATGGACACTTGGGCTGTTTCCAGGTCTTAGCTATTGTAAATAGCGCTGCTATGAACATGGGGGTACATGTATTCTTTCTGATTGGTGTTTCAGGCTTCTTAGGGTATATTCCTAGGAGTGGGATCACTGGGTCAAATGGTAATTCAATTTTTAATTTTTTGAGGTAACACCATTGTGTTTTCCATAGTGGCTGCACTAGTCTGCATTCCCACCAGCAGTGTACTAGAGTCCTCTTTTCTCCACACTCTCGCCAACACTTGTTGATTGATGCTTTGTTGATGGCAGCTATTCTGACAGGTGTGAGGTGATACCTCATTGTTGTTTTAATTTGCATCTCTCTGATGATTAGTGAAGTTGAGCATTTCTTCATATGTCTCTTGGCCGTTTGTATGTCCTGTTTGGAGAGGTGTCTATTTAGTTCCTCTGCCCATTTTTTAATTGGGTTCTTTGTCTTCCTTTTGTTGACATGTATGAGCACTCTATATATTTTGGAAATTAGTCCCTTATCTGATATATCATAGGCAATTATGCTCTCCCATACAGTGGGTTGCCTTTTCACTTTGATGGTTGTTTCTTTTGCTGTGCAGAAGCTTTTGAGTTTGATGTAGTCCCATGTGTTCATTTTTTCCTTTGTTTCTGTTGCCTTAGGTGATATATCAGTGAAAATTTTGCTGCGTATGATGTCTGAAATTTTGTTGCCTACATTTTCTTCTAGGATTTTTATGGATTCATGACTCACATTTAAGTCTTTTATCCATTTTGAGTTTATTCTTGTGTATGGTGTAAGCTGATGATCTAGTTTCATTTTTTTGCATGTAGCTGTCCAATTTTCCCAACACCATTTATTGAAGAGGCTGTCTTTACTCCATTGTATGCTCTTGCCACCTTTGTCAAATATTAATTGAGCATAATGTCTTGGGTCAATTTCCGGATTCTCTGTTCTGTTCCACTGGTCTATGTGCCTGTTCTTGTGCCAGTACCAGGCTGTTTTGATTACAGTAGCTTTGTAGTATAACCTGATGTCCGCTATTGTGATCCCTCCTATTTTTTCCTTCTTTTCGGGATTGCTGTAGCTATTCGGGGTCTTTTTTGGTTCCATATGAACTTCTGAAGTATTTGTTCTAGTTCTGTGAAATATGTCATTGGTATTTTGATGGGGATTGCATTAAATCTGTAGATTGCTTTGGGTAATATGGACATTTTAATGATGTTAATTCTTCCAATCCATGAACAAGGTATGTGCTTCCACTTTTTTATATCTCCCTCTATTTCTTCTTTCAATGTCTTGTAGTTTTCTGCAAATAGGTCCTTTACTTCTTTGCTGAAGTGTATTCCTAGGTATCTTAATTTTTTTGCCGCGATGGTAAATGGGAATGTTTTTTTAGTTTCTCTTTCTGTGAGTTCATCATTAGTGTATAAGAATGCCATCGATTTCTTGACATTAATTTTGTATCCTGCTACTTTGCCAAATTCATTTATTAAGTCTAGTAGATTTTTGATGGAGTCTTTAGGGTTTTCTATGTATAATATCATGTCATCTGTGAATAATGACAGTTTCACTTCCTCCTTTCCAATTTGAATCCCTTTTATTTTTTCTTCACGTCTGATTGTTGTGGCTAAGACTTCCAGTACTATGTTAAATAAGAGTGGTGAAAGTGGGCATCCTTGTCTTGTTCCTGTTCTTAAGGGAAATGCTTTTAGTTTTTGTCCATTGAGTATGATGCTGGCTGTAGGTCTTTCATATATGGCCTTTATAATGTTGAGATATGATCCCTCTATTCCCAAATTGCTGAGCGTTTTTATCAGAAATGGGTGCTGGATTTTGTCAAATGCTTTTTCAGTATCTATTGATATGATCATATGGTTTTTATCTTTCATTTTGTTTATGTGATGTATCACATTTATTGATTTGGGTATATTGTACCAGCCTTGCATCCCTGGGATGAATCCCACTTGGTCATGGTGAATAATTTTTTTGATGTATTGCTGGATCCGATTTGCTAGTATTTTGTTCAGGATTTTGGCATCTATGTTCATCAGGGATATTGGCCTGTAGTTTTCTTTCTTTGTAGTGTCTTTTTCTGGCTTTGGGATTAGAATTATGCTGGCCTCATAAAACGAGTTTGGAAGTCTTCCTTCTTCTTGAATTTTTTGAAATAGTTTGAGGAGAATGGGTGTTAGTTCTTCTTTGAATGTTCGGTAAAACTCGCCCGTGAAGCCGTCAGGGCCTGGGCTTTTGTTTGCTGAGAGAATCTTGATTACATCTTCAATTTCCTTCGTTGTTATTGGCCTGTTCAAGTTTTCTATCTCTTTCCAATTCAGTTTTGGGAGACTATGTGTTTCTAGAAATGTGTCCATTTTGCTTAGATTGTCAAATTTGTTGCCATGTAAATGTTCATAGTATTTGCTAATGATCCTTTGTATTTCTGTGGTGTCAGTTGTTACTTCTCCTCTTTCATTTCTGATTTTGTGTATTTGGGTTCTCTCTCTTTGTTTTTTGGTGAGTCTAGCTAAGGGTCCATCAATCTTGTTTATCTTTTCAAAAAACCAGCTCTTTGTTTTATTGATCCTTTGAATTGTTTTTTTGGTCTCCATGTCGTTTATTTCTGCTCTGATCTGTACTATTTCCTTCCTTCTACTTGCTCTAGGGTTTTCTTTTTGTTTGCTTTCCAGTTCTTTAAGTTGTGAGGTTAGGTAGTCAGTTAGAAATTTTTCGTCTTTCTTAAGGTGGGCCTGTAGCGCTATGAACTTCCCTCTCAGAACTGCTTTCGCAGTATCCCATAGATTTTGCGTTGTTGTGTGTTCATTTTCATTGGTTTCCAGAAATTTTTAAAATTCTTCCTTGATCTCCATGGTAACCCATTCATTGTTCAGTAACATGCTAGTTAGCCTCCATGTGTTCATATGTTTTTGCATGTTCTTGTTGCAATTGATTTCTAGTTTCATGCCATTGTGGTCTGAGAAGATGCTTGATATGATTTCAATCTTCTTGAACTTGTAGAGACTTAGTTTGTGCCCAAACATATGGTCTATCTTTGAGAATGTCCCATGTGCACTTGAGAAGAATGTGAATTCTGCAGTTTTGGGGTGTAATTCTCTGTATATATCTATTAAATCCATTTGATCTAGTGCTGCATTTAGAGTCTCTGTTTCCTTGTTAATTTTTTATCTAGATGATCTATCCAGTGATGTCAGTGGGGTGTTGAAGTCTCCTGCTATGATTGTATTGCGGTCGATTTCTCCTTTGAAGTCCTCCAGAAGATTTTTAATATATTTTGGTGCTCCTATATTGGGTGCATATATATTTACCAAGGTTATATCTTCCTGTTGGATAGACCATTTCAATATTATGTAGTGGCCTTCTTTGTCTCTAGTTATGGTCTTCAATTTGAAATCTAATTTATCAGATATGAGTATTGCTACCCCAGCTTTTTTTTCCTTTCCGTTTGCTTGGAAGATTTTTTTCCATCCCTTTACTTTCAACCTATGTGAGTCTTTTGTTGTGAGGTGGGTCTCTTTTAAACAACATATGTGTGAATCATGCTTTCTTATCCAGTCAGCTACTCTGTGTCTTTTTATCGGAGCATTCAGTCCATTTACCTTTAAGGTAATTATTGATATGTACTTATTTATTGCCATTTTTGTACAGTGTGGTTCTAATTATCTTTCTACTTCTTCTAATAATTATAGCAGTCCTTTTAACATGTCTTGCAGTGCTGGTTTGGTGCTAATATATTCCCTTAGCCTTTTTTTGTCTGGGAAGCTCTTTATTTGACCTTCTATTTTGAATGATAGCCTTGCTGGATAGAGTAGTCTTGGATTAAGATCCTTCTTTTTCATGACCTTGATTACTTCATGCCATTCCCTTCTGGCCTGTAGTGTTTCTGTTGAGAAGTCAGATGATAGCCTAATGGGGTTTCCTTTGTAGGTAACCTGTTGATTATCTCTTGCTGCCTTTAGGATTCTCTCTTTGTCTTTAATTTTTGGCATTTTAATTATTATGTATCTTGGTGTGGGCCTGTTTGGGTTCTTCTTACTTGGGGCTCTCTGTGCTTCTTGAACTTGAATGCTTTCTTCCTTCACCAGGTTAGGAAAGTTTTCTGTCACTATTTCTTCAAGTATATTCTCTAACCTTGCTCATTTTCTTCTTCTTCAGGGACTCCAATGATGTGAATATTATTACATTTCCAGTTGTCCCACAGTTCTCTTAAGCTATCTTCCTGTTTTTTCATTGTTTTTCCTTTTGGTTTTCTGATTGATTGATTTTTTCTACTCTGTCTTCTAATTCACTGATCCGGTCCTCTGCTTCCTCTACTCTGCTGGTCAATCCTTCCAATGTGTTCTTTATTTCTGCTATGTCATTCTTCATTTCCACTTGGTTGGTTTTCAGTGTTTCTATATCTTTACTAATGGTGCTGATGTCCTTACTCATGCTGTTTAGTTTCCTCAAGATCATGGCTCGGAACTCTACCTCTGATAATTTGCTTAGCTGCATTTCATTTATCTCATCTTCGGTGGAGTTCTCTTGTTCTTTCATTTGGGATCTGTTTCTTTTTTCACCATTTTTGCTATCTCAGTGGGTTTTGGAGCCTGCCAAATTTTCCCTGTGGGTGTTGGTGTTCTGCTATTTGTGGCTCCCTCTACTGGGTTTGGATGAGTGTGAAGGGCCCTCCTTCAACACCACTGTCAAGTCTCACTTTCCTGGGTAGATTTGCAAGCTCAGGAAAGGTTTAGTTATGTTCTAGCTTTTTGCCTGGAGGCTATTAGCCTCAGTTACTTGAAAAGCCTTAGGATCTCAGTTGAATGAGAAACTCCCTCAGATGTTTACAGTGTAAGAGGATTTCCCGAGGGTGGGGCCAATGCTGGTTGTTAATGAGCCTCAATTTGCATTTCTTTACCTCTTTACCTCACCTGGGAATCTCCAAGGGAGGGGCTTCCACAGCTCTTGGAAGGAGCAAACTTGGCTGCCGGTCTGTGCAACCTGGAAGGAGGGGCTGGCCACCACCGTCCTTTGTGGCCACAGCTCAGCACAAACTCTGAGCGCCCTCCAAATCCCAGGTGTCCCCTCAGAGTTCCAGTCCAGTCCGCCCTCCCTCGGCCAGAGCCCCAGGTGAGTGGCTGTGGCTATTTAGCGCTCTGTCCCAGGCCTCTGCACTGTGGAGCAGCTGGGGCTCTTAACCCCGAGGGCAGACGCCACCGCCGCTCCCAGCCGAGGCCGCCGCTCCCAGCTAAAGTCGCTGCTCCCAACTAAGGCCGGTGCTCCCAGCCGAGGCCGGCGCTCACAGCCGAGGCCGCCGCTTACAGCCAAGGCCGCTGCTGTCCGTGGGCTCCCAGCCCACCACCCTCATGAGCCTCCGCAGATCCTACCAGGCTCATTCAGTGTCCCTGGTTGTATGGTCCTCTCCCGCTGCTTTTCTGTTGCTTTTTCCCGACGATTTGTCTTTATTTTAGTTGTAATTCCCGTTTGATCCTGGGAGATCGTCTGTGTAACTTCCATTCACTCCACCGCCATTTCTCAGTTTTCTACTTTTAATTCTTTATTTGACAAACTGCTTGCCTCCATTTCATTTAGTTCGTTTGCTGATGATTCCTCCTTTTCTTTCATTTGGGGGTTGTTTCTTTATCTCACCATTTTCGTAGTCTGGTAGTTGGGGGCACGCCCTTTCATGCTGATAGGTTGGCGCTTCCAGGGACATTGGGCCATGCTGTGGTCAGATCTCGGATCCAATCCAGTCGTCCTGGGGTGCTGGTGGTTCTTGGCAGCACCTGCAGTGGCAGGGTAGGTGGCTCCTGACTGCTGCAGTGTTCATCGGGTCAGTGTCTCTGGGCTGGTGTGTGGCCATCAGGGCCAACACCTCTTGTCTGATGCAGGTCTGGTAGGATTGATGATTGCCGGTTCATATACATGTGTCATCGTAGGTGCTGCTGGGGTGCATAGGTCCTGCTGGCATGCTTCCAGAGTACATGGGTCCTGAGGCACTGCTGCTGTCAGGAGCAGGGTGGGGCTCGGCTTCCAGGACCAGGACACTGTTGCTGCGGCTGCCAGGGATGGGGTTCGGCTCTGGAGCCCGGCCACTTCTGCCAGGCATAGGTGCCTCAGTGATGTGGCTACTGCACACGGGTCAGCATTGTCACAGTAGAGACCACTGGTCCGATGGTGCAAGACATACTTGTGGCCTTGGGATGCAGGGCCCTATCCATTCCCCACTGCCCCTCCCCAAGGAAGACCCAGCAGATTTTCCAAAATGGCAGGGACTTTCAGCCCCAAGTGGAGAGTAGTGCCCTGCAAGCAGCACTCAGTGGTAGCCAGCTGCTCCCCATCCACAGCACCAGAACTGTCTGCCCTAAGTTTCCATACTGTTGCACAGATGCTCATCCACATTCACACCCATTCACACTCTCTCTCGTACTTCCTCCCCTTCTCACACACTCACCCTCATTCCAGTCTTGCCCACCACCATGTTGATCTCTTCAGATAGTTCTCTTTTTTAAAAATATTTTTTATGCCCTGGCCAGTTTGGCTCACTTGTTAGAGTATCAGCCCACAGACCAGAGAGACCCGGGTTTGGTTCCCACTAAGGGCACGTACCTCAGTTGCAGTTTATCCCTGGCCCTGGTTGGGGTAGTGTGGGTGGCAACCAGTCGATGTGTCTCTCTCACATCGATGTTTCTCTCTCTTCCTCCCTCTCTTCCTCCCACTCTATCTGAAGATAAGTGCAAAAATGTCCTCGGGTGAGGATGAAAAAAATTATATATATATATATAATTGTATATATATATATATATATATATATATATATATATATATATATTTTATTATTTCAAATGTTGGTCACCCTGGCCTTCCTTAATCAGTCTTCACACCTGTGTGTTCTCCCTCTCCTCAGTTCCATCTAACTGTCCGAGGCAGCACTGTGAGGGGCACATCACAGGCTCCCCCAGCTACACCCCCTGGGTGGTAGACAATGGTAGGAAGTACCAGGAGCTGACATCTCTCCAGAACTTCTCTCTGGCTGTGTGTGTGTGCAGTGAGTTCAGGCCTTCCTGACAGAGCCCCTGAGATCTGAGCACATCCAGGTGCCCACTCTGCAATGGGTCCAAAGCAAAGACACATTCTCCCTGCTTCTCCTCCCAGCATTTTTTTTTCTTCAGAAAGTGGTTTTTATAATTTGCAACAATGTTTTCACTATGAAAGAAGTTTTCCCTGATGTTTCATCTGTTTCCAGAAGAGCATCTCAGCAGATAAGACACAATGTATACCAGTGACAAACTTACCAGTAATTCAATTTGTGAATAAAAGAGTAAGTATGGCCCTGGCCAGTTTGGCTCAGCAGTTAGAGTATCAGCCCAAGAACCAAAGGGTTGCAAGTTCAATTCCTAGTAAAGGGCATGTACCTGGGTTGCAGGTTCGGTCCCTGGCCCCACGTGGGACCGTGCAAGAGGCAACCAATCGATGTGTCTCCTCTCATATCAATGTTTCACTCCTTCTCTCTCTCTTTCCTTCCCTCTCTTCCACTTTGCCTAAAAATCAATGGGGAAGCATCCTCAGGTGAGAATTAACAAAAAATAAATTTTAAAAAGTAAGTATGTGAGATGGTAGAGACTAACTAAACTTACAGTGGTAATCATTTCACAATATGTAAATATATCAAATCACTGTGTTGCACACCTAAAATGAATATAATAGTATATGTCAATTATATCTCAATAAAACAAAACAAAATGTGCAGTTGCTTTGGAAAGTCCTCCCTTCCCCTGCAGATTTCATTCAAAGCATTTCTGCAGCTCCTCCTGGCTCCCCTCTGTTCTCCACCATGTGCTGTCTAGCTGGAGGGGAAGCCAGACGTGTAAAGTGAGCTCAGGCTGCCTGTGGCCAATTACCTTCAGTGTGTCCCTTTTCATAGCTAACACAGGCCACCAGGGCAACACTGTCTCCTAGAACTTTCTGTGTTGAGTGGACCTTTCTTCCCACCCCACTTGGTTCGCTCATCACAGAGGTCTTCACACGATTGTGTTTGGCATAAGCTTTAGGATTAAGCTGGTTGCACTTTGGTTTAGCTCCAACTACTAGAAATATGCACCTTAACATTGCAAGTTCTTCCTTCTTTCATGGCAACCTGTCCCTGGCAGGACCCTCTGTCAGCTATCTGTCTAAGGACACAGTGTGATTTCAGATGACTGCTTTTAGGATAATCAAGTTCTAAATGCTGATACAGATCTGGATCTAAAGAAGGAAGAGGGAGGTCTGGGGTATGAGCCCAGAACAAGACCCTAGAAAGAAGGCACCCACTTCCAGAACACCTTTTTTTCCTAGTTAAAGGCATAGCTCAATGCCTACCCTTTACTTACCTGTAGCCAGAAAAATGACTACTCTGCATCCCTTAAAATAAAAAAAGTAAAATAAAAACCAAACTTTCAAATAATTTTCTATCTATCCCACATGAAACTGCTAACTTAGAAATTAAACAAAAGTACTTGACAATGCTAGAAGTTGGCTCTATTTAAAGATCCAAAAGCCCTTTTCTTTTCATTTGTATTCTTTTTATTTTCATAAAAGTAATATGTCTATTTGGCTTCAAAAAAATAAAAATTTAATAGTTTCACATCATGTAAACACACCTTCCCAACAGAGTGTTTAAACTTTTACAGTCCCAGTACCCCTCAGGGCCATGTGAGGTGGGTTCTGCTGTCACCTGGACCTTTGTACACCTGTGGTTTATAACTGAATGGGTGGGAAAGGAGGCAAGTGTGGAGCTTGTGTTTTGCCAGTTCAGGTTGTGGAGGGGAGGCTCGACCTACTGTTGACAGCTTCAGAACTCCTCATTATCCCTGGAGCCATAGCTATTCCTTAACAAACTCCTTTATTCATAAGAATAAAAGCTTGAGTACATTCTGTTGTCTCAACTGAGCACCTCAACAGTAAAGGATTATGAGTTTTTAATGAAAAAGAGCAGCCCCACTAAGCCCCACTTTTAGTGGCAACACTAGGAAACAATTTAGCTGATGCTTCTGGTATATTTTATCTTTGGACCCAATGTTTTGACAGGATTTTGTGAACTTAACACAACTTCTTATTCCTATTTCCCTCTTTCATTCTCCTAAAATACTTATATGTTAATGGTCCATTTTATATTAACTATGTAAATATTCACTGTTGACTTAAGCAGTGTATTTACTATATGTCTCCCTTCTCATATAACTTCTATTTCTTAATTGTTTTCCAGTTGTTTCATTTTTCTAAGCAAAATTATCTATTGCTCTTATTGCCATATAAGATCCAGCTCTTATTTCCAATAGTACCAGCAATGTCTACCCAGGATGAGAATATTGCACACAGTTTGCCCAAGGTAGTAAAAGGTGTAATGAGAACACAGTTTCATGCATAGTTATATTTTTTGTGTGTATTTTTAATATATGTGTATCATGAAAAAACATAAGGTAATCAGTAATCACATGAGACAAAATCTAGAACTGAATTTTGTTCAAACAAGATGATGGCAGTTAAGCTACCACCACAGATTTACAATGCAGTTTCAACTACTTTCAAAAGATTATAAAAATCAATGACATGAAATAATGCAGTTTTGCTGAGCTCCCAATTTCTTTTATTTTTATGTTTAATATCCTTATTTTTAATTGATTATTTTATTAATGTTAATATTTTATTGTTATTTATTTAAATATTTATTGCCAAATGCTAGCTCCCACCACAAAAATGTATGTTTCCTCCCAGATTTTCCTGAGGGGTGTGGCAAGCAGTCACCTGGCAAGAAGACAGAACACAGTGTGAAAAATTGGGCCTTGCTATGAGGGAAACCCGAGTTTGAATTCTTGCTCTGCCTTTTAGTAGCTGAGTGACTTTGGGCAAGTGCCCTGGGCTCTGAGCTCTGGCTATCTTCTTTCTAGCCCATGGATGGATGACTGTAATGTCTGCCTCATAGAGTCATCCAAGTGAAACACCTAGCTAGCATCTTGCATATTGTAAACCCAGAACACTGGGTCCCAATCACCCCACCTTGCTGACCACCAGCAGCTGAAGCTCAGTGAACTCTTATCCAAACTCTTGTGAAGGATTATAAAATTTTAGCTTGTGTATATATTATACTTAAATTATACTTAAATTTTTTAAAAGACTAGTAGTTTTGTAGAAAATATCCCTTTAAAAGCCAAATGCTATGTCTCAGTGATAGAAGTTAAAAAAAAAATTTTAAGAGAGTGATGATTTTGACCAGGAAAGTCAAAATTGGGGGTAAATTAAGGAGAGGATTTTTAGCTGAGGTATTACATTGGAGCAAGGATGTGAACAAAGTACTGCACACTCTGCTCTAGAAACAGCAAATAAACAAAGATGTCAATTTGTAGAACTGTTCTCAGCAAAAGCTCTAAATAGTATAAAAATTGCGCAAGTGAGAAATATTACTGAAAATTAGAACTCTGATTAACTTGAAGGGTGAGGACAGCCACAGAAATCACGTGAAACCAGATGCCAGTATGCACAGCCAGGAATCACAGCAAACACTTCCTCAGCTAAAACCTGTTGGATTATAAAGTCTCCAAAACGATCCCTTGAAAATCATTTTCTAGTGACAGGAGTGAGGATGGCTGATCTGAGAATCGGCATTGCTGCCCAGTGCCACACAGTGTCTGAGGTCCAGCTCTTTAGGTGGAACCACCCTGCCCCAAACTGCCAAGGGACACACTGCCTTCAGTGTCCGCCTCTTGGCTTTCCGTTACCCTCCTCTCATTCCTGCTCCATACAGTGGTGTACCTCTCACCTCCTACCTCAAGTGCCTACAGCCTGTGAAAAGGATATATAACAAACTTATTTACACTCATGTGTGTGACAAGACTGTCACCTGCTCTCTGTAGTCATAATTACAAAGGCCTACAGTAATCCAGACTTTTGTGTAAATTTTTCCAATTTTTATTTATTAGCAACCAATGAGTTTTTGTTGAAATACCTGTCTATGGGCAGCATTTGACTGACTAGACACAGAGAGAAAGCCACATGAAGATAAAAGATTGGAGACATATGCCTACAAGCCAATGGGCACCAAAGAAAGCCAACTAACCACCAGAGGTCAGGAATAGGCAAGGAAGGATTCTTCCCTACAGGTTTAAGAGGAGTGTGGCCCCTTTGACACCTGGATTTCGGACTTCCAGCCTCCAGAACTGAGACAATAGATATGTGGCACTTTGTTACACCAGCCTTAGCAAACCATCACAGATTTTGCTATTTTATGTCCTCTGGCTTACATCGGACATGAAGCATAATGTCAGACATCAATAAGCCACAGTGAGGTATCTTTGTACACCATGTTGGTGACCACCAGCTACGAAGACAGCCCTATTCACATGGCTGCTCAGTGAATGGAAGTGCAGGGCTACGTCACAAAACACAGTTGTGAGAAAGTCACCAACTGAGCATGGGCCTCCCGGAGCTAGCAGGGCATCTGGCAATAACTCAGAAGTTACTTTGAATTATGTTTTCTCAGATGACACAGCTCTCTCTGAGAACTCTGGCCCAGACTGCACTGGGGACTTACCTACTGAGCCAGCTCAAAACTTCAGGAAGTGTACCCCCATCACCACCTGTCCTAAACAGACTGAGCCCAGCAGAGATGATGCTGCGTGGAACTCAGAACAGTTGCATGTTACTCCTGTCTCCAGAATTTACTCACAGGTTCAGATAATAGGCTTTCAATAAAAGCAACTGACTTTATGGAAATAGGGCCTCTAGGCCAATAGTATTTCACCAGATCCTTTTCTGAGCTGGATCCTGAATGCCAAGGCAGCAAGTAGAATCAACTTAAGAGGAATGGACACATCTGGTAAGAGCTGGAGTCAAGAAGTCTGGGACCAGAGTGAACTCTGGGGGCTGCCCCAACTCAGGCTGAATTATTCTTCAGAGTGGACACAGAAGACACCCAGAGAAAATGTGGGTCTATTGCTAAAGGGTAAATGAGGCAGCCCAGACAGGCTGCATGGAATGGCGATGAGTTCCAGGCAGAGCAGGAACCTGCAGAGAAGCATGGCGCTAAGGCAAGAACCAGGAGTGCGGATACTGTTCTGGAAGCAGAGTGCCAGGCAGGGTGAGGCACCGTGCTCAGAGAGAACGTGTGACAAAGCAAGCGTGCGAGGGTTTGCTCCTTTTGGGTTCTGATCTGTGGTCCAGAGCTGGAGGACTGCTTTAAAGGAATAGGACCAGGCAAGAGAGCAAGAGAAATGGGCCTCTTGTCTCCTCTGTAGAGCTAAAGAGGATTCAACTGTGTCCTTCACAGGCAGGGTTGCCAGAAAAAAATACAGGATACCCATTAAATCTGAATCTCAGATCAACAATGAATAATATTTAGTTTTTTGTTTTTGTTTTGTTTTCTTTTATCCTCACCCAAGGACATTTTCTCCATTTTTTTTTTTGTTGTTGTTGTTCAGACAGAGTGAGAGGGAGAGAGAGGAAGAGAGAGAGAGAGAGAGAAACATCGATGTGAAAGGGACACATCGAGTGGTTGCCTCCCACACGACCCAACCAGGGCCAAGGACAAACTTCAAATGAGGCACGCGCCCTTAGCAGGAACCGAACCCAGGTCTCTCTGGACCGCAGGCCGACGCTCTAACCGCTGAGCCAAACCAGCCAGGGCAATATTTAGTATTAGTATAAAAATATTTCTTGGGACATACTTAAACTAAAAAAGTGTTCATTGCTTATCTAGAGTTATTGTTTGAGTGTCCTGTATTTATATTTGCCAAAGCTGGCAATCTTATCCCAGGTAACAAAGAAAGTATCTCCTTCAACATGACACTTCTCATCAACACTCAATAAACAACCACATACAGGAGAGAAAATTCACCAGCTGCAGAGAAAAGCAGGAATATCTAATCTGGCAGAAACATGATCAATTAAGCTCCTCTTTCTATCTCAAACAGTTAAAAGGTCATGGCAATGACAGCCCTTTAGAAATTTAACCCAACAGTCCTTTTTTCCAAACCAAGTCTTAGTGAGTGCAGGAGAGTTTGATTTCTTTTATGATTATTACCCAAAGACCCCATCTTGAATGGATTTTGCAATGCCAGGAGCGGGGTTGGGATTAGGCCCAGTGCAGTTTTTCCCAGAGCTATTATAAGGAAGTCGTTATGAAACAAAATGAATCTGTTATGGCTGAAAACTATGATGCTGACCCAAAATATTTCTAATGTGTGGAACTAGCTGGCAAGCTGAGAGCTTGAGGAAACAAAAAGAGCTGTTTGGCTGCTTTGAAATGCCCAGATGCTTGAAGTGTGGCTTTCCCTTTCTGCTGTTAGCTGTGTCCCACAGGCTGGGCGCCAGGCCAGGCAATTCCAGTGGGGGATATGTTGGCAGACACAGGGTTTGGCCTTGACAGCTTCATCTGCAGGATGAGAAGGGCTGAGAAGGAGGGAGGATTGGAGGGAACTGGAAGGCCAGAGGCCTTGTCTTTACCAAGGTGTGGTGCTGCGGACTTTCACCATGTATGTCATCCACACTTCGGCATTGTCTACTCCCTGCAACAATCCTGTGAGGCTGGGACTGTCTTCTCCATTTTACACATGGGGAAAGTGAAGCTTCCTAAGTTATCCGGTGGGTTAGAATTCAAGCTCCACTATTTTTAATTGACACTTTATTTATTTATTGCACAGGTAATATCTTCACATGGTTCAAAATCCAAAATGTACTTAGGGATATGGTGTCAAGTTGGTTCCCTAGGCCCCAACTTCCTAGCTGCCCTCCAAGGAGGTGATTGACATTACCCATTTCTTATATGTCCCTTCAGAGAGATTTTGTAAATATATGTTTTTCTGCTTTTCTTAGGGGTGGAGAACCTTTTCTCTTCCAAGGGCCATTTGGATATTTATAACATCATTCACAGGCCGTACAAAACTATCAACTTAAAAATTAGCCTGTTATATTTGGTCAGGCTAATTTGGTGAGGCACGTGATGCTGGCTGGTATTGATTTCACAGGCCTTATATGGTCCACAGGCCAGATGTTCTCCACCCCTGTATATTAATAATATACACTATTCTGCTATTTTAACTGAAACCAAGCTCTTTCAGTCTTGGTCTAGTAATCTTTCTTTTAAAAAAGAGTGTTTTCCCATTATAAAATATAGTAAATTTAATAAATTAAAGTAAAATAGAAATAATAAAATATAATCTCCTGTCCTCCTCAGAGGCCATTACTGTTAACTGTTTGGTATTTAACTCCGTTGTCTTCCACAGCTATTGTTTGTAAACAACTCTGTGTGCTCCTCTGCTGCAACACAGTCACCTCTTTGGACAGAATTAGGGACAGGAAAATAGTGGGAAGAAGAATAGAAGAAAATAATAGAAGAAACAGGAGCAAAAAATTTGTCCAGTGGGCGTGGAGGCCATGGGAGCCAGGAGAAGTCAGTCAAAAGAGGAAGGGGCCCTGGCCAGGTGGCTCAGTTGGTTGGAGTGTCGTCCCATACGCCAAAAGGTTGTGGGTTTGATTCCCAGTCAGGGCACATAAGGGAGGCAACCAATTGATGTTTCCCTCTCACATCGATGTTTCTCTTTCTCTCTCTCCCTTCCTCTGTCTCTAAAATCAATGAAAAACATCCTCGGGTGAAGATTAAAAATTAAAAAAGAAGAAATGAGCATTTATTCATCCTTTTGAGGACCTTTTATTTGGAACTCCAAGAACCTGCTCTGTGGGAACACAGATCATATAGTAAAACAGAGAGCAGGGGAATATACATCAACAGACCATTTCAATACTGTGTGATGAGTGCTAAAACAACAGGAAGCCTGGGAAGCAAGAGAAGCCAGGGGATGGGGTGGGAGTCAGACTTAGCTCCCTAAGACAGTGACACCTGAGCCGAACCTTGATTCACCAAACTGGAAGATCCAGCCAAGTGATGAATGGAGGGGGCATTCTCATTGAGAAAGGGACTGCAGAATTAGAGATCATTTAATATGGTGGCAGGAATGGCAGGAGACAGGTGCTTCATAAGGAATTTTAACTTTATCCCTAGGGTAAAGAGAATCTCTTGAAAATCTCAAAGCAGGAAATTAATATGATTAGATTTTCATTTTGACAAAGAAAATACATTAGAAATGGATGCTTGAAGGGAGTCTGGAGACTAGCCAAGGTGCTGTTGCATCATCCAGGTGAGAGGAAATGGTAACATGAACAAAGGCTGAGGTACCCTAGGGAGGAAAGACTTGGGGGATTCTAACAAAGTTATGAATGTAGGTTTGGTGACTGACTGGGGTAAGAATGGCTCCCAGATTGAGACTTAGGCATTTCTTGACTCAAAATTCTTCACGGCTCCCTTTTATCTGCAAAAGTTTAAGCTCCCTGGCAGGTTTGGGTCAGCAGTTGGAGCATCGGCCCTCGGACCAAAGGATCGCAGGTCTGGTTCTGGTCAAGGGCATGCATCTCGGTTGCGGTTTGGTCCCCAGCCCTGGTCAGGGTCGTGTGGGAGGCAGTCAATCGATGTGTCTCTCTTACATTGATTTCTCTCTCTTTCTCTCTCTCTCTCTCTCTCTCTCTCTCTCTCTCTCTGTCTGTCTCTCTCTCTCTCTCCCACACACACACACACACACACTCTATCTGAAGATAAATGGAAAAATATCCTTAGGTAAGGATTAAAAAAAAAAAAAAGTTTATGCTTCTGAGCTTGACATGTAAAAGGTCTGAGCCGGTGGGAGATCACATCCTCAACATAAGGCCAGTGTAGAGAAAGGAGCATTTTATTACACCGGTGGGCTGTTACACCAGCGGGCTGGGGGGGTACAGCTTCCCCAAATCCTCAGCCCCGAGCTTCCTTTGTTCTTTGCTTATATAGGCACAAACTACAGAAAAAAACTACATTAAAAAAAAAACCCCACATTCTCTTGCCACCGCGTAATTGATGTCTGGGTTGGTAGGAATTGTCTCAGAGGTAAGGAGTCTGCTCAGGCAGAGGTCAGGGCCATCATTAATCTCTTTTTTCTTATGGTTCCTCTGAGTTTCTCAAGGCCTTCATTAACCCCTTATCTTTGGGTTTCTCAAGGCCCTTATGTTTACAAAAAAGAAACTGCCAGGGTGCGTATGTGCAGTAACTGAGGGTCAGAATGGAGTTTAGTTTTGTTAAAACATTATTAACCCTTTCAGCATGAAGACCCTAAATGACACTTCAACCTTCCTTTGCAATCTTACTATCTCACTTTCTCTCTCACCTGTACTTGAGCTATAGCAAAATGCTGGTGAATCCCCAAGCATGCCCTCCCTTTGTCCACTGTCTTCATCCAACCATCTGGACTTCCTGAAGCACATGCCATCCTTCAAGCCAAGCTCAATGCCATCTCCTCCAAAAAGCCTTCCCAGGCTTACTCTTCCCTTCTTCCCTCTACTCTTTTGAAAAGAATCTCCTCCTCTAGGCTCCAGTAGCCCTTTGCTTCTCCAACAACTGAAACCCTCACCACAGTCTGCATTTTGCTTTTTGTAGAAGTATCTTATTTTCACTATGTAAACTAACCTTTATATATAGCCTTGCAGGTAGCTTAGCTACCTTTTATTTAGAATTCATAACGTCGCTTAGATTAACCTGTAAACCCATTTGGATCACCCTACATGTTATGAGGTTTATGTAAACACATCCTGCAATTTGCTAAGACTTTAACAGAAGGGCTGGTTAAACTTCCTTTCATACCTACACCATCCCTGACATTGACGACTTCCAAAGCTGTCTTTTCAGTAACAAGCCCAGGATGATTTGCAGAGCCAGGGGCTGATCCGGTTGCCCCGGGCAGACCAAAGTGGCCTGGAGGACCCTCTACTGACTTCCCCATGGACTTTTCTCATTATACCTTCATTAGAATACTAAAATCTCCCTGGGGCAGAGATTTTCCACCATTTTTGAACATGTGATGTATGTATAGCCATGTTTTCTAACTGTGCAGACACAGAAATGTCCCCGCCTATACATGCGATGACAAAGCTCACCTTGTTTATGTGTGGTTTCTCTGAATAAAGACAAATCCGATCCTTTGTCCAGGGACACAATGCTTTGGAAAGTCACACACACCGCTGTGTGCTGGCAATAAGGTTTGTTCCTTCTCATAAAATCATCACCTAGGGATTGTCTTTTTGTTGCCAACTACTGAGTAATTGGACCTGGTTCAGTAACAACTACAAAGTTAAAGACTTCTTGAAGGCAGAAACCAAAACTCTGGAATCTCAAGGAATGTTTGTTGATTTGAAATGAAGCCAAGAAGATTTATGAAGTAAGGGGAATTAAGCAGGCATAGGAGGTTTCATGGGATGGATAGAATCAAACCTGTGGGAAGACCCTGAAGGATCAGCGAGAGCATAGTTAATGTTAAGGCTCTGAGCTCAGGCCCAGGATAGAGGCAGATGCCCTGCTTTTAAGCTCCCTCCTGAGTACTATATGTCCTCAGGATGTGGAAGCTTCCGTTAAGAAGCAGAGACTCGCCCTGGCCAGTTTGGCTCAGCGGTTAGAGCATCGGCCTGTGGACCAAAGAGTTCCGGGTTCGGTTCCCACTAAGGGCACCTACCTCAGTTGCAGTTTGTTCCCGGCCCCCGTTGGGGTTGTACAGGTGGCAACCAGTCAATGGGTCTCTCTCACATCGATGTTTCTCTCTCTCTTCCCCCCTCTCTCCCTCCTGCTCTATCTGAAGATAAATGCAAAAATGTCCTCGGGTGAGGATAAAAAAAAAAGAAGAAGAAGAAGCAGAGACTCATAGACACGGGTAGACCCTGAATAGAGAAGGACCAAGGGATGAGGTCTTTGGGCGGTTCTTGGAATCAGACTTCTCAACCCCATGAGTTAGAAAATCCAGATGGTTTCATGAGATGCTCTACAGTCATTAGATATCCTTATCATCCCCTTCCCGGAATTAGAGTCATGCTTCCTTCTCTCACTCTCCTGAAGTCCTCACTGCCAACTTTCACAACTCATTAGGACCCTGCAGTGACCACAAGTCAGCCTGACACTGCCAGAAAGCTCCCATAACTCAGCCTCAAAGCAACTCTTTGTAGCTGAGCATGTCTTTCTTTGAATTGGGGTGGAAAAGGAAGAGAATTGCAGTAGGAAAATGTTCTGAGGACATTGCTGGCCTGAGCAGAGACTGATTGTTCTGGGCACCACCTTATATGCAGGTCCTCACAGGTACACTTTTATTCTCCCTAGATTGTACCTTCTGATCAGAGAAATGGAGAACCAAATAGAAGTAAAGGGCAGTTTCACAAGATCTTCTCTAAAATACTGTCAGAGAAGGTTTGGGAGCCCATTCTTAAGAGTAAGTGCATTCCAGATAAGTATAAATGGTTCCAGGTACCCAACTCTGGAGGTCTAAGGAAAAAGACCAGCTGGAAAATTTGGAACCTCCCATGCATATTACTTGGCCACCCAACTCTGTGATGTGTTGGGTCATGAGAAGGAAGAAAAGTTGAGAGAAAGGAGCAAAGAGCAGTAAGAAATGTTTCAAAAAAAAATGAAAGGAAGAAATGTTTCAATGCCATTTAAAGTTGCCCAGTAGCAGAGGAGAGGAATGAAGACCATTGAATTCTTTAGTCATTCATTCATTCATTCAAGCATTTAGTGAGGGCCCAGCATCAGAGGCAACAGAGACAATACCCTAAAGGAATTTACCATCCACCGTGTGGAAACAAACAAAGCCACAGAACTCTAATACAAATGCCATAATAAAGGTGGGGAAGAGCATTGCAGGATTTAACTTGGATTGAAGAGATTAGGGAAGATGACCCAATGGTTAAACTTTGAAAAACAAGCTGGATTTTGCCCTGAAAAGGCTGAGAGAACAGTATAAAGAAATTAGAAGGGAGGAGGCAATAGCAAAATACTGTAGAAGAGATAACAGCTTGAAGGAGTAAGAATGGAGACCTTGTTTGGGAAACCTTCAGCCTCTCCTGAATAAACAAGACTCAACAGACAAGTGTTGCCTAGAATTTAAGGAGATGGTACAAGTAGACCTGAGGGTCAGAGGAGGGGGACTTTGTAGTGTCCAAAGTACTGCAGCAATGTCCTGCAACTAATACATCACACATGTCAAGTGGTAACCCCTAGGGGTTGGGAAACCCCACTATAGACCTGTGAATTCTCTGATCTCCTCTGGAGTTTTCAGTGTAGGTGAGGTGGGCATTCCCTCATAAACCAGCTGCGCTTGAAGTATCCAGTATTCTGTCTCCTCTCAGACTTGGAGACAGGATAGAGAAGAGGCTGAAACACACCTGGACTCCTGGCCTGGTGAAACCCACCTGGAGCACAGTGCTCACCTACACCTCTCCAGGGTCAAGCAAATACCCATAAGGCTGCGGAGGTCTTGTCCCATTTGCCCACTTTAGTGAGGAACCTGAGGCTCAGAGATGTTAAGTAAACTGCTCAAGCCATCACAGCTATAGAAAGTAAAAGTCTGTTCAAACTTAAGACAGAAGCTGATACTGTTGTAATGTGACAGCGAGATAACCAGAGACACAGGGCCGAATTGTAAAGGAGCACTTTATTTTGCCGGCGGGCTGCGGAGGGCATAGTCTCTGCTCAGATCAACAGCCTGATTCTTCTTGCTCGTCCCACTTTAAAGACAGAAGCCCCCTCCTCCTTTTGCCCCCTCCCCTCAGGGAACCAGTACAATAGTGGGAGCAACAGAGATTACAGAAGTCAAAATTAGCATTATTCGCCGACAGCACTCAAGTACTTGGAAACACTTGCAAATACCTATACTCAGGAAACTGCAAATGCCTCCCAATACATGGGGTAACTATTATCTTAGGCAAAATTCCTTTATGTCTAGGGGTAATTAACCTATTATTGGAAGAATATCAAGGAAGGTCTATTGATGATAAAAATGGAGTCATTTAGTCGCCTTAACTAAGGGGCCTACATAAAATGGAATCTAGTTGCCTTAGCCTTGGGGCCCAGGTCAATACCACAGCTGATGCTCTTTCCACATATCCTACACCCTCGGAGCAGACTTGGGGAGGCAACAGGGAGAGTGGATGGGCAGGAATTCTGCGGGTCAGTCAATTCTCACATCTGCCACACAGACTGGTGACTGTAAAAATTATTCATCTTTTCTGAACCCCAGTTAACTCACCTGTAAAAAAGAAAGAGAGAGAGATAATGATAACCACTTGGAGGGGTTGTTTTGATAATCAGATTATTTTTTTAGTACAGGAGAAAAAAATATATGGAGCCCATCACAGATGTTGGCACTCAGTTAAACTTAGCTTACTCCCCTCTGCTTCTCTGCTTCAGATCTTTTCCAAACCTCCTTTGAGAAAGATGGAGGAGGAAGGAGGGTCAAGAAGAGTATTTTCCTCTTCATCCATTCCCTAGCATTCTGGGTGATATGTCACAGAACCCAAGAAAGAGTAAGATTGTTGTAAAGTGTCACTTTGCCAGTCAAGGCCAAGGTGAGACCAGGTCTCATTCAGATGGTGAAGGCAAGCCAGGTGCAGCCCCTTAGGCAGTGCAGAGACCCACCCTTGGCTTTTGTAATTCCTGTACATCTGTACATTCACCAACCACCTAAACTACAGCGGAACTAGAAGGCCCTAAATGCCCAGAGGCTTATCATGTATAAAAGGTGGCTGGAACCCAGGCTTGGGGCTCAGCCTTTGGAGGTGACTCCACTGGGACAGCACCAGTGCGCATTAAACAGTCCTCTTCTAATCCTCCGAGTGTGTGCAGTCTGTCTCTTCCTGCCAACTGACTTTCTGCCACAACATTTTGATGCATTGGCCAGAAGCCGGAAGCTGACAGCTGCGCTGGCCCCTTGAGCCACCGTTGTCGGAAGCCCACGGGAAGGAGCCACTTGTGCTGACATGTTTATAACCCCATAATTGATCATTGGTAAGTTATTGTGCTGACTTGTTTATAGTTCCATAATTGATGATTGGGAAAGTCACTGTGTGCCCTCTAGCTGAACCTGTTTTGTCAAAATAACCTCAGTAAATTGGAATACTCCCTAAACCCAGAAATTGTTGGGATCTGGCTACATGTCTGACAGAGTCCACGGAGCCTAGAGGTCTTGAGTCAGAGACTCGACCTCCCCCACAATTTCAAGGAATTAGGCTTGCATTGTGTTTGTGCAGCTCGGGGCTAAGTGTGACCCAATGTACCTTGAAATACCTGAGATAACAGACTGGGTGTTCCTGGGTGGGCCTGGCTGTTCCTGTTATCCACAAGGCAAACTAATTCTATACAGCATTGTTGTAGCCCTGGGCATTATATCAAGAAGATCCTATTTTCTGTAAGGTATAAAAGGCATGTAATAAAGCATATTGGGGCTGGTCTCCCAGAACTCAGGATCAGTCACTGGCCGGCTTTGCTCTCTATTTGGCTTTAATTTGGCTCTGATGGTCTCTCAGTTCTCTCGCACCACAACACACTAATTTTTGGCCCCCGCAACGGAAAAGAAGGTGCACCAGCAATGATTTCTCTAGACCCTGACCCTCGCTGGGCCCAACTGTAGTTTGCCACTGCTGTGCTCCAACAGACTCTGGGGAGTAAAAGGTCTGAGCCGGCGGGAGATCACATCCTCAACGTAAGGCCAGTGTAGAGAAAGGAGCATTTTATTACACTGGTGGACTGTTATACCGGCAGGCTGGGGGGTACAGCTTCCCCAAATCCTCAGCCCTGAGTCTTCTTTGTTGCCCACTTTTAAAGGCACAAACCACAGGAAAAAAAAAAAAAAAACTACATTCAAAAAAACCCACATTTTCTTGGCACCACGTAATTGGTGTCTGGGTTGGTACAAGTTGTCTCAGAGGTAAGGAGTCTGCTCAGGCAGATGTCAGGGCCATCATTAATCTCTTTCTTCTCATGGTTTCTCTGAGTTTCTCAAGGCCTTCATTAACCCCTTATCTTTGGGTTTCTCAAGGCCCTTATGTTTATAGAAAGAAACTGCCAGGGTGCATACGTGCAGTAACTAAGGGTCAGAATGGAGTTTAATTTTGTTAAAACATTATTAACCCTTTCAGGGAGGATCAAAAAGCCTGCCAGGACATCAGATCAGTAAGTGTCCCCAAGGACACAGAACCAAGTTCAGGCCCACCTCTAAGGCAGAAGGGGAGCTTGATCACCTCCCAAGTGGCATAGATGCCACACAAGACAGGGAATTCCTGGGTGGAAAGTTTAAATTCCGTGTGATTGTGTGTGAGTGACTGTGCTCCACAACGCCTGTTATGGAGCTTGTGTGAGTCCCAACCTGCGAGTCCATGGTGACCTCATACAGCTAAGGGCAGTATCAGGTTCTTGGGAATATTTGTCTCCACCAGTGAATCCAATCCTAGTCAGGGGCTTATACTGACCTGCCAATGCCAAAAGGCGCCTAAATCCCCTAGAGGGGAGCGGCCAGGCGGACGAACGAGAGTTTCCTCCTGTTTGTCTCGCGACACCGGTCACTGGGAGGTTTGCTTAACCATCTTACATGTCATTATGGGGGGAAGTTCCTCTAAACCCACTGTTCTGGAATGTATGATAAAGAATTTGATAGCCCTAGCCAGTTTGCCTCGGCCCTCAGACCAATGAGTCACGGATTCAATTCTGGCCAAGGGCATGTACCTCGGTTGCAGTTCATCCACGGCCTTGGTAAGGTCATGTGGGAGGCAACCAGTCTGATGATAAATAGGAAAGTATCCTCGGGTGAGGAATAAAAAAATAAAAATAATTTTATAAAGGGGTTCTCAGGAGATTATGGGGTCAAATTGACCCCTGGAAAATTGCACACCCTTTGTAAGAGTGGCCCACCTTTGGTGTGGAATGGCCCTCTCAAGGCACCTTTGATGTCCCCACAGTCCAGGCCGTGTATAGGGTAGTCACTGGAGACTTCGGCCATCCAACCAATTTTCCTACATAGACCAGTGGTTGGAAATAGCCCAATTCAGGCCTCCTTGGGTCTGATTCTGTGTTACTAGTCAGGGACAGTGTAAGGTCCTCGTGGCACAAGGTGAAAGGAAGACTTCACAGCAAATTAAGGGGCCTTCTATATTGGAAGAGGTCCCTCCACTGCCACCCCCATATGCCCCACTACCTCAGGATGGGGAACCTCACCTGCCCGACAGCCCACTTCCATCCGTCTTATCCCCACAACCATCCACTGCGTTGCTGGATCCAAAGTCACCAGAGCCAGTGGGACGATGTCTCAGGTCAGTGACCCAGGGACCAAAACCCCCAGCAGCAATGCAATTATCACTGCAGGAGACAAGGGATCCACAGAGAATGGGCCTTGATGGGACCCTACAAGAGGGGAGAGCAGTCTTCCATACTCAATGCCCCACCTGAGTCAACTGTAGTGGATTGTCACAGAAGCCAGAAAGTGGTTCCAAAGCTAGGCACCAGCTGGACATCTAGACACAGAAGCCTGGGCACGAGAGGCCTTACCTGATGAGGAACCCTTAGGGAGACCTGCAGACACAGAGACATGGGAGAGGACAGGAGAAAGACAGACAAAGGCACAGAGGCAAAGCCAGAGTTTGGGGCAGACAAAGAGAAGCCAGAGAAGCTGTGGGAGACAGAGGCAGGGAGAGACAAAGACACAGGAGAGGAGGGTTTGCTGGAGCTGGGCCACTAGGCATCTCTCCCAAGCCAAGGGGCAAGTTTTCTCCATCCGGTATGAAGGTCCCCAGCCCCTCTGAAACTCTGCCTCTGACCCTGGTGTTAGTCTGAGTCCCATGCTGCAGAGAGGAGCTTTCCACAAAGCCAGGGTGTGAAGGATGCAGTGCCCAGACAACCTCATTCCCTCCCAGCTTCAGCACCCTGCATTTCCCAGCCAGACCCACATCCCAGAAGGGGCTGGATAGGCAGCTGGCTGTGAGGAGCCCAACCCCGTCTGCTGCTCCCGACTGTGACTTTGCCTGGGCTGCTATGGCTGCTCCTGCTGCTGCTGGCCTCCATCCTGCCCTCAGCCTGGTCGGTGTGGCTCAGTGGTTGAGCATCAACCCATGCACCAAGAGGTCACCAGTTCGGGGGGTGGCGCCGGGGTTTCCGGGGAGTGGCAGAAAATTTTTGTTGGAGATTCCAAAATGGCGGCGGAGTGAATGGAAGCTACACAGACCATCTCCCAGGACCAAACTGGAATTACAACTAAAATAAAGACAAATCATCAGGAAAAAGCAACAGAAAAGCAGCTTGCGAAGACCATACAACCAGAGACACTGAATCGATCCTGGTAGGATTGCGGAGGTGCGAGAGGGGGGCTGAGGGCCCACAGACAGCAGCGGCCTTAGCCATGAGCAGCGCACCGCCCTCGGGGTTAAAGCCCGAGCCGGCTCCACAGCGCAGAGCCGGGACAGAGCGCTAAAATAGCCGCAGCTACTCACCTTGGGCTCCTGCAGAGGGAGGGCAGACTGGACTGGAACTGTGTGGGGACACTAGGGATTTGGAGGGTGCTCAGAGCCTTTGCTGAGTTGCAGCCATGCAGGACTGTGGCCTGGCCATCTTACTCCATCCCAGGGCTCTGAGGAGAGGCGGCAGCCCCTCCCTCGGAGACTCAGCCACACCCTAGTGGGCCATTGAAATGCAAACTGAGGCTCATTAACTCCTAGCATCTGCCCTACCCTCTGGAAATCCTCTCATGCTGAACTCCTGAGGGAGGTTTTCATTCAACTGAAAACCCAAGGCTCTTCAAGCAACCACGACTAATAGCCTCTAGGCAAAAAGCTAGAGGATAACTTAACCTTTGCTGGGCTTGCAAATCTCCCCAGGAAAGTAAGACTTGACAGTGGTGTTTAACATGGGTCCTCCCACGCTCATCCAAACCCAGTAGAGGGAGCCACAAACAACAGAACACCAACATCCACAGGAAAATTTGGCAGGCTCCAAAAACCACTGAGATAGCCAAAATGGTGAAACAAAGAAACAGATCCAAAATGAAAGAACAAGAGACCTCTACCGAAGATGAGATAAATGAAGTGGAGTTAAGTAAGTTAACAGAGCTAGAATTCAGAGCCATGATCTTGAGGAAGCTCAACAACATGAGTAAGGACATCAACACCTTGAGTAAAGACATCAAAACCATGAGCAATGACATAGAAACACTGAAAACCAACCAAGTGGAAATGAAGAAGCAGCAAGAAGAAATGAAGAATGACATAGCAGAAATGAAGAACACATTGGAAGGACTAAACAGCAGAGCAGAGGAAGCTGAGGACTGGATCAGTGAATTAGAAGACAGGGTAGAAAAAATCAACCAATCAGAAAACCAAAAGGAAAAAACAATTTAAAAACAGGAAGACAGCTTAAGAGAACTGTGGGACAACTGGAAATGTAATAATATTCACATCATTGGAGTCCCTGAAGAAGAAGAAAATGAGCAAGGGTTAGAGAATATATTTGAAGAAATAGTGACAGAAAACTTCCTTAATTTGGTGAAGAAAGAAGACATTCAAGTTCAAGAAGCACAGAGAGTCCCAAGTAAGAAGAACCCAAACAGGCCCACACCAAGACACATAGTAATTAAAATGCCAAAAATTAAAGACAAAGAGAGAATCCTAAAGGCAGAAAGAGATAAGCAACAGGTTACCTACAAAGGAACCCCCATAAGGCTATCAGCTGACTTCTCAACAGAAACACTACAGACCAGAAGGCAATGGCATGAAGTAATCAAGGTCATGAAAAACAAGGATCTGAATCCAAGACTACTCTACCCAGCAAGGCTATCATTCAAAATAAAAGGTCAAATAAAGAGCTTCTCAGACAAAAAAAAGGCTAAGGGAATACATTAGCACCAAACCCGCACTGCAAGAAATGTTAAAAGGACTGCTGTAATTAGTAGAAGAAATAGGAAGGAAAGTAGAACCACACTAAACAAAAATGGCAATAAATAAGTACATATCAATAATCACCTTAAATGTAAATGGGTTGAATGCTCCAATAAAAAGACACAGAGTAGCGGATTGGATAAGAAAGCATGACCCATATATATGTTGTTTACAAGAGACCCACCTCACAACAAAAGACTCACATAGGCTGAAAGTGAAGGGATGGAAAAAAATCTTCCAAGCAAATGGAAAGGAAAAAAAAAGCTGGGGTAGCAATACTCATATCTGATAAAGTAGATTTCAAAATGAAGGCCATAACTAGAGACAAAGAAGGTCACTACATAATATTGAAAGGGTCTATCCAACAGAAAGATATAACCTTAGTAAACATATATGCACCCAATATAGGAGCATCAAAATATATTAAAAATCTTCTGGAAGACTTCAAAGGAGAAATTGACAGCAATACAATCATAGCAGGGGACTTCAACACCCCGCTGACATCACTGGATAGATCCTCTAGACAAAAAGTTAACAAGGAAACAGAGACTCTAAATGAAGCACTAGATCAAATGGATTTAATAGATATTTACAGAGAATTACACCCCAAAACTACAGAATTCACATTCTTCTCAAATGCACATGGGACATTCTCAAAGATAGACCACATGTTAGGACACAAACGAAGTCTCTACAAGTTCAAGAAGATTGAAATCATATCAAGCATCTTCTCAGATCACAATGGCTTGAAACTAGAAATCAATTGCAACAAGAACATGCAAAGACATTTGAATACATGGAGGCTAAATAGCATGTTATTAAACAATGAATGGGTTACTGAGGAGATCAAGGAAGAAATTAAAAACTTCCTGGAAACCAATGAAAATGAACACACAACAACACAAAATCTATGGGATGCAGTTCTGAGAGGGAAGTTCATAGCACTACATGCCTACCTCAAGAAACAAGAAAAATTTCTAATTGACTATCTAACCTCACAACTTAAAGAACTAGAAAGCAAACAAAAAGAAAACCACAGAGCAAGTAGAAGGAAGGAAATAGTAAAGATCAGAGCAGAAATAAATGACATAGAGACCGGAAAAACAATTCAAAGGATCAATGAAACAAAGAGCTGGTTTTTTGAAAAGATAAACAAGATCGATGGACCCTTAGCTAGACTCACCAAGAAACAAAGAGAGAGAACCCAAATACACAAAATCAGAAATGAAAGAGGAGAAGTAACAACTGACACAACAGAAATACAAAGGATCGTTAGCAAATACTATGAACATTTATATGGCAACAAATTCGACAATCTAAGTGAAATGGACAAATTTCTAGAAACACATAGTCTCCCAAAACTGGACCGGGAAGAAATAGAAAACTTGAACAGACCAATAACAGCTAAGGAAATTGAAGATGTAATAAAAACTCTCCCAGTAAACAAAAGCCCAGGCCCAGATGGCTTCACAGGGGAGTTTTACCGAACATTCAAAGAAGAACTAACACCCATTCTCCTCAAACTATTTCAAAAAATTCAAGAAAAAGGAAGACTTCCAAACTCGTTTTATGAGGCCATCATAATCCTAATTCCAAAACCAGAAAAAGACACTACAAAGAAAGAAAACTACAGGCCAATGTCCCTGATGAATGTAGATGCCAAAATCCTGAACAAAATACTAGCAAATCGGATCCAGCAATACATCAAAAAAATTATTCACCATGACCAAGTGGGATTCATCCCAGGGATGCAAGGCTGGTTCAATATTCACAAATCAATAAATGTGATACACCACATAAACAAAATGAAAGATAAAAACCACATGATCATATCAATAGACGCTGAAAAAGCATTCGACAAAATCCAGCACCCATTTCTGATAAAAACGCTCAGCAATTTGGGAATAGAGGGATCATATCTTGATATAATAAAGGCCATATATGAATGACCTACAGCCAACATCATACTCAATGGGCAAAAACTAAAAACATTTCCCTTAAGAACAGGAACAAGACAGGGATGCCCACTTTTGTCACTCTTATTTAACATAGTACTGGAAGTCTTAGCCACAGCAATCAGATGTGAAGAAAAAATAAAAGGAATCCAAATTGGAAAGGAGAAAGTGAAACTGTCATTATTCGCAGACGACATGATATTATATATAGAAAACCCTAAAGACTCCATCAAAAATCTACTAGACTTAATAAATGAATTTGGCAAAGTAGCAGGATACAAAATTAACATCAAGAAATCAACGGCATTCTTACACACCAATGATGTACTCACAGAAAGAGAAACTAAAAAAACAATCCCATTTACCATCCATCGCGGCAAAAAAATTAAGATACCTAGGAATAAACTTAACCAAAGAAGTAAAGGACCTATTTGCAGAAAACTACAGGACATTGAAAAAAGAAATAGAGAAAGATATAAAAAAGTGGAAGCACATACCTTGTTCATGGATTGGAAGAATTAACATCATTAAAATGTCCATATTACCCAAAGCAATCTATAGATTCAATGCAATCCCCATCAAAATACCAACAACATATTTCACAGAACTAGAACAAATATTTCAAAAGTTCATATGGAACCAAAAAAGACTCCGAATAGCCACAGCAATCTTGAAAAAGAAGGACAAAGTAGGTGGGATCACAATACCGGATATCAGCTTATACTACAAAGCTACTGTAATCAAAACAGCCTGGTACTGGCACCAGAACAGGCATATAGACCAGTGGAACAGAACAGAGAATCCGGAAATTGACCCAAAACATTATGCTCAATTAATATTTGACAAAGGTGGCAAGAGCATACAATGGAGTAAAGACAGCCTCTTTAATAAATGGTGTTGGGAAAATTGGACAACTACATGCAAAAAAATGAAACTAGACCATCAACTTACACCATACACAAGAATAAACTCAAAATGGATAAAAGACTTAAATGTGACTCGTGAATCCATAAAAATCCTAGAAGAAAATGTAGGCAACAAAATTTCGGACATCATACGCAGCAGAATCTTCACTGATACATCACCTAAGGCAACAGAAACAAAGGGAAAAATGAACACATGGGACTACATCAAACTCAAAAGCTTCTGCACAGCAAAAGAAACAACCATCAAACCAGATAGGGAACCCACTGTATGGGAGAGCATAATTGCCAATGATACATCAGATTAGGGGTTAATCTCCAAAATATATAGAGTGCTCATACAACTCAACAAAAGGAAGACAAAGAACCCAATTAAAAAATGGGCAGAGGAACTAAATAGACACCTCTCCAAAAAGGACATACAAATGGCTAAGAGACATATGAAGAAATGCTCAACATCACTAATCATCAGAGAGATGCAAATTAAAACAACAATAAGGTATCACCTCACACCTGTCAGAATGGCCGCCATCAACAAATCATCAAACAACAAGTGTTGGCGAGGGTGTGGAGAAAAGGGGACTCTAGTACACTGCTGGTGGGAATGCAGACTGGTGCAGCCACTGTGGAAAACACTATGGTGTTATCTCAAAAAATTAAAAATTGAACTGCCATTTGACCCAGTGATCCCACTTCTAGGAATATACCCTAAGAAGCCTGAAACACCAATCAGAAAGACTACATGTACCCCCATGTTCATAGCAGCACTATTTACAATAGCTAAGATCTGGAAACAGCTCAAGTGTCCATCAGTGGATGAATGGATAAAAAAGCTGTCATACATATACACAATGGAGTACTATGTAGCTTTAAGAAAGAATGATCTCTTATCCTTTGAGATGACGTGGAGGGACCTGGAGAGTATTATCCTAAGCGAAACAAGCCAAAGAGAAAGACAAATATCACATGATCTCACTTATTTGTGGAATATAATGAACATAACAGTCTGAGGAACAGGGTAGACCCAGAGATGTGGAAGTAGGGTATAGACTGACACCCCTCAGAAGAGAGGGTAGGGGGGAAGGAAGAGATAAACCACCAAACTTATGCACATGTATGCATAACTGATGGACATGGACAGCAAAGCTGGGGATGGGGCATGGGGGATGGGGAGGAGGGTGTCAATGGGGGAAAAAAGGAGAAACATCTGTAACAAAAAAATAAATCAATAAAACAGAGTTAATCTGTGAAAATAAATAAAAAAATAAAAGACTCTTACAATTAATTAGGCTTACCTGGATAATTTAGGGTAAAAAAAAAAAAAAAAAAAAGGAAATCTAGAGGTAGACTTCTCAGAAATAGGACCCAGTAGAGGAAATAAATATCTCCTGGTTTTCATCTGTACTTTCTCAGGCTGGGTTGAAGCTTACCCCACACGTACGGAAAAGGCAAGAGAAATAACCAAAGCTCTACTGAGAGACATCATCCCGAGATATGGAATGCCATTGACTATAGGATCAGACAATGGCCCAGCCTTTGTAGCAGGTAGCTAAAACTCTAGGCATCGAATGGAATTTGCACATGGCCTACCAGCCCCAGAGCTCAGGGAAAGTAGAATGCATGAATCAGACCCTTAAACCAACCTGCCCTGGACTTATATACTTCCCCTAGCTCTCCTGCGAGTACATTGTATCCCTTGGGCAAAGATAGGATTCTCCCCTTTTGAAATCTTATACTGGACACCTCCCCCACTGATGAAATTCAAAGGGGATATAAAAGAACTGGGAAATTTGGAAATCCAAAAACAACTACAAGGACTAGGAAAAACCATTCTTGAAGTACATAAGTGGGTAACCAATAGAATACCCACTTCCCTGGAATAACTGTACACCCCCACAGACCAGGGGACCAAGTCTGGATAAAAGACTGGAAAAGGGAACCCCTCAAACCAACCTGGAAAGGGCCCTATTTAGTTACACTAACCACTCCCACAGCTCTCAAGTTTGCAGGTCTGAATACCTGGATCCACCACTCATGGGTGAAGGTAGATCACCTGCTACACAACAACCAACCTGCCCTGGAGAGTGACCACCAGTCAGAACAATCCTCTGCAGGTCACCCTTAAGAGGACAGTGAAACCTTCTGATCGGTCTACGGCAAGCACCTGAGGACTCCATCAGTAGAATTGATGGTCATCACCTGCTGAACTGATCCCAGCACTGGACTCTGTATCCTTAGCAGCCTTATAGGATCAAGTAGACTCCTTAGCAGCAGTAGTATTACAAAATAGAAGGGGGTTAGACCTACTGATTTCTGAAAAGGGAGGACTACGCCTCTTCTTAAATGAGGAATGCTGCTTTTATGTTAATCATTCAGAAATAGTTAGAGACAAGGCCCAGCAGTTAAAGGAATGAATACTGGGCATCTTGGGTAATCCCATTAGCTGGTCCTCTTTTAATGCTTTTTATAGCGCTCCTGTTTTGTCCTTGTATTCTCAACATGCTAACCATTTCATTTCCTCTTGCTTAGAAACAAAGCTCCAAAAGATGCTTCAAATAAGGACCCCCCAACTACTCTCCTCTTGATGGTAAAGAACTCTAGTTGCTGCATCTCTCCCCTTCAACACCCCTATTTCACCAGGAAGCAGTCAGAAAGATCGTTGCCTGTCTTCCTCATGCGGCACTAAGGGAACTCCCTGTCCAAGATGTTCTCTAAGTCTGCTAGGAGCAGCTTGAGAATCAAGAGGGGGGAATGAGAAGGCAAGCCAGGTTCAGACCCTTAGGCAGTGCAGAGACCCACCCTTGGCTTCTGTAATTCCCGTACATCCCTACATCTGCCAACTACCTAAACTATGAAACTAGAAGGCCCCCAAATGCCCAGAGGCTTATCGTGTAAAAAAGGTGGCTGAAACCCAGGCTCGGGGCTCAGCCTTTGGAGGTGACTCCGCTAGGACAGCACCGGTATGCATCAAACAGTCCTTTTCTAATCCTCCGGGTGCATTGCAGTCTGTCTCTTCCCGCCGACCGAATTTCTGCCGCAACAAGACAACTGTAGTCATTGAGCCTCTTTGATAAGACCAGGCCCTCTAAGGCCCTGGCCATGCAGGATGGTCCAGACAAATGGGGTACCTGCCCTGAGGAGCTTACATGTTAGTGGGGAGACTAATGATAAGCAAATGAGGGGGCTGAAGAGAGAAGGGGGCTTCCATCAAGAGAGTGAGTTGACCCCAGCCTGGTGGCTCAGTTGGTTGGAGCATCATCCTATCCCATATACCCACAAAAGGTTGAGGGTTCGATTCCTGGTCAGGGCACATACCTAGGTTGTGGGTTCAATCCCAGGTCAGGGGCTGTGCAAGAGGCAACTGATTGATGTTTCTCTCTCACATCAATGTTTCTCCCTCTTCACCCTCCGCCCCAAAATCGATAAACATATCCTCTGGTGAGGATTTTTTTTTTTAAAAAAAGCTAGTTGAAGATTCAGAAATGAGAAGGGATCTAGTAAAGGAACACACTCTTTACTGCAAGGAAAAAGAGGAGGAGTGTGGGATGAGGAAGTAGATGGGACTGTGAGTTTGGGGCCTAGGAACTGAGGGCATCTCTATCCCAGGGCTTCTCTGTGTGGTGTGCTTACTCTTCTCCAGCTCAAGATAGGCTCTTCTTTGTCACTTTGGTTGTTACTTGAGCCCATTCATTCATGTTGCTGCACATAGTTTTAGTTCATTATCATCGCTTTCAATGAATACAATTTTCACTGCACTTTTTATATGAGTATACCACAGTCTATCCATTCTGTTGTTGATAAACATTTGGGTTCTTTCCAGTTGTAGGTTATTTATAATAATGCTGCTATGTGCATTTTTATGCATCTCTTTTAATTCCTATGAGCATATTTCAGTGGGGGGCGGTATATCTCTAGGAGCAGAACTGCTGGGATACAGGGTATGCATATATTCAATTTTAGGAGACACCTCCACAGTTTCCCAAAGTAATTGTCCCAATTTAGTCCCACCAGTAATGCATGCAATTTCCAGTAGCTTCACATCCTGGAATAGTCAGTTTCTAAAATTTTAGCCATTTTAGTGAGTGGGAATTATGTATCATTGTGATTTTAATTTTGATTTCCCTAATTATTGAAGAGGGTAAGCATCATTTCGTGTTTATTGAACATCTAGGTTTCTACTTTTGTAAAGTTTGATCGATACCATTTTTCTGTTGGGGTATTTGCAGCATTTCTTTTAATATTCTATATATAGCCCCTTTGTCAGTTTGACATGATACAAGGATCTTTTCACAATCTGTGGCTGGCCTTTTGTATTCTCTTGATTGTGTCTTTCAATAAACTTAATGTTAATGCAGGCACATATATCAATCTTTTAAATTTTTTTAGTGGTAATGCAAGGTCATGAAGATATTTTTATATTATCTTCTACAAGTTTTATTGTTTTGCCTTTCACATTTAGTCCACAACCTATCTGAGGTTGATTTTTATGCATAGTATGAGTCAAGTTTTATTTTTTACTTATGAATGACCAGTTGTTCTGGGACCATTTATCCCCCACTGCTCTGCAGTGACACCTTTGTCAACATCAATGTTTATATAGTCAAAGATCTGTTTCTGGGCTCTATATTGTATTCTACTACTGACAAATGTCAACACAGCAGTGACTTAATGTTTTGTGACAATAAGTCTTGGTACTTGGAAGAGCAAGACTTTCCACCTTGCTATTCTTCAAGGGAGAGCCTTGATTATTTTTGGTCCTTTGTATTTCCATATAAATTTTAAATCAGAGTGTCAAATAAAAACCTGAGATGGAATCACATAAAGTCTACACATCAGTTTAGGGAGATTTGATATCTTTAGAATACTGAGTTTTCCAATTTACAAACATGGTGTAACTCTCACTAAATAAAGCTTTTTAGTTTCTCACAATATTTTATAGTTCTACATAAAGATCTTATACATCTTTTGAAAGATTTGTTTTTAGGTAGTTTATCATTTTTAAGTTATTATAAGTGGTATCCTTTATTTTCAGTCTCCAAATATTTTTTTATTGGAAGGCCATGCAGTGCCTTCATTTATTGTATTTCAAATCACTGTACATTTACTTTTGTGAAAATATTGCCTGCATTTTCTAGTACAAAAAAAAATTGTTTCAGGAACATAGGGAAATATCCAACTTAAATAGCAGTGCACCATAATTACTACTGCACTGCAGTCATTTCTGCAGTGTTTTTTGTTGTTGCTGTTATTGTTCATCCTCACCTGAGGATATTTTTCCATTGATTTTTAGATAGAGTGGAAGAGAGAGAAACATCAATGTGGAAGAGACACATCGACTGGTTGCCTCCTGCACGGCCCCTGTCCGGGCCGGGCATCGAACCTGCAACCCAGGTACATGCCCTTGACTGGGAATCACACTCGCAACCCTTGGTCCATGAGCTGACGCTCAAACCACTGATCCAAACTGGCCAGGTTGATTCCTGTTTCTTAAATAACTATCTTGTCCAATAACACACAATAGAAAAATAAATTATGGAAAACAGACATTTACATGTACTTTTATTTTATTTTATTTTACTGAGCTTATTGGAATTTGCTTTATTTGGGAAAAAAAAACACTGTTCTTATTTCAATTGGCTTTCAGTTTTAGAATCTTTTCTTTTTTTTATTAATTTATTTTTGTTACAGATGTTTCTCCTTTTTCCCCCCATTGACTCCCTCTTCCCCATCCCCTCCTACCCTGCCCTCAGCTTTGTTGTCTATGTCCATCGGTTATGCATACATGCATATAAGTTCATATACTTTTAAAGTCTTAATGAGAATATCTTGTTGGCATTGGATAACCAATCATAGGTGTGGCTGTAGTAGCAGGATATGCTATTTTTGTTGGTTCATACCACTGCATATTTGCAACATTACTTCCATACTGTTGAGTGCTTTCATAACCATTCTGGTAAGTCCTGTTGGAATACCATTCTTAAAACGGGTCTGTATACCAGCAGACATACAATTATCTCCAAAGCTCCCATTGGTGTAACTTGCAGCACTGTAAACATCATTCTGGGTTTTTGCCCCAAAATCTCTCTTAAGCAGACTAGAGTAACCTCTGTCATAATTTTCCCTGTCTCTAAAAGTATTAAATCCATCTTTTTTGCCCACAGAGTATCTGTCCTGATGGTCATCCCTAATGCCTCCTCTATCCCTGGAACGACCTGAACCTCTGTCTTCAACCAACTGAAGCAATTTGGAATTAATTGCTTGATTAGCTTGACGAAGCACAGAGATAAGGTTGCTCACTTGCTTTATGTTATTAGGTGTAAAGAAAGTGTATGTGTGCCTGTTTTGGTACTGCAAGTAGTTCTTGCAATTCAATTAATATAATCCTCTGAGTAGTTAGATTAGTCATAATTGATGAAAAATTTTACATCTTCTACATCTAGTCTTCTGGAGGCCACATCTGTAGCAATCAGAACAGGAGCTTTTCCATGTTTTAATTCAATTAGGACTCAGTCGTGTACCTGTTGATTCTTGTCACCATGGATACCCATGGCAGACCACCCATCTCTCTTCACTTTTCTAGTAAGTTCATCACACCTTATTTTGGTTTCAACAAAAACAATGGTTTTATTCCCCTTCTCATTCATGATCTCTTCCATCAGACAAATAAGTTTTTCATCCTTTTCTACATCATGATGCACATCCATAATCAAAAGAATGTTGTGGTTTGCACTCAGTTCCAGTGCACCAATGTTTATATAAATACAGTCTTTCAAGAAATCTTCAGCAAGCTGTTTTACTTGTTTTGGCCAAGTTGCACTCCACATTAGGGTCTGCTTGTCAGGTCTTATCTGATCCACGATCTTCCTTATTTGGGGTTCAAAGCCCATATTAAGCATCCTATCTGTTTCATCAAAAACAAGGTAGGTGGTTCTTCTCAGATTTGTTTTCCCAAACTCTAAAAAGTCAGTCAGTCTTCTAGATGTTGCAAAACAGATTTCCATACCTCTCTCCAAATCATGTATTTGTGGTCCCTTGTGAGGACCACCATAGATGCAAATAGACTTCGATCAACATGCTCTACAGTATTCAGCAGCTACTTGCCACATTTGTTGGGCCAATTCCCAAGTTGGAGCCAGCACCAAGCAAATAGGCCCATTGCCTCTTTCTAGGAATAGCTGATGATTGATGTGGACAATGGCAGGCAGCAAATAAGACAATGTTTTCCCAGATCCAGTCTGTGCTACTCCAACCATATTCAGTCCACTTAGAGCAACTGGCCATCCTTGAACTTAAATAGTAGTGGGTTCAATAAAGTTCTGTCTTCAATCACAACCATGATGTTTGCAGGAAAGTTTGCTTCATAAAAATTCAGAACTGGCTTTGGGCAGTTGTGTTCTCTAACTAAATTCCTTGCTTCTTCTCTATGTCTCCACCTTTTGTACTGTGTCACTTAGCCAAATTAGAGTGTTTGTGATAAAAATTCTTCTCATATTTGGGCAACTCATCAAGAGGTTTCCAAACTTCTTTGTTAACAGGGGCACTGCCCTACTTCCTCCAGACCCAGGTGCACCAAATCTTCCATCCCAGCTGTGGTCTGGATCACTTGAATAACCTGACATGGCATCAGTGATTGTGGTTGGCAGGAAATGAAGTGGAAAGAATTGGTGCAACAACTAGTTGGAGGTGACTTTAGTGATAGCGAAGCCTTGTGAGGGTGGCAGAGGTATAGGGACAGCAATGACAAGAGCCAGAGCTGCTAGCCAAGAGACTAGTGCAAATGAATGAGATTGTAAGTAATATTCTTTTAAAATTCATTTTTCAATATTTGTGGCTAAACTTTTGTATACTGATTTTATTTTCAGTAACATTATTTCTAATAATTTATCTGCAATTTCTCTTAGATTTTCAATGTACATAATAATATTGTCTTCAAGTAATGACACTATGCCCTTTCTTTCCAATTCTTATGGTTCTAATTCTCTTTTCTTTTTCTTTTTAAACTTATCTTTATTGTTTAATGTATTACAGACGTCCTTCTTTTTCTCTCCCCTTGACTCCCTCCTCCCCACTCCCACCCCCTCCTGCCTTCCCCACATTATTGTCTGTGTCTATTGGTTATGCATATATACATATAAGTTCTTTCATTTCTCTCTTCCTGCCCCACCTCCCCCCTTCCCTTTGAGGTTTCTCAGTCTAACAACCAATTTGTACTTCTTAATCCCTTCATTTTTTTCACCCGACCCCCCTCGCATCTGGCAACCAACAAAAAGTTCTCTGCATCTATGAGTCTGCTTCTGTTCTGCTTGCTCATTTTGTTTGTAGATTCGATTGTTGATAGATATGTATTAATTGCCATTTTATTGTTCATATTTTTGTTCTTTTCCTTCAAGAAGACCTGTCAACATTTCATATAACACTGGTTTGGTGGTGATGAACTCCTTTAGCTTTTTCTTGTCTGGGAAACTCTTGATATGTCCATCGATTCTAAATGATAGCTTTGCAGGATAGAGTAATCTGGATTATGGGTCCTTGCTTTTCATCACTTAAAATATTTCTTGCCACTCCCTTCTGGCCTGCAAAGTTTCTTTTGGGAAATCAGCTGACAGTCTTATGGGAGTTCCATTGTAAGTAACTAACTGTTTTTCTCTTGTTGTTTTTAAGATTCTGTCTTTGCCTTTAACTTTTTGCATTTTGATGATGATGTGTCTTGGTGTGAACCTTTTGAGGTTCATCTTGTTTGGGACTCTCTGTGCTTCCTGGACGTGTGTGTCTGTTTCCTTCACCAAGTTAGGGAAGTTTTCTGTCATTATTTTTTCAAATAAATTTTCAATTTCTAGCTCTCTCTCTTCTCCTTCTGGCACCCCCATGATACAAATATTGGTACGCTTGAAGTTGTTCCAAAGGCTCCTTATACTATCCTCATTTTTTTTTAAGTTTTTTTTTTTTCTTTTTGCTGTTCTAATTGGGTGTTTTTTGCTTCCTTATATTCCAAATCAATGATCTGCTTCTTGGCTTCACCTACTCTACTATTGATTCCCTATAAATTATTCTTTATTTCTGTTAGTGCATCCTTCATTTCTGACTGGTCCTTTTTGTGCTCTTGAGGTCCTCACTAAATTCCCTGCAGTTCTCATGAAGTTCTTTGAAATTCTCACTAAGTTCATTGAGCATCCTTATAACCAGTGTTTTGAACTCTGCATCTGTTAGATTGGTTATCTCCATTTTGTTTAGTTCTTTTCCTGGAGTTTTGTTCTGCTCTTTCATTTGGGACATGTTTCTTTGTCTCCTCATTTTGGCTGCCTCCCTGTGTTTGTTTCTATGTATTAGGTAGAGTTGCTATGTCTCCTAGGCTTTCCAGGGTGGCCTATTATAGTAGGTGTCCTGTAGGGTCCAGTGGCACAGCCTCCTTGGTCACCCCAGCTGGGTCCTTGAGGTGCACCCTTCATGTGGACTTTACACCTTTCTGTTGTAATTGAGTCTTGATTGCTGTTGGCACATCAATGGGAGGGCTTTACTCAGGCTCATCAGCTGCAAGGACTGGCTCTGCCCACTGACCTCTGAATACTTTGGATGATCAGCTGTGCAGGGGCCAACCACACAGAGCAAGACTTACTTCAGCAGAGTTCTGGTACCCACTGAGTCCACTCCTTGTGTATGTCACTTGTGGAGATTGTTTGGTGGTGGTGCTTCGTTGTGGTCTGAAGCTGTCCACTGGGTGTGCTGGCTCTGGGGCAAGGTCAGCCACTGCCTGTGTTCTATGTGGGGCCACCAGGCATAAGCTACAAAGTGATTTGCTGATGGCTGCTTCTTGTGCTGGGCTTGGAGGTGCCCAGGCAGAGCCAAGCTGTGAACCAAGGCTGGCTGCTTCTAGTGCCAGGCCTGGGGCCACTTAATGAGAGGTATGGGGCTTGTTGTGGCCAGATGCTTCTTGTTTGAGAGAATTTAGGAAAATCTGAAGCAGGATCCAAGACAGGCCAATCCTATGGCAAAGCCGCTGAAAACAGCCTGGGTGGGCCCAAAAGTTGGGTGGGGCAGGGCCTCAGGGAATCACCAGGGTGGGGCAAGCAGTATGAGCCAGGTTTCTGGAGTCCCAGATATGGCACCCCTCTGCCTGCTTTGTGGAAGAAGGGTTCACCAAAGGAACAACAGCCTCTGACAGCACAGGCTGTCAGGGAGAAAGCTGCCTCTCCAGCCCTCGCCCCAATGCCAAACAACTCAGTTCTTCCCCATATGTCTCTGGTGCCTTTCAAGCTGCCTCCCCTCCACAATGGAGCTCAGAGGGAGCAAGTCTGAGCAAGTCTGTGCGGGCCCTTTAAGAGGAATTGCCTGGGATTCCAGAAGCCTCAGCTTCCCTGAGCTTCAATTCCCTCTGGTTTTTCCAGCCAGAAGTTATGGGACTTCTCTTCCTGACACTGGAACCCTGAGCTGGGGGCCTGGTGTGGGACAGAGACCCCTCACTTCTCAAGGAGGACCTTCCCAGCCGAGGTATCCTCCTGATTTTTATCCACCACACGTGAGGTTCGCCCCTCTGCCCCTCCTACCAGTCTGAATGTAGCCTCTTCTTTAATTTCATAGTTGTAGGACTTCCATTCAGCTCAATTTTAGGCAGTTCTGAAGGATGTTTGTTCTGTAGTTTAGTTGTAATTTTGATGTGGTTGTCAGCGGAGGCGAGTACTGCGTTTACCTACGCCACCATCTTGACACCACTGTCTGGGTTTCTTTTCTTGAATGTCTGCATTGGCCAAGAAATGTCACATAGAAGTGGTAAGAGCAGGCATCCTTGTCTTGTTCCTGACATCAAAGAGAAAGCTTTCAACGCTTTGGTTTTCCTTAAAATCTTCTAAGGTATAGGTTTCTTTTTGACTTGCTGTGTTTGGAATTTGTTGGTCTTCTGAAAACTGTAGCTTGATATCTGTTGTTCATTTGGGGCATAATTCAGCCAAAACCCCTCTAATATTGCTTTCTGCCCCATTTTCTCCTTTATTTATGAGACTCCAACATTTGGTCCAGCACTAGTAGAATCTGCTGCAATTATGAAAATGTTTTATACCTATGCTGGAGCTATTGGGCATTTGTGTTGAATACATGTTGTGGATGTTGAGCATTTGAAATGTGGCTAGTGTGATAGAGGAACTAAATTCTTAAATTTAACTTACTTGTAATTCACTTACATTTAAATATAAATAGCCACATATGGCTAGTGGCTACCACATTGGACAATGTAGATTTAGAGCCCACCAACTCTATCATAAATGTCTTTCTCTCTGTATATGCTATTCTTCTAGTTCCCTAATTCTCTCCTCAGTTGTTTTAAATCTGTTATTAAATTAATCTATTTTCTTAATTTTAATTATTTTGTTTTTCGATTATAAATTTTTTCTTGGGTTTTTTGTTTGTTTGTTCTGTTTTGTTTTTGATTATCAACTTATTGCTTCTCAACTTTAAATTCACCCTTTTAGACTGCTCTATGAAAATGGACCTTGTACCTTTAAGTATTTTTTCCTGGCACTGAAGCTTGCTCAGTAAAGTGTGCTGAAGGGACACTGCAAAGAAAGGGTTTTGCTTCTTGGTTCCAGTGCTAGGCTTCTGCAGTGGTTTTTCCAGTGCCAGGCTTCTGCAGTGAGTGCAGCGTCCCCAGCACCCAGCTTCAGCATTGCACTCACCCTGGCAGTTTTGTAACAGAGCATCTCTAGTAAGACCCTTCCCTGTGAACAGCTTTCTCCAGCATCCTAGAGGGCGATTTCCAAGAAGTTTCAGAGGATATATTTCTAGCAAGTTCCACCATTGAGCACCATAGCAATTTCTGTCATCCAGTGAGCCACCACTGGCCATCACCTCTCAACCGGGTCAGAATCTCAGCTGTGGGGTAGGAGAGGACTCTTTCTTGGGTTAGCTACCCTAGGGCTAGTGATTACTCCTTATATCTGCTATTTCTATATTATTTAGAGTTTTCTTTCCTTTTGTAGCCAATCCCTCATTAATCCTTTGTTATAGTACATAATTCTTTATATTAAACATTCCCCTGTTTAAATTATATTGTGGTGTTCTCTCTTGTTTGGATCCAGACAGATACAAATCTTCTTCAAATACATAATATCACTTTTCATAATTGTAGTTCCCTGCTGAAAATTTTAAGTTTGACTTTTATCTCCATGAACATAACAGGCATAGTTATTTTACAGTTTGTGTCTAATAATTGTACTTTAAAAAAAATAAATATGTTGTTTTTTAATTGATTTTTTAGAGAGAGAGGAAGGGAGAGAGAAATAGAAACATCATCTGAGAGAGAAACATCAATCAGCTGCTTCCCACACGCCCCCTACTGGGGATCGAGCCCACAACCCCGGGCATGTACCCTGACTGGAAATTGAACCAGGACCTCTCAGTCCATGGGACCACACTCAGTCCACTTAGCCACACCAACCAGGCTAATAATTTTACCTTTTGAGTATCTGTGAGTCTATTGCTAGTGTCTTTTGTTCGTGCTGATTTTCATTTATTTTTCTGATCCCCTCATGTCATGGCTAATATTTGATTTTGTGTTGATCATTAATTGCCGTTTTATAATTATTTACAGAAGTAAGTTGTGGCCAAGCATGATTTAACTCTCCTCCAGAGGTGTTTTACTTAAGTTTCTGTCAGAGTCTTAGGCACACTAACCAATATTCCCTCAATATAATATCAATTGAAATTTTCTAGACAATTCAGAGAACTTGAGAGCAGGCTGCAGCTGATTTCATGGTTACTTCAGGTTTTGCTTTGCTTCCAAGGTGCAGTCCTTGAAGGCTCCAGTGCTAAGCATATAAGGTCCTCCCTATTGGCTGACCCTCAAGTCCAGTGTTTATCCTCTAGCTCTGGAAAGCTGTCACAGCATTGCTCAACCAGTCAGCCATCTCTTCTGGGCCAGCAAATGTCCCCTAGGCCAAAGCTGTTCCAAATGCTGGACTTAATTCTCCGGATTCCTCTCTCATACCAGATCTTATCCTTTAACTCTTGACTATTTTTCTAAGTCTTTGATGCTTTCAGGAAGGCTTTTTTTTTTTTAACATGTTGTCTAAATTTTTTTGTTGGCTTCAGCAAGAGGATTAGGGTGTTAGGTAGTTCAGCTCAGACCACATAGTAGACATGGAGTCATCATTTCATTTTTTACTGAAAGCAAAGTCTTTATTATGTGCAGTGGATCATCCATAGGCTTATAGTTCATACTTTGGAGCACCACGAACCCCAGAAGCTATCCTTGAACATTCATCTTCACTTCCCATAATACCCTTTGCATATTTAATTATCTATTACATCTAGACTGTGAGTTACTTGAGGGCAAAAACTGTTCCATATTTATTCTTCGTAGCCTTGGTGTCTATCATGGTGACTTACACATAACAGTCATTCAATAACTGCTACATGAATGAGTGAATGATTAATAAAGGTTTTATTCTGATTTCTTACATTTTTGACATTTCCTCCAAAAAGTTGATCTTATCTTTTGGAATAAGAGTTCAATCTGTCCTTTAAGGACTGAATCTTAAAGAATACCTGAGAAACTTGCTCAGGCTTGTTATAGACTCCTGTTTTTCTTTCTCTTTCTCACAGAGTTAATCTCTGCTTCACTGAGAGCTTTTCTTTCCAGGTATTCATGTTTCAGCAGGTTAGGCAGCAAATGAGTAGATGTTAACTTGATGTCAAAAATAATTCAGCCCAGGATCAAAAATACATTTTTAAATCCACACAAAGAGAATTCATTTACTTTAAGTTGTAACTTTCTTTGAAATATTTTTGCAAGAACAGTATGATTTAGTGTTTGTGAGTGAGTGTGTGTGTGTGTGTTCTTTTAGACTTCACTTAAGCAGAAGTCAGTTTATTTAATCAGGAACTTGCTCTTCAATAGTGGTCGGTTAACATTTAACCTAAAAGCCACACAGCAGAGTCAGCATTCAGCTACTACAAAAGCTTCAATAGGAGAGTCTTTTAATACTAGCAAATTGAGCGTTATAAATAGATTTTCACTTATAAAATTAGTGTCTTGGGTTGGAGGAGGTGGAAGAGAGCAAAGAGGGGATAAATGGTGGCAGAAAGATACTTTTTTTTTTAAAAGAGAGAGAAGAAAAATAACAGAGAGACATCAATTTGTTGTTCCACTTATTTATGCATTCATTGGTTGATTCTTATATGTTCCCTGACCAGGAGTTGAACCCACAACCTTGGCATATTGGAACAACACTCTAACCAACTAAGTTCCCTGTCCAGGGCCAGAAAGAGACTTAACTTTGGATGGTGAGCACACGATGCAGTATTCATATGATGTGTCATAGAGTTGTATACTTGAAACTTGTATAGTTTTATCAACCAATGTTACCCCAATAAATCCAATAAAAATAAAAACAGTTTTCTAGAGTAAAAAGCTGAATAGAATTTGTGTCTTGCTAAACTGAATGATAGATATCAGAGATCGGTTCTCCCCCCAACCAAAAAAAAAAAAACTAACCAGCCCAGTTAGTTTTACAGGCAAGTCTACCTATTGGAGGAATAGATCATTCTAACTTTATAAAGACTTTTCTAGAAAATAGAGGGGAAAAATTACCCCCAAACTCATTTCAGGAGGCAAGTATAATTTTGATTTAAAAATTACTAGGAATAGTAACCTTTAAGACCAGAAAGAAGGCAAATATGTTCACTTTCACTATGTCCAGTCAACATGTCCCAGCTGACACAATAAGTCAAGAAAAAGAAATTCAAGTCATAAGAGTTAAAAGAGAGAAAATAAAATTATAATATTTTATGATGATATGATTGTTGTCATAGAAAACTGAAAAGAACTAACAAATAAATTAGTAGATATAAAAAGGAGATGAAGTATGGCAAGATGATAAATATAAACATATAAACAGTTGCACTCTATTTACTAGCAACAACCAATTAGAAAGTTTTATTTATTTATTTATTTATTTATTTTATTGATTTTAGAGAGAGAGATAGAAACATGGATGAGAGAGAACATCAATTGGCTGCCTCCTGCATGCCCCTCACTGGGGATTTGGCCCACAACCTGGGCATGTACCCTGACCAGGAATCGAACCTGTGACCTCTTGGTGAATGGGTCAACACTCAACCACTTAGCCACACCGGCTGGGCAAAAATTTTACTTTTAAAAAGACACCATTGAATAGTAAGAAAAATTTTAATGAACCTAGAAATAAACCTAATAAAAGATATGCCAGCCCTATACACAGAAAATTTTATAACTATTAAAAAAACATTTAAAAGACCCAGATAAAGATTATATATTTATGAGTAGGAAGGTTTAACTTAAAAATGTCATGATTCACTTAATGATCTATACAGATTTACTGAAACTCCAATGAAAATTCACAACAGAGTTTATGTGTATATTCTTGTGAAACATGACAAATATATGAGGAAGAGCAAAGAATATCCAAGACACTTCTGAACAAGAAGACTGAAGGGAGAGACTAGCTCTGCCAAACATAAAGACTTACAATAACCTGGCCAGTGTGGCTCAGTGGTTGAGCGTCGGCCCGTGCACCAAGAGATCACTGGTTCGATTCCCGGTCAGAGTACATGCCCAGATTGTGGGCCAAATCCCCAGTGGGGGCCATGCAGGAGGTGGCCAATTGATGTTTCTATCTCTTTCTCCCTCTCCCTTCCTCTCTATCTAAAATCAATAAAGAAAAAAAAAATTTTTTAAGACTTATGATAAAGCTAGAGTAATTAAGACAATTATGTTATTGGCATAGAGACAAAGTGACCAACAGAATGAAAAGAAAGTCCAGAAACAGAACTATACATATGAGGAACATTAATATATGACCAAGGTGTCATGGCAAATCTTTGATGACAGCAAAACTGTTCAATGACCAAAAATTGGTTATTTATATGGGGGAAAAAATGAACCTGGATCCCTACTATAAATGAGTCCTGAATAGATTACTCAAATGTTAAAAGAAAAAAATTTAACTTTTAGAAGACAACATAGGTGACTTCTTCTAACCATAGAATAAGGAATAATTTAAAAATAAAACCCAATCTACAAAATACTTGGGCAAAATTTCTCAAAACTCTCAAGGTATGAAAAGAAAAAAAGACCAAGAAACTGTACTAGACCAGAAGAGACTAAGGAGACATGACAACTAAGTGCACCGGATGAGATCCTGGAACAAAACTGGGAAAAATCAAATAAAGTCTTGAGTTTAGTTAATGCTAATGTATCAAAGTTGGTTTCTTAGTTTTAACAATGTAATGTAAGGGTGGTGTAGGTAAACACAGTACTCACCTCCTTCCACAACCACATCAAAATTACAACTAAGCTACAGAACAACCATCACTCAGAACCACCTCAAATCTGGCTGAATGGAGCTCCTACAACTAGGGAATTAAAGAAGCCACACTGAGACTTGTAGGAGGGGCAGAGATGCTAAACTGGCTGATTCCACACCCACGTGTGGCAGATAAAAATCAGGAGGGATATCTCAACTGTAGAGGCTCCCCCTGAGAAGGAGGGGTCTCAGGCCCATACCAAGTACCCCAGCCCAGGAATCCAGTGCCAAGAGAAGTCACCATAAATTCTGCCTGTAAAAACCAGTGGAGATTGTGTCTGAGTGAGATGGAGAGCTTCTGTAGCCCCAGTCAGTTCCTCTTAAAGGGCATGTGCATAGACTTACTTGGACTCACTCCAACTGTTCCAGCACTGGCACAGCAACTTGAAAAGCACCAGAGACATACGGGGAAGAAATGAACTGTCCAACATCAGGATGAGAGTTGGGGGTGGGGGCTGCTTTCTCCCAGACAGAAGTGCTAGCAGAGGCCATTGTTGCTTTTCTGAGCCCTCCACAGAGCCTGCAGGCAGGTGCTATATCTGAGACTCCATCAACCCGGCTCACAGTTTGTCCCGCCCTGGTGATTCCCTGAGACCCTGCCCCACCCAAATTTCAGGCCCACCCAAGATGTTTCCCGTGGCTTTTTCATATGAAGGCACTGTCTTGGCTTATGCTTCAGATTTTCCCTAAGTCTCTCAAACAAGAAGCATCTGGCAGCATGCCCCATACCTCTTGCTAAGTGGCCCCAGGCCTGACACGATTGGCAGCCAGACTTGGTTTACAGCTTGGCTTCACCTGGGCACCTCTAAACCCAGCACAAGTAGCAGCCATATACAAATCACTTTGTAGCTCATGTTGGGTGGCCCCAGTCAGAACTGTGGCTGACCTTGGCCTGCATATCCCAGGAGGCCCCAGAGCCAGCTCACCCAGAGGACAGCTTCAGACCTCATCAAAGCACCACCACCAACTTTCTCCACAAGCAACACTCTCAACAGGTAGGCTCAGCAGCCATCAGAGCCCTGCTGAAGTAAGTCCTGATTGGTGGGGGGGCTTCTGCAAAGCTGATCCTTCTGCAAAGCTGATCCTCCTGCACAGCTGATCCTCCATAGTGGTCAGAGGTCAGTGGTTGGTAGTTGCAGCCACTCCTTGCAGCTAATTGGCCTGGGGGTAAATTGCTCCCATTGGTATGACAACAACAATCAAGGCTCAACTACAACAGGAAGGTGTACACAGCCCACCTGGAGGGGTGCACCTCCAGGGCCCAGCTTGGGTGATCAGGGAGGCTGTGCCACTTGACTCTACAGGACACTTCCTACATTAGGCCACTCTACCAAGCCTGGGAGACATTGCAGCTCTACCTAATACATAGAAACAAGCACAGGGAGCCTGCCAAAATGAGGAGACAAAGAAACATGTCCCAAATGAAAGAACAGAACAAAATGCCAGAAAAAGAACTAAACAAAATGGAGACAAGCAATCTACTAGATGCAGAGTTCAAAACAATGGTTATAAGAATGTTCAATAACTTATTGAGAACCTCACCAGCATAAAAAAGGACCAGTGAGAAATGAAGGATACACTAACTGAAATCAAGAATTATTTACAGGAAATCAATAATAGAGTAGATGAAGCCAAGAATCAAATCAGTGATTTGGAATATAAGGAAGCAAAAGCACCCAATCAGAGCAGCAAAAAGGAAAAAAATCCAAAAACAATGAAGAGCCCCTGCAACAACTTCAAATGCACCAACATTTGCATCATGGGGGTGCCAGAAGGAGAAGAGAGAGAGCAAGAAATTGAAAACCTATTTGAAAAAATTATGACAGAAAACTTCCCTAACCTGGTGAAGGAAATAGATATAGGAGTCCAGGAAGTGCAGAGTCAAAAACAAGATAAATTTAAAATGGCCCTCAGCAAGACACATCATAATTAAAATGCCAAAGGTTAAAGACAAAGAGAGAATCTTAAAAACTGCAAGAGAAAAGCGTTAGTTACCTACAAAGGAGCTCCCAAAGACTGTCAGCTTATTTCTCAGCAGAAACTTTGTAGGTCAGAAACTGGCAAGAAATATTCAAAGTGATGAAAAGCTAGGACCTACAACCAAGATTACTCTACCCAGCAAAGCTATAATTTAGAATCAAAGGACAGATAAAGAGCTTCCCAGACAACAAAAAGCTGAAGGAGTTTGTCACCACCAAACCAGTATTACATAAAATGTTAAAAGGTCTTGTTGAAGAAGAAAGAAGAGGAAAAGGAAGAGGAAGAAGAAGAAGAAGGAGGAGGAGGAGGAGGAGGAGGAGGAGGAGGAGGAGGAGGAGGAGGGGGAGGAGAGGGAGGGGGAGGAGAGGGAGGGGGAGGAGGAAGGTGGCAAGTAACATATTTATCAACATTTAAATTTTTAAAAAAATAGCCCTGGCTGGTTTGGCTCAGCAGTAGAGCGTCGCCCACAGACCAATGAGTTGTGGGTTCTGGTCAAGGGCATGTACCTCAGTTGCAGTTTGTCCCTGGCCCTAGTAGGGGTCGTGCAGTGTAGGGAGAGGTGTCACTGGAACAGCGACCACTACGGTTTGACATAGTACCAGGTGATCTCCATGGTTTGACATAGTCCCTGGAGATGCGAAGACCTCCATGGTTTGACATAGTCCGTAGAGATGCAAAGACCTCCATGGTTTGACATAGTCCCTGGAGATGCGAAGACCTCCATGGTTTGACATAGTCCCTGGAGAAGTGGATTCACTGCGTGGCAGGAATCACGAAGAACAGTGACTGAAGATATAGAGTAATGGGAAAATAAAAATGCAGGATGGCAACTGAAGGAGATTGATCTTTGCTTTCTCTGTCTATCTGTCTGCTGTCTGTTAGGAATCACTAAAGAAGTAACATGTAGATGATTAACGATGTAGATGTTAGAAAAAACTGTAGAAAGAAAAGGCAGGTAAGTAATAAAGATTTAAGAAAAGAGGGTAAAAACTTAAAAGGATCTTAAGATAAGAAGTAAAGTCAGGAGTCTTAGAGGAAGCAATCAGAAACTGAATTAGAGGGTTTAGAGAAGAAGGTAGTTAAATAAGACAATGTTTGGAAGGTTGCTAATAACAAATCATGTTGTGTAAGCAATGCTCTTAAGGTTAAGAGACCAAGAGGCAACAATGAGATGTCCAGGTGAGGGATTAAAATAGTTGTTAGTTAATCATGTAATATACCTAAGAGTTGGGTAAACAAAAAAGGAATGTCTGTACTTACTTGCTTAAAGATTTAGGGGAAACAATAAAGAAGGGAATTGCTATGTAACCTGAAAAATATAAAATAAAGATTCTGCTAGCCATAAAGTAGCAGAGGTGTTCAAGATCTCTGTCTCATGTCTCCTTTCTCACCGACTCCATCCACACCTTTGGGAAACCCTGGACTGCTGAGGCTGGCCCCCAGCAGTGCAGGAGGCAACCAGTTGATGTGTCCCTCTCACGTTGATGTTTCTCTCTCTCTCCCTTTCTCTCCTTCTCTCTCCCTCCCACTCTATCTGAAGATAAATGGAAAAATATCCTCAGGTAAGGATTGAAAGAAAAAAAGTAAAAAAACAAAATAAACAAGCAGAACAAAAATAGACTCATAGATACAGAGAACATTTTGATGGTTGCCAGATGGGCAGGGGGTTGGGGGATGAGTGAAAAAGAAGGGATTAAGAAATACAAATTGGTGGTTACAGAATAGTCATGGGGATGTAAAGTACAGCATAGGAAATATAGTCAATAATATTCTAATGACTATGTATGGTGTCAGATAGGTGTGAGATTTATTGGGATGATCACTTAGTAAGTTATGTAATGTCTAATTACTGGAATGTATGCCTAAAACTAATATAATAATGTATGTCAACTGTCACTGAAAAATTAAAAAAATAATTTAAAAATAAATAAATAATAAATTAAAAAGTCGATCAAGGGGAAAATACTACAAAACATACTCTCCAGGGCATTTGAGATATTGCTCCCCTGCATATGTCCTCAGTTTGGCTCAAATAAACTCCTATGAAATTCAAAAAACAATGTAAGATAACATTAGAGAAAATGAAAAGTGGTGAGGGGTATAAAGGAACTCTGTACTTACCATTCTTGCAACCCTTTTGTAAATGTACAATTATTCCAAAATAAAAACTTTATTGTAAAAATAAGACTAGTCTGGTCAGGTAGCTCAGTTGGTTAGTGCATTGTCCCCATACACCAAGGTTGCGGGTTCAATCCCCATTCAGAGACAAACAAGAATCAAGCAGTGAATGTATGAACAAGTAGAACAAAAAAATCTCTCTCTCTCTGTCTCTCTCCCCTTCCTCTCTCTCTAAAAGTCAATAAAAGAAACATTTTTAAAAGAATAAATACATAAATAATACCCAAGAATCTCTATTAATAAAACAAAATATTGATAAACTTGACTACTCTAAAATTAATAACTTTTTTCATCAAAAATACTTCAAATTACTTATTGATAATTGTTAAAATTGGGTATCTGGGGATTCATTATATTATACTTTCAACTCTTATATGTTTGAAATTTTCCATAATAAAAAATTAAAACCAGCCCTGGCCGGTTTGGCTCAGTGGTTAGAGCGCTGGCCCACGGACCAGAGAGTCCTTGGTTCATTTCCCTCTAAGGGCATGTACCTCGGTTGCAGTTTGTCCCTGGCCCCAGTTGGGGTCATGCAGGTGGCAGCCACTCGATGTGTCTCTTTCACATCAATGTTTCTCTCTCTCTTCCTCCCTCTCTCCCTCCCGCTCTATCTGAAGATACATGCAAAAATGTCCTCGAGTGAGCATAAAAAAAAAAAAAAAATTAAAACCACACACAATTAAAAACAAAGAAAAAAGATACCCTAAAGAAAGCAAAAAGACAAATTACAAATGGAAGAAAGTATCTGCAGTACATGCCACTGACAAAAGATTACTACCCAATATGCATAAAGATCTCCTAAACATCAGTGAGTGAGGAAACTAAACCAAATAGAAATAGGCAGTGTATGAAAAGGCATTTCAGAAATATGGAAACCAGAGGAATTGCCAACCCCAGTGCATGTCCAGGGAGCATTATGAACTCTTCGTGGGGAGAGTTTCCTTATCAGAACAAATCACCTAGCCCAAGTTTCTAAAACAGGTCACTGAATTGAGAATATCTCCCAGCCATATTAAAATATAAAATCTGTTTAAGATGGAAATTCGAGTGAGAATTTCCTGGACCAAGGCCCTCTGGAAGGGATGGCCCTGCCAGCAGAGGCTGTTCTCCCAGGTGACACTGGTCTGGGATCCAGAGGTCCTGACAGTGGTGATTCCAGCAGCCAACAAAGTTAGTCTTGTCTCCAGTGGCTGCCAGGATGCTGCAGCATAACACCTGAAAGCATGTGACACAGCATCTGCTGCCATTCACTGCCTTGGTCTTGTTTCCAAAGGGCCAGCGTATGCTGGATTTCCCTGCAGGAGGGTGGTCCAAGGATAACCAAATTGACCACAGAGTTCCTCTGCCCCACAATTTGGGTCTATGAGATCTCTTGGACCATATTTAAGAGAGATGTATTCAAATGTTTGTTGAAAAGCCACTCCAAGCCACATTATTTCCTAAGATTAAATCAAAGTCTATCCTAGACCTACCAGGTGTGTATTTACACATCAGGAAGGTGTCTGCATAGCTGATCCTGACTCAGTTATGGATCTGTAGACTCAGCTCTCTCTCCACAGTGTATCTTGCAGTCACTACATCGGAACATATCAGACTAGGCCTTGCTTTTGGCTTTCTTTTCAAAATATAACTGGAAACCTCTAAGCCAACATGAGAATTCAAGTCCCAGGGCGAGGATTAGGGGAAAATGTCAGATCATCTCCTTGTGTAAGTGGTTGGTTCCAGGGCTGGAGCTCAGAAAGTACAGATGAGCCTGGAATTTCTTGTCCTAGAAAGTAAAACAGTGTAATAAATAAATAAATAAATAAATAAATAAATAAATAAATAAATAAATAAATAAATAAATAAATAGAGCAAGTCAAAAGAATACAGAGGGCAGTTTGGAGGGATTCACCCTGGCCAAATCTGGGACAATTTGAGCATCCAAATAAATAATAGTAATGAATTATAAATCTTTTAGTAGAATGGGAAACCACAAATCCATATTGATATTAGTAAAGAATAAATGAAAGTTTGGTGAGGAACAGGACATTTACATGGTTTCAAAATACCACCCTACAGCATGCTTTTAAATTCTAAAGGGAAAGAAATAACCTTAAAGTGGAGAAGTCTGGGAGGCTCAAGCTGCTATACAAAATTCCATAAACTGGGTGGCTTATAAACAACAGAAATTTATTTTTTAATCATTTTTTATTTTTCAATTACAGTTGACATACAATATTATATTAATTTCAGGTGTACACCCCAGTGATTAGACATTACCTAATTTACTGGTATCATCCCATTTAATCTAGTAACCATCTGACATCATACAGCTATTAGAATATTATCGGCTATATTACCTTTGCTGTACTTTACATTCCCATGACTATTCTGTACTACCAATTTGTACTATTCTTTTTTAAATTCTCACCCAAGGATATGTGTTGTTGTTGTTGTTTTTCTATTGATTTTAAAGAGAGAGGAAGGGAGAGAGAGATAGAAACATCAATGTGAAAAAGGAACATAGATCCGTTGCCTCCCATACCTGCCCTGATCAGGGATCAAACCCTCAACCTAGGTTAGTGCCCTGATTGAGAACTGAAATTGCAATCTTTTTTTGGTATTCAGGATGAAGCGCCAAGCAACTGAGCCACCCAGCCAGGCTCAATTTGTACTTCTTAATTCCTTCACCTTTTTTACTCATCCTCCAAATGCCCTCACATCTGACAATGTCAAAATGTTCTCTGTATCTGTGAGTTAGTTTTTTTGTTCTGCTTATTCATTTATTTTGGGTTGTTTTATTTGATTGTTGACAGACATATATTTATTGCCATTTTATTGTTCATATTTTTTGTTTCTATTTTTTCTTTCTTAAAGAAGACCCTTTAACATTTCATGTAATACTGGTTTGGTGGTGATGACTTACTTTAGCTTTCTTTTGTCAGGGAAGCTCTTTATCTGTCCTTTGTTTTTATTTTATTTTTATTTTATTTTTTAAATATGTTTTATTGATTTTTTAGAGAGAGAGGAAGGGAGAGAGAGATAGAAACTTCAATGTATCTCCTACTGGGGATCGAGCCCACAAACCGGCCATGTGCCCTGACCAGGAATTGAACCAGGACCTCTCAGTCCATGGGACCAAGTTCAATCCACTGAGCCACACTGGCCAGGCCCTGTACATCATTCTTATTTATTTATTTATTTATTTTTGTTACAGATATTTCTCCTTTTTCCCCCATTAACACCCTCTTCCCAATCCCGCCTCCCCCAACCCCGCATTGTTGTCTATGTCCATTGATTATGCATACATGCATATAAGCTTATTGATTTATCTCTTCCCTACACCTCGTCCCTCTCTTCTGAGGTTTGTCAGTCTGTACCCTGCTTCTATGTCTCTGGGTCTATTTTGTTCATCAGCTTATTTTGTCATTATATTCCACAAATAAGTGAGATCATATGATATTTCTCTCTCTCTGATTGGTTTATTTCACTTAGCATAATACTCTCCAGGTCTCTCCATGTCATCTCAAAGGATAAGAGATCTCTCTTTCTTACAGCTGCATAGTATTCCATTGTGTATATGTACCATAGCTTTTTTATCCACTCATCTATTGATGGACACTTGGGCTGTTTCCAGATCTTAGCAATTGTAAATAGTGCTGCTATGAAAATAGGGGTATATATATTCTCTCCGACTGGTGTTTCAGGCTTCTTAGGATATATTCATAGAAGTGGGATCACTCGGTCAAATGGCAGTTCAATATTTAATTTTTTGAGTAAGCACCATAATGTTTTCCATAGTGGCTGGACCAGTCTGCATTCCCACCAGCAGCGTAGTAGAGTCCCCTTTTCTCCACAACCTTGTCAGCACTTGTTTGATGATTTGTTGATGGCAGCCATTCTGATAGGTGTGAGGTGATACCTCATAGTCGTTTTAATTTGCATCTCTCTGATAATAGAGATGTTGAGCATTTTTTCATATGTTTCTTGGCCATTTGCATGTCCTGTTTGGAGAGGTGTCTATTTAGTTCCTCTGCTCATTTTTTAATTGGGTTCTTTGTCTTCCTTTTGTTGAGTTGTATGAGCACTCTATGTATTTTGGAGATTAACCCCTTATCTGATGTATCATTGGCAATTATGTTCTCCCATACAGTGGGTTCCCTTTCCGTTTTGATGCTCATTTCCTTTGCTATGTAGAAGCTTTTTAGTTTAATGTAGTCCCATGTATTAATTTTTTTCTTTGTTTCTCTTGCCTTAGGCATTGTATCAGTGAAAATTCTGCTGTGTGCGATGTCTGAAATTTTGTTGCCTACATTTTCTTCTAGGATTTTTATGGATTCACAAGTCACATTTAAGTCTTTTATCCATTTTGAGTTTATTCTTGTGTATGGTGTAAGTTGGTGGTCTAGCTTCATTTTCTTGCATGTAGCTGTCCAATTTTCCCAGCACCATTTATTAAAGATGCTGTCTTTACTCCATTGTATGCTCTTGCCACCCTTGTCAAATATTAATTGAGCATAATGTCTTGGGTCAATTTCTGAGTTTTTTGTTCTGTTCTATTGATCTATATGCCTGTTCTTGTGCCAGTACCAGGGTGTTTTAACTGCAGTGGCTTTGTAGTATAACAATCTGGTATTGTGATCCCTCCTACTTTGTTGTTCTTTTTCAAGATTGCTGTGGCTATTCGTAATCTTTTTTGGGTCCATATAAACTTGTGGAGTATTTGTTCTAGTTCTGTGAAATCTGTCATTGGTATTTAAATGAGCATTGCATTGAATCTATAGATTGCTTTGGGTAGTATGGGCATTTTAATGATATTAATTCTTCCAATCCATGATCAAAGTATATGCTCCCACTTTTTTATATCTTCCTCTATTTCTTTTCTCAATGTCCGATAGTTTTCTGCAAACAAATCCTTTACTTCTTTGGTTAAGTTTATTCCTAGGTACCTTAAATTTTTTGCTGCAATGGTAAAGAGGATTTTTTAGTTTCTCTTTCTGTGAGTTCATTATTGGTGTATAAGAATGTTGTTGATTTCTTTATGTTAATTTTATATCCTGCTACTTTGCCAAATTCATTTATTAGCTCTAGCCAATTATTGATGGAGTCTTTAGGGTTTTCTATGTACAATATCATGTCATCTGCAAATAATGATAGTTTCACGTCCTCCTTTCCAGTTTGGATCCCTTTTATTTTTTCTTCCTAATTGCTGTGGGTAAGACTTCCAGTACTATGTTAAATAAGAGTGGTGAAAGTGGGCATCTGACTCTTGTTCCTGTTCATAAGGGAAATGCTGTTAGTTTTTGACTATTGAATATGATGTTGGCTCTAGGTTTTTCGTATATTGTCTGTATTAGGTCAAGATATAGTCCCTCTATTCCCACATTGCTGAGCGTTTTTATCAGAAATGGTTGCTGGATTTTGTCAAATGCTTTTTCATCATCTATTGATATGATCATATGTTTTTTATCTTTCATTTTGTTTATGTGGTGTACCACATTTACTGATTTGTGAATATTGTACCAGCTTTGCATCCCTGGGATGACTCCCACTAGGTCATAGTGAATATTTTTTATATATATTGTTGAATCCAATTTGTTAATATTTTATTAAGGATTTTGTCATCTATGTTCATCAGGGATATTGGCATGTAGATTTCTTTCTTTGTAGTATCTTTATCTGGTTTTGGAATTAGAATTATGCTGGTGTCATAAAACGAATTTGGAAGTCTTCCTTTTTCTTGAATTTTTTGGAATAGTTTGAGGAGAATGAGTGTTAAATCTCCTTTGAATGGTCGGTAAAACTCCCCTGTGAACTCATCTGGGCCTGGGCTTTTGTTTGCTGGGAATTTTTTTATTACATCTTCAGTTTCATTCCTTGTTATTGGTTTGTTCAAGTTTTCTCTCTCTTCCCGGTTCAGTTTTGGGAGACTGTGTGTTTCTAGAAGTTTGTCTATTTAGCCCAGATTGTTCAATATATTAGCGTATAATTGTTCATAGTATTTGTTAAGGATCCTTTGTATTTCTGTGGTGTCAGTTGTTACCTCTCCACTTTCGTTTCTGTTTTGCTTATTTGAGTCCTCTCTCTTTGTTTCTTGCTGAGTTCACTAAGGGTCCATCTATCTTGTTTATCTTTTCAAAGAACCAGCTCTTTGTTTCATTGATCTTTTGAACTGTTTTTTCAGTTTCTATGTTGTTTATTTCTGCTCTCACCTTTACTATTTCTTTCCCTCTACTTGCTCTGGGTTTTTCTTTTTGTTTGCTTTCTAGTTATTTAACTTGTGAGGTTAGATAATCAATTAGAAATTTTTCTTGTTTCTTGAGGTAGGCCTGTACAGCTATGAACTTCCCTTTCAGGACGGTTTTGCTGTGTCCCATAGATTTTGTGTTGTTGTGTGTTCATTTTCTTTGGTTTCCAGGAAGTTTTTAATTTCTTCCTTGATCTCCTTGGTAACCCATTCATTGTTTAATAACATGCTATTTAGCCTACATGTGTTTGAATGTCTTTACGTGTTTCTGTTGTAATTGATTTCTAGTTTCATCCCATTGTGATCTGAGAAGATGCTTGATATGATTTCAATCTTCTTGAACTTGTAGAGACTTAGTTTGTGTCCTAACATGTGGTCTATCTTTGAGAATGCCCCACGTGCACTAGTAAAGAATGTGAATTCTGAAGTTCTGGGGTGTAATTCTCTGTAGATATCTATTAAATCCATTTGATCTAGTGCATCATTTACGGCCTCTGTTTCCTTGTTAATTTTTTGTCTAGAGGATCTGTCCAGTGATGTCAACAGGGTGTTGAAATCCCCTGCTATGATTGTATTGCTGTTGATTTCTCCTTTGAAATCCTCCAGAGGTCTTTAAATGTATTTTGGTGCTCCTATATTGAGTGCATATATGTTTACCAAGGTTATATCTCTTGTTGGATAGATCCTTTCAATATTATGCCGTGGCCTTCTTTGTCTCTAGTTATGGCCTTCATTTTGAAGTCTTTTTTTTATTGGATATGAGTATTGCTGCCCCAGCTTTTTTTTTCCTTTCCACATTTTCTTGGAAATTTTTTTTCCATCCCTTCACATTCAACCTATGTGAGTCTTTTGTTGTGAGGTGGGTCTCTTGTAAACAGCATATATAAGAGTCATGCTCTCTTATCCATTCAGCTACTCTGTGTCTTTTGATCACAGCATTTAATCCATTTACATTTAAGGTTATTATTGATATGTACTTATTTATTGCCATTTTTGTTTATTATGTTATGTTTCTCTTTCTATTTCTTCTGCTTATTACAGCAGTCCTTTTAACATTTCTTGGAGTGCTGGTTTGGTGCCAATATTTTCCCTTAGCCTTTTTTTGTCTGGGTAGCTCTGTATTTCACCTTCTATTTTGAATGATAGCCTTGCTGGATAGAATCGTCTTGGGTTCAGATCCTTGTTTTTCATGACCTTGATTACTTCATACCATTCCCTTCTGGCCTGTAGTGTTTCTGTTGAGAAGTCAGCTGATAGCCTTATGGGGGTTCCTTTGTAGGTAACCTGTTGCTTATCTCTTGCTGCCTTTAGGATTGTCTCTTTGTCTTTAATTTTTGGTGTTTTTATTATTATGTGTCTTGGTGTAGGCCTTTTTGGGTTCTTCAACTTGTATGTCTTTTTTTTTTTTTTAAATGTTGGGCTGTTTGCACGTTTATAGAATATTTAGTTTACTCTAACAGATGACAAGATAGCTCCCCCTCATTTAGATCCTGGCCTAAACATATGTGCTTTACTTATATAGTAAGAGGATAACATTAAATATGGAAGCTTTTGACTTGTGACACTGAATGATGGTCTACACAGGGCATCCTTCAAAAGCTACAATTAAGGATCCACCTAGCTTTTCAGCAATACAAGCCCAATTGCGGTCTTTTGGCCCATTTGCTTGACGTATGTGTTTTATGCCTTGAAATTTCTTTTTGATTGCATCCTTGAAGCTCGCATAGATCATTTTACTTTTCAGAGGTGCTAGCTCTGGTGCCCATAGGAAAAACATCAGCTCCTCTTTTCTGGATTCCTTGGTTTCAAAGCTTGCATCATACAAAGCATAGCGGCAATCTTTCTCAGGAAGCATTCCCACAGAATGCTTGAAGGGATCAGTTATGGTTACACCAACATCTCCAACCAAGATCTCTTTGCCTTCTTCTACAATGATGCACTTTTTGTCTGCACTGAGACAAAAAATGACAGCCTTCTTACTTTTCTTGATTTCTTCTGGTATGGAACACTTCCTAACTTTCATGTCATAAAAAAATGCAACATACTTCATTAGCAACTTGCACTACTGAGGCCATATTCACAGTAGTGGTGGCAAGGATGCTGGGCAGGGAGTCGGCGGGCACAGAGTCTGCTGAGCATCTTCCTCACAGCAGCAGAGCTGAGCGACGGAGCAAGAAGGCAATGCTGGGCACGAGCCTACCAGGGGGAGGGCAAGCGGACACGCACCTCGGTCTAAACAGGACTGCACACGTCATGCGCTGCCCACAGTTGCTATGCAACCAGAAGGCCTAACAACGCCCCTCCCAGGCTGCCTTTGGGACTGCCTGTGGGAGAGGGTCTTCCTCATCTCCTGGAAGCTGGGAACCCCTCACCAGCTCCAGTCTGAACTTGTATGCCTTTATCCTTCACCAAGTTAGGGAAGTTTCCTGTCACTATTTCTTCAAATATATTCTCTAACCCTTGCTCATTTTCTTCTTCTTCTGGCACACCTATGATATGGATGTTGTTATGTTTCATATTGTCCCACAGTCCTCTTAGGCTGTCTTCCTGGGTTTTTTTTATTATTATTATTGTTTTCTCTTTTTGGTTCTCTGATTGGGTGATTCTTTCAACCCTGTCTTCTAATTCAGCTGATCTGATCCTTGGCTTCCTCTACTCTGCTGGTTATTCCTTCCAATGTGTTCTTTATTTCTGCTATGTCATTCTTCATTTCCAATTGGTTGATTTTCAATATTTCTATATCATTACTCATGCTTTTGAGCTTTTTACTCATGCTGTTGAGGTTCATCATAATTATTACTCTGAACTCTACCTCTGATATCTTGCTTTATTCCATTTCATTGGTCTCTTCTCCTATAGAATTCTCTTGTTCTTTCATTTGGGATTTGTTTCTTTGTTTCACCATTTGGCTGTCTCAGTGGGTTTTGGAGCCTTCCAAATTTTCCTTGTGGGTGTTGGTGTTCTGCTGGTTGTGGCTCCCTCTGCTGTGTTTGGATGAGTGTGGGAGGACCCACATTAAACACCACTGTCAAGTCTTACTTTCCTGGGTAGATTTGCAAGCCAAAGAAGGGTTCAGTTATCCTCTAGCTTTCTCCTGGAGGCTATTAGTCTCAATTACTTGATGAGCCTTGATCTGTAGCCTCAGCTGAGTGAAAAATCCCTCAGGTGTCAGAGGATTTCCAGCAGTGGGGCACTTTCTTGCTATGAGAGTCTAGATGTTAATGAGCTTCGATTTGCATTTCTTTGGCCTGGCCTGGTGGTGTTGAATTCCTGAGGGAGGGGCCGTTGCTTTTCCCCAGGGCTCTGGGAAGGGTCTCTTTGAGTAAGATGGTTACTGTCCTATGAGAGGGTGATTCTGCACAAAACTCCCAGTGTCCTCCCCTCCAGCTCTCTCCTGAGCCAGGTGCCCTGGACTATCTCCACACAGTTCCAGTCCAGTCTGCCCTCCCTCTGCCAGTGCCCAAAGTGAGTGGATGTAGCTCATTTGGTGCTTTAAAAAAAAAAAAAACTTCTTTCTCAGTGGGAATCACTCACAGCTAAAACAGCTCTCAGCTGCCATCTGTGGGCTCCCAGCCCGCCCTCTCACACATCCACAGTTCCTACCAGGCTCGATTTGGCATCCTCTTTTTGTCTCTGGTTATACAGGTTCTCTCCAGTTGCTTTTCAGTTGGTTTTTCCTGATGATTTGTCTTTATTTTAGTTGTAATTCCAGTTTGGTCCTGGGAGACAGTCTGTGTAGCTTCCATTCACTCTGCCGCCATTTTTCTGATCTGTAAATCATTTTTTATTTCAGTTGTGGACCCTTAATTTCTGACTAGTTCTTTTTTATGGTTTCCATGTCCTTTTTTTTTTTAATCCTCACCTGAGTATATTTTTTTATTTATCATCAGATAGAGTGGGAGGAAAAGAGAGAAACATCAATGTGAGAGGCTGGTTTCCTCCCATATGACCTGACCAGGGCCAGAAATGAACTGCAATCGAGGTATGTGCCCTTGACCAGAATCAAACCTGCAACTCATTGGTCCACAGGCCGATGCTCTAGTCACTTAGCCAAAGTGGCCAGGGCTCCATGTCCTTTTATATGCTGATGAAGTTCTCTCTAAGTTCATCTATTCTTCCCCTAAGTTTATTGAGCATCCTTATAACCAGTGTTTTGAACTCTGCAACTAATAGATTGCTTGGAATTTTGTTTTCTTCTTTCATTTGGGACATATTTCTTTATCTCCTCATTTTGGAATCCTCCCTGTGTTTGTTTCTATGTATTAGGTAGAGCTGTGCTACATCTCTCGAGGTAGGCAGAGTAGCCTAATGTAGGAGGTGTTCTGTAGGGCCTAGTGGCACAGCCTCCCTATTCACCCGAGCTGGGCACTCCAGGTGTGCCCCCCATCCCATGTGGGCTGTGTACACCCTCCTGCTGTAGCTGAGCCTTGATTACTGTTGGCATGTCAACGGAAAAGATATATCCCCAGGCTGATCTCCAAGGACTGGCTGTGACCACCATGAAGGAAATCTGTGCAGGGGTCCACCCCACGGAGCAGAACTTACTTCAGCAGGACTCTGGTGCCCATTGAGTCCCCCCTTGAGTGTGTCACTTGTGGAGGTGGTTCAATGGTGTTTCAATGTGATCTGAAGCTGTCCACTATGTGTGCTGGCCCTGGTGCAGGCCAATGTCAGTTGCTGGTTGTCTTCTGTCTGGGGCCACCTGGCATGAGCTACAAACCAATCTGCAGATGGCTGCTACTTGTGCTTGGATTGGAGGTGCCCAGGTGAGGCCAAGCTGTGAATCAAGGCTGGCTACAGCTAGTGCCAGGCCTGGGGCCACTTAGCAAGAAGTATGGGGCACTCTGAGGCCAGATGCTGCTTATTTGAGATATTTTAGGAAATTCTGAAACATGAGCCAAGATAGACCATTCGTATGGAAAAGCCACTGGAAATAGCTTGGGTGGGCCTGCAAGTTGGTCATGGGGTCAGGGGTCTCAGGGAATGACCAGCGCAGGGTGAAGTGATGACTGTTCTATAGTTTAGTTCTGGTTTTTGTATTTTTTTTCTTTATTGATGTTAGAGAGAGAGAGAGAGGAAGGGAGAGGGGAGATAGAAACATTGATGAGAGTGAACATCGATTGGCCACCTCTTGCATGCCCCCCACTGGGGTTTGGGCCCACAACCTGGGCATGTGCCCTGACCAGGAATCGAACCAGTGACCTCTGGTGCATGTGTCGACGTTCAACCACTGACCCACACCGGTCGAGCTAGTTTTTGATGTGGTTGTGGGAAGATTCAAGTACCACATTTACCTATGTTGCCATCTTGACCAGAATCCAACAACAGAAATTTATTTGTCACAGTCCTAAAAGCTGGAAATGCAAGATTAGGGTGCCAGCATCATCTGCTTCTGATGAAGACCCTCTTCTGGGTTGCAGGCTGTCAACTTCTCATTGTATCCTCCCATAGCAGAGAGCAGAGAGAGGAAGCAAGCTCACTTGGGACTCTATAAGGCCACTAATGAGGGCTCCATCTTCAAGACCACATCTATTCCTATTCCAAAGGCCCACCTCCTAATACCATCACGTGGTAGGGTAGGGTTCAACATATGAATTTGAGGGAACATAAATATCTGTCCATAACACCATGGTAACATCATGATCAAAGATAACACCACCTGTAATTGAATAAATCAAAATCATGTGCCACCCAATGAGGTGCCATGAAAAGAATATGGCGTCACTATATTCCCGCCAAAGATACATAATAACTGTTAGATCGCCAAGGGAGGAATGCACGAGGCCAAAGTGATGCAGGAACAGAATTTTATTCAGGACATCTGTAAAGCAGATAGGCTGAGTCCAAAATGGCGTCAGCCCCAAACTGGCCAGGGCTTGCTGCTTATAAAGAGCTTTGAGTGGGTTTTCTTTTGGCGGGCACTTTGGGGTAAGTACAGGAGCAAAGACCAGGCAAACAGGATGGCAGTTTCTCAACCGAAACTACCAAGGGTCAGGTTCCTGTACCAGTAAGGGATGGGCAGTGAAAAATGACAGGCCATATCTACAGAGGCACTCCCATGGCAGGGTGCTCTCTGGCCTAACAATAACTAAAGATTCATCAAATGATGAAGAAACATCAGAACATCCTACAAAATAACTGGTCTAATAATTTTCAAATGTGTTGAGGTCTTAAAAGTCAAGGAAAGACAGAAATTATTTCAAATTGAAAGAGACTGCCCTATCCGGTTTGGCTTAGAGTTAGAGCGTCAGCCCGTGTACCAGAGAGACCTGGGTTCGGTTCCCGCTAAGGTCACATACCTCGGTTGCAGTTTGTTCCCGGCCCCAGTTGGGGTCGTGTAGGTGGCAACCACTTGATGTGTCTCTCTCACATCGATGTTTCTCTCTCTCTCTTCCTCCCTCTCTCCCTCCAGCTCTATCTGAGCAAAAATGTCCTTGGGTGAGGATTTAAAAAAAAAAAATCAAATTGAAAGAGACTAAAAAGACATGACAACTCCATGCACTATGTGACACTGACCCAGATCCTTTTGTTATAAAGGAAACAATTGGAGCAATGGGTTATTCTGAAATGGGGTTTGCAGATTGGGTGTGTGGATGAAAAGGGGCCACATGCTAACCTGACAAGCACAGGGAAGGCCTGTGTGGTGTCCTTGCAAACTCAGAGACCTAAAGTAACCACAAAGGATGGTTTGAAATTAAAACTTTTTAACTAAAAGCAGTTTATGTCAGGTAGTCATGTCCTAGGCTAGAATCTTCCCTGACAAAGGTCAAACTTTACTTTAACTGAGCCTATTACTGTCTTTTGCATCTACAGTAACATATAGTAACATACCTTTGAAATGTCAGGGTAACTTCCCTTAGACCCCTAAGGGCACAACCAATGCACAACCAGAGCAGAGAGAAAAGAACATCTATAGATAGGTTTCCTCCTGCGTGTCCTAGTGCCCTGACCGGGGATTGAACCTTCGACCTTTTGGTGCAAAGGACGATGCTCAGTTATTTTACTTTTTATCCAATCCCAGAGGTTTCCCCACTTTGCTTTCTCCTGCCTCCCTAATCTATCACCAATGAATTTCATGTAACCCACTTATGTCTTCTCTTTTTATTCTAATGTATAATTGCACTGCCATTCTCTGGAGCATTATCTCAGTCTGTTGAGATTTTGCTTCCTGGCAATTGTTGACAGTTTGGCTCAAATAAACTCACAAAAATTCCTCACAGGTTTGAATGTTTCTTAAGTTGACAGGTAGTAGTAACATAATGTCAGTTTCCTGATTTCAAGGGTTTTATTGTGGTTGTGTAGGGAAATGTCCTCATTATAGGAAATACTTGCTAAAGTGTTTAGAGGTAATGGAGCATCAGGTCAGCAACATAGTGTACTCTCAAATTATTCAAAAAAATAGTTTTTTGTAATATATTCAGATTTCCTATAAACTTGAGATTGCTTAAAATAAATCAAAAAGAAAAAGAAAAGAAAGAAGAAACTAAAGAAAGCCAGATCTTAAATTCAAGTAAATTTTTAAAATTAAAAATTAATAAATGGAGGAAGAAATGTTTCTAACTCCTGGACCTAAACTGGAAGTGTTGAGACTTAATGATCAGTGGTGATAAATTCCCCCTGAGGAAAGAGTCAGAGGTCATTGTGCTTGCAGCTCTGAATGGGGGAAGGTTTTCTAAACCTAAGTGCTGGGTGGCTCCCCACAAGCCCACACACAGCTGTCCACGGGAATGGCCTTTTTCTGCACATTTTAGCAGTTCACAGCTATCAGGAGCCTGGTAATTATAGTCCACTGTTCACTGACTTAGAGGTAGGAAAAAGATTGCCTGCTGGAAGATCCCATGATCTCCTCTCTTTAATCAGCTGCTTTTCCAAACAAACGTTGGAGGGGCTGAGTGAGAGGAACAGACTGACCAGCTGGTTTATCTGCTTCAGGCCCATGTAAATGCTCTTCCATCATGTGAAATGGGTATATTACACTTCATTCATCCATTCTTCAGTTGATGGATATTTGGATTGTTCCCCCCACCTTTGTTTTTGGTATTATGAATAATTCTGCTATGAACATTAGGGTACAAGTTTTGTGTATGATCATAAGTTTTCAGTTCTTTTGGGTATATACCCAGGAGGGAACTGATGGATTATACGGTAATTCTATTTTTAAATTTTTGAGGAACTGATAAATTTTTCAGAGAAGATGCACACATTTTTACATTCCTACCAACAAAGGGTTCCCATTTCTCCATATCTTCACTAACACTTATAATAGCCATCCCAGTGAGTATGACATGGTAAAAAATTGAAGTTTTGATTTGTATTTCCCTAGTGACTAATGATATTAAGCATCTTTTTTATGCACTATTGGCCATTTTCATGGAAACAAAAATGTTCTTTGGAAAAATGTTCAAATACTTTGACCACTTTTTAACTGAGCTAATAGTGTTTTTATTATTGAATTATAAGATTTCTTTGTATATTCTGGATACTAGACCCTTATCAGATATATGATTTGCAAATATTTTCCCCTATTCTGTGGGTTAATTCTTCAATTTCTTTATAGTGTCTTTTATCACACAAAAGTTTTAAATTTTGATGAAATCTAATTTATCTAGTTTTTCTTTGGTTGTTTATGCTTTTAGTGTCCTATCTAAAAATTTTTTACCTAATTCAAGGTCATAACAATTTACCCCATTTTTTTTTCTTAGAGTTTGATATTTTAGTTCTTACATTTAAGTTTGTAACCCATTTTGAGTTAATTTCATAAATGAGGTGAAGTTGGGGTCCTGATCCATTGTTTTGCATGTGGATATCCAGTTGCCCTAACACCATTTGTTGAGAAGACTATTATTTCCCCCTTAAATGATCTTGGCACCCTTGTCAAAAGCTAATTGACCATAAAATGTAAGAGTTTATTTCTGAACTCTCAAGTCTATTCCATTGATCTAATGTCTATCTTTATGCCAGCAGCACACTGTCTTAATTACTACAGTTTTCTAGTAACGTTTAAAATCAGAAAGTATGAGTCCTCCATTGCTTTGGGAAGTATTGCCATATTAAAAATATCAAGTCTTCCATGAATATGGGATGCTTTTCCTTTTGTTTTGTAGTTTTCAGAGCACAGGTTTTTCACCTCCTTGGTTAAATTTATTCCTAAGTATATTATTACTTTTATGCTTTTATAAATAAAACTGTTTTCTTAATTTCATTTTGTAATTCATTTTTAAATCACAGACATACTCACTTCAAAACACACACACACACTTGTTGAATGCAAAGTTCTTTGTATATAAAACTGCATGTCTATTAACTATATATATATATTCTTTTTACAGGCGAGAGCATGAACGTAGTCCCCCACTACCACAAATTATGCAGTCGAGTTTTCCACATTTGGGGAAATCGCAGGAGTCAGCACATCTGGAGTGCAACGGACAAGCCTCACCCTGGGAAAACCACCTTCTAGACCGTGGCATCTCCCCTGCCAGATAAGTATCTATTGAACTGTGTTTATTATCTTGTTCAATTTATCTGTTTTTACTTGCCTTTTTATCTAATAGACTGGTCATTCTAAGCAAGATATATTAAAATCTCCTATCATTATTGGCACCATGTTGACAGTCTTTGAAGCTGGGGATCAATAACTATACTAGTCTTTCCTTTTTTATATATGTTTGGAAATTTCCATTAAAAGTTTATTTCTTAAATATCCAACTACAATCACATTTTTATCATATACTTTTTGCATTTCTAATCATTTTTGCTTTATATGTTTAGCTACTATGTTGTTTGGTAGATACAAATGTATACCAGTTATATCTTTTTTTCATAAAGCCTGCCTTTATGAAAGGCCCTTTCAATTTTGTTTTGCATGTTAACCTTAAATACTTTTTCTAAGGTTAATATTGCCAAAAAGTTTAAATTTTGATAAAATCCAGTTTATCTATTTTTCTTTGGTTGCTTATGCTTTTGGTGTTCTGGTTTTTCTTCCCGGTATTTGCCTGGATCACTTTGCCTATTCTTTTATGTTCAACCTATCCTTATAGCTTCTTATAAATAACATATAGTTTATAATTTCTGTCTTTTAATAGGGCATTCAACCTATTCACATTTAATGCAAGATTCTAGAGTACTTGATTTTAATCTTTCCATACTACTTTACTATCTATTTTATATTATTGTTTCCTATCTTTCTTTTCCTTGAGTTTGCTAATGTGATCACATTCTCCTTTTCCATCTTCCCTTTCCTTCTTGTTAATTTGAAGATTTGCTGGCAAGTTGCTTTCCAACTGGAAACAGGGATGTGAAGGGGCCATTCAGGGATGCCTGGGCCCTGATTCTGAGTCTTTTTTCAGCTCTAAAGATAAGGCCTTGATGGCTCTGAATTTGGCTCAAGAATCAGCAGACATTCATGTTTGTATTCATTCCTGAAACAAAAGTACTAGCATTTCTTCACGGAAATTGTATTATTCACATGTAAGTTCTTCTGGATCTAACTTTCAAGTATTTTTTTTATCTGTTCCTTCATCTGCTTGTAATTTTGTTCTACATTTTGATACTTTTCTTTTGCTGAATCTTGTAGGCCACTGATGCAGATCTCAATCATCCTGTTTCAATTCATCAATTAAAATTTTAAATGCAAAAGGCATGTTTCTTATTTCTGCAAAGTATTTTTATGCTATAATTGAGTCTCTTCAATTTTATTTTTTATTTATTGATTTGAGAAAGAGAGAGAAAGAGAGAGAGAGAGGGAGAGGAAGGGGGGAGAGAGAGAGATTTGTTGTTCCACCCATCCATGCCCTCACTGGTTGATTTTTGTATGTAACCTGACCGGGGATAAAACCTACAACCTTAGTGCATCAGGACGACGCTCCAACCTACTGAGCTACCCAGCCAGGGCCTGATTTTTTTTTTTTTTTTAATTACTTTTTGGCTCAAGTTGCTGAATGTCTCTATTGATTCTTTCTTTTCTGAGGGCCAGATCCCTTTAGGTGGGCTGGTACTTTCTTCTGCTCTCTCTCATGGCTCTAAGGGGATACTTTTGCAATCCTATGAGTAGTGAAAAGTCCAGCACTGGCTGCTCTGTTAGGTGCTATGGCAGCTGGCAGGAGGCAAGGGTAAAAGGACCAGGGAAGCTCTTCTGACCCTATTCTCCTCAACTGTAAAACTAGCCCTCTGCAGACTCAGGGCTAGGGGACCACTGCCTGGGAGAGGGGTGGATGCATGGGTCTTCTCTAGCCCAGCTCTCTCCAGATAGTGAGTTCTAGTCATTGCTCGGGGCTCCCTACTGCTTGTCCCACTGCCATCCTGCCTAGGGGACCATGGTCCTGAGCTTTTCACCCTGGGCATGGCAGGAAGCCTCCCCCTTCACTTGCCTGCTGGCCTCAGCTTCTGCTGTATCAGGAAAGGAGTTGGTGGTTTAAAAGGGGTTAGGAAGGAAAGCCTGCCACCATTGCATTGATATAATCTAATACAAGCAACCCTGACAATTCCCATGAAAGGATTTATTCTTTGGCTACAGAGAGAAGAGATGAATATTTGGAACAGTATTTATTATTGGTGACTGTGGAGCCTGAATATATAGGCAGGCAAAATTTATCAAACACTTAAAAACAGTATGTCAGGCCTAGTGCTAGGTTCTTGAAATCGATTATTTTCTTTAATTCTCACAACAATGCTATAGTTATTGTTCATTGAGAGATATTAAGTAACCTACTCAGGGTCACTTCAAGCAGTTAGTAGGGGGACTAGAATTATTCAATGTCTTCAGAGTGTCTGCAGTTCACCCTTGGGCAGGGGATAGAAGTGCAGCCTTCCTGACAAACTAGGTTCCACAGCTTTAGTTCCTGCAGCCTGCACACACGTGCAGCACACGCGCACACACCAGTTGTCATGACAACATGATAAAATGCTGCCACCCAAGGGGGAACAAAACTACATATTCTAAAAGAGAGTAAAAACTCACCCCAACATTTGAATGTGTAAGTTATAAAGAATGCTTTATTTTTGCCCAAACTCACACCACCAGAGGGAGACAAAGAGCTCTAGCCAAGAACAGTGGGAAATGTTTGTTTTCCAAATCTGGGCTTCCTCTCAGTGTCTCTGCCTTTTCCATGTCTTCTGGGCTGATCCTCCCATTTTAAGAGCCCTTTGGACTGTCTTCTTCCAATCAGAGCTCAAGATTTGTGACCTGACTCCTTCAGGTGAACAGAAAGTTGGCTTGCTGGTTTGTCTGGTAAAAAAAACAAAAAACAAAACAAAACAAAACAAAACAAAACAAAACAACAGAAGTATTCCAAAATGTGTGAGCATTCCCAGAAAATCAGTTTGCACAATTAAACCCAAAGGAGTCTTGAATAGAGAAATTTTAGACACTGAGATCAGGTAATATTTGGAAGATGTTTTGGATTTGAGATTTTTCCAGACCCCTCAAGTTACAGGGGCATAGAAGCCTGCAACTCTGCTTTCATTCTGGAGAACAACTTTTTGGTTTCACAAGCAATTTCAGCTTAGTGTCAGGGAATAAGATCCCCCCAGTCCTCTTCCTTCTAGAAACACAGGTAGCATTTGTTGTGTCTCATATATCCTATTCCTCTAGACATCCTTTCACTTGGCTCACAAAGGGAATACCTAAAACATTTATATTCTAACCTGGAGAACCGAGGTGTCTCCTTGGGTATTTCTGCTGCATATGAAAGAAAAAGCTATTTCATTTAAGCCAATAACATATCTAGGGACTGGATTAAAAAGGAAACTTTACCTTTAAAAAACTCCTACTTTGCCCTGGTTGGATAGGTCAGTTGGTTGGAGCATCGTCCCATACACCAAAAGGTTGTAAATTCAATCCCCACTGAGGGTTCATTCCCTAGTCAAGGCGCATACAGGAGGCAACCGATTGGTGTTGCTCTCTTGCATCAATGTTTCCCTCTCTCCCTCTCTTTCTCTTTCTCCCCTCTTCCTCTCTCTCTAAAATCAATAAGTATATCCTCAGAAGATGAAAACACATACACGCGCGCGTACACACACACACACACACACACACACACACACACACAAACTCCTTCTCTGCCCGTATCATTCGGGCAAGTCATGAGCGTCTTCAGCAGTAAACACTTGAACAATTGGTCTAACAAACAACACTTCCCAGTTAGAGAGCGAAAGAGTGTGCATTGTTGTACAAAATGGTTTGGAAACCATACTAAATTAAGAATGCTTAACTTGGAGGAAAGAAGTTGTGAAAAATTACCATGCAGCAGGAGATTGCATGTATTCTCTGCTGCTCCAGAGAATCAACCTGGAATCAACAGCATGAGGCATAAGGGGAACTAGGTAGTGAAGAGGTCTGTGGAGAAGTGGTGGAACCAGGGAAAGGAAAAAATGATGTAGCTAGAGTCTGGCTCCAGCGAGGACTTCATTCCATCTCAAGGCACAATGTCAGAGAACATGGTAAATACAGCACCAGCTGGGCAAAGTCACTGAAACCAGGCACTTCAGTGTAGTAGGCTGAACAAGAGCAGAGGATTCTAGGCAACAATTCCAAGGTCCTTCCTTGAAGGACTATAACACTAATGGCAGGGAGTGTGGGGTAGGACACAACAGGACAAAGTCCCTCATAACCACCTGAGCTCTGGAAAAAGCTATCTTTGGGTGAAGCTGGGTAACTGCACAGTGAAAGGACAGAAAACAGGCCTTTCCTTTTCTTTGCTGTGGCTTTTCCTTAATTTATGAGAAGCACCTGGTAATTAAATCCTGAGACTGTTGGTTCCTCTGTTCAAACAGCCAGATGAGATAAGGCTACACTCCTCCGTCCTCTCCTCCTTGCTGTTTTAACACCTTCAGGATGATTCGCACTAAGTATTTTCTGGTTAGTAGAAAGTTGAATCAGGATTCCTCCTCCTCCTCATCTCCCCTTTCCTTACCCCCTCTCCTTCAAACAGGCCTCCCCTTTGAACTCTTCATAACTTTTGTTCTAAGCTTGTTTTACAGGCTTGAGAAAATACTGATACAGCATGTCCTCAGTATATCTGCCAGACCCCCTCCTGAAAAGCAAACCACTGTAACTTTTCAAGATAACTCCAAGCATCCGGTTACAGCTGAACCACTAACTTAACACAACCCTCTCCCTTCCTTATCGCTTAGCAACAGCAACTGCTTGCTCTTTAAAAGCGCACGTCACTCTTTCTTCAGGGCCAGTATTGCTCTATCAGTACTTGGCCCTTTCCTTCCTTGGAAAGTAAAATAAATTTCCTCCCTGCGTTTCTTTTTCTTTGTAAATTCTTTCACAACCTGTATCACTGTCCACCCTAACACACAGAAACTAAGGGAAGAGACCCTTGGTTAAAGCCCAGCCCAATGCACTTGGCCAGTGGAATGAGAAGGCGAGAGGGTAGGAGGGAACACAAGGAGCACTATGGTTTAAGGTCACTTCATGGGCCTGGCCAGTGTGGCTCATTGGTTGAGCATTGACCCATGCACCAAGAGGTCGCCTGTTCGATTCCCAGTCAGGGCACATGCCCAGGTTGTGAGCCAAATCCCAGTGGGAGGTATGCAGGAAGCGGTCAATCCATGTTCTCTCTCATCGTTTCTATCTCTCTCCCTCTCTCTTTTTCTCTCTCTAAAATCAATAAAGAAAACAAAAATAAAAATAAAAAATAAGGTCACGTCATGGGGCCCAGGATGCACAGGACCATAGTGTGCTTGGAAGTGCACATGGGCCTGGGAAATGGAACACCATGTGTGGAGTTAGGGATTAGAGAAGCTGGGGGAGAGACAACAAAGTAGGGCCTACTGGGAGGCCACCTGAGGAGATGGTGGTGACTTAAATATCATAAAAGGTAATTCAGAGAACAGTCTGTCAGGCTCTGAGAAGGGGATCTTTCAGTGTAAGAGTTTTAAGTATTTGCCCTTTAAAGTCCAATCCAACCCTAACGCATTGATCCTGCAGGGACTGATAAGACACAAGGCTTGGGAACTGCATCCTAGGACCTCACTATAAACACACAACTGTCTGCCATTCTTCTTGCTTGGAAAAGGCTGTAAGTGGAACATATATGGGGTTGTTAGGGGAAGATTAGGCATTCTGTTTTAGATATGTTAAGTCAGAGATGTCCATTAGCTATCCAAGTATGGAGATTGATGGTTACTGGACACTTCTGGAGTGTGGGAGAGAGGTGTGGACTGGATGTTATTATTTTGGATATTGTTGGGACATATCGACGGCATTGAAGCCATTGCACTAGATGAGGTCACCAAAGGGTTGATAAAAAGTTCAAGGACTGAACCAAGAGATTCTCTTATATTAAGAGATCAGGGACAAGAGGAAGAACCAGCAAAAAATATTGCTTACTGGAAAATTGCTTGCTTTCTTCAGCAAATAATTAGCAGCTATGATCACAGCCACAAACTAGGATCTAACCAGAGTTTTTCCTCTTTGAGTTTCTTTATAGTGTGCACCTTGCTTTAGATGCAGAGAGGATGCTACATACTCACTATTAACAGAAGTATTTTTGAACAGTTTTTACTACAGGCTTGGGTTTGCTCCAAATCTCCCTCATTTTCTCCTAGTAGGAATGAGTTTGGTGTGCATTCACAGAGGCAGAGCCAACTCCAACTATTGAGCAATGCAGTTCACAGGCACACATCGGACTAAATGCGCTACCGTAGTTAGCTGGTTATTAATAAAGAAAAGAGAGCAGCCCAGCCAGTGTGGCTCAGTGGATTGAGCATCGTCCCATGGACTGAGAGGTCCTGGTTCAATTCCTGGTCAGGGCACATGCTCAGGTTTTGGGCTCAATCCCCAGTAGGGGGCATGCAGGAGGCAGCCAATTGATGTTTCTCTCTCCCTCTCTTAAAAAAAAAAAATCAATAATAAAAAAAAAAAAAAGACAAGACAGCAAAGGGAAATCAAACATTGTTGAGCATATTCAGTTGGGAAGCAGAGGCCTGCTAGCTTCACCAGGAAGCTATAGCTTCACACTCCCCCGCCAGGAAACCACCAGTCCATTCACCTGCAGATCACTGGGGAAAGGTATAGAACAAAGGGGAGGTAAGCACATGGGCAATGAAGTCAAAATGGTGCAGGGGGAGGTGCTGGACCATAGAGGCCTGTCAGTCAAACCTGGAAAAAAGACCACTGGCTGGGGGGGAACGGGGGCGGGGGGGGGGGAGCCAATGAAAGCCCAGGAAAGTTTGGGAAGCCAATTTGTTATTTTGAAAAAGCTTCTGGTTCCTCCCAAGCCTGATAATACATAATTCCAGGTGAACAAAGAAGCATGCTCTCTCTCTCTCTCTCTCTCTCCCTAGGTGACCTGCACTCACTCTGTTTGTTCACGTTCTTTCCCACCTGGGACCATGTGACCATGTGGGTCTAGTGGCCACCTGGGGCCAGGGGCAGACTGTGTGGGCTCCCAAGGACTATGAAGCAGAAATTCTGGGCACTGACTTTTGCCTTGGCCTTGTTGAAGACATAGTTGTACTTTTTCCATGGCAGGACAGACAGAGATGGGACATTGGAAAGCCAGGAGAACTCTTTTGATATTACATCACAAATAAACCATGCCACTGTACAGTCGTCCCTCATTTACTGCGGTTAATCCATTCCAGACGCTAGCAGTTGCACCTGGCATTGAAGGATTCCTGGGGTGCTCGAATACACAGGCCTACAGTCCATACGTACACTAATTTTAATTTTAATTGTAATACAGGGGTGTATAATTGACTCAGACAACCGAGCATGTGCTGTATCATTTTCACTGTCTTGACCAACTTTTTAATGAATATATTTGAAAAAACCGCAATAGAGTGAAGCCACAAAAATCGAAGTGCGAAGTGGAGAGGGAAAACTGTACCACAATCTCCTGTGCATGGGTCCTTGGAATTTTTCCCTCAGGATCCTGTGGAAGAGACTGTTTTCCACCCACAGCAAATGCAAAGTCGAATAACAATCTTCTCTCTCCAAATACACGAATCATATGTATGGGAGTTTGTGGGGGTTTTTTGTATATATGGTCTTCATCTGACAAGCGGTGATTCTTTGGGAACTATTTTCTCTATGTCATCTTAAGGAAAAACCAGATTTTTTTTTTTTTAATCCTCACTCGAGGATATTTTTCCATTTATCTTCAGACAGAGTGGGAAGGAGGGAGAGAAACATCAACGTGAGAGGGACACATCAACAGGCTGCCTCCGGCACGACCCCAACCAAGACCAGGGACAAACCGCAATCGAGGTACCAGCCCTTGAACAGAATCAAACCCGAGACTCATTGGTCCACGGGCCGACACTCTAACCACTGAGCCAAAATGGGCAGGGTGGAGAAACCCAATTTTGTGTTTAGCTGGCTTTATACCAAAGTGTAATCTCTTAATTAAAATATAAAATATTTAAAATATAAAAGCCCACATAAATTTTAAGCAATCCCATTTAAAAACTTTATTAAGGGAAATGTATTAGTTTTCTAGGATTGCCACTACAAAGTACCATAAATTCGGTGGCTTAAAACAACACAATTTATTCTCTCACAGATCTGCAGGCTAGAAGTAGAAAACTAAGGTGTTGTCAGGGCTTGGTGAGAGAACTCTAGAGGAAGATGCTTTCTTGTCTCTTCAGTTTCCAGTGGTTCTCAGAAAGCTCTGGTGTTCCTTGGCTTGTTGCTGCATCACTCCAATCTTTGCCTCTGTTTTCACATAGCCTTCTCTTTCATGTGTCTGTGCCCAAATTTTCCTTTTCTTATAAGGACATGATTCATTGTATTTGGGTCCACCCTAATCTACTATGACCTTGATTATATCTGCAAAAACCCTATTTCCAAATAGGGTCACACTTACAGGTTCTGGGTGAACATGAATTTTCAGGGCGAAACACTATCCAACCCAATGCAGTGACTAATTTATCTGCTTTATGGAACAGCAAACAGGGTGGCCCCAACCAGGGTCATGTACAATCAATATGTAACTAAATACAAGGCATTAGATGATTCCCGTAAAAATGAACATATGCACCAACTGCAAAACAAAGAAGTTAACAAGTAAACACTCAAGGCAGAAAAGGACTTAACCCTAACTGAATTCACATCACACTTCACTGTATTTCTCAAGTGTATTTTCGGAAACCACAGCACCCTAACATTGTGTTCCACTGTGTCCCATGAGATTCTTCAGTTGGCCACATACTTGCTCTTTTATCAGTCATCCTTGGTGGGTTTGATGGTATAGCAGGGACAAAAATGAATTAGCTAGTTGTCCGGTCCTTCCCTTCCTTTATCTCTGCATCCCAGAGAATCCTAGATTGCTTGTTTCAAGGACTTTTAATTGGTATCAGAGCTTTCAGATCTAATCAGATTGGATTTAGGTTTCTGGGTTGTCAGTGAGCCTGACTGACTTTTCTAGAACTAAGATTGTTACCAGAACAAACTGGGTCCAATTACTCAGTAGTTGCCAGTCAAAAGAACTCCGAGAAGATTTCATGAGAAGGAATGTACTTTATTGCCAGCTGGCAGCAAGGAAACGGGGGTGGAAACTTTTGGGGCTACTTCCCCAAAGTGTTGTGTCCCTGGACAAAGGATTGGATTTGTCTTTATTCAGAGAAACCACGTATAAACAAGGTGAGCTTTGTCATCATCGCATGTATAGGTGGGGACATTTCTGTGCCTGCACAGTTAGAAAACACGGCTATACATATATGACATGTTCAAAAATAGTTGAAAATCTCTGCCCCAGGGAGATTTTAGTATTCTAATGAAGGTATAATGAGAAAAGTCCATGGGGAAGTCAGTAGAGGGTCCTCCAGGCCACTTTGGTCTGCCTGGGGCAACCGGATCAGCCCTTGGCCCTGCAAATCATCCTGGGCTTGTCCTTGAAAAGACAGTTCTGGCAGTTGTCAATGTCAGGGATGGTGCAGGCATGAAAGAAAGTTTAACCAATGAAGTCTCAGCCCTTCTGTTAAACTCTTAGCAAATTACAGGATGTGGTTACACAAACCTCATAACATCTACGGTGATTTAAGTGGGTTTATAGGTTAATCTAAGCAAAGTTATGAATTCTAAATAAAAGTCTCCAAAAGGCTACCTGCTAAGCTGTATATATAGGTTAGGTTACAAGGTTGACCTCCTAAACATGCAGCCTCCTAAGGAATGCAAACTGTAGCCCTCTGTTTCGACATAGGCCAACACCTGTGGAAACAGAGCAGCAAAGTGTGGTGTTAGGCCATGGACATGTCATCCTTACTCTGAGTGCCTCTCTTCCTTGCATTATGGAGCAGTGGAGAGGGTGGCCCCAATCAGGGTCAAGCACATAGTTGACAAATAGAGCATGCAGCTTCCAGATTTCTTACCATTCCATATTCCACTTACCAAGTGGATGGAGGTTGTCATCTTTCTTGGCTGTCAATGTTTAAAAATGGTTATTTTAAAATGTATAATCTACACAAGGAATCTGAGATATTTACTTCATAGCATAGCATTGATTTGAATTTAGTCACTTCAGCTGTATATAAGCTAAAATGGTAAAACAGCTTTTTTGTTTTTTCTAGTCAGCAATTTTTCCTTTAATGTCAGAGTACTTCTGTTGTATCACTGACCTCCTTGGGGCAGATGTTATGCTAAACAACTTATGCTGAAGAGTTTATTTTGGCTAAAAGTAGATATTTGCTTATCACGTCTGTCCTTTCTTCCCTAGAAGACAGGTAAAACCACCCACTTTAAGGAGTTGAGGCTCTCAGCATAGGATTGTGTGCTATGCTAGGAGTAGTCCCCATGAGCTAGCTGATACCTAAACAGAGCTGGTTATAAAAGTCACAGAAAACTTACCTTTTTCCTGCAACACCTTGCTCTACCAAGAAAAATATCAATCTGGCCATATAGGAAAAAATTAGCAACCCACTAACTTTACCCCTTCCCCAGGAGTGCTAGCTTCGATACTGCAATTCTCAATTACTGCAACTATAAACAGTAAGCTACTAACAATAGGGAAAAAAGAAACAATAATAAAGAAAATCTTGAAAACCCATCCTTTCTTATTCAACTTCTTTTCCACAAGCTGATTTCCAAAGGTTCCCTCTTTTTGCTGAAAAATAATACTGTTAGACTTGTCAGGAGAATGCAAAACACTGACCTATTTGTCCCTCAAGAGCAGTGCTTAACCAGTACTTGACAAAGATTTGTGAATATAAGAGATAATCAGATGACAGATTTCCTTTTGGCTCAATTACCCAACTTCCATAAATGTTTCCTTGACTCAAGGTGGGGGTGACAGACACCCAACTCAAGTCCTAGGAAGACAAATTCTAGAACTTTAATAAATAACAAAACATTCTCAACCCTTTCATTCTTGTGTTTATGACTTAAAAAATGTATGTAATGTGGTAAATGTTAGTTACTCTCTAGTCACATTTAACCTGGACATTAATCCATGGGCTAGAGTCAGAGAAATGAGATAGAGTAAAAGGTCTCTATGGATTGGTTTCTAAAATTCAGGATCAGAACTTCCATGCAGTAGAGCTCAGACCTGTCTGCTCCACTCACTTATCTCAAAAGCACATCAAGCCCTGGCCGGTTTGGCTCAGCGGTACAGAGAGACCCGGGTTCGGTTCCCGCTAAGGGCATGTACCTCGGTTGCGGTTTGTCCCCGGCCCTGGTTGGTTGTGCAGGTGGCAGCCACTCGATGTGTCCCTTTCGCGTCGATGTTTCTCTCTCTCTTTCTCTCTCTTCCTCTCTCTCCCTCCCACTCTATCTGAACAAAAAATGAAAAAATGTCCTTAGGTGAGGATAAAAAAAAAAAGCACATCAAATGCAAAGTGTCTACAACCAAGACTGTAAGTGCCTTCTCCCTCCTCGTCCTGTCCCAGGGTTCCTCATTCACCGAGTGGTGTTAGTTGTGAAAGTCAAAAATCTAGTTGTCATCTTTGATTCATCCTTTTCCTCACTCAATCCACTATTAAACTGTGACAATTTTATCTACTTTATCCCTCTAGAGATCACCACTGCCAGTCATGTAAACTGCTTATCTTCTACCAAGGTCTAACCCCACATACCCGTCATTAGCCCAGAGAGTCCATTCTTCACCCTAATTCAGATTATCCATTTCCCACTAACCTTTGCAATAATTATTATAAATAGTTCACAAATACCAAAGGAAAAATATATAAATATGTACACTATTAAAGCATAATAAAATGAATATTCATTCACCAATCTCTCAAGTTAAGCAAACTTAGCAATATTTTTTCATGCAAATATAACTCCCCTGCTTAAGACCCAAGTAATTCACTCATACAGGTCTTTTGATTCTCAGGTTCTGGCTGCCACTTCTTACCTCAGGATCTTTGCTGTTACTCCTGTTAGAATATGCTCTCCTGCCTTCATTGACCCTTTAACTTCTCTCATGCAATGCTCCTCAGAGTACTCAGGGTTTCCTTTCACAAGTATAAGACACTTGGAATGGCCTGGCTGGTGTGGCTCAGTGGTTGAGCATCGACCCATGCACCAGGAGGTCCCTGGTTCGATTCCTGGTCAGGGCACATGCCCAGGTTGTGGGCTTGATCCCCAGTGGGGGGCATGCAGGAGGCGGCCAATAGATGTTCTCTCTCGTCGATGTTTCTATCCCTCTCTCCCTCTCCCCTTCTCTCTCTAAAATTAATAAAGAAAAAATATTTTTAAAAAATTAAATTTAAAAAGACACTTGGAATGACATATTTATGACTGTGACAAGTCTAAAAGCTCCATGTGGGCACAGACCTTATCTGTACCCACAATACCCTGGCATTGTAGCAACTGTACTCACAATATCCTGGCACCAGTAAATGTTTGCCAGATGAAAGGAAGGTGGCTTGCCTGAGTTATAGATGGAGGGCTGGGGAAGGAAAAAACCTTAGAATTCCTTATGAAGTGCAGTTACTGCATATGAAAATTATTTCTCCCCATCAGTTAATCCTACCTTTAATGAGTTGTTTCATGTAAGGATTGCCTAATTTAACTGCTTCAGCCTTAGAAATATTTCATGAACATACCAACCTTCAACCAGTGGGCCTCTCCATATTAATTTCCATTTACTTAGCTGAGGCCTATGTACAAATATGCCCTTAGGACTAGTATTTTAAAAGTTCACATCTTTTGAAAAGCAAGAACCTACAACCAAGATTACTCTATCCTGCAAAGCTGTCATTTAGAATCGATGGCCATATAAAGAGTTTCCCAGACTAGAAAAAGCTAAAGGAGTTCATCACCACCAAACCATTATTATATGAAATGTTGAAGGGTCTTCTTGAAGAAAAAGATAAAAAATATGAACAAAATGGCAATGAATACATATCTACCAACAATTGAATCTACAAACAAAATGAATAGGCAGAACAGAAGCATTCTCATAGATACAGAGAACATTTTGTTGGTTGCCAGATGGGAGGGGGGTTGGAGGAATGGGTGAAAAAGGTGAAGGGATTAAGAAGTACAAATTGGTTGTTAGACTGACAAACCTCAAAGGAAAGGGGGGTAGGGGGTGGGAAGAGATAAACCAAAGAACTTATATGTATATATGCATAACCAATGGACACAGACAAGTGTGGGGAAAGGCAGGAGGGGGGGCGGGAGTGGGGAGGAGGGGGGCAATAGGGGAAAAATGAGGAACATCTGTAATACATTCAACAATAAAGATAAAAAAAAAAAAGTTCACATCTTAAACTTTTGACCTTCTTCAACCAAGAATCTGTCCTAGGAAACAAAAATTAAAAGCTCAATAAATTACCCATTACTACTATATTGTTCAAAAAGTGTTAACTGAAAACAGGTTTGCATTGAATAAATATACTTGAAATAAATGTTCTATAGTTGTACATGTGAATGTAAAATATTATATTCACAAGTACCATTTGCCATGAATCGGCCAGCTGTGAGCCAAGTCGCTTAACCATGTATATTTACATCTTAAATAAGTATCTTAAGGAACAAAAAATGAAGTGTTTATTATCACAAATTATTTAACTAGAAATCAATTTTTCCTTAAAAGTCAGGAAAAACTATTCTTAATGTATAAAATGAAGTTATTTCTATCTATCTTATAGGCTATACTATATAGAAAGACTATTTATTAGGACCACAGCTCTGACTGGGATTAAATACAGGTTCTACAGTTTCTGGCAATGACTCCTGGAAAACTCTCTTCATTAGTTTCCTCATTTATGAAATAGAGTGTAGCCTACCTCCCTGGTACAGAAGTTAAGAACTAGGAGAAAACCTATGTAATGACCTAAACATTTGCTAAGCTTGGTCATTGACTAATTACTAACAAAGCTTGCCAGAGATGTTTCCTTCAGGACTAGAGGTAAAGATAAGAAAACTATCCAGAGACCAAAGGACCCTTTGATGGCATGAACTTTTCTAATTATATCCTTATTATAATATTAAAATCTCCTCCCAAGGTGGAGCTTATATGCCATTTTCCATACATGCAATATACATATAGCCATGTCCACTTATTGTTCATGCACACCCAAAACATACCTTAACATGCGATGATATAAGCAACTAGCCCTGTAATACCATGTGGTCTTTTGTTCTGGGGGCATGATCCCCAGTGCAATCCTTGCTCACTGGCTTGCAACAAAGTTCCTACTAACACAATCAACTTGGAGTGTTCTTTTGGCTGACACCTACAAAGTGGTCGGACCTGTTTCAGGTCAGTAACAAGAGGAATATTGCCTAGTTAACAAGATTATCTGAAGACCAAATAAAATATGTGGAAGCACCTGTCACAGTCTGCAGTTAAAAAAGTAAAAAAAAAAAATTAACAAAAATTTTATAGCATTGCAGGATACATAGGTTACAAAATCCTATAGATATACATTATACATAAAGTAAAACGTAAATCCTAGACTATCTATTCTTTTGTTTGTATTAAATCAGATGGCATAACATTTTGAACTAAATCGTAGAATGAATCTGTACCTACAGTAGCAATTAAAATAACTGGTTTCAAAGGGAAAGGATGGATTGTTGACAAGAGCTGCACTGGCTGTTTGTTAAATGTATCATGGACTCATGCATGTCAACTACCTCAGTATTAATGTATTTTTTAAGGCCTCTGAAAGTTTTACTCACATTATTTTTGTTTTCTGAGATAAAGCACAGAGAACCCTCTCCTCTTCTTCCTCTTCTTTCCTTTCTTATTTTTTATTTTTTTTAAATCCTCACTCAAGGATATTTCTCCATTCATCTTCAAATAGAGTGGGAGGAAGAGATAGGGAGAGAGAGAAACATCGATGTGAGATAGACACATCAATTGGTTGCCTCCCGCACAAACCCGACCAGGGCCGGGGACCGAACTGCAACCAAGGTACGTGCCCTTGACGGGAATCAAACCCTTGACCCTTTGGTCTGAGGGCTGATGCTCTAACTGCAGAGCCAAACCGGCCAGGGCTTCTTTCCTTTTTTAAGCTCTGACCCTTTCTGCCCAAAAGCATGAGGCGTACAGCCTACTCTGGGCTATGTGCTCAGATCTCCTGCAGTAAGGATTTCAGGAGACTGGAATCCTTCTCTCATTCTCCTCGGGGGAAGGTGTGGCCTAAAATTCCTTCTTGACACTGCTCCCTTTTGGGCTGATGGCTTGGTTAAACTATCAGGCCTCTTTCTTACTCATGCACAGGCATGTCTTGACTATATTTCCCTTCAGATAAAATGGAAAAAAGACACAAGGGAAACTCCTGTCAGTCATTTCTGTAGACTTCAGCACAAGTATTTTGCCCATTTTCCAGTATAATATACTGGGTTGGGCAAAAGTAAATTTGTAGTTGTGAGTACAAGAAACAGAGTTTATTCTTGCATTATTATTAATTATTGTATTATTTTCCATACAAACTGTAAACCTACTTTTGCCCCACCCCATATTTTTTTGACAGATACCAAAATAAGACTTGATTTAACATTTATAAATATTTAAGAACAAAGAAATCGATTTGGAAAACTTTACCAAAAAGTTATTACAACAAAGGTTTGTTTTTTTGACAGTGAAATGTATATTATATAGTCTACCATTATATTCCTCTCTAGGAAGAAAGGTAAAAGGAGATATACAGTATATAAGTCATTATAAGCTCAGGAGATTTTTTAAACCCTCAAGAGACACAAGTTAGAAACAGTGCAATCAAACAAACCAACTAGAAAAGCCATTTGTTTGTTTTTTTAAATGCCTTATCTGTTAGAAATATACACTAAAGTATTATAAGTGAAATGATCTATGTGGAATGTGCTTTAAAAGATTCTAGCCCTGCCCTGGCCAGTTTTGCTCAGTGGTTAGAGCATCGGCCCTGGTTTCGTACTTTGGTTGCAATTTGTCTCCGGCCCTGGCTGGAGGCGTGTGGGTGGCAACCACTGGATGTGTGTCTCTCACATTGATGTTTCTCTCTCTCTCTTCCTCCCTCTCTCCCTCCGACTCTATCTGAAGAAAAATGCAAAAATGTCCTCAAGTGAGAATAAAAGATTCTAGCCCTGGCCGGTTTGGCTCAGAGGTTAGAGCATTGGCCTGTGGACTGAAGGGTTGTGGGTTTGATTCCTGGCCCTGGTCACGATGGTGTGGGAGGCAACCAATTGATGTATCCCTCTCACATCAATGTTTCTCTCTCCCCGCCACCCCCCACCCCCCCACCCCCTCCTTCCATGCTATCTAAAACTCAATGGAAAAATATCCTCGGGTGAGGATTAACAAAAACACAAAGAAGACTCTAGCTTACAAAATTGTGTGTATGTGTGTTTTGTGGTGGAGGGGGGAGATAGGGTAAATAGATAATAAATATGATTAACAGCCAGGCCAGTTTGGCTCAGTGGTTAGAGCGTCAGTAGGCAGACCAAAGAGTCTTGGGTTTGATTCCGGTCAAGGGCATGTACCTCGGTTGAGGTTCATCCCCAGCCCTGGTCAGGGTCATGTGGGAGGCAACCAGTCGATATGAGGTTTCTCTCTCTCCCTCCCTCCCACTCTACAAATAAAATAAAATTAAATTAAAATAAAATAATAAAATAAAGTAAAAATATGATAATAGACCAGAGTATTCTAATACTGGCTGTTGATATATATAATAAACAAAATAATGGAATTTCATGTCCTTATATAAGTGGCAGATTTTTTTTAAAGGTGTTTAGGTTATGCATTGCTGAGCATAGCTGTAACTTATGAATCTAGCATGGAAATGTTAGAGGGATATAAGGGTCTTTTGGTATCACGGGATCTCCTACAACTCAGAGAAATGTAAAGGGGAAGGCAATAGAGCTGAAACATTAGTCTATATTAGAATTAATATATTATGAAAACAGAAGACAACTTGTGAATGAAAGGCTCTTTCCATGCCAGATTAGAAGTCGCAACACATTCCCCTCATACTCCATTTCTGTGGTGTGAGCACATCACCAGAAACTCTTTGATGGAATTAAATCCTCAGTATTCAAGTCACTCATACCCAATGTAGTTCCAATCCTTAAAAAGAAACATTCTTTATGTTGAATGCATTTTTATGTACTCAAGAACAATAATCGACATACTTCAGTAGGATTTAAGTAGGAGTACAAGTGAATTAAACCATTCAGATAAAAATGCAACTAAAGCTGCATTAGCTGCTTTGATGACTCATGAACATTTATATATATATTATTTAGTGTGATACTCCAGCCACATAAAAAAGGCATTCTATTTCTTTATTTTTTTTATTTGACAAGCAGCAATATCATGTTTGTCATTTTAATGTAGATACAATTATTAGGTTATCTGTCATATTACGATATTTAAGTTTTTTATTTTATGTCCTTTAAGATACATTAAAAAACACACATCAACTGCAAATGTGAAGGGGAGAAAAAGCATGGTACCCAACCAAATTTCCACATTTCTGTAATACTTCACTCATTCTTTAATAAAGTTTTAAGAAATGTCAATGACATGAGCTTGAAATATCTCTAGGCATTTTCTCTGATGCTCATGACGTGGCACTGGTAATGTTGTAAACAGCAGAAAAACAGGGGCTGCCAAATGACCAAATTATGGAGGCATAGGCCTGCTCTTTTCCCCACAGGAACACACCAAATGGTGATGGCAATGATCTTCTCACACACACACAGGAGGAGAGCAACATCACGCTACGTAACTGTATTCATCTGCTGAAGCCTGGCTGCGTTCAATGTACTGTTTGTCTATCAGCACTTCAATACACTTCTTAATCATGCTGATACTAGGGTTAAACCTAGCTCTTGACTGGCTAATGACCTGTAAGAGAGACACGGGTGTCAAACTACTGCCAATTAATCAGTTATCAATAATTACTTTTAACCAATCAGCTATAAAAGTATCTCAAATTTACTGAGGTTCCATCAAGCATATCTAAGCCATATAGAAAAATATACTTAAAATAATTATGAAATTATATTAAACAGAATAAAATCATCCTAAATGGATACACATGATATATCAAGTGAGTGAGTGTCATAATAGTATTAAAAATTTTAAACTCAGAGAGCAGTGCATAAGGAGATAGGGAGAATTAAATCAATTTTGACATAATGACCAAAAATGATTTGTTATGCAAAGTAAGGGAAAATCCTAATGTTTATGTTGTAAAAGAATTAAAATAAAAAACATATATACAGCAAAATCTAATGTTCATATATAACTAAATTAAACTATAAACTAATTAATCTATGTAAATACCCACACCCTCAAACTTCCATTTAACCCCTACTCAACTTTCAGCTCTTAGCTGAAGTAATACTTTCTCAAGAAAGCTTTCCCTAATATCCCCTAAGTCAAGACTTTTATGTACATTCTTACAGTATTGTATATCTTTTTTAAAAGCATGTTACTGTAATTTTATATTTTCTTGCATATTATTTCAATAATATACTTCTTCCCTATTAGACTGTGCACTCCATAAGAGCAGGAACCACACTTTGCTTTGCTCTGCATTAAACCCCCAATGACAAGCACAGTACTATCACATCGTAGATACTCAAAATATTTATGGGTTGAGTATTTGGTGTGGTCAACGTCCTCCAATAACTGGAGAAAAGACTCAATAAACTGGTGAAGTTTATACCTCTAAACTCAAACCAAAGCAAATCTGAATTTAATACTGAAATTATAAGTGAGTACTCTTCCCATTACATAATCAAGCATATTTTTATGCTATTTGTAAATCATATTATTTCTGTATCATCTTTACAAAGAAACATTCCTAATCTATACATTGGTAATACCCTCTATCCCAAGAAGTTTTGGGGACTCTTTCCCCTTTTACCTCTTGAATAAGGGCATTATGCCGAAGTACTTTTCGTGCTTTCATGATACGAACTATAGCAGCTTGGAGATACATTTTCCGGTCCTCATCTACAGCACTTCTAGTTTGTTCCATTTCCTGTTTTACAGGGGTGCAGAAAAGAGCAAACGAGATATTAAATCATCATTGTTCTTAATTCATTTCATCAGTGAGTTTAAATAAATTTCCAATCAATACTGAGCATCAAGGTGAAGAGTATAAGGGGAATAAATGGTGACAGACAGAGACTTGACTTGGGGTGGTGAACAGACAATACAGTGTACAGATGATGTGTTGTAGAACTACACACCTGAAACCTGTACAATTTTGTTAACCAGTGTCACCCCAATAAATTCAATAAAAAGGAAAAAAATACTGAGCATCAAATTATACAGTTATTATGCACCCAATATCACATAATCTTTACCAAAAGAATATTTACAATGAGTTATACATAATTTGTTGAGTTAAAGTTGGAAGGTTATTTAAAAAAATTAACACTACTGTAGACTATATTCAATGTAAATAGGCAATAAAGTAGAACTTAAATGACACAGAGCAATAATTTTCAAGATTGCTGTCCAATCAGTGAGTACAGACACTATACCACAATTCTTTTAGATGCTTCAGTAACTGGCTCCAAATGCATACTGGATCAGGTTTCAAGGGGAAGAACTGTGGAGGGTTCTATTTGGCTCAAGCAGAGAAGCCAGGAAGGATGGGCCAGAAAGGGCATAGCTCCATGCATCTCAAGGTAACAATAGAAGCAAGGAATAGAAGCAGGCAATAGCACATTAATAGGGACCTCATAACAACTTTTAAAAGATAAAATATAACCCATATACTACAAATTATTATTCATTAGTCTGAAGGAAAACAGAATATTGAACTTTTTTTTTTATAATCCTCACCCGAGGATATTCCTCCATCTATCTTCAGATGGTGGGGGGGAATCGATGTGAGAGAAACACATCAATTGGTCGCCTCCTGCAAGACCCTGACCAGGGCCAGGGACCGAACCGCAACCGGAATAGAACCTGTGATTCTTTGGTCCACTGGCCAAAGCTGTAACTGCTGAGCCAAACCGGCCTGGACAGAATATTGAACATTTTAGAGTTCAAATTTAATAGCAATTCATTAACATTTGTTTCCCCATGGGGAAGTTCCTGAAGAGGGCCTGACATCTTATATGCTTTTATATTCTGCCCTAAGCCCAAGAACAGGATGCCACATAGGTGGCAATAAGGAAACATAAGTGATGTAAACAGGCTATCCCAGAACTAAGCAATAATCACAGCTTAGTTAAAAGAATCAACAGCACATGTGCAAACCGGCTCATCTGGTAGTCTGGACCCCACTCCACACCTCACAGATTAGAACTGGAGTTCTGACAAGATCCCCAGGTGGTTCATTTGCACATGAAAGTTTGAGAAGCATTTTTAACAACTCTTCTTTAACAGAAATGTGTTGTAAAATTTTCCCTTATTTTACAAATGAAAAACATAAGAGATATTACTAATCAAGGTACAAATTTTTAGAAAGATGTACCTCAAAGCAATACATTTATTTTAAGAGCAATGCAACACCCTTTTCCTTAGGTACCCATTGTACTACTGTTTTTAAAATCTAAAATACTGGCAGTGATTCTGTTTGTAAGGTTAGTAAATGCAAAGAATAAGCTAGAAAAGATGTATCTTATTATTAATATTGATGTGCAAAGTTTTGTATCATCTCAATGTTATTCCACTTGCAAAGTACAATGCTTATTTCCAAAAGATTACATAGAAAAGCACTTACCTGTGGTGTGTCTTTCTGCATTGATGTAGTAATTTTAAATTTTGTTCTTTTACTGCTGAAGTTCATATTTAATGAAAATGAAGATTCTGCATCAATATCTTCCTACAATAAAAAATAATTCACTTATATGTATAAAACATAAAACCATTACATAAGAATTGTTGCAAATAATATGCTATAAAATAACAAAGCAAAACAAAGAAAACGAAGTTCTCATAATCTTTCACATTATAAAGATTATGTAAGAGAAAATAATTGTCTTCTGTCAAAGAAGTAAAAAACAATTCTTTTCTAATTTTTCACTTGATAGAATTTTAATCAGTTTAGATTAAATAAATAGTCCATTTTCTGGCCCGACTATTATTACATGTACTACCTTTGTATAAGAGAAAAGAATCAAGCTCATTGGCTTAAACAGAATTTAATTTAATTTTTTTTTATCCTCATTTATCTTCAGATAGAGCGGGGAGGAAAGGAGGAAGAGAGAGAGAGAAACATCAATGTGAGAGAGACACATCGACTGGCTGCCACCCACACGACCCCAACTGGGGCCAGGGACAAACTGCAACCGAGGTACATGCCCTTAGTGGGAACTGAAACCGGGTCTCTCTGGTCTGAGGGCTGACACTCTAACCGCTGAGCCAAACCGGCCAGGGCCAAAATTTAATATTTTAAGTTTTATGAAATACCAAGACTCATAATTTTTCTGTCACCCCATTTTGAAAAACCGTTCAACCAAATGTTTTTTAAGTGCTGCAATAACAAAATACCAATTATAAGTAACCTGACAATAAAAGCAAGCTGTTTCCAGTGGCACAACACGTATCAATTCTCCATGACCCTGGTGTAATTCTGACAAGAGTTTGCTCTTCAATTCATGTTGTATTCACTCTGCCAGAAGCAAGTGGCCTTTTCTCGAGTGAAAAGTTTGTAAGCCCATTTTTAGAATCACAACTTCTCTATCAGGCTTAAGAAAGCCACTCATATCATTAGTGGAATTTCTCTATCAGCAGGATCAAAAAGCACTTGGTAAATATACTCATTCTTCATAATAACATAAGAAATTCTTAGAAACCGGGAGATTCATAATTAAGTTTAATGTGCAAACAAGCTATCTATATTTATTTTGTACATTTTTGGGCAGTGAAAATAACATATTTTAAAAATATATAGACCAGCCAGTGTTGCTCACTGGTTGAGCATCGACCCATGCACCAAGAGGTCGCCGGTTTGATTCCCAGTCAGGGCACATGCCCAGGTTGTGGGCTCAATCCCCAGTGGGGGGCATGCAGGAGGCGGCCAATTGATGTTCTCTCTCATCGATGTTTCTATCTCTCTCTCTCCCTCTCCCTTCTTCTCTCTCTAAAATCAATAAAGAAAAAAAATTTATTTTCTTTAAATTTTTTTACTTTTTTTTTCTTTATTGATTTTTAGAGAGAGAGGAAGATAGAAACATAAATGAGAGAGAACATCGATTGGCTGCCTCCCGCATGCCCCTCACTGGGGATTGGGCTCACAACCTGGGCATGTGCCCTGACCGGGAATCAAACTGGCGACCTCTTGGTGCATGGGTCGGCGCTCAACCACTGAGCCACACCGGCAGGCAAGAAAAATATTTAAAACAAAAAAATATATAACTTCTAACTACAACAATTAAGCTTAAAATTTTTTAACTTAAATTTTAAGTTAAAAAGTTTTAAGTCATAGCCCGACCGTAGTGGCTCAGTGGATTGAGCATGGTCCCGTGTACTGTGAGGTCCCAGTTTGATTCCCAGAATGGGGCGTGCAGGAGGCAGCCAATTGATGTTTCCCACATCAATGTTTCTATTTCTCTCCCTTCCTCTCTCTCTAAAAAAAACAAACAATAAAAACATATTTTTAAAAAGTTTTATGTCTTAATTAATTGCTGTAATTAAAATCTTAATATTAAGAATTCTAATATTTTGTTAAGATTCTGAAGTCAAAAAATTTAATCACTTCTCAAAATTAAGAAAAGCCTTTGAGAAGATTTGAATTTCAGAATATATGCAATTTAGAGCTGTTCAACTATATGCTATAAAATGTTATCATAATCTTAGGGATGGTCAAGCAAAATGAATTTATGAGAGAAGTAAGTTGTAGGCTATTAACTTTACCAAAATAAATGAAATACCATCGCCTGGCCAGTGTGGCTCAGTGGTTGAGCATCAGCCCATGCACCAAGAGGTCGCTGGTTCGATTTCCAGTCAGGGCACATACCCAGGCTGTGGGCCGAATCCCCAGTGGGAGGCATGCAGAAGGCGGCCAATTGATGTTCTCTCTCATCGATGTTTCTATCTCTCTCTCCCTCTCCCCTCCTATCTATCTAAAATCAATAAAGAAGAAAAAAAAAAGAAATACCATCTACAAAAATTTTTTCTTATAGGCAGAATAATTTGATGTTGGAGGATTTAACCCACCTCTCTTGCTTTTTATAACCATTTCATTATCCAAGATAGGCTATAATAACAAACACTTGTTACTGGAAAGAAAAAGAGGAATATACTATTGGCTTATTATCCTCATGACAGGTATTAAAAAATATGGTGGTTATTTGAGTCCTGAAATTAAAGTGTTTAAGATGAAGTTACACATGTTGAATATCATACAAATGACATTAATAGGCTGTCATTTGCTACTACAGAACCATGCAATTAAATATTAACTAAATACATTAAAACACACACACACACACACACCCTGGAAAGTTATACAATCAGCTACAGTTTTCAACCTCCATTAACCAAAATACTCCTGATAGCAATTCTTTCCCAATTTTTCAGTAAACTGTTATAGTATAGGACAAATGAAATCAAACTATAAAGGACACATAGGCAACAACTTACATAGCCTTCTCTGTGACTCCTCAAGTTCACAGCTATAAGGAACTGGCAGTAATGTAGCGGACTCAAGTGCTTTCCAAAGTACCAAAGGCATTAACAATCATAACCTACTTTCCATACTGTGAACATCCCATGAAAAGGCTTAAACGTTTAAAATACTTAAATTCCTTAACTTTTAAATCCCCATACCTTTTCTGAATCATGGTTAATCATCTTCACATCAAGTAATGATTTAATTGTTTTTGTCAGTTCCTTTTCATTCATCTGAGTGCTATCTTGAAGCTCTTTATAGCTGACAGTTTCACTGTTGTTGAAGGCTAAAAGAACTGCCATTTGGTATGTTGTAACCATGGCTACGTATGGTTTTCCCAAATAGTTCATTTTAACTTCACCTACAATTAAAACAAAATTGTGACAATAAAATGATCGTTCAAAGAAATATTTTGAAATTGCTTAACTGTTTATTCTAGATATTTCTCCTGAAGTAAGGACTTATATTCATTGTTGTAAAGCCATTTCTGCTAGCAATGTAATTAATTTGTTTGAAGATTTGGGAGTAGGACTCTTAGTTTTAAGTATAAATCACAGTTAAGCTATCATATCTTTACCACAGGGTTTAAACAATGTCTTTAAACAGACAATGGAAGGCTAACTAAAACTTAGGCAGAAAACAGTAAGGGGATGTGGGGTTAGGAAAAGAAACAGACAGCCCTGGCCAGTTTGGCTCAGCAGTTAGAGTGTCGGCCGGCAGACCAGAGAGTCCCGGGTTCGGTTACCGCTGAGGGCATGTACCTCGGTTGCAGTTTGTCCCCGGCCCCAGATGGGGTTGTGTGGGTGGCGACTAGTCGATGTGTCTCTCTCACATCAATGCTTCTCTCTCTCTCTCTTCCCCCTTCTCTCCCTCCCACTCTATCTGAAGATAAATGCAAAAATATGTCCTCAAGTGAGGATAAAAATAAAATAAAAAGAAACAGACAAAGGGGAGAGAATGTTGGCTTGCTAATATATTAGTCACTCCTTCATTTGCTCTCTCTGTCTGCTCTATCCCAGGTAAGGGTCAAGCCTACAGGAAATACAGCTCCAATGAAAAGAATTTAATTATTTTAGGAGAGCATTATTGCCAATGATACATCAGATAAGGGGTTAATTTCCAAAATTGAGTACTCATACAACTCAACAAAAGGAAGACAGAGAACCCAATTAAAAAATGGGCAGAGGACCTAAAGAGACACCTCTCTAAACAGGACATACAAATGGCCAAGAGACATATGAAGAAATGCTCAACATCACTAATCATCACAGAGATGCAAATTAAAACAACTATGAGGTATCACCTCACACCTGCCAGAATGGCTGCCATCAACAAATCATCAAACAACAAGTGCTGGCGAGGGTGTGGAAAAAAGGGGACTCTAGTACACTGCTGGGGGGAATGCAGACTGGTGTAGCCACTACGGAAAACACTATGGTGTTACCTCAAAAATTAAAAATTGAATTGCCATTTCACCCAGTGATCCCACTTCTAGGAATATACCCTAAGAAGCCTGAAACACCTATCAGAGAGAATATATGTACTCCTATGTTCATAGCAGCACTATTTACAATAGCTAAGATCTGGAAACAGCCCAAGTGTCCATCAGTGGAAGAATGGATAAAAAAGCTGTCATACATATACACAATGGAATACTATGCAGCTATAAGAAAGATCTCTTATCCTTTGCGATGACATGGAGGGACCTGGAGAGTATTATTCTAAGTGAAACAAGCCAAGCAGAGAAAGACAAATATCAATTGATCTCACTTATTTGTGGAATACAATGAATAAAACAAACTGATGAACAAAAAAATAGACCCAGAGACACAGAAGTAGGGTACAGACTGACAAACCTCAGAAGAGGGGGTGGGGAGGGAGGAAAGATAAACCACAGAACTTGCATGTATGTGTAACCAATGGACATAGACAACAAAGCTGGGGTTGGGGTGGGGGGGGTTGGGAGGAGGGTGTCAATGGAGGAAAAAGGAGAAACATCTGTAACAAAAATAAATTAATAAGAAAATAAAATAAAATAATTAAGATTTTAATTATTTTAAATTATAATTTCTGCCAAAATTGTTAAAATAGCATCTGCCTTTGCAGCAATTTTCTAGGGGAAAACAAGAATGGTAGGAGAGACAGATAGATCTTAATTTTATTTAAACAGCTGATAGAATAACAGTGTGATAGACTCTACCTTACCCTCAAGAGCCATAAAATATAAGCAGGTTTAGGCGTACTGTAGTTCTGCAATATCCCAAGGAGAGAGCACACAGAAAAACTTGGAACAACTGTATGACCAACATGTATGCATTCTGGAACACTCAGTAACATGTTAAAAAAAAGTTAATGTGACTTTGAGTCATGATGGCGTAGGTAAACGCAGTATCGCCTCCTCCCACAACCACATCAAAATTACAACTAAACTACAACACAACCATCATTCAGAACCGCCTGAAATTGAGCCAAATGGAAGCAGCCAAAATGAGGAGACAAAGAAACATAACCCAGAGGAAAGAAAAGAACAAAACTCCAGGAAAAGAATTAAACAAAATGGAGATAAGCAATCAATCAGATGCAGAGTTCAAAACACAGGTTATAAGGTTGCTCAAGGAACTTAAGGAGACCTCCAAGGAACTTAGTGAGAACATTAACAACATTAAAAAGGACCAGTCAGAAATGAAGGATGCACTAACTGAAATAAAGAATAATTTACACAGAATCAATGGTAGAGTAGGTAAAGCCAAGAAGAAAACCATCAATTTGGAAAATAAGGAAGCAAAAAACACCTAATCAGAACAGCAAAGAGAAAAAAGAACCCAAAAATATGAGGATAGTGTAAGGAGTCTCTGGGACAACTTCAAGTTTGCCAATATTCGCATCATAGGGGTACCAGAAGGAGAAGAGAGAGGGCAAGAAATTGAAAACCTATTTGATACAATAATGACAGAAAACTTCCCTAACTTGGTGAAGGAAACAGACATACACGTCCAGGAAGCACAGAGAGTCCCAAACATGATGAACCCAAAGAGGCCCACACCAAGACACATCATCATCAAAATCCCAAAGGTTAAATACAAAGAGAGAATCTTAAAAGCAGCAAGAGAAAAGCAGTTAGTTACCTACAAAGGAGCTCCCATAAGACTGTCAGCTGATTTCCCAAAAGAAACTTTGCAGGCCAGAAGGGAGTGGCAAGAGATATTCAAGGTGATGAAAAGCAACAACCTACAACCAAGATTACTCTCTCTTGCAAAACTATCATTTAGAATTGATGGACCTATCAAGAGTTTCCCAGACAAGAAAAAGCTAAAGAAGTTCATCACCACCAAACCATTATTATATGAAATGTTGAAGGGTCTTCTTGAAGGAGAAGAACAAAAATATGAACAATAAAATAGCAATTAATACATATCAACAATTGAATCTACAAACAAAATGAGCAAGCAGAACAGAAGCAGACTCATAGATAAAGAGAACTTTTTGTTGCTTGCCAGATGGGCAGAGCTGTGGGGATGGGTGAAAATGATGAAGGAATTAAGTACAAATTGGTTGTTAGCGTGATGAACCTCTAAGGCAGTGGTTCTCAACGTGTGGGTCACAACCCCTTTGGGGGTCGAACGACCCTTTCACAAGGGTCGCCTAAGACCGTCGGAAAACACATATTTCCGATGGCAATTCATAACAGTAGCAAAGTTACAGTTATGAAGTAACAACAACAAAAATTTTATGGTTGGGGTCACCACAACATGAGGAACTGTATTAAAGAGTCGCGGTATTAGGAAGGTTGAGAACCACTGCTCTAAGGGAAGGGGGGAGGGAGGGTGGGATGAAATAAACCAAAGAACTTCTATGCATATATGCATAACCAATGGACACCGACAATAGTGTGGGGAAGGCAGGAGGGAGCAGGATTGGGGAGGAGGGGGTCAATGGGGAAAAAAGAGGGGAGCATCTGTAATATATTCAATAATAAAGATGGGTTAAAAAAAAAAGTTAATGTAAGTCAAATAACTGCTTCCTAAATCATAAAGTTGTGGTATAGTGACTGTATTCCCCCGCCCCCTCCACACACACACACTCCCTGCATTTGACTGTCAATGAATTATAAACTGGCCCAGTATAAAATTTGGTTTTAGAACTCTACATTTTAACTCAAGAAAGCTGTATAGCACATAAACTTAACCCCAGAGGTTGCATTCCCCATGTTAATGGTAATTAGTGACTTTAATCAAGATTTTGTGTTTCTTTATTATGTAATTAAAGATTTTAAAGAATATTATTCTATTCTCCAATTTATTATCACCAAACACATGCCTATTCTAACTTTCATTATACTTTGACTTCAGAAAAAACTGATATTCAGAAATATTTTTCAAAATTATCTGGATAGAAACAGCTCAAGGAAAAAATTCCTAATCTCTGAATTTTCATGAAAGGAGATATATTAATTAGAATATTTGATTCACACACAGAGTTTAAGAAAAAATGATCACTAGGTGTGTACTACTAACATTTAATATAAAGTGTACTTTAAGGTCTTTCATCTCAACATATAAGTTTGAAAAATGTGGTGAGAAGCAAAACATCACATACACTGCATTATACCATTTGTGCAATGACTGCTTAATCATATACCAAAAACAAGTATAAAACAATGCATTAAGCACCTGGATGATTAAATGAGACCATCAGCCAGCATGTCCCTGATGTTATAATATGCTGCCATGGGTATGAAACACAATGAGTCTTCTGTCACATAAAAGTTTTTTATCACCACTAGAACCCAAAGAGCATGAGGGAAGTACAAATGAGTCAAAGTATCACTTATTATTAAGTACAGTCTGCAACCCTTAAAAAGGGGTAAACTAGTGCCCTAGCTGGTTTGGCTCAGCGGTTGGAGCGTCTTGGCCTGCGGACCAGAGAGTCCCGGGTTCGGTTCCCGCTAGGGGCACGTACAAAAAAAAATGGGGGGAGGGGGTGAGCTTTGTATTACACCTTTTTCTTGCTATTTTTTTTCCCCAATAAATTATCAGGATCAGAGGTACATGGACCTCTTCCCACTTTTTCAGCATTCTTATTGGTCAGCTCACAACTGAAAACACTGGGACCTAAGTATCACATCTCAGATTACCTGATAAATGAAATGGGGAATGTACCTTTACAATGGAGCTATGTGTTGGTTACCACCTTAACCAACTGAAGCAACTTTAGTGTTGCTAATAGTGGGACAATCTGACATTACATGTCATCTGTTGTAATATAATATGAAGAACAGAGAATCACCTTGGTATTCTTGCAAACAATATTTAATCTGAATATAATGAAACTTTTAGACCTAATTTCACAGAAAATATAGGGAATTAACATCACAAGTAAGTAATCTGACAAATCCAGAATGCTGGGTATTCTACAAGACAACAGGCTGGGTCTTTTAAAAAAAAAAAAAGTCCTAGAACTTTATGATGGTTGCCAGATGGGAGGGGAATTTGGAGGATGGGCAAAAAAGATGAAGGGATTAAGCACAAATTGGTTGTTCGACTGATGAATCTCAGAGGGAAGGGGTGGGGGGAGAGATAAACCAAAGAATTTATATGCATATATGCATAACCAGTGGACACAGACAACAGTGTGGGGAAGGTGGGGAGGAGGAGAGTGGGGAGGAGGGGATCAATGGTGGGGGGAGTATCTATAATACTTTCAACAATAAAGATAAATTTTAAAAAATATATGTCCAGAGGGTTATAGTAGGGGAAGAGGGAGACAGTGAAGAAAGTGTTAATAAGACAAGGGTCACAAGATCTGTCTGGGTAGTTCTAAATATTCTTCTTGCTAAATGTTAAAATGTAGCACAGTATTTTGCAAACCAGCTGTAAACAGAATGAGCTTGACAGGATCTCAACAGGATAAGTGTAACCAACTGCAAAAAAGAAATCAGGTGTAATTGACCAAATAGTATATATAAGCAAAGACTGAGCGCCTCCCTTCCAGGAGGCAGAGCTTTGGATATAAATCCTGTCTACTTTACTTGCTTCAACTAAATAAAACTACCTTGGGACAACCACATCTCATCTTGTTCTTGAATAGAAATCCCCAAGTGGCAAACCCCTTGAGTTTGGTAACAAGTTTGGTGACTCCAGATAGGACTCTCTTAAAAGGTCTCCCTCTCAGTCTGGTGTGGATACTTGGCGAAGCAGTGGGCAGCGGTAGTTCGCCAGGGGCTTACTTGCCTGTGTCTCCATTATATGAGGAATCTGTCCTATAGGAGATTCCTGCTTAGTGCTGACCACTGGAAAAGCTTGCCTGGCCTGTCTCCACAGCAAAGTGGAGTAACCACCTGAACCTGTTTTGTTAAGCACTTCAGAAGAGAGGCGGGAAGGTCAGCCCCTACAGATGCTTTAATAAGTGTTTCTATTCCTGTTTTGGGTATAGGGGTTGTGAGAAATGTAGTTTCAGTTCTGGTGCACGCTTGGTTTTTAGTTGAGCAGGAACTATCTCTGGGACGCCTGATTCAGGGCCCAACTTAGGTCTAACTCTGGAGGGTTGAGGAAGTTTGTGGGGTAATCCAAGACATCCTCAGTGACAGTCTCTAGTATGGTTGTCTAACTCTGGAGGGTTGAGGAAGTTTGTGGGGCAATCCAAGACATCCTCAGTGACAGTCTCTAGTATGGTTGTCTAACTCTGGAGGGTTGAGGAAGTGTGTGGGGTAATCCAAGACATCCTCCGTGATAATCTCTGGTGTGGTTGTCTGTCATGCAGGAGTTAGATTTTGTTCTTTGTGTGTATATTTGCATTTGCTTTGTTTGTCTGATATGTAAATGTGCTAGTATTTTTCTGGTAGTTACCCTGGAATTGTTACTAGCCTTCCTGGCAAGCTAGGAGTCAGTTATACTGTTACTGGTGGGCTAGTGGGTGCCAGGCTGTTTGAGAGGTTGGAAATACCTCTTAAGAAAAATGAAGGAAATATATTAAAAAGGACCCAAGGATTGGAAACTGAGCCATCAGCCAAGACACTGCCTGTTCTTTTTTTTTTTAATCCTCACCCGAGGACCATTTTTGCATTTATCTTCAGATATAGTGGGAGGGAGAGAGAGAGGGAGAGAAACATCTATGTGAGAGAGACACATCAAGTGGTCGCCACCCACATGACCCCAACCGGGGCCAGGGACAAACTGCAACTGAGGTACGTGCCCTTAGTGGGAACCTGGACTCTCTGGTCCGTGGGCTGACGCTCTAACCGCTGAGCCAAACTGGCCAGGGCGACACTGCCAGTTCTTGAGGGCCTCTGAGAAGATCTCCTTGATTTCTTGCCCCCAGGAGATCCTGCCTCCCTCCCAGGGAGGCCTGTTTCTTCTAGGCTCCCTTTTGTTACCCCTCCCAGCTATCAGCCTCCTGATTCTTTTGGTCCCCCTACTCTGTTAGGAAAGCCTTTGAAAACTACTTCAGAACAGGAAATTAATACTCCCACCCTAGCCCGGCTGGTGTGGCTCAGTGGTTGAGCATCGACCCATGCACCAAGAGGTCGCTGGTTCGATTACTGGTCAGGTCACATGCCCATGTTGTGAGCCAAATCCCCACTGGGGGGTGTGCAGGAAGAGGCCAATCAATGTTCTCTCTCATCAATGTTTCTATCTTTCTCTCCTGTAGCCCCTCCTCTCTCTCTAAAATCAATAAAGAAAAAAAAAATACTCCCACCCTATATCCCTGGATACCTTTACTTGCTTCAAGTAAATAAAAACTACCTTGCAACAACCACATCTCATTGAATAGAGCACCCCAAGTGGCAAACCCCTTGAGTTCAGTAACAAAAGAGGGAAGATTCAAAAACCAAATGCAATTAAATTTCTTTTTTTAATCCTCACCTGAGGATATTTTTCTATTTATCTTCAGATAGAGTGGGAGGAAGAGAGAGGGAGAGAAAGGGAGAGAGAGAGAAACATCGATGTGAGAGGGACACATTGACTGGTTGCCTCCCACCGACCTGACCAGGGCCAGGGACAAACCACAACCGAGGTACGTGCCCTCAACCGGAATTGAACCCGAGACTCATTGGTCTGCGGGCCAACTCTCTACCTCAGACCCAAACTGGCCAGAGCGCAATTAGTAATTTATTACATTAATAACAGGCATCAAAGTAACTGGAAATAATCAGGAAAATATGAATATGTACTTGATGTTAGGTAATATTAAAATCCCTCATTATTGAAGTCAATAATGAGAATTCAGTCACTGATAGAATCACTTTTAAGGTGACTTTCATTTTGTCAGATTTCCAAGATTTCATTTTAGCAAACAGTAACTACCGACACATAATGATTTACAGTTCGCTATGTGCTAACTGGATCTATCACATATATTATCTGTGTATTATCTACATGACTTTGTATTATCCAATGAAGTGTTATCTTCCTTGAGCTCATCTTTTCTCAACTTATCTCTCAGCAACTGACCTGGGATTCCTGCAACTTCTTGCTCTGCCACAAATGAAACTTATTTATATCCAGACAGTGTAACAGTTTCCAGGTTCTGTATTTACATCTCTTCATCAAGTTGTTTCCTCAGAATAGTTCTAGCCAATGTCCTAGTCATAAATCCAATGGAATTTTCATTTCTCTCATTCAGTAACTATCACATTTGATATTGTAGATGAGCGATTTTTAATAGGTTTGCTCCGGCAGGCACACTAGTGAGCCACAAGAATTTTTAAAACATGCAATACCTGACTATTTAGTCAGGGGCACTGACCTCTTTTCCATTAGATTGTCAAATAAAAAAATGACAACAGCCAACACAATAGCCGTGGAAAGTGAATGAACCAAAATTATACCTATTTACTTATCACATCGGCAAAAAATATATATTTTGGTGTGCTGCAGAATTTTAAATTAGTTGGTGTGTGCCATGAGATGAAAAAGGTTGAAAATCATTGCTGTAGATTGTTTAATCCTTAAAATTCTTACCTCTGTTGGTATTACACTCTCAAAAGATGTTCTCTCAGTTGATAAGTGAATTTCACAAAGATAAAGGATAAGGAAATAGACTCAGAGAAGTTAAGTAACCTGCTCAAGGATACAAAGCTAGTACTTAACTCTACATCTTCTGATTCTAAATTCCTTCAAATACCACTTTATACCCATTTCCAACAATCTGTGAAGCCTCTTGGCTTATAACATAAAAATACCTGGGAATGTGGAAATGGACTAGAAAAGGGTAATTTTGATTACATGTATAAGTATGAAATATAGGAGTTCTCAAGAAACAACTCTGAGTGATTAGTCCATGATCAGAGCCAACATTTTAGGTACTCCAGAACAACTATCTTAAACATAGATGGTGTCTGGGAACCTTTTGTTTAGTGAATAAACAAACAACAAAAAAACTTTACTCAATGGTTTCATTGATGGATCACAGGTATTTTCAGTCCTTTCAGTAACTCAAAACAAGAAATGAATTTATAGGTTAACACCCCTTTCCAAAGGAAGAAACTATTTGGCTTTAATTAAGATACAAGCACACAACACTAAAGCAAGATAAAACAAACAAATAAAAGAGCTCCAAAAATCTGGATATTATGGCCCTGTTTGGGAATTTAGTATATAGTTGAAAACACAAAAAGAAAGTTGTTTTCTTTCCTACTTCGATGTTATTGATAACCGTTTTCAGGTCAAATTCCAAACGCAAAAACTATGTACACAGTTTTGTTTTGTTTTCTTTCTGCATACAACTAGTTGCCAAACACCAAAAAAGTACAACTCTCATTAAAATTACTTTAGGATACAGGTTGATTATTGCTAAGGTAATGAGAATAATCAAGAGTTTAAATTCCCCAAGATAGATATGAAGGGGAAGTAAAAGTACATTAAATTCAAGTACATTAATATATATTTGTTTTTTTAATTATCTAAAACACTTAGTCCAGCAATTTTTCCCTTAAAATCAATTATATTTACTAAATGAGAACAGAAAATATTCACAACAGATATAAAATTAAAGGCCAACGACTAAGTTACCACTTATTAAAAATATCAATAAACATCTCTATTTCACAAACTATTGAAAAAATTAAAATGCCCCAGTTGTTCAATAAAGATAAACTTGTATAAATATGTATTACTATATACTAATTATTATGACCTAGTATTACTAACATAAGAGATCACATTCCAAATGTCAATTAGTCAAATAAATGGCACTTAAGAGAAACTACTTACATGAAATTATTCTTAGGTGAATTAGAAAGACTTTCCTAATAAAGGTTATGGACGATTGATCAGATTTTCTTCTACCATTTCTAAGAGATACTTTCTTGTACCATTTCTAAGACATAGTAATATATACACCCTTTCCTTCTTATACAAAGAAAAGTTGATTTTATTGCATTTTTCAAAGCATAAGTAGAGAAAACATGTTTGCTTTGGCTAACATCTTCAGATAACTTAGAGCAATTGCACACAGGGTACAATCATTCAGGTATTACCTCTACTTAAAATAATAAATAATAATAATTACTGTTAACTAATAATAATAAATTAACAGTGGCCCTCACTGATCCAGAAAGAAGCAAAGGAAATGATTAGATTCTGGTTAATCTTTTCTAAAACTGGAAATTAACTGGGACATTCTGCAATTTGCTAACAGTACCACAAATAAAAATCAAAAGGTTATGTCTCCTTACGATGCTATAAAAGTTAGTATAATAGTTATAATAGTTAATATAATGTGTGTTTGTATCTGGCATATTTAGAGAGAACAGGTTTTTTCAGAGTATTTAACTCATTGAGTTTCTAAAGAAAATTCTAATGTCTATAAAATTGCTTGTTATAGAAATGTAATAAACCATTATAAAATTCAAAAATTTAAAAAATAAGCAGTAATAATATAAGCAGCATAACTATTAAATACTATTAAAAACTGCTACACTTGATTTTCTTTATCAGTTGCTTTAATGGTAACCAGAAAGGAAGGTAGAAGAGAAAAGGTTAAAAACCATAATGGGGGGCGGGGGGAAGCAATCTAATCTACAATTAGACTATAGAAAATCTCTTTCTAAATTATTAACATAATCAGAGCAGATAAATTTCATTAAACTAGATATAATTAAGTTCATTTTACCTGTGCAGAGATAATGTAACCACGTAAGTTTCCTCCCACTGAAATGCTGGCTGTAAAATAATTCAAACTGTAAAAAAATTTAAAAAAATTATTTTCAGCTACTGTAACAACTTACTTGGTTACTAATACACTAAAAAAGTAAAAAAAAGTTCATGTTACAAAAGACATTATTGCCCATCTGGTATACCTACTCATTTTATACATGAGAAAACACATTTGTGCAAGTCTTTAAGCAACATCATACAAATATTACTCCAGCTCTTTTCACTTACAACCTTGTCCAGGGTATTTTCCACTAAAACGCAGCCCTGCAAATTTGACTTTTTGTATAAATTCAGAAATGACATAGTGATTCAATATCATTTTTTAAAGTTACCAATTTAGACTTTATAAATATTAACTACTGATCCAAAACACCATTATATAAATTTTAATATGAAAACACAAGCCATACCTTTATTTCTAATCTATTTATCAATGTATACCTTTGCTGAAGGACAGGCTGATTAATATATTTGTGGTTACCTATAAAGTGACAACTATGATTTAACTTCCACATCCAGTCAAATACTAATACAAGAAAAGCTTCAGAGTACTTGTTTTTGTATCTCATTTCATTAATATTATTGCAAAAAATTAAATTTAACATTCTATCATTGTAGCTTTGAAATTTAAAAAATTCATTTGTTGGACTGAATGTGTAATTGTAGGACTCCAGCCCAAAACACACAGAGTTCATATCTTTTTAAAATTATTATTTTAAATTGATTTTAGAGAGAGAGAGAAACATCACTTTGTTGTTCCACTTATTTAGACATTCAATGGATGGTTATTGTATGTGCCCTGACCGGAGATGGAACCTACCACCTTTGGCATATCAGGATGATGCTCTAACCAACTGAGCTACCCAGCCAGGACAAAGTTCATATCTTTTAATGAGCTGTTACATAATATACAGTTAGAAAATAATACTGAAATACAAAAAAGATAAAAACTCAACTTCATTGCAAAAATGAAAAATAAATGCATCATCTCACAATTCAGAATTGTGGACAGACATTTTCTTTTAAGATTTTTACTCATTTTGAGAGAGAGAGAGGAAGGGAGAGGGAGATAACCATCGATGTGAGAGTGAAACATCAATCCGCTGCCTCCTGCATGCTCCCTATAGGGATCAAGTCCTCGTGCCTTTCCAGAATCGAATCAGCAACCTTTCAGTGCACAGGATGACTAAGCCACACTGGCCAGGGTGTGAACAAACTTTTTAGTATGATGTACCACATGTAATATACCTACAGCTTTTATATATATATATCAAACTTTACCTTTTGTACTTTCAAAAAAAAGTTTAAATAAAACAATTAGTAACATCTGACCTTTCAGAGGCACTATGTCCATTCCTTACAACAAAACTGATAACTGCCAGCCAAGGGAATTAATAAATTCTTTCAGCAGTTTATTCCAACTTTGCCTAGTCAAAGCTCAAACTTGTCAAGTATGTTTCCCTGCAAGGGAACATCATTCTCCTCTATGAGCAAATCCACCAATCCCTTCGCATGATAAATAGGAAATGACTGGCAACTGGAATACTTAAGATTTTCTTCCTGGTTCTAATGTAGATAAAGAGAAAATAAAAATATGTCACAAAAGGATCCCAGAGCCCTGGCCAGTTTGGCTCAGCCGTTTAGAGCATCAGCCAGTGGACTAGAGAGACCTGGATTCGGTTCCCACTAAGGGCACGTACCTCGGTTGCAGTTTGTCCCCAGCCCCGGCTGGGGTTGTGTGGGTGGCAACCACTCGATGTGTCTTTCTCACATCGATGTTTCTCTCTCTCTCTCTCCCTCCCTCTCTTCTTCCCTCTTTCCCTCTCACTCTCCCTCCCGCGTTTTATCTGAAGATGAATGCAAAAATGTCCTCAGGTGAGGATTAAAAAAAAAAAAAAGTATCCCAGAGATATGCTTTGACTAATTAATAACCTCCAAGGGTGTCAATAAAATTCAATTACTGCTATACAACTCAATTATGAAGCATTTATAATAAATTTGTAGACAAAGCAAATTAAAACATTTCTGAAACTGAGAAAACCAAAGTTTAAAATACTCTTTACAAATTATTTAAGTATAAAACTAGCTTTAGGACATACATTCAAAGCTCTGAAGGCACATGTTTTACCACCTTTAACTTTTCTGTTTACCCCTAGCAACTGGTACTATCAGTAAAGTTTTATTGATGATGATTATCAATATGCCAAAAAAAATCCCATTCCTTTATCCTTAAATTTAAAATCTGATAAGCCAGTCATAACAAAAAGATTCAGGTCAAAGGGTTCAATTCCTGGTCGGGGCACATGCCCGGGTTGTGGGTTCAGTCCTGGATGGGGCACGTAGGGGAGGCAGCAATCGATGTTTCTCTCTTATATCAATGTTTCTCTCTCTCTCTCTCTCTCTCTCTCTCTAAAACAAACAAATAAAAAAAGCATATCCTTGTGTGGAAAAAAAAGACAAAAGTTGCAAAACCTTGCTTAACTATATCATAAAATAATCATTATCAAAGTTTATTAGTAAGAAATATATCTTGACTGAACTTCAGCATCTTTCACATATCATCTGAGGGCATAATTAGAATTCAAATGGCCTTAAAAATGAACATTTGATATTCAATTAGTTTATTCACTTCTAATTGAGAGCTGCATTAATATGCATTATTCAGATTTGTGGACCAGGTAAACAACAACAACAAATAAAACAAAATTTACTGGTCTAATGTGCAAAATAAATTACCTCTAATTAAAGCTTAATTTCCAGTTTTAAAATTCATATGTGTAAAATGAAAATAATTTTTGATAAATAGCTATGTTAAAGATTAAGATATAAAAAATATAAATGATCACTAAGGTAAAATGAATTAATTTACATGTGAAAAATGTACACTATTAAGTAAACACAGATAGATTTTCATTCCTGTGTAATTGAAAACTTGGAGTAGGATAAAATAAGACTACCAACTCCCTCTACTGGTAATTAAAGAAAATCCAAATGGAGAGAACAATATTCTTAGAAGTATAATTTCACAGTAGGAAAGAAACCCACTTCCCATTCATAAATAAGGAAACTGAAACCTGATGGTCACACATTAATAAATAGAGTTTATGGTATTAAAAATTATTAATTTTCCTAAAATTTCTCAAACAAGTAGCATCTGGTCTCAGTGTGCCCCATATCTCTTGCTAAGTGGCCCCAGGCCCAGCACTAGCAGCAGCTGGCCTTGGTTCAAAGCTTGGCCTCTACTGGGCACCTACAAGCCCAGCACTAGTTGCAGCCATATCTGCCTATCGCTTTGTAGATCATGGTGGGTGGCTCCCGCAGAACACAGGTGAAGGCTGACCGTTGGCCTATACCTCCCAGGAGACCCCCAAGCCAGTACACCCAGTGGACAGCTTCAGACTACATCAAAGCACCACCCAACCACTTCCATAAGCAACACACTCAAGAGGCAGACTCAGTGGACACCAGAGTCCCACTGAAGTAAGTCCTTTTCTGTGGGTGGGCCACTGCACAGCTGATCCTCCACGGTGGTCGCAGCCAGTCCTTGCAGCCAATCGGCCTAGGGGTTAAGTCCTTCCCACTGACATGCCAACAGCAATCAAAGCTCAACTACAACAGGAGGGTGTACACAGCACCCAGGGAAGCCAGGTGTGTGGTGTGTGTAGGGAGGAGAGGCGTGCACCTAGAACACCCAGTTTGGGCAAACAGGGAGGCTGTGCCGCTGGACCCTACAGGACACCTACTACAAAAGGCCACTCTACCAAGCCTGGGAGAAGTAGCAGTTCTACTTAATACATAGAAACAAATGCAGGGAGGCTGCCAAAATGAAGAGACAAAGAAACATGTCCCAAATTAAAGAACAGAACAAAACTTCATAAAAAGAACTAAACAAAATGGAGACAAGCAATCTGTTAGATGCAGAATTGAAAACACTGGTTATAAGGATGCTCAATGAACTTAGGGGAAGAGTAGATGAACTTAATGAGAACTTCAACAAAGATAGGAAACATAAAAACGAAGCTAGAAAACATAAAAAAGAGCCAGTCAGAAATGAAGACTACATTAACTGAAATGAAAAATACATTACAGGGAATTAACAGTGGAGTACATGAAGGAGAGGATCAAATCAGAGATTTGGAAGATAAGGAAGCAAAAAACACCCAATAAGAACAAAAAGGGGAGGGGGAGATAAACCACAGAATTTATATGCATGTATTATGCGTAATCATGTACACAGACAACAAAAGAAAAAAAAAACAACAACAACAAAAAGAGTACCAAAAAAAAAAAATGAGGACAGTATAAGGAGCCTCTGGGACAACTTAAGCATACCAACATCTGCATCATGGGGGTGCCAGAAGAAGAGAGAGAGCAAGGAATTGAAAACCGATTTGAAAAAATAATGACGGAAAACTTCCCTAATCTGGTGAAGTAAATAGACATACATGTTCAGGAAGTAGAGTGAGTCCCAAACGAGATGAACTCAAAGAGGCCCAGACAAAGACACATCATAATTAAAATGCCAAAGGTTAGACACAAAGAGAGAATCTTATAAGCAGTAAGAGAAGAGCAGTTAGTTATCTATAAGGGAGCTCCAATAAGACTATCAGCTGATTTCTCAACAGAAACTTTTGGCAAGAAATATTCAAAGTGATGAAAAGCAAGGACCTACAACCAAGATTATTCTACCCAGCAAAGCTATCATTTAGAATCGAAGGAGAGATAAAGAACTTCCCAAACAAGAAAAAGCTAAAGGATATATGCATATATGCATAACCAATGGACACAGACAATAATGTAGGGAAGGCAGGAGGGGGATGGGAGGGGGAAAGAAGGAGTCAATGGGGGGAAAAAAGGGGGGACCTCTGTAATACTGTCAACAATAAAGATTTTTTAAAAAGCTAAGCCCTGACCGGTTTGGCTCAGTGGTTAGAATGCCGGCTCACAGACCAATGAGTCACGGGTTCGATCCAGTTGCAGTTCGTCCCCGGCCCTGTTTGGGGTTGTTCAGGAGGCAACCAGTCAATGTGTCCCTCTCACATCAATGTTTCTCTCTCTCTCCCTCCTACTCTATCTGAAGATAAATGGAAAAATATCCTCAGGTGACAATTAAAAAAAAACTAAAGGAGTTCATCACCATCAAACCAGTATTACATGTAATGTTAAAGGGTCTTATTTAAGAAGAAAAAACAAAAAGATAAAAAATATGAATAATAAAATAGCAATATAGGGTGGGGCAAAAGTAGGTTTATAGTTGTGAGTATGCAAAATACAAAGTTTATTCTTGCATTATTATTTATTAATTACTGTATTATTTTCCATATTAACAACTGTAAACCTACTTCTGCCCCACCCTGTACATATCTATCAACAACTGAATTTAAAAAACAAAATAAACAAGTAGAACAGAAACATAATCATAGATACAAAGAACATTTTTTATGGTTGCCAGATCGGAGAGGGTTTGGGGGCATGGGTGAAAAAAGTGAAGGGATTAAGTACAAATTGGTAGTTACAGTATAGTCACGGGGATGTAAAGTATAGCATAGGGAATACAGTCAATAATATTGTAATAACTATGTATGGTGTCAAACAGACATGAGATTTATCAGGATGATCATTTAGTAAGTTATATAATGTCCTTTTTAAAAAAATTTTGTTTCTTAATATTTTTAGAGAGATAGGGAGAGACAGGGAGAGATAGAAACATCGATGAGACAGAACATCAATCAGCTACCTCCTGTATGTCCCCCACTGGGGATTGGGCCCACAACCTGGGCATGTGCCCTGACCAGGAATCAAACCAGTGACCTCTTGAGGCATGGGGTCAACGCTCAACCACTGAGCCACACTGACCGGGCATAATGTCTTTTTTTTAAAATATGTTTTTATTGTTTTTTTTTTTTTAGAGAGAGAGAGAGAGAGAAACATTGACATGAGAGATAAACATCGATCGGCCGCCTCCTGCACGCCCCCTACTGGGGACCAAGCCCACAACCCGGGCATGCGCCCTGACCTGGAATTGAACCAGTACCTCTCAGTCCATGGGACAACTCTCAATCCACTGAGCCATAGTGGCCAGGTTATATAATGTCTAATCACTGGGTTGTACACCTGAAACTGTAATTGAAAAACAAAATTATTTTTTTTCCAAAAAAATGAAAAATAAAATACTATTATTGGAAAATAATTATTTAAAGGGGCGAGAGAAGAACAACATAAAGTTAGAAGGACATTTTATTTCTGCCAGCCCCCATCTGCCTTAATTTCAGTCTGAAAAGCAGGCTCCAAAGAAGAAATGAAAAGACTGTCAAAGGTGAAGGGTCAGTTTTTCTTGCCAGTCACAAATATATTAAAATGCCTTTACTTGTTGGCTACCTAATCCCTTGCTCTAGTTTGCATCTATCCTTTCTGCAAATTTCATAATAATCTGGGCTCATACTCTGCCCATCCAAATGTATGCTCTTCATACAGTTTCAACGGTTTTTGTTTTAAAGACTTTTCTAAGAAAATGCAAAAGTCCTAAATTATACCTCTATTCTGAAAGTCTACCTAATGCCTGGTATCTTGAAATTCACCTGGTTGTTTATAGTACTGTACTCTGCTATTATCACTACTACTTAATTATTACTTGTAACATCAGCTACCGTTTGAGTACTTACTATACACCAGGCTAAGTGCTTTAGTGCTTTACATGATTTCATTTCATTTTCATATTAACACTCTCAGGTAGTACTACTACCAACTAACAAAAAATTAAAAAGTTAATTGCCCAAAGTCACAGATCATAGTAAATGACAGAATAGATATTTGAAACCAGGAATTATGATTCCAGAGCCTACACTGTTATTTTGTTATTTAATCCTTATTTTGAAAGAAACAAAAATAACATACTGTAAAAAATAATTCAAACTACCCACTGTGAACATCTCTGGAAATAGTGTAATCAAATACTATTTCATTTTAAACTTCATAAACGTATGTATAACTCAATGGTTCACAACCTCAAATCACTGCGAAATCAGAGGTTTTTAAAAGATAATGAAGAGTTCTCTAGACAAAAAATGCTAACCAAACTTCCATCCAATCAAGAAATAAGAAGCCTCTTTTGGTGAGTTATAGAATCAGTCACTTTCATGAGAAATGAAAACATGTTCACTCAAAAACTTGTACATGAATGTTTACAGCAGCATTACTCAGTAGAAACCACCCACATGTCCATCACCTGATGACATGCGGTATAAAATGCGGTATATCCATATAGTGGAATATTTGGCAACAAAAAAGAATGAACTATCGACACATGCTACAACATGGATGAACATTATGGTAAGTGGATGAAGTCAGTTACAAAGGACCACATATGATATGACTCTATATGAGATATCCAGAATAGGCAAATCTATAGATTGGCCAGAGAGGGGGAGAAGACAGTTGGGGGGAAATGGGGAGTGATTACTAATGCATAAGGGATTTCTTTTGGAGTAATTTTAGGATAATAAAAATGTTCTACAATTAATTGTGGTGATGATGGTTGCACAACTTTGTGAATATACTAAAAATCACTAAAACTGTATACTTTAAATGAGTGAATTGAGAGTATCATGGTTTGAACGTTTGTGTCCCCTCAAATTCATATGTTGAAATCCTAATGTGTAATGTGATGTACTAGGAGGCGGGGCCTTTGGGAGGAGATTTAAATCATGAAGTTGGAGCCCCTATGATGGAATTAGTACTACTATAAAATAGACCCCAGATACCTCCCTAGCTCCTTTTACTATGTGAGAATACAAGAAGTCTGTAACCTGAAGAGGGCCCTGGCACATGGTACCCTGATCTCAGACTTCCAGCCTACAGAGCTGTGAGAAATAAATTTCTGTTGTTTGTAAGCCACCCAGTCTGTTGTATTTTGTTATAGTAGCCTGAATAGACTAAGACATATGGTATATGAATTATATCTCAATAAAGCTGTTAAAAGATATAGTCTCTACAGTCTCATTAAAAGCTTTTGGTAAAGCATTCTAAGGTTTCTATTCAGTCACATTCTAAGGCAACTTTTACTTTGAATTTTCCAACTTCAACCCATTTTTCTAGAATATTTCACATTCTATATATATTTACCTACATAATAGCCCAGAAATAAAAATAACTACTACAAGGGATAAAATGAGGTATAAAAATGGCTCAAAATTCAAATAAAAAATTAGAAAATGATTGTTTTAAGTAGGTTCTAAACTTTCTTCTAATATCAAAATTTTTTGTAATTTAAACTTGCTAAAGAGCAGATAATACAATTAACTAAGAATAAGAGACATGGCTTTACAAAGAACTCTATCACAACCTTAGCATTTGAATTTTAATATTAGTAACTGTAATAATTTACATTCTTCCTACAAAGTACACTAATTATAATTTATAAATATATTTTTATATCACAAGCTGTTAAGACTTTGGAAAAAAATTTTTGAGGGATATAACATGGAGACAATTATTACAACTCCTTAGACCTTCTAATACATATCCTGCAAACTTACCATCTGTACACTTTTTTCCAATTCCTGGGGAATCGCAAATGTAGATGAAGGAGCCTGAGTAAGAGGCCATGCACCAGCCTAGAAGTAAAAAAGTAAAATAAAAAGTTAAACAGACAACATCTAACTTGAAAATAAATATTTATAAAATAATTTAAACAACTAAAGCACCTCTTTTTTCCTTCCTCAAAATATTGATAAAACTCATCAGCATCACTATCATGGCACATTTCTTTCCAAATCAATATAGTATATAACTTTAGAAGCTATAATCCATTGACTGAAAGAAATGTAATCAGGCCTCCATTTATTAATCCTTTGGATCAGACTATTTTAAATGATCAGTAAATGCCTACAATAATAAAACACATACTCATACCTGTAGAACATATATTTGAAAACTAATTCCCAAATCTATTACTGTGTCTTGATTTTTGATAAAATTGTTGAACTTATTGTTGAGATCAGCACTGACACTCATATCTGTATACATCCGATGTAGCTTGCTGGTAAATTCATAACCACATGCTTGCTGTAAAAAAGTTTTTAAAAATATGTGATTTAAAAAGAAAAATAACAAACCATATTAATTAATAAGAACATGTTACTATTGCTAGGTCTATGGTCAAGGGTCTGCATATTATATTCAAGTCTACTATACAGGAAAATTATCAACTACTGAATATCTCAGGATAAATATGGATCAGCTACTACTTATTTCATCAATGTTTACGCTAAAATGATACAAAAATAAACTAAAATTCAACTGCACTACAAAACTTGTACTTAAAGGAATATTTTAGGTATATTCATTTAAAAGTAATAAAAATCTGCCCAGCTGGTGTGGCTCAGTGGTTCAGCATCAACCCATGCACCAAGAGGTCGCCGGTTCGAATCCCGGTCAGGGCACATGCCCCAGTTGTGGGCCAAATCCCCAGTTTGGGGCATGCAGGAGGTGGCCAGTCCATGTTCTCTCTCATCGATGTTTCTATCTCTCTCCCTCCCTCCTCCTTCCTCTCACTCTAAAAATCAATAAAAAAAAAAAAAAATTTTTTTTAATAATAAAAGTAATACAAATCTTTTGTTAACACTGTTTATCTTGTGGATAAGTCTTTATCAATATATACAGAGAGATCTGTCCTTTTTAGCAGAGTATTTGCTTATCCCACCATATGAATATACCATTACACATTTAACCAGTAACCTATTGGTGAAGTATTTCCTATTATTATATAATCCTATTATTATATATAATGCTGCAATGAACATCTTTACGTACTAGTGGAATAATTTCTAGGACATTATCAGATCAAAGGCTTAAGTTACCTTTAATTTATTGATCATGGCTTCTTCAGAATCCATAGACATTGATAACCCGTGAATTAAACGTTTCGCCAGCATTCTTGCGTAGAACTATATTAAAAAATATTTCTAAAGATTACTTCCTTTCTGATGACTTAAATTTAAAAAATAAATCTGACTAAAACAAATAAAATGTCTCTATTCACAACTTACCTTTTGAAAAACATCCTTATCATCGATATATTTGAAAACAGTAATGAAGCTGGTAAGTTTGTCTTCCACTTCATTCTCAGTCATCCCCTTCGCTGATTTCTTTAGTAAGTTGTCACAGTACTTAGCAAGCTCAAATAGAAATTGACAGTAAATTTTATAAAGGGCCCTTCTATACATATCATGCCTCAAGAGAGGCTAAATGACAATAGTACAAAATATCAATAAGTAGGGTCTCTGCCATCCTAAAGCTTATGTTTTAAAAGTTATGAACATGAATTAAAGAACTCAAAATATATGTCATAAGGTAAATTTTTAAAAAACTATGAACAAGTCAAAAATCTAATTAACACTTGGTGAACAATAAAACACTGACATAAGCAACAGAAGTTTCAAAAGAACACCTAAGATGAGTTTTGAGTAGTTCTAGAATTTTTGACATTAAACAAGTACTGTTTTTCACTCTTACATCCACCTTATAATTAAGTTCCTTTCATGGTTATTTTAAAAAAGTAATCATTAAATTTCTTTTCAATTTCAGATAAAATCTCTAAGAGAAGTAATACAAATTATTTCAAAGCAGACATACTTTAAAACCCAAACTTTAGTGCCCACTTCGGCAGCACATATACTAAAATTGGAACCATACAGAGATTAGCACAGCCCCTGCATAAGGATGAAGCATTCCGTATTTTTAAAAAATGAAACTTCATAAAATGAAGTATTTTTTCCTTCAGTTATTTCTTAATAAAAGGCTATAGTATATATGGCCTACAGCATTCCTTAAATAAATGGCAAATTATATATGATGTAATCACTTTTATTTTAAATAATTTAGTTTCATGTATTTTTTTCTGAGAAATGCTACAAAAACAAATTAATTTAACATTTCCCTCAGTTTTTATTTTCTAATATTGCTGTTTCATAAGATTATTTTTAAGCAATCATCAAACTTACCAATTCAGGAGCTTTGCAAACAGACTTGGGTTCTCTATAATTTACAACTGATGTAAGAGCCTAAATAGAAAACAGGCCAGTAATTAGCCATCAGTAATAGGGTATAATCTGCACGACCATAAATTATTACTCCACATAAAACACAGAATTTTAGTCGTAGTTGTTAATTTTGTTTTTATTTTGAACACAAGGTAAACTCCTCTAAGTGTATGCCTCGTAATAGTTATAAACAATTATATATCTTGTTCCTACTGTATTCTCTTTTTAAAAATTCTCACCCAAGGATATTTTTCCATTGATTTTCAGATAAAGTGGGAAGGAGGGAGGGAGAGAGAGAGAGAGACAAACATCGATGTGAGAGAGACACACTGAATGGCCGACTCCCACACGACCCTGACCAGGGCCAGGATCAAACAACCACCAAGGTACACGCCCTTGACCGCCCACCGGAATGGATCCTGCAACTCTTTGTTCTGGGGACTGACGCTCCAACTGCTGAGTCAAACCGGCTAGGGCCCTACTGTATTCTTTATATCTCATTACTGATATCTGAACACAGACAAAATAAGACTACACTTTTAAAAATCCTATAACAACCATATAAGCAAATTTCCTTTCAAGTATACCAAAATCCAAGTTTGTAAAATAGCCCTAGCCAGTTTGGCTCAGCAGTTGGAGTGTCAGCCTGTAGGCCAAAGGGTCTCAGGTTCAATTCCTGGTCAGGGGCATGTATCTGGGTTGCAGGTTCAATCCCTGGCCCTGATGTGGGTTGTGCAGGAGTATCGATGTGTGTGTCTCTCTCACATCAGTATCCTCAGGTGAAGATTAACAACAAAATGTTTGTAAAATACATTTATTTTTCTTTCAAATACTATTCAGTATAGCCTACATATTATATTCAAAGAAAAAAATCTGCACTAAAAAATTAAAAGTATACATGTTTTTCAGAACATATGAGTTTACTAACAATTCCCCTTATATGGCATAATCATGAGAAATTCAATTCCCATATATAATTCAAACTTAAATTTAACTATTCAGTTGTTAATCTGAATGTTATTATTTTGAATTTCACATTTAAATTAAAGTTAATCTCCATGTCAACATTAGAAATCTCATAATTAGAAGCCTCAATCCTGAAACCGCCTTAAAAAAGGAGTAAATAAAGAGAATTCCAGTTAACCCTTAAACAACATGGATTTGAACTGCATGGGTCCATTTATACCCAGATTTTTGTCTATAAATACTGTAAATATATTTTCCTTAAGATTTTTTTCTTTTTTAAATATTTTTCTTTATTGACCTTAGAGAGAGAGGAAGGGAGAGAAAGAGATGGAAACATTGATGAGAGAGAACATCGATTGGCCGCCTCCTGCATGCCCCCCACTGGGGATTTGGCCCACAACCTGGGCATGTGCCCTGACTAGGAATTGAACCAGTGACCTCCTGGTGCATGGGTCGACACTCAACCAGTGAGCCACACCAGCCGGGCAAGATTTTTTTTTCTTTATTGATTTTAGAGAGAGAGGAAGGGAGAGAGAGAGAAACGTCAATCAGTTGCCTCCTGTAAGCACCCCGACCGATCGAACCTACAACCTGGGTATGTGCCCTGACTGGGATCAAACCCGAGACCTCTCAGTGCAAGGGATGACACTCCAACCAATTGAGCCACGCCGGCCAAGGCCTCTAAGATTTTCTTTTTTCTTTTTTTTTTTTTTAGCGGGAGGGAGAGAGAGAGGAAGAGAGAGAGAAACATCGATGTGAGAGAGACACATGGAGTGGGTGCCACCCACACAACCCCAACCAGGGCCGGGGACAAACTGCAACCAAGGTACGTGCCCTTAGTGGGAACCGAACCCAGGATTCTCTGGTCTCCGGGCCAATGTTCTAACCGCTGAGCCAAACCGGCCAGGGCTAAGATTTTCTCAATAACATTTTCTATTATCTAGCTTACTTTATTGTGAGAATACAGTATATAATAAATATATAGAATATGTGTTAATCAACTGTTTATGTTATCGATAAGGCTTCTGGTAGTATCAGTAGGCTATTAGTAGTGATGGTTTTGGGAAGTCAAAAGTTATACATGGATTTTCGACTGTAAGGGAGTGGTATCAGGGTCCCTGAGACCCTGTCCTGTTCCAGGGTCAACTGTATATATGCAGACATTTCCCTACTTAAGATGATTTTTACGATTTTATTACTTTATTATGGTGAGAAAGCGATAGATATTCAATAAACTGTAGTTTGAATTTTTATCTTTTCTAGGGCTTGTGATATATGGTACAATATTCTCTCGTACTGCTGGGCAGTGGCAGTGAGCCACAGCTCCCAGTCAGCAATGCCACCACGAGGGAAACAATCAATATGTTACCATATTTTGTATTAGATGATTTGGCTCAACTATAACTAATAGAAGTGTTCTGAGGAAAAAAAAAAAAAAAAAAGAAGTGTTCTGAGAATATTTAAGGCAGGTTCAGCTAAGCTATGATGTTCGGTAGGTTAGGTATATTAAATGAATTTTTGACTTATGATATTTTCAACTTATGATGGGTTTACCAGGACATAACCCCATTGTAAGTTGAATAGCATCTATAGATATAGATATTACTAAAGTTACCTTATCCAGTGCACTCATAAAGTGCTGATCACCATTCAAAACAGTGTTGATAAGTTGAACAAATTTACCATGCACTTCCAAAACTGACTCCACAAATAGTGTTGGCATCTAGAAGTGTAAAATACAAAGTACAAAAACACGTTTTAAGAAGTTCAAGGATATAATTAGGCTTATTAAATAGTCATTTAATTAAGACTAAAGTTTTTCACAAGCAAATTAATGTTACATACACACACACACACACACACACACACACACACACACACACATATTCTCAAAAAATATTTTTAACCAAAGCTGTCTTAAAAATCTAAAACTCTGATGTTGAAATTGACTGTCATTCAACACCAGAAATGCAGGACTGTAATTCCCCTGTCAGAAGAACCCACTAAAAACACACTTCTCTCTGGTGCTGGAATACTGTATTTTAAGGGTACCACCAAGCCTATCATTTTTCAAAGAAGATTATATAAACAAAAACTGCCTTCAAAAACTGAAGGCTGAGAGAGAGAGGAAGGGAGGGAGAGAGAGGGAGGGAGGGAGAGAGAGGGAGGGAGGGAGAGAGAGGGAGGGAGGGATGGAGGGAGAGAGAGGAAGAGAGAGAGGGGGGGAGGAGAAAGAGAAAGAGAAGTCCAAAAGCTAGTATTTGAAATTGAGACCCCTGGAGCTGGGCAATTCTTCACATCTCAGAGGGAAGGAAGAAATACTTAGTTGTGCAAACATGAGTTTTCACTCTTAATGGGTATAATTATAAAGTTATTAACTAAGAACTTCAGGAAAGCAGCTAAAATTATGTGTCTACTACAAATGCTTTTTCTTGTATTGCTATATCCCAGTCCTTGATACCAAACTTTATGCCTCTATGCCTAATGTCATTTAATACCCTGAATCTGTAAAACTAATAATATAAACTAATAACCCAATAAATAACACAGACTAATAAACATAAAAAATATAAACTAATAGTTTTTTTAAACAGAAAACTTCTGTATTACTGTGGTAGGACATAAAATCTAAGATTTGCCATAGACAAATAATCTACAAATGAAGTGATGAGTATCTAATAACTGCCCCTTGATGATGCTGTCTATACATAGATTACTGCATTACAGATGACAAATAAATATCTCTATTTAGGAAAAAGAGCTAACATTTCATGTCATGTTTATTCTATTCATCAAATATCACTAGTGAAAACAAGATGGTCCAACAAGACTGATGACAGGAATACACTGCCAGGAAAGATGCCTTTTTATAGTCATTTGATTGTCAGAGAACTCTTAAGAAAGATGGGAAATAGGAACATCATAGTCACTGTTAGATATTTTAGGTAGCAAGCATATATTTAAGGGAAGATTGTTTTAATCTAAATTTGCTTCCTGGGCTACCAAATTCAGAGTATATATAAAGAAAGCAAATTGTGAGTTCTCTATATTACCAATGATTAATTCCATTACCACTACAACTATTAGTGCCAGTTACACAGAAATACAAATATTTAAAAATAGCAAACATATTTCTTCTGAGAGGTTAAGCAACAATTGCTAAATGAACACATCAGTATAACTGAGAAGAAGCTTATCTCATTCAATGATTTTGTAATAATTTGATAATTCCAAAATGTGTCCAACAAACTCTAGGTTTGGAATATTTTAATAAAGATGTTTAATCTATTCACATGGTAAAACTTTTCTTTCATTGTTTAGGAGAGTAAAGGAAAAAAAAAAAAAAAACCAATTCCATGATAATTTGATTAAGAGAAAATTTTTCCAGTTCCTCATATAACTCACATTTTCCTGAGTAAGATTACTGGTTGCTCTAAGGCCCTCATCATGGACATGATTTTGCAGCTCCTGTATCATATGAGGTAAACCAGTGGACACAGCACGAAGTAAGACATACATATTTGCCATGTCTGAGGGGGGAAAAATTTGATTATTAGATTTCTAAATATTTCAAAAATATTTTAAATATATTAGATAATATATGGCTAAAAATGCAGAATTATAAAAGAGTATGCAGATAAAGTCCTCCATTGCTACCTCCCAACTACACAGTCCCCCTTCCCCCAGGAAAGCAATATTGTGGTTAATATCTTTTCAAAGCTGTTTCATGCACAGTCAGGCAAATACATATATTCTTCCCTCTGCTCCTTTTTATAAAATAGTGTAGTGTATTTTGCAACTGCAGAATACAGCATTTTCACTCAGATACCTTTTTTCTATCAGTACACTTGAGTGTTTCTTCATATTTTACAACTGTATAGCAGTCCATTATATATTACAATTACTTAGCAATTGATGGATTTTTTTTTCTCCAATCTCTTGATACTACAATGTTACAATTAAAAGTCCTATATATGGACAAGAATATATATAGTATAAATCCCTAGAAGGGGTATTGCTGTGTCAAAGCTTAATCTTCTAGATCTAAACAGATCTCCCGCCCTGGCCGGTTTGGCTCAGCGGTTAGAGCGTCGGCCTGCGGTCCAGAGAGATCCGGGTTCGGTTCCCGCTAAGGGCGTGTACTTCGGTTGCAGTTTGTCCCCAGCCCTGGTTGGTCATGCGGGTGGCAGCCACTCAATGTGTCCCTTTCACGTCGATGTTTCTCTCTCTCTCTCTCTTCCTCTCTCTCCCTCCCACTCTACCTGAACAAAAAATGAAAAAATGTCCTCGGGTGAGGATAAAAAAATAAATAAATAAATAAATAAACAGATCTCCCAACAGCAGGAAGCTACCTTGCCAACAATGTGTTATCAAACATCTTAATCTTTGCCACTAAGAGATAAAAAATTATGTCTCAATATAAAGGATTTTATTTTAAAGTTTTTATTGAAGTATAATATATACACAGAAAAATGTATAAACCAAGTGTATATATCTCAATGAATTATCACAAGTGAACACAAACACACCCCCTCATGTAATCACCACCCGGGGTAAAAAAACAGACATTACCTACACCTAGAAGACCTTTCACACCTCTTCCCAATCACTACTCCTCTTGCTCTTCTGCAAAGGTAATCACTGTCATAAGTACTAAACCACAGATTAGTTTTGCCTGTTTTGAACTATTTATAAAAATGGAATCATACAATTCTTTCATGTTTAGCTTCTTTCGTTCAACATGTTTATAAGGTTCATATATGTATGTTGTTTTGTGTAAATGTAATTTGTTCATTTTCACTCTTCTGTTATACTTCATTGCATGACTATACTGTACTTTATCCATTCTACTGTTATGGGACATTTGAGATGTTTCCTGTTTGGCTATTACAAACAATGCTGCTATGAATATTTTTGTACATATGTACATGCTGTTTTGGCAGAGAATTATATGTATGGGAGAGGAATGGCTAGATCATAATGTATGCACACATTCTGCTTTAGCAGTTAATGACAATTTTTAAGCAGCTACATCAATTTATACTCTCAGCCCAGTATATAACAAGTTCCCACTACTCCACAGGCTTCCCAACACTTACTATTATTATTTTTAGATTTTTTTTTATTGACTTTTAGAAAGAGAAGGAGAGGGAAAGAGAGAAACATCGATGTAAGAGGGAAGATCGATTAGCTGCTTCCTGCATGTCCCCTACTGGACCCTGGCCAAGAATTGAACCAGCAACCTTTCAGTGCACAGGATGACATCCAACCAACTGAGCCATACCAGCCAGGGCCCAACACTTACCATTTTTAACCTTTTAAATTTTGTATCAAAATTTAAGTATTGAAAGCTTAGTGTGGTTTTAATTTGCATTCCCCTATTTTAATGAGATTAACTGCCTTTTTATGTTTATTGGCCATTTGAATATCCTCTCCTCTCCTGTGCCTGTTCAAATTTCTTGACCATTTCATATTTGGACATAAACCTTTTGCAGTCATTGCAAATATATTTTTACCCTATGGCTATCTTTTGATGATGCAAAGTTCTTAATTTTAATGAAGTCCACTTGATCAGTTTTTCCTTTGTAGTTAGTGTTTTGTTCTTATTTAAAATATCTGTTCCTATTTCAAGGTCATGAAGTTAATCTCCTATATTATCTTCTAGAAGTACTATTGTTTTACACTTAGATCAAAAGCCTACAATGGCTTGATTTCTGTATATGGTGTCTGAGGTAGAGTTCAAATTTCACTTTTTTCCAAATGAATATTCAGTGGACTCAGCACTATGTGCTGAAAAGACTATCATCTTTCACCTACTACTATGCAGTGTCCCTTTTGTCTCTCTCTTTTTTTTTATAGAGAGGGGAAGTGAGAGAGAGAAACACTGATGTAAGAGAGATACATCAATTGTCTGCCTCCTGCACACCCCCTACTGGGGATCAAGCTTACAACCTGGGCATGTGCCCTGAACGGGAATCAAACTGGGACCGCGCAGTTCATGGGATCACAGTCAATTCACTGAGCCACACCAGCCAGGCGTTGCCCTTTTTGTCTTAAATCAAGTATTTTTGTATGCATGGATTATTCCACGGGTCTATTTATCTTTGCACCAATTCCTCATTGTCTTAATTACTGTGGTTTTATGATAAGGCATTCTATCCTGCAAAGTCTTCCCATTGTAGTGGTGTTATGACTGTTTTTAGTCTAAGAATTAAAAAAAAAAAACACCTTTGGTTTTGAGCAGACTGCCCTGGACCCATAAATCAATGTTGCTTTCAACAATGTTTAGTTTTCTGTATATGTCTGGCACATACCTTGTTAAGTTTATTCCTTGCTATTTGAAAATTCTTAATGCTATTTTCTTATTCTGAAAAACTTCATTTTTTCACTGCACATCATTAGCATCTCATAGTACTTTTAAAATATGGTTTTATTGATTTTAGAGAGAGAGGAAGGGAGAGGGAGAGAAAGAAACTGCCTCCTGCACACCTCCTACTGGAGATCGAGCCCACAACCTGGGCATGTGTCCTAACTGGGAATTGAACTGGAGCCTTTTGGTGCATGGGATGACACTCAACCAACTGAGCCATAATTAATTATTTCAAACTATAATTAATTAGTTAATTAAAACTATAAGAGAAAGTTTATTTAAAAAGTCACAGAGGTAGCCTGGCCAGTGTAGCTCAGTGGCTGAGCGTCGACCCATGCACCAAGAGGTCACTGGTTTGATTCCAGGTCAGGGCACATGCCCAAGGTTGTGGGCCAAATCCCCAATGGGGGGCATGCAGGAGGCAGCCAATCGATATTCTCTCTCATCAATGTTTCTGTCTCTCACTCTCCCTTCCTCTTTCTCTAAACAATAAAGAAAATTTTGTTTTTATTTTTAAAAAAAAGAAAGTCACAGAAGTAAAAGAAATGGGCTCAGGGAACAAGTTACAGAAGCTAAAGAAGGGTCCTTACAGCTTAGGAGAAAGAGAAAGGGTCCTTATAGCCAGGAAAATGCACCTGGGGGAAAGGCACAGAAATGCTCCATAGAGAGCTGCTGTATTTTTATTTTGTATTTCACCTATTTTGAATGAGATCCCACATCTCCATATATTTAAAATCCATCTATATTTCCTTTTCATATTCTCTGCTTTTTCCTACTGTTATTAGAACTCTTAATTAACCCTTGTGATACATTAAAATGTGCAAACATATTTTCTTAGGGCTTTTTGTGTTTTTATTTTAGTTTAGAATACACTTTGAGAATATACTTTTCCAAAGTAGTCTTTTAAAATAAATTATTAATAAGGCATATCAAATATTTTAGAGACTATAACTAAAATATACTTGAAATCTAAGGTAACTTGAAGACTATGTAAAAAGTAGTTTATAATTCAATTTTTATTTATTTATATTTCGTATCACTTACCATTTTTTTTCTCTTGTCGAATGATATTATGACATTCTGCATGTAAGAACTGTAAGTGGTCTGCTACCATTCGTTGCTGACATTCATGAATCACTTTAGTATATGAACTTGGGTGCAAGTATTTTCGACATCGAATTTCTTCATCTTTTAATCTACCTAAAACCTTTAGAAATATATTGTTATAGTCATAAACTACCATGAGAAAAAAACTGTGGTATCAGTAAGTAACCTAGGTAGCTTAATTTTAATGGATCAATTAAACATGGCCAGGTAATGAGTAAGGATTACATAACCAATTTAAACCCACATTCCATAAATCATTTCAAATTTTATTTAAGCTACTGGCCATCACCTACATTTCACCACAGTCTTATGAAAAAGAACTAAAGTTACATGGTCTACATTTTGTCTTCTTACTGACCCTGATCATCCTATTATGCAACAGGAAAAGTGAGTAAAGATTATTAAAAAACAAAACAGGTGGTCACTTTATAAATATTTAATTATTAATCTAAAAAAATAATTTACATTAACTCGATCAAGTAGATTAATCTAATTATTTTATGTTGGTTCTTCATGAATGATATGTACATTAGATAATTAACTATCACAGTAAAGATGTCATTAAAATTTTTCAAAGTCAAAAATATATTTAGTCATAGTTAACATGGCAATCAAGACCTTTATTAAAGCTTCTTCTATATAAAAAGCACTGAGCTACAAACAATACACTTTTTAATATTAGCAAGAACTAATAAAGATAATAGAGAATTGGGCTAATTTCCACCTCAAAACAAAACTACATTTGTAATGAAAATCATGCCAGCACAGCACATGCACATATAAATGTACAGGCTTTGAAAATATTGTGTTATGTAAAGTTATGTAACTAGAGTTTCTGAACTGGTCCCAGAGAGCTATGTGCATTTAGGCCTCTGGGAAGTAATGCTAAGTTTGCCTGAGCATAAGAAGGTGATGTTGGAGGGGAAATAACACATCATTTCTGGATACCTCTCAGATATCTTTCAATGAAAATGATGCTCAAGACTGAGAGACACAGTCCTATCTTTCCCACTGTACTACTCTGTGTGTGGGGCCAGGAGGAGTTCAGGGCAAAGTTATAGACACCAAAGGTGGGGTCTAGAGCAAAAGGTATTCACCACATATTTATTTCATCAACTAAAAAAATCATTTTAGTCAACGAGTTTTTCTTTTAAAATAAAAAGAGTTTTTACACAGAGGGAAGATAGCCATGTGAAGACAGGCAAATACCCCAATAAATTCAGTTAAAAAAATTAATTAAAATAAAAATAGCTCTTAAAAGAATTATGTCTATTAGTCATTTATAGCATACTATAAGTGACTTTAGTCTGTTTATGGATTAACTAAATGCAATAGGAATTAGAGTGCAGGACTAAGGTAGGTGAGGGAGGATGAGAAAAAGAAAAAATAAACAATTATAACTGGGTGGGGGTGGGGCCGAGGTGCATATCAAGAAGGTAGACAAGGTTGGAGTGTCTGGATGCAGGGCTTCAAATAGCTATAAAACCACTGTAGCTGGGGGAAAGGGCCAAAATTAGAGGAAAGATACAGAAAGGGAAGAAAGAAGGCTACAATTATTTAGTCTGTTAACTAAATGAACTGCTCTTATAAACACCATTTTCTGAACATAATTTCCAATGTCCTTCCTTTTAACAGTTTGAGATATAATTTACGTAGCATATGATTCAACCATGCAAAGTATACAATTCAATGGTTTTTGGTATATTACATTACTAGTGTTTTGAAACGTGTGATAAAATATATATAACATAATACTTGCCGTTCTAACCATTTTTAAATCTATAATTCAGTGGCATTAATTATAGTCACAATGTACAGTTGTTTATTTCCAAAATTTTTCATTACACCAAACAAAAACTCTGTAAACATGAAGCAATAATTCCCTATCCTCCCCTCCTAATAACTTCTAATCTACTTTCTGTCTCTAAGAATTTGCCTATTCTAGATATTTCATATAAGTGTAACTATACAATATTTTTGCCAATGGCCTATTTTTGAGAGCCAGATATAATGAGCAGTATATGTATCATTTATTGCTGTCAGTACTTTTCATGATTGGATCTAGATCCTTTAACAAGTCTCAGATGCAAAAAAGGTAAAGAACTACAAACTACTGACTCAGTGTAACCTGTACTTAATAGATGAAGAAAAATGTCCCAGATGATTTACTGAACGTCCCAGAGCTGAGTGACAACAGCAGGAAGAAATTAAACAGCTCAGACTTCTTGGCCTGGGCTTTATGAAATACATAACAGCTTATCAGTAAGTAATGATATTTCTTGACCTATGTCCTATGGAGACATACTATAGCTATTCTACTTACATTTACCTTTGTTGGCTAAACTAACAAAAATCATCTTATAATAAAATGCTTGAAATCTAACAATGCAGATGAAACAAACCTCATTAAAATTTCTAATATATCTTGTATGATGACTGAATTTATACTATGACTATTCTTTTACTGAGAAAATATACGTGGAATTTAAAATATGGTAATCAATGTGTATGTTGGTTTAAAGATTAATTAAAATTTCTTGTGGAGAAATTAAAATTTTTTTCAACCTTCCAAAAACTTAACAGACCAGAAGAGTGATCTATCCAAGTAGCTGCATAATTATTATGTTTTTCCTTATTTTTCTTCCATTTAAAGGCAGATAAAAACCTAAACACCTAGCATCTATACTTATCCTAGTCCCTAAACATATCCACTAAGAATAAAATACAGATTTTACCCAGAATGTGAATACATATTAATTTTAAAGTCAAGCAAATCAAGCAATCATGATTTATCAAAAAAGCATCAATCTTAATAAAAATCAGAACAGCACTTTTTCTCATGGAATATGCTACAGCAAGAAAAATGATTTATCAATATGTATTATATATTAACTCTAACTCAGAGTAATGACCAAACTTTTTTCACCAAAAAAAAAAAAAAATTAACTAAGAAAACTGTTACATAAAACCAGGCCTAATATATAATAGATGGCATATTTAATGTTTTTCTTTCTTACCTTTTCCATATACTGTGAGCAGTTTGATTCTTGTAATAAATTTGAAGCTTCTTGTTTGTAATACTCTCCTGTTTCAGTCAGAAAGGGAGACTCAAAGATTTCCTGATAAAACTAAATAAATCAATTAAAATCATATTGAAAAAATTAAAACAAGTAATTTAAGAAATTAAAGGTCTGATTATTCATGTTTTTAAAGGAGGCATTTTACCTTTAAGGGGAATTTTTTCTTATACTGTTCAACATGAACAAAGGAGTTAATAACCCCATGGATTACTTTCTGGTTTGGGTCTTCTCCACCACGATCACTAAAAGAAGGTGTAACACAAAATATTCTTGAGAACACAAATTATCTATGGAAATACCAAAGTATGCCAAAATATGACTGCATATAACAGCTGAATTAATACGTGATATTTAATAAACAGACGTCATTACAATAAATAAAAGCCTTGATTGTAAAATTAAATATACTCTGTTGATACTAAAATGATACTTTAATTTTAGAGTAGATATGAGCCCATCAATTCAAGACTTTAATACTGGTGGTTAAAAATATTTGAATTTCACTCGCCATAAACACTGTTATAATAAGATATGGTCTGAGAAATTCAGTCTTTGGACCATCAAGTATGCCTATAGTCATTTGATGGTACACATCCCTCAGAGGTACACTCTATAGAACATATCACTCACTGAACATATCACTGACTGAAATAGCTGTGTTTTCTTTCTAAGAGCTCTACTAGAGCTGCTGAGTTGCTTTCCACTCAAGCACAAAGATATTTCTCCATTTAGAAGTTCAGTGAGATGTTTTAGTATTTCTATAATCCTTTACAATGGCAAAGGGTCTAAAATCATCTCAATTATTCATCTGACATTTGATAAGTTCCTAATCAGTCAAGGCACTACTGCAATGCAAGTCTTAATCATAACTTTAAAAATGTAAGTGAGTATTAGCCTTTCTAATTACTGAAACAGGGAAGTGAAATAGAAAAAATGTTTGCCTAAAGCCACAGTAACACAATCTGGCACTAAGTTGGGAGTTTCTGACTCTAGTACTAATGCTTAGTTTAGACCATTATATAGTCAAAGGTTTACCTTTCTACTGGCAATCTTCCACCTCACTTTAAAATGTTGTTGTTTTTCTTTAAATTAATAATTATTTTACAAAAAGAGCAACAGAAAATGTATCACTATCACTCCCTAATAAACGCTTTTTGTTCATTGATTGTAGTAGGATATAAAGATTTTCTAACATTTAAGAAAAGTATTACGGCAACTACCTTTATGTATTAGTATCCCTCCCTGCCTCTGCATTCATCTAATTCTCTTTCATTCTTCCTTTAATTATGTGGATATTCCAGGAAAAGTTTTTGTACATGAATTAATATGGCTATAGTAATTCTGTCAGTCATAGAATCGTAGATACAAAGTCTACATTTTGATATTACTAATAAGGACAATAAGGTAACACAGTGAGCTCTTTTCTTCTGTTCACCGTCGTTAGTTCCCTCTTAGGCCCAAATGAAATCTGGTGAAATAATGATCTAACCTATCTCATCTATTTGGAAGATATCACCTTTGTCCTCCTTTTAACTTTGCCTAGGACCAAAATGAAAATCAGCCAAGAATGAGAAATATCTGAATATTTGGAAAATCAGGTTACCTAAAATTCTTTTCATGACCAAATCCTATTGTCCCTGTTCAGCACCAGGAAAACTTCCACTCCTGCTATTCTCAGCACTCTTGACATTTGATTCTGATCCCAAAAGGCCCAGATAAGCTGGATTCAGATAAGGTAATGCCTAGAAAAAACATTAATATTCCTAGTGCTTAACAACTAAGTTGTCCTCCCTATAAGAATAATATCTGAACTCAATCATTATAAATATACTTCGTTTCTATTAGGCTGACAGTTAATGAAAAATAAACAGTGAAATTATGCTGACTAAATTGGTCATCTGAATAAAATCTGGTCTCATCTAAGAACAGTGGTCCCAAGAGATGAACCTTTAGAAAAGAATATGAAGAATTTTGAGCCCTGGTCAAATAATTCAGTTGGTTAGAGCATCATCTGAATATGCCAAGGTTGTGGGTTCAATCACCAGTCAGGGCACATACATGAATCAACCAATGAGACTTCCGGTCAAGATGGCGGCGTAGGTAAACGCGGTCTCGCCTCCTCCCACAACCATATCAAAGTTACAACTAAACTACAGAACAACCATCATTCAAAACTGCCTGAAATCAAGATGAATGAAAGTCCTATAACTACGAAATTAAAGAAGCAGCCACATGGAGACTGGTAGGAGGGGCTACAGGCTGGTCCCACACCCACGTGTGGCAGAAAAAAATTAGGATACCTTGGCTAGGAAGGTCCTCCTGAGGACTGAGGGGGCGCCCAGCTCAGGGTTCCAGTGTCAGGAAGGGAAGTACCCATAACTTCTGGCTGGAAAAACCAGCGGGAACTGAGGCTGAGAGAGGCTCAGGCAGCTGGAGCCCCAGGCAGCTCCACCCTCCAGGCTCCAGCGTGGGGAAGGCAGCTTGAAAGGCACCAGACACATATGGGGAAGAACTGAGTTGTTTGGCATTGGAGTGAGGGCTGGAGAGGCAGCTTTCTTCTGGACAGACTTGCTATCAGAACCCTTTGTTCCTTTGGTGAGCCCTTCCCTGGGGCGGCAGACAGCTGCCATATGTGGGACTCAAGCAACCTGGCTCACACAGTTTGCCCGGCCCTGGTGATTCCCTGAGGCCCAGCCCCACCCAACTTTCAGACCCACCCAATCTGTTGCCAGTTGCTTTACCATAGGATTGGCCTGTCTTGGATCCTGCTTCAGCTTTTCCTAAATTCTTTCAAACAAGCAGCATCTGGTCTCAGCTAGCCCCATACCTCTTGCTAAGTAATACATAAAAACAAACACAGGGAGGCAGCCAAAATGAGGGAGACAAAGAAACAGGTTCCAAATGAAAGAACAGAACAAAACTCCAAGAAAAGAACTAAGTGAAATGGAGATAAGCAACCTAACAGATGTTGAGTTCAAAACACTGCTGATAAAGATGCTCAATGGACTTAGTGAGAACCTCAGTGAACTTAGTGAGGGCCTCAAAAACATAAAAAGGAGCAGTGAGAAATGAAGGATGCATAGTCAGAAATGAAGGAGGCACTAACTGAAATAAAGAATAATTTACACAGATTCAATAGTAGAGTAGGTAAAGCCAAGAAGCAAACCATCAGTTTGGAATATAAGGAAGCAAAAAACACCCAATCAGAACAGCAAAAAGAAAAAAGAATCCAAAAAAATGAGGACAGTGTAAGGAGCCTCTGGGACAACTTCAAGCATGCCAACATTCGCATCTTGGGGGTGCCAGAAGGAGGAGAGAGAGAACAAGAAATCGAAAACCTATTTGAAACAATAATGGAAGAAAACTCCCCTAACTTGGTGAAGGAAACAGACATACAAGTCCAGGAAGCACAGAGAGTCCCAAATAAGATGAACCCCAAGAGGACCACACCAAGACACATCGTCATCAAAATGCAAAAGGTTCAAGACAAAGAGAGCATCTTAAAAGCAGCAAGAGAAAAGCAGTTAGTTACCTACAAGGGAGTTCCCATAAGACTATCAGCTGATTTCTCAAAAGAAACTTTGTAGGCCAGAAGGGAGTGGCAAGAAATATTCAGAGTGATGAAAAGCAAGAACCTACAACCAAGATTACTCTATCCTGCAAAGCTGTCATTTAGAATCGATGGCCATATAAAGAGTTTCCCAGACAAGAAAAAGCTAAAGGAGTTCATCACCACCAAACCATTATTATATGAAATGTTGAAGGGTCTTCTTGAAGAAAAAGATAAAAAATATGAACAAACAAAATGGCAATGAATACATATCTATCGACAATTGAATCTACAAACAAAATAATCAGGCAGAACAGAAAGCATTCTCACAGATACAGAGAACATTTTGTTGGTTGCCAGATGGGAGAGGGGTTGGGGGAATGGGTGAAAAAGGTGAAGAGATTAAGAAGTACAAATTGGTTGTTAGACTGACAAACCTCAAAGGGAAGGAGGGGTAGGGGATGGGAAGAGATAGACCAAAGAACTTATATGTATATATGCATAACCAATGGACACAGACAATAGTGTCGGGAAAGGCGGGGGGGGGGGGGGAGTGGGGAGGAGGGGGTCAATAGGGGAAAAACGAAGAACATCTGTAATACATTCAATAATAAAGATAAATTTTTAAAAAATCAACCAATGAATACATAAATAAGTAGAACAACAAATCGATGTTTTATTCTCTCTCTCACAAATCAATTTTTTAAAAAAGATGTTTTAGAAATATAATTTATTATTTGATCTTAACAGGTCTATGTGGAAAATGCCTACAACAATCATAATGAAATTCTGAAGAGACTAAAACAATCTATCTGGGATAATGGGGACTAATAGGCAAGTTTAGCCCTTAAGATCAGGATTTTGGAGTCAGATTTCCTGAGTTTGAGTTCTGGCTGTGTTAATATACACTTTGGGCAGATGCTTAACCTCTCAGTACTCAGATTTCCTGTTCTGTAAAGTGCATATAATGTATCCCTACCTCACGAGGATGTGGTAAAGACTAACTATAAGCCAACAAAGCATATAGCATAATACCTGGTACATGAGTAAACAATCAATAAACATTAGCTAGTGCCTTAAGGAGCAAAATAAAAGCATTTTCAATATATTAGAGAACATAATAAAGCTAAGAGACCAATAAAGCACTGATTGTGATTTTTGAGATGTTTTTATTTATTTGAGAGAGCGAAAGGAAGGGAGCAGGAGAGAGAGAGAAAGAGAAACATCAATGAGAGAGGAACATCGATCAGCTGCCTCCTGCATGCCCCCTACTGGGGACTGAGCCTGCAACCTGGGCACGTGCCCTGACCAGGAATCGAACTGGTGACCTCTTGGTGCATTGGACAAGGGCTGATTGTGAGTTTTAAATCAAGGCTTTTAAATCCAACTAACTGAACATTTAACTCAAGATAGCAAACCAGGTTTATGAGTGTTATTAAAAGTTAAACTGGAACTCTCAAAGGTCTCAATACAATATGTGACAATGGGCAAATGAATCTCTTACTAAAACCTTCATTCACCCCATGTTTAAAATGAGAAGAGTTCCAGCAAACTAAATGCAGCCTCCTTCTCCCATCTATATCTGAGAAATGACAGGAGGGACGTTTTGTAATACTCCATTATTGGCAGTAGCTCTTGGACTTGCAGAAAATGAAAAACTATAGAAAGAAAATTGGATAGCATAGAAAAATAAAACTATAAACCAAAATGCACATGACAAAGAATTGATACAAGAAGAGAGAGTGGAGACAGACAGGCAAGAAAGCTGGATGATACAGAGGTGGACAAAACCAGCCAGGTCATCAGGAGAACATGCCTATCTCTGCAGCCAGGCAACAAGAGCAGCTCAGCGTGCATCCCACTGGAACAGTAAATGTGACGCCTGAGGAGGTGAGGAAGGGAAACCTTTGTACCCAGATGACTGCTGCAGCACTCACCTGAGAGCACCACCTAGGTTCCCCTACTGCTACCTCAAAAAGGCACTGGGAAATCAAGGAAACATTTCACCATCAGATTAGCAAGATTTAATAATATCAAGCATTGGTGAGTGTTAGAGAAACAGCTCCTCTCAGACTCTCCTTGTGGAAGAATAGGTACTTGACAAGGAAAACTGGAAAAATTCTAAATGCACATACTCTATGACTCTAGACAAACAGCTACATATGTGCACAACAGAAGCAAGAGTTATATTAGTGAAAAAACTAGAAACAACCTAATATACCTTACTAGGAGAAGTATTTAATAAAATGAGGTAGAATCAGACCAAACAGTATATGCAGTTTGAAAAGAATGAGGTGTATCTCTATATACTAACTTAGAAAAGTTACCAGGATGTATATTTGAATTAAAAAATAAGTTAATAAGTATAAATATCATTTATGATTTCCAAAAGTTAGGGGAAAAAACCTCATATTAAAACCTGGCCAAAGCTCAGTTGGTTAGAGTGTCAAACCAATATACCAATGTTGTGGGTTTGATCCCCGATCAGGGCACATACAAGAATCAATCAATGCCCTGGTTGGTTTGGCTTAGAGGTTGGAGCATTGGGTCACGAGGTCAATTCCCAGTGAAGGGCATGTACCTGGGTTGCAAATTCCATCCATGGCCCTGGTTGGGATTGTGCAGGAGGCAACCAATCAATGTGTTTCTCTCATATCAATGTTTTTCTCTCTTTCCCTCCCTCCCTTCCACTCTATCTAAAAATCAATGGAAAATATCCTCCTGTGAGGATTAACCAAAAAAAAAAAAAGAATCAACCAATGAATGCAAAAATAAGCGGAACAACAAATCGATGTTTCTCTCTCTCTCTAAAATCAATTTAAAAAATTAAAAAAAAAATAAGCTAAAAATGTTGGTATTTAGCATCAGTGGCTGTTCACATCAAAAAGAATGGAAAGAATCAGACATTTTTTTTTCTTTATTGATTTTTAGAGAGAGAGGAAGGGAGAGGGAGAGAGAGATAAAAACATCAATGAGAGTGAACATCGACTGGCCGCCTCCTGCATGCCCCCAACTGGGGATCAGGCCCACAACCTGGGCATGTGCCCTGACCGGAAATAGAAATAGCGACCTCTTGGTGCATGGGTCGACGCTCAACCACTGAGCCACACTGGCTGGGCCAAACATTATTTTTAAAAATATCTATATTTTTGCCAGAGAGAACCAACCTGATTCTGAGAAAGCTCTGGACTGCCAATTTGCAATAAATATAAAGGACAACAAAACATATTTAAATTGTGCCTCATGTGTGCAATCAGTAAAATCCAGACCATGGGAAAGTATAAAGATCAAATTCATCAACAAATAAATTACAAGTGGAGGGGTAACCTATTGATTAAAAGATTTAAAAGACAGCCCTGGCCAGTTTGGCTCAGCGGTTAGAGCGTCGGCTTGCGGTCCAGAGAGACCAGGGTTCGGTTCCCGCTAAGGGCATGTAACTCGGTTGCAGTTTGTCCCCGGCCCTGGTTGGGTCGTGCGGGAGGCAGCCACTCGATGTGTCCCTTTCACGTCGATGTTTCTCTCTCTTCCTTTCTCTCCCTCCCACTCTATCTGAACAAAAAAGTGGAAAATGCCCTCAAGTGAGGATAAAAAAAAAAAAAGATTTAAAAGACAGCCCTGGCCAGTTTGGCTCAGCGGTTAGAGCATCAGCCCGCGGACCAAAGAGTGGCAGGTTAGATTCCGGTCAAGGGCAAGTACCTCGGTTGCAGTTCAGTCCCTAGCCCTGGCTGGGGTCCCTAGTTGGGATCATGAAGGAGGCAACCAATCAATGTGTCTCTCTCAACCTAGGTATGTGCCCTGACTGGTAATCAAACCTGCAACCTTTTGGTGTATGAGACAAGGGTCCAACCAACTGAGCCACCTGGCCAGGGTTAAAGTTTTTTTTTAGAATGGACAAGACTAAACTCTATACAAAATAGGGATAAAACCATACAGAAATAGAGGAAATGATCACCCTAAAAGTCAGGATAATGGCAACTTTTGGAGAGAGGGTATGGGACACACGCAAGGTTTTCAGGAGTGGCTGGGATAATTCTATTTCCTAACTTGGGTGGTAGTAACAAGGGTATCCACTTTACAACTGTGGACGAAAAGGGGTCACATACTAAACTTGACAAGCTCAGGGGACACCTGTGTGGCAACCATATAAACTCAGAGATATAAAATAACCACAAAGGATGGTCTGAAATTAAAACTTTAACTAAAAGCAGTTTATGTGGGTAGTCATGTCCTAGGCCAGCATCTTTCCTGACAAAGGTCAATCTGCCTTAACTGAGCCTGTCTATTGTCTTTTTGCATCTACAATAACATATCTTTAGAATGTCAAAGTAATTTTTCTTTTTCTGGACGCCTCAAAGCACGGGTACAGCTTTGTGCTTTCCAGAGACCACAAATCCCCTCATTGTTATTGAGTTACCTGTTGACTGTTAACTACCCTATATCCACCTATGTAAAAGAAGTGGGTGTCTATCATTTTACTTTTTATCCAATCCCAGAGGTTTCCCCCACTTTGCTTTCTCCCACCTCCCTAATCTATCACCAATGGATTTCATGTAACCCACTTACATCTCCCCTTTTGATCGTAATGTATAAAATAGAACGCAAAACTGCCATTCTCTGGAGCATTATCTCAATCTGTTAAGATTTTACTCCCCAGCAATTGTCAAAAGTTTGACTCACATAACTCACAAAAATTCTTCACAGGTTTGAATGTTTCTTACATTGACATAATAAATTCATTAAGCTGTATAACTGTGTTGTATGGTTTTCTATATATTTTATACTTTTTAAAAAGGTTAAATAATACACACCAAAAAAAGTCCAACAGAAAATTGGTATAAAAATATTCATATGTGTGCCTGGCCAGTGTTGCTCAGTGGTTGAGCATCGACCCATGCACCAAGAGTTCACAGGTTCGATTCCGGGTCACGGCACATGCCCAGGTTATGGGCCTGATCCTCAGTTGGGGGCATGCAGGAGGCAGCCAATCGATGTTCTCTCTCCTCGATGTTTCCATCTCTCTCTCCCTCTCCCTTCCTCTTTCTCATTAACATCAATAAAGAAAAAGAAATTTTTTTAATATTAATATGTGACAGAATAAGGAAAAAGAGCACAAGATGGATAGTTACTATATAACAATAAGTAACCATGAAGAAAATAATCCTAATATTTATTCACCTAACAACAGAGCCTCAAATGTATAAAACAAAAACTAAGAATTGCAAGAAAAATAATCAATAAATCTAAAAGTAAGCTAGGAGCCCTGGTCGGTTTGACTCAGCAGTTAGTGTTGGCCCACGGATCAAAGAGTCCCACATTCAAGTCCGGCCAAGGGCATGTACCCCGTTGTGGTTCGTCCCTGGTTGGTGTCATGCGGGAGGCAACCAAATGATGTGTCTCTCTGTCTCTCTCTTCCTCTCTCCCTCCCTCCCACTCTATCTGAAGATAAATGGAAAAATATCCTTGGGTGAGGATTTAAAAAAATACAATAAAATAAAAAATAAAAGTAAGCTAGGAGATTTCAAAACACATCTCTCAGAAACTGAGAAATACAAAAGAATAAAGACTATTAAGTTAGATTTTACTTTTACCTAAGATTATATTTTCACAAATGAAATCTCTGATGTCTTAATGATTAAGAGATAGAGTAACAAACATAGTATGTCAGAGAAAACATACATTTTTCTGAATACACTACTGTGTCTAGAGTCTGCAATATCAGTCCTGGGAAAGTAAAACTGCATTACCCCCAAGGGTATAAAAAACTTGCTCCTACCAAAAGACCTGATAAATATATTGCAGATTTGAAGAACAGATATGTTAATTGCATCCATTAGCTACTGTCAAAAGGTTGAGTTGACAAGCTTTACAGAAGAACCTGTTTTTAACACTCTCATTTAGTAACTTGATTTATAATAGGGACAAAATCCTTTTGGCATCAAATGAAAAATAGCTGGCAGCCATATCACAGAAGTGTGTAAAGATATTTCCTGAGGAATGAATTACCCTACTCTAGTATTTTGCTTCTTATTCCTAACTGCTCTCTTTTAAAAAAATTTCATTACCAGGATTAGGAAATACTGGCAGAACAGAGTTATTCAACTACTGTTTCTTGTTATTCTTTTTCCTTTTAAAAACATTTTTATTTATTTATTTTTAGAGAGAGAGGAAAGGAGGGAGAGAGAGAGAGAGAGAGAGAGAGAGAGAAACATCAATTTGTTGTTCCATTTATTTATGCATTCATTAGTTGATTCTTGTATGTACCCTGACCAGGGATCAAACCTGAAACCTTGAATTATTGAGACAATACTCTAACCAACTGAGCTATCCAGTTAGAGCCCTTACTGTAACACTTAAATGTTTTTTAAAATTATTAATGGAGCTCTGAAAGCCCTACAATGTACTAAGTAAATTGTTAATTTCTTTATTTCCTTTAACTGAAATGATAGCATAGGAAAACATTTTTCAAATATCAAGATTTCTAATCACTGCAAGAAAAAGGCACAGAATCACCTTTGAAACACAGCTTCAACATCCACACTATATAATCATATCTTAAGTCTGAGAATGAATATGTCTGATTACAGCCAAAAAGAATAATTTGGTTAAAATTTTTTAAGTTTTTCCCTCCCCACGGATTCTGTACCCATTCCAGCCCAATCAGAAAACATTCGTCTCCCAGAACAAGGAATGAAAAGAAAAACAAGAGCCGAATAAAGAAAGAGAAAAGATACAGTAGGGAAGGTCAACTAAGAAAAAGTTGGTTCTTTACAAAAACCCAACAAAATACATAAGCCTCTAAAAAAAAGTGAGCAAGAAAAGAAAGATGCAAATAAGCTATATTAAGAATAAAGACACCTTGGTTGGTGTGGCCCAGTGGTTACAGCATCAGTCTGCACACCGAAGGGTCGCCAAGTTCAATTCCCAGTCAAGGACATGTATCTGGGTTGCAGGTTCGATCCCTGGCCCTGGTCGGGGTGCATGCAGGCGGCAACCAATCGATGCATCTCTCTCACATCTGTTTCTCCACCCCCACACACACTCTCTCCAAAAATCAATGGAAAAAATATCGTCAGGTGAGGATTAACAACAACAAAAAAGAATAAAGACATTATTCCAGATGGCGGCTATAAAGAAAACAATACATTAAGTATGTAATCTATGTTAACATCATGAGTAAAAAGACATGTTGATATCCTTTAGTCCTTGATATTATATGAGAAGGGCACATTACCTGTGGAATTCTCCCCAAAAATCCATTATTATCTCAGTCTAATCATGAGAAAATATCAGACAAATTGAAATTGAGAGATATTATACAAAACAACTGGCCACTACTCTTTTCCAAAAGTGTTAAGGTCATAAAACACAAGGAACGACTAATAAAGAAGCTACCACGAGACTGGTCAGAGGCACAGATATGCAAAACAAGCTGGTCTCACACCCACGTATGGCAGTTGAGAATTCAGAGGGATATCTCAGCTGCAGAGGTCCCTCCTGAACAGCCAGTCCCACACCAGGCTCTACAGCCCAGAGTGCCAGTGCCAGGAAGAAAAGCCCCCACAACATCTGGCTGAGAAAATCAGTGGGGATTTGGTCATACAGGTAAGATGGAAGGCTACTAGAAACCCAGGCATCCTATTAGAGGGCCCGCACACAGACTCACTCCCTCACAGGCACTTCCCCTGAGCTGTGGCAAAGGGAGGATCGGGTTCGGGAGGTGCCAGAGACATATAGGAAGACTGAATTGTGTGGCTTCACGGTGAGAGCTGGAAGGACAGACACCCGCATTCCTGTGTTGAGCCCTCCTCCCACATGGCCAAATCTGAATCTGTATTAGTCTGGTGAACACCACTCGCCCTACTCTAGGGACTCCAAGAGCAACCTCACCCAACTCACTGCCTGAGGCTGTTTCAGTGGCTGAACCTTACATACAGCCTGCAGTTGGTGGCAGCCCTCGAGGTGCCCTGTTGCTGAGTAGTCCCAGGCCCAGTATAGGTGGCACATGGCCTTGGTTTTGCAGCACAGGCAGCTACCCACCATGGATTACTTTGTACCTTCTACCAAGTAGTGAAGGGGCAATCATAGGCAGTGGCTGACCTTGGCCTAAACCAGAGGACCCAAAACCAACAGATCCAATGGTTGGCTTGAGACCACAACAGCACCATCCGATTAGCTCCATAAATGACACACCCAAAAGGTGGTATTGAAAGGCACCAGAGCCTGCTGGAACAAATCCCGCTCTGTAGAGTAAGCCCCCTCACAGCAGCTCTTAGGCTGTGGTCATGGTCAGTCTGAGGATCAACCTCACCCATTGACATGCAAACAGCAATCAAGGCTCAACTACAACAGGAAGGCACACACAACCCACACAAGGAACACTCCTGAAGCACCTGGCTCAGGTGGTCAGGCAGACTGCCAGTAGCCCCACAGTACACCTACTACATAAGGCCACGTACTAAGACAGGGAAATATAGCAGATCTACCTAATACATAAACAAATACAGAGAGGCAGCCAAAATGAAAAGACCAAAAAAAATGTCCTAAAAGGAAGAACAGTAGAAAACTCCAGAAACAGAACTAAACAAAATGGAGGCAAGCAATCTAACAGATACAGAGTTCAAAACAGTGGTTATAAAGGGTGCTCAAGGGGGCTCAGCCAGTGTGGCTCACTGGTTGAGTGTTGACCCATGCACCAAGGGGTCGCTTGTTTGATTCCCAGTCAGGGCAAATGCCCAGGTTGTGAGCCCAGTTCCCAGTGGGGGGCATGCAGGAGGCAGCCAATAGATGTTCTCTCTCATCGATGTTTCTATCTCTCTCTCCCTCTCCCTTCCTCTCTCTCTAAAATCAATAAAGAAAAAAATATTTTTAAAAAAGAGTGCTCAAGTGGATCCGGCAGACGAGTGTCATATGTGGGACTCCAACAACCTAGCTCACAGTGTTTGTCCCACCCTGGTGATTCCCTGTGACCCTGCCCCACCCAACTTTCAGGCCCACCCAAGCTGTTTCCAGTGGCTTTACCATAGGATTTGCCTGTCTAGGCTCCTGCTTCAGATTTTCCTAACTTCTCTCAAGCAGCATTTGGCCTCAGTGAGCTCCATACATTTTGAAAAGTGGCCCCAGGCCTGGCACTAGCAGCAGCCAGTCTTGGTTCACAGCTTGGCTTTGCCTGGGCACCTCCAAGCCCAGGACAAGAAGCAGCCATCGGCAGATCACTTTGTAGCTTATGCCTGGTAGCCTCGGGTAGAACATAGGCAGTGGCTGACCATATCCCAGAACCAGCCCACCCAGTGGACAGCCTCAGACCATGTTGAAGCACCACCACCCAATCATCTCCACAAGCAACACACTCAAGGAATAGACTCAGTGGGTACCAGAGCCCTGCTAAAGTAAGACTTGCTCTGAGTTGTGGGCCCCTGCACAGTTGATCCTCCAAGGCAGTCAGAGGTCAGTGGTCAGTGGGCACAGCCAGTCCTTGCGGCTGATCAGCCTGAGTAAATCCCTACCAATGACGTGCCAACAGCAATGAAAACTCAATTACAACAAAAGAGTCTATAGTCCACACAAGGGGTGCATCTTGAGGGCCCAGGTGAGGTGATCAGGGAGGCTGTGCCACTGGACCCTACAGGACACCTACTACAATAGGCCACCCTAGGAAGCTTAGGAGACACAGCAACTCTACCTAATACATAGAAACAAACACAGGGAGGCAGCCAAAATGAGGAGACAAAGAAACATCTCCCAAATGAAAGAACAGAACAAAACTCCAGGAAAAGAACTAAACGAAATGGAGATAAGCAATTTAACAGATGAAGAGTTCAAGACACTGGTTATAAGGATGCTCAAGGAACTTGTGAGGACCTCAAGAGCATAAAAAAGGACGAGTCAGAAATGAAAGATGCACTAACTGAAATAAGAATAAATTGACAGGGAATCAACAGTAGAGTAGGAAAAGGCAAAAAGCAAACAATTGATTTGGCATATATAAGGAAGCAAAAAACACCCAATCAGAACAGCAAAAAAAAAAAAATTCGGATAGTGTAAGAAGCCTCTGGGACAACATCAAGTGTACCAACATTTGCATCTTGGGGGTACCAGAAGGAGAAGGGAGAGAACAACAAATCGAAAACCTATTTGAAAAAATAATGACAGAAAACTTCCTTAACTTGGTGAAGGAAACAGACATACAAGTCCAGGAAGCACAGAGAAGATGAACCCAAAGAGGCCCACACCAAGACTCATCATCGAAATGTAAAAAGTTAAAGACAAAGAGAGAATCCTAAAACCAGCAAGAGAAAAGCAGTTAGTTACCTACAAGGGAGCTCCCATAAGAATGCCAGCTGATTTCTCAAAAGAAACTTTGCAGGCCAGAAGGGAGTGGCAAGAAATATTCAAAGTAATGACAACCAAGATTACTCTATACTGCAAAGCCATCATTTAAAATTGATGGACATATGAGTTTCCCAGATAAGAAAAAGCTGAAGGAGTTCATCACCAACAAACCAGTATTATACGAAATGTTGAAGGGTCTTCTTGAAGAAGAAGAACAAAAATATGAACAATAAAATGGCAATAAATGCATATCTATCAACAACTGAATCTACAAACAAAATGAGCAAGAAGAATGGAAACAGACTCATAGATACAGAACTTTTTGTTAGTTGCCAGATGGAGGGGGTTTGGGGGAATGGGTGAAAAACGTGAAGGAATTAAGAAGTACAAATTGGCCTTGGCCCATTTTGCTCAGTGGTTAGAGCGTCGGCCCATGGACCAATGAGTCGCAAGTTCAATTCCAGTCAAAGGCATGTACCTCGGTTGTGGTTCATCCCTGGCCCTGGTTGGGTGGTGCAAGAGGCAACCAGTCCATGTCTCTCTCTCTCTCTCTCTCTCTCTCTCTCTCCCTCCCTCCCTCTCTCCCTATCTGAAGATAAACACAAAAATATCCTCAGGTGAGGATTAAAAAAATAAAAGATAAAGAAGTACAAATTGGTTGTTAGACTGACAAACCTCAAAGGGAGGGGGGAGTGGGGGAAGCAGAAAAGAGATAAACCAAAGAATTTACATGCATATACCAATGGACACAGACAATTGTGTAGGGAAGGCAGGAGAGGGACAGGAGCAGGGAGGAGGGGGTCAATGGGGAAAAAACAGGGGACATTTGTAATACATTCAACAATAAAGATAAATTTAAAATAAATAAATAAAATATTAGATTAAAAAGAAATAAAAGGTGCTCAAGGAACTTGGTGAGAACTTCAAGAGACAGTAAGCATAAGAAGGACACAGAAACCTTTTTTTTTTTTAAGTCAGAAATAAAGAACACAATTATTGAAATGAAGAATACACTAAAAGAATCAACAGCAGATTAGATGAAGCAGAGGGATGAATCAATAATTCGGAAGACGAGGTAGCAAAAAGAATCCAATAAGAAGAGTAAAAAGAAAAGAATCCAAAAATATGAGGATAGTTTAAGGGACTTCTGAGACAACATCAAGCATAATAACATCTACATCATAGGGATAGCAGAAGGTGAAGAGTGAAAGCAAGGGACTGAAAAATATTTGAATAAATAATGACTGAAAACTTCCCTAACCCGGTGAAGGAAATACATACAAGTCCAGGAAGGGCGGAGAGTCCAAACAGGATGAACCCAAAGAGGTACACACAAGACACATCATAATTAAAATGCCAAAGGTTAAAGACAAAGACAGAATCTTAAAAGCAATAAGAGAAAAGCAGTTAGTTACCTACAAGGGAGCTCTCATAAGACTGTCAGTTGATTTCTTTTTTTTTAAATCCTCACCTGAGGACATTTTTGCACTTATCTTCAGATAGAGTGAGAGGGAGAGAGGGAGGAAGACAGAGAGAAAAATATCAATGTGAGAGAGACACATCGACTGGTTGCCACCCACATGACCCCAACAGGGGCCGGGGACGAAGTGCAACCGAGGTAATGCCCTTAGCGGGAACCGAACCTGGGACTCTCTGGTCTGCGGCCCAACCCGCTAACCCCTGAGCCAAACCAGCCAGGGCTGTCAGCTGATTTCTAAACAGAAACTCTTCAGGCCAGAAGGAACTGGAATGAAATATTCAAAGTGTTGAAAAACAAGGACCTACAACTAAGAATATTCTACCCAGCAAAGCTATCATTTAAAATGAAAGGGGAGACAAAAAACTTCCCCCACAAAAAAAGCTAAGGAAGTTCATCACCACCAAACCAGTATTACAAGAAATGTTAAAGAGACTTTTTTAAGGAGGGTGACAAACACATAAATATGAATAATAAAATGGCAATAACTATGTACCTAAGAATAATCACTTTAAATATAAATACACTAAATGCTCCAACCAAGGACATAGAGTGGCTAAATGGGTAAGAAAACAAGACGTTTATATATGCTGTCTATAAGAGATTCAATTATAGATCTTAAGATATACAGAGACAAAGCAAATGGATGGAAAAATATATTTCATGCAAATGGAAGCAAAAAAAAGTTGGGGTAGCAATACTTATGTCAGACAAAATAGACTTTAAAACAATGGCTATAACAAGAGTCAAAATGGGCATTTCACGATAAAAGGATCAATCTACAAAAAGATATAACCCTTGTAAAGATGTATGCACCTAACACAGGAGCACCTAAATATATAAAGCAAATATTGATAGACATAAAGGAGAGACTGACAGTCATACAGTCATAGTAGGGGACTTTAACACCCTATTGTCATCACTGGATAGAATTTCCAGACAGAAAATCAACACGGAAAGAGTGGCTTTAAATGACACATAAGACCAGGTTGATTTAATTGATGTTTTTAGAGTATTTCACCCCAAAGCAGCAGGATATATTTTTTCTTTAATTTTTAAAAAATTTTATTTATTGATTTGGGAGAGAGGGGAGTGGGACATCAACTTGTTATTCCACTTATTTATGCATTCATTGGTTGATTCTTGTATGTGCCCTGATCAGGGATCAAACCCCAAATCTTGGCATATCAGGACAATGCTCTAACCAACTGATCTACCTGGCCAGGGAAGAATATACATTCTTTTCAAGTGCACATGGAACCAGATTATTTACAATATCTGAGATATGGAAGCAACCTAAGTGCCCATCAATGGACGACTGGACAAAGAAGTTGTGGTCATATACACAATGAAATATTACTTGGCTGTGAAAAAGAAGGAAAGCTGACCATTTGAAACAACAATGGATAGACCTAGAGGGTATTATGCTAAGTGAGACAAATCAGACAGAGAAAGACAAATACCATATGATTTCACTTATATGTGGAATCTAAAGAACAAAATAAACTAACAACACAGAAACAGACTCATAGATACAGAGAACAAACTGGTGGCTGTCAGACGGAATGGGGATTGGGGTACTAGGTAAAAAAAGGAGAGGAATTCAGAGACTTCACTTGGGGTGTTGAACACACAATACAGTGTACAGATGATGTGTTATAGAACTGTGCACCTAAAACCTGTATAATTTTGTTAACCCGTGTCACTTCAATAAATACAATAAAAAGGAAAAAGGAGGGGGGGCATTAAGAAGTACAAATTGGCAGTTACAAAACAGTCACGGGGATGTTAAGTACAGTTAAAGGAAAATAATAATATTGTAATGTCTATGTATGTTGCTAGGTAGGCACTAGACTTATCGGAGGATCACTTCATAAATTATATTAAATGTCCAACTACTATGCTGTATACCTAAAACTAATATAAAATAATACTGAATGTCAAATGTAATTGAAAATTTTTTTAAAAGAATAAATTCTCACAGAGTGGAGGAGACAAGAGACACATGACAGCTAAATGCAATGTAGTGACTTGGACTGACTCCAGGGACATCAGTAAAAAGACTGGAAAACCCTGGCCAGTGTGGCTCAATGGTTGAGCGTTGGCCCATGCACCAAGAGGCTGCTGGTTCGATTCCTGGTCAAGGCACATGCCCAGGTTGTGGGCCCAATCCCCAGTGGGGGGGGCATGCAGGAGGCAGCCAATCGATGTTCGCTCTCATCAATGTTTCTATCTCTCTCTCCCTTCCTCTCACTCTATAATCAATAAATAAAAATAAATAAGTAAAATAAAAACCACAACTGTTTAAAAAAAAAAGCTGGAAAAATGCAAATAACATCTGTCATTCAGTTAACAGTATTATACCAGTGTTCACAAACATACCATGGGTTTTAAGATGATGACAGTAGGGAGGTAGGGTGAAGGGGTACAGGAACTCTCTGTACTAGCTTTGCAACTCTTCTATAAATCTAAAGTTACTTAAAATAAGTTTTTTGAAGAGAATATGGTCAACAGTGACTTTCCAACAATTCAAAAAAGATAATTCCAACTGATTTAAGAAGAAATATAAGTTTGACTAGTCTTAAAATTGTAGAAAAAACTGCAGCAGTGTTAAAGATTTTTTTTTTAATCTTCCTACAAAGACTCCCTAGATCCAGATGGTTTTGCAGTTTTACTAAACATTCAAATAATTGATCATTCAAATTTCATACAAACTCTTTTATTTAAAAGAAAAAGAGGAAATATGCCCTAATTCAGCCTACAATGATGAGCCTGATACCAAACCCAAAGACATTATGAGAAAGAATAATTACAGGCCCACCCACACACAAATATAGATGCAAAATTATAAATAAAATACTTGCAAATCAAATGCAACAATGGGTAAAAATTATAATAGACAAAAACCAACCTGGATTTTATGTTATACAAAAATAATATTACAATATCTATAAATGTAATTCACCATATTAACTGATTAAGAGAAAAAACATACAATCACTCAATAGAAATATGTCACTTTTAAAGATTCAACACCAATTCCAATTCATTTCATCATTCTGACAAAGAATATTTATTGCCCTGGATGAGCAGTGGTTAGAGCGTCAGCCCATGCACCAAAGGGTCTCAGGTTTGATTCCTGGCCAAGGGCATGTACCTGGGTTGCAGGATCGATCCCTGGCCCTGGTCAGGGTGCCTACAGGAGGCAACCAATCAATGTGTCTCTCACATCGATGTTTCTCTCTCTCTCTCTACCCTCGCTCCTTCCTTTCCACTCTCTCTTAAAAAAAAAAAAAAAAAAAAAAAAAAATCAATGAAAAAAATATCCTCAGGTGAGGATTAACCAAAAATAAAGGAAGAAATATGTGTGAAAACACCAGAATACTGAAGACATTATAAAACTAAAATGTATTCATCCTTAAGCTAAAGTATTAGAACTAGGAGTTAAGGAATATTCTGTGGATTAAAAAGTTAGGCATATGGATTTAAAGTTAGAAAAACCCAGATCTGAATCCTTGGAATTAAGAAGATGGGGGATGGAGTCAAATCAACATTGTTTAGAGCACCACCACTCACTCATTTATTTGTAGAATAATACCAAACTCCTAGGGTTGTGAGGATTAAATGGGACAATGCATGTAAAGCTCTTAGAATAATGCTTGGAACATAGTTCTCATATGAAATTTTTATTATTATTAAGCTTTAAGTTTCCTTAGCTGTAAAATGTGGGATAATGCCTACCTCATACAGTAGAAATGAAAAATAAATAAAATATTAGTAAAGCATGTCAAACAATACTTCAATAGAAACTGATTATAATGACAAAACGAAGACAGCTTAACCTAACATCTCTGACCATATGTCACTGTCTTTTCCAGAATTAATGTACTATAATCCTATTATTTTTCTTATAGATTTTCTTTAATTTTTCATCAAATTCATTTTTTTAACAAGCTAACAATCACACTTAAGAAAAACTTACTAGATAGCTTGGAACACAATTATACTAAAAGAGACTCTTCATAAAACTACATTTAGAAAATGATAACAATCTTTTCATTATACTTTTAATGTAAAATAACTGAATTCCAAATAAAGAAAACATTAGTATTTCTTGGCAAAAGAAATTATATTAGAACCTACAAATCTTGTTGGGAGTATTCTTTTAGTTAATCATAGTTTAGCAGTGAAAAGAGAAAGCAAGAAAGTTGTTCCACTTCACTGCTTCACTACTGCCTTTTCTCTCAATCTCACTGTCATTGGAAACAATGGAATCAATAAACGGGCAAGTAACAATTTTTTAAAGCCAGTTTACTAACTGCTACCATTTACTTTCTATTTGGTATTAACATTAAAATTTTAAAATATTCTCTTATTCTCTTTTGTGGCTTTTTTTTTAACCCCTTATTTCTTACTAGGAGCCCCTCACATGGAAAAACTCCACATTTGGGTCTTCTTAAAGAAAAGAGATTCACTAGAAAACAAAATATACAAACAAAATAGAAACAGACTCATAGATACAGAGAACAGATTGATGGCTGCCAGAGGGGAAGGAGGTTGGAGGATGGATTAAAAAGGTGAAGGGATTAAGAAGTACAAATTGGGCTGTGCCCATTTTGGTTCAGTGGTTAGAGTATCAGCCAGCAGACCAAAGGGTCGCAGGTTCAATTCCGGTTGAGCGCACATATCTGGGTAGCAGGTTCAATACTCAGTCCCGGTCAGGATTGTGTGGGAGGCAACCAATCAATGTGTCTCTCTCACATCAATGTTTCTCTCTCTCTCTCTCCCCCTCCCTTCCTTCTACTCTATCTACAAATCAATGGAAACATATCCTCTAATGAAGATTAGCAAAACAAAACAGAAAAAGAAGCAAAGATTAGTAGTTACAAAATAGTTACGGGGATGTTAAATACAACATAGGGAATATAATCAATAATATTGTAATAATTATGTATGGTGCCAGGTGGGTACTGGAAATATCAGTAGGAACACTTTGTAAAGTATATGACTCTCTAACCACTATGCATACACCTGAAACTAATACAAAATAATACTGACTATAAACTGTAATTGAATAATAAAACAAAAATTTTTTAATTAAATTTTAAAAATTAAAGAAAGCCTGGCTGGTGTGGCTCAGTTGGTTGAATGTCATCCCATGCCCCAAAAGGTCACTGGTTTGATGCTAGAGTTGTCGGCTTGATCCCCAGCAGGGGGCGTGCAGGAGGCAACCAACCAATGTTTCTCTCTCACATCGATGTTTCTCTCTCTCTCCCCCCCTCCTCTCTCTCAAAAAAAAATCAATAAAAACATGTGTGTGTGTGTGTGTGTATATATATATATATATATATATATATATATATATATATAAATAAAATAAAATCTGCTTTGTCCCAAACTCTTCACACAGCAATTAGGTAGAGAGTCAACCACTCTGGCCCATGAGTAGAGTAGGAAGCTATAAACTTAATTTATAAAATTCCCATACATTTACATGACAGTAACAGGCAAGTTACTGGTTTAACACTGGGGCTAAGAGATAAGCAATTAACTATAATAATCTGCTTTCTTGAACAGGTTATCCCCATCAGGATTTAAACTGAGAGAATTTGTTCAAACAACTCAGCACTGCCTGGAAGGTCCAACAGATTTCAGTACTGAAAAACAACGTTACATCCTTCAGGGACTTATTTATTTGCTAAGCATATTTAAGCTATAAGCAAAGATCAAAGACCTGCCCAAAAAATTAAAAAACAATTTTTAAATATTGGCATTAAAATGCAAAATGAGCCCTGGCCAGTTTGGCTCAGCGGTTAGAGCGTCAGCCTGCGGACCAGAGAGTCCCAGGTTCGGTTCTGGCTAAGGGCACGTACCTCGGTTGCAGTCTGTCCCTGTCCCGGTTGGGGTCATGTGGGTGGCATGATGTGGTCTCTCTCACATCAATGTTTCTCTCTCTCTCTTCCTCCCTCTCTCCCTCCCGCTCTATCTGAAGATAAATGCAAAAATGTCCTCGGGTGAGGATAAAAAAAAAAGATGCAAAATGAGGCTCGTTACAGTAAAATGAAGCCTATGTCTGGTAAACAGCCAAGCAACTGTACACTATTTTAAACAATATTAAATTAGAACTCACTAAAGAAGATAAATGCCAGAACTCACTTTTTGATTTCCCGGAGCAGCATTCGGATAAGGATGGTCTGAAGCGGTTCAACCATCAATTTCCTCCACATATCTAATGCTAGCTGCCAGAAAAAATAAAAACCATCAAGGTTGAATTACTAAGTATTTATTTTTAACATTTGTTTAAGACTTTTTAAAAAATTGCCACCAAAATAAATATTTATGACTAATATTTCAAAATTCAAATGAAAACTGAATAAACACAAGGAAAATTAATTTCTAATTTTAAATGACATCATATTAGACTTATACAAAGAACAGAATAAAGGCTTTTTTGATTAGCTGAAAAATTTCCAGAAATAATTGATTTTTATAAAACCTTATTTGATTAAGTGCTCAGTATTATGGAGGGGCTATAGATACCAAGATTGCAACAACCAAAGGAGTTATGTTAAATAAAATAATGTAATTTGGCTGTTAGCTAATTTTTTAAATTATAAAGCCTCTCATACAAACATAAAAGGATGTCAATTTAAAGAATAAAATAAAATAACCCTATATTCATCACTCAGTTTACAAAATACGACTTCACCATTACCATTGTCCCAAATGTCCTCCTCCTTCACCCTCAGAGGTTTTCCCTACCCTGAATTTTGTGTTAAATCATTCCCTTGCTTATAATTCTACCAATGTGTAAGTATCCCCATATAATATTTTTGAATTTGACCATTTTCTGACCTTAATAACGAAATCACATTACATACTCTTCTATGTATGATTTTTAAAATTTTTAACTATTATGGAAATCCATCTCAATTGAACGATACAGCTATATATAGTTCAATCATTGACACTGCTATATGGTATCCTATTATATAAATACACCATGACTTATTTCTCCTTTTTACTGCTCATAACATATGTTTGTGATTCCAGTTTTTGCTACTGAGAAAAATGCTGCTATTCTTGTATATATCTTCGAGTGAACATAAGCAAGAAACTCCTGGATATACACCTATGAGTGGAGTTGCTGGGCTATGGGTTAGGGACACATACAGCTTTACTAAGTAAAGCCAAATGGTTTTCCAATTTACACTCACATAAGCAATGAATGTGAGTTCCCATTAGTCAACACCCTTGACAACAAGTGTGACTGCCAGGTTTTAGTTAAACTTTGCCAATCTGTTGGATGTAAATGGCATCCCTTGCAATTTTAACTGGCATTTTCTTAAAATTTTTTTTTAAAACTGAGTATCTTTTTATATGTTTATGGTGCATCTCAGTTTTTTCCTGTGAAACTCATCTCTTTTGCCCATTATCTCATTGTTTGTCTCATTCTTAATGAAACCTAGTTCTTTATATATTGTAGAAATGAATCCCTTGACAGTTTTACATATTTCAGTTTGTCACAGTTTGTGACTTGACTTTTGAGTTTCTGTATAGTAGTTTTATTTATTTTTTATAGTTTTTTTTTCATAAAAATATATTATATTTTAATGTGCTCAAATTTATCACTCTTTTCCTTTATCATTTGTAGTTTTTGTGTCTTTTAAGAACTCCTTCCCTACCCTAAGGTCATTAAGGGTATGGTAATAAGATCATAAGGTCTTCTATATTATCTTCCAAAAGTTTTCAAGTTTTTCCTTTCACATTTAAGCCCTTAAACTTTTATGTATTTTTTCCACACAAAGTATAAATTATTCCAGAATCAAACACTGATTGCTCCTATTTCTAACTGAACTACATCCACAGCTGTGTAAGTCTGTTTTTAGCCTCTCTATTCTGTTTTCCTGGAGTAACTCTACTCTGATCCATTGTTAATTCCATTTCAAATAAGTAAAAGCTTCCATTTTCTTACAAAGAACATCCTTCAAGTTTTTCCTTCTTTTTTTTTAACTTTTTTTTATTTATCCCCACCCGAGGACATTTTTGCATTTATCCTCAGATAGAGCGGGAGGGAGAGAGGGGGGAAGAGAGAGAGAAGTATCGATGTGAGAGAGACACATCCAGTGGCTGCTACCCACACGACCCCAACCGGGGCCGGAGACAAATCGCAACTGAGGTACGCGCCCTTAGCGGGAACTGAACTCTCTGGTCTACGGGCTAACGCTCCAACCGCTGAGCCAAACTGGCCAGGGCAAGTTTTTCCTTCTTTTTAAATAGTATGAAGAGGTAAAAATAGAAGACAATACGTAAGAAAATGAGATTTTATAGCTGTAGTGGGAGGACAAACTGGTAAAGCCTTTTCAAAGGCAAGTTGACATAGCCAGCTTTAACCCAGAAAATCAACTTCCAGGTACCCACTCTATGAAAATGTCTGCTTGTATATAAAGAGATATACACATAAATGTAATTCCATAAGTGTAATTTTTTTGTCTACTTTTTGGCACTACTGTGCTCCTAAAATACAGAACAGTGCCTGGCAGACAAAGGGATGAAAAAACTATTTAATAAATAAACAGCAATGTTCACTGTAGTCTTGTTTGTAATAACAAAAAACTGAAAAAAGAAATAGTTTAATAGGTAATAAATTATTGTTATATCCCTGATATAGACTATTAAGCTCTCACAAAAAAATGAACTCATGTGAAAAGAATTCCTAGACATGTTAACAAAAAAGGTATGAAATACAAGTCAGAGAACTTTAAATATGGTATGACACCACTGTTTAAATAATAAAATCAAAACTATTATGCATGTATGTATGAAATTTATATGCAAATGCACAGGTAAAATTCAGAAAAGATATAAACCAAATTGTTTATTGATTTTTTCTGGGAATAGGAGCAGACTTGATGGTGTTAGTAATAAGGAAAATCATTAAGTAACATATTCAGTTTTAAACCTATTAATTAGCCCTGGCCGGTTTGGCTCAGCGGTTAGAGCATCGGCTCGGGGACCAGAGAGTCCCGGGTTTGGTTCCCACTAAGGGCACATACCTCGGTTGCAGTTTGTCCCCAAGCCCCGGTTGGGGTCGTGTGGGTGGCAATGAGTCGATGTGTCTCTCTCACATCGATGTTTCTCTCTCACATCGATGTTTCTCTCTCTCTCTCTTCCTCCCTCTATCCCTCCCACTCTATCTGAAGATAAATGCAAAAATGTCCTCGGGTGAGGATAAAAAAAAAAAAGAAAAAAAGAAAAGCTACTAATTAAAGGAACCACTGTTAAGATTTTGGTATTTCTGACCAATGTGCTTCAGAATATCCTTTTTTCCCCTACAGTTTTATTCCCATTAAATATATAATTTTACCCTTTGTTAAAGGTCCTATGAACTATTTTCTACTACTAATTTATTCATTTGCCTACCTTTATAACAAAATCATACTGAATATATTCTTCTATGCATGATTTTTATTGTTGGCTATGGAAATTTACATTGTCTACCTATAATATTAGTCACCCTTATTAGCAATAACTGCAAGGAATACTTTCAAACACCTAAACTTTTTTCCCCATACTTATTATTTCACAGAATAGATCACTAGACCTGGGATTACCTCCTCAATAGGTATTAAACATTTTAAAGTCTACTGAAAGACCAACAAATTTCTTTCTAAAAGGATGATTCTAATTTAAATCTCTAATAATGCTGCATCTTATGTTTATTTCCTTCATTAACACTCATCACAATTTAACATTAATTTCTTTACTTCTTTGGCATTTGCTTCCCATGAGGACAGGGACCTTCTGTCTCTTCACCACTGTATCAATAATGTCTGGCTACTCAATAAATATGTACTACCTGAATAAACAAACATTATACTAGAGTATTTCACAATCAGTATATGCACTATATAATTCTCTACATTTAAATTTGCACTGTACCTCAAGAATCTGAATTACTTGAACTGCACACTTCATTGTTTTACTCTGAATTTAATTACTTTTTAAAGTTAAATTTGTTATATCCAAAAATTTGTATTTATTCTCTTTTAGGTTCCCTTTTAAGTCTATGTATTCTGTACTTTTTAACTACAAGAGTCTCAACATTTTCTAAATACTTCTCATGAACTATGTCACATAAATGAACTATTAACCTATTATTAATTTAATTATTAAAATAATACTCATCACATCTTTTCTGTTCTTCTCATCTATTTGAAGATTTTTAGGAAATCATTACAGTATTTTATTTACTTAACTTTTAGGATGTTTTAAATTTTGACAATTTGGAGATAGTCAATTCAGTGTCCTTTAAAAAAGGACAGTGAATCAAATGTTTTAAAATAAATAGAAACATTCTTATGTTTGCCAATAATTTAAAGAATTTCCTACCTCTCCTATTTCCATAAGAGGTTCATTCATATCTACACCACCATAGCCATACTGAAGGTCAGCTTCTGTCAATTTATTTTTTTTAATAAACTGGGTGTTGAGATACCTGAAAAATAAATGTAATATCATTGGACAGTATATGTCAAAATAGGTAGGAAAACAAATAACTTGCAACTTTGGAACAATAATTTTAGGCTTATAAATCAACTACAGAATAGTTCAGTAATATATCCAAAAGAAATTAAATAAAGATTAAAAATATAATTAAAAACATAAAAATTATCAACCCAACTTTCTATGCAAGGCCCTGAGAGACAAAGGATAAGACCTCTAAAGAAACAAAAAAATCCTATAATCCCACTCTCACTTAAAAAAACTGAAGAGGCCGTGGCCAGGTGGCTCAGTTGGTTCGAGTGTCATCCTGTATACTAAAAGGTTGTGGGTTCCATTCCCGGTCAGGGCACATACCTAGATATTAGGTTCACTCCTCTCTTCCTCTCTCTCTCTTCTCTCTCTCTCTCTTCCTCTATCTAAAATCAATGAATATATCCTCATGTGAGGATAAAAAGAAGAAAAATATACTCAAGGGTTTTGCTCTAAAAATTCAAAAAGTCTTATAGCCTAATAGCTCCTATCCTACAGACAAGCCTTCAACAATCTCATTTGCTCATTCCCATATCCTTCTCAGTAAGTCAAGGTAAGTTTACTTTGCAAAGATTTAAACAAAACATGGTTAAAAGATCAAAGTTAGGTATGTTCTCTAATTTATACTTTTCTCCAGGAAAAAAAGTGGAACTTTTCAGTTTTAAACAAACAAATAAATCACAATCAGGTAAGAAAATGGAAAAGATTGTTATAGACAGAAGTCTGAGCGAGTAAAGCTGACAGATTTAAGGTCACTGTCTACCTCAGAAAAACAACTTTATAAAGAAAATGTTTCAATATATTCTAATACTAATAACTGTGATGAACTCTAAGAATTACTGAGATTAATACAGAGTTCTAAAATTAAATAAAATGTTTAGAAAAAGCATGTAATATTTTGTTGTTGTTGCTAATCCTCACCTAAGGATATTTTTCCATTGAGAGGGGAAGGGAGGGAGGTAGAGAGAGAGAGAAACATCAATGGGAGAGACACATTGATTGGTTGCCATCTGCATTATCAGGGCCGAGGATCAAATTGCAACCCAGGTACATGCCATTGACCACAAATCAAACTCACAACCCTTTGGTCCTCGGGCTGATGCTCTAACCACTGAGGCAAACTGGCAAGGGCAAAAGTCTGTAATATTCAAGTATTCACTTTTCACCATCTCAGATTTCACCATCATGTCTTTAATGCTCACAACCTAAAAAACTTCACCTGAAAGGTTCTGCAAATATGTAAATAGCTACTGACAATACAAGTATTTAGGCAACAACCACAAAATCTCATAATAAAACACACACTTTATAATGTTTACTGCATCAAAATGAAAAGTCCACTTAATATTTACAGACAACTGACACTGAAAATAAAGACAACAAAAATTTCAACTGCCTAACACCACCAACAATTCCAAGAGGTGGTGAAAAATATAATTCCTGAGGACTTCCAGTCAAGATGGCGGTGTAGGTAAACGCAGTATCGCCTCCTCCCACAATCACATCAAAATTACAACTAAACTACAGAACAACCACCATTCAGAACCGCCTGACATCGAGCTGAATGAAGGTCCTACAACCAGGAAATTAAAGAAGAAACCACATCTGGACTGGTAGGAGGAGCAGAGGAAAGGACAGGTTGGTCCCACACCCATGTGTGGCAGATAAAAATCAGGGGGCTACCTCGACCGTGAAGGTCCTCCCTGAGGAGAGAGGGGTCCCTGTCCCACACCAGGCTCCCAGCTCGGGGTTGAACGCCAGGAAGAGAAGTTCCCATCACTTCTGGCTGTAAAACCAGCAAGAAATGAGGCTGAGGGAGGCTGAGGCTGCTGGAGTTCCTCGTCAATGGCCCGCACACACGGACTAACTCGGACTCACTCCCTCCAGGCTCCAGCGTGGGTGAGTAAGCTTGAAAGGCACCAGAAAGCCCTGCCTGGTTTGGCTCAGCGGTTAGAGCATCGGCCCACGGACCAATGAGTCACAGGTTCAATTCTGGTCAAGGGCATGTACCTCCATTGCTGTTCATCCCTGGCTCTGGTTGGGTCATGCAGGAGGCAACCAGTCACTCTATCGCATCCATGTTTATCTCTGTCTCTCTCTCTCCCTCCCTCCCTCCCACTCTGATAATAAGTAGAAAAATATCCTCAGGTGAGGAATAAAAAAAAAAAAGAAAGGCACCAGAGACATACCGGAAAAAACTGAATTGTTTGGCATTGGGGAGAGAACTGGAGGGGCAGCTTTCTCTTGGACAGATGTGCTATCAGAGGCCTTTGTTCCTTTGGTGAGCCCTTCCCTGGGACAGCAAACACCGCCATATCTGGGACTCCAGCAACCTGGATCACACTGTTTGCCCCGCCCTGGTAATACCCTGAGGGCCTGCCCCACCCAACCTTCAGGCCCACCCAAGCTGTTTCCAGTGGCTTTACCATAGGATTGGCCTGTATTGGATCCTGCTTCAGATTTTCCTAAAATCTCTCAAACAAATAGCATCTGGTCTCAGCGAGCCCCATACCTCTTATTAAGTGGCCCCAGGCCTGGCACTAGAAGCAGCCACCTTGGTTCACAACTTGGCTTTTCCTGGGCACCTCCAAGACCAGCACAAGAAGCAACCATCTGCAGATCACTTTAAAATTTTTTTTCTTTATTGATTTTAGAGAGAGAGGAAGGGAGAGGGAGAGAGAGATAGAAACATCGATGAGAGAGAACATCGATTGGCCGCCTCCTGCATGCCCCCCACTGAGGATTGGGCCCACAACCTGGGCACATGCCCTGACAGGGAATTGAACCGGCGACTTCTTGGTGCATGGGTCGATGCTCAACCACTGAGCCACACCAGCCAGGCTGCAGATCACTTTGTAGCTTATGCTGGGTGGCCTCGTGTAGAACACAGGCAGAGGCTGACCTTGCCCCGGAGCCAGCACACCCAGTGGACAGTTTCAGATCACATCGAAGCACCACCACCCAACCACCTCCACAAGTGAGACACTCAATGAGTGGACTCAGTGGGTACCAGAGCCCTGATGAAGTAAGTCGTGCTCTGTGTGGGGGGCCCCTACACTGCTGATCCTTCAAGGGAGTCAGAGGCCAGTGGTCAGTGAGCAGAGCCAGTCCTTGTAGCTGATCAGCCTGAGTAAATCCCTCCCACTGATGTGCCAAAAGCAATCAAGACTCAATTACAACAGAAGAGTGTACAGTTCACACTAAGGGTACACCTCAAGGGCCCACCTGAAGTGATCAGGGAAGCTGTGCCACTGGACCATACAGGATACCTACAACAATAGGCCACCCTACGAAGCCTAGGAGACATAGCAATGCTACCTAATACATAGAAACAATCACAGGGAAGCAGCCAAAATGAGGAGACAAAGAAAAAGGTCCCAAGTGAAAGAACAGAACAAAATTCCAGGAAAAGAACTAAACAAAATGGAGATAAACATTCAATCAGATGCAGAGTTCAAAACACTGGTTATAAGGATGCTCAAGGAACTTAGTGAGACTTTCAAGGAACTTAAGGAGACCTCCAAAGAACTTAGTGAGAACATCAACAACATAAAAAAGGACCAGTAAGAAATGAAGGATGCACTAACTGAAATAAAGAATAATTTACAGGGAATCAATAGTAGATTAGGTGAAGCCAAGAAGCAAACCATCAATTTGGAATATAAGGAAGCAAAAAACACCTAATCAGAACAGCAAAAAGAAAAAAGAATCCAAAAAAAATTAGAATAGTGTAAGGAGCCTCTGGGGCAACTTTAAGCATACCAACATTCGCATCATGGGGGTGCCAGAAGGAGAAAAGAGAGAGCAAGAAATTGAAAACCTATTTGAAACAATAATGACAGAAAACTTCCCTAACTTGGTGAAGGAAACAAACATACAAGTCCAGGAAGCACAGTGAGTCCCAAATAAGATGAAACCGAAGAGGTCCACACCAGGACACATCATAATCAAAATGCCAAAGGTTAAAGACAAAGAGAAAATCTTAAAAGCAGCAAGAGAATAACAGTTAGTTACCTACAAAGGAGCTCCCATAAGACTGTCAGCTGATTTCTCAAAAGAAACTTTGCAGGCCAGAAAGGAGTGGCAAGAGATATTCAAAGTGATGAAAAGCAATAACCTATAAACAAGATTACTCTATCCTGCAAAGCTATCATTTAGAATTGATGGACAGCCCTGGCTGGTTTGGCTCAGCGGTTGGAGCGTCGGCCTGCGGACCAGAGAGTCCCGGGTTCGGTTCCCACTAGGGGCATGTACCAAAAAAAAAAAAAGAAGTTTAAGGAAAAAAAAACAAAAAAACAAAAAAAAGAAAAAAAAAAATAGAATTGATGGACATATTAAGAGTGTCCCAGACAAGAAAAAGCTAAAGGAGTTCATCACCACCAAACCAGTATTACATGAATAGTTGAAAGGTCTTCTTGAAGAAGAAGAACAAAAATATGAACAATAAAATGGCAATAAATACATATCTATCAACAATTGAATCTACAAACAAAATGAGCAAGCAGAACAGAAACAGATTCATAGATACAGAGAACTTTTTGTTGCTTGCCAAATGGGAGAGGGTTGGGGAGATGGGCGAAGATGATGAAGGAATTAAGAAGTACAAATTGGTTGTTAGACTGATGAACCGCAAAGAGAAGGGGGGAGGGAGGGCGGGAAGAGATAAACCAAAGAACTTCTGTGCATATATGCACAACCAACGGACACAAACAGTGTGGGGAAGGCAGGAGGAGGATGGGATTGGGGAGGAGGGGGTCAATGGGGGGAAAAAGGGAGGCCATCTGTAATATATTCAGCAATAAAGATAAGTTCAAAAAAAAAAGAATGAAAAATATAATTCCTGACATTAACTCCAAAGTGGCATAACCACGATCATTTACACAAGTTTCACTCCCACATTCACTAATTTCAAGCCTCTGGACTCCAAGGCTTACAACCTTGGTGCTCCATTTGACATTTAGCCTCCTGTGCCCATAGGTTATAAAGCCATATTTTTTCCTTCAAAATGTCGTTTAACTTCTCCTTCCATTTCCATTGTAACCCTCATAATTTCATTCTAGGTTTCCAACCATGCCTTCCAGCTGAGGAAAGGAGAATAGGATTGAGAGACAAAAGTAAAAGCCAAAGAGAATGGCCTCTTTACTTGAAATAGAATACCTGGGATTGGACCTGAAATGCTCTATCTCAGATATTTTAATCTCTGGCCTCTTGTCATTTAGGTCTCAGTTCAAATGCACCTCTCTCAGGCCTGACCTGATCCCATTCCAATTTAACCCTGAGTAATGTGGCACGAAGCAGGCAGCAATGACATGTATGCCCTTGCTTCTTTCTCTTTCTTAATTCTATCTTCAGGTAGCCACAGTGGCACAGTTCAGAAGCTGACATGTAGCTCTTTGTCCATGACCAGGAGCTATACAATCTGTAGATAACCAGCCAGGAGCTGGTCGCCCAGATAAAGGCTCAAGTAGCCTCACCAGAGGGTGTGGCTCTCAAGATCAAGTTGTACACCCAGCCGGTGTGGCTCAATGGATTGAGCATCATCCCATGGACTAAGAGGATCCAGTTCAATTCCAGGTAGGAGGCATGCAGAAGGCACCCAATCAATGTTTCTATCTCTCACTCCCTCCCTTCCTCTCTCTCAAAAAATAAACAAAACAACATTTTTAAAAAAAGATCAAGTTGTGCTCCTGGCAGCTCCTAGAGAATGATGCTGCCCAGGCCAGTGTGGGGTGCAGGTTCTGACCATTCTGGAAGTAGCCAGACGTATATTGGGAGGTAAAGTCCATGGTTCCCTGACCTATGCTGGGAAAGTAAGAGGTCTCCTGTTTCTTCTGGCCAAACAGGAGAAAAAGACCAATCAGGCCAAGCAGCAGATGTAGTATAACTGGGGTTTTTGTCAATGTTGTACCCACCTTTGGCAAGAAGGGCTCCAAAGCCTATTCTTAAGTGCTTTGTAATCCTGGCTTTCTCTAATAAAGCCACTTAGTCCATACCAAAAAATAAATAACCTTAACTTCCCACCCTCAATGAAGAACTATCTATTAGACTTATTGTGGTCATCATTTTATAAGGTATATAAAAAAAGGCCCTGGCCAGTTTTGCTTAGTGGTTAGAGCGTCAGTCTATGGACTGAAGGGTCTCGGATTCAGTTCCAATCAAGGGCATGTACCTGGGTTGCAGGTTCAATCCTGGCCCTGGTCGGGGTCATGTGGAAGGCAACTGATCGATGTGTCTTTCTTGCATCGATGTTTCTCTCTCTCCCTCTTTCTCCTTCCCTCCCTCTCTTCCACTCTCTCCAAAAATCAATGGAAAAATATCCTTGGGTGAGAATTAACACCGCCCCCCCCCCCAAAAAAAGAACTATCTAATACACAACATGGCTACTTTGTGAAATAATCCCATTCTGCTATGTGTTTGCTTATTTTGTGCATCTAGCTCCTCTCTAGAATATAAGGTCTGCAAACAAGGACCATGTCTTGGATATTGCATCTAGAAGAGTGGCAGGCAATTTTGAAGTCCCCAAAAAAATACTTCTTCGATGAATTACTAGATAAGTAAATGGGTAACATTCTAGACAGCAGGGATAGCAAAAGCTAACACTAGAACACAAACTTGGAAAAGCAGCCGGGAGCCAGATCATAAAAGCCAGGAATGGCAGGAAATAAAATTAATCACTAACATTTATGGAGCTTATATCATGTGTCAGACATAGTCCTAAAAATTTTATACAGCTGAATAACATGAGGTAGATATATGTAGTGCTATCTTGATCTTCATTTTATATATATGAAAATTTCAGCTTAGCTTAATTTGCCAAGGTCAATGTGCTAGTAAGTGGTAGGGCTGGCACAGAAATTCATGAGTTCTTCCACTCTCTCATTCAGTAAGTATTGTCTGAGTATGTACTTTATGACAGGTACTATGCAAGGAACTGGAGACAGAAAGATGAAAACCAAAAATGTGGTCACCTTGGCTGGTGTGGCTCATTGGTTGGAGCATTGTACCATACACCAAGGAGTGGCAGGTTCAATTCCCAGTCAGGTCACATACCCGAGTTGAGGGCGCATGTGGGAGACAACTGATTTATGTTTCTCTCTCACACTGATGTTTCACTCTCTCTAAAAAAAATAATAATATAAAATAAAAGTGGTCTCCACACCACACGGAACTTGCACATCTGGTAGAATATACAAACAAAAAAATATATTTCCACAATGACGTGTGTTCCCTGAGGAGAGGAAACTTAAGTGTCATATCTTTACCATTTATATGTGTCTTCCTCAATGGATCTTTGCTCCAAACCAATTTCTTTTTTGGGCAATGGTATTATGGCCATCTCAGTCATCTCACTTATCTCATCCTTTCCAGTTCACCACTTCTAATCAGTTGGTCTTCATGTCCTACTAAACTATTCATCATCTCCTCCATGACTTTCTTTTTCACTTCCAATGCTATTTTTCTACTCTCTGCTTACACCAAGTACAACATTCTCATGATTGGTTTCTAGTTCCCATTTGAAGAATCTCCAATTCTAAAAATTCTGCTTTCAGGATGTCACTTCCATATTCAGAATCCTACAGTAGCTCCCTTATACCTACATAGTAAGTGTAAACTTCTCAGAACAATGGTTTAACTATGAAGAAGTAGCTGCTAGATCTGCAGAGGTCTGAATTCACTAATCTGTTCCAAAGATCCATATGTCTATTCCTGAGCTAGTACTCTGTTTTAGTGGAGATTTACATGTTTATATCTGACAGGACAAGTCATTATTCCCTCTCCTTTATGGAATAAAATTTAAACTAACTTATATTTAATATATCTTTCTCATTCTAAATTTCTACTCTTGATAGGTTAATTTTGATAGTCAAGCTTTTAAAATAATTTAAAGAGCCCAGCCAGTGTGGCTCAGGTGGTTGAGCATCGTCCCATGAACCAGGAGGTTGCTGGCTTGATTCCCAGGCAGGGCACATGCCGAGTTTCGGGCTTGATCCCCAGAAGAGGGAGTGTAGGAAGCAGCCAATCAATGTTTCTCTCTCATCAATGTTTCTATTCCTCTCTCCCTCTCCCTTCCTCTCTCTGAAATCAATAAAAACATATTTTTAAAAAATAGTAAGTAAGCCCTGGCTGGTTTGGCTCAGCGGTTAGAGCGTCAGCCTGCAGACTGGGCAGTCCTGGGTTTGGTTCCTGCTAAGGGCATGTGCCTTGTTTGCAGTTTGTCCCCAGCCCTGGTTGGGGTTGTATGGGTGGCAGCCACTTGATGTGTCTCTCTCATGTCGATGTTCCTCTCTCTCTCTTCCCTCCTCTCTCCCTCCCGCTCTATCTGAAGATAAATGCAAAAATGTCCTCAAGTGAGGATAAAAAAAAAAGTAAATAATAAATAATAAATTAAATAATTTAAAGAAAGTAATTTAAAATGTAAATAGTATAATTTTCATTTTTATATAGATACCATTCTTAAGTCTTAACTCACAGTAGTATTTTATAATCAAAATTATTAAACACACATTTGTTTTTAAATAAAGACATATGTTCTGGAAAATCATAAAGAAAATTACATCCAATAATTTTTTTTTTTTTTAATCCTCACCTGAGGATATTTTTTCATTTTTTGTCCAGATAGAGTGGGAGGGAGAGAGAGGAAGAGAGAGAGAGAGAGAGAAACATCAACGTGAAAGGGACACATCGAGTGGCTGCCACCCGCACGACCAACCAGGGCCGGGGACAAACTGCAAACCGACGTACGTGCCCTTAGCGGGAACCGAACCCGGGCCTCTCTGGACCGCAGGCCGACGCTCTAACCACTGAGCCAAACCGGCCAGGGCACATCCAATAATTTCTTAAAATAATTCATACTCTTCCACACAGATAATACCTTTTTGTTATGCTTAGGTACAATGCAATAGTATATGTTCTGTCAACAAAGTAGTTAATAAGCATCCTCTGCTTTTCTGGAGTATGAGCAGTAGTAACACAATAGTATTTGGCAAGAATTAATAGCCTAAGGTAATTTAGAAAGCCTCCAAGAAATCAGGCTTTTCAACCTATCTTAGAAAATTCCATTACAAGACCTGTTCTCATGCTTATACCTACTGGATTTCAAGAATTATTAGTTCTCAAGCTAATACCTTCAGTACTCTACTTCAAAGGCTAGCAGTGTCTAAACAGATATATAGTACTGGGAAAGATGAGGTATAAATATCATTATTTTTCTTTAAAATCAGATTCCCTAAGTCATCTATCCTAATGCATATCTGTCATGTAAATTAAATTTGAGTAAAGAGGCTAGTGATCAAATCTGTACTTTAGAAAAGATTACAAAAGTTTACCAAATAGAATAAATGAGAACTCAAAAATGTGAGTTTAGAGTCACAGTGTTGCTTTTCTGGTTTTACTGCTTTTCTGGGCCTGGAGCTGAAACGAAACTGAGGCGTAGATGTGTTTGATGCAGAAATTCTTTAAAATAGTGGTTTTCTTGGAAAGAAATACGGAAGCAGAGTGAATGGAAGCTACACTGACCATCTCCCAGGACCAAACAGAAATTGCAACTAAAATAAAGAAAAGGCATCTGGGAAACTCAAGACCAGCTGAAGAGAACCCTTATAACCAGGGATGTAAAGAGGAGCCCAAATTGAGACTGGTAGCAGGTGCGGAGGTGTGAGAGGGCTGGCTGGGCTCCCACAGGCAGCAGCTGAGGGCTATCTTTAGCTGTGAGAAGTTCCCTCTGGGAAGTCTGGGTTTTAAACCCCAAGCCAGCTCCCCAGCACAGAGTGGCAGAACAGGGAAAGGCACCTACATAATACCTGGCTGTGAAAAACAACAGAGCAGAGGTTCTGTCAGGCAGGGAGAGGTGCTGGGAACACGGGCACCCACATGAAGGGCCAGTGCACTAAATTACAGCTACAGCCACTCACCTTGGACTCCTGTAGAGGTAGAGCGGACTGGACTGGAGCAGCATGAGAACTGGGGGTTCGAGGCGCTAGGGAGAGAGCTGGGAAGGAGGCCATCAGGAACCCTATGCTGAATCATTCCCCCTTACAGAAACCATTCCTCTAAGGCAGTCTTTTCCCATCATCAGAGTGGCTTTAGCCCAGGGTAGAAGCAACTGCCCCACCCTTTGGAATTTAACCCCACCTGGCCAGGAGAAGCTCAACCTGAGGCTCATGAACTGTCAGGGACTACCAGCAAGCCAGTAGCCAGAGACAAGTCCCTGAACGCTTTGAGCCTTGGGCCTGGCTCTTAGTTGTTGGGTTTCGTGGATCTGGGGAGCTAAAGAAAAACAATCCTATTTACCAGTGCAACAAAAAATAAATAAAATACCTAGAAATAAACTTAACCAAGGAGGTAGAAGACCTGTTCTTAGAAAGCTACACAACACTCCAAAAAGAAACAGAAAAAGATATTAAAAAGTGAAAGCATATACTATGTTCATGATGGGAAGAATCAACATCATTAAAATGTCCACACTACCCAAAGCAATCTACAGATTCAATGTAATCCCTATTAAAGTACCATAGGCATATTTCACAGATCTAAAACAAATACTCCAAAAATGTATATGGAACAAAAGAAGACCCAAAAAACCACAGCAATCTTGAAAAAGAACCAAGTTGGAGGGATCACAATACTGTATATCAGGTTATACTACAAAGCCATCATAATCAAAACAGCCTGATATTGGCACAAGAACAGGCATATATATCACTGGATCAGAACAGAGAACCCAGAGATTGACCCAAGATATTATGCACAATTAATATTCAACCAAGGAGGCAAAAGCATACAATGGAGAAAAGACAGTTTCTTCAATAAATGGTATTGGGAAAACTGGACAGGCATATGCAAAAAAATGAAACTAGACCACCAACTTATACTATACACAAGAATAAACTCAAAATGGATAAAAGACTTTAAAAATAACTTGTGAAACCATAAACATCCTAGAAGAAAATGTAGGCAGAAAAATCTCAGATATTACATGTATCGGAATTTTCACTGATACATCGCCTAAGGCAAGAGGAAAAAGCAAAACATTAATAAATGGAACTACATCAAACTTAAAGCTTCTGCACGGCAAAAGAAACCAGCATCAAAATGAAAAGGGAATCCACTCTCTGGGAGAACATATTTGCCTATGATACATTGGATAAGGGGTTAATATCCAAAATATATAGAGTACTCATACAACTCAACAAAAAGAAGACAATCCAATTTAAAAAATGGCCAGAGGACCTGTACAGATACTTCTCCAAACAGGAAATACAAATGGCCAAGAGACATGAAAAAATGTTCAACATCACTAATCATTAGAGAGATGCAAATTAAAACAACTATGAGATATCACCTCACACCTGTCAGAATGGCAGCCATCAACAAATCTTCAAACAACCAGTGCTGGCAAGGATGTGGAGAAAAGGGTACTCTAATACACTGCTGGTAGGAATGCAGACTGGTGCAGACACTATGCAAAACAATATGGTGCTTCCTCAAAAAGTTAAAATGGAACTGCCATTTGACCCAGTGATCCCAGTTCTAGTTATATATCCTAAGAAGCCTGAAACACCAATCAGAAAGAATATATGCACCCGTATGTTCACAGCAGCGCTATTTACAATAGCTAAGATCTAGAAACAACCCAAATGTCCATCAGTAGATGAGTGGATAAAAAAGCTGTGGTACATTTACACAATGGAATACAATGCAGCTGTAAGAAAGAAAGATCTCTTACCCTTGGAGATGACATGGAGGGACCTGGAGAGTATTATGCTAAGCAAAATAAGCCAGTCAGAGAAAGACAAGTACCACACGATCTCACTTATTTATGGAGTATCATGAACAAAATAAGCTGTCGACCAAAATAGATCCAGAGTCATGGAAGTAGAGAACAGACTGACAAACCTCAGAGGGAGGTGGGAGAGGGGTGGGAGAGGGGGAAAAGATAAACCAAAGAATTTATATGCATATATGCATAACCAATGGACACAGACAATAGCTTGGGGAAAGCAGGAAGGGGGTGGAAGCAGGGAGGAGGGGGGGTCAATAGGGGAATAAAGGGGGAATATCTGTAATACTTTCAACAATAAAGAAAAAATAAAAAATAAATAAAATTTTTAAAAGGGAGTTAATTACAGGGACTTTATCCTTAACATTCCTGGTGAGACATGATAAAAAAGCTTGAACTATAGCAGTGCAAAGAAAATCATGAATTTAAGAGATATTTGGAGGAGTCAACCAACAGAGGTCAGGTGGAGAGGATAACCTTAAATAAAGGATATCTTGAGACTTCTGGCATATATGTCTAGGTGTACCGTACTACTATTCATTAAAATTAGTCATGCTGGGACAGTGTGTGCATAAAAGATAACAAGCTCAGTTTTGAAAATCTGTAGCAGTACGATGTACTCATGGAACATGCTGGAGCTATAGGAAGCTAGGTAAAAACTCTCCTCTGAAACTTAAACTACCTGGGATAAACAAATATTTTTGGTGGCTATCAATATACAGGTTGGAGCAGAAACCAGGAGTAATTGAGATCATCCTTGAAAGAACATGTAGTGTGAGAAAAGAGATGAGAATAGAATCTACATAAGTGACTAAAAGAGTATTATCTAGAATGAAGAAGTTAAATGAATTTACTCATACTAATCTGGATTTAAATCCTGCCTTTGTGATTTTTTTTAGCTGAGTGACTTTGAGCAAAGTCATTTAACCTTTCTAATCCTCAGTTTCCTCACCTATAAAAGTGGACATAGCAAGTACCTCATATTATTTTATACACACACACACGTATGTATATCATACATACTGCAACTTGTAATAAAAGCTCATTAATGTACTAATTTAATAGTTTTAATTTAAATAGTATCAAGTTGATTTTGGTAAACAGAGATGCAGGAGAACCAAGAGAATTGGGTCCTAGAAAACTAAGAAAGAATAGAAAAACAACTTAAATCTTTACTGAAATGTCTCAGTTAAAGAGAGCTCTATGGCACACAGTCTGAACACTCCTTCATCATCTCCATATCAGTGTTCCAAGCTTCTCAACAATGGCAAAGGCACGCATGCACTCTCACTCTTATCCTTAAAATTCCCCCAACAATCTCCCTCAGTTTAAGGACTTCTTAAAGGTCTATTTATGAGCATCTCACTTTGGTGGATGAGGGGAAAAAACATTAAATGTCAGGATGTTTAACATATGACAAACACTGGTTTATAAAAGCCAAAGCCACAGTAAAAATTGCTTGTTAACAATGACTGGTTTCTGGTTTTATTACATTTTGTTCTTCTAAGAGGAAATAACAGCTACTGTCCATCAGAAGTAAGCTCCTGTTTCTAATATAGGCAACTTACAGTGAGTAAACTCCAGTGTTGTTATAAAAACCTAAGGGAACACGAACAAGTAAAGCAAAGAAGGACAAACACACCAAGAAAACCAAGCCTTGGCCCTGACGTGGTATTCCTGTATGGTATAACTGTGCAGATAATCCTTTGAGACCAGATCTGTTCTTCAGCTTCTCTCCAATGAGAAAATAAGGCAAGAGTACATCTGTGGCATGCACAGGGCAAAACTATCACTGCATCCATCACAGCCACAACCATTTCAAGAACACACACCCCAGGTCCAAATGTGAAAGGCACAGGTGCTAATGCACTATTCCTTTATCCACTATTCAATAAATAGTTCTCTGCCTTCTGTACCTAACCACTTCTTTCCATTGATACCATGGGAACTCACAGAAGTGGCACTTAACATAAAAGAATTAAGCAGGGCCCTGGCTGGTGCTTTTCATTTGTCTGGAGCATCATCCTGTACACCGAAGGGTTATAGGTTTGATTCCTGGTCACAGCACATACCCAGGTTGTGGGTTTGATCCACTGGTGGGGCACGTGTGGGGGTCAACCAATTGATGTTCACACGTACATAAATGTTTCACTCTCTCTCCCTCCCTCTCCCATCCGCTCTCTCTAAAATCAATAAAAGTACATCCCCAGGTGAGGATTAAAAAAAACAGAAACGAAAAAAAGAGCTAAGGTAAGCAGAAGACTGGGCAGAGAGGGGGAGAGAAGTCCAGAGAGGGGAATGTGGAAAAATACATCTGAATTAGTCATTCAAAGAAAGGAAGAAAAGCAATCAGGAGAGACAGAATAGCATGAGGAAAAGGAGGGAGAAAGGAGAGACCTCGGGGCATTATAACAGTGGAGGTAACTTAAAATACCTCAAGGAGAGGGTAGAACTTCAAGAGAAAAACTGTTGAGTACTTTGACTAATAGTGTTGCCATGAAATATAAAACACTGGATCCTAGAGTCAAATAAAAGCTGAATGAAGGGTGATGTGGAGTTAGATTTACTCTGCTAAGTTGCATCCAAACTGAAGTTCCACTTTGGGTATTTGTTGAGATTTAACATGTCCTATGTAGTCCCAGACAAGCTGAAGAAATAGAGCTATACTACAAATATACTTTTCACAGAATAGCTTTACACAAAGACCCTAGCTCCCAAAGACCAGATATGACCCAGACTACAGACCTTCTCCATAACAGAGAAAAGGATACACACACCCTGGCCGGCTTGGCTCAGCAGTTGGAGCATCGGCCTGTGGTCTACAGGGACCCGGGTTCAGTTCCCGCTAAGGGCATGTACCTCGGTTGCAGTTTGTCCTCGGCCCTGGTCGGTTGTGCGGGAGGCAGCCACTCGATGTGTCCCTTTCACGTTGATGTTTCTCTCTCTCTCTCTTCCTCTCTCTCCCTCCCACTCTATCTGAACAAAAAATGGAAAAATGTCCTCGGGTGAGGATAAAAAAAAAAAAGAAAGAAAAGTATACACACACATACACACACAAACACACACACACACACACGCGTTTCTCTCTCTCTCAATTCCCCCTTCTCTCCCTCCCACTCTATCTGAAGATAAATGCAAAAAAAAGTGTCCTGGGGTAAGGATAGAGAAAAAAAAGGCAATAAATACATACCTATTAATAATCACTTTAAATGTAAATGCCTTAAATGCTCCAATCAAAAGACATAGAGTAGCTGAATGAATAAGAAAGCAAGACCCATATAAATACACACACACACACACACACACACACACACACACACACAGTCTACAAGAGACTACCCTCAAAATGATAGATACACACACTCTAAAAGTAAAGGGACAGAAAAAGATATTTCATGCAAATGAAATGAAAAAATAAGCTGGGGAAGCAGTACTTATATCTGACAAAACAGACTTTAAAACAAAGTCTACAATAGGTGACAAAGTAGGATATTACATAATAATAACAGGAGCAACCCAACAAGAGGATACACCACTGGTAAACATTATTCTCCCAACATAAGAGCGCCAAAATTTAAAAGCAAATACTGAAGGACACAAAGGGAGAGATCGACAGTAATACAGTCATAATAGGGGACTTTTACACCCCATTGACATCAATAGACAGATCTTCCAGACAGAAAATCAACAAGGAAACGGTGGCCTTAAATGACACACTAGATCCTACGGATTTCATTGATATTTTCAGAGTATTTCACCCCAAACCAGCAGAATATACAATATTTTCAAGTGCACATGGAACATTTTCTAGGACAGACCACATGTTAGGACACAAAACAAGTTTCAATAAATTTAAGAAGACTGAAATCATATCAAGCATCTTCTCTGGGCATAATGCTATGAAACTAGCAATCAACCACAAGAATAAACCTGAAAAACACACAACACATGGAAGCTAAAAATCGTATTACTAGCAATAAATGGGTTAACAATAAGATCAAGGAAGAAATAAAAAGTTACTTTGAAACAAATAAAAATAAGAACATAACAACCCAAAATCTATGGGACACAGAAAAAGCTGACAAGAAAAATCTCAAATAAACAATCTAACTTTAGTAAACATTTAAAGGAACTGGAAAAACAATACAAACAAAGCCCAAAGTGAGTAGAAGGAAGAAAATAATAAACATCAGAACAAAATTAAACAAAACAGAGTCTAAAAAAAAAAAACAATATAAAATATCCATGAAATCAAGAGCTAGCTGGTTCTTGTAAAGATAAACAAGATTGACAAACCTTAAACCAGACAGATCAAAAAAAACAAGAGGACCCAAATAAATAAAATCAGAAATAACAACTGAACCAAAAAAGTACAAAGCATTATAAACAACTATACGTGAACATACTGGACAATCTGGAAAAAATGGATAAATTCCTAGAAATATACAATCTTCTACAACTGAATCAGGAAGAATCAGAGAATCTGAACAGATGGATTACAACGAGGGAAACTGAAGCAGTAATAAAAAAAAAAAACTCTCAACAAATAAAAGTCCTGGACCAGATGGCTTCACAGGAGAATTTTACCAAACATTCAAAGAACTAATACCTGTCCTTCTCAAACTATTCCAAAAAATTCAGAAGGAGGAAGAACTCTCAAGCTCAGTTTATGATGCCAGCACTATCATAATTCCAAAACCAAATAAAGATACTATAATACAAAGAAAAAAATTACAGGCCAATATTCCTGATGAATATAGATGCTAAAATCCTTAAAAAAATATTAGCCTAGTGGATCCAGCAATATATTAAAAGTATCATACATCATGATCAAGTGGGATATAGTGCAGGAATGCAAGGTTGGTTTAATACCTGAAAATCAAGTAACATGATACACCACATAAGCAAAATGAAGGACAGCCCTGGCCAGTTTGGCTCAGCGGTTGGAGCGTCAGCCTGCGGACCAGAGAGTCCCGGGTTCAGTTCCCGCTAGGGGCACGTACCAAAAAAAAAAAAATCCACAATGCCTAGCCCTGGCTGGTTTGGCTCAGCGGTTAGAGTGTCGGCCTGCGGTACAGAGAGACCCGGGTTCGGTTCCCGCTAAGGGCATGTACCTCGGTTGCAGTTTGTCCCCGGCCCTGGTTGGTCGTGCGGGTGGCAGCCACTCGATGTGTCCCTTTCACGTCGATGTTTCTCTCTCTCTCTCTCTTCCTCTCTCTCCCTCCCACTCTATCTGAACAAAAAATGAAAAAATGTCCTCAGGTGAGGATAAAATAAAATAAAAAAATAAAAAGAATTTGTAAAAAAAAAAAAAAAAATTAAAAAAAAAAAAATGAAGGATAAAAACCACATGATCATATCAATATATGCAGAAAAAGCATCTGATAAAATCCAGCACATATTTATGATAAAAACTCTCAGTAAAGTGGGAACAGAGGGAATATACCTCAATATAATACAGACCATATATGACAAACCCACAGCCAACACCATACTCAGTAGGAAAAAACTAAAAGCATTTCCCTTAAGATCGGAAACAAGACAGGGATGTCAGCTTTCACCACTCTTATTCAACATAGTATTGGAAGTCCTAGCTACAGTGATCAGACAAGAAGAAGAAATAAAAGGTATCCAAACTTAAAAGGAAGAAGTAAAACTGTCATTATTTGCAGGTGACATGATATTGTACATAGAAAACCCTAAAAGCTCCACCAAAAAGCTACTAGATCTAATAAATGAATTCAGCAAAGCAGGATACAAAATTAATATTCAGAAATGGGTGGCATTTTTATACACCAATAATGAAAGGGAAACTAAGAAAACAATCCCATTTACTATTACAACAACAAAATAATAAGGCACCTAGGAATAAATTTAACCAGAGGTAAAAGACCTGTACTCAGAAAACTATAAAACATTGAAATTGAGGAAGATAGCCCTGGCCGGTGTGACTCAGCTGGCTGAATGTTGTCCTGTGCACTGAATGGTCACCAGTTCAATTCCTGTTCAGGGCACATGCCCAGGCTGTGGGTTTGGTCCCTAATCGGGGTGTGTACAGGAGGCAATTGATCAATGTTTCTCTCTCACACTGATGTTTCTCTCTCTCTTTCCCTCTCCCTTCCTCTCTCTCTAAAATCAGTAAAACATATTTTTTTTAAAAAGAAATTGAGGAAGATAGAAGGACCTGAATAGACCCTTCTCTAAAGATGGCCAACAGACATGTGAAAAAATGTTCAAGGTCAGTAATCATCAGAGAGATACAAATTAAAACCACAATGAGATATCATCTCACACCTGCCAGAATGGCTACCATCAATAAATCAACAAACAACAAGTGCTGGCGAGGATGTGGAGAAAAGGGAACCCTAGTTGTGCTGTTGGTGGGAATGGAGACTGGTGCAGCCACTGTGGAAAACAGTATGGAGTTTCCTCAAAAAATTAAAAGTGGAACTGCATCTTGACCCAGAGATCTCACCGCTGGGAATATATCCTAAGAATCCCAAAACACCAAATTTTTTTTTAATCTTCACCCAAGGACATTTTTGCATTTATCCTCAGACAGAGCAGGAGGGAGAGAGGAAGGGAGAGAGAGAGAGAGAAACATCGATGTGAGAGAGACACATCGACCGGCTGCCACCTCACAACTCTAACCCGGGGCTGGGGACGAACCGTAACCGAGGTATGTGCCCCTAGCAGGAACTGAACCCGGGACTCCCTGGTCCACGGGCTGACACTCTAACCACTAAGCGAAACTGGCCAGGGCCCAAAATGCCAATTTGAAATAATATATGCATCCCTATGTTCACAGCAACATTATTTACAATAGCCAAAATCTGGAAATAGCCCAAGTGCCCATCAGTAGATAAGTGGATAAAAAAGTCTGTAGTATATCCTGGCCAGTGTGGCTCAGTTGGTTGGAGAGTTGTCCTGTACACCAAAAAGTGGCAAGTCCCATTCCCAGTGAGGGCACATATCCAGGTTGAGGATTTGATCCCCAGCCAAGTCGCATGCAGGGCAGGGGGCTGATGATGGTGATTGATGTTCCTCTCTCACATCGATGTTTCACTCTCCCTTTCTCTCCCTCCCTTACTCTCTCTAAGAACAATAATAAATAAATAAATAAATAAATAAATAAATAAATAAATAAATAAATAAATAAAATGTTGTGACACAATTACACAATGGAATACTATGCAGCTGTATAAAAGAAGGAACTCTTGTATTTTGCAACAGCATGGATGGACCTGGACAGTAATATGCTAAGTGAAATAAGCTGATCAGCCCTGGCCGGTTTGGCTCAGCGGTTAGAGCGTCGGCCTGCAGTCCGAAGAGACCCGAGTTCGGTTCTCACTAGGGGCATGCACTTCGGTTGCGGTTTGTCCCCGGCCCTGGTTGGTCATGCGGGTGGCAGCCACTCGATGTGTCCCTTTTGCGTCAATGTTTCTCTCTCTCTCTTCCTCTCTCCCTCCCACTCTATCTGAACAAGAAATGGGAAAATGTCCTCGGGTGAGGATAAAAAAAAAAAAAAGAAATAAGCTGATCAGAGAAAGACAAATACTATATGATCTCACTAATATGTGGAATTTAATCAACAAAGTAAACTGACGAACAAACTAGAAACAGAGGCATGGATACATAGAACAGACAGCTATCAGAGGGGAGAGGGAAGGGGATTACTGGATGAAAGAAGGTGAAGGGATTAGCCAAAAAACGTTATGTGCAAAACCAATAGACACAGACAATAGTGGTGATGGCCAGAGGGAATAGGGGATGGGGGCTGGGTAGAGGTGGGCAAAGGGTGCGGGGGAGAGGGGTGATTGGGGACATCTGTAATAGTGTCAACAATAAAAATAAAGTTAATATTTTTAAAAACCCTTCAATTATGAATGCAAGCAATACTGTTTAGATTGTCAGAGTTTAAAAGCATACTTACCTATATAAGCAGTCCATATAGTCTGCACCCTTGCTATACTCCTCCCAATACCTATGATACATAACAAGTACTTGCTCTTCAGATTCCAGAACTCTCTATATATAAAGAAGAAAAATGTTTTTACTTGGAAAGCACTAATCATTTTCATTTGTAAGCTATAAAATTATCAAAAGTTAATATTCAAAAATAAATGACATAATTTAAGCATTATAAATTACTTTTATAAATTCCATTCTAATTTAACTACCTTTAGTAAAAATGAAACAACTAGAAAAAAAATGTGAGTCTTAGATATGAAAGTGAAGCATCCATACTGGAGAGTAAATTGTTTCATTCTCTAAGATAAAAGGACATAATGTAATGATTTGATGATTTCTTTGGGCTAGAATATATTGAGATCAGTTCATATAGAATGTAATTCTATTGCCATATCTCTATGTGTTTCCTCAAATCCATCATGCTTGATCTAACTGCTAAGTATATTAGTAAATCAGCCTGATAGAATTATATCATCACTTGAGATTATTCACTTTTGTGAATAAGACTATTTATGAAAATTGACACCTCTTCCACATTCCCCAAGTAAGTTTGTTTTAAATTTACTTAATAGAAACATATTATTTTTTGAAAAATGGAAAAAAAAAATGAAAATCAAACTGAAATCTGAGGTCTAATTTTTTTAAAAGCTATTTTGAAAGCAAATCTAGTCTAATAATAAAAATACACTAGCCCTGGCCAGTTTGGCTCAGCGGTTAGAGCGTTGGACTGCGGTCCACAGAGACCCGGGTTCGGTTCCCGCTAAGGGCATGTACCTCGGTTGCAGTTTGTCCCCGGCCCTGGTTGGTCGTGCGGGTGGCAGCCACTCGATGTGTCCCTTTCACGTTGATGTTTCTCTCTCTCTCTCTCTCTTCCCCTCTCTCCCTCCCACTCTATCTGAACAAAAAATGAAAAAATGTCCTCGGATGAGGATAAAAAAAAAAAAAAAATACACTGGACTGCCCTGGCCGGTTTTGCTCAGTGGTTAGAGCATCGGCCTGCAAACCAAAGAGTCTCGCGTTCAATTCCTGGTCAAGGGCATGTAACTCAGTTGCAGGTTCGATCCCCCACCCCAGTCGGAGTTGTGCAGGAGGCAAACAATCAATGGTGTCTCTCTCACACCGATGTTTCTCTCTCTTTCTCTTTCTCTCTCTTTCCCTTCCTCCCTCCCACTCTATCTGAAAGAATCAATGGAAAAATGTCCTCAGGTGAGGATTAAAAAAAAATATAGACTGACATTCAGGGGATCTTAGGTTCTCCTTTCTCAGTTCTTTCATTAACTGTCCATATGACCTTAAGAAATCATGACCTCAACTTTCATCTAATTAGTTATCTAATGAAATTATTTTTTTTGTTACAGATGTTTCCCCTTTTTCCCCCATTGATACCCTCCTCCCAATCCCACCCCTCCAATGAAATTATTTTAAATTTGGAATTTTAACAAGGCTCAGAGCAATATAAATAACCTATAAATCGTACATTTTTGCTTATCATATTGGTAAATAAATTTAAAATAACAACTATTAATAATCCTGGAGAATAGGGTGCCCTTAGGAAGTGCTATTGCTGGTTTGATAGAATATAAACCCAAGAACAATTTGTTACTATACATCAAAACAGTAAAAAATGTTCATGACTTATAACTCAGTAAATACAAAGTCTAGGAATTTATCCTACAAAAAACTTGGTTACACAAAAATTATTTAGCCACAACAATGTTCACAGAGGTATTGTTGATAATAAAAAACTATATAAGTTAGAAATAATCTATATGTCCAGCAATATGGGAACATTTAAGTCATAGTATCTTTACACCATTAAAAATTTTACCATCATTGCCAAGATTACAAAGTTCTATTTAATGACAAAGAAAGAGAGACCTACAATATTATTAAAAACAAAAAGCAGATTATAAAGTGTATAACATGCCTGGCCGGTGTGACTCAGTGGTTGAGCATCAACCCATGCACCAAGAGGCCACCAGTTCAATTCCCGATCAGGGCACATGCCCAGGTTGTGGGCCTGATCCCCAGTCAGGGGCAGGCAGGGGGCAGCCAATCGACGTTCTCTCTCATTGATGTTTCTATCTCTCTCTCCCTCTCCCTTCCTCTTTCTCTCTCTAATATCAATAAAGAAATAATAATAATAATAAAGTGTATAACATGACTCCATTTTCTTTTTTTGTTGTTTATAACCCTCACCGAAGGATATTTTTCCATTGATTTTTAGATAGAGTGGGAGGGAGGGAGACACAAAGAGAAACATCGATGTGAGAGAGATACATTGATTGGTTGCCTCCCACATGACCCCAGCAGGGGCCAGGGATTGAACCTACAATCCAGGTACATGTCCTTGACTGGGAATCAAACCTGCAACCCTTTGGTCTGTGGGCTGACGTTCTAACTGCTGAGCCAAACCAACCAGGGCAACATGACTCCATTTTCTATTATAATAAAACATGGAAGTCTACACAAAGCAAAAATATGCATTACAGGAATATTAAGTCAAATCACATATACAATAACATGGTCTAAGAGATATATTTAAATATAGATATATCAAAATATTAACAGTGGTAAATTCTGGAGGTATGGTATGGTGATATTTGTTTTCTTCTTCATTGCTTATCAGTATGTCCTAAATTATCTATAATGGTAATGTAATACTTTATTAATTTAAAAAGTTCCCTCCCCCAATCAAATAAAATTTTCTTCTCGGGGTGAAACCGATTTTGTTGGCTGTATAAACAATTTACTTTGTTATCTACACATTAGCCAACTTCTTTTTTTGTCACTGGATCTGAGAACATATAGTATATAATTACTATATGTATTATAAACTTCCATAAAACTACTTCAAAATACACAACTATACCAATGTTAATTTCTTAGTTTTAATACCATATCACTATTATGCACAATACTATTTTTAAATTTTTTTTCTTTCCTGATCTAAAAAAAAATTTTTTTTCTTTATTGATTTTAGAGAGACATAGAAACATCAATGAGAGAGAATATTAATTGGCCACCTCCTCCATGCCCCCCAGTGGGGATTTGGCCCACAACCTGAGCATATGCCCTGACAGGGAATTGAACTGGTGACCTCTTGATGCATGGGTCGATGCTCAACCACTGAGCCACACCAGCCGGCTATGCACAATATTAACATTAAGAAACTGGATAAAAAGTATATGAGAATAAACTCTGTACAATTTTTGCAACTTTTCCCTAAATCTAAAATTACTTCAAAGTTTTTTTTTAAGAAATCACACTTAATAAGCTATGCTAAAATATAAAATTGCAAAGTTTATAAATGCCTTAAACAGTTATCAATTATGGTATAACCAAAGCTCACTAAAGCTCACCATAGAACTTGAACTTATAGTAAACATTTTAAGATTGACTTAAAGTACTTGTTATCAACATTGCTTTCATGAACTAGTAAATGTACATACTAGAACACTGTATCTGCTATATATAACAGAAAGTAGAACATTTCCTCTGAATGTTTTAAAGGAGACTATTACCCTGGCCAGTTTTGCTCAGTGGTTAGAGCATCAGCCCACATACCAAAGAATCTCAGACTCAATTCAAGTCAAGGGCACATATCTCGGTTGCAGTTTGATCCCCGGCCCTGGTTGGGGTCATGCAGGACACAACCAGTAGATGTGTCTCTCTCACATCAATGTTTCTCTCTCTCTTCCTCTCTTTCCCTCCCACTCTATCGGAACAAAAAAATGAAAAAATATCCTCGGTGAGGATTAAAAAACTAATAAAAATAAAAATAAATAAAGGAAACTATCAGATGATCAACTGAGCTGTACTTATGAGTTATTACCACTTTATAAATTATCTGCTCCAAGCCTCAGACATCAGACTGTGTTATCTCCTTTTTATAAAGAAACCTAAAGTAGGTTATTTGAGTTGCCCATGATCACACACCTACTAAAAGGTAAGAGTCAAGTTACTAGCCCAGACAATAAATTAACCTCATTCAGTTCCTGATGAGATCAGTATATGTTAGAAATACTGTCTATGGTCAAATACTGCAAATTCACTGTTTACGCACAGATCAAGTCTGTGATGTTACCCTCCTACATATGGCATACTAACCCAAAAAATTGGTCGAAAACAGTTTCTATAATGCTTTTAAATTTACCATTTCTGCCCTGGCCAGTTTGGCTCAGTGGTTAGAGCATCAGCCGACAGACCAGAGTCCCAGGTTCGGTTTCCACTAGGGGCACATACTTCAGTTGCAGTTTGTCCCCAGCCCCAGTTAGGGTTGTGTGGGTGGCAGCCACTCGATGTGTCTCTCTCACGTCGATGTTTCTCTCTCTTCCTTCCTCTCTCCCTCCCGCTCTATCTGAAGATACATGCAAAAATGTCCTCGAGTGAAGATAAAAAAAAAAAAAGATAAATTTACCGTTTCTCTTTTTAATTTTAGGTTTTTGTAAGACTTTATACAGGATATAAAGAGGCAGCTAAAAAGTTGACAGATAATAATAAAGACAGATTTACCAAGAGGTTGGAAGCAAGAGTTAAAAGAAAACTTCATTCTATCCAGAGAACACAGGAACACGTTTTAATGGTGAACAAACCCTGCTCTTTCACTTACTACTTACATGATCTTGAGAAACTATACTAATTTCCCTTGTGAGAACCTAACAGCACAGTGCTTGACTAGTAGATTTTAAATATATATAATTTTTAAAATGCTGTTTAGGAAACAAAGCAAATAAACCTTAACTTAATCTAAGTTCTACACTGCAAAACAGTGAACTAAGCAAATAACTACACAGCAACAAACATTTATATCATGTATGTATCATTCCTTACCTTGTGCAAATGCCGTACGTGATTTTCCAAAAAAACCTTAGTTTCTGTATAAAGTCTTTCTCCAAGGGGTTCAGGATAGGCCACACATAAAGCATAGATATCTCTAGTTAAACTGTTAAGGTTTTTACATTCATTGGAGATATTCTTTAAAACAAATGAGATTTAACTCAAGTTTCACATTAAAAAATGAAAAATCATTATTTCATTTTTGTGGTTTAAGATTATATAGACATAGATATAAAATAAAAGGTAAAATATATGACCATGCTTCCTTTAAAAAGCACTAGAAGATATATTCATTTACTCATTCAACAAATATTTACTGAGGATTATTTGACAGTATTGTAAGGAAAACTGTTCCTCTCAGAAAGATTAAAATTCAGAGGAGGATTATGGGAAGTCAAGTAACCCAGACACCTACAAAATAAAGTTTATGTAAAAAAAGACCAGCATAATACCAGCAAAGGGCTTATGGGATATCACGAGAGGAAGATATGTCACCCTGGCTGGTGTGGCTCAGTTGGCTGAGGGCTGTCCGATGCACCAAAAGGTCACCAGTTCGATTCCTGGTCAGGACACATGCCCAGGTTGTGGGCTCGATCCCCAGTAGGGGGTGAGCAGGAGGCAGCTCATTGGTTTCTTTCTCTCTTGCATCAATGTTTCTCTCTCCCTTCCTCTCTCTAAAAAATCAATAAAAACTTTTTTTTTTTTTAAAAAGAGGAAGGTGGCTAAGCAATTCTGAAAAACAAGTTACAAAAATTACTCACTTGACACATTTTCCCACATCACAATAATCATCAGAATATTCTACAACCTATCCACTCTCCTTTAGCATTTATTCCATTAGAAGAATTATAGTATGAACAATAATATCAATTGACTAAGTTTTTGAATACCAAGTACCTTGCTAGGTATACTGTAGAGAGTTCTTTATACTGTAGAGTTCTTTATCAGGAGGCAGAGGAAATGTGATCTGCTTAAAGCATTTACTAGCCAATGATCTTGACCAAGTCTCTTAACCTCTCTGCACTGTTATTTCTTCATCTCTAAGATAATAATAAACCCTCTCCTGACATCTCTGTAATATCCTTGTAAGACCCAATTAAGCTCATGTATGTTAAAGGGCTTTATGAACTATGGATCACTCACCAAATGTGGAAAATAAAACATACATGAAGCAATCTGAGACCAGCCTAATTAGAGATGCAGATAAAAACTGAAAATAAGGTTATTTAGGATGGAGTCAAGTATTTACATTGAATATAAGGATTTCAAGAAAAATGACAAAATTAAAATTTGTGCTTAAAAATATATCAGAGGGCCCAGACGGTGTGGCTCGGGGGTTGAGTGTCAACCCATGAACCAAGAGGTTGCCAGCTCGATTCCTGGTCAGGGCACATGCCCAGGTTGTGGGCCAAATGCCCAGTAGGAGGCGTGCAGGAGGCTGCCAATCGATGTTCTCTCTCATCGATGTTTATCTCTCTCCTGCTCCCTTCCTCTCTAAAATCAATTAAAGAAAAAGTTTTTTTTAAATATATATATCTGAGGTACAATGTAGGTTCTTCCCCATCTATAATATCTTTAACATTATATATATTTTTCTTCTATAGAACTTTTTATACAATAGATTTTTATACTTTTGTCATCCACACTAGCCTGTTCTTAATCATCTCTATATTCCCAGCCCCTAAGCACAGTTCCTGGCAAGTAACAGGCACTTATTCAACTCTTGGTGATGCAAAGGAAATAGGAATCAAATCTCACATGCTCTGCCTATTAACCATAGTATCATTACTCTGGAAAGAACAAGCAGCCCTGCTGACATGAGCCCTCTTCACATGGAAGTCTGGTAGATATCAGTCAGATTTTCCCATGTTCCTTCTAAATCCTTTTATTTATTTATTTATAAAAAAATGTTTTTGCTTTTTTAGAGAGAGAGGAAGGGAGAGACAGAAACATCAATGTGAGAGAGAAACATCGATCAGCTGCCTCCTGCACACCCCCTACTGAGGATTGAGCCCACAATCCTGGCATGTGCCCTGACCAGGAATTGAACCGGGACCTCTCAGTCCATGGGACGATACTCAATCCACTGGGCCACACCAGCCAGGCCTTTTATTTATTTTTAATTAATATTAGGAACTAATAAATATCTTCATGGGTATATGTATATATTTCAATTTATTATTCTATTAAATATAAATAAAATTTTTCTTTTTTTGCCCGGCCGGTATAGCTCAGCAGTTGAGCATTGACCCATGCACCAAGAGGTCGCTGGTTCAATTCTCAGTTTTTACTGATTTTAGAGAGAGAGGAAGAGAGAAAGAGATGTCAATTTGTTGTTCCATTTATTTATGCATTCACTGGTTGATTCTTGTAGGTGCCCTGACAGAGGATCAAACCCGCAACCTTGGCATATCAGGACAATGCTCTAACCAACTGAGCTACCTGGCTAGAGCTAAATATTTTCTCTGTATTAAAAGAACAAACAGCCCAGCTGGTGTGGCTCAGTGGTTGAGCGTCAACCCATGCACCAAGAGGTCACTGGTTCGATTCCCGGTCAGGGCATATGCCCAGGTTGTGGGCCTGATCCCCAGTGGGGGGCATGCAGGAGGCGGCCAATTGATGTTCTCTCTCATCGATGTTTCTATCTCTCACTCTCTCTCTCTCCCTTCCTCTCTCTCCAAAATCAATAAAGAAAAAATATTTAAAAGAAACAACAAACAAACATAGTGAAGCAAAAATAGCATCCACATAGTGTAATATCACTGTGCCAGGTTTTTGTAAAAAAAATTATATATACACACACACAAATAGGAAACTATTACTATTATAGTTGTTTTAAATCAACTTAGATACAATAATGAACTAAATTATCTAAGTAAAATACTATATAAGAACTATCAGACACTCTTCGCAGAGAGTCACCGTGGTTTCCTGCTTCAACAGTGCTTGGACGGAACCGGTGCTCGACCCATCCCAGCCAGCCACCCGGATCCAGCCTTCCGCCACCTCCTCAAAGCGCCTCGGACATCCCCAAGGCCCCCACTCCAGCACCATGCAGCCGCCTCTCCTTAGCCGCCCACCATGACGTCCACCGCGTCCACCTCGCAGATGCGCCAGAACTACCACCAGGACTCAGAGGCCGCCATCAACCGCCAGATCAACCTGGAGCTCTACACTTCCTACATCTACCTGTCCATGTCTTACTACTTTGACCACGATGATGTGGCTTTGAAGAACTTTGCCAAATATTTCTTCCACCAATCTCATGAAGAGAGGGAACATGCTGAGAAACTGATGAAGCTGCAGAACCAACGAGGTGGCCGAATCTTCCTCCAGGATATCAAGAAACCAGACCGTGACGACTGGGAGAATGGGCTGAATGCGATGGAGTGTGCATTACACTTGGAAAAAAGTGTGAATCAGTCACTACTGGATTTGCACAAACTGGCCACTGACAAAAATGACCCTCACTTGTGTGACTTCCTTGAAACTCACTACCTGAATGAGCAGATGAAATCCATCAAAGAACTGGGTGACCACGTAACCAACTTGCACAGATTGGGGGCCCCTGAAACTGGCATGGCAGAATATCTCTTTGACAAGCACACGCTGGGAGACAGTGACTAGAGCTAAGCCTTAGGCTGGCTTCCCATAGCCACAGGGGTGACTCCTCTGGCTACCAAAGCAGTACGTGCACGTTGGAGTTACCTTTACCTTTTCTATAACTTGTACCAAATCATCCACTTACGTCTTTTCATTTGTATCATTCCTTCAAATAAAGTAATTTGGTACCCCCCCCCAAAAAAACTATCAACAATAACATATCAAAATATTAACCTATATTACAAAGAAAATAGAGATTTGAATATACACCACCTAAGTAAGAATTTATCTCAACACAAATTCTATAGAGAACTGAAAATGGTTTGGTGGATGGGAGATGAAACAGGCATCAACAGAGAAGGAGCTTCAAAATAATTTATTATCTGAGCTTCTGGATCCTACCTGGAATATGTTTCAGCTATAAATTCCTTTTTAAAAAAGTCTGCCCTGACAGGCTAGAGGTGGGGAACCTTTTTTCTGCCAAAGGCCACTTGGATATTTATAACATCATTTGCGGGCCATACAAAATTATCAACTTAAAAATTAGCCTGCTATATTTGGTCAGGCTAATTTGGTGAGGCATGTGATGCTAGCTGGTACTGATTTAAAGCCAGATGCTCACCACCCAAGTTGGCATGGACAGAAGGGTCGAGGGTTCGATTCCCAGTCAGAGGCACATACCTGGGTTGCAGGTTCCATCCCTGGCCCCAGTTGGGGTCGTGCAGGAGGCAACCAATCGATGTGTCTCTCTCACATTGATGTTTCTCTCTCTTTCCCTCCCTCCCCCCCTTCCACTCTATCTAAAAATCAATGGAAAAATATTCTCGGGTGAGGATTAACAACAACAACAAGAAAAAAAAGTCCTAGTTCACTACATATTTTAAATCTCTAAAAGCTTTGTTCTGTTTTGTTTTTCCGTAGAGAGTTATACTCAATCTGGAAATTATTAATTACAAACTACCCTAGTAAAATTAGATACAAAAGAGCTGTCTGAATTAAATGTAACAGATGTCAGGATAGTAGTTAACTTTAGTGACTGAGAGGGAACAAGAGGTTTTCTGGGGTGCTACGAGCATTCTATTTATTGCCCTGGCCCAATGGCTCGGTTGGTTGAGGCACCCTCCCCTACACCAAAGTGGTTGTGGATTCGATTTCCGGTCAGAGCACATGCCTAGGTTGTGGGTTTGACCCTCAGCCAGGTTGTGTAAGGAACACAACTGATCGGTTTCTCTCTCACACTGATGTTTCTCTCTCTCTAAAATCAATAAACATATCCTCGAGTGAGGACTTAAAAAAGAAGTGTTCCATTTATTGAATACGTGGGTATGTTCACTTTGTAAAAATTCATCTGTATTTTTCATAAGTATTTTATTTTTTTAAAAGACTAACTTTAGCCAGAATCTAGATCAACAATCCTTTCAGTAAAGGAGTGATTTAATATCATTAAATTCCTAATACCTACTTCCAGAATTTTCATTCAACATATTTGCTTCACCAATTTTTTCCCTAAGCTACATACACACTTATTTCTAGAATATACAACTTACTTGATACTGGAAAATTAAAATGACTCAATACCATAAATTCAGCATGATATGCTAATTATGTGCCCAAATATTTTCTCAATATATCTACTGCATGTACATGTACACAAAATTGACTACAAGGATTCACACCTCAGGGCTTACCTTCTTTCTGCTAAGGGAAAAAGGATCTGTGCAGGACAGACAATTCAGGGAGACTTTCCCCTTTCATTACATATATAAGACATATATTATCTTCCTCAATGAGAATGTATTCATTTTTTTTTTAATTTTTAAAATTGATTTGAGAGAGAGGAAAAGAGAGAGAGAGAGAGAGAGAGATTGATCAGTTGCCTCCTACATGCGCCCCGACCAGGGAATTGAACCCAAAATCTGGGTGGGTGCCCTGACCAGGAATCGAACCTGCCACCTTCTGGTGTATGGAACAACGCTCCAATTTTTTAATGGACTCATCTTAATAAATTTTTTAATTAATATTTTCACACACCACAGTTTGGGGTCTCATGTAACCACTGTATAATTTCATTCACCTGCCTAAAAGATATTCCTAAATATGTCCTTTTTCTCTAACTTATTCAAATATCCAACCACCTGGGGAAATATTTAGTCCTTAGGAAGAACACCCAAGAAGAGCATTTTTCAAGACACTTTAAAAGATAAAATATGGGAAATAACTGGAGAAGATCAGATTTAGATTTAAACATTCTCTTACCCAAAGACATCTTTTCCTTAAGTATCTCTTCAGGAAGTCAGAATATAAAAATTCCTGTTTATGAACTTCCCACTTAAAAATTCTCAGTCAGAAACAAAACTGTTTCAGAGCAAAAGCTCTCAACTGTTACAACCAAGAAAGTGTTGGCCAGCAGTGAAATTATTTATTTTAGTTCAAATTCTCCATTAAAAGGTGATTCCTATACTTAGACTTAATTTTGCGTTAACACTATTAACTCCATTTTGTAGTGGATCACAAACAATGAGTTTTGAAATGGCAATAAAAGTAAAAATTATCTTAAAATTGAAAATGGTAAGACAATGACCAAAAAAGAATTTATTGACCAAAAAAAAAAAAATTTACTGACAAATCTGAAGAGAAAGAATGGAAATGCCACATGTAAAAAATGAATCTATAAAATCATCAGTTAGAAATCAGCATCAACATCAAATATCGGTCTGATTTAATTTAGAAGCATAGAATGAAACTGCTGCTGATGCCCCAACCAGAGATGACTATAGAGCAAACCTTTTCCTAACTGCACAATCTGAGTGATAGGTGCTAAGTGCAGGTGTCAAGGTTTCTAAGTTCTCCATTTAACGCTTGTAAAAATCAAGGATGGAGATTACCTGCCACAACATTCTTCAATGTAGTCAAAACTGGTCTATGTCTGAAAAAAAAAGTCTAATAAAATATAAATTAGAAATCAGGACAATGCTATGCCTGGTTTTTAAATGTCTGGTTTTCTAGGCTGGGAAGAAATACACTCACGGAAGGCAATCTTAAATCTCCCCTTGCTTAATCACCTTGAACTTATATAAAACCATTTAGAAGCTAAATTGTCCTTAAGTAGGAGAGCTTCTACATTACACTGCTGGGGTTTGGGAATTTGTCCTAACAGCAGAAAACCATGAATAAAAGTAAACCAAAGAACTCCAACCCAGAGAAACAAATAGTAAATGTAGATCTACACTTAGTCTGTATCTTACCATAGGGAAGCACTTGATAAAGGGTAAATTCCAAATGACCCTGGAGACTGCTCCAAAACTGTCATAAAGTTTTTGTTATGAAGCATCATTATTACTTGTGTTAGACACAATTTTGAAAATGGAATTACAAGTTTCCTAACCTAATACCTGGGACTGTAAATGTAAGATATCACGCCCAAATTACTTTACATGGCAAAAGGGACTTTGCAAATGCAATTACGATTACTAATCAGTTGACCCTAAAACAGGGACATTAACCATAGCTGGGTGATTAAGTGGTAGGAATTTCATCCTATGCACCAAAAGGTTGTGGATTCAATTCCCGGTCAGGGCATGTACTGGAGACAACAGATCGATGTTTCTTCCTCTCAGCCTCTCCCTTCCTCTCTCTAAAATCAATAAACATATCCTCAGGTGAGGATTAGAAAAATAAAATAAAATAGAGACATTACCCTGTACTTTCCTGGTGGACCTAATCTAATAGCAGGAGCCCTTTAAAAGCAGATCCCCACCATCCCTTCTCCCACTCCCCAGTCTTTGTTGTTAGCTGCAGAAGGGGAAGTGTGAAAGAATCAAAGCACAGAAGGATTTGGCATGCCCCTACTGGCTTTGAAGATGGAGGGGTGTTACCTGCAAAAACTGGAGTGACCACAAGTCACTGAGAGCAACTTCTGGCCACTAGTCAACATAAAAACAGGAATCTTAGTCAAAAAACTGCAAAAAATTGAATTCTGCCAATCAACAGGAACAAACTCAGAAGAGGATTCTGAGTTCTAGAGAACGTTTTAGCCTTGTGAGATCCTGAGCAGAGAACCCAGTCACACCATGGACATCTGACCAACATAACTGTGAGATAATAAGAGTGTTTCTTTAAACTGGTAAATTTGTGGCCCTGGCCGGTTTGGCTCAGCAGTCAGAACATCGGCCAGTAGACTGAAGGGTGGCAGGTTTGATTCTAGGTCAAGGGCACATACCTAGGCTGCAGGTTCGATCCCCAGCCCCAGTCAGGGTCATGTGGGAGGCAACCAATCAATGTGTCTCTCTCACATCGATGTTTCTCTCTCTCTCTCTCTCTCTCTCTCTCTCTCTCTCTCTCTCTCTCCTTCCCTTCCACTCTATCTAAAATTCAATGGAGCCCTGGCCGGTTTGGCTCAGTGGTAGAGCATCAGCCCGTGGACCAATGAGTCCCAGGTTCAATTCCAGCCAAGGGCATGTACCTCAGTTGCGGTTCGTCCCCGGCCCTGGTCAGGGTCCTGCCGGAGGCAACCAGTCAATCTGTCCCTCTCGCATAGATGTTTCTCTCTCTCCCCCTGCTTCTTCCTCTCTCTCTACCGGAAGATAAATAGAAAAACATCCTCAGGTGAGGATTTTTTAAAAAGCTTAAAAAGCAATGGAAAAACATATCCTCGGGTGAGGATTAACAAAAAAATATAAAATAAATAAACTGGCAAATTTGTTATGCATCAAAAAACATTGATGTTTTCTATTTATATTAATTAGCAACCAGAATGCCCTGCATATGTACCTGGACCCAGTACATTTGTGAGGTATGAGTGTTAAAAGCCCCACTTATCAACACAATAAGAGAACTAGACAAATTTTAATGCTATTTGTTCATCTATACAGCATGCTTAATGACATTTCGTTGACAGTAGCTATTCAATCACCAAATATTTGCTAAGTGTCTATATGTACCAGATGCTGGGAATATAGTAGTCAACAAAACAGATAAGAATCCCTGCCCTTACAGAGCTTATATTTAGTAAATTTGTTTGTGGGACAAGAGTTCAGTAAGTTCCATACTTATACATGTTAAACACTTCAATTGGCAGCCAAGCTTCCTTAATGCCAACTGCAAGAGTATAATATAGAAGACTTTGGCATTTATACCCCAGCATTCTATCCTATAATATCAGTAAATCATCTTACCCCTCTTGGACCACAAAATGTTCAACTGTAAAACTAAACTAATAATACATATTTTATAAGGTCACTTATAAAAAATTAATTACACACACATATGTTGAAAGAAAATGACAAATGTACACAGTATGATTCCATTTACATAAAGTTCAAAATACAGAAAGAATTAACCAATATTGTTTAGGGTTGTATACATAAGCAGTTTTTAGAAAAACAGGAAACAATAGGTGCAAAAGTCAGGATAATAGTACCTCCAAGGGAAGGGAGGGGCTCATGAACTGAGAGGGATATGTAGTGTGGGGTTGGTGGATGCTGGCAGTGCTCTAGTTCTTAACTAACCTGTGTAGTGATTATACAGGTGTTTTGTATACTTATTTGTTCAACTCTATTATGTATATCTTACAAACTTTTCCACATATGTATGCTATTTCACACTCTCCCCAAAAAATGCTTTATAAAAATCAAGTACTAATATGTATGGTAGTACATAATTTTGAAGGAGCATTTTTCATTTTCAAAATATTAAAGTTTTTGTTTTGTTTTTTTGGTATGTGCCCCTAGCGGGAACCAAACCCAGGACTCTCTGGTCCGCAGGCTGATGCTCCAACCGCTGAGTCAAACTGGCCAGGGCGCAAAATATTACAGTTTTATGGCTCTAGAATTCTACCTAAGATATATGAAGGTCAGAAGTCAACCTTATGTTCTTGGGTAAAAAAACAGGGAAATGGAGGGAGGGAATTCTACTTTGGAACAATTAGTAACACAGCCATTTTTTTTCCTAATTAAAATTTAAAGTGAGAGATTATACTTTTAAATGTACTGCTTTTGCAGATTTTTTTTATTTTAAGAGGAGGAGGAGAAAAATCTATTATCAGGTCAAGAATAGCTGGACCATCTTAGATGGATCAAACAATAAACAACTTAGAACTAGTAACTGACTGGAAGAGTACTTTCCAGGTAAGTCAGCTATTTCAAAACCATTTATAAATCAACCAATTAAGTGTATATTCTGTACAATAAGAATACATTTATTCTTTCCCTTTTCTTATATTCTATCACTAATTTCTTCTCTCTCTGTTCATTATTTTAGTTAAAATAGCCTTAAAAGTACCTTAGCTCTTGCCTAGCCAACCTCATTAACACACAAGTAGCCTTTAACACTTTTTCCATTTTTATTAAGATCCATGATAATCCATATAAAAATTTAAGAGACTAATTAAATAATAAGCTCTTCAAAGGTAGAAATCCATATCAATTAACCTCTAGATATACTGGAAAGTGTAGGGAATTAGACGTTAGAAATCTTATATTCAAGTCTGTGCTCTACCAATTACTACCTGCATGACCTTTTACCCCCGAGTATCAGTTTTCTCATCTGTTACATAGAGACAATAATTATATATGCCCCACCAATCTGATAGGTTTGAGGTGCCAAATAACATTTTAAAATGTAAGAGATTTTTGCAAATATGAAGCTTTCCAGAAACATTACTATCATTTTATGTATCATTAGTGCCTAGAACATAGGTAGCCTGACAAAGTTTTCTAACAATTACAATTGTAATGAATTAAATTTTTTCTTGTTGGTCTAAAAGAACTACATTGTTCTTACATCAACATTCAGCTTAATATTAACAACTGACTTAGGCATTGAGAACAAGTTGAATCACACCGTCTTCTGAAATTCAAGTGTTTCTAAAGAACATATGCATCACATAATGAGGGCAGCCATCTTTTAGCCCCAGAAGATTGCTAGAGAGGGCAGCACAGTTTGAAAGAACTCTGAATCTCCACACACATTCTGGATAATACACTTTACCTCGCTTTTTTGGGAAAGGATCCCTGCTTCCTACAGTGTCCATCCAGTCCTCAAGGCCTCCTTCAAGGCCCTAGGACACTGCCAGACTATTTGGACTCAGAGACCTAGGCCTCAACCCTGCCCTCTTTCTTCATCCTAAGATATGACACATGTGGTATTTCCTATGGTAAAAGACAGGTGGTTCAGGAGTCTGACAGTATACATGTTTCAATGTACATATTGTCCCCATGCCTAACCCCCTTGACCCCTGGCAAACACTGGGCAGTACTGGTAAGGCTGCTGTCCACAACTCTGCCTCAGTTACCTGTGGTTGAGGGTTCCCAGAGACCCCCTTAACCTCCCAAATAAGAAGCTAAAATACTGCGTTTTTCTTGGTGCCAGAGTTTATATCCTAGGTTCTAGGTCTGCAGTGTGGTGTGGTGGTGGTGGTGAGGGTGGTGGGTGTGTGTATGTATAATATTATTAAATTACATTTTATTATACAAATAATGAATATATTTATTATATATATAATCATGTAATACATATATACATAATACACATATTTATTTTTTTTGAAGATTGCTGTCATGCAGAAATGCAAGATACCAGGTTTCAGATTGTCCTAGGGAAACCGCATATTTGTTTTTTCATATGCAACTCCTAATTCACAACCCAATTAAAAAACATGTTTCTGTCTCAGTCACTGAACTTGCCATTCACTTGTCCCTCAGATATCTGTAGGACTTGCTCCCTTGCTTTGTTCCAGTCTCTGCTCAAATATCCTCAGAGGCCTTCCTTGACATTCCTTCTAAAAGAGCCACTCATATAGGTACTTCAACCATTCTCCACCCCCTTGTTGTGTGTTACGTGTTGTTGAGTCAGCTTTGACTCCTGACCAATCTATGAATGAGTGGTATCTACCATGTCTGTTCTCAGCAGCCCTGCTTAGCTCCTGTAGACTTATGCCTGTGCCATCTTTATGGAGTCAATCCATCTCATATTTGGTCTTTCTCTTTTCCTGCTGCCTTCTATTTTTCCCAGCATTAGCAGCTTTCCCAAAGAACCCTGCCTTCTCATGATGTGCCTGAAGTAGAACAGCTTCAATTTTGTCATTTTTATATCCAGCGATGTTTCAGGCTTAATTTGCTCTAGGGCCCAATTGTTTGTCTTTCTGGTAATTCAGGGTATCCACAGAGCTATCCTCCAACACCAAATTTCCATTTTTTTCCTATCATCCTTCTTCATTGTCCAGCTTTTGCTGAGGGTATGGATGATCTTAGCCTTGTCTCTAATGACATGTCTGTGCTCTTGGTGATCTATTCTAATTCTTTCATTGCTGCCCTTCTGAGTCTCAGCTGTCTCTTAATTTCTTGGCTGCAGTCCCCATTGGAATTGATGACCCTTATCCTGCTTTACTTTCCCCACAGTATTTATCACTACCTGTTATTAGAAGCACTGGCATTTGATTTTTTTATATGTTTATTGTTTGTTTCCCTTAGTAAAGATAAAGTAGTTTATTTTATTCAAAATGTATTCCCTAAAGTAGTACCTGACATATAAGTGCTCACTAAGTATTTGTTGAATGAAAGGTTATCAAAAATTAATGATTGCCCTGGCCGGTTTGGCTCAGCGGTTAGAGTGTCGGCCTGCGGTCCAGAGAGATCCAGGTTCGGTTCTCACTAAGGGCACGTACCTCGGTTGCAGTTTGTCCCCGGCCCAGGTTGGGTCATGCGGGTGGCAGCCACTCGATGTGTCCCTTTCACGTGGATGTTTCTCTCTCTTCCTCTCTCTCCCTCCCACTCTATCTGAACAAAAAATGGATGCCCTGGCCGGTTTTGCTCAGTGGTTAGAGCATCAGCCTGAGGACCAGAGAGTGCCGGATTCAGTTCCTGCTAAGGGCACGTGCCTCGGTTGCAGTTTGTCCCCGGCCCCGGTTGGGGTCATGTGGGTGGCAGCCTCTCCATCTGTCTCTCTCACATCGATGTTTCTCCTTCCCTTCCCCCCCTCTCCCTCCCGCTCTATCTTAAGTTAAATGCAAAAATGTCCTTGGATGAGGATAAAAAAAAAAAATTTTTTTTAAAAATGGAAAAATGTCCTCGGGTGAGGATTAAAAAAAAAAAATTAATGACTGCCACATATATGTGATGAACTTGGAAATGTATACAAAAATATATTTGAAAACAGTCACATTGGAATGTTCTTCCATTTATATGTTTCAACCTGTCCTCACCTTTGAACAAGTTTATCAATTTTAGAATATTTATCAATGTTCACTGATACATTTATCAATACAATATCATTATCAATACAAGACCATTTATCAATGCCACTAAAAGGATACGAGAAGCGATCGTTCCATGTTGCTCTTTCGACGTATTCCAACATAACAACAGCTTTGATTGTCGTTAAAAGTTTGTTCCATGTTTCATCAAAATCTACTACTCTTGGTTTCAAAGACATTGTGCACGTTTAGTGTTGAAATCTGTTAATTATAAACAATAGTAATGTTAGCATGAGTTCTACAAGAAAGATTATTTGTTTTTAAAGCACTGCATAATTAAATAGCATGATAGATGAAAGGGGTGAGAAGAGAACCTGGTACATAGTAAGAAAACAATAAACATTGGCTACTATCTTTTTATGACTATCCAAACAAGGAATTTCATAGAATATTTGCATTCTTTACAACCTCTAGGAAATGGAAAGCTTTTAGTACTAATTATTTATAATCAGTGTGTTATTCCAAAGATTTAGAAGCCTCACTTCATGTGTTAAGGGAAAGAAAGTGTGACCAGTTAGCCAAAGGCCATCTGCCATCATGAGAACTATGCAAGAGACACTTAATAAAAAGGTTTTGGTCCCAAATTCTTAAATTGGAGAATGAGGTGGTATACAGGGGAATATTAGAACATATAAGAAGATGAAAGGATTCATTTTCCTGAAGCATCAGTTTAGGTAAAAAATTAGGAAGGAAATTTATATTAAAACAAACAAAGTTGAACTATAGAGTAAATGCAAAATTCACATGAACCATTAAGGTAAAAGTTAAAGATTTCAAAGAAATATTAGGGTTGCTCCTTCACAGATTTTCAGCATATTCCAGCCCCACTACTCTAATGAACAGCACAATTCTAGCATGAAACCCTTGGCTCAGGTGAACTTGACCAGCCTAGCAGTGAAATAAAAGACTCCTTTTACCTAGTAGACAAGCTGCATTCTAGGAGTTAGCTGGTTCCTGGAACAAAAAGGTCCCAGAAACTGGTTACAGAAACTGCTTCAAAATCTAGATTTAAATCCTCCTCAATATCACACCAGAACAACAGAATAAAAAGAGAAACCTTTTAAATTTAAGTGCACAGGGGAATGCTTTTCTGGCACGTGTTTTTTGTCGTTAATCCTCATGCGAGGATAATTTTTCCACTGATTTTTTAGAGAGAGTGGAAGGGAGAGAGGAGGGGGAAGGGGGGGAGAGAGAGACATTGATTGATTGCTTCCCCTATGTGCCCCGACGGGCCAGAGGTGGAACCTGCAACCCAGGGAGGTGTCCTTGACCGGGAGTTGAACCTGCAACTCTTCAGTGCATGGGCTGACACTCTAACCACTGAACAACTCCAGCTAGGGCTGGCACATGTTTTAACATCTTCCCTAGTTTCCCCTTATTACTGGGACCATAAAACACCAAGCTAGTCTGTAGCCAGGCCAAAAAGGAGGACACACCTGTTCTCTGGTTTCCCACTGTAGAGAAAAGAGGGTAGGAAAATAATGGGGTTGAGAAGTTGGAAAGCATAAAGAGAAAGACAAAAGGAGACAAGGAAAAAAAAAACAGCTGAACACCCCAGCCCACAACTGAGGTGGTCCTAGGCCCTTCTTACATTTCTGTCCTGTGAGGAAAAGAACTCAAGAGGAGTTCAAGGAATAGATTTCAAGGAAGAGAAAGAAATCAGTGAGAAGCCAAACAAAAATCCAAAAGTGGGTGTGCCACAATTCATCAGTATTTTCCTCAACATACCAGAGACTCCACCTCCAGGACTTAAATTTCCTGTACTAACTAGAATACATCAGTCATCATATAACTGTGTATGCATGTGTGTGTGCGTTGGGGGTTGTGCAAGAACAGGAACACTGAAGAAAGAACCTGAAACTCTAGCTTTCCATCAGGGAATTAACCTTAAATCCTATTCATCCTTATTTACCACATCCTATCCAATTGTGTTCCCAAATATTTTTTAAATCCATCCCTTCCTATGCAACCCTACATATGCTCTGGGATCAGTCCCTCAGTAGCCCTAGTTTGTATTAATCTTTCATCCACAAAATATATTTATATTGTGCTTACCATGAGCCAAGCACTGCTCTAAATGCTTCATATAAACTCATTTAATCTGAGTAGGTAGGTGCTACTGTTCTTTACATTTTCTAGATAAGAACACTAAGTCACAGAGTGATTAAGATACATGCTCAAGGTCAGAGAGCTATTTAATGGTGGCATCAAGATTCAGACCTGTGCTGGAGCCCAAGCTTTCAACTGCTATATGTAACTATACTACTGCCTTACTAACATTTTTAGTGAACACAAATATTTGCCAGGTACTATTTTAGGTTCTGAGGATACAGTAGTCAATAAACAAAGTTCTTGGAGGCCTGATTCCAGGGGCCCAGAGGTGTTGCCGTTGGTCAGGGAAGCACAGGGAGTAAAACTAGCCTTTTAAGAGTCTCTCTTTACCCCATCTAGTGTCCATATGGCTCTTTATGATGATGATCTCCTGAAAAATACTTTCTACCTGGCTCTTCAAAAGTGGTGTCCTATTTTGCACAACAAGGTGGCCCAAATCCATGGCATTGTCTTAGTACCCTTGCAAAGGAAGCCTGACAAGCAATGTTCAGTCTACTTGTCAATTTGAGTCCTATATTTTGATACCAGTGGAAGAACAATTTCAGACCTTAAATGGAAAGGATGTCTTTATACAAGCTCAGGGCCCATTCTTTTGACGAAACGTTCTACAATGAAAAGGAAGAAAGTTTCAGCCTACTGTGTATAGCCCGTTCTTTGAAAAAGAGAGTTCAGAAGAGCCTTCAACACCCTCAGATCCCTTTTCCCTGAAAACCATCGAAGATGTGAGAGAGTTTTAGGGAAGAGACTCTGAGAGATTTGACAAGAACACTGCCTCTTTCCAGCGAGCATTCAGGAAAATGAGTGAAAGAATGAGACTCCATCATCACATAGTCAGTAGCTGTGTCTTGCTTTGCCAGGCATGCCCGGTTTCAGGCCAGTTTAGAGCTCTGGGATCCCTCTCGGTTTACTGTGAAGCACTTTCTAAGAATAAAAAGTAGTACAGGCCACTACAGAAAACTTGAAAATCACACAGAAGTATGAAAATGAATATTATCATCTGTGTTAACTCCAAGAGGAATAACTTTCTATTCTTAATGCATATACACCTAAAAAAAAAGAAAACATTTTTAAAAATCACATAATTGACAGCGGTTACAGCGTCGGCCTGTAGAACGGAGAGTCCCGGGGTCGGTTCCCGCTAGGGGCACGTATCTCGGTTGCAGTTTGTCCCCGGCCCCCGTTGGGGTCGTGTGGGTGGCAACCAGTCGATGTCTCTCTCTCACATCGATGTTTCTCTCTCTCTCTTCCCCCCCTCCCTCTTGCTCTATCTGAAGATAAATGCAAAAAAAAATGTCCTCGGGTAAGGATAAAATAAAAAAAATAAAAAAGGGATCAAAAAAATAAACGTGGCTTAAAATTATTTTAATGGTTGTAGAGATTGCCTTTTAGCTTTATTCAAGTTTTGACAGAATCACTGTCACAGACGTCTTTGCTGAGACCAACAGATATATGGTAGAATAGATACATATGTAGTGATAATCCATTCTTAAATAAATGAAACATATGGAAGCCAAGGTGAGAGAAGCACAAAAACTAACAAACCAATAGCAGAAAGTATGCTGAAATTGTCTGTTAAATTCTCTGCCTGCCCAATAATAAAGTACATAAAAAAAGTAAGTTCCTTCATTTTATTTAAATTGTTTAAATGATAATTTATTCATGGAGAATTTATGTAAGGATGCGAATGAGAAAGGGCAAAGAAAGAAACAGGACCTATCAAGCTATCAAGACAACTCATGAAAATATATATGAGTCTTGCTCTTCATTCTTGTGCCTTACTAGGGACATCATGGTCCTATACCTGATGTCCTGCCAGGAACACTTCCATCCACACTCAGTTAAATTATGTCCCATTAAGTATCTGCAAAGTTCAAATCTTGCATTACCACAATCTTCTCTAGCTTTTTTCTGAGTTCCACTACCGCAATGTTGGGATTTTTGACACTTAGACACATAGGTACTGTGTCTTAAGGCCCATGAGTATTGTGGATCCTAAAAATAAATCAGAGGCTCTAAATATTTTTAAAAGGCAAAATAACCAGCACTTTGTTACATTGATCTTTTGAATTGTTTTTTTAGTTTCTATGTCGTTTACTTCTGCTCTGACCCTTACTATTTTTTTCCTTCTACTTACTCTGGGTTTTTCTTTTTCTATACTTTCTACATCTTTAAGTTGTAGGGTTATAAAGTCAATGAGAAATTTTTGTTTCTTGAGGTAGGTCTGTAGAGCTATGAACCTCCCTCTCAGGACTGTTTTCGCTGTGTCCCATAGATTTTGTGTTGTTGTGTGTTCATTTTCATTGGTTTCCAGGAAGTAGTAGTTGTTTTTTTATCCTCACCTGAGGACATTTTTGCATTTATCTTCAGATAGAGCGGGAGGAAGAGAGGGAAGAAGAGAAGAGAGAGAGAGAAACATCGATGTGAGAGAGACACACTGACTGGCTGCCACCCACACAACCCCAACTGGGGCCGGGAACAAACTGCAAATGAGGTACGTGCCCTTAGCGGGAACCGAACCCGGGTCTCTCCGGTCTGCGGGCTGACGCTCTAACCACTGAGCCAAACTGGCCAGGGCTCCAGGAAATTTTAAAATTCTTGCTTGAGTCCGGCCGGTGTGGCTCACTGGTTGAGCATCGACCCATGCACCAAAAGGTCGCCGGATCGATTCCTGGTCAGGACACATGCCCAGGTTGTGGGCCCGATCCCCAGTGGGGGGCATGCAGGAGGCAGCCAGTCGATGTTCTCTCTCATCGATGTTTCTATCTCTCTCTCCCTCTCACTTCCTCTCTCCCTATAATCAATAAAGGGAAAAAAAAATTTTTAATTCTTGCTTAATCTCCTTGGTAACCCATTCGTTGTTTAATAACATGCTATTCAGTCTCCATGTGTTTGAATGTTTTGAGTGTATTTGTTGTAACTGATTTCTAGTTTCATGCCATTGTGATCTGAGAAGATGCTTGATATGATTTCAATCTTCTCGAACTTACAGAGACTTAGTTTGTGTCCTAACATGTGATCTATCTTTGAGAATGTCCCATGTGTACTTGAGAAGAATGTGAATTCTGCAGTTTGGGGTATAATTCTCTGTAGATATCTATTAAATCCATTTGATCTAATGCATCATTTAGAGTCTCTGTTTCCTTGCCAATTTTTTTGTCTAGAGGATCTATGCAGTGATGTCAGCGGGGTGCTGAAGTCCCCTGCTATGACTGCATTACTGTTGATTTCTCCTTTGAAGTCCTCCAGAAGTTTTGTTTTTTTTTATCCTCACCCAAGGACATTTTTGCATTTATCTTCAGATAGAGCGGGAGGGAGAAAGAGAGAGAGAAACATTGATGTGAGAGAGACACATGGAGAGGCTGCCACCCACATGACCCCAACCGGGGCCTGGGACAAACTGCAACCGAGGTACATGCCCTTAGAGGGAACCGAACCCGGGCCTCTATGGTCTGGGGACCAACACTCTAACCGCTGAGCCAAATCGGCCAGGGCTCCTCGAGAAGTTTTTAAATGTATTTTGGTGCTCCTATGTTAGGTGCATATGTATTTACCAAGGTTTTATCCTCCTGCTGGATAGATCCAAATATTATTTGACAAAGGTGGCAAGAGCATACAATGGAATAAAGACAGCCTCTTTAATAAGTGGTGCTGGGAAAATTGGACAGCTACATGCAAGAAAATGAAGCTAGACCACCAACTTACACCATACACAAGAATAAACTCAAAATGTATAAAAGATTTAAATGTGAGTCGTGAATCCAAAAAAATCCTAGAAGAAAATGTAGGCAACAAAATTTCACACATCACACAAAGGGTTACTATTCCACAGTACAAGGTAATGAAGTACTAACAGATGCTACAACATGGATGAACCTCGAAAACATTATACTTGGAGAATGAAGTTGGTCACAAAATCATATTGTATGATTTCATTTATATCAAATATGCAGAATAGGTCAATTTGTAGAGACACAAAGTGTCTTAGTGGTTGCCAAGAGCTATGGAACTTGGGGAGATATGGAAAGTAACTGCTAAATTAGATGATAAAAATATTCTAAAATTTATTGTCATGATGGTTGCACAACTCTGTAAATGTACTAAAAACTATTGACTTGTACACTTCAAATGGGTATACTGGATGGTATGTGAAGTATATCTCAACAAAGTTGTTATACATTTAAAAAGTGAAATCAGCCCTGGCCGGTTTGGCTCAGTGATTAGAACATCAGCCCGCAGACCAATGAGTCGAGGGTCCCATTCTGGTCAAGGGCACATACCTTGGTTGTGGTTCATCCCTGGCCCTGGTCGGGGTCATGCGGGAGGCAACCAGTCGATGTGTCTCTCTCACATCAATGTTTCTCTCTCTGTCTCCCTCTCTCTACCTCCTTCCCACATTATCTGAAGAAAAATGGAAAAATATCCTCAGGTGAGGATTAAAAAAATAAATGAAAAGTGAAATCAAAATTCTATCAAAAACTTTAGAGCAATTTAATGAGGGGAGGGAAGAATTGGTACATTTTTACATGGTTGTAAATTCTGAAGTCTCCCTTTCAGTCCTGTGCTCTAGTCACCAGCTCCCATCACCAGAGGCAATACATATGTGTGTCTGGGTGTATTTTATACATATATATGATTTGTTATTCTCCCTTTTTATACAAATTACTTACATACACGGTATTTTTCATCTGTTCTACATAAATGGCATTATACTACTCAATAGTATATTCACTAAACAGCATACTGGGGAAGTATTCCATATTAATACATAAGAATTTCTTCAATCTTACTAATATTTCATTGTTTGCCTGTATCTGGATCCATTCTATGTTTGATATGACATATGATGACTTCTCCACAATTAAAATGCCTAGTTTAATATCAGTAATTTTGAGTTAAAGAGTTTTAAAAAATGGATTCGTAAGTTCTTTTTACATAGACATTAAGGTTTTCTTCTAAAGATTTTGATAATAATTTAAGTTACATTTGCTACATATATTTATTGATGAGAGAAAACTACATTATCATAATCTTTAACTACCATTAATTAAATGCCTTCTGTATGCTTTTCATGCCATATATATATGGAACTTGGGGAGATATGGAAAGTATATCTTTCCATATCAATATATATACAAGTATATCAATCATATATACAAACATTACTAATCCTCGACCTGCAAATCAGCAAAATCCAGTCTGTAGGAAAATACTGGATAATCATATTTCTTCAATAAACTATGCACATACTTCAGAGACAGAGAGAGGAGAAGAATAGGGAAGGATAGACATAAAAAGGGGATACTGAACTCAAACAGATAAAAAAGGGACATTAATGAATCACATTGTGATTGACCTTATTTAGATCTGGATTTAACACTTTTTAAAATTATATTCATGATACCCTTAGAATTTTTAATGCTGGTGGGATATTTGATGACTTTAAAGAATTAATTTGAGTCCGGCCGGTGTGGCTCAGTGGTTTAGCATCGACCCATGCACCAAGAGGTTACCAGTTCAATTCCCGGTCAGGACACATGCCCAGGTTGTGGGCCCAATCCCCAGTGTGGGGCATGCAGGAGGCGGCCAATCATGTTTCTCTCTCTCTCTCCCTCTCCCTTCCTCTCTCTCTATAACTCAATAAAGGAAAAAAAATGTTTTTTAATAAATAAAGCAACTTAAAAATAAAATAAAGAATTAATTTGATTTGTATAATAATTATAAAATGAATCTTTAAAAACAATTTTTAATTTTTTTAATTGATTTTAGAGTGAGATGAAGGAGAGAGACAGAGAGAAATATCAATTTGTTGTTCCACTTATTTATGCATTCATTGGTTGATTCCTGTGTGTGCTCAGACCAGGAATAGAACCCACAACCTTGGTGTATCAGGATGATGCGTTAACCAACTGAGCTACCTGGCCAGGGCAAAATGAGTCTTTTTAAAAATAAGAGTCTTTCTCTGTTATGGACACATAATTTATGGATATTATATGGATATAATGAAATAGTCTAAAATATTTATGGATATAATGAAATGCCATCTGATATTTGCTTTAAAATTAAATGGCTTGCTTAAGAATAGGTAATTGGAAAATACAACTAAAATAAAGTCAAATCGTCGGGAAAAAGCAACGGAAAAGAAGCTCGCGAGGACCATATAACCAGGGACACTGAATTGATCCTGGTAGGATTGCGGAGGCGCGAGAGGGGGGCTGGGAGCCCACGGACACCAGCGGCCTTAGCCGTGAGCAGTGCCTGCCCTTGGGGTTAAAGCCCGAGCCGGCTCCACAGCGCAGAGGGCCAGGACAGAGCGCTAAAACAGCCACAGCAACTCACCTCGGACTCCGGCAGAGGGAGGGCGGACTGGACTGGAACTGTGTGGGGACGCTCGGGATTTGGAGGGCGCTCAGAGCTTTTGCTGAGTTTCGGCCCCGCAGGACTGTGGCCTGGTCGACTTACTCCATCCCAGGGCTCTGGGGAGAGGCAGCAGCCCCTCCGACTGAGATTCAGCCACACCCAGTTGGGCCATTGAAATGCAAATCAAGGCTCATTACCTACCAGCATCTGCCCCACCCTCGGGAAATCCTCTCACACTGAACACCTAAGGGAGGTTTTCATTCAACTGAGAACCCAAGGCTCTTTAAGTAACCAGGACTAATAGCCTCTAGGCAAAAAGCTAGAGAATAACTGAAGCTTTTCTGGGCTTGCAACTCTACCCAGGAAAGTAAGACTCGACAGTGGTGTATAATGTGGGTCCTCTCACGCTCATCCAAACCCAGTACAGGGAGCCACAAACAGAACACCAACATCCACAGGGAAAATTTGGCAGGCTCCAAAAACCACTGAGATAGCCAAAATGGTAAAACAACGAAACAGATCCCAAACAAAAGAACAAGAGACCTCCAATGAAGATGAGATAAATGAAATGGAGTTAAGCAAGTTAACAGAGCTAGAATTCAGAGCCATGATCTTGAGGAAGCTCAACAGCATGTGTAAGGACATCAACACCATGAGCAAAGACATAGAAATATTGAAAATAAACCAATTGGAAATGAAGAATGACATAGCAGAAATGAAGAACACATTGGAAGGACTAAACAGCAGAGTAGAAGAAGCTGAGGACCGGATCAGCGAATTAGAAGACAGGGTAGAAAAAATCAACCAATCAGAAAACCGAAAGGAAAAAACAATGAAAAAACAGGAAGACAGCTTAAGAGAACTGTGGGACAACTGGAAACGTAATAATATTCGCATCATAGGAGTCGCCGAAGAAGAAGAAAATGAGAAAGGGTTACAGAATATATTTGAAGAAATAGTGACAGAAAATTTCCCTAATTTGGTGAAGGAAGAAGGCTTTCAAGTTCAAGAAGCACAGAGAGTCCCAAGTAAGAAGAACCCAAACAGGCCCACACCAAGACACATAGTAATTAAAATGCCAAAAATTAAAGACAAAGAGAGAATCCGAAAGGCAGCAAGAGCTAAGCAACAGGTTGCCTACAAAGGAGCCCCCATAAGGTTATCAGCTGACTTCTCAATAGAAACACTACAGGCCAGAAGGGAATGGCATGAAATAATCAAGGTCATGAAAAACAAGGATCTGAACCCAAGACTACTCTACCCAGCAAGGATATCATTCAAAATAGAAGGTCAAATAAAGAGCTTCCCAGACAAAAAAAGGCTAAGGGAATACATTAGCACAAAACCAGCACTGCAAGAAATGTTAAAAGGACTGCTGTAATTAGTAGAAGAAATAGAAAGGAAAATAGAAACACACTAAACAAAAATGGCAATAAGTAAGTACATATCAGTAATCACCTTAAATGTAAATGGACTGAACGCCCCGATCAAAAGACACAGAGTAGCGGATTGGATAAGAAAGCATGACCCATATATATGTTGTTTACAAGAGACCCACCTCACAACAAAAGACTCACATAGGCTGAAAGTGAAGGGATGGAAAAAAATCTTCCAAGCAAACAGAAAGGAAAAAAAAGCTGGGGTAGCAATACTCATATCTGATAAAATAGATTTTAAAATGAAGGCCATAACTAGAGACAAAGAAGGCCACTACATAATATTGAAAGGATCTATCCAACAGGAAGAGATAACCTTGGTAAACATATATGCACCCAATACAGGAGCACCAAAATACATTAAAAATCTTCTGGAAAACTTGAAAGGAGAAATCGACAGAAATACAATCATAGCAGGGGACTTCAACACCCCGCTGACATCACTGGATAGATCCTCTAGACAAAAAATTAACAAGGAAACAGAGACTCTAAATGAAGCACTAGACCAAATGGATTTAATAGATATTTACAGAGAATTACACCCCAAAACTACAGAATTCACATTCTTCTCAAGTGCACATGGGACATTCTCAAAGATAGACCACATGATAGGACACAAACTAAGTCTATACAAGTTCAAGAAGACTGAAATCATATCAAGCATCTTCTCAGATTACAACGGCATGAAACTAGAAATCAATTGCAACAAGAACATGCAAAGACATTTGAATACATGGAGGCAAAATAGCATGTTATTAAACAATGAATGGGTTACCAAGGAGATCAAGGAAGAAATTAAAAACTTTCTGGAAACGAATGAAAATGAACACACAACAACACAAAATCTGTGGGATGCAGCGAAAGCAGTTCTGAGAGGGAAGTTCATAGCACTACAGGCCTACCTCAAGAAACAAGAAAAATTTCTAATAGACTATCTAACCTCACAACTTAAAGAACTAGAAAGCAAACAAAAAGAAAACCCCAGAGCAAGTAGAAGGAAGGAAATAGTAAAGATCAGAGCAGAAATAAACGACATGGAGACCAAAAAAACAATTCAAAGGATCAATGAAACAAAGAGCTGGTTTTTTGAAAAGATAAACAAGATTGATGGACCCTTAGCTAGACTCACCAAGAAACAAAGAGAGAGAACCCAAATACACAAAATCAGAAACGAAAGAGGAGAAGTAACAACTGACACCACAGAAACACAAAGGATCGTTAACGAATACTATGAACATTTATATGGCAACAAATTCGACAATCTAAGCGAAATGGACAAATTTCTAGAAACATATTGTCTCCCAAAACTGGACCGGGAAGAGATAGAAAACTTGAACAGACCAATAACAACCAAGGAAATTGAAGATGTAATCAAGACTCTCCCAGCAAACAAAAGTCCAGGCCCAGACGGCTTCACAGGGGAGTTTTACCGAACATTCAAAGAAGAACTAACACCCATTCTTCTCAAACTGTTTCTAAGAATTCAAGAAGAAGGAAGACTTCCAAACTCATTTTATGAGACCAGCATAATTCTAATTCCAAAACCAGAAAAAGACACTACCAAGAAAGAAAACTACAGGCCAATATCCCTGATGAACATAGATGCCAAAATCCTGAACAAAATACTAGCAAATCGGATCCAGCAATACATCAAAAAAATTATTCACCATGACCAAGTGAGATTCATCCCAGGGATGCAAGGCTGGTTCAATATTCACAAATCAATAAATGTGATACACCACATAAACAAAATGAAAGATAAAAACCACATGATCATATCAGTAGACGCTGAAAAAGCATTCGACAAAATTCAACACCCATTTCTGATAAAAACGCTCAGCAATTTGGGAATAGAGGGATCATATCTCAACATTATAAAGGCCATATATGAAAGACCTACAGCCAACATCATACTCAATGGGCAAAAACTAAAAACATTTCCCTTAAGAACAGGAACAAGACAGGGATGCCCACTTTCGCCACTCTTATTTAACATAGTACTGGAAGTCTTAGCCACAGCAATCAGACGTGAAGAAAAAATAAAAGGGATCCAAATTGGAAAGGAGGAAGTGAAACTGTCATTATTCGCAGATGACATGATATTATACATAGAAAACCCTAAAGACTCCATCAAAAATCTACTAGACCTAATAAATGAATTTGGCAAAGTAGCAAGATACAAAATAAACGTCAAGAAATCGACAGCATTCTTATACACCAATGATGAACTCACAGAAAGAAAAACTAAAAAAAAATCCCATTTACCATCGCGGCAAAAAAATTAAGATACCTAGGAATAAATATAACCAAAGAAGTGAAGGATCTATTTGCAGAAAACTACAGGACATTGAAAAAAGAAATAGAGGAAGATATAAAAAAGTGGAAGCACATACCTTGTTCATGGATTGGAAGAATTAACATCATTAAAATGTCCATATTACCCAAAGCAATCTATAGATTCAATGCAATCCCAATCAAAATACCAGCGACATATTTCACAGAACTAGAACAAATACTCCAAAAGTTCATATGGAACCAAAAAAGACCCCGAATAGCCACAGCAATCTTGAAAAAGAAGGACAAAGTAGGTGGGATCACAATACCAGATATCAGATTATACTACAGAGCTACTATAATCAAAACAGCCTGGTATTGGCACAGGAACAGGCATATAGACCAGTAGAACAGAACAGAGAATCCAGAAATTGATCCAAGACATTATGCTCAACTAATATTCGACAAAGGTGGCAAGAGCACACAATGGAGCAAAGACAGCCTCTTTAATAAATGGTGTTGGGAAAATTGGACAGCTACATGCAAAAAAATGAAACTAGACCATCAACTTAGACCATACACAAGAATAAACTCAAAATGGGTAAAAGACTTAAATGTGACTCGTGAATCCATAAAAATCCTAGAAGAAAATGTAGGCAACAAAATTTCGGACATCATACGCAGCAGAATCTTCACTGATACATCACCTAAGGCAACAGAAACAAAGGAAAAAATGAACACATGGGACTACATCAAACTCAAAAGCTTCTGCACAGCAAAAGAAACAACCATCAAAATGGAAAGGGAACCCACTGTATGGGAGACCATAATTGCCAATGATACATCAGATAAGGGGTTAATCTCCAAAATATATAGAGTGCTCATACAACTCAACAAAAGGAAGACAAAGAACACAATTAAAAAATGGGCAGAGGACCTAAAAAGACACCTCTCCAAACAGGACATATAAATGGCTAAGAGACATATGAAGAAATGCTCAACATCACTAATCATCAGAGAGATGCAAATTAAAACAACAATGAGGTATCACCTCACACCTGTCAGAATGGCCGCCATCAACAAATCGTCAAACAACAAGTGTTGGCGAGGGTGTGGAGAAAAGGGGACTCTAGTACACTGCTGGTGGGAATGCAGACTGGTGCAGCCACTGTGGAAAACACTATGGTGTTACCTCAAAAAATTAAAAATTGAATTGCCATTTGACCCAGTGATCCCACTTCTAGGAATATACCCTAAGAAACCTGAAACACCAATCAGAAAGAATATATGTACTCCCATGTTCATAGCAGCACTATTCACAATAGCTAAGATCTGGAAACAGCCCAAGTGCCCAACAGTGGATGAATGGATAAAAAAGCTGTGGTACATATACACAATGGAGTACTATGCAGCTGTAAGAAAGAAAGATCTCTTATCCTTTGAGAGGACATGGAGGGACCTGGAGAGTATTATCCTAAGCGAAACAAACCAAGGAGAGAAAGAAAAATATCACATGATCTCACTCAATTGTGGAATATAATAAACATAACAGTATGGGGAACAGGGTAGACCCAGAGATGTGAAAGTAGGATACAGACTGACAACCCTCAGAAGAGGGGCTTGGAGGGAGGGAAGAGATAAACCACAGAACTTATACACATGCATGCATAACTGATGGACATGGACAACAAAGCTGGGGAAGGGGTAGAGGGATGGGGAGGAGGGTGTCAATGGGGAAAAAAGGAGAAACACCTGTAACAAAAATAAATTAATAAAAAATAAATAAATAAAAAAGTTAAAAAAAAATAAAGGTGCTTATCACACCTAAAAAAAAAAGAATAGGTAATTGTTGAAGATGAATGACAAGTGCATAAGAATTTATTATACTACTCATATTTTGTATATGTTTACAATTTTCCGGAAGTCAAAGGGTAAAAAAAATCATCATCATTACGTTTCATAAATATGGGGTTAAGGAAGTACATAAAAGAAATCAGAAAGCTAAAAAATGAGTATTAATCTAAGAGGTCTAACATTCAATCAATATGCATTTTTAAAAATTAAAGACAATACTGTTATAAATATACATATATATGTCAACATAAGCATGTCCAAACCTATAGAGAATTTCTATAGAAATTTATTTGAGTCAAACAGAGGATATGCCTGGGAGCATGCTCTCAACAGACTGAGAAAAATGCTTCAGAGAATAACATTTTGCAGTTTCTTTTATGCATTTGAGATAAAGGACGGAAAAAAAAGGAAGATTACATGAAGGTTGGAGAAAGCAAGCCAGGTATCAGATTACATTTTAAGATGTACAAAGTGCAAAGCATAAAAACAGTCATGGACAAAGTAGGCGGGATCACAATACCAGATATCAGGTTATACTACAAAGCTACTGTAATCAAAACAGCCTGGTACTGGCACAAAAACAGGCACATAGATCAATGGAATAGAACAGAGAACCCAGAAATTGCCCCAAAACATTATGCTCAATTAATATTCGACAAAGGTGGCAAGAGCATACAATGGAGTAAAGACAGCCTCTTTAATAAATGGTGCTGGGAAAATTGGACAGCTACATGCAAAAAAATGAAACTAGACCATCATCTTATACCATACACAAGAATAAACTCAAAATGGATAAAAGACTTAAATGTGACTCATGAATCCATGAAAATCCTAGAAGAAAATGTAGTCAACAAAATTTCAGACATCATACGCAGCAGAATTTTCACTGATATATCACCTAAGGCAACAGAAACAAAGGAAAAAATGAACACATGGGACTACATCACACTCAAAAGCTTCTGCACAGCAAAAGAAACAACCATCAAAGTGGAAAGGGAACCCACTGTATGGGAGAGCATAACTGCCAATGATATATCAGATAAGGGATTAATTTCCAAAATATATAGGGTGCTCATACATCTCAACAAAAGGAAGACAAAGAACCCAATTAAAAAATGGGCAGAGGAACTAAATAGACACCTCTCCAAACAGAACATACAAATGGCCAAGAGACATATGAAGAAATGCTCAACATCACTAATCATCAGAGAGATGCAAATTAAAATAACAATGAGGTATCACCTCACACCTGTCAGAATAGCTGCCATCAACAGAGCATCAAACAAGTGTTGGCGAGGGTGTGGAGAAAAGGGGACTCTAGTACACTGCTGGTGGGAATGCAGACTGGTGCAGCCACTATGGAAAACACTATGGTGTTACCTCAAAAATTAAAAATTGAATTACCATTTGACCCAGTGATCCCACTCCTAGGAATATACCCTAAGAAGCCTGAAACACCAATCAGAAAGAATACATGTACTCCCATGTTTATAGCAGCGCTATTTACAATAGCTAAGATCTGGAAACAGCCCAAGTGTCCATCAGTAGACGAATGGATAAAAAAGCTGTGGTACATATACACAATGGAGTACTATGCAGCTGTAAGAAAGAAAGATCTCTTATCCTTTAAGATGACATGGGAGGACCTGGAAACTATTATCCTAAGTGAAACAAGCCAAGCAGAGAAAGACAAATATCATATGATCTCACTTATTTCTGGAATATAATGAACATAACAGTCTGAGGAACAGGGTAGTCCCAGAGACATGGAAGTAGGGTACAGACTGACAATTGCCAGAAGACGGGGTGGGGGAGGGGAGCGATGAACCACAGAACTTGTATGCATGTACTCATAACCAATGGACATGGACAACAAAACTGGGGACAGGGCAGGGAGGGAGGGGGAGGAGGGTGTCAATGGGGGAAAAAGGAGAAACATCTGTAACAAAAATAAATTAATAAAAAAAAAATATCTGACTTAAAAAACCAAAAAAAAATAAATAAAAAAAATAAAAACAGTCATGGAAATGTAAAGTATAGCATAGGAAATATAGTTAATATTATAAGACCTATGTATAGTGTCAGATGGGTACTAGATTTACTGGGGTGATCAATTCATAAATCATATAAATGTCTAATCATTATGTTGGACACCTAAAACTAAGATAGTACGTCAACTGTAACTGAAATATTTTTATTTAAAAAAATTACGTGCTCTCATGAGGGTGGGCATGCTTTCTTACAGTGGTTCTCAACCTTTCTAATGCCGTGACCCTTTAATACAGTTCCTCATGTTGTGGTGACCCCCAACCATAAAATTATTTTCGTTGCTACTTCATAACTGTAATTTTGCTACTGTTACGTCTTAGGCGACCCCTGTGAAAGGATCGTTTGACCCCCCAAAGGGGTCGTGATCCACAGGTTGAGAACTGCTACTTTAGAAGAAAGGGTCTGAAAGGAAGCATTTTAAAGGTGTGTTATTTAGATGCACAGAAACAATGGACAGGACTTGCTTAAGGTAAAGATAAACCTTTTACCAAAGAAGTAATATGCCTGGGGCATGATTACCCACCATGACCTGCCCAATTAGGAATTTGTAATCAGATTACCCTGTGAGGTTACTTTCCATAGAACCCTTTTTTCGTCCATATATCCCAGAATTAAAGAACATGAGTTTTCCAATTAAAAACGGCCTACTCAATACCCAGAATTTTTTATTTTAAAAATAAATAACAAGGCACTTCTCTTTAACCTATTCAAACACTTGGGATAATGAATTCCAAAGTTTCAAGAAAAGAAAAACAAGTTACAACAGACTAGAAATGGAAAAGTCTTCAGATTTCACACTAGCAACACTGGAATTTGGAATGTTAAATATAAAGCAACTCCTTTAAAATTCTCAGGGAAGCCCAGCCAGTGTGGCTCAGTGATTGAGCACCGACCCATGCACCAAGATGTTGCCAGTTCGATTCCCGGTCCGGGCACATGCTCAGGTTGTGGGCCAAATCCCCAGTGAGGGGCATGCAAGAAGCGGCCAATCAATGTTCTCTCTCATCAATGTTTCTATCTCTCTCTCCCTCTCCCTTCTTCTCTCTCTAAAATCAATAAAGAAAAAAAAAAAAAGAAATCCTATTTTAAAAATATAAAATAAAATTCTCAGGGAAAATAACTAATCACCTAGAATTCTCTACCAAAAGTAACAGCAAATAATTTTCCAATGCAGCCTTTTTTCCCCTCAGGAAAACAGAACAGAGTATATCCTCTATCATGAGGGAATGGAACAAACCAAGAAAGATTTGGGATCCCAGAAACAGGAGGGAGACACAGGAATTTTTCAGAACAGCAGACATGCAAACTTTAAGAACAGATACTACACCTGATCTTAGCCAAAAGGGTGAGAAGCGATACACATGCAGACTTTAAAAACAACCTGTTGAGATAAACACAGAACAAAGGGCTCCAGGAGAGTAATCTCCAAGAAAAGGGGAGGGGGACGAGGGAACTAATATAATAGATTGTCTCAGGGGTCAAAACACTTTTCCTATAAAGGACTAGATAGTAAATTTTTAAAAAAAATTTTAATTGAATTTATTGAGGTAACATTGGTTCACAAAATTATATGTTTCAGGTGCACTAGTCTATAATATATCATCTGTATATTGATTGTATTGTGTGTTCACCACCCCAAGTCTCCTTCTATCACCATTTATCCCCCCATACCTTTTCCTACCTTCCCCTAGATAGTAAATAAGTTTTGACAGCATTTAGTCTCTGTTATAAACTAGTGAATTCTGCCATTGTAGCACAAAAGCAGCCACAGATAATAAGCAAATGAATGGGTGTGATTATGTTCCAACTTTCTTTATAAAAAAAAACAGGGAGAGAGAAAGATTTGGCCCCATGAGTCATATTTTGACTGGACAATTCGCACCTCACTCCCACCATTGCTTGGTATGTTTGGCCAATGAAAGGAGTTAGCAGCTCTGGTGAAGAATTCGGGGATAATTTAGGTAGATCACATTAAAATCTAAGTGAAGAATTAAGCAAAGATTTCCTAGCTAAAGCACAAAAAGCCTGACCCATAAAATAAAAAAATGATAAAAAATTGGACTTCATCAAAATTAAAAATTCTGGTCTTGGAATAATACTGATAAGAAAATAATAAATATATAGTAAAAGTAGTGGTTCATCACCTATAAAGCTAGTATGAAGATTAGTAGTAAAAATAACTATAACTATAATAATTTGTTAAGGGATACACACACACACACAAAGATGTAAAATGTGACAACAAAAATATAAAATAAGGGAGGGAAAATAAAAATGTAGAGCATTAGAATGCATTCAGTCTTAAATTGTTATCAACTTAAAATAGACTGTTATAAATATAAGTTGTTATATGTAAGCCTCAAAGTAACCACAAAGCAAAAACGTGTAGTAGATACACAAAAGATAAAGACAAAGGACTCTAACATACCACTAAAGAAAATCATCAAACCACAAAGGAAGAGAGTAAGAGAAGAAGAAATAAACAGGGACTACAAAACAGCCAAAAAAAATAATAATAAAAATGGCAGTAAGTACATAACTATCAATAATTCTTTAAATATAAGTGGACTAAATTCTCCCATCAAAAGATATAGAGCAGCTGAATAGATTTAAAAAAAAAAAAGACTCATCTATATGCTGCCTACAAGAGACTCACTTCAGATGTAAGGACACACACAGACTGAAAGTGAGGGGATGGAAAAAGATACTCCAAGTCTTCATGGAGAGTCACCCTAGTTTCCCGCTTCAACAGTGCTTGGACCGAACTGGCGTTTGACCCATCCCAGCCAGCTGCCCAGATTCAGCCTTCCACCACCTCCTCACAGTGCCCTTATACAGCCCCAAGGCCCCCCCGCCACAGCTCCAGCACTGTGCAGCCGCCTCTCCTTAGCCGCCCACCATGACGACAACCGTGTCCACCTCGCAGATGCGCCAGAACTACTACGAGGACTCAGAGGCTGCCATTAACCACCAGATAAACCTAGAGCTCTATGATTCCTACATCTACCCGTCCATGTCTTACTACTTTGAACACGATGATGTGGCTTTGAAGAATTCTGCCAAATATTTTCTCCATCAGTCTCATGAGGAGAGGGAACATGCTGAGAAACTGATAAAGCTACAGAACCAATGAGGTAGCCAAATCTTCCTTCAGGATATCAAGAAACCAGACTGTGCCCTGGCAGGTTTGGCTCAGCAGTTAGAGCGTCAGCCTGCGGACCAAAGAGTACCAAGTTCGATTCCGGCCAAGGGCATGTGCCTCGGTTGCGGTTCATCCCCGGCCCCGGTTAGCATCATGCAGGTAGCAACCGATCTCTCTCTCTCTCTGTCTCTCTCTCCCTCCCACTCTGGGAAAAAAAAAAGAAACTAGACCGTGACAACTGGGAGAATGGGCTGAATGTAATGGAATGTGCCTTACACTTGGAAAAAAGTGTGAATCGGTCACTGCTGGACCTGTACAAACTGGCCACTGACAAACATAACCCTCACTTGTGTGACTTCATTGAGACTCACTACCTGAATGAGCAGGTGAAATCCATCAAAGAACTGGTTGACCCCATAACCAACTTGTGCAGGTTGGGGGCCCCTGAAACTGGCATGGCAGAGTATCTCTTTGATGTGCACATCCTGGGAGACAGTGATGAAAGGTAAGCCTTAGGCTGGCTTCCCATAGCCACAGGGGTGACTTCTCTGGTCACCAAAGCAGTACATGTATGTTGGGGTTACCTTTATCTTTTCTGTAACTTGTACCAAATCATCCATTTACATCATCTCATTTGTACCACTCCTTCAAATAAAGTATTTGGTACACCTCCACCCCCCAAAAAGAAAAAGATAATCCATGCAAATAAAACCAATAGAAAAAAACAAAGACTGTAGCCCTGGCCAGTTTGGTTCAGTGGTTAGAGCGTCAGCCTGCGAACCAATGTGTCGTGGGTTCGATTCCGGTCAAGGGCACATATCTTGGTTGCACTTCATCCCTGGCTCTGGTCAGGGTCATGCGAGAGGCAACCAGTCGATGTGTTCCTCTCACGTCGATGTTTCTCTCTCTCTCCCTCCTTCCCATTCTATCTGAAGATAAATAGAAAAATATCTTCAGCTGAGGATTAAAAAAATAATAATAATAATTTTTAAAAACAAAACAAAGGCTGTAATAAGAGATAAAGAAGGGGTCTTGATGATAAAGGGGTCAATCCAAGCAGAGAATATCATATTTGTAATTATTTATTCACCCAACATAGGAATGTCTAAACATATAAAGCAAATATTAACAGACCTAAAGAAGAAATAGACAGCAATACAGTAATAGGAGGGGACTTTAATACCCCACTTACATCAATGGATAGATCATCCAGACAGAAAATCATAAGGAAACATCAGCCTTAAACAACACATTAGATCAGATAAACTTAACAGACATACACAGAACATTATACCCAAAAGCAACAAAATACATATTCTTCTCAAATGCACACAGAACATTCTCCAGGACAGATCATATGTTAGGCCACAAACCAAGTCTTAATAAAATCTGAGAAAATTGAAATCATATCAAGCATCTTCTCGAACCATAATAGTATGAAACTAGAAATGAATCACAAGAAGAAAACTCAGTCACAGATATGGGGTTGGCAAACGTAGGTTTACAGTTGTGAGCTTGCAAACAGTTTATTATTAAGTTAATAAAGCTATCATAATAATCATAACCTGCATGTCTTTTTCCAAATGAACTGTAAACCTACTTTTACCCACCCATGTAGGTGAAGATTAAACAATAGGCTACTGAGCAACCAACGGTTCAAAGAAGAAATATAATTTTTTTTTTTAATGTTTCTTTCTTGTCCAGCCAGTGTGGCTCAGTGGTTGAGCATCAACCCATGCACCAAGAGGTCGCCGGTTCAATTCCCGGTCAGGACACATACCCAGGTTGTAGGCCTGATCCCTAGTGGGGGGCATGCAGGAGGCGGCCAGTCAATGTTTTTTCTCATCGATGTTTCTATCTCTCTCTCCCTCTCTCTCTAAAATCAATAAAGGAAAAAAAAAATTTTTAATCTTTTTTTCTTCATTTCTTTTAGAGAGAGAGGAAGGGAGAAGGAGAGACAGAAACATCGATGAGAAAAAACATTGACTGGCCACCTACTGCATACCTCCCACTGGGGATCAGGCCCACAACCTGGGCATGTGCCCTGACCAGGAATTGAACCAGGGATCTCCTGGTGCATGGGTCAACACTCAACCACTGAGCCACACCAGTCGGGCGAAATAAAATATTTTCAAAACTACCTGGTGACAAATGAAAATGGAAATCCAACATACCAAACAAAACTTATGGGATGCACCCTGACTGGTTTGGCTCAGCAGTTAGAACATCGGCCTGTGGTCCAGAGAGACCCGGGTTCGGTTCCCGCTAGGGGCATGTACCTTGGTTGCAATTTGTCCCCGGACCTGGTTGGTCATGCGGGAGGCAGCCACTCGATGTGTCCCTTTCACGTCAATGTTTCTCTCTCCCTCTCTCTTCCTCTCTCTCCCTCCCACTCTATCTGAACAAAAAATGAAAAAATGTCCTCGGGTGAAGATAAAAAAAAAACAACTTATGGGATGCAGCAAGAGCAGTGCTAAGAGGGAAGTTCATAGTGATAAATGCCTACTTTAAGAAACAAAAAATTTCAAATAAACAACCTAACTTCAAACCTCAAGGAACTAGAAAAAGAACAAAGCCCAAAGTTAGTACAATAGAGGAAATAACAAAGATCAGAGTAGAAATAAATGAAATAGAGACTTAAAAGATCAATGAAACTAAGAGCTGGTTCTTCAGGGTAGGGGGGTGGATTTGACAAACCTTTTGTTAGACTCATCAAGAACAAAAAAGCAAGAATTTGCATAAAATCACAAATGAAGGAGACATTACAACTTATAGCACAGAAATACAAAGGATCATAAAAGACTACTATAAACAATTATATGCCAACAATTTTGACAACCTAAAAGAAATGGATAAATTTCTAGAAATATACAACTCACTAAGACTGACTCATGATGAAACAACAAATATGAACAGACTGATTACTACAGAGAATGCATCAGTAATCAAAATTCTCCCAACAAATAAAAATCCAACACCAGATGTCTTCACTGGTGAATTCTACCAAACATTCAAATAAGACTTAACACCAACCCTCCTCAAACTCTTCCCAAAAAATAGAAGAGGAAGGAACACTTCCAAACTCATTTTATAAAGCCAGCACTACTGTGATACCAAAACCAGACAAGGATGCCAGAAGAACAGACAATTATAGGCCAATATCCCCAATGAACATAGATGCTAAGTCCTCAACAAAATATTAGCAAACCAGATTCAACAATACATTAAAAGGATTATACACCATGATCAAGTGGGATTTATTCCAAGGGTACAAGGATGGTTCAACATGCACAAATCAATCAATGTAATATACCACATTAACAAAAGGATGGATAAAAACCAAATGATCATCTCAATAGATGCAGAACAAGTATGATAAAATTCAACATTCTTTTTATTTTTTGTTAATTCTCACCTGAGTATATTTTTCCATTGATTTTTAGATAGAGTAGAAGAGAAGGAAGGGGAGAGAGAGAAACATCAATGTGAGAGACAGACATCAACCGCCTTCCGCATGACCCAGGTACGTGCCCTTAACCGGGAATCGAACCTGTGACTCTTTGGTCTGCAAGCTGACACTCTAACTGCAGAGCCAAATTGGCCAGGGCATCAACATTCTTTCATAAAAATTCTGAACAAAGTGTGTATAGAGGGAACATACCTCAACATAATAAGGCCATATATGACAAACCACATTAATATCCTACACTTTCACCACTATTATTCAATATAATATTGGAAATCCTAGCCAGAGCAATTAGGCAAGAAAAATAAATAAAAGGCATCAAAATCAGAAAGGGAGAAGTAAAACTGTCACTATTTGTAAATGACATATTATATACAAAAAATCAAACTATAGTTGCACAACACAAAATCCATACACAAAAAAGTCACGTTTCTATAAATTAATAATGGACTATCAGGAAGAGAAATTAAGAAAATAATCCCATTTACAATTGCATCAAAAAGAATAAAAAACCTAGGAACAAATTTTAAGCAAGAAGGTGAAAGACCGGCACATAAAAATTATAAAACACTAATAAAAAAAACTGAAGATACAAATAAATGGAAAGATAGGCCATGTTCATGGTTTAAAATTAATAATGTTAAAATGTCCATACTAGACAAAGCAATCTGAGGATTCAATGCACTTCTTATCAAGATTCCAAAAGCATTTTTCACACAAATAGAAAAAACAATGCTAAAATTTGTATAAGACAAAACATAAAAACCAATCTCACAGATACAGACAACAGACTGGTGGTTGCCAGAGGTGGGGGGGGGGGGTTGGAGGGTTGGCAAAATGAGTAAAGGGTGTCAAAAGGTACAAACTTCCAGTTATAAAATAAATTAGTCATAGGGATGTAATGTACATCATGGTAAGTATAGTTAATGATACTATATTGCACATTTGAAAGTTGCTAATAAATTTTAAATTTCTCATTATAAGAAAAAAAATTATAGACTTCCAGTCAAGATAGCAGCATAGGTAAACACGGTTTCGCGTCCTCCCACAACCACATCAAAGTTACAACTAAACTAAAGAACAATCATCATTCAAAACCGCCTGAAATCAAGCTGAATGGAAGTCCTACAACTACGAAATTAAAGAAGTTGCATAGAGACTGGTAGGAGGGGCGGAGGCAGACGGGCTGGTCCCACACCCACGTGTGGCGGATAAAAATTACGAAGATACCTCGGCTGGGAAGGTCCTCCCTGAGGACTGAGGGGTCCCCGTCCCACACCAGGCACCCAGCTCAGGGTTCCAGTGCCAGGAAGAGAAGTCCCCATCACTTCTGGCTGGAAAAACCAGCGGGAACTGCTGAGGGAGGCTGAGGTGGCTGGAGCCCCAAGCAGCTCCTCTTAAAGGGCCTGCGCACGGACTTACTCAGACTCGCACCCTCCAGGCTCCAGCGTGGGGGAGGCAGCTTGAAAGGCTCCAGAGACACATAGGGAAGAACTGAGTTGTTTGGCATTGGAGCAAGGGCTGGAGGGGCAGCTTTCTCCTGGACAGACGTGCTGTGGGAGACCGTTGTTCCTTTGGTGAGCCCTTCCCTGTGCCGGCAGATGCCACCATATCTGGGACTCCAGAAACCTGGCTAACACTGTTTGCCCCACACTGGTGATTTCCTGAGGCCCTGCCCCACCCAACTTTCAGGCCCACCCAAGCTGTTGCCAGTTGCTTTACCATAGGATTGGCCTGTCTTGGATCCTGCTTCAGCTTTTCCTAAATTCTTTCAAACAAGCAGCATCTGGTCTCAGCTAGCCCCATACCTCTCACTAAGTAATACATAGAAACAAACACAGGGAGGCAGCCAAAATGAGGAGACAAAGAAACAGGTCCCAAATGAAAGAACAGAACAAAACTCCAGGAAAAGAACTAAGCGAAATGGAGATAAGCAACCTAACAGATGCTGAGTTCAAAATACTGCTTATAAGGATACTCAATGGACTTAGTGAGAACCTCAGTGAACTTAGTGAGGGCCTCAAGAGCATAAAAAAGGATCAGTCAGAAATGAAGGATGCACAGTCAGAAATGAAGGAGGCACTAACTGAAATAAAGAATAATTTACACAGATTCAATAGTAGAGCAGGTAAAGCCAAGAAGCAAACCATCGATTTGGAATATAAGGAAGCAAAAAACACCCAATCAGAACAGCAAGAAGAAAAAAGAATCCAAAAAAATGAGGATAGTGTAAGGAGCCTCTGGGACAACTTCAAGCGTGCCAACATTCGCATCTTGGGGGTGCCAAAAGGAGAAAAGAGAGAACAAGAAATCGAAAACCTATTTGAAACAATAATGGCAGAAAACTTCCCTAACTTGGTGAAGAAAATAGACATACAAGTCTGAGAAGCACAGAGAGTCCCAAACAAGATGAACCCCAAGAGGCCCACACCAAGATACATCATCATCAAAATGCAAAAGGTTCAAGACAAAGAGAGCATCTTAAAAGCAGCAAGAGAAAAGCAGTTAGTTACCTACAAGGGAGTTCCCATAAGACTGTCAGCTGATTTCTCAAAAGAAACTTTGCAGGCCAGAAGGGAGTGGCAAGAAAATATTCAGAGTGATGAAAAGGAAGAACCTACAACCAAGATTACTCTATCCTGCAAAGCTGTCATTTAGAATTGATGGCCATATAAAGAGTTTCCCAGACGATGAAAAGCTAAAGGAGTTCATCACCACCAAACCATTATATATGAAATGTTGAAGGGTCTTCTTGAAGAAAAAGATAAAAAATATGAACAAAATAGCAATAAATACATATCTATCGACAATTGAATCTACAAACAAAATGAACAAGCAGAACAGAAACATTCTCATAGATACAGAGAACATTTTGTTGGTTGCCAGATGGGAGGGAGGTTGGGGGAATGGGTGAAAAAGGTGAAGAGATTAAGAAGTACAAATTGGTTGTTAGAATTGGAAGTACAAATTGGTTGGGGGGTGGGAAAAAATAAACCAAAGAACTTATATGTATATATGCATAACCAATGGACACAGACAATAGTGTCGGGAAAGGCAGGAGGGGGGCAGGAGTGGGGAGGAGGGGGTCAATGGGGGAAAAATGAGGAACATCTGTAATACATTCAACAACAAAGATAAGTTAAAAAAAAGAAAGAAAGAAATTATAACTATATATGGTGATGGATGTTAACTAGACATATTGTGGTGATCATCTGGCACTTTATACAAAAACTAAATCATTATGTTGTGCATATGAAACTAATAATATTACATGTCAATTACATCTCAATAAAAAAGAAAAATGAAAGATAAGCCACAACCTGGGAGAAAAGATACTCAGAATATATAAAAAACTCTCAAAGCTCAATAATAAGAAAACATACAACCAAACTTACAAATGGCCAAAAGACAAAAGATCCAGAGTTCAGAAATACTGATGACAAATAAGCGCATAAAAGATGCCCAATATCATTAGTCATTAAGGAAATACATACTGAAACCTCAACAATATACCACTACACACTTGCTAGAAAGGTACAAAAAATTAATAGTATCAAATGCTGATGAGGACATAGAACAACTGAAACTCTCATTTGCTGCAGGCAGAAATTTAAAATGAAATAACCACCTAGGCAGTTTCTATTACAGTTAAACATACACCTTCCATGTGACCCAGCTGTGTGTATTTATACATGAAAAATGACATATATTTACACAAAAACCTAAACACAAATCTTTAGAGCACCTTTATTCATAACTGCCAAAAAGTGGAAACAATCTAAATGTCCATCAACTGGTGACTAGAAAAACAAAATGTGGTGCATTCATACAATGGTATACTATTAGTCAGCAATGAAATGGAACAAACAACCAATACATGGACAACAAGAGATGGGTCTCAATATCATTATGCTAAGTGAAAGAAGACAGACTCATTAGACTACATATTGTATTACTCAATTTATATGATACTTTAGAAAAGGCAAAAATATAGGAATATACAACAAGCCATCAGAGACTTTTAGGATGACAAAATATTCTAGCCTTGGCTGGGTGGCTCAGTTAGTTGAAGAGTCATCCCATATTCCAAAAAGTTGTGAGTTTGATTCCCTGTGGGGGCACATACCTGGATTTCAGGTTCGATCCCTGGTCGAGACATGTATGGGAGACAAGTAATCAATGTTTCTCTCTTTCTCTCTCTCTCAAATCAATAAAAGCATATCCTCAGGTGAGGATTTAAAAAAAAAAATCTGTATCTTGATTGTGGTGGTGGTTACACTACCTAAAAAAAATCTGACAAGCCCTGGCCAGGTGGCTCAATTGGTGATGCACTGTCCTATACACCAAAAGGTTGCAAATTGGATTTCTGGTCAGGACACATACCCAGGTTGCAGGTTCAATCACAGTCTGGGCACATATGGGAGGCAACCAATTGATGTTTCTCTCTCACATCAATGTTTCTCTCGCAATGTCTCTTCTTCTGCTCTCTCTAAAATCAATTTTTTAAAAAACATATTCTCAGGTGAGGATTAAAAAAAAAATTTTTTTTTAACAAAATTCAAGGAACTATACATATCTTTTTTAGGGATTTTACTATATGTAAATTACACCTCAACAAACATTACTTCTCAAATACAGCATGTCCATCCTTTTCCAGTATTCCACATCTCAGTAATGACATTGTCATTCACCTCACTCATGCTAGAAATTTTATTAATCACTCTTGATTTCTTACTTTCCTCTATAAATCAATCCAATCAAGCAAGTCCTACCAAATCTAACCATTCTTCTTCTTTTATTAATCCTCACCTAAGGACATTTTTATTAATATTAGAAAGAGGAAGGGAGAGAGAATTATCGATGTTGAGAGAGAAACATCAATTGGTTGCCTCTACAGGCACCCTAACCAGAGACCAAACCCACATCCTAGGTATGTGCCCTGACCAGGAATCCAACCTGCAACCTTTTGGTGTATGGGACAACGCTCCAACCAACCGAGCCACACAGGCCAGGGCCTAACCATTTCTTGAACACATCCATTTCTTCACTAACCTGCTTTCCTTTCTCCTGAAAAATCTTAATTTTCCAGTGAGTTTTAGATTTCTGAAGTTGAAGGAGAGCTCCATAACAACATGGTACTTACCTGAAAGTATGTTGTGTTAACATAGCCTGACAAAATTCCCACCCAAAAAATGTTTTTTAAACAAAGTTACTAGTAATAGCAGAAATATAAAAGATACAACTTTGCCAAGATCATATGAATTTTAATTTGAAGTGAAATTATTCTTCATTTAGACATTTTTCATGTGAAGAATTTAGGTACATTTCAGCAACTAAAGCAGTTAAAATATCTCAAAACATTCCATTTTAAGTATGGAACTGAGGTTGGTGCATAATTAAATATTTTATTGAAATGTAAGCTATTTTAGTACTGTGTATAACCATGTTTAATACTGAAGAATGTGACTACAGCTGAATAACCTTTTGGTGTGCTAGATTTCAGTTGCTTTCCAAAACTATAATTATCAATAATGTAAATGGCTAAACACTTAATATTATGATTTTCTTTTTAATAGACAACAAAACAAAAACTACCCAAAGGTAACTTTTTCTTTCAGTATTGATTGTTACCGGCAATATAAAAATATGGCCATTCCAAAATTTACCAATAAAATATAATACTGGGCCCTAAATTAATTTCAGGTAAGTCAATATACTACAATGAGTTTTTTAAATGACATTCAGTGGGTTCAGAAAATGTTACATTCTGCCCTGGCTGGTTTGGCTCAGCGGTCGGCCCGTGGACCAGAGAGACCGGGGTTCGGTTCCCGCTAAAGGCATGTACCTCAGTTGCAGTTTGTCCCCACCCCGGTTGGGGTCGTCTGGGTGGCAACCAGTTGATGTGTCTCTCTCACATCGATGTTTCTCTCTCTCTCTTCCTCCTTCTCTCCCTCCTGCTCTATCTGAAGATAAATGCAAAAATGTCCTTGGGTGAGGATTAAAAAAAAAAGAAAAAGAAAAGAAAAGGTTACATTCTAAGTACACAAAATAAGGAAAATACTTAAGATCCAAAGAAGAACATAATAACTTTACAATATTTTCCATTTCCAAAGCTGCCTCTAGGGCACGCTCATCAAAATGCTACTGTAATTTCATATGAAAATAGGCTCCAAGAATGTATCTAAACATTTTTATCTTACTATCAAATGAGTGAGCCATTAGCTATAGCCAAGAGATATCGTTGTTATTTGAAAGCTTTGGGGGTACAATGCTTTTTGTTGAAATAAGATTACACCCACAGGAAACCACTATAACAACATTGAACAACGAGGCTCAGAGAGATCCTGGTTGGTGAGTCAGGGAGGGAGGCACACCCTGACTTTTGTGCTCCGGACCCTTCCACACCTTGCCCTATATTCCTGTTCATCTTGCTATTCATTTGCACCTGTCTGGGTGGGTGATAGCTTGATGAACCATGTACCCTCTGGGTACAATGACTTGTGCTGGCTCTCCCTTCCTGCCACACAGGAGTGGGAAGAAGAAGAAGAATTTACACAACACAACACTCTGCAGACTACCAAATCCTCTTCCACAACAAAGCTGAGGACCCTCAAGCCCAGTGTGTGTCTCACCATCGCACCTATTTCACAGATGAAAACACCAAGGCTAAATGAAGTTAGATGACTGTACCAAATAAAAAGGACTCAGGTCTTGGACTGTACATCCCATCATGCTGTGATCTGCCTAAGGACAGAGGGGCTGCAGTTGGTGGGCAGAAAGAAGAATGCAGCATCCTTCAGGCCCTCTGATCGCCCTTCTATCCCTCAAGCTGCAATTCCTCCCTCATCTGCTCCAACCCACAGGCCCATTGATGTACCTCTGCCAAGCACAGGCTGGGGGTGGGGGAAGACAAGGGAGAGCCAGAGTCTAGGAAGCATTGTACCCATTAACTGACAGCCCCTCTGGAGGAATGGCATTGGGGATTGGCAGGGAAGAGTTGGCCTGCAGCAACACCCTCCCTTCTTCCTTCCAGCCTTTCCCTGGGCTCTGCTCCTGTAATTTGCTCTCCCAAATCACTGTAACCAAAAGAGGCCAATGTAAGGGTGATTTAGAAGAGGACCAGGGACTTCTGGTCAAGATGGCAGTGTAGGTAAACGTGGTTCTCGCCTCCTCCCACAATGATATCAAAATTACAACTAAAGAACAACCATCATTCAGAACTGCCTGAAATCGATCCGAATGAAGTGCTACAACTACGAAATCAAAGAAGAAGCCACATCGAGACTGGCTCCAGCATAGGGGAGGCAGCTTAAAAGGCACTAGAGACATATGGGGAAGAACTGAGTTGTTTGGCATCAGGGCAAGGGCTGGAGAAGCAGCTTTCTTCTGGACAGATGAGCTGGTGGAGGCTGTTGTTCCTTTGGTGAACCCTTCCCCCACAGGGCCTACAGATGGGCGCCATATCTGGGACTCCAGCAAACCTGGCTCACATTGCTTGCGCTGCCCTGGTGATTCCCTGAGGCCCTACCCCACCCAACTTCCGGGCCCACCCAAGCTGTTTCCAGTGGCTTTACCACAGGTTTGGCCTGTCTCGGCTCCTGCTTCAGATTTTCCTAAATTCTCTCAAACAAGCAGCCTGGCCTCAGTGAGCCCCATACCTCTCGCTAAGTGGCCCCAGGGGCCTGACACTAGCAGCAGCCAGCCTTGGTTCACAGCTTGGCTTTGCCTGGGCACCGCCAAGCCCACCACAAGAAGCAGCCATCAGCAGATCGCTTTCTAGCTTATGCCTGCTGGCCCCAGGTAAAACACAGGCAGTGGCTGACATTGCACCAGAGCCAGCACACCCAGCAGACAGCTTCAGAACACTGCGAAGCACCACCACCCAACCACCTCCACAAGAGACACACTCAAAAAATGAACTCAGAGGTACCAGAGCCCTGCTGAAGTAAGTCTTGCTCTGTATGGTGGGCCCCCTACACGGTTGATCCTCCAAGGTAGTCAGAAGTCAAAGGTCAGTGGGCACAGCATGCTTGCAGCTTGATCGGCCTGAGAAAATCCTCCCACTGACGTGCCAACAGCCATCAAGACTCAATTACATCAAGCCAGTGTGGCTCAGTGGTTGAGCAGAAACCCATGCACCAAGAGGTCGCAGGTTCGATTCCCGGTCAGGACATATGCCCAGGTTGTAGGCCCGATCCTCAGTGGGGGGCATGCAGGAGGCAGCCAATCTATGTTCTCTCTCACTGATGTTTCTATCTCTCTCTCCCTCTCACTTCCTCTCTCTCTAAAATCAATAAAGGGGGAAAAAAATTTTTTTTTAATGACTCAATTACAACAGAAGGTTGTACAGTCCACACGAGGGGTGTACCTTGAGGGCCCAGCTGAGGTGATCAGGGAGGCTGTGCCACTGGACCCTACAGGACACCTACTACAATAGTCCACCCTAGGAAGCATAGGAAACATAGCAACTCTACCTAATACATAGAAACAAACACAGGGAGGCAGCCAAAATGAGGAGTCAAAGAAACAGGTCCCAAATGAAAGGACAGAACAGAACTCCAGGAAAACTAAACGAAACAGAGATAAGCAATCTAACAGATGCAGAGTTCAAAACACTGGTTATAAGGATGCTCAAGAAACTTAGTGAGGACCTCAAGAGCATAAAAAGGACCAGTCAGAAATGAAGGATGCACTAACTGAAATAAAGAATAATTTACAGAAAATCAATAGTAGAGTAGGAAAAGCCAAGAAGAAAACCATCAATTTGGAATATAAAGAAGCAAACAACACCCAATCAAAACAGTAAAAAGAAAAAAGAATCCAAAAAAAATGAGGATAGTGTAAGGCGCCTCCTGGACAACATCAAGTGTGCCAACATTCACATCATGGGAATGCCAGAAGGAGAAGAGAGAGAGCAAGGAATTAAAAACCTATTTGAAAAAATAATGACAGAAAACGTCCCTAACTTGGTGAAGGAAACAGACATACAAGTCCAGGAAGCACAGAGAGTCTCAAACAAATATACCCCAAGAGGCCCACACCAAGACAGATCATAATCAAAATGCAAAAGGTTAAAGACAAAGAGAGAATCTTAAAAGTAGCAGGAAAAAAGCAGTTAGTTACCTACAAGGGAATTCCCATAAGACTGTCAGCTGATTTCTCAAAAGAAACTTTGCAGGCCAGAAATATTCAAAGTGATGAAAAGCAAGGACCTACGACCAAGATTACTCTATCCTGCAAAGCTATCATTTAGAATCAATGGACATATAAAGAGTTTCCCAGACAAGAAAATGTTAAAGGAGTTCATCACCACCAAACCAGTATTATAGGAAATGTGGAAGGGTCTTCTTGAAGGAAAATAAAATAAAAAATATGAACAGCAAAATGACAATACATATCTATCAACAATTGAATCTACAAACAAAATGAACAGGCAGAACAGAAACAGACTCATAGATACAGAGAACTTTTTGTTGGTTGCCAGATGGAAAGGGGGTTTGGGGGATGGGTGAGAAAGGTGAAGGGGTTAAGAAGTACAAATTGGTTATTAGACTGATTAACCTCAAAGGGAAGGGGGGAAGGGGGTCGAGAAGAGATAAACCAAAGAACCTATATGCATATATATATATAACCAATGGACACAGACAATAATGTGGGGAAGGCAGGAGGGAGGCAGGAGCAGGGAGGAGGGGGTCAATGGGGAAAAAAGAGGGGACATCTGTAATACATTTAACAATAAAGATACATTTAAAAAAAAAGATTATACCCACAAAGCTCTAAATACTCCACAAATGTCATTTCTACCGTACATCTTTCCTACTTACAAATTTGTAGTAGTATGTTTTTTAAAAAAAAGGAGCGAGAGGGGGAAGTTGGGGGAAAGAACAGTAAAGAAAAATACAGTAGTCCGTCATCAATCCCAGTTGGCAACACGTAGAAGAAGAAAACCTTAAAATCTCAAAAGGGTTGGGGGGCAGTAGGTAGTAGTAGGTATTGCAGTTGTACTACAATAAGTTATAAAAGGCATTTCGTGTCTGGCCACTGTGGGTCAGTGGATTGAACGTTGTCCCATGGACTGAGAGGTCCAGGTTCGCTTCCTGGTCAGGGCACATGTCCGGGTTGCAGGCTTGATCCCCAGTAGGGAACGTGCAGGACACAGCCGATGAATGTTTCTCTCTCACATCAATTTTCTATCACTCTCTCCCTTCCTATCTCTCTCTAAAAAATCAATTAAAACATATTTTTCTTAAAAAAAAGGCATTTGGCTTCCCAAATAAACCCACTTGACCAGAATTAAAGACCCTTCTCTCTTCAGTGAACTTGAGTTTCTCCCACAAGTCTGTATAGAATGTACTTCTAGTTTTCACATCACTCTTATCAGCCTGTAGTTTAATACTTTTTCACTTGCTTTCTCACTTTTTTCTTCTTTTAATAATCTAGGCAAGAGCCCGGCCGGTGTGGCTCAGTGGTTGAGCGTCGACCCATGCACCAAGAGGTCGCCGGTTCGATTCCCGGTCAGGGCACATGCCCAGGTTGTGGGCCCGACCCCAGTGGGGGCATGTGGGAGGTGGCCAATTGATGTTCTCTCTCATCGATGTTTCTATCTCTCTCCCTCTCCCTTCTGTCTCTCTCAAATCAATAAAGAAAAAAAAAATTAAAAAAAAATAATCTAGGCAAGGAATTCAAGACACCAACTAGCCTTAAAAAGCAATTATTCTTGCCCAGCCTGTGTGACTGAGAGGATAGAGTGTCATCCCATGGCCTGAGAGGTCCTGGTTTGATTCCCGGAGAGGGCAAATGCCTGGGTTTTGGACGTTTCCATCTCTCTCTCCCTTCCTCTCTCTCTAAAAAAAAAATCAATAAAAACATATTTTTTTTAAAAAAAAAAAAAAAGCAATTATTCTCATACATGTATCTCAGATGAGTTAGAGAACTAGAATTTGTCTTGGTCCCTCATGAGTAGGCAAGCCCACTTGGCATGCATGCTAGACAAAGTTGTGACCTTTGACAAATAATCAAAACATTAAGGACACAGTTTTTCCATGCCTGATTCTATCCAAATATTAAAAAGGGTTACTCTAATCATCCTCTCTTGGCACTACCTATTTGTTTGTTATCCTATTCAGAGCTAAGTTAAGTCACATATATATAAAAATCTTGGATTTAAATATTTCTCACAAATATAAAGTTAAGATGCTAAGTTTAATGGCAATTTTCTTTGCTTTACCTGAGTTTTTTTGTTTTCTTTTTTGGTTATGGGGTTACACTGCTTTTATGGAGGAGAGGGATCACACTCTAACCAGTATCTAGTGGTTTTTATTGACTGTAATAAAATCCAGAATCCTTGCCTCACTTTCCAATTCTTATCAACTTTATTTATCACTATTCCTCAACTGGTTTTTATTCCAGACTATGTGCTAGTTTCTATATAATATATTAATTCCCACTTATGTCCTGGCACTGTTATAGAAGACACATACATGGTAGAATAAAAGATAATACAGTTATGGCAGATACATATCAACTTTGACGACTACCTCTTGTTTAAAATCCCAAAGACAACTTTCAGTATAAACAACACAACCTCTTATAGTCCATTCTTTCACTTGAGTGTCCTTTTAAGTAAAGAACAAAGGCTACCCAGTACTGTAATGCAAGTTATAAAAATAAATGTGACATGACACCCACTTTCCGATAGGGAGAACACTGAGCAGGATGTACTCTGCCAGTTCTTTACTAGACCACAACAGCATCTAATTACAGAGTTGTAAATAAAATAATAATAACTCTTTATTAACTACATATACCCCAGAAACTATGCTAAACATATTACATATGTACAATATCTTATTAATTCCTCAGAATAGCCCTAAAATACCTACTAATATTCTCCCTATTTTAAAGATGGAAGAACTGACATTTAGAAAATTAGGGTAGCCCTAGCCGGTTTGGCTCAGCGATTAGAGCGTCAGCCTGTAGAACAAAGAGTTGCGGGTTCGATTCCGGCCAAGGGCACATACGTCAGTTGCAGTTCATCCTCAGCCCTGGTCAGGGCCATGCGGGAGGCAACCAGTCGATGTTTCTCTCATATGGATGTTTCTCTCTCTCTCCCTCTCCCTCCCTCCTGCTCTATCTGAAATTAAACAGAAAAATATCCTAGGGTGAGGATTAAAAAAAAGAAAAAAGAAAATTAGGGTAAAATACACAGAACTATTAACTACCAAACCCGGAATTTGAACCTGGATCTATCTGGCTTCAACACAAAGCTCTTATTCACTACCCTCTACTGCATTTTTATTGTTTGCCACTGTAGAAAAGAGGGTTGGCCCAGAGGAAATGGATGACTGATAGTGCAAGTGCTACCTTCTAGAAGAAAGCAAGTAACACCCAAAAAGTTGAATGTCTTAGGGTGGCCAAGGAAACTGCTGCTAGATGTCAATATACCTACCCCCTCCAAAAAAATTCTGGTCTCAAAATGAAAAGTTTGTGAGTCAAGAAACTAATCCTCTAAATTGGCTCCATCAATAACAATATGATCTTAGGTTTTGCTGTTACATTTTCTCTATCTGCATAACATAAAAACGGTATAAAAGACAATATTTATAGATACATTTCAGGTTTGCTGGACAATGCTAAGACGAGGTAGTAGTATTTTCTTCTTTTTTTCTGTAATTTTACTTTTCCACCCATGCTTTTGAACCAAATGAAGATCAAAACTGTACTGTTGCTGAAACCTTTATACCTTCACTCTTTCTCATACTTTATTTTCATATTACTTATTAAAAAGGCTTTCCCTCATTCCATTTTTCTCATAAGCAATTTATTTTAATATTTATCTATGTTAGGGGGAAATGCAATCCCTTTCATCATAAGGCCATACAAGTTCCTTCATCCTTGATTATCTTCTTTATAATTGCTTTTAGTCCTCTAAAAATTAAATTCCAAACTAGTCAAAGTTTGGAGCTATCTATCTATAAGTGCCAACATTAAGCTATCTACTGGTAATCCATGTAAAGTATACTGTCCTTACTTACACTATATAAAGAAATTAATTCAAAATGAATCAAAGACCTATACTTAAGAGTTAAAACTATAAAACTCTTAGAAGAAAACATAGGGAAAAAGCTTTGTGATATTGGATTTAGAAACGATTTCTTGGAAATGATGCCAAAAGCACAGGCAACAAAAGAAAAAAAAGAAATAAATTGGTCTTCATCAAAATTTAAAACTTTCACACATCAAAGGACACTATACCAAGAGAGTAAAAGGACAACCCTTATAACAGGAGAAAATATTTGTAAATCACATATCTAATAAGAGTATATAGAGAACTTTACCTTAACAAAAACAACAAAACCAATTTAAAAATGGGCAAAAGACTTGAACAATTCTCCAAAGATATGGACAATAAGCATATGAAAAGATGTTCAACATCACAAGTCATTAGGGAAATGTAAATCCAAATCAAAATGAGATACGACTTCACACCCAGTAAGAAAGCTATTATCAAAACAAACAAAAAATGGAAAATAATTAATGTTGGAGAGGGTGGGGAAAAATTGGAACCCTTACCTCTTGCTGGTGGGAATGTAAAATGGTGTAGCCACTATGGAAAACAGCTCAGCAGGTCCTCAAAAACCTAAATACAGAATTACCATATGCATTCAGCACTGCATGCCTCAGTATTTACTCAAAGGAACTGAAAGCAGACACTGGAAAAGATATGTGTGCGCCAATGTTCATCGCAGCATTATTCACAATAGCCAAAAGGTGGAAACAACTCAAGTGCCCATCAACAGAATAGACAAGCAAAATGTGGCACAGTCGTCCCTCGCCACTTCGCGCTTCTACTTTCGCGGCTTCACACTATCGCAGTTTTCTCAAATATAGTATTTGAGAAAACCGCGGTAGAATACTATACTATATTTGAAAAAAACCGCGATAGAGTGAAGCCGGGAAAGTCGAAGCCCTAAGTGGTGAGGGACAACTATGTATAAATAAAGAATCCTACTTCGCGGAAATTCATTTATCGCGGTAGAGTCTGGAACTGATTAACCGCCATAAATGAGGGCCGACTGCATATACATAAATGGAATATGATTCAGTCATAAAAAAGAATAGAATTCTACTACACGCTACAACATGGATAAACCTTGAAGACATTATGTTAAATCAAATAACCCAGACATAAAGGACAAATATTTTACAATGCTACTTATATGAGGTACGTAGACTAGGTAAATTTATAAGATAAAAAGTAAATTAGAAGTTACCAGGTGTGGCAAAATGTGGAATAGGGATTTACTGCTTAATGGTTGTAGCTTCTATTTGGGGTAAATAAAAAATTTTGGAAACAGATAGTGGTGATGGCAACATTGTGAGTGCAATTAATGCCAGTGAACTCTTGACTTAAAATTATTAAAAAGGTAAATTTTATGTTATGTGTATTTTATAATTTTTTAAAAACTACCAAAAAAAAAAAACCCACACTGTCCTTATTCTAAGTGCTTAAATGGACAACAAAGTTCTAATACAAAAGAAAGTATCTGAATCTCAGTACAAAGTGCTCTCTAAAAAACTTTAAATGGATGCTTACGAATCAAAACAATACTTAGAATTCTGAAGACAAAATGTCATTATTTTTGGCTCAAATAGACCAAACAAAACAGAAGTACTTTGTGGTATAGCTTACACTTTTTTTTTTTTGGTAAAAAAATTTTTTTTTTCTTTATTGATTTTAGAGAGAGGAAGGGAGAGGGAGAGAGAGATAGAAACATCAAGAGAGAACATCGACTGGCTACCTCCTGCATACCCCCCACTGGGGATCGGGCCTACAACCTAGGCATGTATCCTAACTGGGAATCGAACCGGCAACCTCTTGATGCATGGATTGATGTTCAACCACTGAGCCACCCCAGCTGGGCTATAGCTTACTTTTTTTTTTTTAATCCTCACCTGAGGATACTTTTCCATTTATCTTCAGATAGAGTGAGAGGGAGGGGGATAGAGAGAGAAACATCGATGTGAAAGAGACACATTGACTGGCTGCCTCCCACATGACCCTGACCAGGGCCAGGACGAACTGCAACTGAAGTACGTGCCCTTGACTGGAATCAAACCCGCAACTCATTGGTACATGGGCCGACGCTCTAACCGCTGAGCCAAACTGGCCAGGGCTACAGCTTACATTTTTATTATTATTATTTTTTTAATCCTCACCCGAGGACATTTTTTCATTTTTTGTTCAGACAGAGTAGGAGGTAGAGAGAGGAAGAGAGAGAGAGAAACATCGACATAAAAGGGCCATATCGAGTGGCTGCCACCCGCACGACCAACCAGGGCCAGGGACAAACTGCAACCGAGGTACATGCCCTTAGCGGGAACCGAACCCGGGTCTCTCTGGACCGCAGGCCGACACTCTAACCACTGAGCCAAACCGGCCAGGGCTACAGCTTACATTTTTAAAGGCTGAGGATTACTTGGAGACTTTTTCCTTGTTGTCACATTATTGATTATTTTGGTAACTTCATACTACTTACAAGATTATTATGACTATTAGAAAAGTATGCTCTATTTCCTATTACCAGAAATTAGCAGTTATAAATTAAAGCAGACAACTAGCATAAATTCTGTATTGTCTGACTGGAATCAGAGTTATCAGTATGAACTCATGGTTTTTAATACACATACTGATTAAAAGATATAGAAATAGCCTCGGCCAGTGTGGCTCCGTGGTTGAGCATGACCCATGCACCAGGAGGTCACCAGTTCAATTTCCGGTCAGGGCACATGCTGGGGTTGTGAACCAAATCCCCAGTAGGGGGCATGCAGGAGGCAGCCAATCAATGTTCTCTCTCATCAACGTTTCTCTCTCTCTCTCCCTCTCCCTTCCTCTCTCTCTAAAAATCAAGATATAGGAAAAAAAAAAGATATAGAAATAAACATAGATGTTTACATATGCATGGATTAGTATTCATATTAGTATTCATATTTCTAGTTCTGTCACTGAGAGGGCCTAGCAGCAATGACATCCCAGTGACAATGAGCACACAAAGCGTCCAGATCTTGGTTTCTAAATATCATTCTCCAATAGAAGGAACCAGAGCTCCTTAGAGAAATGATTGATTCCAGGGCTGCAGCAGAGAAAATACAAGATCCTAAAAAGAAGATGGAGCATGTTGAAAAGACAAAGAGCCAATCTGAAGGCCATAGCTGGAACAATTTGAGCAACAAAGTAATGATACTATTAGATTATAAACCATAGAATAAAACAAATATATATAAAACTTAATACTGATATAGCCCTGGCCGATTTGGCTCAGCGGTTGAAGTGTCGGCCTGCGGACCAGAGAGTCCCGGGTTCAGTTCCCGCTAGGGGCATGACAATAAAAAAATAAATTAAAAAAAATAAAAATACTGATATAAACAAATTACTGAACAAATAAAGGTGGCAAAGGGACAGTTCTCCCTTATAGAACAATTCCAATTAATGAATGTAGAAGGAAATGAGAATATAAAATCCCCATCAGGCGAAACCCACTATAATTTTTACAGGCAAGATCTATCAAAGAATGCTGCAACAAGTGGGTAAAAGTTTGAGGACAAGAAATCTGCATATTTCAAAGAAACTCTTCAAGATAGCTAGTACTTACAAAGAGAAAAATAGTAACTTTACAAGTAGAGAAGTTTAACAGACACAACCTTAACCAAATGAGAGTTAACATCATCTCTAATAGCTTATACTGACATCCTGTACCCTGTGATAATAATACACTGAGTAGGATGCAACATCACTTCTGTAGTATTTTGCCAAAAATGCATAAACTCAATCTAATAATGAGAAAACAGCAGACAAACTCAAATTGAGAGACATTCTACAAAATAACCGATCACACTCATCACCAAGTGTGAAGGTTATAAAAGATAAGAAAAGACTGTCACGATAAGAAGAGTCTAGAGAGACACAACTAAATGCCATGTCTGATCCCGGATTGAATCCTGAAACAGAAAAAGGACCTTAGTGGAAAAACTGGTGAGATTCAAATAAGGTCTGTAATTTAGTTAATAGTATTATATCAATGTTAACTTCCTGGTTTTGATCACTGTGTTCCGGTTATATTAGTTAACATTAGGGAAAGCTGGACGAAGGGTATACCTGAGCTCTCTGTACTTTAGCAACTTCTCTGTAAGTCTAAAACTATTTAAAAAATTTTTTTTCTTTTAATGTTAAGTATCCTGTACTTTTTCTCCGTCAACTGAATTAAAACAAAGTTGAGAAATTCAAGAAATAATTATACAGGGTAAACCCAACCTTTCATTATTTGAAAAGCAACCTACATTAGAACAAGACTTAAGTCATTGAGTAAATAAACACTTATTAAGTATTTCCTGTATTCCAGACCTCTACCAAGTGCTAGAAATGTTGCCCTCAAGAATCTAACAGCTGATAAAAGAAATAAAATGATAAACTGTCAACCTGACTGATGAAAAATTCTGACACACACACACACAGACTATAATCTAATCATTAAATAACAAAAGAATATCATTTATAATGTTAAAGTATATAAATGAAAATCCTTTGGATAACTAATTCTTCAAGTAGGACATTAACACCTATACATTTACAGAGTTTAAATAAGCTTAACAAACTCACTACACATATTTCACAGTGGTCTTATATGTAATAATTAGTGTCTAATGCTTCAGAAAGTACTATTAAATATTTTCTATCAAAGATTATATTTCTCCAATGTAGAAACTAGCTGCTTACATTAATCTCAGGCAAAATAAAATAAAAAAGAGGTAACAATAATAAAAATAACCACAAAAATCAAACTAAACTAAACCGTTCTGAAACCCAGAACAATCTCAGGAAAAAAAAAAATAGGTACATCAATGTATATAGAAAGAATCTGGCTAAAGACAGCTAACTGAAAATCAAAATGTCATCCAATACAGAAAGTATTATAAATTCAATAGAGAACACAATATGAGTCCAGATTTCTAATTCTTCAAAGTAATAATGCTTAAAGTAACTTACAGAAAATACTCCATCTCCCCTCTCCAGGTGACTCAATCAACAGGGTTCAAATGCACCCCAAAAATTGTTGCAGATGCTAACATCATGATCTTACTTGTTTCAAAACTTTTAAGAATCAAAAGAACTGCATGGTTCCAGTATCTCCAATAGGCATTTACAAATCAAAGTAGTAACAGGATGAATCTATATGTTGAAGATAGTAACACCAGGAGTATGCTAATGTCTGCAATGTAATAGAAACGTTACTGTTAAGATTCAAACCTGGGGGCGGGGGGCATACAAACCACAGAATTTATATGCATGTATGGGTGACCATGGACATAGACAACAATGCTAGGGACAGGGAGGGGTGGGATCAGGAGGAGGGTGTCAATGGGGGGAAAAGGAGAAACATCTGTAACAAAAATAAATTAATTAAATTAAAAAATTTTTTTTAAAAGCAAAAACAAAATATTAAATGGAAAATTCCATACTAAAGAATTCATTAAACAAACCTAGGCAAGGAGCCAGATCACTCTAAACCAGCGGTTCTCAACATGCGGGTCGCGACCCCTTTGGGGGTCGAACTACCCTTTCACAAGGCTCGCCTAAGACCATTGGAAAACACATATTTCCGATGGTCTTAGGAACTGAGACACCGCTCCTCTCTCCGTCTCCAGGTGGGTCCGCCCACACGCAGATACGCCCACATACAACATGAGGAACTGTACTAAAGGGTGGTGGCATTAGGAAGGTTGAGAACCACTGCATCTAAACAGTTAGTGTGACTGATTACTGAGAGATAATTCAGTAATACACCTTATGGATCAGTAATTCTTTTTAAATCTCATGGTAACATTCCAAATTTCTGCTTGACTTTCCAAGATTTAACATTAGCCAGTCAAAAGTCTTCAAAATATTAAGATTCAACGCCTGATCCTGTCATCAATTTACTTGAATTTGACTGACAGTACATAACATGAAAACACTGCTTTAAATAATAATCAAATATTTTTCCAGCATATAAAGAGGATAGGCAGATAAGAAAGGGGGAACACAAAAGAAACAATGCAAATTCTTGTAAAAAGTCTCACAAAAAGTTCTTTAAACAACCCTACATCTGTAGGATCAAAACTCAAAAGAGGGCAAGGACCAAGTCAGAAAATGTTGCCCTGCCTGCCCCATGACTTTCTCTTCTGCTTTCTACATTCTTTCCTTAGGTGGTCCCATCCTGTTTCATAACTTTTAAATACTATTTAATACTCTAAAAAAAAAAAATTACAAGGTGTCAAAGCAGGTGAAGTATGCTATCACTTTTGCAAAGTAGGGGAAAGAATATATACATATTTGCTTAAACGTGAACAAAATATATCTTTGGAAGTATACGTAAAAAAACACTAATGTTGTTTGGCTCCAAGCAAAACTGGTGATGGAAGACAAAAAAGAGGGGAGATTTTCATTCTATACCTCATCAAACATTTTAAATTTTGAATCATGTGAATGTTTTGTTGTTTTTTTAACCCTCTCCCCAAGGATATTTTTCCGTGGTTTTTTTTTTTTTTTTTTTTTTTTTTTTGATAGAGTGGGAGGGAGAGAGAGAGACACATCAATTGGTTGCCTCCCGCACAACCCCGACTGGGGCCAGGGATCGAACACTCAACTGAGGTACATGCCCCCCTCACCAGGAATCAAATCCGAGATTTGTTGGTCCATGGGCTGACGCTCTAACTGTTGAGCCAAACCGCCAGGGCTTAATGTATTTTTTATTTAAAACATAAATAACATAAATATAATAACCCAACAGATAAAATGCTGACTCCCCATCTCTTTCTCTCCTCACCAGAATTTAAATCCCATGAAGACAGATTTTCATCTATTTTCTCACTACTGTATCCCCACTGCCTGATCCATAGCTGGTGCTTGAAAAATATTCGAATGAATGACTCCTTAACTCTTCCACTAAATTCCAGACTTGTATATCCAATTGTCTACTTCCAATCAGCACTTGAACATCTAACAGTTTCTACTTAGCATGTCTAATCCTACCTTATCCACATATAACCTGCTTCCCTCACTTCTTCCCCATCTCAATACATGGCATTGCCATCCTCCAGTTAAGGCCCAAAATCCAGGAATCACCGGTCCCATTTGCACTTCCATACAAATCACAAATTCAATAAATACTTTTAACTACAAAATGTATCTCAAAACCTTTTTTACTTGTCTCTAACACTCCAGTTACTACTCTACTCAGCCTGCCACAGCCTTCTCATTATCTCCCTGCTTCCTTTTTGTTATCACATCTCCTCCACAGTCAGACTGTAAATCAGGCCCTATTACTCCCAGCTTTGAAAAAATTTCGATAGCTTTTCAATGCACTTTAAAATTAGAAGTCTTACCCTGGTCAGTTTGGCTCAGTGGTTGGAGCGTCGGCTCGAGGACCAATGACTCACAGGTTCGATTCCGGTCAAGGGCACGTACCTCAGTTGCGGTTAGTCCCCGGAGTCCCCAGGGTCCAGCTCGTGCAGGAGGCAACGAATCCATGTGTCTCTCTCACATCGATGTTTCTCTCTCTCTCTCCCTCCCTCCCTCCCACTCTGTCTGCAGATAAATGGAAAAAGGTCCTCCGGTGAGGATTAAAAAAAAAAAAAAAAAAAAGCCTTGCCCTGGCTGGTTTGGCTCAGCGGTTAGAGCATCTTGGCCCTCAAACCGAAGGGTCTGGGGTTTGATTTCTGGTTAAGGGCACATACCTGGGTTGCAGGCTCAATCCCTGGCCCCAATCAGGCTCGTTTGGGTGGCAACCGATCAAATGTGTCTCTCTCACATCCATCTCTCTCTCTCTTTCTCCCTCCCTCCCTCTATCCCTCTCTATCTAAAAATCAATGAAAAAATAACCTCAAGTGAGAATTAATAAATAAATAAATAAATAAAAATAAAAGCCAAAGGCCTTTGGACAGTAAGACCTCACATGATCTGGCCCCTGGCTGTGATCTTCTTATCTTTCCCAAGGGCTTTCACTGAGCTTCTTTCAGTTTGCTGAACCCAAGCTTGATACTACCTCTGGGCATTTCCATTTTTTGTTCCCTCAAACAAGAACGCTTCAGTCAGATTTCCAAAGGCTAAACCCCTCTCACTTTTCAGATATCAGGTCAAAGGTCATCTCAGACAGGGCTTTCCTGACCACAGCATCAGAAGTGGTCTCCCAGTTACTACCACAACTCCCTATTTTATTTCCTTTATAACACTTACGAGTCTCTGAAATTATTTTTATTTCTCGTTTATTGTCTGTCTCTCCCTCCTCACCACCAGAATTGAAACTCCAGGGCAGAAATTTCAATGTCTTCTGCTTGGCGTAAGAACCAGGTGCTTAATAAATATTTAACTTATAGAAAAGGCAAAACGGACTTTAAAGAAGGTCCACAACATTTAATTTAGTGACAAACTGGTGAACATAAAACACATGGATAAATTAACTTCACACTTATAAAACATGGAAAAATCACCAAAGGGTAGAGGGTGAAGTAAGAGTATTTCAGATGCATGTGAACACTGAAACACATAGAAGAGGTATTTTTCACATACTGTGTGCATGTGCATTGTAGAAATGTTCTGCTACTTGTAAACAAGATCTGGAAAAAAAATTTTAAGAGGATGACTCAAAGCACTGTGTACAGCTGTTATTTCATCAGTGACTCTTTTGGAAGGGTCTTCCAATGTATTTGGACAAAAGAGGTAAAGTATAGCCAATCTGCTCAATTGTATGTCTTGGAAAGGAGTATGAAATTCTGAAGGGCAATGGTACAGTCTTTTGAGTGTTTTAAAATGTCTACTATGTAGTCAGTAGTCAATCAGAACAAAATGATTACTTCCTATAGTTTACTATGAATGTCGGTTTGGGACAGGTCTAGTTAAAAGATTTTTATAGTATAAAGTCAAAGAGCCTAGAGGAAATGTTAACAGTTTATATCTTATTATCTTCAAAATTTAAACTTCCAAAGTACTGCCCTTCAGCTAGTAATAGTAATCCATGGGGGAAAGGAGAAGATTTAACAATAATAAGTCTGCAATTCACAGATGTTTTATTTATATGCACGTATTTGTGGGGTGATAGGGAATGGTCCAGACTCCCTAGTGTGTTAAGCGCTCTAAAGAGAGTATAAGGATCTTATTTCACCAAATCCTAAGTGTTAAGAGAGGCTAGCATGGAGGTAGGCTACTCCTCCCCGAAGCTATCAATCTTTGTGGTCTGCGGAAACAAAAGTGAAAATACTCGTGGTAAGGATGTAAGAGATTGACGCTGCCCCCCACCCTCAAACACACAGAGTTGTGTATCCCTGTGAGCACGTAAATAAGCAGATGAGTACATGCACTCTCACCTTCCTTCCTTCGGAGGAAAATAGGGCCGAGGGAGGGGCGGCCAAGGCCAGGTTGTGGAGGCCCGGAACCCACTCCAAGGGGGTGACCGGACTTAGGGGATAGCTCTCTGGGAGCCGGGGACATTTACAGGACACCATCTTCCCTAGCCACCCTCTTTCCCTCTCTCCCCTCCCCCCTCCTCGCCCCCAACTCCTTTCCTCCGCCCCATCCCCGCCACCCATCAACCGGGAAGGGAAGTTTTCCCGGCGTCTGCAGCCGGCTCCCGGACCCTCAGCGGGGTTACCTTCTGCAGAAGCGGGACAGGGGGCAGGGGACAAGGGGAGGGGAGGCAGCCCGAAGGAATGAAGGACGAAGCCCCGGCGAGGAGGGTGGGCGGCGGCGGCGGCTGTCACTCGCCTTCCCCAGCTCACGGCGCTGCCATTACTGTGCCCGAGGCCGCCTCCCCGGCTGGCCGCCGCCACCCGCCCGGGAGACATGGGGGGTGCGCTGCGAAGCCTGGGAGCCCGCGCGCCTCACGCTCACCTGCCGCCGCGCGGAGACACAGAGAAGCCGGGAGGGGACAGGGGCGAAGGGAAGGGGTGGAGGGAAAAGGACGGGCTGGTTAGGGATCCGTGAAACAAACGTCCTCCTGAGGACCCAGCTTTTCCAACACACACCCTCTGCTGTCTCTCTTCCGCTGCCGCCAAATCCCCCCTCGGAGCGCAATGGTAGAGTCTCCGTTACGGCAAGCGCAGAGAGCCCGCTTTAGTGCAATTGCGAAAGGCCACGGAAATCCCAGTCAGAAGGGACTCTCTGCGGTATTGGGTTCGCTGAGCTCAAGAGACTCAGAACCCACCGTGTTTGGGTCTGACATACTAGTAACAATATGTCAGAATGGTGTTTTCAACAAAAGTATTTTCCTTTGAGTTGTTTCAGACCTGTGTGAATGTTCTCGGGCACCACCATTTCGCTGCCACACACCTTGATTGGCTTTTCACTTGGTGTTAGCCAAAAGACAGAAGCGATCCCACAGGCTTTTCAAATAACCAGAAATACATTAGCAAAACTACTTTTCTCTCTGACATACTCCTTTTGTAGTGGGTTTTCATCTGAAGTTAAATTCTGAGTCTTGACCACTGACTCCCCACCTCCCCATCACCGTCATCATACCAGTGCAAAGGACTTTCCTCCCCTCGCAGTTTTTGTTATTGATTGATTTTAAACAGAGAGAGAAACATGGATTTGTTGTTCCACCCATTCATGCATTCGTTGGTTGATTTTTATATGTGCCTCGATGTATGTGCCAACCATACATATGGGTGATCCAACCACAATCTTGGCATATTGGGACCATGCTGTACCTAACTGGCCAGTGCCTATCTTTCACCCCATGATATTTTTTTCCCATTAATTTTTAGATAGAGTGGAAGGAAGGGAGGTAGGGAGAGAAAAAGATCTATGTGAGAGAGACACATTGATTGGTTGCCTCCCACAGGGCCCTGACCAGGGTCTGGGGATCAATCCTGCAATCCTTAGGTCCCAGGCCTATACTCTAATAGCTGAGCCAAACTGGCCAGAGCAACATAGATTTACTGCTCACCTCCTATGTACACAGGACCACAGTGGAACAAAAACCTGGTGTTTTTTCCTTATTTGCCTTTCATATTAACAAGATCTCAGTGGTCAGTCTTGTCACAGCCTTGGTCAGTTCTTCATTTGCACGTTTTTAGGATGCCTTTCCCTTCCAACCTTTTCTTCAAACTATTTGTACCAATCCTTCAAGGCCATTTAAAAGCCTGTCTTCTGACCTGATAAACCCCACTAGTCTTTCTCCTAATCTGCTTCCCGTGGCACATGAAGTCTGCACTCTTTGTTTTAATAAAAATTTTATATACTAAATCAATTCAACCATTTGTTTCCATTATATGACCTTTTTCTTACATATTCTCCCTCTATTCTGCAATTATCAAAGGGTGGTCCCCAGGCCTCTGGAAATCTGTGAGCCTTTTTGAAGTCTGGAGGTTAAAAGCAATCTTCATAATAATACATGTTCTTTGTCTTTTTTTTATCGGGTTCATATTTGTACTGATGGTGTACAAAACAATAGTAACTCTGCTGATATTGCCTTATCAGGAATTAAGAGGGTGACACAAAACTGTCCTACTGGTAATTGGATCACTATATATTTTGCTGCCACACACTCCCAGTTTTTTTTTAAATTAATCTAGGAATATCCTTGATTAAGTATTAGAATGTATTAATTTTAAAATGTCAACCCTTGTGTACACATCTTTCTAATATTCTGTGAGAAGAAATGGGAAGTACATTGCTAGGATGGCTGAGGAAGAAAGATCTGTTGTGGCTGAGTTGTGAATTGAACTATCTGCTTCTTTCATGAATACCATTTTTCCTTGAAAGAACAATTGACAAACTAATGTTACTCTGACTTGGGAACTGAGAAATATTTCTCCAAAATCAGCCTAATACTTCAAGCAAAACAACTGACAGTATTTGTTGCCAGTAATAAAATTTAGCTTCCAAGTGAAATTTGAAAATGTGGAAAACTTGTGTTCTCCACCATAAGTTCAATAGCTTAAAGACTTTTAATGAAACTGTAGTGCTATTAATGAATATGACTTTTTGATACTGTATGAGGTATGTCAACATATGCACAATCTACATGACACAATGAACCAATATTTTCTTTTTTTTTTTAATAATTTACTTTATGATTAATTTGTTTTTGTTACAGATGTTTTTCCTTTTTTTCCCCCATTGACACCCTCCTCCCCCTCCCTTACTCCTCCTCCCCATCCCTGTTGTCCATGACCATTGGTTATGCACCCATGCACATAGGCTCTGTGATTTATCTCTTTCCCCTGCCTCCCCCCCTCCTCTGAGGCCCGTCATCCCGAACTCCACCCTCCATGTCTCTGGGTCAATTTCGTTGTTCAGTTTGCTCAGTTCTCCTGTGTGTTGCCGGCTTCCTCCGTTGGTGGGGGGGGTTGCCCGGCTCCCCCGCTCCGCTTGGGCTCCCCCCCCCCCGTGGGGGCATCTCCCGGCTCCCCCGCTCGCCTGGGTTCCCCCGTGGTGGCGGGGTCGCGGCTCCCCCTGAACCAATATTTTCCAAATGACCAATGCAGGAGATTATAAACTTTCATGGATAAAAGATTCATCCAAAGTGCAAGATTAGACCAATAGATAGATAGGTATGTGCACATGCATGTGTGTATGTGTGTATGTGCACACATAAAGAGCAGAATTTAAAGATTCCTTGATGTGGTTTTAGATTCATTCATTACAACTAACCTTTAAGAAACTACAACTTGTGCCCTCGCCCATGTGGCTCATTTGGTTGAGCGTCATCCCATGCACCAGGAGGTCTATGGTCCGATTCCCTGTCGGGGCACATGCCTGGGATGTGGGCTTGATCCCCAGTGGCAAACATGGAAGAGGCAGCCTATTGATGATTCTCTTTCACAAAGAGATGTTTCTCTCTCCCTCTCCCTTCTTCTCTCTCTAAAATCAATAAAAACATATTTTTAATAAGAAAAGAAACTACAACTTGTCAACTTTACTGTAGTGTTAGAGAGGGATATACACACTTATCAAAAAGACTATTAAATTCTCCTTCAAATACTTCAACTATAGAGGACTTAGCTATCTTCTATTACGCCAGATGTGAAAGAGATATGCAAAATGGAAAGCAATGTCATTCTTCTCACTAAAATTTTTTATTTTGGAAAACACAGTTACTTTTCATAGAAACATGCAATTTATAACAACATGTATTTGGGTTTACTATGTTTTAATAAATATATTTTAATTTCTTTTTCTTTTTTTCTTTTCTTTTTTTTAATTTAATTTTATTTTTTTAACTTATCTTTATTGTTAAATGTATTACAGATGTTCCTCATTTTTCCCCCATTGCCCCCCTCCTCCCCCATTTCTACCCCTCTCCTGCCTTTCCCCACACTGTTGTCTGTGTCCATTGGTTATGCATATATACATATAAGTTCTTTGGTTTATTTCTTTCCACCCCCAAACCCCCCTTCCCTTTCAGGTTTGTCAGTCTAACAACCAATTTGTACTTCTTAATCCCATCACCTTTTTCACCCATCTGGTAACCAACAAAAGTTCTCTGTGTCTATGAGAATGTTTCTGTTCTGCTTGTTCATTTTGCTTGTAGATTCAATTGTTGATAGATAAGTATTTATTGCCATTTTGTTTGTTCATATTTTTTATCTTTTCCTTCAAGAAGACCCTTCAACATTTCATATAATAATGGTTTGGTGGTGATGAACTCCTTTAGCTTTTCCTTGTCTGGGAAACTCTTTATATGGCCATCGATTCTAAATGACAGCTTTGCAGGATAGAGTAATCTTGGTTGTAGGTTCTTCCTTTTCATCACTCTGAATATTTCTTGCCACTCCCTTCTGGCCTGCAAAGTTTCTTTTGAGAAATCAGCTGACAGTCTTATGGGAACTCCCTTGTAGGTAACTAACTGCTTTTCTCTTGCTGCTTTTGAGATGCTCTCTTTGTCTTGAACCTTTTGCATTTTGATGATGATGTATCTTGGTGTGGGCCTCTTGGGGTTCATCTTGTTTGGGACTCTCTGTGCTTCCTGGACTTGTATGTCTGTTTCCTTCAACAAGTTCGGGAAGTTTTCTGCCATTATTGTTTCAAATAGGTTTTCAATTTCTTGTTCTCTCTCTTCTCCTTCTGGCACCCCCAAGATGCGAATGTTGGCATGCTTGAAGTTGTCCCAGAGGCTCCTTACACTATTCTAATTTTCTTTGGATTCTTTTTTCTTTTTGCTGTTCTGATTGGGTGTTTTTTGCTTCCTTATATTCCAAATCGATGGTTTGCTTCTTGGCTTTACCTACTCTACTATTGAGTCTGTGTAAACTATTCTTTATTTCAGTTAGTGCCTCCTTCATTTCTGACTGGTCCTTTCTTATGCTCTTGAGGCCCTCACTAAGTTCACTGAGGTTCTCACTAAGTCCATTGAGCATCCTTATAAGCAGTATTTTGAACTCTGCATCTGTTAGGTTGCTTAACTCCATTTCACTTAGTTCTTTTCCTGGAGTTTTGTTCTGTTCTTTCATTTGGGACCTGTTTCTTTGTCTCCTCATTTTGGCTGCCTCCCTATGTTTGTTTCTATGAATTACTTAGCTAGAGGTATGGGGCTAGCTGGGACCAGATGTTGCCCGTTTGAAAGAATTTAGGAAAAGCTGAAGCAGGATCCAGACAGGCCAATCCTATGGTAAAGCAACTGGCAACAGCTTGGGTGGGCCTGAAAGTAGGGTGGGGTGGGGCCTCAGGGAATCACCAGGGTGGGGCAAACAGTGTGAGCCAGGTAGCTGGAGTCCCAGATATGGCGGCGTCTGCCGGCCCAGGGAAGAGCTCACCAAAGGAACAAAAGCCTCTGATAGCACGTCTATCCAGGAGAAAGCTGCCTCTCCAGCCCTCGCTCCACTGCCAAACAGCTCAGTTCTTCCCCATATGACTCTGGTGCCTTTCAAGCTGCCTCCCGTTTGCTGGATTCTGGAAGGAGCGAGTCCGAGTAAGTCCGTGCGTGGGCCCTTTAAGAGGAGCTGCTGGGGCTCCAGCCGCCTCAGCCTCAGTTCCCGCTGGTTTTTCCAGCCAGAAGTGATGGGGATTCTCTTCCTGGAACTGGAACCCTGAGCTGGGCACCTGGTGTGGGACAGGGACCCCTCAGTCCTCAGGGAGGACCTGCCCAGCCGAGTGTCCTCCTAATTTTTATCCGGCACACACGGGTGTGGGACCAGCCTGTCGCACCTCCGCCCCTCCTACCAGTCTCCATGTGGCTTCTTCTTTAATTTCGTAGTTGTAGGACTTCCATTCAGCTTGATTTCAGGTGGTTTTGAATGATGGTTGTTCTGTAGTTTAGTTGTAACTTTGATGTGGTTGTGGGAGGACGCGATGCCGCCTTTACCTACGTTGCCATCTTGACCGGAAGTCTATTTTTTTTTCTTTATTGATTTTTAGAGAGAGAGGAAGGGAGAGAAAGAGAGAGATAGAAACATCTATGAGAGAGAACATCAATTGCCCTCTGGGGATTAGGCCCACAACCTGGGCATGTGCCCTGACCAGGAATCTAACCAGAGGCCTCGTAGTGCATGGGTTGACACTTAACCACTGAGCCACACTGGCCAGGCATATTTTAACTTGTTTTTAATTCTTATATGGTAACTATTGATAGATGTAACCCATATAAACACAAGCACTTTTAATAACTTAATAATTTTTAAGAGTGTAAAGTGGTCCAGACAAAAAGTTTGAGAACCATTGCTGTGACTCATAAACCAACTCTGCTCTCACCACTTCCTTTTAAACTCTAGCTAGAGCCCTGGTCAGGTAACTCAATTGGTTAGAGCATTGTCCAAGATGTTGCCAGTTCAGTCCCATTAGGGCACATACAAAAAGCAACCAATGAATGCATATATGGGTGGAACAAGAAGTGGATCTCTCTCTCTCTTTCTCTTTCCCCTCTCCTCCTCCTCCTCCTCCTCCTCCTCCTCCTCCTTCTCCTTCTCTCTCTCTCTCTCTCTCTCTCTCTCTCTCTCTCTCTCTCTCTTTCTCTCTTCCTCCCTCTTTTCCTTTCTCTCTCTCTCAAATCAATAAATAAAAAAAATTTTAAATAAATAAATAAACTCTGCCTGGAGATATGGACTAGTAAAAAGAGTGCCAAACATGAATCACTACAACATCCCTCTATTTCTAAATTCCAGAGATCTCTCTCACCCTCTCATAGATTATTTAACCAATATAATAGGAAAATTACATTTTGAAAAAAGTTACAGCCCTGGCCGGTTTTGCTCAGCAGTTAGAGCATAGGCCCACTGACCAGAGAGGCCTGGGTTCTTTTCCCACTAAGGGCACGTACATCAATTGCAGTTTGTCCCCAGCCCCAGTTGGGGTTGTGCGGGTGGCAGGCAATCGATGTGTCTCTCTCACGTCAATGTTTCTCTCTCTCTCTTCCTCCCTTTTTCCCTCCCACTCTATCTGAAGATAAATGCTAAAATGTCCTGCGGTGAGGATTAAAAAAAAAAGTTACAGTATCCAAGCTCTTAATATTAAATTGAGATTACTTCTTCCTTTTGGAAAAAAACAATAAAAAGGTATCCTTAGGCCAACCTTTCAAGCCACCACTTCAAGCAATGGTTGGTCTTTACCTCCAAATTAAACCTCAAACCCTACTTCATCTACAAATTCTTTCCTTGTTTTCCTTTTCAGCAAAGACCAAATATGTTACTAAAATATGTTTGGGCTTTGTATAATGTTTATTTTTTGTTAATTTTTAAATTAATTTATTTTTGTTGCAGATGTTTCTCCTTTTTCCCCCATTGACACCCTCCTCCTGATCCCCCCACCCCATTCCCAGCATTGTCATCTATATCCATCGGTTATGAATACATGCATATAAGTTCTGTGGTTCATCTCTTCCCTTCCCACAGACCCCCTCTTCTGAGGTTTGTCAGTCTGTTCCCTGCTTCTATGTCTCTGGGACTGTTTTGTTCATCAGTTTGTTTTATTCATTGTATTCCACAAATAAGTGAGATCATGTGATATTTGTCTTTCTCTTCTTGGCTTGTTTCACTTAGGATAATACTCTCCAGGTCCCTCCATGTCATCTCAAGGGATAAGAGATCTTTCTTTCTTACACCTGCATAGTATTCCATTGTGTATATGTACCACAGCTTTTTTACCCACTCATCTATTGAGGGACACTTGGGCTGTTTCCAGATCTTAGCGATTGTAAATAGTGCTGCTATGAACATGAGGGTACATATATTCTTTCTGATTGGTGTTTCAGGTTTCTTAGGGTATATTCCTAGAAGTGGGATCACTGGATCAAATGGCAGTTCAATTTTTAATTTTTTGAGGAAACACCATATTGTTTTCCATAGTGGCTGCACCAGTCTGCATTCCCACCAGCAGTGTACTAGAGTCCCCTTTTCTCCACACCCTCGCCGGCACCTGTTGTTTGATGATTTGTTGATGGCAGATATTCTGACAGGTGTGAGGTGACACCTCATTGTTATTTTAATTAGCATCTCTCATTTTTTTTTTTTTTTTTTTTATCCTCACCCGAGGACATTTTTTTCATTTTTTGTTCAGATAGAGTGGGAGGGAGAGAGAGGAAGAGAGAGAGAGAGAAACATCGATGTGAAAGTGACACATCGAGTGGCTGCCACCCGCACGACCAACCAGGGCCGGGGACAAACTGCAACCGAAGTACATGCCCTTAGCGGGAACTGAACCTGGGTCTCTCTGGACCGCAGGCCGACGCTCTAACCGCTGAGCCAAACCGGCCAGGGCAAATTAGCATCTCTCTAATGATTAGTGACGTTGAACATTTTTTCATGTCTCTTGGCCATTTGTATGTCATGTTAGGAGAAGTGTCTCTTCAGGTCCTCTGCCCATTTTTTAATTGGGTTCATTGTCTTCCTTTTGTTGAGCTGTATGAGTACTCTATATATTTTGGAAATTAATCCCTTATCTGATGTATCATTGGCAATTATGGTCTCCCATATAGTGGGTTCCCTTTCCATTTTGATTGTTGTTTCTTTTGCTGTACAGAAGCTTTTTAGTTTGATGTAGTTCCATGTGTTCATTTTTTCCTTTGTTTCTCTTGCCGTAGGTGATGTATCAGTGAAGATTCTGCTGTGTATGATGTCTGAAATTTTGTTGCCTACATTTTCTTCTAGGATTTTTATGGATTCACAAGTCACATTTAAGTCTTTATCCATTTTGAGTTTATTCTTGTGTATGGTGTAACTTGGTGGTCTACCTTCAGTTTTTTGCATGTAGCTGTCCAATTTTCCTAACACCATTTATTTAAGAGACTGTCTTGATTCCACTGTATGCCCTTGCCACTTTTGTCAAATATTAATTGAGCATATTTTCTTGGGTCAATTTCTGGGTTCTCTATTCTGTTCCATTGATTTATATGCCTGTTCCTATGCCAGTACCAGGCTGTTTTGATTACAGTGGCTTTGTAGTATAACCTGATATCCGGTATTGTGATCCCTCCTACTTTGTTCTTTTTTTTCAAGATCGCTGTGGCTATTTGGGGTCTTTTTTGGTTCCATATAAACTTTTGGAGTATTTGTTCTAGGTCTGTGAAATATGTCATTGGTATACTGATGGGGATTGCATTGAATCTATAGATTGCTTTGGGTAGTAAGGACATTTTAATGATGTTAATTCTTCCAATCCATGAACAAGGTATATGCTTCCACTTTTTTATATCTTCCTCTATTTCGTCTTTCAATGACCTGTAGTTTTCTGTGAAGAGATCTTTAACTTCTTTGGTTAAGTTTATTCCTAGGTATCTTAATTTTTTTGCCACAATGGTAAATGGGATTGTTTTTTAGTTTCTCTTTCTGTGAGTTCATCATTGGTGTATAAAAATGCCATCGAGTTCTTGACATTAATTTTATATCCTGCTACTTTGCCAAATTCGATTATTAAGTCTAGTAGATTTTTGATGGAGTCTTTAGGGTTTTCTATGTACAATATCATGCCATCAGCAAGTAATGACAGTTTCACTTCCTCCTTTCCAATTTGGATTCCTTTAATTTTTTCTTCATGTCTAATTGCTGTGGCTAAGACTTCCAGTACTATGTTAAATAAGAGTGGTGAGAGTGGGCATTCCTGTCTCGTTCCTGTTCTTAAGGGAAATGCTTTTAGCTGTTGCCCATTGAGTATGATGTTGGCGGTAGGTTTTTCATATATGGACTTTATTATGTCAAGATATGATCCCTCTATTCCCACATTGCTGAGTGTTTTTTTCAGAAATGGGTGCTGGATTTTGTCAAATGCTTTTTCAGCATCTATTGATAAGATTATATGGGTGTGTTTTTTTGTTTGTTTGTTTGTTTGTTTTTTTGCTTTTTATCCTCACCTGAGGACATTTTTGCATTTATCTTCAGATAAGATCATATGGTTTTTATCTTTCATTTTGTTTATGTGGTGTATCACATTTATTGATCTGCGAATATTATACCATCCTTGCATCCCTGGGATGAATCCCACTTGGTCATGATTAATAATTTTTTTTTTTTTTTTTGGTATGTGCCCCTAGCGGGAACCGAACCCGGGACTCTCTGGTCCACAGGCCGACGCTTCAACCGCTGAGCCAAACCGGCCAGGGCATGATTAATAATTTTTTTGATGTATTTCTGGATCAGATTTGCTAATATTTTGTTAAGGATTTTGGCATCTATGTTCATCAGGGATATTGGCCTGTAGTTTTCTTTCTTTGTAGTGTCTTTATCCAGTTTTGGAATTAGGATTATGCTGGCCTCATAAAATGAGTTTAGAAGTCTTCCATCTTCTTGGATTTTTTGGAATAGTTTGAGGAAAATGGGTGTTAGATCTTCTCTGAATGTTCGGTAAAACTCCCCCGTGAAGCCGTCCGGGCCTGGGCTTTTATTTGCTGGGAGTTTCCTGATTACATCTTCAATTTCCTTAGTTGTTATTGGTCTGTGCAAGTTTTCCATCTCTTCATAGTTCAGTTTTGGGAGACTGTGTGTTTCTAGAAATTTGTCCATTTCACTTAGATTATCCAATTTGTTGGTGTATAATTGTTCTTAGTATGTTTTGATGATCATTTGTATTTCTGTCATGTCAGCTGTTACTGCTCCTCTTTCGTTTCTGATTTTCTGATTTTGTTTATTTGGGGCCTCTCTTTTTGTTTCGTGGTGAGTCTGGCTAAAGGTCCCTCAAACTTGTTTATCTTTTCAAAGAACCTGCTCTTTGTTTCATTGATCTTTTGAATTTTTTTTTTTTTTTTTTTTTTTTAGTCTCTATGTCATTTATTTCTGCTCTGACTTTTACTATTTCTTTCCTCTACTTGCTCTGGGTTTTTCTTTTTGTTTACTTTCTAGTTCTTTAAATTGTAGGATTAGAAAGTCAATTAGGAATTTTTCTTGTTTCTAGAGGTAGGCCTGTAGTGCTATGAACTTCCTTCTCAGGGAAGCTATGAACTGCTTTTGTTGCATCCCATAGATTTTGTGTTGTTGTGTGTTCATTTTCATTGGTTTCCCGGACGTTTTTAATTTCTTCCTTGATCTCCTTGGTAACCCATTGTTGTTTAATAAAATGCTAATTAGCCTCCAAGTGTTTGAATGTTTTCGCTGTAATTGAGTTATAGTTTCATGCCATTGTGATCTTAGAAGATGCTTAATATGAGTTCAATTCTTCTTGAATTTATAGAGACTTACTTTGTGTCCTAACATGTGGTCTATCTTTGAGAATGTCCTGTGTGCACCTGAATAGAATGTATATTCTGCAGCTTTGGGGTGAAATGTTCTGTAAATATCAATTATGTCCAACTGATATAGTTCGTCATTTAAAGACTCTGTGTCCTTGTTAATTTTTTGTCCAGAAGATCTATCCAGTGGTGTCAGTGGGGTGTTAAAGTCACCCACAATGATTGTATTGCTATTGATCTCTCCCTTGAAGTCTTCCAGAAGTTTTAAAATATATTTTGGTGCTCCCGTATTTGGTGCATATATGTTTACCAGCATTATATCCTGTTGTTGGACTGATCCTTTTAATATTATGTAGTGACCTTCTTTGTCTCTTATTATAGCCCTCGTTTTGAAGTCTGTCTTATCAGATACAAGTATTGCTACACCAGCTTTTTTTCATTTCCATTTGGGTGGAAAAATTTTTTCCATCCCTTCACTATCATCCTGTGTGAGTCTTTTGTTGTGATGTGGGTCTCTTGTAGATAGCATATATATGGGTCGTGTTTTCTTATCCAATCAGCTACCCTATGTCTCTTGATTAGAGCATTTAAGCCATTTACATTTGAGGTTATTATTGATTGCCCTGGCCAGTTTGGCTCAGCGGTTAGAGCGTCGGCCTGCGGTACAGAGAGACCCGGGTTCGGTTCCCGCTAGGGGCATGTACCTCGGTTGCAGTTTGTCCCCGGCCCTGGTTGGTCGTGCGGTTGGCAGCCACTCGATGTGTCCCTTTCACGTCGATGTTTCTCTCTCTCTCTCTCTTCCTCTCTCTCCCTCCCACTCTATCTGAACAAAAAATGAAAAAATGTCCTCAGGTGAGGATAAAAAAAAAAAAAAAGGTTATTATTGATAGATACTTATTAATTGCCATTTTTATTTTATGCCTGTGTTCCTCTCTCTCTCTCTCCTTCTTCTTCTCCTTACAACAGTCCCTTCAGCATTTCTTGCAGTGCTGGTTTCTTGGTGATAAATTCCTTTAGCATATGTTGGTCTGTGAAGCTCTTTATTTCTTCTTCAGTTTTGAATGATAGCCTTACTGGATAGAGTAGTCTTGGATTCAGACCCTTGCCTTGCATTACTTTATATACTTCATACCATTCCCTTCTGGCCTGCAGTGTTTCTATTGAGAAATCAGCTGACAGTCTAATGGGAGCTCCCTTGTAGGTAACTTTCTGTCTTTCTTTTGCTTCCTTTAAGATTCTTTCTTTGTCTTTAATGTTTGCCGTTTTTATTATGATGTGTTTAGCTGTGGGTCTTCTGGGGTTCATCTTGCTTGGGACTCTCTGTGTTTCCGGGACTTGTGTGACTTTTTTCTTCACCAGTTTAGGGAAGTTTTCTGTCATTATTTCTTCAAAAAGGTTCTCTATTCCTTTCTCTGATTCTTCTTCTTCCAGTACCCCTATAATGCGAATGTTGTTACATTTTGTATTGTCCCACAGCTCCCTTAAACTCTCCTCCTGCTTTTTATTTTTATTTTTTCCATTTGCTGCTCTATTTGGGTGTTTTTTTTCTACCTTTGTCTTCTAAGTCACTGATTCAGTCTTCAGCTTGTAATCTACTATTTAATCCTTCTAAGGTATTTTTCATAATAGCTATGTCATTCTTTATTTCCTCTTGGTTTTTATGCATAGCTTCTACCTCTCTTTTTAAGCTGATGTAGTTCCCAGTGAGCTCTTCATAATTCTTATTAAGTTGCTTATAGTTCTCACCAAATTGTTTGAGCACCCTTAAAATCATTGCTTTGAATTCTTTATCTGATAAATTGTTTCTTCTATTTCCTGTAGCTCCTTTTCTGGTGATTCCTCTTTTTTTTTTTTTTCATTTGGGTGTTATTTCTTTGTCTCACCATTTTAGCAACCTGGTAGTTCTAGGCCCGATGAGAGATGCTGGAATGTGTAGGCAGGTCAGTGTGTATCAAATAACACTGCTGTTTTGGTGTATGGTGCCTCTTGTCTGCTGTGTGTCCTGAAGGATTGACAACTGTCAGCACTTCTCGCCTGCTGTGGGTCCTGGAGGATTTACAACTGGTGGCTGGTATTGGTCTGTTGTGCAGGTCTCGGCTCCTCAAGTCTTTCTGCTGCTTGGGCTGGGGCACCATTCCTGATCAGCCTCTGCTGATGCTGCTGGGCATGGGTCTCAGTTGCTGATCTGTGCTGCTGCTTCCTGGGGTGTGTGGGTCCCGCTGGTGTGCTCCTGGGGTATGCTACTGCCTGGTGGGGCTCAGTTCCTGATCAGTTGCTGCTGGCAGCGAGTGTCAGCTCCCGCTTTGCACTGCTACTGCTGCTGCTGTTGCCAGGGGTGCTCTCAGCTCCCAATCATCTGCTGCTGTTGGGGGCTGAGGATGCTCCCCTCCTGGGTCGTTGCTGCTGCCTGGGGGAGGGGCTCCACTCCAAATCCGCTGCTGCATTTGTCAGGGGCAGGTCTCAGCTGCCCAAGTCTTGCTGCTGCTTGGGCTCGGGCACCACTCCTGATCAGCCTCTGCTGATGCCACTTGGGATGGGTTTCAGCTGCCAGTCTGTGCTGCTGCTGCCTGGGGATGGATGTCTGCTCCTGAGCCTCAGCTGCTATTGGGGGTGGGGATCCACTCCTGCCCAGTCACTGTTGCTATAGGGGAAGGTGCTGGGGTCTGATCAGGCTGCTGCTGTGGGGGATGGTGCTTGGTTCCTGGCCAGTTGTGGCTACTTCTGCAGGCACCTCGATAGTGCCGCTACTGTGCACTGGTCCATGTTGACACAGTGGGGTCCACTGGTCCAATGGTGCAAGGCACTCTGGTGGACTCAGTGGCTCGGCCCTAGCCCCTCCCCGCTTCCTCCTCCCAGAGAAGACCAGGAATCTTCCAAAATGGCAAGGCCTCCAGGCCGCGCAGGTAGAAGCTCGCTGATGAGCCGCTTACTGCAGTAGCTAGCTGCTCCCATCCACAGCACAGGAACCTTCCGTCCCGTGTTTCTGCACTGCTCAAGGTTGGTCGTCCACAATCACGTTCACTCACACTCTCACTCACATTCGCTCACACTCTCACACATTCACCCTCGCTCCAGTCCTGCCTGCCAACATCTTCTCAGCTTTTGTATAATGTTTATTGAATTCCTTTATTTTTTAATTTCAAAAGTAATAAATGTTTTTCTGAAAGAAAAAAAAACTACCAATATTACAGAAATAGATAACCATGTTAAGGTTGATAAATATTCCTCAAGTTATTTACTATGAATATGATTAAATACTTTTACACAAATTAGATCCTGTTATAGATATGCTATTTTTTAGCCAGCTATTGATATTTATCAGAACACTTAAACAATTCTTAGACAAAATAATTTATAAATTAGTATTTAGGAAGAAAAATTAGCCTGGCCAGTGTGGCTCGTGGTTGAGCATTGACCCATGCACCAAGAAGTTACCAGTTCGATTCCTGGTCAGGGCATATGCCCAGGCGTGGGCCCAATTCCCAGTGGGGGCATGCAGGAGGCGGCCAATCGATGTTCTCTCTCATGGATGTTTTCATCTCTCTCTCCCTCTCCCTTTCTCTCTCTCTATAATCAATAAAGAAAAAAAAAAGAAGGAAAATTAATGAACAATGTTTTAAGTACAATATCTCTAAATGTCATTACATAAATCAATAAGCAAAGTATGTCCATTTCTATTCATTTTCTACCTGTGAGGGTATATAATTTTCTCTTTCAAAATTTTCCGAGTTCATTTCATAATCTACTATTTGAGGAGCTGAACCAGAATAATTTTATGTACTTATAAGCTTTCTTTATAGACATGAAACCCAAAGAGCCCTGATTTTTCTGGGACATTTATTATTTTAAATAATTTATTTCATTTTTATATTCTATACAGTAAATCAGAATCACTGTTTCTTAAATCTTTACTAGGAATTTACATTTCCTGGTTATACCATTTATTAAACATTTTCCACCTTTTGTTTCTAGTGAACTAAAAAAAAAAAGAGATATTGAAGAATTGTTTTCATGTTTGGAGTAGCTGATTAAGGAGCTGTTTTATGTTTTATGCTTATAAAAATTAAAGTTTCCTCTTCGGAAAAATATCTGACTGTAGGACTGGAGCAGGAATACACAAGATGAGCCTGGAGCATGTTGTAGGGTAATAAAGTAAGGAAATGCTCAAAAGTAAAAACATCCACATTGATAGGAGTTATATCAAAGGGCACAGGAGCCGACTGAAAGAGCTCCCAATGGCCAAAGCTAGAACAATTTGAGCAAGAAAATAATGTAGTAGTGTTTTATAACCCAAAGTATAAATAAATATTCATGGACACACAGTAATGTAAATAAATTTGTGTGATTGTGGTTTAAAAATTTAAGGTAAATTATTTAATAAAGCTTGTATATGGTTGGAAAAGATTTAGAGATATTGAAGTTTTCAATATTATAAACTGATTGAGCAAGAAAAAGTGAAGGCAGGTGTTTTTAATATTTCAATATAAAGTACAGTTGTATAAACAAATTAATAAATGGGAGAGAATAATCATATGCAGGAGAATTCCAAATAAATTATGTAGATACTTCACCACAAAGGAGGGGGAGTATAACTCTTCACTCCTTAAGTGTGGACCAGGATGAATGACTTTCTTCCAAAGAATATAATATGAAGAGAGAATTTTTAAAAGATAGTTTATTGACTTTTAGGAGAAAGAGAAACATTGATGGGACAGCTTAACATCGATTGGCTGCCTCCTGCAAGCCCCTTACTGGGGATCTAGCCTGAAACTTGGGCCTGTGCCCTGACCTGGAATGGAACTGGCAACCTTTCAGTGCACATGACAATACCCAACCAACTGAGCTACACTGGCCAAGGCAGGAATTTTTTAAAAATTATTGATTTGAGAGAGAGAGAGAGAAAGAAACATTGATTTGTTGGCTCCACTTATTTATGCATTCATTGGTTGATTTTTACATATGCCCTGAATGGGGATCAACCCACAACCTTGGTGTATTGGAAATGACACTCTAACCAACTGAGCTACCTGGCCAGGGCAAAAGGGAATTTTAAAAAGGTAACTTTACATTGGAGAAACCTGACAAATACCACCTAAGCTAGATGATTACAGTCAATATTAACAATGATAACTCATTGTTGACAATATGTTCCCTTGATGTAATGTGATGAGAATGGCACTTTACCTCTGTAATCTTCCTACTTCAAACCCATATATTCCAATCTATTCATGAGAAAAACATCATACGAATTCCAATAGAGGGGCATTCTACAAAATACCTGACCAGTACTTCTCAAACTATCAAGGTTATCAAAATCAAGATGTCTGAGCCCTGGCCAGTTTGGCTCAGAGGTTAGAGAGTTGGCCTGAGGACCAAAGAGTTGCAGGACTCCTTATAGAGATGCAGGTAAACATGTTTTCGATTTGATCCCTGTCCTATGTTGGGAGGCAACCAATCTATGTGTTGATGTTCCTCTCTCTCTCCTTTCTCTCTCTCTCTCTCTCTCTCTCTCTCTCTCTCTTTCTCTCTCCCTCCCACTCTACCCCCCCCAAAAAAAAATCAATGGAAAAATATCCTAGGTTGAGGGTTAAAAAACAAAACAAAAAAACAAGATGTCTGAGAAATTGTCACAGACAAGAGGAGACATGAGTACTGAATATAATGTGATATACTGGATAGGATCCTGAACAGAAATAGGACATTAGGTAAAAAACAAACAAACAAGGGAATCTGAACCATATAGATTTTAGTTAACAATTATGTATCAAAATAGATTCATTAATTGTTATAAATTACCATATTAATGTAAGATGTTAATAGGGAAAACTGGAAGTTGGGGAGGAAAGAAGGCATATGGCAATTCCCTATTAACTGTTCGATTTCTGTGTAAATCTAAAATTCTAAAAAATAAAGTCATTATTTATTTTTAAAAATTACTCAACTGTACACTTAAAAGAAGAAAAAGTACAAGGTCTTCAATCAGAAAAGCTAGGAGCCCATAATTTTCTGAACAGGTTTTATGTTTGACTCTCCTAGACAATTCTGGTTGAAAAGCTATTTAAAAAGAAACGGGCCTTCCTTTCCTTCCAGACCGCTGCTCCTTCCTCCCCTTCCCCATCCCCTCTTTCCAATCTCCCTGCCCTTCCCTTCCCTCTTCCCCTTCTCTCCCTCCCACACCCTTCTTTTCTGCCTTGGGCTGCACCTTCGGTTCCTTCTCAGGCCCAGCTCCTCCTTCCCTTCCCTTCCCTTCCCGCTTTTCCTGACTGGTTCCTGCCTCTCTCAGGGGACTGAGATGGGAAACCTAGTCCTCAGAGTTCGGCTGTGACGCTGGTCCAGACAGTGCCCACCAAGATCAGCGCTCACTTATCCAAACCCTGCGGGTCCAGGGACACCCAGATCACCAGCCTGGATGCGGCAGCCACCTTTGAGGAGCTCTGTTGGGAAGTGAGAGAAATGTGCAGCTTCTACCTAGGGCAGCTGCTCACCCTCAAGTGGGTGGACAGTGAAGGTGACCCCTGCACTGTGTTCCCAGATGGAGCTGAAGGAGGCCTTTTGCCTGTCCTGTCAGCGCAGGGACGATGGTCTCATTATTCACATTTCCCCGAGCATCCCTGAGCAGCCCCGCAAGCCTTGCCCAGGAGAAGACAAGCCGTCAAGACGTCAGATTGCCATGGAAACGGCTGGTTCAAATTCCTTGCAGCGTCCTAATTATAGAGTTTCAGCTGAGTGAACACGGCTTTTGGGGGCAGTGGAGCCGAGGCTGAGAGGGAAGACAGCGCCCACACAGCTGCCGCAGCCAGCAAACCTCTCCGCCACCGGCCGTCGGTCCCGCCCTGCACAGACACAGGCCAGCCGGGCGACGCAGTATGCTCCGGGGGACAGTGGGTACGCGCCTTCGAACAGCTCCACTCTGGAGTGACACTCATGGCCAAGAAGGACTCAGCAGTACTTGTGTGCAGGGCGTGGCCGGAGCCGCCCCCAAGGCCGAGGCTGAGCAGGCTGTCCGCCCCGCATCCCCTATCCCCCAGGAAGCCTTCCCCGCTCACCTGCTTGTCTTTGGCGGGTTTCCCACAGCATCTTCTCCGTAGAGATCAGTCCAGTGAGAAGGTGGACATAGCTCAGCACGCAGCCTCGTGGCCTGTCTCCAGGGCGCCCGCCCCTCAGAAGCGCTCCACATACGTGTTCTCTCGGGACACTGTCCTTCTCTTTTTTCACCGTGGCTGTCACTTCAGATAAGGAGTTGGGCTGTAACTGTCTGAGCAGAAACCCAGATGCTGACAATGTGATTGTTGTTGAGCCAACAGCCCAGAAGGCTGCTGGCGCTGGCCTGTGAGGGGAGGGGACCTCGTGGTCACCTTGGAGCTCCAGCTCAGGGAGAAGTTGGCGCCGTCTGGCTGAGTCAGGACAGCCCTGCACTCGGGGATCTTCTAGTAAAGAGTCCAAAGTTTGATCGGTTTGGGGTTTTGGTGCCTGCGATTGTGGGGATGTGGGTTTTTCCAGGCAGGTGCTCAGCTGATTCAGAAGGTGAGGAGGCGGTAACCCGGTCCCGTCCTGAGAGAAATACCAGGCAAACCCAGAGAGGGATGTTGGACACATGCCTGACCCAAATGCTGAAAACCGCCAAGGTCAACAAAGCCAGGATCCCCTGTGAAACTGTCATAGCCCAGAGGAGCCTGAGCAGACATTATGAGTAAACAATGTGGGATCCTGGGTGGCAAATGGGTCAGGAAGAGAACATCAGGGAAAAGCTAAGGAAATGGGAATAAATTGTGGACTTAGGTGATTTAAAAAAGAAAGAGAGTGCAGCAGCCTGGCTCATTGGATTGAGCATGATCCCATGGACTGAGAAGTCCAGGTTTGTCCGGTCAGGGCACACACCTGGGTTGCAGGCTGGATCACCAATAGGGGGCATGCAGGGGGCAGACAATTGATGTTTCTCTCTCACATTGATGTTTCTATCTCTCTCTCCCTTCCTCTAAAAAGAAGAAAGAAAAGTTATTTTCTTTTAAATAAAAACAAATATTACCTATGAATCCTTTACGTTTCTTTGCAGTCACATTCAGACAGGTAATTTTACAAGATCAAGGCTGTGTTGAAAGAGAGCTAATTTTAAAGAAATACCATAGTTCATTTAGAAGGTAATTTCTCAGAACTGGTACCAGAGAGTGAATCTGAGTAAAGGATTACAATTAATAATATGTGATATGTGAAAGAAGGAGAGATGATATTTTTCTTAACTGTTACATAATATCAAAAGTATGTGTGTGCCACCTTAACAATATTAAGATTTTTAGATCCATGAACAAGGTATGTCTGTCCATTTACATCTTCTTAAATTCCTCTCATGAATATATTTTAGTTTTCAGGTTACACATTTTGCACAAATTTTGTTGGATATATTCCCAAATATTTGATATATATTGAAAATGGTATTTTTTTTTTTATCCTCACTGGAGGACATTTTTCCATTTTTTTTTTTTTTTCAGATAGAGTGGGAGGGAGAGAGAGGAAGAGAGAGAGAGAAAGGGAGAGAGAGAAAGAGAGAGAAACATTGAGGTGAAAGGGACACATTGAGTGGCCGCTTCCCACACGACCAACCAGGGCCGGGGACAAATCGCAACCGAGGTATGTGCCCCTAGTGGGAACCATACCCGGGTCTCTCTGTACCACAGGCCAACGCTCTAACCACTGAGCTAAACCGGCCGGGGCTGAAAAATGGTATTTTTATTTACATTTCAATGTGGTTGTTAGTTGCATATACCGTTATATAGTGACATTGTATCTTGTGAATTTACTAAACCCACTTATTAATCCTAGCATTTTTGTAGATATTTCTGAAATTTTTATGTACATAATTGTTATCTGTAAATAAAGACAGTTTTATTTCTTCTTGTCCAAAATAATAATAATAATAATAATAATAATAATAAAAGTATGTGTGTCACTGGGAGTAGAGCATGAATCATGATCCACCCAGATAACTTAATAAAAATAAGTAATGTAGGCCATCGGATTTGAGGAGGGACAAAGAAAGCAGAGCAAATAAAATGTAACAAGTCAGGAAGGAAGCTTATTTAGAGAAAGGATAAATGGGCTCTGGGTAAAGGAAGGTAGTAGTTGATCAAAAGTGCCAAGTGGGTATTAAGTGTTTAAGTATGCTCAACATCAATGTCAGAAATAGGAATACACAAGGTTATGCAAACAGATTTCTAAAATAGCATATTTATATATGGCAAGATTAAGAGATTCAGTTGGGTATCAATGCCTTTTCCAATAAGTAGAACACATGAGTCAAGCAAGCCCCCCAACCCCTAAATTGACCCTTATTAACCTTATGGTTTACTCAGCTAGATCTCTGTGAGGAAGCAAATGAGACTAATAATATAGTAAGAATTGTACAATATTTTTTTCTTTTAATTTAACTTTATTTTTTTTCTTATTGATTTTAGAGAGAGAGGAAGGGAGAGGGAGAGACAGAAACATCGATGAGAGAGAAGATCGATTGGCTGCCTCCTGCATGCCCCCCACTGGGGATTTGGCCCACAACCCGGGCATGTGTCCTGACTGGGAATCAAACTGTCAGCCTCCTGGGGCATGGGTCAATGCTCAACCATGCACCACCAGCCAGGCAATTTAACTTTATTGTTGAAAATATTACAAATGTTAGCAGCCCATGATTGCCATTAATTTTGTCAAATATTTTCAATCTCCAGCTCATTGGAAATGGTAGGATTGTACTTTCTCATTTTCTTGTGGTTGGTTGGGGCCAGTAAGTTGTGAATGGAAGTGATATGGGTCACCCTGGGCTAGAACATTTAGATGTGTGTCTGTGCGAGAGCTCTAGAGATCTCTTTCCTACTGAGATGGCAAATGGTGGCTACTTCATCATGTACAATGGTTTAATATTTAATAAAACAAATACTTATTTCACACCAAACTGAAAAATCATTACCATCCTCTTGCTTCTAGAAAGGTTTCTTTTTTAAAAAATTTTTTCCTTTATTGATTTTAGAGAGAGAGAGAAAGGGAGAGGGAGAGAGAGATAGAGACATCGATTAGAGAGAACATCGATTGGCTGCCTCCTACATGCTCCTCACTGGGGATCGGGCCCATATCCTGGGCATGTGCCCTGACCAGGAATCCAACCGGTGACCTGTTGGTGCGTGGGTGGATGCTCAACCACTGAGCCACACCAGCTAGGCAAGAAAGGTGTCTTTTGCTGGTAAAAGAGGGAGAGAGAGAGAGAGAGAGAGAACAAAATAAGACATTCACAATGTAGTCTTAGAAATCATCATATGTGTAAATTTGGTGGGTCTTTAACCTACCCTATTTCTAACAAGTTATTCATAGCCTAGATCTTCATCACATTTCCCTTATAACTATTGTGGAAGATAGGAAACCTGGAGGCATGATCTCTGTGCACTTGTTTACAATTTTCTTTTTGAATTTACTTTTATTTTATTTATTTATATTTTAATGTTTTTATTGATTTTTTAGAGAGAGAGGAAGGGAAAGAGAGATAGAAACATTGATGTGAGAGAGAAACATCAGAAACATTGATCAGCTACCTCCTGCATGCCCCCCACTGGGGATCGCGCCTGCACCCCAGGCATGTGCCCTAACCTGGAATCAAACTGGGACCTCTCAGTCCATGGGACGATGCTCAATCCACTGAGCCACACCAGGCGGGCTTTACTTTTATTTTAAATTATCATACAGTAAAATTTATTGGGAGAGGAGTATACAATTCTATCATTTTTAACACATATATAGATCTGTGTAGCCACCACCATGATTAGGATTAAGAGATCCAGCACCCAACAAAGTCTCTCCTGCTGTTCCTTAATATCACTTTGTATTTTTTCCATGTCATCATGGGCATTCATCCATGTTCTTTCTCATTTACATTTTTCTCCCTTCTTCATGGCAATTTCTAACCAATTGACCCTGCAAAAGAATGGGAGAAAGAGAAATGCCTGTATCTATGGGTGGGTACCTGGTAGTAAGAAGAAGGAAGAAAAAAACAGAAGAGGACTTCAGGATAGTGGGAAAGCAGGAAACTTATTCATAACACAGGGTTTCCAGTCTTTCATCTGGACAAGTCTCATAACCTTCAAGGAAGTCTGGGGGTCCCTCATCTATAAAAGTAAAGATTTGGATAACTTAAACTCAAGTAAGAGACACAGTACCTGGAAATCAAGACATTTCTAAAGGAATACTATAAAATGATTATTTTTATAATTTTAACAGTCAATATATAATTTTATTCTAATTCAGATGTTATCTTATTACAGACTCTCTTTTAAAAAATAAAGGCAAAATGCGCAAAAATTTGAAGGAAGTAAAATGGAAAATTGAAATATTATGTCTACTAGCCTAATGTTTATTTATTAAGACAACTACTGTTCGCCTTTAGTGGTAGAACAATTACATCCAGCTTGAAGAAGAATACTAGTGTAAAAGAGTCTTAAGATTATCTCCAGATTCTATGTTTACAATTCCATGTATAGGCTTTACCTATCTGTGCTGGTAAAAAATATATAAAACAGAAAGGTGAAAGTTGATATTTAAAAGAAAAACAACTGAAGTTACAGCACTTGATCTTAGAATAGGTATTTTTCAAGTATGTTGAAATGTTAGAAATAAGTATACATGATGAACAATAACTTTTATGTGTTAAGAAAAGATGTAAAACCCTGGCTGGGTGGCTCAGCTGGTTAGAGCGTCATCCTGATACACTAAGGTTGCAGGTTCAGTCCCCAGTCAGGCACATACAAGAATTAACAAATGAATGCATAAATAAGGGGAACAACAAATCAATGTTTCTCTCTCTTTCTCAAATCAAATCAATAAAATAAAAAGACAAACAAAAATCTATTATTTTGTGATCCAAAAATCTATTAACTTCTTTAATATGTCTTACAAGTTTTTTAAAAAGCAAACAAATTTATACATTATTTATTATTATTATTTTTTTAATCCTCACCTGAAGATATTTTTCCATTTTATCTTCAGGTAGTGTGGGAGGGAGGGAGACGGAGAGAAGGAGAGAGAGAGAAACATTGACATGAGAGGGACACATTGACTGGTTGCCTCCCGCACGACCCCAACCAGGGCCGGGAACGAACCGCAACTGAGGTACGTGCCCTTGACTGGAATCAAACCCACGACTCATTGGTCTGCAGGCCGACGCTCTAACCGCTGAGCCAAACTGGCCATGGGAAACATATTTATACATTTAAACAGTCTCTTTCATTAGAAAAAAATAACTACTTGAATTTGAAATTCGTCCAGAATAGTCAAGTTTGCTCAAAGACACGTTTACTTTCCAGAGTATTAATTTGTTTGAAAATAAGGTCAGAAAACTGTGCAATTACAGCTAGTTTTAATAGTTTTGAACATACCCTCCTTTAATGGGCTAATACTTTCCAATATTATCTTTGATACTCACCAAATCTATTCCGTTACTAACCAAACTTTTTACTGACTCTAGACAAACCAGGTCCCTTAATGACTCTCTGCCTTCATGTACAATGTCCCTCTATCAGGAATGTATTTACTCTTCTCTATGAGTAAAAATCCTACTCATCCTACAGACTCTATTCTCCCAACCACTATTACCAAGCTGAACTAGTATTGATATTCATACTTCTGTATGAACAACTTCCTTTTCATATTGTAACTTACCTATTCAGCTGCAACTTACCTTACCAGCTGTGAAGAACTGTGAAGGATATGAGAATTGATATTACTTGTAAGCAGACAAATTGCCACAATTTCATAAATGCTGAGAGAAGACATGAAACTCCTGGGTTGGAGACAAAAGACTTTACTTACAGCACAGCAGGAAGCACCAGCTTTGTGATCACACTGGTTTCCCTTGCCAGAGCCCTCAAGTGTCACAGGGGTGAAATGGAGCTGCCCAGGTGATTGCTGAGCATGCTGTGGGTTTGTGTTACAGTTGAGGAACCCTGAGCTCAGGAATCTCGACTCTAACAATCAGCTGCCTTGCAATGAGTTATTATATAACATTCTTGAAAAATAGTCTGGAACAAAAGTAGTCAGTGCCCGTCTGCAAAATGTGCAGAAATGTTAGAGACCTATGGGGAATTATCTGCCAACACTAAGATTGAAAAGCTATTGAGCAACTACTGTGTTCAAAACACTACAGAATATAAGGCTGAAATATGTCTAATTGGACCCTCAATAAATACTAATTGCAGGAATGAATGATTTGAGTGGATGGGAAATTACTGGGCCACGTGGGTTTTTGTATTTCCATGGTAGATGTTTATCTTTCTAGTTCCATTTTCTCTAATTCCATTGTCTCTCTAGTTCCATTTTCTACCATGTTCATAATGTTGGAAGTAAACTCTGGAGTCAACTGTTAAATTGACTTTCGGACTGGAAATGGGTTTCATGTGAATCCAATTAGTTTCTCCTCAGGACTTTATAATCCCTAGATAATAGTTATAAGGATACTCTGAGCTCTGCCTGTGCCTAATTTTCCAGCCTTGACCTCCCTCACTCTCTTGTGTGTACCCTATGCACCAGTCATATTGGTCCTCTTGCACTTCCTCAAACGTCAAACTCCTTCAAAATGCAGAGCTTTTCTACAAGCTGTCCTTTGCCCAGGACAATTTTATACTGCCTCTCCTCTGAGCTAACTCCTACTCATCCTTCAAGATTCTGCTCAAAAGCTTCCTGTTCAGGGAGGCAACCTGCCCTTTAGACTTTATTGTGTTCCTGTTTCATGTCCCTGTAACTTTTTGTATTTTTCTTTCAAATCCTTATCACAGCGTCATCAAGTAGTTACTTGTATATTTAATGTTTATGTAATGTCTGTCTCCCCCAACTAACAATAAATTTTTACTGAGCGGGGAACATATGTATCTTGTACCACTTTATCCTTGCACCTGGTACAATGCTTGAGACATAGTAAATTTTAATAAATAATTGTTGAATCACTGAGTGAGGGGCAATACTGAAGCTGACCAGACCATCACCGCTATCCCTAACTACACTATGAAATGTGATTCTGCCTCTGAGATGAGGTTGGCATCACTGTCACCACATGCTCATAGCTTGTGACTATCAGTCAACTGTAAGTCTATTCTTTCTTGTTGAGACCTTATGCTAATCTAGAGTTCTTCTCAACACAATGCGAGTGGCCAGGGAGTTACTATCAATTGACCAGGATTAGCCTGAGAGTTGAAATCTGTTTGCTGTTCTTGATTTTTTTTTTTTTTTTGGTGATCCATGCATGTGAATAGATTATTGATTTCACTGTAAATTAAATTCAACAAAACCGTATGAATCACTGTAGAGAATAAAGCACCTAACAATACATGGTCACTGTCTGGATCAGTCAGGACTCCTTGGTTTTTTTGTTAATTTCACCTAAGAATATTTTTTTTCCATTGATCTTCAGAGAGAATGGAAGGGAGAGACAAAGGGGGAGGAGAGGAGGGGGAGAGAGAGAAAGAGACATAGAGAGAGAAACATCAATGTGAGAGAGACACATTGATTGGTTGCCTCCCACACCTGCCCCAACTGGGGCCAGGGATCAAACCTGCAACCCAGGTATGTACTCTTGACTGGGAATCAAACCTGTGACCCTTCTGTCCGAAGGCCAATGCTCTAACCACTGAGCCACACTGGCCAGAGCCAGTTAGGACTTTTTCAACTGCAAATAGCACAATCAAGTTTAAGCACAAAACGAATGTATTGGCTCATGTAACTGGGAACTCCAGAGGGTGAGCTGCCATAACTTGATCCCATAAAGCAGTACTTCTCAAACTTTAATGTTCAAACAAATGACCTAGAGATCTTGTTAAAATGCAGATTCTGATTCATAGATCTAGGAAGGACCGGATATTCTGCGTTTCTAATAATCCTCACTGATGGTGGAGCTGCTAGTTTAGGACCACACTTTCAGCAGCAAGCTCCTTAAGAAAAGGTGCTGGCAACCATCACATATGCAATATTTTGCTTTCAAGGAGTTTTTAATCTAAGTCACTTTTATTAATGTATATGGGCAGCATACAAGTTAGAAAGGAGTAATAGGCAGAATACACTCTTTGCATTTTCATATCCACTAATACATTTCTTTTTCTTTTTTTTTTTTTTACCAATCAGTTCTGCTTCAATTGGTAATAAGAAAGTAGAGTCATCTGGCTGGTGTGGCTCAGTGGTTGAGCGTCGACCCATGCACCAAAAGGTCACTGGTTCGATTCTCGGTCAGGACACATGCCCAAGTTGTGGGCCAGAACCCAGTGGGGGGCATGCAGGAGGCGGCCAATTGATGTTCTCTCTCATCGATGTTTCTCTCTCTCTCTCTCTCTCTCTCTCTCACTTCCTCTCTCTTGTTAAAGGGTGACTCTCGTTTGAGAAAATGGCCTTCTTGTATATCTACGGTTTAGAATTGGCCTTTTTCAAATTCAGACTCGCTCCCTCCAGGCTCCAGCAAGAGGGAGGCAGCTTGAAAGGCACCAGAATCATATGGGGAAGAACTGAGCTGTCTGGCATTGGAGAGAGGCAGCTTTCTCCTGGACAGATGTGCTATCAGAGGCTTTTGTTCCTTTGGTGAGCCCTACCCTGGGCCGGCAGATGCTGCCATATCTGGGACTCCAGCTACCTCCACTAATACATTTCAAACCTGCACCGATTATAGTATTCAAGGTATTCTAATTGGTCTTCTCATTTACAGGGTGCTATGGGGCACATAAAAGGGGCATCTGACCCAGTCTTAGAGATCAGAGACATTTGTTCATTCAAAACCGATTCCAACTCTCTTCTTTGCATTCCTTTACATAGAGCAAATACTTCCTTGCAGCTAGAGGTGGTCATGTGACACATTTCTAACCAATTAGGAGGGAGGCATTCTGAGTAAAAATGACAGTCTCACTAGAATGCTTTTGTTCTTTGCCCTTTGTCCCTGTTTTTTTCTTTCTGCCTGAATTTGGGTACAATGCCTTTATATGCAACAGCCATCTAGTGACCATAGGACAAAAGCCACACTCTAAGGATAATACAGCAGAAAGATAAAAGAATTCTAGGTCCATGTAAACATCTTTAAGTTACTATATCACTGCACTTGTTGTTTTGTGAGATAATAAACCCACTGCATGTTCAAGCCACTGTTGATTTTATTTTACTCTCAGACAAATGTATTTATAACCATACAGAAGCCTTCCTTATGAAAAGGTATATAACCTGAAACACAAAAGCATTTAGACATTAACTAGGCAAAAAGAGAAGAACAACATGCTAATTGTATTTAAATTCATATTTAATTTACTAAACTTAAAATTAAAAGCCAAATTTGCATAAGACTTTAAGCTCAACTTATAAATGTTAGTTTGTTTATACAACTATACTTTGTAGTAAAATGTTAAAAACACCTGTCTTCACTTTTTCTTGCTCAGTTTATAATATTGAAAGCTTCACTATCTCTAAATCTTTTCCAACCATATACAAGCTTTATTAAATAATTTACCTTAAATTTTTAAACCACAATCACACAAATTCAATATATCAAAAATTTTCAAGCATTTCACACTCTAAACAAAGCAAAGCAATAACAGCAAATCTTTAGGGTATAAACACTATTACAAATCAATGTCTAAACATACCAGGTTACAGCGCTCTCCCTCCCAGTAGCACATCCGTGCCTTTCCCTTCCTCCTCTTCTCCCACAGGCATGCATCTCCCAAACTCTTAAGAGATCCCATGAGGCTTGCAACCAGGGAGCAATGGGCAGTAACAGCTCTTTCTGGGCTAACCCCAACCCTTTTCTTAAGGCCTCCTTTTCTTTGACTTTCCAGTGAGCCAAAGCAGCCCAGCCTAGGCTCATTTCCCCCACTTAGTCCCTCTCCTGTTGCTTCGTCTATCCTAGGCCCTTCCTTGTTTCACTGTTCCCAGCTTTAATAAATGTCCTCTAAAAACCACCTGAACTCTGTGTAGTGAAATCTTTCCTGCATGAAGTCAAGAAAACGAAAATAAAATAAACATACCACTTTATTATTTTTTTATGATTTATTTTTATTTTATTTTTTATTAATTTACTTTTGTTACAGATGTTTCTCCTTTTTTCCCCCATTGACACCCTCCTCCCCCTCCCTCCCTGCCCCATCCCCAGTTTTGTTGTCCATGTCCATTGGTTATGAGTACATGCGTTCAAGTTCTGTGTTCATCGCTCCCCTCCCCACCCCCTTTTCTGGCAAATGTCAGTCTGTACCCTACTTCCACGTCTCTGGGACTACCCTGTTCCTCACACTGTTATGTTCATTATATTCCAGAAATAAGTGAGATCATATGATATTTGTCTTTCTCTGCTTGGCTTGTTTCACTTAGGATAATAGTTTCCAGGTCCTCCCATGTCATCTCAAAGGATAAGAGATCTTTCTTTCTTACAGCTGCATAGTACTCCATTGTGTATATGTACCACAGCTTTTTTATCCATTCGTCTACTGATGGACACTTGGGCTGTTTCCAGATCTTAGCTATTGTAAATAGCGCTGCTATGAACATGGGGGTACATGTATTCTTTCTGATTGGTGTTTCAGGCTTCATATGAAGAAATGCTCAACTTCACTAATCATCAGAGAGATGCAAATTAAAACAACAATGAGGTATCACCTCACACCTGTCAGAATAGCCGCCATCAACAAAGCATCAAACAACAAGTGTTGGCGAGGGTGTGGAGAAAAGGAGACTCTAGTACACTGCTGGTGGGAGTGCAGACTGGTGCAGCCACTATGGAAAACACTATGGTGTTACCTCAAAAATTAAAAATTGGATTACCATTTGACCCAGTGATCCCACTCCTAGGAACATACCACTTTATTAAAGAAGACTCTTTTAAACTTTCAATACTGTTTACAGTCACATTATCTTAGATATTTCAAATTAAAACTAAAATAGTTCTGGTAAAGATGGCAGAGTAGGTAAAAGCTGCACTCACCTCCTCCCATGACCACATCAAAATTACCACTAAATTATAGAATAATCAACCTGTAGAGCCACCTGAAGACTAGCTGAACAGAAGTTCTATAACTAAGAAGACATAGAAGAAGCCACATTGAGACTGGTAGGAGGGGTGGAGATAAAAAACAGGCTGGCCTGGTACCCACATGTGGTGGTTGAGAACCTGGAGGGATATCTCAGTAGCAGAGGTCTCCCCTTAAAAGCAAGGGGTTTCAGCCCCATGCTGGACTCCCCAACTTGAAACATCAAGTGCTTGGAAGAGGAACCCACATAATATCTGGCTGTGAAAATCAGGGGAATTCCATCCACCCAGGTGAGATGGAAGGCTGCTGGAAACCCAGGCATCCTCTTAAAGGAGACACAAACACTTGCTTGCAGGTACTTACCTTGGGCTCCAGTGAAGCGACAGCAGCTTGGGGCACCAACGACATAGAGGGATAAACTGAGTGGTGTGGCTTCGGGGCATGAGCTGAAGGGACATTCACACACTTCCCTGTGTTGAGTCCTCCTCCCCCATAGCCCACAGGGATCATCTTTTTTAGGTTAGGCCTTCCCCCAACACTACCTCCACTCTAACAAGACCCTGAGGCCCCACCCTACCCAACTAGCATCTGACCAGAGTTTCCATCAGTGGAAACCAGCATGGGCCCAGCAGTATTTCTTAAAATAATAATAATAATAATTCTGCCTGGCAGGTGTGGCTCAGTGGTTGAGCATCGACCAGTGCACCAAGAGGTTGCCAGTTCGATTCCCGGTCAGGGCATAGGCCCAGGTTGTGGGCCAAAACCCCAGTGGGGGGCATCCAGGAGGCAGCCAATCGATGTTCTCTCTCATCAATGTTTCTCTCCCTCTCTCCCTCTCCTTTCCTCTCTCTAAAAATCAATAAAGAAAAAAAATTTTTTTTAATTCAGATAAGAGAATCTCTTCAGGATTATAAAAATTGTAATAAACAGAATTGCAGGGAAAATACTGTCCCAGAATTCTGGTCAAGTTTGGGGCGGGGGTGTGTGTGTGTGTGCCAGTGACATACAGGGAGAAACTAAGTTGTGTGGCTTCAAAGTGAGGGTCAACTTTGTGCATGGATGACAAGGGCCAATTTTCTTGTGAGGAGCCCTCCCTACCACACAGCATTAGCCTGGTGAGCTCCACGAGTTCCTCGGTGATGACTCCCTGAAGCCCCATCCTACCCAATTTTTGCACCATCTGAAGCTCCCTCAATGGCAACCAGCATGGGCCTGCATTGCAGTCTGTCTAAAAGCAAAACTCTTGAGGAATTCCAGTCAAGCTTGGTGGGTGCCAGAAACAAACAGGGAAAATCTGAGTTGAATGGCTTCAAGGCAAGGGTCATCCTCCCACACGGCTCACAGGTACCATCGTTCCTGTGTTGAACCCTCACTCCACACAGCCAAGTCTGAACTCTACTTGTTCCACCCGTCAAAACCCTGAGACCCCGTGCCACCACTTGGGTCCACAGGCCTCAGAAGGGTGGTGGCTTGCCAGGATATATCCTGAGACTTTTGCTGAGTGGTTTCAGACCCAGAACTGAAGCTGAGTCTGAATATGTTATAACCTGGTGAACACCACTCATTAGACCCTGGTGACTCCCTGAGAACCTCCCTCACAAAACTCAAGTATTGCCTGAGACCCTTTTAGTGTCAGCCTTGAGGGTAGCTGTCAGGTGATGGCAGATCTTGGAGTACCTTGGGCCTTATGCTGACTTACCCCAGACCTGGCATTGATTCACAGGTTGGGAACTTCCACAAATACCCAGGCCCAGCTTTGTAGCTCCTAACAGGTAACCCAAGGCCAGTCACAGGCAGGGTATGACACTGACCTGCACTGCAGTTCATCCCAAGAAGCCCCCAAACCAAGACACTTGGAAGCTGGCTTCAGACCACAACAGAGCACAACATGATTAGCTCTACAAGTGGCACACCCAAATGGTGGTCTCAGCAGGTACCAGACCTTGCTGGGACAAATTCTGTTCCATGGGAACAGCGCTGGCAGAGCAGCTCATACACTGTGGTCAGAGTCAATCCTCACAGCCAGCCAGCCTGAGGATCAACCCCATCCACTAATGTGCCAACAGCAATCAAGGCTCAACTACAACAGGAGGTCACACATAACACACACAAGAGATACTCCTGGAGCACCCAGCTCAGGTGATCAGGGACACTGCACCACTGGGTCCCACAGGACACCTACTACAGATTTGAACAGAGGCCTAAAGAAGTGATAGTGTGGGCCAAGTAAGTATCAAAAGGAAGTGCATTCCAGGATAGCAGTGCAAACATCCTGAGACAGAGATATGTGTGATATACTGGAGAAAAGGGGAGGATAGAGTGGTGGGAAAAGAATGAACATGTAAAAAGTCAATGGACATGAAGCCAGAGGTAACATGGGTAGAGGTAGTTTACACAGGGCCTTGTAGACTATGTACGAGCTTAGGCTTTTATTCTGAGTGAGATAAGAAGCCACTGGTGGGTTTTAAGATAGGAATAATACTGACTTTTGAAGGGATCACTCTGACCGTTGCGTGAGTAGACCATGTGGAAACAAGTGTAAAAGTGGGAAATCAGGAGGCCTTTGCCATGGTCCATGTTTAAGGAGACAGTACCTTGGACCAGAGTGACAATGATAAAGTTGGTGAATAGGGATCAGATTTTGGGTATATTTTGAAAATAATACTGACAGGATTTGCTGATGAAGTGAATGTGAAGGATGAAAGAATCAAGGATGACTCCAAAGGTTTTAGCTAAAACTGGAAGAATGGAGTTGCTATTTCATGAAATAGGGAAGACCTGATAAGAATTGGTTTTGGGGGGAAAACTAAGAGTTTGGTTTTGGATATATTGAGTTTGTGATGCCTGTTAGACATTAAAACATTGCTATAGAGTAGGTAGTTAAGTGTGAGTTCAGTGTTTAGGATAAAGGTGTGGGCTGGAGATTCAAATGGGGATTTCATTTAGCTAAAGATTTGGATAGGATTGCCTGCGAGAGAGAACAGAGAGAAGCAGTCCAAGTTGTGAGATTTGAATCCTGGGGCACTCCAGCATTTAGAGGCTGGAAAATGAGGAGGAACCAGCAAGGAGATTATGAAAAAGCAATTTAGGAAGGAAGAGAAGCAAGAAATACAAAGTGGAATCCTGGCAGGCAGATAAGGCACTTAAAAAAGAAGAGAGTACGTCATCAGCTGTTTCAAATGCTGCTGGTAGGTGAAGTGAGATGAAGACTGTGTAAGAAAAAATTGATTTGAGAACATGGAGGCTATTGCTGATCTTGTGCAGTTTCAGTGGAGTGTGGTTTAAGAGAATAGTAGAAGTGAAGATAAAGTTTTCTGTAGAGGAGAGCAGATCAAGCAATGGGGTAATAATATCTGGAGGGAGATACAGGTCAGGATTTGTCTTTTTTTTTTTTTAAGATGGTTAACTATTAAAACATCTTTACAAGTTGATGGAAGTGATCCAGTTGAGAGGGAAAAAAATTCAGAAAGAAAGCAGATAATTCCAAGAATAAAATGGAACTCAGTGCAAAAGTGGCAAGTTTGGTCTTAGGAAATTTGACAGTTTATCCATAGTTACTGAAGTGTAGCAGTGTGTATTCAGATGTAGGAATGTTGGTAAGTACAATGGTGGGAGGAGGCAGGAGCTGTTACTGATTTCTGATTTCTTCTATTTTCTAGAGAGATAAGAAGCATGAGTGAGGAGTGGGCATGTACAGTCAGGAAGAAAGATGTTAAACAGCTGCCTAAAAGAGCAGAGGAAATGGATTAGGCAAATTAGTTTGAGGGAGTGAAAACACAAGGAGCTCACTTCTGAGTTAGCATGACTGCGTGGTTTTCTCTAGCCAAGTTTAACTGATCTGAAGCAAACATACAGTGAATTAACCAGGGTTGTGGTTTAGGCAGGTAAAATGGAGGAATTAGAGAAGGAAAGAACTGAAGGTATTTGCAAAAGAAGATTTAAAACAACAGATCATGGAATCTAACGTAAGCAATGAGATAAGTTTTTAAAAATGGGTATAAGCCCTGGCTAGGTGGCTCAGTTGGTTGGAGCATTGTTCCATATCCCTAAAAATGGGTATAACATTTAAATATGTCCTTTAGTAAATAGTTAATTCTCATTATTTGAGGTAATGTTCTATGAAGCCACAATAAACACTGAACTGCTCCTAGGGGAAATAAAGGGTTAGGTACCTAACTCTGGTCACAACATTTTTTGTCAACCAATCAACACATGTTTTATGTTTCTGTTTAAACACCTTATTTAGTATATATTGTTGTTTTATTTATTTTTAAATATTTTAAAATTGATGTTTTAGAGAGAAACATTGATGTGAGAGAAACATCAATCAGCTGCCTCCTGAAACCCGGGCATGTGTCCTGACTGGGAATCGAACTGGGACCTCTCAGTGCATGAGACAATGCTCAGTCCACTGAGCCACATTGGCTGGGCTATTGTTTTATTAACACTGAACTCGTGGCCAAGAGTACGGGACAATAAGCCTAAAGGGAGCTTATTTATCTAGGATGGTTGTTTTCTCCACAAGACACAGCACACACACAGCCTTCCTGTACTTAGAAATACCAGACAGCACTTTAGCACTATGCTGGTGGTGGTGGGGGAGGCATTTAAAACAACAAAATCAATAAAAAGCAGGAAAATTTGAAAAACATGGTACCGTATATACTATGAAAAGCACATTAGTTTTCAGTATGAAAATGTGTGTGTTTGGTAAGTTAAATTTTTTGCCATTCTGCACATGTCCATGAATGCTTCACATATTGATTTTGGGTCTGCAAATAAATTTTAGTTTGATTAGAACTAAAAACCAGAATGTAAGAACTGAAAACAGGCCTCCCCTTTTCTATGTTGTGGCCTTTCCACAATTTATGAGAAGTACCTGGCAATTAAACCCAAGATTGTTGGCTCCTTGGATTCAAACAGCTCCTTTGCTCAAATAGCGGGACAAGATAATGCTGCACTCAAGGCCACACTTTTCCACCCCTTCCTCCCTGCTGTTGAAACAGCTTCAGGTTAATTCACTGCTTGTCTCCCCCTTCCTTTCCTTCAACCCCCTTCAGATGGGCCTCTCCCTTCTGAACTCTATAACTTTTGTTCTAAGCTTGTTTTACAGGCTTGGGAAAAATGCTGATAAGACAGTGCTCAGTGCATCTGCCTGAATACCTCCTGGAAAACAAACTGGAACTTTTCAAGAGGACTCCCAAGCCTTGGCCTGTTTGGCTCAGTGGTTAGAACATCAGCCTGCAGACCAGGGTCTCAGGTTTGATTCCTGGTCAAGGGCACATACCTGGGTTGCAGGTTCGATCCTCAGCCCCAGTCAGTCATGCAGGAGGTAACCAATTGATGCATCTCTCACACATTCATGTTTCTCTTGCTCTCTCTCCCTCCCTCCCTTCCACTCTGTCTAAAAATATCCTCGGGTAAGGATTAACAAGAAGACTCTCAGGATCTGGTTAATTTAACACAACCCCCTCCCTTCCTTGTAGTTTAGCAACAGCAAGTGCGTGCTTTTTAAAAGTGCAAGCCACTCTTCCTGCCTATTGACACCTGGCCCTTTCCCCCCTTGGAAAGTAAAATGAATTTCCTCCCTACATTTCTTTTGTTTGTGAATTCTTTCACGCATCACTCCCTACATTTCTTTTGTTTGTGAATTCTTTCACGCAACCCTAACAAAGAGAATCTGTGAATAAGGACTGGCTATACATTACCTGTACGTATCTGTTCCTCCATAGCTCAGCCCAGTTTTGCTGCTTTTGAGCAAATGTTATATCAATTTAAGCAAACATCTGATTATCAAACAAGAAATACATTTCGCTGCCAGGTTTTAAAGTTTCTGCAAAAGGTTTGTATATTACTTTTTGTGCTCTTCTAATCTGATGTCTCTTGTCTTTAATATATTTGTTACAAGTATTACAAATTATACTTGACTAGTTTTTTTCCCCCTCATTTCAGTCATTGGTAGCTTTTTCTTTAGTTACTGACAGCTTAAGTGGGCTTAAGGTAGGCTTTTACTAGTCCTCACAAACAGCAATTATCTTACCATTTGGCTGGTAGATGTGACAAATAAAGTTATATAATTATTATTTTTTTCAATCAATTGTGATTTTGAAACCAGACAATGGTCCAGGCTGCCTGTCACTACTTGAGCCAATTAAGCAGAGACAAGGTTGAATTATGTATGAATGTTTATTTCAATACTGCCAGCAATATGGGAGAGCAGTGGGTCATCCCTAAAAAATCTGCTCCCCACATAAGCCAATAATTACATTGGGTAGAAGAACAAAGATTACATGGGGAAGTAGGCAAAAGGAATAACAATGGGTAAAATGGTTATAGATTACAGACATGGAGGTTATAGATTACATGCATGAGGTAATTCAGGCTGGGGGCTATGAAGGGTTGTCTCCAGTGCATCCAGTGTATCGCCTCCAAGACTGTTAGTCTTTCCATGATGAGGGGGCAGTTCTCAGATAAGGAGAACAGGCCGCATTTTCAGGTTAACAACTCCCAGGTCCCAGGGTGTATTATTTCCAACCAGGTCAGAATGTGCTTTATTTTTTAAATTTGTTTTATTTTATTAAGATAGAGTGGGAGGGAGGGGGAGAGAGGGAGAGGGGGAGAGAGAGAGAGAGAGAGAGAGAGAGAGAGAGAGAGAGGGAGAGAGACATTGATGTGAGAGACATATATCGATTGGTTGCCTGCCAGATGACCCTGGTTGGGCTGAAGATTGAACCCGAAACCGAGGTAGTGCCCTTGACTGGAAATTAAACTCGCGACTCTTTGGTCCGCAGGCAACTGCTGAGCCAAACTGGCCAGGGCAAAAGAATGTGCTTTCTTTAATTAGAACAGAGCAATCACAGTTATCAGAACATGATTAATATTTCTTATAACTATGGCTAGTCCCCACTATTCTATTTCTCCCTCCCATCCCTAACAATTACAGAGTCCTTTCCTCATATTATCCCACCTCTTTATTTGGTCCAGCAATAATGTTACTTGTTGGATACCAAATAAATCAGTTACTTTTTGATACTATATTTTGGAGGAGTCTTGTTTCTTCTGATTTGTTTACTACTTTGCCTTTTTCTTCTATTAAAATAGTTGTATATTTACTTCACGTATTTTAAAAATCCTTTTTATTACTGTTTCAAGGAGTTTAAGAGCAGAAAAGAAAATCATCTGAATACCACCACCCTCAAATAAAACTTAATTTTTTTGGTATGCTTGACTTTTCCCCTCCTTTTATGCCAATGTTGTTATTGTGCCTACAACAGTCTGCAAAATTCAATTTGTAGCAATTTCATTTAATCCAACCTAGGCTTTGATTCAAATGAACTAGGAGAAAAATGGGAAATAAAGGAGAGGGTGGACTGGGAAAATCTTAAACAAGGATGAGTGGGTTCAACACTTTTCCCATGTCACCCATTCCCTAAAGCTCCAGGCTCATCCATGTTTTAAATCACTGCTGAAGTGATAGGGAACTCAAGAAGTTAAAAAATGTTTAGTTTTAGTTACATAATTAATAGGCTTGGTAATTAATGCATGTAGAAAGCTACTATTCCAAAAAGCTGTGTGTCCCAGGAGGACTGCAAGCGATCAAGATGGTATCAGACCCACTGTGCTCCAAGGAGAGAACATCTGCAGCCCAGGATACATATAAAGAATTACCGGTCAACAGATGAAGGGATGCTAGGAAAATCTCCAGACTGCACTTTTATCTGATTTACCTTTTCCTTGAATTCTAAACCCCTTACCTACTTTTCCCTGAATTCCAAACCCTTTGCGTACACTTTTCTTCTCCTTCTAAAAAATGTCGACTTGTGAGGAGACATCGTTAGGATACCTAACTGGCCGTCTTCTCGGATCGCTGGCGCCCATAAAGATTCAATCCTTATCTCTACTTGTTGGTTCTGGTAGTGACAGGTAGCACAAACACTGACTTTTCCGGGTTTCACCAGCAGGGCTTCCTGCTCAGTCTCGGAACCTCCACCTTGCATTGCTCAGGCTCATGGCCTTGTCGTCTTCCGCACATTATTCCTAAATCCTTCATATTCTTCACTTCTCGCTTGGAAAGCTCGCTTCTGGGGATGTGACTTATTTCTAACATGCCCCGAGTAAGCTTCCAAGCAGTCCCTGCCCGTCACAAGCCGGTGGCGCGTTAAGCACCGGGTCTGAGGCTGGTGCCAAGGCCCGGTTCCCGCTCCAGGCAAAGGGCCCCAGGGAGCAGTCGCGCTCTCCCCACCTCCCATAGGGTAACTTCGGTCGAGGCTCACTGAAGAAGCTCCAGGGTAACCGTCCGCCATCGCCTACGGTGGGGTAGGCGACCACCCCGCCCTAGCAGGGAAAGGCGGGGGCGGGGGGCCGAAGCGCTCCCCCAGGGCGCCCCCTCCGCCTCCTCCCCCTCCCCCACCCCGGCGCACGCGCAGTAGCCCCAGCCTGCCTTAGTCCGAGATAGCTTCGCTCGGGCCCCACCATCCTCCTCCCGAAGGCGGCTCCCTCCCCACGCACCCCGGGGTCCCTGGGACCAGCCTCCAGCGGGTCCCCAGGCAGGACTCTCCTTAAAATGGAACGGCAGTGGCCGGACGTGATCGTGAGAAGAAGCAGCGGCAACCGGAAAGAACTGACGGCTCTCGAGGCGGCGAGCCAGGCCTCAAAGGAAGAGGAAAAGCGGAGCGAGCCGAGGTTTGCCGAAGGCCGCCTTCCGCAACTGCGCGGGGAAGGGCGGAGGGCTGAGGGTAGCAGAGGAGGGGCGCGGCGGAAACTGCCGAGGTTTGCCGAAGGCTGCAGCCTCTGAGTTGCCCGGATGTAGTTGGTGGAGCGGCGGCGGCGGCACCGGCGGCGGCTGCAGGGGGAGGAGGAGAAGGGCCAGGCGGCGGCAGGGGAGAGGAGGGCAGGCGGCGGAGCAGGAGGAGAAGGCGGAGGAAGCACTCGCTCTCCGTGGGGCAGAGCAGGACGCGTCTTATTGCCCCCCCACCGCCCCCCGGTTGGTCGCTTCCGCCGTGTAGGTGGCGCCTCTTCTCGGGCTGAGAGTGAGCGTGGTGTTGTCGGAGGGAGATGGCCCGGGAGCGCCGGCGCCAATAACGGGGAGGTGCTGAGAGTCGCCGAGGGCACGCCGGACCCGGTGCCGGTGCTGCCGCCCGCCCGCCCCTCGCGGCTGCTCTTCCCCCTCCCCCGACACACACTCACAGGTCGTGCATTGATGGTAATGTATGCGAGGAAACAGCAGAGACTCAGTGATGGGTAAATTGGCTTTTCGTTTGGGGCTGGGCCGCGGCGGGGGCGGCGGTCTGTTCCTTTTTATCGGCTGCTGGCGGAACCTGATGCAGCTCGGGCTGGGGAGGAGGAGCGGTCGCGCGAGCAGGCGAGGCCGGAGTGAGGGTGGAGGGAGCGCAGGCGGCGAGTGTGTGAGTTCCTGCGGGCTCACAGCCGATTCCATTGGTAGGTCTCCTGCGGGCAGGGGCGCTGGAGGAGGGGGGGGGCGCATTTTCTTCCTTCTCCTCGAGATGTTTCAAGTCTCCGACTCTTCTGTTTTTCAGCTGTCACGACCGAAGTGGGGACTCGCAGCTTTACCAGGTACCAGCCGAGGCCGAGAAGGAGGGGTAGATGCGGGGACGAAGGGGCAAGGGAGGACCTGGTACTCGAGCGCAGGCTTCGGAAGTCGCTACAGGCCCTTCGGTGCAATAAATCCGAAACTAGCACCGCTGGTCTCCATAAAATGTTGTGTTTGGGTCCATTAGCGCTCCCCAGCAAGGTTTAGTGACTTATTTTGACAGGTGAGTGAAGGAAACTCATTTTTTAAGGAAAATAAGGACCTGATTCTATTTTTCGGGTGTGAGAGAATAGATGGGTGAGGTTACAGGTGTCTTCTGAACCACATGCACTTATTGTATTGCATTGGGGAAATAAAAGTTAATGTTAAGGTATTAAAATTAGATGAAAGGCCTGGGAAGAAACAACTAATTGATTTGAACTGTTTAAGTGTGTTGTAAACCACTATCCCTTCCCAATTTAATTGCTTTTGGTGCAAATAGTTGCCTTACTAGTGAAAGATAGTGCTTTTGGTTCTGTAGGAATTGAGATCTTTGGATACTTAGATAACTCATTTTAATGTGGATGGTTCTAGGTATGTAGATTCCTTTTTGTTACTGCAGTTGCTGCATGTAAAATTTTAGTAGCGCCTATTTTCGGGGGTGGGGGGGATCTCATGAATGGTTGTTATCAGATGACACTAGAATACATCTAATCACTTCAAGTATGGGAGAGGTTTCTTTCCTTTAAAAAAAAATTTTTTTTCTTTATTGATTTTAGAGAGAGAGGAAGGGAGAGAGACACAGAAACATCTATGAGAGAGAACATGGATTGGCCGCCTCCTGCATGCCTGCCCACTTGGGATTTGGCCCACAACTTGGGCATGTGCCCTGATCGGGAATCCAACCAGCAACCACTTGGTGAATGGGTTGATGCTCAACCACTCAGCCGCACCAGTCAGACTGGGAGAGGTTTCTAAACTGATATTTCTGTTAACTGGCTAGGATGAGTTAAAAGCCCTAGGTTTTGTAAAAGCTCATGTTAAAAAAACCCTAGGCTTTGTAAAATATTGTTAATTATATTAGGATATCAAAGATTAAACCATATTGAATCTGCCTCTCTAAAACATAATTACACATTGTAAAAGACTGGTTTATCATTGTTTTAAATATGTTAGGATAAAATGAAACCATTTTTGTGAAGTTTAATTATATTAGAAATACTAACTTTTTTTGTATCTTGAAATTGTTTGAAATGATTATTTTGAGTCAGAGAATGGGAGAAGCTGATGGTTTTTTATTTGTAGTTTTGCAGAAACATGCTTAAGCTTATTATACTTGTGTCTTTGAATCAGTTGTAGAGCAGAAATAGATTACAGTAGTACGGTAAAACCTTGAAATAATGGACTAATTTGGGCGAGAGGGTTTCCTTTAAAGCCGAAAGTCTGTTATATAACAAAGTAGGTTTTCCAAATGCGTATGTTAAAAAATTGACAAATTAGTTTACCTGTTTTTACTTATGTAGGCACATTTATATAATTAAAATTAAGTATGTATGAAAAGTTTAATTTCACAGAAAAGCTTTCTATATGTATTACAGTAATTTTAAATTTATACTGAACAGGTCTAGTAAATGTGAGCATTCACCAGTCACTGAGAGGAATCAAATGGATCTGGCATGGCTTAGTGTACATCTGAACATCCTGGAACATCAGGGACATCAGTCAGGCCTTAAAACTGCTGCAGAGCCCCTGTGGGATAGCTCATTTGATGAGAGCATCGTTCCCATATGACAGTGTTTCAGATTCCATCCCCAGTTAGGGCACATACAAGAAGCAACCAATGAATGTATAAATCAGTGGAACAACAAATTTATGTTTCTTCCTCTCTCTTTCTCTCCCTTCCTCTCTGTCTTTAAAAATCAATAAATTAAAAACAAAACCAAAAAAAACTGCTGCAGAAAGTCATGCCGTTCTACAACAGAACCAATCCTGGCTCCCAATATGGTGTGATCACATGCTAATCATTCCTCACTGTTTATGAACTGTGATTTTTGGATTTATATATGTAGACTGTAGTTGTAGATATGTAATCCTTATTTATGTTGGTGAAATTGCTACAGTGTTTTTTCCAACATATGGCCTATTCACTAAAATTTGATAAAAATAACAATGAATTAATAGCAAAAAATAACCCATTAATTTAACTGTAAGCAAATCTTGGTTAAAAGCATTTTAGCCCTGGCTGCTTTGGCTCAGCGGTTAGAGCATCGGCAGGTGGACCGGAGAGTCCCAGGTTCGGTTCCCGCTAAGGGCACATACCTCAGTTGCAGTTTGTCCCCGGCCCCAGTTGGGGTCATGTGGGTGGCAACCATTTGGTGTGTCTCTCTCACATTGATGTTTCTCTCTCTCTCTTCCTCCCTCTCTCCCTCCCGCTCTATCTGAAGATAAATGCAAAAGAAAAAAAAAAAAAGCATTTTAAAATCTGGAAATTTTGTCTGTTAAATCCAAAGTTTGATAAATTGAGGTCCGCAAAATTGAGGGTTTACTATATTCAGTTTCTACTTTTCTTTAAACTTTTTTTTTTTTAGTTAATCCTCACCCGAGGATATTTTTCCATTGATTTTTATTTATTTTTAAATACATTTTTATTTATTTATTTTAGACAGAGAGAGGAAGAGAGTTAGAGATAGAAACATCAATGTAAGAGAAAAACATCTATCAGCTGCCTCCTGCATGCCCCCTACTGGGGATTGAGCCCAAAATGCCGACATGTGCCCTGACCAGGAATCGGAAGGGGGACCTCCCAGTCCATGGGACGATGCTCAATCCACTGAGCAACATTAGCTGGGCTGCACTGATTTTTAGATAGAGTGGGAGGGAGGGAGGGAGAGAGGGAGAGAGAGAAGCAAAGTGCCGAGGTCCGGTCTCAGCAGTCCAGGGTATCCCTTAGGTGTGGATGGAGTCGGCGAGAAAGAGATGCGAGTCAGAGATCTTGGATCACCTCTGCTGCTTAAGGCTAGCAGAATTATTATTTTTATATTTGCAGGTTACATAGCAATTTCCTTCTTATTGTTTCCCCTAAACCTTTAGGCAAGTAAGTACAGACATTCTTTTTTCGTTTACCCAACTGTTAGGTATATTACATGGTTAATTAACAACTATTTTTATCCTTTGCCCAGACATCTCATTGTTGCCTCTCGGTCTCTTAACCTTTAAGATCATTGCTTACACAACATGAATTGTTATCAGCAACCTTCCAGAAATTGTCTTATTTAACTACTTTCCTCTCTATACCCTCTATTTCAGTTTCTGTTAATTCCTCTTAGACTCCTGACCTTTCCTCTTATCTAAGATCCTTTTAAGCTTTTACATTCTTATCTTAAATCTTATTACTTTCTTGCTTTTTCTTCAGTCTTTTCTAACATTTACATCATTAGTCATCTTCATGTTACTTCTATAATGATTCCTAACAGACAGATAACAGACTGACAGAGAAAGCAAAGATTAGTCTCCTTCAGTTGCCATCCTGCATTTTTATTTTCCCATTACTTTATATCTTCAGTCACTGTTCTTCGTGATTCCTGCCACGCAATGAATTCACTTCTCCAGGGACTATGTCAAACCGTGGAGTTCACCCGTGACTATGTCAAACCGTGGTGGTCGCTGTTCCAGTGACACCGCTCCCAACAGCAAAGAAAGAAAAGGAAGGAAGAGAGAGAAACATTGATGTGAGAGAGACACATGTACTGGTTGCCTCCTACATGACCCCAACCAGGACTGGGGATTGAACCTGCAACCCAGGTACGTGCCCTTGACGAGGAATCGAACCCAAGACCCGTCAGTCCATGGGCCGACACTCTTAACTGCTGAGTCAAACCGGCCAGGGCTTGTGGGTGTATTTGAACACATACACCATTTGTCTCAGTCATCATGATTTAAACATTTTTGTTATTTTTAAAGATATACTTACTATGTATTTATGATGTGATGGTATTTCTATTTCACAATAAAAAATATTTTGGAATGATTTACTTTGATCTTTTAAGGCAGTGTTTTTTTTTTCTTCTTGATTTTTAGAGAGAGAGGAATGGAGAGGGAGAGATAGAAACATTGATGAGAGAGAACATTGATTGGCTGCCTCCTGAGTGCCCCCTCACTGGGGATTTGGCCCATAACCTGGGCATGTGCCCTGACTGGGAATTGAACCGGCGACCTGGTGCATGGGTCGACACTCAACCACTGAGCCATGCCGGCCAGGCTAAGGCAGTCTTAACTGAACTGTTCTTTACTTGTGCAAGATACATTTAAAGTTCTTGGTGTAATATACTTATGATTTTTGGTTCATAATTCACAGAACATTTATATATTCTAGATTGTCTCTGTTAAGTATGTTTTCTTTAATTTTTTTTTTTCTTTATTGAGTTTAGAGAGAGGAAGGGAGAAGGAAAGAGAGAGAGAAACATCGATGAGAGAGAACATTGATTGGCCGCCTCCTGCATGCCCCCCATGGGGATCAGGCCCACAATCTGGGCATGTGTCCTGACCTGGAATCAAACTGGTGACCTCTTGGTGCATGGGTCCATGCTCAACCACTGAGCCACACCAGCCGGGCTAAATATCTGTTTATTGTCTTACTTTGTTGTGCAGAATGGTTTTGGTGTATGTAGTGTATCATTTTGTTAAGATGCTGGAAAGAGCAAAGATAGCAATGAGCTGGGGCAACTTTGCAGGGATTCTCTAACTGGGACTATATCTGTAACTGGATTCTGCTTTTGGGACTTTATACTAAGAACTGGAAATATTATTTGTCAGTTATTTAAAAAAAAAATTATTGGGGGCTTGAAAATATATCCTATGAAGAGTCTACTTTCTATGAATTATATATTTATAATTTTCAAAGCCCTTTTACTTTGTTTCTTATCTAATTCTATACAACCCTTTGAAATAGGTTATCATATTATTCCTGTTGCACTGACATAAGTATAATCCAATTGAAGTATCCAGCCTATTGTTAAAACTGAAAAGCATGTTTCTTTTTAAAATATTTTTTCTTTATTTCAGAGAGAGAGGAAGGGAGAGGGAGATAGAAATATCGATGAGAGAGAACATCAATTGGCCACCTCCTGCATGCCTCCCATTGGGGATCGGGCCCACAACCTGGGCATGTGCCCTGACTGGGAATCTAACCAGCGACCTCTTGGTGCATGGGTCGACGCTCAACCACTGAGCCACACTGGCTGGGCTCTTTTTTTTTTTAATTCTCACCCAAGGATATTTTTTCAAATATCTTCAGATAGAGTGGGGGGGGGGGGGCGGGGGGAAGAAGTATCAATGTGAGAGAGACATCGATTGGCTGCCTCCCACTGGACACCAACCAGGGCTAGGGACCAAACTGAAACCGAGGTGTGTGCTTTTGACCGAGATTGAACCTGTGACTATGGTCTGCAGGCTGATGCTCTAACTGCTGAGCCAAACCGGCCAGGGTGAAAAGCATGTTTCTTTATTATGCTTAAAATCTTATCTCCACCTTCAAATTATACTCGTTACAATCACTTGTCAGTACTTAAAATACAACCACTGTAGTCTTGGCTACCACATTCTCTTATCAGGACTCTGAAAGACTCCTGAATGGTGTCTCTGCATCTTTTTTATTTCATACAATTATTTCCCCATGCAGTACTAGCCAGAGTGGTTCATACTTGGAACCATCCAGTGACTTACCAAGGCCTGTATAGGTGTCTGGGTATTTCTTCAGCCTCACCAACCACTCTTCCCCTTGTTTGTGCTGCTCTGTCAATACTCACCCTACAGGAAGAAGTTTGCTCTTGTCTCATGTTCTGCACATTATACTGCCGCTTTCTGGGATGTTCATCTTTCTGTATGTCCTCCTGGTACACTCTCACTTCAATAATGTGTCCACTTAAATTTCACCCTCTCACAGAAGCCTTCCCGAACCTTCCTGGTTATTCTGAAACATCCATCCTCATTATTGTCCATCTGTCTTTTCCACTGCTTTGTTTCTTCCTTGTACTTATGTGATCTGATGTTATTTACTCATTCATTCTCTTATTACTTGACATGTATGTTTCTAAAACTTAGCATGCTATACAAAATCACACCACAAGATTTATGGGGGAAATGGGTTTTAATGGGAACAATATGAAAAAACATTGTCAGTGACACATTAAAGAAACAGTAACTTAACATAAATCACAACATAACATTAAATGGTCAATATAATAAGTATGACACTTTGCCTTGACAAAGAGCTGAAATAGGCTTGTGGAAGGGGGCATCTGTTGGAAGGGTTGCAGGTTGTAAGTTAATTGTGAAGTGATGGAAGGAAAGTTATATGAAATAATTCTCTGAAAGTTGGGACACCAACTGTGAATGGTTAAGCCAACTCATACAGTGAACTGAGGTAGCTGGCAGACGGTTGGGGAGTGTGCATGCTCTGAATTCCTGTGTAGCTTGGTTCAGCTGGGTGCAGCTAGTGTTTGTCACAAGTGAAATTGCTCATAAGTAGGAAATTTATGTTGTACTCAAATAGTTTCCTGATTCATCAGTAGCACTCAAGCCAATTTCTATTCTTAAAGGTTATTAACAACGATTTTATTACTGATTTTAGAAAGAGGTGGGAGAGAGAAAGAGAAATATCAATTTGTTCCACTTATATTTATGTGTTCATTGGTTGATTCTTGTATGTGCCCTGACTGGGGATTGAACTGGCAACCTTGGCATCTCAGGACCATACTCTAACCAACTGATCAGGGTTAGAACTGATTGTATTTAAATTAATGTTTGCTTGTCTTGTGTGGAATATAAGCTCCATGAGAACAGGGAGTTCATTTGTTTTGTTAATGATTTTATTGCCATGTATCACTGCTGTCTAGAACAGTATCTGATGGCTTGTAATATTTCAATATATGGGTAGACAAAAGAATGTTGAGATTGTCATGATTTAAGGATAATGAAATAGCAGTTTTCTGGAACAGTTGTGATTATCAGATTTGAATGTTTATACTAATCATCTGGGGATCTTGCTGAAATGAATATTCTAGTTCAGCAGTTCTGGGGTGGGGCCCAGGGTTCATTTGTATTTTTATTTAGAGAGAGAAACACTGATGTGAGAAAAACATCAATAGGTTGTATTCTGTGTCTGCCCTAACTGGGACTGAATTCACAACCGTATGAGCCCTGACTGTGAATCAAACCTATCTGTGTATGGGATGATGCTCCAACCAACTAAGCCACACTGGACAGTCTGCCTTTTTAAAGACAAGATCCCAGATGGTGCCCATGTTGCCGGCTGCACATTGAGTAACACGGTTCTAGAGCCAGCACTGTTCAATGGAAGTATAATGTGGGCCATATATGCAAATCACATGTAGTTTTCTAGTAGCCACACTGAAGTACAAGTGAAGTGAAATTTGAGTATATTTTAATGTAACACATCTAAAATATTATTTTCAAGTACATTAAAATAATGTAGTTGACATTAAAAAAAATAAGATTCTCTACAGTCCTTTTGTTCAAGGTCTTTGAAATCCATAGTTTTATACTCGGCATATTTTATTTTTATTTTTTTAAAACTTATCTTTATTGTTGAATGTATTAAGATGTCCTTCATTTTTTCCTCCTTTGACTCCCTCCTCCCCACTCTCACCCTCCTCCTGCCTTCCCCACATTATTGTTTGTGTCTATTGGTTAGGCATATATGAATATAAGTTCTTTGGTTTCTCTCTTCCTGCCCCACCTCCCCCCTTCCCTTTGAGGTTCCTCAGTCTAACAACCAATTTGTACTTCTTAATCCCCTCATCTTTTTCACCCATCCCCCCTCCCACCTGGCAACCAACAAAAAGTTCTCTGTTATCTATGAATCTGTTACTGTTCTGCTTGCTCATTTTGTTTGTAGATTCAGTTGTTGATAGATATGTATTTATTGCCATTTTAAAGATCTGTCCACATTTCATATAATACTGGTTTGGTGGTGATGAACTCCTTTACCTTTTTCTTGTCTGGGAAACTGTTTATATGGCCATTAATTCTAAATGATAGCTTTGCAAGATAGAGTAATCTTGGTTGTAGGTTCTTGCTTTTCATCACTCTAAATATTTCTAGCCACTCCCTTCTGGCCTGCAAAGTTTCTTTTGAAAAATTGGCTGACAGCCTTATGGGAGCTCTGCTGTAGGTAACTAACTGCTTTTCTCTTGCTGCTTTTAATATTCTCTCTTTGTCTTGAACCTTTTGCATTTTGATGATGATGTGTCTTGGTGTAGACCTCTTTGGGTTCATCTTGTTTGGAACTCTCTGTACTTCCTGGTCTTGTATGTCTGTTTCCTTCACTGAGTTAGGGAAGTTTTCTGTCATTATTTTCTCAAATAGGTTTTCAATTTCTTGCCCTCTCTCTTCTCCTTCTGGCACTCCCATGTTGCGAACGTTGGTACACTTGAAGTTGTCCCAAAGGCTCCTTATACTATCCTCATTTTTTTGGATTCTTGTTTCTTTTTTGCTTCCTTATATTCCAAATCGATGGTTTGCTTCTTGGCTTCACCTACTCTACTACCGATTCCCTGTTTCACCTACTCCACTATTGATTCCCTGTAAATTGTTCTTTATTTCAGTTTGTGTATCCTTCATTTCTGATTGGTCCTTTATTATGCTCTTGAGGTCCTCACTAAGTTCCTTGAGCGTCCTTATAAGCCGTGTTTTGAACTCTGCATCTGTTAGATTGGTTATCTCCATTTTGTTTAGTTCTTTTTATTGGAGTTTTGTTCTGTTCTTTCATTTGGGACATGTTTGTCTCCTCATTTTGGCTGCCTCCCTGGTTTGTTTCTGTGTCTCCTATGCTTCCTAGGGTTGCCTGTTGTAATAGGTGTCCTGTAGGGTCCAGTGGCACAGCCTCCCTGGTCACCCAGCTGGGCCCTCAAGGTGCACCCCTCATGTGGACTTTATACCCTTCTGTTGTAATTGAATCTTGATTGCTTTTGGCATGTCAGTGGGAGGGTTTTACTCAGGCTGATCAGCTGCAAGGACTGGCTGTGCCTACTATCCACCAACCTCTGATTACTTTGGATAATCAACTGTTCAGGGGCCCATCACACAGAGCAAGACTTACTTCAGCAGGGCTCTGGTACCTACTGAGTCCATTCCTTGAGTGTGTTGCTTGTGGAGGTGTTTGGGTGGTGGGGTGTCAATGTGGTCTGAAGCTGTCTACTGGGTGTGTTGGCTCTGGGGCCTCCCAGGAGATGCAGGCAAAGGTCAGCCACTGCCTGTGTTCTGTCCGGGGCCACCAGGCATAAGCTACAAAGCGATCTGCTGATGGCTGCTGCTTGTGCTGGGCTTGGAGGTGCCCAGGCAAAGCCAAGCTGTGAACCAAGGCTGGCTGCTTCTAGTGCCAGGCCTTGGGCCACTTAGTGAGAGGTATGGGGTTGCAGTGGCCAGATGCTGCTTGTTTGAGAGAATTTAGGAAAATCTGAAGGGGGAGCCAAAACAGGCCAATCCTATGGTAAAGCCACTGGAAACAGCTTGGGTGGGCCCAAAAGCTGGGTGGCACAGGGCCTCAGGGAATCACCAGAGTGGGGCAAACAGTGTGAGCCAGGTTGCTGGAGTCCCAGATATGTTGCCCATCTGCTCACCAAAGGAACAAAAGCCTCCCCTGCGTGTCTGTCCACGAGAAAGCTGCCTCTCCAGGCCTCGCCCTGATGCCAAACAACTCAGTTCTTCCCCGTATGTCTCTGGCACCTTTCAAGCTGCCTCCCCTCCTCTCTGGAGTTCAGAGGGAGCGGGTCCAAGTAAGTCAGTGAGCAGGCTCTTGAAGAGGAATTGCCTGGGGTTACAGTAGCCTCAGCCTCCCTCAGCCTCTAATCCTGCTGGTTTTTTCAACCAGAAGTTATGGGGAATTCTCTTCCTGGCACTGGAACCCTGAACTGGGGGGCCTGGTGTGGGACAGGGACCCCTCACTCCTCAGGGAGGACCTTCACAGTCAGGTGTCCCTCCTAATTTTTTTTTAATCCTCACCCGAGGACACTTTTTTTGCATTTATCTTCAGATGGGGGGGGGGGGGGGAGATCGACTGGTTGCCAACCACATGACCCCAACCAGGGCTGGGGACAAACTGCAACCAAGGTATGTGCCCTTAGCGGAAACCGAACCTGGGTCTCTCTGGATCGCAGGCTGAAGCTTTGACCGCTGAGCCAAACCGGCCAGGGCGTCCCTCCTGATTTTTATCTGCCACACATGTGTGGGACCAGCCCATCCATGCCTCTGCCCCTCCTGCCAGTCTCAGTGTGGCTTCTTATTTAATTTCACAGTTGTAGGACTTCCATTCAGCTAGATGTCAGGCGGTTCTGAAGGATGCTTGTTCTGTAGTTTAGGTGTAATTTTGACGTGGTTGTGGGAGGAAGCAAGTACCATATTTACCTACGCTGCCCTCTTGACCAGAAGTCTGTACTCGGCATATTTTAGTTTCTACTAGTGACACATATTTCATGTGCCTGCTTACCACGTGTGTGGGGCAGTGGCTACTGAATTGGACAACACATTTCTGGAGAATATACTAGACAGAATTACTCTGTGGTTCTGTTTAGCTGTACACATATTCCTATTTCTCTAAAGAAAAATTTTATAGCCCTGGCTGGGTAGCTCAGTTAGAGCATTGTCTTGATACACTGAGACTGAGTTCGATCCCCAATCAGTGCACATACAAGAATCAACCAATGAATGCATAAATAAGTGGAACAACAAATTGATATCTCTCTCTCCCCCCCCTTCTCTCTCTGAAATCCATCAAAAAAAAAATTTTCCCCCCAAAAAACAAATACTTTATGTGCTTTATTTTTGAAATTCCATATTTATGCAGGGCAAGGTTGGAGTTTATAGGTTCCTAAACTATAGGCATACTTTGGACAGTTTCTTGGGCAACGTCCTTGCCTTTGATTTGTTAAAAAAACAGAAAAGCACCTTCTAGAAAACAATAAAATGAAGTACATAGTGTTCCTTTGTACTAATGTTTTTCTTTATTAGTACACATTTATTATAGGAAAATTAGAAAATGGCAGAGAAGGGGAGGACAAAATTGCCTCAAATCCTACCATTTTGAAGTTAATCAATTTTCATAGGACATATTCTTATAAAATATTCGAAAAATTCTATAAATAGCCTGTCCAGGATTTTTATTAAAATGCTTTTATATAGCCCTGGTGGGTTTGGCTCAGTAGTTAGAGTGTCGGCCTGTGCATGTTAGAGTCGTAGGTTCCATCCCTGGTTGAGGTCCTGCAGCAGGCAACCAGTAGATGTCCCTGCCACCCCTCCCTCCCTCCCCGAAAAATATCAATAGAAAAATATCCTTGGGTGAGGATTAATCCCCGCCAAAAAATGCTTTTATATTTTATATTTTTTGTTTGTGCTTAATATTTGCATAGTGGACTCAACAGCAGACACTTGGTGTTAACTGAGAGGACCGACTAGGAGTACTTTTTAGTTAGTGCTTAGAGATTAATAATTACCTTTTAAAAAAAATTTACCCCTCTTAAAAAAGTGTTTTTTATTGATTTTACTGAGAGGGGAAGGAAGAGGGAGAGAGAGAAACATCGATCAGCTGCCTCCTGCATACCCCCTAATGGGGATCAAACCCCAAACCCAGGCATGTGCCCCGACCAGGAATTGAACTGGCAACCTCTCGGGACAACACTCAACCAACTGAGCCACCAGTCCAGGCAATAATTACCTGAGGACATGCTTTCATTGATTGGATAGAGAGGGAAAGGGAAGGAGGGGGAAGAGAGAGAGAAAAGAGAGAGAAACAAACATTGATGTGAGGGTGAAACATCAATGGGTTGCCTTTATCATGCACCCTGACTGGGGATTGAACTGGTGACCTTTCTGTGAACAGGACGATGCTCAGCTAGTTGAGCCACATGGGCAAGAGTACCTTACTCTTTTTAAATGTATTTAATAATCCTCTCACCCAGGAATTTTTTCCATTGCTTTTTCAGAGATAGTGGAAGGGGGAGGGAGGGAGGAGGAGAAGAGAGAGAGAGAAACACCCATGTGACAGACACTGGGGCCGCTGATCAAACCTGCAACCCAGGTACGTACCCTTGACCAGGAATTGAACCTGCAACCTTTCAGTCCATGGGCCAACACTCTAACCACTGAGCCAAACTGGCCAGGCTGTCACCTTTTTCTTGATTCACAGATTTGTGTGCATCACAGTTTGTATAATTATATGCATTAAATATTGAATAGCTAATTTAGTATCCTGTGGTATGGGCAGACAATAGAGAAGTTTCTAAACATATTAGTAACTGGACAGGCCAGTAAGGTACATTTAGGTAGTATCTGGAGTTGTTGCTTTAAATCAGTAATTTTCAACAGGCATAACACAAAAAAATTAAAACATGCACTACCTGACTATTGGGCAGGAGCACTGACCTGTTTTTCCTTACACTCTCAAATAAATAACAGCCAATACAATAATAATAGCTGTCTGGTATGAATGAGTAAAAATTATACCTATGTTTTTGGTCAGATCAGCAAAAAATAAAATGTATTTTTGTGTGTGCCATAGAATGTTAGTAGTTTATGTGTGCTATGAGATGAAAAGGTTGAAAATCACTGCTCTAGTGAATCAAACAATGAATGCATAAGTAAGTGGAACAACAAATCGATATTTCTCCCTTCTCTCTCAAAAATATATAAACAATTAGTTAAATAATTAAAAAACATTACAAAAGCCTGGCCGATGTGGCTCAGTGGATTGAGCATCGTTCCGTGGACTGAGAAGTCCTGGTTCAGTTCCTGCTCAGGGTACATGCTCGGGTTGCGGGCTCAATCCCTAGTGAGGGTTGTGCAGGAGGCAGCAGATCAACGGTTTTCTCTTACATTGATGTTTTGATCTCTTTCCCTTCCTCTAAAAAGTCAATAAAACATATATTTTTTTAAAAATTACAAAAATCGCCCTGGCCGGTTTGGCTCAGCAATTAGAGCGTCAGCCCGCGGACCAGAGGGTCCCGGGTTCGGTTTCCGCTAAGGGCACGTACCTCGGTTGCAGTTTGTCCCCAGCCCCGGTTGGGGTCTTGTGGGTGGCGACCACTTGATGTGTCTCTCTCACATCGATGTTTCTCTCTCTCTTCCTCCCTTTTTCCCTCCCCCTCTATCTGAAGATATATGCAAAAATGTCCTCGGGTGAGGATAAAAATAAAAAAAAATTACAAAAATCAATGAAACCAAGAGCTGGTTCTATGAAAACAAACAAGGTTGACAAATCTTTAACCAGACATTATCAAGAAAAAAACAACCCACATAAATAAAATCATAAATGAAAGATAAGTAACAAATGACATCAAGAAATACAAAAGATTGTAAAAAATTATGGTCAACCATATGCCAACAAGTTGGAAATCTGGAAAATGGTAAGTTCCTAGAAACATAACAATCTTCCAATACTGGATCAGGAAGAATCAGAGAATTTGACTAGACAGATTACAACTAGTACAATTGAAGCAGTAATAAAAAACTCAACAACCAAAAATCCAGGAGAATTTTACCAAACATTCAAAGAATAACTGACACCCATAATTCTCTAATTATTCCCAAAAATTCAAGAAGAGGGAAGACTCCTGAGCTCATTTTACGAGGCCAGCATTCTCCTAATTCCAAAACCAGATAAACACACTACAAAGAAAATTACAGTCCAATATCCCTGATGAACATAGATGCTAAAATACTCAACAAAATATTAGATCGGATCCAGCAATACATTAAGATCATATACCGTGACCCAGTGGGACTTATTGTGGGGATGTAAGGCAGGTACAATATTCGCAAATCAATAAAAGTGATACACCACATAAATGGATAAGATAAAAATATCATGATCATAACAACAGATGCAGAAAAAACACTGGACAAATGCAGCATCTATTTATGATAAAAACTCTCAGCAAAGTGGGAATAGAGGCAACAACCTCAATGTAATAAAGGCCACATATGACAAACCCACAGGCAACATCATATACAAAGGGCAAAAAGTATAAGCGTTTTTCTTAAGATAGAGATCAAGATAGGTATGTCTGCTTTCACCATTCTTATTCAACATGGTATTGGAAGTCCTAGCTACAGCATTCGGACAAGAACTAAAAGGCATCCATATTGGAAAAGAAGAAGTAAAACTCATTTGGCAATGACTTAATATATTTTATGTAGAGAACCCTAAAGATTACACCAAAAATTATTAGAATTGATAAATGAATTCAGTAATGTAGCTTGATAAATATCAAAGTGAAACTTAAGAAAGCAATCTCAATCACAATTGCTTCAAAAAGAATAAAATACCTAGGAATAAATTTAACCAAGGATGTAAGAGACCTGTACTTGGAAAACTGTAAGACTCTGAAGAAGATAAAAATAAGTGGTGGCATATATCGTGTTCATGGCTAGGAAGAATTAACATCTTTAAAATGTCCACTCAAAGCAATCTGTAGGTTCAACACAATTCCTACCAAGATACCAATGGTGTATTTAACAAAGCTAGAATCAAGATTTCCAAAAATTTATATGGAAACACAAAAAGTCCCAAATAGCCAGTTATCTTGAGAAAGAACAAAGTGGTAGAAATCTTGCTACCTGATATCAAAATATACTACAAGGCCATAGTAATCAAAACAGCATGGTGCATGTATGAAAATAAATAGATCAATGGAACAGAGTCCTGAAGTAAAATCACACCTTTGTGGTAAATATTTGACAAAGGAGGTATACAGTGGGGTTAAAGATAGTCTACTCAATAAATGGTGTTGGAAAAATTGGACAGATACATCCAAAAAAAAAGGGAAACCAGACCACCTTTTTACCCCATACACAGAAAAAACTATAAATGTATTAAAGACTTAAATATGCACTGGCCAGTTTGGCTCAGCGGTTAGAGTGTCAGCCCATGGACCAAAGGGTCAAGGTTTCAATTCCTGGTCAAGGGCACCTACCTGGGTTGCAGGTTTGATTCCCAGGCCCTGGTCAGGGTCATGTGGGAGGCAACCAGTAGATAATGTCTCTCTCTCAATGATGTTTCTCTCCCTCTCTCTCCCACTCTGTCTAAAATTCAATGGAAAAATATCCTTGGGTGAGGAGTAACAACAATAACAAAAAGACTTAAATGTTAGACTCAAAACAATAAAAATCCAAGAAGAAAACATAGGCAGTAAAATCTCGGACATTTCTCACAGCAGTATTTTTTTCTGATACACCTCCTTAGACAAGGGAAACAAAACAAAAAAACCCAAATGGGATTACATCAAACCACCAAGTTTTTGCACAGTAAAGGAAACCACGAATAATATGAAAAGACCACCCACTGAATGGGAGAATATACTCACTGACATCTGATGAGGTAATATCCAAGAATTTATAAAAATACAAAAAAACCCTCAAAACACCCAACAATCCAGTAAAGAAATGGACAAAGGACCTGAAAGGACATACAGATGGCCAACAGACATATGAAAAGATGCTCAGCAACACTAACCATTAGAGAGATGCAAACTAAAACTAAAATGAAGTATCACCTCACACTTGTTAGAATGACTATCATTAATCAACAAATAACCAGTGTTGGCGAGGATGCACGCACTGTGTTGATGGGAGTGCAAACTGGTGTAGCCAATGTGTAAAGCAGTATGGAGTTATCTTAAAAAAATAAAAAACAGGACTCCCTTTCCCTGGCTGGTGTGGCTTAGTTGGTTGAGCATCGTCTGGTACACTAAAAGGTCCCCAGTTTGATTTCTGATCAGTGCAACATGCCTGGGTTTTAAACATCCCCAATAGGGGGTGTTCAGTTGGCAGCTGATGTTTCTCTCTCTCATAAAAACATATATGACCCAACAATTCCACATTTAGGAATTTATCTGAACAAACCTGAAACACTGATTCAAAAGAATATATGCATCCCTAGTTCACTGCAGCGTTATTTACAGTAGCTAAGAGTTGGAAGCTGCCCGAGTATCCCTTAGTGGATGAATAAATAAAAAAGTGGTGGTACATTTACTTAGTAGAAAAGGAGGGGAATGGGAGCGTGGAGGAGGGGATCAATAGGGGAATAAAGGTGGGACATCTGTAATACTTTCAACAGTAAACAAAAAAATAAGGAAATCTTACCTTTTGTGGACAGCATGGATGGACCTTGAGAGCATTATGCTAAATGAAGTCAGTCAGCCAGAGACAGACAAGTACCATATGATTTCACTCATGTGGAATCTAGTGAACAAAATGAACTAGCAAGCAAAATAGAGACAGACTCAGCTAGGGGTAGGGAATTTGAGAAAAAAACCAAACTCATGGACAGGGGGACAACAGTGTGGCAATTTCTGGATCTGGAGTTGGAGGAGGGTAAAGGGGATACAAATGATGTATTGTGGGACTATATGTACGAAACCTCTGTAATTTTGTCACCCCAATAAACTTAATGTAAAGGGAAAAAATAAGGAGCAAGGTTAATGAAGATAATAGTATATTTAGATGATCTCAATGGACAAAATCATGATACAATGGAATTAAACTATATATAATATTTTTAACACACTTTCATAGTGTATTGTATATATTCCCATCTCCAATATGTTTACGACTTCTTCCATGAAAACATGGTCTTCATTGGTGGTGGTGGTGGTGGTGGGGAATCAAGGACTTTGAGGAGATTCCTCCCAGAAGAGTTGGAGAGGAGCAAACATCCATTCAGCCCGGGGGGGGGGGGGGGGGGGTACACCTCTAAAGCGTCCACGTTAAGGTCAACAGTCCTTGAGGCCCCAGGTGGGTTCCGTGGGTGGGCGGAGGTTTAAACACCCTACAGCAGTTAAGGAGAGCCAGTCTTTAACATACACACGCCCCACGCACACATCCCGAGACCCTCCTTTCTGGGGGGGTGGGGCGGGCGCTGCCCTCACACAGGAAAGTAAGGAAACCCGGTGGTAAGAAAAACCGTAACTTCCAGCCATTCAAACTTTCTCGCCCATGTCAACCCTTGGGCTGGCAACAGCCCCTATACCCCCGCGTCGCGGCCAGGTGGCGCTCGCGGCCTCACGTGGCGCGCACCTCGACACCCATCCGCCTCCCGCACACACCTGCCCCCAACTCCACCGCCCTCGGCGGGTGCAGCTGCGGCCCCGGAGCGCCTTTGTATAGCGCCCCACCAACCAGCCCTTCGACCGGGTAGATCCGCGCCCACGAGCTTACCGAAGGCCCGGCGGCCTCGCGGAGGCGGCGTCCTCTTCACCCAGCACGGGGGCAGGACGCTGAAGCGAGCCTGAAGGGCGCTCACACAGCGCCGACTGCGTCGCGCCGGCTCCCGCAGGCTAATCTCCGCGGGAGACTGAGTTCCAGGGCACGTCGGAGCGCGCCGGCGCGGGGAGGCTCACGTGATGGTGGGGCGGGGCTTAGTCACGTGATGACCCCGGCAGCGCGAGGTGACTCGGCTTTGGCGGACCCAGGAGAGGGAGGGGCCCAGGAACGGGTGAGGGAGCTGCCAACTAACTGGGCATTAGCGCTTGGTAAACAAGTGGGAAGCGCTGGGCGAACGCTCCTGGAGAAAAACGAGCGAAGGGCGAACCGGAAAGGACCCAGCGCTAGGGAGGCAAGAATGAAGCCGAGGGAAAGACAGTGGGGCGGTGGGCCCTGCGCGCTCCCGTCCTCGGCCCCACTGGCCTGGGAGTGCTGCTGAGCTAGGTCACTAGTCCACGGTCCCCGAAATTCCGCGGAGACTCGGAAAAAGAGACACACGCTACCTCAGTGGAACGAAATGGAACTCTGGAGTGGAGACATTGAGTCCATTATCCCGTTCATGCAGAACTGTCCTTTCCTGGAGCCACGGGAGCAAAGTGCTGGGCCAGCTGTGCACACTCGGGTCTTAGGAGTGTCCTGGGGTCTCAGAAGGGCCTTTCCAAGGTCAGGCGGCTTCAGAGCAGCGTGACCACTCATTCAGCCATTCATGCAGGCCCCCTGGGGGTTACAGTCCATTACCCAAAGTCATTCCAGTTTGCAGTGTGGCAGCCTGGAATCCAGAAATCAGAGTCAGTAAAGGTTTTTCATGGTGTTCCTGTGGCAGAGTTCTGCTGGACTGGGAATCTGGAAAGAGACCTGGCGAATGCCATTGTCACTTCACCCTTCTCAACCTCAGCTGTGAAAGGAGCATGTTGACTGAACTCAAAAGCTCCTTTTTCTAGTTATAAAATTCAGTGACTAAAAACGTAACTGATAAGAATTAGGACTTCAGTCCAGCGGTGTGGCTCAGTAGTTGAGCGTCTACTCATGTACCAAGAGGTTGCCAGTTCTTCCCTGGCAGGACACATGCCCAGGTTGTGGGCCAAATCCCCAGTGGGGGGCAGGCAGGAGGCGGCCAATCCATGTTCTCTCTCATGATGTTTTTCTCTCTCCTCCCTTCCTCTCTCTAAAATCAATAAAGGGAAAAAAAAAATTAAAGCGGGGGAGCCGGGAGACCCCCCCCCCCACCACAGGGAACCCAGGCGGAGCGGGGGAGCCGAGAGACCCCCCCCCCCACCAACGGAGGAAGCCGGCAACACACAGGAGAACTGAGCAAACTAAACAACAAAATTGACCCAGAGACATGGAGGGTGGAGTACGGGATGACGGGCCTCAGAGGAGGGGGGGAGGCGGGGGGAAAGAGATAAATCACAGAGCCTATGTGCATGGGTGCATAACCAATGGACATGGACAACAGGGATGGGGAGGTGGAGAAGGAGAAGGGGAGGGGGAGGAGGGTGTCAATGGGGGAAAAAAAGGAAAAACATCTGTAACAAAAACAAATTAATAATAAAAATATTTTTAAAAATAAAAAAAAAAGCATTAGGACTTCAGAAACCACTCATTCAGTAACTAGTTGTTGGTTGTGGCTATTATGGTGTTGGGATGAAATTTTAACAATGGGGTGGGGGGGCACAGCCAACATATGATTCAAGAGCCACTCTCTGAAATTAGCTCTTTTCTGTTCTTCAGCTCATACCTGAAGATGCCATTGTGTCTGGCTTCCTTATTACAAGCGAAACATCCAACTGTTCTTTAAAGGCTGCAAAGAACCCACTGGGAAATTGAAAAGACTTTAAGAGCTATAGTTTACCACCTTCTTATAAAATTAAATCTAATGGAGGGCTAACATTTTAAGATATTCTCCTTTTAGAAAGGAAAAATACCTAAGCCTGAGACCATACTAACTCTATCGTTGTACTTGCTACCACCCTTTCTGCGACACCGATGGTCTTTTTGGTCTCCCTTACTTTCTAACCTGTTGCCTTTACCATTCCCTTGTTCAGCATACTTCGAATTGCTGCTGTATGCTTTTGAAACTTTTTTTTTTTATAGAATCCCTTGTGATGTCTTTCAACAACCAAAACAAGGGCAGACTGCAAAGGAAACTGTCCTGATGGGAATGTGCTCATAACTTTATCTTCCCTACTCTTCAAACCTGAGTTGGACACCCTTGGTTTCAGCAACATTTTGTATATACTTGCCGATCTGCCTGTAACTCCACTTCTTATTTCAAAACCTAATCTCAGATTATACAATCCCACAGTATGCTGATCACTACCAACAGCAGATGCAGTCAGATAAAAAGAGCTCTCACCTGCTGAGCCAGTGTGGCCCAGTGGTTGAGCATAGACTCATGCACCAAGAGGTCGCGGATTCAATTCCCAGTCAGGGCACATGCCCAGGTTGTGGGCCTGATCCCCAGTGGGGGGCATGCAGGAGGCAGCAAATTGATGTTCTCTCTAATCAATGTTTCTATTTCTCTTTCTCTCTCTCTTCTTGCCTCTCTAAAATCAATAAAGAAAAAAAAAGAGCTCTCCCCCAAGTGTGTTGTTTTAAATTTAAAATGAACTGATGGGGCCCTGGCCAGTTTGGCTCAGCGGTTAGAGTGTCGGCCTGCGGTCCAGAGAGACCCGGGTTCGGTTCCCGCTAAGGGCATGTGCTTCGGTTGCGGTTTGTCCCCGGCCCTGGTTGGTCGTGCGGGTGGCAGCCACTCGATGTGTCACCTTCGCATGGATGTTTCTCTCTCTCTCTCTTCCTCTCTCTCCCTCCCACTCTATCTGAACAACAACAACAAAAAAATGAAAGAGTGTCCTTGGGTGAGGATAAAAATAAATAAATAAATAAATAAATAAATAAATAAATAAATAAATAAAATGAACTGATGGGGAGCTGTGAAATCACATGAAACATTGATTGTAGGTTAGTTTTTAAGTAACAGTGGTAGCATATGTCTGGTGCCTGTGCTCAGGGTCTCAACAGTTCATTTTCAGGATTTTGACATTTAATTTGCTTTTTATGAAGTAGCATAGAGTTCCAAAATGAAGAATTGAAAGGTAAGTTCCACAAAGGCAGGGACTTTGAGTTTGATGTATATATATACACACATCATATATACATCATATATATATACATACACACACACATGTATATGATTATATATCTTCCAAGTGCTTAAAAGTACTTGGTATGCAGTAGTCACACAACACATATCTGTTTAATGTATTTTTGAGTGAAACTAGTCTGTAGCCTGGCTGGTGTGGCTCAGTTGCTTGAGCATCACCCCCTGCACCAAGAGGTCTTAGGTTCTGCCCCCATATGGGGCATGCAGGAGGCAGCTGCTTGATGTTTCTGTCATCAATGTTTCTATCTCCCTCTCCTTTACTCTCTCTATAAAATCAATAAAAAACATATTTAAAAAGTGTACTCTATACAATGCTGAATAAACTTATCCTGATTTTCTAATTTTTAATAGGTAATCCATTTTTCTTTGTGCATTTCTAAATGAAAAAGCATAAAATTACATCTGGCATCACTGCTTTGACTAGACTATAGAGAAATAGGAATTTGTCGGTATCTATCAAAATTACAAATGCATATTTACTCTGAACCTACAATTTTACTTCTGGGCATTTATCCCACAGATGTATTTTCACACAGAGAAATAATAAGGTATTTCTTTTTTTTTTTATCCTCACCCGAGGACATTTTTGCATTTATCTTCAGATACAGCGGGAGGGAGAGAGGGAGGAAGAGAGAGAGAGAAACATCGATGTGAGAGAGACACATTGAGAGGTTGCCACCCACACGACCCCAACTGGGCCGTGGACAAACTGAATCCGAGGTATGTGCCCTTAGCGGGAACTGAACCCGGAACTCTCCGGTCAGAGGGCTGACGCTCTAACTGCTGATTCAAACCGGCCAGAGCTAATAAGGTATTTCTTATATTGCTGAAAATAGCAGATGATTGGGAACAACCTAAATAACCATCAACAGGACACTAGTTAAATTATGATATATCCATACATTTGAATATGTGCTATGTAGCTGTTAAAAAAAGACATTTAAAAAATGTTTTAATATTAAGATCTCCAAGGGTTTTTTTTGGTTAAATGAAAAAAAGGCAGCAAAATGGTGCAGAATAATGTATTGGCTGGTATATGCATTACACTAGGACAAACTAACGAAGTATGAGAAATGGGTGGATGGAGGACAGAAAAGACTTTTCACTGTTTTCATATCTAAGCTTTTGATATTCAGACCAAGAGAATAATTTACCTCTTCCAAAAATTAAACAAAAATGTTAAAAAAATTTTTCTGGTATCTTTACTTTGTTGTTAAAACATTCAGGCTTCATTTATTTTATCAAATATTTTGCCTGTTTAGAATAAGACTAGCAAGTTAGCCAATACATATATCAGGTAAATTTTTTAAAACATTTATTTTCATTAAGTTAAAGTTGTACAATATCGATTTCTTACTATAATAATTTAGGATCCAGCTACTACATGTGAGGCTTAATATAACTTGTATCAAATGTATATACGCAGGTGCCCTGACTAGGGCAGGGATGGGACCTGCAACCCAGGTACCTGCCCTTGACTAGAACAAACCTCTGACCCTTAAACGCTCTGACCAGGGGACCACACTGGCCAGGGCAAAGCTCTACCTTTTTTGTTTGTTTTTAATCCTCACTCAAGGATATTTTCCCACTGATTTTAACTTTTTGTTAATCGTCACCTGAGGATATTTTTCTATTGATTTCTAGAGTGGGAGCGGGGGGGGGGGGGGGGGGGGAGGGGAGAAACATCGATTATGACAGAGACATAGATTGGTTGCCTCCCCAACGACCGGATCCTCCCATGCCTAGAATTGAACCCGCGATCCTTCTCTCTGCAGTCCCTAGCTCTAACCACTGGTCCAAACCAGCCAGGGCAGCCCTGCCCCTTTTTGAGGGCCTACTCCGCCTAATCATAACTTCGTGTTCTGAGTAAACATAAATGGGTTCGTAGTTTACAAGTGACTCATTTACTGGCCAGAAACGTTCTCTTACTGGAAAACCTCGGGTTTCCAGTTGGATGAAAACTAAACTCTCTTCCCTTGCAGGGGTTTGCTTGGTACCAAAATGCTTTCCTCTCCACTGTCGCATCTCCAAGTGAACCATGGCTGTTTCTCCGCTACACTGACGCACAGACAGGGTCATCACCGGGGACGGGACGGGGGTGGCGGCAGCAAGCTGGACCTAAGGAAGGGCAGGCAGGCCTCCCGAGGTATCGCGTCCAGTGGGGTACCCGAGCCTAAGGCGTTTCTCAGGAAGGCGAACTCTACAGAGCTGTGTGAATGAGGAGGCTCCTGAGGCTCCACATGACGTGCCCACCGCCAGGAGCGACCCACGACGCTCGCGGAATTCGGGTTGCGGTCAGCAACCACCTGCAGTTTTGTATTCAACTGATTGGCTTTCGGGGGCACGCACGGTCAGCGAGGCAGCTCCCAGTTCCCAGACGCGCTTTAGGCCCCGCGGCGGACTCAGCCTTTCTCAGGAGCCCCATACTTGTTTCCGTTCCCCGCTCCGCCCCCTGGCCAGATCCTACTCTTCACCTTGACCCCCTAACCGGTCCCCCCCCGCCCCACCCCGCCTTACCGCCCCTTGGCCCTTCTCCTAGCCCCCGTTCCATTTGTTGCATTGTCAGCGTCGCACTCCCGCCTGGCGGCCGGCAGGGGGCAGAGTTCGAGATTGGATTTTGCCGCCGAGCGGCCCCCGGGAAGCGGTCGCAGAGCTCGGGAGGGGAGGGCGGGGCTCGCGCGCGGACGTAGTCCGGGCGACTGGTGCGCTCCTTTTGGTCCGTATTCGTGGGGAGGCCGTGGCTGCCGCATCAGAGCTGACGTGGACGACGTGGGGCCGCCGCCAGCGCCGCGTTGCTGGCTTGCGGTCCCCACCTCCTCGCGTCCGTAAGCAGTGACGAGGCCGCTACGTAAATCCCTTCGCGGTGGGTAAGTGGCGCGCCGGCCAGGACTAGAGACCCAGGAGCTGGGACGCGGCGCAGGAGGCGGAGGAAGGAGGCGGGGCGGCGCCGGGGCCGCGGGTCCGGGATGGAAGCGGCGGGGGCGGGGCGGCAGGCTTCCGGGGCGGCCTCCCCGCCGGCCAGGGCCGGACCGGTCCGCTCTTGGTCGCCTCCGCGTTGGCAGTACAGCGGTTCCGAGCGTGGGGCTGTTCGCCTGCGCTCAGCTTGACCCCTTTGAACTTGGTACGTGTTGGAAAAGTCTTTTTGGAAAAGCCTTCTTGCTCCGATGAGCGTGGTCCTCTGTAAAGAAAGAGGAAACAAGAACTAAGGACGTTGGTTTTATTTGTCACGATGAGTAGCACCAGAGTCCCAGTTTTATGTACTCAGTTGGGATATAAATTAACGTTAACCCGTTTCTTCTCCGAAACATAAATCTGAGAGACAATGTTGACTTATTTTGAGCCCCCAGGCATGATCTGATGAGATAGTGCTAAGAGCAAATCCGCCACAAATAGCGGTTTCTCTTATTGTTTACTTTTGATTTTTGCCTTTTTAGGGCCACCTAGCAAGGCTCCTAGGACATGCTTAACAGGGAATAAACAAATTGTCAATCTAGCCTTTTATCCTACAACTTCTTGCGAGTCTATCGGAGCCCTCAGTTTGAAATCATCTGTTTCCTGAGTTGTCAGTTTCCGGTCAGAAATTCTGATTTAAAGGATCAGCCTGAAAGTCTAAAACTAAAAGTCCCTTTCAACACTGAGGTTTACCTACGTGGCTTGCATAGAATTTCTTTATTTTCTGCTTAATATGTGGGGCCCATGAGAGTGCAGCCACCTTCCCATGACAGAAATATAAATCTAGGTGCATAGTGATAGAGGTGCAGTGTGAAAATTGTATTAGATTAGGTTAATAACTCATGTTTTTTATTTTAGGCGCTACATTTCCTTCCTTTTCTTTACACTCTTCTTGGGTAACAAGCTGCTTTCCTTTAATAAGTCACAGTAGTCTTTAAACCTTTGATCTTAAAGTAACTTTTTTCCCCTAAGGAAGGCAAATTGCAAACAGTGTGTTTTGGCCAATGAATGTTAAGTAGTAAAACTAATGTTTAAACCCAGCTAGTGTGGCTCATTATGGATTGTCTTCCCCTGGAGTGAGAGGTCCTGGTTGGATTACTGGTCAGGGCGCATGCCCAGGTTGGGGGCTCAATCCCCAGTAGGGGGTGTGCAGGAGGCAGCCTATCAATCTTTCTTTCTCACATCGTGTTTCTCTCTCTCTCTCCCTTCCTCTTTCAAAAAAATCAATAAAAACATTAAAAAAAAAAAACTATTGTTTAAGGAACTACATACTGATCCAAACGTAACTTTTAAAGAGATACTTAAATGAATGTGATCCTGGATGAGTCAACACTGAAAGTATTGTCATAGAAAGTATTGGTAATTACTCAAAACATTTTTGTTGAATTTATAAATAGATCAATGTAAGCAAATGCTTTCCCATTGACAAGCTGGCCAACCTGGAGTTGTTTTGATGAGTGTGAAGCTGTAATTACACTGTTTTGTGTACATATTTTTGTAAGAGTATATGAATAAATTTTTATTGGATGTGGAAACACAGAGGAGCTCCTTAGTCTTTGTGTTTTTTCATTGTCCCGGAAGGTTAATGAAATTTGTTTCTATTGATGAATTTAACAAACTCCAGACTTCATAGATTACTCTTGTTTTCTACTGAGGCAAGTCATTCCATGATTAAAATATGAAATCTTGTTTAGAGTCAAGGCCCATTTCATGAAAAGCAGGGAAGAATTTCAGATTATTAACATATATAAGGAATCCTGACTGAATCTTTACCAGTGTACACATATATTTCTGATTCTGACTGTCTTCCCCATCTTGATATTCTCTGCAAGTATTGGGCCAGAAAATTAGGCCAGATTTATTGCTGAAGTGGGTAAAAAAAAACACTCAAATGCCCTGTTCCATTTAGATAGACTTTATTTATTTTTTTTTGGACCGTGTCTTTATTTATTTATTTATTTATTTATTTATTTATTTATTTATTTATTTTACTTTCTTAAAATTATTTCTTTTTTTTTTTTAATTTTATTGTTGAATGTATTACAGATGTTCCTCATTTTCCCCCCATTGCCCCCCTCCTCCCCATTTCCGCCCCCCTCTTGCTTTTCCCCACACTGTTGTCTGTGTCCATTAGTTATGCATATATACATATAAGTTCTTTGGTTTATTTCTTCCCACCCCCCAACCCCCCTTCCCTTTGAGGTTTGTCAGTCTAACAACCAATTTATACTTCTTAATCAGTCTAACAACCAATTTATACTTCTTAATCCCTTCACCTTTTTCACCCCTCCCCCCAGCCCCTACCCATCTGGTAACCAACAAAAGTTCTCTGTATCTATGAGAATGTTTCTGTTCTTCTTGTTCATTTTGTTTGTAGATTCAATTGTTGATAGATATGTATTTATTGCCATTTTGTTTGTTCATATTTTTTTATCTTTTTCTTAAAGAAGACCCTTCAACATTTCATATAATAATGGTTTGGTGGTGATGAACTCCTTTAGCTTTTCCTTGTCTGGGAAACTCTTTATATGGCCATCGATTCTAAATGACAACTTTGCAGGATAGAGTAATCTTGGTTGTAGGTTCTTGCTTTTCATCACTGTGAATATTTCTTGCCACTCCCTTCTGGCCTGCAAAGTTTCTTTTGAGAAATCAGCTGACAGTCTTATGGGAACTCCCTTGTAGGTAACTAACTGCTTTTCTCTTGCTGCTTTTAAGATTCTCTCTTTGTCTTGAACCTTTTGCATTTTGATGATGATGTGTCTTGGTGTGGGCCTCTTGGGGTTCATCTTGTTTGGGACTCTCTGTTCTTCCTGGACTTGTATGTCTGTTTCCTTCACCAAGTTAGGGAAGTTTTCTGCCATTATTGTTTCAAATAGGTTTTCAATTTCTTGTTCTCTCTCTTCTCCTTCTGGCACCCCCAAGATGCGAATGTTGGCACGCTTGAAGTTGTCCCAGAGGCTCCTTACACTATCCTCATTTCTTTGGATTCTTTTTTCTTTTTGCTGTTTTGATTGGGTGTTTTTTGCTTCCTTATATTCCAAATCGATGGTTTGCTTCTTGGATTTACCTACTCTACTATTGAATCTGTGTAAACTATTCTTTATTTCAGTTAGTGCCTCCTTCATATCTGACTGGTCCTTTTTTATGCTCTTGAGGCCCTCTCTGAGTTCACTGAGGTTCTCACTAAGTCCATTGAGCATCCTTATAAGCAGTATTTTGAACTCAGCATCTGTTAGGTTGCTTAACTCCATTTCACTTAGTTCTTTTCCTGGAGTTTTGTTCTGTTCTTCCATTTGGGACCTGTTTCTTTGTCTCCTCATTTTGGCTGCCTCCCTCTGTTTGTTCCTATGTATTACTTAGCAAGAGGTATAGGGCTAGCTGAGACCAGATGCTGCTTGTTTGAATGATTTTAGGAAAAGCTGAAGCAGGCTCCAAGACAGGCCAATCCTATGGTGAAGCAACTGGCAACAGCTTGGGTGGGCCTGGAAGTTGGGTGGGGCGGGGCCTCAGGGAATCACCAGGGCGGGGCCAACAGTGTGAGCCAGGTAGCTGGAGTCCCAGATATGGCGGCGTCTGCCGGCTCAGGAAGGGCTCACCAAAGGAACAAAAGCCTCTGTTAGCACATCTGTCCAGGAGAAAGCTGCCTCTCCAGCCCTCGCTCCACTGCCAAACAGCTCAGTTCTTCCCCATATGAATCTGGTGCCTTTCAGGCTGCCTCCCCCACGCTGGAGCCTGGAGGGTGGGAGTCCGAGTAAGTCCGAGCGCGGGCCCTTTAAGAGGAGCTGCGGGGGCTCCAGCCGCCTCAGCCTCAGTTCCCGCTGGTTTTTCCAGCCAGAAGTGATGGGGATTCTCTTCCTGGCACTGGGACCCTGAGCTGGGCACCTGGTGTGGGACGGGGACCACTCAGCCCTCTGGGAGGACCTTCCCAGCCGAGGTATCCCAATTTTTATCTGCCACACGTGGGTGTGGGACCAGCCTGTCGCGCCTCCGCCCCTCCTACCAGTCTCGATGCGGCTTCTTTAATTTCGTAGTTGTAGGACTTCCATTCAGCTTGATTTCAGGCGGTTTTGAATGATGGTTGTTCTGTAGTTTAGTTGTAACTTTGATGTGGTTGTGGGAGGATGCGATACCGCATTTACCTACGCCGCCATCTTGACCGGAAGTCTTTCAAGACCCATTTAGATAGACTTTAAAAAAATAAAACTGAACAGTGCAAACACTTAACAGCTGAATCATTGATATTTGACATGTAAATTGGTCATTAAGGAAATAAGCCCGAAATGTTGAATTCTGTTAAGTATTTCTACTATCAGTTTAAGAAATAGCCCTGGCCGGTTTGGCTCAGCGGTTGGAGAGTCCCCGGTTTGGTTCCCGCTAGGGGCACATACCAAAAAACAAACAAACAAACAAAAAAACACATTCAAACCTATAGATAATTTTTGTGAGTTTATTTGAGCCAAATTGTCGACAGTTGCTGGGAAGCAAAATCTGAACGGATTGAGATAATGCTCCAGAGAAGGGGAGTTATGTACCTTATTTTGTACATTACAATCAAAACAGCAGATGGAAGTAGGTTACATGAAATCCATAGGTGATAGATTAGGGAGGTGGGAGAAAGCAAAGTAGGGAAAACTCTGGGATTGGATAAAAAGTAAAATGATAGACATCTTTCTTTTTTCCTTTATTGATTTTAGAAAGAGAGAAACATTGATGAGAGAGAACATCAATTGGCCACCTCCTGCATGCCCCTCACTGGGGATCAGACCCACAACCTGGGCATGTGCCCTGACTGGGAATGGAACTGGCGACCTCTTGGTGCATGGGTCGACGCTCAACCAGTGAGCCACACCTGCTGGGAGATAGACACATCTTTTACATAGATGGGTACAGGATACTTAACATTAACAAGTAAAAGGAAAATTGCATTGACATTCCAAAGATATACTATCTTAGATGCAAAAAGACAATAGACAGGCTTAGTTAAGGTAAAGATTGACTTTTTCTCTTTTCTTTTGATTAATTTATTTTTTATTACAGATATCTGTCCATTTTCCCCCATTGACACCCTCTTCTTTACTCTCACCTTCCACCTTCAACACACTGTTGTCTGTGTCCATTGGTTATGCATATATGCATAAAAGTTATTTGGTTTACTCCCCCCCCCCCCCCACGTACCTCTGAGGTTTGTCAGTCTATTCCCTACTTCTATCTCTCTGGATCTATTTTCTTTATCAGCTTATATTGCTCATTATATTCCATAAATAAGTGAGATCATGTGATACTTATCTTTCTCTGATTGGCTTATTTCCCTTAGCATAATACTCTTCAGGTCCTTCTATGTTGTCTCAAAGACTAAGAGATCTCTCTTTCTTACACCTGCATAGTATTTTATTGTGTAAATGTACCATAGCTTTTTTATCCACTCATCTACTGATGGACACTTAGGCTGTTTCCAGATCTTCTATTGTAAATAGCACTATTATGACCATAGGGGTGAATATATTCTTTCTGATTGATGTTTCAGACTTCTTAGGATATATTCCTAGAAGTAGAATCACTGGGTCAAATGGCAGTTCCATTTTTAATTTATTAAGGAAAAATCATATCATTTTCCATAGTGGCTGCACCACTCTCCAATCCCACCAGCAGTATAATGGAGTACCCTTTTCTCCACATCCTTGCCAGCACTTGTTGTTTGATGATTTGTTAACGGCAGCCATTCTGGCAGGTATAAGGTGATACCTCGTAGTCGTTTTAATTTGCATCTCGCTGATGATTAGTGACGTTGAGCATTTTTTCATATGTCTCTTGGCCATTTGTATGTCCTGTTTGGAGAAGTGTCTGTTCAGGTCCTCTGCCCACTTTTTAATTGGATTTCTTGTCTTTTTTTTTGTTGAGTTGTATGAGTACTATCTATATATTTTGGATATTAACCCCTTATCTGATATATCATTGTCAAATATGTTCTCCCATACAGTGGATTCCCTTTTCATTTAGATGCTGGTTTCTTTTACTGTTCAGAAGGTTTTTAGTTTGATATAGTCCCATTTATTAATTTTTTCCTTTATTTCTCTTGCCCTAGGCGATGTATCATTGAAAATTCTGCTACTTGTGATATCTGAGATTTTGCTGCCTACATATTCTAGGATTTTTATAGTTTCATGAGTTACATTGAAGTCTTTTATCCATTTTGAGTTTATTCTTGTGTATGGTGTAAGTTGGTGGTCTAGTTTCATTTTTTTTGCATGTAGCTGTCCAATTTTCCCAGCACCATTTATTGAAGAGACTGTCTTTTCTCCATTGTATGCTCTTGCCTCCTTTGTCAAATATTAATTGAGCATGATGTCTTACATTGATTTCTGGGTTCTCTATTCTGTTCCATTGATCTATCTGCCTGTTCTTGTGCCAGTGCCAGGCTGTTTTGATTACAGTGGCATTGTGGTATAACCTGATATCCGGAATTGTAATCCTTCCAACTTTGTTCTCCTTTTTCAAGATTGCTGTGGCTATTCGTGTTCTTTTTTGGTTCTATATAACCTTTGGTGTATTTGTTCTAGATCTGTGAAATATGCCATAGGTATTATAATAGGGATTGCATTGAATCTATAGATTGCTTTGGGTAGATGGACATTTTAATGATGTTGATTCTTCCAATCCATGAACATGGTATATGCCACCACTTTTATTTTAAGTATGTTTTTATTGATTTTTTTTTTTTCTCAGAGAGAGAGAGAGAAACACTGATGTAAGAGAGAAACATCAAACCAGGACCTCTCAATCCACGGAAGAACGCCAAACAAGTAAGCCACACCGGCTGGGCTACTTTTTAATATCTTCTTCTATTTATTTTTTCAATGTCCTATAGTTTTCTGAGAACAGGTCTTTTACCTCCTTGGTTAAGTTTATTCCTAGGTATCTTAATTTTTTAGTTGCAATGGTAAATGGGATTTTTGTTTCTTTTTTTTTAGTTTCTCTTTCTGTCTGTTCATTATTGATGTACAAAAATGCCAATGATTTCTGGATGTTGGTTTTGTATCCTGCTACTTTGATTAATTCATTATTAAATCTAGTAGATTTTTGGTGGAGTCTTTAAGGTTTTCTATGTGCAATATCATGTCATCTGCAAATAATGACAGTTTCAATTCCTCCTTTCCAATTTGGATGCCTTTTATATTTCATCATGTCTGATTGCTGTGGCTAAGACTTCCAGTACTATGTTAGATAAGAGTGGCAAAAGTGGGCATCCCTGTCTTGTTCCTGTTCTTATGGGAAATGCTTTTAGTTTTTTCCCTTTGAGTATAATGTTGGGTGTAGGTTTGTCATCTATGGCCTTTATTAGGTTGAAGTATGATTCTTCTATTCCCACTTTGCTGAGAGTTTTTATCAAAAATGGGTGCTGGATTATGTCCAGTGCTTTTCCAGCATCTATTCATATGATCATATGATTTTTATCTTTTATTTTGTTTATGTGGTATATTATGTTTATTGATTTGTGAATATTGTACCAGCCTTGCATCCCTGGGATAAATCCCACTTGGTTTTAGTGAATAATTTTTTAAATATATTGCTGAATTCGATTTGCTAATATTTTGTTGAGGATTTTGGTGCCTATGTTCATCAGGGATATTGGCTTGTAATTTTCTTTCTTTGTAGTGTCTTTATCTGGTTTTGGGATTAGGATTATTTGACCTCTTAAAAAGAGCTTCGAAATCTTCCTTCATCTTGAATTTTCTGCAATAGTATGAGGAGAATAGGTGTTAGTTCTTCTTTGAATGTTTGGTAAAACTCCCCTGTGAAGCTGTCCAGACCTGGGCTTTTGTTTGCTGGGAGATTATTAATTACTGCTACTATTCCCTTAGTGTTTATTGGTCTGTTCAGGTTGTCTGACTCTTCCTGTTTAAGTTTTGGAAGACTTTATGATTCTAATAATTTGTCCATTTCACCTAGGTTGTCCACTTTGTTGGAATATAATTGTTCATAGTATTTTTTTTTACAACCCTTTGTATTTCTGTGGTATTAGCTGTTACTTCACCTCTTTCGTTTCTGATTTTAGTAATTTGGTTCCTCTTTGTTTCTTGATGAGTCTGACCAAAGGTTAATCAGTCTTGTTTATCTTTTCAAAGAACCAGTTCTTGCTTTCATTGATCATTTGTATTGTGTTTTTAGTCTCTATGTCATTTATTTCTGCTCTGATCTTTATTATTTCCTTCCTTCTACTAACTCTGGGTTTTTCTTTTTGTTCTCTTTCTAATTCTTTAAGTTGTAGGGTTAGATAGTTTAGCAGAAAGTTTTCTTGTTTCTTGAGGTAGGCCTGTAGTGCTGTGAACTTCCCTCTCAGGACAGCTTTCACTGTGTCCCATAGATTTTGTGATGTTGTGTGTTCATTTTCATTAGTTTCAAAGAAGTTTTTTTATTTCTTCCTTGATCTCATTGGTAACCCATTCATTGTTCAATAACATTGCTATTTAGCCTCCATGTGTTTGAATGTTATTGAGTATTTTTATTGTAATTAATTTCTAGTTTCATCCCATTGTGATCTGAGAAGATGCTTGATATGATTTTAATCTTCTTGAACTTGTAGAGACTTAGTTTGTGTCTTATCATGTGGTATGTCTTTGAGAAAGTTCCCTGTGTACTTTAGGAGAATGTATATTCTTCAGCTTTGGGGTGAAATATTCTGTAAATATCAATGAAATCCATCTGATCTAGTACATCATTTAGGGTCTCTGTTTCCTTGTTAATTTTTTGTCTAGATCTAGCCAGTGATGTCAGTGGGTGTTGAAGTCCTCTACTATGATTGCATTGCTGTCGACCTCTCCCTTGAAGTCCTCCAGAAGGCTTTTAATATATTTTGGTGCTGCTATATTTGGTGCATGTATGTTTACCAAGGTTATATTCTCTTATCAGATTGATCCCTTTAATATTATGTAGTGACCTTCTTTGTCTCTTATTATGGCCTTTATTTTGTTTTTTTTTGTTTTTGTTTTTTGGCCTTTATTTTGAAGTCTATTTCATCAGTATTTCTACCCCACTTCCATGGAAAAATTTCGTTTCCACTTGCATGGAAAATTTTTTCCCCTCCTTTCACTTTCATCCTGTGTGTGTCTTTTGTTCTGAGGTAAGTCTCTTGTGAACAGCATATATATGGTTTTCTTATCCTGGCAGCTGCTCTATGTCTTTTGATTGGAGCATGTAAGCCATTTATGTTTAAGGTTAATATTGATAGGTACTTATTTGTTGCCATTTTAATTCTTTGTGCCTGTGTTCCTCTCTCTATATTTCTTCTTCTTCTTACAACAGTTCCTTTAGCAATTCTTGCAGTGCTGGTTTGGTAGTAGTAAATTCCTTTAACTTTTTTTTTGTTTGTGAAGCCCTTTATTTCACCTTCCAATTTTGAATGATAGCCTTGCTGGATTCAGTCCCTTGCTTTTCATTTCTCTGTGTAATTCATAGCACTCACTTCTGGCCTGCAGTGTTTCTATTGAGAAATCATCTGACAATCTAATGGGAGCTCCCTTGTAGGTAACCTTCTGTCTCTCTCTTGCTGCGTTTAAGATTCTACCTTTGTCATCTTGGCCAGTTTGACTTGGCGTTTAGAGCGTCAGGCCATGGACCAAAGAGTTGTAGGTTTGATTCCGGTCAAGGACACGTACCTTGGTTGCAGTTTGGTCCCCGGCCCTGGTCGGGGTTGTGCAGGAGGGAATCAATCGATGTTTCTCCCTCACATCAATATTTCTCTCTCTCTCTGTCTCTCTCTACCTCCCACTCTTTCTGAAAATAAATGGAAAAATATCCTCAGGTGAGGATTTAAAAATATATTAAAAATAAAGTGCAATAACCCTGGCCTGTTTGGCTCAGCGGTTGGAGCGTCAGCTTGCGGACCAGAGAGTCCCAGGTTAGGTTCCCGCTAGGGGTACGTACCAAAAAAAAAAAAAAAAAAAAAAAAAGCAATAAATAAATCTCATTAAAAATATTCTTTCTTTGTCTTTAATGTTTGCCATTTTAATTGTGATGTGTCTAGGTGTGGGTCTTTTCGGTTTCCTCTTGATTGGGCCTCTCTGTGTTTCCTGGACTTGTGTGACATATTCCTTCACCAGGTTAGGGAAGTTTTCTGTCATTATTATTTCTTTAAACAGGTTCTCTATTCCTTTCTTCCATTCTTCTCCTTCTGGTACCCCTATGGTGTGAATACTGTTACTTGTGTTGTTCCAAAGCTCCCTTAAACTCTCCTGCTTTTTAATTTTTTTTCCCATTTGCCTCTCTAATTGGTTGTCTTTATCTACCTTATCTTCTAAGTCACTGATTTGGTCTTCAACTTCTTCTAATCTACTATAAAATCTTCCTAGGGTACTTTTTTTATATCAGCTATGTCATACTTCATTTCCACTTGTTTTATTCATAGCTTCTACTTCTGCACCAGTGTAAACAAAAGAAGTGTTCTCACTGAGCTCTTTATAATTCTCATTAAGTTCCTTTTAATTCTCACCAAGTTGTTTGAAAACCCTTAAAACTTTGCTTTGAATTCTTTGTCTGACAAACTGCTTGCCTCCATTTCATTTAGTTCCGTTTTTGGTGATTCTTCATTTTCTTTCATTTGGGGGTTGTTTCTTTGTCTCACTAATTTAGCAGTTAGTAGTTTGGGGCCAAGTGATGTGCATTGGGACATGTAGGCAGGTTGGTGTGTATCAGATAAGAATTCTATGCCTCCCAGTCTTGGTATGGTGGACTTATTTGGGGACCTTGTGGAGTAGTCTCCTTGCTCTTCTGAGGTGGGTGCTCTCGGAATGACTATTGTGTGGGGTATGTGGGCTCTCCTGTTGAATTTGGGTCTTGATTAATGTTCGTTTGTGGGTGGGCTCAGCTCTCAGGGTTGTTGACTGTTAGTCTCAATCTTAACCCTGTCATGCCATCTGTTATATAGGTGTCGATAGAACAAAACAAAGCAAAACTTGACCCAACCAAAAAGAACCCTCCTCAGAATATCAGCATCAACAATAATAAAAGCAACCTCCTCAACAAAAAGACAAATTTGAAAGACAAATAAACAAAAAAAAACACACTTCCTCTCTCTCTCTCTCTCTCTCTCTCTTACACACACACACACACACACACACACACACACACACACACAGAAAAAGAATACTAGGAGGCATGAGACCAAAAGCATTAGAAGGAGAAGAAAATGAAAGTAAAGAACGCAAAGCAAAACCAGACTAAAGAAAAAAGAACCTGAAAAAAAAATATATCAGCATCAACAATGATAAAAGCACCAGTCTCAACAAAAAGATTAATAGACAAAGAGAAAACATGCACATGCACACGCGCATGCACACACACACAATACTGGAAAGCGTGAGACCAAAAGATGTAGGAGAGGGAGAAAAAATAAAAAAGTATGTGAGGGCAAAGAAGGCAGAGGCCATAAATAGGGTTAGTATAAAAAATAAAATGTAGAAAATAGTAATTTTAGAAAGTAATAATGCTAAATTGAATAAAATATAGAATAGGAAAGTAAAAAATGGGAAAAGAAAAGAAGAAAAATAATTGAATTACACACACACACAGCAAAACAACCACAACCACACCAACAAAACCTTGGATCTGCTATTTATGGAATTTACTGGATTTTGCTCCAATGTTGTTGGATCTGGCCCCTTGGTGTGTGGGTCTCTGTCCTCTAGGGCAGTTCTCTGCTGCAGGCTGATGTGAATAGCTGTCCCTGCCTGGCCCTGGGCCTCCCAGCTGAAGCCCTGCAGGGTGGGATCCCAGGTAATCCAGTGGGTGGGGCTTCCCTAGCTCAGAGGCTGGGTCAACTCTGGGGCTCACTACTTGAATGTATTTGTTTTGGGCTGCTTTCCCTTCCCCCATGGCACTGGGCCCTATGGGGTATCAGGTCCACTCAGGATGATTTAAACAGATTTACGTTGGGGGTCGTGCATGTAGCTTATAGGAGGGGCAGGCAGTGTTTTCCTCTCCTTCCAGTGTCTCAGCTCTGCCTGAGTTGCTGGTACCCCATGGTTGCCACCCCAAGCAGGGGAGGATAGCAAAAAAAAAAAAAAAAAAAAAAAAAAAAAGGAAACAGAAAAAAAAAAACTCCACCCTGGCTCTGGCTGCTTTAGCTCAGCGGTTAGAGCGTCCACCCATGGTCCAGAGAGGCCCAGGTTCGGTTCCCGCTAAGGGCACGTACCTCAGTTGCAGTTTGTCCCTGGCCCCAGTTGGGGTCGTGTGTGTGGCAGCCAGTCAATGTGTCTCTCTCACATCGATGTTTCTCTCTCGCTCTTTCTCCCTCTCTCCCTCTTGCTCTATCTGAAGTTGAATGCAAAAGTGTCCTTGGGTGAGGACAAAAAAACCAAACCAAACCAAACCAAACCACCCTGCTTGGCTCTTTAATCTTTCAGCACCTCCTGGCTCTTGCTGGGTGGAATTTCTGCCCAGGCTCCCTCCCAGCCAGGAGTCCAAATCCCCAGTGCCTCCAGGCTCTGCTACTGGGGTGTGGATTTCCAACCCAGAGCTCTTCCACCAGTGGGGGAAGGGACACCTCCTCTTTGCTAAAGGTGGGGAGGAACACACCTCTTTCTTTTCTTTTTTTTTTTTTTAACTTATTTTTATTGTTGAATGTATTACAGATGTTCTTCATTTTTCCCCCATTGACCCCCTCCTCCCCATTCCTGCCCCCCTCCTGCCTTTCCCCACACTGTTGTTGTCTGTGTCCATTGGTTATGCATATATACATATAAGTTCTTTGGTTTATTTCTTCCCACCCCTCCCACCCCCCTTCCCTTTGAGGTTTGTCAGTCTAACAACCAATTTGTACTTCTTAATCCCTTCACCTTTTTCACCCATTCCCCCAACCCCCCTCCCATCTGGCAACCAACAAAAGTTCTCTGTATCTATAAGAATGTTTCTGTTCTGTTTTTTCATTTTGTTTGTAGATTCAATTGTTGATAGATAAGTATTTATTGCCATTTTATTTGTTCATTTTTTTTTAATCTTTTTCTTCAAGAAGACCCTTCAACATTTCATATAATAATGGTTTGGTGGTGATGAACTCCTTTAGCTTTTCTTTGTCTGGGAAACTCTTTATATGGCCATCAATTCTAAATGACAGCTTTGCAGGATAGAGTAATCTTGGTTGTAGGTTCTTGCTTTTCATCATTCTGAATATTTCTTGCCACTCCCTTCTGGCCTGCAAAGTTTCTTTTGAGAAATCAGCTGACAGTCTTATGGGAACTCCCTTGTAGGTAACTAACTGCTTTTCTCTTGCTGCTTTTGAGATTCTCTCTTTGTCTTGAACCTTTTGCATTTTGATGATGATGTGTCTTGGTGTGGGCCTCTTGAGGTTCATCTTGTTGGGGACTGTCTGTTTCCTTCACCAAGTTAGGGGAGTTTTCTGCCATTATTGTTTCAAATAGGTTTTCGATTTCTTGTTCTCTCTCTTCTCCTTCTGGCACCCCCAAGATGCGAATGTTGGCACGCTTGAAGTTGTCCCAGAGGCCCCTTACACTATCCTCATTTTTTTGGATTCTTTTTTCTTTTTGCTGTTTTGATTGGGTGTTTTTTGCTTCCTTATATTCCAAATCGATGGTTTGCTTCTTGGCTTTACCTACTCTACTACTGAATCTGTGTAAATTATTCTTTTTTCAGTTAGTGCCTCCTTCATTTCTGACTGGTCCTTTTTTATGCTCTTGAGGCCCTCACTAAGTTCACTGAGGTTCTCACTAAGTTCATTGAGCATCCTTATAAGCAGTGTTTTGAACTCAGCATCTGTTAGGTTGCTTATCTCCATTTCGCTTAGTTCTTTTCCTGGAGTTTTTTTGTTTTTTCATTTGGGACCTATTTCTTTGTCTCCTCTTTTGACTGCCTCCCTGTGTTTGTTTCTATGTATTACTTAGCGAGAGGTATGGGGCTAGCTGAGACCAGATGCTGCTTGTTTGAAAGAATTTAGGAAAAGCTGAAGCAGGATTCAAGACACGCCAATCCTATGGTAAAGCAGCTGGCAACAAGTTGGGTGGGCCTGAAAGTTGGGTGGGGTGGGGCCTCAGGGCATCACCAGGGTGGGGCAAACAGTGTGAGCCAGGTTGCTGCAATCCCAGATATGGCGGCTGTTTGCCATCCCAGGGAAGGGCTCACCAAAGGAACAAAGGCCTCTGATAGCATGTCTGCTAAAGAGAAAGCTGCCTCTCCAGCCCTCGTTTCAATGCCAAACAATTCAGTTCTTCCCCTGCCGGGGTCCAGCCTTGGCAGGTCCAGGGGTTCCCAAAGGTGTGGACGGAGTTGGCGAGAGAGAGAGAGAGAGAGAGAGAGAGAGAGAGAGAGAGAGAGAGAGAGAGAGAGAGAGAGAGAGAGAAAGAGAGAGAGAGAGAGAGAGAGAGAGAGAGAGAGAACGCAACGTGGGAGACAGAAAATACTTGATCTTTTTTCTGCTTTGTCTTAATGCTTCTTCTTCTGCTTCTGCCTCCGACTAGCAGAATCTTTTATTATGTATATAGATCCACAGGTTACATTGTTTCCCCCAAACCTTTTAGGCAAAAAAGTACAGACATTCTTTTGGTTGTTTACCCAACTCTTATGTATATTACATGTTAATTACTAACTATTTTCACCCTTAACCCAGACATCCTCTTAAACTCCTGACCCTTCCTTCTATCTAAGATCCTCTTAAGCTTCCACATTTCTATCCTAAATATTCATTATTTTCTTGCTTTTCTTCCTGCAATCTTTGCTACCATCTACATCATTAGTCATCTACATGTTACTTCTATAATAATTTCTGACAGCTAACAGATAGACAGAGAAAGCAGAGATTAGTCTCCTTCAGTTGCCATCCTGCATTTTTATTTTCCCATTTACTTTATATCTTCAGTCACTGTTCTTCGTGATTCCTGCCACACAGTGAATCCACTTCTCCAGGGACAATGTCAAACCATGGAGCTCACCCGAGAGTATGTCATACTGTGGTGGTCCTCGTATCTCCAGGGACTATGTCAAACCATGGTATCTCCAGGGACTATGTCAAACCATGGAGCTCACCCGAGACTATGTCATACCGTGGTGGTCCTCGTATCTCCAGGGACTATGTCAAACCATGGTATCTCCAGGGACTATGTCAAACCATGGAGCTCACCCGGGACTATGTCAAACCATGGTGGTTGCTGTTCCAGTGACACCGCTCCCAACGTTCCCCATATGACTCTGGTGCCTTTCAAGCTGCCTCCCCCATGCTGGAGCCTAGAGGGTGTGAGTCCAAGTAAGTCCGTGCATGGGCCCTTTAAGAGGAGCTGCTGGGGGCTCCAGCCGCCTCAGCCTCAGTTCCCGCTGGTTTTTCCAGCCAGAAGTTATGGGGACTTCTCTTCCTGGCACTGGAACCCTGAGCTGGGTGCCTGGTGTGGGACGGGAACCCCTCAGTCCTCAGGGAGGACCTTTCCAGCTGAGGCATCCTCCTAATTTTTATTTGCCACACGCAGGTGTGGGACCAGCCCTTCGCTCCTCCTCCCCTCCTACCAGTCTCGATGTGCCTTCTTCTTTAATTTTGTAGTTGTAGGACTTCCATTCAGCTTGATTTCATGTGGTTTTGAATGATGGTTGTTCTGTAGTTTAGTTGTAACCTTGATGTGGTTGTGGGAGGACGCGATATCGCGTTTACCTATGCAGCCATCTTGACCGGAAGTTGGAACACACCTCTTTCCCTGGACACTCTGACTAGCCCCTGTCAAAGTTCTTTCAGTGAATATTTAGCCTCTCAGATTCACTGCTGTGTGATCTGCTCAGACCCCTCCTCAGGTCTGCCGTTCTGCTTTGTCGCCCCTCCAACACCCACAGTCAGGGAGAGCTTCCCATGCACTTTTTTGTTGTAACCACGCACTTTCTTTTAGCTTGGGATAGTGCTGAGTCCCCCTGATTGGCCAACTCACCTCTGATTCCTACTGTCGATGCTATGTGAGCTGCCCTCCCCTTTGTTGTTCTCATTTGGGGATCTCTGTGTGGGCTGAGTTGTCCTCTCCCGGGGGGCAGGAACTGTACCTTCCCTCCATCTTCCCATCTGTGCTGCACAGCTGCATGAATTCCCTCACCCACTTCTCCTGTCCCTTCTCCGTGCTCCCCGCTTGCAGCATTTCCAGCAGCTATTTTCAGGTGGTTTTTCAAGTTGAATGTTCTGCAGTATAGCCTCAAGTCTGGTCCTATGCTAGAGCAAATGAACGGAACTTCCTTAGGCTTCAGCCAGCTTGTCTTCTTGATCAAATATTGACCTTTTTCGAAGAAGATGCTAGCTTAGGACATGACTACCTGCTGTAAACTGCTTTTAGTTAAAAAGTTTTAATTTCAGACCATCCTTTGTGGTTACTTTAGGTATTTGAGTTTGCAAGGCCGCTCAGGCCTTCCCTGAGCTTGTCAGGTTAGCATGTGGCCCCTTTTTGTTCACACTACTTTATTGAACTGATACATTCCACATATGAAAGTCAACTTGGAGAAGAGTTATTATTGTGCATTGAATTTGATTTCAATATTATCAGCACAGATATATAGATTATAAAAGTGTAGATTTCAGGGTGTTTCTCTTCTGTTTCACATAGGTAGAAATAAACATTTAAAGTCATTTGTTAATATCCTTTTAAAGAATACATAAGGTGCCCTGGCCGGTTTGGCTCAGCGGTTAGAGCGTCGGCCTGCGGTCCAGAGAATACATAAGGTACTTCAAATACCTTTTACCATAGGAACTTCCCAATAAACACTGCTATTATGAGTAAATGCTTTAGGCTCTCTGGTATGGCTCGGTGGACTGAGTGTCATCTCATGGATTGAGAGGTCCTGGTTGGATTCCTGGTCAGGGCACATGCCTGGTGTCAGGCTTGATCCCCAGTAGGGGGCATGCAGGAGTCAGCTGATCAATGTATCTCTCTCACATCCATGTTTCTATCTATCTCTCTCTAAAAAAAAAAAAAAGTCAATAAAACAAACTTTTAAAAAAGAGTAAACACTTTAACCTCATGGGTTTTCTTTTTTCTGATGCTCTAGGATATCCAGGAGAGATTAAGGGAGAATGAAGAGGAAAACTTAAAGATAACATTAGTGGGAATTTATAATAATATTACTCATGAAGACACCTTGAGTCTTATTGGTATAATTCAGTAATAGCAAAGTTTAAAAATAAAATATTTTGCACATCTTTTCACTGGCCTTCCTAGGAGTGTTGGAGGAAATTACTGGCATGGTGTAAAAGTGAAACAATTTTAAGGAGAAGCATCGGCTAGAAAGTTATATAGGAATTTTGCTTAAAGACTTTAAATAAACTGTCTCCCTGGTGATGAATGATACATGTCTGCAAGTAAATCTTACTAGCAACTCTTGTATGAGGTTCTTTTGAAGCCTCCCAGTTCTTCTAAAATTGGAAGCATCTTTCTGCATATTTTTCTGAACAATGTACAACCAAACCAATTATATGTCAAAATGAAGTCCTGTGAAATTTTGAAAGTGGGCTAATGTGATTCTGATATTTTACTTTGAGATTTTCACAAACTCAAGTTTTTTCTTTAAAAAAAATTTTTTTTTTTTTAATTTGAGAGAGAGAGGAAGGGAGAGGGAGAGGGAGATAGAAACATCAATGAGCGAGAACATTGATTGGCTGCCTCTTGCATGCCCCCCACTGGGGATTGGGCCCACAACCTGGGCATGTGCCCTGATGAGGAATCAAACCAGCGACCTCTTGGTGCATGGGTCAATGCTGAACCACTGAGCCACATGGGCCGGGCAAGTTTTTTCAAAATTATCTTAGTGAAGCTTTTTTTTCTTTTCTTTTTTTTAAACTCAGCAGACTTAAAATTGGACCATCCTAACTCACAGTGTCAAGTGCCATACAGTTTTGTTCATAATCTCAAACAGCCTCAGTTATTTTTCATTGATAGTATGAAAGTGTTTTTTTTTTTTTTTTTTTTTCTGATAAATGTTTTAAGCTGGAATTTTTATGCTAACATTGATTGTGATGAAAGCTTCTGGCTCTGGAATTGGGGCAACTATAACATGCATAAAGACCAATGTTACTGTATATAGATGCATGGGGTGCTTTTGTTAGTCTTAAAATTGATGGAGGAGTTAAATTTAACTTATTTAGGCATGTTTCTGTTGTTTGCAGTGGGAATGGCACCAGGTGTTAGACTGGTGTGGTCAGACCGAACCTGGGTTCAGCAACCTTGGCACTTGAGTTCTGGCTAGGAAGGAATTCAGAGCTAAGACTCAAATTATAAGAGAACATTTATTTGGAAAATCATAGAAGTAGAAGAAGTAATTTGTGGAAGACATGGGCTTAGGAAATAAGTTTCAGAGGTAAAAGAAGGGCCTTTGGAACTTTGGAGTGAGGAAGGGAATGGTAACAAGCCTGGGGAGATGGGTAGGCGGTGGGGGAAGGGAAAGGCTCAGATGTGCTCTCAGGGAGGCTTGGGGTGTGGGGGGTGGAATTCTGGGTTCTCTGGCCTAAGGGTTTTAAGGGTGAAGATTTTAGGGGAGGTCCCAGGGGAACATCTCAATGGAATAGTCAGCAGCTTTCCAGGTGTGTCCTTTCAGAACCTAGGTCTCCACTGATTGATTGGTAGGGGCCAGGGCATGGGGTCATTATCCAATGCAGCTGGTCCTGAGGTCAGCCATGGGATACTGGTCTGGTTTTGCAAATGAGGCCTAGATTTTATTTCTAGAGAGGAAAGGTCAGGGGGTCCAAACTGTATGACCAGCGATAAGTTAGGGGAGCAAATGTCACCTTGGGGGCACGGTCCCACTCTACAATTGTTCTTTACTAGGCACCTGGGGCTTTCCACCCTGGTGACCTTCTGTACCTGGCCCATCATCCTTGCTCTGCTTGTGTCTAACTACCTACCACATTTCTGCATCTAGAAAGATATCAGTTTTGTTCAAATACACAAGACAGGACCCAATCTAGGTAAGTATAATAACATTGAAATTAATTTCTCTGAACTTAAGGTAATTCATCAAGTGTCTTATCTACTCTTTCCCAGCTTTACTGGTTAGTAGTCATTATAGTGATACTTAATGTGTAGATAAGTGTTTTGAAATGTGCTTAAGATGCAGCAGTGAAGCATGCCATTGAAAAGTAAAACCCTACAATGACTCTAGTCCCCCTCATAACTCCCGAAGAGATTTTAAATTTTATTTCTCTTTATGAAGTTAGTGGTTGTGGTGGGGGTGGTGTTGGTGGGGGTGTAGGTCATGATTATTCAAATTCATTTTTCATTTCCTCCTTAGCTGCCTATTCTGGTATTCATTGACTGTGAAATAGCCAAAAGCAGGCACCAAGTGGGGAATGAATTGAAAAAGAGATGCTTTAATAATTAATCTTTTAGTGATTTTAGTAAAGATTTCTTAAATATAGCAAGTATCTGAAGCAATTAAGTTGGAGTGTCCTTGAATCTATACTAGAAAGTCACCCAATTTTATGTATGATTCATGTTCAGAATATTAAAGACATTATGTACAAGTGTTTCAAATAACTGTTTACAAGCACTGTTCCTGGCTATTTATATTCTTATACAAAAGTGTAGATTGTTCTTGACAGTTATGCTATTTATTGCTTCACAAAGATTACAAAACTTTAAAAGTGCCTATATTCATCTCCTTGCCTAAAATGCATAATAGCCTTAGGCTCATCCCTGTCAATTTCAGATACACGGCTCTTTAGAATTACTTGTCTTCTAGCTAGCCCTGCTTCTTCCAATTTTCCAATCTACTTAGTTGAGAAGGACCAGCTTTACAATATGAGCTACATATTCTTCTTCCTTCGTCTTTTAAATCTTACTTGCTGTTGCTACTTAAATCATAGTTAACCTATGAAGATCTACTTCCCCAAAGAACTAAAACATCGCTTCATTCCAGAACCAAAGAAACAGATTGTGTGCTTTTCTGTATTCTCTTTCTCTTCCTGCTTCCATTAAGGTATACTATCTTTTTTTAAAAAAAATCTTCACCGGAGGATATTTTTCCATTGATTTTCCGATAGAGGGAGAGAGGGAGGGAGGAAGGGAGGAAGAGAGAGAGAGAGAGAGAGAGAGAGAGAGAGATATCAATTGGTTGCCTCCTGCATGACCCTGACCAGGGCTGGGGATTGAACTGCAACCGAGGTACGTGCCCTTGACCAGAATCGAACCTGAGACCCTTTGGTCCGTGGGCCAACGCTCTAACCACTGAGCAAAACCAGCCAGGGTAAGAGGTATACTGCCTTTTATTCCACATTCTTTACCTTTTAGTTTTACTATGCTAATTGCAATGGTGGTTTTTTATTTGTTTGTTTGTTTGCCTTTCTTGCAAAAAATGATTCCATTGAGTAATTTGCAATTTCTGTTTTGTGGTTTTGAAAGTGGAGCAGGAACTTAGATTGTTTTACAAGTGTCTTTACAGAGAATTCTACATTTATGTAATATTTCCCCAATATTTTATAGTTCTCTTCAACTGTAATGTCTGGTCCAAAAGCAAGATTTTTTAAAAAGCAATCTGCCTTTATTGTCTTTCCAAAGCATTCAGCTTTTCATAGGAACAGCTATCTTTTAAAATTATTTTATCTATTTAATAATTTTATCTAACATGCTATTTAACAGAATTCCAAATTGCAACAGTAAATATAGCTGGTGTAATCAAGTTTGGTGATCAATATAAAACTCTTAGTAAGTTTATACCCCAGCTGATAGGAGCAGAAGTGCTTTGGCACACTAGAGAAGAACTGGGGGGAGGAGGGCATTAGCTAAACAGAAGGTTTTACAGAAGGAATGGCGAATTGGTTAATACAGCGAGTTGGTTGATGAGGTAGAAATTGGTTAGGTAATCTTTTATATTCTTGTAAAGTTGCCCAAGAAGTTTCATTCTTATACATACCTATTTTTTTCCAGGAAGTTAAATTGAGATAGTAATGTAATTAAGCACAGCAGAGTAGGTGTTCGCAATTGTAAGTGTAACTGTACTATCTTTAATTAACATATTTTAAATACTTTTACAGAGAGCTGTGTATTAAGGGATACTTGATAGCATTGAAATTTATTGAAGCTGTAATGCCAGAAGGTGAATAGAATAAGACAATGGTGAAGAGTAAGATGAATGCCAAACATTATTTTTGTAGTCAAAACTAATATACCATAGAAAGTTTTTATCAGTATGATAAATAACTTTTTTCCAACTACAGAAATCCACATGTAGGCAAAGTAATTTTTTGGACTAATTTTTCTCTCTTTGTGGAAGATATTATTGCCTACAATAAACTAGTCTAAAATATACCTTTGTACTCAAAAATAAAGCTTCCTTGGCAGATAGCATTTTAAAATTATTTTTGTAGAATATTGGTAGTATGTGGGACATTACATCAGTATCTTCTGTGATTTTAGGCATAAGGAGATCAGCTTAGAAATTATAACCTCATGCAACATGATGATGGATTTAAGGGGTATGTTTTAGGCTAAATAGACTATTTGTATAGTGTATTAAGCCCATCACGAGAACATATTAGGACATTTGAACTCTTAACCATTCAGGTGTCTGTGTTTGTGCAGATTCAACTCTTGGACTTCACTGAATACCTTTTTCTACTTTGTGAATTCTGAATCATAAGAATGTGTTACTTATTCAAAAATTAAACTAAAGAAAATGGTATTTCCAAGAAAAATATAGAAGTTAGCAGTTATGCCCTGACTGGTGTGGCTCAGTCGGTTGGGCATTGTCCAGTGCACCAAAAGGTTGCTGATTCAATTCCCAGTCAGGGCACATGCCTGGGTAGTAGGCTTGATTCCCAGTAGGGGGCGTGCTGGAGGCAGCCCATTGATATTATGCTCCCACATTAATAGTTCTCTCTTTCCCCTGCTCTCTCTATCTCTCTAAAAATAAATAAGATTTCTTTTTTTTTAATTTTTTTTAATTATTATTTTTTATTAATTTACTTTTGTTACAGATGTTTCTCCTTTTTTCCCCCATTGACACCCTCCTCCCCCTCCCTCCCTGCCCCATCCCCAGTTTTGTTGTCCATGTCCATTGGTTATGAGTACATGCGTACAAGTTCTGTGTTCATCGATCCCCTCCCCCACCCCCTCTTCTGGCAAATGTCAGTCTGTACCCTACTTCCACGTCTCTGGGACTACCCTGTTCCTCACACTGTTATGTTCATTGTATTCCAGAAATAAGTGAGATCATGTGATATTTGTCTTTCTCTGCTTGGCTTGTTTCACTTAGGATAATAGTTTCCAGGTCCTCCCATGTCGTCTCAAAGGATAAGAGATCTTTCTTTCTTACAGCTACATAGAACCAAAAAAGACCCCGAATAGCTACAGCAATCTTGAAAAAGAAGAACAAAATATGAGGGATTACATTACCAGATTTCAGGTTATACTACAAAGCCACTGTAATCAAAACAGCCTGGTACTGGCACAAGAACAGGCAGATATATCAATAGAACAGAATAGAGAACCCAGAAATTGACCAAAGACAATATGCTAAATTAATATTTGACAAAGGTGGCAAGAGCATACAGTGGAGTCAAGACAGTCTCTTCAATAAATGGTGTTGGGAAAATTGGACAGCTACTTGCAAAAAAATGAAGCTAGACCACCAACTTACACCATACACAGGAATAAACTCAAAATGGATAAAAGATTTAAATGTAACTCATAAATCCATAAAAATTCTAGAAGAAAATGCAAGCAACAAAATTTCAGACATCATACGCAGCAGAATTTTCACTGATACAACACCTAAGACAAGAGAAACAAAGGAAAAAATGAACACATGGAACTACATCAAACTAAAAAGCTTATGCACAGCAAAAGAAACAACCATCAAAACAGAAATGGATCCCACTATATGGGAGATCATAATCGCCAATGATGCATCAGATAAGGGGTTAATTTCCTAAATATATAGAGTGTTCATACAAGTCAACAAAAGGAAGACAAAGAACCCAATTAAAAAATGGGCAGAGGTCCTAAATAGACACCTCTCCAAACAGGACATATAAATGGCCAAGAGACATATGACAAAATGCTCAGTGTCACTAATCATCAGAGAGATGCAAATTAACACAACAATGAGGTATCACCTCACACCTGTTAGAATGGCTGCTATCAACAAATCATCAAACTGCCATTTGACCCAGTGATCCCACTTCTAGGAATATACCCTAAGAAGCCTGAAACACCAATCAGAAAGAATATATGTACCCCTGTGTTCATAGCAGCACTATTTACAATAGCTAAGATCTGGAAACAACCCAAGTGTCCATCAGTAGATGAGTGGATAAAAAAGCTGTGGTACATGTACACAATGGAATACTATGCAGCTGTAAGAAAGAAAAATCTCTTATCCTTTGAGATGGCATGGAAGGACCTGAAGAGTATTATGCTAAGCGAAACAAGCCAAGCAGAGAAAGACAAATATCATATGATCTGACTTATTTGTGGAATATAATGAACTAAACGAACTGATGAACAGAATTGACCCAGAGACATAGAGGTGGGGTACAGACTGATGGGCTTCAGTGAAGGGGGGTTGGAGGGAGGAGATAAACCACAGAACTTATATGCATGTGTGCATGACCAGTGGACATGGACAACGGTGCTGGGGATGGGGCGGTGGGAATGGGGGGAGTGTGTTAATGGGGGAAAAAGGAGAAACATCTGTAACAAAAACAAATTAATAAAAATAAAAAAATAAAAAAAAATTTCTAAATAAAAAAAAATAAAACAAGTTATGTTAATATTTCGTTAAATTGAATCCCAGTATATTCAGAACATGTTGAGATACTGTTCACTTTCTATCGAAGAAGAAAATGATTTGCTAAATAATAAAAAGAAGACTTCATGTGAAATATTTAACCTTCATAAGAAAAAAATATTGCTACTACTGTTAATCATAAGTTTAAATATGCCTATTTTAGCAAATTCTTACGTGTACTTTAGAATTGTGGAACTGAGTATTTGCCAGTATTTTGCTTTGTATTAATTTATAGTACATAAAGGACTTTTTTGTTGGTTTTAGTTTTTTATTGTTTCATCTTATGTTTTTATTTTTAGATATTCTGTAATTTATAATTATTAAGTGGTTTTTTCTCTCTAATAAGAATTGTATGAGATTGAAATATTGCATAACTTATAGCTTATTCTATTAATTTTTTAGTATACTGTATTTAATATTTGATTGTTATGGAAAGTGAGATTTGGGGGGAAATATTCTATGATATGTCTCTCCAATTTTAGCCATAAAATATGTAGTGAACAATGCAGGATTATAATGGATCTTTCTCTTATGCTTTATAAATAAATTCTGTCTGGGCTACCTAAAGCTGATTTACACATGTTAGTGTTACATGTACATCATTTACAGCTGACTTTTAGGTCCTATATCTCCTGCTGAGATAGTGTGTGAAAATACTCCGTACAGTGTGTGACCCATGTTGAACACTTAAATGCTAGTTGAATCATCTGCTTTTAGTCCTGCCCTGGGGTTGGTTTTTAGTGGGTTTAGGATGTGGTACTAGAGAACAGTTGGATATAGATCAGCAGAATAAACTTTTTGAAAATGATAAGAATATACATTTTATTTTATTTTATTTTTTATTTCCTTAAAAATTTTATTTTAGACACAGATATAAAATAAAAAATACTAGCTCACCAAATAATTCGGATATCCACCCAATTTTTCAACAACTACCAGAATGTGGTTAGGCAATTACTTAATTACTGACTATTTTCAGACAAGACAAGGCTTTTTGTTCCTTATCCTTCACTACCTGTTAACACTGTTAGTATCTGTTACATAAAAAAAATAATAACTGCCAAAGACTCCCTGGTAGGCAACATATAACATGTCTCTAAGGAGTTGCAGAGTGTGCTACTACTGTTCAGTCTTGGTCTCTCTGCCCATTTATTTATTATTCTGCATTTTATATACATTTATTTTATTTTATTTTATTTGTTTTTTATATTAATTTATTTTTGTTACAGATGTTTCTCCTTTTCCCCCCAATGACTCCCTCCTCCCCCTCCCTCCCTGCCCCATCCCCAGTTTTGTTGTCCATGTCCATTGTTATGCGTACATGCATATAAGTTCTGTGGTTTATCGCTCCCCTCCCCAACCCCCTCTTCTGGCAATTGTCAGTCAGTACCTTACTTCCACGTCTCTGGGACTACCCTGTTCCTCAGACTGTTATGTTCATTATATTCCAAAAATAAGTGAGATCATGTGATATTTGTCTTTCTCTGCTTGGCTTGTTTCGCTTAGGATAATAGTTTCCAGGTCCTCCCATGTTGTCTCAAAGGATAAGAGATCTTTCTTTCTTACAGCTGCATAGTACTCCATTGTGTATTTGTACCACAGCTTTTTTATCCATTCGTCTACTGATGGACACTTGGGCTGTTTCCAGATCTTAGCGATTGTAAATAGTGCTGCTATGAACATGGGGGTGCATATATTCTTTCTGATTGGTGTTTCAGGCTTCTTAGGGTATATTCCTAGGAGTGGGATCACTGGGTCAAATGATAATTCAATTTTTAATTTTTTGAGGTAACACCATAGTGTTTTCCATAGTGGCTGCACCAGTCTGCATTCCCACCAGAATATACATTTTAAATTGATAGTGCTGAATCTACTCTTCTGTAGATTATGTTTAACTTCAAATAAATTTATTTTAGTATCAGACTTTTACTGAATGACATGTACTGGCACAATAGTAGGTATTCTAGAAGAATAGAAGTGGGATAAAATTAGAGTACATCCTAGTGCAGAAGACAAAACATATATGAATGGAGATAGTGACAACAAATGCAGCATACTCAAAAGAATATCATTATTATAAAATGTCTAAACTGAAATACTCAGGGCACTGGATATAGAAATAACTCTGGAATCATAGTCACAAGACCTCTTGTTCACCCTCTATCATGCTATCTATTATGTGTCCTGTTGAAAGTCACTTAATCTCTCTGAACTTTATTTTTATCATTTAATAACATCTGACATGTATATTTTTTTTAAAAAAAAGGGCTTATAAGGAGGCCAGAATACAGAGTGTGGGGAGGAATGGAGTGACAAAATGAGGTTGTAAAAGTAAAATGGGGTCATATTGTGAAAGAGATTGAATGGCAGTTCGATTTGATAACTGAGAATATGAACTTTGGAAAAAAAAACCTTAGTTCAAAACCTGACTGTGCCACTCAATACCTTTATGGTAAGATCAGATTCTTAACCTCCTTATCTCTCTTTTTCCCTATCTTCTGAAGAAGAACTAACTATGATGATCTCATAAAGTTGTCAAGGATTGGCCTGGCCAGTGTGGCTTGGTGGTTGAGTGTCAACCCATGCACCAAGAGCTCACTGGTTCGATTCCGGGTCAGGGCACATGCCCAGGTTGTGGGCCCAATCCCCAGTGGGGGGCATGCAGGAGGCAGCCATTCGTTGTTCTCTCTCATTGATGTCTCTCTCTTTCTCTCTCTCCCTCTCCCTTCCTCTTTCTCTAAAATCAATAAAGAAAAAAAAGTTGTCAAGGATTAAAACTAATAGGCATTTACTACATGGTAAGCAAGCACTTAACAAATGGTAGTTGTAGTTATGATAATTGTAATATGTTTAGATTTTATTCTACAGTCAAATAGGGAGTTACTGCACAGTTTTGAGCAGAGAGGTATTTTAATCAGAAATATATGTTTTGAAAAGATAGCTGTTGGAATAGATTATAGTAGGGAGATAGAGTGTGGCAAAGTAGGGCACAGAATTGTTTGTTAGAAGGTGGAATCATCATATCTGGTGATGATGCTGTAGAGAATGAATGAAAGAGGGTTTCAGGGATGACACCCACGTTTCACTTGAGTAACTGGATTGGATTGTGGGACCCCATTTTCTGAGGTAAGAAAATCAAAGAAGGAACATATTTGTGCAGGAAGAAAAGGAGTTTAGTTTTGGACCCACCGAGTTTGGGGTACCTGGAGATGTTAAATTGGCATTTGGAAGAAATGATTTTAGAATTTAAGAGAGACCTCTAGGGCTAGAGATCTAGATTTGAGAGTCATAAGTTTAAAGCTGGTGTTTGAATCTAGAGAATAGGATATTACATAAGGGGAGATAAGGTGAGAGGCTAAACAGAACCCTGGAGACATACAATGTTGAGGTTAACATGGAGTAAGAGAGGAATTGGGAAAGGAGAAACTGTCAGTGAATTGCATGAGAATGGAAAATGTGGGGTCATGACAAGATAGAGTTCAAGAATTAAGATGTCAACAGTTTTGAAGGCTGCTGAGAGAACAAACAACGTAGGGCTTAAAATGAATGTTAGATTTAGTGACAGTTTGGTTGCCTTTACTAGAGATGTTTTAGTGATGCAGAAACCAGTTGGGGTTGTCTAGGAGTAGGTGGGAGCTGAAGAAATGGAGATAATATTGGCAATTTTTTAAAAGAGTTTGGACAAAAACAATGATGGTGTGTTTTATTTTTTGTTCAAAACCAGCTGTGAGGAAACAATTCTACTTCCAAGAATCTAAAAGAATGTATATTTAGTTTTTTTAAAAAAAATTAATTAATTTTTGTTACAGATGTTTCTCCTTTTTCCCCCCAGACACCCTCCTCCCTATTCCGCACCCCCCCCCACCAAGCATTGTTGTTTATGTCCATTGGATATACATACATGCATATAAGTTCTTTGGTTTATCTCATCCCTCCCCCTCACCCTTCTCCTCTGAGGTTTGTCAGTCTGAACCATACTCTTTTCTGTGTCTCTGGGTCTGTTTTGTTCATCAGCTTTTTTTGTTCATTATATTCCACAAATAAGTGAGATCATGTGATATTTCTTTCTCTGATTGGCTTATTTCGCTCAGCATAATATTGTCCAGGTCCCTCCATGGCATTTCAAAGGATAAAAGATCTTTCTTTCTTACAGCTGCATAGTGTTCCATTGTGTAAATGTATGACAGCTGTTTTATCCACTCATCTATTGATGGACACTTGGGTTGTTTCTAGATCTTAGCAATTGTAAATAGTGCTGCTATGAACATAGGAGTACATATATTCTTCCTGATTGGTGTTTCAGGCTTCTTAGAATACATTCCTAAAACTGGGATCACAGGGTCAAATGGCAGTTCAATTTTTAGAGGAAACACCATATTGTTTTCCATAGTGGCTGCACCAGTCTGCATTCCCACCAGCAGTGTACTAGAGTCCCCTTTCTCCACACCCTCCCTCACCAGCACTTGTTGTTTGATGATTTGTAGACGGCAATCATTCTGGCAGGTGTGATGTGATACCTAATAGTCGCTTTCATTAGCATCTTTCTGATGATTAGTGACGTTGAGCATTTTTTCATGTCTCTTGGCCATTTGTATGTCCTGTTTGGAGAGGTGTCTATCTAGGTCCTCTGCCCATTTTTTAATTGGATTCTTTGTCTTCCTTTTGTTGATTGTATGAGTACTCTATACATTTTGGCAGTTAACCCCTTATCTGATGTTATCGTTGTCAATTATGCTCTCCCATATAGTGGGATCCATTTCTGTTTTGATGGTTGTTTCTTTTGCTGTGCATAAGCTTTTTAGTTTGATGTAGTCCCATGTATTAATTTTTTCCTCTGTTTCTCTTGCCTTAGGGGTTGTATCAGTAAAAATTCTGCTGCGTGTGATGTCTGAAATTTTCTTCTAGGATTTTTATAGATTCACGAGTCACATTTAAGTCTTTTATCCATTTTGAGTTTATTCTTGTGTATGGTGTAAATTGGTGGTCTAGTTTCATTTTTTTGTATGTAGCTGTCCAATTTTCCCAGCACCATTTATTAAACAGGCTGTCTTTACTACATTCTATGCTCTTGCATCCTTTGTCAAATATTAATTTAGCATAATGTGTTGGGTCAATTTCTGGATTCACTGTTCTGTTCCATTGATCTATCTGCCTGTTCTTGTGCCAGTACCAGGCTGTTTTGATTACAGTGGCTTTGTAGTATAACCTGATATCCGGTATTGTGATCCCTCGTACTTTGTTCTTCTTTTTCAAGATTGCTGTAGCTATTCGGGGTCTTTTTTGGTTCCATATGAACTTTTGGAGTATTTGTTCTAGTTCTGTGAAATCTGTTGTTGGTATTTAAATAGGGATTGCATTGGATCTATAGATTGTTTTGGGTAGTATGGACATTTTAATGATGTTAATTCTTCCAATCCATGAACAAGGTATATACTTCCACTTTCTTATATCTTCCTTTATTTATTTATTTATTTTTTATTTTATTAATTTACTTTTGTTACAGATGTTTCTCCTTTTATCCCCCCGTTGACACCCTCCTCCCCTTCCCTCCCTGCCCCGTCCCCATTTTTGTTGTCCATGTCCATTGATTATGAGTACATGCGTACAAGTTCTGTGTTCATCGCTCCCCTCCCCCACCCCCTCTTCTGGCAAATGTCAGTCTGTACCCCACTTCCACGTCCCTGGGACTACCCTGCTCCTCACACTGTTATGTTCATTATATTCCAGAAATAAGTGAGATCATATGATATTTGTCTTTCTCTGCTTGGCTTGTTTCACTTAGGATAATAGTTTCCAGGTCCTCCCATGTTGACGCAAAGGATAAGAGATCGTTCTTTCAAGATCTCTTATCCTTTGAGACGACGTGGAGGGACCTGGAGAGTATTATCCTAAGCGAAACAAGCCAAGCAGAGAAAGACAAATATCACATGATCTCACTTATTTGTGGAATATAATGAACATAGCAGTCTGAGGAACAGGGTAGACCCAGAGACGTGGAAGCAGGGTATAAACTGACCCCCTCAGGAGAGGGGGTGGGGGGGGGAGGGAAGAGATAAACCACAGAACTTATGCACATGTATGCATAAGTGATGGACATGGACAACAAAGCTGGGGACAGGGTGGGGGGATGGGGAGGAGGGTGTCAATGGGGAAAAAAAACGAGAAACATCTGTAACAAAAATAAATTAATTAAAAAAAAAAAAAAGAGATCGTTCTTTCTTACAGCTGCATAGTACTCCATTGTGTAAATGTACCACAGCTTTTTTATCCATTAATCTACTGATGGACACTTGGGCTGTTTCCAGATCTTAGCTATTGTAAATAGCGCTGCTATGAACATGGGGGTACATGTATTCTTTCTGATTGGTGTTTCAGGCTTCTTAGGGTATATTCCTAGGAGTGGGATCACTGGGTCAAATGGTAATTCAATTTTTAATTTTTTGAGGTAACACTATAGTGTTTTCCATAGTGGCTGCACCAGTCTGCACTCCCACCAGCAGTGTACTAGACTCCCCTTTTCTCCACACCCTCACCAACACTTGTTTGATGCTTTGTTGATGGCAGCTATTCTGACAGGTGTGAGGTGATACCTCATTGTTGTTTTAATTTGCATCCCTCTGATGATTAGTGAAGTTGAGCATTTCTTCATATGTCTCTTGGCCGTTTGTATGTCCTGTTTGGAGAGGTGTCTATTTAGTTCCTCTGCCCATTTTTTAATTGGGTTCTTTGTCTTCCTTTTGTTGAGATGTATGAGCACTCTATATATTTTGGAAATTAGTCCCTTATCTGATATATCATAGGCAATTATGAGCTCCCATACAGTGGGTTGCCTTTCCACTTTGATGGTTGTTTCTTTTGCTGTGCAGAAGCTTTTGAGTTTGATGTAGTCCCATGTGTTCATTTTTTCCTTTGTTTCTGTTGCCTTAGGTGATATATCAGTGAAAATTTTGCTGCGTATGATGTCTGAAATTTTGTTGCCTACATTTTCTTCTAGGATTTTTATGGATTCATGAGTCACATTTAAGTCTTTTATCCATTTTGAGTTTATTCTTGTGTATGGTGTAAGCTGATGATCTAGTTTCATTTTTTACATGTAGCTGTCCAATTTTCCCAGCACCATTTATTGAAGAAGCTGTCTTTACTCCATTGTATGCTCTTACCACCTTTGTCAAATATTAATTGAGCATAATGTCTTGGGTCAATTTCCGGATTCTCTTTTCTGTTCCACTGGTCTTTGTGCCCGTTCTTGTGCCAGTACCAGGCTGTTTTGATTACAGTAGCTTTGTATTATAACGTGATGTCCGGTATTGTGATCCCTCCTACTTTGTCCTTCTTTTTCAAGATTGCTGTAGCTATTCGGGGTCTTTTTTGGTTCCATGTGAACTTCTGAAGTATTTGTTCTAGTTCTGTGAAATATGTCGTTGGTATTTTGATGGGAATTGCGTTAAATCTATAGATTGCTTTGGGTAGTATGGACATTTTAATGATGTTAATTCTTCCAATCCATGAACAAGGTATGTGCTTCCACTTTTTTATATCTTCCTCTATTTCTTTTTTCAATGTCCTGTAGTTTTCTGCAAATAGGTCCTTTACTTCTTTGCTTAAGTGTATTCCTAGGTATCTTAATTTTTTTGCCGAGATGGTAAATGGGATTGTTTTTTTAGTTTCTCTATCTGTGAGTTCATCATTGGTGTATAAGAATGCCGTCGATTTCTTGATGTTAATTTTGTATCCTGCTACTTTGCCAAATTCATTTATTAAGTCTAGTAGGTTTTTGATGGAGTCTTTAGGGTTTTCTATGTATAATATTATGTCATCTGTGAATAATGATAGTTTCACTTCCTCCTTTCCAATTTGGATCCCTTTTATTTTTTCTTCACATCTTATTGGTGTGGCTAAGACTTCCAGTACTATGTTAAATAAGAGTGGTGAAAGTGGGCATCCTTGTCTTGTTCCTGTTCTTAAGGGAAATGCTTTTAGTTTTTGTCCATTGAGTATGATGTTGGCTGTAGGTCTTTCATATATGGCCTTTATAATGTTGAGATATGATCCCTCTATTCCCAAATTGCTGAGCGTTTTTATCAGAAATGGGTGTTGGATTTTGTCAAATGCTTTTTCAGCATCTATTCATATGATCTTGTGGTTTTTATCTTTCATTTTGTTTATGTGATGTGTCACATTTATTGATTTGCATATATTGTACCAGCCTTGCATCCCTGGGATGAATCCCACTTGGTCATGGTGAATAATTTTTTTGATGTATTGCTGGATCCGATTTGCTAGTATTTTGTTAAGGATTTTGACATCTATGTTCATCAGGGATATTGGCCTGTAGTTTTCTTTCTTTGTAGTGTCTTTTTCTGGTTTTGGGATTAGAATTATGCTGGCCTCATAAAACGAGTTTGGAAGTCTTCCTTCTTCTTGAATTTTTTGGAATAGTTTGAGGAGAATAGGTGTTAGTTCTTCTTTGAATGTTCGGTAAAACTCGCTCGTGAAGCCGTCAGGGCCTGGGCTTTTGTTTTCTGGGAGTGTCTTGATTACATCTTCAATTTCCTTCGTTGTTATTGGCCTGTTCAAGTTTTCTATCTCTTTCCGATTCAGTTTTGGGAGACTATGTGTTTCTAGAAATGTGTCCATTTCGCTTGGATTGTCGAATTTGTTGCCATATAAATGTTCATAGTATTTGCTAATGATCCTTTGTATTTCTGTGGTGTCAGTTGTTACTTCTCCTCTTTCATTTCTGATTTTGTGTATTTGGGTTCTCTCTCTTTGTTTCTTGGTGAGTCTAGCTAAGGGTCCATCAATCTTGTTTATCTTTTCAAAAAACCAGCTCTTTGTTTTATTGATTCTTTGAAATGTTTTTTTGGTCTCCATGTCATTTATTTCTGCTCTGATCTTTACTATTTCCTTCCTTCTACTTGCTCTAGGGTTTTCTTTTTTGTTTGCTTTCCAGTTCTTTAAGTTGTGAGGTTAGGTAGTCAATTAGAAATTTTTCTTCTTTCTTAAGGTGGGCCTGTAGTGCTATGAACTTCCCTCTCAGAACTGCTTTCACAGTATCCCATAAATTATGCGTTGTTGTGTGTTCATTTTCATTGGTTTCCAGAAATTTTTTAAATTCTTCCTTGATCTCCATGGTAACCCATTCATTGTTCAGTAACATGCTATTTAGCCTCCATGTGTTCATATGTTTTTGCATGTTCTTGTTGCAATTGATTTCTAGTTTCATGCCATTGTCGTCTGAGAAGATGCTTGATATGATTTCAATCTTCTTGAACTTGTAGAGACTTAGTTTGTGCCCTAACATATGGTCTATCTTTGAGAATGTCCCATGAGCACTTGAGGAGAATGTGAATTCTGCAGTTTTGGGGTGTAATTCTCTGTATATATCTATTAAATCCATTTGATCTAGTGCTTCATTTAGAGTCTCTGTTTCCTTGTTAATTTTTTGTCTAGATGATCTATCCATTGATGTCAGTGGGGTGTTGAAGTCTCCTGCTATGATTGTATTGCAGTCGATTTCTCCTTTGAAGTCCTCCCGAAGATTTTTAATATATTTTGGTGGTCCTATATTTGGTGCATATATGTTTACCAAGGTTATATCTTCCAGTTGGATAGACCCTTTCAATATTATGTAATGGCCTTCTTTGTCTCTAGTTATGGTCTTCAATTTGAAATCTAATTTATCAGATATGAGTATTGCTACCCCAGCTTTTTTTTCCTTTCCGTTTGCTTGGAAGATTTTTTTCCATCCCTTTACTTTCAGCCTATGTGAGTCTTTTGTTGTGAGGTGGGTCTCTTGTAAACAACATATGTGTGAATCATGCTTTCTTATCCAGTCAGCTACTCTGTGTCTTTTTATCGGAGCATTCAGTCCATTTACATTTAAGGTGATTATTGATATGTACTTATTTATTGCCATTTTTTACAGTGTGGTTCTAATTATCTTTCTATTTCTTCTAATAATTATAGCAGTCCTTTTAACATTTCTTGCAGTGCTGGTTTGGTGCTAATATATTCCCTTAGCCTTTTTTTGTCTGGGAAGCTCTTTATTTGACCTTCTATTTTGAATGATAGCCTTGCTGGATAGAGTAGTCTTGGATTCAGATTCTTGTTTTTCATGACCTTGATTACTTCATGCCATTCCCTTCTGGCCTGTAGTGTTTCTGTTGAGAAGTCAGATGATAGCCTAATGGGGTTTCCTTTGTAGGTAACCTGTTGCTTATCTCTTGCTGCCTTTAGGATTCTCTCTTTGTCTTTAATTTTTGGCATTTTAATTATTATGTGTCTTGGTGTGGGCCTGTTTGGGTTCTTCTTACTTGGGGCTCTCTGTGCTTCTTGAACTTGAATGCTTTCTTCCTTCACCAGGTTAGGAAAGTTTTCTGTCACTATTTCTTCAAATATATTCTCTAACCCTTGCTCATTTTCTTCTTCGGGGACTCCAATAATGCGAATGTTATTACATTTCCAGTTGTCCCACATTTCTCTTAACCTATCTTCCTGTTTTTTCATTGTTTTTTCCTTTTGGTTTTCTGATTGATTGATTTTTTCTACTCTGTCTTCTAATTCACTGATCCGGTCCTCTGCTTCCTCTACTCTGCTGTCAATCCTTCCAATGTGTTCTTTATTTCTGCTATGTCATTCTTCATTTCCACTTGGTTGGTTTTCAGTGTTTCTGTATCTTTACTCATGGTGTTGATGTCCTTACTCATGCTGTTTAGTTTCCTGAAGATCATGGCTCGGAACTCTACCTCTGATAATTTGCTTAACTGCATTTCATTTATCTCATCTTTGGTGGAGTTCTCTTGTTCTTTCATTTGGGATCTGTTTCTTTGTTTCACCATTTTTGCTATCTCAGTGGGTTTTGGAGCCTGCCAAATTTTCCCTGTGGGTGTTGGTGTTCTGCTATTTGTGGCTCCCTCTACTGGGTTTGGATGAGTGTGGAGGGCCCTCCTTCAACACCACTGTCCAGTCTCACTTTTTGGGTAGATTTGCAAGCTCAGGGAAGGTTTAGTTATGTTCTAGCTTTTTGCCTGGAGGTTATTAGCCTCAGTTACTTGAAAAGCCTTAGGATCTCAGTTGAATGAGAAAATCCCTCAGATGTTTACAGTGTAAGAGGATTTTCCGAGTGTGGGGCCAATGCTGGTTGTTAATGAGCCTCAAGTTGCATTTCTTTACCTCTTTACCTCACCTTGGAATCTCCGAGGGAGGGGCTTCCACAGCTCTGGGAAGGAGAAAACTTGGCTGCCGGTCTGTGCAACCGGGAAGGAGGGGCTGGCCACCACCGTCCTTTGTGGCCACAGCTCAGCACAAACTGTGAGCGCCCTCCAAATCCCAGGTGTCCCCTCAGAGTTCCAGTCCAGTCCGTCCCTCCCTTTGCCGGAGCCCCAGGTGAGTGGCTGTGGCTATTTAGCGCTCTGTCCAGGCCCTCTGCGCTGTGGAGCAGCTGGGGCTCTTAACCCCAAGGGCGGGCGTCGCTGCCGCCACTCCCAGCTAAGGCCGCTGCTCCCAGCTAAGGCCGCCGCTCACAGCTAAGGCCGCAGCTCACAGCCAAGGCCGCTGCTGTCCGTGGGCTCCCAGCCCGCCACCCTCACGCGCCTCCGCAGATCCTACCAGGCTCATTCAGTGTCCCTGGTTATATGGTCCTCTCCCGCTGCTTTTCTGTTGCTTTTTCCCGATGATTTGTCTTTATTTTAGTTGTAATTCACGTTTGATCCTGGGAGATCGTCTGTGTAGCTTCCATTCACTCCACCGCCATTTCTCACCTATTTATTTATTTATTTTAATGTCCTGTGGTTTTCTGCAAATAGATCTTTTACTTCTTTGGTTAAGTTTATTCCTAGGTATCTTAATTTTTTTGCCCTAATGGTAAATGTATCGTTTTTTTTAGTTTCTTTTTCTGTGAGTTCATTATTGGTGTATAAGAATGCCGTCGATTTCTTGATATTAGTTTTGTACCGTGCTCATTGTATTGCTTTTGATTTCTCCTTTGAAGTCCTCCAGAGGTTTTTAATGTATATTGGTGCTCCTGTGTTAGGTGCATATATGTTTACCAAGGTTATATCTTCTGGTTGGATAGATCCTTTCAATATTATGTAGTGGCCTTCTTTGTTTCCAGTTATGGCCTTAATTTTGAAGTCTATTTTATCAGATATGAGTATTGTTACCCCAGCTCTTTTTCCTTTTTGCTTGGAAATTTTTTTTTCATTCCTTCACTTTCAACCTATGTGAGTCTTTTATTGTGAGGTGGGTCTCTTGTAAACACCATATATATGAGTCATGCTTTTTGTTTGTTTGTTGGTGTTGTTTTCAATCCTCACCCGAGGATATTTTTCCATTTTTGTTCAGACAGAGTGGGAGGGAGAGAGAGGAAGAAAGGAAGAGAGAGAAACATCAATTTGAGAGACATATCAACTGGTTGCCTCCCTCATGACCCCATCAGGGCTGGGGATGAACCGCAACCGAGTTATGTGCCATTGACAGAAATCGAACCCACAACTCATTGGTTTTCTGGCCGATGCTCTAACTGCTGAGCCAAACCGGCCTGGGCAAATCATGCTTTCTTATCCAATCAGCTACTGTGTGTCTTTTGATCAGAGCGTTTAATCCATTTACATTTAAGGTTATTATTGATAAGGTACTTATTTATTGCCATTTTTGTTTATTGTGGTTATATTTAACTTCCTATTTCTTCTACTAATTACAGCAGTCCTTTTAAAATTTCTTGGAGTGCTGGTTTGGTGCTAATATATTCCCTTAGCCTGGGGAGCTCTTTATTTCACCTTCTATTTTTAATGATAGCCTTGCTGGATAGAATTGCCTTGGATTCAGATCTTTGTTTTTCATTACCTTGATTACTTCATGCCATTCCCTTCTGGGCTGTGGTGTTTCTGTTGAGAAGTCAGCTGGTAGCTTTATGGGGGTTCTTTTGTAGATAACCTGATGCTTATCTCTTGCTGGCTTTAGGATTCTCTCTTTGTCTTTAATTTTTGGCCTTTTTTTAAAATCCTCACCCGAGGACATTTTTACACTTATTTTCAGACAGAGTGGGAGGGAGGGAGGGAGGGGAGAGAGAGAAAGAGAGAGAGAGAGAAACATCAATGTGAGAGAGACATATGGATTGGCCGCCACCCGCACCACCCCAACTGGAGCTGGGGACTAACTGCAACCAAGGTATGTACCCTTGGCCGGAATCGAACCTGAGACTCCTTGTTCCGCAGGTCAATGCTCTAACTGCTGAGCCAAACCAGCTATGGCGATTTTTGGCCTTTTTATTATTATGTGTCTTGGTGTGGGCCTGTTTGGGTTTATTTTCCTTGGGGCTCTCTGTGCTTCTTGTACTTGTATGCCTTTTTCCTTCACCAAGTTAGGGAATTTTTCTGTCACTATTTCTTCAAATATATTCTCTAAACCTTGCTCATTTTGTTGTTCTTCTGGAACTCCTATGATGCAGATGTTGTTATATTCCATGTTGTCCCACAGTTCTCCTAGGCTGTCTTCCTGTTTTTTAATTGTTTTTTCTTTTTGGTTCTCTGATTGGGCGATTTTTTCTACCCTGTCTTCTAATTTACTGATCTGATCCTCGGCCTTTTCTACTCTGCTGGGTTATTTCTCACAATGTGTTCTTTATTTCTGCTATGTCAGTTTTCGTTTCCAGTTGGTTGGTTTTCAATTCTTCTATATCTTTACTCATGCTGTTGAGCTTCCTCATGATTATTACTCTGAACTCTCCCTCTGATATCTTGCTCAATTCCTTTTCATTTATTTCATCTTCTGTCAAATTATCTTGTTCTTTCATTTGGGATTTGTTTCTTTGTTTCACCATTTTGGTTCTCTCAGTGGGTTTTGGAGCCTGCCAAATTTTCCCTGTGGGTGTTGGTGTTCTGCTGGTTGTGGCTCCCTCTACTGGGTTTGGATGAATGTAGGAGGACCCACGTTAAACACCACTGTCAGGTCTTACTTTCTTGGGTAGATTTGAAAGCCCAGGAAAGGTTCAGTTCTCCTCTAGCTTTTTGCCTGGAGGCTATTAGTCTCAGTTACTTGATGAGCCTTGGGTTGTAGCCCTCAGCTGAATGAAAAATACCTCAGGTGTTCAGGGTAAGAGGATTTTCAGCAGGTGGGACATATGCTTGCTGGCTGTTAATGAGCCTCAATTTGCATTTTTATGGCCTGGCCTGGTAGTCTTAAATTCCTGAGGGAGGAGCTGGTGCTTCTCTTGGGGGCTCTGGGGCTCCTTGAGTAAGATGGCTACTATCCTATGAGGGAGTGATTCAGCACAAAACTCCCATTGCCCTCCCAGCTCTCCAAGCTCCCAAGTCTCTCCACACAGTTCCCGTCCAGTCCACCCTCCCTCTGCCGGAGTCCAAGGTGAGTGGCTGTAGCTAATTTAATGCTCTGTCCCGGCCCTCTACTCTATGGAGCTGGCTTGGGATTTTAACCCTGAGGGAGCTGCTCACAGCTAAAACAACTGCTGTCCGTGGGCTCCCAGTCTGCCCTCTCACACCTCTGCAGTTCCTACCAGGTTCGATTTATTGTCCTCTTTCTGTCCATGGTTATACAGGTCCTCACCAGCTGCTTTTCTGTTGTTTTTTATCCAGAATTTGTCTTTATTTTTAAAAATACTCTTTGTAAATTGATTTTTTTTTAAAGAGAGAGGAGAGGAAGGAAGAGAGAGGTAGAAACATCACTGTGAGAGAGAAAGATCTGTGGGCTGCCTCCTGCACACCCCCTACCGGAGAACGAGCCTGCAACCCTGGCATGTGCCCCGACTGGGAGTCGAACTGGGACTTCTCATTCCTTGGGACAACGCTCAATCCACTGAGCCACACCAGTGGGGCAATATTGGCAATTTTTAAAAGTAATTTAGCAGGAAGGGCGAAAGAACAGTTAACGAGGGATTTGTGGTTCAGTGGATATGTTTTGTGTGTGTGTTTATGTGTCTAAATCTTTATTTTATTTTTTCTTTCAGAGAGAAGAAGGGAAGGAGAGGGAGAAAGAGAGGGGGGGAGGAGAGAGAGAGAGAGAGAGAGAGAGAGAGAGAGAGAGAGAGAGAGAGAGAGAGAGAGACATCAGTGTGAAAAAGGAAAATACAAATCCGCTGCCTCTCTGTTGGGGATAGAACCCGCAACCTGAGTATGTGCCCTGACTGGGAATCGAACCAGAGACCTTTTGGTGCACAGGACAACGCTCAACCAAGTGAGCCACACTGGCCAGGGCAAATGTGTTTAAATCTTGACAGAAGGAAACCACTGGAGAGAGGAGAGGGTTATTGATAGTATAGTGCCCCTGAAGTGGAATCCATAGGACAGACAGAAGAATTTATGAGTAGAGGCAGGAGATAAGGGAAAATGGTGGCTGTAGATGAAACTGGGTTTATTTGTTTTTGTTTAAAAAAATTTTTTTTTCTTTATTGATTTGAGAGAGAGAGAAAGGGAGAGGGAGAGAGAGATAGAAACATCGATGAGAGAGAATATTGACTGGCTGCCTCCTGCATGCCCCCCACTGGGGATTTGGCCCACAACCTGGGCATATACCCTGACCAGGAATCAAACTGGCGACCTGTTGGTGCATGAGTTGACTCTCAACCACTGAGCCACACTGGCTGGGCTGGATTTGTTGATTTGGTGACAGGAAGTTGAGGGGAGTTCTCATCTGAAACAGGAGGCAAGATCTTACATAGTAGGTAAGCTCAGTGATTTGAGGGATAAAACTTGAAGTAGCTGTAAAGAATAAGAGAGTAAGCTCGCTAGGGAAATAAGATTGCTGTGCATTTGGGGTTGAAAGCCATGAATTTAATAACTTTAATACTCTGTTTTATAATTTTATTCAGTATTGTTCATTAGCTTTGGTGCAGGCATGGAGGAGACAGACTTGGTTTTGTCTGAGATTGGCATTTACGAAACAGATACAACAAAAGGAAAAGGGATGAGGAAATTTAGGGTATTGGGAAACAGTAGTTAAAATGAGAAACTGGATTCTAAGATGAATAGGATGGGCTATGAAGAAAGGGGTAGGCTGATGGAAAGGAAGAAAGTAGTCTGGAGGTCTCAGTGTGGTGCAATAACAGGAGTGGTAGGAATTATGGAGGGAGGGTGTTAGGTGTGAGAGTAGAATGTCAGAAATAATTATTTCAGAGATGCAGCAGTTTTGAACACAGACAAGGTTTAGTATATGGCCAGCTACTCTAGTAGATGGCTGAAGTGGAGTGAGAAAGTCACTGAACTGAGGCAGCAGGGTGAGAGGGATGGATTCTTCTCTTTGTATTGAACCAAACACAGACTGGTGGAGAGGAGGGCTCTTAAATCAGGTACCAAAGTCTCCAGTTTCATCCTGGATGGAAGACAATGGTGATTATCATATGGATGACTATAGGATGGTACACCCAATTACCGTGAGCCTTGAGGGAAGAAGAGTTTTTACGAAGGAGCAGAGGAAGAACAGCTCGGAAATAGTAGTGAGGATCAAAGGGGATGCCAGATCAATATTCTGATCTTGATGAGGTGTGGGAAGATGAGCAGCTCTTTTTTTTTTTTCCAATTCAGATATTATATATAATTTTCTCATTGAATTTTATCTCACTGAATTATATATGTATAATTTTATCTCCTAGATTGTGATCTCTATGTATCATTTTTTTCTTTTTATTGTTGAGAGTATTACAGATGTCCACATTTTTTCACTTTGACCCCCTCCTTCCCACTCTCACCCCCCTCCTGACTTTCCCAGCCTAGTGTCCATGTCGATTGGTTGTGCATATATGCATATAAGTTCTTTGGTTTATCTCTTCCCTCCCCTCCCACCCTGCCATCCTTCTGAAGATTGTCCGTCTGTTCCCTACTTCCATGATTCTGGATCTCTTTTGGTTGACAGCTTATTTTGTTCATTATGTTATACAAATAAGTGAGATCATGTGGTACTTGTCTTTCTCTGACTAGCTTATTTTGCTCAGCATAATACTGTCCAGGTCCCTCCATATTATCTCAAAGGGTAAGAGATCTCTCTTTCTCACAGCTGCATAGTATTCCATTGTGTAAATGTACCACAACTTTTTTTATCCACTAATCTGTTGATGGGCACTTGGGCTGTTTCCAGATCTTAGCTATTGTAAATAGCGCTGCTATGAAAATAGGGGTGCATATATTTTTCCTGAATGGTGTTTTCATGCTTCTTAGGATATATTCCAAGAATTGGAATCATTGGGTCAAATGGCAGTTGAATTTTTAATTTTTTGAGGAAACACCATATTGTTTTCCACAGTGGCTGCACCAGTCTGCATTCCCACCAGCAGTGTGCTAGAGTGCCCTTTCCTCCACATCCTTGCCAGCATTTATTGTTTGAGGATTTGTTGATGGCCGCCATTCTGGCAGATGTGAGATGATGTCTCATAGTTGTTTTAATTTGCATCTTTCTGATGATTAGAGATGAACATTTTTTCATATGTCTCCTGTCCTTTTGTATGTCCTGTTTGGAGAAGTGTCTATTCAGGTCCTCCACCACTTTTTAATTGGATTGTTTGTGTTCCTTTTGTTGAGTTATATGAGTACTCTATATACTTTGGATATTAACCCCTTATCTGATGTATCATAGGCAAATAGGTTCATTTGGATGCTAGTTTCTTTTGCCGTGCAGCTTTTAAGTTTGATGTAGTCCCATTCATTAATTTTTTCCTTTGTTTCTCTTGCCGTAGGTGATGCATCAGTGAAAATTACACTACATATGATGTCTGAGATTAAAAAAAAATTTTTTTTCTTTATTGATTTTAGAGAGAGAGAAAGGGAGAGGGACAGAGAGATAGAAACATCAATGAGAGAGAACATTGATTGGCTGCCTTTTGCATGCCCCACTGGGGATTTGGCCCACAACCTGGGCATGTGCCTTGACCAGGAATCAAACCAACAACCTTTTGGTGCATGGGTCGATGCTCAACCACTGAGCCACAGCGGCCGGACAATGTCTGAGATTTTTTTGCCTACATTTATTTTCTAGGATTTTTATGGTTTCATGGGTTACATTTATTCATTTTGAATTTATTCTAGTGTATGGTGTAAGTTAGTGGTCTAGTTTCATTTTTTTTGCATATAGCTGTCCAATTTTCCCAGCACCATTTATTGAAGATATTGTCTTTTCTCCATTGTATGCTCTTCCATCCTTTGTCAAATATTCATTGTGCATACTGTCTTAGGTCGATGTCTGGGTTCCCTGTTCTGTTCCATTGATTCATATGTCTGTTCTTGTGCCAGTACCAGGCTGTTTTGATTACAGTGACTTTGTAGTATAACTTAATATCTGGTATTGTGATACCTCCCACTTTGTTCTTCTTTTTCAAAATTGCTGTGGCTATTCAGGGTCTTTTATGGTTCCATATAAACTTTTGGAGTGTTTGTTCTAAATCTGTGAAATATGCCATTGGTACTTTAATAGGGATTGCACTGAATCTGTAGACTGCTTAGGGTAGTATGGACATTTTAATGACTTTTTATTTTTATTTTTTTTATTTTTTATTTTATTTTATTTTTAATTTACTTTTGTTACAGATGTTTCTCCTTTTTCCCCCATTGACACCCTCCTCCCCCTCCCTCCCCGCCCTGTCCCCAGTTTTGTTGTCCATGTCCATTGGTTATGAGTACGTGCGTACAAGTTCTGTGGTTCATCGCTCCCCTCCCCCACCCCCTCTTCTGACAATTGTCAGTCTGTACCCTACTTCCACGTCTCTGGGACTACCCTGTTCCTCAGACTGTTCTGTTCATTATATTCCAGAAATAAGTGAGATCATGTGATATTTGTCTTTCTCTGCTTGGCTTGTTTCGCTTAGGATAATAGTTTCCAGGTCCTCCCATGTCGTCTCAAAGGATAAGAGATCTTTCTTTCTTACAGCTACATAGTACTCCATTGTGTATATGTACCATAGCTTTTTTATCTATTTGTCCACTGATGGACACTTGGGCTGTTTCCAGATCTTAGCTATTGTAAATAGCACTGCTATGAACATGGGGGTTTAGTTTCTCTTACTGTGAGTTCATCATTGGTGTATAAGAATACCGTCGATTTCTTGACGTTAATTTTGTATCCTGCTGCTTTGCCAAATTCATTTATTAAGTCTAGTAGATTTTTGATGGAGTCTTTAGGGTTTTGTATGTATAATATCATGTCATCTGCGAATAATGACAGTTTCACTTCCTCCTTTCCAGTTTGGATCCCTTTTAGTTTTTCTTCACGTCTGATTGCTGTGGCTAAGACTTCCAGTACTATGTTAAATAAGAGTGGTGAAAGTGGGCATCCTTGTCTTGTTCCTGTTCTTAAGGAAAATGCTTTTAGTTTTTGTCCATTGAGTATGATGTTGGCTGTAGGTCTTTAATATATGGCCTTTATAATGTTGAGATACGATCCCTCTATTCCCAAATTTCTGAGCATGTTTATCCGAAATGGGTGCTGGATTTTGTCAAATGGGTTTTCAGCGTCTATTGATATGATCATATGGTTTTTATCTTTCCTTTTGTTTATGTGATGTATCACATTTATTGATTTGTGAATATTGTACCAGCTTTGCATCCCTGGGATGAATCCCACTTGGTCATGGTGAATAATTTTTTTGATGTATTGCTGGATCCGATTTGCTAGTATTTTGTTTAGGATTTTGGCATCTATGTTCATCAGGGATATTGACCTGTAGTTTTCTTTCTTTGTAGTATCTTTTTCTGGTTTTGGAATTAGAATTATGCTGGCTTCATAAAAGGAGTTTGGAAGTCTTCCTTCTTCTTGAATTTTTTGGAATAGTTTGAGGAGAATGGGTGTTAGTTCTAATTTGAATGTTTGGTAAAACTCCCCTGTGAAGCTGTCCCAGCCCAAGCTTTTGTTTGCTGGGAGTTTATTGGTTATTCTGAATTTCCTTAGTTGTTTTGGTCTGTTCAAGTTTTCTGTCTCTTCCTGTTTCAGTTTTGGGAGGCTGTGTGAATTTAGAAATTTTTTTATTTCGCCTAGATTGTCGAATTTGTTGGCGTATAATTGTTCATAGTATTTTTCTTAAATCCTTTGTATTTCTGGGGTGTCAGTTGCTATTTCTCTTTTGTTTCTGATTTTGTTTATTTGGGTCCTCTCTCTTTCTTTCTTGGTGAATCTGGCTAAGGGTTCACCAGTCTTGTTTATCTTTTCAATGAACCCGCTTTTTGTTTAATTGATCTTTTGAATTGTCCTTTTAGTATCTATGTTATTTATTTCTGCTCTGATCTTTACTATTTCTTTCCTTCTACTTGCTCTGTGTTTTTTTTTTTTTTTTTTTTTTACTTTCTAGTTCTTTAAGTTGTAGGGTTAGATAGTCAATTAGAAATTTTTCTTGTTCCTTGAGGTAGTCCTCTAGTGCTATGAACTTCCCTCTCAGGACTGCTTTTGCTGCGTCCCATAGATTTTGTGTTGTTGTGCATTCATTTTCATTGGTTTCCAGGAAGTTTTTTATTTCTTCCTTGATCTCCTTGGTAACCCATTCGTTATTTAATAACATGCTATTTAGCCTCCAGGAGTTTGAATATTTTTTAGTGTATTTATTATAATTAATTTCTAGTTTCATGCCATTGTGATCTGAGAAGATGCTTGATATGATTGTTATCTTCTTGAACTTGTAGAGACTTAGTTTTGTCCTAACATGTGGTCTATCTTTGAGAATGTTCCATGTGGGCCTGAGAAGAATGTGAATTCTGCAGTTTTGGAGTGTAATTCTCTGTAGATATCTATTAAATCCATTTCATTTAGTGCATCATTTAGAATCTCTGTTTTCTTGTTAATTTTTTGTCTACAAAGTCTATCCAGTGATGTCAGTGAGGTGTTGAAGTCCCCTGCTATGATTGTGTTGCAGTTGATTTCTCCTTTGATGTCCTCCAGAAGTTTTTTTTTTTAACTTATCTTTATTGTTGAATGTATTATAGATGTTCCTCTTTTTCCCCCTCTTGACCCCCTCCTCCTCACTCATGCCCACCTCCTGCTGTTCCCCACACTTTTGTCTGTGTCCATTGGTTATGCATATATGCATATAAATTCTTTGGTTTATTCCCCCCCCCCCACACACACACCCCTTCCCTTTGAGGTTTGTCAGTCTAACAACCAATTTGTACTTTGTCAATCCTTTCACCTTTTTCACCCATTCCCCCAACCTCCCTCCCATCTTGGCAACCAACAAAATATTCTCTGTATCTATGAGACTATTTCTGTTCAGCTTGTTTATTTTGTTTGTAGATTCAATTGTTGATAGATATGTATTTATTGTCATTTTGTTTGTTTATATTTTTGATCTTCTTTTTCTTCAAGAAGACCCTTCAACATTTCATGTAATAATGATTTGGTGGTGATGAACTCCTTTAACTTTTTCTTGTCTGGGAACCTCTATATGTCCATTGATTCTAAATGATAGCTTTGTAGGCTAGAATAATCTTGGTTGTAGGTTTTTGCTTTTCTTCACTCTGAATATTTCTTGCCACTCCCTTCTGGCCTGCAAAGTTTCTTTTGAGAAATCAGCTGATAGTCTTATGGGACCTCCCTTGTAGGTAATTAACTACTTTTCTCTTGCTGCTTTTAAGATTCTCTCTTTGTCTTGAAACTTTTGCATTTTGATGATGATGTATCTTGGTGTGGGCCTCTTGGGGTTCATCTTGTTTGGTACTCTCTGTGCTTCCTGGACTTGTATGTCTGTTTCCTTCACCAAGTTAGGGAAGTTTTCTGTCATTATTTTTTCAAATAGGTTTTCAATTCCTTGTTCTCTCTCTTCTCCTTCTGGCACCCCCATGATGCGAATGTTGGCACACTTGAAGTTGTCCCAGAGGCACCTTACTTTATCCTCATTTTTTTGGATCTTTTTACTTTTTGCTGTTCTGATTGGGTGTTTTTTGCTTCCTTATATTCCAAATCGATGGTTTGCTTCTTGGCTTTACTTACTCTACTATTGAATCTGGGTAAATTATTCTTTTTTATTTTTTTATTCCTCACCCGACGATATTTTTCTATTTATCATCAGATAGAGTGGGAGGGAGGGAGATAGAAAGAGACGGAGAGAAACATCGATGTGCTAGAGCCACATCTACTGGTTGCCTCCCGCACAACCCGACCAGGGTTGGGGATGAACCGCAACTGAGGTACGTGCTGTTGACTGGAATCAAACCCGCGAGTCATTGCTCTGTGAGCCAACGCCCTAACCACTGAGCCAAACAGCCAGGGCTGTAAATTATTCTTTATTTTAATTAGTGCATCCCTCATTTCTGACTGGTCCTTTTTTATGCTGTTGAGGTCCTCACTGAGATCGCTGAAGCTCTCACTAAGTTCATTGAGCATCCTTGTAAGCAGTGTTTTGAACTATGCATCTGTTAGATTGCTTATCTCCATTTCATTTAGTTCTTTTCCTGGAGTTTTGTTTTGTTCTTTAATTTGGGACCTGTTTCTTCATCTCCTCATTTTGGCTGCCTCCCTATGTTTGTTTCTATGTGTTAGGTAGAGATGCTGTGTGTCCTGGGCTTCCTAGGGTGGCCTATTGTAGTAGGTGTCCTATAGGGTCAAGTGGCACAACCTCCCTGGTCTCCCAGCTGGCCCCTTGAGGTACACCTCTCGTGTGGACTTTACACCCTTCTGTTGTAATTGAGTCTTGATTGCAGTCTTGATGTGGCTTCTTTTATTTTGTAGTTGTAGGACTTCCATTCACCTTGATTTCAGGCAGTTTTGAATGATGGTTGTTCTGTAGTTTAGTTGTAATTTTGATGTGGTTGTGGGAGGAGGCTAGTACCGCATTTACCTATGCTGCCATCTTGACTGGAAGTCTTCAGAAGTTTTAAACTATATTTTGGTGCTCCTATATTGCATATATATATGTTTACCAAGGAAGGCTATATTCTCCTTTTGGATAGATCTTCAGTATTATGTAGTGGCCTTCTTTGTCTCTAGTTATGGCCTTCATTTTGAAGTCTATTTTGTCGGATATGAGTATTGCTACCCCAGGTTTTTTTTCCTTTCCATTTGCTTTGAAAAATTTTTTCCATCCCTTCACTTTCAACCTATGTGAGTCTTTTGTTTTGAGGTGGGTCTCTTATAAGTAACGTATATGTGAGTCATGCTTTCTTATCCATTCAGCTACTCTGTGTCTTTTGATTGGAGCATTTAATCCATTTATGTTTAAGGTTATTATTGATATATACTTATTTATTGCCACTTTATTATGGTTATGTTTCTCTCCCTATTTCTTCTGCTTATTCCAGCAGTCCTTTTAACATTCTTGCAGTGCTGGTTTGGTGCTAATATGTTCCCTTAACCTTTATTTTTTATTTATTTTTTGTCTGGGAAGCTCTTTATTTTACCTTCTATTTTGAATGATAGCCTTGCTGGATAGAGTAGTCTTGGATTCAGATCTTTGTTTTTCATTACCTTGAAAACTTCATTCCATTCCCTTCTGGCCTATAGTGTTTCTGTTGAGAAATCAGTTGATAGCTTTATGGGGCTCCCATAAAGCTTATCTCTTGCTGCCTTTTAAATTCTCTTTGTCTTTAATTTTTTGCATTTTAATTAGGATGTGTCTTGGTGTGGGCCTCTTTGGGATCTTCTTACTTGGCGCTCTCTGTGCTGCTTGAACTTGTATGCCTTTTTCCTTCAACACATTAGGGAAGTTTTCTGTTACTACTTCTTAAATATATTCTCTAACCCTGACCAGCTCTTTCTTTAGAGAGCTGTGGGGGCTTTGGGAGTTCCACATAACACATTGCAAAGGTTTGGAAGGAGAATAGGAGTGAGCAATTGTATTATACGGAGAAAGGAAACACTAGCTATGAGAGTGAAGATGAAATAATGGGAGAGGCATATATCTTTGACAATGACTGGAGAAATAGGAATGTAAGATGTTAATGGATTTAATTCTGGCATGGCCACAGGGGCATCACAGTTTAGTCATGGCTTTCAGGGAGGCCCATGGTCTGTTATATATGGTCTTTAGAGTGGACAGTAGCAATTGTGAGGAGCAGCAACTCAGCTGCTGGTCTAATGTTTGGATAGGGGGTTATGGTGCATGATGCCAAGTGTAGCAAGAAGAATGAATGAGGGTGGCCACTGACCTTCCCTTCCTGTCTTTCTTCACTAGAAGGCTCAGTGCCTTGTGGCATCCTGATTTGGCTGATATTTAACTGTGGAGTTTTTTTGTGGCTAATCTGGTACTGACTCACATATAGACAAATGAGTCTAGCTTTGGAATTTAAATGGACAGTGATGGTCTTGACTGAAAAAAGGAATAAAAGGGAAGAAAGGTGTCTGTGAAAATTCTAGGTAGAGATACCCAATAGGAGGTGTTGTGCATATATACAGATTTGGGAGCTAACTACCCATTCAGAATTGAAGAAGCAATAGTGTTTAGATTGAAAAATGGAGAAGGGCAAAGGACTGAACTCTGAGGAGTACCTAGGAGAAAAAGGAACAATTAAGGTGGTTGCATCAGATAAAAACACTTTCATGTGTAAAACATTTAAAAATGTTTACTAACTTATAAAGTCTTTTATTATATCTCTTAAAATGAGCCCTGAATAGTTTAGGTTTACCTTTTAAGCATTTTTTTTTTTTATGGGAGTCGTCCTGGATTCTTTTATGTGTATTCCTCTTTGCTTAAAGTATACTAAATATAGTTAAACTTTTCTTGAGGACTCAGGATAGTTATTGTAAATATCATTTATTGAGTTTTAATTAACCCTTCAATTTGCTGAGTATAAAGAACTAGACAATTTCATCCTGTTTGGACCCAAATTGCCACACTTGGAATTCTTGACATGTTTGTTATATTCTATAGTTTTTCCCCACCAACTCCCATTGTCTTATATTCAGTATATTTAGAAACCAGATAAATGAGGATTGTATTTGAAATAAATATGAATGGGTTTGCCCTGGCCGGCTTGGCTTGGTGGTTAGAGCATCGGCCCACAGACTGAAGGGTCTTGGGTTCGATTCCTGGTCGAGGGCACATGCCTGGGTTTGCAGGTTCGATCCCCTGCCCTCAGCTGTGCGGGAGGCAACCAATTGATGTGTCTCTTTCACATTGATGTTTCTCTCTCTTCCCCCCTCCCATCCTCCCTCCCTTCCACTCTATCCAAAAAAAATAATAATAAAAAAAAATTAATGGAGGACTATACTCAGATGAGGATTTACAACAACAACAAATAAATTAAATAAATAAATAAATAAATAAATAAATAAATAAATAAATAAATAAATAAATAAATAAATAAAAGGAATGGGTTTAAAGTATGGACCAGGAGAGGTTCTCTTCATTCAGCAGTTTTAGTGTATGGACTTTTGGGCCGTTTGTTTGCCTGTTAATGGGTAACCTTTGCTTATCGTCTGGTTCTTGATTGAATTCCGTATAGATATCAAATAGTTGAAACTTTATATAATATAGATTGGTTCCATAGATACTGAAGGACCTACAGCAGAGGAGACACCTGAGTGAGTTGGATATTTTTTTCTCCAGAATATTAAAAGCTATTCTTCATCTGGTGCTGTCCAACCTTACCAGCCCTACTTCTACCTATCCTTGTCCTCTTCCTCTTCCTTCCACTAAATCTAAATAGATTCCCATCCCCCAGATTTTCTACTACAACTAGCTATACTGTTTTCTTAACATCCTCTGTACTATCTGTCCTCTCAGTCTTTCTTTCATTTTCTACTTGGTGAAAGAAATTCTTCTCATCCTTCAATATACAACTCATGGCCCCATCCTCAGGCAGACTAAATCAATCCCTTCCAAATAATTTCATACATAACATCCCTCATACAATTTAAGAAGTTATTTTACTTGTATTTATTACTGGTCTACTTGATAGAATTTACCAATAAACTAAGTTTTTCTGAAATTTTAATGTACATTGGAATCTCTTTGATATAAAAAAATTAGATCCCCAGAAAATCTGTTTCAGTAGATTTGGGGTTGAGCCTGGGAATTTGCATTATTATTATTATTATTATTTTATTATTACTTTTAATCCTCACCCAAGGATATTTTTCTATTTATCTTCAGATAGAGTGTGAGGGAGGGAAAGAGAGAGAAAAACATCGATGTGAAAGAGACACACTGATTAGTTGCCTCCCACACAACCCCGACCAAGGCTGGGGATGAACCGCAACCCAGGTGCCCTTGACCAGAATCGAACCTGCAACTCATTGGTCTGCGGCTGACACACTAACTGCTGAGCAAGATCAGCCAGGGCCATTATTATTATTATTATTTTTACAAGTACGGTGGTTAATTCTGATCTAGGTTGACCAAGGACCACACTTTGAGAAACCAAGGATCAACTAGTGAATGAATTCCTTCAGAGCAAAGGTTGTAATTAACCCATTGTTGTATTTTCAGGCCTGTCATGTAGATGGTGTTAAATGAATGTTTCTAAAATGAATAGAGTTTACTGGGGAAGGCCTTTCAGTATATATTGTTTGAGTTGAGACTCAAATTCTTGGCAGAGCCTTAAGAAGCCTTTTATTTTTTGGGGGGGGGAGGATTTAATTTTTTTTTATTAATTAATTTTTCTTACAGATGTTTCTCCTTTTTTCCCCATTGACACCCTCCTCCCCATCCCTCCCCACCCCGTCCCCAGCTTTGTTGTCCATGTCCATCGGTTATGCGTACATGCATATAAATTCTGTGGTTTATCTCTTCTCTTCCCCCCACCCCCTCTTCTGAGGATTGTCAGTCTGTACCCTACTTCCAGGTCTCTGGGTCTACCCTGTTCTAAGACAGTTATGTTCATTATATTCCACAAATAAGTGAGATCACATGATATTTGTCTTTCTCTGCTTGGCTTGTTTCGCTTAGAATAATACTGTCCAGGTCCCTCTATGTCATCTCAAAGGATAAGAGATCTTTCTTTCTTATAGCTGCATAGTACTCCATTGTGTATATGTACCACAGCTTTTTTATCCATTCGTCTACTGATGGACACTTGGGCTGTTTCCAGATCTTAGCGATTGTAAATAGTGCTGCTATGAACATGGGGGTACATATATTCTTTCTGATTAGTGTTTCAAGCTTCTTAGGGTATATTCCTAGAAGTCAGATCACTGGGTCAAATGATAATTCAATTTTTAATTTTTTGAGGTAACACCATAGTGTTTTCCATAGTGGCTGTACCAGTCTGCATTCCCACCAGCAGTGTACTAGAGTCCCCTTTTCTCCACACCCTCGCCAACACTTGTTGTTTGATGATTTGTTGATGGCGGCCATTTTGACAGGTGTGAGGTTATACTTCATTGTTGTTTTAATTTGCATCTCTCTGATGATTAATGATGTTGAGCATTTCTTCATATGTCTCTTGGCCATTTGTGTGTCCTGTTTGGAGAGGTGTCTATTTAGGTCCTCTGCCCATTTTTTAATTGGGTTCTTTGTCTTTCTTTTGTTGAGTTGTATGAGCACTCTATATATTTTGGAAATTAACCCCTTATCTGATGTATCATTGGCAATTATGCTGTCCCATACAGTGGGTTCCGTTTCCATTTTGATGGTTGTTTCTCTTGCTGTGCAGAAGCTTTTTATTTATTTATTTATTTATTTATTTTTATTTTTTAACTTATCTTTATTGTTGAATGTATTAGGGGGACCAGAAAGTAATATTGTTTCTGCACGTTTCGATATTCGGTTGCCATTTATCAGCTCCTTGTGTACTTCAAAATCGTGCCAAAGACATTTTAAGGTTAGAGTGACTTGTTTACTTGTAAATAATTAAATCTTAATTTTTTTTTTTGCAATTTATAGTGAAATGGCCAGCCAAATACCAGAAGAGGTACATATCCGGCATTGTATGCTTTTTGAGTTTCACAAGGGTAGTAACACAACAGTTGCTACCAAAAACATTTGCGATGTTTATCCAAGTGCATTAGACGTTCATAAATGCCAAAAGTGGTTTTCTAAGTTCAAATCCGGTCATTTTGATCTTTCTGACTCGTATCGATCAGGAAGACCAACAACTTTAGACAATGACATGTTAAGGATGGAAGTGGAAGCAAATCCGTGTTAGACAATCGAGGAACTGTCAAACACTCTTAACCAACCTTGGTCAACCATCCAAGAACATTTGCAGCAGATTGGTACAGTAAGCAGAGCAGGTGTTTGGGTCCCGCATAATCTGTCTGAAGAAAACAAAGCTAACCGGTCTACCTCATGCAACTTATTGCTTCAGCGGCACAATACAGAAGGGTTTTTTGATTGCTTGATTACTGGAGATGAAAAATGGGTCCTCTATGATAATCCAAAACGCAAAAGGCAGTGGCTCTCTCCAAAGGAATTGCCACGAAGTACAGCTAAGCCAGGTTTACACCCCAAAAAGGCACTTCTGTGTGTTTGGTGGAGTATTCGCGGGGTCATTCATTTTGAAGTGCTGAAACCTGGACAAACTGAATGCAGACCTTTACTGTGAACAGTTGGATCGAGTAAATCAATCTTGAATTGAAAAGTGCCCAGCGACTGTTGCCAGAAAAGGCATTATTCTGCAACACGATAATGCAAGACCGCACTGTGCAAGACAAACCCTGGAAAAAATTAATGAATAGGGGTAGGAGGTATTGCCTCACCCACCATTCTTGCCCGATATTGCGCCATCAAATTTCCATTTATTCCAATCGCTACAACATTTTCTAAGTGGCAAAAAATTTGACAATTTGGATGATGTCCAAAATGCCATCTCCAGGTATTTTGCTCAAAAACCAATAGATTTTTATCTATCCAGCATTGAAAATTTGCCCACTAAATGGCAAAAGGTTGTTGATAACAAGGGTGATTGCATCATTGATTAAAAATAAAAACTTGTTAAAAATTTATCTGTTTGAATTAATGTTATAAAAACACGACATTACCTTCCGGTCCCCGTAATATTACAGATGCTCCTCATTTTCCCCCCATTGACCCCCTCTTCCCCATTCCTGCCCCGCTCCTGCTTTTCCCCACACTGATGTCTGTGTCCATTGGTTATGCATGTATACATATAAGTTCTTTGGTTTATTTCTTCCCACCCCCCAACCCCCCTTCCCTTTGAAGTTTGTCAGTCTAACAACCAATTTGTACTTCTTAACCCCTTCACCTTTTTCACCCATTTCCCCAACCCCCCTCCTATCTGGCAACCAACAAAAGTTCTCTGTATCTATGAGAATGTTTCTGTTCTGCTTGTTCATTTTGTTTGTAGGTTCAATTGTCGATAGGTATGTATTCATTGCCATTTTGTTTGTTCATATTTTTTTTATCTTTTCCTTCAAGAAGACCCTTCAACATTTCATACATATAATAATGGTTTGGTGGTGATGAACTCCTTTAGCTTTTCCTTGTCTGGGAAACTCTTTATATGGCCATCGATTCTAAATGACAGCTTTGCAGGATAGAGTAATCTTGGTCGTAGGTTCTTGCTTTTCTTCACTCTGAATATTTCTTGCCACGCCCTTCTGGCCTGCAAAGTTTCTTTTGAGAAATCAGCTGACAGTTTTATGGGAACTCCCTTGTAGGTAACTAACTGCTTTTCTCTTGCTGCTTTTAAGATTCTCTCTTTGTCTTGAACCTTTTGCATTTTGATGATGATGTATCTTGGTGTGGGCCTCTTGGGGTTCATCTTGTTTGGGACTCTCTGTGCTTCCTGGACTTGTATGTCTGTTTCCTTCACCAAGTTGGTTAAGTTTTCTGTCATTATTGTTTCAAATAGGTTTTCGATTTCTTGTTCTCTCTCTTCTTCTGGCATCCCAAAAATGCGAATGTTGGCACGTTTGAAGTTGTCCCAGAGGCTCCTTACACTGTCCTCATTTTTTTGGATTCTTTTTTCTTTTTTCTGTTCTGATTGGGTGTTTTTTTGCTTCCTTATATTCCAAATTGATGGTTTCCTTCTTGGCTTTACCTACTCTACTATTGAATCTGTGTAAACTATTCTTTATTTCAGTTAGTTCCTCCTTCATTTCTAACTGTGCCTCCTTCATTTCTGACTGGTCCTTTTTTATGCTCTTGAGGCCCTCACTAAGTTCACTGAGGTTCTCACTAAGTCCATTGAGCATCCTTATAAGTAGTGTTTTGAACTCAACATCTGTTAGGTTGCTTAACTCCATTTCACTTAGTTCTTTTCCTGGAGTTGTGTTCTGTTCTTTCATTTTGGACCTGTTTCTTTGTCTCCTCATTTTGGCTGCTTCCCTGTGTTTGTTTCTATGTATTACTTAACGAGATGTATGGAGCTAGCTGAGAACAGATGCTGCTTGTTTGAAAGAATTTAGGAAAAGCTGAAGCAGGATCCAAGACAGGCCAATCCTATGGTAAAGCAACTGGCAACAGCTTGGGTGGGCTTGAAAGTTGGGTGGGGTGGGGCCTCGGAATCACCAGGGTGGGGCAAACAGTGTGAGCCAGGTTGCTGGAGTCCCAGGTTGCTGTTCGCCAGCCCAGGGAAGGGCTCACCAAAGGAACAAAGGCCTCTGACAGCATGTCTGTCCAGGAGATAGCTGCCTCTCCAGCCCTCGCTCCAATGCCAAACAACTCAGTTCTTCCCCATATGACTCTGGTACCTTTCAAGCTGCCTCCCCCACACTGGAGCCTGGAGGGTGTGAGTTCGAGTAAGTCCATGCACAGGCCCTTTAAGAGGAGCTGCAGGGGCTCCAGCTGCCTCAGCCTCCCTCAGCCTCAGTTCCCGTTGGTTTTTCCAGCCAGAAGTTATGGCGACTTCTCTTCCTAGTACTGGGACCCTGAGCTGGGCGCCTGGTGTAGGACGGGGACCCCTCAGTCCTCAGCGAGGACCTTCCCACCTGAGGTATCTCCTAATTTTTATCCGCCACTCGCGGGTGTGGGACCAGACTGTTGCTCCTCCACCCCTCCTACCAGTCTTTTGTAGTTGTAGGACTTCCATTCAGCTTGATTTCATGTGGTTTTGAATGATGGTTGTTCTCTAGTTTAGTTGTAACTTTGATGTGGTTAAGGGAGGACATGATACCACGTTTAGCTATGCAGCCATCTTGACCGGAAGTCTGCAGAGGGTTTTTAGTTTGATGTATTCCCATGTGTTCATTTTTTCCTTTGTTTCTGTTGCCTTAGGTGATGTATTAGTGAAAATTTTGCTGCGTATGATGTCTGAAATTTTGTTGCCTACATTTTCTTCTAGTATTTTCATGGATTCACGAGTCACATTTAAGTCTCTTATCCATTTTGAGTTTATTCTTGTGTATGGTATAAGTTGATGGTCTAGTTTTATTTTTTTGTATGTAGCTGTACAATTTTCTCAACACCATTTATTAAAGAGGCTGTTTTTACTCCATCGTATGCTCTTGCCATCTTTGTCAAATATTAATTTAGCATAATGTCTTTGGTCAATTTCTGGGTTCTCTGTTCTGTTCCATTGATCTATATGCCTGTTCTTTTGCCAGTACCAGGCTGTTTTGATTATAGTAGCTTTGTAGTATAACCTGATATCTGGTATTGTGATCCCACCTACTTTGTCCTTCGTTTTCAATATTGCTGTGGCTATTCAGGGTCTTTTTTTGTTCCATATGAACTTTTGAAGTATTGGTTCTAGTTCTGTGAAATATATTGTTGGTATTTTAATGGGGATTGCATTGAATCTATAGATTATTTTGGGTAATATGGACATTTTAATGACTTTAGTTCTTCCAATCCATGAACAAGGTATGTGCTTCCACTTTTTTATATCTTCCTCTATTTCTTTTTTCAATGTCTGTAGTTTTCTGCAAATAGGTCCTTTATTTCTTTGGTTAATTTTTATTCCACGATGATAACTGGGATTGTTTTTTTTTAGTTTCTCTTACTGTGAGTTCATCATTGGTGTATAAGAATACCGTCGATTTCTTGACGTTAATTTTGTATCCTGCTGCTTTGCCAAATTCATTTATTAAGTCTAGTAGATATTTGATGGAGTCTTTAGGGTTTTCTATCTATAATATCATGTCATCTGTGATTAATGACAGTTTCACTTCCTCCTTTCCAATTTGGATCCCTTTTATTTTTTATTTTTATTTTTATTTTTTATTGATTTTAGAGAGAGAGGAGGGGAGAGGGAGAGCTAGAAACATCGATGAGAGATAACATCGATTGGCTGCCTCCTGCATGCCCTCTACTGGGGATTTGGTCCATAACCTGGGATGTGCCCTGACCGGGAATCAAACTGGCGATTCCTTGGTGCTTGGGTCGATGCTCAGCCACTGAGCCACACCTGGTGGGCCCCTTTTATTTTTTCTTCATGTCTGATTGCTGTGGCTAAGACTTCCAGTACTATGTTAAATAAGAGTGGCGAAAGTGGGCATCCCTGTCTTGTTCTTGTTCTTAAGGGAAATGCTTTTAGTTTTTGCCCATTGAGTATGATGTTGGCTCTAGGTCTTTCATATATGGCCCTTTATTATGTCGAGATATAATCCATCTATTCCCACATTGCTGAGCGTTTTTATCAGAAATGGATGCTGGATTTTGTCGAATGCTTTTTCATCGTCTATTGATATGATCATGTGGTTTTTATCTTTCATTTTGTTTATGTGGTGTATCACATTTATTGATTTGAGAATATTGTACCAGCCTTGCATCTCTGGGATGAATCTCACTTGGTCATGGTGAATAATGTTTTTGATGTATTGCTGGATCCAGTTTGCTAGTACTTTGTTAAGGATTTTGGCATCTATGTTCATCAGGGATATTGGCCTGTAGTTTTCTTTCTTGGTAGTGTCTTTTTCTGGTTTTGTAATTAGAATTATGCTGGCCTCATAAAACGAGTATGGAAGTCTTCCTTCTTGAATTTTTTGGAATAGTTTGAGGAGAATGGGTGTTAGTTGTTCTTTGAATGTTTGGTAAAACTCCCCCGTGAAGTCATCCGGGCCTGGGCTTTTGTTTGCTGGGAGAGACTTGATTACATCTTCAATTTCCTTAGCTGTTATTGGTCTGTTCAGGTTTTCTATCTCTTCCTAGTTCAGTTTTGGGAGACTATGTGTTTTTAGATATTTGTCCATTTCGTTTAGATTGTCTACTGTGTGGCCGTATAATTGTTCATAGTATTTGTTAACGATCCTTTGTATATCTGTGGTGTCAGTTGTTACTTCTCTTTCATTTCTGATTTTGCATATTTGGGTTCTCTCTCTTTGTTTCTTGGTGAGTCTAGCTAAGGGTCCATCAATCTTGTTTATTTTTTCGAAAAACCAGCTCTTTGTTTCATTGATCCTTTGAATTGCTTTTTTTGGTCTCTATGTTGTTTATATCTGCTCTGATCCTTACTATTTCCTTCCTTCTACTTGCTCTGGGGTTTTATTTTTGTTATTATTTTTTTTTTATCCTCACCTGAGGACATTTTTTCATTTTTTTTGTTCAGATAGAGTGAGAGGGAGAGAGAGGAAGAGAGAGAGAGAGAAACATCGACGTGAAAGGGATCGAGTGGCTGCCACCCACACAACCAACCAGGGCCGGGGACAAACTGCAACCGAGGTACATGCCCCTAGCGGGAACCGAACCCGAGTCTCTCTGGACCGCAGGCCGACGCTCTAACCACTGAGCCAAACCGGCCAGGGCTGGGGTTTTATTTTTGTTTGCTTTCTAGTTCTTTAAGTTGTGAGGTTAGACAGTCAATTAGAAATTTTTCTTGTTTTTGAGGTAGGCCTGTAGTGCTATGACTTCCCTCTCAGAACTACTTTCGCTCCAGCCCATAGATTTTGTGTTGTTATGTGTTCATTTTCATTGGTTTCCAGGAAGTTGTTAATTTCTTCCTTGATCTCCTTGGTAACCCATTCATTGTTTAATAACATGCTATTTAGCCTCCATGTGTTCAAATGTCTTTGCATGTTCTTGTTGCAATTGATTTCTAGTTTCATGCCATTGTGATCTGAGAAGATGCTTGATATGATTTCAATCTTCTTGAACTTTTAGAGACTTCGTTTGTGTCCTAACATGTGGTCTATCTTTGAGAATATCATATGTGCACTTGAGAAGAATGTGAATTCTGTAGTTTTGGGGTGTAATTCTCTGTAGATATCTACTAAATCCATTTGATCTAGTGCTTTATTTACAGTCTCTGTGTCTTTGTTAATTTTTTGTCTAGAGGATCTATCCAGTGATGTCAGCGGGGTGTTGAAGTCCCCTGGTATGATTGTACTGCTGTCGATTTCTCATTTGATGTCCTCCAGAAGATTTTTAATATATTTTGGTGGTCCTATATTTGGTGCATATATGTTTACCAATGTTATATCTTCCTGTTGGATAGATCCTTTCAATATTACGTAGTGGCCTTCTTTGTCTCTAGTTATGGCCTTCATTTTGAAATCTATTTTGTTAGATATGAATATTGCTACCTCAGCTTTTTCTTCCTTTCTGTTTGCTTGGAAGATTTTTTTCCATCCCTTCACTTTCAACCTATGTGAGTATTTTGTTGTGAGGTGGGTCTCTTGTAAAGAACTTATATGTGAGTTATGCTTTCTTATCCAATCAGCTACTGTGGGTCTTTTTATCGGAGCATTCAATCCATTTACATTTAAGGTGATTATTGATATGTTCTTATTTATTGCCATTTTTTTTAGTGTGGTTATATTTTTCTTCCTATTTCTTCTAGTAGTTACAGCAGTTCTTTTAACATTTCTTGCAGTGTTGGTTTGGTGCTAAAGAAGCCTTTTAATAAAGGTATAAGAAATACTATAAAACAGCCCTGGCTGGTATGGGTTAGTGGTTAACGTGTCGGCCTCCACACCAAAGGGTCCTGGTTCCATTCCTGGTCAAGGGCACGTACCTGGGTTGCAGGTTACCTGGTGAAAGTTTTATCCCTGGTCCCCGTCCGGCGTGTGCTGAAGGCAAACAATCGATGTGTCTCCCTCACATGGATGTTTCTCTCCCTCCCTCTTTTCTTTTCACTCGCTCTAAAAATCAGTGGAGAAAATATTCTCTTTTCAGGATTAACAAAAAGAAAGAAATAGGATAAGACAGCATTTCTCAAGTTGTTTCCAAAATAGTACTGCTAGGACATGCTTTGTGGAAAAGGGTTTTTGATGGTCAGATACTTTTGGAAAAGGCAACGCCAGGTGTAGTATAGACTATAGTCCACAAGTCTGAGCATGGAAGGCTTAGATTTAGGTAGGTAATGGCTGTTGAAATGCAAAAGAAGATAGTAAATAAAAGACTGTAGCTGAAGGATCTATAGGGTCTGGCAACTAGTTAAATCTGGGAAAAAGATCTGGATATTTTAACTAAGTTCTAAGAGGCCTGCATACTTTTTGGATACATATTTTGACTTCTGAGATTGGAAAAAAAAGCATATTCTATTATTGACAATTATAAAGATGTACAGTAACGGAGTAAAATAAATTGAGTTTGTTTATTTTGTTTGCAATTTAACTTTCTAGTAGAATAAAATTTATACTGATAAGGTTTATCTTCCATCTGGAAAGACCCCATGTAGAAATCATAAAATTAAATTGAAAACATTAATACAAAATTTTTTCTTGGAAACAAATTAGACTTTCTTCTTTAAGTAGCTGGGGAGCTGCCGGACAGGTGGTCAATTTTTGAGTGCTTAAATTTGAGAGGCTTGTTTATCAGAAAATACTTAGTGCTGACAAAGCTAGACACACCTGTATATTATAATGCATTCAATTTAGTGGCAAAATTCATACTACATCATTTTATAAAGCAGGTATATTCTGCCTTGAGAATCATAGACTTTATGTAAAATAAATAACCTAATTTTATCACTCATTTATACTATAGGGCTTAAAATAATTATCAAGGAGACTTTATTATAAGATTCGAAACATTTTTTAATAAACTAATTTCCAGCCCTGGCCGGTTTGGCTTACCGGTTACACAGTGGTTCTCAACCTTCCTAATGCCGCAACCCTTTAGTACAGTTCCTCATGTTGTATGTGGGTGTATCTGCATGTGGGTGGATCCGCCTGGAGACGGATAGAGGAGCGGTGTCTCAGTTCCTAAGACCGTCGGAAATATCTGTTTTCCGACGGTCTTAGGCAACCCCTGTGAAAGGGTCGTTCGACCCCCAAAGGGGTCGCGACCCACAGGTTGAGAACCACTGGGTTACAGCGTTTGCTGGTGGACCAATGAGTCGTGGGTTCAATTCCAATCAAGGGCACGTACCTGGGTTGTGGTTCGTCCCCGACCCTGGTGGGGTCATGCGGGAGGCAACCAGTCCATGTGTCTCTTTTACATCGATGTTTCTCTCTCTCTCTCTCTCTCTCTCCCCCTCTCCCTCTCACTCTATCTGAAGATAGATAGGAAAAAAAAAAATCCTTGAGTGAGGATTAAAAAAAATAATAAATTAATTTCCCTAAAACATTTTTGCAGTTCTTCCTTGGTAATGTCCATATCCAGTGAGCAGAGGAGGTGCCTTATGTTTGGAGAGTTAGGACTCTGCCACTAAACTTATTTCTCGAAAAAATAAACTAGTACATTTGGATGACAGAAATGAGTATCAAAGATAGGTAAAAACAGAGAAATGTTTCAGATAAGACCTTAATGTTTCTTCCTTTTTATTGTCTTTTCAGACAAATGACCATGGAAACAATTGAATCTCAGCAGGATGGAAGTGTGACAGATTCTGTGGCAGAGAGAGAATCTGCACATATGCAGGCCCAGGCTGGTCAAAATTCAGTCCCTACTTTAGCTCAGGTAAATTCATTGTAGGCAAATAGGCAGGCACTGATGAGTTAAATTTTATCAAATGAGAATTATGTTTAGATTCTGTTTTCTTGCAGTTTATCTTAAGTTTGTCTTGTTCCCTGGTTATCAGCCATTCTTACCAATTTGTTTTAGAAGAGAATCTACATAATCGAATTACTTTTGCATTATAACAGACACTTTGCAGTACTCCCTCCACCGTTATGCAAAGGAAAAATAAAAACCTCTCCACAATATGTAATCCTCAAATTATTATTTGAGAAGGTTGGTACTTCCAAATTGCTATAGTTTTATACTCTTAGCTGTAAATATGGCAGAAGTCTTACCATTTGCCCAGTATATATTTGGTTTGATCTTTATTTTCTTTTTACTTAATAAACTCATGTATTTATTTAGTTCATCAAATATTTATTAAGTACCTCCAGTATCTAGGCACTATTCTAGATGCATGGGGACATGTGGTTCCTTACCAGAAATATCTCTGGTTTAGTGGGATAGGTGGGTATTTGAATGATGGCAAGAAGATGTACAAAACCACTAAAATACAGAGGAGGGAGCAGCCAGTTGACTAGGTGTGCTTTGCAGAGGATTTTACTTTGGAGCTAGATGTAAAGGATGTGTAGGGATTTGCCAGGTAGGTAGGGATAGGGAAGAAAATTCTAGTCCAGGGAAGACTGTGTGCAGTCAGAGAACTACAGGTACTAAGGCTAGTTTCTGGGCTGGGAAGTGGAGCTGGGCAAGGTCAGCAGAAGGTTGAATATGAGAGTATAGAGTATCCTGTATTCTAAATAGTCTTGAAATGTTTTCCAGTGTTCACTGTGTTTAGAACACTTAGCAGCTGTGTGGAGGTTGGATTGGAAGTCAGCGAGTCAGTATTGAGGATACCATTTGGGTAGTGTGGAGACAGAGCAGCAGGGAGATTTCCATAGTATCTTTTTTTTTTTTTAATCCTCACTCGAGGATATTTTTCTATTAATCTTCAGATAGAATGGAAGGGAGAGAGAGAGAGAGAGAAACATCATCGCGAGAGGGACGCATTGACTGGTTGCCTTCCGCACGACCCCGACCAGGGCTGGGGACGAACCACAACCAAGGTACGTGCCCCTGACTAGAATCAAACCCATGACCCATTGGTCCGCAGGCCGACACTATAATTGCTGAACCAGACCGGCCAGGGCTCCATAGTATCTTGAAGGGAGAATATAAGGGGCCTGATATCTGACTAGATGGCTCTAGAGGCACGCCAAGCACTTCCTGGGTTGTCTCAGGCCAGACTGGTTCCCCTGACTTCTCTTCTCTCCCAAGAATAGGTGGGCCCCATGCACCCATCCTGCTTCTCTTACCTCTTTTAAGCTCCTGACACCCACTTGCTCCCCAGGGGTTTTATTCTCCCAAATATTCTGTGGAGCTGCATCTCCCTGGCAACACCCTTTTTTTGTTACTCTGGAAGACAGGCACACAGACCATTGCTATTTAAGAAAAAAAACAAGCCCAGCTGGTGTGGCTCAGTGGTTGAGAGTCGACCCAAGAAGTTGCCGGTTCGATTGCCGGTCAGGGCACATGCCCAGATTGTGGGCCTGATCCCTAGTGAGGGGTGAGCAGGAGGTGGCCAGTCGATGTTCTCTCTCATCGATGTTTCTCTCTCTCCCTTTCCCTTCCTCTCTCTCTAAAAATCAATAAAGAAAAAAAAGCACCCTTTTTCTTACTGAAAAAAAAAAAGGCATGCTCATCGTAGAAAATTAACTATTTATTATTATAAAGAAGAAAATAAAATCTGTCCTTAATCTTAACATTGAGAAATATAATCACTGTTTGCATTTTGGTGTATATTCTTTAGTCTTCTTTGTCTGTGTGAGTAGCATAGAATGCACGTATATTTTTCATGATTTTAGGAGCTTCTAGAGTTTTTATGATTCCTGAGCTGTAATTCTGACCTTCTCTGCTGAAGTGGTAGTCTAAAGCAAAGCTTCCTTCTGCCTCCACTTCCCTCCCTTTAGAAACTGGCTTACTGGTCTCCACACAGGCCTTTTCCCCAGCATTCTGGGCCTGCACAGTCAAAACAATAGATCTCCATTGTCTAAAGATGATAATTTGCAATTCTGAGGACCTTCAGCCTGGGTGAGCCTCAGAAGTTGCGAAAGAAGTCAAATAATATGAAGTCTGCTAAATAACCTTGGATTTATGAGGTTTTGGAATTGAAGAGGAGTCCAGTGAACAGAAGCTAGGTTGTGGTAGGTTAGAGAATAAATAAGAGGGAGAAGAAGTGGAAATTTGGAAGTATAGATTCTTCAAGAAATTTTTCTGTGAAATAACAGAGAAAGATGAGTCTGTGAGACAAAGAAGTGTACTGGAGTGTGGGCAAGTTAGGAGTGTTTTGAACAAAATAGAAGGGGCAGAGAGAGGCTTGAGAAGGCTACATCACAGAACTAGAAAAAGCCTGTGGGGGAGGGAAGAGATAAACCAAAGAACTTACATGCATATATGCATAACCAATGGACACAGACAACAATGCTGTGATGGGGGTGGTGGGATCGGGAGGAGGGTGTCAATGGGTGAAAAAGGAGAAACATCTTTAAGAAAAATAAATTAATTTAAAAAAAAAGATGTAATCTGTATGCACATTCACTGGTTTGGTTAAATATGAGTTATTCTTGATGTCATGTATGAATCATGATTTTTTTGTAGAATTAGGACGTAATTCTAAGCTGTCAAAATTTTCCAAACATAATTATTAATTTAGACTTTTGTGATGCCTGATGTTGTTCATTTTTGAGTATTCATTATTATTATTGTGCAATATTATATAATAGAAGTTTTAGGAAATCAAACTGAAATCTTTATTAATCCTGTAATGTATGCTAAAAGTGACTGACTCTTCTGAATAATTCCTGATGTCATTGTATTTACTTGTCACTTATTCCATTTTCTTCAAACTAGAGGACTGTAAATTCCCAGATGTTTTAGCTTCAGTTTTATATAAAGAAGAATTTATAATACTTTCCTTTTTACATGCTCAAATTATCATTAAATAGTGTGGGAACAAAAGCTGTGACCAAAAGATTCAGTCAGTTTGATCCTTTGCATCTGGTCATTTGACAGTAGTGTTGCCGGTGGAAATGGGATCCTTTCACAGAGTCACAAGAAAAGCATTTTGGAAGACCCGTGCATGGGAGGATGAGATGTAGTGGTAAGGTTTATTGGAATAGAAATAGAAGGCTGCCCCAGGTTCCCAGTGTCTCATCTCCCTTGGTCCTACTGTCTTTCATTTTATTTTATTTTATTTTTTAATCTTCACCCGAGGATATTTTTCTATTTATCATCAGATAGAGTGGGAGGGAGGGAGAGAGAGAGAGAGGGAGAGAGAAAAACATTGATGTGAGAGAGACACATCAACTGGTTGCCTCTCAAACAACCCGGCCAGGGCCAGAGATAAACCGCAACCAAGGTACGTGCCCTTGACCGAAATGGAACCCGCATCTCATTGGTCTGGGGGCTGATGCTCTAACTGCTGAGCCAAACCGGCCAGGTCGGTCCTATTGTTTTCATCAAGCCCAGAAAAAAGGCCAGCATCTACAAATTCTGTGCCATTGGTTCAGTCCACGTCAAAGCTTAGTCCAGTTCAGCCTTTGTTCCTGTCTGGCTAGTGTAGTTTCTATCCTCCACCCCTGAGATCCAGCTGGCACCAGGTAGATGTACCCAGGCTCGCCCTTGGAGTCCCTATGGCTTCCAGTCCCCAGGCAGCTGCTAGGCCTACATGGCTGCTACTGAGAGATAACATGTGAATAAATGCATGTTAGGGGCAAGAGAGAGAGAGAACTTGCCTTTGTTAAATTTGGATTATACTGTCTTGGGCTTGAGAAGGACCAGATGCTCTTTCAAACTAAACAATCAACTTTCCAATCCTTCATGGGCTGGTGTTTGGCCCTCTCCCTAACCAGTCCCATTTCCTAGATCTTTCTGGGTTCTGTGTCCCGTATCCAATCTGATCCTTTTCCCAGGCTAGACAGACAGGCTTCTGTGGTGGCTATCTTGGGTCCTACTGCATATGCCTCTAAGTAGAAGTACCACCCTCTCTGCCATCTTGGCATCTACTGAGCATGAGCCCAGCAGAGGAATTTCCCCTTTATTGTTTTACCTGCCCCTCACCCCCACCCCAGCCCAGTCCAGCCAGTAGACCAGTTGTACTCTGGGGACATTGGAAAGCTGGCCCTTTCTCCCTACACAGGGGAGGGAGAGGTGTTAATCCCTTGGAGGGGCAATGCTGTCATCCCCTGAGGTGTCTGAAGCTGTAACTTTCAGACTTAATCAAACGTATTGTCTGATTCACCTCCCTAGTTTATTATGCTTAATAATGTCTGATTCTCTTTACTTCCTTTCAATATTTATACCTAGTTATCCACTCTAACAGTAGTAATTTTGAGTACCATTGCACTTCCAAAGCATCTGCTAGTCAAGTTTACTCTGCAAATCATCCCATTTATGAAGATCTGAAAATTTGAGCTTGCTCTTGGCCCTCAGGCCTCGTTCTATTGACTGATTATGGGAGGCAGTAGTGAACTAAGGGAAGCTAGAGTTTTCAGTTTTTCTATTTTATAACTTTGCAGCTATAAATGGAGCCTTTCCCTTCTGTTTGTATTGAAAGGTAAATAGAAGTCACCATGGCAATAATGTGAAAAAGCTAAAGCAGGAGTTGCCATTGAAGGGACCAAAGTTCTGCCACCTAGAAGCTGCTTTTTGGGATATTGATTTTAAGCTGTTTATTAAGAAACAAGACTCAGAAAGAAACTTTCACTGTCTCCCTTTGCCTGCCCAAGACATTCAGGAAGAGAAACCTGCTTCAGGAAGGCAATCTTAGGATGCTGCCTAAGCCTAATTTGAATTAAGTGTGGTCAGCTGGAGGGCTTTCAGACAGGCACCTGTTAGCTAGATATTCTCTATGTCCCATTGTTCGAGTCACCTAGCAAGTATTTTCTGTCCTGTGTGTTCTGCTCCTTCTCAACTACCTATAAATTGCCCATTCTCGCTTCTCAAATCTAGTACCCTGTCGTTCTCCCCACCCCCACCACCAATTTTTCCTTTGTCCAAAAATGTTTATATACCCAATGCCTTACTGTCTTTGGAATTTTTATGGATTGATCATGTCTATGTGAATTCCCCATGTGCATGTATTAAACTTTGATTTTCTCTTATTAATTAAGTTATTGGCCCAGCCAGAAGAACTTAGAAGGTGGGGGGAAAAGTATTAATATTTTTTTTAGCCCCTACACCATAAACAAACCCTAGGATGGCAAATAGTTGAGATTAAATATTGTAACTGGCTTTCTTTCCTCAGTTTTTTTTCTTTAATGTTGATTTACTTTTAATTAAGCTGGTAAGCTCCACATGACCCCAGCCAGGACCGGGGGACTGAACTGCATCCAAGGTATGTGCCTTAGACCAGAATAGAACCCGCTACTCTTTGGTCCACGGCCGACACTCTACCGCTGAGCCAAACAGGCCAGGAATATTAAGCTGGTATCTTATTTGTTAAGTGTATGTGTTGATATATTAAGACTAGATTCCATCCTCCTATCCCCTGGAAAAACTCTTGGTAGTAAATTGGAGAGTCTATTTTAAATAACCAAACAAGGAGGAAACCCTTTCCAAAAGCCAAAATGGTGAAAAGCAAAATTACTACATATAAGCAGTTTTAAAATAGTCGCACTTGGAGAACCCAAGGCTCTTCAAGTAACCAGGACTAATAGCCTCTAGGCAAAAAGCTAGAGGATAACTGAACCTTTTCTGGGCTTGCAACTCTACCCAGGAAAGTAAGACTCGACAGTGGAGTATAACGTGGGTCCTCTCACGCTCATCCAAACCCAGTACAGGGAGCCAAAAACAGCAGAGCACCAACATCCACAGGGAAAATTTGGCAGGCTCCAAAATCCACTGAGATAGCCAAAATGGTAAAAAAAAGAAACAGATGCCAAACGAAAGAACAAGAGACCTCCAATGAAGATGAGATAAATGAAATGGAGTTAAGCAAGTTAACAGAGCTAGAATTCAGAGCCATGATCTTGAGGAAGCTCAACAGCATGTGTAAGGACATCAACACCGTGAGCAAAGACATAGAAATATTGAAAATAAATCAATTGGAAATGGAGAATGACATAGCAGAAATGAAGAACACATTGGAAGGACTAAACTGCAGAGTAGAAGAAGCTGAGGACCGGATCAGTGAATTAGAAGACAGGGTAGGAAAAATCAACCAATCAGAAAACCAAAAGGAAAAAACAATGAAAAAACAGGAAGACAGCTTAAGAGAACTGTGGGACAACTGGAAACGTAATAATATTCGCATCATAGGAGTCGCCGAAGAAGAAGAAAATGAGAAAGGGTTAGAGAATATATTTGAAGAAATTGTGACAGAAAATTTCCCTAATTTGGTGAAGGAAGAAGGCATTCAAGTTCAAGAAGCACAGAGAGTCCCAAGTAAGAAGAACCCAAACAGGCCCACACCAAGACACATAGTAATTAAAATGCCAAAAATTAAAGACAAAGAATCCTAAAGGCAGCAAGAGCTAAGCAACAGGTTACCTACAAAGGAACCCCCATAAGGTTATCAGCTGACTTCTCCATAGAAACACTACAGGCCAGAAGGGAATGGCATGAAATAATCAAGGTCATGAAAAACAAGGATCTGAGCCCAAGACTACTCTACCCAGCAAGGCTATCATTCAAAATAGAAGGTCAAATAAAGAGCTTCCCAGACAAAAAAAAGGCTAAGGGAATACATTAGCACAAAACCAGCACTGCAAGAAATGTTAAAAGGACTGCTGTAATTAGTAGAAGAAATAGAAAGGAAAATAGAAACACACTAAACAAAAATGGCAATAAGTAAGTACATATCAGTAATCACCTTAAATGTAAATGGACTGAACGCCCTGATCAAAAGACACAGAGTAGCGGATTGGATAAGAAAGCATGACCCATATATATGTTGTTTACAAGAGATCCACCTCACAACAAAAGACTCACATAGGCTGAAAGTGAAGGGATGGAAAAAAATCTCCCAAGCAAACAGAAAGGAAAAAAAAGCTGGGGTAGCAATACTCATATCTGATAAAATAGATTTTAAAATGAAGGCCATAACTAGAGACAAAGAAGGCCACTACATAATATTGGAAGGATCTATCCAACAGGAAGAGATAACCTTGGTAAACATATATGCACCCAATACAGGAGCACCAAAATACATTAAAAAACTTCTGGAAGACTTCAAAGGAGAAATCGACAGAAATACAATCATAGCAGGGGACTTCAACACCCCGCTGACATCACTGGATAGATCCTCTAGACAAAAAATTAACAAGGAAACAGAGACTCTAAATGAAGTACTAGACCAAATGGATTTAATAGATATTTACAGAGAATTACACCCCAAAACTACAGAATTCACATTCTTCTCAAGTGCACATGGGACATTCTCAAAGATAGACCACATGTTAGGACACAAACTAAGTCTCTACAAGTTCAAGAAGATTGAAATCATATCAAGCATCTTCTCAGATCACAATGGCATGAAACTAGAAATCAATTGCAACAAGAACATGCAAAGACATTTGAATACATGGAGGCTAAATAGCATGTTATTAAACAATGAATGGGTTACCAAGGAGATCAAGGAAGAAATCAAAAACTTTCTGGAAACGAATGAAAATGAACATACAACAACACAAAATCTGTGGGATGCAGCGAAAGCAGTTCTGAGAGGGAAGTTCATAGCACTACAGGCCTACCTCAAGAAACAAGAAAAATTTCTAATAGACTTTCTAACCTCACAACTTGAAGAACTAGAAAGCAAACAAAAGGAAAACTCCAGAGCAAGTAGAAGGAAGGAAATAGTAAAGATCAGAGCAGAAATAAACGACATGGAGACCAAAAAAACAATTCAAAGGATCAATGAAACAAAGAGCTGGTTTTTGAAAAGATAAACAAGATTGATGGACCCTTAGCTAGACTCACCAAGAAACAAAGAGAGAGAACCCAAATACACAAAATCAGAAACGAAAGAGGAGAAGTAACAACTGACACCACAGAAATACAAAGGATCGTTAACAAATACCATGAACATTTATATGGCAACAAATTCGACAATCTAAGTGAAATGGACAAATTTCTAGAAACACATAGTCTCCCAAAACTGGACCGGGAAGAGATAGAAAACTTGAACAGACCAATAACAACCAAGGAAATTGAAGATGTAATCAAGACTCTCCCAGCGAACAAAAGTCCAGGCCCAGACGGCTTCACAGGAGAGTTTCACCGAACATTCAAAGAAGAACTAACACCCATTCTTCTCAAACTATTTCTAAAAATTCAAGAAGAAGGAAGACTTCCAAACTCATTTTATGAGGCCAGCATAATTCGAATTCCAAAACCAGAAAAAGACACTACCAAGAAAGAAAACTACAGGCCAATATCCCTGATGAACATAGATGCCAAAATCCTGATCAAAATACTAGCTAGTCGGATCCAGCAATACATCAAAAAAATTATTCACCATGACCAAGTGGGATTCATCCCAGGGATGCAAGGCTGGTTCAATATTCGCAAATCAATAAATGTGATACACCACATAAACAAAATGAAAGATAAAAACCACATGATCATATCAATAGATGCTGAAAAAGCATTCGACAAAATTCAGCACCCATTTCTGATAAAAACGCTCAGCAATTTGGGAATAGAGGGATCATATCTCAACATTATAAAGGCCATATATGAAAGACCTACAGCCAACATCATACTCAATGGGCAAAAACTAAAAACATTTCCCTTAAGAACAGGAACAAGACAGGGATGCCCACTTTCGCCACTCTTATTTAACATAGTACTGGAAGTCTTAGCCACAGCAATCAGACGTGAAGAAAAAATAAAAGGGATCCAAATTGGAAAGGAAGAAGTGAAACTGTCATTATTCGCAGATGACATGATATTATACATAGAAAACCCTAAAGACTCCATCAAAAATCTACTAGACCTAATAAATGAATTTGGCAAAGTAGCAGGATACAAAATTAACGTCAAGAAATCGACGGCATTCTTATACACCAATGATGAACTCACAGAAAGAGAAACTGAAAAAACAATCCCATTTACCATCGCAGCAAAAAAATTAAGATACCTAGGAATAAATTTAACCAAAGAAGTGAAGGATCTATTTGCAGAAAACTACAGGACATTGAAAAAAGAAACAGAGGAAGATATAAAAAAGTGGAAGCACATACCTTGTTCATGGATTGGAAGAATTAACATCATTAAAATGTCCATATTACCCAAAGCAATCTATAGATTCAATGCAATCCCCATCAAAATACCAGTTACATATTTCACAGAACTAGAACAAATACTTCAAAAGTTCATATGGAACCAAAAAAGACCCCGAATAGCCACAGCAATCTTGAAAAAGAAGGACAAAGTAGGTGGGATCACAATACCCGATATCAGATTATACTACAAAGCTACTATAATCAAAACAGCCTGGTACTGGCACAAGAACAGGCATATAGACCAGTGGAACAGAACAGAGAATCTGGAAATTGACCCAAGACATTATGCTCAACTAATATTTGTCAAAGGTGGCAAGAGCATACAATGGAGCAAAGACAGCCTCTTTAATAAATGGTGTTGGGAAAACTGGACAGCTACATGCAAAAAAAGGAAACTAGACCATCAACTTACACCATACACAAGAATAAACTCAAAATGGGTAAAAGACTTAAATGTGACTCGTGAATCCATAAGAATCCTAGAAGAAAATGTAGGCAACAAAATTTCGGACATCATACGCAGCAGAATCTTCACTGATACATCACCTAAGGCAACAGAAACAAAGGAAAAAATGAACACATGGGACTACATCAAACTCAAAAGCTTCTGCACATCAAAAGAAATAACCATCAAAACGGAAAGGGAACCCACTGTATGGGAGAGCATAATTGCCAATGATACATCAGATAAGGGGTTAATCTCCAAAATATATAGAGTGCTCATACAACTCAACAAAAGGAAGACAAAGAACCCAATTAAAAAATGGGCAGAGGAACTAAATAGACACCTCTCCAAACAGGACATACAAATGGTCAAGAGACATATGAAGAAATGCTCAACATCACTAATCATCAGAGAGATGCAAATTAAAACAACAATGAGGTATCACCTCACACCTGTCAGAATGGCCGCTATCAACAAATCGTCAAACAACAAGTGTTGGCGAGGGTGTGGAGAAAAGGGGACTCTAGTACACTGCTGGTGGGAATGCAGACTGGTGCAGCCACTGTGGAAAACACTATGGTGTTACCTCAAAAAATTAAAAATTGAATTGCCATTTGACCCAGTGATCCCACTTCTAGGAATATACCCTAAGAAACCTGAAACACCAATCAGAAAGAATATATGTACTCCCATGTTCATAGCAGCACTATTCACAATAGCTAAGATCTGGAAACAGCCCAAGTGCCCATCAGTGGATGAATGGATAAAAAAGCTGTGGTACATATACACAATGGAGTACTATGCAGCTGTAAGAAAGAAAGATCTTTTATCCTTTGAGACAACATGGAGGGACCTCGAGAGTATTATCCTAAGCGAAACAATCCAAACAGAGAAAGACAAATATCACATGATCTCACTCATGTGTGGAATATAATAAACATAACAGTCTGGGGAACAGGGTAGACCCAGAGATGTGAAAGTAGGGTACAGACTGACAAACCTCAGAAGAGGGGGTGGGGGGGAGGGAAGAGATAAACCACAGAAATAAAAAAAAAACAACAAAAAAAACAAAAAACAAACAAACAAAAAAAATAGTCGCACTTACATTCTCTGGAAATAATATAATCTTTAAACGGTAAAGAGAATTTAAAATTTGTTTTGTGATAAAAGATTACAAACATATACAGAGTAAAATAATGTTCCCTTATATATATAAACTTAATAATTAAAAAAATTGTAGTACTTATCTAACTTCTTTATTTTTCTTTATGTTGAAGTATTTTAAGCAGCTCTGTAGATCTGAGACATCATGTCATTTCACTCTTACCTCTGGATAAGGAACTCTTAAAAGATTATGGACATTATCTTATATAACCAAATGTCATGATCATACCTAATAAAATTAAGCATTATTCCTTTACATAATATACAGTCCATTTCCCGTTCATCTCACAAATGTATAATGTACTCTGAAAGCAGCAGTGATGACACCTTGAATTTTTGTTCCAAGTCTCTTGGGAATTGATAATGCTGCCACAGAGATCTGGTTGGGTGAGTTAGTCCCCATGGAGCCACTGAAAAGGACATGCTTTAAAACTACCTTTCTGGAGCTTCTTTCTTTGTGACTGCTGATTGAACCTTGGGCCTGAGTGTGACACCTCAACTCTGAAAGCTCATTAGCTCTTCTTTGTAAATGACCAGTTCTCAAGGTTTCAGAAAAGAGAAAAGATGAAAGGGGCAGAATCACAAGTCATAGAGTTGGAAGGAGACCCTGAAGATCATCAAGGTCAGCATCATGCTTTGAGAGAATTAGTTCTAATGTAAAATTTAAACTTTTGGAGGACCTACATATTTTTGGAAAGTAGGAGACCTTAGGGAGCGGAGAAAACCACTAGGGAATGTTGTTCAGGGATCATATTCTGCTAATCTTTCTTATCCTCTCTGTTGTAAATGCAAACAGGATGTAAAGAAACACCTCAGAATAAAGCAGGCCTGGCATGCAGTATGATTGAAGTAGAAATAATTTAACAAGGCTACATTTTAATGTATGAGTTTTAGTTTTTCCATTTCAGTCTGGTGAAAAATTGAAATAACAATCTAATTGTTTTGGTGGTCCTAATTAGGACCAGGAAGGAAGTGGATGGCTATCAGAAAACAAAACAAACCCAAGCAACATTTGCTATTGATAATGGCTTAGCAACATCATATTTGTATATTAAAAATGGCCTGCGTTGTGTTAGGTTGATTTGGGATAGTTTACTGTCATCTAAGTAGGTCTAGTTTAAGGTCAGTGTTTAATTTAATCTTGTTTTTTAAACTTCAGTATGCTAATTCCCTTACATGAGGGATTCTTACTGAAGGAGAAAAATGTTCCTCTTAAGATTTTGAAATATAAATTTATACTTTATTGTTGACTTTCTTTCTTTTGTTCCTATTTTTATGTATTCCTTCTCTGGGCTGTTTTTCATTCCCCTAATTTAATTTTTTTTAAACACAATATTATATTCACTTAGAATTATCTCTAAAAATGAATAAAAGATGGAAGAAAAAGTAAAACAGTGAATTTTTTTCAATAACAGTGAAGTCTGCATTATATGTTGTTCCTTAGTCAACTAATTCAAGAAAATATACTGCTTTGAAATTAACTCATTCTTGAAGGTAATTCAAGGTTTAAGGGACATTAGTAAAAGTAATTGTGAACTATTAATATTAGTGACCATTTTGTTCAGTTTGGACAAGAGTTTGTTATATACCTGTGCTCATATTTTGAAAATTTTGTATTTAATAGCTAATAGATTTCGTTAAAAGTTAGTTTTTGGCTTTAGAATGCACTCTATGTGAAAGGTTAAAGTCAGTGGTTTGCGGGCAGGCTAAATAGCAATCACCAGATGGTGAATAAAGAAAAATTGGATTTATTTAAAGAAAAGGGGCCCCCATGGCCACATCAAAAGTACAACTAAACTGCAGAACAACCATCATTCAGAACCGACTGAAATTGAGTTTAGTGGAAGTCCTACAACTACGAAATTAAGCCACATCAAAACTGGTAGGAGGGGTGGAGGCGCAGGAGGGCTGGTCCCACATCCACATGTGGCATATAAAAATCAGGAGAGATACCACGGCTGTGAAGGTCCTCCCTGGGGAGCCAGGGGTCCGAGTCCCACACCAGGCCCTCGAGCTCAGGGTTCCAGTGCCAGGAAGAGAAGTCCCCATAACTTCTGTCTGTAAAGACCAGCAGTGGTTGAGGCTGAGGGAGGCTGAAGCCTCTGGAGTCCCAGGCAGCTTCTCTTAAAAGGCCCACACACAGACTTACCTTGAACTCACTCCTTCTGGGCTCCAGTGTGGGAGAGGCAGCTAGAAAGGCACCAGAGACTATGGGGAAGAGCTGTGTTGTTTGGCATTGGGGCGAGTGCTGGAGAGGCAACTTTCTCTTGGACAGTTGTGCTGGCAGAGGCCATTGTTCCCTTGGTGAGCCCTTACCTGACGGGGCCAGCACAGGGGCACCATATTGGGGATTCCAGAAACCTGGCTCACACTATTTGCCCCACCCTAGTGTTTCCCTGAGGCCCTTTCCCACCCAACTTTCAGGTCCACCCAAGCTGTTTGCAGTGGCTTTCCTATAGGAATGACCTGTCTGGGCTCACGCTTTGGATTTTCCTAAAATCTCTGAAACAAGCAGCATCTGGCCTCAGTGAGCCCCATACCTCTTACTAAGTGGCACCAGGCCCAGCACTAGCAATAGCAGGCCTTGGTTCACACCTTGGCCTTGCCTGGGCACCTTCTGTCCCAGTACAAGAAGCAGCCATTTGCAGATAGCTTTATAGCTAATGCCTGGTGGCCCTGGGTAGAACATAGGCAGTGGCTGATCTTGGCCTGCACCTCTTGGGAGGCCCCAGACCCAACACACCCAGTAGACAGCTTCAGACCACATTGAAGCACCACCACCCAACCACCTCCACTACCCAACCACCTCCACAAGTGACACACTCAAGGAGTAGACTCAGTGGAAATCAGAGCCCTGCTGAAGTAAGTGTGGTGGGCCCCTGCACAGCTGATCATCCAAGGTAATCAGGTTGGTGGATAGTGGGCACAGCTGGTTCTTGCAGCTGATCAGCCTGAGTAAAACCCTCCCATTGATGTGCCAACAGCAATCAAGATTCAATTACAACAGAAGGGTGTAAAGTCCACACAAGGGGTGCACCTTGAGGGCCCAGCTGAGTGACCAGGGAGGCTGTGCCACTGGAACCTATAGGACATCTACTGCAATAGGCCACCCTAGGAAGCCTAGGAAACATAGCAACTCTACCTAATACATAGAAACAAATACAGGGAGACAGCCAAAATGAAACAAAGAAACATGTCCCAAATGAAAGAACAGAACAAAACTCCAGGAAAAGAACTAAACAAAATGGAGATAAGCAATCTAACAGATGCAGAGTTTAAAACACTGGTTATAAGGACACTTAAGAAACTTCGTGAGAACCTCAAGAGTACAAAGAAATACCAGTCATAAGTGAAGGATATACTAACTGAAATAAAGAATAATTTACAGGGAATCAGTAGTAGAGTAGGTGAAGTTGAGAAGCAGACCATGGATTTGGAGTATAAAGATGCAAAAAACACCCAATAAAACAGCAAAAAGAAAAAAATAAGAGGATAGTGTAAGGAAACTTTGGGACAACTAGCATACCAACATTCGCATCATGGGAGAACTGGAAGGAGAAGAGAGAGAACAAGAAATTGAAAACATATTTAAAAAAATAATTACAGAAAAATTTCCTAACTTGGTGAAGTAAACAGACATAGACATACAAGTCTTGGAAGCACAGAGTCCCAAACAAGATGAACCCAAAGAGGCCCACACCAACACACATCATAATTAAAATGCAAAGTGTTAAAGACAAAGAGAGACTCTTAAAAGCAGCAAGAGAAAAGCAGTTAGTTACCTATGAGGGAGCTCCCATAAGACTGTCAGCTGATTTCTCTAAAGAAACTTTACAGGCCAGAGGGGAGTGGCAAGAAATGTTCAAAGTGGTGAAAGGCAAGTTCCTACAACCAAGATTACTCTATCCTGTAAAGTTATCATTTAGAATTGATGGACATATGAAGACCTTCCCAAACAAGAAAGACATAAAGGAGTTCATCATCACCAAACCAGTATTATATGAAATGTTGAAGGGTCATCTTGAAGAAGATAAAAAATACGAACAATAAAATGGCAATAAATACATATCTATCAACAGTTGAATCTACAAACAAAATGAACAAGCAGAACAGAAACAAACTTTTGTTGGTTGCCAGATGGGAGGGTGTTGAGGGGATGGGCGAAAAAAATGAAGGGATTAAGAAGTACAAATTGGTTGTTAAATTGTTGAACCTCAGAGGGAAGAGGGCTGGGGGCAGGAAAAGATAAACCAAATAACTTATATGCATATATGCATAACCAGTGGACACAGACAATAGTGTGGGGAAGACAGGAGGGGGACCAGAGCATGGAGGAAGGAGTCAATAGGAAAAAAGGGGGGACATCTGTAATACTTTCAACAATAAAGATAAATTTTTAAAAAAGAATTTAAAAAGGGGGGTTTGGGGATTTCCAAAGGGAAGGGCTACACATCACCAAGCCATAGGGTATTGGGTCGATGATGGCAGCCCCTAGGAGCTGGAGTCTTGTTCTTATATGCAGCCATTGGTGGGAAGCTTTTGTCTTCAGTGGCTTTTGGGGGCTTAGTTGGTGGGTATGGGCGGTGGGGTTGGTTCTACAGGAATGCAGATGTGTGATTGGGTGGTTTTTTTTTTTGGCAGTGTTAGTTCCTTGATTTGATTCCTTGTGTCCAGCATCTCTTGTCTGACAGGTCTTCCTGGTCTTTGTTCTCCTGTGGTGGGGACACTTACAAAATGCCCCTTAAGGATTATATTGCCTTGTAAGTCCTAACATTTCCTTCCTCTTTCTATTTGTTAGTAATTATTCTTACATAATTGGGGTGGAGGTCTCTTTCTTCTGTAGCTGCTTCCTGCTGGTTTGTGGGCATTGAGCTGTCCCTAAGCTGTGTTAGTATGTTGAGGAATTGGGGAATAAGGGTAGGGATAAGCTCTATAGGCTATGGTCAGGGCTATTTGTTTACCTATATTAGTTCATATATGGTTTTGGAAAAATGAGGGGAGGGCATGGATGTGCTTCCAAAGTGAGATCTATATTGTGTAAACAATTAATTAGGTATTTGATAAGAAGTATGCCTATGAAAACAAGAAGAAAACAAAGGTTAATGATTGTAGCAAATTATAAACCAGTTTCTGAGTCTGTAAGGCTGTCAGTTGAGAAGGCTTAAAGTTTCTTTTGCTGCAATGAAAGCAAGCAGTGACAATTTGACAGCATCAGATAAATGTGTATGGTTGACATTGTATCAGTAGTTTTTAATAATTCCAAGTCAAAGGATGGGAGAAAAAAATGAAACGTTAGTTTGGAGGGTTGAAGACAACTAGAATAATTCAGGAATCAGTTTAGTTTACAGATAAAAATAAAACTTTAATCTTTGAAGACAATCAGTTGCACTAGAGTCCAATATCCACAATTGGGCATTGTGATTTCCACTGAAACATAATTTTTCTCCCTAAAATCATCCTCATTTTTATTAAATACGCTGCATTAGGTCTAGTTTTAATTTTGATCGGATTATTTGTATAAATATAATAAGAATAGCAATAGGCTTTTAAAAAAATCTGCTTTGCTGGAATTTCACTTACAAAGAAACTTCAGACTGAGCTTTAGTCAGCCCTTCAGGGCACAGAAGCCAAGCCACACGGTTGCCATCTGGCTTTGCCTGCATTACCTATAGGTTTGGGTGGATTCCTCAAGTACTTGAGGTCCCCAAAATGTCTTGAGGTTCTTTCCTTGCCATCTTTCAGGAAAGCAACCTTTGTTCCTGGAAAGACTGCAGTGAACCACTTACCAAGCTAGATACCAGGCCATTCCCTGCAAGTGGCTTCTGATCAGCTTCAATCAGTCTTGAGAATCGATCTCAATTCCTTAAGGCTTTTTGGTGACATCCAGAGTCCAGGCATGTCTCTTTTGATCATGACATGGCAGTCAAATTCTTGGCTAATAAAACCGTAATTGGAACCTGGTTTCATGTATTCTGTTATAAAGAGAACAGATTCCTATTGGGTTTATGCAATAGGAATCTATTGGGAGGGGTTTATCTGGAGGGATTAGGTAGGGAGAAAAATATAAATGCTTCAGTGTTCCTTGCGGATATAACTTACCAAATTGTTTTAGGGAAATAAAAACAAGCTTCCTTATATCTGGAAAACAAAAATATTTTTATTTATTTATTTTTTTATCCTCACCCGAGGACATTTCTGCATTTATCTTCAGATAGAGTGGGAGGGAGAGAGGGAGGAAGAGAGAGAGAGAGAAACATCGATGTGAGAGAGACACATCGAGTGGTCGCCACCCACACGACCCCAACCTGGTGGGGACAAACTGCAACTGAGGTACGTGCCCTTAGTGAGAACCGAACCTGGGTCTCTCTGGTCCGCGAGCCAACGCTCCAACCGCCAAGCCAAACCCACCAAAGCTATAAAAAGATTTTTAAAAGTCAGCAATATTTTGAATAATAATTAACAGATTTTTGTTTGTTCTGATTATTCACCAGTATTTCCATGAAACCAGTTGTTTCTTAAAGTTTTATAAATATTTGCTTCAAAGAGATGACCTGCTTAGAAATATTTTATTGGCCTACAGAGATTAAACCTGTAATTTAGAGTAAGTCAGAGTCCTTTTCACAAACCTTTCCAAAGGTGTAACCTATTTGTAAAAGGATGAGAGTAAAACAATGACTGCCTATAAATGACAAAACTTAAAATGATATGGTTATAGACTTGATTATAATACAATTGATAAAGAACTTTGCTTTTCTGTAAGATAAAACATTCCAAGAAAACAGTTTTTTTTTAAATCCTCACTGGAGGATATATATATATTTTTTATTCTCACCCGAGGATTTTTCTTTCTTTCTATTTATCTTCAGATAGAGTGGGAGGGAGAGAGAGGGAGAGAAAGAGAAACATCAATGTGAAAGGGACACACTGACTGGTTGCCTCCCACATGACCCCAACCAGGGCCGGGGATGAACCGCAACCGAGGTACGTGCCCTTGACCGGAATTGAACTCGCGACTTACTAGTCCACGCCAATGCTCTACTGCTGAGCCAAACTGGCCAGGGCTCACTGGAGATATTCTGCCATTGATTTTTTTGTTGTTAAGAGAGAGGAAGGAAGGGAGTGGGGAGAGAGACAAATATCCATGTGAGAAATATACATCCATTGGTTGCCTCCCACACATGCCCCAACTGGGGCCGGGGATTGAACCTGCAACCGAGGTATGTGCCCTCGATAGGAATCAAACCCACAACCCTTCGGTCTGCGGGCCGATGCTCTAACCGCTAAGCCAAACCAACCAGGGCCAAGATAACAATTTCTTGATAAATAATCATTATTATGAAATGACATAAAAGAACAATATAAAGTTCACATGTTTAGATTCAATATACAATTTCAATATATAAAGAACAAATAACATGCAAGATTTTAAAATACTGCACATGGCTCTTTAGAAGTGTGCACTGAGTGCTGGAAACAATTCATAAACACCCCAATGTGTGGACCAAAAACACCCAAAGTATCATTGCCAGATGCCCCCACAGGGAACCATCGCTCTTGGCTCGCCTGGTGTCACTGACTTGGACACCTGCTGCCCCTGAGAATTTCTTATTTGAACTTGGCTTTGAATCTTTGTGAGTTCCTTCCTAGAGCCAACTGAAATTTCTAGAACATCCATTTTAATAATAATAATTATATATATCATAGTTATTATTACTAATTTTTATTTGGCAAAGCTTTGCATGTAATTTCAAGTGAATTAAATAGGCCTGATTAGTTTAAAAACTTATAAGGAGAGAGACTAAATCCTTGAGGTATTCTAGGGCCTATAGGAATAACTCAAAGTCATTTCTCAGTTAAAAAAGACTCTTAACATTTAAACTTTGGGAAGGTTATCAAATATGCTTAACCAAAGGATTATATTATAGTCTCTTTGTAAATCTAAATAAAACAAACATATATTTTATGATAATAATTCTAAAAGACATTGATTAAACTTAAACCGTTTTTAATATTAAATATTTTATACAGACTACAGGATCTTGCTTAACATATGCAAGCATTTAATCTTTGTAGGCCAATAAAATATTGTACCTTAGTAATGCCATCAGGAAGCAGAGATCATATCATATAATACACAAACACATAAAGACCATTATATAGAATTCAAAATATTAATTTTTGTAGAGAAGATGCAAGATTTTTCATTTGCTTTTGATAACTTTTACTAAGGCTAGAAAAGGAAGACCTATTGAAACTTTTAATGAAGCATTAAGGGCTGTGAATTTTCAGTGGAAACGAAGTCTTGGCTCCAATCTAAGGGATTAAAGCAATAGGAGAGAGCCTGGGTGGGGCGGTTTCAGCTCCCTAGAAATTATATAGAAAAGAAGTGAGCCTGGAAGGGGCTGGTTTGGCTCACTGAAAAGTCAGAAACCCTGGTGACATGAGATGTGACATGACAAGAGTGGGGTTGTCCAAACTGATGTAATAAATGCTCTAGATATGAGTTGCCTGTGGACGTGTTTACCCTGTGTCCTGAGGGTGGCCATAGTAATGATCAAGGCATTACATGCCCTGAGGATGGATTTAACCAACTTAGACTGGAGACTTAATCAGAAAGCCCATTTGAGAGAGAGAGAAAGCCAATTTGACCTGTGGATGTGTTTACCCTGTGTCCTGAGGTGGCCTTACCAACAACCAGGACATTGGCTAGATGCCCCTGGAGGTGGATTTAACCCTCTTAGACTGGAGACTCAATCAGAAAGCCCATTTGAGAGAGAGAGAGAGAGCCAGTTTGACATGTGGACCTGTTTACCCTGTGCCCTGAGGGTGGCCTTATCAATGACCAGGATATTAACCAGGTGCTCTGGGAATGTATTTAACCCACTCAGGTTGGGGACTCAACTCCACACCTGTCAAACAGAAGAGAAGGGATCCCTTCAGATGTCAGGGGTGAACAGTTCTTGACTCACTAGACCCCATCACCCAGGTGTCACCTGAGGGTGGTCATGTGGGCAGGTGACTCCATGTCCAGAGGGCAGGTTTACCCTCTGCATTTTGATGAAGGATTTACTCTGCAGCTGACAGGTAGGTTTTCCCCACACCAACAAGAGAAGAGAGAATATAATGAAAACAACTCCATGTCCTACCAGAGTCAAATAATGTCACGAGAGAGAAATCAGGTGGGGGAAGAAGGACTGGAGCCTGACTTTTTTATTTTTATTTTTTTAAATCCTCACCCAAGGACATTTTTGCATTTATCTTCAGATAGAGAGGGGGGAAGAGAGAGAGAGAGAGAGAAACAAACATCGATGTGAGAGGGATACATTGAGTGGTTGCCACCCATACGACCCCAACCAGGGCCAGGGACAAACTGTAACCAAGGTACGTGCCCTTAGTGGGAACCGAACCCAGGACTCTCTGGTCCGCAGGCCAACGCTCTAACCGCTGAGCCAAACCAGCCAGGGCTATGAACACATTTTAAACACATTTTCACTTTCAAGGAACACACCTTTAACAAAGCACAAGACATTACATCAACAGCTCCAAATCCACTTTACAGACTTTCTGCAATAAAAAGCCAAAAGCAGGTGAACTTGAGACTTGTCTGGCAATCCATCTTTTAGTATTTTATGTTATTTCAAAATATTTAGATATTTCAAAATTCACTGATTTAGAAAAGAATGGCTGAGATAAATTAAATTGATCTGCTGAGATGGCTAGGGTTTTTTCCTTATGATAATTTCAACTTCTCTCAAACTACCAGTGAGAAGGAGGGGAAATGCCTTTGGAGCAACCCTATGCTTGCCTTTGGTTTCTTTTCTAAGTCCAATTCTGGTTTTCTACAATCCTTTTTAAGGTGACCTGGCTTTCCCTAATAGAGACACACTCCTATAATTTCACAGCAGACCTAATTTAGTAATCAATTCTGTTGCCTTGCTCCCAGAAGCTAGTAGGTATATTAATTGGAATAGGTCAGAGTAGCCAGCACTATAGTCTTTAACTGTACATAAAATTCATTTGCAAAATGACCAGGGTCCCTGAGAAAGGAATGTATGCAATCACTGTTCCCCTCTTGGCTGAAACCAGCCTTTCTGGGTTTAAAATACACACACACACACACACACACACACACACACACACACACACATATATATATATATATATATATATAATTGACCTGTGCTCCTAACAGGAGCTTCTAATTTGCAATCAAGATAAGCTTTCCATTTCTGTAAGTCAGGAGTGTTCATGGGGGTTGGGGGTTGGGGGCCGGCAGTTACTGGCCTTGGAGGCACAATTTCCCATGTTGATTTTAGTTTTAGTTTGAGATCTGCGGAGTCCGAATAAACCTCCAGATATACTGTGTACTGGGTTAAAGTGTGCTGTCTGTGTGCTGAGCTCCAAGTTAAGTCATAGGAAAGGGTGAGGTATTCAAATTTTTTAGTGAATTTGGATGGGTTGGCAGAGAATTATACTAACTTGTTCTCTATTTGAGAAAGATCTGCCATTGAAAAGTGGGTGTGTACTCTGACAATGCTATGGGTACCTGCAAACTCCCTGAGAGGGAAGTGACCAGCAATATTATGTTTGAATTTTCTGAGTTAATCCTTTGAAAGGGATGTCCAGACTATGTGTGAGCTGGTGAGTTATTTGGCAAGGGGTTTAGTGTCAGAGAGGGAGCTGAGTATGAAGGTAAATGGGTGAGAGGAGAGAGGTCAGCAGTCCCCTGGGGAGGTGGGTTGTGAAGTGGGGGAGGAAAAGGGGAATACTCATCAGGGTCAAAGTCAGGGGTTTCACCTGTTTTTAGAGGCCTGGGGATGGAGGCATAGAGGATGCAGCAGGAGAAACAAAGTTCAGGGTGACAGCAGAGTTCAAAGAAGGCCTGAACATAGGGAATCTCGGACCATTTGCCTAGGTGGCAGCAGTATAAATCTAATTAGAGAATGGTGTTATAAATAAGGGTACCATTCTGAGGCCATCTCTCCCGATTGTTTAATTTATATTGTGGCCATCTGTATTGCTTTAAAAGGCAGGCCAGAGATGAGATCATGGTAGGGGTTGAGATTGAGTTGCCCATGGCATTATTATGAAAAAGGTGATTGCAGGAGGGAGAATTGTGAGCCTAGTGAGAGAGAGAAACCAAGGGCCAGCGTCTCAGCCTGGTTGCTGCCTCTTTCCTTGTGCTGAAATCCATTCTAGGAGGCATCCCTCACTAGAAAAAGGTTTAGTTTGGACTGAGTTGGTCCCCCAGTGGCTATGGAAATATAGAAGTGTCCTCACTACTTAGTTTCTAGTATGAATGAGACTGGTCAGATCCAGTGCTGGGATTTGGCAGTGAAACCCTAATGTGTCGTGACTAGTCGATGAGTGAGCTATCTACCCCTGAAATGCCAGAATTGACAATGCTGAGACTCACAGTCTGCAAAATAAAATCCTACAAGGTGTTTTGGGCTGGGGTTTGGGCAAGTATGTGATTTTTCATAGTGTGCCTCAGTTGCTCAGCCATTTGCTTGAAACTAGTGGGCTGCCTAATCCAATCTTGCCCATTCTGAGCCCAGTTTATCCTGTCATGAGAGTCTGCCCTAGTGGCTTTTAAGTGTCTAACCCATGCTCGCAAGTGGTGGCCCTGTGGGGAACTGAGAGTCTCAGTCCCTAGTGACCTCTTCCCGAGAATGAAGTGACTCACCCTTTAGTAGGAATCAGAAGGTCTGATGATCTGGCAGTCTTGCTGTGCCCGGGAGTCGGGAAGGACTTGGTCATGATGGACAACGAGACCAAGAGTCTCTAGGGGTTGGGATGTGGGGAGGGAAAGAAATAGGGTGAGGGAGGAGAAGAAGGGAAAGCTTATCTTCTGGATATCCCTGTTCGGGCCACCAAAATGAAAGGTTAAAGTCGGTGGTGCATGGGCAGGCTAAATAGCAATCCCCAGATGGTGAATTAAAAAAATTGGATTTATTTAAAGAAAAAGGATGGGGGATGGGGATATCCAAAGAGAAGGGCTACACAGCATCAAGCCATGGTGTGTTGGGTCAATGATGGCAGCCCTTAGGAGCTGGAGTCTCATTCTTATATGCATCCACTGGTAGGAAGCTTTCGTCATCAGTGGGTTTGGAAGGCTCGGTTGGTGGGTTTTGGCAGTGGGGTTGGGTCAACGGGAATGTGGATGTGTGATTGGGTACTTCTTTGGCATTTTTAGTTCCTTATATGGTTTGATTCCTGGTGTCAGGCATTTCCTGTCTGACAAGTCCTCCTGGTCTTTGTTCTCCTGTGGCGGGAAGCCTTAACATGGCTGTTAAGAATTATATTGGGAACTTCCGGTCAAGATGGCGGCGTAGGTGGATGTGGAATTGTGTCCTCCCACAACCACATCAAAGTTACAACTAAATCACAGAATAACCATCACTCAAAGACTGCATGAAATCAAGCTGAATGGAAGCCCTGCAACTATGAAATTAAAGAAGAAGCAGAATGGAGATGGCATACCACCCTCCGGGTCCCTCCATGTCGCCTCAAAGGAAATGAGATCCTGCAGCGGGGGCGGGGGGGGGGGCGGTCACGGAAGCTGAGCGACTCCCCCCCCCCCCCCACGGAGGAACCCAGGCAGAGGGAGGGAGCTGAGCGACCCGCCAGCATGGCAGAACCCAGTCGATGCAGAGAAGCTGAGCGATCCCCACACCAATGGCGGAAGCTGGCAACACACGGGAGAACTGAGCAAACTGAACTTCCATTTGACCCAGTGATCCCATTTCTAGGAATATATCCTAAGAAGCCTGAAACACCAATCAGAAAGAATATATGTACCCCCATGTTCATAGCAGTGCTATTTACAATAGCTAAGATCTGGGAACAGCCCAAGTGTCCATCAGTAGACGAATGGGTAAAAAAAGCTGTGGTACATATACACAATTGAGTACTATGCAGCTGTAAGAAAGAAAGATCTCTTATCCTTTGAGACGACATAGAGGGACCTGGACAGTACTATTCTAAGCGAAACAAGCCAAGCAGAGAAAGACAAATATCATATGATCTCACTTATTTGTGGAATATAATGAACATAACAGTCTGAAAAATAGGGTAGTCCCAGAGACGTGGAAGTAGGGTACAGACTGACAATCCCCAGAAGAGGAGGTGGGGAGGGGGAGATAAACCACAGAACTTGTATGCATGTATGCATAACCAATGGACTCGGACAGCAAAGCTGGGGACTGAGCAGGGAGGCAGGGGGAAGAGGGTGTCAACGTGGGGAAAAAGGAGAAACATCTGTAACAAAAGTAAATTAATTAAAAAAAAAGAAAGATAAATGTTTTCTGTCATTTGTATTGATTTTCTATGAGGTTTGAGTACTTTTTGTTTGATGTTAAAATTCTTAGTTTTAGTAATCTGTAATTTGTCACCAGCAGTAATGGGAAAATAACTGGGTATAAACTCTGTTCCTTTTATTGTTTTCTTGGATTTTTTTCTACTAAATGTAGAGAAGCTGTTGCCTAAGGGGTATAGAGTTTCAGGTTTGCAAGATGAATATGCTTATTACTGAACTATACACTTAAAAATGGTTAAGATGGTAAATTTTGTTGTGTATTTTTTACCATGATAAAAATAGAACAACAATAAAAGAGTAGATAGGACATTGGAATATGAAAAACTACTTTTGTAGTTTTTTCTTTGAATAGGATTCAGAGATTATTTATACTGTCTTATTTTTTGTTACTACAACCTTTGTAAACCTCACACTGTTAAAGGAATTATATTTGGAAAACACAGGCTTTGGGAAATTTTCACTTTATTGGTTAATTGTGATGATAACATCTTAATAGTGCTTTTCAGAAATGTGAATTTTCTTAAGTCCTATCAGAGATAAAACTCTAGTTGTTCTCCAAAAAGTCATAGGACACAATTAAAAAATGGGCAGAGGAACTAAATAGACACCTCTCCAAACAGGACATACAAATGGCTAAGAGACATATGAAGAAATGCTCAACATCACTAATCATCAGAGAGATGCAAATTAAAACAACAATGAGGTATCACCTCACACCTGTCAGAATGGCCGCCATCAACAAATCGTCAAACAACAAGTGTTGGCGAGGGTGTGGAGAAAAGGGGACTCTAGTACACTGCTGGTGGGAATGCAGACTGGTGCAGCCACTGTGGAAAACACTATGGTGTTACCTCAAAAAATTAAAAATTGAATTGCCATTTGACCCAGTGATCCCACTTCTAGGAATATACCCTAAGAAACCTGAAACACCAATCAGAAAGAATATATGTACTCCCATGTTCATAGCAGCACTATTCACAATAGCTAAGATCTGGAAACAGCCCAAGTGCCCATCAGTGGATGAGTGGATAAAAAAGCTGTGGTACATATACACAATGGAGTACTATGCAGCTGTAAGAAAGAAAGATCTCTTATCCTTTGAGACGACATGGAGGGACCTCGAGAGTATTATCCTAAGCAAAACAAACCAAGCAGAGAAAGACAAATATCACATGATCTCACTCATGTGTGAAATATAATAAACATAACAGTCTGGGGAACAGGGTAGACCCAGAGATGTGAAAGTAGGGTACAGACTGACAAACCTCAGAAGAGGGGGTGGGGGGGGGAGGGAAGAGATAAACCACAGAACTTATACGCATGTATGCATAACTGATGGACATGGACAACAAAGCTGGGGAAGGGGTAGAGGGATGGGGAGGAGGGTGTCAATGGGGAAAAAAGGAGAAACATCTGTAACAAAAATAAATTAATAAAAAAAAAATTTAAAAAAAACAACAAAAAAAAACAGTCATGGGACAGAAAAGCCTGGCTATAGTATTTAATATATCAAGAGACGATATCAAATGAAGACAATGCAAGCAGAAATAGTTCAGGCAGAATGTTTGCTTTTAAGTAGGCATATTCTAGCCCTGGCCAATTTGGCTTGGCAGTTAAAGTGTTGGCCCGTGGACCAAAGAGTTGAGGGTTCGATCCCGGTCAAGGGCACCTACCTCGGTTGTGGTTTGTCCCCGACCCTGGTCAGGGTCTTGTGGGAGGCAACCAGTCAATGTGCCTCTCTCAGGTCAATGTTTCTCTCTCTCTCTCTCTCTTTCTCTCCCCCCCCCCCCCCGACTCTATCTGAAGATAAATGGAAAAATATCCTCAGGTGAGGATTAAAAAAAAAAAGTAGGTATATTCTATTTAGCAGAAGACCTCTATTTTGGCAGATTTGATTAAATGAATATTTTAATGTAATTAAAAATTAATGTAAGATTAACTTAAATGAAATTAACAATAATAAAAATAACAAAATTGAGCATTTATTGAATACTCAGTATTTTCCAGGCACTGTTCTAAGTGCTTTACACACATTGATTCAGTTTTCACAGCAACTTTATTGAAACGTACTGTTGTCTTTCTCCTTTGCAGTTAAGAAAAATAAGGCACAGAGAGGCTGAATAATTTGTCAAAGATCATGAAGTAAAAGGCAAAGCCAAGATTAGATCCCAGGCAATCTGGCTTTAGATTTCATTAAGCATTCTTTATTACTTGTAATGCATAGGTACTTAGTGTTGAACCAGACCATTTCAGAGGGCATTATGTTGGAAAATCCATAGTTAACAAAAAGTAATAATGTATGCTATATATAGTTACCATCTAGAACTGTGTATGTGCATGAATATTATACATACACAGTACTGTGCAGTAATGAACACTGTTACTCCTTCACTATTTAATAGCAGATAAGATAGTTTCATATTTAGATCCCAACTCAGCTTCTGACCTTGGGTGTGTGAAAGAGCATGGAAAATTTTAAAATATTCATTTTGATGTATATTAGTAATTGTTTCCATATAATTCTTGGTACCAAGAGCCATTCTGTGTGTTGAACTGTAATTTTGGGACCAAGAATACGAGAGCACCCAGAGCTTTACAATTATGTCTATGAGATGATGAAGAAATCAGTCCCATCGCCTTTGGTAAAATCAATTTATTGAGTGTTTTCCTGGCAGGAAGCCAGTTATTTATCATAATCACCAAGTTTGAGGCCATCATTCTTTACCATTTTTTGTGTGTGGTAAAAAAAAAAAAAAATGAATGAAACTTGCAGTCTTAACAAATGTAAATGTACAGTTCAGTAGTGTTAAGTGTAGTCACATTGTTATAAAACAGATCTCCAGAACTTTTTCATCTTGCAAATCTAAAACTCTATAGCCATTAAACAACAACTCCTTTTTACTCCTTCCTTCAGTCCCTGGCAGCCACCATTCTACCATCTGTCTCTATGAATTTGACTACTTTTAGATAGTTCATGTAAGTGGAACCATCAGTATTTATCTTTTTGAGATTGGCTCATTTCACTTAACATATTATCAAGGTTCATCCATGTTGTAGCATGTGATAGGATTTCCTTCCTTTTTAAGTCTGAATAGTCCTTTGTATGTACATACCACATTTTGTGTATTATGACTTAAAAAAAAATTTTTTTTTATACTCACCCGAGGACATTTTTCCATTTTTGTTCAGATAGAGTGAGAGGGAGAGAGAGAGAGAGAGAGAGAGAGAGAGAGAGAGAGAGAGAAACATCAACGTGAAAGGGACACATCAAGTGGCTGCCTCCCACACGACCCCAACCAGGGCTGGGGATGAATTGCAACCAAGATACATGCCCTTGACTGGAATCGAACCTGCAACTCATTGGTCTGCGGCCGACACTCTAACCACTGAGCCAAACCGGCCAGGGCTATTTTTTAAATGTTTTTATTGATTTTTTAGAGAGAGAGGAAGGGAGAGTGAGATAGAAACATTGATGACAGAGAAACATCTATCGGCTGCCTCCTGCACGCCCCCTACTGGGGATGGAGCCTGAAACCCAGGCATGTACCCTGACCGGGAATTGAACGAGTGACCTCTTGGTGCATGGGACGACACTCAATCCACTGAGCCACACTGACCAGTTGTACTATGACTTTTTAAAGTTGCTTTTGCCAAGTCAGTACTCTTTAGGACTTATACCAAGAAGAAATAAGATAGGATAATTCAAGTGAATGGCTTCCTAATCATTCCTTAAAGAGTTAATTTCTATCAGAAATAAAGATTAATATGAAGTTTGGGTAATAAGTGGTTTTAGGCATTCATTCTGTGGTTTCTGGCTTTTGGCATGTACATTTCCAGTCATTATTAGAAACTGTCTGTATTACTGTTAAGAGTAGTTTTTATTATTATTATTATTATTATTATTATTACTAATATTTTTGTTAATCCTCACCCGAGGATATTTTTCCATTGATATTTAGATAGAGTGGAAGCGAAGGAGGGTGGGAGAGGGAGAGAGAGAGATCGATGTGAAAGAGACACATCGACTGGTTGCCTCCCACTCAATCCCGACTAGGGCCAGGGATCGAACCTGCAACCCCGGTATGTACCCTTGACCAGGAACCAAACCCATGACCCTTCAGTCCATAGGCTGACGCTCTAACCACTGAGTCAAACCAGCCAGAGCAAGAGTCGTTTTAATAGCCACTGTTTGCCCTTATAAGATATTTGCTAGGTAATACCATTTTTGGCTCAGGATCTCATTGCAACTTACTTCGCTATGTGCATTTATTACTTTGAAATACATTTGGCTAGTGAATTATGATCAGTTTTAGTTTCAATCTTATTGAAACCAAATATAAGATTGATTTTTTTTTTTACAGAGTGCTGTGTTTTATTCATTGATAAACTAAAAGTCCATTTCTAGATTTTTTTTCTCTTTTACACTTCATTTGTTTTATTAGTATGAATGCCCTATAAAGGGAGGCTTCACCTAGTCTTCAAACTCAGCTCCATCTTCATCTTGACTAATCTGGAAGTAACAAAGTTCATAAATCTCCTTGTCAAATGCAACCACAGGAAGCTAATCACGAAGACTGTTCTTCTTAAGATATTTCTTGGTAAGATATTTCAAATATCTTTTAAAGAACTGTTTCTCAGGAACAATTGTGATTTTATTCTCGGAGCATTCAGTGTTAACAACATTGCAAGATTTCCAGTTTTTCCACTGACTTTAACCTTCTTCCATATAAACTGTTCAAAATTTCCAGAATCAAAAATTCCATCTTCCACTTGGATGAGTGAGGTCCTAACCAAACTTCCAGGTTGTCCTCTTAGGCTTCTTGACTGTCAGTGCCATCTTGAAGGTAGTCTGTGTGATCAGAGCATAAGATTGAGTTTTAAATGTTCTAGAGCTAAAATAATTTTGACTTCTGAAAGGTCATGTTCATTTTCATAGTACTTTTTAAATATATTATTGCAAGTGAAACATATCTCATTTGGTTAGAATATAAAATGATGCTCTACTATAAATATTAGATACTATAAGGATTAGCTAGGATAAAAATTAACTAGAACATTGTTTTTCAAAGCATAAATAACCCCTAATTTTAATATGTCCTCAAATGATCAGTATTAAGAATGACTTGATTCTGATATTTGCTTTGCTTTAAAAGGGGAATTTTTAAAAATTATTTTTTCTTTATTGATATTAGAGAGAGAGAGAGGAGGGAGAGGGAAAGAAATATAGAAACATTGATGAGAGAGAACATCAATTGGCCGCCTCCTGCATGCCCCCCACTGGGGATTGGGCCCACAACCTGGGCATGTGCCCTGACCAGGAATCGAACCGGTGACCTCTTGGTGCATGGGTCAATGCTCAACCACTGAGCCACACCAGCTGGGCAAGAGAGGAATTTTTTTAAAAGACGTAATATTCAGCTATGTATATTTACAATACCAGGAACAGTGATCCACTTCCCCCTTTTTAAATTTAATATAGATTTCAGATCATATGTATTTTTGCTCTACACACACAAAAAGGATTTGGGGCAACAACATCCCCATGTAGTTCTCTTTAGAATTTTAACAGTGGTTATAAAAATGTCAGTCATCTGTGGCTAACTCTGTTATCAATAAATATTTTCAATTGATATTCTCAAGGTAAAATTAAGTAAAATTTAACTGCATGGACTTTACAATTTGTTGGCCAAAGTGTTAAAACACACACACACACACACACACACACACACACACACACATCTTTGGGAAAGAAAGACACTAAAATGAGACTGATTCTACATTTTTTATTTTGTGTTTATCTTCATTTAGCACAATTAAATAGGCATTCAAAAAATTATATTTTGCATCTTTATGTATGTTCACGTTTATAATACTATTTTCCTGTTTTTAACCTTAATATGTTTGAAATATTCTTTAAACACTCTTTTTCCATAGACAAAACATACTCCCTTGAGAATCCTGTCTTAATACACAGAAATCAAGATAATTTTCCAACTTCTTGCTTGGAGTGTTAATGGATTTTCATTATAGCCTTTGTAATTACAATAGCTAGTAGTATATAGGTTTGATTTCTTAGGCAGCAGAGTTGATAGCAAAAATCTGTTATATTGTGAATTCATTTTTTTTTAAATCTCTTATTAACTGTCTTGAATGGAGGCCCAGTACATGTGACATTTGCATATGTACTGTGACATCACAAACCCCATTGCAAGGGAACCTAGCTACGGATTGAAGCTAGTCTACTAGGTGTTAATCAAATGCTGTGTTACAAATTGTGAGGTTTTCCCACTTATAAATGTCATTATTAGGATTTTTTTTTTAATTGCAAAGCCAAGTAAGGCTGTCAATTGCATCATCTTAACTTATTTCTTCAGATTAACTACTGTCTGTAGTGGGGTTTTCGGTGGATGTGGTGGCATCGGCATAATCTATGTTTCAATCATCCTATAGAAGAGGATTATTCAGGGGAGCTGGAAAAAAAGGTAAATTATGTCGACTATGAGTTCATTCTGCACAAAAAGAGGTATAAAATTATGAAATACAAAATATATCTATTTGATATTTTTTATTTTTTGAGCAGGTGAGCCTACCTGATTGTTGGGATATGGTGAATATACTCATAGATATTCCTATGACTTGTCTCCTCTCTTCATTTAAGCTTTATGATCAAATGTTTCCTCTGATGAGAAGCTTTCCACGTCAAGTATATCATAAACAGCCTCCTTCCATGTTCCCTTGTCATTCTGTGGTTATTTACCTTGCTTTATTTGTTTTTTAAGAATTTGGCACCACTCCAAATGATGTATCTGTCTGTTCATCTGATCTAGGAGAGCAGAGACTTTCCTTGTTCACTGTTATATCCCCACTGTCTAGACTAGTCCACATTGGCATGCTCCTTTGTTTCTGTGAGATTTTTGCTTTTTAGAAAGTCTTGGGCCCAGCTGATGTTGCTCAACGGATTCAGCATCGTCCCATGGACTGAGAGGTCCTGGTTTGATTCCCAGTCAGGGCACACGGGCTTGATCCCCATTAAGGGGAGTGCAGGAAGCAGCTGATAAGTGTTTCTTTCTCACATTGATGTTTCTATCTCTCTCTCACTTCCTCTCTCTCTAAAAAGTCAATAAAAACATATTTAAAAAAAAAAGTCTTGGAATGAATATTTGATGTTTATAAGAAAAATTTTTATTTATTGATTTTAGAGAAAGGGAAGGAGAAATATATATATATATTTATGTATTTATATTTACATTTGTCATTCTGCCCACTTATTTATGCATTTATTGGTTGATTCTGTATGTGTCCTGACCAAGAATTGAACCCACAACCTTGGCATATTGGGATGACACTCTAACCAACTAAGCTTACCTGGCCAGGGCTGTAAAAAAATTTTCTATTTCTACTTTCAGTATGCATATTTTAATTCAAGTGAACTAAAGTTTATGTCTCTGTAACGGTGGTTGGTGTCTTTTAGGAAAGACTTAATTCCCTTCTCCTTCCAGAGCTTCTTTAGAATTCTATATGTACTTTATGAATTAAGTAACTATAATACTCTATAGATTATGCTTTTTCAATATTTCTCAGATCTTTATTTTCTGTCTGAGCTCTAACCCAGGCATGAGTCCCATAATTCTTCTTGTCTATTAAACATTTCCACCTGGTTGCCCTACCATTGCTTTCAACCTAGCCTACCTAAAACTGAATCTACCACCTTACTCAAAACAAAAAAAATAGTTCTTTATTTACGCATTTTTGTCTTTACAGCTACCATGCATGTTCTTCAGTGTATTCCTTCTATGCCATCTGTGTATCATACTTCAAGGGTGCCATATGATCAGTATAATAATAAAATAATACTAAAATGTTAAATGTAGGAAGCCATGTGAATTTTATTTTATTTTATGAATAATGGTGAAATTTAGCCTGTTAACTCTACTGACACAGTTATAGGCTTAATGCTAGTCACTTAATGCCAGTTACTTTTGGCAGTGAGAATATAGAATGTCTGGCAGGTTCTCTAGATGTAAGAGGTTTTGGTTTTGTTTTATTTTTAAGGATACTGTAAGTCTGAATTCTGATTCTAGGGTATGTCACTTGTGCTGTTTCTCAGCCCTTATTTTAATAGTTTAGAGAAAGAGTTGTCTCATGAGCTTTTGCACTGCTTAGAATTTGGACATAGAAAAGTTTCATTGTAGTTATAGAATTTATATAACCCACTTCCAGAAGTCTAGGAATACAGTTTTATATTAGTGGGTATAGCTCCTTTTCTGCAGCAGGTATTCTTGACACTAAGCCATTTTAATAGAGTGATTGTTTAATAAATTAGAACCCTGAAAATTATACTTGAAAGACAGAGTAACTTAAAGCATGATTTATACCTATCAAAACCCCATGATTCTTTCTTGAGTTGTTATTCAATTCTTCCAAGTATTTAATATCTTTGAAGCTGGGGCCATTTCCCCACAGAAAGTGAATGTGGGCACTATCTGCCATCTCAATCCATAGGTCTGGTCTGTAAAAATACTTGTCATACTCTTGGATATACTTTATATAATATTTTGTTCAACCTCTGGCATATGAACTCTCCAGCAAGGTTACAGGATATGGTGGTTTGGCTGTGGAGCTGAAATCACAGCCTGCCTCAGCACCCTGCTCTTCAAGCTGTGAGCCAGGGACTGCAGCCTACATTAAGAGAGAGCAGCAGTTTTCAAAGTGTGGTGCACAGAACCCTGGGGGAGTCTCTAAAGATTCTTTCTGGAGGTTTGGGAGGATAAAACTATTTTCATAATGATGCTAAGATCTATTTTACTTTTTGTCTGTGTTGACATTTGTACTAATGATGCAAAAACAAAGGGTATGGTGGTGGTGGTGTTAAAACTGTTGGTGCCTTAGCAGGAATCAAGTCAGTGGCACCAAACTGGATAGTTGTCAATTGTTTTCTTCACTGCCATTCACTTGCAGTTTCACTTAGGAATATTCTTAATGAAGCAGTAAATATTACCAGTTGTATTAAATCTTGACCCTTAAGTACATGTTGTTTTAATATTCTGAGTTATGAAATTAGGACATTCACTGAAAGCATTTCTGCTGCATACTGAAGACCAATAGTGTTCTTGAAAAACAACACTTGAGTTATTGAATAGCAAGATGAGCTAGCTGAGTTTTTTCCCCACAGGACATCATTTTTCGCAAAAGAACGGCTAATAACTAAACTGGCTATTCAAACTTAATTTGGAAAACATTTTATCTCAAATGCAAATGAAGTGATTTTGTCACTTCAAGGAAAGCAATTGACAGTTTCTATTGCCAATGATAAAATTCCAGCTTTTAAGCAGAAATTTTGAATTGTGGAAAACTTGTATCTGCCATTTTGAGCTTGATAGCTTTCCAATATTTATAGTTTTCTGATGAGAATGTTGTTTTTAATGAATGTGATTTTCTGATAGTGTGTTATGAAATGTAAGCATTTGGGCAATCTGCTTAACTCAGTGAGCCAATATCTTCCAAATAACTACTGTATGATGGTACAAAATTGTACATGGATAAAGATTATGCAAAGTACAATATAGACCCATGGATTTTAATGTAATGTATATGATTTCATATTCCACATTGCACTAACCTCTAAGAGACAACCACATGTTGAGTTTTGGTGTAGTCTCAAAGAATATCCACATTTTTCTGAAAAAGCTATAAGATCATGTGTGAGTGAGGTTCTTCACATGCCAACTAGAGATTTTCTTCGCATACCAACTAAAATAACATTACAACGGATTCTGTGAAGAAGTAGTTATGAGAATCTAGCTGTTTTCAGTTAAACCAGACATAAAAATTTTTATATTTGTAAAAATGTGAAACACTTGTAACTATTTTTTATAAAATTAATTATTCTTCACAAAATGTTATTTGTGACTTGTAATAGAATTATTATTATTCTTTAGTAAGTTACTAAGTATTTTTTAAATTTCTCAGTTTTAATTTCTAACATGGTAAATATCAATACATACACCCAGTGCTGTGTTGGTGCTGGCGCATGAGAGCCGATTGTGTGCACCTTTTTCCAGCTTTGTGTTCAGTGTCATCTGTTGTTGGCTTGAAATCTACCATAGTAGGAGTATTTACATTACAGAAATCAGCAAAAGGTATAAATCAGCGTTCTCCCTTCCCAAGAGCTGGTTGTTAAACATTTACAGCATCCTACTGGATATAAATCATAGAAACAAAAGCTCTTTGAGGTCATCATTAGTTTTTAAGAGTGTGAAGGTGTCCTGAGACTAAAAAGTTTGACAATTAATTGTGTGGCAAAAGGAGTACCTTTTAGTAATTGATTGATACAGAGTTGGATACCTTTTTATAATTCATACAGAATTGCCTTTTGTGCTGGGAACATTTATAGAATAGATCCTCCCAATGTTTCTTTTTTTAAATTTCCAATTGTTAAGTCTACTGGTTCCATTATGGGATAACCTTTTTATTTTCCCCCAACTCTAAGGTAGACAATAATATCCCAGAGCATGTGGGATGAATTTGCCCTTGGTATATATGTTGGGTGTCTTTGTCCCTTTTCTGTTCTACTGTTATCCAAGCACATGTTAAGGCCCAGCTCAAGCTGTGGCTTCTGCACAAAGCCTTCATTTATTGTTCAGGTCCATATTGATCTTTCTATTCTGTACTCCTCTGATGACTATACAATGGAGCAATTAGTTCTCAACTGTTTGGTGTGCTATTTATTGTTTCTTAAGTGTTAGTTTTAGCAATTTTGCTTTGTACCCTAATGCACCTAATACAATGCTCATCACATAGGTTCTAGTGAATGGATAAAATATTTTTTATTTTTGGATTGCCAAAGAAGTTTACTTTCCAAAGAAATTATGTGTAGCCCTGGCCAGTTTGGCTCAGCGGTTAGAGCATAAGCCTGCGGACCAATGAGTCGTGGGTTCAATTCCGGCAAGGGCACGTACCTCGGTTGCAGTTCGTCCCCAGCCCTGGTCGGGCCGTGTGACACGGAGGCAACCAGTCTATGTGGCTCTATCACATCAGTGTTTCTCCATATCTCTCTCTGTCTCTCTCTCCCTCCCTCCCTCCCACTCTATCTGATGATAAATAGAAAAATATCTTCGAGTGAGGAATTAAAAAAAAAAAAAGAAATTATGTCGTAAATAAATTTTGTTTTTAAATCCAGTTTTTAATAATCTTCTTAAAGTATTAGTATAAGAAGCCCTGGCCGGTTTTTCTCAGTGGTTAGAGCGTTGGACTGCGGTCCAGAGAGACCCGGGTTCGGTTCCCACTAAGGGCATGTACCTCGGTTGCGGTTTGTCCCCGGCCCTGGTTGGTTGTGCAGGTGGCAGCCTCTCGATGTGTCCCTTTCACGTCGATGTTTCTCTCTCTCTCTCTCTTCCCCTCTCTCCCTCCCACTCTATCTGAACAAAAAATGAAAAAATGTCCTCGGGTGAGGATAAAAAAAAAAAAAGTATTAGTATAAGTAAATTGGAATGACTGGTCCCACAGATGCTTTCTGCAAAATTTGTGTGGTTCCACTGTTACTGGAGAAATCAATGGGCCAGATTTCCCCATCGCTCATGGGAGTGGGGTTCTTGAGGTCTACTGAAATAAGCATTTTCAGAAGCCCCCACAGGAGAATGATATATGGAAAAGACTTTATTTGCATTGAGTTATATTCTGTGGGCGGCAAAGTCCCATGTCCCTTAGTCCAGCCCTGGAGAAGGGGCAGCTGTGGGTTTAGCACAGCTAGAAGGAGGGCCAGTGTCCAGAGTTTTTGTTCCATGATGAAACTGGGTCTGGTAGAATATCAGGCAAGATTCAGTCCATCGGTTCCACACATGGCCAAAAGCCATGTGGGTGAATGCAAGGGAATGCAACCAGAGAGCCAGGAGCTCTGGCAAGCAAGATAGGGAACCAAGAGAGTGAGCTTCCTTTGTTTAGAAGTTTAAATATTCAGGTTTCACTCTTGCAGTGGCCTCGACTATTCTGGCCAATTACCTTTTCCCAGGAGTGATTGACAGGTAAGGACCTTCCCACATTACTCAGACCTTACTGGGAATTGTCTAAACTGCCTTTGTCCAGTCCCTTTCCCCAGCGATCTGTGGGAAACAGACTTGGAGTGTTAAACTGTAGCTTTCTGGCAAAGCTGTATACATGGCATGCCTATTTATTTAGTCTCCCCTTCACTACTTTCCTGTTAAATAATAACTAGATTATTGTAACGGTATCACTACTACCACTCATAGTAGAAACTGGCAGCTTATTGAGTGAGTCATAATGAATAGTGACACTTAGTAAAATGAGGCAGTTTCTAAAGTTACACTGGCCAAGTTATTTACTAATTAGAAAACTTGGCAGGTTTTGAAAACACGGCGTGGGGATATTATTGTGTTTTCCCAGTAGGGATCTCTGTCAGCAGCATTCACAGTAGCTGTACTATGCAAGCTAAGTGATGGTTCTGGCCTCTATCTGGATGTTCAAGCTAGGGGAGAGGAAAGTGTGAAAGGATCACACAAGCTCCAAGGCATGAGCTTTTTCTGAGTCAAAAATACTAAGGGCATGAGAGGTCTTGGGATTTCTTTGGCCTGTGCCTTTTTCACAATTATGGGGGCATAAAGGTAATTGCAACTTTTCACCAGTATAGAGATAAGACATTAGTTTGTATCTGGAATAATTCTAGAACATGTCAAACGTTTCATTTATTAAAAAATAATTCACCATATTTAAGTTCTGTCTCCAATTTCTCTTAAGAAGTTAGAGAGGGTAGTTTATACTCTGACCTAAGTAAGGCTTCACTGTTAGTAGTCGTGAGATCGTAGTGAGGTAGTTTAACTGCTTTAGAACTTTGTGCTTGGAACATTCTGAGCCACCGAAGCATGGGAACCGAAAGTGAGGAATATGGGTTCTTTACTATCTATCAAATCAGAGAATGACTGTTCCAGGACAGTGACCACCTCCTAATGGTAAGTACCCCAGCTTGCCTGTTATTTCTTGGAAGCAGGAAAAATAGGCCAGTCATCATAGTAATGGTATTTCTTTTTTTCAAAAGCAAAAGAACAATAAAGTGGTCTAGCCTTAATCCTCAATCATGATCATTTTTGCAGGTTTCTGTAGCTGGATCAGGCACCGGAAGAGGCTCCCCAGCTATAACTCTAGTACAGTTACCTTCAGGCCAAACTGTACATGTCCAGGGCGTAATTCAGACACCACAGCCATCGGTTATTCAGTCACCACAGATACAAACTGTTCAGGTTAGCTTCCTTCCTGGATGATTTGTCTTTGACTTTCTTGAGCTTGAGCTTTTTTTCCTTTACTAATTTATCATCTTCTCCTTGTGTAGCTTTTATGATCAAGTCATTTTATTAGAAATTTGGAGGAATTTCCTTTTATGTGTGAAGTGCGTTGTACTCTGGTAGATACATAGATTTGACTTAAGAGTTGTCATTTTGTTGTCAGCTTTTAATTTGCAGGATGAGTAATTGCCAGATGAATAATTCTTCTTGTCCTCTGCTCAAACTAGGATGTATTTAGCAAAGCTCTCCAGTGGTGCTTAAAAATATTTGAGGATTCTTTGGAGACGATGTCTGATAAACACAGTAATATAAAGATTATAGTACTGATGCTATTTTCATGAATACTCACATTAGTCAATAGGTAGAAATTTAAGTTTATTTTTAATTCAATATATGTAATCCATAGAAAATAATGATGTTATTGTCTCTTGTTCTTAAGTTTATTTATCATCTACCCCTTTCAGATTTAACCATGGTTTTGTAGATGTGATTATTATTATGGTTGTGACCTAGAGATGTGTTTTATTACTTTTATTATTATCAAGGTTGTTTTTAAATCCTTAACATTTCTTGAAACAAACTTTTTTTTGCATCAATTGATGTAAATGATTAAGTATACATACTTTTCTTGTGTACTGAATTTATTTCTCCTCTTTTTTGGGGTCAGTTTGTTATTGATCTTTAAATGTTAGACTTATTTGAACCTAATTGATGACAAAAAATCTTGGAGGGAAAATAGATGCACATACTTAATCAGTCTTGTTTTTTCCCTGCATATTTGATTACAGTTTATTGCAGAATGAGGATGAGGGTTACAACATTATATTTGAATAAATCCACATGCATTAAAAGCTTGGTTATCTTTGCAGCACCAGGTGTCTTAATAATTCTCAGTATTGTCTTTTATGTTTATCCTCCTGTGATGATCCTTGGTTCCAAGAATTTCTGACTCTTTCTGACTCTAATTATAAAACAATAAAATATTTCCTCTCTCCTTTTTATATTATGACTTTTATTGGGGTGCAGATATTTCTTAGTTTTAACCTGGCTGCTACTGGAAGAAAGTATTGTCTTATAAGCAATAGTTTTTTTTTTATTTTTGAAACGGATGATTTCATTATCTTTGTAGAGATAGGTGGTAGTGATCTTGTTGAATGATGGACAAGGCAATCTCTCTGTGTGAACTTCAGGTTTTGCCTTTCTGAAATGGGTAAATTAACAGTCTACCTCACATAAGGAGATTGTTATGATTATATGAGAGATGTGTGAAAGCCCAGTGTAAAGTGATAAATATTTGATGGCAGTATATGATTGTCTGATTGCAACATTTTCTCTAATACATTCTGTTCATTGCCATGTATGCTTATTTGTGGGGTATCCATGACCAGAGATGCATGGTCATATGTGTAGGTGAACATGTATGCTCATCCATGTGCCTTGGGAAGTATATATTCCTGCTTGCATTGTTCATATTTTAATAGCTCTTTTGATTTTACCTAAATCAAATTCCCATTTAATTGTAACATTAAGTAAAGTGAGTTTGTAAACTCAGAACTATCCTAGGCCATGAATGATAAATGGCTGAATATAATGAGAGCAGTCATGTTGTAGAGAGATTTAAAAAAAATTTTAGTTCTCTTTGTTTAATAACTTGGAAAAAAAATGAAATCATGTTTAAAACTCTGATCTTTCTTTTAAGGAGAAATTCCTTATTTTTATCTTTAAGACCTACACCTTACCCAACTGACTTGTAATATAAATCTTAACTTCAACCAGGCTTGTTTACCTGCTTAAATATTCTTTCTTCTTTGGACCTATCTAATATCTAACTTGAAGATCAGCTCAAGTCATCTGTGGTGTTGTGAAGAGAGCAGTGAAACTGAGATGCTTTTTTCTGCCTCTGTCACTTGCTCATTCACTCCCTGCTGGATATGTGAGAGTGTTTTCAGGGTTCGGTCTTATGTATCTTATATTTAGGCCTTTCCTGTGAAGCCTCGCTTGACGTTCTAAACCACGCTTTTATTTACATTTATGTAGTATTTATTATCTGCACCATTCCTTTTCATAAACACTTGTTCTACAACTGAAATGTTTGTGTCTGTGCTTCCTTTGCTAAGCCAGGTGTGACCTCTTTTAGTGCAGGTTCAGTGTGTTCTGTTTCTGGTCACTTCTCCAGCACATAGCTTAGTACTGCACAAAAAGACCCTTAGTCACACTTTTTTTTTTAATTCTCACCTGAGGACATGTTTTTTAGAGAGAGAAAAGGAGAGAGAGAGAGAGAGAGAGACACCAAGAGAGACCTCCCGTATTAAACTGTTCCAACCAGGATTGAACCCACAACCTAGGTATGTGCCCTGACTGGAAATTGAACCTGCATCCCTTTGGTGCACTGGACGGTGCTGCAACCAACCTAGCCACCTGGCCAGGACCTTAGTCTCACTTTTTTGAATGAAGGAGATCATGTCTTTTATGATGCATTTCAGAAACTTTTGCATTATAGGTAGCAACAATCGCAGAGACAGATGAGTCTACAGAATCAGAAGGTGTAATTGATTCTCATAAAGGCAGAGAAATCCTTTCACGAAGACCCTCTTATCGGTAAGTTAAGTTTCCACTATAATACTTTTTTTTTAAAGGGAGAGTAATTATACATCAAAACAATTCTTCCACTATAGCTTTTCTGTTTTACATCTCATTCCTATATATTAATTATTTGTATTGTTAAATTATGTTTTAGAAAAATACTGAATGAACTTTCCTCTGATGTGCCTGGTGTTCCCAAGATTGAAGAAGAAAAATCAGAGGGAGAAGGAACACCACCTAACATCGCTACCATGGCAGTACCGACTAGCATATATCAGACTAGCACGGGGCAATACAGTATGTATGCTGCAATTCGAAATGATACAGTGCTAGCTTTAAGTCTTCTCTTGTTACATTGAAGCAACTTGGAGTTTTGGCATTAAACTGTTCCATTTAAAAAGTACATCATAATACCAAAACTGTGTATCAGAATGAAGTACATGTTAAAGAAGTAAGAGATTTGTATTGACAGCTGTCATATACTTTTGAAAAGTAAAAATATTTTTACTGAATATAGAAGAAAATTTTGAGTTTAATATAAAGGGAGGATTTTTTCTTATTTATATGTTTATATTCATGTTTAGTAAAAGTTTAAAACTTACTGTTTTTTGTTGCCTTTATGATGCATGCAAACATAATACGATATAAATGTCTGTATTTCATTCTTGTTGGCTTTTACTACCAACAATTACGTTTTCTACTTACTAATTTAAATGAGGTACATGTTTTCTAAATTATGTTTTCAAATGTAATTCTGTTTTCACTAGTCTACTGTGTTGTTTTGTGCTGCAGTTTTTCCTAGACAAGAATGGAAAAATGTTTAATTTTTTAAAACTACAGCAGTTAGACAGATCATTTTATTTGAAATTTTAAGCACCAAAAGCTCTAAATAAACAGATAAATTCACATTTAGTCTTGTGCATTTTAATGGGCTGTTCATTCTGTGCTTTTTGCTCCAATTAAAGCACTAGTTTTTTCTTCTCAAATCAAGACCATTTGATACATAAAAATACTTTAGTGAAAAAGGAAGAAAAAAAGGTTGGGGGGAAATAAGACATAAAAAGGACTGGAAAAAGGGTAAAAAAAAAAAAAAAAAAAAGCAAAAACCAAAGCTGCTTAGTACTGGAATATGTATGATATTAAATACTGTGTTGGTCCAATCTTAAAAACAGTGTTAAGATTTTAGATATGTTTTCTGTTTTCCTTTAAAAAGTAGTAATACCTAGAAAAGTCTCAAGTCTTACTTTAAGACTTGGCTGTTAAAGCAGGCTATACTTTCCTTTGATCTGTGGGGAAACCCTGGAGAGTCATTAGGGTTTTTCTTACAGTGATGGTAGATTTGCAGCATTAAACACTCTCCTTTGGTAATTCCGGTTCCTTGGGTAGTGCCTACCATAATACCTGGCAGATTGGGGTATACTTTGTTCACAGTCCCGGCAAGGTGCTGAGTGGACATGTCCAAAGTCCATGTTAGAAAAGGGAAACTTCCTACTGTCTGTAAGAGTTGAACCTTGAGGTTTTTACTGTCACTTCTCTTTTCTTACTTCTCTGATTTATATGCCTTTGTGTCTGGCCCACTGGGAACATATGGTGGGAGTTTTAGAATTGAAAATCCGAGTTTGTCAGCTGTGTGCCTTGGCAGTGCAACATACAGGTCCCGGGAGTACTGAGCTCCTCATGCCCTCCGTCCCCAGAGTGGCTGCACAGGACTTGCATGGACCTGCTGGAACCTCCTGACTGGTCAGCTGTACACATATTATCATTTTCTGTTTGTGTTGTGACAGGGAAAAGGTTGGAAATAACTGATGAAATAATTCTCAGACATCTTAAAGTTTGCGGAACTATCTAAGATGCTATCATCTTGAACATGTCATCTTGAACATCATCTGGCATATCCTAATGCCGCTTAGGAACTGATAAAAGCAGTGATCTCTTTACAGGGTGATATGGACGGGGATGCAGTGGGTTAATTTGCTTAGATTATTAGCTGAAAAATTGAAATCATGAAAACATTGGGTTGAGAAAATGTTGAAGCTAGAGATGATGTGGAGAAGGCATCCTGGTCCTATCAATTGCCAACTGCATCAGAGCGAGCTTTGTTTTCCCATCTCAGGATTTTAGTCTTTGAAGTGGGAATAATAGTAAATAGGCAAACTTTGTGGTTAGTGTGAGGACACAGGGAGATAACAGGTAAAAGTGAGGAAAAGAAACATGCTACTTTGACATGTCACAGAGAAATGTAAGCTAGCTGTGGTGATGTTTCATTCACGTTCCCTGAAGCCTTTACTTCTTGTGCTCTTAGTGCAGCTTGAAGAAGAGGGCCCAGCCTCAAACATCACTGTGGGTAAGGGGGTGAGCGGGGGTGCAGTCAGGAGCTCTGGTTGAGAAGTAGAAAATCCAATGTTTAGAAGTTAGGCATTTATCTATTTGCCACACTAGAGGTCCTGGACTATCTCCTACTTAGGTTTCTTAATTTGGACACATACAGCATTGATCCTAGCGATTATTTTAATGAAAAGTTGTGCTGGTTCTACATGTGCTATCCCCAGGTAAAAATGGCCATTTATTGGGTCAAGAAAAGCGATATTGCGTTTGTTAAAAATGCATTTTGTAAACATTTAGTGATAATTCTTTCATTTGAAGAGTGAATATTAACATTTCAACTTTTTAGAAGACATTTACTGTAATTGGAGGGTAAATGTATATTTACACATACATAAGATCCATTTCCTTTAGTTGTATTTCTTACTAGGAATAACTTGAATAGATATTAATACTTTAATGTTGTTCCTAAATATCTAGAAATAGAAACAATCTGGCGTCCTTTGGTTTTTAGACTGGAGAAGTTTATTTTACTAGAATTTCTGGAGATTTTTCTTTGTATTTTCATGTACCAATTTTTGAGACCCTGTCATAACCTTTTATTATAAAAATTCTTTCTTCAACTTTTATTCATGGATGACTTTCCCCCAAACTTTTCTTTGCTTCTTTTTTCAAAGATTCTTATTTTAGATTATTTTTAATTTGTTATAATAAGTTAAAGTTAAAAACAAAAAGAAGTAAATAACTTTTTATAATAAGTTAAAGTTAAAAACAAAAAGAAGTAAATAACTTTATGTGTCAAAGTTGAAGAAATAAAAATAAGTGTACTTAGGTTTCCCCATGCACAATCTATTACATTTTTAATTATTGAAAGTTAGATATTTGATAGAAGTTGGCCTTATTACCTCAACTTCTTTTTTAATCACAAAAACTAAGAAGTGAGAGTTAGAATAGGGTAACTTTTCTACACTAGTGGTAGGAAAAACAACTTAAAGTGAGCAGGGCTTCATTATTGCAACACCAAGAAAATCTTCATTTCAGAGTCTTGACTGAAACTACAGATCTTGGCTATAGGTTTGCTGTATGCCAATTAAATCATTCTGGTCAAAGAAAATCTATCCTGTCTCAGGAGAATATTTTTATTTTATTAAAAAAATTTTTTTTCTTTATTGATTTTAGAGACAGAGGAAGGGAGAGGGAGACAGATAGAAACATTGATGAGAGAACATTGATTGGCCGCCTCCCGCATGCCCCCCACTGGGAATTTGGCCCACAACCTGGGGATGTGCCCTGACCGAGAATTGAACTGGTGACCTTTTGACGCATGGGTCGATGCTCAACCACTGAGCCACACCGGCCGGGCTCAGGAGAATATTTTTAAAGATAGTGCTTCAGAAAGGTTTAGAATTAGCAAAGAATTTACTTCCTGTGTAAGACATGAATTAAGTGAGAGCGAATTCATAAATGCTTAAAGCAGCTATAGAGATTAAAATGTTTGAAGTTTTTTCTAAAGACAGTTGATTTTTTAGCCCTCATTCTGCTCTACCCAACCTGACTTCTTCCATTACCAAATAAGGACTATCACCCAAGACTTCAAATTATTTTTTTTCCAAATGTCCCTTGTCTCTTTTCTTGCTTCTACTTCATTTTACTAGGAACTTTGTTTGAATCTCTATTAACTCATCTTTACTGGAATTCTTATACTATAAAGGTAAGTGGGTCAATCCAAAATTCATCATTATGAAATGGATATATATGAACTGTGTGGACTGCTAAAGAATTCAGAATTCTCAGGAGATTCATATGAGTGAACCCTGATTCCAATTCTTCATAATAAGAATTTGCACATGATAGGCTTACACATTCTAAAGTAAATGCAGTTGCATTTATTACTGTAAGTAGTGACTGCTTACATTTTCCCAAGGTAATTTTCAAAGCAAACATAGAAGGTATCTATTTAATGTAAATCTGGCCTTTTAACCTTGGTGTTGCGATTCTTGTTCTAGCCTGAGGCTGTTTTAGTGTTTCTTTTGCTTTTAAGGTAGGGGTACTTACACATTCTGTTTTGTACACACTTTTTAAATTTAAACCTGAGAATTCACTGGAATAAAGTCTGTTGTTCTTTTTAAAGTTAATTCAGTGAGAATTTAATCACGAATCTTTTTTATTGGAATTTGGAATAGATGGTTTTAAATTATAATTAATTAAACATTTACATGTTTATGTATTTGAATTAGCTCATTTATACAGGTTTAGGATTAGAAAGATGTTAGCATCAAGTAAAAAGAGGTCAGATGAAATTTTAAATACATTTTCTTTCCTCATTTGGTCATGAACTTATTTTCCCCTTTTCTACCCTGTTTATCTTTCATTTTGTCTATTAATTTTATAAGACTTTAAAATATATATTTTCAATCCTCACCCGAGGTTATTTTTCCATTTATCTTCAGATAGAGTGGGAGGGAGAGAGAGCGAGAGAGAGAAACATCAATGTGAGAGAGACACATCGATTGGTTGCTTCCTGCACAACCCCGACCAGGGCCAGGGATGAACCACAACTGAGGTACATGCCCTTGGTCGGAATTGAACCCACGACTCTTTAGTCCGAGGGCCGATGCTCTAACTGCTAAGCCAAACTGGCCAGGGCTAAAATATTTTTAATGAAACTTTTTAAAATGAAAATTTTTGAATTTTCATCCTGTAAGTAATATTTTCCATCATAATATTAATAGTTTTAGTAGAGAAGTGTTCAGTGGAAATAGCAGATTTTTAAAACATAGGAATTTTGAAAGAATTTATTGCCTGGATTAGTTGATATGATAGCATCCTGGTTACTGTGATAGATGGTAAGTTGGAGATGGGGAAACCATACTTGGGTTAATACTGATTTAAAACTAAATACCATAACTGTGTAAGGATATATATAGAAACATTTGTGTAACCACTAAAACTAACTTAGTAGAAAAATACTTAGTAAATTAATGAATTACACTTGACCCAGACAATTTCTTAATGTAAGATCAGTGGGTCCAATATTCAACTAGCGCATATAGAGTAACCCACTTAATTATGTAGTATAACTCACCTGATATTTGGGGTAGGGTGAATGGGCAGATAGGTAACTCTCCCAGAGCAACTAGAACAACAGAGCTTAACCTCTCCCCACCACTACTATGAGCAGATAACGTACTAGCAGGCTTGAATCAATTAATAATGGGCATTAGAGTATAATTTAGTCGATCACATAATCTAGTTGTTCATTTTAATCCAATTAAGATATTTTATGAAACTGTAATGTTATTAAGGATTATTTAGAAGGGGAAAATAAGTATACATATAGTCTAAAATAGAAAACCAATTTTACCTCTGCTTGAGTCCCAATTAACTTCATAGACCAGTGTGGACTCTTCATTGTTAACAACAATATAGGTATAGGTACAAGCATTTATGCTTCAGTTGCATGTGTCAGTCCAAGAAAACATTAATAAAACTTAGGTCCCCAAAGTAAAATTGGTGGCAAATACAAAGGTATTTTATTTTCATTGGTTACTAATGGCCTTGTTATGGGCCAAACATTTTATTTAAAAATGATTAGCCAGACGTGATGTCTGGAATTTGTTTGGAAATACTACAGACTGAAAAAAAAATGTTTGGGATGAGTGGGCAGGGAAAATAGATGACACAAAATTCTTGCTAGAAAATTCCTATAAGTTTTTTTTCAAAAGAGCTAAACAAAAGATCTGACTAAACTCATTCAGTTGATTTCATCTTAGTTTTTACTGTTATTTAATTTATCGCAATGTGTGTTTATTGAAAACACATATTATACTGTTCTTGAATATTTTGTAACCTAAAACATTTTCTCAAATCTTTTGAATACACATATGTGCACACAAAGCCTATTTCCAGTATCCTGAAGCCATTGGGAAATCTTGTTTATTGTCAAATGAATAGTAACATTTGAAATAGGAAGGTCCTCTGTTATTTGATAATGCCAAAATTAAGAGTACCTTTGTTATAGAAAAATAAAAGCTAGGCAAAAAAGTACGAGACTTATTAGTAGAAATGTTTCCCCCCTAGAGCCAGCTTGTGTGTGTATTTAGTTTTTCACATCTAATTATATAATTACTTAACCAGAAAATAAAATGATGAGAGTAACAGATTCTTGATATATCAGCTTTTCACAGTGTGAAAGCAAATAAGTTTTTGTTGGAACTATGGTGAAACATTAGAAAAAAGGGAGGTGGGGCGAAAAAAAGAAAAAAGTATAAAAAGAAAAAAGCAAGGGTCTTTGTTATCTACCTATTTCATGATTCTTATCCTTGGAAGTAACTACTCTCACCTCAGATTTTTTACTAGTCCAAAGCTTAATAATTGGCATTGAAGATTAAGTTCTATTATCAGAATTTGAAACCAAACTTAATTTAACTCTTCTAGATCCACAAGTGGCTTAAGTTGTTTATAATAAAGTCTGCCTTAAGGAAATGAGCCATTCATTTATCATATTGAGTGCCTGCTGTATGCTAGTGTGAAAAATGACAGGAATGGAGCCATTTTATTTTGTTTTGTTTTTTTATCCTCACCCAAGGACATTTTTGCATTTATCTTCAGATAGAGCGGGAAGGGGAGAAGGAGGCAGAGAGAGAGAGAGAAACATTGATGTGAGAGAGATACATCGACTGGTTGCCACCCACACGACCCCAACTGGGCCGGGGACAAACTACAACCGAGATACGTGCCCTTAGCGGGAACCGAACCCGGGCCTCTCTGGTCCACGGCCGATGCTCTAACCACTGAGCCAAACTGGCCAGGGCAGGAATGGAGCCATTTTAAAATGCAACCAGAGCAACCATTCCAGAGGAACTGTTTTGCTCGTTGTGTTTCTTGAAATTTTGCACTGAGTCAAACCACTTTTGTTTTGCAAACAATTGTAAAGTCAGCCGAACAGTCTGATCACAAGGACTAATGATTGTGGAGCTTCTATCTGAAGATAAGATCAGTAAGCAATCACGTGTAGCTAATAGTAGCTCAGCTTGTCAGCACCAATATGCTTTTTTTTCTTTTTTTCATATAATTATTCCTTTCCTTTTTCTCCTTGCTTTCACTCTGTAATTGGGACACTATTTGGCTTTCAGCCCGAAACTGTGCTCCCCAAATTACAATTCTTTGATCCCAAATAAATGCTTGTTGTCTCTCATTTCAGCTTTTAAAATTTAGGTTAACACTAGTCTTTGTGTTTTTTATACATTGTGGTTACACTGCCTATGCTTGTTCTTTCTAAAGCATTATTTCTATGACATCAAACTAATTATAAACTGAAAATACACATTCAAATGTATGATAATATAAAATTTATTCACGTCTAGCCATGAAGGTTTAAGGAAGCATTATCTCTTCTTTTTCATACTTCTCTTTTAAGAAGGTAGATATGGTTAGATCTCTCCCAAACCCTTTTGTTGTAAGGGGTGAATCTTAAGAACCTTGAAATCTTTGGAGAGTCATGGTGAAATCTTGTTTTTAAAATGTGTACAGAATATAATGCTCTAGATGAGCTGGGTAAAGTGATATTACTACATCAGAATTTCTCAACCTCACACTATTGACATTTTATAACTGATTCTTCAGTTTCTGTCAATGCTATTCCAATAGTGGCCTGTCAATGTACTAAAACACAAAGAATGTATCTATGTTGAACTCTTAAAAAAATGTGAGCCCATCTTTTTGTGTTAGGCCCTAGAACCTTAGGTCAAAGAATTAAAGATTTGTTGTTGTTACTCTTTCCAATAGTTCTGACAGGTTAATAGCTTCACTTCATCACATAAGCGGTCCTTTGTTTAGATACTGTTAAAATGTTAGGGAATGACTTGGAAATGTTCAGGGTTTATTTTACATATTACTCTAACATTCCTACAAGGCATTTACATTGATTTATCGATGTTGTGTTATTCTGTTGATGTATTTATTTTTTTAAGAGAGAAAGAGAGAGAGAAACATCGATGTGAGAGAGAAACATCAGTTGGTTGCCTCCTGCATGCCCCTTACTGGGGATCAAGCCTGAAACCTGGCATGTGCCCGGCCACCTGTCCCATGGCCTGGTTTGATGATGTATTATTTTTTAAAATACATTTTTATTGATATTTTATAGAGAGAGAGGAAGGGAGAGAGAGATACATATATCGATGTGAGACAGAAACATTGATGGGCTGCCTCCTGCACGCCCCCTACCGGGGATCGAGCCTGCAACCTGGGCATGTGCCCTGATTGGGAATCGAACTGGAACCTCTCAGTCCATGGGATGATGTTCAACCCACTGAGCCACACTGGTCGGGCTAATGATGTGTTATTTTTATCTTCATTGTAAAATCTAGTTAGCTAGTTTATATGTGATTTAAAACAAAAGAAAGTATAGCCTTTGATTCCACTTAATCTCTAGTGTTTAAACTAAAACATGAAGTCATAATCTTTATGTTTAAGTATACCAAACTCTCAGATATTTAGATTTATTTGTCTAGTGAGTGAAATTTAAAAACATTTCACTTGATCAATTATTCTTTTGAAACTTTCAGTTAATATGTTAATTTTTAAACACGACTAGCAAGTCTCAGTAGTTAGAGGAAATCCTCCTCATATTTGTTGCCATTAGCTGAGTTAGTTATTCAAAACTCTTGGTGTAGAGGTAAATATTGTAGAACAAATTGTTTCAATACAGTTACCTTTTAAAGTCCTTTCCAATTTAACACTTTCTATTTCAAGATTCTCCTGACATAGTCAAAATGGTAAAGGCTACTGTTTTATAGACTTGAACTTTAAAAAGGAGTGAGCTGAATTAAGGTACAAATTCATTGTATTTATGATGCTCAATGGCATTTCACCAACCATTTCTTTTTTGTTTGTTTGTTTTTAGTCCTCACCCGAGGATATTTTTCCATTGATTTCTAGATAGAATGGAAGGGAGGGAAGGAAGGAAGAAGGGAGGGAGGGAGGGAGGGAGAGAGAGAGAAGGAGAGAGAGAGGGAGAGAGAGAGAGAGAGAGAGAGAAACATCGATGTGAGAGACACACATCAATTGGCTGCCTCCTGAACAACCCCGACTAGGGCTGAGGATTGAACCTGCAAGACCCAGGTATGTGCCCTTGACAGGGAATTGAACCTGTGACCCTTGAGTCCACAGGCCAATGCTCTAACTGCTGAGCCAAACTGGCCAGGGCACCAACCATTTCTTATATGTTAGAAGAATGCTGTTTATATCTAAAAATATCTGAAAGAATGGAGAAAATCAAGAAGCTGGGCTTTTGCCCGGCTGGTGTGGGTCAGTGGTTGAGCATCGACTCATGTAACAAGAGGTCACTGGTTTGATTCCCAGTCAGGGCACATGCCCAGGTTGTGGGCCTGATCCCCAGTGGAGGGCATGCAGGAGGTGGCCAGTCGATGTTCTCTCTCATCGATGTTTCTATCTCTCTGTCCCTCTCCCTTCCCCTCTCTCTAAAATCAATAAAGAAAAATTAAAAAAAAAAAAAAAAAAAAGGAGAAGAAGCTGGACTTTCTCCCTGTCTGTATCACCGCTCTTCCTCTTAAATAATTTAGTTGGATGGATGCCAGGGAAGAGGAAAGCTCCATGAGCTCTATGTATTTCAAACAGTTCTGAGTATAAGATATTTTCAAGTGTTTATGAGCCTTTTCAGAGTATTGTCCTGTGAAAGAGGATCTCCTTATCAATTCAACATAGAGCAATAAGAGTAAATTGAGAATGAGAAGCGTTGATAATACATAGACCCAGCATATATTCTTCCAATATGAGATTATTAAAAATGAAGCTTGAAATTCTCTAATATTTCTTTTCTTTTTCTGTTAAGTTGCTATAGCCCAAGGTGGAACAATCCAGATTTCTAACCCAGGATCTGATGGTGTTCAGGGACTGCAGGCATTAACAATGACAAATTCAGGAGCTCCTCCACCAGGTGCTGCAATTGTACAGTATGCAGCACAGTCAGCTGATGGCACACAGCAGTTCTTTGTCCCAGGCAGCCAGGTTGTTGTTCAAGGTATATTTTATTAATCTAATACCGTTAGAATACCTGTGGATCACTATATCACACCATTTAGTGGTGATTTTATAGTTTTCTGAAATATACAGGAGGTAGATGTGGGGGGCACTTAATGGTTTGAAGAAGAACTATTTTAGTATATTAAGTTAAATAAATTATGTGATTTTTTATTTTTAGCAGGTTTTATTGGCTCTAAGGGAAAGTTAAATTCAGAGTAGCACAATGAAAGAAAGGGAGTTGAAAACATGAGTGAATTCTTTAATTAAATATCTTTCATTTGAGAGTTATAAATGTTGTACTAATATATGTTTGTTACCTAATCTATGAAGATTTAAGTATCCAGTCTATGATGCACTGAATTTGAATCTTTCCTTAGCTATTACACTCAAGTCTTAACTTGTAGATATCTCATTTCAAAACAATTGCTGATTTTTTTTTTCTTTAGACCGTTCTTAGTATAGTTGAATTCTGAGGTACCTGATCTACCTCTTATGGAAGCTGATAGTAGTGAAATAAAGCAGTTGGATTGTAGCCCTGTGTTTTTAGAGAAACCTAAGATTTCAATTAAATTTGAGGTATACATTATTTTAATTTCATTTAGTTGTGCTTATAATAACTATAATATGTTTATTACAACTTTTAAAATCCTGCATTTTTAATTTAATTCTATTCCTTTTGGACCATTTACTGAGGACTTATTATATAGCACTAATTTTAAGGGGAGTAATATTAGTTCCTTTAGTTTGAAAGTCTTCCAAGTATGAGGGGGGTACAGATTATAATCGATAAATCTCTTGTTAATTAGCTTTACTCCTAGGTATTTTGGAGGTTAATGTGGACTGTAATAAAAGTGTATGAAGAATTGAAGAGGTAGCATTTATGGAGTATAAAAAAATTCATAATACTTACTCAATACTTTAATGTTTTCTTTTAAATGTATATTAAGGCCACCTATTACAGATGCTCCTCTGCTTATGGTGGGATTACGTCCTGATAAACCCATTGTAAATAGAATATATAGTAAGTTGAAATGCATTTAATACACCTAACCTACTGAACAGCATAGCTTGGCCAAGCCTACCTTAAATGTGTTCAGTTGGGCACAGTCATGTCACACAGTGAACACTGTAGAGTATGGGTTGTTGACCCTTGTGATCACCTGGCTGACGCTGGGAGCTGCTGCTCGCTGCACCTGCCCAGCATCAGGAGAGAGGATTGGACCTAATGTTACTAGCCCTGGAAAAGATAAAAATTCAAAATTCCAAGTATAGTTTCTATTGAATGTATGTATATTGCTTTCTCACCATCATAAAGTTGAAAAATCGTAAGCAAACCATTTTAACTCAGGGACTGTATATTTGCCTCATGCTCATGAACCCTCTATATTTAAGAATAATCATAAAGAATAATGATTTCTTCTAATATTTTAAGTATAGAAAATCTACCACAAACTTGATATTTTAACAAAAAGAGTTTAAAAAAAATTTTTTTTATTGATATTTTAGAGAGGGAGGAAGAGAGAGAGAGTAGAAACATCAATGTGAGAGAAAAACATTGATCAGCTGCCTCCTGCACATCCTCCACTGGGGATTAAGCCCACAACCTGGGCGTGTGCCCTGACTGGGAATCGAACTGGGACCTCTCAGTACATGGGAAAACACTCAGTCCACTGAGCCACACCATCCAAGCACACTGAGAGTTTTTTAATTGCTTTATGTTTTGCATAAATAATACACAATTTTTGTGCTTTTGGGTTTAAGAACTATTTTTCGTCCATAAGTCACAGAGATATTTTTCTACATAAATTCTTTAGCTTCATAGTTTTACCTTTCACATTTAGGTCCTTAATTCACCTGAGATTCACCTCTGTATGTAGTATTAGGCAGGAATCTATTTTTATTTTTTCTCCACATATAGAGCTACTTTTCCCCTACTGATGGTTTGTCCTTTCCCAATTAATTTATGGGGCAGCCTTAATTATACAGAAGGTTCTCATGTATACTTGGATCTATTTTCAGAACTCTTTATTCTGTACTGTTGGTCTCTTTTTCTATATGCCAGTATCATGCTGGTTTGTTAGCTCACAGAACAAGTTCTTCTTTTTTGTCTTTTTTAAAGTGCTGATTTAGCTTTCACGAACCATTATTCTTTCGTAAGCATTTAGAATAAGTTTGAGTTTCTAAATAATAATGATATAAAACTGATGATGAGATTGCATTTCATTTATAGGTTACTTTAGGGAGAACTGAAGTCTTTCTTTTTTATTGGGATATAATTAACATATCACATGATATTAGTTTCAAGTGTGCAACATAATGATTTGAAATTTGTGGAAGTCGCAACAAGTGATCACCACAATAGGTCTAATTAACACCTATCCCCACACATAGTTACGAATTTGTTTTTCTTGTGATGAGAAATTTTAAGATCTACTTTTTAACAACTTTGAATATACAATACAGTATTATTATTATTATTGTTAATCCTCACCTGAGGATATTTTTTCCCCCATTTATCTTCAGATAGAGTGGGAAGGAGGGAGAGAGAGAGACATCGATGTGAGAGAGACACATCAACTGGTTGCCTCCCACACGACCTTGACCAGGGCCCGGGACTGAGGTATATGCCCTTGACCGGAATCGAACTGGCTACTCTTTGGTCTGCGTGCCAACACTCGAACTGCTGAGCCAAACCGGCCAGGGCTACAACGCAATATCATTAACTAGTCAACATGCTGTACAGACACCCCCAGGTTTTTGTTGCTATTTTGTTTTATGGTTTGTTTGTTTAAATATAATTTTATTGGCTTTTTAGAGAGAGAGGAAGGGAGAGGGAGAGAGAGAGAGAAACATCGATTGGCTGCCTCCTACATACCCCCTACTGAGGATTGAGCCTGCAACCCAGGCATGTGCTCTGATGGGAATCGAACCAGCGACCTCTTGGTGCATGGGATGATTGATGCTCAACCAACTGAGCCACACCATTCCGGCACTTGTTGCTATTTTGAATGATTCCTTTCTAGTTGTTGCTGTTATAGAGAAATATTAATTGATTTTTTTTAAGTATCTGGTCTGTTAACCTTCGAAACTCTAATTACTTCTAGTAATATGCTGATTCTTTGTGAATCTATCTGTGATACTATGTGAATATTTATATCAAATACAAATAAGATGTTTTGTTTCTTCCCTTCCCATCTTTATTATTCTTGTTTTCTTTTTCTCCTTGCCTTGCCTCTTCTTTTCCTTTCCTTTTCTTCTTCTTTTTAAAAATAGTGATGGCCAAGAGTTCTAGTTCTTTGTTGAACAGAGTAGGTCAGTGGGTATTCTTGTCCTGCTCTCTATTCCATTGAAAGGTCACAGCAATTTTTTTTTGAGATCTCAGTTCTTGATTGGTCTCTCAGCAGTATTTAACACTGTTGTCCTCCGCTTCTTTCACTTCCCTGATACTGCATTCTTACCATTTTTTCTTGTGTCTCTCCTGCCTCTCTTTCAGTTTCCTTTATTGGTCTAATCTTCCTCGGCCCATCTCCTAAGTGTTAGTATTGTTCCTCAGGATTGCATCCTGCACCTTCTTACATCTGACCTGGGTACTGTCCTTGGATGAACTCATATCTGCCCATGGCTTCAGTTCACTGTGACTACACTCCTGACTCTAATTGGCTACGTAGATATCCCTCACACATCTCTGACTTCTTAAGTCCAAGACTCCATATCTGCTTTCCCACCCTAACTCTCCTTTTGTTTACTCTATTTCAGTAATGGATTCTGTCCATCCTGTTGCTTTAATCCAGAAACCTGGGTGACATACCTTACTCTCCCTTGCCTTCTCCATTCATTCTTCCTCCTGCTAAATCACATGTCCCTTCACTCCTCTCCACCCCCACTGTCATAATCTCAGTTCCAGCTGCTATCCCCTCTGACCTGGATTCCTGCAGCAGATTTTGCTTTGCCAGGTGTCTGGCCTGAAGGTGGTAGCTGTGGAGCAGAGTCCTGATTTTCCTAATCATGCCAGAGGCAGCATATTCTTTCTTGGCCTGTTTTTTGTTTTTTTTTGTTTTTATCTTCAGATAGAGCTGGAGAGAGAGAGGGAGGAAGAGAGAAAGAGAAACATCGACGTGAGAGAGACACATTGAGTGGTTGCCACCCACACCACCCCAACTGGGGCCAGGGATAAATTGCAACCGAGGTATGTGCCCTTAGTGGGAACCTAACCCGGTTCTCTCTGGACCGTGCACTGACGCTCTAACCGCTGAGCCAAACTGGCCAGGGCTCTTGGCCTGTTTTTTTGAGAATTTGTTCCTGAAAGCTCAGCTAGGCTCTCTTTCTTCATCCCTCTCAATGATTCTGGTAGCTAATATTTCTTAAAAACCAAAGTCCCTGCCTTCAACATTTCCCTTTCTCCATTACACTCTCGATCCTGCAGTTCAGAGTGGTATTTCTAAAATTCACATCTAATCTTGTCAGCCTCCTGCTCAAAACCCTTCAACGAATGCCTCTTACTTGTTAGAGTCAAAATCCTTAACATGGCCCAAATCTCTGCTTGATGTAGGCCTTGCTTCCTCCCTCTCAACTTCTCCCTCTTATGCTGGCTTTCTTTCGTTTCTTGTCATATGCTGTGCCCTCTTTCCTCTCTAGGGCCTTCACACACAGCCGTTTGCCCTGAGACATTGTTCGTGTTTCATCTTGGATAGCACTTTCCTAGGAAGCCTTCCCTGACCTCCACATCTGACTTAGGTCACTTCTTGCAGTTCTACTGCACCTTCTCAGGGCATGTATCACTGAATTGTGACTCTTGGGGTCCTGCCTAGATGGTAACTTCTTGTTGGACAAGGGATTCTTAGTCCCTGGCACAGTCCCTGGTGTATGATAAATATGCAGTAGCCATTTACTGAATGAAGATGAAATACTCTTTCTCTAGTGAAAATGTTATTAGTTCTGTGTGCTGATAAATTGAGTTTATCAGGTCCAGGGAATTTATTAAAACTTTACTAATAGTAGTCAACTAAGCAACCAACCTCCCTCTTTCCTTTCCTTCTTTTACCCCTTTTTTACACTAATGTTTACTGAGTACCTAGGTGCCAGTTTAAAGAAATGTTGAGAATAATTTGAACTTTCTGAAATATGAAATAAAACCAACTAACATTCTTGGATCCAAACCCTTAGGTGTGGCTGCTATGACAAAGAGTCCTTTACAGAGCCTCTCTGATGGAGTTGATGTCTAAGGTGCTCCTCAGACTTTCCTACATATTAGCAGGACATCTTCAGTTCATGTGTTCTGGAGAATTACAGGATACAAGGGTTTTTCCTGATGTTTCTCCTCCAAAGCATCTGATTGTCAAGTCCCTGCCTTTACTAGAAGTTGCTTCATTGAATAAGGCAAATGTGTAGTGGAATGTCCTTTCATTGACTTAAGGTCGGCTTGAATTCTAGTCATACAAGGGACTGGGCTTTGTACAACCCACTGATGAAGGTAAAAGTTCTTAGTGACATGTCACTTACATTTGTGCTGCAGAAATGCAAATCATTTTTTCTCTAGGCTGTGGTGCTATACTGTTAAACAATTTTGTGTCTAACCATGGACTTGTTAAATTTATAGTGATCCAGCTCTTCATTCACCAAACCTTCATGAAGTGAATAAAATTAGACATATATATTTTTAAAATATGTTTTTATTTATTTCAGAATGAGGAAGTGGGAGAGAGAGATAGAAACATTTGATGATGAGGGAAACATCAACTGGCTGCTTCCTGCACGCCCCTGCTGGGGATCAAGCCCGCAACCCGGGCATGTGCCCCGACTGGGAATCGACCAGGGACCTCCTGGTTCATAGGTCAGTGCTCAACCCCTGAGCCACACTGACTGGGCTAGACATATATTTTAAATTTACATATAGTAATTACGATTATTTATGAATTTTTAAAAGTCACAGAATTCTTTTCAATGAGTTTTAATTTAGTAAAATAATGTGTTAGATTGAGCTACATCTAATTTCTGTTTTTGTGGGCTCAAAAGGTCAATATGAGCAAGTTCATATGGTTCAATCTAATATTTATGGAAGACTATTACATAGTACTTGCTACATATGAATTTAAAATTTTTCAGTATCTACTTCTTTCATGTGAAATTAGCAAATTCTATGTCACCTTGGGAACAGATGATTTTCTGATGTAGCAAATAGAAATGTATTACAAGTAAACAAAGGAGGCTAGGTATATCTTACTTGGAGAATCTAAAAGTGTCTGTGAAATACATTTCTGTATATTTCACAGCATCTCTGTGCTGATTGTCACTTGTTAATTTTTTAAATCTCCAAGTTTTTTTTTTTTAAATCCTCCAAATTATGAAAAATCTATAGGGTTTATGCCCCACCCCACCTCCTTTTTTTTTTTTTTAACCTAGAAACGTTGGACAGAATAATAATAAAGAAGTAGCCCCATAAGAAACAAATAGGTAACTTTTAATGCTAATGAGACTTTTTTTTTTTTTTTTTTGCCAGAGCCCTTCTCAACAGATTTGTGTGTAAAAATGAGGACCAAGAGCATTTGGTGGTTTATTACAGGGTTTTTATAGGGCTTTGGTTTCAATGAGCCAGCCTGTCTGTGACAAAGCAGATTGATGGCAGTGATAGGCTAGTGATGTCATTGTGATGTCAGTACTGCCACTTATAACTGCACATGCTTGCTAGTTGGGACACTTTGTGTTGACTTGTGAAAGGAGGAACAGGGCAGTTCTGTATGCAGAAACCCATCATGGCTGTAACTGGAGATGAAACCGGTAAGAATTTTAGAGAAAGATTTAAATTCTGAAAAATTATTTTTGAAGTTTTGAAAAATTGTTTACGGACCTCTGAGTATTTCAAAGTATTACTTTTCTAGTAGCTGAGGAGTTTTATATCTATTCAGTATGCTTTAAGGCATCTTAATGTAATTGTTTTTTTGCTCAGTATTATATTACTTGATCAAGGCAGTTCTCTCTCCTCCCCTCTTCTCCCCTCCCCTCCCCTCCCCTCCCCTCCCCTCCCCTCCCCTCCCCTCCCCTCCCCTCCCCTCCCCTCCCCTCCTCTCCCCTCCTCTCCTCTCTTCTCTCTCTCCCCCCTCTACTAAAACAAGCTGTTACTTCATCTGCAACCTGTTGCATATTCAGTGCAGCTACAAGTTATACATACCGTTCAAGTTGTAAAAAAAAAAAAAAAAAAAAATTAAGCTTCTGATTTCATTGCTGTGTACAAATGTAGCTCCAAAGCAGACCAGCGTGTTGGGATGTTTGTATACCTACTTGTTTCTTTGCTCGAGTGTCTAAAATGGTCTGTTCCTCTCTAATGGAGTTCAAAGGGCTGACGTCATTGCATTTCCTGGAATCGTGGTTCCTCAGGGAAGTGGAAAAGTTAAACTCCAAGCGGGCTGCACATTGACGTCAGCCCCCGGTCAGGCTGTGATTGAGTCAGTTCCTTTCTGCTCTGTCGCTGGCTGCTGACAGCTTGAGGTTGTTAACTAGCTCCCGGCTTGCCTGTTTCCAAGATCGCTCTTGGACAGAGTAGCTTGACTTGTAAGCCTCACTTTAGCGTTTCTCTGCAGGTAAGTATCTACTTTAGAAAGCTGGCATCGCCCGTGTGTGGGCAGATCCCCGGAGCCCTGCGCCACTCCGAGGTCCGCAGGTGCGGGGAGAGGTGGGCTTCGGGCCCAGGCGCCCTCACCCCAGGTCTCTGTAGGATCTGCTACTCATGGCGCCCTCTAGTGCACAGTCAGGGAAGCGCATGTCTGAAAATCGCCCCCCAGCTTATTTAAACCTGTTATCCATAATTCTTTCTGTGATTTGGTTTTCTTAGTTACAGGTAATGCTTCTGATTTAGTCGCTAATGTCCCTTATGTGGTTGCAACTATGTTTATTGAGTGGTGTCTTATTTCTAACCCAGTACTGATTTGCATTTGAATTCATGAAGAGTGGATGGTTGTAAACAGCTTGCTTATAATTTACCTCTTCAGAGTTAGTGGATCTCAGCTCCTCTTCCTAGATAGGAACATTCCATTGTCTTGAGCAAGTGATACCTGTATTAAATTGTTTTTAAAATTATCTTGAACTATTTTTCTCAAAGAAGTTTTGTGAAGTTTTAGAGATGCTATAGATTGCAGAAGCTCTCAAATGGCAAATGTACTATAAGATACAGATGGACTTAATCACAAATACTGAATGTCATATGATACTTAGAACCACAAGGCATCTTGTTCATTACTTATTTTCTTAAAATGATTAGTTATCTTTCTTAACTAAGCCTTTAATTTCAATTCACCATTTGACTTCTGTAAGCATGACAGAGCATCATAACAAAAAATAAAATAAAATTATTTGAAAATACTTAGAATATATTTAAAGATGAACATTTAAGGTAAAATTTTGCATACATTTTTTAACCATTGCTTGTAAATAAATGAACATTACCCATAATGCTTATACATGATTTACCCTTTCCAATTCAAAATTATCTAAGTGCTAAAACTTTAAAGTGTCAGACTTTTTCACTAGACCTCATTGTGCTTTTGGAAATCATTATTTTTGGAAATTGATCAGTTCTGATGGAATCGATTCTATTTGAAATGCTATTTGAAAATGGAAAGAACATTTTCTCTTCCTTTTTTTCCTTATTTAAAAATTTTTCTTTCTTTGTTTTTGAGGTGGATTGATATAGGTTATTGGTTTGCAGACTTTTTGACCATGACCCACATTTACATCACAATGCAGTAGACTTGTGCGTGTGTACCCTACATTTATATAAGATCCACTTCAAAAGTAATGCCTATCCTTAGTATATGTATTCATAAGTTTCTATTTCTTTTTTTTAATGTTATTCTTGACTCATGAAATTGATTTTATAATTCACCAATGGTCTGCAATTTACAGTTTAAAAAACTGATCTAGACCAAAATCAGGCTGCTGATTAGCATCGTTTTAACAATAATGACTGGCCTGGAAAAGTTTTTAGGAGCATTTACTTAAAGGAGCATGGAATTGAATGTGAAAAGGGAATATCATTCTGTTGGATATAATTTACATTTTTATTAGAAATAGTTTTGGCTTTATTTATAAGCTGATTGTTAAGAGCTTAACTCTTCATCTTTCACTCTCTGAGTCTAAACAATTCTAATAAGTTGTATTCAGCCTGGATATCTGAATTATTAAAAACAAACATTCCAACTTAGTCAAATTTGGAAAATAGTATCTTAGTTAATATTTGATGCTTGAAGGAGGGTGGGAGTGGAAAGGGGGGGGTCAATGGGGAAAAAAGGGAGACATCTGTAAAACTTTCAACAATAAAAAATATTTGATGCATGGGAATAAGGATACATTTCACTTTTGTGAAAGGAAAAGGTTTTTGTTTGGATATTTTCATGTAAAAGAATGATTTGTATCAGGTGTAATAGCTTCTTGAAGTTGGTAGCAAAGCAAGTTATAATCATGTTGGAAGTGAAAATATAGGAGTCACTTATCTACCTTAAGTTTCAATAAAACTCCAGATCTGTATGAAATTGCCATTATGCTATTTTCCCACTATTTTTGAAAAAATGTTTAATGAAAGATAATTTGGGGTAGTTGTTTCACTTTCCCAGTTTTATTTGCCTATATAAACATACTACCTAATAAAATAGTACTTTGCATTTATGTAAACTTTAAAATAAAAAAATGTCTTAATGTTACAAATAAAAATAAATATTAATGTGGTAAAAGCTATCAAAGAAACTAATAGATCGTGAGAGACCCACAGGTAATTTAGGTTGAAGGATCAGAATAGGCCTCACTGAGGAAACCATTTTTAAATACCTGCAAGGAAAAGCACTTTCCGTGCATTCTTCCTGATGTACTTAAGGCAGATATTATTACATTCATTTTGCATATAATAACAGATCAGAGTGGGTAAATGCCTCTTTCAACCTTACACAGCTAGCAAGTGGTGAGTTTGGCTCTTCAGACTCCTTATCTGGTTCTGTTCACACTATATTATGTTGCTCCTCAAAATTCACCTGACATTGATAAACTAATAATGCTAATGTTAGATGTGTTACAACAGCACACTACATACTGCTTATAAAATGTACAAAATGAAATTAGCATCATTTTAAGTAGTCAAAATTGATTTTTCCCAGAGTATTTATTATTACTGTCCTAGAACAACAGAGCATATGTTTGTTATTATATAGAACTTTAAATCTAAATATTTATAATTTCTCATTTTTTACTCTTAAAGATTCTCAATGCACAACTCATATGTAACATAAAGTAAAACCTATTTAACGACTTAATTTTATGTGGCCTGTGTGTTGTAACAATTTGAAATGTTCAGTGCTTAAATAGTCATGTTTATGTAGGATTTAATTGTCCTGGAGAAAGTGGAGCAATGGAGGAGGGAAACTTTTTGACAGTGTGAGACACCGGGCAAGGACAAGCCTGATTTGGGCATTAGTAGCACTGGTGTGGTGGTAGGGAGGGAGAGAATCAAAACAGAAAAGTGAAGATATCAGTAGTTTTCTGGAGTTCCCTGCTTCTAAGTATGACTTTGAAGTTACCTCTGTTGCTTATTGCTTAGGTGTGTTTGGGATTAGCGACACACACTGAAGTGACATATGAAGGTAGGAGCTCCATATATAAAAATTGTTTTGCTCAGTTCATGTGCTCAGTACTATAGAGATCTAAATAAATAAATAAATTAATTAATAAATAAGCAAATAAAATCACCATTTGGGTGTGTTGATAAACTGTTTCACTTTGGAAGCTATCGAGATGGGCATTTGGCTGGGTTTCTTATTTTTTTTTATTGTTAGAAACAAACACCTCTTTGACTTGTGGTGTTTTTCAGTTTTCTTATTACCAGTCTGATGAGACTGTATCATTTGATTTTTTTGTGATTCTTCACCTTCACAGTTCTATTTTAAATGATTATATACATTTAAATGGATATTTTGTAATGTTATCTTTTAATAATTTATTCTCTAAAGGGATATAATAAAATATAGTATACATTTTTAAAGTTTTTAATAGGCATATTTTTTAACAAAATAAGGAATAAGAGCCATACATTTCCATCATGCTATTTCCCAGGTTTGTTAGGAGGGAAACTTGAGGGAAAAATATATTTATGGATGTTATTTGCCTTTTAATTAATATGCAGTATAAGCATAATTTGGAACATTGTCTTTCAGAACTTAAGGAAGGGAAGAGGAAGGGAACTAACATTTGCTGAATGCCTACCATGTGCCAGGCACTGTGCTAGACACTTTGACATACATTACAGGGTTTGTTGTGAGTATTAAATGAGATAATGTATCCCCATTTTACAGATGAGGAAACTGAACTTGCCCCAAGTCACATGGCTGGTAAGTGGCAGAGCTGCACTAGAACCCAGACTCCAAATCCCATGCTTTTTCTTCTGTACTGTATTTAAAGCTTGCACAGAGAGGTATGACGTTAATGACCAAAATTGAGAGTTCTAGGAATTTTCTTTTCCCATGAAATATTTGATACCAAACCTAAAATATATTTTTTTTCATGTCAGGAGTTAGATGGTTGGAAACACTGTAAGTAGAACTCCTCTGCTTCTAAAATGCCAGTTTAGATGACTAGTATCTAAGGGAAGACTTAGGAAATAATGCCTTTTATAAAAAAAGGCCAGTTGGAATAAATACATAGCATCTTTAAAAGAGGCTTTCCATGTCTTAGCATTAAAGACTTAGCTATAATAATAGTCTTACAAGACTGCTTATTTGAAACATTCCAGATGACAGTGGGCTTATGCAAAAACCCTGGGAAGTTGAAAATTTACTTCATAGTGCACAAGTAAACTCACCAGTCATCCATTATATGCCAAATACTATGCTGCATTCTAGGGATGTCAAGGTAAAAAAGGTACCTTGACTTATCCAAAGCTTTTGCTGCCTTAGAATAAAATTAAATTAGTGTATCTTTTTATTTTCTTTCTTCCATCATGAGTTTAAATTCCCCATTGGTGACCCATTTATTTTCAGAAATAATTTATACAATGAAATTTTAGAATAAAAAATAATTTGGGCCCTTTTAGAGTACAGGGATAAGAACATGCCAACAAAGAAGGTAGGATGGTTCTGTGAACTGTGATGCTAGGTATCTCATCTGCTTTAAAATTACCACTGAATTCGTAATATTGGAAATAGAAGCTAACTCTTGTATAAAAACTTTTTAATAACTTGTTTCAATAACAAAACTTTTTGACATTTGGATTTTTTTTAAAACAAGAGTTTCTCTTTGCCCATATCTTTTTAATGTATTTACTAATAAGGTCATATTTGAATATATGGAATTTATCCATTGATATTTATTCAGTGACTATTAGAAGTATACCATGATCAGAAATGTATACTAATTCCTGCTAATTTATACTAATTCATATTTCTGGCTTTAGCCCATGAGCTGCAATCTGATTTTTGTTGAAGGATATAAAATGAATATTTAGTATGTCTGAAAAATCATGATAAAACCAGTTAGCTAACATCTGAGAATGAATACATTTAAATATATCATCCTTTTAAGGCAGGATAGTAAGAAGCTAGGAAAATTCCTTGTCAGATAGAAGGGGAAAACTGAGACAGACAGCTGAATAAACTGGCTGAGCAACTTATAGCAGATACAGAAGGTCACCTCCCTAGAGATAACATCTAGGTCTCAGTTGTATTCCACCTCCAGACCCAGAAAAGCAGCAAAACCAGGTGGGCAATGCCAGGGCCAGCTGCAATGGCTAATGATGCCCTGCCCTGGCATTGACCAATCAGTAGAGACCATGATCCTGAAAAAGCACACCTGGAAAGCTGATGAATATTCTGCTGAAACCCTCCCCTGAGACCTCCCTTAAGATTCCCACCTGCAAAAGAGAGAAAACCCTTGAGACAAAGGACCCAGCACACACCCACATATGCGCCTTTCCCTTCCTCCTCTTCTTCCCCCCAAAACACGCATCTCCTAAACACCAGACTTGCAACTAGGGGAGCAATGGGCAGTGGCAGCTTGGCCAGGCTAATCCCTTGAATCTGTCTCCAAGGTCCCCTTTTTTTCTGACTTCCCAGTGAGCCAAAGCAGCCCTGCTTAGCTCTCTCCTGTTACTTCTTTTATCCCAGGCTCTTGTTTCACTGTCCCCAGCTTTAAGAAAGATCTTCTCAATCACCTGGACTTCTGTTGTAAAATCCTTCCTGTACAAAGTCAAGAACCCACACACTACCTGCTGGCCCCAGGCAGACCCGCTCAGGGCCAGGTCCCCTTTCCATTAACACTTTCCAACTTACCATTTTAGGGTATTTTTTCTAAGCTATTGCTCAAAATGTTTTAAGAATGCTGCTTTTGGAATTGCCATTATCCTTCACAGTGCCAAATTTGGTCTTTTGAAGGTGGCTTCAGCTTTTACAAACAGGCAAAAATGTAGAACATTTCTGGTTCTAAGACCAATGAATGAACTTTCTTTTTCATCTGTGAAGTATCCCTGCCTTCCCTTTTTCATTTTTTAAAAACAAATACTCTTAAACTAACTTTTGTATATTGTATAAACATCCTGCTCTAACTTTAAGTACAGAAAAAAGCAGATGTATACAAAACGAGAGAGAATAATGAACCTCTCTGTACCTTTGTATTAATTTTACTGCACTTACTTTTGAGTAATTTGGCAAGAGCACCCCTAGACCAAGGTCCACATTCATGCTGCCTGCAAATGTCAGCATGATGACATGTAAACTTCTCCTTCGTCACTGCTATTGTTCCCATTTTAGAAAGACTTTATAGGCTCCAGCTGTTCCATTGTTTCAGGCTTTATTATCCCATAACCTTCTTCCCTAATGTAGGTAAAGAGAACAGAGAAGAGAACTGTTATTATATGCATCAATCTTCTCTACAATATGATTTAAATATATTTTTTAAAATCTTTAGTAAATAGTTTATAACTGACTTTAAAATTCTCTTGAATTATTTCAAAGCTATAAAATTTTCTGACATATAATGAGACATCTGTGTATATAGTATTTTAAATTGTCACAAAAACAAATTTAGGATTTTTCCCAAGTTGGTTATCATTGTTATGTTTATCACAGTTACTACTTATTATCATTGTTTCTTAAATTATATATAGAAGGGAGAAGCAGTACAACCTTATAAATGGTATTTTTATTAATCTTATGAAGACCTCTGATTTCCCCCAAAGCCATATTTTTATTATTTTATTCTTTCATCTAATTCTTAAGCCCAGGGGGGATAAACACCTGCCATTTACCCAAAAAAGAAACACAGAGATTAATTTTGATTAACTTCTTAGTCTACTTGGCTATTTTCAGTGATAATATTCTATTTACCTGAAAAAAACATTTGTCTCCCTTTTGAGTAAAATATTAGTTCTTAATGGGTATATTTTGATAAAATTTGGAAGCGATGTGTTTCATATTTTGATTAGCATTTGGTTCAGACCAATTTTTATAGAATTTAATACCTTTTTTAACCCATTTTCTTTCATTGAGTTCTGAGAGAGCATATATTTTGTCATATCTCATCAGACTGTCACATGAACTCTGGACTGCGTGTTCTCAAAGTTGAAACGGTGGTGGGAATGTTTTACCACTTCAATCCATATGTCTTAAAGAAGCTGTTTATTGCAGTAGATACATACATTTTGAATATAAATTAAGACATTTTGAAGACTTTAGTATTTAATCTGAAGACTAAATAAATACTAAGTCTATGGTTATAACTATGATTATACTATAATTAGAAAATATTTTTTAAAAAAATGAATACATTATTATTCCAAGAAACCTAAGACAGACAAAAATTATCATTCCTCAGAGAAACCAGTTTTAAGTTGAGCTTTGTAGAAACATCTGTAACAAAAATTAATTTAAAAAAAAGACCAAAAAAAAAAAAAGTTGAGCTTTGCTGTTTTGTTTTTTGCTTCTAAATGAAAATACAGTATACTAGTATTTTCCTTGCAGTACTTCAGTCATCTGGTAATAGGACTTACACTTAAAGACACTAGGTAGGGTATAGGACTATTTACCTGGATGGAAATGTTCTGCATAATTAAAATTTTCACAGTGGTGTGCTAGAGCCAGCTCCCACTAATTTGTTAGAGCTGATTGTTAAATTTTCAGGATTTTTGTGAGCTGGTTGCTAAAATAGCTATTAAAAATTTAAATATTTAATTAACAAGTTACTTAAATCATTAATACTCAAATTTTATCATTTATAATTTTGTATCTATGCTCTTGCACCTATCTATTATTTACACCTATTTTATCTGTATGGTGTGCTACTTAACTGTGTGTATATGTCTTCTCAACTCTACATTCAGTGAAGTCACATTGGTAGCTTGAAATGGGCCACGGTGCAAGTATTTACATCATGGGAATCAACATGCTACATACATATAAGGGCTTTTCCCCCAGAGAGCTGGTTGTTAAACATTTATTAGCACACCACTGATTTTAGGCTCAACGAACTCTCAGTTGAAGAGCCTCTCTACTTTTAGCCTTTGATAAAAACGTATCTAAAATGCATTAGGGCATTTTTCTACTTTAAATGTGTAGAGCATGCCAAATCTCTTTTTCAAAGTGCTGAAGAAGATCTTTGATACTTATAATTTCTGTAATGCTCAGAATAATCATCTTAAACATTAGCAAGATCACCTCTTATGACATGTAAAAAGAAGTGTTATTTTCAGGTCAATTTTTAATAAAATATCAAGGTCTAAATTGTTTATATAAGCATGTAATATTTCATTGCAGCTGCCACTGGTGACATGCCAACTTACCAGATCCGAGCTCCTACTACTGCTTTGCCACAGGGAGTAGTGATGGCTGCCTCACCAGGAAGTTTGCACAGCCCCCAGCAACTTGCAGAAGAAGCTACACGCAAACGAGAGCTGCGGCTAATGAAAAACAGGTAAGATGGTTCACTAGAAATCAGCAACCACTTATAGGACATATAATCTGTAACTGTGGACTTTAAAAAAAAATATTTTGCCTAAGCTGTTTCTCCCAAGTTCAGTGTTAAGTGGCATTTTATGTGGGTTTGTGCTCTGCATGTGATAATAGATTATCTGCTAGTCAGAGTTCCTAACCATGAAACTCTTTCATCAGCAGGAGGTACATACTAATGTGTTAGAAAGGTAATGTCTAAAAGTTTTTTAATGATGATAGGAGGACTTTATTACAAATAAAATTTTATTTTGTACTTGGTATTTACTTTGTGAAGTTAGGTTATAAGTGTAATTTTCTAGCTGCTTGATGAGCAAAATAAATTTGTGAGTTAAAAATTTTCTTAAGTTTTGTACGTTTCATTTTATCTATTTTGTAACTTTGTTTTTTCTTGATTGTACTGAAATACATCTTTATTCTGATAAATTCTAGTCAAGTGAAAATACAAAACAAAAGAAAGAATTAAAATTACCCATAGCCCCATAACTTAGAAATACCTACTAATATTATACATTTCCAGCCTGCTCTCTCCCATTTTCTCTGATTCTTGTACCCTATCACTATAATTTTATTATTATTTTTAAAAGCAGTATATCTTACAAATGCTTTTTTAAAATTTTTTAAAATCTAGTTTGCATATTTCTTGGTTTAGTTCTTATTATGGAAAAAAGTACAAATGAATCTGATTTTCAAAATGAACAGAATAAGAAATAGTATGTTTTCCCAGTAGTCTTGTCATCCAATTTCTAAGTTTTAAATACGTAATGTCCTCATTGTAAGAAAACAGAACATTTCAGGTGGAATCATGTGTTTGCCTATGATCAGGACCACCTGGTAGTAGTTAATTTACTAGGTATTAGCAAACTAGTTAATTAGAAATTGTGGCTTCTGAGCTTCTGAAATCCAGAAATAACTGCTGAGTTTATCACTGTCCTTTGTAACTGAGTGTGAAGCAGTAGCAACTATACTGTTTCATTTTATATTATTTTTTTGCATTTTAGGGAATTTTTTTTATTAATTTATTTTTGTTACAAATTTTTTCCTTTTTCCCCCCCATTGACACCCTCCTCCCGATCGTCCCCCTCCCCCGCAGCATTGTTGTCTATGTCCATTGGTTACGCATACATGGATATAAGTTCTGTGGTTTATCTCTTCCCTCTGCCCCTTCGCTCTCCTCTGAGGTTTGTCAGTCTGTACCCCACTTCCATGTCTCTGGGTCTGTTTTGTTCATTGCTTGTATTGTTCATTATATTCCACAGATAAGTGAGATCATGTGATATTTGTCTTTCTCTGACTGACTTACTTCGCTTAGCATTATACTCTCCAGGACCCTCTATGTCATCCCAAAGGATAAGAGATCTTTCTTTCTTACAGCTGCATAGTATTCCATTGTATATATATCCACAGCTTTTTTATCCACTCATCTACTGATGGACGCTTGGGCTGTTTCTAGATCTTAGCAACTGAAAATATTGCTGCTATGAACATTGGAGTACATATATTCTTTCTGATTGGTGTTTCAGGCTTCTTAGGATATATTCCTAGAAGTGGGATCACTGGGTCAAATGGCAGTTCAATTTCTTTTTTTTTTTTAAATTTATTTTATTTTATTAATTTGTTTTTGTTATAGATGTTTCCCCTTTTCCCCCCATTGACACCCTCCTCCCCATCCCCCCCGCCCCATCCCCAGCTTTGTTGTCTATGTCCATTGGCCATGCATACATGCATATAAGTTCTGTGGTTTATCTCTACCCCCCCAACACCCCCTCCTCTGAGACTTCTTAGTCTGTACCCCCACCTCTATGTCTCTGGGTCAATTTTGTTCATCAGTTTGTTTAGTTAATTATATTCCACAAATAAGTGAGATCATGTGATATTTGTCTTTCTCTGCTTGGCTTGTTTCGCTTAGCATAATACTCTCCAGGTCCTTCCATGCCATCTCAAAGGATAAGAGATCTTTCTTTCTTATAGCTGCATAATACTCCATTGTATATGTACCACAGCTTTTTTATCCACTCATCTACTGATGGACACTTGGGTTGTTTCCAGATCTTAGCTATTGTAAATAGTGCTGCTATGAACATAGGGGTACATATATTCTTTCTGATTGGTGTTTCAGGTTTCTTAGGGTATATTCCTAGAAGTGAGATCACTGGGTCAAATGGCAGTTCAATTTTTAAATTTTTGAAGTAACACCATAGTGTTTTCCACAGTGGCTGCACCAGTCTGCATTCCCACCAGCAGTGTACTAGAGTCCCCTTTTCTCCACACCCTCACCAACACTTGTTTGATGATTTGTTGATGTCAGCTATTCTGGCAGGGGTGAGGTGATACCTCATAATCATTTTAAATTGCGTCTCACTGATGATTAGTGATATTGAGCATTTTTTCATATGTCTCTTGGCCATTTGTATGTCCTGTTTGGAGAGGTGTCTATTTAGGTCCTCTGTCCATTTTTCAGTTGGATTCTTTATCTTCCTTTTGTTGAGTTTTATGAGTACTCTTATATTTTGGAAATTAACCCTTTACCTGATGTGTCATTGGCAGTTATGCTCTCTCATATAGTGGGTTCCCTTTCCATTCTGATGCTTGTTTCTTTTGCTGTGCAGAAGCTTTTTAATTTGATGTAGTCCCATTTATTCATTTTTTTCTTTTGTTTCTCTTGCTTTAAGGGTTGTATCAGTGAAAATTCTGCTGAGTGTGATATCTGAAATTTTGTTGCCTACATTTTCTTCTAGGATTTTTATGGATTCATGAGTCACATTTAAGTATTTTATCCATTTTGAGTTTATTCTTGTGTATGGTGTAAGTTGGTGGTCTAGCTTCATTTTTTTTGCATGTAGCTGCTGTCCAGTTTTCCCAACATCATTTATTAAAGAGGCTGTCTTTACTGTATTGTATGCTCTTGCCACCTTTGTCAAATATTAATTGAGCATAAGGTCTTGGGTCAATTTCTAGGTTCTTTGTTCTGTTCCATTGTGCGTGCGATTCTGGTCAAAGGCACGTACCTCAGTTGCGATTTGTCCCTGGCCCTGGTCTGGTTGTGCAGAAGGCAGCTAGTCGATGTGGCTCTATCACATTGATGTTTCTCTCAGTCTCTCTCTTTCTCCCTCCCTCCCACTCTATCTGATAATAAATAGAAAAGTATTTATTCCTCGGGTGAGGAATTAAAAAATATAATAATAATGTTCCATTGATCTATATGCCTGTTCTTGTGCCAGTACCAGGCTGTTTTGATTACAATGGCTTTGTAGTGTAACCTGATATCTGGTATTGTGATCCCTCCTACTTTGTTCTTCTTTTTCAAGATTGCTGTGGTATTTGGGGTCTTTTTGGTTCCATATAAACTTTTGGAGTGCTTGTTCTAGTTCTGTGAAATATGTCGTTGGTATTTTAATGGGGATTGCATTAAATCTATAGATTGCTTTGGGTAGTTTGGACATTTTAATGATGTTAATTCTTCCAATCCATGAACAAGGTATATGCTTCCACTTTTTATGTATCTTTCCTCTGTTTCTTTTTTCAATGTCCTGTATTTTTCTGAGAACAGGTCTTTTACTTCTTTGGTTGTTTATTCCTAGGTATCTTAGTTTTTTTACTACAATAGTAAATGGGATTGTTTTAGTTATGCTTTCATTGAATTCATTATTGGTGTATAAGAATGCTATCAATTTTTTAATGTTAATTTTTTATCCTGCTACTTTGAAAAATTCATTTATTAGCTCTAGTAGATTTTTGATGGAGTCTTTAGGGTTTTCTGTGTACAATATCATGTCATCTGCAAATAATGAAAGTTTCACTTCCTCCTTTCCAATTTGGATTCCTTTTATTTTTCCTTTTTCTCTAATTGCTGTGGCTAAAACTTCCAGTACTATGTTAACACTTTTTTTTTAATCTTTATTGATTTTAGAGAGAGAGAGAAGGGGGAGAGAGAGATAGAGAAACATTGATGAAAGAGAACATAGACTCGCTGCCTCCTGCATGCGACCTACTGGGGATTTGGCCCACAACCTGGGCATGTGCCCTGACCGGGAATCGAACCGGTGACCTCATGTTGCATGCGTCGAAGCTCAACCACTGAGCCACACTGGCCGGGCATTCCAGTACTATGTTAAATATGAATGGTGAAAGTAGGCATCCCTGTCTTTTTCCTGTTCTTAAGGGAAATGCTTTTAGTGTTTGCCTATTGAGTATGATGTTGGCTGTAGGTTTTTCATATATGGCCTTTATTATGTTGAGATGTGATCCCTCTATTCCCACATTGCTGATCGTTTTTATCAGAAATGGGGGCTGGATTTTGTCAAATGCTTTTTTTAGTGTCTATTGATATGATCATATGGTTTTTATCTTTCATTTTGTTTATGTGGTATATCACATTTATTGATTTGCGAATATTGTACCAGCCTTGCATTCCTGGGATGAATCCCACTTGGTCATGGTGAATAATTTGTTTAATGTATTGCTGGATCTGATTTGCTAATATTTTGTTAAGGATTTTGGCATCTGTGTTCATCAGGGATATTGATCTGTACTTTTCTTTCTTTGTAGTGTCTTTATCTGGTTTTGGAATTAAGATTATGCTAGCCTCATGAAATGAGTTTGGAAGTCTTCCACCTTCATGCATTTTTTGGAATAGTTTGAGGAGAATGGGTGTTAGATTTTCTTTGAGTGTTCGGTAAAACTCCCCCGTCCAGGCCCGGGCTTTTGTTTGCTGGGAGAGTCTTGATTACATCTTCAATTTCCTTAGTTGTTATTGGTCTGCTCAAGTTTTCTATCTCTTCCCGGTTCAGTTTTGGGAGACTGTGTGTTTCTAGAAATTTGTCCATTTCGCCTAGATTGTCCCAATTTGTTGGCATATTGTTGTTCATTGTATTTGTTAATGATCCTTTGTATTTCTGTGGTGTCAGTTGTTACTTCTCCTTTTTTTTTTTTTTTTCTGATTTTGCTTATTTGGGTCCTTTCTCTTTCTTGGTGCATCTGGCTAAAGATTCATCAATCTTGTTTATCTTTTCAAAGAACTGTTTGTTTCATTGATCTTTTGAATTGTTTTTTTTAGTCTCTATGTCATTTATTTCCACTGACCTTTTTTATTTCTTTCCTTCTACTTGCTCTGTGTTTTTCTTTTTGTTTACTTTCTATTCTTTAAGTTGTATGGTTAGAAAGTCAATTAGAGCCCTGGCCGGTTTGTCTCTGTGGTTAGAGCGTTGGCCCACGGACTAGAGAGACCCAGGTTTGGTTCCCGCTAAGGGCACATACCTCGGTTGCAGTTTGTCCCCGGCCCTGGTTGGGGTTGTGCAGGTGGCAACCAGTCGGTGTGTCTCTCTCACATCGATGTTTCTCTCTCTCTTCCTCCCTCTCTCCCTCCCACTCTATCTGAAGATAAATGCAAAAAAAAAAAAAAAATGTCCCTCAGGTGAGGATAGAAAAAAAAGAAAGTCAATTAGAATTTTTTTTTTGTTTCTTGAGGTAGGCCTGTAGTGCTATGAACTTCCCTCTCAGGATTGCTTTCGCTGTGTCCCATAGATTTTGTGTTGTTGTGTGTTCATTTTCATTGATTTCCAGCAAGTTTTTAATTTCTTCCTTGATCTCCTTGGTAACCCATTCATTGTTTAATAACATGCTATTTAGCCTCCATGTGTTAGAATGTTTTTGTGGTAATTGATTTCTAGTTTCATGCCATTGTGATCCAAGAAGATGCTTGATATGATTTCAATCTTCTTGAACTTGTAGAGATGTAGTTTGTGTCCTAACATGTGATCAACCTTTGAGAATGTCCCATGTACACTTGAGAAGAATGTGAATTCTGCAGTTTTGGGGTGTAATTCTCTGTAGATATTTATTAAATCCATTTCATCTAGTGCATCATTTAGGGTCTCTGTTTCCTTGTTAATTTTTTGTCTAGAGGATCTATCCAGTGATGTCAGCAGGATGTTGAAGTCCCCTGCTCTGATTGTATTGGTGTTGATTTCTCCTTTGAAGTCCTCCAGAAGTTTTTTAATGTTTTTTTGTTCTTCTATGTTGGGTACATATATGTTTCCCAAGGTTATATCCCCTGTTGGATAGATCCTTTCAATATTGTGTAGTGGCCTTCTTTGTCTCTAGTTATGGTCTTCATTTTGAAGTCTATTTTATCAGATATGAGTATTGCTACCCCAGCTTTTTTTTCCTTTGTTTGTTTGCAAGATTTTTTTTTATCTCTTCACTTTTAACCTATGTGAGTCTTTTGTTGTGAGGTGGGTCTCTTGCAAACAACATATATATGGGTCATGCTTTGTTATCCATTCAGCTGCTCTGTGTATTTTTTTTTTTTTTTTACCCTCACCTGAGGACGTTTTTGCATTTATTTTCAGATAGAGCGGGAGGGAGAGAGGGAGGAAGAGAGAGAGAAACATGGGCATGAGAGAGACACATCGACTGGTTGCCACCCACACAGCCCCAACCGGGGCCGGGGATGAGATGCAACCAAGGTACGTGTCCTTAACAGGAACCAAACCCGGGACTCTCTGGTCCGTGGGCCAAAGTTCTAACCACTGAGAAAAACTGGCCAGGGCTTCTCTATGTCTTTTGGTCAGAGCGTTTAATCCATTTACATTTAAGGTTATTATTGATATATACTTATTTATTGCCATTTTTGTTCATTATGGTTATGTTTCTCTTTCTGTTTCTTCTGCTTATTACAGCAGTCCTTTTAACATTTCTTGCAGTGCTGGTTTGGTGCTCATATGTTCCCTCAGCCTACTTTATCTGTGAAGCTCTTTATTTTACTTTCTCTTTTAATGATAGCCTTGCTGGATAGAGTAGTCTTGGATTCAGAGCCTTGTTTTTCAATACCTTGATTACTTCATGCCATTCCCTTCTGGTTTGTAATGTTTCTGTTGAGAAGTCAGCTGATAGCATAGCCTTATGGGGGTTCCTTTGTAGATAACCTGTTGCTTATCTCTTGCTGCCTTTAGGATGGTCTCTTTGTCTTTAATTTTTGGCATTTTAATATTTTTGTGTCTTGGTGTGGGCCTGTTTGGGTTCTTCTTACTTGGGGCCCTCTGTGCTTCTCAAACTTGTATGCCTTTTTTCTTCACCAAGCTGGGGACGTTTTCTGTCACTATTTCTTCAAATATACTCTCTAACTCTTGCTCATTTTCTTCTCCTTCTGTCACTCCTATGATGCGGATTTTGTTATGTTTCATGTTGTCCCACAGTTCTCTTGCGCTGTCTTTAAATTGTTTTTTCTTTTCAGTTTTCTGATTGGGTGATTTTTTCTATCCCTTCTTCCAATTCACTGAATTGGTCCTTGGCTTCCTCTACTCTGCTGGTTATTCCTTCCAATGTGTTCTTTATTTGTGCTATGTCATTTTTCATTTCCAATTGGTTGGTTTTCAGTGTTTCTATATCTTTACTCATGCTATTGAGCTTCCTCATGATTATTACTCTGAACCCTCCCTATTATATCTTGCTTAATGCTATGTCATTTATTTCTTCTCCTGCAGAATTATGTTGTTCTTTCATGGGGGGTTTGTTCCTTTGTTTCACCATTTTGGCTGTCTCAGTGGATTTTGGAGCCTTCCAAATTTTCCCTGTGGGTCTTTAGTGTTCCGCTGGTTGTGGCTCCCTCTACTGGATTTGTATGAGTGTGGGAGGACCCACGTTAAACACCACTGTTAAGTCTTACTTTCCTGGGTAGATTTACAATCCCAGGAAAGGTTCTGTATCCTCTAGATTTTTGCCTGGAGGCTATTAGTCTCAGTTATGTGATGAGCCTGGATTTGTAGCCCTCAGCTGAATGAAAAAGTCCCTCAGATGTAAGAGGATTTCCAGCAGGTGGGGCATTTGCTGTCTATCAGACTTGAGATGTTAATGAGCCTCAATTTGCATTTCTATGGCCTGGCCTGGTGGTGTTGAATTCCTGCAGGAAGGGCCGTTGCTTCTCCTGGGGCTCTGTGAAGGGGCTCTTTGTGTAAGATGGCTACTATCCTGTGAGGGAATGATTCAGTACAAGACTCCCAGCACCCTCCCTTCCAGCTCTCAACTCTCTCCTGAGCCAGGACCCTTGGACTCTCTCCACACAGTTCCCGCCCCCCTCTGCCAGAGCCCAAGGTGAGTGGCTGTAGCTGATTTGGTGCTTTTAATAATCCCCTTTTTCTCAGCGGGAAGCACACACTGCTAATGCAGCTGTCCACTGCTGTCCGTGGGCTCCCAGCCTGCCCCCACACTCCTCTGCAGTTCCTAACCAGGCTCAATTGGGCATCCTCTTTCTATCCCTGGTTGTACTGGCTCTCTTCTAGCTGCCCTTCAGTTGGTTTTCCCTGACAATTTATCTTTATTTTAGTTGTAATTCCAGTGTGGTCCTGGGAGATAATCTGTGTAGCTTCCATTCATTCCACCACCATCTCTGCTTTCCTAGGCCTCGCACTTCTTATTGGTTAACTTAGACATATCACAACCTCTCTGAGCTTTGTGTTCCTTACCCACTTTCATTGGAATGTTCTGAAGACTGCACAGGAGATAAAACTTGAAATGCCACATCTGCTTTCTGTCAATAGTTTCTTCTCTTTCCACGATTCAGTTGCCTCATCTTACCCGACCGCAACAATGGTGGGCCTGCTGTCCCTCCTCCTCTACCTCCAGCGGTGTCACCTCTCTGACTGCCACCACCAGCGCCTAAAACCACCTGCGCGTGACCCTCAATCACCAACCCTCCACACACAGACACGCATACACGTGTGCACTTTCTGCCCTTAAATATGGGAGCAGCCGACCAGCTATATTCAGTGCCTATTAAATGTCACAATTTGATGTATTATAGGGTTTCTTATGTTTGCTACAGTTCCCAAGCTTATTAGTTGTCACAAATCATGAGATGGAGTTTTGTGCCCTGTGGAACTCGACAGATTACCAGAAATACGATCATTAGATTCACACATCTTTATGAGTGGTTGTTCCAGATTCATAAGTCATACTGGATTCACATTTTGCATTGTCAGCATTTTGCTCAGAAATTCTGAAGGGGGTGAATGGGCATAGTATCACATAGTATCATAGTTGTTTTGTGGAGATCTTGTTATTGAAAATCCCTAACTTTGAGCAGATGGAGGAATATGGATACTTTAAAACAGCACTTTTCAGACATCTCAGAAACTATGAATATAATTGTCCCTCTGGTCATAGAATGTACATTGTGAAGTTTAGTTTAGAATGTAAAGTGTCATGATAATGCAAAATTGTTTATCTATATCTTATTTTTCCACATAAAATAAAAAGAAGAACTAAGAAGGTAGACTTATCTCCTTTTTGTCATTTTATACCTTTATTTTTAGATTAAAATATTTTGTTAGACTACCAAAATGAAATAGAATATTTAGGTTCCTATAAAAGGTGCTCCACAGCTACCTCCACATACATATGAGCTCTCCCTGAAAGAAAAAAATCATAAAATTTTGGGATTTAAAAAAATAATTAGCCCTGGCCAGTTTGGCTCAGCGGTTGGAGTGTCAGTCTGTGGTCCAGAGAGACCCGGGTTTGGTTCCCGCTAAGGGCATGTACCTCGGTTGCAGTTTGTCCCCGGCCCTGGTTGGGTCATGCGAGTGGCAGCCACTCAATGTGTCCCTTTCACAATGATGTTTCTCTCTCTCTCTTTCTTCCTCTCTCTCCCTCCCACTCTATCTGAACAAAAAATGAAAAAATGTCCTCGGGTGAGGATAAAAAAAATAAATAAATCTTTAAAAAAATAATTAGTTAATAACTATTAGATAGCATCTGTGTTTGAGCTCTAAATAACCGAAGGCAATGGAGACTTAACCTTGTAGGTGGTATTTTGATCTTATATTACCGGTCCAGAGGTACCTGCAGCCAGAACAAAGGCTCTACAGTGCCATCAAGATCCAGGCTCCTTCTCCCTGCTCTGTCATCTTCAGTGTGTGACATTTGTTCCTGGGATCACAACATAGCTGCCACACTTCCAGGCATTATATCAGTCAGGAACAAGGGAAAAGAACTGGAGCTAAAAATGGGGGCTGGTTGAGTCGGACTCTTCTAAAAACTTCCTGGAAGATCCTGCCAGCAACTTTCAGCCACAGTTTATTGACTAGAAATAGCTAATAGAATCCCTACCTGCAAGGGATTCTGAGAAGGGTCTATTTTAGCTTTCCAAATCTCAATTTCAGAGTAAGACAAAAGAAAAGCAGATAATAAATGGCTATTAGGTTCTTCAGTATCTGTTGAGTAAGTACCATATACAAGTTTTAAGTGCTTTATATAACTACTGTTTCTGTAACTGTCACGTAACTTTCACACGAGAATAGGTCTGGTTATTATCCTTACCTTACAGATGAGACAGTTTACATAATCTGGTTAATATCACACAGTACACATGGGACAAAACCTGGATATGCATTCAGACTTTATTCCAGAGCCTGTCTGCTGCACCAACACCAGAGTCACCCAAAAAGACCTCAATGCAAGCTTCAGATTTAACTTCATGGAAAGAATGTAGGTTTTACTCATTAATGTGAAAGACTTTTTATACATTTTTCTCTTTTTATTCTTTGGCTAGCATTTATAATGGATATTTAATTATATTTCTACCAATCCAGCGACAGTTTTTATTTCTTTACAGCCTTGTCAGCTTTTCCTGTTTACCATGTATTTTCTCTCCATGCTGAAGATATATCCAGACAAATGCAAGGCCTGAAAACTGAGCTAACTATTAATAGAAGAAACAGGTGTTTTCCATAGCTGAGAAGTACTTAGGAATGTACTATCTACTAGTGTGATCATTTAAAGCTTTGTGCTTGGAACATTTGCCTCTGGTAGCACGCACATGCATGCACATGAAATACCAAGTATGGGTATTTACAGTAAATACTACACCTTGGTAAACAAAAATTAAAAAAATTAAACAGCCCACAACATTGCTGTTAGATATTTAAATGGTTACTTGTTTTGTAAAATGACTATCTTCTTTCCAAATCTAGAATTTAATATAATGAATGATTTAATCATGAAAACTTTGGTTTCATTAAATGTCTTTTAGGTCCTTTGAGGAAGAGTTGAACTGTGCTCCCAAACTGGCAAATTTATAAGTGTGCTTGGATTTATTTTTAACTTTTCCCTGTGCATCATTTAGATTAAGTTAATCTGTATTTATCAAATTCAATTCACTTGTATATTGTTATTTTTTTGTTAACCAGTTGAGAACTTTTGTGGGTTCACTGGTTGAGTGCATTGTTCTTGGCTAGGAAATAGGGGTTGATCTTTTCTTGCAGTTCATTGGGATTTTAAGAACTCTTCTTCTGACTCTTGCTTCCTTTCCACGGAGAAAACACAGATAGTCAATTGTTAGAATCAACTATCTTAAAAATAAAACAGAATTGGCCAAATCTGTTGTATGCGTCACTCCTAGTTCAGAATTGTAGCAGTGGTCATTGACATTACAGTAACTGGTGTTTAGACATTCAACACAACTTTTGTTAAAATATACTTGAATTGTCACTCAATGTAGGATTTCTTTTTATGTGAAGGATACCCCAAATGCAGTTATTATGAATTGAAAACTCCAAAATAAAATTGTTATCAGGATACATCCTATAGAGGGATTAAATGATGTAGTTGTCACCCCCTCCCACCCTGAAGAAAAGGAGAGAGAAAATGTTGGCTGTATTCATTGTGGGGATTTTTTTGGTGGGGTTATGCATGAAAATGAGTGCAACTCATATATTGTGTTTGTTGCTTTGGCTGCTGGTCTATCCTTTCCTTTGGGCATGCCTATGGTACTTTAAAATTCAGTATATTGGATAGTAAATGCTTGTGATGAGAGAACAGTTTTGAAGTACACTTTTGAGTTATTCAGTAGCTTCTTTCATGATTTTAATTGTGGTGTTCTTCTCACATTCCTGGATTTAAATTGTCTGAATTATTGAGTATTGTATTATGTACCCCTCCCTTCTTCTCTAATTTTCAGAAGCAGAGTCCATTTCATTTTGGTTTATGAAAATGTTCATGATTTATGATTCATTTATTGTTATTTTTATCCATGTTGTCTCCCATCCAATAAACTGTTTCTTGCAGTTGTGATTGATTTATTTGTTTCACTGAGATTTAGGCTTGAAGAATTAAAATCTCCAATATTGACATTTAAGGTTTCTGAGGATTACTTTTTGTAATAATTTTTGATCAAATAAAGTTAACTCATTGTGATGGAATGTGTGGCTTTTGGTGGACAAAAATAACTAAGATAATCGAAAAGATCTGTAAATATTTTTGTGGAAATTCTATTTGGGATGTGGTTCTATTGTTTTGGGTTACTGAAAACCATTCTGGTCACTGTTATGGATTGTATGCCCTAAGAAAACCACCGTTTACAATGAAGCTGGTCAAATGGATTGCACTCTCAAGTTGTTCTGTTGTTTTAGAGTCACCTTACAAAAAGTCATGTGTTTGGGTACATTTGTTGTGTGGCTTTGTACAGACCTTACCTAGGACTGATTGCCTGTTGAGTTTGGGGGGCCAAAGCTCACTGATCCCCTCTGGATTGTGCTGGAAGGTTGTTCCTGAGTCATTTGCCTTGTGTTGGTTCCAGGGAAGCTGCCCGGGAGTGTCGCAGGAAGAAGAAAGAATATGTCAAATGTCTTGAAAATCGTGTGGCTGTGCTTGAAAACCAAAACAAGACTCTCATTGAGGAACTCAAGGCCCTTAAAGATCTTTATTGCCATAAAGCAGAGTAACTGTCTTTGACTTGGACCTTGTTTACTATGAACTCTAATCAAGGCAGGAGATGCAGCAATTCTACTAATTGCCATATGGACATATGGAAGGGACATTTGTGACCCTTAAGAATCCGGTTTGGCTTAGTGTTTGAAATTGAATTTGGAATGTTGTTCCAAGAATTGGAGTGCAACCATGTCATACATACCAAGCTTACTTCAGTCTGTTTGTCAATAGCATGCAAAAATTGTTTTGTTTGCCCTTTTGCTTCTACTTTTTTTCAGGGAAGCTGCTAAAGAATGTCGACGTCGAAAGAAAGAATATGTAAAATGTCTGGAGAGTCGAGTTGCAGTGCTGGAAGTTCAGAACAAGAAGCTTATAGAGGAACTTGAAACCTTGAAAGACATTTGCTCTCCTAAAACAGATTAGTAGAAATATTTAACTGTGAACTGATTACAACATGTACAGTTACTTTTGAAGGCAATATAATATGTAGCCGGCAAGAATTATGGCTTTTTTCCTTTGTATCATTTATCATATTCTCTAATTTCTAACATTCCTAAAATGCTTCATTGTACGTAGTTAACTTAGCTGTAACTTTAATTTTTTAAAAGAGACAAACTGTAAAAATTTGTATTTAACAGATTCTTAAAATGCAGTATTTGTAAGACTTGTTCCAATGCCATATATTTGCAGTTCCCAATCTCTGTGTCTGAATAGTGTCCTATGCAATAAAATTTTCTGCAGGTCTTTTAAAAATCATTTTAGGAAAGGATCATAAAAAGATAATGCATCCAGCAGTACAATAAAAGTAAACCACACACACAAAAAATACCTCAGGAAAGAATTGAAAGAATCTAATGACATGTCTTTATGAAAATAATAGCCTATAAATGAATTTATGGCATTTGCAGATTTTTATATTAGTTGCTTTGTAAAGAAAATATTGCATCGCTGTCCTTGAATGCCATAACTGGAGAGTGTTTTAATAGAACCATGTTGGTAACACCTGTAGTGTTCGGTGGTCATTTAAGTATCTGAACATTTCCTACAGTTTTTACTCTAATAGAAAAGATCTTGCAAAAGCTCCAGTGTCAGTTTGATGTTATCTAATGAAAGTTACAACAAATTATTAATACCTGGAATGGGTTAAAAGTTAGAGAACTATATTTGCATACCTTCAAGTGTACATGAGCTGATTTCTACACTGGGTCTGATTTCTGCAAATGCTCTTTCTGCCATGTCATCAGGATGGCCTCAGAGCTTTTACACAGAAGAGCAACTGTTACAGGTTCAGCTTTCGTGGTGAAATAGGTCTTTCTGAACATGGTCTGGAAATCTGCTGATAGCCCTTTATTTTGAGTTTTAGGTAACAACTATAGGAGTTTTAAAGTAAAAACAACCCAAGATTTTATCTTCCATTTCAAAACAGCTTGAAGTCTACATTAAGTAATCAAATATTTTTATGTCAGCACATTTAGATGAAGTTCATTGCATTGAGACAGCAGTATTATTACTGGTATCCACATTTCATTCTATGTTTACAATAAAAAGTTTCAAGGTATAAGCCCAAAGCCGTAACCATATGATGCTATGTCTTCTCTCTTTCACTCATGAGACCTTTGTTGAAGGCCTACTCTGTGCTAGATTCTACTATATTTTCTACTATAACTTCTGACTTGTTGAGGATGCTATCACCCCACCCCTACTTTCAGTAGTAGAACTGGCCAATGCCTATAGAAAGGCACAGCAACAGAAGGTCATTTATATAGCGTCTAACTGCTATTCCCCCATATCATAATTCTGTCACTTATTTGTAACTCCCTGAAGGCAAAGCATACCATTTTGGGCTTTCTTTAGAAATACTTATTCTTCCTTCAGAGTCTGAGCTCTGAGTTTCTTTTATCTCAATTTTTGTCTTCTACAGAGAAGTAAGATGAGGAAAGAAGGAAGAAAAGAGGAAAGGAAAACCCCAAGTTTCAGGTGAAGGAAATGGTGCTTTGTACTCACTCATTCAGTCAGTCAGTCATTTGTCCAGTTAGTCACTAAGTCAAAGGTGTGCCCAGTGGCAGACATGGAGAAGGTGCAAGAATTGGCAGACAAGATGTAGAAAGTTAGAGGCAGTAAATGCTAAGTGTTAGAATTAGAGAAAGATGTAGGCAGAGATTTCATAAGAATATTCATGTAGGAGGCAGATTTTGAACTGGACCTTGACATGATAGTGCTGGAGAGGGGGGTCCTCCAGACAGAATCCAGATCACACACTCTGCTCCAAGGAACTTGAATTTAGGAGATGGGGGAGGTCAAGTTAGTACTCACACAAGGATTAATTTGGTGTAAAAAAAAGTATGTGTGCATGCGTGTGTGTGCTTCACTCTATAAAATAGGTAGTTATTTCATAGAAGAAGAGGATTGCATCTGATTACTTGGGGCCAGAAATAGATGTGCCCTTCTCTCCCCAAAGCTTTAAAATAAAGTTTTATTACCTCACCAAATAAGTCCAGAAGTAGGAAATTCTAGGGTTACTTAATGTAGTGACTTAACGGCATCACTACCAGATCCTTTCCATTCTGCTCCCTGTTTAGGCTGGGTCCTCTGATACTGCTATTGTTGCCACAGTTTCAGGCACCAGAGAAGAGACAGGCAGCATCCCTTCCTTTTGTCCTGTTTGTAGAGCAAGGACAACTTGCACAGAGGACCTTCAGCAGCACATCCCCTCTGAGTCTCTCACTAGCTAGACTTCCATCATAACTAGTCATTGGCAAGGAGAATGGAATTAAAAGCACTGGATTACTGCCCTGACCAGTGTTGCTCAGTGGTTAGAGTGTTGGCCCATGCATCAAAGCGTCACAGGTTTGATTGCTAGTCAAGGGCTCATACCTGGGTTGCAGGCTTGATCCCCAGGCCGGTTGGGGTTGTGCAGGAGGCAACCAATCGATGTGTCTCTCTCACATCGATGCTTCTCCCCCCCCAAAAAAAAATCAATGGAAAAAATATCCTCTGGTGAGGATTAACAACAACAACAAAAAATCACAAAAAAATTAAAGCACTGGATTACTAGTGAAGATTCAACTCCTGGGCTGCATGGCCATCGATATTGAATAAAATGAATTAGTTCTGGAAGAAAGGTGTGTATGCAACTGACAATGGTTGCCATCCAGAGACGGTGAGTGCTTAGACTGCTTGGGAAGGTGGGAACAGCTTGTGATACCCAGGGCTTCAGCTGAGCTCTCAAAGGTGTACTAGAACTGAATTCTTGCTCATTCAATTTGTCCCTGAAACCAAAGTTCTTGCTGCTAAAATAGTATGATTTTATAACTCTCCATTCAGCCTCCAATAGATACTGCCTACAAACTCACTGAAAAGAGCAAGCAGTAAATTGGAAGCTGCATGGATATCTACATCTTGTACAACATGGTTGTGTAGAATCCAGAACTGCATTTGTGGATTATTTTCATCTTAAAAATTTCAGAATCAGGGCTCTTGCATATAGAAATTACTGATACTGGATTATGGGATTATACCACCTTGTCATATTTAACTAGGTAGTTCATGAGGCTAAAACATTTGAAATGGGAAAATAAAGGAAATGAACTTTTCTGTATTTAAATGCATGTGAACACCATGCTTGTCTGAAACTGAGGACCTATTCCATCAGCAGCCACATTTCTTAGTTTTCTTCATATACTCATCTTGTGTCTGGTACATGCTGCTTCCTGTGTGCCTAACATTATATATATATATACCTTTAACATATATAGTGAGGACCTGTGGAACCAACACAGTATTTTTTCTGGATTACTATCAAAAGTAATTAAGCGATTTGGACATGTTTGAGACAAGCAGAGCTGTTGCCAGTTGGCTAGGCATGACATAATTTCATCATAGTAGACCAAGATTCTCAGAAACTTAAATGTGCCTCTTCTTTTCTAAGGTCATCCTAAAGACACAGGCCTGATTTTGAATTACTTAATCTTGGTATATCTTAATCTTTATGCTTAATGTGTAGCTATTTTCTATATAAATTCATTTTCTCATAAGTACATTTCATATTAATACATTTCATATTTCCAGATGTATTTTTAACACTGTTTGTTCTTCAAAAATCCATTTTGCCATGGGCTACTATGTGATAACTTACGTAATGAGATATATTTATTTCAAGGCTATTCTCTTTACACACAAATAATTCCATCAGGGTTGGAAAATGATGACTAAAAGGAGAAAGCTGTTTTGTTATACTAGATTGTATTTGCTCAAATAAAATGCAACCTTCATTATTTCTTTTTTGTTTGTTTGTTTAATTTAATCCTCACACAAGGATATATTTTTATTGATTTTAGAGACAGAGAAACATCAGTGTGAGAGAGAAACATCAGTTGGTTGCCTTGAGACACACTCTGATCAGGGATTGAACCTGCAACCTGGGTATGTGCCCTGACTGGGAATCGAACCCCTGACCCTTCTGTGCATGGGACAATGCTCCTACCAACTGAGCCACACTGGCCAGGGCAACCTTAGTTATTTCTAAGCCAATTTTCAAGAGGATGCAGAGTATTTTCCAGACCTTTATTAAAAAAATATTTTGAGGTCAAGAAGGCAGTGTAGATAAACATGGTATCGCCTCCTCCCACAACCACATCAAAATTACAACTAAACTACAGAACAACCATCCTTCAGAACCACCTGAAATCTGGCTGAATGGAAGTCCTACAACTAGGGAATTAAAGAACAGGCCACATCGATACTGGTAGGAGGGGCAGAGGTGCAGAAGGGCTGGCCCCACACCCATGTGTGGTGGTTTTAAATCAGGAGAGATATCTTGGCTGTTGAGGTCCCCCCTGAGGAATGAGGAGTCCCAGCCCCACACCAGAGCCTTTAGCCCAGGTTCCAGTATGGGTAAGAGAAGTCTCTGTATCTTCAGGCTGTAAAAACCAGTGGGAATTGTAACTGAGTGACATGGAAACTGCTCGAATCCCAGGCAGTTCTTAAAGGGCCCATGCATGGATTTACTCAGACTCACTCCCTCTGAGTTCCAGTGTTGGGGCAGCAATTTGAAAGGAACCAGGGACATAAGGGGAAGAACTAACTTCTCTGGCATCAGGACAGGGACTGGAGTAGGGGGCAGATTTCTCCCAGCAAATAGTGCTGGCAGAGGCCATTGTTCCTTTGCTGAGCCCTCCCCACCACAGGGCCAACAGGCAGGCACTATATCTGACTTTCCATCAACTTGGCTCACACTCTTTACCCCACCCTGGTGATTCCCTGAAACCCCACCCCACCAAATTTGCAGGCTTATCCAAGCTGTTTCCAGTGGTTTTTCCACATGAATGGCCTGTCTTGGCTCATGCTTCAGATTTTCTTAAAATCTCTCAAACAAGCAGCAGCTGGCCTCAGTATGCCCCATACCTCTCCATAAGTAGCCCCAGGCCCAGTACTAGTGGCTGTCCATCTTGGTTCACAGCTTGGTCTTTCCTGGGCACCTCCAAGCCCACAAGTAGCAGCCATCTTCAGATTGCTCTGTAGCTCGTGCCAGGTGGCAGCAGGGCAGGGCACAGGCAGTGACTGACTTTGCACCTCCTGGAAGGCCCAGAATCAGTGCACCCAGTAGTCAGCTTCAGACCACACCAGATTACAACCCTATCACCTCCATGAGCAACACACTCAATGGGTGGACTTAGTGAGCAATAAAGCCCCACTGAAGCAGGTCCTGCTCCATAGGGTTGGCTCCTACACAGCAGCTCTTCAGCTGTAGTGGCAGTTGGTCCTCATAGCCAATTGGCCTGGAGGTCAATCCCTCCCAGTGATGCCAACAACAATAAAACTCAACTACAACAGGACAGTGTACACAGTCCACACAGGAGCACTTGAAATGTCCAGCTCAAGTGACTAGGGAGGCTGAGCCATTGGGCCCTACAGGAAACCTACTATACAAGGCCACTCTACCAAGTCTGGGAGGCATAGCAGCTTAATACATAGAAACAAACACAGGGAAGCAGCAAAAATGCAGACAAAAAGAAACGTCACAGATGAAAGAACAGAAGAAATCTCCAGAAAAAGAACTAAATGAAATGTATCAGATACAGAGTTCAAAACAATAGTTATAAGAATGGCAAGGAACTCAGAACTTCAAGGAACTTAGTAAGAACATCAACAACATAAAAAAAAGACCAGTCAGAAATAAAGGATACACTAACTGAAATGAATAATTCATAGGGAATCAATAGTAGAGTAGAGGACACCAAGAACCAAATCAAGGATTTGGAATACGAGAAAACAAAAAAAATCCAATCAGAACAGCAAAAAAGAAAAAGAATCCCAAAATATGAAGATAATGTAAGGAGACTCTGGGACAACTTCAAGCTTACCAACATTTGCATCATGAGGGTGCTGGAAGAAGAGAGGGAGCAAAAAATTGAGAATCTATTTGAAAAAATAATGACAAAAAACGTCCTTACCTGGTGGAAGAAATAGATATACAAGTCCAGGAAGCCCAGAGAGTTCCAAACAAGATGAATCCAAAGAGGCCCACACCAAGACACATCATAATTAAAATACCAAAGGTTAAAGACAAAGAGATTCTTAAAAGAATCAAGAGAAAAGCAGTTAGTTACCTACAAGGGAGCACCCATAAAACTGTAAACTGCTTTATCAGCAGAAACTTTGCAGGCCAGATGGCAGTGGTAAGAAATATTCAAAGTGATGAAAAACAAGACCTACAACCAAGGTTACTCTACCCAGAAAAGCTATCATTTAGAATTGGTCAGATAAAGAGCTTCCTAGACAAGAAAAAATGAAAAGAGTTCATCATCACCAAACTAGTATTACATGAAATGTTAAAGGGTTTTCTTGAGGAGGAGGAGGAGGAGGAGGAGGAAGAAGAAGAAGAAGAAGAAGAAGAAGAAGAAGAAGAAGAAGAAGAAGAAGAAGAAGAAGAAGAAGAATAAGAAGAAGAAGAAGAAGAAGAAAAAGAAAAAGAAAAAAAGAAAAAAAAGTCCAGCCAATGTGGCTCACTGGTTGAGCATCAACCTATGCACAAAGAGGTCGCTGGTTTGATTCCCAGTCAGAGCCCAGGCCCAATACTCAGTGGGGGGCATACAGGAGGTGGCCAATCAATGTTCTCTCTCCTCTATGTTTCTATCTCTCTTTCTCCCTTCCTCTCTCTCTAAACTCAATAAAGAAAGAAAAGATTCCAAAATGGCGGCAGAGTGGATGGAAGCTACACAGACCATCTCCTAGGACCAAACTGGAATTGCAACTAAAATAAAGACAAATTGTTGGGAGAAAGCAACAGAAAAGCCACTGGAGAGGACCCATATAACCAGGGACAGAAAAAGGACACTAAATTAAGCCTGGTAGGAACTTCGGAGATGCAAGAGGCAGGGATGGGAGCCCATGGACAGCAGCTCTCTCAGGTTAAAATCCCAAGGTGGCTCCACAGTGCAGAGGGCCGGGACAGAGCACTAAATTAGCTACAGCCACTCACCTTGGGCTCTGGCAGAGGGAGGGCAGACTGGACGGGAACTGTGTGGAGAGACTCGTGATTTGAAGGACACAGGAAATTTTGTGCTGAATCACTCCCTCATAGGACAGTAGCCATCTTACTCAAAAAGTTCCAGAGCCCCCAGGGGAAGCAACAGCCCCTCCCTCAGGAATTTAAGACTACCAGGCCAGGCCAGAGAAATGCAAATTGAGGCTCATTAACAGCCAGCAAGCATCTGCTCCACCTGCTGGAAATCCTCTTACCCTGAACACCTGAGGGATTTTTTCATTCAGCTGAGGGCTACAACCCAAAGCTCATCAAGTAACTGAGACTAATAACCTCCAGGCAAAAAGCTAGAGGAGAACTGAACCTTTCCTGGGCTTGCAAATTTACCCAGGAAAGTAAGACCTGACAGTGGTGTTTAACATGGGTCCTCCCACACGCATTCAAACCGAGTAGAGGGAACCACAACCAACACCCACAGGGAAAATTTGGCAGGCTCCAAAACCCACTGAGAGAACCAAAATGGTGAAAAAAAGAAACAAATCCCAAATGAAAGAACAAGATAATTTGACAGAAGATGAAATAAATGAAAGGGAATTGAGCAAGATATCAGAGGGAGAGTTCAGAGTAATAATCATGAGGAAGCTCAACAGCATGAGTAAAGATATTGAAGCATTGAAAACCAACCAACTGGAAATGAAAACTGACATAGCAGAAATAAAGAACACATTACAAGGAATAACCCAGCAGAGTAGAAAAGGCCGAGGATCAGATCAGTAAATTAGAAGACAGGGTAGAAAAAATCGCCCAATCACAGAACCAAAAAGAAAAAACTATTGAAAAACAGGAAAACAGCCTAGGAGAACTGTGGGACAATATGGAACATAACAACATCTGCATCATAGGAGTTCCAGAAGAACAATAAAATGAGCAAGGGTTAGAGAATATATCTGAAGAAATAGTGACAGAAAATTTCCCTAACTTGGTGAAGGAAAAAGGTATACTAGTATAAAAAGCACAGGGAGCACCAAGTAAGAAGAACCCCAACAGGCCAACACCAAGACACATAATAATTAAAATTCCAAAAATTAAAGATAAAGAGAGAATTCTAAAGGCAGCAAGAGATGAGCAACAGGTTACTTACAAAGGAACCCCAAAAGGCTATCAGCTGACTTCTCAACAGAAACACTATAGGCCAGAAGGGAATGGCATGAACTAATCAAGGTAATGAAAAACAAGGATCTGAACCCAAGACTACTCTATCCAGCAAGGCTATCATTCAAAATAGGTGAAATAAAGAGCTTCCCAGACAAAGAAAGGCTAAAGGTATATATTAGCACCAAACCAGCACTCCAAGAAATCTTAAAGAACTGCTGTAATTAGTAGAAGAAATAGGAAGAAAACTATAACCACAATAAACAAAAATGGCAATAAATAAGTACATATCAATAATAACCTTAAATGTAAATGGATTAAACACTCTGATCAAAACACACAGAGTAGCTGAATGGATAACAAAGCATGACTCATGTATATGAGGTAGGTCTTACAAGAGACCTACCTCACAACAAAAGACTTACATGGGTTGAAAGTGAAGGATGGAGAAAAATCTTCCAAGAAAATGGAAGGGAAAAAAGAACTGGGGTAGCAATACTCATATCCGATAAAACAGACTTCAAAATGAAGGCCATAACTAGAGACAAAGAAGGTCACTACATAATATAGAAAGGATCTATCCAACAGGAAGATATAACCTTGGTAAACATACATGCACCCAATACAAAAGCACCAAAATATATTTAAAATCTTCTAGAGGACTACAAAGGAGAAATTGACAGCAATACAATCATATCAGGAGACTTCAACACCCCACTGACATCACTAAATAGATCCTCTGGACAAAATATATTAACAAGGATACAGAGACCCTAAATGATGCACTAGATCAAATGGATTTAATAGATATCTACAGAGAATTACACCCAAAAACTGCATAATTCACATTCTTCTCAAGTACACATGGGATATTCTCAAAGATAGACCATATGTTAGGACACAAACTAAGTCTCTACAAGTTCAAGAAGATTGAAGTCATATCAAGCATCTTCTCAGATCACAATGGCATGAAACTAGAAATCAATTACAACAAAGACATGCAAAAACATTTACACACTTGGAGGCTAAATAGCATGTTATTAAACAATGAATGGGTTACCAAGGAGATCAAGTAAGAAATTAAAAACTTCCTGGAAACCAATGAAAATGAACACAGAGCAACACAAAATCTATGGGACACAGTGAAAGCAATCCTGAGAGGGAAGTTCAGAGCACTACAGGCCTACCTCAAGAAACAAGAAAAATTTCTAATTGACTTTCTAACCCTACAACTTAAAGAACTAGACGTAAACAAAAAGAAAAACACAGAGCAAGTAGAAGGAAAGAAATAGCAAAGGTCAGAGTGGAAATAAACAACATAGAGACTAAAAAAAACACACAATTCAAAAAATCAATGAAACAAAGAGCTAGTTCTTTGAAAAGATGAACAAGATTGATGGACCCTTAGCTAGACTCACCAAGAAACAATGAGAGAGGACCCAAAAGACAACATCAGAAACGAAAGAGGAGAAGTAATAACTGACACCACAAAAATACAAAGGATCATTGCAAATACTGTGAACAATTACACACCAATAAATTGGACAATCTAGGCAAAATGGACAAATTTCTTCAAACACATAGTTTCCCAAAACTGAACCAGGAAGAGATGGAAAACTTGAACAGACCAATAACAACTAAGGAAATTGAAGATGTAATCAAGACTCTCCCAGCAAACAAAAGCCAGGGACCAGATGGCTTCACAGGGGAGTTTTACCATTCAAAGTTTAAACATTCAAAGAAGAACTAACACCCATTCTCCTCAAACTATTGCAAAAAATTAAAGAAGAAGGAAGACTTCCAACCTCATTTTATGAGGCCAGAATAATTCTAATTCCAAAACCAGATAAAGATACTACAAAGAAAGAAAACTACAGGCCAATATTCCTGATGAACATAGATGCCAAAATCCTTAACAAAATATTAGCAAGTTGGATCCAGCAATACATTAAAAAAATTATTCACCATGACCAAGTGGGATTCATCCAGGGATGCAAGGCTGGTACAATATTTTCAAATCAATAAATGTGATACACCACATAAACAAAATGAAAGAGAAAAACCACATGATCATATCAATAGACACTGAAAAAGCATTTGACAAAATCCACCACCCATTTCTGATAAAAACAATCAGCAATGTGGGAATAGAGGGATCACATCTCAACATAATAAAGGCCATATATGAAAAACCTACAGCCAACATCATACTCAATAAGAAAACACTAAAAGCATTTCCTTTAATAACAGGAACAGGACAGAGATGCCCACTTTCACCAATCTTATTTAACATAGTACTGGAAGTCTTAGCCACAGCAATTAGACATGAAGAAAAAATAAAAGGGATCCAAATTGGAAAGGAGGAAGTGAAACTCTCATTATTTGCAGATGACATGATATTGTACTTACAAAATCCTAAAGATTCCATCAAAAATTTACTAGATTTAATAAATGAATTTGGCAAGGTAGCAGGATACAAAATTAACATCAAGAAATCACCGGCATTCGTATACACCAATAATGAAGTTAATATTTGACAAAGGTGGCAATATCATACAATGGAGTAAAGACAGCCTCTTTATTTTTTTTATTTTTATTTTTTAACTTATCTTTATTGTTGAATGTATTACAGATGTTCCTCCTTTTTCCCCCATTGACCCCGTCCTCCCCATTCCTGCCCCCCTCCTGCCTTTCCCCACACTGTTGTCTGTGTGCATTGGTTATGCATATATACATATAAGTTCTTTGGTTTATTTCTTCCCACCCCTCCCACCGCCCTTCCCTTTGAGGTTTGTCAGTCTAACAACCAATTTGTACTTCTTAATCCCTTCACCTTTTTCACCTATCCCCCCAGCCCCCACCCATCTGGTATCCAACAAAATTTTCTGTACCTATGAGAATGTTTCTGTTCTGCTTGTTCATTTTGTTTGTGGATTTAGTTGTTGATAGATATGTATTTATTGCCATTTTGTTTGTTCATATTTTTTTATCTTTTTCTTCAAGAAGACCCTTCAACATTTCATATAATAATGGTTTGGTGGTGATGAACTCCTTTAGCTTTTCCTTGTCTGGGAAACTGTTTATATGGCCATCGATTCTAAATGACAGCTTTGCAGGATAGAGTAATTTGGTTGTAGGTTCTTGCTTTTCATCACTCTGAATATTTCTTGCCACTCCCTTCTGGCCTGCAAAGTTTCTTTTGAGAAATCAGCTGACAGTCTTATGGGAACTCCCTTGTAGGTAACTAACTGCTTTTCTCTTGCTGCTTTTAAGATGCTCTCTTTGTCTTGAACCTTTTGCATTTTGATGATGATGTGTCTTGGTGTGGGCCTCTTGGGGTTCATCTTGTTTTGCACTCTCTGTTCTTCCTGTACTTGTATGTCTGTTTCCTTCACCAAGTTAGGGAAGTTTTCTGCCATTATTGTTTCAAATAGGTTTTTGATTTCTTGTTCTCTGTCTTCTCCTTCTGGCACCCCCAAGATGCGAATGTTGGCACGCTTGAAATTGTCCCACAGGCTCCTTACACTGTCCTCATTTTTTTGGATTCTTTTTTCTTTTTGTTGTTCTGATTGAGTGTTTTTTTGCTTCCTTATATTCCAAATCGATGGTTTGCTTCTTGGCTTTACCTACTCTACTATTGAATCTGTGTAAATTATTCTTTATTTCAGTTAGTGCTTCCTTCATTTCTAACTGTGCCTCCTTCATTTCTGACTGGTCCTTTTTTATGCTCTTGAGGCCCTCACTAAGTTCACTGAGGTTCTCACTAAGTCCATTGAGCATCCTTATAAGCAGTATTTTGAACTCTGCATCTGTTAGGTTGCTTAACTCCATTTCACTTAGTTCTTTTCCTGGAGTTTTGTTCTGTTCTTTCATTTGGGATCTGTTTCTTTGTCTCCTCATTTTGGCTGCCTCCCTGTGTTTGTTTCTATGTATTACTTAGCAAGAGATATGGGGCTAGCTGAGACCAGATGCTGCTTGTTTGAAAGAATTTAGGAAAAGCTGAAGCAGGATCCAAGACAGGCCAACCCTATGGTAAAGCAACTGGCAACAGCTTGGGTGGGCCTAAAAGTTGCGTGGGGCGGGGCCTCAGGTCGTCACCAGGGCGGGGCCAACAGTGTGAGCCAGGTAGCTGGAGTCCCAGATATGGCGGCGTCTGCCGGCCCGGGGAAGAGCTCACCAAAGGAACAAAAGCCTCTGATAGCACGTCTGTGCAGGAGAAAGCTGCCTCTCCAGCCCTGGCTCCAATGCCAAACAGCTCAGTTCTTCCCCATATGACTCTGGTGCCTTTCAAGCTGCCTCCCATACGCTGGAGCCTGGAGGGTGTGAGTCCGAGTAAGTCTGTGTGCGGGCCCTTTAAGAAGAACTGCCGGGGGCTCCAGCCGCCTCAGCCTCAGTTCCCGCTGGTTTTTCCAGCCAGAAGTTATGGGGACTTCTCTTCCTGGCGCTGGAACCCTGAGCTGGGCGCCTGGTGTGGGACGGGGACCCCTCAGTCCTCAGGGAGGACCTTCCCAGCTGAGGTGTCCTCCTAATTTTTATCCGCCACACACGGGTGTGGGATCAGCCCGTCGCGCCTCCTACCAGTCTCGATGTGGCTTCTTCTTTAATTTCACAGTTGTAGGACTTCCATTTAGCTTGATTTCAGGCGGTTTTGAATGATGGTTATTCTGTAGTTTAGTTGTAACTTTGATGTGGTTGTGGGAGGACGCGATACCGCATTTACCTATGCTGCCCAAGACAGCCTCTTTAATAAATGGCATTGGGAAAATTGGACAGCCCGATGCAAAAAAAATGAAACTAGACCACCAACTTACACCATACACAAGAATAAACTCAAAATGGATAAAAGACTTAAATGTGACTCGTGAACCCATAAAATCTTAGAAAAAAATGTAGGCAACAAAATTTCAGATATCACATGCAGCAGAATTTTCACTGATACTATGCCTAAGGGAAGAAAAACAAAGGAAAAAATTAATACATGGAACTACATCAAACTAAAAAGCTTCTGCAACAACAAAAGAAACAAGCATCAGAATGGAACAGGAACCCACTATATGGGAGAGCATAACTGCCAATGATACATCAGACAAGGGGTTAATTTCCAAAATATATAGAGTACTCATACAACTCAACAAAAGGAAGACATATAATCCAATTAAAAACGGGCAGAGGACCTAAAGAGACACCTCTCCAGACAGGACATACAAATGGCAAGAGACATATGAAAAAAATATTTAGCATCGCTAATCATCAGAGAGATGCAAATTAAAACAACTCTGAGGTATTACCTCACCCCTGCCAGAATGGCTGCCATCAACAAATCTTCAAACAACCAGTGCTGGCGACAGTTGGAGAAAAGGGGACTCTAGTACACTGCCGGTGGGAATGCAGACTGGTGCAGCCACTATGGAAAACAATATGGTGTTTCCTCAAAATATTAGAAATTGAACTGCCATTTGACCCAGTAATCCCACTTCTGGGAATATACCCTAAGAAGCCTGAAACACCAATCCAAAAGAATATATGTACCCCTATGTTCATAGCAGCACTATTTACAATAGCTAAGATCTGGAAACAACCCAAGTGTCCATCAATAGATGAGTGGATAAAAAAGCTGTGGTACATATACACAATGGAACACCATGCAGCTGTAACAAGGGAAGATCTCTTATCCTGTGAGATGACATGTAGGAACCTGGAGAGTATTATGCTAAGCGAAATAAGCCAATCAGAGAAAGACAAATATCACATGATCTCACTTATTTGTGGAATATAATGAACAAAATAAGTTGATGAACAAAATAGACCCAGAGACATAGAAAGGAGTATGGTTCAGACTGACAAACCTCATAGGAGGGAGCCCAGGGGGGACGGAAGAGATAAACTAAAGAACTTATATGCATGTATGCATAACCAATAGACATAGACAACAATGTTGGGGGCAGGGGGCGGGATTGGGAACAGGGTGTCTAGTGGGGAAAAAGGAGAAACATCTGTAACAAAAATAAATTAAGAAAAATTTAAAAAAGAGTTATTAAAAAAACAACTAAGTAATATTGAATGCACACTGTAATTGAATAAAAAACTGATTATTTTGTTTCAAACTGAAAGTGAATTAGATTGGAAACTTTAATATTGTACTTTAAAAATAAATATTTTAAAAATGTAAAATATGCCCTGCTGGTGTAGCTCAGTGGTTGAGCATCAACCCATGCACCAACAGGTCGCCAGTTTGATTCCCGGTCAGGGCACATGCCCAGGTTGTGGGCCATATCCCCAGTGAGGGGCATGCAGGAGGTGGCCAATAGATGTTCTCTCTCATTGATGTTTCTATCTATCTCTCCCTCTCCCTTCTTCTCTCTCTAAAAATCAATAAAGAAAAAAATATTTTAAAAAAACTTTAAAAAGAAGGTGTAAAATATAATAGTCATGATCAAATTTATATACAGTCGTCCCTTGCCACTTCACTTCGACTTTCGCAGCTTCACTCTCTCACGGTTTTTTCAAATATATTCATTAAAAAGTTGATCGAGACAGTGAAAATGATACAGTGCACGCTCGGTTGTCTGAGTCAATTATTCACTTTTGTGTTACAATTAAAATTAAAATTACTGTACGTATGGACTGTAGGCCTATATATTTGAGCACCCCCGCAAATCCTTCAATGCCAGGTGCAACTGCTCCACCACTCCCTGTGTGTGGGCAATAACTTTTTTCCAAAAAATCGGGTATGGTGAAACCAAGCCAGTCAGAGCGTGCTGTTCACTGATTGGCTATCCTATCCTCTTCCCACCCTGGCCATTGATTGGCTCAGCCTCATGCAAGTTCGTTTCTCTCGTACACACTTCTACATCACTATGCATCGGAAGCATCTTTACTCTTGTAAGTGTTTGTGATTTCTGAGAACTTTTATCTAAGCCCCACGATGGCTCCTAAATGTGCTGCTTCTTCTAAGCCTTCTGACGATGAAACTAAGCGCTGGAGGAAGATGCTTACCATCCAGGAGAAGGTGAAACTCTTGGATATGCTCAAAGATGGCAAGAAAGTCGTGGAGGTTGCCCGCCATTATGACTTGAATGAGTCTACCATTTGCTCCATCTGTAAAGATGAAAAGAACATCCATGCAACGGCTACTGTCTCTTTCAACAAGAAAGCAAAGCACGTTGTGACAAGTCGTAATAAGTTCATAGTGAAAACGGAGTCTGGCCTAGCCATTTGGATCCGCAACAGCAACAAGAAAAATGTTCCATTGGATTGGCTGGTCATCCGGGAGAAGGCGAGGCAGCTTTATCAGTGCTTTATGGTGGATGAACCTCAACCAGGACCCTCTTCTGCAACGTTCATGGATTTCACGGTGAGCAAGGGTTGGTTCCAGAAGTTCCAGAAGGGGTATCATCTGAAGAGTGTCGTTCTCCATGGAGAAGCTGCCTCTGCTGACCAGCCTGCAGCAGAGGACTATGTGAACAACACGTTCCAGAAGATCCTTGAGGAGGGCGGGTATCATCCAGAACAGGTGGATGAGCTGCTGGAGACACATTCGGATCCCTTAACTGAGGAGGATCTGGTGGAGATGACTAAGTCTGCGAGTGAAGAGGAGGAAGAGCAGCCAGAGGTTCCTGAGGGTCAGGAAGAGGAAGTTGGCCTTACACTTGAGTGTCTCTCGCAAGTCATGAGAACTATTAAGGATACGATTGGTGAATGGGATCCACAAATGATATGTGCATTGTGGTTCTGGAATGCACTTGATGGAGCGATAGAACCCTACAAAAGCCTCCTCACCCATATGAAAAGACAGCACCAGCAACTGCCTATCACGATGTTCTTCAGCCGCGCACCCAGACACCCACTGCCTACTCCTAGTACTCCTTCAGCGGAAGAAGACGACGACGCACCTGCTGAAGATACTGCACCACCTGAAGAGGTCGTGCACTACTGAGGTCGTGCCTTCAGAGGAGCAGTAACCTTGCTCTTCTTTGCTGTGCAGTACATCTCTTCATCTTCATTGCTTCATCATTGAACAAGTTGCACTATTTTTATAGGTTAGTGGTTGTGTGTAAGAACTGTGTGTGTGTGTAATTAAATGTACAATAATAATATATTTGTAAGGTCTAATATGTCTTATTTTGTCTAATATATTGAGTAATACGAGTGTAATGGTGACTAAAGGGTGTTATTTCATGTCTAGAGGGCTCTACCAATGTTAAAAATGTATTTAGAAGATCGTAAACAGGTTTTCTATGCTCTAACTGTGAAAATATTTGATTTATAAATAAAGAATCCTACTTCGTGGAAATTCATTTATCGAGGTAGAGTCTGGAACTGATTAACCGCGATAAACGAGGGCTGACTGTAACCTGTTTACTAGAATGTATAAATAGTCTGAAACTATTTGTAAATTATTTAAATATTTTTGATAGGAATGAATTTCTAGCTTGTTCATTGAAAATTATTGTGATGTCCAGCAGGGCACACACAGCATCCATGGAGGAAAAAAAAATTATTGTGGTGTGAGATTTTAAAATGATTGTATATGCCATGGATAAAATTATTTGATAGGTTCCATCACTGTGGTTTTGCATAAGCCAATATTTGAAAATATTTTCTTATTTCTGATACCTGATTTTAGTGTTTGATAACTTCAAGCACCTGAGACCTAGAAATGAAATACAGCTACATCTCATGGTTAGTGTCATTCTCCTTGGAAAATTAGATTTATAGAAAATTCCTTCATGGCTGTCTATTTTAACTTTCTGTAGTCATATGAAGGGTTGCAAATATTTGGTGTGTGTGACTTTATTGAAGTATAATTTGCATACCATAAAATTCATCTATTTTAAGTGTACAATTCAATGATTTTTAGCAAGTGTATCCAATTGTCCAGTCATCACCACAATCCAGATTTAGAACATTTCCACTACCTCAATAATTTGTTCATGCACATTTATAATGAACTACTTTGGTTGTATTTTGCTTGCTGTGATGCAAAAATGATGGTAAAGTCTATCTTTTGTAACTTGAAATGCCTGGGAATTTCATAATAACTAGAAAAAAATTCTTGGAGTTTTTTTTGTGTGTGTCTGTTTTTGTTGTTGATTTTCTTTACAAGGCATCTAGGCTCAGCGAGCCACACAGATAAAAAAAATAAAAAAGATAAAAAAAAATTAAAAAAGATAAAAAAATCAAAATTAAATCTGATTGGTTGAATACATTTGAAACACAATCAAGTGCATGGGAATGAAGACTATATGCAGAAATTAAAAGATCCATTGTTATTAAACCTGTTTGGGGATCAAACGTGTTAAAAAACATTATGATTCTGTTTATATTATGTTTACCATTCAAGGATTTGATCATAAGTAGGGCTTATCTAAATCAAAGCACTGTACTCCCTGTCCAAGCCATTTGTCACTTCTGTTGGTCTGGTCCTGAGAAGCTTGATTTCTATCTATAAAATAGTACATTAAACTATAAATTCAACAACTCTCATCCCCTAGTCCTCTCACATTGTTAAGTTAAAAAATTTAGAAGAGTGACCTCAGCATATGGCAGTGTGAGAGGACCTCTTGGTTTCTCCCCTTAGAGGTATAAGTCCCACAGCTATAATCCGACAAAAAATTCTCTGCTCACATCTGAGAGATCCATGCACTGAGACATCTGAAGGTGGGCGTCTCTGAAGGCTCAAGGGAGGTGGGAAGGACAGAGATGAGAGCCAGCAGTCCTGCACTGGCTGTGTCCCCAACTGACCTGGTGGTAGTTTAGGTGTAAGGTTACGGCTCATACTCAGCAGCCCAGAGGGCTGGAGGGGCAGAAACAGCATTCTGGCCTGAGTGGCCGCTGACCATTGGCTACACCCAGTGATGGGCAGAGATGCCACACAGAGATGTGGCAGCATAGAAGTATAGCAATTTCCATTACCAGGAAGAAAACAAAGCTCCAGATGGGTGATCCTGCTTCCCCTGCAACCACCCGTCCAATACCCCCACCCATGTCTTCCCCAACCATCATGGCGGAACCGGATGGATCCTTGTAGAGTTAGCTGAGATGGACACCTCTGATAATACAATGCAGCTGACAGCCTCTGGTTACAAGGAGGCAGCTGCTGGAACTCACAGGCCTGGAGCTCCATTGCCTGCCACATCCCACCACGGGGTGGTACCCTGAGACTGAGGTGACCCTGTCACAGAGAGGGCACACATCTCCTCAGAGAAATACAGGGCATTTTCCATGGTTGAGGCAACACTACCAGGCCAACAAGGTCCTGAGGTCCTACCAGTGCAGGTAAGAGAAAACAAAAACTTGCACTATACCACCATCTACTGGAAAACAAAAGAAAGACCTCTACTTATCAACCTGTTGAATTGTTAAAAACAACAAAAACAACAAAAACAACAACAACAACAAACAGTACCTAAAAACAGAGTCAAGACCTCAAATGTCCAGGCAGAGAAAAAATCTGTCAAGTACCATGAAAAACCAAGATAACAAGACACCTCAGAAAGAAAATGTAGAATCTTCAGAAACCAAAGTAAAAACATAGAAGACTGTGATTTAAGTGACAAAGAATTAAAGATTGCAGTTTTGGAAAAACTCAATGAGATACAAGAAAATTCAGAAAACCAGTTCAATGAGCTCAGGAATAAAATCAATGAGCACAAGGTGTACTTTACTAAAGAGACTGAAACTATATATTTAAAAAACAAAACAAGCAGAATTTCTGGAGCTGATGAACTCAATAAATGAGATGAAGAATGAATTAGAGAGCATGGAAAATAGAGCCAACCAGGTGGAAGACAGAATTAGTGATTGAAGATAGAAATCTAGAAATGACTCAGGTGGAAGAAGAGAGAATTGAGAGTAAAAAAAAATATGAAGGAAGTCTAAGAGAACTATCTGATTCCATTAGAGTAATATAAGAATAAGAGCTATTTTAGGAGGAGAAGGAGAAGAGAACAGAGAGCCTATTCAAACAAATAATAAAGAATTTCTCAAACCTATGAAAAGAGCTGGACCCTCAAATTAAAGAAACTAACAGAACACCTAATTATCTCAATGCAAAAAGACCTTTTCCAAGACATTATATTAAAACTGTCTAAAGTTAATGACAAAGAAATAATTCGCAAGATAGCCAGGAAAAAAAGACTGCAACCTACAAAGGAAACCCCATTAGAATATCATTGGATTTTTCAGGAGAAATCTTATAAGCTAAGAAAGAGTGGAATCAAATAGTCAAAATATTGAAAGAAAGCACCACCACAGGACCTGCATTATAATAAATAGTGAGAGTGAAGCAGGTGGTGGTTGAGCACCCAGACTCTGGCCATTGTCACCAGGACCCAGCCATATTTGCCCTCACCTGCACCTGCCCATCTTGGACCAAGATGCCAGGGAGAGAGGAGCCAGGGGAACCGCCTGCTATGGCCACCAAGGCTTGGGTTCTGTATGATTTTGATGCTGAACCTAGAAATATTAATAATTAACGGATGATTAGTGGAGAGTCATCACAATTACAAATCTGGATATTGGTGGAGGATGGCTAGAAGGAAGAAAAAGAAAAGGAGAATGAGGTCTTATTCCCATAGACTATATTGAAATTTTGCCCAGCGATGAAAAAGATTCATTTCCTTGTGGAAATTCAGTGCTCACCAAACCTTCTTGATTGCTTCTTAGCAAATACAGCTGAAGCCAATTCATCAGCTGCCAACAGTAACAAGCAAGTTAGCAGTGGCAATGACCCCTGGTCAGCCTGGAATGCTTCCAAATCTGGAAACTTGGATGGGACAGTTGGCTGAGGAACAAAGCCAAGGGAGGATGCAGCCCCCAAACACTTCCAATAATTGGGACTCTGCCCTTTCTCATCCCCAAGCCTACCAAGGATCAGCAACTGGTGACGATGATGACGGGGATGAAAACTGGGAAACCCCAAGTGATCTTCTCAAGAATTCAATGACTTCTAGTTAGCCAAAGCAGGAGTTGCTTAGAGTGGAAACAGCCATGCTGGCCCCTCTTCCATGAAGCTGTCACTTAACAAATTTCCTGGATTTGCAAAACCTGGAATGAATGGGATTTGTTGACCAAGGAACTAGCAAAACCAGTGGTTCTCAACCTTCCTAATGCCGTGACCCTTTAATACAGTTCCTCATGTTGTGATGACCCCCAACCATAAAATTATTTTCGTTGCTACTTCATAACTGTAATTTTGCTACTGTTATGTCTTAGGCTACCCTTGTGAAAGGGTCGTTCGATCCACAAAACTCAAAAGAGAAAAATCCCTTCATTGGAGAGTATGACCCAATGTGGGTTTATCCTACCTTTAAATTTGACTGTGAGATAGCAGATCCCAGGAAAGACTGCAAAATGTATGGGCTGAAGAGCTACTTTGAATATCAGTTAACACTTACTAACATTAATTGACAAGTATAAGCACTTTGACTGGTTATGTCAGTGTCTCCTGGTTAAATTCGGGTCAGCCATTCCTATCCCTTCTCTTCCATGTAAGCAAGTCACAGGTCACTTTGAAGAAGAATTCATCAAAATACACATGGAGAGACTTAAGGCATGGATCAGGAGTTTCTAAATTTCTGGGATAAAAAGGAATGGAAAACTAGGAAGAGGAAGGTTGAGAAAGATAAGCTGGTAGGAGTTATGATATTTCCCACCATGGAAGCAGAAGCACCTGACTTATTAGAAATAGAACAGAAGTGTGATGTTGTTGGTAAATTCACCAAAGTCATGGATGATGGCGTGAAGGAGCTGCTGACCATGGGGCAGTGGAAGCAATGCACAGGACCACTAACCAAGAAATATCAGAAGATAGGAAAGGCCTTGCAGAGTTTAGCAAGTGTTCAGTTCTAGCGGTTATCAAAGTGAAGTGGATCTCAATGATGCAGTAACAGAAGCAGGAAAGACTGGTGGAATGAAATCATGAATATAAAGGTTTTTTCTTGGCTGCTTCCCTGATATTGTTGGTGCTCACGAGGGAGCAGTAGAAAAAGGAAACTGATTAACTGGCTGCAACTAGTGTCAGTCGATGGTCTTTGGTGCCAATTCAACACCAAGAGGAATCCTCAGGAGTGCAGTGAATAAGGAAATTTTATTCAGTGCAAAACAGCTCAATTGTGATATAGCACAGCTGTGAAAACAGCACAACTGTGAGGCAACCTTGGGGCCAAGTGGCCCTGGGGCCAGGCCTCTCTCTGGCTAGACAGCTCTGCTCCTTGCAGGTTTACTCTGCTCTGTGCTGGTCTACTTCATGCTGTCCTGATCTGCTCCGCTCTGCTCTGGCAAGACATTTTTGATGTTTCAGCTCAGCAGGGAAATAGAGTGTTCAGTGGAAAGGCAAAGTGTGCTCCCAGAGCCAGAGGAGAGCTGGCTTATGTAGTCCCTGATTGGTCAGAATAGAGCTGCTCTGGTTGGCCAGAGCTGCACAGTTTCAGTTGGGTAGTCTTACTGGCTGAAATAGGATTTGAGGAACTCTCTTATAAGGGCTGGCTCAGGTGGCAGAAACAGTATAGTACAGGCAGGCAGTTCAGTACATGCTTCTCTGTGAAGTACAGTTTGAGTGAGACGCCCCTGCTTAGAAATGGCTGCTAGGCTCTTTTTTTTTTTTTTTTTTTTTTTAATTTGAGCCCAGATAAGCACTAGGAGCCCTTCTTAGTTGGTATCTTCTTTTTCAGGGTCCACACACACTAGTAAATCACCCCACAGGACAAACAACATGGTGAAATACATCAGCACAATGTCTTATGTATCACATGCTGAGATGAATCACATTCATATGACCACAAATGTGTCATCTGCCTGTACCTGGAACAGCAAGTGAAGTTCTGTGAAACGGAGAGGCTGAGGCAGCTCTCAGTGGCTTCCCAGTTATGTAGGACCATAGGGAACAAGAAGAACGCTCCCAAGTACTTCTTTCTGACTTGGGACAATGCAATATATTTTTTAAGGCATTTATTCAGCACATATTTTTTACAAGCAGTCACACAATATTTCATATAATCAGTCTGTAAAGTCACTGAAGTTCTAACTCTGTCATTTTAGGAGTTCTGTCAACTTACATGAAAGATTTGCTGAAGGCAGAAGCAAGAATACTCCAGAGGCAAGCATGTTACCCTTATAATGAGCATCAGGGAACTAGAAATTCTGAACCAGTGGTTCTCAGAAAGTCATCTCTTTGACCAACTGCATTGGTATCATCTGGCAACTGGCTGCAAATGCAAATTTTGAGCCCCAGCCAAACCTTAATGAGTCAGAAACTCTGAGATTGATGTTCAGCTGTTGTTGTTGTTTATTTATTTATTTTTAGAGAGTGAGGAAGGGGGAGGGAGAGGGAGAGAAACATTAATCAGCTGCCTCCTGCAAGCCCCCTACCAGGGATCAAGCCTGCAACCCGGACAGGTGCCCTCACCAGGAACTGAACAGGCAACCTCCTGGTGCATGGGATGACACCCAACTAACTGAGCCACACCAGCCAGGGCCAGCTCCAGGAGATCTGAAGCTCCCTAAAGTTTAAGAACCTCTGTTGTAAAATCATTAGCTCTGGGTACCTCCCTAAAGATAAAGGTTATAAATTCAACTGGTTCTTATACCCTTTCTGTGAAAGGGTAGGGAACAGCTCATATTTTAGCCAATTCACATAGTATTTTAAATACTTTTAATTGCACCAATAGCCATTTCTAACATTCACCAGAATATCTAACAGGCTACAGATTTCACCAATAATTTACTAATTAACAAATCTTAGAAATGGATCAATCTTGACCAAGATATGGAGCATGGGTCTCCTTACTACCTCATTAGACTCTAGCTGAGCACCTGTACATTTCTGCATTCCTGATTAGGATATTAGAGGACTAGAATTTCACCTGGACTATGAATTCGCCTGCACACACACCACCACTACCACCACCACACTGTGTAAGTTGAAGAATTTTAAAATAAATTAGGGACATTATAACAGAAGGTAAGAAAAGAGCAAAGAGAGGGTGTATGTGTATGTAGAGGAAGAGGAAGAGAGAGTGTGATGAGACTGTTAATGGCTAAGAAAAAGAAGTCAGGAGAGAGGGAAAAAAGAAGTTGAAGATACAGTGAGAGTGCAGAGAATGGTGAAGATTTTATTTTATTTACTTATTTAAATACGTTTTATTGATTTTTTTTTTTTTTAGAGAGAGAGGAAAGGAGAGAAACATCAATTGGCTGCCTCTTGCATGCCCCCTACTGGGGATTGAGCCCACAATCTAGGCATGTGCCCTGACTGGGAATCAAACCGGCGACCTCTCAGTCCATGGTACAACACTCAATTCATTGAGCCACACTGGCCAGGCATAGATTTTAAATAGCTGATACAGGGCATGGGAGAGGATGCTGACTAGAGACTTGGAGAATTTTCAGGCATTAAGAACCCAACTCTGCTGTTTTTTCCTAAGTAAGGAGAAATTTATAAGATTGCCTCAAATAGATTATTAGAACATGAATCTTAGAACATTATATAAAACCTAGTACTGTACATCTGTTCATTGTCATTGCCCCTGTGGTACAATTTCCATCATTCATGAAATTATTCCTTTAGATGGGTTTGGTTAAAAGGGCGCCATCTCCTGGTACTACAAGGTATGTGCAAGCAAAGGAGGGTGCATAGTGAAATCACAGTAATAAAAAATCTTAAGGATAAACCTTTGACGTTTTCTGCTGAGTTTCTTATTGTAAAGTTGAACATTCTTTATAATCTCTGTGTCTTTTTAGTTAGAAAATCAGATTACTGACGGTGATTATAGTGGTGTATGGCCCTGTCTGAAAACAAAACAAAACAAAACAAAACAAAACAAAACAAAACAAAACAAAACAAAACAGTGTGTAGCTCACAATCCTTTTTATACAAGCATGAGGAAAATTTGCTTTTAGTTTAGGATGGAAGCCACAAGTTGAAGAGCCTGTTCTTTGTGACTGCGTCTTTGATGCAGGATTGGCTCCAGACCTTTGCTCAAAACAAGAATGTGATTCTTGTAGTTAGATGCCGGACTTATCTTCAATGCTTAAGGTTTACTGACAACGTATTGGTTTGTTCTTGTTTGTTTGTTTGAAATTTTATGGAAAAGTATTAATTTTACCTTCAATGAAGTTTTTTTTTTAATTTTTATATTTTTGATATATCTTTATGACTGAAAGTATTACAGATGTCCATCCTTCTCCCCCACTGACATTAACACCCTCCTCCCCACTCCTGTCCCCTGCCCTGCTTTCACCACATTGTTGTCTGTGTCCATTGGTTATGCATATAAGTTCTTTGGCTTTTCTCTTCCCACCACCCCATTCCCCTTCCCTCTGAGGTTTGTCACTCTGTTTCCTACTTCCATGTCTCTGGATCTATTTTGTTCAACACCTTATTTTGTTTATTATATTACATAAATAAGTGAGATCATGTAATACTTGACTTTCTCTGACTGGCTTATTTCACTTAGCATAATATTCTCCAGGTCCCTCCATGTTGTCTCAAAGGATAAGAGATCTCTCTTTCTTACATCTGCATAGTATTCCATTGTGTAAATGTACCACAGCTTTTTTATCCACTCATCTACTGATGGACAAGTTGGCTGTTTCCAGATCTTAGCTATTATAAATAGCACTGCTATGAACATAGTGGTGCATATATTTTTTCTGACTGATATTTCAGGCTTCTTAAGATATATTCCTAGTAGTGGGATCACTGGGTCAAATGGCAGTTCCATTTTTAATTTTTTGAGGTAACACCATATTGTTTTCCACAGTGGCTGCAAAAGTCTGCATTCCCACCAGCAGTGTACTAGAGTCCCCTTTTCTCCACACCGTCGCCAGCACTGGTTGTTTGAAGATTTGTTGATGGCAGCCATTCTGGCAGTATGAGGTGATATCTCATAGTCATTTTAATTTGCATCTCTCTGATGATTAGTGATATTGAGCATTTTTTCATATGTCTCTTGGCCATTTGGGTGTCCTGTTTACAGAAGTGTCTATTCAGGTCCACAGCCATTTTTTTTTTTTTAATCCTCACCTGAAGATATTTTTCCATTGATTTTCAGATAGAGTGGAAGGGAGAGTGTGAGGGAGGGAGAGAGAGAGAGAAACATTGATATGAGAGAGTCACATCAATTGGTTGCCTCCCACATGACCCCAACCAGGGCCGGAGATTGAACCACAACTGAGGTACGTGCCCTTGACCCGAATCAAACCTACAACTCTTTGGTCCACAGGCTGATGCTCTAACTGCTGAGCCAAACTGGTCACGGCCATCTGCCCATTTTCTAATTGTATTGTTTGTCTTTCTTTTGTTGAATTGTGTGAATATTCTATATATTTTGGAAATTAACCCCTTATCTGATGTATTGTTGGCAAATAAGTTCTCCCATGCAGTGGGTATCCTTTTCATTTTGATGCTGATTTCTTTTGTCATGCAGAAGTTTTTTAGTTTGATGTAGTCCCATTTATTATATTTTTCCTTTGTTTCTCTTGTCTTAGGCATTGTATCAGTGTAATGTCTGAAATTTTGATGCCTACATTTTCTTCTAGGATATTTATGGAGTCACATTTAAGTCTTTTATCCATTTTGAGTTTATTCTTGTATATGGTATACGTTGGTGATCTAGCTTCATGTTTTTACATATAGCTGTCCAATTTTCCCAACACCATTTATTAAAGAGGCTGTCTTTCCTTCATTGTATGACATTGCCACCTTTGTCAAATATTAACTGAGCAAAAGGTCTTGGGTTAATTTCTGGGTTCTCTGTTCTGTTCCATTGATCTATATGCCTGTCCTTGTGCCAGTACCAGGTTGTTTTGATTACAATGGCTTTGTAGTATAACCTAATATCCGGTATTGTGATCCCTCCTACTTTTTTTCTCCTTTTTCAAGATTGCTGTTGTCTACATGGGGTCTTTTTTGGTTCCATATAAACTTTTGAAATTTTTGTTCTAGTTCTGTGAAATATGTCATTGGTATTTTAATGGGGATTACATTGAATCTATAGATTGCTTTGGGTAGTATGGACATTTTAATGATGTTAATTCTTGTAATCCATGAACAAGGTATATGCTTTCACTTTTTTATATCTTCCTCCATTTCTTTTTTCAATGTCCTTCAGTTTTCTGCAAATAGGTCCTTTGCTTCTTGGGTTAAGTTTATTCCTAGGTATCTTAATTTTTTTGCTGCAATAGTAAATGGGATTGTTTTTTTAGTTTCACTTTCTGTGATTTCATTATTGATGTATAAGATTGCTGGTGATTTCTTGATGTTAATTTTGTATTCTGTTACTTTGTCAAAATCATTTATTAAATCTAATATATTTTTGATAGAGTCTTTAGGGTTCTATGTACAATATCATGTCATCTGCAAATAATGACAGTTTCACTTTCTCCTTTCCAATTTGGATCACTTTTATTTTTTCTTCATGTCTACTTGCTGTGGCTAAGACTTCTGAAACTATGTTAAATAAGAGTGGCAAAGGTGGGCATCCCTGTCTTATTCCTGTTCTTAAGGGAAATGCTTTTAGTTTTTGCCCAGTGAGTATGATGTTGGCTATAGGTTTTTCATATGTGGCAGTGGTTCTCAACCTTCCTAATGCCGCAACCCTTTAAGACAGTTCTTTATGTTGTATGTGGGCATATCTGCATGTGAGTGGACCCATCTCGAGACAGATAGAGGAGCAGTGTCTCAGTTCCTAAGACCATCGGAAATATGTGTTTTCCGATGGTCTTAGGTGACCCTTGTGAAAGGGTCGTTCGAACCCCAAAGGGATCGCAACCCACAGGTTGAGAACCACTGATATATGGCTTTTATTATGTCAAGATACAGTCCCTCTGTTCCCACATTGCTGAGCGTTTTTATCAGAATGAGTGCTGGATTTTGTCGAATGCTTTCTCAACATCTATTAATACAATTATATGATGTTTTTAAATTTATTTTTTATTTTTTTAACTTACCTTTATTGTTGAATATATTACAGATGTCCCCCCTTTTCCCCCCGTTGACCCCCCTCCTCTCCAATCCCTCCCTCCTCCTGCCTTCTCCACACTATTGTCAGTGTCCATTGGTTATGCATATATGCATAGAAGTTCTTTGGTTTATCTCATTTCTCCCTCCCCCCTTCCCTTTGAGGTTCATCAGTCTAACAACCAATTTGTACTTCTTAATTCCTTCATCCTTTTCACCCATCACTCCAGTCCCTGCCCATCTGACAAGCAACAAAAAGTTCTCTGTACCTATGACTCTGTTTCTGTTCTGCTTGCTCATTTTGTTTGTAGATTCAAGTTTTTTTTTTTAATTTTTTTTGGCATGGCTCTTTTCAGTTTATTGCATGAAGGAGTTACACTAGTCCAAGTTAAATGCAGACCCCAAATGGTTACATTATACAAGCTGTGAGGTTTTTAAACTTGTGACAAGGGATAAAAGGGAAATTCTACTCATTGCAAAGAAATCCTCACTTAAGCTTCAGTGAACCAAAAGCACTTAAAACCCATGAACCTTCAGCTGATTGTCCTTAGCCAGTCTAGTCTCTACGAGGAACTAGCATATGTTCTTTCGCTCGTCACCTTGTAGCTGAATTACTTCTCCATATTCTGGATGCTCAATTACAGTACCATTGCAGGCAAATTTCTTTTTAAATGCCGTCACTACTTTCTTTTTATCGTAATCACCAGCGATCCCTTGGACAGTAATAAGGGTCTTCCTTCTGTTTCTCTGTTGAATTCTTATATGGATATAGTCCTCAGTGCCAGCAGGAAGCAGATCATCACCCTTACTTGCATCAGCAAAGGGGTCGAAAGAGTGGAGGTTCTGGATAGCGGACATACAATAGGATTCCTTTGCCTCAGTGGAAACAGCCTACAGAAGGCTGTGGCAGGAGAAGGCAGGCAGGGAGGATGGAACATCAGGAAGTAAGAGGGGCTCGAGGGGGAGGTTGCTGAGTCCTTGGTGGTGGCTCAGCAAATGGGGCTGTAGATTCAATTGTTGATATAGATATGTATTAATTACCATTTTACTATATTTTATTTTAGTTTTTTAATGCTCACCTGAGGATATTTTTACATTTATCTTCAGACATCGATGTGAGAGAGACAGATCGATTGGTTGCCACCCGCAGGACTGCAACCGGGGCTGGGAACAAAGTGCAACCAAGGCATGAGCCCTTGGCTGGAACCAAACCTAGGACTCCTTGGTCTGCAGCCCAATGCTCTAACTGCTGAGCCAAACTGGCCAGGGCATATTAATTGCCATTCCATTGTCCATATTTTTGTTCTTCTTCTCTCCTTCAAGAAGACCCTTCAACATTTTATATAATACTGGTTTGGTGGTGATGAACTCCTTTAGCTTTTTCTTGTCTAGGAAACTCTTGATATGTCCATCGATTCTAAATGATAGCTTTGCAGGATAGAGTAATCTCGGTTGTAGATAGTGGCTTTTCATCACCTTGAATATCTCTTGCCACTCCTTTCTGGCCTACAGAGTTTCTTATGAAAAATTGGTTGACAGTCTTATGGGAACTCCTTTGTAGGCAACAAACTGGTTTTCTCTTGCTGCTTTTAAGATTCTCTCCTTGTCTTTAACCTTTGGCATTTTGATGTGTCTTGGTGTGGACCTCTTTGGGTTCATCTTGTTTGGCACTCTCTGTGCTTCCTGGACTTGTATGTCTGTTTCCTTCACCAAGTTAGGGAAGTTTTCTGTCATTATTTTTTCAAATAGGTTTTCAATTTCTTGCTCTCTCTCTTCTCCTTCTGGCACCCCCATGATGTGAATGTTGGCATGCTTGAAGTTGTCCCAGATGCTCCTTACACTTTACTCATTTTTTTTGGATTCTTTTCTCTTTTTGCTATTCTGTTTGGGTGTTGTTTGCTTCCTTATATTCCAAATTGATGGTTTGCTTCTTGGCTTCACCTACTCTATTATTGATTCCCTGTAAATTATTCTTTATTTCAGTTAGTGCATCCTTCATTTCTGACTGGTCCTTTTTTATGTTGTTGATGTTCTCACTAAGTTCCTTGGAGTTCTCCTTAAGTTCTTTGAAGGTCTTGTGCTGACATGTTTATACCCCCATAACTGATGATTGGTAAATTATTGTGCTGACTTGTTTATAGTTCCCTGAACCAAGAAATTGTTGGGAGCCAGCTATGTGTCTGACAGAGTCCACAGAGCCTGGAGGTCTTGAGTCAGAGACTCGACCTCCCCCACAATCTCAAGGAATTAGGTTTGCATTGTGTTTGTGCAGCTCGGGGCTAAGTGAGACCCAATGTACCTTGAAATACCTGAGATAACAGACTGGGTGTTCCTGGGTGGGCCTGGGTGTTCCTGCTATCGTCAAGGCAAACTAATTCTATACAGCATTGTTGTAGCCCTGGGCATTATATCAAGAAGATCCTATTTTCTTATATCATTAAACTTTTGCTGTAAAGTATAAAAGACATGTAAGAAAGCATATCGAAGCTGGTCTCCGAAAACTCGGAATCAGTCACTGGCCAGCTTTGCTGACTGATCTCTGAGAACTTGGGATCAGTCGCCTGCTGGCTTTGCTCTCTATTTGGCTTTAATTTGGCTCTGGTGGTCTCTCAGTTCTCTCACGCCACAACATTTGGAGGCCTCAGCGAGATTCTCCCTTTCTTGGGAATCTCTAGACCACTAGACGGGCCAGGGAGGCTTGGATCCATCCCGCCCAGGGGAAGGCCTCTGAGAGACGTTCCTCAGCCCTGGGTGCTCAGAGGGGCTCCATGACTTCCCAGATGGTCTTCACAAATTTGTCTACAAACTGATTTATGAGCCATCTGGATTGAAGCTCACCGGTGAGTACAAACTTTCAGTTTGTTCTGTTTGGCACCATTTGGTGGCTGGAGGAAGGCTGGACGCAGCATTACTTCCCCAGCCTGGTCCTAGGACGAGACATCGACCTAGACCTGGGTTTGAATCAGTCAAGCCTGAGTTCTGTTAATACTGGTATCTGTATCTGTGTTTTACTGTTTGTGTCTTAGTCCTTGTTGGTCTAAGGACTAAGCAAACCTGAAGCAAGCCCTCACCAGTGCACCCGTGCTGTCTCTGCCTGATGTCACCAAGCCCTTCTAACTATATGTCTCTGAGGGCTGAGGCATTGCCAAGGGAGTTCTTACCCAGGCCTTGGGACCTTGGAAACACCCTGTTGCCTATCTCTCTAAACAACTAGACCCTGTGGTGGCAGGATGGCCAAATTGCTTTAGGGTGGTGGCGGCTATGGCTATCCTAACTAAAGAAGGGTCAAAGCTAACCTTGAGGCAGGACTTGCAAATTATAGCCCCTCATGCAGTAGAGGCTCTCCTTTGGAGCCCACCAGAGCATTGGCTGTCCCATGCCAGGATTGCCCAATACCAGGTACTGCTCTTGGACACTCCAAGGATTCGGTTCTTGAAAACTGCTGCCTTAAATCCTGCCACACTACTCCCTGATGACAACCCAGAGGAACCCATCCATGACTGCCTGGAGGTCCTCAGCTCTTTGACCAATCTCAGAGCTGATCTAAGGGACACACCATGGCCTGATCCAGATGCTGAACTATACACTGACAGGAGTAGCTTCATGGCAGATGAAACATGGTACGCCGGATCACCCACAATAATGTACTTTGGGCCCAAGCCTTAGGCCTTGGCACCTCTGCCCAGAGGGCTGAACTAATAGCCCTCACCCAAGCTTTACGGTGGGGGAAGAACAAAGCTATCAACGTCTACACCGATAGCAGGTATGCCTTCGCCACTGCCCATGTCCACAGGGCACTATACCAGGAGAGGGGCCTTTTGACATCAAGAGGAAAGGACATTAAAAACAAACCTGAGATCTTAGCCCTATTAGAGGCTATCTGGCTACCCCAGAGAGTAGCTATTGTACATTGTAAGGGCATCAGACTACGGATGATCACATAGCCCGGGGTAATGCATTTGCAGACCAGACTGACAGAGAAGTGGCCCTAAAACCAGTGGGTCCTTTTCAGATTTTACCTGTATTACCCCCGAGGCATCTCCCAAACACCTCCAACTACTCTGAAAGTGAAATAAAATTAAATAATGTTTTAGGCGGGATACTGGACACCACTGGTGGTATATACTCCATCAAAAATATCACGTAGGACATTAGTCTTTGTCACTGGAAATAGGAACCAAAACTAACTTTGGGAGACTTACAAGGATGGGGACTTTGTCTCATATCCAAGGACTACCGGGTGCATAACTCAGCATATCGAGACTCTTGTCTAGGAATAATATCTATTAAAGAACCTGAGGACTTCTACCCCGACAAAGGCCCCTATTTCCTAGCAGCCCCTGAAGGCACTTGGTTTGCTTGTACTACTGGTCTCACCCCTTGCATCAACCCTCGCACTATGACTAAAGAAGTTGGTCTCTGTATACTAATCCATGTTATTCCACAGGTTTATTTCTACTCTGGAGAAGGAGGATGGGAACAATTTGGATTACAGATGCAGTGGACCAAAAGAGCCCCTATCCTTGTGCTCCTTCTAGTAGGCATGGGGTTGGCAGGCTCCACTGCAGTAGGAACCATTCCTCTTATAACTGGAGACGAAAACTTCAAAACTCTAAGTACAGACCCATTATCAGCATATCTGTACTGGAAATGACGAGGAAACAATGATTTGATTTCTCCTAAAAACCAGTGGGGAATGTGCTGACATATTTATACCCCCATAATTGATGATTGGTAAATTATTGTGCTGACTTGTTTATAGCTCCCCGAATGAAGAAATTGTTGGGAGCTGGCTACATGTCTGACAGAGTCCATGGAGCCTGGAGGTCTTGAGTCAGAGACTCAACCTCCCCCACAATCACAAGGAATTAGGCTTGCATTGTGTTTGTGCAGCTCGGGGCTAAGTGTGACCCAATGTACCTTGAAATACCTGAGATAACAGACTGGGTGTTCCTGGGTGGGCCTGGGTGTTCCTGTTATCTGCAAGGCAAACTAATTCTATACAGCATTGTTGTAGCCCTATTGATAAGAAAATAAGATCTTCTTGATGTAATGTAGGCATTATATCAAGAAGATCTTATTTTCTTATATCATTAAACTTTTTCTGTAAGGTATAAAAGGCATATAATAAAGCATATCGAGGCTGGTCTCTGAGAACTCGGGATCAGTCACCTGCCAGCTTTGTTCTCTGTTGGGAGCGGTGCCACTGGAACAGTGATCAACTCGGTTTGACATAGTCACAGGTGAGCTCCATGGATTGACATAGTCCCAGGAGTTATGAAGGCCTCCATGGTTTGACATAGTCCCTGGAGAAGTGGATTCACTGCGTGGCAGGAATCACGAAGAACAGTGGCTGAAGACAAAGGCTAATAAGAAAAATAAAATTATAGGATGGCAACTGAAGGAGACTATTCTTTGCTTTCTCTGTTATCTGTCTGTTAGGAGTCATTATAGAAGTAACATGTAGATGATTAATAATATAGACGTCAGAATAGACTGCAGAAAGAACAGGCAAGAAAGTAATAAAAATTTAAGATAAGAACGTAAAAGCTTAAAAGGATCTTAGAGAAAAAGTCAAGGTCTGTGAGTAAGTAACAGAAATTGAAATAGAGGGTCTGGGAAAGGAAGAAGTTAAATGAGACATTGTCTGCGTAAGTGTAAACATGAAGGTTGCTAAGCAATGAGTCACATGGTGAAAGTAATTGTAAAGGTTAAGAGCTGATACAATGTCATTGTTATGTCTGGATGAAAAAGTGAAATAATTAGTGATTAACCCTGTACCAATACCTAAAAGCTGTGTAAGCAGAAGTGAATATCTATATATACTTGCTTAAAGGTCAAAAGAAAAAATGGTGAGTAACTTGTCATACAGCCTGAAGATATAAAAATAAAGATTCTGCTAGCATGAGGTAGCAGAAGGACCAAGCACCTTCTGACTCACTATGACTCCCCTCTCCTTTGCTGACTCCGTCCACACCTGAGGGAAACCCTGGACCTGTTGAGGATGGACCTCGACAGTTCTCTATTTGGCTTTAATTTGGCTCTGATGGTCTCTCGGTTCTCTCGTGCCACAACAGTCTCACTAAGTTCCTTGAGCATCTTTATAAGCAGCGTTTTGAACTCTGCATCTGATTGATTGCTTATCTCCATTTTGTTTAGTTCTTTTCCTGGAGTTTTGTTCTTTTCTTTCATTTGGGACATGTTTCTTTGTCTCTTCATTTTGACTGCTTCCTGTGTTTGTTTCTATGTATTAGGTAGAGTTGCCATGTCTCCTAGGCTTCACAGGGTGGCCTATTGTTGTAGGTATCCTGTAGGATCCAGTGGCACAGCCTCCCTTATCACCCCAGCTGGGCCTTCAAGGTGCACCTCTAGTGTGGACTGTACACCCTTCTGTTGTAATTGAGTCTTCATTGCTGTTGGCATGTCAATGGGAGGGATTTACTCAGGCTGATCAGCTGCAAGGACTGGCTGTGCCCACTGACCACTGGCCTCTGACTCCCTTGGAGGATCAGCTATCTTGGGGCCCACCACACAGAGCAAGACTTCATCAGGGCTCTGGTATCCACTGAGTCCACTCATTGAGTGTGTCACTTATTGAAGTTGTTGGGTGGTGGTGTTTTGATGTGGTCTGAAGCTGTCCACTGGGTGTACTGGCTCTGGGGCAAGGTCAGCCTCTTCCTATGTTCTACCCAAGGCCACTCAGCATAAGCTACAGACTGATCTGCAGATAGCTGCTTCTTGTGCTGGGCTTGGAGGTGCCCAGGAAAAGCCAAGTTGTAAATCAAGGCTGGCTGCTTCTAGTGCCAGGCCTGGGGCCACTTAATGAGAGGTATGGGGCTTGCTGAGACCAGATGCTGCTTGTTTGAGAGAAATTTTAGGAAACTCTGAAGCAGGATCCAAGACAGGCCAATCCGGTGGTAAAGCCTTTGGAAATAGTTTTGGTGGGCCCAAAAGATGGGTGGGGCAGGGTCTCAGGAAATCACCAGGGCGGTGCAAACAGTGTGAGCCAGGTTGCTGGAGTCCCAGATATGGCCCCCATCTACTGCTCCGGGGAAGGGCTCACCAAAGGAACAAGGCTTTTGCCAGCACATCTGTCTGAGAGAAAGCTACTTCTCCAGCCCTCATCCTGAGGCCAAACAGCTCAGTTATTCCCTGTATGTCTCTGGTGCTTTTCAAGCTGCCTCCCCTCCAAGCTTAGAGGGAGCAAGTCTGAGTAAATCCATGCATGGACCCTTTAAGAGGAACTGCATGGGGCTCCAGAAGCCTCAGCCTCCCTCAGCCTCAGTTCCTGCTGGTTTTTACAGCCAGAAGTTATGGGAGTTTCTCTTCCTGGCACTGTAACTCTGAGCTGGGTGCCTGGTGTGGGACAGGGACCCCTCACTTTTCAGGGAGGACCTTCCCAGCCCAGGTAGCCCTCCTGATTTTTATCCTCCACACGTGGGTGTGGGACCAGCCTGTCCACACCTCTGCCCCTCCTACCAGTCTTGATGTGGCTTCTTTTTTAATTTTGTAGTTGTAGGACTTCCATTCAGCTCAATTTCAGGCAATTCTGAATGATGGTTGTGCTGTAGTTTAGTTGTAATTTCGATGTGGCTTTGGGAGGAGGCGATACCGCATTTACCTACACCATCATCTTGACTGGAAGTCTGATCATATGGTTTTTATCTTTCCTTTTGTTTATGTAGTGTATCACATTTATTGATTTGCAAATATTGTACCAGCCTTGCATCCCTAGGATGAATCCACTTGGTCATGGTGAATAATTTTTGTAGTGTATTGCTGGATCTGATTTGCTAATATTTTGTTAAGGTTTTTGGCATCTATGTTCATCAGAGATATTGGCCTGTAGTTTTCTTTCTTTATAGTATCTTTATCTGGTTTTGGAATTAAAACTATGGTGTCCTCATAAAAGGACTTTGGAAGTCTTCCTTCTTCTTGGATTTTTTGGAATACTTTGAGGAGAATGGGTGTTAGATCTTCTTTGAATGTTCGGTAAAACTCCCCCGTGAAGCCATCTGGGCCTGAGCTTTTGTTTCTGGTTATTATTGATATGTACTTATTTATTGCCATTTTTTAAATTATGGTTATGTTTCTCTTCCTATTTCTTCTGCTTTTTATAGCAGTCCTTTTAACATTTCTTGGAATGCTGGTTTGGTGCTAATATATTCCTTCAGCCTTTTTTTTTGTTGGGGAAGTTCTTTATTTCACCTTCTATTTTGAATTATAACCTTGCTGGATAGAGTTGTCTTGGATTCAGATCCTGTTTTTCATTACCTTGATTATTTCATGTCATTCTCTTCCGGTCTGTGGTATTTCTGTTGAGAAATCAGCTGATAGCCTTATGGGGGTTCCTTTGTCGGTAACCTGTTGCTTATCTCTTATTGCCTTCAAGATTCTCTCTTTGTCTTTATTTTTTTAAATATGTTTTTCTTTATTGACTCTAGAAAGAGAGAAAGGAGAGGGAGATAGAGATAGAAACATTGATGAGAGAGAACATCAATTCGCTGCCTCCAGCATGCCTCCCACTGGGGATCGGGGCCACAACCTGGGCATGTGCCCTGACCGGGAATCAAACTGGCGACCTCTTGGTGCATGGGTCGACACTCAACTACTGAGCCACACTGGCTGGGCTTTCTCCTTGTCTTTAATTTGGTATTTCAATTATGATGTGTCTTGGTGTGGGCCTCTTTGCATTCTTCTTACTTGGGGCTCTCTGTACTTCTTGAACTTTTATGCCTTTTTCCTTCAACAAGTTAGGGAAGTTTTCTGTCACTATTTCTTCAAGTATATTCTCTAACTCATGCTCATTTTCTTCTTCTTCTGGAACTCCTATGATGCCTATGTTGTTATGTTTCATATTGTCCCACAGTTCTCTTAAACTGTCCTCCTGGTTTTTCTTTTTGGTTATCTGATTGGGTGATTTTTTTCTACCCTGTCTTCTAATTCACTGATCTGATCCTCAGCTTCCTCTAATCTGCTGATTATTCTTTCCAATGTGTTCTTTATTTCTGTTATGTCATTCTTCATTTCTGCTTGGTGGTTTTTCATTTCCAATAGGTTGATTTTATTTTTTCTATATATTTTCTCATGCTCTTGAGCTTCCTCATAATCATTACTCTGAACTCTACCCCTGATAACTTGCTTAATTCCATTTAATTTATCTCTTCTTCTGTAGAATTCTCTTGTTCTTTCATTTGGAATATGTTTCTTTGTTTCACCATTTTGGCTGTCTCAGTGGGTTTGGGAGCCTGTCAAATTTTCCTTGTGGGCATCATTGTTCTGCTGGTTGTGGCTTCCTGTACTGGGTTTGGGTGAGTGTGGAAGAGCCCATGTTAAACACCAATGTCTAGTCTTACTTTTCTGGGTAGATTCACAGGCCAAGCAAAGATTCAGTTATCCTATAGCTTTTGCCTGCAGGCTACTAGTCTCAGTTACTTAATAAGCCTCAATTTATAGCCCTCAGCTGAATGAGAAATCCCTCAGGTGGACAGGGTAAGAGGATTTCCAGTGGGTTGGGCAATTGCTTTCCCCTGTGTTAAAGTTGCTTTGATAAGAAAGTGGTTTCTGTGATGTGGGTTATTGGCTCAGCACAGGGGTCCATACCTCTGCCTTCACAGCTCAGTTCTCAGAGCCAGGACCTCCAACACTGAGTCTGGTCCTAATTTCACATTGTTCTGAGGCCTTTTTCCCCCTCCTTGCTTGCTGGTAGTCTCTAGCTGTTAATGTGCCTCAGTTTGCATGTCTCCTACCACTGGTGTTAAATTCCTGAGGGAGGGGCTGTTGCTTCTCCCCAGGGCTCTGGTAAGGGGCTCTTTGAGTTAGATGGCTACTGTCCTATGAGGGAGTGGTTCAGCATAAAACTCCTGATGGCATCCTTCCCAGCTCTCTGTGTGCCATGAACCCCTGACTCTCTTCACACAGTTCCAGTCCAGTCCTCCTTCCCTCTGCCAGAGCCCAAGGTGAGTGGCTGTAGCTGATTTAGTGCACTAGCCCTTCAGGGAAGTGCCAGTGTTCCCAATGCCTCTCCCTGCCAGACAAAACCTCTGTTCTGGTGATTTTCTCAGGCAGGTGTTATGTGGGCACCTTTCCCTGTTCTACCACTCTGTGCTGGGGAGCTGGCTTGGGGTTTTAATGCCCAACTTCTCTCAGAGCTGCTCACAGTGGCAGCCCTCAGCTGCTGCCTGTAGGCACCCAGTCAGCCTTCTTATGCCTCTGACATTCCTACCTGGCTTGATTTGGGGTCCTCTTTACATCCCTGGTTATAAAGGTTCTCTCAAGCTGCTCTTCAGTTGGTTTTTCCCTATGATTTATCTTTATTTTAGTTGTAATTCCAGTTTGGTTCTGGGAGATGGTCTGTGTAACTTCCATTTACTCTGCCACCATTGTTCTATTCTCTCTCTTTATAAGAAAAACGTTTTCAAACTAATCAGACCTATTAAACATGCTTAAAATTACATGGTAAGCTTTGCCAAATAAAAATAATAACTTCTATTTTTATGCATATATTTTTATTAAAATGGATGTTCTAAAGATTTCAGTCTGCCCTAGGGAGGAACTTGCAAAGATTAAAAGCCAAGTTCAAACAGGGAATTCCTAGGGGTATCAGGTGTCCTCTCAATGACACCAGGCAAGCCAAAAGTGATGGATCCCTATGGGGGCATCTGGCAGTGGTACTCCAGATGTTTGTGGCCCACACACTGGATTTTTTTTTTAATCCTCACCCGAGGACATTTTTGCATTTATCTTCGGATAGAGCAGGAGGGAGAGAGGAAGGATGAGAGAGAGAGAGAGATCAATGTGAGAGAGACACATTGACTGGTTGCCACCCACACAACCCCAACCAGGACCGGGGACAAACCACAACCAAGGTACATGCCCTTAGCGGGAACCAAACCCAAGACTCTCTAGTCTGCAGGCCGATGCTCTAACTGGTGAGCCTAACTGGCCAGGGCCACACACTGGATTTTTATAAATTATTTCCAATGCTCAATGCACACTTTTGATAATCCATGTGCAACATTTTAAAATCTTGCATATTATTTGTTCTTTATATATTAAAATTGTATATATATAGAAAAGCAAATTTAAAAAAAATCAATTATATTATAATCAAATCAATAACCATGCCTCTTTAAGTTATGTCATTTATAGACAGTCATTGTTTTACTCTAATGCATTTGCAGATATGTTACAGCTTTAGAAAAATCCACGAACAGGACTCTGACTTACTCTAAATTACAGATTTCTAAGCAGGCCATTATCTTTGAACTGGATGAAGATTTATAGAACTCTAAGAAAAACCTAAAATTCATGAAAATGCTCGTGAATAATTAGTATAAACAAAAAAATGGTTATGGGACTAAATGAACTGAAAGTAATTATTATTCTTATGACTCTGGTTTGAATATTACTGATTTTTAAATCTTTTGGTTTTCCAAATATGAGAAAAACTAAAAAGAGACATTCTGCATTATTATCAATGGCTCATTAACAAGGCCATAGGGACTGATAAATTAGTAACATTCACAGTATACTCCCAGAAGATGAAGATTTCAAAGATCACAACTCACAACCAGAAAATCTTTGTTCATTGGGAAAAATACTAAGACTCTCCACAGTGTTGAAAGGGACCTTACCTTATCAGGTGCCTAACTGCAAATGGACATCTGCCCCTGTCTCTGACACTGGCTTCCATCTACAGTAGAGATCAAAGACCTTTCAGGGATGAGAAGCTGCTGACCTCAGAGGCAGATAGCTATCCCAAGATGTCAACTAGGACTGTATGCTCACAAATTAAAGCTGCTCAAGCCTTGTTCTTATGTCATTTAATTGTTATTGATTGAATGCACATAAAGTGATTTTTTACATTGTTATTATCTTTCTTGTGGCTTCCTAGTGGAAACAAATATCTGTCTCCCCAGACCCCATCCCTTATTAGATCCTTATTGGTGTTACTGGTTTAATACTGTTGCTTTTATTCCTGGTATGTAAATGTTATACTAGATGCAGAAAAAAGAAAAAAAATTAAGACAAGCAGCAAAAAGACTCAGACCAATGGTAGCTGAAAATTAAAATGATCCAGAATATTTTTTAACAAGGACATATAGGATCTGACTGCCTCCTATTTGTTGTAGGCCAATGAAAAGCTAGGAAAATTTCAGGGTAGGAGGAATAGGAAAGGAAATATCAGGCAAAAAATTAAACAGAGCCAAAAATGTTTGCAGGCCACTTGTAACAGGGTCTTATCTTGAGAACAAAGGGTTAAAACCTCTTTTCACAGAAGAATGCAAGAGAGGAGGGGGAAGGGAAAGGAGAGAGGAGGAGGAGAAATTTGAGACCACTGAGTGCAAATCATCCCAAAGTTGTTAAAATAGAAGGGAAGAGAGGAAAAGAAGAGTATAAACAGAAAGCCAATAGTTGGGATCTAATTGCCGGGTACTTCCCATAAATTGTGGAAAAGCTATAACAAAGAAAAGGGGAGACTTTTAGAGTTAATCTGTACCAGGTTATCTAGCAGAGGAATTAAAAAAACAATAATTTATAGACAAGAAGGTATATAAGGCAGAAACCCCGCACCCCACTTGCTCTTCAGATTAGCTGAGAGCCCATCTGTGGTTCATAAGCCAGGTGTATAGATATGCTTGCTTTGCTTCATTAATAAATGTGCATGATTTAATTTGTTTATAAATTAATTTGCTTTAATGTCTTAATAAATACACTTCACAATGTAATCAAGCTCTCTTTTATAAATTCATTTATATGAGAAGACAAGGATTGAGGTTGGGGACAGCTCACTCCCTATGACTCAGGGGGCTGTTCAATAACACCTCTCTGGTATCTATGAGAGGTGTCTGTCACACATTCTTCTGACTTTTTATTTTGAATAATAATAATTTGACCTTGAATGCTACTTAAGGTATGGTCTTGCCCCATCTCCAGAGTTCCACCCTGTTCGGCAAGACAAATGCTGATACTGAGACTTTCTAGGAGTGAGCCGTCCTAGTACCATGGGACCCCATTATCCATCTAAAAGGTTGGTCATCAATGCATCCTTTGGATTGATTTATGACCAAAAGGGGGATGTATGGATGAAAAGGAGCCACGTGCTAACCTGACAAGCTCAGGGAAGGCCTGCATGGCAGCCTTGAAAACTCAAACCTAAAGTAATCATAAAGGATGGTCTGATATTAAAACTTTTTAACTAAAAGGAGTTCATGTCAGGTAGTGATGTCCTAGGCTGACATATTTCTAGACAAAGGTCAGTCTTTACCTTAAGTGAGCCTGTCTATTGTCTTTTTGCATCTATGATAACATACCTTTGGAATGTTAATTTTCCTTTTTCTGGACTCCTCAAAGCACAGGCACCACTTTGTGGACACCACAAATCCCCTCATTGTTACAGAGTTAATGGTTGATTGTTAACTATCCTGTACCCACTTATGTAAAAGATGTATGTTTCTATCATTTTACTTTTTATCCAATCCCAGAGGTTTCCCTGTTTTGCTTTCTCCTGCTTCCCTAATCTGTCACCAATAGATTTCAAGTAACCCATTTACATCTCCTCTTTTGACTGTAATGTATAAAAAAAGGTACAATACTGCCATTTTCTGGAGCATTATCTCAATTTGTTGAGATTTTGCTTCCTGCCAACTGTCTATAGTTCTGGTCAAATAAACTCACAAAAATTCTTCACAGGTTTGAATGTTTCTTATGTTGACAGTATTAAACACTTAATTATAACATAAAGGTTAAAGGTAAAAACCATTAAAAATACTATAGCTTCTGCAATTTGGAATAAAATGCACAGCATAAAAAAAGATAATTTGTGCCCTGGCTGGTTTGGCTCAGTGGTTAGAGTGTCGGCCTGCAGTCCAGGGAGACTAGGGTTCGGTTCCCGCTAAGGGTACGTTTGTCCCCGGCCCTGGCTGGGTCGTGCGGGTGGCAGCCACTCGATGTGTCTCTCTCACATCGATGTTTCTCTCTCTCTCTCCTCCTCTCTCTCCCTCCCACTCTATCTGAACAAAAAATGGAAAAGTGTCCTCGGGTAAGGATAAAAAAAAAGATAATTTGTGACAACAAAAACAAAAAAGAAGGGAGGGGGAAGGACAGAACTTGCACAGGTGAAGGTAGATAAGATGCAAGCAGAAAAAAAAGACTATTGTATGTATGAAAATTTTCTTTTCTGTATATAAATCTTGATCATTCCATGGGTTGGGTGCAGGAAGTGACCCCACCCATACTTTTTTTTTTTTTTTTTACATATACTTAATGGTAACCACAAAACAAAAATCTAGAACTGAGATATGTAACATTAAAAAAAAAAAAAGAAAGAAATGGAAGAAAAATCACACAGAACTACCAAACTAAAATAGCAGTTAAAAACACAAAGGAAAAGAAACAATGGAGACTTCTGGGCAAGATGGCAGCGTAGGTAAACACCGTATCATGTCCTCCCACAACCACATCAAAGTTACAACTAAAGTACAGAACAACCATCATTCAAAACCGCCTGAAATCAAGCTGATGGAAGTCCTAAAACTACGAAATAAAGAAGAAGCCGCATCGAGACTGGTAGGAGGGGCGGAGGCGCGACGGGCTGGTCCCACGCCCGCGTGTGGCAGATAAAAATTAGGAGGACACCTCAGCTGGGAAGGTCCTCCCTAAGGACTGAGGGGTCCCTGTCCCACACCAGGTGCCTAGCTCAGGGTTCCAGTGCCAGGAAGAGAAGTCCCCATCACTTCTGGCTGGAAAAACCAGCGGGAACTGAGGCTGAGGTGGCTGGAGCCCCCGGCAGCTCCTCTTAAAGGGCCCGCACATGGACTTACTCGGACTCCCACCCTCCAGGCTCCAGTGTGGGGAAGGCAGCTTGAAAGGCACCAGAGTCATATGAGGAAGAACTGAGTTGTTTGGCATTGGAGCGAGGGCTGGAGAGGCAGCTTTCTCCTGGACAGATGTGCTATCAGAGGCTTTTGTTCCTTTGGTGAGCCCTTCCCTGAGCTGGCAGAGGCTGCCGTATCTGGGACTCCAGCTACCTGGCTCACACTGTTTGCCCTGCCCTGGTGATTCCCTGAGACCCCGCCCCACCCAACTTTCAGGCCCACCCAAGCTGTTGCCAGTTGCTTTACCATAGGATTGGCCTGTCTTGGATCCTGCTTCAGCTTTTCCTAAATTCTTTCAAACAAGCAGCATCTGATCTCAGCTAGCCCCATACCTCTCGCTAAGCAATACATAGAAACAAACACAGGGAGGCAGCCAAAATGAGGAGACAAAGAAACAGGTCCCAAATGAAAGAACAGAACAAAACTCCAGGAAAAGAACTAAGTGAAATGGAGTTAAGCAACCTAACAGATGCTGAGTTCAAAACACAGCTTATAAGGATGCTCAATGGACTTAGTGAGAACCTCAGTGAACTTAGTGAGGGCCTCAAGAGCATCAAAAAAGGACCAGTCAGAAATGAAGGAGGCACAGTTAGAAATGAAGGAGGCACTAACTGAAATAAAGAATAGTTTACACAGATTCAACAGTAGAGTAGGTAAAGCCAAGAAGCAAACCATCGATTTGGAATATAAGGAAGCAAAAAAACACCCAATCAGAACAGCAAAAAGAAAAAAGAATCCACAAAAATGAGGATAGTGTAAGGAGCCTGTGGGACAATTTCAAGCGTGCCAACATTTGCATCTTGGGGGTGCCAGAAGGAGAAGACAAAGAACAAGAAATCGAAAACCTATTTGAAACAATAATGGCAGAAAACTTCCCTAACTTGGTGAAGGAAACAGACATACAAGTCCAGGAAGCACAGAGAGTGCCAAACAAGATGATCCCCAAGAGGCCCTCACCAAGACACATCATCATCAAAATGCAAAAGGTTCAAGAAAAAGAGAGAATCTTAAAAGCAGCAAGAGAAAAGCAGTTAGTTACCTACAAGGGAGTTCCCATAAGACTGTCAGCTGATTTCTCAAAAGAAACTTTGCAGGCCAGAAGGGAGTGGCAAGAAATATTTACAGTGATGAAAAGCAAGAACCTACAACCAAGATTACTCTATCCTGCAAAGCTGTCATTTAGAATCGATGGCCATATAAAGAGTTTCCCAGACGAGGAAAAGCTAAAGGAGTTCATCACCACCAAACCATTATTATATGAAATGTTGAAGGGTCTTCTTGAAGAAAAAGATAAAAAATATGAACAAACAAAATGGCAATAAATACATATCTATCAACAACTGAATCTACAAACAAAATGAACAAGCAGAACAGAAACATTCTCATAGATACAGAAAATTTTGTTGGATACCAGATGGGTAGGGGTTGGGGGGATAGGTGAAAAAGGTGAAGGGATTAAGAAGTACAAATTGGTTGTTAGATTGAGAAACCTCAAAGGGAGGGGGGTGGGGTGGGAAGAAATAAACTAAAGAACTTATATGTATATATGCATAACCAATGGACACAGACAACAGTGTGGGGAAAGGCAGGAGGAGGGCGGGAGCAGGGAGGAGGGTGTCAATGGGGGAAAAATGAGGAACATCTGTAATACATTCAACAATAAAGATAAGTTAAAAAAAAAAAAAAGATGTTCAACTTCACTAGCTATAATGGAAATACAAATCAAAACCACAATGAGATACCACCTCATCACTGTTAGCAATGCTATTATGAACAAGACAAGAAAAAACAAATTTGGAGAGGATGTAGAGAAAAGGAAACCCTTGTGCACTGTTGGTGGGATTGTAAATTAGTGCAGCCTTTATGAAAAATAGTATGGAAGTTTCTAAAATAATTCAGAATAGAGTTACCATAGATCCAGCAATCCCTCTTTTGAGTATTGACCCAAAAAATTTGAAAACACTTATTTGTAAAGATATATGTATCCCAATGTTCATTGCAATAGTCAAAACATGGAAACAAGCTAATTGTTCTTTAATAGACAAATGGATAAAGAAACTGTGGTGCATGTATACAATGGAATAGTACTCAGCCATAAAAAGATGAAATATTGCCATTTGTGACAACATGGATGGACCTTGAGAATATCATGCTAAATGAAATGTCAGATGAAAAATGACAAGAACCATATAATTTCACTCATATGTGGAATATAAAACAGAAAGCAACAAACAAACAGAAAAAAACAATCTCATATACAGAGACAACAATATGGTGGTTACCAAAGGGGAAGAGGGGAGAACGAAGAGGGTGAAGGAGGTCAAATATATGATGATAGAAGGAGACCTGATTTTGGGTCATGAGCATACAGTGAAATATACAGATGATGTATTACAGAATTGTACACGTGAAACTTATATAATGTTATTAACTAATGTCCCTCTATAAATTTAACTGTTAAAAATTAAAGAAATGTAATTGAAATAGGGACTTAAGGCAAAACATTCACTATTTAAATTGTATGGATATTTTTATGGAGATGTTTTGCCCCTATTTGAATAATTGCTAATGCTGGTGCTTAATTCATATATTTGATAGATGGTAGTGACTCCTCCAAATATAAGACAAGTACCTAGAGAGGTACCTGTATTATTTATGCTGCACTGTAGCAGTCTAAGAAGATAGCCTTCAAACTTACCTGACAGGGCAGTAGCTGAGATACACTGTGTGTTCTCCAACCAAAGCATGGTCTTTGGGCTTTGTGTTTCATCAGTGGGTGCAAGAACTACCACCTCACTCTACTTATAACATTGACAAGTGATTGTGAAAGCTTCAAGATATATATAATCTCCTAATTAACTACCTGTGGGATACTCTGTTTATGTACTTCTGGTGTCCTCTGAAAAGGGGATAGAATGGGCAGCACCAGTCTTTGTGCACCTGGAAATCCCTCTAGGTGTTCAGGATGGTTTCCTGAGCACAAGGAGGCATCATCCATCAGAGCTTGCTTTGCCCTATTTGGGAAAATGGTCCTACAAAAATAAAAGTCTGTGTGTTCATGTGTATGCATGTGTGTGTACTTGTACACACACACACACTCCTACTTTTGCATAAAATTTCCTGGATTTAAAGGGTCCCTTCTAGATTAAAAACCTCTGACATAAGCAGCCTGAAGAGTTGCCTTTGATGTGAAATATGGAAAGAGCAGACGAAACAGGTGTATGGCCCTTTCCTACCTGTCTCTACATTTGCTGATGTGCCTGAGACAACCTAGAGGTCACTTTGGGTGAAAGAGCATATTTAGATTTGACTGTTAAAGCACTAGAAAATTAGTCCAGTTTATTTTTCTATTTTCTGTTTCTAAATTTAAAATGGTACCCTGTCCATTTCTCCTAGAGACTCGTAAGTGCTGCAGGCCCTCAGGTCTTTTAAGATTGATAAATTTGACTACATTAAAATTAAGAATTTCTATTTTAAGTGAAAATCTAAAACACAAATGGGTTTTAATTTTTGCAATATATGTAATTAAGAGTAATATCCCAAATATATAAAGACCTGCATATCAAAGTTAATCCAAAGAAAAATGAACAGGAGACAGAATTGTTTTATAGAAGAGGAAACATGCACAGCCAATAAACACATGAAAAGCTGTTTTATTTCTAGTAGTGAAGGAAATACAACTTAAGATCATGAAAGATCATTTAGCAATGATTAGATTGATATATTAGGAAGTCTGGAATACAGAATGTTAAAGAGGATATAGGAGACTTAACCGTTGGCCACAATGGAGTAACAGGGACAAGATTTACCCTTCTACCTTAACTGAAAACAATGTATATAAAGCATTAGTTTTCAGTAACACAGAACAGAGATCCCTGAGAGAAAGGACACAATTGAGGTGAGCTCTGCAATTGACCAGTATAGTGTCTCCACATCCTGGCGCGCACTTGTTTGATGATTTGTTAATGGCAGCCATTCTGGCAGGTGTGAGGTGATAACTCAGTTGCTTTAATTTACATCTCTCTGATGATTAATGATGTTGAGCATTTTTTCATATGTCTCTTGGCCATTTGTATATCCTGTTTGGAGAAGTGTCTTTTAAGTCATCTGCCCATTTTTAAATTGGATTGTTTGTCTTCCTTTTGTTGAGTTGTATGAGTACTCTGTATATTTTGGAAATTAACCCCTTATCCAATGTATCATTGTCAAATATGTTTTCCCATATAGTGGGTTCCCTTTTCATTTTTATGCTGGTTATTTCGCTATGCAGAAGGTTTTTAGTTTTTAATTATTCCCCTTGTTTCTCTTGCTCTAGGTGATGTACTGGTGAAAATTCTGCTACATGTGATGTCTGAGGTTTTGCTGCCTACATTTTCTTCAAGGATTTTTATGGTTTCATTTAAGTCTTTAAAAAAAATTTTTTTTTTCCTTATTGATTTTTAGAGAGAGAGGAAGGGAGAAGGAGAGAGAGAGAAACATCGATCAGCCGCCTAAGCATGCTCCCCACTGGGGATTTGGCCCACAACATGGGCATGTGCCCTGACTGGGAATTGAATCAGTGACCTCTTGGTGCATGGGTCAATGCTCAACAACTGAGTCACACCAGCCAGGCACCTACATTTAAGTCTTTTATGCATTTTTATTTTATTCTTGTATATGGTGTAACTTGGTGGTCTAGATTCTTTTTTTTTTTTTTTTTGCATTGCCTGTCCAATTTTCTCAACACCATTTATTGAAGAGACTGTCTTTTTTCCATTGTATGCTCTTGCCTCCTTCCCCAAATACTAATTTAGCATAATGTCTTGGATTGACTTCTGGGTTCTCTGTTCTGTTCCATTGATCTATATGCCTGTTCTTGTGCCAGTAACAGGCTGTTTTTATTACAATAGCTGTATAGTATAACCTGATGTTCAGTATTGTGATCCTTCCAAACTTATTATTCCTTTTCAAGATTACTGTGGCTATTTGGAGATGTTTTTGGTTCCATATAAACTTTTGGAGTATTTGTTTTAGATATGTGAAATATGCCGTAGGTATTTTAATAGGGATTGCACTGAATCTGTAGATTGCTTTGGGTAGTACGGACATTTTAATGATGTTGACTCTTTTAATCCATGAACATGGTATATGCTTCCATGTTTTTATATATTTCTCTATTTCTTTTTTCAATATCCTGTAGTTTTCTGAGAACAGGTTTTTTACCTTCTTGGTTAAGGTTATTCCTAGTTATCTTATTTTTGTTTGTTGCAATGGTAAATGGGATTGTTTTTTAGTTTCCCTTTCTGAGTGTTCATTATTGGTGTATAACAATGCCATCGATTTCTAGATGTTAATTTTGTGTCCTGCTACTTTGTAAAATTTATTTATTAAATCTAATAGTTTTTTGATAGAATCTTTAGGGTTTTCTATGTACAATATCATGTCATCTGCGAATAATGACAATTTCACTACCTCCTTCCCAATTTGGATGCCTTTTATTTTTTCTTCTTGTCTGATCACCGAGTCTAAAACTTCCATTACTATGTTGAATAAGAGTGGCCAATTTAGACATCCCTGTCTTCGTCCTATCCTTAAGAGAAATGCTTTTAGTTTTTGCCCATTGAATGTGATGTTGGCTGTAGGTTTTTCATATGTTGCCTTTATTATGTTGAGATATGATCCCTCTATTCCCATTTTGCTGAGAGTTTTTATCAGAATTGGGTGCTGGATTTTGTCAAATACTTTTTCAGCATTTATTGATATGATCCTATGATTTTTATCTTCCTTTTTGTTTATGTAGTGTATCACATTTATTGATCTGTGAATATTGTACCAGCCTTGCATCCCTGGGATAAATCCACTTGGTCATGGTGAATAATTTGTTTATATTTTGTAGAGATTGTGGAGTCTATGTTTACCCAGGATATTGACCTATTATTTTCTTTCTTTGTAGTGTCTTTATATGGTTTTGGAATTAGAATTATGCTGGCCTCATAAAAAGAGCTTGAAAGTCTTCTTTCTTCTTGAAATTTTTGGAATAGTTTTTAGGAGAATAGGTGTTAGTTCTTCTTTGAATGTTTGGTGAAACTACCTGTGAAGCCGTCCAGAACTGGGCTCTTGTTTGCTGGGAGTTCATTAATTACTGCTTCAATTTCCTTAGTTGTTATTGGTCTGTTCAAGTTTTCTATCTCTTCCTGGTTCAGGTTTGGGAGACGATGTGTTTTTAGAAATGTGTCCATTTCGCTTAGATTGTCCAATTTGTTGGTATATAATTGTTCATAGTATTTGTTAATGATCTTTTGTATTTTTGTTGTGTCAGTTGTTACTTCTCCTCTTTTGTTTCTGATTTTGTTTATTTGGGTCCCCTCTCTTTGTTTCTTGGTGAGTCTAGCTAAGGATCCATCAATCTTGTTTATCTCTCAAAGAACTACCTCTTTGTTTCATTGATCTTTTGAATTTTTTTTTTTTTTTTTTTTTTTTAGTTTCTGTGTCGTTTATTTCTGCTCTGACCTTTACTATTTCTTTTCTTCTACTTGCTCTGGGTTTTTCTTTTTGTTTACTTTCTAGGTCTTTAAGTTGTGAGGTTAGATAGTCAATTAGAAATTTTTCTTGTTGCTTGAGGTAGACCTGTAGTGCTATTAACTTTCCTCTCAGGACTGCTTTTGCTGCATACCATAGATTTTGTGTTGTTGTGTGTTCATTTTCACTGGTTTCCAGGAAGTTTTTAATTTCTTACTTGATCTCCTTGGTAACCCATTCATTGTTTAATAGCATGCTATTTAGTCTACATGTGTTTGAATGTCTTAGCATGTTTCTGTTGTAATTGATTTCTAGTTTCATGCTATTGTGATCTGAGAAGATGCTTGATATGATTTCAATCTTCCTGAATTTGTAGAGACTTAGTTTGTGTCCTAACATGTAGTCTATCTTTGAGAATGTCACATGTGCACTTGAGAAGAATGTGAATTCTGCATTTTGGGGTGTAATTCTTTGTAGATATCTATTAAATCCATTTGATCTAGTGCATTATTTAGAGTCTCTGTTTCCTTGTTAATGTTTTGTCTACAGGATCTATCCAGTGATGTCAGTGGGGTGTTGAAGTCCCCTACTATGATTATATTGCTTTTGATTTCTCCTTTGAAGTCCTCCAGAAGTTTTTAAATATATTTTGGTGCTCCTATATTGCGTGCATATATGTTTACCAAGGTTATATCTTCCGGTTGGATAGATACTTTCAATATTATGTAGTGGCCTTCTTTCTCTCTAGTTATAACCTTCATTTTGAAGTCTATTTTATCAGATATGAGTATGACTACCCCAGCTTTTTTTCCCTTTTAGTTTGCTTGGAAGAATTTTTTCCACCCCTTCACTTTCAACCTATGTGTGTCTTTTGTTGTGAGGTGGTTCTCTTGTAAACAACTTATATATGAGTCATGCTTTCTTATCCAATCAGCTACTCTGTGTCTTTGATCAGAGCTTTCAATCCATTTACTTTTAAGGTCATTACTTATATGTACTTATTTATTGCCATTTTTGTTTATTGTGGTTATAGTTTTCTTCCTATTTCTTCTACTAATTACAGCAGTCCATTTAACATTTCTTGCAGTGCTGGTTTGGTGCTAATATATTCCCTTAGCCTTTTTTTTTTTTTTCCCCTCTGGGAAGCTCTTTATTTCACCTTCTGTTTTGAATGATATCCTTACTGGATAGAGCAGTCTTGGATTCAGATCCTCGTTTTTCATTACCTTGATTACTCATGCCATTCTTCTGGCCTGTAGTATTTCTATTGAGAAGTCAGCTGATAGCCTTATGGGGTTCCTTTGTAGGTAACCTGTTGTTTATCTCTTGCTTCCTTTTGGATTCTCTCTTTATTTTTAATTTTTGGCATTTTAATTATTATGTGTCTTGGTCTGTGCTTGTTTTGGTTCTTCTTACTTGGGGTTCTCTGTGCTTTTTGAACTTCATTGCCTTTTTTCTTCACCAAGTTAGTGAAGTTTTCTGTCACTATTTCTTCAAATATATTTTCTAACTCATGCTCCTTTTCTTCTTCTTCTGGAACTCCTATGATGTGGTTGTTTTTACCTTTCAAGTTGTCCCACAGTTCTCTTAAGCTGTCTTCTTGTTTTTTAATTGTTTTTTCTTTTTGGTTTTCAAAATGGGTGATTTTTTCTACCCTGTCTTCTAATTGACTGATCCTGTCCTTGGCTTCCTCTCCTCTGCTGATTATTCCTTCCAATGTGTTCTTTATTTCTGCTATGTCACTCTTCATTTCCAATTGGTTGGTTTTCAATGTTTCTGTATCTTTACTTATCCTCTTGAGCTCTTTAATCATGTTGTTGAGCTTCCTCATTATCATCACTCTGTACTCTGCCCCTGATAACTTGCTCAACTGCATTTCATTGATCTCTTCTTCTGTAGAGTTCTCTTGTACTTTTATTTGGGATTTGTTTCTTTGTTTCACCATTTGGCTGTCTCAGTGGGTTTTGGAGCATGCCAAATTTTCCCTGTGGATGTTGGTGTTCTGCTGATTGTGGTCCCCTCTACTTGGTTTGGGTGAGCATGGGAGGACCCTGGTTAAACACCACTGTTAAATCTTACTTTCCTGGGTAGATATGCAAGCCCAGGAAAGGTTCAGTTATTCTCTAGCTTTTTGCCTGGAGGCTATTAGTCTCAGTTACTTGATGAGCCTTGGGTTGTAGCCCTCAACTGAATGAAAAAAAAATCCCTCAGGTGTTCAGGGTAAGAGGATTTCCAGAGAGTGGGGCAGATGCATGCTGGTGTTAATGAGCCTCAATTTGCATTTCTCTGGCCTTGCTGTGTGTTGTTCAATTCTTGAGGGAGGGGCTGTTGCTTCTCCCCTTGGCTCTGGGAAGTGACTCTTTGAGTAAGATGGCTACTGTCCTGTGAGGGAGTGATTGAGCAAAAAACTCTTAATGCCCTCCTAGTTCTCCAAGCTCCTAAGTCTCAACCCAGTTCCAGTTCAGTCTGCCCTCCCTCTGTCCAAGCCCAAGGTGAGTGACTATAGCTGATTTAGTGCTCTGTCCTGGCCCTCTCCACGTAAAGCCAGCTTGGGATGTTAACCCTGAGGGAGCTGTTCACAGCTGAAACAGCTGCTGTCTGTAGGCTCCCAACCCACCCTTCATGCCTCCGCAGTTCCTACCAGGCTCGATTTAGTATCCTTTTTCTGGCCCTTGTTATATGGGTCCTCTCCAGCTGCTTTTTTGTTGCTTTTCCCCAACAATTTGTCTTTATTTTAGTTGTAATTCCAGTTTGGTCCTGGAATGGGCCGTGTAGCTTCCATTCACTCCACTGCCAGTTTGGAATCTCTAAGGTTATTATTGATAGGTACATATTTATTGCCATTTTTATTCTTTATGCCTGTGTTCCTCTCTCTCTCTCTCTCCCTCTGTTTCTTCTTTTTTACATCAATCCCCTTAGAATTTCTTCCTGCTGTGGCTTGGTGGTAGTAAATTCCTTTAGCCTTTCTTTGTCTGTGAAGCCCTTTATTTCACCTTCTACTTTGAATAATAGCCTTGCTGGATAGAGTAGTCTTGGATTCAGACAGTTGCTTTTCATTACTTGGTATACTTCATGCCAGTCCCTTCTGGCCTGCAGTGTTTCTATTGAGAAATCAACTGACAGTCTAATGGAAGCTCCCTTGTAGGTAACTTTCTGTCTTTCTAGAGCTTCTAGAAGGAATGCAATCTTGCTAACCATTTCAGACTTCTGACCTCCAAAATTAAAGATAATAAATTGTGGTAATGTTATTGGTGGAAGTGAAATTCTTGGGGTGCCACAAGAAAAATAATTTCCTGTGGCCTCACGGGAGGATGGGGTTTTGTGGAAAACTTTATTAATGATATAAAATTAAAGGGATTCCCCTTCAAGGTCTCATCTCTGTCCATTCTGCCATAGTAAAAGTCCATCCACGTCTTCAGCAAGGCCTAGACAAAGGTCACTGTCCATAGTTGTTGTTCCATATTAAAGTACAGTACAGTTCAGCATCTGGCTAGCTTAGAATGTGTTCCCAGCTGCAGTCCATTGAATGTGGGGTCCACATGGTCACATGGCTATGAAGAGAGAACAGGTGAGTGCATGGGTGAATGTGGGTCATAGAGCAAGAGATAGCAAGAAGAGCAAGAAGGAACAAGAAAGCAAGGGAACTCCTTTTTTGGGATTTTAACTTTCCAAGATTTTGTGTGTTTCTAATGTGGTCCCCTCAGCCAATCCAGTGTTTCCCAGGCTAGACTGACAGGCAAGAACCTTCCCTGCATCATCTTGACTTCATAGCGCATGTGTCCATCTCTCCCTCTGTTAGATCCCTTCTCCCAGTGATCTTCAGGGAGGAATGGACCAGTGGTTCAAGCTGTAGCTTCCTGGTGAAGCTTCCCAGATGACCATGCTTACAACGTCTGACTCTCCCTTTGCTCCCTTCTTTTTATTAATATTAAGTAGCTAGTTATGATGATAACAGTGTTTCCAGCCAGTAAGTTTATGGCAACTTGTTCCAGCTGCCATAGGAAACTCATGCAGGCTCTTAGTTCTACAAGAGGAAATGTTCTTTATCACAGAGCCCCAGCCCAGCAGACAAGTCTAATACCCACCCAAGGTTGAGAACTGCTTCCATAGAGGCTCTTCTCTTCTTCACTAACATGATCGGGAACTCAGGCTTTAGGAGATTTGTGTGGGAATGGATTTATACCGATCCAGGAATACAATTCTTTTTGTGAGGCAGAAGCAAATTTTCAAGATACTATAGGGGAGCAAAAACTTTTTTTCTTACTACCCTCTTAGATCTCTGGCTGGAGCCTGTAAACTGACTGACTAGCAAAAGACTGACTAACAAGAGAAAAGCAAGCATAATTAATCAGCATGTGTGTCACCTGTACACCTGAAACACTCAGAGATGAGTAACTCAAAAGGGTGGTTAGAACTTCAGCTTGCATAGCATTTTAGCAAAGGAAAACTACATTCTTAGAGAAGTGACAAACAAAGGAAAAGGACCTTGAGTTTCTTGGGGTGCAAATTGTAGAAAGCAAACATATGGGAAATTATTGGTAAACAACAACTAGTTAGTAAATGTTGTTATGTAGATTCCTCTGGTGCTGTCTCCAGCCTGATCAGGGTCTAAAGTTGCCTTTGGTGATTAACTTTTTCCTTCCTGGTAGAGAGTGGGAAGGGGGTTAACTTTGTAAATTTATGTCCTATTTTTAGGCAAATAGAGAGAGGACAGAGAGTTTTTCTAGTATCTGCTTCATCTCACTTGCCTTAAGCTCAAAGTAACCCTCATTCCAAGTGGCCTATTTTGGGGTGGGATATTCTGCCTCTCTACAATACATAACACTTTAACAATTTCCCATAAGCCAGTATGATTCATCTATTTTTTGAAAGCTGAGAAGACATAAATATGACTTTTTAGCAATTTCAAATTCACCTCTTGTTCTGGGTGCTATAAACTTTTTTTTAGAGCTTAAGATTTAATATTTTTAGGAGAAAAAAATATTACTGCCTAAAAGTAACAAGTATAACCTGTTAATATAATAAGTACCAAAGTCTCCAGGCACACTTTTCCATTTTTCCTTTGCACACTTCTCTTTGGGTGTGACACAGGTGAGAACACTCAGTGTAGTGCCACCAGGATTTAAATGCTCTTAACAGTTATTTGTCCCTTCACAACGGATGAACACAGATGTAATCCCAAAGAAAAATTCGAGTATGTGTTCCTGATGTATTGTCACAATAGGTAAGTGGATTTATTCTTATAGTTATTTTGCCTAGATTAATGCCCAATAAAGAAAAAAAATGCTTAATGAGCAATCTGGTTAAAAAACAATTTTGTTAAAATAATACAGTAACTTTATGCTAATTCGTAGCTATAATATGATGATACCAAATGTTTTAAATTTTTTTTTCTTTATTGATTTTAGAGAGAGAGAGAAGGGAGAGGGAGAGAGAGATAGAAACATCGATGAGAGAGAACATCGATTGGCCACCTCCTGCATGCCCCCACTGGGGTCGGGCCCACAACCTGGGCATGTGCCCTGACCAGGAATCGAACTGGCGACCTCTTGGTGCATGAGTCAATGCTCAACCACTGAGCCACACTGGCTGGGCAATACCAAATGTTTTTAGAAAGAAGGATATAGCCCGGCTGGTGTGGCTCAGTGGTTGAGCATCAATCCATGCACCAACAGGTCGCCGGTTCAATTCCCAGTTAGGGCACATGCCCAGTTGGGGGCTAAATCCCCAGTGGGGGCATGCAGGAGGTGGCCAATCGATGTTCTCTCTCATAGATGTTTCTATCTCTCTCTCCCTCTCCCTTCTCTCTCTCTCTAAAATCAATAAAGAAAAAAAAATTTAAAAGAAGGATATAGCCATAGCCAGGTTAGTCCATTGGTTGGAGCATGGTCCCCATACGCCAAGGTTGTGGGTTAAATTCCTGGTCAGGACACATACAAGAATCAACCAATGAATGCATAAATAAGTGGAACAAAAAATCAATGTTTCTCTCTCTCTCCCTCTCTCTCTCTAGAATCAATTAAAAGGAAAGAAATAAGCCAATTACATTAGTCCCCCCTAATCCACAAGGGATACATTCTAAGACCCCCAGTGGATGCTTGAAACTGCAGATAGTACCAACCCCTATATATACTGTTCTATCCTAAACATACATATTTATGATAAAGTTTAATTTATAAATTAGGCACAGTAAGAGATTAACAATGATAACTAAGAATAAAATATAACAAGAATAAAATATAACAAGTAAAATATAATAAAATATTTTATAAAATTTTAAATTTTATAAAATATTTATAAAATACTGTAATAAAAGTTATGTGAATATAATATCTCTCTCAAAATATCTTATTGTCCTGTACTCACCCTGGTTCTTGTGATGATGTGGGATGATATAATACCTACATGATGAGATGAAGTTTGGTACTCAGAATGATGCACAATTTAAAACTTATAAATTTCTTATTTTTGGAACTTTCCATTTAATATTTTTGGACTGCTGTTGACTGAGATACTGAAACCATGAAGAGTGAAACAGAAAAATTAAACCACTGATATACATGGGGACTACTGTACTTAAGTAAAAGCCCTATATTGCAGCATGGAGAGATAGAACATTGGACTTCATTAATCACATCTGTCATATAAATTAATCTACCATGAAGAATGAATGGAAATGTCCTGTGAGGGGAATGACAAGGAGATAAAAGATAAATAAGTTGATTTATAAAAGCAAGCAGGGGCAGGGTTTGACCTACATGCCCTAGTCTGCCAATCCCTACTCTATAGCTGAGAATGATGTTAACATGTTGAAGTGATTGGGAAAAACAAAGGAATAATATGTCATGATACATGAATATTATGAAATTCTAATATAAGTGTCCATAAATAAAATTGACTGGAACTCAGCTCTGCCTGTTCATCTGTGTCATCCATTGCTGCTTTTGCTCTACATCCACAGAGGTGACAGATAGTTAAGACTGAAAGCCTGAAATAATTACTATCTGGTTCTTTACAGAAAATGCTTGGCATTCCTTGCTCTAGAGAAGTAACTCTCAATTTTGGAACCACATGGGAAGCTTTAATGATGTTGATTTAATTGGTCTGGTGTGAGTCTGGGCATTGGGGTTGCAACCTCAGTGGTTTAAGACATAGCCAATGTTGAGAGGCTCTGCCCTGAAACCAACCCTCAGGCTGAGATGCATTTAGGACTGTGGTTCCCATCTCTGTCTGCCCTAGAGAACTTTTTTAAAATGCTAAGGCTGGGTTCCACCTCCATCCAGTTAAATCATAATGGGGGGTGGGGGATAGTGAAGAAGTGAAAGGTAGGCATTGGTGTGTTTCACAAGAATTGGTGTGATTCTTTTTTATTTTACATTTTTTTTTATCTTTATTGATTTTTAGAGAGACAGGAAGGGAGAGGGAGAGAGAGATAGAAACATTGATGAGAGAGAACATCGATTGGCTGCTTCCTGCATGTCCCCCACTGGGGATCGGGCCCACAACCTGGGCATGTGCCCTGACTGGAAATCGAACCAGTGATCTCTGGGTGCATGGGTCGACACTCAACCACTGAGCCACACTTGCCAGGCATTGATGTGATTCTTATATACAGCAGAGCTAAGAATCTGGGGCTGACTATGTGAGTTAAATCTCAGCTTCCTACTTTGTATATGTGTGACCTCTGGTAGGGTTAATCCCTCACCTGTGGACAGGCAGGTCAACAGTAGGGCCCATGTGAGAAAGATTCAGTGTGATGTAAAGGCTCTTCTGGGGCCTTGCACATGGATCAATATGTGTCGGATTATTTCACCAAGTCATGTTAAAATAAATATATCTCAGGATCCTTGGAGTTTAAAATCAAGTGTTACATGATCAGACTTCTGATCTATTTTCCTTTGGGAGTGAAGGGGAGCAGAGTTTGCCACTCCAAAATATACCTCTTTGGGATATTGATTATTTTAAGAAAAGAAAAGAAAAAAAAAAGACTCAGGAAGAACGTTTGATCTTGCCCTTAAATGCCTAAAAGAATTTAGTTAGAGCACTTGCTCCAAGAAGGGAACTAAATCATAGGTAACTCTAGTTTATTATGAACTAGTGTGATAGGGAGGAACCTAGCAGGGCCCACTTAGTTCATTTCCTCTCTGTATCCCATTGCTAAAGATGCCCCAGCAAACATGGCAATATAATTTCTTACAGCCATTTTGTAAGCTTCCCCACCAGAAAAGAATAAAGACCAAAAGGAGAACAAAAGACCAGGAGAACTGGCCGGACAAGAAATGCCATACACAAGGAATCAAACCACTTAAGGAACTAAAAGTGCCAAAGAAGCACCCAATCACACATCCACATTCCTGCAGACCCAACACCACTGCCCAAACTCACCAACGAAGCCCACAAAACTCACTGATGACAGAAGCTTCCTGCCAGTGGATGCACCTAAGGATGAAATTCCAGATCCTAGGGGCTGCCATCATCGACCCAGTATCCCTTGGCTCGATGCTGTGTAGCCCTTCCCTTTGGATATCCCCATCCCCCAGCCCCTTTTCTTTAAATAAATCCAGTTTTTCTTTATCCACCATCTGGGATTGCTATCTAGCCTGCCTATGAACCACTGACTTTAACCTTTCGTTTTAGTGGCCTGTATGGGGATATCCGGAAGGGAATTTCTTCCTTCTTCTCCTCCCTCTCCCCTTCTTCTTTTCTTCCTTCCCCACTTCCACCCTCCACCCCTAGAAACTCTTAGTCTTGGGGTCCAGAATGACCAAGTGCTTCCGGACTCCCAAGCAGCGGCAGGAGTAACAAATCATTAGACCTCCTGATTCCTACTAAGAGGTGAGTCTCATCATTCTCAAGAAGAGAGCACTAGGAACTGAGGCTCTTAGTCTCCATGGGACCATCACTTGTGGGCACAGGTCAGCCACTTAAAAGCCACAAGGGTGGCTGTGACAGGATAAACCAGGCTTGGAATGAGCAAGATTGCCTTAGGCAGCCTGCCAGCTTCAAGCAAATGTCTGAGCAACTGAGGTACACTGTGAAAAAGCACACACTTGCCCAAACCCTGACCCAAAACACCTTGTAGGGTTTTATTTCAGGAACTGTGAGCCTTGGCAAAGCCAATTCTGGCATTTCAGGGGGAGATAGGTCACTCATTGACTATAGTTATGACATAATGGTTATGACACATTAGGGTTTCACTGGCATACCCTAGCATTGGGTCTGACCAGTTTTACTTGTACTAGGGAATAAGTTGAAGGATGCTCCTATTTTTTTCTAGTCACCAGGGGACTGATTCAGTCCAATCTGAATCTTTTCTAGTGAATTGATGACTCCTAGAATAAATTTCAGCACAAGGAAAGAGGAAGCAACTAGGCTGGAATGTCAGCTCTTGGTTTCTCCCTCTCATAGGCTCACAACTCTTTCCCCTGTAATTGCCTTTTCCATAGTACCACCATGGGCAACTCAATGTCTAACCCTCTCAAGATCTCACTCCTGGACTGCCTTTTAAAGAATCTTAAGACCCTTGATTTACAAGATGAAATTAGACCTAAATGTCTCATTTTCTATTGCAATGCAGCATGGTGACAATATAAATTAGACAATCAGGAGGTCTGTCCCCAAATGGTAGTCTCAAATATGACATCATTCTCCAATTGGATTTATACTGCTGAGGCCTAGGCAAATGGCCTGAGATTCCCTAGGTTCAGGCCTTCTTTCAACTCCACCATCACTCTGAACTTTGTTCTTCCTGTCTCATCTTCTATGCCTCTCTCTAACCCTTGGCCTCCAAAACAGAGAAACTCCTGATTTTTTGTGTTTTTTTTTGTTTTTGTTTTTTAATTGATTTATTTTTGTTACAGATGTTTCTCTTTTTTTCCCCATTGACACCCTCCTCCCCATCGCCCCCACTCCATCCTCAGCTTTGTTGTCCATGTCCATCAGTTATGTGTACATGCTTATAAGTTCTGTGGTTTATCTCTTCCCTCCTCCCCCCACCCCCTCCTCTGAGTGTTGTCAGTCCGTACCCTACTGCCCCGTCTCTGGATCTACCCTGTTCCTTAGAATGTTATGTTCATTATATTCCACAAATAAGTGAGATCATGTGATATTTGTCTTTCTCTGCTTGATTTGTTTCGCTTAGGATAATACTCTCCAGGTCCCTCCATGTCATCTCAAAGGATAAGAGATCTTTCTTTCTCACAGCTGCATAGTACTCCATTGTGTATATGTACCACAGCTTTTTATCCATTCGTCTACTGATGGACACTTGGGCTGTTTCCAGATCTTAGCTATTGTTAATAGTGCTGCTATGAACATGGGGGTACATATATTCTTTCTGATTGGTGTTTCAGGCTTCTTAGGGTATATTCCTTGAAGTGGGATCACTGGGTCAAATGGCATTTCAATTTTTAATTTTTTGAGGTAACACCATAGTCTTTTCCATAGTGGCTGCACCAGTCTGCATTTCCACCAGCTGTGTACTAGAGTCCCCTTTTCTTCACACCCTCGTCAACACTTGTTGTTTGATGATTTGTTGATGGCGGCCATTCTGACAGGTGTGAGGTGATACATCATTGTTGTTTTAATTTGTATCTCTCTGATGATTAGTGATGTTGAGCATTTCTTCATATGTCTCTTAGCCATTTGTATGTCCTGTTTGGAGAGGTGTCTATTTAGTTCCTCTGCCCATTTTTTAATTGGGTTCTTTGTCGTCCTTTTGTTATATCTATATATCTATATATCTATATCTATATCTATATCTATATCTATCTATCTATATATATATATATTTTTTTTTGGAGATAAACCCCTTATCTGATGTATCATTGACAATTATGCTCTCCCATACAGTGGGTTCCCTTTCCGTTTTGATGGTTGTTTCTTTTGCTGTGCAGAAGCTTTTGAGTTTGATGTAGTCCCATGTGTTCATTTTTTCTTTGTTTCTGTTGCCTTAGGTGACATATCAGTGAAGATTCTGCTGCGTATGATGTCCGAAATTTTGTTGCCTACATTTTCTTCTAGGATTTTTATGGATTCATGAGTCACATTTAAGTCTTTTATCCATTTTGAGTTTATTCTTGTGTATGGTGTAAGTTGATGGTCTAGTTTCATTTTTTTGCATGTAGCTATCCAATTTTCCCAACACCATTTATTAAAGAGGCTGTCTTTACTCCATTGTACGCTCTTGCCACCTTTGTCAAATATTAATTGAACATAATGTCTTGGGTCAATTTCTGGATTCTCTGTTCTGTTCCACTGGTCTATATGCCTGTTCTTGTGCCAGTATCAGGCTGTTTTGATTACAGTAGCTTTTTAGTATAACCTGATATCCGGTATTGTGATCCTACCTACTTTGTTCTTCTTTTTTCAAGATTGCTGTGGCTATTCGGGGTCTTTTTTGGTTCCATATGAACTTTTGAAGTATTTGTTCTAGTTCTGTGAAATGTGTTGTTGGTATTTTGATGGGGACTGCATTGAATCTATAGATTGCTTTGGGTAATATGGACATTTTAATGATGTTAATTCTTCCAATCCATGAACAAGGTATGTGCTTCCACTTTTTTATATCTTCCTCTATTTCTTTTTTCAATGTCCTGTAGTTTTCTGCAAATAGGTCCTTTACTTCTTTGGTTAAATTTATTCCTAGGTATCTTAATTTTTTTGCTGCGATGGTAAATGGGATTGTTTTTTTAGTTTCTCTTTCTGTGAGTTCATCAATGGTGTATAAGAATGCCGTCGATTTCTTGACGTTAATTTTGTATCCTGCTACTTTGCCAACATCATTTATTAACTCTAGTAGATTTTTGATGGAGTCTTTAGGGTTTTCTATGTATAATATCATGTCATCTGCGAATAATGACAGTTTCACTTCCTCCTTTCCAATTTGGATCTCTTTTATTTTTTCTTCACGTCTGATTGCTGTGGCTAAGACTTCCAGTACTATGTTAAATAAGAGTGGTGAATGTGGACATCCCTGTCTTGTTTCTGTTCTTAAGGGAAATGTTTTTAGTTTTTTCCCATTGAGTATGATGTTAGCTGTAGGTCTTTCATATATGGCCTTTATTATATCAAGATATGATCCTTGTATTCCCAAATTGCTGAGAGTTTTTATCAGAAATGGATGCTGGATTTTGTCGAATGCTTTTTCAGCGTCTATTGATATGATCATGTGATTTTTATCTTTCATTTTGTTTATGTGGTGTATCACATTTATTGATTTACAAATATTGAACCATCCTTGCATCCCTGGGATGAATCCCACTTGGTCATGGTGAATAATTTTTTTGATGTATTGCTGGATCCGATTTGCTAGTATTTTGTTGAGGATTTTGGCATCTATGTTCATCAGGGATATTGGCCTGTAGTTTTTTCTTTGTAGTGTCTTTATCTGGTTTTGGAATTAGAATTATGCTGGTCTCATAAAACGAGTTGGGAAGTCTTCCTTCTTCTTGAATTTTTTGAAATAGTTTGAGGCGAATGGGTGTTAGTTCTTCTTTGAATGTTTGGTAAAACTCTTCCGTGAACCCATCTGGGCCTGGGCTTTTGTTTGCTGGGAGAGACTTGATTACATCTTCAATTTCCTTAGCTGTTATTGGTCTGTTCAAGTTTTCTATTTCTTCCTGGTCCAGTTTTGAGAGACTGTGTGTTTCTAGAAATGTGTCCATTTCGCTTAGATTGTCAAATTTATTGCCATATAAATGTTCATAGTATTTGTTAACGATCCTTTGTGTTTCTGTGGTGTCAGCTGTTACTTCTTCTCTTTCGTTTCTGATTTTGTTTATTTGGGTCCTCTTTCTTTGTTTCTTGGTGAGTCTAGCTAAGGTTCCATCAATCTTGTTTATCGTTTCAAAAAACCAGCTCTTTGTTTCATTGATCCTTTGAATTGTTTTTCTGGTCTCTATGTCATTTATTTCTGCTCTGATCTTTACTATTTCCTTCCTTCTACTTGCTCTGGGGTTTTATTTTTGTTTGCTTTCTAGGTCTTTAAGTTGTGAGGTTAGATAGTCTATTAGAAATTTTTCTTCTTTCTAGAGGTAGGCTGTAGTGCTATGAACTTCCCTCTCAGAACTGCTTTCACTGCATCCCATAGATTTTGTGTTGTTGTGTGTTCATTTTCATTGGTTTCCAGGAAATTTTTAATTTCTTCCTTGATCTCCCTCGTAACCCATTCATTGTTTAATAACATGCTATTTAGCCTCCATGTCTTCAAATGTCTTTGCATGTTCTTGTTGCAATTGATTTCCAGTTTCATTCCATTGTGATCTGAAAAGATGCTTGATATCATTTCAATCTTCCTGAACTTGTAGAGACTTAGTTTGTGTCCTAACATGTGGTCTATCTTTGAGAATGTCCCATGTGCACTTGAGAAGAATGTGAAATCTGTAGTTTTGGGGTGTAATTCTCTGTAAATATCTATTAAATCCATTTGGTCTAGTGCTTCATTTAGAGTCTCTGTTTCCTTGTTAATTTTTTGTCTAGAGGATCTATCCAGTGATGTCAGCGGGGTGTTGAAGTCCCCTGTTATGATTCTATTGCTGTCGATTTCTCCTTTGAAGTCCTCCAGAAGATTTTTAATATATTTTGGTGCTCCTATATTGGGTGCATATATGTTTACCAAGGTTATATCTTCCTGTTGGATAGATCCTTTCAATATTATGTAAAGATCTTCTTTGTCTCTAGTTATGACCTTCATTTTGAAATCTATTTTATCAGATATGAGTATTGCTACCTCAGCTTTTTTTTCCTCTCCGTTTGCTTGGAGAATTTTTTTCCATCCCTTCACTTTCAACCTATGTGAGTCTTTTGTTGTGAGGTGGTTCTCTTGTAAACAATATATATCAGTCATGCTTTCTTATCCAATCTGCTACTCTGTGTCTTTTTATCGGAGCATTCAATCCATTTACATTAAGTGATTATTGATATGTACTTATTTATTGCCATTTTTGTTTAATGTGGTTCTATTTTCCTATTTCTTCTACTAATTACAGCAGTCCTTTTAACATTTCTTGCAGTGCTGGTTTGGTGCTAATGTATTCCTTTCGCTTTTTTTTGTCTGGGAAGCTCTTTATTTGACCTTCTATTTTGAATGATAGCCTTGCTGGGTAGAGTTGTCTTGCATTCAGATCCTTGTTTTTCATGACCTTGATTACTTCATGCCATTCCCTTCTGGCCTGTAGTGTTTCTGTTGAGAAGTCAGCTGATAGCCTTTTGGGGTTCTTTTGTAGGTAACCTGTTGCTTATCTCTTACTTCCTTTAGAATTCTCTCTTTGTCTTTAATTTTTGGCATTTTAATTACTATGTGTGTTGGTGTGGGCCTCTTTGGATTCTTCTTACTTGGGGCTCTCTGTGCTTCTCCAACTTGAATGCCTTCTTCCTTCACCAAATTAGGGAAGTTTTCTGTCACTATTTCTTCAAATATATTCTCTAACCCTTGCTCATATTCTTCTTCTTCGAGGACTCCTGTGATGCGAGTATTATTACGTTTCCCATTGTCCCACAGTTCTCTTAAGCTGTCTTCATGTTTTTTAATTGTTTTTTTCCTTTTGGTTTTCTGATTGGTTGATTTTTTTTCTACCCTGTCTTCTAATTCACTGAGCAGGTCCTCAGCTTCCTCTACTCTGCTGTTTAGTCCTTCCAATGTGTTCTTTATTTCTGGTATGTCATTCTTCATTTCTTCTTGGTGCTTCTTCATTTCCAATTGGTTGATTTTCAATGTTTCTATGTCTTTACTTATGGTGTTGATGTCCTTACTAATTCTGTTGAGCTTCTTCAAGATCATGGCTCTGAATTCTAGCTCTGTTAACTTGCTTTAACTGCATTTCATTTATCTCATCTTCAGTAGAGGTCTCTCCTTCTTTCATTTGGGATTTGTTTCTTTGTTTCACCTTTTGGCTGGGTTTTTGAGCCTGCCAAATTTTCCCTGTGGATGTTGGTGTTCTGCTGTTTGTTGCCCCCTCTACTGGGTTTGGATGAGTGTGGGAGGACCTACGTTAAACACCACTGTCAAGTCTTACATTCCTGGGTAGATTTGCAAGCCCAGGAACTGTTCAGTTATCCTCTAGCTTTTTGCCTAGAGGCTATTAGTTGTGGTTACTTGAAGGGCCTTGGGTTCTCAGTTGAATGAAAACCTCCGTCAGTTGTTTAGCTTAAGAGGATTTCCCGAGGGTGGGGCAGATGCTGGTTGTTAATTAGTCTCAATTTGCATTTCAATGGCCCACCTGTGTGGGGTTGAGTCTTCAAGGGATGGGCTGCCACTTCTCCCCAGAACCCTTGGAACAAGTAAGATGGCCACCATCCTGCATGGCCACAACTCAGGAAAAGCTCTGAGTGTCCTCCAAATCCCGAGTGTCCCCACACAGTTCCAGTCCAGTCCACCCTCCCTCTGCTGGAGCCCAAGGTGAGTAGCTGTGGCTATTTTAGCACTCTGTCCTGGCCCTCTGCGCTGTGGAGTGGGCTTGGGAATTTAACCCCAAGGGCACTGCTCACAGCTAAGACTACTTCTGTCCATGGGCTCCCAGCCTCCCTCTTGCACCTCCACCACCCTACTAGGATCGATTCAGTGTCCCTGGTTATATGGTCCTTGCAAGCTGCTTTTCTGTTGCTTTTTGTCGATGGTTTGTCTTTATTTTAGTTGTAATTCCAGTTTGGTCCTGGGAAATGGTCTGTGTAGCTTCCATTCACTCCGCCGCCATTTTGGAATCCCAAGAAACCCCTGATTTTGACCCTGCTGACTATCTGCCCTTATCTCCTTCACCTCATGAACCACCTCCCTTGGAATCTGAACCCAGCTATAACCCCTCATCACTCTCGGCTCCTTTATTTCCATATGCTGCCCTTCCCTCACCAGCACAAAAACCCTCATCCCACAATTCACCTGTTTCATACTAGGTCAGGGTGTCCTTCTGAAAAGAAATTCCAAATATTAATGGAACTGGTCACTTCCTCCTCAGGGAGTTTGTGGGTACTTGTAGCATTGTCAGAGTATACACCCCCTTTTCAGTGGCAGATCTTTCCCAAATAGAGACCAAGTTAGGATCATTCTCTGCCAACCCATCCAAATTCACTAAATAATTTGAGTATTTCACCCTTTCCTATGACTTAACTTGGAGAGACATACAAAAGGGATAAAACATATACATAAGCCAGAGGAGTAGCTGACACCATGAATAGGCAGGATGACCAATTCCCTACGGGAGAAAAGGCCATCCCCATAGGGGACCCAGTTGGGACTACCAGCCCTCCCCACAGAAGTCTCCTGACCAGAAAAAGAGAGACCATATGATAATTTGTCTCATTGAGGGCATGAAACAGATTACTCAAAAACAAGTCAGTTTTGAAAAATTTAGGGAAATTTCTCAAGAGAAGAATGAAAATCCTACCGGCTTCCTTGCTCAACTCTTCCAAGGATTACAACAATGCACTAACTTAGACCCCCAGTCTCCTGAGGGGAAGTCCATTCTAGGCATGCACTTTATCTCCCAGTCAGCACCTGATATAAGATGCAAACTTCAAAAACTAGAAAAAGGCCATCAAACTCCTCACTTTTAGACCTTGCCTTTAAGGTATTTAACAACTGAAATGAGGATTTAAAAAAAAAAGTCTAAGGAACAAAAAGAAGCCTTTCAACTCCTTGCCTGGTCCTTATGGGGACTTTAGAAAGAAAAACAGGATTGGGGAAACCACAACATGCCCTCGGGGGCATGTTCCTGCCTATAAGGGAACAGGACATTGGAAGAGCAAATGTCCCAGTCTCGCAGGAGAAGAGGCCACTCCCTGACTGGAATAGAGGACAAAAGGGATTATCCCTCTCCCCAGCAGATGATCTCCTAGGACTCTTTCAGGAGATGAACTGATATGCCTCGGGGTTGGACCAGGCTCCCTGAGGCTCCTTTGGACTTGCTGAGCCCAGGGTGACTTTCTCTGTATCAGGTAAGGAAACTAACTTCTTAATAGACACAGGGGCACTTATTCTACACTCTCTGAATTTGTAGTATCCCTCTTTCCATCTTATCTCAGTTGTAGGAGTTGACAGCATTCTTTCACAGCCTTCATCCAGCCGCATGCTTTTATGCTCTTTGGGAGGTCAAGTTTTAAGCCACTCCTTTCTTGTTCTTCCCAACTGCCCTGCCCCACTCCTAGGAAAAGACACTGTGCAAAAGCTAGGCACCCAACTTATCCTGTTCCCAACAGATCATCACACCTCTTTTGTAGCCTTCATAGCTGACCCCCCACTTCTAATCCTCATTTCATTCTGCCCCAGGTTGTCTCACAGGTCACTCGCAGGTATGAGACACCAATATACCAGGGAAGGGGTCCCACCTGGTTTCCATTTCCATCAGACAACAATATCCCATTAAGCCCAAGGCTCTATAAGGCCTCAAACCACTCATCACTAAGTTCCTAGAGATAGAACTTCTTTTCCCTACCAATTCCCCATTTAATATCCTCATTGTACCTGTTAAAAAGGCAAATAGGACATACTGCCCTGTTCAAGATCTCCACATTATTAATGAAGCAGTTATTCCCATACATCCAGTTGTTCTCAATCCCTACACTCGTCTCAGTTCTATCCCTCCTGGTACCGCCTTCTTCACAGTCCCAGATTTAAAGATGTCTTTTTTTCACTATCCCACTGTCACCTGAATCCCACATCTTTGTTTTCACATGGACTGTTCCAGACACATGATTTTCACAGCAACTCACTTAGACAGTCTTCCCTCAGGATTTAGAGACAGCCCCCACCTTTTCAGACAAGCACTAGCTTCAGATTTACAAAGTCTTCACCTCCCTAACAGCACCCTCATACAGTATGTTGATGATCTTCTCTGTAGCTCAGACCTCTCTACTTTCCTCTCCAACACTATCACACTCCTGAATTACTTAGGGAAAAAGGCCACCAAGTCTCCCCCTCCAAGGCCCAACTCAACCAATAATCTGTCATATACTTAGGGTTTTAGGTAACTCCTGGACACAGCTCTATTACTGATCAACATAAACAGGTTATACAGGCACTGCTACTCCCTCAGAGCAAGAAGGATTTATACGCCTTCTTAGGCTTCCACGGGCTACTTTAGAATCTGGATCCTTAACTATGGACTAATAGCCAAACCTCTACATGTAGCCCTTAAGGGCACAAAACAGGAGCCTCTTTTTTTTCTCTTAGTTTTTAATTTATCCTTTACTTAGGATATTTATCAATTACATGTTATAATGATACTTCCAACTTAGAGAAAAATAGAATTTGGCTTTAAACAATATGGTATTCTAATAGCAGACAAAAGAGATTTTCCTTCTTTATTAAGTTTCTATTTTAGGACATATCAATTTGAACTCCCCATAAGAGTCATGGCATTAAAAAAAAAAAAAAAAGGGCTTTCCCTTCCTGCTTGAAAAATTCTTTTCTGTCACCCTAGATGATTATGAACAGAGTTAAAGGTAACAAGTTAACATGTACAATGCATAATCATAACATTTCTCCATTGAATATTTTTCCAAATGGCATTTTGGAAATTAAAATTACAAACCAGATCCAGGAACAGCAAGTAGCTGCTGGGTGATGAGAAATTTTTATTTTAAAGCAACTATGTAATTAATCTGGCAACTTAACCTCATAATTCAAACCTAGTAAAACAAATTACAAGTAAAAATAATTCTAATAATTTAATTTATGATGAGGGAGTATATTCTTACATTATGATTTTTTGGATCACCTCATCCAAGATCAAGCAAGTGGAAAAATTGTAACTGAATTAAAAGAACCTGGGTACACCTTTTCAAAAATTCCAACAGTATGTTTCCTTTGTATGGTGCTAAAAAAAATGCTCCATGAAACTGTCAGTTAAAGCCTTAGATAATAAAGTCTATTTTGAGAACATGTTGTAACCTGACGGCGAGATAACCAGAGATGCATGGCCGAATTGTAAAGGAGCACTTTATTTCACCGGCGGGCTGCGGAGGGCATAGTTTCCCCTCAGATCAACAGCCCCGATTCTTTTTACTGGTCCCATTTTAAAGACAGAAACTCCCTCCTCCTTTGCCCCCTCCCCTCAGGGAACCAGTACAATAGTGGGAGTGACAGAGACCACAGAAGTCAAAATTAGCATTATTTACCGACGGCCTAAGCACTTACAAGTACCTGCAAATACCTTTACTCAGGAAACTGCAAATGCCTCCCAACTCCTGGGGCCACTATAATCTTAGGTAAAATTCCTTTCTGTCTAGGGGTAATTAACCTATTATTGGAAGAATATCGAGGAATGTCTATTGGTGACAAAATGGAGTCTTTTAGTCGCCTTAACTAAGGGGCCTACATAAAATGGAATCTAGCTGCCTTAGCGTTGGAGCCCACAACAAACAGAACTTATCACTGCCCAAAATATTCAGAAAATGCTTCAGGTTATAAGATATTTAATTGGACTACAGTAGATAACTTTGATATATGTTCTTCAAATTTTAAAAAGGCAAAGTAAATTTTTCTACACCAGCTAAATTATTAAATTTTTGCATATAAATGTCACTGAAGTTTTCTATAATAAGAACTTTGATTTTCAATTAAACATATCTAAAATATGCACTTTTAAAAAATTGCATACAGATTTTTAATGTTTTTTTTTAATTGCATATATATTTTTTATGTTTTTTAATTGATTTTTTTGGAGAGAGAGATAGAAACATTGATGTGAGAGAGAAACATCAATAGGTTGCATTGATGCCCCCTACAGCATGCCCCCTACTGGGGATCAAGCCCCCAAACCCAGGCATGTGCCCATGACTGGGAATTGAACTGGGACCTCTCAGTCCTTGGGGAGCCACACCAGCTGGGCAAATTGCATGTTTTTGGCTTTGAATCTTTGCCTGGCCTACAACTCGACTCTGCCCCAAGACAATAAAACCAGACCTTGGTGTTCAGTTAGGTCCCATCCATACACATCCAGCCTCAGCAGAGGGAGCCACATACTTCAGATTGTTGATATCCACAGGGAGATGTTGGCAGGCTCCAAACCCTGATAAGGTGAATTACACTTCACGTGATAAGCAACTGCACAGCAGCCTGCTTGTGGTGTTGGGAGTTGAACATCACTGTCAGCCAGCCAGAGGGTTGAGCCCATGCACAAACAGGCCACTAGCAATCAAGATTCCATCACAACAGCAGGACCCACATAAAGTGCACAAGGAATATAATTAAAGCATCAAGGTCTGGTGATGTGGAATACTGCACCACTAGATTCCACAGGTTACCTATGACATAAGATCACCCTACCCAGACTGGGAGTCATAGCAGATCTACCTACTACATAGAAACAAACACAAACAGGCAGTCAAAATGGTGGAACAAAGAAACAAGTCTTAAATAAAAGGACAAGAAAATTTTCCAGGAGAAAGGCTAAATGAAATGCAGATAAGAAAGCTATCAGATATAGAGTTCAGGGTAATGATTATGAGGATGCTCAACAGCATGAGAAAAGACATAGAAACAATGAAAAATGACCAATTGGAAATCAAGAATGACATAGCAGAAATAAAGAACATATTGGAAGGAATAACCAGCAGGATAGAGGAAGCCGAGGATCAGATCAGTGAATTAGAAGACAAGGTAGGAAAAAAATCACTCAATTAGAGAACCAAAAAGAAAAAACAATGGAAAAAACAGAAGGACAGTTTAAGAGACTTGTGAGGCAATATGAAATGTAGTAACATCTGCATCATTGGAGTAACAGAAGAAGAAAGTCAGCAACGGTAAAGAACCTGTTTGAAGAAACAGTGGCAGAAAATTCTCTAACTTGGTGAAGAAAAAAGGCATACAAGTTTAGGAAACACAGAGAGTTCCAAGCAAGAAGAACGCAAAGAGGCCCACACCAAGACACATCATGATTAAAATGCCATAAAATAAAGACAAAGAGAGAATGTTAAAGGAAGCAAGAGAAAAGCAACAGGTTACCTACAAAGGAGCTTCCATAAGGCTGTGAGCTGATTTCTCAACAGAAACACTACAGGCCAGAAGGGAATGGCATGAAATATTGAAGGTAATGAAAAACAAGGATATGAAACCAACTACTCTATTCAGCAAGACTACCATTCAAAATAGAAGGTGAAACAAAGAGCTTCCCAGACCAAAAAAAAAAAAAAAAAAAAAGCCTAAAGAAATTTATTACTACCAAATCAGCATTGCAAGGAAAGCTAAAGGGACTGCTGTAAGAGGAAGAAGAAAGATATAGAGAGAAACATAGGCATAATGAATAAAAATGGCAATAAATGTGTACCTGTCAATAATAACCTTGCCCTGGCCAGTTTTACTCAGTGGTTAGAGCACCAGACCATGGACCAAAATGTCACAGGTTTGATTCCCAGACAAGGGCACATACCTCAGTTGCAGGTTCATTCCTTGGCCCCGGTCGGGGTCATGTGAAAGGCAACCAATTGATGTGTCTCTCACATTGATGTCTCTCTCTCTCTCTTTTTCTCTCTCTCTCTTTCCCTCTCCCTTCTTCCCTCCCAGTCTATCTAAATATCAATGGACAAAAAAAATCATTGGGTGAGGATTAAAAAATAATAATAATAACCTTAAATGTAAATGGATTAAATGCTCCAATAAAAAGACACAGTGTAGCCAAACGTACAAGACAACATAACCCATATATATGCTGTCTACAAGAGACCCACCTCAAACAAAAGACTCACACAGGATAAAAGTGAAGGTATGGAAAAAAATTTTCCATGCAAATGGCAACGAACAAACAAATAAAAAAGCTGGGGTCGTTGCCCAGCTGGTGTGACTCAGTGGATTGAGTATCATCACATGAAATGATTCTCTCTCACACTGATGTTTCTATATCCCTCTCCTTTCCTCTCTCTTTAGGAAAAAAAAAAAAAGAAGCTGGGGTAGCAATACTCATATCTAATAAAATAGATGTAAAAATAAAGGCCATAACAAGAGACAAAGCCACTACATAATATTAAAGAGACCAATCTAACAAAAAGATATAACCTTGGTAAACATATATGCAGCCAAAATGAGAGCACCAAAATATGATAAAACAAAAAAACAAAAACAAACAAACAAACAAAAACAAACAAACAAACAAAAAAAACTTCTGGACAACATTAAGGGAGAGATCAACAGCAAACAATCATAATAGGGGACTTTAATACCCCCCACTAATGTCACTGGATAGATCTTCTAGACAAAAAATTAATGAAACACAGACCCTAAACAATACACTAGATTAGATGGATTTAATTGATACTTGCAGAGCATTTCACCCCCAAACTGCAGAATATACTCTCTCCTCATGTGCACATGGAACATGCTCAAAGATAGACCACATATTAGGACACAAACTAAGTCTCTACAAGTTTAAGAAGATTAAAATCATATGAAGCATCTTTTTGGATCACAGTGACATAAAACTAGAAATCAATTACAATAAAAACACTCATGCCCGACTGGTGTGGCTCAGTGGTTGAGCATCAACCCATGCACCAAGAGGTCGCCAGTTCGATTCCTGGTCAGGGCACATGCCCAGGTTGTGGGCCAAATCCAGAGTGGGGGGCATGCAGGAGGCAGCCAATCAATATTCTCTCTCATCAATGTTTCTATCTCTTTCTCCCTCTCCCTCTCTCTCTAAAAATCAATAAAGGAAAAAAAAAATTTTTTAAAAACACTCATAAACATTCACACAGATGGAGGCTAAATAGTATGTTATTAAACAATGAATGGGTTACCAATGAGATCAAATAAGAAATAAAAAACTTCCTGGAAAGAACTGAAAATGAACACACAACAATATAAAATCTATGGCATGCAGCAAAAGCAGCCTGAGAGGGAATTTCATAGCATTACAGGCCTACCCCAAGAAACAAGAAACATTTCTGATAAACTACCTAACCCTACTACTTAAAGAATTTGAAAGAGAACAAAAAGAAAATCCCATGTAAGTAGAAGGAAAGAAATAACAAATGTCAGAGTGAAAATATACAGAGAGACTAAAAGAACAATAAAAAGATCAATGAAACCAAGAGCTGGTTCTTTGACAAAATAAACAAGATTGATTAACCTTTAGCCAAGCTCACTAGGAAACAAAGAGAGGACCTAAATAAATAAAATCAGAAATGAAAGAGGTAAAGTAACAACTGACACCAAAGAAATACAAAGGATTATAAGAAAATACTGTGAACAATTATATGCCAACAAGTTGGACAACTCAGGGCAAAATGGAAAAATTACTAGAATCATACAATCTTCCAAATCTTAACCAGGAAGAGTCAGAAAACCTGAACAGACCAATAACAACCAAGGAAATTGAAGCAGTAATCAATAAAGTCACAGCAAACAAAAGCCCTGATCCAGATAGCTTTACAGGGGAGTTTTACCAAACATTCAAAGAAGAACTAAAACCCATTGTCTTCAAACTATTCTAAAATATTCAAGAGGAAGGAAGATTTCCAACTCTTTTTATGAGGCCAGCATAATCCTAATTCCAAAACCAGATAAAGACACTACAAAAAAAGAAAATTATAGGCCAATATCCCTGATGAATATAAATGCCAAAATCCTCAACAAAATATTAGCAAATGGGATTCAGCAATATATTAAAAAAATTATTCATCATAACCAAGTGGGATTTATCCCAGGGATGAAAGGCTGGTACTATAATCACAAATCAATAAATGTGATATACCACATAAACAAAAAGAAAGATAAAAATTTTATGATCATATCAATAGATGCTGAAAAAGCATTTTACAAAATCCAGCACCAATTTCTGATAAAAAGGTGCAGCAAAGTGGGAATATTGGGATCTTACCTCAACATAATAAAGGCCCTATATGAAAAACCTACAGCCAACATCATACTCAATGAGCAAAAACTAAAAACATTTCTGTTAAGGACAGGAACAAGACAGGGATGTCCACTCTTACCATTCTTATTCATCATAGTACTGGAAGTGTTAGCCACAGTCATCAGACAAGAAGAAAAAATAAAAGGCATCTAAATTGGAAAGGAGGAAGTGAAATTCTCATTTTTTGCAGATGACATGATATTGTACATAGGAAACCCTAAAGACTCCACCAAAAAATACTATTAGATTTAACAAATAAATCTGGCAAAGTAGCAGGATACAAAATTAACATCCAGAAATTGATAGCATTTTTATACACCATAATGAACACTCAGAAAGAGAAACTAAAAAAAAAAATCCCATTTACCATTGTAACAAAAAAATTAAGATACCGAGCAATAAACTTAACAAAGAAGGTAAAAGACATGTTCTCAGAAAACTACAGGACATTGAAAAAAGAAATAGAGCAAGATATTAAAAAGTAGAGGCATATACCATGTACATGGATTGGAAGAATCAACATCATGTCCGTACTATCCAAAGCAAACTACAGATTCAATGCAATCCCTATTAAAGTACCAATGGCATATTTCACAGATCTAGAACAAATACTCCAAAAGTTTATATGGAATCAAAAAAGATCCCAAATAGCCACCACAATCTTGAAAAAGAAGAACAAAGTTGGAGGGATCACAATACCAGATATCAGGTTATACTACAAAGCCATTGTAATCAAAACAGCCTGGCACTGGCACAAGAACAGGCATATAGATCAATGGAACAGAACAGAGAACCCAGAAGTCGACCCATGACATTATGCTCAATTATTATTTGACAAAGGAGGCAAGAGCCTACAATGGAGTTAAGACAGTCCTCAATAAATGGTGTTGGGAAAATTGGACAGCTACATGCAAAAAAATGAAACTAGATCACCAACTTACACCATACACAAGAATAAACTCAAAATGCATAAAAGATTTAGATATAAGTCATGAAACCACAAAAATCCTAAAAGAAAATGGAGACAGAAAAATCTCAGACATCACATGTAGCAGAGTGTTCTCTGATGCACTGCCTAGGGCAAGAGAAACAAAGAGGAAAATACTAATAAATGGGAATACATCAAACTAAAAAGTTTCTGCATATCAAAATAAACCAGCATCAAAATAAAACAGGAACCCACTATATGGGAGAACATATTGGTCAATGATACATCAGATAAGGGTACTCATATAGCTCAACAAAAGAAAGACAAACAATCCAATTAAAAATTGGGCAGAGGAACTGAATAGACACTTCTTCAAACAGGACATACAAATGGCCAAGAGACATATGAAAAAAGCTCAACATCACTAATCATCAGAGAGATACAAATTAAAGTGACTATGACATATCACCTCACACCTGCCAGAATGGCTACCATAAACAAATCATTAAATAACAAGTGTTGAGAAGGATGTGGAGAAAAGGGGACTATAGTACATTGCTGGTGGGAATGCAGACTGGTCCAGCCACTATGGAAAACAATATGGTGTTTCCTAAAAAAATTAAAAATTGATCTGCTATTTGGTCCAGTGATCCCACTTCTAGGAATATATCCCAAGAAACCTGAAACACCAATTAGAAAGAGTATATGCAATCCTATTTTCATAGCAGCACTCTTTACAATAGCTAAGATCTTGAAACAGCCCAAGTGCCCATCAATAGATGAATGGATAAAAAAGCAGTGGTACATGTACACAATGGAATACTATACAGCTGTAAGAAAGAAAGATCTTGTATGAGTTGAGACAACATGGAGGGACCTGGAGAGTATTATGCTAAGTGAAATAAATCAGTCAGAAAAAGGTAAATATCATATGATCTAACTTATTTGTGGAATATAATGAATAAAATATACTGACAAACAAAATAGATCCAGAGACATGGATGTATGGAACATAGTGATGGACCTCAGAGGGAATGGAGGTAGGGGTGGGAAGAGATAAATCAAAGAATATATGTGCATATATGCATAACCAATAGATATAGACAACAGTGCAGCGAAGGTAGTGGGGGGCAGGAGCAGGGAGGAGAGTGTCAATGGGAGAAAAAAAGGAGGGATATTTGTAATACTTTCAACAATAAAGAAAGAAAATTGCATATTTTATAAATATTGTCATGAGATGTGTTTGTAAAATTATCCAGATTGTTAAAAGTAAGAAACTTGAAAAGCGGAAGCCTTGAACACCATCACTCCCTTTCCATGTGGAAAATACATACATTCGTGGAATATCTACTCAGTAAAATGAAAATATTACCTATTTTCTAAGGCACAACATTTATAAACATCTGAAGTGGGATTCATTTGATGAACTGCATTAAGCCCTCAGAACATTTGCTGCAGCCCCAAGGCAAGTACTCATATATGTTAGTCTGTAGTCAAAAATGATTTGTTAACTAAAATATGTCAATGTAATATCTGGAAGTGTTTGCATAAGACTGATATACAGTGATCAATGCTTTAGAGGATTACTTAAACCCAGTTCTCTTTTGTTCAACAATGCCTCATTTCCACTGCATAAAGCTTGGACTCCAGTTCCACTATCTGCTGGACTTATATTATGTTGTACTTTGTTGGTACCACATAAAGTGATTACGTTATAAAGGGCCATTAAGTCACTTGGTTAAAGTGTAATAGCTGGTTTCATTAATGTTCCAGAAGCGAGGGAACACTCTCCAACAATTTTCAGGATGATACATTTGATTTTCCAAGTATTCTCCACAAAAGGGCAATGGATGAGTCAAAATTTTGTTCAAAAATGCCCAAACAAGTGTTCCCTCAGTGTACAGTCCCAGCAAATCCAACCATAACCAGATCATGGGGAGAAGAAGCACATTAAAAAAAAATATATATATATATATATTTTAGAGAGAGAGGAAGGGAGAGAGAGATAGAAACATTGATGTGAGAGAGAAACATCAATAGGCTGCCTCCTGCACACCCCCCACCAGGGATCGAGCCCCCAACCTGGGCATGTTCCCTGACCGGAATCCAACCAGAACCTCTCAGTCCATAGGGCAATGCTCAATCCACTGAGCCACACCGGCTGGGCAGAAAAGAAACACATTTCAATCCATGGGAATCAAGGTTGGGACTGAGAAAAAGATGTTCACAAGTGACAGCAGACTAAGGCTCATGATTTCTACTCCTTGGTAGTCTATCACATTTTTTTCAGATGTGTTTTAATAAAACCTAAGCTTGACATCCTGCCAGAAGTGCTGTGGCCCCCATTCATCTTGTGGTGGTCCTAGAAAAAGATTCTGAGCATTAAGAAGTGCAAGGAACCAGTGACAGAATTCTTCTCCTAATCGACAAAAATCACCTTTTTCAGTTTTATCTTCTTTTTCCTGCTGTTGAAAGAGTCTAATGTCTTCAGAGGTCTTAACTGGCTCTGGTGTTTCCTTCAATATCAGATATAATTGCATTTTCCAGTAATCTTTTGTATGCTGGATCAGATTGTGTTTTTCAGTACCTGGAGGTAAAATAACCCCCTGTAATGCAAAGTAGTTAAATATGACATCTTGGCGGACTTTTTTTGTGCCTCACTAACACTGCACAAATGGAATCTTGGTGGTCTTCAGGCTGCACCAGGCAGTTGGTGACGATGTCACATAGAGTCATGATCTCATTGTTATCCAGTAGGCCAAGCAGGTTACAACAGCCCTCTCTCTCTAGATAGCTTAGCCCCAACATCTTGACCCCCAGGAAGGAGGGCGAGGATGATGCCAATAATGTCATTCCTTTAGGCCCACTGGGCCAGCTCTTTCAGAACAGGAGCCTCTTAACTGGCATTCTGTCACCCAAACATCCTTCAACACTTTAAACCAGGATCTAGCCCTGGCCGGTTTGGCTCAGCGGTTAGAGCGTCAGCCTGCAGTACAGAGAGACCCAGGTTCGGTTCCCGCTAAGGGCATGTACCTCGGTTGTGGTTTGTCCCCGGCCCTGGTTGGTCGTGAGGGTGGCAGCCACTCAATGTGTCCCTTTCACGTCGATGTTTCTCTCTCTTTCTCTCTTACTCTCTCTCCCTCCCACTCTATCTGAACAAAAAAATGAAAAAATGTCCTCAGGTGAGGATAAAATAAATAAATAAATAAATAAAATAAAGCAGGATCTAACACAAGCCCCACACCTAACCCTCCCTAATTTACACAAGGATTTTTCTCCTTTACACAGAAGAAAAAAGGGGAATAGTTTTGGGTTTGTTAGGAAAGAAATATGGACCAGACCTCTGGGCACTAGCCTATTTCTCTAAGCAATTAGAGATTGTGGCCAGAGGGTGGCCCTAGCTGCCACTGCTATCCTGGTTCAGAAAGCAATAAATTGGCATATGGACAGAAAACAGGTCTTCTCCTCCCACCAGGTAGTTGATCTGCTCAACAATAAACCTTTCAATTTCTCACCGTTTCCAGACTGACACAATATCAATCTATCCTGTTAGGAAGTCCCAACATAACTGTACAAAAATCAAATCTGCTTAACCCAGCCACACTGCTACCCACCACCAAAGCTACAACACATTTATGCACAGAGATCCTGGAAGATGTGCAGATGGTTAGACCTGACCTAGCAGACATGCCCTTAGATGACCCAGACTACACGTGGTACATAGATGGGAGTAGTTACATACACGAGGGAGAAAGAAAAGCAGAGTATGTAATAACAGCCACCACTGGGGTCATTGAAAGCTTTCCCCTTCCTCCAGGCACTTCTGCTCAAAAGGCAGAATTAATAGCACTAACTTGAGCCCTTACCTTAGGACAAGGCAAGAAAATCAACATTTACACTGATTCTACATATGCCTTTCACATACTACATTCACATGCCACTATCTGGGAAGAAATGATATAGAAAAGAAGTGAGATTGGGCAGGGCTGCTTTGGCTCACTGAAAAGTCAGAAACCCCAGTGACTTGAGATGTGACATGACAAGAGTGGGGTTGTCAAAATTGATGTAATAAATGTTCCAAATATGAGTAGTCTGTGGATGTGTTTACCCTGTGTCCTGAGGGTAGCCTTACCAATGATCAAGGCATTAGATGCCCGGAGGATGGATTTACTCTGCTCAGACAGAGGACTTAATCAGAAAGCCCCGTTTGACTTGTGGACATTTTACCCCGTGCCCTGAGGGCGGTCTTACCAATGACAAGGACATTAACCAGGTGCCCTGGGAATGGATTTACCCCACTCAGGCAGGGGAGTCAACTCCACACCAGTAAAACAAGCAGGAGATAAGGAGTCCCTTCAGATGTCAGGGGTGATCAGGTAGGTCCTGACTCACTGGTCCCTGTCACCCAGGTGTTGCCTAGGGACAGTCATGTGGGTGGGTGACTCGGTGTCCAGGGGGCAGGTTTACCTTCCATCTCAGCATTGATAAGATGCATTTTGATAAAGGATTTACCCTGAAGCTGACAGGTAGGTTTCCCCCATACGGATAATAGGGAAAGTATAATGAAAACAACTCCAGGTCCCAGAGTCACATAATGTCACCAGAGAAATCAGGTTGGGGAAGAAGGACAGAAGCCTGACTGGTTTTTTTCCCTACAAACTTGAAACTTTTACAACCTTCACATCCTTCTATAATTTGCACAAGCTTTTTTTTACTCATTCAGAAATAACCATCATTAGAATACCTCAATTTCAATCCTTGTCCTGTAAAAAAAAAAAAAAATGTATTTCTATACCTTATGCCTTCTATTAGCAATATTACATAATTTCTTTCCAAGTTAATTTGAACTTATAACTCTTAGAAACCTCAATTTCCAATGATAACCAAAAAAAAATAAACAATCAGTATTTTCTAGATTGACTTTTATTGTTGGAAGTACTCTCTGGCCATGTTGCCAGAATGAAACAGAAATTCGAAAATTGCTCGGCAAGGCAAACTTGACTTTTGCAGAAGGGTGTGCTATCGAACAAAAGAATCTGGTTAATGTAGGTGCTGAGTGGGAAGTCTGCTCTGTATTTATTCCTGATGCGTTAATGCACCTTACTCTCATTGGTTGGAGCATGGTTTCACAGTCTGGCATGATTGACTAATTCAAGTGGAGCGGTGAGGTTGGGGAGACGTTGGTATTTGAGGTATTTCAGAGTAGTGGGATTGAAAATCTCACAAAATGGTGAATGACTTTGAAATGGAGTAGTTTCAGTCATACCTAATTATTTGGTAGAAAAGACTATATTTTTCTTACATTTATGAACACATTTTAAACACATTTTTACTTTTAAGAAACACATTTTCAACAATATACAAGATATTACACATCAACAGCTAAAAATCCACTTTACAGACTTTCTGCAATAAACCACCAAAAGCAGGCAAACTTAAGACTTATCTAGCAATTAATGTTTCAGTTATTTCAAAATATTTAGTTATTTCAAAATTCACTAATTTAGAAAAGAATGGCTAAAATAAATTAAATGGATCTGCTCCCTTTTGATAAGAATCACCTTTCAGAAATTTGCATTTAAAAATGGCCCAGACTGGAGCTCTTGATGAAGATCAGAAATTTGCATTTCAAAGGAACTGGGACTTTGGTTTCATAATGCCAATTACTTATGACCTCTTGAGATGAATAGGGGAAGTTTTAGAAAGGTAACATGTTTTGGTGGGCTTTGGATTGTTTCTGGAGCCACACCTCTGGCTTTGTAAAAACTTCATTTGTAAAACAAGTTCAGTCATTTTCAATAGCCCAGGAACTAGGCTGCCACCCAAATATTGGCAAGGGGCTGACAAATCTATCCATTTTTGAAATGTTTCTTTCCATTTGGTACATTTTATTAGTTTACAGGCAGCATATATCTTAGGGTTGCCTATGAGTCATAAAGGTTTGGATATATGGGACCTCCATTCATTTTCCTTGGGCATGGTAAAACAGGTCTAGTTGCAAGATAGTACTAAAATTAATGGTGCCATTGACTGGCCAAACCTCTCTATGTGCTGACATGTTTAGAACCCCATAATTGGTGATTGGTAAATTATTGTGCTGACTTGTTTATAGTTCCATAATTGATGATTGGGAAAGTCACTGTGTGCCCTCTAGCTGAACCTGTTTTGTAAAGAATTTAATCAACAGGATAGAGATCAAAATAATCTCAGTAAAACTGGAATACTCCCTGAACCCAGAAATTGTTGGGAGCTGGATATGTGTCTGACAGAGTCCATGGAGCCCGGAGGTCTTGAGTCAGAGACTCGACCTCCCCCACAATCTCAAGGAATTAGGTTTGCATTGTGTTTGTGCAGCTCGGGGCTAAGTGTGACCCAATGTACCCTGAAATACCTGAGATAACAGACCTGGGTGTGCCTGGGTGTTCCTGGGTGTGCCTGGGTATTCCTGGGTGTGCCTGGGTGTTCCTGTTATCCGCAAGGCAAACTAATTCTATACAGCATTGTTGTAGCCCTGGGCATTATATCAAGAAGATCTTATTTTCTTATATCATTAAACTTTTGCTGTAAGGTATAAAAGGCATGCAATAAAGTATATCGAGGCTGATTCCGAAGAGTCTGTCCCAGGAGTGTTCGGAATCAGACGCCGGCCGGCTAATAAACGGTTCTTATTTAGACTTTAATTCTCTAGTGGTCTTTCTTTGACTCTGTCATGCCACAACATCTATTGCCCACTTTATATTGGGGCCAGGTGGTGTTACAAAAGATTAGCCTTTTTCTTCAGGGACTCAGGGTAAATGTCTCCCAGTTGGTGAGCATATATCCCAAAAGGGGAACTCTCAAAGTGCTGTGGACTGGTCTTACATCAATGGAGAGACAGATACTTAGCAAGCCAAGAGTTAGAGACATCTCTGCAAGTCTTTGGGTTGTTTTGGCCATTCTGAGCAGGGTGAGTACCCTGTAAAACCATCCCTGAGGCTCTCATGGAAGTTAATAATGAAGAAAAGATGGTTATACATTCAGTCTCAAGATTAGTTTCCTCTTGGAAGGTTTCTTTAAAATCATCACTTTCTGGTGTGCCCGGCTAGTCGGTAGAGCATGAGACTCTTAAAATCATCACTTTCCCCTTTGGTTCAGTATCTAGCTCATTTAGCTCTAACTTCATATTACCCTTCTGGAAAAGACATATGTGGGCATAACTGATTTTTAAAAAGCTTGCCCGCCCTGGCTGGTTTGGCTCAGCAGTAGAGCATTGGCCTATGGACCAAAGAGTCATGGGTTCAATTCCGGTCAAGGGCACGTGCCTCAGTTTCAGTTCGGTCCCTGGCCCTGGTCAGGGTCATGAGGGAGGCAACCAGTTGATGTGTCTCTCTCACATCGATGTTTCTCTCTCTCTCCCACTCTGTCTGAAGATAAAATGTAAAAATATCCTCGGGTGAGGATTAAAAAACAAAACAAAAAAACCCAGACATTGATTAGCTACTTCTGACATTTGTACAGGAGCTTTACTCACAGGGAGGAGACAACTTAGTTGGGTGTGGTTAAGAACAAAAAAGTAGCCCCAGGTATCTATAGGAGCCTCAGTGGCTTCCCTTTTTATGAAAATTTCAACTCCTCCCAAACTATCAGTGAGAAGAAGGGGGAATGACCTTGGAGCAATCCTATGCTTGCTTTGGTTTCTTCAGTAAGTCCAATTTTGTTTTTCTATAACCCTTTTTAAGGTGACCTCACTTTCTGCAATAGGAACACAATCCTCTACAGTTTCCCAGCAGAACTCATTCAGCAATCTTGTTGCCTTGCTTCCAGAAACCAGTAGGTATATTTATTGGAATAGGTCAGAATTGCAAGTGCTATATTGTTTAACATTAAATAAAATCCATTAGGGTCCCAGAGAAAGGAACTTATACAATGGCTGTTCCCTCTTGCCTGAAACCAGCCTTTCTGTTTTTTGTTGTTGTTGTTGTTATGTAATTTATGTGTGCTCCTCCCAGGAGTTTCTAATTTGTAATCAAGATAAGCTTCCTGCTTATTCAGTTTTAATTCTAAAGCCATTTTTTCCCTAATTTGTATGCAAAAAATTTGATTTAGGCATAAAAAAAAGTTATATTTTAGCCATCTTAAATTGAATATCACATCTAGTTAAATCCTCCCATCTCTGTAAATCAGAAGTGTTAATGGGGGCTGGGAGTTTCTGGCAGAATTTCCCATGTTAATTTTAGTTTTATTTTGAGATCTGTAGAGTTTGAATAAAATTCCATATATACTATGTACTGGATTGAGGAGCAATGCCTATGTGCTGAGATCCAAGTCATCTCAAACTTCCCATGTGTCTCAGCCTTTCCTTCTAACCTCCACAAAGATTCAGCAGTTGCTTAAGAATGCCTCAGATCTGAGCTGCAGGGGGAAGGATAGGATAGGGAGGTAAAGGGGCTGAGGGTGGCAAGGGGTTAGAGGTGGGTTTCTCTCAGTTGTGGAGGCTGAGGGGTGGAGGTAGAGAGGACGTGTCAGGAGGAACAAAGTTCAGGGTGACTGCTGAGTTCAGAGAAGGCCTGAACATAGGACATCTTGGGCCATTTGGCTAGGTGACGGCAGTATAAATCCAATTGGAGAATGGTTTTATATTTGAGAGTGCCATTTTGGGGCCAGATCTCCTGATTGTCTAATTTATATTGTGGCCATGCTGTATTGCTTTAAAAGGCAGGCCAGAGGTGAGTTCTTGGGATGAGTAGACATTGAGTTGCCCATGGTGGTACTATGAAAAATGTGATTACAGTGCCTTGTGAGAGGGAGAAACCAAGAGCCAGCCCCGACCTTGTTACTGACTCTTTCCTTGTGCTGAAATCAATTCTAGGAGGTGTCCCATCACTAGAAAATGTTCAGATGGGACCAAATCAGTCCCAGTGACTAGCGAAAAATAGGAGCATCCTCCATATTCAATCCCTAGTATGAGTGAGACTGGTTGGACCCAGCACTGGGATTTGCCAGTGAAACCCTAATGTTTGGTGACCAATCAAACAGTGAGCTATCTCCCCCCGAAACGCTGGAGTTGGCAATGCCAAGGTTCACAGTTTCCAAAATAAAACCCTATCAAGTGTTTTGGGCTGGAGTTTGGGCAAGTGTGTGCTTTTTCATTGTGTACCTCAGTTGCTCGGATGTTTGCTTGTAACTAGCAGGCTGCCTAATGCAATCTTGCCCATTCCAAGATGGTTTATCCTGTCACAGGAGTCTTCTAGCAACTGCTTCCCTAGTGGCTTTTAAGTGGCTGACCCATGCCCAAAAATGGTGGCCCCATGGGGAACTGAGAGCATTGGTCCCTAGTGCCCTCTTCCCAAGAATGGAGTGACTCCCCCGTTAGTAGAAATCAGAGGGTCTGATGATCTGGCATTCCTGCTGCCACTCAGGAGTCCAGCCTGAACATGGTCATGTTGGACCCTGAGACCAAAAGTCTCAAGGGGTCGGGGGAAGAGAGAGGGAAGGAAGGAGGGTCAGAGGAGGAGAAGGGAAAGTTTTCCTTTTGGATATCCCTATACGGGCCTCCAAAATGAAAGGTGAAAGTCAGTAGTTCGAGGTGGATGGGCATGCTAAATAGCAATCTCAGATGGTGAATAAAGAAAAATTGGGTTTATTTAAAGAAAAGGGGATGGGGGATGGGGATATCCAAAGGGAAGGGCTACATATCACCGAACCATGGGGTACTGGCTCGATGATGGCAGCCCCTAGGAGCTGTGTCCATTGGCGGGAAGCTTTTGTCAGTCAGTGGGTTTTGGGGTCTTGGTTGGTGGGTTTGAGCAGGAATGTGGGTATGCGATTGGGTGCTTCTTTGGTTCCTGGTGTCCAGTGGCTTTTCTTGTCCGGCCAGTTCTCCTGTGGTGGGGAGGTTTGCAAAATGGCTGTTAGGAATTATATTGCCCTGTAAGTCCTAACAGTTACTTTAGGTCTCAGTTTGTAAGGCCACCAAGCAGGCCTCCCAGAGCTTGTCAGGTTTAGTGTGTGGCCCCTTTTCATCCACAGATCCTTTGCATTAAACATTTTCCTTTTTTCCACAGATGAAAGTGGGGATAGAGTTGAGAGTGGGTGCAGGCTCACAGGAACACCTGAATAATGAGTTTTAAGATTAATCACATAATGCATTGAACTTAAAGTTATAAACAAGAATGTAATTTGATAATTTAGTAAGTCTCTGAGAAAAATACTAGGAAAAATAATGTAGGAAATCTCCAAAATATCTTCTCTCAACTCATGGGATGCCACCCTCTACACGAGTTCTCTGACTAGAGGGGAAAGTGAGGATGAGACAGGCCAGTAAATCAGGACAAGTGGAATAGGAAACTGAGATAGCTGAGCAAACTGCCAGAGCAATTTACAGCAGATACAGAAGGTCACTGTAAGGATAGAAAACAGGCCTTTCTTTTTGTTATGATTTTTCCACAATTTATAAGAAGCATCTGGTAATTAAATGCGGAGATTGCTGATGTCTCTAAATTCAAACCACCTTTCTACTCAAACAATAAATAGATAAGGGCTGCACTTATCCCCCCACTCCCCCTCCCTGCTGTTTTAACAACTCCAGGATAATTCACACTGAAGATTCTCTGATAAATAGAAAGTTCCCTTCCCTCTCCCTTTCAAACAAGTTTCCCTTTTCTGAACTCTTTGTAACCTCTTCATCCCCCTTTTTAAACTTTCAGTAACTTTCTTTGCTCCAAAGCATAGTTTACACTCACTGGCATCGGTTCTCAACCTGTGGGTTGCGACCCCTTTGGGGGTCGAACGACCCTTTCACAGGAGTCGCCTAAGACATAACAGTAGCAAAATTACAGTTATGAAGTAACAACGAAAATAATTTTATGGTTGGGGGTCATCACAACATGAGGAACTGTATTAAAGGGTCACGGCATTAGGAAGGTTGAGAACCACTGTAAACTTTACAGGCTAGAGAAGATATGATAAGGACACCTCTGTGGCACATCTGCCAGACTGTCTTCTGGAGAACAAACTGCAAGGCAACCGCCCTGCATCTGTTCAACTTCAACACAATTCTCTCTCTGCCCCAAATTACCCTTTACCCCCCAAAGCCCCCATTAAAAGAGCAACTCTCGCTTTCTTTCCTGCCCTTGTATTGCCTGTCAATGCGTGGGTCATTTTCCCTACTATGGGGAAAGTAAAATAAACTTCCTCCCTTTTCTCTCTCTTCTCTCCGATATGAATTCTTTCACAAGCTCGTGTCACCAGCCAAATCCTAACAGTCACCTCCCTAGAAATAATATCTAGGCCTCAGTTGTATTGCAGCTCTAGACCTAGAAAAGCAGCAAAACCAGGTGGGTGACACCAGGACCAGCTGCAGTGACTAATGATCCCATGCCCTGACACTGACCAATCAATGAAGAGCATGACCCTAAAGGAGCACACCCAGAAAACTGATGAATATTCTGCTAAAACCCTCCCCTCAGACCTCCTCTAAGATTCCCACCTGCAAGAAAGAGATAAAAGCCACAAGATAAAGATCCAGCACTCACTCTCCCTCTGGGGAGTAGTCCCCCCCCCTTTCTTCTTTCTCCTTCCCCCACAGGCATGTATCTCATAAACACTATGGGACCTCACAGGACTTGCAACCAGGGGAGCAATGGGCAGCAGTGACTCACTCCAAGCTGATCCCCTGAACCCATCCCCAAAGCTTCCTTTTCTTTGACTTCCCAGAGAGCTAGAGCAGTCCAGCTTAGGCTCCCCTGTTGCTTCTATGCTAAACCCTTCTTGTTTTACAGTCCCCAGCTTTAATAAATGTTCCCTCATTGTCACCTGGACTCATAAAAGTTTTCTTGCATGTCAAGAACCCACATGCTACCAGCAGGCCATAGGCAGACCGGCCAGGGGCCAGGTCCTCTTTCCAGTAACAAGGACACTTGCCTAGACCTAGATAAGAAGGGACTTTTCTATTTTCCCTTCCTGTCTCAAGGGACTCCCTTACACTCTGGTTTAATGTAAAATTCTGTTTTATGTTAAAATTTTTCAAATGACCATCTATTGTTAAAAAATTATACCCTGGTAATAAATAATTTATGAGCTAGCCAGATTTGTCTCTGGGGATATAAAGAGGGAGCATTTGGAATTTAAAACTTTTCTTTCTCTTTGAAAGTCTATTTTGCAAGTCTGTGATATACATGTATTTAAAAAATAATATCCATTGCAATGATTATCCAGCATCACAGTTGACCCAGCTCTATCAAATACTTTTCTTATGCCTAATTATTCTTTAGCCACTAGTTATTCAGATCCAAGCAAACAAAAATAGTCCCTAACCTCTTGCATGTACATTTTTAAGTAAAATGTACAAATGTTCCTATTATTCAAAGGTCATTTTTTGGGACACTCCAACCCTCCATAAACATTAAAACAAACAAAATGTAAAATATTCTTCAATGCCTGAAATAACTACTGTAGGAGATCATTTAACCAGGAGTCTAAATGGAAAAATAATTATTCTAAAAGAATTTAAAAAATAATTATCCATTGTGATGCCCTGGCCAGCGTGCTGAGCTGTTAGAATGTTGTCCAGTACATGAAAGGGTCACAGGTTCAATTCCCAGTCAAAGGCTCTTACCTGGGTTTCAGGTTCGATTCCCAGCACTGGTTGGGTTTGTGGGAGGCAACCAATCGATGTGTATCTCTCACACTGATGTTTCTCTCTCTCTTCCTTTGTCCCTCCTTTCTACCCTTTCTAAAAAATAAAAAAAAAAATCCATGAAAAAATATCCTCCAGTGAGGATTAACAAGACAAAAAGAGCAACAACAACAAAGTGATCATCCATTGTGAAAAATTATGCCCTTGTAATAATGAAACAACTATTTGGTTTGGAAATCTCTGATCACATGGTGATCATACCTTCTGTTGGATGACTGGTGAAAGCTGTGGCAACCCAGTGTGAGAGGGAGAGATGGTAAAGGGCAAGGACAGTGATACTGCTAGTAACCCAGTAGTTAGAACAGTTCCTGGTAGTTCTCTATGTTTTGGTAGTTATTAACTGTTTTAAAATATTGAATAGCAATTTGCAATTATATAGGAAACATTTATGGAAAAAAGTGAAGACCAATGAAACCCAAAAAAGCAAAAGCTATTTATTCTGAGTCAGCCACCCTCTCTTGTGTTTTGGCAGAGATTCAAACGTAGGCAGAGGAGTGGCAAAGTGCTTCAGGGGCACCCTGATTGGAGGCTGTTGTCCTGGGGAAGCTAGAGGCAGGCTAACTAGAAGCTAGATATCCTCTGTGATTGGTTAGGAGTGATTTGTGATTTGGCTTACTCTGGTTGGATCTAAATTGGAAGCAAGGAAAGAATTAGGTGAGCTGTCATTTATCTATCTATCTATCTATCTATCTATCTATCTATCTATCTATCTATCATCTATCTATCATCTATCTATCTATTTATCTATCTATCTATCTATCTATCTATCTATCTATCTATCTATCTATCTATCTATCTATCTATCTATCTAATCCTCACCCGAGGACACTTTTCCACTTTTTGTTCAGATAGAGTGGGAGGGAGAGAGAGGAAGAGGGAGAGAGAGAGAAACATCAACGTGAAAGGGACACATCGAGTGGCTGCCTCCCGCACGACCAACCAGGGCTGGGACAAATTGCAACCGAGGTACCTGCCCCTAGCCGACGCTTTAACCGCTGAGCCAAAGCGGCCAGGGCAAGCTGTCAGTTATTAATTAGGTCCTGACCATTTTAGGCTAATTTTTACAGAAGTAATTGTTTTACTTCTGGGATTGTCACTAGAGATAGCAGTCTTGTGTCCCGTAAGTCTGACTTACAGGTAGGCTGGTTTTCTGTGTGGTTTAATATAGATCAGAAGTTGGTTTCTTGGGCAGGTTGTTGCAGATTGTGAGTTAAAGTCCTATTTTTATATATATGGTCTGGCCATTGTCCATTTGTCCATTCAGTCTCTCACATCCCATTTCTTAATCTATACAGTGGAAAGAAAATCTAAGCAAAAACACCCAAAAGATGTTGCAGAGAGATCAGTTTTTAAATTTTAATCATTATGCTCTTTTTGAACTAAAATATTTAAACTTCAGATGTATCCTTCAGTTATATACAAGTCAGGTTGCAGATATTCTGGGTAAATAATTTATTTTATGAAAACCAATGTCCTAGAAGTATGCACTTTATTGGGTAGACTGCAAAGGTATAGATGCTGCTATATATTATACATGAGAATATAAGCTCCATGAGGCCAAAATTTTGTTTTGTTCAACACCTTATCCCTGGCACCAAGAACAGAGCCTGATACATAGTAGGGACAAGAGAAATATTTATTTAATGAAGTGATGCATGTTTCTAATTCTCTTTTAAATTTATTTTTAATTGTGGTAGAATACACATAAAATTTACCACTTTATTTTTAAGTGTACAGTTGGTTTGCGTTAAGTACATTCACATTGTTGTGCAACCAACCTCGTGAACTCTTTTCATCTTGCAAAAATGAAACTCTGTACCCATTAAACGACTCCCCATTTTCCCCTAACTACTCTAGGTACCTCATATAAGTGGAATTATACAATATTTGTCTTTTTGTGACTGGCTTATTTCATGTTGTATAATGTTGTCAAGGTTCATCCATATTGCAGCGTGTGTCAAAATTTCTTCCTTTCTAACACTGAATAATATACCATTGTATGGGCATACCACATTTTGCTTATCCATTTATTTGTCCATGAACACTTAGGTTGCTTCCACCTTTTGGCTCTCATAAATAATGCTGCTATAAACATGAGTGTTCAAAATCTCTTTGAGAACATGTTTTCAATTCTTTTGGGTATATACTGAGAAATGGAATTACTAAATCACATCATAATTCTATTTTTAATTTTTTGGGGAACCATTATACTATTTTCCATAGCAGCTGTACCATTTTAATATTTCCTCCAACAGTGAACAAGCATGTTTCTAACTCTTAAGTTTCATTACCTGGTTTGCCAGTCTGCAGTAGATTAAAAGCAGTAAATTAGAAGGTGTCAGCAGGTAAAATAATAGCATGAAGTATCATCTGGAAATCTTGAGCTATAAGAATTCTAAGAAGTAAAATTGGTGCTAGATTAATACAATATTCAATAATGGATACTCTTAATGATACTCTTGAGATGTAATGAAAAAGTTAAATGATGTTGACTTCCATTGTATAAGGAGTCAGACATCTATATTATTTTAGAAAAACATCCATTGATAATCAATTATGTTAGTATTAATTTTATTATTATTTCAAAAACTACACGTTCCATGAAAAATTGTAACATTTTTCATAGGACTGGTCTTTAAGGAGTTAATTTTCACTTATTCAGAAATTTCATTTATATGGACTGTCACAAAATAGGACATTACTATTTCCTTATATAATAATGAATCATACAGATGTCTTTCCAAATATAAATCATAATATAATAGGAACAAAATATTAAGCTAAAACAATATTTTCAGTTAATGGTGTTTGTGTGGTTGTGATATGTTTATTGATTATATTAGAAAGAGGAAATCCACTTAGCTAGGAAAAATCTCATGGATATTAAAATGTGAAATAGGATACTTGAGGGTGGAGACAAAATCAGTTTTCAGGATACTATAGGATTCCTAAATTTGCATCTTTTGCCCTCTCATTTCAGCTTTATTCAACCTAAATTTACAAACCAAATCCTTGATGAATGACAAATCTAACAATGAATTACTGTTTGGGAGGCATATATTGAACTGCCTATGTACAGAGCACTAGGAATCTGAAAGAAGTTAGTAGGTGACATATGCACTAAGGAGGCTCATGACATAGCTACGACACACAAGGGGCATTATTACAGTGTGTACAGGGCTGCACAGGGGAGGGACGGGTAGGAGTCAGGGAGAAATGTGCACTCCATCCTGTGCAGGAGCCACTGTGGCCACTCCATCAATAGCTGGCTAGCTGGCAAGCTTGTCCAGAGACAGCACAGGCCAGGGCATGAGCACTGCATGCAGAGCCAGAGATTGCTAGGAAGAAAGGGTGATCTGGGAGTCAGGAGTAATGTTCATCAGAAAGCTTGTTTGGGGGTTCACCAACAGAGACCGAAGCCAGGGAGACATCAAGGTTAGGGATCCCAAAGTGATCTAACTAGAAGGTATTGAAACTGAGAATGAACAAGCAATTAATAGTTAAAATAGCAGACGGTTATTGATGGGTATGTGGGGACTATCACAAACGATGATATCCTAATTTCATATCTTGAATTGGGAAAATACTGCTGTCACTTGGTATGCTATACTTCATGGTTCCTTTGTAAAGTTGGTGTGTTATTATTCCAGATTCATGGATGAGGAAACTGGGCAGTGAACCCAAGTCCCCTTCAGTAACTCATCAGGAGCTGAACTGGGATTGAAAATTACTTCCCTGGAGCTTTTTGCCACCAGGTGAGCCTTGATCCTGTAATTTTCCAGTGCTAAAAATATTTTCCTTCCTAGGAAAAGCATTTGTTTCAAATAATGTATTATGTTTTAATTGGCATTGGGCTGTAGGGACTGGAGTGTAACTTGTACAAACATTGCCATTAAAAATCACAGGTTAATACTCTGGTTTTTTAGCAACGTAGGTTTGAATTGTAGGTGACTTGGTTATTTAAACTCTTATTTATAGGGACTGGGGTTTTGGTGACTTGAATTGAGACTTGTATTCAGTAGTACACATTCTATATTAACCATTAAAGCTAATGTGCTGGACCAGTGATTTTTATCTAAAACGAAAGCATTTATCTGTTTTGTATGGAATGAGAAGGGTTTTTCCATGTGTATTTGAAGCTTCAGTGGAGATTTAAGAAAAATCACTAAAATGTAAGACTATTGAGATTGCTTATATTGTTTAAGGCTTTTAAAATTTTTTTATTTTTACTGATTTTAGAGAGAGAGGAAGGGAGAGAGAAACATCGATGTGTCGCAGTTGCCTCCCATAAACACCCAGATCAGGGATCGAACCCATAACCTGGGTGTGTGCCCTGACCAGGAATCGAACCAGCAGCCTTTTGGTGCACAGGATGACGCTCAATCAACTGAGCCATGCAGGCTAGAGCAAGGCTTTTAAAAAAATATGTTGATAGACAATGAGTCTTGGTCACATTTTATTTTTCAACTGAGTTTTTTTATTTGGTAGTTGAATCTTTTTTTTTTTTTTTTTAATCCTCACTCGAGGACATTTTTCCAGTTTTTGTTCAGATAGAGTGGGAGGGACAGAGAGGAAGAGAGAGAGAGAAAGAAACATCGACGTGAAAGGGACACATCGAGTGGCTGCCTGCCGCATGACCAACCAGGGCTGGGGACAAATTGCAACCGAGGTATGTGCTCCTAGCGGGAACCGAACCCGGGTCTCTCTGGACCGCAGGCTGACGCTCTAACCGCTGAGCCAAACTGGCCAGGGTGTGGTAGTTGAATCTTTAAACATTAGTTCTTGTTAGTTACAAACAAAATAGCTCAAGGTACTGCTATATTCTAGAATGTTCTGCAAACTAGTATGGAGATTTATAATAATAGTAAATAAAATACCAAAGTGGAATAGGCTGAACCTTCTTCCTAGTTCTCCTCTTATGGTAGGGAGTTCTTGTAGAAAAACAAACTGGAGCTTCATGAAAGACACTCTTGGTTCGGAAGTGAAGGACAGAACAAAGACCATGAAAATTAGGAGCCATTAAGACATGTTTCTTGCATGACTGGTGTGACTCAGTGGATTGAGTGGCATCCCATGGACTGAAAGGTCCCAGTCCCAGTTTGATTCCAGGTCAGGGCACATTCGGGCTTGATCCCCAGTAGGGGGCATGCAGGAGGCAGCCCATTGATGTTTCTCTCTCACATCGATGTTTCTATTTCTCTCTCCCTTCCTTTCTCTCTCTCTCCAAAAAAAAAAAAAAAAAATCAATAAAAACATATTTAAAAAAAGATATATTTCTCAAAATATGGCGGTTATTGCATCATCAGATCAGAATGTTCTGAGATGTTCGTTAGGAGTGAATATTCCAGGGCCTCATTCTAGAACTACTGAGTGAAAATCTGGGAGAATTTTGGTAATCTACATGTTAAGCAAGCACTCCAGGTGACTCTGTGAGCATTAAGTTTGAGAACCACTGCATCTGAAGAGGTAAGACCAGATTTTTTTTTTTTTTTTTTTATCCTCACCTGAGGACATTTATCTTCAGATAGAGTGGGAGGGAGGGGGGAAGAGAGAGAGAAACATCAACGTGAGAGAGACACATCGACTGGTTGCCACCCACACGACCCCAACAGGGGCCGGGGACAAACTGCAACCAAGGTACGTGCCCTTAGCGGGAACAGAACTCGGGACTCTCTGGTCCGCAGGACCACGCTCTAACCGCTGAGCCAAACCGGCCAGGGCAAGACCAGACTTTTGTCAAGATCAGTTCTGCCTAATATAACCACTTTTGGACACTCCAGAGTTTCCATGACCACTGGATAAAAATATTTCACTTAAAATTTTAATACTCCTTGAATGTGTATTGATTGCATTCCTTTCCAGTAAATGAAAATGCATCTGGGAGAATTAAGGGATTCTCATTTATGTTCACATCTAATACCTGACTGAAACAGTTGCTTTATAATGGGGAAGTTTGACTTAAGGCAGTGTTTCTCAAATTTGAGTATTTAACTGTATCTTTTAAAAAAAAAAATAGCCCTGGCCAGTTTGGCTCAGCGGTTAGAGCGTCAGCCTGCAGTCCGGAGAGACCACCCAGGTTCGGTTCCCGCTAAGGGCATGTACCTCGGTTGCAGTTTGTCCCGGCCCTGGTTGGTCGTGCGGGTGGCAGCCATTCGATGTGGCCCTTTCACGTCGATGTTTCTCTCTCTCCCTCCTACTCTGTCTGAACAAAAAATGAAAAAATGTCCTCAGGTGAGGATTAAAAAGAAAAAAAAATAGACCTCAGAGTTGTGACAAGATTATTTTTACAATGTTACATATATGAGCAAATATGTAAACTACTTATGAGGATCTTATTGATGTCTGAAATCAAAGTAAGATGTACAAATGAAATACAAACAAAACTTTTAAACTAATAAAAATTTAAATTGGTGCCCTGGCCAGTTTTGCTCAGTGGTTAGAGCATCAACCCGTGGACCAAGGAGTTTCGGGTTTGATTCTGGTCAGGGGCACGTACCTGAGTTAGGGTTCAGTCCCAGCCCTGGTTGGGGTCGTGTGGGAGGCAGCCAATCAATATGTCTCTCTCACGTCGATGTTTCTCTCTCTCTCTCTTCCTCCCACTCTATCAGAAGATAAATGGAGAAATATCCTCAGGTGAGGATTTTTTAAAAAAATTTCAACTTGGCTATGTTTATGTGAGACGGTGGTGTGTGCAGAAACTAAATTGTACATGTTAAGTTTATAGCCGCAAGATGTAGCTTCAGGTTCAATTCTACTTTTCATTAAATAACAGGACTGCAGACAAGTCTGTGTTTGTTAAATCATCAAAATTTGACTCAGTACTTACCTAAACTTTCCCTAGAGAGCAATCCTTCAATGCCACTTTATTTTAATAAAGTTTCCTTGCAACTTTCAAACACCTTCAGTCCTGTAGTCAGGAGCTTTTCTTTTCTTTTGTAAAAAGCCAAGTATTAAATCTTGAGGCTTTGTAGGCTAAGAGGCAAAATGGATAAAATTATGTAGCTGCTTCTATAATAAGAAAATGCCTTGTTATACAACTAGGTACTGCCAAATATCAACCATGAGTGTATAATTTTAATTGAGAATATTAATTGCTTGGGGCATTTATAAAAAATATATAATTATATTATATTCTTTCCTTGATATTTGCCTTTTGGCATGTTATTACACTATAAATTAATCACTTCAATTGAAGGTTAACTGGAAGCTTCTGAACTAAATAATTTAAATGGATTTTGACATGGGGCTTTCCTTTGCAATGTGTATTGAGGTTCAAAAAAATACTGCTGGAATGATATGTTAAGCTTGGAAAATATATTCCCTGCAAATATGAGTGGGATGAAGATCTCACTTCTTGTTTTAATTTTTTTATGGTATAGGAAGTGAATAAATCAGCTTGATATTATTTGTGATTCAAACAATATCAGTTGTCATCAAAATGACTTTATTGCACTAGAAGTTTTGTATACAAGGTCAATTTTGCCTTATAGTTCCAGGTTCAATTCATTGGGAAACATTATCAAGTCTGCAACAAAAGCTAATTTCCAGGTCATTCAGAGTTCAATAATAGTAGTTGAGAAATGTCCTCATTCAGAATAATTTCAATTTTGACTCAGAGCTGAAAAAAATCTCAAAATTTTACCACTGTTAAACATGAACTGTTGTGGGGTAGGGAGAGTAAGGCTTTGCCTGTATTTGTGACAAAAATTCATGGGACTGAAGATTATTAAGTCCATGAAACCAGAAGTTCACTGTTAACACTATTAGTTAAAAAACACATGAGAGTCAAATATTTTTCTTAGAAGTACCTGCTGATGGATAAAACAACTAATATGTATAATGAAGTCTTTGAACACCTTACATTTTCAAAAACTTTGTAAATTTATTCAACTAAGCCATTTTCTTCTCTATATGTTAGGAGGACCGGAAAGTAATGTCGTGTTTTTACGACATTAATTCAAACAGATAAATTTTTAACAAGTTTTTATTTTTAATCAATGATGTAATCACCCTCGTTATCAACAACCTTTTGCCATCTTGTGTGCAAATTTTCAATGCCAGATCGATAAAAATCAATTGGTTTTTGAGCAAAATATCTGGAGATGACATTTTGGACATCATCCAAACTTTCAAATTTTTTGCCTCTTAGAAAATGTTGTAGTGATCGGAATAAATGGAAATCTGATGGTGCAATATCAGGTGAGTATGGTGGGTGAGGCAATACCTCCCACCCCAATTCATTAATTTTTTCCAGGGTTCGTCTTGCGCGGTGCGGTCTTGCATTATCGTGTTGCAGAATAATACCTTTTCTGGCGACAATCGCTGGGCACTTTTCAATTAAAGATTGATTTACTTGATCCAATTGTTCACAGTAAAGGTCTGCATTCAATTTGTCCAGGTTTCAGCACTTCAAAATGAACGACCCCGTGAATACTCCACCAAACACACAAAAGTGCCTTTTTGGGGTGTAAACCTGGCTTAGCTGTACTTCGTGGCGATTCCTTCAGAGAGAGCCACTGCCTTTTGCGTTTTAGATTATCACAGAGGACCCATTTTTCATCTCCAGTGATCAAGCGATCAAGAAACGCTTCTGTATTGTGCCGCTGAAGCAATAAGTTGCATGTGGTGGACCGGTTAGCTTTGTTTTCTTTGGACAGATTATGCGGGACCCAAACACCTGCTCTGCTTACTTTACTAATCTGCTGCAAATGTTCTTGGATGGTCGACCAAGGTTGGTTAAGAGTGTTTGACAGTTCCTCGATTGTCTGACACAGATTTGCTTCCACTTCCACCCTTAACATATCATTGTCTAAAGTTGTTGGTCTTCCTGATCGATATGAGTCGGAAAGATCAAAATTACCGGATTTGAATTTAGAAAACCATCTTTGGCATTTACGAATGTCTAATGCACTTGGATAAACATCGCAAATGTTTTTGGTAGCAACTGTTGCTTTACTACCCTTGTGAAACTCAAAAAGCATACAATGCCAGATATATACCTCTTCTGGTATTTGGCTGGCCATTTCACTATAAACTGCAAAAAAAAAAAAAAAAAAAAATTAATTCATTAATATTTAATTATTTACAAATAAACAAGTCACTCTGACCTTAAAATGTCTTTGGCACGATTTTGAAGTACACAATGAGCTGACAACCGAATATTGAAATGCGCAGAAACGACATTACTTTCTGGTCCCCTTTAATGCATTTTTATCACCAGATTCCACTTTGGGTTGTGCTAAATTATTGTTTTCTCAACTTTGAAAATATTCCCAATTATAATTGTTCCACATAGACCATTCATAGAGGTGAATCTCAGTGACTTCAAATTCACTGAGGAACTTCTGGGAACTCCTGACTCCTTGAATAAAAAATAACTGAACAGTATCAGAAATATCTGTTGACTTGTCAACAGCCTAGGAAAACCACTTAAAATCATTTGCCTTGTTTTAAAATTAACAACCAGCTTCTGGTTTATATGAGGGAGTAGCCTGGCCAGTGTGACTCAGTGGATTGAGCATTCGTCCCATGGACTGAGAGGTCCCAGTTCAATTCCCAGTCAAGGCATATGCCTGGGTTTTGGGCTTGATCCCCAGTGGGGGTCATACAGGAGGCAGCTTATCGATGTTTCTCTCTCACTTCAATGTTTCTATTTCCCTCTTCCTTCCTCTCTCTCTAAGAAATCAATAAAAACACATTTTAAAAAAAAGATGACGGAGTAGGTAAACACTGTGCTGGCCTCCCTCATGACCACATCAAAATCACAACTAAAATATAGAACAACCGTATTGAGAACCACCTGAAGTCTAGCTGAACAGAACTCTTATAACTAAGGATATACAAAAGAAGCCACATGGAGCCTGGTAGGAGGGTCAGAGACACAGAACAGGCTGGTTCCACACCCATTTGCGGTGGTTAAAAATCAGGAGGGATATCTCAGCTGTGGAGGTCCCCACTAAGGATCAAGGGGTCCACACCAGACTTCCCAGTCCAGGGTTCCAGTGCCAGGAAAAGAAGTCTTCATAATTTCTGGCTGTGAAAACCAGCCAGGTTTGTGCCTGGGACAGAGGGCTCTTTGAGTCCCAGGAGTTCCTCTTAAAAAGCCTGCACATGGATTTACTCACTGACAAACTTACTCACAGTGAGTTTCAGTGCTGGAGCAGCAGCTCAAAAAGCACCAGGGACATATGGGGAGAAACTGAGTTGTCTGGCTTCAGGAAGAGGGATGGAGGGGCAGCTTTCTCCCATACACAAGTGCTGGCAGAAGCCATTGTTCCCTTGTTGAGTCCTCCTCCCCACCCAGTCAGTAGGTGCAGGAAGGCCCCAAGTCTGAGTCTCCATCAAACTGGCTAACACCTTTACCCTGTCCTCGGTGATTCCCCAAGACCCCGCTCACCCAACTTGAGAGCTCACCCAAACCACTTCCAGTGGCTTTACCATACATATGGCCTGTCTTGGTATGCTACGGACTTTATTGAAATCTCTTAAATGTTCACATACTCCAGACAAGCAGCATCTGGCCTCAGCATGCCCCATGTTACTTGTTAAGCAGCCCTAAGCCTGGCACTCATGGCTGCTGGTCTCAGTTTGCAGCTTAACCTTTCCCAACACCTCTGAGGCCAGCATAAGTGGAAACCATCTGCAGATCACTTTGTAATTCATATCAAGTGGCCCCAGGGAAGGAGGGCACAGGCAGCAACTGAACTTGGCCTCCACCAGAGCCCCTCCCAAGAGGACCCAGAACCAGCACACCCAGTGGCCAGCTTCAGACTATACCAGAGCACCAGCCAACTACCTCCATCAACAACACACTAAAGGGGAGATTAAGCAGGCACTAGTCTTGCTAAAGCAAATCCTGCCCATAGGGTCAGGCCCTGCACAACCACTCCTCCACTGTAGTCATGGCCAATTATCACAACAAATCAGCCTGAGGGTCAATCCTTCTCATTGATGTGCCAACAGAAATCAAAGCTCAACTACAGCAGGAAAGCATGCATAACTCATGCAAGGAACACAACTGGAGTACCTGGCTCAGGTGACCAGGGAGACTGTCCCTGGGTCACACAGGACAACTACTACATAGGATCACTCTACCAAACCCAGGAGACATAGCAGCTCTACCTAATACATAGAAACAAACGCAAGGAGGCAGCCACAATGAGGAGACAAAGAAATATGTCTCAAATGAAAAAACAGGACAAAATTCCAGAAAAAGAACTAATCAGAATGGAGACGAGCAATCTACCAGATACAGAATTCAAAACACTGGTTATAAGGATGCTCAATGAACTTAGGGGAAGAGTAGATGATTTCAGTGAGAACCTCAACAAAGAGATAAGAAACATAAAGATGGCGGGTCAAGATGGCGGCGTAGGTAAAGGCAGTATCGTTTCCTCCCACAACCACATCAAAATTACAACTAAACTACAGAACAAACATCCTTCAGAACCGCCTGACATCGAGCTGAATGGAAGTCCTACAACTACGAAATTAAAGAAGAACCACATGGAGACAGGTAGGAGGGGTGCAGGTGGATGGGCTGGCCCCACACCCATGTGTGGCAGATAAAAATCAGGAGGAGACCTCAGCTGGGAAGGTCCTCCCTGAGGAGTGAGGGGTCCCTGTTCCACACCAGGCCCCAGCTCAGGGTTCTAGTGGCAAGAAGAGAAGTCCCCATAACTTCTGGCTGTAAAAACCAGCGGGAACTGAGGCAGAGGGAGGCTGAGGCTGCTGGAGCCCCCAGCAGCTCCTCTTAAAGGGCCCGCACACGGACTTACTCCAACCCACTCCTTCTGGGCTCCAGCATCGGGGAGGCAGCTTGAAAGGCACCAGAGACAAATGGGGAAGAACTGAGTGGTTTGGCATTGGGGAGAGAGCTGGAGGGGCAGCTTTCTCCCAGACAAACATGCTGGCGGAGGCCTTTATTCCTTTGGTGAGCTCTTCCCCCATTGAGCAGGCAGAAGGCTACCATATATGGGACTCCAGCAACCTGGCTCACACTGTTTGCCCTGCCCTGCTGATTCCCTGAGGCCCTGCCCTGCCCCACCCAACTTTCGGGCCCACCCAAGCTGTTTTCAATGGTTTTACCATAGGATTGGCCTGTCTTGGCTCCTGCTTCAGAGTTTCCTAAAATCTCTCAAACAAGCAGCATCTGATCTCAGCGAGCCCCATACCTCTCATTAAGTAGCCCCAGGCCTGGCACTAGAAGCAGCCAGCCTTAATTCACAACTTGGCTTTGCCTGGGCACTTCCAAGCCCAGTACAAGAAGCAGCCATTGGCAGATCATTTTGTAGCTTATGCTGAGTGGCCCTGGGTAGAACACAGGTAGTGGCTGACCTTGCCCCAGAGCCAGCACACTCAGTGGACAGCTTCAGACCACATCAAAGCACCACCACCCAACCACCTCCACAAGTGACACACTCAATGAGTGGACTCAGTGGGTACCAGAGCCCTGCTGAAGTAAGTCTTGATCTGTGTGGTGAGCCCCTACACTGCTGATCCTCCAAGGTAGTCAGAAGTCAGTGGTCAGTGGGTACAGCCAGTCCTTGCAGCTGATCAGCCTGAGTAAATACTTCCCATTGATGTGCCAACAGCAATCAAGACTCAATTACAACAGAAGGGTGTACAGTCCACACGAGGAGTGCACCCCAAGGGCCCAGCTGGTGTGATCAGGGAAGCTGTGCCACTGGACCCTACAGGACACCTACTACAATAGGGCACCCTACGAAGCCTAGGAGACATAGCAACTCTACCTAATACATGGAAACAATTACAGGGAGGCAGCTAAAATGAGGAGACATAGAAACATGTGCCAACTGAAAGAACAAAACTTCAGGAAAAGAACTAAACAAAAATGGAGATAAGCAATCAGATGCAGAGTCAAAACACTGCTTATAAGGATGCTCAAGGAACTTAGTGAGAACTTCAAGGAACTTAAGGAGAACTCCAAAGAACTTAGGACCAGTCATAAATGAAGGCTGCACTAACTGAAATAAATAATAATTTATAGGGAATCAATAGTAGAGTAGGTGAAGCCAAGAAGCAAACCATCGATTTGGAATATAAGGAAGCAAAAATACCCAATCAGAACAGCAAAAAGAAAAAAGAATCCAATAAAATGAGAATAGTGTAAGGATCCTCTGAGACAACTTCAAGCATACCAACATTCGCATCCAGAACTTTTTGTTGCTTGCCAGAAGAAAGAGAGCAAGAAATTGAAAACCTATTTGAAAAAATAATGACAGAAAACTTCCCTAACTTGGTGAAGGAAACAGGCATACAAGTCCAGGAAGCACAGAGAGTCCCAAACAAGATGAACACAAAGAGGTCCACACCAAGACACATCATCATCAAAATGCAAAAGGTTAAAGACAAAGAGAGAATCTTAAAAGCAGCAAGAGAAAAGCAGTTAGTTACCTACAAAGGAGCTCCCATAAGACTGTCAGCTGATTTCTCAAAAGAAACTTTGCAGGCCAGAAAGGAGTGGCAAGAGATATTCAAAGTGATGAAAAGCAATGACCTACAACCAAGATTACTCTAGCCTGCAAAGCTATCATTTAGAATCGATGGACATATCAAGAGTTTCCCAGACAAGAAAAAGCTAAAGGAGTTCATCACCACCAAACCAGTATTATATGAAATGTTGAAAGGTCTTCTTGAAGGAGAAGAATAAAATATGAACAATAAAGGGGCAATTAATACATATCTATGAAAAATTGAATCTACAAACAAAATGAGCAAGTAGAACAGAAACACACTCATAGATACAGAGAACTTTTTGTTGCTTGTCAGATGGTAGGGGGCTGGGGGGGCTGGGTGAAAAGGATGAAGGAACTAAGAAGTACAAATTGGTTGTTAGACTGATGAACCTCAAAGGGAAGGGGGGAGGGAGGGTGGGAAGAGATAAACCAAAGAACTTCTATGCATATATGCATAACCAATGGACACAGACAATAGTGTGGGGAAGGCAGGAGGGGGGTGGGATTGGGGAGGAGGGGGTCAATGGGGATAAAAGGGGTGACATCTGTAATACATTCAACAATAAAGTTTAAAAGAAATTAAAAAAAAGAGATAGGAAACATAAAAATGGAGATAGATAATAAAAACATAAAAAGGAACCAGTCAGAAATGAAGAATACAATAACTAAAATGAAGAATACATTAGAGGATATCAATAGATAAAGTGGGGGGTCAAATGAGTGATTTGGAAGACAAGGCCAATTGGAACAGCAAAAATTTAAAAAAAATTTTTAAAACAATGAGAATAGTTAAGGGACACCATCAAGCCTACCAACATTGGCATCATAGGGGTACCAGAAGGAGGAGAGAAAGAGGGGGGGGGGAATAAAAATCTATCTGAAGAAATAATGACTGACAACTTCTTTAAACTGGCAAAAGAAATAGACATACAAATCCAGGAAGTGCAGAGAGCCTCACACAAAATGAACTCAAAAAGGCCCACACCAAGACACTTATATTAGACACCTCATAATTAAAATGAAAAAAGCTAAATAGACCAAGAGAGAATCTTAAAAGCAGTAAGAGAAAAGCAGTTTGTTACCTACAAGGGAGCTCCCATAAGACTGTCAGCTGATTTCTCAACAGAAACTTTGTAGGCCAGAAGAAATTGGCAATAAATATTCAAAGTGATAAAAAGCAAGGACCTACAACCAAGATTACTCTACTCAGCAAAGCTATCATTTAAAATTGAAGGACAGCCCTGGCCGGTTTGGCTCAGCGGTTAGAGCGTTGGCCTGCGGTCCAGAGAGATCCGGGTTCGGTTCCCGCTAAGGGCATGTACTTTGGTTGCAGTTTGTCCCCGGCCCTGGTGGGTCGTGCGGGTGGCAGCCACTCGATGTGTCCCTTTCACATCGATGTTTCTCTCTCTCTCTCTCTTCCTCTCTCTCCCTCCCACTCTATCTGAACAAACAAAAAAAATAAAAATAAAAATAAAATTGAAGGACATATAAAGAGTTTCCCAGATAATAAAAGAAGCTAATGGAGTTCATCACCACCAAACCAGTATTACAAGAAATATTAAAGGGACTTTTTAAAGAAAGTGATGAAAATAAAAAATATAAATAATAATGAGGCAATAGTTACATACTTATCAACAATTATTTTAAATGTAAATGGATTAAATACTCCAATTAAAAGACACAGGGTGGCTGAATGGATAAGTAAATAACACCCATACATATGTTGCCTACAAGAAACCAGACAAAATAAACTTTAAAACAAAGGCTATAACAAAAGACAAAGAAGGACCCAGTATTTCCAATTCTGGGTATTTATCTGGAAAAGTCAAAAAAACTTAATCTGAAAAGACATATGTATCCCTACGCTCATTACAACATTATTTACAATAGCCAGATATGGAAGTAACCTAAGTATACTTCAATAGACGAATGGATAAAGAAGAAGTGGTAAATATATACAATGCAATATGACTCAGTCATAAAAAAGAATGAAATCTTGCCATCTCAGCAAAATGGGTGGAACTAGAGGGTATTATGCTAAGTGAAATTAGTGAGATAGAGAAAGACAAATACCGTATGATTTCACTTATATGTGAACTCTAAAAAACAAAGAAGCTGAACAGAAACAGACTCATAGATACAGAGAACCTTCTGATGGTTGCCAGATAGGAGAAGGGGATGGGTTGAGAAGGTGAAGGGATTAAGAAGTACAAATTGGTAGTTACAAAATAATTACAGGATGTAAAGTACAGCATAGGGAATATAGTCAATAATATTGTAATAACTATGTATGGTGTTGGATGGGTACTATACGGGAGGATCACTTTGTAAGTTACATAAATGTCTAATCACTATATTTTACATCTGAAACTAATATAATATTGTCAACTGTAATTGTAAAATAAAAATTATTTTTTTAACTTAATATGTTTTATTGATTTTTTTAGAGAGAGAGGAAAGGAGAGGGAGAGATAGAAACAACAATGTGAGAGAGAAACATCAATCAGCTGCCTCCTGCACGCCCCCTACTCGGGATAGAGCACATAACCCGGGCATGTGCCCGGACCAGGAATGGAACAGGTGACCTCTTGATCCATGGGTCGACCCTCAACCACTAAGCCACACCAGCTGGGCAATAAAAATTATTTTAAAAAGAAAGAATAAATTACAGCAAGGAAATATATGCAGACATGACTTCTGAATGAGTGGATTATAAAAAATAAAATGAAATAAAATTAACAATTGATGTTGCTTCCAATGTCCTCAACTTTTTGAGTAACTATTTTGGTCCAAAAGTTAATAGTCCTATAGACAGCAATGCTGTGTGTGTGTGTGTGTGGTAGTAGTGGTGGGGGGATCTGGAGGAGGGTGTCAATGGGAGAAAAAGGAGAAACATCTGTAACAAAAATAAATTAATTAATAAAAAACAAACAAAAGTTAATATTCCTAAACCAGTTTATTTTCTCTGGTCACCTTTCTTTGACTTCTGGAATCAAATATGATCTAATTAACTCACCATTGGTAAATGTCTTTCTTTGTCTAAAAAAAAAAATGAGCCATTTTGTTAACTCGCTTTTTTTGTGTGTGTATAAAAACAAATTCTGCTGTGTTGAAGTATTTCTTCTCAAACTTCCTAATTTTTCTGACCATATCTTTCCTGTGAGTTTTGAATGTTGTTTTGAGTGTAGTAAGGGAGTATTGAAATATATTGTATTTTTAGCACTGCTATAATGCCATTTCATAATGAACACAATTCCTTGTCATCTAATTTAATAACAAAATAATCCATACTTCCTTATGCATTAAAAGTGCAATATTTAAAGTTTATTTTTCTCTTCATTTTTTTTTATCTTGACATGATGGGAATGCATTGGTAATAAGAATTATAAAATGTCAAGTAATGGCAATATGCACGGCACTCAAAATTTTGTTTTACTTTCTTAAATAACGTGGACGGTGAGAGAAATCTTGTGTCTCTACTTGTACAAAAGTTGATGATATGCTTGGGAACTGTCCACAATAAACATCTTAACAATTGAAGTACCAGAAATATATTGAGAATATAAGTAGATGGAGCTATATGACAATGAAGATAGTAGTGTGAAGAAATACTTTGGGGCATAATATGTACTAACCTATTTATTTCCTTGCAAAATGGGAAAAGTTAGATAAATGAAGAAGAAAGCTGGTGATTAGGGTTTCTACAATAGTTTTGGTTGTGGATTTCTAGGTCATTGTTATTGTTACTTATTAAACTTTGTTGTGCTTAAATAATTCATTACCTTGGATGTATTTGCCTGTAGTAACTCCCATGTGTACTGGATCTTGACCCTTGTGCAGCCAGAGTTAAGAACATTTGAACAGAAAATGGAAAGGACAATGCCAAAGGACTCAAGGTACTGATCCCAAACCTGGCTTGAAATGAGGATTTGAAGATGTATAAGGGTATTATGTCACTAAATGGAGTACATGGTTGTCTTAATTTTGCTAATTTTTCTTAGTAGCTAAGGAGAAAGTGGTTTTTTTAGGGGATGGTGCTCCAAAGCATATATATACCTTCTAAGAATCGGGAGCACGGAATAGGTCTGCTGGCTTGGCCAAAGTTGAGATGGCTATGAGGCTAAGCAGCATATCATTGGCATTCTACTTTATCCCCATATTATCAAGGACACAACTGCAGGAAAGGCTGTGAGTCACACTTCTGAAGCCAGCTCCACACTTCACTTTCTACAAGTGTGATTATTTTAAAAAATCTAAATGACATAAGCCATCCTTGAGTGGTTATGAAGAAGAAAAGATGACAGAAGAGACTTGAAATTGTTTCTTAAGAGAGAAATTTACCATGCTTCTCTTTATTGCTTTGTGGAAAAAGTCTATGTATTAGGTTGATTTAAAACTCTCTCATGCACAGACATAAGCACATATAACCCTTGTTTTGTTACTTCCCCATACAGAGGACACTCTTGTGCAGTACTAACACTACTTCTCAATGATAGTAAATGAACAGAACAGAATGGAACAAGAACCCTAATGGATACTCAGTCACAGAGGTATTCCCTACAGCAGGTGATGGGTGGGGAATCACTGGCATTGGAAAAGGTCTTATTCAGGAATCTTATTTTCTACTTGTGGATTAGCAAGTATTTGTTGATGTGAATAGAATTCATTCCACTTTCTAAGGCTTCCCTTAAAAGATGACATTCTGTGAGTAATGACAGCATATGTAAAAGCCCTTTTCAGAAGAGAGTCATTCCAGCCTCACCTCAAGATATCTATTTCAGTCATTGGGAAGCTCTTCCTTGTGTGGGTCCATATTCAAAGAATCCAGGGGTAGCTAGTTCTATATCTGCTAAATGAAGAATGGGCTGAGTAGCTCATTTTGGGAGGCAACTATCATCCTGTGGGCAGCAGTGAGCACTCAGTTCTGCTGGGATAAACAGCTGACAGTCCAGCATATCCAGATAGTGGAGGGTGGGAACGGATTTGATCTTAGTTAAGCAGGAAGCCACGGGAGAGGTTTCTTTGAAGATGCAGGTGTGGAAGGAAGTTGATGGGGCCCCTTCTGCTCTCATATGTGATAGAAGATGCCAAGTATTGATTCTCAGAATGAAGACCAAAGAAACTGGTGAAAAAAGGACATTTAGGCATGAATGTAGCTACATTATAAGCTTCTGACTGAGCTGAGCAATGTCAGGTAAATAGCTGAGTGGCAGAATACAAAATTTGATTTACAAAATTGAAGAATGTGATAGGTTTTCATAGCTGAAAAAGTGAGAGAAGCACTCGCCAATTTGGCTCAGTGGTTGGAGCTTTGGCCCTCAGACCAAAGGGTCTTGGGTTCAGTTCATAGTTAAGGGCATACACCTGGGTTGCAGGTTTGACCCCCTGGCCTGGGTAGGCATTGTGCAGGAGGCAACCAATTGATGTATCTCTCTCACATTGATGTTTCTCTCTCTCTCTCTCTCTCTCTCTCTCTCTCTCTCTCTCTCTCTCTCTCTCTCTCCCTCTCTCTCTCTCTCCCTCTCTCTCTCTCCCTCCCTCCCTCCCTTCCTTCCAATCTATCTAGAAAATGAATGGGAAAATATCCTCAGGTGAGGATTAACAACAACAAAATAAAAGTTGAGGTGGCTATGTACTGAAACTGAACATTTGAATCACAATAGTTGACATGCTACAATCCAGGTTTATTCAAGGTCAGGCCTATAGTCCTCAACAAGACTACTCATTACATTTGAGACAATCAAGTCTGGAATGATGCAAGGTGGGGCTGAACTCCTTATTTCAACATCCAGAAGGGCATTCTAAAGGCAAAGACACCATTTGAGGGGATTGAACAGCATCAGTATCAAAGTCAGATATGGCAGAAATGCTGGAAGTATCAGACCAATAATTTTTTAAAACTATGATTAATATACTAAGGGCTTAAATGAAAAAGGTAGACAATATGCAAGAACAGATAGATAATATAAGCAGAGAGATGGAAATTCTAAGAAAATAAAAAAACAATGTTGGAGATAAAAAATACTGTAACAGAAATAAAGAATGGCTTTGATGGGCTCATTAGTAGACTAAACACAGCTGCGGGAAGAATATCTGAGCTTGAGGATATGGTGAAAGAAACTCCCCAAACTGAAAAGTAAAGAGAAAAGAGACAAGAACAAAAACCTGGAGCAGAATATCCAAGAATTGTGAGACAACTACAAAAGCTATAACATACATTTAATGAGAATACCAGAAGGAAGATAAATAAAGGAAAAGCAGAAATATTTGAAGCAAGAATGACTGAGAATTTCCCACAAATTAATGTCAGACATGAAACCACAGATTCAGAAAGCTCAGAGAACACCAAGCAAGATAAATGCCAAAAAACAAAAACAACTATATCATGTTCAAAGTACAGAAAATCAAAGATAAAGAAAAAAATCTTGGCCCTGGCCGGTTTGGCTCAGCGGTTAGAGCGTCGGCCTGTGGTACGGAGAGACCCGGGTTCAGGTCCCGCTAAGGGCATGTACTTCGGTTGCAGTTTGTCCCCGACCCTGGTTGGTCGTGCGGGTGGCAGCCACTCGATGTGGCCCTTTCACGTCGATGTTTCTCTTTCTCTCTCTTCCTCTCTTTCCCTCCTACTCTATCTGAACAAAAAATGGAAAAATGTCCTCGGGTGAGGATAAAAAAAAAAAAAAGAAAAAGAAAAAAATCTTGGCCCTGGCCTGATAGCTCAGTTGGTTACAACATCATCCCAATACACTAAGGTTGCAGGTTTGATCCCTGGTCAGAGCACATACAAGAATCAACCAATGAGTGCATAAATAAGTGGAAAAATAAATTGATGCTTCGCTCTCTCTCTTTCTCAAATCAATTAATAGGCTTGACAGGTTTGGCTCAGCAGTTAGAGCATCCACCTGTGGACTGAGGGGTTGTGGGTTCAATTCCCGATCAAGGGCATGTACCTAAGTTGCAGGTTAAAAAAAAACCTTTTTTCTCTTTATTGATTTTTAGAGAGATTGGAAGGGAGAGAGAAGAGAGAGACAGGAACATCGATGAGAAAGAACACTGATTGGCCGCCTCCTGCATGCCCCCCTCCCACCGGGGATTGGGCTCACAACCTGGGCATGTGCCCTGACCGGGAATCAAACCGGTGACCTCTTGGTGCATGGGTCGATGCTCAACCACTGAACCACACCGGCCAGGCTGAGTTGCAGGTTTGATTCCTGGCCCCATTTGGTGTTCTATGGGAGGCAACCAATAGATGTGTTTCTCTCACATTGATGTTTCTCTCTTTCTCCTTCCCTCCCCTATACTCTAAAAAAAAATCAATAGAGAAATATCCTCAGGTGAGAATTAACAGCAACAACTAATTCAATTAAAAAATGTTTAAAGAAAATATATTTAAAAATACACCCTACACAGGAAAAATACATCTTCCTTCAAAAAAAAAACAAAAACAAAAAACAGAAAGATAAGCCCTGATCAGTGTGGCTTAGTTGCTTGGGCATTGTCCCATGCACCGAAAGATTGCTGGTTCAAATCCTGATCAGGGCATGTGCCTGGGTCGCGGGCTTACATCCCAGTTGAGTGTGTGCAGGAGGCAGTTGATTGATGTTTTAAGCTCACATTGACGTTTCTCTCTCTCTTTCTCTTTCTCATTTTCTCTTTCTAAAGAAATCAATAAATTATTTTTAAAAAGCAAAGATAAAAATTACATCTGACTTCTCAGAAACCATGCAAGTAAGAAGAGAGTGGAGTGCTGAGAGGAAAAATAACACCAACAAAGAATTGTGTTCCCTGTGAAATTATCCTTCAAAATGAAGAAGACATAAAGATTTTCTCAGACAAGCAAAAATTGAGGGAGTTTGTTGTCAGTAGACCTACCTTGCAAGAAATGTTAAAAGAAATTCTTCAGAGAGGATATAGTCAGAATATTAGATCTACATAAAGAAAGGAGCATTAGAGAATGACTAAATGAAGGAAAAATAAAAACTTAGTTTTCTTTTTCTTAATTGATCTAACAGGTAACAGTTTATTCAAAATAATAAAATCAACAATGTATTCAAATATATATACTTAGGTATGCTTATGTATAAGTGAAATGAATGATAGCAATAATATGAGAGATAAGAAGGAAGAATTAGGAATATTTTGAAAATATTATATACTTGCACTACACATGAGTTGGAATAGTGTTGTCTGAAAGTAGATTTGGATTAGTTGTAAATGTCTCATCCTCCCGAATCCATCAAAAGCCCTTCCAGAAATAGTCCTTTCAGTGACTAAGTCTGGCAGCTGGCTGAAAGGCAGAGGTAGGTGGAAGGGGATCCCCAGGTGCCTTGGGACACTTGCTGACCTGCTCCTGGGCCTCCTGCTACTAACAAGCCAACCCTAGAGCACAGCTTGGCCTTTCCTGTGCACAGCTAAGCCCTGTGGAGCCAGACACACACACTGTAGATTGGTTGAAACTTTGAACAGGTTGCTGAGAGCCAAATATTCTGACAGTGGCTATGACCAAAGTACCTCCAAGGAGGCCCAGAAACAACATACAAAACAGCCTCAGTCAACATAAGAGCAGGATCCAAATGGAGCTCCTAGGAGTAACTAAACCCTGCTGAGATGAATTCCAATTCTTCTTCTTCTCTTTTTTTTTGCATTATTTTCTTTCTTTTTTCTTTTTTTATTGCTGTTATTATTTTTGTCTCTCCTTTTTCTTTCATGTCTCTTATTTTCTCTTTCCTATTCTTACTCTATTTTTTGTTCTTTCTCCTTTCTCTTCTTTTTTCCTTTTCTTATTTTTCCTTTTCCTTTCTTTTTTTTTCCTTTTCATAACTTTTCCTTCCTCTTTTCTTTTATACTGTTTTTCTTTCATTCTAATTTTTTTCTCACTTTTACATTTTCATATATTTCTTCTTCTTTTTTTCTTTTATTATTCTTGTTCTTTTTCTTTCCTAATTCACTTTTCTTTTGTGGTTGTATTTGTAGTTGATGTAGGGGTCTTTGCTATGTTTTTGTTTATTTATTTTTTAATTTTTGAAAGTATTACAGATGTCCTCCTTATTTCCCCATTGACCTCCTCCTTCCTGCTCCCACACCCCTCCTGCCTTCCTCAGCCTAGTGTCTGTGTCAATTGGTTGTGCATATATGCATATAAGTCCTTTGGTTTATCTTTTCCCACCCTTCCCACCCCCCATCCCTCTGAGGATTGTCAGTCTGTTTCCTACTTCCATGACTCTGGATCTCTTTTGGTCAACAGCTTATTTTGTTCAAAATGCTCCACAAATAAGTGAGATTATGTGGTACTTGTCTTTCTCTGACTGGCTTCTTTCTTTCTTAAAAAAATTTTTTTTTCTTTATTGATTTAGAGAGAGAGAGGAAGGGAGAGGGAAAGAGAGACAGAAACATTGATGAGACAGAACATCGATTGGCCATCTCCTGCATGCTCCCCATTGGGGATTTGGCCCACAACCTGGGCATGTACCCTGACTGGGAATCGAACCGGTGACCTCTTGGTGCATGGGTTGATGCTCAACCATTGAGCCACACCGGCCAGGCTGACTGGCTTATTTTGCTTAGCATAATACTCTCCAGGTCCCTCCATGTCATCTCAAAGGGTAAGAGATCTCTCTTTCTTATAGCAGCATAGTATTCCATTTTGTAAATGTACCATAGCTTTTTATCCACTCATCTACTGATGGGCACTTGGGCTGTTTCCAGATCTTAGCTATTGTAAATAGCACTGCTATGAACATAAGGGTGCACATATTCTTCCTGATTAGTATTTCAGGCTTCTTAGGATATATTCCAAGAAGTGGGCTCACTGTGTCAAATAGCAGTTCATTTTTAATTTTTTGAGGAAACACCATATTGTTTTCCATAGTGGCTGCACTAGTCTGCATTTCCACCAGCAGTGTGCTAGAGTACCCTTTCCTCCACATCCTCACCAGCATCTGCTATTTGAGGAGTTGTTGATGGTCGCAGGTATGGGTTGATATTTCACAGTCATTTTAATTTGCATTTGTCTGATGATTAGAAAGGTTGAGCATTTTTTCATATGTCTCCTGGCCATTTGTATGTCCTGTTTGGAGAAGTGTCTATTCAGGTCCTCTGCCCATTTTTTAATTGAACTGTTTGTCTTCCTTTTGTTGAATTGTATGAGTAGTCTATATATTTTGGATATTAACCCCTTATCCGATGTATCATTGGCAAATATGTTCTCCCAGAGAGTGCGTTCCCTTTTCATTTTGATGCTGGTTTCTTTTTCTGGGAAGAAGCTTCTAAGTTTGACGTAGTCCCATTTATTAATTTTTTCCTTTGTTTCTTTTGCCCTAGGTGATGTATCAGTAAAAATTCCACTGCATATGATGTCTGAGATTTTTCTGCCTACATTTTCTTCTAGAATTTTTATGGTTTCATGAGTTACATTTAAGTCTTTTATCCATTTTGAGTTTATTCTTGTGTATGGTGTAAGTTGGTGGTCTAGTTTCATTTTTTTACATATAGTTGTCCAATTTTCCCAGCACTGTTTATTGAAGAGACTGTCTTTTCTCCATTGTATGCTCTTGCCTCCCCTGTTGAATATTAATTGTGCATACTGTCTTGGGTTAATACCTGGGTACTCTGTTCTGTTCTATTGATCTATATATCTGTTCTTGTGCTAGTATTAGACTGTTTTGATTATGATGGCATTGCAGTATAACTTGATATCTGGTATTGTGATGCCTCCCACTTTATTCTTCTTTTTCAAAATTGCTGTGGCTATTCAGGATCTTCTGTGGTTCCATATGAACTTTTGGAGTATTTGCTCTAGATCTGTGAAACATGCCATTGGTACTTTAATAGGAATTGCATTGAATCTGTAGATTGCTTTGGGTAGTATGGACATTTTAATGATGTTGATTCTTCCAATCCATGAACATGGTATATGTTTCCACGTTTTTATGTCTTCCTCTATTTCTTTTTTCAATGTCCTTTAGTTTTCTGAGATCAGGTCTTTTATATCCTTTGTTAATTTATTCCTAGGTATCTTAATTTTTTTTGTTGCAATGGTAAATGGGATTGTTTATTTTGTTTCTCTTTCTGAGTGTTCATTATTGATGTAAAGAATGCAATCAATTTCTGGATGTTAATTTCATATCCTGCTAGTTTGCCAAATTCACTTATTAAATCTAGTAGATTTTTTTTATTAATATTTTTTCTTTATTGATTTGAGAAAGAGAGGAATGGAGAGGGAGAGAGTGATAGAAACATGGATGAGAGAGGACATTGATTGGCCACATCTGCATACCCCCCACTGGGGAGTGGGCCCACAACCTGGGCACGTGCCCTGACCAGGAATTGAACTGGCAACCTCTTAGTGCATGGATCGACACTCAACCACTGAGCTACACTGGCCAGGCTAAATCTAGTAAATTTTTGATGGAGGCTTTAGGGTTTTCTATGTACAACATCATGGCATCTGCAAATAATGACAATTTCCATTTCTTCTTTCCAATTTGAATGTCTTTTATTTTTTCTTCTTGTCTAATTGCTGTGGCTAAGACTTCCAGTACTACATTAAATAAGAGTGGTGAAATTGGCCATCCCCATCTTGTTCCAGTTCTTAAGGGAAATGCTTTTAGTTTTTGCTCATTGAGTATGATGTTGGCTATAGGTTGTTCATATGTGGCTTTTATTATGTCAAGATAACATCCCTCTATTCCCACATTGCTGAGCATTTTTTATCAGAAATGGGTGCTGGGTTTGTCAAATACTTTTCCAGCATGTACTGATATGATCACATGTTTTTTATCTTCCATTTTGTTTATGTGGTGTATCACATTTAGTGCTTTGCGAATATTGTGCCATCCCTGCATCCCTGGGATGAATCCCACATAGTCAGGGTGAACGATATTTTTAATGTATTGCTGGATCCGATTTGCTAATATTTTGTTAAGGATTTTGGCATCTATGTTCATCAGAGATATTGGCCTGTAATTTTCTTTCTTTGTATTGTCTTTATCTGGTTTTGGAATTAGGATTATGCTGGCCTCATAAAAAGAGCTTGAAGTCTTCCTTCCTCTTGATTTTTCTGGAATAGTTTATGATATCTTCCTTGATCTCCTTGGTAACCCATTTATTGTTTAAGAATATGCTATTTAATCTCCATGTATTTGAATGTTTTTGGTTTTTTTATTGTAATTAATTTCAAGTTTCATGCCATTGTGATTTGAGATGCTTGATATGATTTCAATCTTCTTGAACTTGTAGAGACTTAGTTTGTGTCCCAACATGTGGTCTATCTTTGAGAATATCCCATGTGCACTTGAGAAGAATGTGTATTCTGCAGTTCTGGTGTGTATTTCTCTGTAAATATCAATTAAATCCATCTGATCTAGTGCATCATTTAGGGTCTCTGTTTCCTAGTTAATATTTTGTCTAGATGATCTATCTAGTGATGTCAGTGAGGTATTGAAGTCTTCTGCTATGATTGTAGTGCTGTTGATTTCACCCTTGAAGTCCTCCAGATGTTTTAAAATATATTTTGGTGTTCCTATATTTGGTGCATATATGTTTACCAAGATTATATCCTCCCGTCGGATCAGTGCTTTTAATATTATGTAGTGGCCTTCTTTGTCTCTTGTTATGGCCTTCATTTTGAAGTCTATTTGATCAGATATGAGTATTGCAACCCAAGCTTTTGTTTTCATTTCCATTTGCTTGGAAAATTTTTCCATCCCTTAACTTTCAACCTGTGTGAGTCTTTTGTTGAGGAGTTGGTCTCTTGTAGACAACATATATATGGATCATGTCTTCTTATCCATTGAGCTACTCTGTGTCTATTGATTGGCGCATTTAACCCATTTACATTTAAGGTTATTATTGATATGTACTTATTTATTGCCATTTTTATTTATTATGCCTATGTTTCTTTCCGTATTTCTTCTGGTTATTACAACAATCCATTTAACGTTTCTTGCAATGCTGGTTTAGTGATAATATATTCCCTTAGCCTTTTTTGTTTGTCTGTTTGGTATGGGAAGCTCTTTACTTCACCTTCTATTTTAAATGATAGCCTTGCTGGATAGAATAGTCTTGGGTTCAGATCCTTATTTTTCATTACCTTGAATACTTTATGCCATTCCCTTCTGGTCTATATAATGTTTCTGCTGAGAAATCAGCTGTCAGTCTTATGGGGGCTCCTTTGTAGGTAACCTGTTGCTTTTCTCTTGCTGCCTTTAAGGTTCTCTCCTTGTCTTTAATTTTTAGCATTTTAATTATGATGTGTCTTGGTGTGGGCCTCTTTGAGTTTTTCTTGCTTGGGGCTCTCTGTGCTTCTTGAACTTGTGTGCCTTTTTCCTTCAGCAAGTTAGTGATGTTTACTGCCACTGTTTCTTCAAATAGATTCTCAAATCCTTGCTCACTTTCTTCTTCTTCTGGTGTTCTTATGATGTGGATGTTGTTATGTTTCATGTTGTCCCACAGCTTTCTTATACTGTTCTGCTATTTTTTTAATTGCTTTTTCTTTTTGGTTCCCTGCTTGAGTATTTTTTTCTACCCTGTCTTCTAATTTGCTGATCTGATCCTTAGTGTCCTCAAACCTGTTGGTTATTCCTTCCAATGTGTTCTTTATTTCTGCTATGTCATTCCTCGTTTCTGTTTGGTTGTTTTTCATTTCCAATTGGTTGATTTTCATTGCTTCTATATCTTTATTCATATTGTTGAGCTTCCTCATAATCATTACTCTAAACTCTACATCTGATAGCTTGCTTATCTCTATTTCATTTAGCCCTTCTTCTGTAGAATTCTCTTGTTCTTTCACTTGGGATTTGTTTCTTTGTTTCATGATTTGGGCAGTCTCATTAGGGTTTGGAGCCTGCTAAAATCTCCCTGTGGGTATTGCTGTTCTGCCAATAGTGGCTACCTTTGCTGGGTATATATGTATGCAAAGGACCAAGCTGAACATCAATATCTGGTCTTAATTTTGCTGGGTAGAGTTGCAGGCAGGGCAAATATTCAAGTTCTGACAGTTAATCAGCCTCAATTTGCAGTTGCTAGGCACTGGCTCCTCCTGGCTTGGCAGTGTTAAATTCCAATGGGTGGGATAGTTGCTCCCTCCCCCTAGGCTATAGCTGCTTTGATGGGATAACTTGGCTTGAGAATAATGGTTCCTGCAGTATGGGTTAATGGCTTAGCACAGGGACCCAGGCCTCAACCCTCACAGCTCAGTCTCCAGAGCCAACAATCAAGAGCCAGGTCCAAGGCTCAAAGCATTCAGAGGCTGATCTCTGCCTACTGGCTGGTGGTAGTCTTTGGTAGTTAATGAGCCTCAGGAGGCACTTCTCCAAGTAGGGTGGGCTTATTTTCCAGAGGGAGGGCCAGATGCTTCTCCCCACTGGGTTAAAGTCACTTTGATAGGAAAGGGCGGCCTGGGAAAAATGGTTCTTGCAGTGTGGGGGAATGACTCAGCATAGAAGTCCTGATGGCCTCCTCCCAGCTCTCTCCCCAGCTCCACGAACCCCCAACTCTCTTCACAGAGCTCCAGTCCAGTCTGCTCTTCCTCTGTTGGAGCCCAAGGTGAGTGGATGTAGCTGTAATTTAGTGCACTGGCCCTTCAGTTGGGTGTCCATATTCCCAGCACCTCTCTCTGCCATACAGATCCTCTGCTCTGGTGTTTTTCACAGCCAAGCATTATTTGGGCACCTTTCCCTGTTCTGCCACTCTGTGCTGGGGATCCAGCTTGGGGTTTTAACCCAGACTTCTCAGATGGAACTGCTCACTGCTAAGATAGCCCAGTGGGAGCCCAGCCAGCCCTCTCACGCCTCTGCACCTCCTACCAGACTCAGTTTGGGGTCTTCATTCCTGGTTATAAGGGTTCTCTCTAGCTGCTCTTCAGTTGTTTTTTCCAGATGACATTTCTTTACTGTAGTTGTAATTTCAGTTTGTTCCTGGGAGACAGCCTGTGTAGTTCCATTCACTCCACCCCCATTTTCCCTTCTTGTCAAAACTTTCAATGTAAATGGAGTAAATGCTCTGATCAAAAGACATAGTGTAGCTGAATAGATGAGAAAACATTACCTATGTACATGCTGTCTACAAGAGATCCACCTCAGAAAAAAAGATTCACATAGGATGAAAGTGAAGGTATAGAAAAAATATTTCATGCAAATGGAAACAAAAAAATGTTGGGGTTGCAGTACTCATCTCTGACAAAATAGACATCAAAACAAATGCCATGACAAGCGACAAAGAAGGATACTACAGAAGGATACTAATACTAAAAGGATCAACTCAACAAGAAAATATAACACTTGTAAACATATACACACCTTAATATATTAAAAAAACACAAAAAATCTTGGTGGACTTTAAGGGCAAGATCAATAACAATATAATGATAGCAGGGGACGTTAAGAGCCCACTGACATTACTGGATAGATCTTCCAGACAAATAAAATTAACAAAGAAACAGTGACCTTAAACTACACTATATCACATGGATTTAATTGATATTTACAGAACACTTCATCCAAAAGTGGAAGAATATACATTATTCTCAAGTGCACATGGAACATTCTCAAAAAAAAAAAAAAAAGACCACATGTTAAGACGCAAAATAAGTCAACAAATTCAAGAACATTTAAATCATATCAAGCATCAGAGATAAACCACAGAACTTATGCGCATGTATGCATAAGTGATGGACATGGACAACAAAGCTGGGGACAGGGTGGGGGGATGGGGAGGAGGGTGTCAATGGGGAAAAAAGGAGAAACATCTGTAACAAAAATAAATAAATAAATAAATAAATAAATAAATAAATAAAAATAAATCATATCAAGCATCTTTTTAGATCACAATGGCATGAAACTAGAAATCAACTATAATAAAAAAAAACTCAAAACATTCAAACACATGGAGGCTAAATAGTATGTTATTAAACAATGAATGGATTACCGAGGAGATGAAGGAAGAAATAAAAAACTACCTGGACACAAATGAAAATGAACACACAACCCCAAATCTATGGGACACGCCAAAAGCAATCCTGAGAAGGAAGTTGATAGAATTACAGGCCTATCTCAAGAAACAAGAAAAATCTCTAAGAAGCTACCTAACCCTACAACCAAAAGAACTAGAAAGAGAACAACAAGAAAAGCCCAGAGAAAGTAGAAGGAAGGAGATAATAAAGATTAGAGTGCAAATAAATTACATGGAGACTAATAAAACAATATAAAAGATCAATGAAACCAAGAACTGGTTCTTTGAAAAGAAAAAAAGATTGATGAATCTTTGGCTAGACTTATCAAGAAATAAAGATGGAGCACCCAATTAAATAAAATCAGAAATAAAACAGGTGAAGTAACAACTAGCACAACAGAAATATAAATGATTGTAAGAAAATACTATGAACAACCATATGCCAACAAACTGGACAACCTGGGCAAAATGGACACATTCTTAGAAACATAAAATCTTCCAAAACGCAATCACGATGAATCAGAAAACCTAAATAGGCTGATAACAACTAATGAAATGGAAGCAGTAACAATAATAATAAAAACTCCCAGCGAACAAAAGTTCTGGATCTAATGCCTTCACAGGCAAGTTTTACCAAATATGTAAAGAAGAATTAATATCCATTCTTCTCAAACTATTCCAAAAAATTCAAGAAGAGGGAAGATACCAAAGCTCTTTTTACAAGGCCAGCCATGTACTAATTCTAAAACCAGATAGAGAGAGTACAAAGAAAAACAATTACAGGCCAATATCCCTGATGAACATAGATGCTAAAATTCTCAACAGAATATTAGCAGATCAGATCCAGCAATACAGTCAAAAGATCATACACCATGACCAAGTGGGATTTATTCCAGGGATGCAAGGCTGGTATAATATTCACAATTCAATAACCATGATACATCACATAAACAAAATGAAGAATAAAAATCACATCATTATATCAATAGATGCAGAAAAAGCATTTGAAAGAATCCAACATCAATTTATGATAAAAACTGTCAGCAAAGTGGGAATAGAGGGATCATACCTCAACATAATAAAGGCCATATATGAAAAACTGACAGCCAACATCATAATAAATGGGCAAAAAGTAAAAGTGTTTCCCTTAGGATCAGGAACAAAACAAGGATGTCTACTTTCACCATGTTTATTCAACATAGTACTGGAAGTCCTAGCCACAGTGATTAGACAAGAAGAAGAAATAAAAGGCATCCAAATTGTAAAGGAGAAAGTAAAACTGTCATTATTTGTAGATGACATGATATCGTACATAGAACATCTTAAAGACTCCACCCACAATCCACATCATAAAACTGCTAGATTTAACAAATGAATTCGGCAAAGTTGCAGGACACAAAATTAATTTATAGAAATTGGTGGCATTTTTATGCACCAATAATGAACTCTCAGAAAAATAAACTAAAAACACCAGTCATATTTACCATTGAAACAACAACAAAAAATAAGATTCCTGGGAATAAACTTAATCAAGGAGGTAAAAGACCTGTATTCTGAAAACTATAGGACATTAAAAAAGGAAATAGAGGAAGATTAAAAAAAAAGTGGAAACACATGGGACTACATCAAACTCAAAAGCTTCTGCACAGCAAAAGAAACAACCATCAAAGCGGAAAGGCAACCCACTGTATGGGAGAGCATAATTGCCAATGATACATCAGATAAGGGATTAATTTCCAAAATATATAGAGTGCTCATACAACTCAACAAAAGGAAGACAAGAACCCAATTAAAAAATGGGCAGAGGAACTAAGTAGACACATCTCCAAACAGGACATACAAATGGCCAAGAGACATATGAAGAAATGCTCAACAGCACTAATCATCAGAGAGATGCAAATTAAAACAACAATGAGGTATCACCTCACACCTGTCAGAATAGCCGCTATCAACAAAGCATCAAACAACAAGTGTTGGCGAGGGTGTGGAGAAAAGGGGACTCTAGTACACTGCTGGTGGGAATGCAGACTGGTGCAGCCACTGTGGAAAACACTATGGTGTTACCTCAAAAAGTTAAAAATTGAATTACCATTTGACCCAGTGATCCCACTCCTAGGAATATATCCTAAGAAGCCTGAAGCACCAGTCAGAAATAATATATGTACCTCCATGTTCATAGCAGCACTATTTACAATCGCTAAGATCTGGAAACAGCCCAAGTGTCCATCAGTAGACGAATGGATAAAAAAGCTGTGGTACATATACACAATGGAGTACTATGCAGCTGTAAGAAAGAAAGATCTCTTATCCTTTGAGATGACATGGAGGGACCTGGAGAGTATTATCCTAAGTGAAACAAGTCAAGCAGAGAAAGACAAATATCATATGATCTCACTTATTTGTGGAATATAATGAACATAACAGTCTGAGGAACAGGGTAGTCCCAGAAACATGGAAGTAGGGTACAGGCTGACAACCCTCAGAAGAGGGGGTGGGGGGGAGGGAAGAGATAAACCACAGAACTTATATGCATGTACGCATAATTGATGGACATGGACAACAAAGCTGGGGATGGGGTGGGGGGGATGAGGATGAGGGTGTCAATGAGGAAAAAAGGAGAAACATCTGTAACAAAAATAAATTAATAAAAAAAAATAACATATAAAAAAAAAGGTGGAAACATGTACTGTGTTCGTGGATTGGAAGAGTTAACATAATTAAGATGTCCATACTACCCAAAGCAATCTACAGATTCAACACAATCCCTATTAAAATACCAATGACATATTTCACAGATCTAGAACAAACATTTCAAAAATTTGTATGGAACCAATAAAGACACTGAATAGTCTCATCAATCTTGGGAAAGAAGAACAAAGTTAGAGGGATCACAATACCACATATCAAACTATACTACAAAGCTATTATAATCAGAACAGCCTGGTACTAGCACAAGAACAACCATATAGACCAACAGAACAGAACGGAGACCCAAGAAACTGACTGATGCCAATATGCTAAATTAATATTTGACAAAGGAGGCAAGAGCATACAGTGGAATAAAGATGGTCTCTTCGGCCCTGGCTGGTTTGGCTCAGCTATTAGAGTGTCAGCCTGTGGTCATGGGTTGGATTCCTGGTCAAGGACATGTACTTGGGTTGCAGTTTCGATCCCCAGCCCAGGGGATTGAAATGTGATTTTTATTCTGGTTGGGGTTGTGCAGGAGGCAACCAATTAATGTGTTTCTCTCACATTGATGTTTCTCTGTCTCTCTCTCATCCTCCCTTCCACTCTATCTAAGAAAATAGAAAAATATCCTCAGATGAGGGGAAAACAAACAAAAAAAACTATAGTCTCTTCAATAAATCGTGTTGGGAAAGTTGAGCAGGTACATGCATAAAACAAACAAACAACAAAAAAAAACTAGACCATCAACTTACACCATACACAAGAATACACTCAAAATGGGTAAAAGACCTAAATGTAAGTCATGAAACCCTAAAAATCCTAGATGAGATGTAGGCAGTAAAATCTCAGACATCTCACATAATAGTATGTCTACCAATACATCTCCTAGGGAAAGAGTAACAAGGGAAAAAATAAACAAATGGGACTACATTAAACTGAAAAGCTCTGCGCCACCAACTAAATGAAAAGAAACCACCAACTAAATGAAAAGGGATACCACTGTATGGGAGAACACATTTGCCAATGATATATCTGATGAGGAGTTAATTTCTAAAATACACAAAGAACTCATACAACTCAACAAAAGGAAGACAAACAATCCAGTTAAAAAATGGGCAGAGGACCTGAATAAACACTTCTCCAAAGAGGACATACAGATGGCCAATAGACATATTTAAAAATGCTGAGTGCCACTAATCATCACAGAGATGCAAATTAAAACTATAATGCGGTATCACCTCACACCTGTCAGAATGGCTACTATCAATAGATCAGCAAAAAAGTGCTGGCAAAGATGTGGAGAAAAGGGAACCCTAGTACACTGCTGGTGGAAATGCAGACTGGTGCAGCCACTATAGAGAACAGTATGGAGTTTCCTTCCAAAAAGTGAAAATGGAACTGCCATTTGACTCACCGATCCCACTTCTAGGAATATATCCTAAGAATCCCGAAACAGCAATCAGGAAGAATATATGCACCCCTATGTTCATAACAACATTATTTACAACAGCTCAGATCTGGAAACAGCCCAGTGCCCATTAGTAGATTAGTGGGTAAAAAATGTGGCACATTTATACACTGGAATACTATGCAGCTGTAAAAAAAAGTAGGAGCTCTTACCCTTTGCAACAGCATGGATGGACCTGGAGATTATTATACTAAGCAAAATAAGCCAGTCAGAGAAAGGCAAGAATCACATGATCTCACTTATTTGTGGAATATAATGAACAAAATAAGCTGATGAACAAAATAGATCCAGAGACATGGAGGAAGGGAACAGGCTGACAAACCTCAGAGGGAAATGAGGTGGGGGAGCAAGAAGAGATAAACTAAAGGCCTCATATGCATATAGGCATACTCAATGGGCACAGACACAGTTTGGTGAAGGCAGTGGGGGCCAGGAGTGGGGAGAAGGGTGTCAGTGGAGAAAAAAGGAGAACATCTGTAATACTTTTAACAATAAGATAACTTTTTTTAAAAAAAAGGGAGGAATACTTGGATTTTGAGGATTATTAGACAGAGTCTGAATTGGCATTGATGCCTGCTGATCTAAATCACCACTGTGCCTTCCCTGCTAAACTGGGGTTAGAAGTGACCTTGGAGTAAATGGGGTCCTGGTCCAGCTCACAGTGGGTTGACTCGGTCCATAGACCTACCTAGTGGTCATTTCCCCAATCTTGAATTAACTGTGAAACTGCGCATACTTTTTAACTGGCACAAAACTCACCTGTGGCATAACAGTTTTTGCAATGGAAAGGCCAAGTGGAAACCTCAAAAACACCTTCCTTCCTTAGGAAAGATAGTAAATCAAAATACCTCAGAAATCAAGGTCACCCTCAAAGCCTTAAAGAATAAAAGGTTGGTTGTCTCAGTCATATCCCATTTAATCTGCCAATCTGACCCCTACAAAAGCCAGATGGAGTATTCCCTGGCAGTCACTGTGCTGAATGTTGGTATCTCTGCATGGTAACACAGCCTCTGGCACACATATATGACCACTGATCTAGGAAATGTGTTATTTTCCATCCTTCTCAGAAAGAAGGATTACAAGCAGTTCATAGTCACATGGACAGGAAAAAAATACACATTTCAGTCTTTCCGGGACTATATTAACTCCCCTGTCTTCTGTCACATTATAGCTGAAAGGGACCTGGATATTCTACAGAATCAGACAGTGGTTCTCTATATTGATGACATAGTGCTAATCAGACCAGAGGCAGAAGAGAAGGCAAGTAGATGGAGGTCTTGATAAGGTCCCTTCAATCTAGAAGACAGGAGGTAAGCCTTTGAGGGTTTAAGAGCCTGTTACACTGTGAGGTGTTCAGGGGTCCAGAGGGCTAGGCACACTGGGATATCCTACAACTAAGAAAAAGCATAAAGCTTAGTAAGCCTTGCTAGGTAGCATATTCCATGCTTGGAAATACTGTTCTACCCCATCTACCAGATGGTGTGGAAGGCTGCCAGATGGGGCCAGAGCAGGTAAGGACCCTGCAGGAGGTGCTGGCTGTGGTATGAGCAATCATGCTGCTTGGGCCTTCTGAACTAGCAGACCATATTTACTAGAGGTCCCATGATGGGAAGAAATGTCATGGGGAATTTATGGCAAGCCCATTAGAGATTCACAATGTAGACCCCTCAGGTTCTGGAGCAAGGCTTTGCACAATTTTAAGTAAAGAAGTGCCTTTCAGGAAGGTGGTCTTGGTAGACTTGATGTGTCTGACCATAGGACTTAGGTAACCCTGAGTCAGAACTGTTCACGGCGACCTCTCAAACTATGTTGAACCCATTGGGTCAAATGGTTGGGGATGGGATGCAAGCAGCGATCCTTCCCAAGAGAGCTCAGACATATCCATCCAGGATTGGACCCAGGCTGTGCCAGAGAATACAAGTTGCCTAAGTTGCTGAGAATTAGGAGGAGGAGACTTTGGATATTTGAGGAGAGGATTAGGGAGAAACACACATTTAGGAGAGTGGAGGGAGAATGGACTAGAGAAATGTGGCACTTTCAGGCAACACTGAGAGCCTGCTTGAAATGTATGTCACTTTGTGAAAAAATGCATGAGTCTGCATTTTTCTCCACTCACATTCAGTTGCCTGGGTGCAGGTGGAGTATATATTACCAGGGTTGGGATCGAACTTCTATGAACAACAGAAGGAGACAAGGGCATGTGAAGGAGTGGAAGGTGTAAGTCAGAGAGTTAGGACACAAAATAAGTCTTAACAAAGTCAAGAAGGTTAAAATTTCATCAAGCGTCTTCTCAGATCACAATGGCATGAAACTAGAAATCAACTACAATAAAAAAGAAACTCAAAAACATTCGAACATAATGATACACTGAGAAACCCAATGGGTGCAGAAGGGAACATGCAGTGAGTGATGTAAATGGATTGGAAGTCTGCATGGGGTTGAATGGGTCAATGGCACCAGTTTAAAAAAGTGAGCTGGAAAGATGGGTGATTAAGTGGGAAGCTCAAATTTCTGAGCCTGCCAGAGGATGGGGGTCAGGTTAGAAGCCAGCAGAGGCTCCTGAAGTGCTGACAGATTGAATGATCAGGAGAGCACTACCGGGTCAGTTGCTAGGAATCTCACCTTCTCAAGGAACACAGAAGCTCTTAAACTGACCTGTAGTTACCACTGGGTCTAGGAAGCCTTATGACATGAAACCTTCAACCCAGCCCTGACACTGCCTGTGGACTTCCTTGACACTGGATTGGGGACTTGGTGTGTGGGCTATTTGTTGTCATCTTTGCACTGGTGACAGACCCACCATCACTAAACCATGCACTTACCTCATAGGACTTATCTGAGAATCAAATGAGCTAATATGTGTAAAGTCCTCCAAATAGTGACTGGCATATAACTAAATCTTAATAGGTATTAAACATCACTATCTAGAAAATTAAAACACAAGGAAAAATATATATTCCATAATAGGGCTGGGGGTTTTAGAGAACAATAGGGAATGGCTGTTGATGGGTACAAGGGTGGTTTTTTGGGGAGGGGGGAGTAGGTTATAAAATATGGTAAAATTAGATTGTGGTGATAGTTGCACAAATGGGTGGATATACTAAAAATCATAGCATTATATACTTTAAAAGGCCAAATATGTTATGTGAATTATATCTCAATCAATAAGATCGTTTTGTTGTAGGTTTAGGTAGTTTTCTTAGAGATTTTTCTTGTTTCTTGAGGTAGGCTTGTAATTGTATGAACTTCCTTCTCAGGACTGCTTTTGCTATGTCCCATAGATTTGGGGTTGTTGTGTGTTCATTTTCATTTGTGTCCAGGTAGTTTTTGATTTCGTCCTTCATCTCATTGGTAATCTATTCATTGTTTAATAGCATGCTATATAGCCTCCATGTGTTCGAATGTTTTTGAGTTTCTTTTTTATTGTAGTTGATTTCTAGTTTCATGCCATTGTGATCTGAGAAGACGCTTGATGAAATTTTAACCTTCTTGACTTTGTTAAGACTTATTTTGTGTCCTAACATGTGGTGTATCTTTGAGAATGTTCCATGTGCACTTTAGAAGAATGCATATTCTGCAGCTTTGGGGTGAAATCTTCTGTAAATATCAATTAAATCCATCTGATACAGTGTGTCCTTTATCCAGTGATGTCAGTGAGTTGTCAAAGTCCCCTACTATGATTGTATTGTTGTCAATCTCTCGCTTAAAGTTCTCTATGCAGTTTTAAAGTATATTTTGGTGTTTCTATATTGGGTGCATATATGTTTACTAGGGTTATATCCTCTTGTTGGATCAATCCCTTTAACAGTATGTATTGTCCTTCTTGTTCTCTTGTTATGGCCTTCATATTTATGTCTATTTTATCAGATATGAGTATTGCAGCCCCAGATTTTGTTTGTTTGTCTGTTACCACTTGCATGGACAAAACTTTCCAATCCTTCACTTTCATCCTGTATAAATCCTTTGTTCTGAGGTGGGTATCTTGTAGACAGCATATATATGGGTCATGTTTTCTTATCTAATCAGCTGCCCCATGTTTTTAGATTGGAGCATTTAGCCATTTACATTTAAGGTTATTATTGATAGGTACTTATTTGTTGCCATTTTTATTCTTTATGCCAGTGTTTCCCCTCCCCTCTAGTTCTTCTTACAACAGTCCTTTTAGTGTTTCTTGCAATACTTATTTGGTGGTAGTAAACTCCTTTAGCCTGTGTGTGTGTGTGTGTGTGTGTGCGTGCGTGCGCGCGCTCTTCATTTCACCTTCAATTTTGAATGATAGCCTTGCTGGATAAAGTAGTTTTGGATTCAGACTCTTACTTTTCATTACTTTGTGTACTTCATGCCACTTCCTTCTGGCCTGCAGTATTTCTACTGAGAAATCAACTGACAGTCTAATGGGAGCCCCCTTGTAGGTAACTTTCTGACTCTCTCTTGCTGCCTTTAAGATTCTTTCTTTGTCTTTAACATTTGCCATTTTAATTATGATGTGTCTAGTTGTGAGTATTTTGGGGTTCCTCTTGACTAGGACTCTCTGTGTTTCCTGGACTTGTGTGATTTTTTTTTTCAGGTTAGGGAAGTTTTCTGTCATTATTTCTTCAAACAGGTTCTCTATTCCTTTCTCTAATTTTTCTCATTCCAGTACCCCTGTGATGTGAATGATTTTACATCTCATATTGTCCCAAAGTTCCCTTAAACTCTCCTCCTGTTTTTTAAATTTTTTCCATTTGCTGCTCTAAATGGGTGTTTTTTTCTACCTTGTCTTCTAACTCGCTGATTCAGTCCTCGGCTTCTTCTAATATACTATTGAATCCTTCCAGGGTATTCTTTATTTCAGCTATGTTATTCTCCATTTCCACTTGATTCTTATTTATAGCTTCTACCTCTTTTTTATGCTATGTAGCTTCCACTGATTTCTTTATACTTCTCATTAAGTTGCCTGTAATTCTCACTAAGTTGTTTGAGCACCCTTAAAACCATTACTTTGAATTCTTTATCTGACAAATTGCTTGCCTCCATTTCATTTAGTTCCTTTTCTGGTGATCCCTCATTTTCTTTCATTTGGGGATTATTTCTTTGTCTTACCATTTTAGCAGTCTGGTAGTTTGGGGCCAGGTGAGGCACACTGGGTTGTGTTGGCAGGTGGGTGCATCCAGGGGTGTCAGGTCATGGCAGGCTGGATCTTAGGTACAGTCCAGTCATCTGGGGGTCCTGGTGGTTCTTGGCGGTGGTGGTGGTGGGGCTGATGGCTCATGGTATTGGTGGCAGCTTTTGGAAGCAGTGTCAGCAGGGGTGGTGTCTCTTGGCTGCAGCAGGGCCTATGGGGTTATTGGCTCTGGGCTGGTGCAGGGCCACTGGGGCCAACACCTCTCATCTTCTCCAGGTCTTAGAGGACTGAGGGCTGGCAGCTTGTGTCCTTGTTTCGTCAAAGGTGCTGCTGGGGTGCTTGGGTCCAGCAGGGGTGTGGCTGGCATGTGTGGGTCTGGCAGGGGTGAGGCTGGAGTGCGCAGGTTTGGGAGAGGCAGGGCTGGCATGTCTAGGTCCTGCTGGGGGTGGGGATGGTGTTCCCAGATCCTCGGGGTGTGGAGTTGGTGTACACTGCTCCCTTGCAGTGGGTCTGCCAGGTGTGGCTCGGCTCCTGCGGTGCCACAACTGCTGGGTGCAGTTGTCTCAGCAGCATGGCTACTGTGTATAGGCCAGTAGTGTAGCAGGAAAGGTTGCTGGTCCAGTAGTGTTGGGAATGCTCATGGTCTTGTGGGCTGGGCCCTGGGCTGGGCCCTCCCCACTCCCCACTGCTACCTACTAAGGAGGACCCAACGGATCTTCCAAAATGGTGGTGCTTTCTAGCTCCAAGCAGGGAGAAGCACCTTGCCAGGCAGCGCACAGTGGTAGCTGGCAGCTCCCCCACCTACAGCACTGGAACGAACAGCGCTAATTTCCCACACTGCCAAGCAATTGCTTACTCACACTCACACCCAATCACATTCTCTCTCACACATGCTCACTCACTCACACACTCACCCTCATTCCAGTCTTGCTCTCCACCATCTTCTGCCTCCAAGTATTTCCTTTTTACCAATGCATGGTTACCTGTGTAAGCAGCCATAGTTCTTCGCAGTAGGACTACAGGTTCACAACTGAGTATACTTGCCCCACCTTTGCAGAGACTGCTTCTCATTCAGTCAGTAAGTTCTGGATCTGAGAACAAGCTCAGGTCCAAAAACTGGACAAGGTTTCAGGACTTTAATCATGCAATAAAACTTATATATACATTTTTAGCCTTATGATAATCTTTGATTTTTAAAAGTTGTTTGTGTAAAGTGTAGTATTATATTAGCCCTCTTCCTGGTTATCTGAGGTGGGGGGTTTGTTGGGGGGGGGTGTAGGGGCTCCCCTAGTGGTCACTCTAACCTTGTCTTCATTGAGATCATTGAACCCACCTTGATTCTAATGTTCTAGTGCTGCCACCTGCCTCTATTATTTTGGACAATTACAATCTTCATTACTATGTCAGGGAGCCCCATTGTGACAGTTTTTTTTTTTTCATCAGCCCTGGCTTGCAAAGGATAGCCCCACAGTTCTGGACCCCTGTCACAGTTCTCTCCTCTTCACATGGAACACAGCTTGTGGGTGTTCTGCTTAATCTGATATGCCTTCATTTAATGTGGCCCATCACCTTTTTCAAGCTTCCAAGAGCCATCCTCACAGTGTCTTAACATCTGTCAGAGTATTAAATCCTGCACCACAGGAGAGTTTTTGCAAGTTGATAAGCTCTCACTTACCCAAATGGATGATCGACTACTTTTGATCCATCCCATATGTTTTCTGCCAGCTCCCGCCAGCATGGATTACTCAGATTCTGCAGCTCCTTTGGTGTAGAGTTCCTCTCCTGCCCTGGAAGACCCAGGAATCCTCAGTTGGGCTGTTCTGGAACTTGACTCTTGTACTGGTATGGTTGCCAGGATAGGAGAGTTGATCCTGAGGGCTGTGAACATTGTCTTGCAAAGCACCTGTCTCATTTCAGGCCTCTGAAACTCTTTAAGCAAGAGAAGGAATCTGTTTTTTAATAAGGGGAAGTGGACCACTTCTGTAGACCCAGTGGGTTCAGGGTTCTCAATCGTATTTATCCAAATATTCCAAGCCTAAGCCTCAGGTGTCCTACTTCTTTTATATTAGGTCCTGACCCTGCACAGACATGTGCTAGGGCTGAGAACCCAACCTTCTCTGAAGCTCTGCTCCTGTTAAGATTAAGTTCTGAGACTCATCCTCCTCTTTGTCTACTCTCCAGCTATAGGAGATCGAAGATTTCATTAAACTCTGCTAAAGAGTTCCTCTAGATCTCATGTTTTGTCCTAAATTGGTAATGAATCAATTGCCCTGAGTTTCTCATTATTTCTTCTTAAGGAACTTATATGCTTCGCAACTACCATCCTGTTCCATTGTCTTTCTAGTTAACATTTTTATCTTGCCTCTCAAGCACCATTCAATATTGCACCGGCCAGTGCATTGTATTCCCATTGTATCCCAGCCCAGTTCAGTGCCAGTGAAAGTTTTAGCAATTGAACTGTTACAGCATCTCAAGAGTTGCCCATACTTCCCTTACAACTAGTGATGGGGTCCTTGTTGCCAGCCTGCCAGCAAGGAATTTAGCTCAAAAATCCCATTTTACTGTCTACTTCCTAGGGCCACTCCAATCTTTGATTGTTCTCTTCACACAGAGAAATGTAGCATTGCATGCTAGAGGTTTATTGGGAAATGCTCCTGAGAGACACATGTATGGAGGTGAGGCCGACAGAACTGAGTAGAGGGAGAAGCTGACCTATAATGCAGTTGCAACTAAGGCCTCAGGCAACCCTACATGGTACTCTGGAGCTGAACTGGAGAATATACCTTTGTGTCCCTGCACCAGTTAGTCTTTGGTTAGGGAAGTAGCTTTGGGCAAGGAGGTGCTCTGTGGCTGAGGGCATTTTCCAGTTAGGGACATGGCTGTGAACAGCAGCTGGGAGTGTGTGGGGATTTGGGCAGAGCACAGTATGCACTAGGCCTTATCACCCATGGAGTCCTTTCACTCTCTTCTGTTTTATCAGTTCTACCTTCTCTATTGTCTCATTCTCATCAGCATACAATTATGCCAGTAAAGCCTTCCATTAAAAAGATGACCTTCTGTCCAGGCTCAGCTGAGGTTGAGAAGTCAATTAAAAGTAAGCCAGAATAGCCCTGGCTAGTTTGACTCAGCAGTAGAGTGTTGGCCTTCAGACCTAAGGGTTGAGGGTTCGATTCCCAGTCAAGGGCATGTTCCTCGGTGAAATCCCTGGCCCTGGTCAGGGTTGTGTGGTAGGCAATAAATTGATGTGTCTCTCTCATATAGATGTTTCTTTGTCTCTCTTCCTCCCTCCCTCCCTTCAACTCTATCTAGAAATCAATGGAAAAGTATCCTCTGGTGAGGATTAACAACAACATAAAAGTAAGCCAGAATGAAAGGAAGAGTCAAGCCTTTAATCATTTGATACAGAAGCAAGAGGCTAAACTGGAGAAATGCCACCTGTCTGCCCATTCTATTCTCCCTCATAGAACATGCCAGTAGAGGGTCAGATGGTTAAGGGTTGGGGGACTTCTAACTGACCCACTACTGAAAGAGCCCCAGAACCAAAAGGCTTCTGAAGTTTTCTCAGCCCTAGGGCTAGGGAGAGGGTGAGGGGGGAAGGGCTGGGAGTGGAAAAGTACTAAGTACTGAGTCAGAGTGGAGAAAGTCTTTGAAGTTCCAGTCACCTGAGAAAGGCTTCAGTCAAAGACCTCAGATAACAAGGCTTTTAATGGAGGTGCCTGGGTTAGGACTATGGATTTGTGTAACAGCATGGCCTGTCAGAGGAGCCTGAGGCTTGACTGAAACTCCCCTCAGACGCTGCAGTGCACTGGCTGTACACCAAGTCAGATTTGAGGAGAGAGCTTTCCCTGGGGAGGCCTGAAAGAGAAGACCTTTGTAATTGCCTATGATCAGCTTTGAAAGATCATACATAGGTTTTTAGCCAGGAGCTCCATTTCTCTGCTTCTCCCCTAGCAAAACTCTGAGAAACTCGTTTCTGCTTATTCTTCCCAGTTCCTCTCCTCTCATTCTGCCATGAATCCAATTTCGTTATCATTTTGTTGCCAAAGAGCTGCCTGAGTCTCTGAGGGGGCTCTCCCCTCCTCGACTCTTGTCATGCTTGTGAGAAAGAATTCAGACAAGTGACAGAAAGCAGTGTTGAAACAAAGCAAGCAAACTTATTCAAGAAGCAAAGCAAGTGAATTTATTAAGAATACACTTGGGCCTGACTGGTGTAGCTCAGTGGATTGAGCATCAACCCATGGACTGAGAGGTCCTGGTTCAATTCCCAGTTAGGGCACATGCCTGGGTTGCGAGCTTGATCCCCAGTGGGGGACATGCAGGAGGCAGCCAATTGATGTGTCTCTCTCACATCAATCTATCTCTCTCTCTAAAAAAAAAAAAAAAAAAATCAACAAAAACATATTTTTAAAAGAATACACTTGACATAAAGCACAAGCAGACAACTCAGCTAGTCTGAGTGCCCTGCCTGGTTGGGGTTCAAGGGTTTTATACTATTTTCTCTTTCACTTATTCCACCCAATCTCATTGGCTTCCTTGCACCCAGAAAAATGTCTAGCAGAGAATGGTACACTTTAAATAGTTGTAGAACAATGAGGAGATGAGTTGGGCAAAATCCAGCTTGCAGTAGATTGAAGAGTAAATGTGAAGTGAGAAACATTTTTACAGATTTGATTATGACGAGGAGGCAAGAAATCAGGCATTTGCAGGTGAGGGGGAACAGGGAGGAGTACTTTTAAAAGGTAGAGTCTTGGTGTGTTTAAATGATGGTGGATAGTAGCCAAGAAAGGGGTAGGCTGAATATCCAAGGTATTCTGAATAAATGACCAATTACTGAGTGGTAGTTAGATGTAAATGGAAGAAAGAGCATGAAGCATGTGTTAGGAGCTGGGCCACCTAGGTGACTCTCTTCTCTGAGCCAGCAGAATCTCTATAGGACATATAGTTATGCTAGAGAGCAATCATTTTCAGCAAAACCCATGTTCTAAGAAGTGAAAAAACATTTGGTATGATTTCTCCCCATTTCACCATTCCTGGTCCTGCACATTTTCTTCTTTACTGCTGCTGCTACTTTGGTCTTAGAGAGATAAAGGTGAAAATGAAGTGAACTTACTATTTTTGAGCCTCTATTAGATGACAGGACACTGTGCCAGTGTTTGCTTGTGTGTGGGTGGGGTGGGGTGGGGTGGGGAGGGGTTGTTTAACCTGCATAACAGTAGGTGTTTATGTTTCCATTTTAAAAAGAAACAAAGAGACAGGAGAGCCTGCTGGAAACTATTCAGTGACAGAGAGGATAAGGTAGGAGAGGAAGGTGATGGGTAAATAATAAATTAGGAGGTGGAGAGAAGCAGGGGGAAACTCTAGAGTAGATTGTATCAACACAGATTTGAGGGAATCAAAGCTCCCACCAAAAAGGTGGCTCACTTTGTGCATGCTTTCTATTCTTAAGCCTCCTGACACCAAGTGTTTGCAGCACATTTAAAATGGGGGATGCAGTAGTGTGTGACAATGTATGTTGTTCTGGATTCTCAAGAAAGAAGAAGCTACTGCTGGGCTGTTAGGACAGATAAATTGCATATCTATTTAACAACAACAACAAAAACAACAAAATGACAGCAAAGAGATAAACCTCACGGTGCTCAAGGATAGTATAGTATGCTTGAGAGAGTTCTAGCCTGTAATTACATTCTATGATATGTTCTAAGGTTGTATTTATTTAGTACCAAAATGTGTTGTACATTGAGTGAACTTCACTTGGGTCTCACCATCCCACTAAATGGGATCATTTAGTTAAAGTTCTCTAGTCTGTAGCAGTAATGAAGGCAGTGGGTTCTCCCTGAGACCCAACTGGCTTTTGATACATGTACTTTTAGGAACTCTGCTGGGGAACATACCTCTAAATAATTTCAGTCTACTGTAATTGACAATACTATATGATAAAAAACTATACTTAAGTGAATCAAGCAACAGTAGACATGTACATCTTTCAGTTTTAGAAGTCAGTGCACAGAGGATGAGACAAGTGGGTAGAATATATAATATGTCATTGCACACACTAGAAGTATTATTTAGGGACAGTTATTGTGACTTGAGAAAGTCAGTGGTGGAGGAACAATAAAAGCTACATGTGCAAGGGTGGGGACAGCCATGACAGTAGGGAATGGATGCATTAAAGTCTCTAACCACCTCCAAGGCATAATGTTCTGTTCCCCAAAATTTTTCTTTAAAAAACAGTTTTATTGAGGTATGCTTTACCAATAAATTGTACATATTTAAAGTGTATAATTTGATGTTTTTATGTATGTATACATCTGTAATACAATCACCATAGTCATGAAATGAACATATCCACTATCCCCACAGCTCACCTCCAATGTATTTTCATAGAGTTGTTCATAGTATTTGCTTATAACCCTTGTAATGTCTGCTGAGTCTGCAGTGATAGCCCCTTTTTTATTCCTGATATTGGTAAGTTGTGTCTTTTCTCATTTTTGTCAGACTTTTTAGAGGTTTATAAATTTTATTGATATTTTCAAAGGAACAGCACTGATTTTCCCTATTGTTTTTCTGTTTTCAACTTTGGTGATTTCTTCTCTGATCTTTGTTTCCTTCCTTCTTTTGTGTTAGGATTATTTTGTTCTTTTTCTAGTTTCTTAAAGTGGAAGTTTACATTATGATTTGAGATCTTTCCCTTTTTCTAATATAAGCACTGAGTGCTATCAATTTCCCTCTAATCACTACATTGGTGCATCCCACAAATTTTGATATATTCTACTTTCATTTGTAATTTCCCTTGGGATTTTCTCTTTGGTTTATGAACAACTTAGAAGTATATTAATCTCCAAGCATTTCAAATTTTCCTATTTTTCTCTTAATGAGTTCTAGTTTAATTCCATTATGTTTAGAGAACATACCTTATATGAATTCAATTCTTTCAAGTTTGTTAAAAGGTGTTTTATGGCTCAAATGGTCTATCTTGCATTTTTATTACTAATTAGCATTTAGTGTATACCATTCCATTTGTCATCTCTTAAATAGAAATAAAACCATGACTTAAAAGAATAGAAAAATTACAGTCTCAGAGTGACTAAGATTTTGGAGAGAAGATTTATGGCCTATTTTCTGTCATGGGAAAGAACTAGATTCATGGCACCTTTGCGACACTAGTGAGCTAAGCCTTTCTTAAGAATTTACAGACTTCCAGTCTAGATGGCAGCATAGGTAAACATGGTACTCTCTTCCTCCCACAACCACATCAAAATTACAACTAAACTACAGAACAAACATCCTTAAGAACTGCCTGAAATCGAGCTGAATGGAAGTCCTACCACTATGAAATTAAAGAAGAGGCCACATCAAGACTGAGAGTTGGAGGTTGGATAAAAATCAGGTGGGCTACCTCGGCTGGGAAGGTCCTCCCTGAGGAGCAAGGGGTCCCCATCCCACACCAGGCACCCCAGCTCAGGGTTCCGGTACCAGGAAGAGAAGTCCCCATAATGTCTGGCTGTAAAGACCAGTGGGAATTGAGGCTGAGGCTTCAGGAGTCCCAAGCAGTTCCTCTTAAAGGGCCCACACATGGACTTACTCAGACTTGCTCCCTCTGAGCTCCAGCATAGAGGGAAGGCAGCTTGAAAGGCACCAGAGACACACGGGGAAGAACTGAGTTGTTTGGCATCAGGGCAAGGGCTGGAGAGGCAGCTTTCTCCCAGACAGATGTGCTGGTGGAGGCCAGTGTTCCTTTGGTGAGCCCTTCCCCCACAAGGCCAGTAGACGGCTCCATATCTGGGACTCCAGCAACCTGGCTTACACTGTTTGCCCCACCCTGGTGATACCCTGAGGCCCTGCCCCACCTAACTTTTGGGTCCACCAATAGCTTTACCATAGGATTGGTCTATTTGGGCTCCTGCTTCAGATTTTCCTAAATTCTCTCAAACAAGCAGCGTCTGGCCACAGCGAGCTCCATACTTCTTGCTAAGTGGCCCCAGGCCTGGCACTAGAAGCAGCCAGCCTTGGTTCACAGCTTGATTTTGCCTCGGCACCTCCAAGCCCAGCACAAGAAGCAGCCATCAGCAAATCACTTTGTAGCTTATGTCTGGTGGCCCCAGGTAGAACACAGGCAATGGCTGACCTTGCCCCAGAGCCAGCACACCCAGTGGACAGCTACAGACCATAGCAAAGCATCACCACCCAAACACCTCCACAAGTGACACACTCAAGGAGTCGATTCAGTGGGCACTAGAGCCCTGCTGAAGTAAGTCTTGCTCTGTGTGGTGGGCCCTGCACAACTGATCATCCAAGGTAATCAGAGGTCAGTGGATAGTGGGCACAGCCAGTCCTTGCAGCTGATTAGCCTGAGCAAAATGCTCCCATTGATGTGCCAACAGCAACCAAGACTCAATTACAACAGAAAGGTGTACAGTCCACATGAGGGATACACCTTGAGGGCCCAGCAGTGTGACCAGGGAGGCTGTGCCACTGGACCCTACAGGACACTTACTATAACAGGCCACCCTAGGAAGCCTAACAGACACAGAAACTCTGCCTAATACATAGAAACAAACACAGGGAGGCAGCTAAAATGAGGAGACAAAGAAACATGTCCTAAATGACAGAAAAGAACAAAACTCCAGGAAAAGAACTAAAGGAAATGGAGATAAGCAATCTAACAGATGCAGAGTTCAAAACATTGCTTATAAGGACACTCAAGGAGCTTAATGAGGACCTCAAGAGCATAATACATGACCAGTCAGAAATGAAGGATGCACTAACTGAAATAAAGAATAATTTACAGGGAATCAAGAGTAGAGTAGGTGAAGCCAAGAAGCAAACCATTGATTTGGAATACAAGAAAGCAAAAAAACACCCAATCAGAACAGCAAAAAGAAAAAAGAATCCAGAAAAATGAAGATAGTATAAGGAGCCTGTGGGACAACTTCAAGTGTACCAACATTTTCATCATGGGAGTGCCAGAAGGAGAAGAGAGAGGGCAAGAAATTGAAAACCTATTTGAAAAAATAATGACAGAAGACTTCCCTAACTTGGTGAAGGAAACAGACATACAAGTCCAGGAAGCACAGACAGTGCCAAACAAGATAAACCCCAAGAGGCCCACACCAAGATGCATCATCATCAAAATGCAAAAGCTTCAAGACAAAGAGAGAATCTTAAAAGCAGCAAGAAAAAAGCAGTTAGTTACCTACAATGGAGCTCCCATAAGACTGTCAGCCGATCTCTCAAAAGAAACTTTGCAGGCCAGCAGGGAGTGGCAAGAAATATTTAAAGTGATGAAGAGCAAGGACCTACAACCAAGATTACTCTATCCTGCAAAGCTATCATTTAGAATTGACAGCCATATAGAGTTTCCCAGATAAGAAAAAGCTAAAGGAGTTCATCACCACCAAGCCAGTATTACATGAAATGCTGATAGGTCTTCATGGAGAAGAAGACAAAAAAATATGAACAATAAGATGGCAATAAATACATATCTATCAACAATTGAATCTACAAACAAAATGAGCAAGCAGAACAGAAACAGATTCATAGATACAGAGAACTTTTTGTTGGTTGCCAGATGGAAGAGGGGTTGGGGGGATGGGTGAAAAAGATGAAGGGATTAAGAAGTACAAATTTGTTGTTAGACTGATGAACCTCAAAGGGAAGTGGGGAGGTGGGGCGGGAAGAGAGAAACCAAAGAACTTACATGCATATATGTATAACCAATAGACACAGACAACAGTGTGGGGAAAGCAGGAGGGTGGTGGGAGTGGGGAGGAGAGAGTCAAGGGGCGGGGGGAAAGGAGGGATATCTGTAATACATTCAACAATAAAGATAAGTTTTAAAAAAAGAATATACAGTAAAAAAATAACATGTTTTATGTATGTTCTCTTCAAAACTAGGAAATCACAATATGTATTTAGCGTACATTGGATCCCGTATAATACAAGTTTACGTTCTCTTTTTCTTTTTTTAAAATGTGTTTTCATTGATTTTTGAGAGAGAGAGGAAGGGAGAGAGAGATAGAAACATTGATGTGAGAGAGATACATCGATTGGCTGCCTCCTGCACACTCCCTACTGGGGATTGAGCCTGAAACCCGAGCATGTGCCCTGACCAGGAATCAAACTGGGACCTGGGATGAAGCTCAGTTCACTGAGCCATTCCAGCTGGGCTACCCTCTCTTTTTCTTTCCTTAGTGGAAACTAAGATTAGAGAGACTTTATTTGCCCAAGTTTCAAACTATTAGTAAAACAATGGTATTTTTAACATAGTCGTGGGAAGCAAAAAATACCAATTGGGGGTCACAATATAAAAAAAACAACAAACTTTTCTCAGGTATTTCTGGCAACAATAAGATTCTATCAATCAAGGCTAGTTTATATAATTCTCTCTGAGTACTTGGCTTTTAGTGATGCCTTTGTTTTTTCTGCCTCAGTGAATTCCATTATCTGTAAAATTAGAAAACTAGTGCTAAGAAGCACTACGACATTACTATAACAAATACTGAAATATGTTATAAAACCACTACAATTACAATAGTATGGAACCAAGGCAGGAATAGATAGACAGATTAACAGAAAAGAGTAGAATCCAGAAATACTCTTTTATATATGGGAATTTAGTGTATGTTAAAGTTAGCATTTCAAATCAATGAGGAAAGGAAGGAATTATTTAATAATTGGTATTTAGATTTCCAGTCAAGATGGCAGAGTACGTAAATGCTGTGCTCACCTTCTGCCACAATCACAGCAAAATTACAACTAAACTACAGAACAATCATCATTGAGAACTGCCTGAAGATTAGCTGAATAGAAGTCCTATAACAGGATATAAAGAAGAAGCTACATCAAGACTGGTAAGAAGGGTGCAGACACAGAAGAGGCAGGCCCCAAACCCATGTAAAAGTAAAAGGCAGTTAAGAATTGGGAGGGATGAGCAAGGGAAATAAAATAAAAAATAAACACATGGGACTATATCAAACAAAGTTTTTGCACAGCAAAGGAAACCATCAACAAAATGAAATGACAACCTACTGAATGGGGGAAGATATTTGCCAATATTACATCTGATAAGAGGTTAATATCCAAAATTCATAAAGAACTCATACAACTCAACACTGAAAACCCCCCAAACAACCCTATTAAAAAAATGGGCAGAAGACATGAATAGGCACTCCTCCACAGAGGAAGAGGACATATAGATGGTCAATAGACATATGAAAAGATGCTCAATGTCACTAATCATCAGAGAAATGCAAATTAAAATCATAATGAGATATCACCTCACACCTGTCAGAATAGCTATTATTAATAAATTCACAAATGACAAGTGTTGGTGAGGATGTGGAGAAAAGGGAACCCTTGGTGCACTGTTGGTGGGAATGCAGATTGGTACAACCACTATGGAAAACAGCATGGAGGGTTCTAAAAAAATAAAAGACAGAACTGCCTTATGGTCCAGTAATTCTACTTCTAGGCATATATCTAAAGAAGCCCAAAACATTAATTTGAAAAAATATATGCACCCCTATGCTCATTGCAACATGGTTTATAATAGCCAAGATATGGAAGCAACCTAAGTGTTCATTAGTGGATGAATGGATAAAGAAGTGGTACATGGTATATGACTCAGCCATAAAAAAGAATGAAATCTTGCCATCTGCAACAACGTGGATGGACCTAGAGGGTACTATGCTGAGTGAAATAAGTCGGACAGGGAAAGACAGATACGATATTATTTCGCCTATATGTGGAATCTAAAAAACAAAATAAACCAACAAACAAAACAGGAACAGACTCGTAGATAGAGAACCCTTTGATGGTTACCAGATGAGAGGGGCTTTGGAGGGATGAGTGAAGAAGGTGAAGGAATTAAGTACAAATTGGCAGTTAAAAATTGTCACAGGGATGTAAAGTACAGTATAGGGAATATAGTCAAAGATATTGTAATAACTATGTATGGCACTAGGCTTATTGGAGGGATCATTTTGTAAGTTATAGTCATTATGTTGTATACCTGAAACTAATATAATAGTCTATGTCAATTGTAATTAAAAAATAAAAAAATTATTTAAAAAGCTTGAGTGTCTACAAATACAGTTGACCCTTGGACAACATGACTTTGAACTGCATAGGTCCCCTTATTCACACATTTTTTTCTTCAATAAATACCTACAGTAGTGTAAAAAAATTGGCGTTAAGACATTTGGATAACCATTTAGGTTAAAAATTGCATTCTTATTTCATAATAAATACAAAAACAAAGTCCATATGGATTAGAGAACTAAACATAAATTAAATCAAGAAGACTATGTTTATGCTCTGGCTGGGTTGCTCAGTTGGTTACAGTGTTGTCCTGATACACCAAGGTTGCGAGTTCAATCCCTCGTCAGAATGCATACAAGATTCAACCAATGAATGCATAAATAAGTGGAACAACAAATCAATGTTTCTCTCTCTCTAAAAAAAAATATAGATATGTTCATAAATTTCTTTATTTTTAAAATATGTTTTATTGGTGTTTTATAGAGAGGAAGGGATAGAGAGATAGAAACATCGATGTGAGAGAGATACATCGATCGGCTGCCTCCTGCATGCCCATTACTGGGGATCAAGCCCGCAAACCAGGCATGTGCCCTGACTGGCAATTGAACTGGGATTGCTTAATACAAATATAACCAGAACATTTTTTTTCATTTTGAAAGAGGTGTTAATGAATGGCTATTGTCCATGTATACTTGATGAAATAACAATAGTTAACTTTTATTTATTTATTTATTTATTTACTTACTTATTTATTTATTTATTTATTTATTTATTTATTTATTTATTTATTTTGTTAATCCTCACCTGAGGATATTTTTCCATCGATTTTTATTTTATTCATTTATTTATATAAAAAATTGTTTTTATTAATTTTTAGAGAGAGAGGAAGGGAGAGGGAGAGAGAGACAGAAACGTCAATGAGAGAGAACGATTGGCCGCCTCTTGCATGCCCCCGACCAGGGATCAGGCCCACAATCTGGGCATATGTCCTCACCAGGAATCAAACCAGTGACCTCTTGGTGCATGGGTCAATGCTCAACCACTGAGCCACACCGGCCAGACTCCATTAATTTTTAGATAGAATGGAAGGGAGGGAGGGAGGGAGAGAGAAAAAGAGAGAAAGAGAAAGAGAGAGAGAGAGAGAGAGAGAGAGAGAGAGAGAGAGAGAGAGAGAGAGAGAGAGAGATATCAGTGTGAGACAGACACATCTACCGGTTGCCTCCCACACAGACACACACATCTACTGGTTGCCTCCCACACAACCCCTACTGGTGCCGAGGATCGAACCTGCAACCCAAGTACATGCCCTTGACCAGGAATCGAACCTGTGACCCTTCGGTCCTCAGGCCAATGCTCTAACTGCTGAGCCAAACTGGCCAGGGCTAATACATTAATATTTTAAAATCAAGAACAGCCCTGGCCAGTTTGGCTCAGCAGTTAGAGCATCAGCCCATGGACCAAAGAGTCATGGGTTCCATTCCAGTCAAGGGCATGTACCTCAGTTGCAGTTCAGTCCACTGTCCTGGTCAGGGTTGTGCAGGAGGCAACCAGTCGATGTGTCTCTCTAGCATCAATGTTTCTCTCTCTCTCTCTCTCTCTCTCTCTCTCTCTCTCTCTCTCTCTCTCTCTCTCTCTCTCTCTCTCTCCCTCCCTCCCTCCCTCCTTCCCACTCTATCTGAAGATAAATGGAAAAATATCCTCAGGTGAGGATTAAAAAAAAAAAAAGAACAAAACTGTCAACCTAAAAAAAAAACAATTTACAGATGCCCAAGAGCATCTCTGAATAAACAATTTAAAGTTGACAAATTCAATCTAGATCATAGCCATTAACAAAAATATTAATTTCTCAATTAGCAGTAAGGGCAGAGCAATCATGTAAATGGAAAGATAATCAAGGCTGAGTAGAAAGTTGCATTTTGAGAAGCGAAAGTAGTAATGCTTCTTATAGGTACTATATACTTATTTGTGTAACCAAAAGAATAATTTATTAGGAATTATAAAGACAAAGGGGAAAAAGAAAAGGGAAAACATGAGTTTATAAAAGTTGTGCTGTCGTTCTCCCCAACCCCATGTAGTAGGTGCATATTGGATTTACATATATGTTGTTCTCTTTCTTCCTGGGGATTTTGAATCTGTCCAATTGAGGTTTAGTGATATAGATTTAAATACATTGATCTAAGTTCCCAAGGCGTTGGTTGATTTGAAGTATTCTACTGCTTAAGTGCACACACCTCTTTAGTCCTTGCTGGCTGCCCCTACACATCCATGAGCAGGCCTACAGGAAGGAGTGGAGAAAGCTCAGCACGCAGACATACCCCCACTGAGAAATCCAAGTGTTGTGCCTTGATGGATGAGTAGTTTTGGTTAGGTTATCCCAGAGTCTCTCTACCTTGGTACTATTTACATTTGGGGCCAGATAATTTTGTTGTTGTCGGGGGTGGTCCTATCCATTGTAGGACGTTTAGCAAAGATCCCTGACCTCCACCCACTAGACACCAGTAGCACCCTCTAGGTGCAACAAACAAAAATGTCTCCAGACATTACCAAATATCTCTAAATTTTACCTAATATTGCCCCAGTTGGAAACCACTGGACTGTTAGGGGGAGAGGCTAGAAGCTGGGAAGATTAGATGCTCAGATCAGAGGAAGAGGAGCCAAAAACCGGGGGGGGGGTGGATGGAAGAGACATTAATCAAGTGTAATTTGATCTAAGGATAGTGACTCTTAATAAGAGTTGTTATTAAAATTACATATAGTATTGGAGCCTAATACAGAAGTGTGTGAGGTATGGAACTAAAAATCTAGCATGCCCTTTTGTGTGTTCTGGAAAAATATGAAACCTGACATTGCTTGGAAAAATTCAGTCAAGAGTTGTCAGAAAAAGGTTATGGCCAGTTGTCCTGCTGCTGCCTGAATAATTTACTTGTTATGTAATTGAAAATATAAAAGTGAGCATCTACTTTTTAATGCAAATTGTGATTTTATATTTACAAAGCTTTCAGTTTATTGTACAAATGGAAAATTTCACTTTATTGTACAAATGGAAAATTTTCTACAGCTTATGCTATAATTTCCTCATGCTAAGGAATATGTTTTAAAAACCCATACTGTTACCCTTTGAGAAGTGGAGCAATGTCCCTTACAGTCTGGAGGAGGGCATATCAAATCAGTGTCAGGGGGGCAATGGGGAACAGACAATGAAATACATATCAGATGCAAACAATCTGTTTTTGGAAAATCTGCACAGTTGTTTTTTATTCCAGTGATATAAGCTAATAGGGAATTTATTGTAACCAAGAAATGTTGCCACAGCATCTAGTAGCATACAATTGTAACAGAGCTTTTGTTCACCCAGTTAAATAAGGTGAGGTTTGGGCTGCCTATGGTTTGTTGCCATGTTTCTTTTTCTAATTCCTCTTTATTTCCTACCCCTGCAAGAAAAAAAAGAATAGTCACAATATCTTCCTGTCTTTAAGTATTGACAACTGGGATATGTGGATACTTCCAGGCAGATGTCCATTTGGAAAAGATGTTAGGTTGGTGCCCTTCACACCAATGACAGAAAAAATCCTTGATTGAGATCTGGCTCATGATACACAATCATTAGAGGTAATGATCCTTGGGATGGTGGTGCCAGCCTGGCCCCTTATAAAAGTCCACAAATATGCTTTAGATCATTTACACAGTTTCATTTCTATCATAAAACTGGTTGATATGAGGCACATGAAATTCACTCATATTTTTCAAAATTGGTTTCTAGTGTTGTAAAACCTCTGTATAATTATGCAGTTTAAATTCATGTTTTATATATCATCTTGAATTTGTCATTAGGCACAGTGTGACAGTCAGCACCTAGCATCTTGCTTCTGAAACCAGCCTAAAATGAACCTTGGTTTCTTTCGCCCGCTGCTGTGAAGCCAAACATGACACAGATGCTGATGGAAGGAAAGTGATTTATTCAGGTGTTGATTACCTGGGAAGATGACAGGCTCATGTCTTAATAACCATCATAACATCTCAGGGTAGGCAAAGGGCTTTTATAAGGGGACTGTGGAAATGGGAACTAAGGAATTCTAGTGATGTACAGTTTCACATTTCAGCTCTTAGGTGGTTTTGATGTTCTCTTTCATGTGTCCAGTGTTGTTGTTTTTTCTCTCTGTGGGTTTTATTACTGATGTCTGGGGACAGGATGTTGCAGGCCTGGCCAGCCATCAGCATCTACTATACTCCCATGGTCAAGGCTGGTGAAAAGGAAAACTGGAACTGCTGCTGCCTGTAACATGTTTGAATATAAAACTGTTAATATTTCAGACCATAAGTTTTGTTAGTATATTCTTACCTTTAATCCTTGATTAGTTAGTTAACTGAATGTAGGGTTTTTCATACCCTATACCCTGTTATACTTCTTTGTATAATATATTTCAGTGTCATGGGTGTTTCTGGTCAAGGAGAGGTCTCCTTGGTGGCCATTAATTCTGCTTCTGTTTTGGGTTTTCACCAGCCTCTTCCCAAGCTTTCAATCCATTCTTGCTTTACAAAGTAGAACTCTTCACCTGCTTTGGGGAACCAAGAAAGTGCAAATGCAAACCAACACATAAGGCTGTCAGTCATTTAGAGAAGGACACCATCACAGTGAAGGCCATTTGGGAAGATCTGGCCTCTGGTATCCTCTTCTTTTCTGTTCTCCATTCTCACTCCTTCTCCCACATGCCCCCACCTCCCTTCTCCTTTCTCTCTTTTCTTATCCTTTCTTCCTTCATCTCTTAAGACTGCTACAACAAAATATCACAGGTTGGGTGGCTTATAAACAGAAGTTTATTTCTCAGTGTTCTGGAGGCTGGAAGTCCAAGCTCAGGGTGCCAGCATGGTGAAGTGAGGGCTCCTTTCAGGTCACAGACTTCTCATTGTATCTTCACATGGTGGAAGGAGCAAGGGAGTTCTCTTGGGAATCTTTTATAGTAGTACTAATATTAATACCATTCATAAGGTCTCCACCCTCATGGCCCAATCATCTCCCAAAGCCCCACCTCCCAACACCTTTGGCATTATGATTTAACATATGTATTTGGGGGGAATGCAAACATTCAGACCACAGCAATTTCCTACATGATGTAATAACCTTCAGGTAGCAAAGCATCTGACAGTAGTAATCTTGGCTTTTGTATGTAATTCTGATTCTTTTTAGGATGTTCTTTAAGGGACATTTTAGTCTTGGGGGGTAGGTGGCAGTAGTGCTCTCTCAGTCTTAAAGCAACATGGTTAGGAGCTTACCTGAGAACTAGCTATGAAATAGAGGTTTTACAAAAGTCTGTTAATCAATGAATACTGAGCAATCTCATCCCTACCTGAGTGGGTAGGTTCCCATACCCTGGGAAGCAGTAACCTGTAGCACACTTGGCTCCTGGGCCAGGCTGCCATCTCCCCTCTACTGCACACTAGCCTTGTGCCTTTGGTTAAATATACTGGCATCATAGGCATCTACTCCCCAGTTCATAATACAGCAAGCTGTCATTGGGTTGTTGTGAGGGCTAAATGGGTTTATAAGTATAAAATGCTAACCCATAGTGCACCCTCAATAAATGTTAGTTGTAATATCAGTGTCCTTGTCCTCCAGAAATTTACAAACTACTTAGGGAAATGGGACAACATATATGAAAGAATTACAAAAGACAGTTTTAAATGTTAGGGTGCATGTATCATGGGAGTCTTAAGGAAGAATGAAATATTTCAGTGTCTTTGTGATCAGGAAATGTAAATAGAAGTATAAATTTATGTTAGAGAATGAAGGTTGTTAAGCCAACATACATTAAGCATTTGCTATTGTGGGAGTGCAAAAAATAATGTTCCTTCCACCTTCTTCTAAGTTCTTCTAGTTGGGCTAATAACCAAATTGACATGAGACAGCCCTGGCCGGTTTGGCTCAGCGGTTAGAGTGTTGGCCCATGGACTGAAGAGTCATGGGTTCGATTCCCACATACCTGGGTTGCAGGTTTGATCCTTGGCCCTGGTTGGGGTCCTGCAGGAGGGAACCAATTGATGTGTCTCTCTCACATCAATGTTTCTCTCTCTCTCTCTTTCTCTCCCTTCTTTCTTTCTACTCTATCTAAAAGTCAATGGAAAATATCCTTGGGTGAAGATTAACAACAACAACACAATTGACATGAGACAGATTAACAAGAGAAAATATCCATAATTTATGATGGATGTACATGTGGGTGTGCCATAACAATATGAGATCCAAAGATGCCCTGGGCATTTGAGGTATATATGCCATTTTTGGATAAAGGAGAAGAGGCAGGGGTCTGGTATTTCAAGGAAAAGTAGGCAATTCACAGGTAGACGATGTTGATGTTAAAATGACCAAACCTGTGGAAAATTTTTATGAGTCTGTTTGAGCCAAACTGATGACATTGCTGGGAATCAAGATCTCAAATGCTCCAGAGAATGACAGTTTTTCAGCTTCTTTTATACATTTGGAATTAAGGAGGGAAGTAGAGAAAATTACATGAAGGTGGGAGAAAGCAGGGAACAGGATAGTTAAGAAGAGTATGTGCTCTCTTAAGGGTAGTTACACCTCCTAGGGTCTGAAAGAGAGGACTGTGCTGGCATTTCAAAGGTGTGTTAACCTACATGCACAAGAACAATAGGGCTTGCTTAAGGCAAAGATAACCTTTTACTCAACAAGTTGTATGCCTGGGCTGTGACTACCCACCATGACCTGCCCACTTAGGAATTTATGATCAGATCAGTCTGTGAGATTACTTTTAGTCATTAGACTTGTCAGATTTATTAGAGCCTCTTTTTCATCCACAAGGAGCAATAGCAAACATGTGGTAAACAAATACTTGCTGGACCACCCAGAAACAATGGGACACACAGGGATGTTCAACAAACAGACTTTGCTAGATTTCTCCATCTGCCACATTTAATTAATATGGGCTAAGGTGAATATGCTCAAGTTCAATATATGAAGTAGGTTTTTCTATCTGAATTCATTTAGGCAGGTAAAAGGGGAGGGTCAAAAGTTCTTTCAGAGTCTTTTGTTTCTTCTTCATTTTTTTAAAGTGATAAGTATTTTTTTAAATTAATTTATTTTTGTTACAAATATTCCCCCCCCCCCATTGAGACCCTACTCCTGATCCTGCCCCCCAGCCACAGCACTGTTGTCTATATTCATTGGTTATGCATATAAGTTCTTTGGTTTATCAATCTCCCCGCCCACAACACACCCATCTCCTATGAGGTTTGTCAGTTGGAACCCTACTTCTATGTCTATGGGTCTATTTTGTTCATCTGCTTCATTTGTTCATTATATTCCACAAGTAGGTGAGACCATGTGATATTTGTCTTTCTCTGCTTGGCTTATTTCACTTAGCATAATACTCTCCAGGTCCCTTCATGTCATCTCAAATGATAAGAGATCTTTCTTCCTTACAGGTGCATAGCATTCCATTGTGTGTATGTACCACAGCTTTTTTATCCACTCATCTACTAATGGACACTTGGGCTGTTTCCAGATCTTAGCTATTGTAAATAGTGCTGCTATGAACATGGGGGTACATATATTCTTTCTGATTAGTGTTTCAAGCTTCTTGAGATATACCTCTAAAAGTGGGATCACTGGGTTAACTGGCAGTTCAATTTTTAAATTTTTCTTTTCTTTCTTTTTTTTTATTAATTTATTTTTGCTACACGTTTCTCCTTTTTCCCCATTGATACCCTCCTCCCCATCCCCCCCAGCCCATCCCCAGCTTTGTTGTCCATGTGCATCGGTTATGAGTACAAGCATATAAGTTCTGTGGTTTATCTCTTCCCTCCTCCCCTCACCCCCTCTTCTGAGGGTTGTCAGTCTGTAGCCTACTTCCACATCTCTGGGTCTACCCTGTTCCTCAGACTGTTATGTTCATTATATTCCACAAATAAGTGAGATCATGTGATATATGTCTTTCTCTGCTTGGCTTGTTTCGTGTAGGATAATACTCTTCAGGTCCCTCCATGTCATCTCAAAGGATAAGAGATCTTTCTTTCTTACAGCTGCATAGTACTCCATTGTGTATATGTACTACAGCTTTTTTATCCATTCATCTACTGATGGACACTTAGGCTGTTTCTAGATCTTAGCTATTGTAAATAGTGCTGCTATGAACATGGGGGTACATATATTCTTTCTGATTGGTGTTTCAGGCTTCTTAGGGTATATTCCTAGGAGTGGGACCACTGGGTCAAATGGCAATTCATTTTTTAATTTTTTGAGGTAACACCATAGTGTTTTCCACAGTGGCTGCACTAGTCTGCATTCCCACGAGCAGTGTACTAGAGTTCCCTTTCCTCCACACTCTCGCCAACACATGTTGTTTGATGATTTGTTGATGACGGCCATTTTGACAGGTGTGACGTGATACCTCACTGTTGTTTTAATTTGCATCTCTCTGATGATTAGTGATGTTGAGCATTTCTTCAATGTCTCTTGGCCATTTGTATGTCCTGTTTGGAGAGGTGTCTATTTAGTTCCTCTGCCCATTTTTAATTTTTATTTATTATTATTATTTTTTTTATTAATTTGTTTTTATTACAGATGTTTCTTTTTCCCCCACTGACACCCTCCTCCCCATCCCCCCTGCCCCATCCCCAGCATTGTTGTCCATGTCCATTAGTTACGTGTACATGCATATAAATTCTGTGGTTTATCTCCCCCCCCCCCCTTCTGAGGGTTGTCAGTCTGTACCTTATATCCACTTCTCTGGGTCTACCCTGTTCCTCAGACTGTTATGTTCATTATATTCCACAAATAAGTGAGATCATATGATATTTGTCTTTCTCTGCTTGGCTTGTTTCACTTAGGATAATACTCTTCAGGTCCCTCCATGTCATCTCAAAGGATAAGAGATCTTTCTTTCTTACAACTGCATAGTACTCCATTGTGTATATGTACCACAGCTTTTTTTATCCATTCGTCTACTGATGGACACTTGGGCTGTTTTCAGATCTTAGCTATTGTAAATAGTGCTGCTATGAACATAGGGGTACATATATTCTTTCTGATTGGTGTTTCAGGTTTCATAGGGTATATTTCTAGAAGTGGGATCACTGGGTCAAATGGCAGTTCAATTTTTAACTTTTTGAGGTAACACCATAGTGTTTTCCACAGTGGCTGCACCAGTCTGCATTCCCACCAGCAGTGTACTAGAGTCCCCTTTTCTCCACACCCTCGCCAACACTTGTTGTTTGATGATTTGTTGATGGCGGCCATTCTGACAGGTATGAGGTGATACCTCATAGTTTTTTTAATTTGCATCTCTCTGATGATTAGTGACATTGAGCATTTTGTCATATGTCTCTTGGACATTTGTATGTTCTGTTTGGAGAGGAGTCTATATAGGTCCTCTGCCCATTTTTTAATTGGGTTCTTTGTCTTTCTTTTGTTGACTGTATGAGCACTCTATATACTTTGGAAATTAACCCCTTATCTGATGTATCATTGGCAATTATGCTCTCCCATGTAGTGGGTTCCCTTTCCATTTTGATGGTTGTTTCTTTTGCTATGCAGAAGCTTTTTAGTTTGATGTAGTCCCATGGGTTCATTTGTCCTTTGTTTCTGTTGCATTAGCTGATGTATCAGTGAAAATTCTGCTGTATATGATGTCCGAAATTTTGTTGCCTACATTTTCTTCTAGGATTTCTATGGATTCATGAGTCACATTGAAGTCTTTTATTGATTTTAAGTTTATTCTTGTGTATTGTGTAAGTTGATGGTCTAGTTTCATTTTTTTTTTTTTTTGCATGTAGCTGTCCAATTTTCCAAACATCATTTATTAAAGAGGCTGTCTTTACTCCATTGTATGCTCTTGCCACCTTTGTCAAATATTAATTGAGCATAATGTCTTGGGTCAATTTTCAGATTCTCTGTTCTGTTCCACTGGTCTATATGCCTGTTCTTGTGCCAGTATCAGGCTGTTTTGATTACAGTAGCTTTGTAGTATAACCTGATATCCGGTATTGTGATCCCTCCTACTTTGTCCTTCTTTTTCAAGATTGCTGTGGCTATTCGGGGTCTTTTTTGGTTCCATATGAACTTTCGAAGTATTTCTTCCAGTTCTGTGAAATATGTCATTGGTATTTTGATGACGATTGCATTGAATCTATAGATTTCTTTGGGTAATATGGACATTTTAATGATGTTAATTCTTCCAAGCCATGAACAAGGTATATGCTTCCACTTTTTTATATCTTCCTCTATTTCCTTTTTCAATGTCCTGTAGTTTTCTGCAAATAGGTCCTTTATTTCTTTGGTTAAGTTTATTCCTAGGTATCTTAATTTTTTTGCCACGATGATAAATGGGATTGTTTTTTTAGTTTCTCTTTCTGTGAAGTCATCATTGGTGTATAAGAACGCCATCAATTTCTTGACATTAATTTTGTATCCTGCCACTTTGCCAAATTCATTTATTAAGTCTAGTAGATTTTTGATGGAGTCTTTAGGGTTTTCTATGTATAATATCATGTCATCTGCGAATAAGAATAGTTTCACTTCCTCCTTTAAAATTTGGATCCCTTTTATTTTTTCTTCATGTCTGATTGCTGTGGCAAAGAATTCCAGTACTATGTTAAATAAGAGTGGTGAAAGTAGGCATCCCTGTCTTGTTCCTATTCTTAGGGGAAATGTTTTTAGTTTTTGCCCATTGAGTATGATGTTGGCTGTAGGTCTTTCATATATGGCCTTTATTATGTCGAGATATGATCCCTCTATTCCCACATTGCTGGGTGTTTTTATCATAAATGGGTGCTGGATTTTGTCAAATGCTTTTTTTGGCATCTATTGATATGATCATGTGGCTTTTATCTTTCATTTTGTTTATGTGGTGTATCACATTTATTGATTTGTGAATATTGTACCAGCCTTACATCCCTAGGACGAATCCCACTTGGTCATGGTGAATAATTTTTTTGATGTATTGCTGGATCTGATTTGCTGTATTTTGTTAAGGATTTTGACATCTATGTTCATCAGGGATATTGGCCTGTAGGTTTCTTTCTTTTTAGTGTCTTTTTCTGTTTTTGTAATTAGAATTATGCTGGCCTCATAAAACAGGTTTGGAAGTCTTCCTTCTTCTTGAATTTTTTGAAATAGTTTGAGGAGAATGGGTGTTAGTTCTTCTTTGAATGTTTGGTAAAACTCCCGTGAAACCATCAGGGCCTGGGCTTTTGTTTGCTGGGAGAGTCATGATTACACCTTCAATTTCCTTAGCTGTTATTGGTCTGTTGAAGTTTTCTATCTCTTCCTGGTCCAGTTTTGGGAGACTATGTGTTTCTAGAAATTTGTTCCTTTCGCTTAGATTGTCGAATTTGTTGCCATATAACTGTTCATTGTATTTGTTAATGATCCTTTGTATTTCTGTGGTGTCAGTTGTTACTTCTCCTCTTTCATTTCTGATTTTGTGTATTTGGGTTCTCTCTCTTTGTTTCTTGGTGAGTCTAGCTAAGAGTCTGTCAATCTCATTTAACTTTTCAAAAAACCAGCTCTTTGTTTCATTGATCCTTGGAATTGTTTTTTTGGTATCTGTCATTTACTTCTGCTCTGATATTTACTATTTCCTTCCTTCTGCTTGCTCTGGGGTTTTCTTTTTGTTTGCTTTCTAGTTCTTTAAGTTGTGAAGTTAGATAGTCTATTAGAAATTTTTCTTGTTTCTTGAGGTAGGCCTGTAGTGCTATGAACTTCCCTCTCAGAGTTGCTTTAGCTGCATCCCATAGATTTTTGTTTTTGTGTGTTCATTTTCATTGGTTTCCAGGAAGTTTTTAATTTCTTCCTTATCTCCCTGGTAACCCACTCATTGTTTAATAACATGATATTTTGCCTCCATGTGTTCAAATGTCTTTGCATGTTCTTGTTGCAATTGATTTCTAGTTTCATGCCACTGTGATCCGAGAAGATGCTTGATATGATTTCAATCTTCTTGAACTTGTAGAGATTTAGTTTGTGTCCTAACATGTGGTCTATCTTTGAGAATATCCCATGTGCACTTAAGAAGAATGTGAATTTTGCATTTTGGGGTGTAGTTCTCTGTAGATATTTATTAAATTTATTTGATCTAGTGCATCATTTAGAGTCTCTGTTTCCATGTTAAATTTTTGTCTAGAGGATCTATCCAGTGATGTCAGAGGGGTGTTGACATCCCCTGCCATGATTGTATTGCTGTCAATTTCTCCTGTGAAGTCCTCCAGAAGTTTTTAAATGTATTTTGGTGCTCCTATATTAAGTGCATATATATTTACCAAGGTTATATCTTCCTGTTGGAGAGATCCTTTCAATATTATTAGTGACCTTCTGTATCTCTAGATGTAGCATTCATTTTGAAGTCTATTTTATCAGATATGAGTATTGCTACCTCAGCTTTTTTTTCCTTTCCATTTGCTTGGAAGAATTTTTTCCATCCCTTCACTTTCAACCTATGTGAGTCTTTTGTTGTGAGTGGGTATCTTGTAAACAGCATATATATCATTCATGCTTTCTTATCCATTCAGCTACTCTGTGCCTTTTTATTGAAGCATTTAATCCATTTACATTCAAGGTTATTATTGATATGTACTTATTTATTGCCATTTTTGTTTATTGTCGTTATGTTTCTCTTCCTATTTCTTCTGTTTATTACAGCAGTCCTTCTAACATCTTTTCCAGTGCTGGTTTGGTGCCAATATATTCCCTTACCCTCTTTTTTTTTTTTGTCTGGGAAGCTCTTTATTTGACCTTCTATTTTGAATGATAGCTTTGCTGGGTAGAGTAGTCTTGGATTCAGATCCTTGTTTTTCATGACCTTGATTACTTCTTGCCATTCCCTTCTGGCCTGTAGTGTTTCTGTTGAGAAGTCAGGTGATAGCCTTATGGGGGTTCCTTTGTAGTAACCTGTTGCTTATCTCTTGCTGCCTTTAGGATTCTCTCTTTGTCTTTATGTTTTGGCATTTTAATTATTATGTGTGTTGTTGTGGGCCTGTTTGGGTTCTTCTTACTTAGGGCTGTCTGTGCTTCTTGAGCTTGTATGCCTTTTTCTTTCACCATGTTAGGGAAGATTTCTGTCATTATTTCTTTAAATATATTCTATAACTCCTGCTCATTTTCTTTTTATTCTGGAATGCTATGATGCAGATGTTGTTACATTTCATATTGTCCCACAGTTCTCTTAAGCTGTCTTGCTGTTTTTTTAATTGTTTTTTCTTTTTGGTTCTCTGATTGGGTGATTTTTTTTTTCTACCCTGTCTTCTTATTCACTGATCTGATCCTCGGCTTCCTCTACTCTGCTGGTTATTCCTTCCAATGTGTTCTTTATTTCTGGTATGTCATTCTTTTCTGCTTGGCGGTTTTTCATTTCCAATTGGTTGATTTTCAATGTTTCTGTATCTTTACCCAAGCTGTTTAGCTTCCTCATAAGCATTACTCTGAACTCTGCCTCTGATATCTTGCTTAATTCCATTTCATTTATCCCTTCTTCTGTAGAATTCTCTTATTCTTTCATTTGAGATTTCTTTGTTGCACCATTTTGGGTGTCTCGGGTTTTGGAGCTGGCCAATTTTTTTCCTGTGGGTATTGGTGTTCTGCTGATTGTGGCTCCCTCTACTGGGTTTGGATGAGTGTGGGAAGAACCACGTTAAACACCACTGTGAAGTCTTAGTTTCCTGGGTTGATTTGCAGGCTAAGCAAAGTTTCAGTTATCCTCTAGCTTTTGTCTGCAGGCTCTTGGTCTCAGTTACTTGATGAACCTCAGGTTGTAGCTCTCAGCTCAATGAAGAATCCCTCAGGTGTACAGGTTAAGAGAGTTTCCATCAGGTGGGACAATTGCTTGCTGGCAGTCTCTAGCTGTTAATGAGCCTCAATTTGCATTTCTCTGGCCTGGCTGGTGTTGTTAAATTCCTGAGGGAGGGGCTGTTGCTTCTCCTCTGGGCTCTGGGAAGGGGCTCTTTGAGTAATATGGCTTCTGTCTTATCAGGGAGTGATTCAGCATAAAACTCCCAGTGTTCTCCTTTCTAGCTCTCTTCAGAGCCAGGAGCCCTGGACTCTCTTCACACAGTTCCAGTCCATTCCGGCCTCCCTCTGTGGGAGCCCAAGGTGAGTGGCTGTACCTGACTTAGTGCTCTGGCCCTTCAGGAAAATGCCTTTTCCCCCTGTGCCTCTCCTTGCTGGACAAAGTCTCAGCTGTGGTGATCTCAGCCAGGTGTTATGCGGGTATCTTTCACTGTCCTGCCATTCTGTGCTGGGGAGCTGACTTGGGGTTTTAACCCCCAACTTCGCAGAGAGAACTGCTTACAGCTAAAGCAGCCCTCAGCTGCTGTGTGGGGATTCCTAGCCCACCCTGTGGTGCCTCTGTAGTTCTTACCAGGCTCGAATTGTTGTTCTGTTTCCGTTCCTGGTTATAAGGGTTCTGTCCAGCTGCTTTTCAGTTGGTTTTGCCCAATGATTTATCCTTAGTTTAGTTGTAACTCCAGTCTGGTCCTGGGAGATGGTCTGTGTAGCTTCCATTCACTCTACCACCATTTCCCCGCCCCCCCTCTGAGTCTTTTGTTTCTTAATAACCAGTCTCAAATCATTATCCCAAAAAGCATATTTGGGATGGCAAAACTTTGGTCTTCCTCACTATTTTTCACTCACTGAATTGAATTGTTTATGCCACATGAAATTCATTTTGCTAATCAGGTTTTGCTAATCCTAAGAGGAGGCACAATTATAATCTTTGTGCTGGATGCTAGACTAAATAAATAACCCTTTCATACATTACACCTTATAATCCTTTCAACAGTCCTGGAATTCGGTGATAATATATCCATCTTACATATGAAGAAATTGAAGTTCAGAACTGTTAGTTTGTGTTAGGTCAAAATGATAACAGAGCTGAGATTGGAGCACAGGTTATCTGATGGCAGAGCATGCAAAGAGGAGTATGTAGAATGGGCAAGTCTGACTTAAATGGGTATGGAGGGCAGGAAACTAATGATTTCCTAATGGAAACAGAGGATCTATTGGAGTCAGAGATAAACGGAGCTTGCTACATACAGGGTGGTCTGCTTAGAAAGATGCTATATGCCAAGCAAAGGTGTTTGGACTTGGGCTAGGGACAATGAGAAGCTCACTAGCCCGTGAGCTGGGGTGTGAGTGACATGATGAAACAACCTGTTATTGAGTTTAGCCTGGCTGAAGGCTAATGGGCTAGAGGCAGATTTGAAGAGAAATTTTTGACTTGAAAAAGCAGTCAGGTAAAAGGAGAGCCCTGGCCGGTATGGTTCAGTTGGCTGGAGTGTCCTCCCATGCACCAAAATGTTGCTGGTTCAATTCTGGGTCAGGGCACATACCTAGGCTTTGGGTTCGATCCCTGGTGGAGGTGTGTATGGGAGGCAACCGGTTGATGTTTCTCTTTCTCTCTCTCTTTCACCCTGTGCCCCCTTCTCCTCTCTCTAAAACCAGTAAAACATAACCTTGGGTGAGGATTGAAAAAAAAAAAAAAGGAAGCAGGAGAAATGAGGGTTTGAGGTGATGAGGGCCTGGGCAGGGGGTGATGGTGGAAAAGGATTTGTTTTGTTTGTACACATGGAACTTGTGGTAACCTGTGGGAATCCTGTAACCATTTGGACATATAGCGATTAAAATATGTGTGAGAGGTCAAGGCTGGGAACAAAGATTTGAGATTCAGCCATATGAAGAAAAGGGATACATGTCTAAGACAATGATAACATACATGGTTAGGGGCCTAAATAAGAAAAAGTGGCTGCAAGGAGAAAAATGGTGATTGGTTTGGATGGTTATGGGAAAATCAGGAAAACAAGAAATAATGGCACCCTACATTAGATGGATTCAGAAGGTGATCACTTGGGTCCTTTGAGAGAGTAACTCAGACTCAGTGGACCATGAGGGTGGAAGTCCCACAAAGCAGGTAGGGAGGAATGGAGGAGACAGGATGTGGTGGGGAATCTACAGGCTTAGATGACAGGAGGGGAGAAACAGGATAGGCCTACTAGAGGGCAAAAAAAAGGTGGTCTTGTTTTGTTTTGGTTTTTTAGAATTAAATGACGTGCGTATGTTTGAAGGCACACAAGATAGGCTGTGGAGAGGGAGAATTTCACAGCTCTTTGATTATGAAACAGGTGTAACACAGGGAAAGAGCTTTGGGGTGCAAACATTTGTGCAGCTTTCTAAACTAGCAATGGGACAATTCAGACCATGTCCCACCCAAACAGAAATGGAGATTCTTCATAGGCTTTATATTTAAAGCACTGGCCTCCAAACTTCTTTTTTCTTTGCTTGCTTAAGTCTAGCAGTACAATTTTTTGAGCATTCAGTCTCAATTTATGTATATTTAATTTTTAATTATATATATGTACTACTATAATTAGCAAATATCTCAAGGTACATTAATTCAGCAAGGTGAATTCACTATTAAAAATAATGGAAATAATTTTATATTTCAAATGTTATTTTTGATAATTTAGAATTATTTTGTGGTGACTTCCTGTTACAATTAACCATATTGTCATTGTTTTTATCTTGTACTTGGCTGAGGATTTGTTTGATAAAGCTATGCAACATAATCCATATTAACTAGGTACTTGTAAACTCCTATCTGTGCAAACTAATGCATGTGGACCCTACATCCCTTCAGGGCACCACACATACCATTCCTGACCCATGGCTAGCTGATGTAGAACTGCGTGAGGGCACCAGGGTCCATCTACATATTAAGTATTCATGAAGCCTAATTCTCCATTCCTCTTTCCCTCTCCACCTTCTTTATTACAAAATGAATATCCATAGAAGTTCTAATATTTTCTTTAGCCTCCCAATAAATCATATTACCCTGAGGTACGTGCCCCCCACCTTGGAGAACACAACTTTAGTGAGAGTGCTATACTGAGGAAATGGGAGAACTGCACATGTCATTATCCCAGTACAGTATTTATTCTTCCTTTAGTGTAGCTTTTATGCCTTGGACTGGGTAAATCAGGATCTTGGGACTTAACTTTCTCTTTGCCTCCAACTTGTGCACTACATCCTAGGGCAAGCTCCTTTACCCTCCCTGTCTCAGTTTCCTAATCCATAGATAGGGATAAAAATACCTATCATTCCTTTCTTAAATGGTTACAGCAGGTTTGTTACCAAACTCAAGAGGTATTCTACTCAGTAATGAGATGAGACTTGGTTGTCGCAAGGTAGTTTTATTTGCAACAAGTGAAGGGGACAGCGGATTCATATCCAAAGCTCTGATTTCCCAAAGGGAGGCTTAGTCATTGCTTATATACACTATTTGGTCAATTACATGTTGATTTCTTCTTTGCAGTTGGCTACACTATCAGGTTGAGTTCTTGTCTGCTTATCCTGTTTACAGCTGCATTACAAAATACTGTGCCATATTTTAACATTTAGCAAGAATAACATTTAGAACTGCAGATTTTGAGACCCTTGTCCCATCTAACAGGTTCACATGGATTAATGTATGTGAAAATGTTATAAAAACTAAAAATCATCAAATGTGTGCTTCATGATGACTATTTTTCTAATTTTATCCCTAGAAATATACTGATTCCCCCATGATACACCATTTTTATAAATTTCTATACGATGTAACAAATCTTTTGATCATTAAGGATTTATTTTTATTACTTTAAGTCACTGAAGTATGTTGTATACAGGTAGAGCTTTATCTCCTGTGAACTAGCAACACTTACAGATTCCTTTCTGGATTTCTTTTCCCACATAATTGTCACATCCCTTCTGTTTCAATCTGTCTTGCAACAAGCACTGTTTTTACTGTCAACAAAGTCCCATGTCAGCAGTCACTGCTGGTTTGAGGGGCAAGTGTCTTTGGATGGTTCACTTTGCTGTGGACTCCATCAAGTGGCAGAAGGCCCCATCTACATACTACTCAGACAGCTCAGAGGAGAAAGTCACCACACAACTGACTTTGCTTAAACTACCAAAAACTAAAGAAAAAAATTGTGGGATATTTTTGTGTGGCTGGAATAATTTTTTTTAATCCTCACTTGAGGATATTTTTCTACTTATCTTTTGATAGAGTGGGAGAGAGAGAGAGAGAGAGAGAGAGAGAGAGAGAGAAACATCGATCGACCTGAGAGATGTTTCAACCCCAACCAAGGCCGGGGACTGAACTGCAACCGAGATATGTGCCCTTGACTAGACTTGAACCTGTAACTCTTTGGTCTACAGGCCGATGCTCTAACCGCTGAGCCAAACTGGCCAGGGCTGGAATAATTTTTTAATATTTTTTTTCCTGATGATGAAATGTTCGTGGTAGAAAATTAGAAAATAGAGATAAACAGAAAAGAAAATAAAAATGACCTGTAACCACAATCTTTTTTAACATTTTTGTGTAAATGGTCCCCATTTCCCTGTTGACATAAGAAACATCCAAATCTGTAGAGAATTTGTTTGAGTTTATTTGAACCAAACTGATGACATTTGTTAGGGAAAAGATCTCAAATGCTCTGGAGAATAAGTTTTGCAGCTTCTTCTATGCATTTGAAATTAAGGAGGAAACATAAGGAAAACTGCATGGAGGTAGGAGAAAGCAAGGTAGGATTACAGGATAGTTAATTATGTAATTATGTGCTCTCTTGGGGATGATTACTGTTTATTTCAAAGGTGTGTTAACCTAGATGCACAGAAACAATGGACAGGGCTTGTTTAAAGGTGTGTTAACCTACCTAGATGCACAGAAACAATGGACAGGGCTTGTTTAAAGCAAAGATAAACCTTCTACTAAAAACTTGTATGCCTAGGGTGGAACTACCCACCATGACCTACCTGCCCAGTTAGGAATTTGTGATCAGATCACCCTGGTAGGTTGGTTACTTTCCACAGAACCCACTTTTTATGGGTCCACATCCTCCTTCTGTTAATGGAAATAAGATCACAGTATTAAGTAATATTATTTTAAAATATATAATAGCATACAGTGAATATTTTGTTATTAAATAATCTTTCACAATCTGACTTGTAATGGTGCATTATATTCCATTGTATGGATCATAATTTATTTACAACCTGTTATTATTGAACACTTGGCTACATTTTGCCAGCAGAGCTGGTCAGGGAGTAGGGGTAAGAAGTGAGAGACACAGAGCAAGTGTTTCCCCTAAATACAAGCTACAAAGATACTAGAAGGTAAAACTTTGCCCCATTCTTTTTCACTTGCTCCCTGATGGTAGAATGGGCCACATACTCACCACTGCAATGTATATCCCACATGCTCTATCTTGAAACATATCCATAATTATTTCTTTTGGGTAAATTCACAGAAATGGAAATTTGGGATGAAGAGGTTTAATCCAAAATTTTGATGAGTATTGTAAAATTGTCATTTAGAAAGTTTGAACCAACTTCTAATTCCTGGAGCAATGTAAAAGAGTATTCATTTTCTCGGTGACTGCAACACTGTGTGTAATCTTTTTTTTTTTTTTTAAACATATTTTTGACCTGGAATGGTTTTGATTGTTTATGTTTGCTGATTTATGTTGTTCCATGGATACCTTGTCTAAAAACATTCCTTGTTTCTGAGTCTCTTTTGGATGGTTTTGGAACTATTTTAGTTTTTTATTTGTTTCAAGGCAATAACCACAGCAACAAGGAATGCAAGAATGTACCAAGATAGTATATTACAATCCCAATTGAACACTAGGATGTGTTAAAAAAAAGCATTCTGATAGGCAAGAATTCAATGATCAAGGTATTGGTTAGAGGACATTTTATTTTAATTAATTAGTTAATTATTTTAATTCTCACCAGAGGATATTTTTCCACTGATTTTTTTTAGAGAGACTGGGAGGGAAGGAGAGAGGGAGAGAGAGCGAGAGCGAGAGAGAAAAACATCAGTGTGAGTGAGATACATTGATTGGTTGCCTACTGCATGACCCTGACCAGGGCTGGTGATCGAATCTGCAACCGAGGTATGTGCTCTTGACCAGAATCAAACCCACAACATTTTGGTCCATGGGCCGATGCTCTAACCGCTGAGCAAAATTGGCCAGGGCTAGAGAACATTTTAAATTACAAAATGCATGGACCAACATTTAAAGATAGGACATTTATCAAATATGAATAAAGACAATTATGGTTGTGTACCTAGGTGCATTTTTGAAGATAGATGGTACCGATTACCTAATTCTTTTGTAATAGTTATGAGGTGACTCCAAGGTTTTAGGGAAATAGCTTCTTGATGTTTTGCATATGTATGACAGAGCTCCCACCAAACCTGCTACTGGCTGCTAATAGTATTTGATAACAAGTCTAGCTCTAGTGACTCAAAATCTATTAACCTGGCAAATGAATATCTGCCATGTTGCAGTATTAATTTTTCTATATTCCCACATTTTATGGGCAATTACTGGCTTCACCAATTGAAAACTGGGTAGAAGATTGGAATCTAATCCTATATCTAGTAGTGAAGATACATACACACTCATATCTTCTGAAAAGAGATAAAAATCAGTTTCACTAGATTTGACGTTATTTTTATTACATGGAATTTAAGATGCTTCATATAGTAAAGTAAATTGATTCTCTCATTTTTGAAGTGTTAGGTAGATACTTTATGCTACTATATTGTAAACTAAAATGTGAGAGGAGCTGACTTGCAGTTCGAACTATATATTTCCCTTTGGTAATAACAAAAAACATAAGCTTTTTTGTTTTTATGCAGGAATCTATTGACATATTGGTCATTCAACAGTGGTAATATAGTAATGCAAGTGTTAGGAAAATAATGATAACCCCGTAAATTCCTATTTAACTAGAGAGACTGGGAAGTGTGTTTTTTAATTCATTGGATATTTTGATTAATTACTGAAGTAGGTGTTTGCCCAATATTTATCTGTCTGTTTTGTGATTGCATTCTGTTAGGTTGAGGGGGCAGCATAGAGGGAAGGTTGTGGAAACACAAGAAATGATCCCTCCATTCAGGAGCTAACAAACCAGTTAGGTGAACATATGTACATATTTGAAACAGGGGCTAATACAGAACAGTGCTCTGTTGTTAAGTGACAAAGTAGAAAATAAATATAATGATAGGACTTTGGATAAGGGGGAAGGGCTATAAAGCACTGGTGAAGTGAGGAAAGCTTCATGGAGGAAGTGACTGGGAAGGTAGCACAGGCAGCATTTATGCAGGAAGTGAGGAGGATGGAGGAGTTCCATGCAAGTGAATTAACTAGAGATTATGAGTAGGCTTAAGATGGGGCTTGCTGAGATGACTAAGTGAAGAGAAAAGGAAGCTGGGAAGGAAAGGATAGTGTAAACTCTAGTAATGGTAAAGGATTGTCCCGACAAGAGCAGTCCAAGGTACTGTGTTCAAAGATATGACAAATTAGCCTGGAGACTGTTGGGTTTGAATTCAAGGGGGGTGGGATGGGTGGTCCTGGGACATAGCACTGAAAGGAGTCCAGATGGCAGATAAGTTTTTAAGTAAGTGATCTGGCTACAGCAAAGTTTCAGGCTATGGGTAAATTTATGGCATATGGGACATGAGACAAATTCTAGGGCAGCGCTGTCCAATAGAAATGTAGTATGAATCACACATGAAATTTAAATTTTCTGGTAGCCACATTTTATTTTATTACTTATTTATTTATTTTAAAAATGTTTTATTGATATTTTAGAGAGAGTGGAAGGGAGAGGGAGAGATAGAAACATTGGTTGGCTGTCTCCTGCGCGCCCCCTACTGGGGGTCGAGCCCAAAACCCAGGCATGTGCCCTGACTGGGAATCGAACCAGTGACCTCTTGGTCCATGGGTTGACAGTCACTGAGCCACACTGTCTGGGCTGGTAGCCACATTTTTAAAAAGTAAAAATAAACAAGACAGGGACTAGCCTATATTAGGCTAGCCTGTGGTGTGTGGGTTCTTGACTTCCTGTAGGAAAGATTTCATAACAATAGTCCAAATGGGTTTAAAAATATGTTTATTAATGCTGGGGACAGAGAAATAAAGGAAGAAATTAGGGTAGAAGAAACAACAGGGGAAAGCCTAGGTGGTGCTCTGCTTGGCTCTCTAGAAATGTTATAGGAAAGAAGTGAGCCAAGGTGGAGCTACTGTTAGCTTACTGGGAAGTAGAGGTCACAGTGATAGAAGTGAGTTAAGGCAGGGCTGTTTTAGGCTCACTGGGAAGTCAGAGAAAAGGGGGCCTTGGAGACAGGATCAGGGGGTGAGCCCAGGTCAAGCTACCACTGCCCATTGCTCCCCTGGTGCAAGTCTCATGGGGACCCTGAGAAACAAAAAGTTCAGAGAGACAATGAAAATGGTGGTGGAGTGAATGGAAGCTACACAGACTGTCTCCCAGGACCAAACTAGAATTACAACTAAAATAAAGCCAAGTCATTGGGAAAAACCAACTGAAGAGCAGTTGGGGAGAACCCTTATAACCAGGGACATAAATAGGACCACAAATCGTGACTTGGTAAGAGCTGTGGAGGTGCAAGAGGGCTGGCTGGTGCCCATGGGCAGCAGCTGAGGGCTGTCTAAGCTGTGAGCAGTTCCTTCAGAGAAGTTGGGCATTAAAACCTCAAGCCAGCTCCCTAGCACAGAGTGGTGGAACAGGGAAAGGTGCCCACATAACATCTGGTTGAGAGAAACACCAGAGGAGAGGTTTTGTCTGGCAGGGAAAGGCACAGGGAAGTGCCAGTGTACTAAATCACAGCTGCAGCCACTTACCTTGGGCCCTGGCAGAGGGAGGGTGGACTGCACTAGAACTATGTGAAGAGAGTCGGGGGTTCATGGTACTGGGGAGAGAGCTGGGAAGGAGGCCATCAGGAGTTTTATGCTGAATCATTCCCTCATAGAGCAGTAGCCATCTTACTCAAAGAACCCTTTTCTAAGAGGCCAGGTGAGAAGCAACAGCCCCTCCCTCAGAAATTTAACACCACCCAGCTAGAGAAATGCAACCTGAGGCTTATTAACAGCTAGAGACAACCATCCAGCAAGGAGGCAGAAAAAAGCCTCCAAAATATCTGAAATTTGGATCAGGCTCTCAGTGTTGAGAGTTGTGTCTCTGAGGATTGAGCTGTGAAGGCTGAGGCCTGAGTTTTTATGCTGAGCCCCTGCCGCATGGCTTCAATAGCCATCTCTGTCAAGTATCCCCATCAGAGCAGTTTTAGCCTGGGGGAGAAGTAACTGCTGCTCTCTCAGGAAATAACACCATCTTGTTGCTCTGGAGGCAGAGCTGTGAAGGCAGAGGCCGGGACCCCTGAGCTGAGCCAATAACCCATACTGCAGAAACCACTTTCTTATCAAAGCAACTTTAACCCAGGTGAAAACAATTGCCCCACCCACTGGAAATCCTCTTACCCTGTACACCTGAGGGAATTTTCATTCAGCTGAGGGCTACAACCTGAGGTTTATTAAGTAACTGAGACTAATAACCTGCAGGCAAAAGTTCTAGGATAACTGAATCTTTGCTAGGCCTGTGAATCTACCCAGGAAAGTAAGACTAGACATTGGTGTTTAACATGAGCCCTTCCACACTCATCCAAACACAGGAGAGGGAAACAAAATCATCGGACCAACGACACACACAGGGAAAATTTGACAGGCTCCAAAATCTACTGAGACAGCCAAAATGGTGAAACAAAGAAACAAATACCAAATGAAAGAACAAGAGAATTCTACAGAAGAAGGGATAAGTGAAATGGAATTAAGCAAGTTATCAGAGGTGGAGTTCAGAGTATTGATTATGAGGAAGCTCAACAGCATGAGTAAAATATAGAAACAATGAACATCAACAAATCAGAAATGAAAAACCACCAAGCAGAAAAGAATGACATAGCAGAAATAAAGAACACATTGGAAAGAATAACCAGCAGAGCAGAGGAAGCTGAGGATAGGATCAGTGAATTAGAAGACAGACTAGAAAAAACTATCCAATCAGAGCAGCAAAAAGAAAGAACGACTGAAAAACAGGAAGACAATTTAAGAGGACTGTGGCACAATATGAAATGTAACAACATCCACATCATAGTAGTGCCAGAAGAAGAAAATGAGCAAGGGTTAGAGAATATATTTGAAGAAATATTGACTGAAAACTTTTCTAATGTGGTGAAGGAAAAAGGCATACAATTTCAAGAAGCACAGAGAGCCCTAAGTAAGAAGAACCCAAACAGGCCCACAACAAGACACATAATAATAAAAATGCCAAAACGTAAAGACAAAGAAAATCCTAAAGGCAGCAGGAGATAAGCAACAGGTTACTACAAAGGAACCCCCATAAGGCTATAAGCTGACTTCTCAACAGAAACACTACAGGCCAGAAGGGAATGGCATGAAGTAATCAAGGCAATGAAAAACAAGGATCAGAATCCAAGACTACTCTATCCAGCAAGGCTATCATTCAAAATAGAAAGCAAAATAAAGAGCTTCCCCCCCTCCCCCCCAAAAAAGGCTAAGGGAATATATTAGCACCAAACGAGCACTGTAAGAAATGTTAAAAGGACAGCAATAATAAGCAGAATAGGGAGAGACACATAAGTGTAATAAATAAAAATGACAATAAAGAAGTATGTATCAATAATAACCGTAAATGTAAATAGATTAAATGCTGCAATTAAAAGACACAGTGTAGCCATGGCCAGTTTGACTCAGCAGTTAGAGCGTTGGCCTGAGGTTCAGAGAGACCCGGGTTCGGTTCCTGCTAAGGACATGTACCTCGGTTGCAGTTTTTCCCCGGCCCTGGTTGGGTCGTGCGGGAGGCAGCCACTCGATGTGTCCCTTTCACGTTGATGTTTCTCTCTTTCTCTCTCTCCCTCCCACTCTATCTGAACAAAAAATGGAAAAATGTCATTGGGTGAGGATAAAAAAAAAAAAGACACAGTAGCTGAATGGATAAGAAAGCATGACTCATATATATGTTGTTTACAAGAGACCCACTTTACAACAAAGACTCACATAGGTTGAAAGTGAAGGGATGGAAACATCTTCCAAGCAATAGGAAAGGAAAAAAAAGCTGGGGCAGCAATACTCATATCTGATAAAATAGACTTCAAAACGAAGGCCATAACTAGAGACAAAGAAGGCCACTACATAACATTAAAAGGATCTCTCCACCAGGAGGATATAACTACCTGGTAAACATATATGCACCCAATATAGGAGCACCGAAATGTGTTGAAAAACTTCTGGAGGACTTCCAGGAGAAATTGATAGCAATACAATCATAGCAGAGGACTTCAACACCCTGCTGACATCACGATAGATCACTTAGACAAAAAATTCACAAGGAAACAGAGATTCTTAATGATGAACTAGATCACATGGATTTAATAGATATTTTCAGAGAATTACACCCTAAAACTGCAGAATTCACATTCTTCTTAAGTGCACACAGGACATTCTCAAAGACAGATCACATGTTAGGACACAAACTAAGTCTCTACAAGTTCAAGAAGATAAAGTCATATCAAGCATCTTCTCAGATCACAATGGCATGAAACTAGAAATCAATTACAATAAATACACTAAAAAACATTCAAACACATGGAGGCTAAAGAGCATGTTATTAAACGGTGAATGGGTTACCAAGGAGATAAAGGAAGAAATAAAAAACTTCCTGGAAAGCAATGAAAATGAACACACAACAACACAAAATCTATGGGATGTAGCGAAAGCATTCCCGAGAGGGAAGTTCATAGCACTACAGGCCTACCTCAAGAAACAAGAAACATTTCTAATTGACAATCTAACCCTACAACTGAAGGAACTAGAAAGTAAACAAAAAGCAAAACTCAGAGCAAGTAGAAGGAAAGAAATAGTAAAGGTCAGAGTGGAAGTAAACGACATAGTGACTAAAAACAATAAAAAGATTAATGAAACAAAGAGCTGGTTCTTTGATAATATAAACAAGATTGATGAATCCTTAGCCAGATGAGCCAAGAAAGAAGAGAGGAGCCAAATAAACAAAATAAGAAACAAAAGAGGGGAAATAACAACAGACACCACAAAAGTACAAATGATTGGTAAAAAATACTATGAACAATCATACGCCTACAAATTGGACAAGCTAGGCGAAATGGACAAATTTCTAAAATCACAGTCTCAGCAGAAAAATGACAGCAGAGTGAATGGAAGTTACACAGTCCGTCTCCCAGGACCAAACTGGAATTACAACTAAAATAAAGACAAATCATTGGGAAAAGCCAACTGAAGAGCAGCTGGTCAGAACCAGTACAACCAGGGATGCCAAACTGAGCCTGATGGAAATTGCAGAGGTGCGCAGGCACCGGCTGGGAGTTTGCAGAGCAGTGGAGAGCTGTATTAGTGGTGTGCACTTCCTGCTGAGATAGTGGGGGCTTTAAAGACAAATCATCAGGAAAAGCCCACTGAAGAGCAGCGGGACAGAACCACTACAACCAGGGATGTCAAATTGAGACTGGTAGGAATTGCGGAGGCAAGTGAGAGGGCTGGGAGTCCTCGGGCTGGGAGTTGGCTTCCCACTGAGAAAGCAGAGCTTTTAATTTTTTAATTTTTTTAAAAGCACCAAACCAGCTACAGCCACTCACCTTGGGCTCGGACAGAGGGAGGGAGGTCTGGACTGGAACTGAGTTAAAAGAGAGCTCCTGACTCCAGAGAGGTGGACGCAGGGAGTTCTGTGCTGAATCGCTCCCTCGTGGTATGTACCCATCTTACTCATAGAGACCCTCCCCAGAGCCCTGGAGATAAACAATGGCCCCTCCCACAACAATTCAACACCACCAGGGCAGACCAGAAAAATGCCAATTAAGGCTCGTTGACATTTCAATTTAATGAGCTAGTAAGAGCCTCACTGGCAAATCAGCTATAGCCACTCACATTGGGCTCCAATGGAGGAAAGGCTGACCAGACTGGAATTGAGTGGAGAAAGTCCAGAACTCATGGCTCCAGAGGGGTGGACACTGAAAGATCAATGCTGAGTAGCTCCCACATGGGACAGTGGCCACCTTACTCAAAGAGCCCCTTCCTAGAGCTCTGGGGAGAAGCAAGGGTCCCTCCCACAGGAATTCAACACCACCACAACAGGTGAAAGAAATGCAAATTGAGGTTCATTAACATCTCAATTGAATAAGCTAGTAAGAACCACCTGAGGCTCATCAAGCAACTGAGACTAATAGCCTCCAGGCAAATAGCTAGAGGATAACTGACACTTTCCTTAGCTTGAAAATCTACCCAGGATAGTAAGATTTGACAGTGGTGTTTAATGTGAGTCCTCCCTCACTTATCCAAGCCCAGCAAAGGGAGCCACACCAGCAGAACACCAACACCCACAGGGAAAATTTGGCAAGCTACAAAACCCACTGAGACAGCAAAAATAGTGAAACAAAAAAACAAAACCCAAATGAAAGAACAAGAGAATTCTGCAGGAGAAGAAATAAATGACATAGAATTAGGCAAGATCAGAGGGAGAGTTCAGAGCAATAATCATGAGGAAGCTGAACAGCACGAGTAAAGAGCTCAATAGCATGAGTAAAGATATAGAAACATTGAAGACCAACCAACTGGAAATGAAGAATGACACAGCAGAAATAAAGAACACATTGGATGGAATAACCAGGAGAGTAGATGAAGCTGAGGATCAGATAGGTGAATTAGAAGACAGGGTAGAAAAAAATCACTCAATCAGAGAATCAAAAAGAACAAACAACAAAAAAAAAACAGGAACAGAGCTTAAGAGAATTGTGGGACAACACAAAGCATAACAACATATGCATCATAGGTGTGCCAGAAGATGAAGAAAACGAGCAAGGGTTAGAGAATATATTTGAACAAATAGTGACAGAAAACTTCCCTAGCTTGGTGACAGAAAACGGCATGCAAGTCCAAGAAGCAGAGAGAACCCCAAGTAAGAAAAACCCAAAGAGGCCCACACCAAGACACATAATAATGAAAATGCCAAAAATTAAAGACAAAGAGAGAATCCTAAAGGCAACAAGAGATAAGCAACAGGTTATGTACAAAGGAAGTCCCATAAGGCTATCAGCTGACTTCTCAACAGAAACACTACAGGCCAGAAGGAAATGGCATTAAGTAATCAAGGTCATGAAAAACTAGGATCTGAACACACGACTACTCTGTCCAGCAAGGCTATTATTTAAAATAGAAGATGAAATGAAAAGCTCCCCAGACAAAAAAAAAAAAAAAAAAAAAAGGCTAAGTGAATATATTAGCACCAAACTAGCACTACAAGAAATGTTAAAAGGACTGCTGTAATTAGTAGAGGAATTAGGAAGAAAAATATAACCACAATAAACAAAAATAGTAATAAATAGGTACGTATCAATAATAACCTTGAATGTAAATGGTTTAAATGCTTCAATCAAAAGACACAGAGTAGCTGAATGGATAAGAAAGCATGAGTAATATATATATATATATTGTTTACAAGAGACCCACCTCACAACAAAAGACTCACATAGGTTGAAAGTAAAGGGATGGAAAATAATCTTCCAAGGAAATGGAAAGGAAAAAAAGCTGGGGTAGCAATACTCATATCCAGTAAATTAGACTTCAAAATGAAGGCCATAACTAGAGACAAAGAAGGCCACTACATAATATTGAAAGGATCTATCCAACAGGAGGATATTACCTTGGTAAACATATATGCACCCAACATAAGAGCACCAAAATACATGAAAAAACTTTGGAGGACTTAAAGGAGTAATTGACAGCAATAGAATCATAGGGGACTTCAACACCCCTCTGACATCACTGGATAGATCTTCTAGATAAAAAAATGACACGGAAACAGAGTCTCTAAATGAAGCACTAGACCAAATGGATTTAATAGATATATACAGAGAATTACACCCCAAAACTGCAGACTTCACATTCTTCTCAAGTGCACATGGGACATACTCCAAGATAGACCATATGTTAGGACACAAACTAAGTCTCTACAAGTTCAAGAAGATTGAAATCATATCAAGCATCTTCTCAGATCATAATGGCATGAAACTAGAAATCAATTACAATAAGCATGCAAAAACATTCTAACACATGAAGACCTAATAGCATGTTATTAAACAATGAATGGCTTATCAAGGAGATCAAGGAAAAAATTAAAAACCTCCTGGAAACCAATAAAAATGAACACACAACAACACAAAATCTATGGGACGCAGCGAGAGCAGTTCTGAGAGGGAAGTTCATAGCACTGTAGGCCTACCTCAAGAATCAAGAAAAATTCCTAATTGCCTGTCTAACCTCACAACTTAAAGAAGCAGACAGTAAACAAAAAGAAAAACACACAACAAGTAGAAGGAAAAAAAATAGTTAAGGTCAGAGCGGAAATAAACAACAGAAACTAAAAAAACAATTCAAAAGATCAAAGAAACAAAGAGCTGGTTCTTTGAAAAGATAAACAAGATTGATGGACCCTTAGCTAGACTCACCAAGATACAAAGAGAGAGAACCCAAATACACAAAATCAGAAATGAAAGAGGAGAAGTAACAACTGACATGACAGAAATACAAAGGATCATTAAAAGATATTATGAGCAATTATACGCCAATTATTGGACAATCTAAGTGAAATGGACAAATTTCTGGAAACTCACAGTCTCCCAAAACTGAACCAGGAAGAGATAGAAAACTTGAAAAGACCAATAATAATTAAGGAAATTGGAGATGTAATCAAGACTCTCCCAGCAAACAAAAGCCCAGGCCCAGCCAGCTTCATGGGGGAGTTTTACCGAACATTCGAAGAAGATCTAACACCCATTCTCCTCAAACTATTCCAAAAAATCCAAGAAGAAAGACTTCCAAACTCGTTTTATGAAACCAACATAGTTCTAATTCTGAAACCAGATAAAGACACTACAAAGAAAGAAAATTACAGGCCAATTTCCCTGATGAACATAGATACCAAAATCCTTAACAAAATATTAGCAAATTGGATCCAGCAATACATAAAACATTATTCACCATGACCAACTGGGATTCCTCCCAGGGATGCAAGGCTGGTACAATATTCACAAATCAATAAATGTGATACACCACATAAACAAAATGAAGGATAAAAACCATATGATCATATCAATAGATGCAGAAAAAGCATTGGACAAAATCTAGCACCCATTCCTGATAAAAAATGCTCAGCAATGTAGAAATAGAGGGATCATATCTCAACATAATAAAGGCCATATATGAAAGACCTACAGCCAACATCATTCTCAATGGGCAAAAACTAAAAGCATTCCCCTTAAGAATGGGAACAAGACAGGGATGCCCACTTTCGCCACTCTTATTTAACATAGTACTACTGGAAGTCTTAGCCACAGCAATTAGACATGAAGAAAAAATAAAAGGGATCCAAATTGGAAAGAAGGAAGTGAAACTGTCATTATTTGCAGATGACATGATATTGTACATAGAAAACCCTAAAGACTCCATCAAAAATCTACTAGACTTAATAAATGAATTTGGCAAAGTGGCAGGATACAAAATTAATGTCAACAAATTGACGGCCTTCTTATATAACAATGATGAAATCACAGAAAGAGAAACTAAGAAAACAATCCCATTTACTATCTCAGCAAAAAAATTAAGATACCTAGGGATAAACTTAACCAAAGAAGTAAAGGACCTCTTCACAGAAATCTACAGGCCATTGAAAAAAGAAATAGAGGAAGGTATAAAAAGGTGGAAACATATACCTTGTTCATGGATTGGAAGAATTAACATCATTAAAATGTCCTTACTACCTAAAGCAATCTATAGATTCAATGCAATCCCCATGAAAATACCAACGACATATTTCACAGAACTAGAACAAACACTCCAAAAGTTTATATGGAACCAAAAAAGACCCTAAATAGCTACAGCAATCTTGAAAAAGAAGAACAAAGTAGGAAGAATCACATTACCAGATATCAGGTCATACTACAAAGCCACTGTAATCAAAACAGCCTGGTACTGGCACAAGAACAGGCAGATAGATCAATGGAACAGAATAGAGAACCCAGAAATTGACCCAAGACAATATGCTCAATTAATATTTGACAAAGGTGGCAAGAGCATACAATGGAGTCAATACAGTCTCTTCAATAAATGGTGGTGGGAAAATTGGACAGCTACTTGCAACAAAATGAAGCTAGACCACCAACTTACACCATACATGAGAATCAACTCAAAATGAATAAAATACTTAAATGTAACTCACGAATCCATAAAAATTCTAGAAGAAAATGCAGGCAACAAAATTTCAGACATCATATGCAGCAGAATTTTCACTGATACAACACCTAAGGCAACAGAAACAAAGGAAAAAATGAACACATGGGACTACATCAAACTAAAAAGCTTCTGCACAGCAAAAGAAACAACCATCAAAACAGAAAAGGATCCCACTAAATGGGAGACCATAATCGCCAATGATGTATCAGATAAGAGGTTAAAATTTCCAAAATATATAGCATGCTCATACAAGTCAACAAAAGGAAGACAAAGAACCCAATTAAAAAATGGGCGGAGGATCTAAATAGACTCCTCTCCAAACAGGACATACAAATGGCCAAGAGACATATCACAAAATGCTCAATGTCACTAATCATCAGAGAGATGCAAATTAAAACTATGAGGTATCACCTCATACCTGTCAGAATGGCTGCCATCAACAAATCATTAAACAACAAGTGTTGTTGAGGGTGTGGAGAAAAGGGGACCCTAGTACACTGCTGGTGGGAATGCAGACTGGTGCAGCCACTGTGGAAAACACTATGGTGTTACCTCAAAAACTTAAAAATTGAACTGCCATTTGACCTACTGATCCCACTTCTAGGAATATACCCTAAGAAACCTGAAACACCAACCAGAAAGAATATATGTACCCATCTGTTCATAGCAGCACCATTTAAAATAGCTAAGATCTGGAAACAACACAAGTGTCCATCAGTAGATGAGCGGTTAAAAAAAGCTGTGGTACATGTACACAATGGAATACTATGCAGCTGTAAGAAAGAAAGATCTCTTATCCTTTGAGATGGAATGGAGGAGCCTGGAGAGTATTATGCTAAGCAAAACGAGCCAAGCAGAGAAAGACAAATATCACATGATCTCACTTATTTGTAGAATACAATGAACTAAACAAACTCATGAACGGAACTGACCCAGACACATAGAGGTTGGGTATAGACTGATGGGCCTCAGAGAAGGGAAGTTTGGGGGGGAGGAGATAAACCACAGAACTTATATGCATGTGTGCATGACCAATGGACATGGACAAGGTGCTGGGGATGGAGGCGGGTGGGATGGGGGGTAGGGTGTCAATGGGGAAAAAAGGAGAAACATCTGTAACAAAAACAAATTAATATAAAATAAAAATAAAATAAAATAAAATAAATAAATAAAAGAAAGCGGACAAAGGATAGAAATAGACACTTCAAAAAACATATACCAATGTTCCATAAGCATATGAAAAGATACTGAATGAACATCACTAGTCATCAGAGACATGCAAGTAAAAATCATGAGATGCCATTTCATATCCACTAGATGGCTATAGTCTAAGACAGGTACTAACAAGTATGGCAAGGATATGGAAAAACTGGAACCCTCAATCAGTGTAGGTGAGAAAGTGAAATGGTGCAGCCATATTGGAAAATAGTTTTGTCATTCTTTGAAATGTTAAACATAGATTACTATATGAACTTACCCAGCAACTGCACCTGCCCAAGATAAATAAAAATATGTGTACACAAAAAGTTCTTCATAAATTCTCATAGCAGAATTATTCATAATAATCAAAATGTGAAACAAATGTCCATCCACTAATGCATGGAAAGACAAGTATATATCCAAACAATGGAATATGAATATTGTTTGGTGACAGAAAGGAAGGGAGTATTGATAAATTATACAACATGGATGAGCTTCAAAACATTATGCTAAGGGAAAGAAGCCATTACAACAGCCTACATATTGTATTACACAATTTTTTTTTTTTTTTTATCCTCACCTGAGGACATTTTTCCATTTTTTGTTCAGATAGAGTGGGAGGGAGAGAGAGGAAGAGAAGATAGAGTGGGAGGGAGAGAGAGGAAGAGAGAGAGAGAGAGAGAAACATCAACGTGAAAGGGAAACATTGAGTGGTTGCCTCCCGCACGACCCAACTGGGGCCAGGGACGAATCGCAACCAAGGTACATGCCCTTAGCGGGAACCGAACCCGGGTCTCTCTGGACCGCAGGCCAATGCTCTAACCGCTGAGCCAAACCATCCAGGGCTGTATTACACAATTTGTGTGAAATGTCTAGAACAGGCAAATCCATAGACACAAAATAGATTAGTGGTTGTTAGGCCTGGAGGAAACAAGAAGGGGGAATGACTGCTAATGGGTACAAGGTTTCCTTTAGGGATGATAAAAGGGTTCTAAAATTAGATTTGGTAATGACAGCACCAAATATATTAAAAATTGTTCACACTTTAAATGGCTGAACTTTATGGTATGTAAACTGTATCTCAATAAAGCTGTCACAAAATGTGAACAGAGCTTTGGGGACATGTGGTATAATATTAAGTGGTTTGGCATATACAGGGGTTGGCAAAAGTGGTTTACAGTTGTTTGTATGGAAAAGGACATGCAGGTTATGATTATTACAATAGCTTTATTAACTCAAAAGAATATCACTCACATATGTAAACCTACTTTAGCCGACCCCTGTATGTATGTGAACTCTCAGAAAGGTGGGTGGATAACAGAAGAAATAATGGCTAAAAAAATTCCCAAACTTAACGAAAACCATAAACACCAATCAGAAAGAATATACACATTCCTATGTTTACAGCAATATTATTTACAATAGTAAAGATCTGGAAACAGCCCAAGTGCTCATCAGCAGATGAGTGGATAAAAAAGTGTGGTACAAAAAGCACCAAGGACTTAGAGGGAGGAACTGAATTGTCTGGCTCCAAAGTGAGGGTTGGTGGAGCAGCTTTCTCACAGACAGAACTGCTGTCAGGAGCTATTGCAACAGCTGACCTTGGCCAGCACTAGAACCCCACCCAAAAGGCCCCAGAACCAACATACCCAGTGGCAAGTTTCAGGTAATACCAAAGAGTCATACAACCACCTTCACAAATGACATACCCAATGGGAAGACTTAGCAGGTATCAGAGCCCAACTGAAACAATCCTGCTTCATGGTGCCAGCCCTCACAGCCAATCAGCCTGATTTGCCAACACAGTCATGGCTCAACTACATCAGGAAGGCATACAACACCCAGAAAAAAAAAAGCTATGGTACATTCACACAGTGGAATAGTATGTGGCTATAAAAAAGGAGGAACTCATACTTTGTGACAGCATGGATGGACCTGGAGAGTATTATGCTAAGCGAAATAAGCCAGTCAGAGAAAGACAGATACTATATGATATCACTAATATGTGGAATTTAATGAACAACATAAACTGATGAACAAAATGTAACCGGAAGCATGGATACATGGAACAGACTGGCCGGTGCCTGAGGGGAGGGAGTGTGGGGGTGGCTGGATAAAGAAGGTGAAGGGATTAGCTAGAGAACATATATGAATGCCCCATGGACAAGGACAATGGTTTGGTGAAGGCCAAGGGAGGGGGAGGGGGAGGGAGGGGGAGGCAGGGGTGCATGGAGGTGGGTAAAAGAGGGGAAAAAGGGGGACACCAGCAATAATGTCAACATTAAAATTTTTAATTAAAAAAAACCACTATAAACCACAGACAAGGAAGCTCAAAGTATCCCAAGCAGAATAAACACACATACTCGTAACACAAACTGAGGTATATTAAACAGCTGAAAACAAGTGATAAAGAGAAACATCTTAAAAACAGCCAGAGGAGGGGGAAACACATTACATACAAAGGACTATAGATAAAAATTATAGCAGACTACTCATGAGATATACAGAAAGAAAAAATTGACTCTAAAATGCTAAAAGAAAGTCAACCTAGAATTCTATATCCAGTGAAAATATTCTTCAAAACAAAAGCAACTTTCCAGATAAAAAAAACATGAAATCTGTCTCCTTCACACTTATACTATACAAAATATTCAAAGAAGTTCTTCAGGCAAAGGAAATTGCTACCAGATGTGAAACTTGGATTTATACAAAGGAATGAAGAAATGGTCAACATGTGGATAAATATAAAATAATTTTTGTATCAATTTATTAATTTTGTTAAATGGTAATTGTGCAAAGCAAAAAATATAACAAAACAAAAACAAATAAAAGAATAATGTATTATGGTGTTCATAACATATGTAGAAGTAAAATGTATGACAATGGTCAAAAGACAAGAGAAGAAACATGCAAGCATAAAGCTGTAATAGATTATACATGAGACAGTATAATACATGAGATGGTATATTATTTGAATGTAGATTGGATAGTTAAAGAGATATGCTGTAAATCTTTAAGCAACCACTAATAATTAAAACAAAGAAAAGTAGCTCATAAACCAGTAGTTGAAATGAAACGAGATCCTAAAAAATAACACAGAAGAAGATAGGAAAAAAAAAAAAAAGAAACAAAGATTTGGAATAAATAGAAAACAAAGAGCAAAATGATAGATTTAAACCCAACCTATCTGGAGGTAGTAGAAGAGTTCTTAGTTAGGACCACAAAAAACAAGAGCTATAAAGGAAGATACTGATAAATTAGACTTTTACCAAGTTAAACCTTATGCCGTACAGAGGACACTGCTAAAAAATACTCCCAAACCCCAAAAAACAAGAAAAGCCAAGCTCTCTTCTGGGAGAAAATATTCACAAAGCACATATCTGAAAAAGAATTTGTATCTAGAATATACAAAGAACTATCACAACTCAATAGGACAACCCAATTAAGTTGGGCAAAAAACTTGAATAGACACTTTACAAGATAAGATATATTAACAGCCATGCTGATACATGTACAAAAATATATCAATAACATTAGTCATAAGGGAAATGTAAAGTAAAACCATAGCAAGATACTACTACATACTCACTAGAATGGTGAAAAAAGAATGACAATACTAAGTATTGTAAGAATGTAGAGCAACTATAACTCTCATAAGTTGCTGGTAGGAATGTAAAATGGTACCAGAACTTTGGAAAGAGTTTGGTTGTTTGTTATAAAGTTAAACATACACTTACCATACCACCTGGTACTCTTACCCCTAGAAATTTAAACATATAGCTGCACAAAGACTTGTACAGAGATGTTCACAATGACTTTATTTATAAAAGACAAAAACGAAAAACAACCTAAATGTTCATTAACATTTGTAGTATGTAAACAAGTTGTAGTATACCCATACACTGGAAAACTATTCAATAATAAACATGAATAAACTACGGATACATTCAACGACATGGATAAATCTCAAAACATTATGCTGAGTAAAAGAAGCCTTACCAAAAGAGTTTTATACATACTGTATGATTACATTCTTATGAAACCTTAGAAAAGACAAATCTAATCCATAAGTGACAGAAAACAAGTTAGGAGTTGCCTGGGGTCAGAGAGTTATGCTTTTTTTTTGAAACAGCCAATTTGATTCAAATTCTCTAAAACTTATACTCAATATGTTGTTTCTAAAATGTATGTCATCCTTTATATAATGGTTTTATTATTTCATCTTTTCTTTATAGTTTTTGTTTTCTTTATAGTACTTCAGTAGAAGCCAGATTAGAAGCCTCTGACCTATTGTTCTGGTTAGGTTTCTTCTCAATATTCATGGCTACACCTGGCTCCTAAATGAAAGGCTTCTGGTCTTTTCAATCACTTATAGATAGTTACCCATAACCACATCTAATTTAGAATCAATCTTGGCATCCAGTCTGGTATTCCTTTTTTTTATTGCTTCTAGAGAGAGGGAGAGGGGAGAGAGGAGAGGAGAGGGGAGGGGAGGAGAGGGGAGGGGAGGGGAGGGGAGAGAAGAGAGAGAGATTGGTTGGCTCTGGCACATGCCTGACTGGGGATCTAACTTGCAACCCAGGTATGTGCCCTGACTGGGAACCAAACCCGCCACCTTCTGGTTTATGGGACAAAGCTCCAACTTTGGAACACTGGCCAGGGCCCAGTCTTGAATTTCTAATCAAATTTACAATCTACCTTTAAGCTTCTTCTGGAGTCATGTTCAGTTTATCTGCCAACATGTTAATGCTTATACACTGGTGGACATGACAAAAAGTCTAAAATATGAAGAGACAGGCATTTTCAATGAAATCCTCAAGAAAAGCCACCAAGAAGTGATTCACAGATTCACATTCCCTTAGCTTTTTCTGAGCCACATCAAAGTCAAGGTTAACATGTAAGCATTCAGCAAACTCTGTAACTGGGTCTTTGTGTGTGTAAAACTCCTGCTGAGTAACTTTGATTAGATCTTCTAGCACCTGCCAGCGTTTTTGAACATATGACTACTGTAATCAAATAGTGAAGAATATGTGGACACATCATCTGAATTGCATAAAGATACTGTGGCTGGTAAAGGAAGAGATCAATAGTTTTATTACACCCTTCAGGGTGGTTGAAGAAAAGAGAGACCAGTGAATGAGCCATGTTCACTGCTGAAGAGATTGGAGTGGAGAACTCACAGAATTATTATCGATGGTCTCTCTCTCTTTTTTTTTTATCCTCACCAGAGGACATTTTTGCATTTATCTTCAGACAGAGTGGGAGGGAGAGAGAGAGGGAGAGAGAGAGAAACATCGATGTGAGAGAGATACATCGAGTGGTTGCCACCCACACGACCCCAACCAGGGCCAGGGACAAACTGCAACTGAGGCATGTGCCCTTAGTGGGAACTGAACCCGGGTCTCTCTGGACAGCGGGCTGGCACTCCAACCACTGAGCCAAACCGGCCAGGGCTTGATAGTCTCTTTTAACTGTGTAAGGTCTTCCATGCCTGCATCCCAATTCTGCATTAAGATTTCAGAAGCCAGTTTTCTCCAGAGTGAACTCAAAGCATTTCTATCTGTTGCTGGAACCAACACTCTAAAGAAGTAAAGATATTCTGCTGCTCCATAGTAATTCCCACATTCATATTGGAATTTTGCATACCTGTAGTATCTAAATATTCTTGCTTAAAGCCATGCATGTCTACCAGGTAGCCAAACAGCCTCTGACCATCCCAGGTTGAATGCATTTGCCTTGTAGTTTCTGGATCTTCAAACATCTTCACAGCTGGTTCTGTTTCTGCCCAAAGCTGTTTCAGTTGTGCAACAATTGTGGTTCTTTTTTCTCTCAAAGCATGAGAAATATTATCAGAATAAAGATTTTTGTATACATCCATAGCAAAGTCTACCATGTTGGTATCACTAAGAAGACCCAATTTTCCTTGTTATAATTCTTTTTCATTATTACAAAGGGTAATTCAAGCAATGGAAAGACTAGATGCAGATCCAAAAAATGGGCAATGCGAGTAGTAAAGATGTACTCTGCCATCTTGTCAAGGAAAAGAAGAGGAAGGTTGGGGAATATTGACTTGGATGGACACAAGAGATTTTGGGGGTGATGAAACGTTCTTTATCTCAATTGTAGTGGTGAAGGTCACACTGGTATACTAAATTCTTAAACTCATGAAAATGTTTTTATTTTTTAATTTTTTTCCTTTATTGATTTTTTTTTTAAATCCTCACCCAAGGACATTTTTGCATTTATCTTCAGATAGAGCAGGAGGGAGAGAGGGAGGAAGAGAGAGAGAGAAATATCGACGTGAAAGGGACACATCGAGTGGCTGCCACCCGCACGACCAACCAGGGCCAGGGACAAACTGCAACCGAGGCACATGCCCTTAGCGGGAACTGAACCCGGGTCTCTCTGGACCGCAGGCCGACGCTCTAACCGCTGAGCCAAACCGGCCAGGGCTCCAATTTTAATTATTAAAACATTTTCCTGCCCTGGCCGGTTTGGCTCAGCGGTTAGAGCGTCGGCCTGTGGACCAGAGAGTCCCAGGTTCAGTTCCCGCCAAGGGCATGTGCCTCGGTTGCAGTTTGTCCCCGGCCCCGGTTGGTGTTGTGTAGGTGGCAACCACTCGATGTGTCCCTTTCACGTCGATGTTTCTCTCTCTCTCTCTCTCTCTCTCTCTCTCTCTTCCTCTCTCTCCCTCCCACTCTATCTGGACAAAAAATGGAAAAATGTCCTCAGGTGAGGATAAAAAAAAAAAAAAAATTGGAGAAGTTTTTATTGTTTAAACTATACCTCATTAAAATTGATTTTTTTTTTTTAATGTAAGGGAAATAAGAGGCATTACCAATATGATTAGATTTAAATTTTCTTAGTTCAAATCAAATCAAGTTCTAGTTGTTCTGTTCCCTAAGATTGTTCTGGTCATCTTGACTGAAATAGGGTAGCCAAAAATGTCAACTTCATATCTCCAAATAAAACTTTTGTGGATAATTTATATTATTTATGCAGCTAGCTAAATTCTTTACATTTTTATAGTATGTTGACATTTAAAATTCAAATCTCTAGCCCTGGCCAGTGTGGCTCAGTTGGTTGGAGCATCATCCCATACACAAAAAGGTTGCAGGTTCGATTCCCAATCAGGACACAGAGTTAGGTTTTGACTTTGATCCCTGGGGTTGAGGTGTGCAGGTGGCAACTGATCGATGTTTCTCTCTCTCTTCCTTCCTCTTTCTCTAAAATCAATAAAAACATATCCTCGGATGAGGATTAAAAAAAAATTTAAATCTCTCCCTGTGGTTCTGTGAATGGGACTGGGGAGATAGTGGATGTTATCATCATAGCCTTCAGAATGCTATTATTCAGTGGATTATAATTGTAACAAAATATTCTTTAATACCACTGTTAAATATAGCATGTTTCTTTTATTCTTCAGACCCACCTCACAACCTCATGTTTTTTTAGTCATAAAAATAGCACTCTATAATTTAAGAAAATTCCTTACTGGTCTTTTGAATTAAGCCTCCCCAGACCACTGAAGTCTAAAATGATGGTTTCCTCTCTCTGAGACTAATTATCGGGTGTACTGCTTATTTGGCAATTTAACTTTTCCACATTTACAAACTCTCATTCCAATTGGTTCTTCAGATCCTTCAGCCCAAGGTAGATACCCAAAGTGTTTGTTTATTTGATTTTGCTGTGCTATTAATTGGATTAAGGATTTATTCAACTACTTTGTTGTACAGAGCTTTCATTACAAACTGAAATAAACTCAATGCCTAGTAATTGTGTAGAGATGTCATAGGTATTTAGAATAGTGCTGATCGATCATGCTGTTTAATTCAGAGCTCAGCTGCTGTAATTCTCCTGAGAGTGGATGGAGAAGGCATTAGCAAAGAAGACGGAGACCTGGATTCTGGAGTGGCAGTAACAGGGCTGGATCTGGTTTTACAAAGCAGGTACCGTGATCCTCTCATCACCTCATTTAGCAGAAGGCTCGGAGTTCCACGTACTGGGATCCTCTTTCTAAGTAGAGGTTGCTTAAAAGAATTGAGCCCAGTTTTGCTGGATTTGAGGTTTATTTATTTTTTCATTCTCCCTTTGTACACAAACTATTTTTAATTTTTGTTATCTTCAAGTTTAGACCTTTGGATAATACTTTTCAATGGAGAAGACAATGGTCTGCATTTTGGACGTTTACCTTTTAATATGTTCTAATAACTAAAAGGCACAGATAGATTCAACATAATGCTTATACAGTATCCTATACTCAGCCCTGGGGAGAAGGAAGTGGGGAGGGGTATTGGGGAGGTAGCATGACCTTCTAAAAGACAGAAACTTAGTGATTGGACAGAAGGTATCTTAGCTTAAGTAGCAGCATAGCTAATATAATTTTACTGTAAGTTAAGTAAAATGGAGAATAACATGTTCAGTGCCCAAAGGCAATACATTACATCAGCTGATGCTTTTTGGTTTAAGAGCTAGAATTCTGAAAAGAATGCAAATGACCAGGTTGCACTTTCCTGAAGTAGAACCATGGCTTCCACTTGTATCCAGACCTTATTGCAATGGATGAGGTGTCCTCCAACTTGGAATCTGTTCTATCTCAAGCATGGATTCTCTACAATCCTTGCTTGTTTTAGCAAATCACAAATGGTTGAGACAAAGACTAGAAGAGGGGAAAAAACATCTGAGGTAATGTTGTAACGTGTCAGCGAGATAACCAGAGACGAACAGCCGAATTGTAAAGGAGCACTTCATTACACCGGTGGGCTGGGGGGGTACAGCTTCCCCAGATCCTCAGCCACGATTCTTCTTGCTCATCCGATTTTAAAGACAGAAGCCCCATCCCCCTTTTGCCCCCCCCCCCCAGGGGACCAATACAACAGTGGATGTGACAGCGATTATAGAAGTCAAAATTAGCATTATTCATTGCTCACAAGTACCTGCAAATACCTATACTCGGAAACTGCAAATGCCTCCCAACACGTGGGGCAACTATAATCTTAGGCAAAATTCCTTTACTTCTAGTGGTAATTAACCTATTATTGGAAAAAATATCAAGGAAGGTCTATTGATGATAAAAATGGAGTCATTTAGTCGCCTTAGCCAAGGGGCCCAGGTCAGTAAAAAGATTTTGTCAGGCTATTCTATTTTGGAGAGGAAATAGGAAATGCATGTCAATGTAAGGAACATTCAAACTTGTGAAAAGTTTTTGTGAGTTTATTTGAGCCAAAACTGTTGACAATTGTCTGGAAACATAATCTCAATGAATTGAAATAATGTTCCAGAAAATGGCAGTTTTGCACCTTATTTTATACATTACAATCAAAAGGGAAGACGCAAGTGAGTTACATGAAACCCACTGGTGATAGGTTAGGGAAGCGAGAGAAAGCAAAGCGGGGAAACCTTTGGGATTGGATGAAAAGTAAAATGATAGACACATGGTTCTTTTACATAGGTAGGTTCTTTTATATACATATAGGACAGTTAACAGTCAACAATTAACTCAATAACAATGAAGGGATTTTTGGTCTCCACAGAGTGGTGCCAGTGCTTTGACGGTCCAGTCCGGAAAAAGGAAAATTACTTTGACATTCCAAAGATATGTTATCATAGATGCAAAAAGACAATAGATAGGCTCACTTTAAAAGTAAAGATTGACCTTTGTCAAGAAAGATGCCGGCTTAGGACATGACAACCTGCCATAAACTGCTTTTAGTTAAAAAGTTTTAATTTCAGACCATCCTCTGTGGTTACTTTAGGCCTTTGAGTTTGCAAGGCCACCACACAGGCTTTCCCTGAGCTTGTCAGGTGAGTATGTGGCCCCTTTTCGTCCACATGCATTATTGCTTGTGGAAAAGACAAAGATTTAAAGAAAAAAAAAATGAACAGAGGAAAACAAAAATCAACCCAAGTTTTTGCATTTTGGATATACAGTCAAACCTGTTCTCAAACGTCTCCCATCTCAAACAATTCAGTTCTCAACCACGTTGTTCATAGAAATAATGTCTGAGTTGTTGAACCAAACTTCAGTTCTTGACCTCAGAACCCTTCCTTGATGATACATCTGCATGACAAAAAGCATCTCTCAGGCCACAAACAAAGGAGAGAATGCAAGGCAGTTTACAGCTAAACTTCACTTGTTAACATATCAGGAAACTGTGCTGTGAATATTGTGGGTTTTTTGTTGTTGTTGCTTTTGTTGCAGGGGAAATGGATGATTAGCACAATTTTAAAACATAAAGAGGCCATCAAGAGTGATAATGTTGCTAAGGGTGTGAAAGATAAAATGATTACAAGCAAATGAAGAGGTAGAAAAGCTGTTGTTGATTTGGATAAAGGAAAAGCAGTTAGCAGGTGACAGCATTTCAGAGGCAATGATGTGTGAAAAAGCAAAGATGCTGAATACTGACCTCCTGAAAGTCACCCCTGGAACAAGGGCTGAAAGTGATTCTTTTAAGGCTAGTAGGGGGTGGTTCAATAAATTTAAGAAAAGAAGTGTTTGTTTATAGTGTTGTAACGTGACAGCCAGATAACCAGATGCACAGCCGAATTGTAAAGGAGCACTTTATTCTCGCCAGCGGGCTGCGGAGGGCATAGTCTCCCCTCAGATCAGCAGCCCCAATTCTTCTTGCTTGTCCCATTTTAAAGACAGAAGCCCCCTCCTCCTTTTGCCCCCCTCCCCTCAGGGGACCAGTACAATAGTGTGAGTGACAGAAATTACAGAAGTCAAAATTAGCATTATTCATTGACAGCACAAATACTTGCAAATACCTACACTCAGGAAATTGCAAATGCCTCCCAATTCATGGGGCAACTACAATCTTAGGCAAAATTCCTTTACGTCTAGGGGTAATTAACCTATTATTGGAAGAATATCGAGGAAGGTCTATTGATGATAAAAATGGAGTCATTTAGTTGCCTTAGCTAAGGGGCCTACACAAAAATGAAATCTAGTCGCCTTAACCTTGGGGCCCAGATCAATAGATTAAACAGTACATTAGATATGTACTGTATATAAGAAAGGTTAAAATAGGGAATCATTTGGGGGTACAGTAATAATAAAATGACAACAGCTTTTTAAAATGCTTTGTTCAAAAATATTTCTATGTTTAATATTGCTTCACAAATTTACTGTTCCAGTTTTTCAGTTACTTGTTCACTAAACTTTAGTAATTAATTTGATTTGGTGGAGGTAGCCAGAGATCTCTTTCCTCACACTGTAAATAAAGATTGCTTTGAGAAGCATAATAAACTAACAGAACTATATGCTATGAACTCAAGTTAAACAGTCATTCACTTTTGGTTCAAGTGGCTTATGTAGAATAGTCCATTGTTTCTACGGTATTGACTTTAAAGACTAACATATCATACATGGCCTAAACATCTGCCAGCAAAGACTCTTGAATGGTTGGTAAAGACACCATCCTATAGAGAAGTATCCCTAGGTAATATAGATATATTTTTCGAGATCAGTACAGACTCCTCTGCACTCAGTGCATGCAGAATAACCTAAGAATATATAATAGTCATTGTAATAATAATAGCAGTTACCATCCATTGATAACTTAGTGCCGTGCTAAGTAATCTTTTCCTATTCTATTCACACCTTTAGAGTATGGAAGATAGGTGACTTAAATCCTATTCCTCTTTTCCATTTAGCACTTTATACACAGAAGTGTCCTAAGGCAAAGCTGTGAACTACATTTTGGGAGCAGGTACAATGTGTCTTCCCTACACTGATTTTACTGTTGTTCACCTGATTCCCTTGCACTTGGTGCCTCAAGCTTTCCCCTGTGTGCCCCAGGCCCTCCATGGTGGGTTCTGGCTGGAACCCCTCCCAGAGGTCTTGTTCTCATTGCTCCTTTATTTCTGGCCTGTTTTTTTTTTAATTATAAAATTTTTTAGTGTTGACATTGGTTCCTCAGTGATATGAGTGAAGATGTTGCCCTGTGTTCTACCATTCATTTAGTGTCTTGAGAGGTGACCACTCTAGCTAATCAGACATACTAACTAGTTGTAGGCTATTAGAGAACAGGTAACACTTGAATGTGTGAATATTCCAAATATCACTTATCAAAGACAAAAGGATATTTTAAGGACTTATTCCCAAGGGATAACCAACTGGAAATTTTAGGCACCCTATTAGGAAGTAAGGGTGTTTACCACAAGCAAAGGGGCCTTTACATCCTCAGGACTCACTAATGACAGAGGTGCCTGCTTTGACTAGTCTCTCTCTGCCTAGTACTATAGCAAGAATAGCTATTCAGATGTCATAGAACTGACCTCATTTCAAAAACACCCCAACCCCAATCCCTGGGGCTGCTGATAAAAGGTGAAAAATGGAGCTGGGATTAAAGCAGAAGATAGAGATCTTTACTTCTTTCTACATATCCCTCATTGTTTTTCTTGGCATTTATCACACAGTAGCTATTCAACATTCATTGAAACTTAGCATCATATACTGTGTGAAGGTCAAGTCCACAGGAAATGCAGAAGGATAATAACTAAGCAACAGGAAGGGGTTTCTATGAGGGTTATAATGGTCATATAGTCATTTCTCAGGCTCTTGAGTGCTTTGGAGTAAGGTGATACTATCATGAAGACACATTGTTGGTATTGTCAACTATAAATTCGCCTGCTGGACAAAATGGAAAATAGAAATGGTAACAGGATACACTGAAGCAATTTGGAACATGGGAAAATTACATACTGAAGAGGTGTCAAGCCTGGATTTAGATTGGTACAGCTCTCTATCTGTATGCAGCTTCCCTCTGTTAGGTGTAAACTATTTTATTCTGGTCCACTATAGGTAAACTGAGAGTGAGACAATGACTGCTCTGGAGAATTATCTGGAGTGTCTTGATGACTGTTAGGTGTCACCATTCTCAGTAGTAGAGTGTCTCTTAGTCATTACTGTACTCTGTAACAGGGTTACGAAGAAGACAAGTTCTGCTTCCTACTTCAGAGTTTACTTGGACAAATGTGGGAAAAATACTACATATATATTGATAAATGCTGTGGTGTAGGCATGTATAAGATGCCGTGAGAATCAATAGAAACCCATCCAATTACTGATCATAGAATGGGCAGAAGTTCCTCTCTGAGCTTGGAATTTCAACAAATAAACACTTATTTGTGTAAAATGATATAAACTTTCTAAAATATTGTATGGCAAAACTTATCGAGAGATTTGTAAATGTTCCTATCTGGTCAAAATGACTCAGAAATTCCAATTTTAATAATTCCTTTTATGGAAATAAGCAGATGCAGAAAAAGATCAGTATATAAAAATGCTCACCTCATAATTACTTTTTATTATACTGAAAAGAAACAAAATGTTTAATAATTGGGCAATGTCAAAGTATGGTATATCTATATATTTTGTAGTCATTAGTTTTTTTTTTTTTTTTTTTAATATATTTTTATTGATTATTTTAGAGAGAGAGGAAGGGAGAGAAACATCAATTGGCCATCTCCTGCTTCACCCTGCACTGGGGATCGAGCCTGCAGCCCAGGCATGTGTTCTGATTGGGAATCCAACCAGGACCTCTCAGTCCATGGGGCGACACTCAGTCCACTGAGCCACACCAGCCAGGCTGCATTAGTTTTTAAAAAATGTTAACTGGTATGGGGAAGTACTTATGCTATAGAAAAAAAATGGAGGCTATTACATTTTATACATAGTATGATTTCATTATTATAAAAGAAAAAAAAGTATGGAAAATGATCAAATCATCAAAGGAAATCCCCCCATAAAAAGGGGAAAATATTAACAAAATACTGAGTGGTAATATAAATGAAATGCCATTATCTTTGACTCTAAATAAAGACCTTTTTTTGTGTGTGCCTTGCACATCATCTCAACAACGTTCTCAAAGGCTCTTTGCCTTCTAAGCTTTAAATTTTTTTCTTTATTGATTTGAGAGAGAGAGGAAGGGAGAGGGAGAGACAGAAATATCAATGAGAGAGAACACTGATTGGCCGCCTCCTGCACGCCCCCCACTGGGGATTGGGCTCACAACCTTGGCATGTGCCCTGACTGGGAATCGAACCAGTGACCTCTTGGTGCATGGGTCAGTGCTCAACCACTGAGCCACACCAGCCGGGTTGCCTTCTAAGCTTTTAATGGATTTACTTTCATTTAGTTTAAGGAAAAATAAAATCTGTTATAGTCCTGTGTACCTGTAATTGGGCAGAGTTCTTAGAGTCAGAATAATTGCTTAAAATGCCCTTCTATAGGAAGTTAATCTTTTATTTTTTTCAATCCTCACCTGAGGGTATTTTTTTCCACAGATTTTTAGAGAGGAGTGGAAGGGAGGGAGAGAGAGAGAGACATAGATTGGTTGCACTGGGCCAGGGATAGAACCTGCAACCCAGGTGGTGTCCTTGACTGGGAATGGAACCTGTGACTCTTCAGTGAGTGGGCCAACGCTCTAACCACTGAGTTCATACCGGCCAGGGCAGGAAGTTAATCTTAAGAAGTGCTTTGAAATAAATAATTTTTTCTTCTGAAAACAAGTGTTACTTTTTCCTCTTAAAGTTTCCAGTGGGAAGCTAAACTAGATAATGAATTCCTGATAGACTGTAATTGCTGTAATTTTCTTTCAGATGTTATGAAAAGTATAAGGATGTGCACATTCTGAAAGACAAAATGAGTGACAGTATTTGAACTGAATAACTGACAGATTTAGACAGGGTTTCTCAACCTTGGCACTATCGCCATTTTGGGCTGTATGACTCTATCTGTGGACACTGTCCTGTGCACTGCAGGATGTTTAGCAGCATTTTTCCTACCCACTAGATGCAGTAGCATCCCCTCTCCAGTGGTGACAATAAAAAATGTCTCCAGACATGGACAAATTGCCCTGGGGTTCAGAACAACTGATTTGTATATATTGGCAAAGTTTTTCAGCTGAATATGGTTTATAGTATGTATGTGTTGCATGCATGCACATGCAGACATGTATATGCACACACACAGTGTGTGTGTGTGTATATATACACATATATGTGTGTGTGTATCTATCTATCTATCTATCTATCTATCTATCTATCTATCTATCTATCTATCTATCTATCTATCTATCATCTATATCTATCTTTCCCCCCTCCCCCTCCCTGAAGGATTTGGTTGCTTTCAGGTTAAAAATGAAAACATAGAGCACAGCAAACTAAGCTGTGGAATTCTGACTTCTGCTCTGAAATAGACACCTAAATTAATTATACTTCACTCCAGTGGTTTTCTTCCTAATGAAGTCAGGACTATGCTCTGAGAAGCACAACTCCATTTCAAAAGTGCTGTTTTCCTGATTAATTAAATTCTAGAGAAAACATTAAAGGTAGTAAACACTATTTATTGCCAACAGATCTCTATGAATATCTAAAGCTTCACAGTGCAAAGAACAATGAGAAAAATATTTTCTCAAAAATTTCAACATATAATAAAAGGGAATTATTACTGAAAACCCTAGCTCTCTACAATCATCATTAGCACCCCTCCCTACGCCAATTCATTCCCTATCTTTCTCTTGCTTAGTATAAAGGAAGGAGAGAAAGAAAAAATACCAAAAGACTGAGGGGGTAAAAAAAAAGTTCAGGTACTTGCCCACCTCTTATTCAGGTAACAAATAGTCCTTGGGTGCCTTGTGGCGAGCACAAGGGGAATAAGGGAGGTATGGGTGCCCTTTAGGAGCTTATAGTTTAACAGGGAAGATAAAACAAATTAATGCATAAAAACAACAAAAGTAGGAAGAGATAAGTGGTTTTAAATAAAATGTGAGTTTATGATCTCCAGCATGAGGGATTGAGAAAAAACAGTGCGTGTGTTGGGCCTTGAAGGCTAAGTAGGATTAAAAACACATGGTACCTGGGGCAGGGGAGAAGGGGATAGGGTCACATGAGTAAAGTCAGAGTGAGTTGTGAGCAGTTCTTGTTAGCTGGAGAAAATTCAGCTTGAATGCAGGCAAAGTGGGATTCTAAAAACAACAGTAAGAGGCTATTTGCAGATAGTGACAGGATTTGCCCACTCTAGTAGGATCTACCTAGCTGCTCCTGGGGACACAGGACTATTTGAATGGTGAATTATAGCAGCAGAGTGTTTTGAGCTCCTTGAAGATTAAAAATGTGAGGTAGAGGCAGTAAGTTAACACAATTCATTAGCTCTCCTTGTTTTACTTTTAAAATGCTGTTGTGTTTTGTTGTGTTGGGAACTAGGTCTGAACTGAGGCCAGTTACCTAAGATAAAGGTAAGTGAAAGTGCCTGGATCATGGGAGACATTCAATAAATCCCTTGCCAATGCCACTAATGCCAGCCATGCTGGACTAGAAAGACCTGTTGTTCCAGAGCCTGCCTACTGTACCTTCCCATTCCAACCTGGATTCTCCTATGGGAACTAAGTATATATGACACCCCATAGTTCTAGGTCAAAATCCTTGTTATCTGGGGGTCAATCAGTGAAAGTTGTCAACACAAATACATAAAACTCTATCAGAGAATAATATCAAATACTGGCCAGATCAGGATTAGATTTGGCTGCATTATAACTTGGGAGTTCATAATAACAGCGGCTTATAGAGCAGTTTATTTCTCTCAGGTAAAAGAAGAGTAGAGACATTATCTTAGTTCATGGCTTCCATCTTCAGGGTCACCTGGTACTCAAACGTTGCATGCTGGAATTCCAGCCATCATGTCCACATTCCAGAAAGCAGAAAAGAGGAAGCTTCTTCAGAGAGCTTTCCTGGAAGATTCCACTCATATCTCATTGGCCCAATTTAGCCATGTGGCCAGCTGTCATCTTTGAAGCAGGCATATTATTGTTCCCCATAAAAAATGGAGGAACTACTACGGGAGATAGAAGAACTGACACGGGGTAGAGAAGTAGCAGCCTCTCTCAGTTTAACTATGCCAGACCCTGTGAGATGCTGAAATTTACCTTATCAAAAGTGCATCCTGGTTCTCAGAGATCACACATACATTTACCATTTCTGTTGACGCTAAGCAAAGAGGGATAAAGAAGATAGTATGACAAAAGAGATTAGACTTCTTAAGGCTGTTTAGCCTGGGGACTGGTGGTGAATTCTCAGTGGTGAGGTAGATAAATCAGTTTCCAAGTGGGCCTTTGCCCAGGTACTCAGAGTCCCATGCTTCATTATTTTTTCTATAAACCACAGTTTTACTCATGGACAGGAAATATGTGGCACAAGTGTTATCTTCTCCTCCTTTCCTCGTGGCAGTGTTTTTCCCTGTTTAACTGGAACATGACCTCAGAATCCTTCTCAATACAATGTTCCTGGCAGTTACACTGGTCCAAAAGATTTGTCACTGGTGTTTAAATTTACTAGTCATCTTTATTTGCTTGTGGGAATTTTCAATCTGACAGAGTCTCTGGGTACAATTCTTTAATTTATGGGATAAATCTCTTATAGGTGTATCCACAGGTGATAAAGATTTATAGGTAGCAGGCTTGGCATTCTTCAGAATTTAGCACTAAATGACTGTAATCACTCACATTACTGGACATGTTCTAAAACTGTTCTTTTGACTGTTTACTGGACTATGAGTTTCTCTAGGGCAAGAACTATATCTTACCCATTTTTGTATCCCCAAGATGCCTGGCTCAGCACACTTTCAAATGTTTTATCCATAAATAAATCACCTACATTGTTCAAGGTCAAGTGGCTATCAAAGTAAATACTTCTCAATAGACGGTTACATTATGAACTGCTTACCATGGAGTACTAAAGGGAGGCCTTATTTGAGGGGAGGTCATTGGGTGACGAACATTGGTGGTATAACAATGAGCCTTGGTTATTTCACAACTGCCTGACAAATGTTTAAGTAACTGACATAGCAAACTGGCTACCAGGTGACAAAGAAAGGGCAGATGTACTCTGAGCACATTTATTTATTTTTTGTTCCTGAGACTAACCTTTTCCTTCTTTGGACTGAAGGTCCAGGTCCTGTGTTAACTTGGTTCAGTGTTTTCTGTATTCTAAGAGGTGATTCAGGGAGTTGTGCAAATGACAGATTCATATTTCATGGATATGTATGTAGCTGAAGTAATACTGTACTTATGCTCTACCTAATTTAATTAAGGTGGCCTATATTCACTGATTTGTTTTTCTGTTTTTTGCTAAACGTCACCCGAGGATATATTTTTTTCCTTTGATTTTTTTTTTTTTTTTTAGAGAGAGTAGAAGGGGGGGGGAGAGAGAGAGAGAGAGAGAGAGAGAGAGAGAGATACACTGATGTGAGTGAGACACATCAATTGGCTGCCTCCTACATGGGGATAGGACCTGCAGCCCAGGTATGTGCCCTTGACCGGAAATTGAACTGGGAATTGAACCTGTGACCCTTCAGTGCGTTGGCCAATGCTCCAACCACTAAGCCACACCGGCCAAGGCTCACTGATTTGTTTTTATAAGATCCTATAAATCATTTAAGTTAATACTCATATCATTTGTTTTAAATATTTTGGTTCCATTATAAATTTTGTTGAAAAAATAAAACCTATGACTGCTAAAAAATGTGAAGAGCATTGACTTAACTAGCTCACCCAAGTTCCATATCTACCTCTTAATAATGACCAAATTCTTAAACCCTGGTAACAAATAAAGATGAAGGAAAATGATTACAAAATGATTCTTTCTGCTCAAAGAGCAGGGTTGGTTCTGATTAGATCCAGGTTGATGTTTTCTAAGGCTAAATGTTTTGAGGACAGGGTCTTGGGTTGGAGCTTTCACCTTCCCTCTCACATTCCAGCCCCAATCCTAGGATAGATCCATCCTATTGAGAAAGAGTTCCCACATTTAGATTCCCAAGTGATACAATGTCAGAGATGGTGTGGCTACATTTCTGCATAATGTTTCTCCTTGTTGACAGGCTACTTACTCTGGTCAGTAGGGCTGGGTCCCACAGAAATAACAAGGCTCCCTTCTCCTCTCTCTTCTCCAACTAGTCGAAAGCAGTCACAAGCAACTTCATTCAGCAAGAGAATAGAAAAGAGGAGAGTAGCAACACTAGAGTCTCTTTTCCACTCAAAACCTTTGCAGATTTCTTCTCTCATTATTCTAATCTGTTCCCTGCCCCTGTCCTGTTCAGTGATATCTAAAGGTGGGGGCAGGAGGTTGTTGGGCTGGATGTAACTGAGACAGGACCTTATGTTACAGACTTTGTAATCAGAACAAAGGTGCAACAGTTAGGCCATTTCTCAGTAGTTTTACCTTAGACAGGTTTAATTATTGGAATTAAAGTGTCTTTATTTGTAAAATGGTAGATAACAGCATAGGCTTAGATGTAAAAAATACTTAGTACAATGCCTGGCTTCTAGCAGGTGTTCAATACATGACACCTTGCCTAAAGTGTCACTGTGTGTCAAGCAGGAGGAATCTCTGCCTGGAGGAGTTTGAAGTGTTTGTGGAAGGGTGTGGTGGTTGGCACACAGGTAAATCACTGGTGAGGCTTTAGCACTTATCTTTCTTCCCCAGGCCTGATGACCAAAAGTCATACTTCTGCAAAAGTCCAACAGATGCATTTCTAAGGGAAATAAATACAGTGGGAATGTCAAAGAGTGGGTAGGGGTGATAAGGGGATAGTAAAATCCCTGTAGACCAGACGCTGTCCCACTTTTTGGCAGTCTGTGGCTACCCTGACCCCTCAGTCATGTTTTCCCTTGCCTCCAAATGTTATTCCCAGTTAACACTGCCCAGTGACCCTGAAGATCTCCTCAGTGTCATTTGATCTATCCTCTAAAGCCCTTCAAACCATATCATTAATTGTAGATTTTATGATTAAATACAAATTATTCAATATGCCTAAGTGAATATGCCATACACATATTGGTTCAGTAACTGGGTGCTTATGGTGCCTGAACTACAGAACAGCAACCAGAACAGACAGCACAGAAACCCGTCCTGATTTTCAGCCAACTTACCCACACTGTAGCCCTGAAAATCTGGATATGCACACTCACTGACTTGTAGTTATGTTCCAGTCCATCTTTCCTGAGAGGCAAGAGTGTCAGACTACCTTAATGAAGAGCCTTATTTTGTCTTACTGCTATCTTCCCACCTCTTTCTGGCTACAATTCTTTAGACCTTCCCTTCTGCACTTCCTTTGTCATCTTGTCAGCATCAGCACTTTGCTGCCATTTATTTTCCAAAGACATTCGCCAGTTATCCTGACAATAACATTGTTGGATCACCGAGCTTTTAAAAAAAATGTGGCCTAATAAATGTATAAACATTACCGAGAGGGGCAGAGCAAGTTAAAAAAAGGCTGGATGTCAAGAATTAAACGAATTAGTGTTTATACAGCGAGATGTACACACATGCTGATACCAGATAAATATTAATTCCCGTACTTCTTTTGTTCCCTTTTAGTACTATCACTTCATTTTTCTGGGTCTGTTTCCTCACATGTTAAAAATTAAGAGCGTTGCACCAAGTTTCTCCGTGTTGAAAAGCATTTTTTCCCCAGTCTCTCCTCACAACTTCTTCACTGAGTATTTGGAAGCGGGTGGGAAGGCCATTTCTGCCCCAGGCGGGAGGGTGAATGGGGACGATGGCTGGAGTCGCGTGCCACAGCCGGGCGCTTCTCTTTACCTCATTTAGCGACCTCGATTCACAGACAGACAGACAGACAGTGCCCAGCATGACAGATGGCAGCAGCGTTTTAAGGGTAACAAGGATGGCTGGTGTTACGTACCTGTCTATACCTCACAACAACTTCCATGGGACTCAAAATGCTGCAGCTGACTCCACACTGAAATAGCCCAGGGGCCACCATCAAGTCCTCCGCACAGCTCAAAGCAGGAGAGAGAATTCCCAAATCAAGGGCAGCGTCCTCTTAAAAGCTTAAAAAAAAAAAAAAAAGAAAACGAAGAAAGGACCCGGAAGTGGCCAGCGCAGCCTCAGGCACCCCGGGCCGCCACACACGCCCTCATCCCCGGGGAACATGAGGACCAAGACCAGAGAAGACCGAACTCTGGACGCAAGCGGCCGCCAAGTTGCCGCGGCCTCGACTGCCCTCCTGGCCGAGATCTGCTTCCAGGGCAGCGGGAAGGGGCGGCGCCGGGGCGGGGCGGGCGCCGAGCCTCCGCCGGGCGGTACCGCGCCGGCCTCCCCGCGCCGAGTCCAGTGCCGTGCCCGCCCCCGCCGCCCCGCCGCCCCGTCCCCACGCCGCCACTCGCGGGGACACGCTTCTCTGCCGCTTGAACCGGAACCTCTTGCGGAGGCCGCCGCCGGACCCGGGCGCCAAGCGGGAAGCGCGGGGAGGCGGCCTGCGCAGCGCCCGCCATGGCCGCGGCAGGGTGAGGCCGGCGCGGCAGTTGCAGTCGCTCAGTCGGGCGCTCCTCCGCCGCGGACAGGCCAGGGCGGCGCGGAGGCCGAGGGAGCCGCTCGCCGCCGCTTGTCGCCACCGCCGCCCCACCCGCCGCCCATGGCGAGGGCCCGCCGCCGCTGCTGACCGCGCTTCCGTCCGTCCCTGGCGGCGGGCGGGCCTCCGCTCTACACTCGGCCCTCGGAGCCCGGCGAGCGCCGCCGGCTCCGGGCTGCCGACGATGGGGAACACTACCTCGTGCTGCGTGTCGTCCAGCCCCAAGCTGCGGAGGAATGCGCACTCCCGGCTGGAGTCCTACCGGCCCGACGCCGACCTGAGCCGCGAGGACACGGGCTGCAACCTGCAGCATATCAGTGACCGGGAGAACATCGATGGTGAGCGCGGCCCGGCAGGGACCCGCACCCGCCCGCCGGCCTGGCTGCCTGGCCCTCTCAGCCTAGCTGCGGACCCGGGGCTCGGGTGCCGCGGGCGGGCCGGGGTGGGGGTGGGGGTGGGCAGGTGTCAGGAGCTGGCCCTAGTCAGCCCTGGTCACCACACGTGAAGGGACATCGCTGAGCGGGGGCGGCCGAGAGCCCGGGGCTCGGGGCACGGTCTTGTCTGGGCCACAGCCCAGCTGTTCGCGACCAAACAGAGCGCGTTCGTTTTTTAAAAGGTGAAGAGAGTGGTCGCGGTCTTGGGCAAAACTGAAGACGCAATACTCGTTTTGGGATTAGTCTCTACCTAGAATTGGAGAACAGGGTTGGCCTGTGTCAGCTCCCAGAAAACTTACAAATTGACCCCACTTGGCTGTTCCTCACCAGCATTTCCTTTAAAATCTAAAAAACAAAACCAAAGCCCTCCCTCCAAAAATGACTGGGGGGGAGGGGGGGTTGAGGCATTGGAGTCTAATAGTTCCACCCGAATGCTTAAAAAAATTCTTTAAAAGTGTCACTAGAATGATTTGCAAACAGCTTTGGGTTAAGTTGCCCCATTTTTGCTTGGGGCTGAAATACATACAGCCCTATGAATTCCTGATTGATCTGAGTGACTTTTGGTTTGAATTAGTGTTTGTAAAGGAATTAAAAAAATGAATCACTCTACCTAGTAAAGTTTATTTATTTTACTGGTATCTTGAGTAATATCTTTATTAGTACGGTTTTATCAATAAGCTACGTGGCTTAATATCTATAGAAAGATAGTTTATGCATCATGTGTGGAGTTTACTGTAATTGTCAACTTTAAGAAATTTGATATGTATTTTTTAAATTTATTTTATTTTTTAGAGAGAGAGGAAAGAGTGAGAGAGAGATAGAAACATCAATGAGAGAGAACATCGATTGGCTGCCTCCTGCATGCCTCACACCCGGGATTTGACCCACAACCTGGGCATGTGCTCTGACTGGGTATCCAGCCAGCGACCTCTTGGTGCATGGGTCAGTGCTCAACCACTGAGCCACACTGGCTGGGCTTGATATGTATTTTTATGACAACTTGGTTTTTCTTTTTTTAACCTAAAAATCTCACAGTTGCTGTGATTGAACACTCTAAAAATATTTCTTGTGTGAATGAATTGACACAACTCTGTCATAATTCATTCTTGTCAACTTTAGGATGGAACATTCCCTCTAGTGTGGGAATAACTCAACTAAAAGAAATAATTTTCTCATTGTTTGGCCTTCTTTAATTTCTTCTACGTAGTAATTTCATCTCTTTAGGACAGCAACTTTATTAAATGAGTATCACATAAAGAGACTAATACAACATCTGGTTTATAGTAGGTGCTCAGTAAATTAGGGTTCCACATGACATTTCTAGTGTAATTTTAGACTTCTATTATCTTAACCTACTCTTTAGATATTTTTGAACTACATGCATACTTTATTTTTATTTATTTATTTTAAACCCTCACCCGAGGATATTTTTCTTTTTATCATCAGATAGAGTGGGAGGGAGGGAGAGGGAGGGAGAGAGAAACATCTGATGTGAGAGAGACACATTGACTGGTTGCCTCCTGCACAACCCGGTCAGGACCAGGGACCAACTGCACTTGAGGTATGCGCCCTTGACTGGAATCGAACCTGCGACTCATTGGTCTGCGGGCCGATGCTCTATAACTGCTGAGCCAGACTGGCCAGGGCTATACTTTGTTTTTAAATTTATTCATTTAAAGCAGTGGTTCTCAACCTTCCTAATGCCGCGACCCTTTAATACAGTTCCTCATGTTGTATGTGGGCATATCTGCATGTGGGCAGACCCGCCTGGAGATGGATAGAGGAGCGGTGTCTCCGTTCCTAAGACCATTGGAAATATGTGTTTTCCGATGGTCTTAGGCGACCCCTGTGAAAGGGTCGTTCGACCCCCAAAGGGGTCACGACCCGCAGGTTGAGAACCGCTGTTTTAAAGGCATCTAGAAGGATATTAAGGTCAGGTGTATCTTGATTACTGCTATGGTCACAAGCACCTGAAAGAAGTGTCTAGCATATAATAAAGACTTAGTAAGTATTGTATTTTAAAGAAATAAAAGAGTGAGTGAGTTTATTATAGAAAGCCATTATCCAGTCCTATACTGTGTTGACAGGCAAAAACATTTGGCAATAATTTCTCCTTTATGTTGTGCACTGATATTGGATAGAGCCTTTATGTTATTTATTATTATTTTTTGAATATTTTTATTGGTTTTTAGAGAGATAGAAAGGGAGAAGGAGAGAGAAAGAGACATTGATGTGAGACTGGAACTTCGATCTGCTGGGATTGAACCCAAAAGCTGGCCATGTACCCTGACCAGGAATGGAACTATCAACCTTTTGGTGCAGGGATGACACCTAACCAACTGAACCACACTGGCCAGGGCAAAGATTTATTTATTTATTTATTTTCTTTTTTAAAATATGTTTTTATTGATATTTAGAGAGAGAGGAAGGGAGAGAGAGAGATAGAAACATCGATGTGAGAGAGAAACATCAATCTGCTTCCTCCTCCACACCCCCTGCTGGGTATCAGGCCTGCAACCTGGGCATGTGCCCTGACCAGGAATCAAACCTGGACCTCTCAGTCCATGGGATGATGCTCAATCCACTGATCTACACTGGCTGGGCGAGGCTTTATGTTTTAAATAATGGATTAAAAATACAAACAGAAGGAGAGTTCACATTTCTTAGAGCCAGGCTGCATACTGTTACTGACTATAGTAGGGAAACAGTAAAAAAAAAAAAAAAAAAAAGAATTTGTAACCAGGTTTTTGGCAATAAGGCTTAGGAGGATTTTGCCCCAGAAAAATAGAATAGTATTATTGTGTGTTCTTTCACATGAAAGATATCTAAATTTGGTCATCATTCACTTTGTTTTTATCCTCACCCAAGAATATTTTTCCATTGATTTTAGATAGAATGGAAGTGTGGGAGGGAGAGAAAGAGAGAGAGACAGAGAGAGAAACACCAATGTGAGAGAGACACATCGATTGGTTGCCTCTCACACGACCCAGATCAGGGCCGGGGAATCGAACCTGCAACCCTGGTATGTGCCCTTGACCTGGAATCGAACCCTCAACCCTTTGGTCTGCGGCCGACACTCTAACCGCTGAGCCAAACCAGCCAGGGCAACTTTTTCTTTTTTTTGTTAATCCTCACCCAAGAATATTTTTTCCATTGATTTTCAGAGAGAGAATAGAAGGGCAGGAGGGAGGGAGGGAAGGGGGGAGAGAGAGAGAGAGAAAAAGAAAGAGAGAAGCATTGATTGGTTGCCTCCTGCATGCGCCCTGACTGGGGCCCAGAATCAAACCTGCAACCCAGGTATGTGCCCTTGACCTTGAATCAAACCATGACAGGCCAGGGCTCTGCTGTAACCACTGAGCCGCAGGGACCAGGGCAGTCATCAATTCACTTTTGAGAAAACATTTGGAAGACCAACAACTTTTGTTTTGTAGGTTCAGGATAGTTTCAGAAATTAGGTCTGGTTAAGAGGATTTCTAATTTAGGCTGTAGTGTCCTCTCACCCCAGAACTCAGTTCATATGATGATGCTAATTTAAACCCAGAAATATTTAAACAGTGTTTCGTTTCCCAATTTCAGTAAATAATACTTCTGGTATTTGCTTATCCAGCTGTTCTCAACATTGGTTTCAGTTAGCCCAGAAATGTAGGACTGGACCTTTGATCATGTTTAAAGCTCTCCAGGTAATTCTAAGATGCATCCAGGGTTGAGAATTGCCGCTGTTATTCAGGGGCATTTTCCATAGAAATTCATCAGTGTCAGAGGTTGGAGAAGAGAACAGATTTAAGTTAACTAGGACGTGTGTGTGTGTGTGTGTTATCTATATACATATAGATATGTATATCTACTATATATATATAGTGTGTGTGTATATATATAGTTATATTATTGTTAGATGATTAGTAAACATTTAAAAACTACATCTCAGTTCTTTTCTTAATGAAATTGATTAGGGTAACATTGGTTAATAAAATTATATAGGTTACATCTCAATTCTTGATTCTAGTACAGTATATAATAAAAGTACAGCATATAACTAAAGCTGAAGTGCTCAAGTACTATCTTTCTTATATACTGAAAGATGTTCCAGACAACTGGAATGGAAAGGTTCAGAGAAGTTTATGAAACTTCTGAGATAGGTTAGTTTCTTTAAACCACAGAGAAATGAGCTGTGTACCCATCTTCTCCCTGTCCAAACAAATGGGTAATATTTGTCCTGTAGGATTTCATTGATTGAGTTAAGGTAGTTAGGCTTCCATGGGACCTACCTGCAACTTGCCCTATCTTTGTACTCAGTGTTCATTAGTGTTAGGCTATTCATGTTTTTTGAATTTTTATTAGACTCATCAGCTCCCTAGGTATTATTTCTCATAAAATTATTCTGAGATTGAGAAATAACAAAACCACATAACAATGATAGTAATAATTACAACTCATATATTGCTTACTCTGTGCCAGATACTGCTTTGTTTTTATGTATTCATTCATTTAGTATTCAGAATAACCCTATGAGTAATATTATCCTTACTTTAAGTCACAGTGGTGGGGAATGTCCGGCTCAAGGACTGTTTGAGGCCTGAGAAATCAATAGCAGCTAACACCTCATGCCTCACCAAATTAGCCTGACCAAGTATAGCAGGCTAATTTGTAAGTTGATAATTTTGTATGGCCCTTGATTGATGTTACAAATATCCAAACGGCCCTTGGCAGAAAAAAGGTTCCCCACCCCTGTTGAGACAAAGAAATGAGGCGGAGAGAGGAGAAATGATGTCTCCAGAGTCATACAGCCAGCAAATGACCAGTGGAAACTTTCCATTGTTTACGTAATTAGCCATCAAACATTAACTAGTCTGAGGTTGCCTTCTGGAGTACGCTGTCTATCATTGCAGTTGTATCTGAGAAGGAACTTCATCTATCTGCAATAGATTGGACTTCACTGAATAGATTATTTCTGTGGGAGGAGAAAGAGAGAGATGGACTAAAGAGAACTGAAAAATTTAATGAGACCAAATAAATCAGGATACTTGTAACATCTGTATCATAGTGTCAGTTGTGCAGTTAGGCCTCAGAATGATTGATGGCAACTTCATCCTTTGTAGATCAGCTGTCATCCTTGACAATCCAGTATCTCTCTCATTTCATAGCCAATCTGCTAGGAAAGCGTGACTCACTACCTTCCAAATATATACAGAATCTGACCACTTCTTAAAACCTGTCCTGTTGCCTTCCGATCTTAATAGCCTAACTGGTCTCTCTGCTTCCACCCTTGCCCACTGCAGTCTGTTCTCAATACAGCAGCTGTGGTGAGATCTTTTTTTAAAACTTAACACATCACTCATCTGCTCAAAAACTGCAGTGACTCCTTATTTCACATAGAGTAAAAGCTTTACAATGTACTTTTACAATGGAGGCCTTATGCTGGGCTCCAAGACCCTTTGTGATCTGCCTGCTCTCCTTAGTCACTCACATGCTTATTCCAGCCACACTGACCTCCTTCAGTGTTGTTCCTTGAACATACCAGACATACTCTTGCTCCAGGGACTTTGCTCTGTCCCTCTGCCTGGAATGCTCTTCTCTGTGTGTTCTCTTGGCTAACATCCACACTGTCTTCAGTCAGGGTTCAAGTCTTACCTTTTCATTGAGGCCTCCCTTATCACCCCTTTTAACATCCCTCCTGCCACCCCATCAGCAATTCTAGTATATGTTCTTTTCTCTACCGTTCCTTTACTCCATGTCACCTATAAAACACTGTATAAGTATACATATATGTAATAGTAACTATTTCTGCTCATGGAAGTTCCATGAGAACATTTTTTGTTTTGTTCATGGGTGTAACTCATGTGCCTAGCATAGTGTCTGATATCTTGAGGACACTTTACATAAATATTTGTTGAATGAATGAGTGAAGCCAGCCTCTTATGAACATCAGAGTCAGAGCATCATCATATATTTATTGGGTGAGAGGAAGCAGGTGGAATTAGAGAATGGATAAGACTTGCAATAATGAAAGTAGAGTGGATGTGAAACTTTTTGGTTTTGTTTACATTTTATCCTGGGAGGTGGCAGGTAAGGTGAAGTCTTGAAAATGAAACTTAAGAAAGATTTTAAAGCATAATTAAAAGAAAAAAAACCCCACACAAACTGAAAGGAAATTGTGGTTAATGGAATTCTGTTTAACAGTGTGCTGTTTAGTTCTTTTTTCCTTATCTCTTCAGATGAATGGCTTTAGCTGTGCCTAACATTCTTAAGGATCAAAGTGAGGCTAAAATGCTTGGTAAACCAAAAAGTACTAGATGAACATATGCACTTATGAACATAGCCACTTATGTTGATTTTCCTGCATTAAATGTGAAATATGTTTACATTAGGAAATGGTGTTTGAGCTTTCCATATCTGGAGAAGCTCGAAGCCTGAGGGCCTCATCCTGGATACTGAAAGGATAACCAGAAAAAGTGCATTGTTAAAAGGGTAGGGAGACAAAGGAGCAATTTAAAATCATAGTACCTGTTGTAGTGTTAACTTGAATTACTGCTCTTGGTTTTTTGGGTATCTGCAAACTATTTAACTGCATCTCTTCAGTGCTCTTTTTCTTTTCTTTTTTAAAAATATGTTTTTTATTGATTTTTAGAAAGAGAGGAAGGGAGAGAGAGATAGAAACATCGAGTGAGAGAGAAACATTAATTGGCTGCATCCTGCACACCCCCCACTGGGGATGGAGCCCCCAACCCGGGTATGTGACCCAACCTGGATTTGAACTGAGACTTCTCAGTCCATGTGACATTGCTCAGTCCACTGAACCACACTGGCTGGGCAGTGTTCTTTTTCTTGAATGTCAGTCCCACTTTAATATTTCCAGCCTAATGGACAAAACCATGCCTGTGGACCTTCATTTCAGACTAAGATTTTTTTTTTTAATCCTCACTGGAGGATATTTTTCTATTTATCTTCAGATAGAGTGGAAGGGAGAGAAAGGGCGAGAGAGAGAAACATCAATGTGGGAGAGACACATCGACTGGTTGCCTCATGCACGACCTGACCACGGCCGGGGACGAACCACAACCAAAGTACGTGCCCTTGGCCGGAATTGAACCCGCGACTCATTGGTCCACGGGCCGACGCTCTACCACTGAGCCAAACCAGCCAGGGCCAGACTAAGATATATTAGGCACACTGCCTGCAAAGATTTGTGAAGACACTGACCCAGCATGGGCTGATTGCATGTTAGCAGTGTAGAGAGGGACAGTGTACAAGTGTGCTGAGAGAGCCATTTTTCAAAGCATGATGATGGCTCCATGACCTCCACTCTACTGACTAGTCTTGTTTCACTCTCTAATTTAGAATCATACCCTCATTTTACAGATAAGGAAACTAAATCTTAGAGAGGTGCAATCTCTTGCCCAGGTCATACAAACGGTGGACAAGGGTAGTAAACCTTTCTGCATGTTAACTTCGGGCTGAGAACTCTACTCATTACTGACCTGTATTCTTTTTAAAATTTTCACATCATTCTCCTCATTTTACAGGAGAGGAAATTGAGCCTTAACTTAAGGGTTAAGAAATTTGCTTAAGTTTCCACAGCTAATGAGTGGCAAAGTTGGGGTTTACTCTACCATCACTTGCTAGAGTTCATCACCTCATTTACCCTGTGACAGCTAATTAGAGAGTGATCTGTGTCTAGAATCTGACCTTCCTGGTATCATTCTGGCCATGCCTGCTTTGATTGAAGAGATCCAGTCATTGCCTATATACTTTTGGTTAACAATACTTTGTGATTAAGATTTTTACTTTTCTCCCTGCTGCTTCTTTTTTAAAAATATCTTTTTATTGATTTTTTTTTTTTAGAGAGAGAGGAAGGGAGAAAGAAATAGAAACATTGATGAGAGAGAGACACATCAATCGGCTGCCTCCTGCATGCCCCATACTGGGGATCAAGCTGCATGCAACCTGGGCATGTGTCCTGACTGGGAATTGAACCAGGACCTCTCAGTCCATAGGATGATGCTCAATCCACTGAGCCACAGTGGCTGGGCTCTCCCTGCTTCTTGAGAAGGAGTGAAGTTTAAATAATTTTGTGGAAAGGTAGATTTTCTCAACCTTTTCTACAAAGCTAATTGTCTCTGTCATCTTAAGGAAATGAATTGCTTTCATGTTTCTGTCTTGATAAAACTAACACAAAGATCAAATCCATTTCTATTCAGGAAAGGACAGAACCAAAAGGTAAAAAATAATAAGAGGCCAGACATGTGAGTAGTTTTAAAATTCTGTTTTAATCACACAGGGACAGAGATTTTAGCTCCATGTGTGTCATGCTAAGCTTACTTTAAGGAAGCAGTGTTTGGTATCTTTCACAAGAGAGCTGTTGGCAATATCATACTTGTCATACTTCAAAGTCCAAATCATGATTCAACATTTAGACAACCAGGGTTAGTCCATGGCACTAACAGTTAGTGTCAGCCCCTCTCACTCTTTCAGTATCCTTTTCAGCTTATAGCTGCTACAGGGAAAAGTTCACTTTTCCTGTAGCATTTTGCATCATGAAATGTTGAGTAGTTTGTTGGTGGGAGTCTTGGTCAGGAGACCATTTTCTCTCTGTGCTCTATCCTACCTTTTCTGAAGAATGAGGGAGGAGCTCAAGGGGGGTAAATTCAAGGAGAACTCTTTCCAGGGGGTTTATAAAATGTGACTCTACCTCTACAAAGTTGGTGTAGGGCAAAGAACAGAGACCTGTAATCAGGGTTTCTGCATTCCACATGTGATTCCACCTTTATTGTCGGACCTGTCCCTCTGAGCCTCACTTTTCTATCTACTTAAAAAGAGTGCTTAAAAATATTGCTTTACCTCATGCCCTGAGGTACCTAAAATGATGGTCAAAATGAGACTAGCCCTGGCTGGTGTGGCTCAGTTGGTTTGAGCATTGTCCTGTGCACCAAAGGGTTGCCAATTCAATTCCTGGTCAGGGCACATACCCAGGCTGCAGGTTCGATCCCCGGTTGGGGTACGTATGGGAGGCAACTGATCTGTTTCTCTCTCTTTCTCTCTCTCTCCCCCACCCTCTCCCTCTCCCTTCCTCTTTCTCTAGAAACAATGAAAAACATGTCCTCTGGTGAGGATTAAAAAAACAAAAAAAGAAAGAGACTAAAGTGCTTAATAAACGGAAAAGTACCAGATTAATGTATGTCATTATGAACATAGCACTCATGTGGATTTCCTTGTATTAAATATGAAATGCGTTCCAAGATCTACAACAAACTATGTTTAAACTGCCCATAGTAGCCTGAGGGCTTATTCTAACAAAGACATCAAGTATTCAAGGTAGTACCAGAGGATAACTGGAATTCTAGAACTGGGTGGGGTGGGGTTCTACAGAGCTTTATGGCTTTGAATGGCAAGTTTGCTGGCAGTACAATTTGGAATAAAATTACTGCTCTTTCTAACATACTGCTCCTCTTTTATTTTAAACTTTTTTTTATGTTTTCATTTATTTTTTTTTAGAGAGAGAGGAAGGGAGAGAGAGACAGAAACGTCAGTGTGAGAGAGACATATCAATCGGCTGCCTCCTGCATGCCCCCCACTGGGGATTGAGCCCGAATCCTGGGCATGTGCCCTGACTCTCAATCGAACCGGGACCTCTCAGTCCATGGGACGACACTCAATCCACTGAGCCACACTGGCTGGGCTTTTTTTTTTTCCCCTTTCTCTTTTAAATCATTTTTTATTTTTCAATTACAGTTGACATCGTCCTGTGACGATATTAGTTTCAGTTGTACACCCCAGTGATTAGACATTACGTAACTTACAAAGTGATCATCCTGATAAGTCTCATACCTATCTGACACCATACGTAGTTACTAGAATATTATTGACTATATTCCCTATGTTGTACTTTATATCCCTGTGACTATTCTGTAACAACCAATTTATACTTCTTAATTCCTTCACCTTTTTCACCCATTTCCCCAACCCCATTCCCATCTGGCAACTATCAAAACATTCTCTGTATCTATGAGTCTGTTTCTGTTCTTGCTCATTTATTTTGTTTTTTAGATTCAATTGTTGACAGATAAGTATTTATTGCCATTTTATTATTCATATTTTTTGTCTTTTTTCTTCTTCTTAAAGAGGACCCTTTAACATTTCATGTAATACTGGTGTGGTGGTGGTGAACTCCATTAGCTTTTTCTTGTCTTGGCAACTCTGTCTGTCCTTCTATTCTAAATGATAGCTTTGCTGGGTAGAGTAATATTGGTTGTAGGTCTTTGCTTTTCATCACTGAATATTTTTTGCCAATCCGTTCTGGGCTGCCAAGTTTCTATTGAGAAATCAGCTGACAGTCCCTTGTAGGGAACTAATGACTTTTTCTTGCTGCTTTTAAGATTCTCTCTTTGTCTTTAACCTTTGCCATTTTAATTATGATATATCTTGGTGTGGGCCTCTTTGAGTTCATCTTGTTTGAGACTCTGTGCTTCCTGGACTTGTATGTTTATTTCCTTCATCAGTTTGGGGAAGTTTTCTGTCATTATTTTTTCAAATAGGTTTTCAATTTTTTTGTGCTCTTTTTGTCCTTCTGGTACCCTTATGATGTGAATGTTGGTACTTTTGAAGTTGTCCCAGAGACTCCTTGCACTATCCTCATTTTTTGGATTCTTTTTTCTTTTTGCTGTTCTGAATGGGTGGTTTTTGCTTCCTTCCAGTCCAAATTGCTGATTTGATTCTTGGCTTCATCTACTCTACTGTTGATTCCCTGTAAATTATTCTTCATTTCAGTTAGTTTATCCTTCATTTCTGACTGGTCCTTTTTTATGCTGTTGAAGTTCTCATTTAAGTTCATTGAGCATTCTCGTAACCAGTGTTCTGAACTTTATACCTAGTAGATTGCTTGTCTCTATTTTGTTTAGTTCATTGTGTGGAGTTTTGTTCTGTTCTTACATTTGGGACATGTTTCTTTGTCTCCTCATTTTGGCAGTCTCCCTGTGTTTGTTTTATGTATTAGGTAGAGCTTCTATGTCTCCCGGACTTGGTAGAATGGCCTAATGTTGTAGGTGTTCTGTGGGGTCCAGTGGCACAGTCTCCCTGATCACCCAAGATGAGAACTTGAGGTGCCTCCCCTGCTCCACCCTGTCCGCTGCCATGTGTGCTGTGTACACCCTCCTTTTGTAGTTGAGCTTTGATTACTGTTGGCAAGTCAGTGGGAGGGATTTATCCTCAGGCCAATCATCTGCAAGGACTGGCTGCGATCACCACTTCTGACCACTGTGGAGTAGCAGCTGTGCAGGGGCCCGCCCCACAGAGCAGGACTTACTTCAGTGGGGCTCTGGTGCCCGCTAAGTCTGCCTCTTGAGTGTGTTGCTTGTGGAGGTGGTTGGGTGGTGGTGCTTTGACGTGGTCTGAAGCTGTCCATTGGGTGCACTGGCTCAGGGGCCTCTTGCGAGGCACAGGCCAAGGTCAGCTGCCGCCTGTGTTCTGTCCGAGGCCACCCAGCATGACCTACAAAGCAGTCTATAGATGGCTGTACTTGTGCTGGCCTTGGAGGTGCCCAGGTAAGGCCAAGCTGTGAAACAAGGTTAGCTGCTGCTAGTACATGGCTTGGGGTTACTTAGAGAGAGTTACAGGGCTCACTGAGGCCAGATGCTGCTTGTTTGAGAGGTTTTAGGAAAATCTGAAGCATGAGCTAAGAGGCTATTCATATGAAAAAGTCACTGGAAATAGCTTGAGTGGGCCTGCAAATTGGGTGGGGGGTGGGCCTCAGGGAATCACCAGCGTGGGCTGAACAGTGTGAGCCAGGTTGATGGAGTCTCAGATATGACAGCTGCTTGCTGGTTCTCTGTGGGGAGGGCTCAGAAAAGGAACAATGACCTCTGCCAGCACTTCTGTGTGGGAGAAAGAAAGCTGCCTCCTCAGCTCTTGCTCTCATGCCAGACAGTTCAGTTTCTCAGACCTTCAGTTCCTCCATGTGTATCCCTGGTGCCTTTCATGTTGCTGCCCTTGCATTGGAGCTCAGAGGGAGTAAGTTGGAGTTAGTCCATGCACTGGCCCTTTAAGAGGAACACCTGGGACTTCAGAAGCCCCCCATTTCCCTCAGCCTCAATATCTGCTGGTTTTTACAGCCAGAAGTTACGGGGACTTCTCTTCCTGGTACTAGAATCTTGGTCTGGGGAGCCTGGTGTGGGTCTGGGACCCTGTCTCCTCATGGGGAGCCTCTGCAGCCCAGATACCCCTCCTAATTTTTATCTGCCACACATTGATGTGGGACCAGCTAGTCTGTGTCTCTGCCCCTCCTACCAGTCTCCATGTGGCCTCTTCTTCAATTCCCTAGTTGTAGGACTTCCATTCAGCCATATTTCAGGCAGTTCTGAATGATGGTTGTTCTGTAGTTTAGTTGTAATTTTGATGTGGTTGTGGGATGAGGTGAGTACCTCCTTTACCTATGGCACCACCTTGACCGGAAGTCCCACTGCTTCTGTTTCTAGCATTTGTTGCTCTTCTGGGTTGCATCTTTCCAAAGTCACACTGTGATGTCATACAGTGAGTAGTGGGATAAGTATTTGGAAAGCTTTCCCTGACTCCTTGGTATAACAGTGCCCACCCAGGCAGTCTGCGGACTCTATTGTGGGACCCACCGTTCCTTGGAATGTCACATGTACCCTTAGGCAGAGGCTGAAGCCAGAGCTTTAAAAAAAAAAAATTATTTAGCCCTGGCCCGGTGGCTCAGTTGGTTGGAGCGTTGTCCCATATACCAAAAGGCTGTGAATTTGATTTTTGATTCCCAGTCAGGGCACATACCTAAGTTGTGGGTTTGATCCCCAGTTGGGGCATGTATGGGAGGCAGTTTATCCGTGTTTTTCTTTCACGTTGATGTTTCTCTCTGTCCCCTTTCCCCTCTCTCTATAATCAATAAAAACAGGATTAAAAAAAAAAACTATCAAAAAATTATTCAAAGAATAAGATTTTGAGGCATGTACAAATGTGCTTTATTATATTAAAATACTACTTTAAATGAAAGGGAATTGATGGGTTGAAAAATGAACTCAGGGAGCCCTAAACAAGTTATTGAGGCTTGTTTGTGCCTGTTTCTTTCAACTTAAAAAAATTTTTTTTTTGTTTATTGATTTTAGAGAGAGAAGAGGAGAGAGGGAGAGAGAGAAGGAAACATTGATGAGAGAGAACATGGATTGGCCACCCCCTGCATGCCCCTCACTGGGGATCTGGCCCACAACCTGGGCATGTGCCCTGACCGGGAATTGAACCAGTGACCTCTTGGTGCATGGGTCGATGCTCAGCCAGTGAGCCACACCAGCCAGGCTGTGCCCATTTCTTGTAATAAAGAATCTGACTAGATAGATCTACAGTTGCAGAGAGTTCATAAGTGTCTACTGAAAAACATTATCAAGTAAGTGTTTCATTACCAAAAAGGACAGAGTGGGAGTACTCCTCCCATAGACCCTCTCTACTGATTATGTTTGTTTAAAGTCCTAGTCTATAATTATCAGAAGATACCTAACCCAATTCTTTTTCTTTCTTGGCTGCTTGTAGCTATTTCCTGTGGCTCTCTTCCTTTACTGCTTCTAGGGGCTTCATTTGCTATTTGATACCTTGGAGAAAAGGTGTGTGCTAAAGCTGAAATTGACTGTTGTCAATCTGAAAACACAAAGATTGGTAGATTCTTCAGATCAGCGAGATTTTGCCTGGAAAGTCTCTTGGTGACTCTGAGAACAGAGATCATCTCAGGTTGGGCAGGTCCCAGCTGCTTCACTCTGGGCATCTCTTGCCTTGCCAGGAAGGTTGCCTTTACTGGAGTGGAAAAGCTGCAATCTTTTAAAAAAATTTTTATTTCTTTATTGATTTGAGAGAGAGAGGAAGGGAGAGGGGGAGAGAGATAGAAATGTGCCCTGACCGGTAATCGAACCAGCGACCTCTTGGTGCGTGGGTCAACGCTCAACCACTGAGTCACACCAGCTGGGCAAACCTTGCAATTTTTTTTTCTTCTTCTGTATTAGAATATTAATACTAGTTTTTATTTTGTAAAGGAACTTTTGTTTTTAATTTTTTTTTTTTTTTAGTATGGCTCAAAAGTTGGACTTGAAAGGCTGTTCTAAAGAGGGAGTTCTAAAACGTTTGGGTAGTAGTAAGGTCACAGAGGAAAAATTATCCTCTACCCTTCAACCTTCTTTCTGGATTAATAATTAAATTAACATGAGACAGATTAACAGGAGAAAAATTAAAGTTTAATAACATGTATACCTCCTGTATACATGGGAGAAACCCAGGAACACTGAGTAACTCACCAAAATGGGGTAAGCCATCACCTTAAATTCCATCTTCAACTAAAGACAAAGGATGATGTTGCGGTGGGGGTAGGGCTGAAGGGTCAGTTATGGGAGGTTACCAGGAAAAGCCTGGAAAAGAGTGTTAGGCAGATTTAAGCTAGGGCCTTCTCCTTAGTGAAGGCAGGCCTGGTACAGTGAGGGGAAGAAACACCCTCACAGATGGAAATTTTCTTTACAAATGTGAATGTCCTTTTACAAAGGCTAACCTCTACTTGGTTTTTGGAGCTTCTCCCAGCCATTTCTCAAAATTAACCAGCCTGAAATAATATTCCAGAAACATATTTTGGGGTGGCAAACTTAGGCTCCCCAGCAGTAACATCTCTGGGCTAAATGTCTAGTCTTCCCTGGTTATACCTCTATGCTAAAAAATTATTTTAACCTGTTTTCATTACTCTGGATATGTAATTTTAATTAATTAAAATATGCAATTTTAATTCCTGGGTCATTATTTTGTGATCTTTATCCCCTCTTTGGAATGTATAGTGAGGCTTTATTGTTATGATAGATGTGTGTGCCATGTACGAGCCAGCAAGACAATCAGAGATGTGCAACCGAATTGTAAATGAGAGAAGCGCTTTATTCACCAGCAGGCTGCAGGGGCAGACATTACCCAAATCAGCAGCCCCGATTGTTCTTGCTAGTCTGCTTTTAAATACAGAAGCCACATTCCCTTTTGGCTCCCCCTCAGGGAACCGGTACAATAGTGGCTGCAAAAGCAGTTATTACAGAAGCCAAGATAAGCATTAGTCACTGGGCTCATGATTTTCAGTTCTTGATACTCAGAAACTGTCAGGGTGAGTTTATGCAAGATATATCCTGTTACATAGGTCAACCATAACCTTAGGCAAAGTTCCTTTACTTCTAGAGGTAATCAACCTATTATTGGAAAAATACCGAGGAAGGTCCACTGCTGATAAAAATGGAGTTGCTTAGTTGCCTTAGCCAAGGGGCCTAGAAAAGAATGGAGTTGCTTAGTCACCTTAGCTAAGGGGCCTAGATAAAAATGGAGTCGCTTAGTTGCCTTAGCCAAGGGGCCTAGATAAGAATAGAGTCGCTTAGTCGCCTTAACTAAGGGGCCTAGCTCATTCCCCAGTGGTTTTCCTAACAAGTCAAATTGTTCACTCTCCTTCCTCCTCTGGGACAGGGTTATATTGTCCCTTAATTACAAAGAGTTTTACAGAATTTATTTTCCTCTGTATAGTTTTTATGAGGCCGTTAATTAGACATGGCCCAAAGGCTAGGAGTAAACATAATATAGCTGGAGGGCTGGCAGTGGCGGATAATAGAGTTGGTGACCAATTAAACATTTGTTGAAACCAATTCTCGGATTGTCGCCTTTTCCTTTCTCGTTCCTCGATATTTTTCCTAACTAGTGATAAACTTTCTTAATAGTCCCAGAATTACTCACATAAAAACAACATTTTTCTCCCAGTGCAACACATAATCCTCCTTCTTTAAGAAATAAGAGGTCTAATCCTCTCCTGTTCTGTAGGACCATTTTGTCTAAGGAGTCTACTTGGTTCTCTAAGTGGGAAATGGAGTTTTCTAAGTGGCTGAGATCTGTATCTATTTGGAGGCTGAGGTCCCTTAGATTCTGGTCATTCTTGATTAGGGCAGTAGTGCCCACAGTTGTAGATCCTACTATACCTAGACCAACGAGGAGAGGAATCAAGATTGGTGCCCTTTTCTGGATTCTAGCTGGGGAAAGAGGTGAAAATAAATGAGTGCGTCCCTCATCCCCATTATATAGAGATACCTGAGGTAGAATATAGACTATAACACAGAGTAACGGGTCATGGTCGAATTGGTCAGAAGAAATGCATTTTGTTAATCCTTTTGTGCATGCAAACCAGGTTTGTTCAGGGGCCTAGAAGAACATTGGAGGGCCCTTAGTAATTATTCTAGTTTGGTTGCATGTTGGAGTGTAGGGGGAGTGTTGGAGGTTGTAGTCAGAAGAGTGTAGACATGTACCTAATCCCTGGATGTCTCCTAATGTCATTCTTGGCCTATCCCAGGTACAGTTATCCTCGTTCATAGCCTGTATAGGATTATCTGAGATTCTGACACCCACATAATAAGGTGGCCTAGCATTTAGACAGAACCAACAGTCAACCCCCAGTGCCGGTTGTGATAAATTTAGATATTTATGCACCGGTTTTAACATAGTAAGGAGAGGTGAGCCTGGAGGAGTTTCCTTAGGTGGATCAATTTGCTCATCTGATGAAGGGGTAGAGGTCCCTATAGGAAAGTGTTCGGGTCCTAGAGTGGGTTTGGGCGGTACCCAGACCTGCATAGGGAGAGTTAACTCTGCTAATGGGCCAATAGGGGTTATTTGTTTTTCTGAAGCCTTCTTCTGGATGGTGAATAGAATTCCAGGGTCTTTACCAGGTACATATAACCTTAGTCCCCATGTCCTTCCTGTAGCCCAATAAAGATTTGACTGGCTAGTGACGTTAATCTGGATGGGGTTAGAGTTCCCTATAGGGAAACCCTTGGGCTTGGTTAACCTTTTAAAATCTATATGAGGGTCCCTGTTTCTTAGATAGCCCATAATAGTAGATATGGTTTTACAACCCCAAGATGGACAAAAGTATTCAGTTGTATTCAAGCAACTTGTGGTGACTGTACCGTTTCCTGTGCATATATAAATTCCTATCCCTTGTAGTCCCCATTCCCCCGTAGATGTCCCACAACCTCTGAGTAGGGGTCCTTCTATGTCTTCTGTATCATCTTCAGTAATACCATTTGTGCCTATGGTGCCTCTCACAAGGTTACATAGATTGAGATTGAAAACAGGTTTTTCTATTCCTTTTGTAGTAACATTTCTTAAGACCTCCCCCGATATTCCATTTCTAAGTTCCCAGTTCCATTGGGGCCCAGGTCTATAAGGATTCCCCTGAACAGACGTGACCAGAGAGATTAAGGTCCCCATGAATGCAAGAGTCTTATCTTTAGGGGGTCCTGAGTCTCTTCTGCTGTCCATGTTGTCTTTTCTGCCTTCAGCCAAGAGTGGTGTAACCAGGTTGGAGTGCTGTTAACCTTTACTGCCGTCGGGGTGGTCAGGATGACAGTGTGTGGTCCCTTCCAAGTTAGAGTTAGTCCCTGGGTGGTGACCCTCTTTACCCACACTGAGTCCCCAGGCTGGAAGGGGTGCACAGGGTCTGAGGTGGGCACAGGCAGGGCGTCATGGACGTGCTTATGGATGGCCTTCTGGGCGGACTGCAGGGCCTGCAAGAACTTGAGTAAGGAGCAGTTGTGAATTTCAGCCTTCAGTTCTTCTTTGAGCTTGGGAAGAATGGGAGGAGGTCTACCATACATAATTTCATAAGGGGAGACTCCCTCCCGTATGGGGTACATCTTGCCCGTAAGAGGGCGAGGGGGAGCAGAGTGGTCCAGTTTTCACTGGTTTCTAAAGTAAATTTGGTTAAGGTTTCCTTTAAGGTCCTGTTCATGTGCTCTACCTGTCCTGAACTTTGGGGTCAGTAGGCACAATGGAATTTCCAATTAATATTCAGGACCTTGGCTATGTCCTGTGATATTCTTGCTACAAAGGTGGGGCCATTGTCTGACCCTAGGGTCACAGGTAACCCAAATCTAGGAATGATTTCTTGGAGTAATTTTTTAACTACAATGGTGCTGTCTCTGTTTTAGTAGAGTAAGCCTCAACCCACCCAGAGAAAGTGTCTTAAGTAAACCAGGAGGTATTTATATCCTGACACTGGGGGCTTAACTTCTGTAAAATCTTCCCAATCTTCCCCTGGGGAGGCTCCCCGAGCCTGGATTCCCAGGGGAGCTTTTCTACCCTGCTTAGCATTAACCTGGGCACAGGTCGTGCACCTGGATACAGTGATATCCACTATATTGTCTAAATTGGGTATGAAGTACCTGCCTCTCAGGAGTTCAGTAAGCTTGGTGTGGCCTAAATGAGTGGTTTTGTGCAGCTGATTAACTAAAGTTCTCCCTAGAGCCTCTGGGACCAACAACCTCCCATCAGGCAGTGTCCACCATCCATTGCTTTCCTTTATGGCTTGTTTCTGTTTGGGTAAGTCATTTTCTGACCCAGTGTAAGTAGGAGTCGAAGGCAAACTTGGTTTTGGCATGGTGATTAATATCTGGAGAGGCCCCACTGGTTTCAGGGCTGCCTCTTGAGCTTCCTGATCTGCAGCACGATTTCCCCGTGCCTCTGTGGAGTTCCCTTTTTGATGTCCTTTACAATGTGCTATAGCTACGGCCTTTGGTAACCAAATTGCGTCTAATAAGGCAAGAATTTCTTCCTTATTTTTAATATTCTTCCTGGCTGAGGTCAGAAGTCCTTGTTCTCGATAAATGGCACTATGCACGTGTACTGTGGCAAAGGCATACCTACTGTCTGTATAGATGGTTATTGATTTATCCTTTCCCCAGTGTAGGGCCTGGATCAGGGCTATGAGTTCAGCTTGTTGGGCTGAAGTTCCCCTACTTAATGACTGAGACCAAATGACATGGTCTAGAGTTACTACTGCTGCCCCAGCATACCTGATTCCTTCTTGGATATAGCTGCTCCCGTCTGTGAACAATACCTCATCTGATGATAGCAGTGGGACATCCTTGAGGTCTGGGCAGGCCGTCTGCACTGTGTCGATTACCTCTAGGCAGTCATGTAGAGGTTCCTTTGGGTCATCGTCAGGGAGCAGGCTGGCAGGATTGGTGGCCAGTGTCTTGTGGAATTTGAGGCAGGGTTGATCCAGGAGGAGCACCTGGAGCTGGGTGACTTGAGTGTTTGACATCCAGTGCTTCTGAGTACTCCAGAGCAGGGCTTCAACTGCATGGGGTGCAGTTAAAGCTAACTCTTGCCCTAGAGTTAACTTGTCTGCCTCCTTCAATAGGAGTGCAGTAGCAGCTACTGCTCTTAGGCAGGTCGGCCATCCAGTTGCTACCGGGTCTAGTCTTTTGGATAAGTAAGCTACCGGCCTTTTCCAGGGTCCCAAGTTTTGGGTGAGGACTCCCTTTGCTATGCTTCTGGCCTCGCTTACATACAAATGGAAGGGTTTTGTGACATCCGGTAGGCCAAGAGTGGGCGTTGAAATTAAGGCCCTTTTTAAAGTCTCGAAGGCTTTCTGTTCTGTCCCAGTCCAAGTCAAAGGTAGTGCCCTTCCTGTACATGTATACAGCGGCTTAGCAATGGCTGCAAATTGTGGGATCCATAGGCGGCAGTATCCTACTGCCCCTAGGAATTCCTGGACCTGTTTCTTGTTTTTTGGGGCCGGGATCCACAGGATTGCCTCTATGCGGCTAGAGGAGAGAGTCCGTTGGCCCTTGCTGATCTTATATCCCAGGTATGTAACTTCCGGGGAACATAATTGAGCCTTTTTGGCCAAGACCTGGTACCCTAATATCTGTAAGGTGCCCAGGAGGTGCTCAATACCTCTCTGGAAAATTTCCTTGTCTTTTGCCACTAAGAGAAGGTCATCTACATATTGGAGTAGGGTACATTCAGGGTGCTCTTGTCTGAAGGCCTGCAAGTCAGAACTGAGGGCCTCATCAAATAGAGTAGGAGAGTTCTTAAAGCCTTGGGGGTAGTCTCGTCCAGGTTAACTGTCTCAAAAATCCCTCCTCAGGGTCTGTCCACTCAAATGCAAAGATAGGCTGGCTAATAGGGGCTAAAGGGATGCTAAAGAAGGCATCCTTTAAATCCAGAACTGTATAGAGCTGGTGTTCTGGTGGAAGTAGGCTCAATAGAGTATAGGGGTTTGGGACCGTTGGGTGTATGGTCTCGACCCATTTCTTTGTTTCCCTCAGATCCTGTACTGGCCTAAAATCTTTGGTGCTAGGTTTAAGCAAGGGTGTATTCCAGGATGATTGACAGGGAACCAGAATCCCAGCCTCCCATAGCCGATGAATATGAGGGGCAATGCCCTTCTTTGCTTCGTGGCTCATGGGATATTGTCTTACCCTGACCGGAGTCACCGTGGCAAGTAGTTGAACCACAATTGGTGACTGGTGGCTAGCTAGTCCGGGAGTGTTGCTTTCAGCCTAGATGGAAGGGAAGAGATGTTGTAATTCCTTTATGTAAGCCGATATCTCAGGGTCCGTTTCTGGAGGGCCTGGGGTTTTTTCCGGTAAAAGATATTCCTCCAACAAAGGGCACGTTACAAGTATTTTTGAAGGGGAAAATGGGAGTTGGTCATGATGTTCTGGGTTTACAGTAAGGTGAGTTCCATCCCCTACAAATGACATAGTGGCCTGCAGTTTCTGAAGAAGATCGCACCCCAACAGTGGGTATGGACATTCAGGCATAACTAAAAAGGAGTGTGTAACACTGCCCTTTCCAAGATTTACAGTTCTGGTAGTTGTCCAAGGATAAAGGGCAGTCTGGCCTGTTGCTCCCTGAACTGGGATCTTTTTGTTGGTCAGTGGACCCAGAGGCTCACTGACCTAAGCCTCTGGAATGAATGTGTTGCTTCTGTATCTATTAGGAAATTGACTGGTTTGCCCCCTACCTATGCAATGATCCTGGGCTCCTGGGGGCTAAGTTGAAAGGAGCCCTGGCCCTGTCATTCCTCTAAGTTAAGGACGGCTGGGGTGTCCCTCTTTCTTGCAATAAGCGCATTGAATCTTCCCTAGTCAGATCCTAGGCCTGCCATCCTGACCCTTCCTCATGTTTCCCTTCCTAGGGTGATCCTTTTCTGTGGGCCCTATTTCCCTTAAGGCTTCTACTACTACCTTTGCTATTCTTTTATCTTGTTTTTCCCCAGGGGTGTCCCTATTATTATATACCTTTTGAGCTATCTCAACCAGTTGGGAGTGATTTGTTCCTTTGAAACCTTCTAGCTTTTGGAGCTTTTTTCTAATATCTTGGGCTGATTGAGTAACAAAGGCCATGTTTATTGCCTGCTGGTTTTCTGGAGCGTCTGGGTCTGTTGGAGTGTATACTTGGTACGCTTCACAAAGTTGCTCCAGAAAGGCAGCAGGAGATTCCTGCCGGCCCTGAATTACTTCTGACACCTTGGATAAATTAGTAGGCTTTCTAGCAGCTGCCTTTAATCCCTTCAATAAGTACTGGTGAAAAGTGTCCAGTGAATTTTTCCCTGCAGTGGTATTGAGGTCCCATCTGGGCCTGAGGGTAGGAAACACGCCATCGATTTAATCCCTATTTTCCTCTAAGGATCCTCCACTGGGGCCCAAAATCGCCTTTCTGGCCTCTAGTTTAATTCTGTCCCTCTCTTCTGAGGTAAAGAAGGTTGCCAAGAGCTGCTGGCAGTCATCCCAGTTTGGCCTGTGAGTATGAAAAATGGATTCCACCAGTCCAATAAGTGCCTGTGGTTTTTCAGAAAAAGGCAGGTTTTGGGTCTTCCAATTATAAAGATCACTGGTGGAGAAGGGAACATAGACCATAAAAGGGTGGCCCTTTGCATGGGCCCCTATTGGAGGTGCCTCCCTCAGGGACAGTATTGCATCTCCTCCTCCTTCTCTTGGGGGATTCCCGTATTCTGATCTGCTCCTGGTATGGGGTGGTGAAGTGAGTGGCCCTGAATCCTCTGAATGTGACTTGTTTTTGGATTGTAGGGAGGTGGGAGTTCAGGTTCCTCAAATGACAGGGGAAGAACTACTTAGCTTTGGTGTTAGTGTGGGTTTGGGGTTTTTGTTTCACAACCAGTATCCTAGTGCCGGTCTGGAGGGCACAGGTCTTTAACCATGGGGGAGGGTGTTTCACTGGGTTAAGCCATTGATCAATATAGGGGAATTGGTCTGGGTGTCCTGGGTCCCCTGTGATCTGGTTCCAGACTGCCTGCACTAACCCAGGGTCAAAGGAGCCTGTATCAGGCCATCCTACCCTGAAAGTGGGCCGTTCTAATTTTCAGAGAGTGCGCAATTTACCTTTTGAGAATTTAATCCCATACCCATACTTGTCTCCAAAACCTTCCCCGAAATGCCATAAGAGGCATCCGAAGGGGGGTTTCTGAGAATTTGGCCCACCACCCATCCTTCCTAGGGCAGATAAAATTGGCCATAAGCTGGACTCAGACTAAACAGAAAAACAGAAAAAAGGAGAAAACTGAGAACTCCCAAGAGCTAAAGAATTGTAGGCTCCCTTATAGTGAAAGGTCTGTGACCCAGGATAAAATACCCTCAATCTCTAGTGAGACTGGCCGGAACCAAAGTATATCCTCAAGGAGACAATGGACAAACATACTGAAGTGACAGAATAAGTACATGGACCACATATAAGGAACGGAAATAAAAGAAGACACACAAGACAGACTTTCGCTTTATTCACCTGGCCACTCCCCTCGCGGAGATTTAGGCGCCTCTTAGCATTGGCAGGTTGATATAAACCTCCAACTCAAATCAGGTTCGCTGGTGGAGACAAAATGTCCCCAAGAACCTGATACTGTCCTTAGCCGTATGAGGTCGCTACGGACTCACAGGTTGGGATTCACACAGGCTCCGTAACAGGCGTTGTGGAGCACGGTCACTCACACACAATCACACAATTCAAACTTCGATCCAGAAATTCCCTATCCTGTGTGGCGTCTATGCCACTTGGGAGGTGATCAAACTCCCCTTCCTCCCTGGAGGCAGGCCCAAGAGAATAGAAATTAAGTAAATTTCAATGGATAATTTGCCAAACTCGAATTGCCCCTAACATCTTAGGGGGATCCCCAGAAAGGAAAGGCTGCACTGTGTCCGGTCCTCTCCCTCTCACCCAGAAAGACCAGTCACCCAAACAAATCTTACCTCCGGAGGTTTTGAGCCAGGACTCCTGTGTAGATTTCAAGGACTGTATGGCGTCTCCTGGGTCCTCCTTTTAAGACCCAAGAAAAGTATCTGGAGCCCTGGAACCTCTTAGGTGGTGCCTCCCCTAGACGTTTTCTCGGGCCTGGCTAGCCTCCTGGAGAGGCTGCCCGTCCTAGGCGTCTAGCCCCTGGTGTCACAAAGCATTAGGGATCTTGCTGGGGCCTCCAAATGTTACAACGAGCCAGCAAGACAATCAGAGACACACAATCAAATTGTAAATGAGAGGAGTGCTTTATTCACCAGCAGGCTGCAGGGGCAGACATTACCCAAATCATCAGCCCCGATTGTTCTTGCTAGTCTGCTTTTAAAGACAGAAGCCACATTCCCTTTTGGCTCCCCCTCAGGGAACCGGTACAATAGTGGCTGCAAAAGCAGTTATTACAGAAGCCAAGATAAGCATTAGACACTGGGCTCATGATTTTCAGTTCCTGATACTCAGAAACTGCCAGGGTGAGTTCATGCAAGATACATCCTGTTATGTAGGTCAACTATAACCTTAGGCAAAGTTCCTTTACTTCTAGAGGTAATCAACCTATTATTGGAAAAATACCGAGGAAGGTCCACTGCTGATAAAAATGGAGTTGCTTAGTTGCCTTAGCTAAGGGGCCTGGCTCACTTCAGCTGGCTCTTGGTACTGAGAGAAATACAGCTGGAGTACACTAAAGATAATTGTTAGCAACTGCTAATAATTACACCTCTGCCAGTTTGCTTTGTGAGCCTTGCAGAAATCTTAGTTGGACGATGAAATGCAAATCACTTCTATTTTGGACACCTCTGATTATAGACCTTCTGATTCTGAGGAAGAATAGGAAATACTCTGCATGGGGATTTCATATGTGTGAACGAAAAGGTGGCACATGCCAACCTGATAAGCTTAGGGAAGGCCTGAATGGTGGCCATGCAAACTCAAAGACTCAAAGACCTAAAGTAACCACAAAGGACTGTCTAAAATGAAAACTTTTTTTTTTTTTTTTTTTTAGATAGAGTGGAAGGGAGAGAGGAAGAGAGAGACATTGCTGTGAAAGAGACTTATCAATTGGCTGCCTCCTGCTGGGGATTGAACCTGCAACCCAGGTACATGCCCTTGAGTGGGAATTGAACCCGTGACCCTTTGGTCCACAGGCCGCTGAGCCAAACTGGTCAGGGCTGAAATTAAAACTTTTTAACTAGCCCTGGCCGGTTTGGCTCAGCGGTTAGAGTGTCCGCCCGCGGACCAGAGGGTCCCAGGTTTGGTTCCCGCTAAGGGCACGTACCTCGGTTGTGGTTTGTCCCCAGCCCCAGTTGGGGTTGTGTGGGTGGCGACCGCTAGATGTATCTCTCTCACGTTGATGTTTTTCTCTCTCTCTTCCTCCCTCTCTCCTTCCCGCTCTATCTCAAGATAAATGCAAAGATGACCTCAGGAGAGGATTAAAAAAAAATCAATAAAACTTTTTAACTAAAAGCAGTTTATGGCAGGTAGTCATTTCCTAGGCCAGCATCTTCCCTGACAAAGGTCAGTCTTTACCTTACCTGAGCCTGTCTGTTGTCTTTTTGCATCTATAACGTATCTTTGGAATGTCAAAGTAATTTTCTACCCTCCTTCACTGAGCCCCTCAAAGCACAGGCACCCCTCTGCAGAGACCACAAATTCCCTCATTATTATTGAGTTAATTGTTGACTATTAACTGTCTTGTACCCACCTATGTAAAAGATGTGTGTGTCTATCATTTTACTTTTCATCCAATCCCAGAGGTTTCCTCATTTTGCTTTCTCCCACTTCCCTAATCTATCATCAGTGGATTCCATGTAACCCAGTTGTGGCTGCTTTTTTATTGTAATATATAGAATATGGTGCAAAACTGCCATTCTCTGGAGCATTATCTTAATCCATTGAGATTTTGCTTCTTGACAATTGTCACCAGTTTGACTCAAACTCAAAAATTCTTCACAGGTTTGAATGTTTCTAACGTTGACATATGTGTGAATCAAAGTTAATTTTAGTATAATAAAGAATTATGAACATTTATTTGAGCAAAAGGAGCTATAGTCCTGGAGACACAGATTCAGAAACTGTTTCACCAAGACAAAGAGGAGGCAGCTTTTTATAGAGAAAGTTCTGCCCAGGTTATCAATTAGGTCAGTTTTATGTAAAGGATGTATCCCAAATTGTGCACTTCTGATTGAATGGAGCAGGTTTCAGTCCATTGGTAGAAAGAGAGAACCAGGGCTTCCCTGCAGTAGTTGACTGAGATGGACTAAAAAAGCAGCATAGTTGGGGAAGAGAGTTCAGTCTGAGGTTCTCTACAGTATACAGAATCCATGAGGAGTCCTTGTCAGCAAATGATCGCTAGGCTCTTATTATTTATAAATTTGGGCCCTTGGTTGACCATGGGGAGTCTATCTCAGCAGATAAATTTCTTCTTGGGGTTCACATCAAATGAATCTTCTTGGGGGCCATATATGTATTATACCTATATGTTGGGAAACTGTGAATGTCAAGTTAAAAATACTTTGTAAGTAAGTTCTTTCCTGTGGATGTGCGCTTCTGTTCTTGGTGGGCTAAAAGGGGAAAAGAAGTTATTAAAGATACTTTGATTATATTTAACTCCTGTCTCACTCTGCAAATTAATGAGAGTTCTGTCTTTTGCCTCTCAAGAAAAGACTTCACTCCAGATTTAGGATTCTGTCCATTAATGAACCTATGTCTCTTTCAGGGTATTAGTTGATTATAGCTATTACATTAAGTGAGATCATAATTTATTCTTTAAACTATCTCTGTTTTTTTTTTTTTAATGTGGATCTAGACTTTGTATGGTGGCATACAAGTCTAGTTTTTAGGGCTCCCTGTGTACCCTGACAAAGTCTAGGATGAGAAACAAAGTCATGATGCTGTGTTTAATCCAGTTTCAACAATTTCAAACTTACGGGAATTATATTCATTTATAGTGAATATTACTTCTGTCAGTTTATGTGGCTTATCTCATTTTTCCACAGCCTTTTTTCTCTCAAGCTGTGTGTGATGGGCTGTAGTGTGTAGTTCTTGTTATTCCTTTGCTTGAAAAGCATTGGTGAATAGGGTTTATATAGCATTAAAGATTGCCTTCTATCTTCTGAAAGCTAAAGTTAATGTTACTGAAGAGATCTAAGTTGTTTATTTACTTTGATTTTAGCATATATTTGACTCTTTTTTATAAAGTTACTCTAATTTTCCATTATTATTTTGTGGAAAGTCTGGAGTAAGCCTAGCAAAACTGATATTCAAAAATGTGACTTTAAGCATTAATCACACAGGGATAACTTTAAGGGATGGGGAACATGTTCTTGCTTTGTAAACCATTTGCTTCTGTGGAAGATGGTTGTTTCTGATAAGCCACATATTATAAGCACTGCATGCTCCGCACGCACACTTGGCTGTTTGTAGAATTCTCTTCTGCAGCAGGAGGAGTACTGCATGGTAGCTCATGTTGGCAGCCTCTGGAAGGAGAGGCTGTGAACGTTGAGGGTGAGGAGGAGCTGTGGTGGTGCTGCTAGGGTGGGATGAGTCAGGGAAGCCTTAAATGCAGGACGGCACACATTGTGAAAGCCAGGCAAGATCCCAGAAAGTGAAAAATGGGCATTCAGAAGTGGATGGGCTGCTATTATCCTTGGTGATGTTTGGGCGCCTCTGCATCCTTGACAATGATTTGGGCTGGACAGCAAGTATGGCAGTGATTTTCAGAGTCTATGAGGATGGTCTGCTGCTGGGAGAGACTGTGGACGTCTGACGTAACCAGAGACTGGATAACTGAATGAAATTTTCTCCTCATTTAATTAATAATATTCAGAGGACCATTTGTTGAAGCATAATTTGGGTTTTTTGAAAATGAAATTTAATCTTGTGGCCAGGGTATTTGTAGAAGGGAAGAATAAAGGGGTTTGAGGGAAGGAGTTTTGGCCAAAGTAAAAATCAGAGAGATGAGATTGTGTAGATGAGTGAACTTGGATGGCAGCCTGATAGATGACAGCCAACTACCTCTGCTTAGGCATGGCTCAGTGCAGCCTCATCCTTGCTACCCAGTGTCCTGTGACCTCAAACTAGATCTATGTTCACTTTGGACATGGAAGATTGACAGTCAAGGCCTTGAATGAGTGCTTTTCCCCCTGCCATCTATGTCTGGGTTTAATTTACATGGTTTGAAACATGGTATTAAACTATGATATTGATGTCTAGTAGAGAAGGACAGTCTATAAATTGACTATACACTTTAATAATTTTCTGTTCCCCAAGCTGATTTTCATGAATAGGTTTTTGTCTTCATTAACCATATTCACATATGAAAGTATATATTTACGGAGTCTAGCTTCTTGGTATGAAATTCAGGGACACTTTAAAAAAAACAAAAACACGGGAGTCCTCAGTGAAGCTATAGCAGGGTTTCTCAACCTTAGCATTATTGACGTTTTGGGCTGGACAGTTCTTTTTTTGGTTGTGGTGGGGGCTGCCCTCTCTATTATAGGATCTTTAGATGCAGTAACATCTCTCCACCCCAGTCATGACAGTCAAAAAATGTCTCCAGATGTTGTCAAATATAGTTTTTTCAGGGGGGCACCTCTATTTCTCTTGAGAACCGTTTAGCTACAGGCTCTAGAATTCCAGGTGAAAGGAAAACTTAGAGTAACTTCCCAGTGGTTCTGCTGTCTTTGTCACTTTTACACATTCAAGGCCTCAGGGTTGCACATCACAGACTCTAGGTTCCACAACTCCAGAGAACAACCTCCAATAGCTTCAGACTTGATGTAAGTGATGTCCTATGCCAGCCCTCCACAAGTTTTGCACAGGATTGCAGTGTTCATTTGTATTAATTAGAACTAGCATCCTGTTCTTTTTTATTTATTTATTTATTTATTTATTTATTTATTTATTTATTTATTTTTGTTACAGAGGTTTCTCCTTTTCCCCTCATTGACACTTGCCGGGGTCCAGCCTCGGCAGGTCCAGGGGTTCCCAAAGGTGTGGACGGAGTCTGTCAAACCATGGTGGTTGCTGTTCCAGTGACACCGCTCCCAACAAACACCCTCCCCCCCACCCCCCCGCCCCATCCCCAGCACCTTGTTCATGTCCATTGGTCATGCACACATGCATATAAGTTCTGTGGTTTAATCTCCTCCCCCCGCCCCCGACCCCACTCCTCTGAGGCCCGTCAGTCTGTACTCCACCTCTATGTCTCTGGGTCAGTTCTGTTCATCAGTTTGTTTAGTTCATTATATCCACAAATAAGTGAGATCATGTGATATTTGTCTTTCTCTGCTTGGCTTGTTTCACTTAGCATAATACTCTCTAGGTCCTTCCATGCCATCTCAAAGGATAAGAGATCTTTCTTTCTTACAGCTGCAAAGTATTCCATTGTGTGCATGTACCACAGCTTTTTTATCCACTCATCTACTGATGGACACTTGGGTTGTTTCCAGATCTTAGCTATTGTAAATAGTGCTGCTATGAACATAGGGGTACATATATTCTTTCTGGTTGGTGTTTCAAGTTCCTTAGGGTATATTCCTAGAAGTGGGATCACTGGGTCAAATGGCAGTTCAATTTTTAACTTTTTGAGGTAACACCATAGTGTTTTCCACAGTGGCTGCACCACTCTGCATTCCCACCAGCAGTGTACTAGGGTCCCCTTTTCTCCACACCCTCGCCAACACTTGTTTGATGATTTGTTGATGGCGGACATTCTGACAGGTGTGAGGTGATACCTCATAGTTGTTTTAATTTGCATCTGATGATTAGTGACGTTGAGCATTTTGTGATATGTCTCTTGGCCATTTGTATGTCCTGTTTGGAGAGGTGTCTATTTAGGTCCTCTGCCCCTTTTTTAATTGGGTTCTTTGTCTTCCTTTTGTTGACTTGTATGAGCACTCTATATATTTTGGAAATTAACCCCTTATCTGACGCATCATTGGCGATTATGGTCTCCCATATAGTGGAATCCCTTTCCGTTTTGATGGTTGTTTCTTTTGCTGTGCAGAAGCTTTTTAGTTTGATGTAGTCCCATGTGTTCATTTTTTCCTCTGTTTCTGTTGCCTTAGGTCTTGTATCAGTGAAAATTCTGCAGCGTATGATGTCTGAAATTTTGTTGCCTGCATTTTCTTCTAGGATTTTTATGGATTCGCGAGTTACATTTAAGTCTTTTATCCATTTTGAGTTTATTCTCGTGTATGGTGTAAGTTGGTGGTCTAGCTTCATTTTTTTGCAAGTAGCTGTCCAATTTTCCCAGCACCATTTATTGAAGCGACTGTCTCGACTCCACTGTATGCTCTTGCCACCTTTGTCAAATATTAATTGAGCATATTGTCTTGGGTCAATTTCTGGGTTCTCTATTCTGTTCCATTGATCTGTCTGCCTGTTCTTGTGCCAGTACCAGGCTGTTTTGATTACAGTGGCTTTGTAGTATAACCTGAAATCTGGTAATGTGATCTCTCCTACTTTGTTCTTCTTTTTCAAGATTGCTGTAGCTTAGCATCCTGTTCTTAGATGGTGCTGCTAGTGGTATTATTGACAGAAAAGACATCGCCTGCAATTCTGACAATGGATGGTAGTATAGTTTTCTATTAGCACCAGAAAGTTGTAAAATTTCCTTACTCAAATTCAATAATCACGTAGTTTTCTCTCCTTACGCCTTCTCCTTTGTTTTTCCCCTCTTTTTTCGTTTTGGTATAATATACTGAAAGGCATGGCAAATTTTCTTCTTTTAACCAGCAGTTTTATTTTTACTTCAATTTAAAAATCAGCTATTTCTGTGTGTGGGTTTTTCTTATTTTATTAGTACTTGCAGTAGACTTTCTTTTTCAGAGTCTGTCCTGAAGAGGAATATAAAAATAGAATGCCTGTTAGAGTTTGTTGAGCTCTGATCTATGTTTTCTGAACATAGCTTTTGCTTGTTTTGAATGCTCAATGCAATTTTGTATTTCTGTGGACTTTTTGAAAGCTCTGATCAACTTCATCTTGATGACCTGGCCTCCAGAGGCAGGCAGTGAACAGAAGGGATGTTTGATTTAGGGGGTCTGGTTTTCAAGGACATCCTTAATAGAGTCCTTTAGGGGGTAAAACCCCTCAGTGTGTTGCATCTGTGTTGCGTTGTTACACTTTTAAGGAAAATGCATTTAGGGATGAACCCATTTAAATTATTTTATTTCAAGAGTCAGTTTCTTTACCCCAGCACACTGCTGATGGAATAAGGAACTGGTAGGGTGGATTTCTGGAAATAGATGTTTAGAAATTCAGGTCTTAATTTGTAGTTTGTCGAGGTGAAGAAAGCGCCAAAAAAATGTATTATTGTGTTCCTGACAACTGAACATCGCCTCTAAGAATATTTGAACTAAAGATGTCAGTTGCTTAGATGTAAAAATATTTATAAAGATACAAATGCAAGTGATTCTTGAAGTTGAAGATGTTTTCCAAAACCCTGAGATTTGAAAGTGTGTTGTCAACTCCTGCTATGCCCATGTCCAACATTATTGTTAGGAAACATTATTAAAGAAGTACTATTCATTCATTGGAGAGGTGGTTTTCAACACCCTAGTTGTAGAACACAGAGGGAAACTGGGTTGCTTGGGCCATTACTCTAGGGTTAAAAAGGTCCTGGGTAGAAAGATGTAGTAGCATTATTTGGGGTTATGAGAACGAGAGTCTCTCTCTTTTTCTAAAAATTTATTTTATTTCATTTATTTATTTTCCAATTACAGTTTACTTTCAATATTATTTTGCATTGGTTTCAGGTGTACAGCACAGTGTTTAGACATCATGTACTTTGCAAAGTGTTGCCCCGAATATTTCCAGTACCCACCAGGCACCATACATTGTTATTAAATATTGTCGACTATATTCCCTGTGCTGTGCTTTACATCCCCATGACTATTTTGTAATTACCAATTTGTACTTCTTTTTATTTTATTATATTTTTTCATCACCATTTATCCTCTCTATGCCCTCTTCAACCTCCACCCTCTCCCTCCCTTCCACAGTCACCGTACTGTTGTCCATGTCCATGAGAGTTCTCTCTCTTTTTCTCTTTTGCTCATTCCCCCCACATTCCCCCAAACCAGAACTGTCTCTGTTTTGCTTGGTACTTCAGTTTGTTCATTAAATTCCACACATGAATGAAATTTAATGGTACTTGTCTTTCTCTTACTGATTTAGTATAATGTTCCCCAGATCCATCCATGCTGTCACAAAGGGTAAAATTTTCTTTCTTTTTACAGCAGAGTACTATTCCATTATGTAAATATACCACAGCTTTTTTATCCACTCATCTACTGATGGACACGGGCTGCTTCCCAATCTTGGCTATTGTAAATAATGCTGCAACAAATGTAGGGGTACATAAATTCTTTCAAATTAGTGTTTTGGGTTTCTTTGGATAAATAACCAGAAGTGGAATTGCTGGGTCATAAAGCAGTTCTATTTTTAATTTTTTGAGGTAACTGCATACTGCTTTCCACAGTGGCTGTACCAATCTGCATTTTCACCAACAGTTCCTGAGGGTTCCTTTTTCTCTGTATTCTTGCTAACACTTATTGTTTGTTGATTTATTGATGATAGCCTTTCTGACAGGTGTGAGGTGATATCTCATCTCAATTTAATTTGCATTTCTCTGATGATTAGTGAAGTTGAGCATCTTTTCATGTCTATTGGCCATCTGTATGTCCTCTTTGGAGAACTGTTTATTCAGGTCTTCTGCTCATTAAGCATTGTTTGTTTGTTTATTTTGATGCTGTTTTACAGGCTCATTATAAATTTTGCATATTAATCCCTTATCAGATGTATCATTGACAAATATGTTCTCTCATTCAGTGGGTTGTCTTTTCATTTTGTTGATGGTTTTCTTTGCCCTACAAAAACTCTTTAGTTCGATACAGACCTATTTCATTATTTTTTCTTTTGTTTGTCTTGCCCAAGGAGATCTATCAATAAAATACTGCTATGAGATGTCCGAGATTTTATTGCCTATGTTTTCTTCTACGATTTTTATGGTTTTTGAATCTAACATTTAAGTCTTTAATCCATTTTGAGTTTATCCTTGTATGCAGTGTAAGAAGGTGGTCTAATTTAGTTTTTTTGCACATATCTGTCCATTTTTTCCAACACCATTTTATTGAATAGACTATCTTTAGTCCATTGTATGTTTGTGCCTCCTTTGTCAAATATTAATTGATGATAAAGACGTGAGTTTATTTTTGGGTTCTCTATTCTGTTCCGTTGATTATATGTTTGTTTTTATGCCAGTACTGTGCTGTTTTGATTACTATTGCCTTGTAGTGTAGTTTGATATTAGGTAATGTGATTCTTCCAATTTTGTTGTTCTTTCTCCAGATCGCTGTTGCTATTAGGGGTCTTTTGTGGTTCCATAAAAATTTATTTTAGTTCTGTGAAATACTCCATTGGTATCGTGATAGAAATTGCATCGAATCTGTTGATTGCTTTGCGTAGAATGGACTTTTTAATGATGTTCATTCTTCCTATCCGTGAACATGGTATATGCTTCCACTTATTTGTATCTTCCTCAGTTTCTTTGTTCTGTGTCTTACAATTTTCAAAGTATAGTTCTTTTACATCTTTGGTTAAATTTATTTCTAGATATTTTATTTTGAAGCAATTGTGAATGGGACTGTATTTTTAGTTTCCCTTTCTGATAGTTAATTATTAGTAAAACGCAACTGGTCCGCCGGTGTGGCTCAGTGGTTGAATGTCGGCCCATGCACACCAAGAGGTCTCTGGTTCAATTTGCGGTCAGGACACATGCCCAGGTTGTGGGCCTGATCCCCAGTGCGGGGCATGCAAGAGGCGGTCATTCGATGTTCTCTCTCATTGATGTTTCTATCTCTCTCTCCCTCTCACTTCCTCTCTCTCTAAAATCAATAAAGGAAAAAAAAATTAAAAATGCAACTGATTTCTGGATATTTATTTTGTATCTTGCTACTTTACTGAGTCCATTGATGACTTCTAGTAGTTTTTTGGTGAAATCTTTAGGGTTTTCTATATACAGTATCATGTTATCTGCAAATAATGATAAGTTTTACTTCCTTTCCAATTCAGATGCCTTTTATTTTTTCTTCTTGTGTGATTGCTGTGGCTAGGACTTCCAGTATTATGTGGAAGGGGACATCCTTGTTTCCAATCTTAAGGGGAACACCTGTAGTTTTTGCCCATTGAGTATGATATTGGCTGTGGGTTTGTCATATATGTCTTTTAATACATTGAGGTATGTTCCCTCTATTCCCACTTTGCTAAAGGTTTTTATCATACATAGGTGCTGGATTTTATCCAATGCTTTTTTTGCATCTATTGATATGATCATGTGGTTTTTATCCTTCAGTTTGTTTTTGTGCTGTATCACACTTATTGTTTTGTGGATATTGTACCAACCTTGCATCCTTGCATCCCCAGAGTAAATCCCTCTTGATTGTGGTGTATGATTTTTTTTAATGTATTGTTGGATTTGGTTTGCTAATTTTTTTGAGGTTTTTAGCATCTATATTTTTCAGGGATATTGGCCTATAATTTTCTTTTTCTTTTTTTATTGTTGAAAGTATTACAGATGTCCCCCTTTTTTTCCCATTGACCCCCCTCCTGCCTGCCCCCACCCCCCTCCTGTTTTCCCCAATGTAATGTCTGTGTCCATTGGTTGTGCATATTAATTTTCTTTCTTCATTGTGTTTTTGTCTGGTTTTGGAATTAGGATAATGCTGGCCTCATAAAATGAGCTTGGGAGTCTTCTCTCCTCTTGAATCTTTTGGAATAGTTTAAGAAGCATAGGTGTTAGTTCTTTGAATATTTGGTAAAATGCACCTGTAAAGCTTTTGCTTTATTGGGAGTTTTATTTTCATTTTTTATTATTGCTTCAATTTTACTAGTTGTAATCTGTCTATTCAGATTCTCTGATTCTTCCTCATTTAGTTTTAGAAAGTTATATGTTTCTAGGACTTTATCCATTTCTTCCAGATTGTCCAATTTGTTGGCATATAGTTCTTAATATTTTCTTACAATCCTTTGTATTTTTTTGGTGTTAGTTGTTACTTCTCTTTCATTTCTGATTTTATTTATTTGAGTCCTCTTTGTTTTTTCTTGATGAGTCTGTTTAAAGATTTGCCAATCTTGTTTATCTTTTCAAAGAACCAGCTCTTGGTTTCACTGATCTTTTTGTATTCTTTGTAAAGACTCTCTTTCATTTATTTCTGCTCTGATCTTTATTATTTCCTTCCTTCTACTCTGGGCTTTGTTTTTTGTTATTTTTCTAGTTCCATTAATAAGTATAAAGTTAGATTGTTTATTTGAGCTTTTTCTTGTTTCTTGAGATAGGCCTGTAATTCTATGAATTTCCCTCTTAGGACTACTTCCTTGTGTCCCACAGATTTTAGTTGTGTTCTCACTTTTATTTGTATTGAGGTACCTTTTGATTTCTAACTTGATCTTATTGTTAACCCATTCACTGTTCAGTAACATGTTATTTAGCATCCATGTCTTTGTGTGTTTTTAAGTTTTCTTCTTGTGATTGATTTCAAGTTTCATAGCATTATGGTTAGAGAAGATGTTTGATACTATTTTGGTCTTCTTAAATTTGTTGAGACTTGTTTTGTGTCCAAACATGTGGTCTGTCCTAGAAAACGTTCAATGTGTACTTGAAAAGAATGTATGTTATGCTGCTTTGGGGTAGACTTCTCTGAAAATATCAATTAAATCCATTTGAGGTAGTGTATCATTTAAGGCCACCATCTCCTTATTGATTTTCAGTCTGAAAGATCTATCCATTGATGTCAGTGGGGTGTTAAAATCCCCTACTATGACTGTATTACTGTCAGTCTCTCCCTTTGTGTCCATCAAGATTTGCTTTGCATATTTAGGTGCTCACTGTTGGGTGCACAAATGTTTACAAGGGTTATATCCTCTTGTTGGATTGATTCCTTTATCATTATGTAGTGTCCTTCTTTGTCTCTTACTTTAGTGTTTATTTTAAAGTCTGTTTTTTAGATAAAGGTATTGCTACCTCATCTTTTTTGTTCTTTTTATTTTCATGACATATCTTTTCCCATCCCTTTACTTTTAGTCTGTGTGTATCTGTCATTCTGATGTGGGTCTCCTAAACATGGGTCTTGTTTTCTTATCCATTCAGTTACCTTGTCTTTTTTTTTTTTTTAATTTTTTATTAATTTATTTTTGTTACAGATGTTTCTCCTTTTTCTCCCATTGACACCATCCTCCCGATACTCCCCCCTGCCCTGTCCCCAGCACTGTTGTCTATGTCCATCGGTTATGCATACATGCATATAAGTTCTGTGGTTTATCTCCCCCCACCCCAACTCCCTCTTCTGAGGTTTGTCAGTCTGTACCCTACTTCTATGTCTCTGGGTCTGTTTTGTTAATCTGTTTGTTTTGTTCATTATAGTCCACAAATAAGTGAGATCATGTGATATTTGTCTTTCTCTGCTTGGCTTGTTTCACTTAGGATAATGCTCTCCAGGTCCCTGCATGTCATCTCAAGGGATAAGAGATCTTTCTTTCTTACAGCTACATAGTATTCCATTGTGTATATGTACCACAGCTTTTTTACCCACTCATCTATTGATGGACACTTGGGCTGTTTCCAGATCTTAGCTATTGTAAATAGTGCTGCTATGAACATAGGAATACATATATTCTTTCTGATTGGTGTTTCAGGCTTCTTGAGGTATATTCCTAGAAGTGGGATCACTGGGTCAAATGGCAGTTCAATTTTTAACTTTTTGAGGTAACACCATAGTGTTTTCCATAGTGGCTGCATCAGTCTGCATTCCCACCAGCAGTGTACTAGAGTCCCCTTTTCTCCATACCCTCGCCAGCACTTGTTGTTTGATGATTTTTTAATGGCAGCCATTCTGACAGTTACCTTGTCTTTTGATTGAGTATTTAAGCCATTTACATTTAAAGTGTTTATTGATAGGTATGTATTGCCATTTATTTTATTTTTATTTAGTTTTTTAAATCCTCACCTAATGATATTTTCCCATTTATCTTCAGATAGAGTGGGAGGTAGGGAGGGAGCAGGGGAGGGGGTGGAGAGAAACATCGATGTGAGTGAGACACATCGTTTGGCTACCTCCCGCATGACCCCAAGCCTGTTGTTTATTCCTTCCAGTGTATTTATTTCCAATATGGCATTCTTTATTTCTGAGTGGTCCATTTTTATGGTTTCTATATCCTTTTCATGCCGTGGAGCATCCTTATCATCATTACTCTGAACTATATCTACTAAATTGCTTACCTCCACTTCATTTAGCTCTTCTTTTGGAGAATTCTCTTGTTCCTTCATTTGGGGCCTATTTCTTTGTCTCCCCATTTTGGCTGCCTGTTTGTGTTTGTTTCTGTGTATTAAGTAGATCTTCTATGACTCCCAGTCTTAGTAGAGTGGCCTTATGTAGTAGGTGACCTGTGGGAACCAGTGATGCAGTCTTTCTTATCACCAGAACTGGGTAATTTAAGAATGTCCCTTGTGCATGTTGTGTGGGCCCTCTTGTTGTAATTGAGTCTTGATTGCTATTGGCCCGTCTGTTCATGGGCTTGACCCTCAGGCTGGCTGACAGTGAGGCTCAACCTGTAACACAGTGTTTAGTCTGCTGTGCAGGTGCTGATCACATGAAGCAGAATTCGCCTCAGCAGGCTTTGGTGCCTGGCAGTATCTCCCTGTGGATATGCTACTTGTGAAGCTTATTGGATTCTGCTCAGTTGTCTGAAGCTGGCTATTGGATGTATTGGTTCTGGGCCTTTTTAGAGGGACTGCGTTGCAGGTTAGTGTCAGATGTTGTCTGTGCCTGGCCCTGAATAGTCTGTTTGGAGCTATCAGTGATCCACAGCTTGTGGCTCCCTCTGCTGGGCCTGGGTATGTGTGGAAGCTGTACACCTAGGTCTGCTTTTCATATCCACAGTCTAAGAGGAGGTCAGGCAAAGACTCAAAGCACCTAGAGATCTGGCTTTGCTTGCTGGCTATCTGTTAGTCTCAGTCACTTAATGAGCCTCTGGCTACATTCCTCTGGGTGGGGTGAGAGGGGTTTCAGTGGGTGAGGATATTGCTTTTCCCTAAGCTAATGCTGTACGGATGGGAAAATTCTGCCTGAGAAAGATAGCTTCTGCATCATGGGGAACGATTCAGCATAGGGATCCTGGAAGCTGTCCACTCAGCAGCTCACCAGAGCTACCAACCTCAGACTCCTCATGCAACTCTGGAGCACTCTGCCTTCTCTCTGCTGGAGCCCAAGGTGAGTGGCTGCAAATGAAATTATTTGCATTGGCCCTTTAAGAGGGTGCCTGTGTTTCTAGCCTTTTCTCCTTGGTGGACAGAAACCCCCGCTGCTTTACATAGCCAGATGTTATATGGGCATCTTTCCCAGTTCTGGTGCTCTGGACTGGGGAGCTGGTTTGGGGTTGAGACCCCAGACTTCTTGGGGAACCCCCCACAGCTAAGATATCCCTGCAGACCTTCAACTGCTGCCTGTGGGAGTCTGGCTGGACCTCTCGCACCTCTGTACTTCCTACCTGTCTCAGTGTGGCGTCCTCTCTATGTCCTTGGTTATCAGCTCATCTACAGTTGGTTATTAAGGGTGATTTTTCTGTGTTTTAGTTGTAATTCTTGTTTAGTACTGTGCGAAGGTAAGTGTAGCTTCCACTTAATCTGCCACCATCTTGGAATCTCACTCCATGGTTATCTATATTAAGAAACTTTTTAAAACGTCTAAGATATTTGTTAACTTGAAAGCTGGAAAATTTACTGTTTATTAAAATGAGTGTTTCTTTTTCTCTTTCTGAATTTGCCTTTATAAGGTCCAGGTTTAAGCACTTTAAAAAAAATATTCTTATGTTGTGAACATCTGTCAGCTTTCTTATCTTAGGTAATTTTTTTAGCAGCCTATGTAATTTGAAATGAGATAAGCATTTTTGTTCTGTTCTAAAATTGCCCAGTTTGTGTCTTCATAGACAATATGCTTTTGGCTTTAATTGATATTGGTAAATTATAAAGATGCAAACAAAGAGGATTTTTATTGACATTTTTGCATGCTTGTTTATTTCCATAGCATTTTAAAATGATGCACAGTTTGACCTTAGCTGTAAGAAATTTTGTATTATTAAGATACAAACTGAAAGACTTTCCTGGAGGTATTTTTGTTTTTGCTTTGTAGGTGAGTTAGTTGGTTAGTTTTAAGTTTTGTTCTTGGAGTTTGATTTGAGCAATCAAATAGTAGCAGTCATTAAAACATTAATTAAGCTTATACATCTTAAGATACTGCTTTGTTGGTTAAAAGTGGAGACAGAAAAATGACCTTTGGAAATGCCATGTGGTGGATAGCTCTGTTACAGCCCTCACAGGTCCCTGATGTGGGGGGTGCTGGTGGGGTATGTATGGGTGGAGAAAGTAAGGCATGTGTGTTAGTACAGGGTGGATGTGGAGACCAGAAAGAGGGCCTATGACTGTGGCAGTCCCACAGATGTCAGCAAGGTTTGCTGGGTGGTACTACTTTGAAGAAATCTATTCCTACTATTTAATCTATTACACAGTACTTCATCATTGCAGATTTAGATTTGGGAATAATGCTGCTATTTCCTATTAGAATCTGGTGGGGAAAAAAGATTGTATTGCAGTTGCAGAGAACTCTGGGAAGATGCAACAAGTTTCTCTCTTTTTCTTAGTCAGAAACTCAAGTACTGAGATTGCTGAATCAAGGTCTAACACTTGTTGCCTTATTGTTGTCAACAATGTGATTGTTAATTATTATAGGTTATACTTGCAAGGCATATAAATTCTATAATTTATTTAATCATGACAGTACTTACTATACTAGCATTACTTGAGTCCTTAGATTTTGTCTTTTAGATTTTTCTTTATTTTTTTTCAACTCTCATAAATATGATATAATTTGTTTGCATGTTTTTAGGGGCATTTCCTTAGGTTACATTTCTAAAAGTCAATTTTTTGAGACAAAGGAATGAAACTTTTGATATAATATGTCAAATAGGTAGGAATTAAAAAAACCTAGATGTTATTTTTCAGGTATATGTGAGTAACTTGTAATATAGGTTTGAGATTTATTATTTTGCTCACTGAAATCTTCATTAACTCACTAAAAAAATATTGAGCATCCACTGAGGATCACATTATATATTAAGGACTACATAGGTATTACACATATATATGACATGACCTCTGACTTCTAGGTCACTGAATTCTAATTGTGAGAATGAGAACTATATACATTATCATTTAAGCAGCATATGATAAGTGCTGTGTTTGTTGTTAGAAAAGTAAGTGCTAAAATAAAATCAAAAAGAGAATGTGTTGTCAGATGTCCGAAGTAGAAAAGATGACTTTTGGCCTGAGTGATCTGGGACAACTTCATGCATGAGATGGGTGGGTGGTCAGTCTGGACATGGATAACATTTCTGGCAGAAGAGGAATGATGGTAGGAAAGGGCTAGAGGTGGGGAAGTACAGGATTTGTCATGGTGAATGAAATTAGTTTACTCAGAGAAGAGGGCTAGTCTTGGACAAGTCTTGGTTTATTGCAGCTGAATTAGGTAGGTCACGTGCAGTAGGACCCTGAATGCGAAGTTAAGAATTGCCTGATCAAAATGGCCCCGGGAGGATTGGTATATTGGAGGTAAGGGAACTAGATGGGAATAGGAAGAGTTGGAGGGAAAGTTATAGAAACCATTCTGCTGCCCCTCTTCCCCCGGTTTTGTATGCTGAGACAGTCAGAGCAGAGGCTTTTAAAGGGCTTTGTGCCCCCCACCACCCCAACCAGACATTAAGTATGAAATCACTGTTGAAAGAATGAGTGAAGAGCGACATAATTTTGTACATGAAGGTTTAGGAGAGAGGGAAGATTCGAGTTTGACCCTAAGTCTTTGGAGCCTGGATGGATTGATTATGTGTTAGAGACTGGAAATTGGACAAGTGAGGAGAAGGAATTGGCTTTCAGGAGGCAGTGGGTAAAATTTTGCGGTATAGACAGGTTTTATACAATCTTTCTTAATGTTAAGTGATAATCAGTTTTCTAAAATTCATTTAAATATATTTCTATTAAGAATGTAATTTTCTGCTCAGCTGGTGTGGCTTAGTGGATTGAAAGTCATTCCATGCACTGAGAGGTCACTGGTTCGATTCCTGGTCAGGGCACATGCCCAGGTTGTGGGCTCGATCCCCAGTATGGAGCATGCAGGAGGCAGCCATTTGATGTTTTTCTCCCATTGATGGTTCTATCTCTCTCCCCCTCTCTATCTTAAAAAAAAAAAAAAAAAAAATGTAATTTTCTAATTCTAGTAATGTGAAGCTATCTGACTGTTCTCATCTCCAGATTGGTGTCAGAGATGACAGAAGAATCCAGATTTATTGTCAGTTTTCTTTTTTTTTTTATTGTCACCCAAGGATATTTGTGCATTTATTTTCAGATAGAGCAGAAGGGAGAGAGAGAGGAAGAGAGAGAGAGAAACATAAATGTGAGAGAGACACACCGAGTGGTCGCCACCCACACGACCCCAACCGGGGGGGCCAGGGACAAACTGCAACCGAGATATGTGCCCTTAGTGGGAACCAAACCCGGGACTCTGGTCCGTGGGCCGGCGCTCTAACCACTGAGCCAAACCAGCCAGGGCTATAGTCAGTTTTCTTGATGAGAATGTGTGTTTATAGCAGCTCTTGGTGATTTGGGATCCTTTTATCTTATTCCTCAGGAGACTTCTGGTTGTTTTAGCTCTTTCACCATCCACCAAACAAGAGAAGAGGCAAACGGGTGAAATTCTAGTACTCAGATTTAATGAGTTTCTTTTTTTTTTATTCCTTAAGTTATTCAAACTAACATTGTTCTACATCAACACCAATGACAGGAAGTTGACCGAATTTTATGTTTTATTTGTCACGTGGATCACAGATATTTAGATATAATTAGATATGTAGATATAATTAGATATATCAAAAGGTTGCTTTCCAACTACCAGACAATACGTTTTAAATTGGTTAAAAATGATGTTATGCATTGAACTGATTTAAAACTATGTTGTGATGGAGAGGTCAGGTCAGATATATCATCAGGATGACATTTGAGTGTGCATGCATAGAGGTGTAAAATATTAAGAGATGCCATATTTCTAAAGAGTTCTGATGTAGAAGTCAGCTTTAATAAGAACATTACCTACGTTAGTATTCTTATTAGGCATTTCACTTCTGTGAATTGTATGTTTTTATACTTCATGTTTTCCAGCTATTGTTTTAGTATTTTAAAAAATTGGGTTTTTTATAGATTAGCATATTAACTCTTTCTTATAGTTATTGCAATTTAAAAAATCAGCTTTTACAAAAGAAGGTCTTTACCAAAGTAAAGGCTGTATAAATCTGATTTGGGGAATGGTTCTAAGTGAGAATTGAACCCTTATTGTCATGATGTAGAAATTTTCTGTTGTGAGTTCTCCTAGTGCTAGTGCTCTGTTAGGTCCAAGAATACCATGTATATGCTTTTGAAATTAGCCAGTTAGGATATGTTTAACAATAAGCCAACTTAAACACATGTATGTTGAATCATGTTGAACTTTGAACGCTAGCGCTTTAGAAGGTGGAAAATTCCAAATGCAGGTGAGCTATTTTTATCACTGGGCTTTCATACTTAACCAGTTCTATTTAAAAGTTACCTGGTAATGTTTATTGAGCTGTTAAAGTTTATGTATAAATAAGATAGGTTATCTTCCCTAGACAACATTCATTATCTTCCCTGGAGGACATTTGAAATAGAAAGGAATAGTAACATAAATTATGATACTCAGCTAGAAAAGAAACACACACACTTAGGTTTAACTTGTTTTCATGACAAAGTAGCAGATAGTAGTTGCCTTTTTTTGGAGGGGGGTAATCCTCACCTGAGGATATTTTTTCCATTGATTTTTTAGAGAGAGTGAAAGGGAAGGAGGGAAAGAGAGAGAATATCCATTGGTTTCCTCCTGCATGCTCCGCGACTGGGCTGGGGATTGAACCTGCAACCCAGGTACGTTCCCTTGACTGGGAGTCGAACCTGAGACCCTTTGGTCTGAGGGCCAGTGCTCTAACCACTGAGCAATCAGCCAGGCTAGTGGTTACCTTTTTCATTGCAGCCTTATATCTTTAAGTCAAAGCATTTGTTAAGTATTTCTTGTATGCTTAATAAAGCTGGAGACATTTCTGTGCTTCCTGCTACCAATTGAAAAAACATTGAACTTAAAAAATAAGCCACAGAAGAGTAAGTAACCAGAGGTAAAATTGTCCTTCATTTGTATGTTGTTGTTGTCAAGATCACCTGCTAATGGATTGCCTATTGCAAATTGAGATGTTTTTTGTAGCTTCTCTGGGTTTTGAGGTTGTCAGTTCTCATTTAAAATGCTCCTGTTAATCTTTGTATGCTAAGAAATTGCCAGTTTAGTATACTGTAAGGTAAAAAGAAAATGATTATTAATCTCAATAAAATCTTTAGTTAAAAGTATTTACCAAGGTTAGTTTTTTAGTTTTGGATATTGTAGTATGGCTGTGTAAGGTTTTAACTTTAGGGGGAGCTGGGTGAAAAGTATTTGAGAACTCTCTGAAGTATTTTTATAATTCTCCTGTAATCTCAAAATAAGGAGTTAAGATGATTATGATACCACTGTAATTAAGCTAGTTATTAATAATAGGAAAGGAACAAAGGGAAGGTCAGGCATTATAAGCATGTTTCCTGCAAAATGTTAGGGGAAGGGGACTGGACAAAGGGAAAATAGACCCATGCTCATTAAAGTTGGAGTCGTAGGGAAGGTTCTTGCAGTCAGTCATACCTGGGGACAGAGATAGTCAGCCACAATGGACATGGCCACTGCAAGCTTGAGGAAATTTGGGATACTTAATTCCTTGAACAAAGAAATACACTCTCTTGTGCTTTCCAGCACCCTTGGGACTCAATCTTTTGGCATTTTCCCGTGTGGCCCACGGCCATGTGGACTCCCACACACAATGGACTAATGGACTGCAACAAGCCTGATGCTGTATTGCACCCAACTCCACCATGGAATGGAAATTCTGAACACTGGCTTTGCTTCTAGCTTTCCTGAAACCCCAGCTACACTTCTTTTATGACTAGACTAAGGGAAATGGGACTTTGGAAGCCCAGGAATTGAATTCCATGGAAATTAAAATCACTCATTCTCCCTTGCAAGTCTCAAGAAAATTATTTTTCTCGGGAAGAGGACCCTCCACTTTCTCTGATAACAGTTAGACTAATTTATCAGCTACAAAATTATTAGTGCATTACAAAACCAGATGGAAGTTATTTGTCTTTTATAGGGGAGTGGACAGAGATTTTCTTCTATTTGATCTTTTATTTAATGTTTTCATTGATTTTTTTTTTTTTTTTTTTATAGAGGAGGGGAGAGAGAGACAGAAACATTCATGTGGGAGAGAAACATCCATCAGCCGTCCCCCGCATGCCCTCCACTGGGGATCGAGCCTGCAACCCAGGCACATGCCCGGACTGGGAATGAAACTAGGACCTCTCAGTCCATGGGACGACGCTCAATCCACTGAGTCACACCGGCCGGGCAAGATTCTCTTCTATTTGGATGGCTGAATTCCTTGTTCCTGAAAAATTGAGAGTTGATACATCTCAGGAATATGGAGATGCTGTTAGAGTGTGTTTAGCGAATGTAGACTTGTTCTCTTTTTTTGTTGGTCTGTATCCATGCAGAGATGTCAGTTTGCATATATACATCACTTGACTACATTGCAAGTGAGGACACTGGATTTCTAAAAACATTACAGAATTTTATTTTAGCTTGTTACACATTTGTTTTCTTGATGAGATGGTAGCAATCGCTTGCCTTTTGAGAATAAATCAGATTCTTTTGTTTTGTAAAAAGCAGCATGTGATTTGGGGCTTCATGTGTAAGTTGAGTGATCAAACACTTTAATACTGATTTGGATCTAAATTTAAGAAATGAGATTTCTTTTTGAAGTAACTGGCTCTGATTTCATTTCTAAAGAATAGCACAGAAGTTTCTCTGTGCAGTGGTCATATCATTGGACTAAGTTTAACATTTGTAGATTTTGGCTCAAAGGATCTCAGTTAGATGCATACTTCGTTTATGTTCATTATAGATCATTAGTGACATCTGCATTATGGGAGGTTGAAAGAATCCAGTGTTTTTTAGCAGTTGCTATATAGGCTATGCTGTAGCTTAGTGCTGACACTGTCAACTGATCATCATTAACACCAGTTCAACACCAACAGGAATCCCCAATTTGGGGTGCAGTGAAGGAAACTTTATTCAGTGTAGAACAGCTCAATTGTGATACAGGTTGGCTTTGAGGCGGCACTGGGGCCAAGCTCCTCTCTGGCTAGACAGCTCTGCTCTGCTCTGCTTAGCTAGTCTGTTCTGGCCAGTGCCAGTCTGCTCCACTCTGCTCCTTTGAGATATCGTCAGTGTTTCAGCTCAGCCAGGGAGAGGCAGTCTTTGGTGGAAAGGAAAAGTGCGCTCTCAGAGCCAGAGGGGAGCTAGCTGACTTATATAGATAGAAGTGCCTGTCCTTGGTCCCTGATGGGCCCATCTTCATGCAGAGGAGGACTCCAAATCCTCACAGTTTGATTGGTCAGAATGGATCCACTCTGATTGGTCGTTGAAGCTGCATAGCTCATTGCATGGGGGAAACCTCAGTCCTGTTGGTTGAAATAGGATTCCAGGAACTCCTTTATAAGGCTTAGGCGGTAGATACATAGTGCAGGCAGGCAGTTCAGTGTAGAGGCAGGTGACTCAGTGCAGGCTTCTTCCTGAAGAGGAATTTGCATGAGAGGCCCCTGTGCAGAAATGGATGCGAGACTGTTTTTTTATTTTAAATTTGAGCCCAGTTAGCCACCAGGGGTTCTTTTGGGCTGCACTTGTATTCTTTATTAGTTAAATCCCAATTTATCCTCTTTTTTTTTTTTTTTTTTAATATGTTTTTATTGATTTTTTTTTTAGAGCGAGTGGAAGGGAGAAAGAGAAACATCCATGTGAGAGAGAAACATTGATCGGCTATCTCCTTCATGCTCCCACTGAGGATTGAGCCCGCAACCCAGGCATGTGCCTTGACCAGATATTGAACCGGGACCTCTCAGTCAATGGGACGATGCTGAATCCACTGAGCCACACCAGCCGGGCCCATTTTATCCTCTTTGAGCCTACCCTTTTCTTGTTGTTCTAGGGCAGTGCTCTCCAATAGAACTTTCTTTCATGATGGAAATATTCAATATGTGTGCTGTCCATTATAGTAGTCACCAGTCCACATATGGCTATTGATCACTTGAAATATGACTGGTTAGACCAAGGAACTGAATTTTAACATTTATTTAATTTAATTTTTAAAATTTATTGTTTTAAAATACATTTTTATTGATTTTTTAGAGAGAGAGTAAGAGAGAGATATAGAAACATTGATGTGAGAGAGAAACATTGATTGGCTGCTTCCTGCACGCCCCCTACTGGGGATTGAGCCTGCAACCCAGGCATGTGCCCTGACTGGGAATTGAACCAGGACCTCTCAGTCCATGGAACAACACTCAATCCATTAAGCCATACCAGCTGGGCAAAGTTTATTTAATTTTAAAGGATTTAAATGTAGATAGCTACATGTGGTTAGTGGCTACTATTACTGGACAGCACAGATCTAGGGCTACTCTTGCTAGATCCTTGAGTGATCTACCTTGAATGCTAATTTAAGTGGACACAGACATTCATAGGGTAGCTGAATTGTCTGTTGTTCAATCTAAAATCTCCATTAAAGCAACATGGAAATGATGTTACCATATTGATTCTTTGTTCTTGGGGTACCTTAGTAAGAGGTACCTTTTGGGTACCATTTTAAAACGTCATTTTTTTTGCATAAACTTTTCCGTGTCAACAAACATACTTTTTCTGTCTCATTATTTTTAATTGCTATTGTAGTGTTCCATTTTATGGCTCTGCCATCATTTACTTATCTAATCTCCTATTTATCCTTTTTTAACATTACATACAATTCTTAGAAGACTAGTTGTACATGTATTTTGGGGATTCCTAGGATTAGAATGTTCAAGTCAAAGGATAGGTATATACTTATAGTTTTGTTTTAAAACACCTCCTGCTGTTCCTCCCTTTCGGGTACCATTTAACCAGTTTTATCAATTTACCTTCTAAATTGGCATTTGTGAAAGGTTGTTTATCAGAGTGAGAAACATTTTAGGGGTTGTGTGTTTAAACAAAAGTGGTTTTAAGGTAGCATTCATAAATCTTTTGCACATTCATACATCTTTTGTTTGTCTATTCTTTCTGATCTGTTCAGAGCAAAAATAAAGTGACCTTGAATGTGGTATATTTAACATTGCGGGTGATGTCTTAAAGGCGCCTCCATGGAATGTGTTGAGGCTCATTTGACAGGACTATTGGGAGGAGCTCTCGCCAACCTTCTTTCTGCCTATGGTTCTGCACACGCTGCCTATTGTATCACTTAATAGAGAAACTCGGTTCCTGGGACTGTAAATCTGGAGACCTTCAGTTCTCTCCTCAAGGGTTGAGGAACAGGGGCTCTTGTGTCCTTGCCCTGGGCTTCTGTGCTGCTGACCTCTGATACTGAAGGCCCTATCTTAGCATAATGGTGTGTTGTTCATAAGACCCAACTCTCTGGGGTCAGAGCTTTCAGTCTGACATTGAAAATAGTTGCTTATTTTACATTTGGGACAAAAGGGGATCCTTTTTCTTTCACACTTTTGTTAGGATGCCATCTTTAGTTTTGAGAAAGGTCTCAAGTTCAGAGGCTTCTTGAAAGAAAGTGGCCTACATTTAATTAATTAATTACTATTTTTATAGACAACTGTTTTAGAGCAATTATAGGTTCATGGCAAAATTGAGAGGAAAGTACAGAGATTTACCATATACCTCTTGTCCCCACACATACATAGGCTTCCCCATTATTAACATCTCCCACTAGAGTGGTACATTTATTATGATCAATGAGCCTACACTGACACATCATAATCACCCAAAGTGCATAGTTTACCTTAGGATTCATTCTTGGTGTTGCACATTCTTTGGGTTTGGACAAATGTGTAATGACATGTATCCATCATTACAATATCATGCAGAGTAGTTTCACTGCTCTAAAAATCCTCAAGACTCCTGTCCTTTCCCCCAGCTCCTGGCAACCACAGATCTTCGTACTGTCTCCATAGTTTTGCCTTTTCCAGAATGTCATATAGTTGGAATCTGACAGTATGTAGCCTTTTCACATTGGCTTTTTAGTAACATACATTTAAGTTTCCTAGATGCCTTTTCATGACTTGATAGCTCATTTCTTTTTAGGGCTGATTAATATTCCATTGTCTGGATGTACCACAGTTTATCCATCATCTACTGAAGGACATCTTAGTTACTTCCAAGTTTTGGCAGTTATGAATAAAAGTGCTGTAAACATCTATACACAGGTGTTTGTGTGGACATAAATTTTCAACTTCTTTGGATAAATACCAAGGAACACAATTGTTGGATCACATAGCAAGAATAAGTTTTAGCCCTGGCCGGTTTGGCTCAGCGGTTAGAGCGTCGGCCTGCGGTCCAGAGAGACCCAGGTTCGGTTCCCCCTAAGGGCGTGTACCTCGGTTGCAGTTTGTCCCCGGCCCCTGGTGGGTCGTGTGGGAGGCAGCCACTCGATGTGTCCCTTTCATATCGATGTTTCTCTCTCTCTTCCTCTCTCTCCCTCCCACTCTATCTGAACAAAAAGTGGAAAAAAATGTCCTCAGGTGAGGATAAAAAAAAAGAATAAGTTTTATTTGGTAAGAAACTTCCAAACTGCCTCCCAAAAGGGCTATACCATTTTGCATTCCCACCAGCAGTGAATGAGGGTTCCTCTTCTACATCCTCACCAGCATTTGGTATCAGTGTTCATATTTTGGCCATTCTGATTGGTGTGTGGTGATATCTCGTTTTAATTTGCATTTCGCTGATGACATATGATGTGGAGCATGTTTTCATGTGCTTACTTGCCTGTATTTTTTTTTTTTGAAATCCTCACCTGAGGATACTTTTCCATTTATCTTGAGACAGAGTGTGTATGTGTGTGTGGGGGGGGGGGGAGAGAAACATCAATGTGTGAGAGAGAGACACATTGATTGGTTACCTCCTACATGACCTGGACCAGGCCGGGGACCGAACCGCAACTGAGATATGTGCCCTTGACTGGAATAGAACCTGAGACTCTTTGGTCCTCGGGCTGATGCTCAAACTGCTGAGCCAGACCTGCCAGGACTTGCCTGTATTTTTTAAGTAATAATTTTAAAATTGTGGTGGGAACAGACTTATACCAAAACATTAATCTGGTAGCATGACTGCTACCAAGTAGATGAAATCCACAAATGTTAGAATGGATGGTGAAAAGGGTTTTTCTTTCAACAAGTACTGAACATGTGCAATATGTAGGGCTATATGTGAATGGGAATCATAGTACTTGCTGATCAGAGAATAGAGAATTATTTGGGAAACAAGATATACAATGAAAAGTCACAAAAACAGAAATCTTTTATTAACTATGTGAGAAGGTGGAAGAGGCAAATAGATTAACATTTTAAAAAAAAATATGTTTTTATTGATATTTTTAGAGAGGAAGGGAGAGAGAGATAGAAACATCGATGTGTGAAACATTGAATGGCTGCCTCATGCATGCCTCCTACTGAGGATTGAGCCTGCAACCCAGGCATGTGCCCTGACCGGGAATGAAACCAGATCATCTCAGTCTATGGGATGATGCTCAATCCACTGAGCTACACTGGCTGGGCTAGATTAACATTTTTGAGCATCTGTTGAGTGCCTGCCACTGTGCCATGCTTACGTCCATTAGTGAGTTATTGTTGCTGTTTAGGAATGTCAGGGGTTCCACAGGCAGCATCATGTGAGTGGTACAGGCCACATGACCCATGTTGGAGGAGGAAGAACATGGGCAGAATCAGTAAGGTGGGGGTTAGAGGCATTGCTGGGGTTTGGGGGTTGGCCTTGCGTTAAACCTTGGAGCCTAAGTGAAATTTTAATGAAGAGGAGAAGATGAGTATTCCAAGCATGGGATGTGGTAGGAAGAAGGCTTGCATCTTTGTTCTGTGAGGCAGAAGCCAAGTCCATCCTGTTTACCATTGTACTCCAGTGGCAAGCACAGTGTTGGCACTAGTAGATGCTCAGCAAGTAGTAATGGAATAAGTGGCATGCAGTAGGCATTCAGAAACTATTTCTTAAATTGAATTTGAAATATTTCAGGGAGTCATTAATTTGGGCTGATGTAAAGGTTCATGTAGGATTGAAGGGAGAAGACTGGAGAAGTGGACTGAGGCCATGCAGAAGGCTACGGAATTTGAGCTTTATTTTTAGGCAGTGAGTAATATTTATCAGCAGGGCAGCAGTGTGATTAAGTTGGAGGTTTTAGGTGATTCATTGGATATGTTGGAGGGGTGGTAAAAAGCAAGGAAATCAGAATTCCTCTCTGGGTACGGGGATATTTCCCAATGTCACTGGTTGTTCTTATCCTTAAAGTTATTGTTGAAAGATAGGAAGACCCAGCAGTCCAGAGCAGGAGGGTCTTTTCAGTCTGGCTGAGCCTGGGCCTAGTACTTAACTTCCTTTAACCTCAATTTCCTTTTATGTAAAATGGGGATTATAAAAGTATCTACCTCATATAATTGTTTGGGGGAGAAAATGAAATAGAAAGATAAAGTGCTTGGTACAAAGTAAGCACTCAATAAATATTAATCATATTACTAAGTAAAAGTTATTTCTTTTGAAATAACATGGGCTCAAGTCTCATGGATTTTATAGAATAAAGCAAACACTTTAAAACTTGGGACAATTTAGACAACTTAGAATGCCGTTTCAAAAGAGGCTGGCGTCCCAGAGGTATCCTCTTCAACAGAAGAGACTTTGTTAGAGTATGTCTTTTGTCTTCCCTCTGGAGCTATGTAATCTGGAGATGGGCAGGGTTGTTAGGGCACACCTGTGTAAATATATCTTTTCCTTGGACACCTCCACAGGTCTGCAGTTTGAAAGTAGTTTTCCTAAACCAGAAAAAGTCATGTTTGAATTACTAGAAATGAAATTATTTCTTTAACAAAATTTTCTCTCAGGGGACCTCTGATTCAAAAATTAGTCACCCTTCCCCCATACACATCCTTTAAAAAACTTTGGAGTATAGATGTTGGTTTAACTACTTGGTTAATACTTAGACAGAAGGACATTAGTTATTTCTTTATCAACACAAGGAAAAGGGTAAGATTATCAGAAGAGTGATCTACGTACACATGCTAAAGAAACTCTTGAAAGTGAGAAATGATAGTCTGGAATTGACTAGAGTTGAGGCTGTGGCGTTTTCTTGCCTAAAGGTCATTGTAATCCAGATGACAATTGCTTATTTGGGAAGGACGCTCTGTAGTGGAAAAACACCTGACCGGAAATCGGAAGACCAGACATAATAATGTTCACTTAGTCTTTAGCTGCATGATATTGGGCAAGTCTTCTAATTTTCTGGGTTTTGGGTTTTGACCCTCATCTCTAGGATTGATTTATAGACTGTGTCCCAGTAGTTTTCATTTGCAAAAACTGTTCTGCCACAAAAATTGAATAATCATAGTCTTTTTCTAATTTACAAAAAAAAAAGCACTTTTAAAATTGAATTGATAGCTTTTAATTCTGAGTTTTTCTTACATGAAGTTGTCTTTAATTTTTTTGCTTCTTTTCATCTGCTACCAAGTGTTTGTGTGTGCATGTGTGTGTATGTGTGTGTGTGTATTGTTTTCACCAAAGTGGGAGACTCTAGTCATCATTTTATACTTGGATCAGCTGTCATAGGTATATCTCTGCTAGTGAAACGATTCCTGGGTTTGTGGTGGAACTATTCACATCCTTGTTTTATGGCATTTTCAGAGTGCTCACCAGAGACAGGGCTGAATGGTGCTTGGGAGCACTGACTGCTCCACAGCTTGGCCATGCGAGTCAGGCAGGCCTCCTGTGGGCATGGAGAGTAAGTACCCTTCTGAGTTGGGGTTAATTAAGAGTTTTGGATGGGAAGAGTCTTAAAATTACAGATTTTAGATCCTCTGAGGGGCCTCAGAAATCATCTTACTTGACTTTACTCTCCTTAACCAAGGCTCAGAGTTATCAGAGGTCACAAGGCTAACTCTGGTGAAAGGCTAACAAGGCTGGGTTGCACCAGCAAATCTCCACAGTCCAAGCTGGTGTACTTTCCACTACTGAATTCTTAGATCTTATCACTGTTTAACTTCAGAAATTATCCAGTGTTTTTCACTTTTCTGGTACAACAGTAGCTTGCCTATTATCTTGAGGAACTTCCTGTTGCTCTGACATCATGGAAATCCAGCCAGTGTGCTTCATGGAAGTACTACAGTGCCAAAGCAGTCTGGATTAATACATTTTCAGGCAGAAACATCCCTGCAGTGTACTGTGGACAAGATTGTTTCAGAGTATCAGAGGTGCTCTTGCCAGTGTGGCTTAGTTGGTTTAACATTGTCCTGTGCACTGAGGGCTCCTAGGTTGGATTCCCAGTCAAGGCACATGCCCTGGTTGTGGGCTTGATCCCCAGTAGGGGGCATGCAGGAGGCAGTCAATCGATATTTCTCTCTCTCCCTCTCCCTTCCTCTCTTTCTCTATAATCAATAAAAAAACATATTTTTAAAAAACGTATAAGAGGTGCTGGTGACTGTGTGGGTGTCAGTGGGATAGAGGGGCAGAGCAGGACAAGTCAGCCTTGACAGATACCCCACCCATGACCTTATACTCTATTTCATCCCATTAGAGGCATGGGCAAACTGTTAATGGTATGAACATTGTTTTGTTTCAGGGGTAGATTTGTTAATACATTTGCAAAGCTAAGGATAAAAGTTGTCTTTGGCAAGGCTGTATCTACAGAACTCCTTCTGTAACTCCTAAAAACTTGGATTCTTGCTTTTAGAAAACAGAAGAACTCTGGCCAGTTTGGCTCAGCTATTAGAGCGCGGCTTGCTGACCGAAGGGTCTCGGATTTGATTCTGATTAATGGCACGTACCTGGGTTGCAGATTCAATCCCCAGCCCTGGTCAGGGTCCTGTGGGAGGCAACCAATTGATGTGTCTCTCACATTGATGTTTCTCTCTCTCTGTCTCTCTTTCTCTCTCTCTCTCTGTCTCCCTTCCTCCTACTCTCTCTGAAAAATCAATAGAAAAATATTCTCAGGTGAGGATTAACCAAAAAAAAAAAAAAAAAAACAAAAACAAAAAACACAGAAGAAATTCCAATCAATTCTTTATGGAAAAAATTACAAAAATATAATTTAAGAGAACAAGTTCTTGCCCAGGCTGGTGTGGCTAAGTGGTTAGAGCATTGGCCTAGGCACTGAAGGATTGCAGGTTTGATTCCCAGTCAAGGGCATGTGCCTGGGTTGCAGGTTCGATTCCCAGCCCCGGTGAGGGCACGTTCAGGAGGCAACCAATCAATGTATCTCTCTCACATTAATGTTTCTCTCTCTCTCTCTCCTTCCCTTCTACTCTCTCTAAAAATATCCTCAGGTGAGGATTAACAACAACAAAATAGAGAACAAGTTCTGGGTTTAATATACCCTTTTGAGAAAACAGCTCCATTGGTTTTTCCCCTGTTAAGTTTATCTTGCCTAAAATCATCATGGGGTTTTTATCAGTGTGCTGAACCAACACGTAGGTGAACTAAAGATAGATAAGAATTTGCAGTTGAAATGTATTTCTGAGATTAAGCTTACTAATATGTAATAGAGTATTTTTCTGGTTCAGCACATTATCACATGTGAGTATTTCATAATTGGACCTCAGAGAAATCAATATTTTATTACATTAGAGATGACTATCTTAAGAAAGTGCGTTTGAATTCTGACTTGTGTAACTAAACTTTGCAGACCATTTTTCAGAACACTTACAAGTATGACCTATATACTGTCTGCATCAGAATTATCTGGATGGCTGCTTGAAAATACAGATTTCTAAATCAGAATTTGCAGGGATAGGACTAGGGAACCTGCATTTTTAGTACATTTTCCAGATGGTTTGCCCTAAAGCCTTAGCTCATACATGCCTCACAACCATCCCAGGATTTCAATGGTGAGGGTATTGTTTAAAGATAGGAAGTAAATTCAGTGTTACCTGCCACTCATATTCTTTGGACATTTATGTGTATTTGCTGTGTACCTGGAAGCAGGCTAGGTATGAAACCTATATTGAACATTATAATTATAGACTTAGACAACTATAGACCTTTTGAAAGATAACGTTAGGAATCTTTTGCTCTATCTTTATTGCTGTGCAATTATTTCAGAGACTTGGGCAGGTGATGTGAGGTACTTCATACTTTCCCTATTACTACTTTTCTTCCTTTGGTCAACTATATCCTATCTAGTCTTGGGTAGAAGCTCTTAAATCCTCTTCGTTGTTGATTGTTATTTCATTTGCTATTCTATGAAGTTTTATATTTCATTATTATTTTTTAAATGTTTTTTTTTTTTTTTACTTGATTTTTTAGAGAGAGAGGAAGGGAGAGAGATAGAAACATCAATGTGAGAGAGAGACATCAGTTGGCTGCATCCTGCATGCCCCCTACTGGGGATTGAGCCTGCAACCCAGGCATGTGCCCTGACAGGGAATCGAACCGGACCTTTCAGTCCATGGGACGATGCTGAATCCACTGAGCCACACTGGCTGGGCTATTTTATTATTTTTTAAAAATATGTTTTTATTGATTTTTAGAGAGAGAGGAAGGGGGAGGGAGAGATAGAAACATCAATCAGCTGCCTCCTGCAGGCCCCCTACTGGGGATCAAACCCACAACACATACATGTCTCCTGATTAGGAATCAAACCCGTGACCTCTTGATGCATGGGACCACGCTCAACCAACTGAGCCATGCAGGCTGGGCAACTATGAGGTTTTTTAAAAAAGGCTGGATTTCTTTTCCTATCTTCCCCACAGAGCCTGTGTCCCTTCAGAGCAGAAACTGTATGTGGTTGATATCAGTAATATGACTTCCCAGCCTAGTGTGAGGACACAGGAGGAATGTGAATCCTGGTTAGTGGCTGGCTGATGGATGCAAGGAGACCTGGATAGCTAATGCCTCTGTGTTCATTCATCTTGGACTCTCATAAACCTCCCCTTTCGTCCTGTTTTCACTGTTGCCACACTAGTTCCTAACTTTATTTCTCTCGGCTGGTCTTCCCTTGTCTCCATCTTTGCTTTTATTTATTTATTTAGAGAGGAAGGGAGAGAGAGATAGAAAATGAATTGGCTGTCTCCTGCACGCCCCCCACTGGGGATTTGGCCCACAACCTGGGCATGTGCCCTGACCGGGAATTGAACCGGTGACCTCTTGGTACATGGGTCGACGCTCAACCACTGAGCCACACTGGCTGGGTAGAACTTGACAGAACTTGACACATTTTTTTTTTATCCTCACCCGAGGACATTTTTCCATTTTTTGTTCAGATAGAGTGGTAGGGAGAGAGAGGAAGAGAGAGTGAGAGAGAAACATCGATGTGAAAGGGACACATCGAGTAGCTGCCTCCCGCCTCGAGTAGCTGCCTCCCGCATGACCCAACCAGGGGCCGGGGACAAACTGCAACCGAGGTACGTGCCCTTAGAGGTACGGGCCCTTAGCGGGAACTGAACCCGGGTCTCTCTGGACTGCAGGCTGACGCTCTAACCGCTGAGCCAAACCGGCCAGGGCAGAACTTGACACATTTTAAAAGAATATTCTGTTCATCTCCATAGCTGGTTACATGGAGTTTTTTCTGTCATCCATCTTTTTTTTTTTTAAATTTATTTTTATTGTTGAGGGTATTACAGATGGCTCCCCTTTTATCCCTCATTGACCCCTCCACCCCCCTCCCGCCCCCCCCCACCTGTCTTTGTGATAAATGACTGTACATTAATTTTCAGTGCTGTGAAATATATCTTGTTATATAAAGATTAGTGACAAATTGTTGTGGCAGAAATTTGGTTGGTGGGAAGAGACAGACTGTGCGCACTCGGAGGATTAGAAAATGACTGTTTAATACGCACTGGTGCTGGCCCAGCGGAGTCACCTCCAAAGGCTGAGCCCTGAGCCTGAGTTCCAGCCACCTTTTATACGTGATAAGCTTCCAGGTATTTGGGGGCTTTCTAGTTCCGCTCTAGTTTAGGTGGTTGGTGGATGTAAGGGGATTACAAAAGCCAGGGGCGGGGTCTCTGCACAGCCTAAGAGGGTTGTCTGCAGAAGGCTTGCCTTCTCAAAATGACACTTTTTCTTTTTATCCTCACCCGAGGACATTTTTTTTTTTTTTGCATTTATCTTCAGACAGAGCGGGAGGGAGAGAGGGAGGAAGAGAGAGAGAGAAACATCCATGTGAGAGAGATACATTGAGTGGTTGCCACCCACTCGACCCAACCAGGGCCGGGGATGAACTACAACCGAGGTATGTGCCCTTAGCGGTAACTGAACCTGGGACTCTCAGGTCCGTGGACCGACACTCGAACTATTGAGCCAAACCGGCCAGGGCCAAAATGACACTTTTTCAACCAAGAGATTGGGTTGAGATGTTCTGCAGTTGCAGGTGGTTTCTGCAGTTGAATGGGGGGGGGGTGCTATTTCATAATTGAGCCAATTGAAAGTATTCCATTGTTTGGTGATGCAGCTTTGATCACTGTAAATTGTCTCTTGGCTTGTCAGATATACATTCTGAAACAATTTTTTATTCCTACCAAACTAGAGGTCTTAATATATGTGTCTCTGAAAAATAGGTAACCATGCCAAAGATAATGCTGACAAATGGGAGAAAAAGTGAAGAGATTTAGATCGTTAAAACCAGGATGCAAAGGAAATGAGAATATTGTCAACACTTATTAGGAATTGATACTAAGCAGGTACCCTGATGCTTATAATTTTGACAGGAAGAAAGGCTTAAGAATAAGGTTCAAACTGTAAGAAAGGAAGTTGAAAGGCTTAAGAGGAAGAGTGTAGATAGGTCAGTGCTTTTTTCTTATGGAATCAGGTAGGGGCTGGGAGTGGGGGAGGGCAGGAATATTAAAAGTATAATTTCTACCCTGGTTGGTCTGGCTCAACATTTTGAGTGTTGGCCCACTGACCAAAGAGTCTCAGGTTTGATTCCGGCCAAGGGCACGTACCTTGCTTGTGGTTCGTCCCAGGCCCTGGTTGGGGTCGTGCCGGAGGTAAACAGTCGAAGTGTCTCTCTCACATCGATGTTTCTCTCTCCCTTCCTTCCTCCCTCCCTCCCATTCTTTCTGAAGATAAATGGAAAAATATCCTCAGGTGAGAATTAAAAAAAAAAAAGTATAATTTCTGGGGGTGAAAAAGATTTAAACTGTATTAGTTTTCTGTTACCACCATAACAAATCATGACAAACTTAGTGACTTACACAACATAGATTTATTATTTTATAGTAGTTTAGGTTGGAAGTTGGCCATGAGTCTCATTGTGTGCAAAAATCAGGCTGTTGGTAGGACTGTGTTCCTTTTCTGGAGGCTCCAGGGGAGAACCCATTTCCTTGCCTTTTCCTGCTCTGTAATTTGTTCACATTCCTTGGCTCTAGGCTCCTTACCCCATCTTTAAAGCCAACAACAGTGGGATGAGTTCTTACCTCATCATTTTGACTCCCTCTTCACTTTCAAGGACCCTTGTGATTACATGGGGCCCACCTGGAACATCTAGGATTCACTCCCTATTTTAAAGTCAGCTGATAAACAGCTTTGCTTTCTGCTACCTTAATTCTCTGCTGCCATGAAAGATAACATAATCCTAGGTTCTGTGAATTAGAACATGGACCTCTTTGGAGATGGGGGTCATTATTCTGTGTACCACATAGACTATGCAATTTCTTTATACCTTTATTTCAGTTAAAATGTATATAAAGAAAATATGCTTTTGGGTTGTGTGACTATAAAGCACATTCTTAATTCTGTGATTATACTTCTAATGGTCACTGTTTTTTAGTATTCTAAGTATTGAGTAATGTTTGAATTTTGTATTCTCTCAAAAAATCATCTGAGACTTGCTTTCATTATAGTTGGGCCTTAGTTTTTGCTGCTTGACATATGTAATGTTGCAAACCCTCAGTTACAGAGAATCTACCCTTGGAATTCTGGAGTAGCACTGACACAAGTAGTTGAGAAAAATTGTTTTTATGGGTGAAGAAAGAAATGAGTTCTCTGACTCTAAAAGGTGTGTGGAGAGGAGCTTCCTAAGCGCAGAAAGTGAAGTGCTTTTTTCACCTGTTGATTCCATAGCAGGCAGTGATTTATGGAAAGCTGAGGAGCCCAGCAGAGTCAGCAGGAGAAAAAGAGACACTAAGGATGAAAGTAAAGGAGAGATGAGAGAACAGAGTGGTGGGGTAAAAATGGCAGAACCACAGGCACCAACAACAGAGAAGAAACTGAGTGGAGAGCTGCTCCATACTTGGTGGTGGGCTGAAGGAAGTAAAATCACTACCTGTGCTGTATCTCAGAAACTCTGAGGGGTGATTTTTTAATTTATTTTTCAAAGTCTGAGCTGTGGTACATTATGACTTCTTTGAGGAAAAGGACTGTCTTATCTCAGTATCCCCTCAGCTTAGCACAGCAGTTCTCAAATTTTTTTGTCTCAGGACCTCATTTACAGTGTTAAAAATTATTGAAACCTCATACATTGTTGGCGGGAATGTAAAATGGTGCAACCACTCTAGAAAACAGTTTGGCAGTTCCTCAGAAAGTTCAACATAGTTACCATATGACCCAGTAATTTCACTCCTAGGTGTATACTAAAGAGAACTGAAAACATATGTTCATATAAAATCCTGTACATGAATGTTCATGATAGCATTGTTCATAATAGCCCAGTAGTGGAGACAGCCCAAATGTCCATCAGTGGATGAATGGATAAACAAAATGTGTTATATTTATACGTATTACTTAGCCATAAAAAGTAGTGAAGTACTGATACATGCTACAACATGAATGATCCTTGAAAACATGGTTAGTGAAAAAAGTCCACATATAGTACGATTCCATTCATATGTAATATCTATGATTGACAAAGCCTAAGAGACCAGAAGTAGGTTAGTGGTTGCCAGGGCTTGGGGAGAGTGAGAGTGACTAATGGCTATGGGATTTCTTTTTAGGATGATGAAAATGTTCTGGAATTGGATAATACTGATGATTATACAACTTTATTAATATACTAAAAACCTTTGAAGTATAAGTAGTGAATGTTATGATAAGTGAATTATATCTTAATAAAAAGTTATTGAATATCCCAAAGAGATTTTTGTCTATATTCATCATATTGGAAATTAAAATTGATAACTTAAATAATTTATTTTAAAACAGTATACCTATTATATGATATTAACAAATATAAATTTTTTTATAAAAAATCCTAAAATTTCCAAAATAAAACCTTGGGTGAGAAGAGTAGCTTTGTTTTCCACTTTTTAATTATATCTTTAATAGAAGGCAGTTAGAATTTCATATATGCTTCCATTGTCAATCTTTTGTGACACACCGCTTTGATTAAAAATTATGAAGAAAATCTAGCCATACCCAAATGTGGTTGGAAAAAGAAGCAGTATTATTTGAATGAAAAATTTGTTTATTTTTCCAGTTTTTTTTTTTTTGTGTGTGTGTGACATAATTGACACACAACACTACACTGTATAAGTTTCAGGTATATAGCATAATGACTTGACTTGCGTATATTATGAAATGATTACTACAATAAGTTCAGTTAACATCCATGATTTCATATAGATACAACAAGAAAAAAATGTTTTTATCTTTGTGATAAGAATTTTTAGGATTTACGCTGTTAGCAACTTTCAAATATACCATACAGCAAGGTTAACTATAATCATCATGTTATACATTACATTCCTCATACTTTAATCTTACAACTAGAAGTTTGTACCTTTTGATCACCTTCATATAATTCCTTCACCTCCCATCCCTGTCTCTGGTAACCACAAATCTGATCTCTTTTTTTGAGGTTTTTTTTTAAAAGAGTCCACATATAAGTGTGATCATATAGTATTTGTCTTCCTCTGACTTAATCCATTTAGCATGATGCCCTCATGTTGTCTTAGCATAGTCCATGTTGTCTCAGATGGCAGCATTTCCGATTTTTATATGGCTGAATAATATTCATTTATTTTATATATATGACAACTTTTTTATCTGTTCATTCATTGATGGACAGTAGTTTGTTTCTGTGTCTTGGCTATTCTGAAGAATGCTGCTATGAACATGAGGATTCAGATACCTGTCTGATACAGTGTTTTTGTTTTCTTTGGATATATACCCAGAAGTAGAATTAAGGGATAGTATGGTAGTTCTATTCTAAATTTTTTGAGGATCTCCATACTTTCTGTTAAAATTTTTATTTATTTATTTATTTATTTATTTATTTATTTATTTATTTATTTATAATTGATTTTAGGGAGGGAGGGGGTAGAGAGAGAGAGAGAGAAAGAAACATCAATGTGAGAGAGACTTCACATTGGCTTTAATTGCAGATGACATAATTTTATATAAAGAAAATCTTGGATTCTACCAAAAAACTGTTAGATATTATCAACAAATTCAGTAAATTTTACTTCTTTCTTTCTAGTTCTGATGCCTTTTATTTCTTTTTCTTGCCTGATTACTCTGGCTAGGATTTCCAGTACTGTGTTGAATAGGAATGGAGAGAGGGGGCATCCTTGTCTTGTTTCTGATCTTAGAGGAATAACTTTCAACCTTTCACCTTTGAGTATGATGGTAGTGGTGTGATTGGAAGTATTTTTCTTATATCCTTTTTTATGTAGATATTCTTTGATACTACACCAAAACGTGACAGATGGTAGTTTATTAAAGGTTAGTTGTAATGTGGAATCTGAAGCTATGTATTCTGTTACATTCAAATTTATTGATTTAGTTTGTACTTTGAATGGATCTTTTACTCATGCAAGATTTTGTAACTTCATGCTTTGATCATTTGGAAAATAAGCTAATGTTACTGACTTACCTAGATCTTCCAAATTATGCCATATTCTCTCTCTCTCTATCTCTCTCTCTCTCTCTCTCTATCTCTGTCTCTGTCTCTCTCTATCTCTTTCTTTCTTGCTATCTATCTTTCTGTCCATCTATCTAAAATTACATTTGATTCACTACTGAGCTTATCAGAAAAATCTTTTAATTATTGGGAAGCATCAAGGTTATGGTGGCAGATAAGAATTTTTCAGAAGAATTTTTCAGAGTTTGTCTAGGTGAAAGCTTTGTCTAGGTTAATGATAAATATTTTTATCATTAACAATAAATATTTAACAGGCTCAAAAGAAAAGAAAAGAGAAAAATAAACTAACAGGCTCACTTTGTCAAATATTTCAAAAATGAACAAATACTCAAATCTGAGTCACTGTAGTTTGTCATTTGTTCTTTCAGGTAAAAGTGGTTTGCAATGGAAAAAGTGGCAAGTCTAGCTTACTACTCAAAGTTGCCATATACTTAAAGTGCTTTTCCTCAATGGGACCATTGAAATACTTTCCATTTTATCACATAGACTATTAAAAAGAGATGTACTCAAAGGTAGAGATTTAATAAAATTAATAATTTTAATACTTCATCAAAGGCATTCTTAAAGGAAACTGGCCTTCCCCCCCCATGTCAGTGTGTGAAGTGAAGAATACAATAACTACTGATACAGTTTAATGTCACTACCTTGACAGAGCTGTGAGCAGTTTTACCTGTTGTTGCATTTGCACCATTACTGCAAATGTTAACACAGTAAAAGGGAGAAAAACCTTAGTATTACAGTGCAATTAGTTTTGACCTTGCAGAACCCCTGAAAGCTTCTTGGGTAGCTCCAGGGATTTGGGAACCACATTTTGAGAACTGCTGGACTAGCACATAGTAGATGTTAAATATTAGTAATATTCAATTGATGCTGTTTTGTATTTATTTACTTTTTTATTTGTTTCTTTGTTAGTTACAGATGTCCTTCCTTTCCCCCCCATTGACACCCTCCTCCCCACTCCACCAACCTTAACAGTGGTTATGGTTGTGTGCCCATTGGTTATGGATATATGCTTATGAATTCTTTGGTTTGTCAGTCTGTTCCCTACTTTCATGTCTCTGGGTCTATTTTGTTCATCAGCTTAGTTTGTTCATTATATTTCGCAAATAAGTGAGACCATGTGATATTTGTCTTTTCTCTGACTGGCTTATTTCGCTTAGCATAATCTCCAGGTCCCTCCATGTCATCTCAAAGGTAAGAGATCTTTCTTCCTTACAGCTGCATAGTATTCCATTGTGTATATGTTTGTATTTTAATTCTTTATTTATAGCTCTGTCTTCTTTGGTCCAAGTCTTATCTCTTCGTCACTAGTACTGGATACAGTGTGCCAGAGGGAGTGAGCATGATAAATAATGTGATGAATGTATGAACTCCTGTGGGCTAGATTGTTAAATAGCTTCTGTGGTGCTAGATGCTAACATGAAAGAGGCTGCTTTCCTGGATGTATAATTTATCATATGATACTTTCTTGATAACTTTCATGCTGAATGACATTTTTCCCAAGGGTACCAGATAACTGAAGAATTTGCATATTTGACATTGGCTGTTTACCTACCTCTCAGAGGATTCTGTGAATGATGCTTGAGCTCATGAAGATGTTTCAGGCAGATGCAGTGTGTGTGATTTACAAAAGTCAACTCTTTCCAGGAATTGGCCAACATGTCCGTTTGGACCCACATCCAGAGCACAGATGCTAGTGCAGTGGGAGATGAGATATAGGGAGGCTGAATAGCACCTTCCAAAGCAGTTGGTGCCAAAGCTGGGGCCAGTTCCCTGAGTTCTGCTTGGATCCATTTCTCCATTAAGACCTGGCTTCTCAGCACTTCAGTGTTTTTTTTTAATGCCTAAAAGGTCATGAGCACTGGAGCTATTACTAATCAGAGAGTTGGAAGGTTTTTTTTTGGTACACTTTATTCCAACCTTGATGTTTGGATAACTAACCTGGAGGTGACTGTTGTTATATTTAGATTTTTCAAAATGGACATCTATTTGGCTTCTGAGCTTTTCCTTATTATAAATGTTAAGTGGGAGAAGTTGCTTTTCTTATAAGTGGATTGATTCTCTGTGGTTTGACCAAAAAACTGTCTTCTTCTAAAGGGCACAGGAGTTGGAAGGGACCCTAGATATTGGCCCTGGTGAGTGTGATATGATGTGTGATCTTCAGTGTTTTTTAATGTAAGAAATTTGGCCTGTTGTTAACCCACTTATATAGGTAATTCCTTAGTAGGGGTTACTAAGTCCTCTGTTATTGCTTCTTATGCTAGGGTGGGTATATGTGTATTGAGGAGAGTTAGGAGGGTTTTTTGTTTTGTTTTGTTTTGTTTTAGTGAACTAGTAGCTTCCCACAAAAGCCTTTAGAGCAGAGACAGAAGGGAACCAGTGGGAGACTAGAAGAGTAGAGCTTAGTGTTGAGAGGGAGATGGGCTGCCACCTCAGGGAACTGTAAAATTTGTTGACATTACAGTTTTCAGTGTGATGTCCCATATCCTGCTCGAATTGATGCTCACCATGATCTTATTAGATCAGGAGGTATAGAAAATTAGACTCATCAATGTCATTCTAAAGTTATTTGGTTAGTCAGTGGTGGATGGGCATCAGTCCTCAGGCCTCCTGCTTCCTGATGGATGTGTGTGCTTCCGCACGCGTGTGCGTGTGTGCGTGTGTGTGTGTGTGTCTGTGTGTCTGTGTTTGTAACCACACTAGGCTTGTTTCATTAGTGGGAGAGGGTTCTCATGGCCACAGGCAAGGCAGACAGTGGAGGATCTAGTGTGCTAAGTGGCTCCCTTGCTCAGATGTGGATTGAAGTCACAAGGAGTAGACAGGGTCTTTCACTTGGGAAATGCAGAGGCCACTCTGCAGAGGTGGGATGAACCCCACCCAAAGTATGGTTTCTGTGTCAAAGGCTGATAAGGCCACACATGCACCAAAAGAGTATAAAAAGTCTTCTTATTCACATCATGAAGCTTTGAGGGAGATCCCAGGGTAGGCTCTCAAGCAGGCTGAAAGTGTCTTCAGAGAGCAGAGAAAGGAGACTGGTTTGGCTTGTATAGTGTTTAGAGGGTGAAGTTGGCTCAGGACTTCCTTGCCCACCCGCCTGGGCTTGGGCGGTTTGAAACTCCTGCACATGCCAAAGGAGGGGGACTTGGGCTTTCTTGCCAGCTTGCCCAAATGTGAGGCAGAAAGGTGGGAAGTGGTAGGGCTTGAGCACTGTCAGCAGTCAGACATCAAAAGTGGAGCCAGACTGTATTACAGGAAAATACATCTTTCTGCAGGGACGAAGCAACTAGCAATTTGGGTCTAGGGGAAGGATTAAGGAGCTGCTGGAAGGACTGTGGACTTAGTTATGGATATAACCCTGCATGACCTCAGGTTTACATATCCTGTAACCCCACATTTCCTCTCCCATGTTAAAGTGATGCATTTAGGCAGATTTAGAGTGTTATACCCCCGGGAACAACGGGAAGTGTGTGGGAAAAGATGAGAATGTGGTAGACAAGGGCCATGAATGCATGGATGAGAACTGTCTTGCTTTTCTCTGTTGTCCATCAGGCCTATTTTACGCTGGGAGTTGTTAGGAAAAAAGTTAACTTGGGCCAGTAGTCTGTCAGAAGATTTAAAATCCCATTTCAGCACACAGAAAGGGGATCATAATCATCCTCTCCAGACATTTTAGCACTCAGCAGGCTGAAGCTACCCCATGAAACAGGTCGCACAGAGTGAAGAAATGCTGGTTAGTCAGTAGGTTGTAGGGGTAGGACTACTTGGATATAGGACTTTTTGAACTTGGAAACAGTCTTAGTTATTGATTAGGTTATACTTGGAAGACAGTTTTTGGAAGCCAGTAGGATGTGAACTCTTTAAAAAAAAATTTTTTTTTTTCTTTATTGATTTTAGAGAGAGGGAGAGGGAGAGAGAGATAGAAACATTGATGACTGAGAACATGGATTGGCTGCCTCCTGCATGCCCTCCACTAGGGATTTGGCCCACAACTTGGGCATGTGCCCTGACCGGGAATCGAACCGGCGACCTCTTGGTGCATGGGTCAATGCTGAACCACTGAGCCACACCGGCCGGGCAGGACATGAACTCTTAACAGACTATCATGTAGTTATATGTTCTTAATATTAGGGATTAATTATAACATTGGATGGTGTCAACATTGAGGCATATATTCTAGCTCTTAAAATGTGCTTTTACTTTCACATTGCTTTAGTGGAGAGGAAAATGCTGCTCTGAGGGTCCCTTGGAGCTCAAGAAGAGATGTGTAGTTTGTTCTGTTTTAGAAGATGACTGTACTGGGGTCAGTGTAGTCCATCAGAAACATGTGCTGTTAACTCTTATGATGTTTTCTCAAGTCAAATTATGCTGTTTTCCAAAGTACTGGAATGTTTTTTTTTCCTAGACTGTATTACCAGAAAATACATCTTTCTGCAGGAAAGTAGCAACTAGCAGTTTGATTCTAGGGGAGGGATTAAGGAGCTGTTTTGGTCTGGCTGAAATACTTGTACTGTCTTTAAAATTTTATGTAACTGTGCATGCTTTGTATATTCAGGCCACCATTCCATTCCAGCTACATGGAAGGTGTATTTGTCTGATCATGGTTGTTTTCTCTGGTTTATAGTAGATTCTCTAAGTTTTGCTGTGACATTTTACTCATTCATTTGTATAGTCAGCAAACAATTGTAAATGCCCATTCTTTCATCACTCCAGAAAGCCTTAGAGTCATTTGTGGTATGTATTGCATTCAATTCATACAGCATTTTGGGGGTATTTCCCTCATTCAGGAACAGTCCTCACCATTGTATCTTTTGTTGATCTTTGATCCATAAGAGTAGAAAGATTCCGGGTTATTGCCTGGGCCAGGATCAGTTTCAGATCATTGAGGGCTTGGATCCAGAAGTGCTGGTCCCATTTTGGTTTGTATTTTGTAATGAATGCCTGAAAGTCAGTTTGACATCATATTACTGAAGCATATATGTGTAAGGCATTGATTATGCAGTGATCCCTATAGGAGATGACTGGTGGTCAGAACTTATTTCTGGACTGTCCTTCCCCTTCAGCCTCACTCCTGATTTGTACCTGGGAATTAAGCCCCCTTTCTAGTCTGGGATTCATAATGGGGTGTTAGAGTCCAATGACACTTTAGCCATCCTTATTTCTTTTATATTTTATATATATGAGTAGAATCTGGTAATAGCAATTCAGTTCAAACATCTATTTTGAAAAAATTTAGAGAGAATTAGTATAATGAATCTCTATATATTCATCACCTAGATTCAGTAATTTCAAGATATTGCCCAGGTATAGTTAACTGTTATGTAAAGAAGACTTGACTATGCTTTTCCCTCACAACAGCCTCGTGGGGCAGATAGTATCATATCTCCATCTTGAAGATGAGAAAACAGACTAGCCCAGACAGATGAAGTAACTTGCCCAGGGTCACACAATCAGCAACCACCATTCAAAACCTGTTTTCTAACCCTCTCCATTTCACTGCCTGCAGAAGTGTCTGCTTGTCTGATGTCCACAGTAAGCTGGAGTCTGACTAGAAGTGGGACCAGGATATCTGACTACTAGTTTCTTTAATGATGATTTTACTGTGACTTTTCTCTTGTCGTTATTCTTTTGCACCCAACTATTTTATGGGCTTGAAAATTCTGAGTACCATTTAACTCTGCAAGGGCGACTGTGGTGTACCAAGGATGGGTGTTGGGATTAGTCTGCTCCAGGTCAAGTGATAAGGGGTTCAACATCTATGGGAAATTTAATAACAATAATAAATCATCCAAAAGTTTGTTTGCAAAGTCTAAAGTCTAGAATTGTGCCTGCAATTCTAAACAATGTTGGTAATAACATATTCCTCCGACAAAATATTTTGTTGGTGTATGTTCTAAATAATTATTGTGGTAACTTGAATTTTAATAATAAGCGTCAAATGAGTGCTTTTTGATTACTTATCTTTTAATAGATACTTGGAAGTTAGATCAGAGACTCCTAATTATACATTTGGCCCAAACATATGCATTCATTTCAAGAGAAGATTTTTAAGAGTTTGGAGTTGTTCAGGCTTGCTTTGGACAGTCTTCATGCATTTAACCCCTGCAATACTACATATTTCGGCATTTAAACAGTAGATTTAAAATGAACGATGATCGTATTATTGAGGTTTATAATTCTGTTATTCTATGCGACCACTTAAAGTATTTGTTGCTGCTTAAAAGTTAAAACAGCGAAACAGTGTAAACCTTGAGGTGTAATATTTTTGTTTGGTAAGTACAAATTTTAGTTCATACATGAAATGTTCTAAATTTGCATTATATCTATAAAGTTAAAGTTTATCATTTTAAAATTAATTGATCTAATACTAAAGAAAAAATAAAGAAAATAATAGTTTTTGATTTTTATATAAAAAGTTTTTTGAAAATAGTTTTTGATATAAGGAGAGTATATTAAAAAAAATGATCCTTCCTTGGTGTTGAATACACTATGTGTGCCATTGTAGGTGGAATACATTTTCTGTGATTTATTTAAAAAATTTTTTTTTCTTTATTGATTTTAGAGAGAGAGGAAGGGGAGAGAGAGAGAGAGAGAGAGACAGAAATATCGATGAGAGAAAGAACATCGATTGGCTGCCTCCTGCATGCCCCCCCACTGGGGACCTAGCCCACAATCTGGGCATGTGCCCTGACTGGGACCGAACCGGCGACCTCTCAGTGCGTGGGTCAACGCTCAACCACTGAGCCACACTGGCCAGGCTCTGTGATTCATTTTTAAGTGAACAGATTGGGAATCTTGTATACAGTCGTCTCTCGCATCGCGGTAGAGTCTGGAACTGATTAACCGGAGTAAACGAGGGCTGACTGTATGTGCAGCTGGAGCCTTTGGCAGGACAAGAAGACACACATTACTTGCATTGAGGGATTACTCTGTGCCAGAATTTGCTAGCATTTGGTGGACTTTTATGATACTTCGTCTTTTGATGAGCTTCTTCCAGTCTTTTTTTCATTGCTGACAGGCTTAGAGACAGAGCAGTGACAGCTCCAACAGGGCCTGCTTAGCCTCTCAGCTTATAAGCACGCAGAGGGTAAGGCTACTCTTGGGAGGAGTGCTGGCCGAGACTCTGGAGTGGTTAGTTTTGGCTCCTCTGCTCTTACCTTTAGTACCACTTAGGACAGAGGTTCCTAACTGATTTTGCCCCCAGAGGACATTTGGCAAGGTCTGTAGACATTTTCGGTTGTCACACCTAGAAGGGAGGTGCTACTGGCATTTAGTGGGTAGAGGCAGGGATGCTGCTAAACCTCCTGCAGTGTCCTGCACAGCCTTCCACCCACTCAACAAACAGTTATCTGGGCCAAAATGTCAATAGTGCTAATGTTGAGAAACTCTTAGCGCAGATCACTTAAACTTGTTTAGCCTCATTTTCTCATAGTGGGGAAAATAATAGTACTTTTCTGATAACGTTGTGAAAAACTATGGGAGATAATACATTTAAGACCTCAGTTTGTTGCTGTAATGATTATGATTAACCTAGTGGAAAAAAACAAAAGGATGAAAAAACTGCTGCTGTGATATACTCAGAACAGTAGAAATACTATACTCTTTATATCCTTAGTATAAGTGGATAATGCTTAGAATAATGACTTTGAATCAGGAAATTGAACTGGAAACCACTTAGAAACATTTTCAAACAGAAAATAGTGTTCCTGGCCTAATGCTAAGTTTGTCAGTATTTTCCAAACTGGTATGATAAGTCACCTGGGGTTTGTAAAATGACATAATCCCTCCCTTAAAGATTTTTGATCAAGAGATTAGAGTGGGGCCTGGGAATCCTCAGTTTTAACAGTTGTCTTCAGTGATTCTTAAGATCAAGCAAGGATGGGAAACAGTCATTTTAGGCAGGAAAAAGGTTTCTTTGTCAAGAAACCTTGACAAAGTTTGGGAAACCCTGGCTGAGAGTAAAGCAGTCCTGTATAGCACTTTGCTGTGCCTTTAATATGATTAACACACACACACACACACACACACACACACACACACACACACGGCAGCATTACCCAAATTTATTTAACTATAGAATTCTCTTTCTATTAGACACGTAGCAGTTTGATGTTCCACAGACAACACTTTTATAAACAATGAATTATAACAATTCACTCATTCTAGTTAAAGGAGGGTTTCCTGCTAGTGTTTTAGCAGGGTAGCTATTTGGTTTTGTAATGTCGTGAAAGATAAACGTGTGGGAGGGACCTGCAGTGGAGGAAGTGGGGTTGATGCAGATCACGACTCACTGGGGTATAACTTGAACATGAATTGACTCTATCTGGGTCTGTACACTCATGCACTGAGGTGGCTCCAGGCCAGTACTGTACATAGGGTTGACCTGGTAACTCTTAATTTGGGTTTATGGGAGGAGTTTTTCTTAGGAAGTATTTCTGTGGGGTCATGATGGCAGCAGTCCCACTCCCTAGGCTCCTCAGTGATGCCTTGGGAGGGTTATCTGATTTCTCCTAGGTTCCCACCCATGTGGCAGGTAACTTCAGGGCTATCTTTGACTCCTCTGGAGAGCAATTCCAGAGGAGCAGACTCTCTGGCCCCCAGGCCAGTGTTTGGAAGATGATTGTGCAGCTTTTCCTAGTATCACATTTAAATGTTGTGCTACATAGTAAGCTATATTTGTAGAATCTTTGTTGACTAAGTCTATAGCAAAATAGACTATCTGAAAGCAGACATTTCAGAATGCTTATGTGAGCATTGGTCTCTGTGTCACTTTAGCGTTCAGAGTGGTGAATTTCTCAGAATTGTTATGGCCTTGTACTGATCAGTAATTTGCCTCCCAAACTCAGCTGTTTTGGTTGGTGAATTTATGAAGGATCTTTTAGACGCAGGCACTGAAGGCTTCTTATAACATAATGACTATGTACAACTTGGCCAATGTCTTGTGGCAGGCCTGGAGTGGCAGTGGCCAGCAATTGAACAATCACTGGAGAAGATCACATCCGAGTAGGGGGTATGGGCACTCCAGCATGACCAGAAATGAATGAGTCACAGTATTTTTCCCAAGGTCTATAGTCCTCTTTGAAGTCCAGGGGTAGGTTAGGGGCCCATTGGCTCAGTCAGGACTGAGTCTGCTTGCACCAGTATCTACCAGGAAACTAACTAGTTTGTCCTCTATTGTCTTGTTATTCTTGGCTCCTGAGGGCTCAATTGAAGGAGCCCTGGCCCTGTCATTTTTCTAAGTTAAAGATTTTACTTTGTTCCTCTACATCTGACTTTGCCCTTGTCTTTTCTATCCCTAATTGGGACCTAGGCCTGCCATCCTGACCCTTCTTAGGGTGATCCTTCCCCGTGGGCCCTGTTTCCCTTAAGGCTCCTACTATCATCTTTGCTATTTCAACCAATTGGGCCTTTAGGCCTAACAGGAGAACAAGGTGAAAAGTGTCCAAGGAAGCCCTCCCTCCCGGCAGTATTTGGGTCCCATCAAGGGCAGAGGGATAGGAAAATTTCCTCTGACCCCAGGTTTTCAAAAGGACGCAGGAAAGGGAACTTTCATCCTAGCGGGCATGTTTACGCAGGGCAGAGTGTTTTTCAACTCTCTCCAAGAGCACTTCGCGCCCACGCCTGGGATCCCTATTTTCAACTCCCCAAAGTTCAGAGAAGCCTGTTGGAAACTTGCTGCTGCCTGGGCTGGCACCGAAGGAACACGCCCCTTCCATGGCCTGACCGCCCTCCCTGGGGAACCCTGTGGACTCCAGGTGAGTGCCTGAGTGCCCTCCCGCCACCCGCTGCCCCCATTTCCCAGGACAAGGGGCTCTCCACACCGGAGCCCAGTCCCGATGCATGGCCATGCGGGAAGCACAGGGTGGCCCACTGGCAGGGATGGCCCCTGAATCATTTATCACTCTGTTAATTGCCTGTAGCAACCGAGCCACAAAATCTTGATATGGCTCTTCAGGTCCTTGTCTGATGGATGTAAGATCTAGCAAATTTTTCCCTTTTGTTGGGAGCTCTTTCCAGGTCTTCAGAGCACAAATATTAATCACAGCTGTAGCAGAAGACGGTGGGGGTGTCTTTAAGGACTCATAGCCTTTCTCCGCTTTCCTCGAGTCTTTCAATACACCTTGCTTCCTCACCTTATTAGCCCCCTGCACCCCCTCACTGAGGATTTGGCCCACAACCTGAGCATGTGCCCTGACCGGAAATGGAACCAGCGACCTCTTGGTGCATGGGTCGACGCTTAACTGCCGAGCCACACCGGCTGGGCCTTTTGCTGTGTCTCTGCCTCGCAGGCACTTCCCTACCTTTGCCCAGGTTTATCTTGGGGCCCACTACCAGTATTTGTCCCCTAATCAGAACCGTCCTCAAATCCTTCTCTAAGAATGTTTCAATATGCAACCCAATGAGGTCTTCTGGGCACTAGGGCTGCTATCCATGATAAGACTGGCTGTAACAAAGTTGAGGGAGACACAGTAGGGAGGCAGACGAGGACAAAAACAAGGGATGACACACAAGACAGAAGCTTTTGCTTCGGCCACCTGGCCGCTCCCCTCACAGGTTAGGACTCACACAGGCTCTTGTAACAAGCATCGTGGAGCACGGTCACTCACACAATTACATTCACACAATCACACTCACAGACCGTTTGAATTTCATTCCAGAAATTCCCTATCCTGAGCGGCACCTATACCGCTTGGGAGGTGATCAGTCTCCCCTTCCACCCCAGTGGTGGGTCTGAATGAACAGAATTTGCCAGATTTGAGCCAGAATTTGACAGATTTGAACCCCACCTAACGTCTTAGGGGGATTCCCAGGAGAGGAGAGGAGAGGCTGTGCCGCATCCGGCCCTCTCACTCTCATCCAGATAGAACGGTCACCCAGAACTCACCTCTGGAGACTTTTACCAGGTCTCCTTTAATCTTTTTGGGGATGTCTTGGCATCTCCCGGCCGCTCATTGGAAACCCAAGTAGGATCTTGGGGGCCCTGGAACTCAGGGGGCGCCTCCTCTCAGATATATAGGAGTCTGGGGGCCGGATTGGGAGAGGCTGCCCGTCCTAGGCGTCTAGTCCTTGGTGTTGCAAAACACCAGGATTGATGGGATTCCAAAATGGCGGCAGAGTGAATGGAAGCTACACAGACCATCTCCCAAGACGAAACTGGAATTAAAACTAAAATAAAGACAAATCATCAGGAAAAAGCAACAGAAAAGCAGCTTGTGAGGACCATATAACCAGGGACACTGAATTGATCTTGGTAGGATTGCGGAGGTGCAAGAAGGGGGCTGGGAGCCCATGGACAGCAGCGGTCTTAGCTGTGAGCAGCACCCTCGGGGTTAAGATCCCAAGTGGTTCCACAGTGCAGAGGGCTGGGACAGAGGGCTAAAATAGGCACAGCCACTCACCTTGGGCTCCAGCAGAGGGAGGGCAGACTGGACTGGAACTGTATGGGGACACTCAGGATTTGGAGGCCACCCAGAGTTTTTGCTGAGTTGTGGCCACACAGGACGGTGGCCATCTTACTTGTTCCCAGGGCTCTGGGGAGAAGTGGCAGCCCCTCCCTTGAAGACTCAACCCCACCCAGGTGGGCCATTAAAATGCAAATTGAAGCTCATTAACAACCAGCATCTGCCTCACCCTTGGGGAATCCTCTCACGCTGAACACCTGAGGGAGGTTTTCATTCAACTGAGAACCCAAGGCTCTTCAAGTAACCAAGACTAATAGCCTCTAGGCAAAAAGCTGGAGAATAACTGAACCGTTTCTGAGCCTGCAAATCTACCCAGGAATGTAAGACTTGACAGTGGTGTTTAACATAGGTCCTCCCATGCTCATCCAAACCCAGTAGAGGGGGCAACAAACAGCAGAACACCAACATCCACAGGGAAAATTTGGCAGGCTCAAAAACCCAGCCAAAAGGTGAAACAAAGAAACAAATCCCAAATGAAAGAAGGAGAGACCTCTACCGAAGATGAGATAAATGAAATGCAGTTAAGCAAGTTAACAGAGCTAGAATTCAGAGCCATGATCTTGAAGAAGCTCAACAGAATTAGTAAGGACATCAACACCATAAGTAAAGACATAGAAACATTGAAAATCAACCAACTGGAAATGAAGAAGCACCAAGAAGAAATGAAGAATGACATAGCAGAAATAAAGAACACATTGGAAGGACTAAACAGCAGAGTAGAGGAAGCTGAGGACCTGCTCAGTGAATTAGAAGACAGGGTAGAAAAAATCAACCAATCAGAAAACCAAAAGGAAAAAAACAATTAAAAAACATGAAGACAGCTTAAGAGAACTGTGGGACAACAGGAAATGTAATAATATTCGCATCACAGGAGTCCTCGAAGAAGAAGAAAATGAGCAAGGGTTAGAGAATATATTTGAAGAAATAGTGACAGAAAACTTCCCTAATTTGGTGAAGGAAGAAGGCATTCAAGTTCAAGAAGCACAGAGAGCCCCAAGTAAGAAGAACCCAAAGAGGCCCACACAAACACACATAGTAATTAAAATGCCAAAAATTAAAGACAAAGAGAGAATTCTAAAGGCAACAAGAGATAAGCAACAGATAAGTATAAAGGAAACCTCATAAGGCTATAAGCTGACTTCTCAACAGAAACACTACAGGACAGAAGGGAATGGCATGAAATAATCAAGGTCATGAAAAACAAGGATCTGAATCCAAGACTACTCTACCCAGCAAGGCTATCATTCAAAATAGAAGGTAAAATAAAGAGCTTCCCAGACAAAAAAAGGCGAAAGGAATACATTAGCACCAAACCAGCACTGCAAGAATGTTAAAAGGACTTCTGTACTTAGTAGAAAAAATAGGAAGGAAAATAGAACCACATTAAACAAAAATGTCAATAAATAAGAACATATCAATAATCACCTTAAATGTAAATGGATTAAATGCTCCGATAAAAAGACACAGAGTAGCTGATTGGATAAGAAAGCATGACTCATATATATGTTGTTTATAAGAGACCCACCTCACAACAAAAGACTCACATAGGTTGAAAGTGAAGAGATGGAAAAAAATCTTCCAAGCAAATGGAAAGGAAAAAAAAAGCTGGGGTAGCAATACGCATATCTGATAAAAAAGATTTCAAAATAAAGGTCATAACTAGAGACAAAGAAGGTCACTACATGATATTGAAAGGATCTATCCAACAGGAAGATATAACCTTGGTAAACTTATATGAACCCAATACAGGTGCACCAAAATATATTAAAAATCTTTTGGAGGACTTCAAAGGAGAAATCGACAGCAATACAATCATAACAGGGGACTTCAACACCATCCCGCTGACATCATTGGATAGATCCTCTAGACAAAATATTAACAAGGAAACAGAGACTCTAAATGAAGCACTCGACCAAATGGATTTAGTAGATATCTACAGAGAATTACACCCCAAAACTACAGAATTCACATTCTCCTCAAGTGCACATGGGACATTCTCATAGATAGACCACATGTTAGGACACAAACTAAGTCTCTACAAGTTCAAGAAGATTGAAATCATATCAAGCACCTTCTCAGATTACAATGGCATGAAACTAGAAATCAATCGCAACAAGAAACATGCAAAGACATTTGAACACATGGAGGCTAAATAGCATGTTATTAAACAACAAAGGGATTACTGAGGAGATCAAGGAAGAAATTAAAAACTTCCTGGAAACGAAGGAAATGAACACACAACACAAAATCTATGGGATGCAGCGAAAGCAGTTCTGAGAGGAAAGTTCATATCACTATAGGCCTACCTCAAAAAACAAGAAGCATTTCTAACAGACTGTCTAACCTCACAACTTAAAGAACTAGAGAGCAAACAAAAAGAAAACCACAGAACAAGTAGAAGGAAGGAAATAGTAAAGATCAGAACAGAAATAAATAACATAGAGACCGAAAAAACAATTCAGAGGATCAATGAAACAAAGAGCTGGTTTTTTGTAAAGATAAACAAGATTGATGGACCTTTAGCTAGACTCACCAAGAAACAAAGAGAGAGAACCCAAATACACAAAATGAGAAATGAAAGAGGACAAGTAACTGACATCACAGAAATACAAAGGATCATTAACAAATACTATGAATAGTTATATAGCAACAAATTGGACAATCTCAGTGAAATGGACAAATTTCTAGAAACACATAGTCTCCCAAAACTGGACCGGGAAGAGATAGAAAACTTGAACAGACCAATAACAGCTAAGGAAATTGAGAATGTAATCAAGACTCTCCTAGCAAACAAAAGCCCAGACCCGCATGGCTTCACGGGAGAGTTTTACTGATCATTCAAAGAACAACTAAAACCCATTCTCCTCAAACTATTTCAAAAAATTCAAGAAGAAGGAAGACTTCCAAACTCGTTTTATGAGGCGAGCATAATTCTAATTACAAAACCAGAAAAAGACACTACAAAGAAAGAAAACTACAGGCCAATATCCCTGATGAATATAGATGCCAAAATCCTGAACAAAATACTAGCAAATCGGGTCCAGCAATATATCAAAAGAATTATTCACCATGACCAAGTAGGATTCATCCCAGAGATGCAAGGCTGGTTCAGTATTCACAAATCAATAAATGTGATACACCACATAAACAAAATGAAAGATAAAAACCACATGATCATATCAATAGACACCAAAAAAGCATTCGACAAAATTCAGCACCCATTTCTGATAAAAACACTCAGCAATGTGGGAATAGAGGGATCATATCTCAACATAATAAAGGCCATATATGAAAGACCTACAGCCAACATCATACTCAATGGGCAAAAACTAAAAACATTTCCCTTAAGAACAGGAACTAGACAGGGATGCCCACTTTCGCCACTCTTATTTAGCATAGTACTGGAAGTCTTAGCCACAGCAATTAGACATGAAGAAAAAATAAAAGGGATCCAAATTGGAAAGGAAGAAGTGAAACTGTCATTATTCGCAGGTGACATGATATTATACACAGAAAACCCTAAAGACTCCATCAAAAAATACTAGACTTAATAAATGAATTTGGCAAAGTAGCAGGATACAAAATTAACGTCAAGAAATCGACGGCATTCTTATACACCAATGATGACTTCACAGAAAGAGAAACTAAAAAAACAATCCCATTTACCAATGCGGCAAATAAATTAAGATACCTAGGAATAAACTTAACCAAAGAAGTAAAGGATCTATTTGCAGAAAACTACAGGACATTGAAAAAAGAAATAGAGGAAGATATAAAAAAGTGGAAGCACATACCTTGCTCATGGATTGGAAAAATTAGCATCATTAAAATGTCCATATTACCCAAAGCAATCTACAGATTCAAGGCAATCCCCATCAAAATACCAAAGACATATTTCACAGAACTGGAACAAATACTTCATAAGTTCATATGGATCCAAAAAAGACCCCGAATAGCCACAGCAATCTTGAAAAAGAAGGACAAAGTAGGTGGGATCATAATACAGGATATCAGGTTATACTACAAAGCTACTGTAATTAAAACAGCCTGGTACTGGAACAAGAACAGGCATATAGACCAGTGGAGCAGAACAGAGAATCCGGAAATTGACCCAAGACATTATGCTCAATTAATATTTGACAAAGGTGGTAAGAGCATACAATGGAGTAAAGACAGCCTCTTTAATAAATGATGTTTGGAAAATTGGACAGGTACATGCAAAAAAATGAAACTAGACCATCAACTTACACCATACACAAGAATAAACTCAAAATGAATAAAAGACTTAAAGGTAACTCATGAATCCACAAAAATCCTAGAAGTAAATGGAGACACCAAATTTCAAACATCATACGCAGCAGAATCTTCACTGATACATCACCTTAGGCAAGAGAAACAAAGGAAAAAATGAACACATGGGACTACATCAAACTAAAAAGCTTCTGCACAGCAAAAGATACAACCACCAAATTGGAAAGGGAACCCACTGTATGGGAGAGCATAATTACTAATGATACATCACATAAGGGGATGATCTCCAAAATATAGAGTGCTCATACAACTCAACAAAAGGAAGACAAGGAACCCAATTAAAAAATGGGCAGAGGTCCTCAAGAGACACCGCTCCAAACAGGACATACAAATGGCCAAGAGACATATGAAGAAATGCTCAACATCATTAATCATCAGAGAGATGCAAATCAAAACAACAATGAGGTATCATCACCTCACACCTGTCAGAATGGCTGCCATCAACAAATCATCAAACAACAAGTGTTGGGGAGGGTGTGGAGAAAAAAGGATTCTAGTACACTGTTGGTGGGAATGCAGACTGGTGCAGCCACTATGGAAAACACTATGGTGTTACCTCAAAAAATTAAAAAATGAATTGACGTTTGACCCAGTGATCCCACTTGTAGGAATATACCCTAAGAAGCCTGAAACACCAATCAGAGAGAATATATGTACCCCCATGTTCATAGCAGCACTGTTCTCAATAACTAAGATCTGGAAACAGCCCAAGTGTCCATCAGTAGACAAGTGGATAAAAAAAGCTGTGGTACATATACACAGTGGAGTACTATGCAGCTGTAAGAAAGAAAGATCTCTTATCCTTTGAGACAACATGGAGAGACCTACATAGTATTATCCTAAGCGAAACAAGCCAAGCAGAGAAAGACAAATATCACATGATCTCACTTATTTCTGGAATATAATGAACATAGTTAGAGGCACAGTGTAGACCCAGAAATGTGGAATTAGAGTACAGACTGACAACCCTCAAAAGAGAAGGTGGGGATGGAGGAAAGAGATAAACCACAGAACTTATATGCATGTACGCATAACTGATGGACATGAACAACAAAGTTGGGGATGGGGTGGGTGGGATGGGGAGGAGGGTGTCAATGGGGAAAAAAGGAGAAACATCTGTAACAAAAATAAATTTATAAAACAAACAAACAAAAAAACCAGGATCTCGCTGAGGCCTCCAAATGTTGTAACGTGTAAGCGAGATAACCAGAGACGGACAGCCAAATTATAAAGGAGCACTTCATTAAACCAGCGGGCTGGGAGGTACAGCTTCCCCAGATCCTCAGCCCCCATCCTTCTTGCTTGTCTAATTTTAAAGACAGAAGCCTCATCCCCTTTTTGCCCTCCCCCCTCAGGGGACCGGTACAGTAGTGGGTTTGACAGTGATTAGAGAAGTCAAAATTAGCATTATTCACCGAACTCATTGGGAAACTGTAAATACCTCCCAACATGTGGGACAACTATAATCTGAGGCAAAATTCCTTTACTTCTAGGAGTAATTAACCTATTATTGGAAAAATGTCGAGGAAGGTCCATTGATGATAATGGAGTCATTTAGTTGCCTTATCCAAGGGGCCTACGTAAAAATGAAATCTAGTTGCCTTAGCCTCAGGGCCCAGGTCATGATGAAGCATTGGGAGGAATGTATGTTATCTTTCTTATATAAATAATTGTATTTCCCACCTGAAAGATTATTTTCTGTTGCTGCCATAATACATCACTACATGTAGTGGCTTAAAACATCTTAAATTTATTATTTTACAGTTCTCTGGTTCATAAGTCTGACATGTGTACCATTACAATGAAATCAAGGGGTCATCAGTACTTTATGGAAGCTCTAGGGGTGAATCCTATTTCTTTGCTTTTCCCAGCTACATTCCTTGGCTTGTGGCCCCCTCCTCTATGTTTGAATCCAGAAACCTAGCATATCTTGACTCTGCTTCTGTCATCACATCTTTCTCTCACTTCTGCCTTTGTTTTCCATTTTAAGTGGATTATATTGGGCCCACCCAGATAATCCAGGATCATTTTCCTATTTTAAAATCATTGGATTACAACCTTAATTCTATTAATATCTGCAACTTTAATTCCTGAACTTTGCCATGTAAGGTAATATATTCAGAGAGGCCATTATTCTGCCTACCACAGGCTCTTGCTGTATTTTCCTAGTATACTGATCTGTACTAAGTTATATAGAAGTCATCTGATCATGTATATATTTCACTCCTACTAAATTTTACAAAATTCCCTAAGACATGTACTGCATCTATTTCGTCTTTGAGTTCCCAGCATTACTACAGCATCTGGTGCACAAATAGGGTGCTTGATGAGTGTTTGCCAAGCTAAATAGAAGAGTTTCAAGGCTCTGATTTTATTTATGAACAAACTAAGAGCTAGAGAATTGTCACTTTTACAGCAAAGCAGGGAACTCAAAAACCCTTTTCTCTCTTGACTTCCATAAAGCCATTAAATATAAGACATGGTGTGTGCAGTAAGAATGCATTATTGTTGCCCTCTCTTATAAAGACATCTTCTGTTAGTCGGCTCAGCATTTAGAAAATGAGAAATCTCATACCAAATGTTCATTGGCTTGCTTTTAAGGAGTATACCTTCAAATTATGAGAACTATCAGATTCTGTTTGTACAAAATATATCATATAAATTAAATCAGCAAAATAGCATTATTTGATCTTGTTTTATCTTATGGCTGAATATAGATAAATTCTTATCAGTTAATTTTGACTTTACCTAAATGCTCTTTTTGCTACCTTTCAATGATTAATTAGTAGGAGGCAAACCTAGAATGGAAAGACACCCCAACAAACTTGTCCAGGATGCCTGGTGAGCCAGCAGACAGTATCCCCACCCTGGGAGCAGGAATGCTTAAACCCCACACTTTTTTTTTTTTGCAAGATTGACACACATTCAGGTGGTTTTAAAATAGAATTGCACATCTGTTGCATTTGTTTTGGTATTTGAGATTTTTTAAAAACAAAAGCCTGTCCTCATGAAAACTGGTTGCTTTGAGGATATGCACACATATTTGGTTTTGGTGTGAGCTAAAGGTGGGCAGTTGTCAGCTAATGAAAGGGCTCCCTTCCTTCTGCCTTACTTCAGAGCTGTTGGAACTTTCTCCACCCTTGTGTTTCAGTCTCATTTCTCTTAGCTTCCCCACACATGCCTAGGGCAGGCCTGTTCCTTCCTCTGTGTTCCCCAGCCCAGCATGCCTACCAATACATCTCAGTCCCTCAGGGCCTTCATAGTGGCATTATGTCACAGGCCAGTGTTTTCAAAGCTATTAAATTTTTGAAGTATTGGAACTCCTCCTGCATTTTAAAAAATGTCATCTTATACAGATTCTCAAGATACAGTACATAAAATGGATTAAATTAGAACTGCTTAGGTTGATTCTGAATGGAAACCCAGAGCCTTCTCTGCTCAAGGTTGGGGCCTCAGCCCAAATATCTACATACCCTCTGGTAACACAGAACCTAGTTGAAAAATTGCTAGGAGAGTGGAAAGAGCAGACTCCACCACTTAGTAGATGTGTGACTTCGGGCAGGTCACCCTAGTTTTAAGTGTTGTCATCTTTAAAATGAGAATAGTAATACCTACCTCACTGGGTGGTTTAGGATTAGATGAGATTATGCGTGTGAAGAGCCTGGGATCTAGCAGGTTCTCAATAAATATTAGCCTCAGTTATTGATTTAGAGATTCTCCTCTATCTTGCTGTTTTCTCCCTCCTTCCTCTGCTCCTTCCCTCCCCTCCCCCCTCGTCCTTCCTCCTCCATCATCCTCTTTCCCCTCTCTTCCACCCCTCTTCCTCCCCTTCTAGTCCCGGTTTTTTTTTTTTTTTTTAAATATGTTTTTATTGATTTTTTTAGAGAGTGAGGAAGGGAGAGAGCGATAGAAACATCCACATGAGAGAGAAACATTGATTGGCTGCCTCCTGCATGCCCCTTACTGGGGATTGAGCCCACAACCCAGGCATGTGCCCTGACTGGGAATCGAACTGGAACCTCTCAGTCCATGGGATGTTGCCAATCCACTGAGCCACACTGGCTGCGTATTTAGTTCTGTTTTTATTTGCCAGTCCTTCATGGCCCAACTTTATCCATGACCATCTCATTGCCTGTTCCTAGTCACATGAATCTCATCCTTTTCTAAAATTTCTGTAACATTTATTATATATTCATTAAAATGTTTTCAAAATGACATTTTCTGTATTTATAAAAGTAATAATATGTTTATTGCACAAAATTTAGAAAATGTATATAAGCCTAGAAGAAAATAACTTAAGATCTTTCAAGACAGGAGCTCTCTTTTTATTTTTTTCTCTTTTTGATGTGTAAATATAGTGGAAAACACCCACTACATACTTAATCATATTTTCTAATAGATTAACCCTATTAATTTTAAATCTGTGGTGTTATATTCACAAATTTGAAAGAAATTTTGATTTTTGTGGTAAAGGAGGAAGACATTTTGATTTTTTTGGTAAAGGAGGAAGAGGTGTTTCCCATAAAATTATGAACATAAAGTCTAGGGGGAGGCACTGTTCTGGGTGTTGTGAAGAATGCAAAGTGGACAAGACAGGATCTCTATCCTCAAGGAGCTTATAATTCAGACTGAGCCAAATACTTTAAAAATAATATAGGAAATACTACAGCTAGAATGTTTTGTGGGCTCATCAAGGTTGAGGAGGTCTGGTCCAGCTGGAGGTCTGGGAAGGCTTCGAAGACATTGGACGTAGAACTAGATCTTGAAGTGAGTTGGGATTTTGATAGATGTCAAAGGAGAGGGGCACATTCTGGTGGCGGGGAGGTGGATAGAGGAAAGGTGAAGGGGTAGAAAAGTGCAAGGTGTGCAAAGTGCAAGGTGGGTCCTTGTGGAAGAGCAGAGGAGGTGAGCAAGACCTAAAATCCCATCTGATCCTGCAGCACTGTGGCGACACTGCAGAATGGTGAGTGGAGAAGTGAGATGACCAGTGATGTAACTGATGGGGAAGCAAGTGAAACAGAGAGGCCACCACAAAACCTAGTCCAGGTATTTGGAGTTGAGTTCCATTTCTCTCCCCTGTTGCAGTAGTCTTGATACCTGTCACAATAGTCCTCGAATAAAGTGTTTCTTACTATTTTAGCACGTATCAGAATTTTTATTTTTTATTTTTTGGTTTAATTCAGGCCTAGTAGGAACATGTTCTAATAAATGCTAGGAACATGTTCTAATAAATGCTTGACAAATTGAATTGGCTTGTGGCAGGAAGAAGGGATGATCAAATAGCAGTATTTTCTTTCCTGCTGTCTTGGGCTTTTTATTGGAATTGTCATGAGTGGTGTCCTGTGCCTTTTATTGATTCAGAGAGAAATCATGGCCTTTCTCCTTGTGGAGGCATGTCTGTAAGTTAATATAAATTGGTTCTATTTAGAACTTCTGTTCCTTGCCTTTCATTTTTCCTTTCCATTAATCTTCTACTTTCTTTTTTTTTTTTAATCCTCACCCAAGTTTTTTTACATTCATCTTCAGACAGTGAGAGGGAGAGAGAGAGAAACATAGATGTGAAAGAGACACATCAATTGATTGCCACCCGCACGACCCCAACGACCCCAACCGGGGCCGGGGACTAACCCCAGCAGAGTTGGCCGGAATTGAACTCGGGACTCCTTGTTCCGCAGGCTGACGCTCTAACTGCTGAGCCAAACTGGCCAGAGCTGTCTTCCACTTTCTCTGCACCCATGTCATAGGGACACCTACTTCCCTTGCTTACAAGTTGTTTTGGGAGAATTTATGTAATGAGTGGCATTGACCTGAAGGCCTCATATAGCTAGTTTATGCCTCCCCAGTGTTTTTCTTACATCTTTTCTCTTCTTTGGCTTTCAAGCCATTCTCTGTGAAGAAGCAGCTGAGCAGGTGAGCTCAGGCTTTAGAGCTTGTTTGCATTTATTAAACTTCCAGGTTATTTCTCCCCTCTGAGTGTGTTCTAAAGGCTTCATTTGGTAAGTAAATTCAGAAGGAAAAGTTGTGACTGATGTGCATGTTGACATTATAAAAAAACAGTTTGAACTGAAGTAGCATTATGACCTCTGGATGGGCAAAATGAGTGAGTTGAACCTTTTTTGGGGGGCAGAACTTTGGTTAAGTGAACTTGTTACTTCACTCTTCAGTGCTCAGTATGACTTGCGTATTATCTTCTTTAATCAGTGCTGGGACATAGTTGACTTATGATAGTAGGTGCATCTCATACCTTCCCCAAGAGGTGTGAAGCTGTGGCTAGAAATGGCCTTCAGGGCTGTGCTAGTCCCTGACTCTCCCTCTTAGAGGCCCATTTGCATGTTTTCTGATTTCTCTGCCATTAATTTAAAGTTTTAGTTTGTTAATTTCCTTCACTTTTGATACGCCTGATAGGAGTAATTTATAAGGGTGAGAATGCTGAAATACAAGGAATTATACAAACTGCTTTGACTAAGTTAACATTTGCATTATTTGTGTCTTTAAAAGAATTGCACACTGTGAAAACCCCAATATTTGTGATTTAAATTATTTAACAAAAGATTTCATTTCATTGTAAATTTGAATAGCTCACATTTGCTAAAGAAAAAAGAAAAACCATTGTGGGGGAACCTTTACATTTGATTGATTTAAGAATCAAATCTTTTTTTTAATCCTCACCCAAGACATGATTTTATTGATTTTAGAGAGAGAGAGAGGGGGAGAGAGGGGGAGCGGGAGCGGGAGGGGGAGAGGAAAACAATGATTGGTTGCTTCCCGAGGAATCGGACCTGAAACCTAGGTAGGTACATGCCCCCACTGGGAATAAAACCTGCAACCCTTCAGTGTACAGGACAACGCTTTAATCAATTGAGCCACACTGGCCAGGGCAGGAATCAGATCTTAAATTGAAATACACCCAATCACTTTGCCACAGGCTAGTCACTACAATTGGTCTCAGTGGGATTGATCTTTTTGGTGTGATCTCACACAGACCCTTTTGAATGTTTGAAGTATCCATGTCCTTTTGTGCCTTTTAGTTCAGGATATTTGTCTGTTTTGACTTGAAGTCAAGATTCTCATTGCTAACTTAGCCTCAGTTTGGAGGGTCCTTCTGACCACAGTGCTTTCTATAAAATCACAGAGCCAGAATGTGTTCATTCTATCACAGGACTGTTTATTAAACACTGATTCTGTGCCTTAGAAAATTAAATGTTACACCATCAACTCACTCTATGAGGCTTTCTCTTTTTATCTTTCTTTCTTTTTTTTTTTTTAATTGATTTTAGAGAGGAAGGGAGAGGATGAGAGAGAAAAACATAGATGTGAGAAAGAGAAACTTCGATCATTTGCCTCTGGTATGCCCCTGTGGTAAAATACACCTAACATTTACCATCTTAACCATTTTTTAAGTGTACTTGTTCAGTAGTATTAAATACATTCACATTGTTGTGCAAACAATCACCACCATATATATGTTACTGAACCCCAATATTTGAGTCCTTCAGTCTTCATGTACTGGCCAAAAGAAATGCACGTGCAGGAGTTTGCAGTGTAGAAAGGAAGTAAGTTATTATAGAATTGCTCAGTTGGGAGTGCAGGTTGCTCATGGGTTGAAAGACCCAAGTTCCAGATGGTGTATAAGTTATAGATTATACAGGGCAAAATCACAGGACATGGTGGGTTAGGGGGTTTTGGGGTCGTGTTGGGAGCTTATTGGTTGGAGGTGAGGTAAGGGTATTAAATCATTTTTTCAGCTCTTGAGCACAGCTTTGAGATCTGCTCTCATGTTCCTGTCAGGTCTCATGGAAAAGTAGCCAGGAGTCATTCCATCTTAGGGCTCAGGAGCTGAAACATAACTTAGGTCAAGATGATTTTATCTTTAGGCTGCTAGAGGTCTTAATCTTAAGTTCATGGATCAGGTCTGGGCTTTTGTCTTCTGCTTCTTCAAAGGTTCCTGATTATCCAGCTTTGGAAAGGCTAGGTCTTTGAGGGGTGTAGAGAGAGGTTTAAAAAATGATTTCTAAAGCTATGGTCACAAATCAAATCCAAATTATGAGGATCCTCGGTGCTTTCACCCCCCCTCCCCCCACTTCTGCAGCCACCATTCTGCTTTCTATCTTTATGATTTTGACTACTCTAAATACATCATATAAGTGGAATCATACATTATTTATCTTTTTATGACTGGCTTATTTCACTTAGCTTAATGTCCTTAAGATTCATCCATGGTGTAGCATATTGCAGAATATTCTTTCTTTTTAAGGCTGAATAACATTCCATTGTATGGATAGACCACATTTGCTTGTTCATTCATCTGTAGATGGACACTTGAGTTTCTACCGTGTTTTAGTTATTTCGAATGAACATGGGTATACAAATATCTCTTGGAGACCCAGCTTTTAATTCTTTTGGTTATATATCCAGAAGAATTACTGGATCCTATGGTAGTTCTATTTTTAATATTTCGAGGAACCTCCATATAGTGGCTGTACCATTTTACATTTCTACCAGTGGTACACAAAGATTCTAAATTATCTGCATCCTTGTCATCCTAGTTTTGATTTGCATTTCCCAAATAATTATGATTTTTTTCATGTGGTTATTGGCCATTCAGATATTTTCTTTGGAAGAAAGTCTATTCAAGTCCTTTGCCCATTTTTGAATTAGGTTTTGTTGTTGAGTTTTAAAAATTCTCTATATATGCTGGATATTTAATCCCTTATCAGATATATGGTTTGCAAATATTTTCTCCCGTGGGTTGCCTTTTTGCTCTGTGGATGGTGTCTTTTGGAGAATAAAATATTTTAATTTTCATGAAGTCCAATTGGTATATTTTTTGTTTTGTTATCTTTGCCTTTGGTGTCATATCCAAGAAATCATTGCCAAATCCAATGTTGTGAAGCTTATTTTATCTTCTAAGAGTTTTATTGTTTAGGGTCTTGATCCATTTTGAGTTCATTTTTGTATATGGTGTTAGGTAAGGGTCCCACCTTTTCTTTTGCATATGGATATCCAGTTTTTCCAGCACTATTCATTGAAAAGACGCCTTTTCCCATTGAATGGTTTTAGCACCTTTGTCAATAATCATTTGACCGGCCCGGCTGGTGTGGCTCAGCAGTTGAGCATCGACCCATGCACCATGAGGTCGCCAGTTCGATTCTTGGTCAGGGCACATGCCCAAGTTGTGGGCCAAATCCCCTGTGGGGGGCATGCAGGAGGCGGCCATTTGTTCTGTCTCATCGATGTTTCCATCTCTCTCTCCCTCTCCCTTCCTCTCTCTCTAAAATCAATTAAGAAAAAAACACACCCATTTGACCATATTTTTGAGAGTTAATTTCTTGGCTCTCTTTTCCATTG